>JAGYZC010000005.1:2883720-5767440 GCA_020091625.1 Termitomyces sp. 'cryptogamus'
TCTGCCCTGACCATTGTTCGCTTCACGAAGAGCTGTCTCGGTCCGCGTACGCGCGCCCACAAAGGGTACTTGGAATCGGATGCTAGACCCGGTAAAATAATATCAAAACAATTGCGATGAATGATCATACTTTTGTAGTACTGCAAATACCGTTTAGGATAATGAATCCGTCAGAAATCAGTATCCAAATAATCAGAAAGCAGTAAGGATGCCATATATGTATACCGGTTCGACTTTGCTGGGACACACAACGCGCGATCAGGGTCGTATCAAGTCATCTGTCAACACTCAAGCGCTCACACACCTATGAAAACCTCCTCATCGAGTCGAGACTCGAGAGCAAGGGTATTCAAAAAGAGTAAACATCACCAAAAATCGATCCTTTCGCATTGCACACCATCCAATCCGTTCCACGAGGAGCGGAACCACCATGTGCACACATGCACCCACATTCGCGCTGCAAGCCATCCGCATCCGTTTCACGAGGAGCCCGCCATGTGCATGGTGTCCATATATGTAGGCTACCATGAGTCGTGACGAGATGCTGGGTCCGGAAAGACTCAGTGCCCATCAGGATAATTACGATGAATTCCAGGATATCACAAAGTTGGGTCTACCCAAAATTGGGATTCAATGTTCAGGGCTATAGAGAGCAGAGTTGATACTACTTATACCTACTGGCTCGGGTACATCGCTTCAGGTGCAATATTAGGGTCGTATCAAGTTGTCTGTCATCGCTAGTCATGCTTGTGAATATATCCACTCATCAAGCCAAGGGCAAGTCCGTATCACATACCCTTAATGGTGCCGAAATCCGAATGGGTTAGCTGTGACACGTATGTGCTCAACGGTGCCGAGGATATACACAACCAGAGCAGTCTGCCAGTGCGATAGTACACAGTGATAGCGAAGAGAAGCAGCCCGCGCGCATGCGTGGTAAAGCATTGCTTAGAGAACCGACTATGTATTTTCGTAAAGGTAGCGAGGTCTGGTGAGCACAACTAGTCATTAGGAATACATGCACGAGGTTGGACGAAGAAGAGCTCGTTGTACAACACGAACCTCGGAAGCGCGACGCTTCTCGTATTGAGAGCTCCAGTGTCCGAGGTACCATGCTTGGATCGTGTTTGGGGCCTCGGAGAATGCGGGCCCGCCCACGGAGGCTAGTACTTACTGAGGAAAAATGAGACGGACACTGACTGGTGCACGGCTGCTCACGGTCACGGGTACGGTGAAGCGCGACTCAATCAGATGGCTGACATACGCGTAACGCTGTTCTTTGTCTAGTTGACGCATATTTACTCCTTTCGACTGTTGTTCTCGTCAACTGGCCGTTTCGCGGCGGTCCATTCGAATGTCGAGATTGGATGAAAAATCGTTACATTGACTGCAAGGTGACTAATGACCGCGCGCCAGACCTGTGTTATTTATGATGAAAATTCCCCTCGAAGTACTTGCTGACATCCATCGAAACGTATGGACACTTGATAAGTACGTGATCGATATCTTCTCTTTGAGCCATGTAATGGCTAGCTTGTTGGCTCGTCACTGAGGTCCGCGTAAAGTCTCATTCGCCAACCTTCGTCTGACAAATTGTTCACGACTATACTGATGCACGACCTTTCTGTAACGAGGCGCCGTATTATGATTGAATGAAGATCCTGGGGAGCGAAACGCACCTTGATACATACCCAGAGTTCAACTGGAGCTGGAATTTGGTTAGATGAAGCTTAGACTCATCACTCGTGGCGACGTTTGCTTTCTCAAATCCGGGAGGCTTGGCCACGGTCTATCTTTTCACGGTTTCATTGACATATGCATTGTTTTCCGTCTAATAGGAGATGGTGAGTCGTCTTGTCTTTTCCATCATGTTCGATTGAACTCTTACACGCGAGGCTTTTGTTCACTTTGCACCGTCTTCTATGATGTATCGACCCATAGGAGACTTTAGTATTTATCACATGGCCTCGCTTTGTCGAGCATTTGGGGTACAGTTCGGGAATTGCTGACTAGCAAAGGGGCTTTTTGCGTCAGTCATTACTCATGCCTGGTTCAATGAGTCTTGTCTCGTCGCAGATCTGACCGCCACGACTGATTCTCAATCTGATTCCTCTAATCATATGCGACTAAACTACTGGGACACTGATTTTCATCTCGTTCAAACAACCCTCTTTTTGTCTTCGAAGACGATCGCAGACACCTCTCCTCTTTTTTCATTCCAGCGTATAAAGGGACCCTCCAAATCGTCGGGAATCCTCATCTGGCTATCCAGTTCCAGCCTTCTACTCACACTCTAACTATATTCATGAAGCTCAGTATCTTCACTCTTACCGCCGTCCTCGGCTCGGCTGTGCTCACGGCCCCCGTCATGGGTGCACCAGTCGACTCTGAGATCGAAGTCGTATGACTCCTTGCTTCTCTCATCACAATTATGGATTTGACCCCTTCTTTTCCAGAGAGACACCGCTGATGCCGCCGGCAGATACTGGCATTGGAGGCCTCATCGCCCCTGGAGGAGGCCTCACTGGGACTGGTCACCCCACCACTATGGTGGCAATGCAGGCAATGGCGGCAACGGCGGCAACGGTGGCAATGGCGGTAATGTCCGTGGACCCGGTCGTGGCAACGCCGGCAACGGTGGCAATGGAGGCAACGGCGGTAACGGCGGCAACGTCAACAACCGCCCCTACTGGCGCCGCGAGGAGGAAGTCGATGCTGAAGAGGTCGAGGCTGAGAAAAATTTCTGGCGTCGTCAACGCAATTCAGGCAACGCTGGTAATGGAGGAGGAGGAGGTAGTGGCGGTAACGGTGGCAACGTTAACAATGGTGGCGGGCGGAATGGCGGTGGACGCAACACTGGCAACGCGGGCAACGGTGGTGGAGGAGGCAGCGGTGGAAACGGTGGAAACATTAACAATGGCGGCGGACGCAACACTGGTAACGCTGGTAACGGCGGCGGCGGAGGCAACGGCGGAAACGGCGGCAATGTCAACAATGGTGGGCGCAACGGCGGTGGACGTAATACTGGCAATGCTGGCAATGGTGGTGGGGGAGGCGAAGGCGGCAACGGTGGCAACATCAACAATGGCGGGCGTAATGGCGGTGGACGCAATACTGGCAATGCTGGCAACGGTGGTGGTGGAGGCAACGGCGGCAATGGCGGCAACATCAACGATGGTGGCGGGCGGAATGGCGGTGGACGCAACACTGGCAACGCTGGCAATGGCGGTGGAGGAGGAAACGGCGGTAACGGCGGTAACATCAACAATGGTGGTGGGCGGAATGGCGGTGGACGCAACACTGGCAACGCTGGCAATGGCGGTGGTGGTGGTGAGGGCGGTAACGGCGGCAACATCAACAATGGTGGCGGGCGGAATGGCGGCGGACGCAACACTGGCAACGCTGGCAATGGCGGTGGTGGTGGTGAGGGCGGTAACGGCGGCAACATCAACAATGGCGGCTTTGACAATGGCCCCGACGGCCCCGACATGGATAACTTCTAATCTAGTTGTTCGCCTTATACCCTTGTCATCAACTACTTACACTAGACTTCGAGGCCGTTGTGTTCTTGTACGCATATTGATCCGATGCGCCTGTTCAATACATTACATCTTCGCGCTTGACTCGTTATCACCTTGATCAACTAACCTTGTCTTGTCGGATGCATATTTCTTCTGCATGCTCAGAAGAGTCATACACTAGAAAGATGAAACCGATCACGTACTTGAACAATCATTTCACTAAACGAAATAGAGGAATGATACAATCGAAGCAGATCTCAAGCTACCAACCAGTGACTGGCATATTGAAGATACAAATTTATGTTGTATGTTCTCATGATGTCAAAGGAAAGGAAGAATTTATGTCACCACTCCGAGCAGAGGCCCACCGACGGCAACCACTGAAATCACAACAGTGGCGTGAGTAACAGAAACAGTGCAAACTGACGAAAGAACGCATGTCACGACGTTCATAGCCAACCACGTTTTACTATGCGCAATCGTCAGATTTGAATATTCAAAGTTCAACTAGTAGGTAAAGACATGTCAAATAAGCATTGTAGGAAGATAGAAAGATAAATAAACACAAGAGATGTTTCATCACTTTGGTCCTGCGGATCGTTTGTTGAATTGTCTCAGCCGGTCCATTTGTCTCCTTCTTCTCTCCACATCTTCGTCAACACTCACACTTCCTCGTCCCAGACCAAGTCCTGCATTGGATCGTGGGGCAACAGTATAATTGCCCAGCTCCCTTTGTGGTATTGAGACAGCGTTCTTTCTCACTCGGTTCTTCTCATTTTCCTTCGCCCTCGCCATGATTGCATTCAGTTTTTCTCCAGCTCTTGCTTGAGGTTGGCCTCCTTCATCCCCATACTCTGAGATTACAGGAACGACTCTGTCTCGATATGATGCGGATCGTTTGATGATTGGTCGACTCCAGATGCTGACGAGTTCCTTGGCTACCTTTGCAATATCTGGAGTTGCCCTCTTACATTTCGTATAAAATAGCACCACTTTGCCCAGGCCAGACTCTTTGAGAACAGCGCTGTCAATGAACTCCATCTTGCGCAAGATGGCGAAAAACTCTCTTTGAATGTTGAGAGCGGGGAGAGAACGATCTGGGAGAGGCTCAAGCCAACGCCGAACTGCCTCAAGAAGGTTGTTGTCAATCATGGATTGAGCAAGGGAAGCTCTGCCATGGAGAAGAGCATAAGTACTTGGTAGACATGAGAAGAAATACATACTTTTGAAGCGTTTCCATGGCTTCTGGAAGCAATTTGAGCTTTGCGAGAGCAGGTAGCTTCTCAACATTTGCGCGTTGATCCTCTTCGGCTGCGGCATTCATTGATTCTCGCAAACGAGCGACCTCGTCATCTGCGATGGTGTCAAGGACTTCCTCATTAGCCTTTTTCTTCCCCCGACGTGCAGATTTCTTTGGTTTAAGAATTTCTTCGATTTTCATCTCAAGGCGAAGTTTGCTAGCTGTTTAAATGAAGTAAGAGAAGTTGCATGCAGGCTGAGGACCGCACGAACCTTGTTCTGGAGGCAGGTCATTCAGATCAATCTCAGGTTGTTCCCTTCTCTTTCGCTTTCGTGCTACAGGCTTCCCGTCTGTTGAAGAACGTCTCTTTGAAGAAAGTCGCTTGCTCTTAGAGTGTTTTGCATGTTCCTCCTGGTAATCATCCTCACTGTCACCTGCAGATGATTCGTATGCATCTTCGCGTGTCGAAGGCTGCACAATCTTAGCCTTTTGTGTTTTCTTGGATTTCAAATGGCTGACATCTACGTAACAGAACAGTGAGCCTTGACCTTGTGGAATGACAGAGTTGGCGGACCTTCTTCATCCGACGAAAGTTCAGATTGGGAACCTCCGAAAACTTCGCGTTCGAGGTCTTCACGCTCAAGGTCGCGGGGCTCAATACAAAAGATTTAGTTTGAGTATCTGATCCATGGTGACTCGCTCCTTACCATGATGAATATCTGTTGGACGAACAAGGGGAATGTTGCTTATATAATCTCTTTGATCACGAACACGAGTCAAAACAAATCTACTGACAGGTTTTCTCTGTCACAACAGGTGTATGTATATCCAGCTACCAGCACACGGAGTATCCTGTTGTAGACTCTAGTAGACTTATCAGATTATCCAAGCTCGCATTCTTGGCTTCGTTGTTGTTCAGTGCTCATGCACACAGCCGAATTTCCGAGTCACTAGAACTCAGCATTGGCTCAAATTGGCATAAATGTCTGACTGTCATGTATGAAGGACCCCACCGGACAAAGTTATTTAGGACTGTGATTTTGCTCTTTTTAACTTGGTCTGTCTTCAAACTTGAACTTTCCCATGGTTCAACTTAGCTTTGGTAGGAGTGGTATATTATTGGTATGGACCAATGACTGAACACCGGGGTTCTGAGATTATCTCTTATCTGCATTAAGTTCTGACTAATACAGCCAGGCTACCTATATCTACGTATGTCTTTGCCTTGGGCCTACAACTATCCCTAGCAGCAGGTGAAGCCTTTTGATAACAGGTAGCCACTGCTAGTTATGGCCATAGGCATGGTTTGAGACCTAAATCTACTTTCTTATATGGTTGTATCATCCTCCATCAGCAGATGTTGTGGTGTGAAGAGATAAGCTGTATTGTATAGATCTAGTACATCATGAGCAAATTTTGCCATCAGTCAGATAGTCTTATGTTCACTCAGCATACATTTTAGAATTTTGTTTTGTTGAGTCCACAGTAGGTGGCATGGCAAGTCTGGTGCATCTGTATACTGGGTAAAGGTTGTCAAGCCTGGGTGGATTTGATGGGCAATTCATAGTCCTAAGAGGCTTAAGGACAGAATTTTTCGTTAATGAAGCGTTTCGCCGATGTCATTGTCGAACTCACAGTATGGCGCAAGTGGTGCAAGATATAGATGTAGCCGCACAATTTTAACGCCCGTACGCAAATATCTCAATGGTTTTTAAGTACATAATGCCAGACTACCCTGAGGTCATGCATTATCTATCCATCCATCCATCTATCTACTTGTCTATCTGTCTGTCTGTCAGTCAAGGAAGACCAGCAAGGCAACCGCTCCGAGATCCGTGACATGTTGACGGGGCCACACAACCAGTGGCGTCCCATGACAATGCCTACGGTATACATCCGGTTTCCGTACACTGTACACACGTCACCAACGGTACAAAAAGGCTGGTGCCAAGGTCCAAGGCGCTGCTGTACAAAGGCTATTTATTCGAAGCTCATGTACGCATGTATCTCAGTGTAAGTAAGTACATAATGCCAGACTACCCTGAGGGTCATGCATTATCTATCTGTCTGTCTGTCTGTCTGTCAAGGGATAACAGCAAGGCAACCGCTCCGGGATCCGTGACATGTTGACGGGACTGCGCAACCAGCGTCAATGTCCGGTGGACATACGGTTTGTACACCTTACCAGGTACGAAAAGGATGCGCCAAGGTGATGGTAGAAGGCACCCACGGTGACTGAAGGATGTGCACACCTGCGCGCTGGAAGAGCAATGGAGTGCGCGGCAGGCTAGCCAACGCTCATAGTGCAAACGCATCAAATGCAGGAGGCAAACGACGCTCCAAAGACCATGTGACGATGGGGAAAAGATGAGCAGTAAACAAAGTAGACATTGAAGACGCAGAAGGTGCGATAGATCCAACATGCATTGAACTGCACGCTTCAAGTAGCAAAGAATAACGACACGTGGATGTCACAGGATCTTGTACGTATTACTGAAGAGGTACTTCATCATTCTGACTAGAATATAGTAGATGGTCAGTGCTAGTCAGTGGTGACCTATCATAATATCATCTGTTTGTGGGTACTTAAGCTTAGGAGGAAGATCTAGGCGGAGTCGAAGGTTTGGGCCAAGTGCATGCATCGCTGACAAATGTCCGAGTCTGTCAGCTCCAATTATATCAACTTAGAAAATGTCGCCCTACTTCCAGCTTTGCCCATCTACATGGACTCCAATGGTGATAGCCTTGACATTCTGCTGCGTACCACGTTGCTCCCAGGTGAACCTGGATCCCATGAACTCCTTTGTCGGAGGTTGGCCTGGTGGGATTCAAGTTGTGTCAGATCGTGGTTCCTCGAAAATGGTTATACTTTGTATCACCGGTATCAATCTGAACAACATGACCTCATTGTTGAAATGTACCCTCCTGGGGAGGAATTACAAGAGAACATATTTCCCTATCCCTATCTAGGTGGGACGGACCCCGCTTGCTCTCTGGCAAAACAATATCGAGATTGTCACGCATACTGTGGTTCCGAAGTACGTGCCTTGCAACCTCTTTTTGGAAGGGCGCTGATAATTTTTCCTGTGCTGGCAGGGTATCATTTTTTTTGCCCAAGATCGCTCAGGACGACATGTTACTGTCAAGGCGATATGTGATGATACCGAAGAACTTCGAATCCTCAGATACCTTCAGAAACAAGCGACACCACGTTCCACAGACGGCTTTCACAATGTGATACCGGTTCTGAATGTTCTTTCCTACCAAGGTCATTGGCTTGCCATTATGCCCAGGTAAGGGGTCTGTCAACAAATGCTATGAACGTTATCTCATGTGGGCATTAGATGGGGTACCTCGCCTCTTAGTCCTCCTTGCCGTAGCATACACGAAGTCTTTCATTTCATACATTGTCTTCTTAAAGTCCGCTTCTACCTCCTCCTATTAAACCGATCCTTACTTTTGACATCAGGGATTGACCTTCCTCCATGAACATAGAATTGCGCACGGAGTATGTTACCCGTGCCTATCCTTTAACCTCTACTTTTGACGCAAGGCCCAGGACATCAAGGCGGACAACATACTCGTCAATCATGTTGATCGAGACTGTTTTGACGACTATAATTCTTTTCGACAGTTGCTACGCTCGCAAAAACAACTGACATATGCCTTGTTTGACTTTGGTGGCTCCACAATGTTTTTACCTTCAATGTCTCTTGACGAATGCCGGCTTCCTAGTCATGTCTCTTTCAATACGTTGTACGATCAAATTCCAGCAGACACACTCCAGGGCGAGTTTGATTTCAACCCCTTCGTCTTTGATGTTGGAATGTTAGGTGTCTTGTTCTGCAATGAGTTTCAGGTATGCTAGCAACATACTCGTCCCCCTGTCTCCAAGAAGTATCTGATTGCATGTTGTGTAGCGTCTGACACCTACTGCTCCCATGCTGGCCCCATTACTCGACAGAATGACAACCCGTGACACTGAAAGGCGTTTCAAGGCCTCAGAAGCTTTACAATTCTTCGAAGACGAGGTTCTTCCGAAGACACCCAAGCACATACTGTCCCACTGGATACCTCTGTCTGAGAATTGGCATGTGCCATATGACACTTACGATCGATGGGCTGGCCTTGATCCGGATTTTGTGAACAAATGGGCAGCTTTCCGTGAGCCTCCAGTTCCGTTTTACTTACGTGCCCTACGATACATGTGCGAATACCCATGGGTTTTCGACACTGTGAGTTACATTCGCCGCATCGCTCGATTTATTCGTGTCCACATGACACCCTTCTTCGACCTCCTATCACAATCCCTGAAAGCAAATTGCAAGGGACGCTGACAGATTTCAGTCAGCTTAGTCAACGTCCCAACATTAATAACATAAAAACCTATCAATGCCAGTAGTAGACTTTCAACCAGTTAGACCACCTTGTTGGTGTACCATGTCTTTGGAATGTGATAACCTGAACAGTCGGTTTGGTACTACCTCAAAGACAGGTGAACCCGAACCCTCCCAAATACTTCGTCGAGAGGTGATCTGGTGGGATTCAAGCTTCAAGTCGCGTCAGATCGTGGTTTCTTGAGAATGGTTACACTCTGTATCACCGTTATCAAGCTCACGAATTGGCTCTTGAAATGTACTCTTCTGATGCGGAATCACAAGAGCGCGTGTCTCCCTATCCCTATTTAGGTGGGCTGGACCCCACTGGTCATCTGGCGACGAAATACCGGAGTTTTCACGCACTGGGTGGTGTTGAAGTGCGTATCTCGCAATCTTTCCTTGAAAGCATGTCGGTGTTCTCTTCTGTGATGGCAGGGTACCATTTCTTTTGCTCAAGATCGTTTAGGGCGACATTATGAAGGAAATCCGCGACGGCACCGAAGAACTTTGCTTTCTTAAATACCTCCAGAAGCAGGGACTACCACACTCCATGGATGACTTTCACAACGTGATGTCAATTCTGGATATTTTTTATTACGAAGGTTATCGGTTTGCCATCGTGCCCAGGTAAGAGGACCGTCCCAAAATGCCAGGAGGATTTGTCATGATCTTTGATATCAGGGATCGACCTTCCTTCATGAACATAGGATTGTGCACGGGGTACGTTACCATACTCATACTTTTCCTTATTATTTCGACATTGGCCCAGGACATCAAGGCAGCCGATACACTCGTCAATCATGGTCTTGACGACAAAAACCCCTTCCGTCAGTCGTTACGCTCGTAAAACAAATTGACATATGCCTTCTTTGTCTGGATGTTCTTTCTTACGCGATACACAAGGCAAGGTGTAGTCAAAATCATCCATCGGGTATTCACGTTGCATGGTATATCAGAGATCGCAAGAGAGAATCGAACAAGAGGAAGGGTGAGAATAATCAGCGGCACGACAACTTGAATTGTTCATGAAACCCGGTAGCAACTGTTTTAGAAGGGCCAAGGGCATTAGCTTTGATGAGGCAAAGCTCACGTATTGCTAAGTCCCAAGGGAACCGACGTCAAAACTCATGAGGCAGAGCATCAGGATAATCGGGCGAGATTGTTGTTGCTTCATCAAGAATCGTTACCATGCGTCCAATACTTTCATTTGCTGACCGATATTCATTCACAGATAGCATATTAGAGTGCTACGTGTTTTGTTAGTCACGCAAGCTGTCATAGACTTGCATAGATAGACGTACTATAGGAGGGCTGCCTGGATTTCCAAACATCGTTGCCTCCGCTCACCAAGCCGAGCTGTTGAAGCAGGCTGCACGCAGGTGGGACAGACTGAGAACAAAGAAGACAGCAGTAAGCTTAATCTTATTCACGCGTGCTGGAGATCCTCGGATTCATAGGCTAGAGAATACGTATAGTACTACGTACCTGAAGATCCTCGGATTCAATAGATGTTTAGGCGAGAGAATACGAGGACTCCGGTGAACGAAAAAAATATCTAACCGCGATCACGTGAGTAAGATACTAAATGTAAGATGTAAATGATTGTGGGACTCCTGCACTATACTGTTTCAACGCGAGCAGCATCACCAAGCTGCGTGCATAATGCGATGTCCGTAGCTCGACAAAGCTCTCCGTAAGCGATACAGGGACTATCGAAGGGAATTGCCATCGCCGAGCTAATGAGAGTGTCCCGACTTGCAGGTGCTTACATAGGCAAGGAACCAAGATTGCAAAGTTCAAAGTTCAAAGTCAAGTTGGGATGTGGGAAAGTTAAGTTCTGTATTGAGACAGTAAAAGCGCAACGTCACAAATTGTAAGCCTAATATTTGTGCCCGCTGAGGCCCTTCATAGTGGTGGCGTCAATGATACACAATCTAATTTTTGCACCACCAAGCTCTAATCAACCACTAACGAACACTAACTAGATTTAATCGAGGCTGGCTGCATGGTAAGTCCTCCGCTAACGCCCTGATATATACCGGGCGGCACTGGACAGAAAGGATTCAATCAATTTCCACCTTAAATTCTTGAGAAATATAATAAAAATGTCAACTTTTACGTGAATTTTTCATATTAACCTTTCAAAACGACCATAGCTGAATCAACTTTGAATTCAACTTTCCGCATGTGATGTCAAACCCAGGACTGGACTGACAACGTGCCATCCTATGATAGTCCACTCAAGTCGCTTCATGTCGCAGCGCAGACTTTCACATGTGCCGCACAAGGCTCTGTCCTGTTTGGTACGGTGAGCGACACGTCCACCAGAGGATATTCGAAAAGTTCTGGAACAAATGGTAGGCTTGGAACGCGCCGACCTGATCATCCACGGAACGATTCCTGTTACAACAAGTTGTGGAAGTGGGATGTCTGCAGGTATCTTATGGTTAGGCCTCAAACTACTGGGGTCGGAGCAAATCAGTTTGTATGACGAGGTAAGCTTGCAGAAGTGGCTGCTCCCTTGTCACTGAACTGTCGATTATTATCAGTCTTGGACAGGATATGCTATGAGGCCTATGAGCCGAATTGAGAAGTCTTTGTAAACTAGTCGGACTTTGGGGCGACTGGCCAAGTACGACCTCTGCCTTGGTTATATTTTTTGATTCTTTGGGGAGATGATATATGATACCAAGGTAGAGTACTTGAATTACGAGCATTATATGACCTTCTGGACAGTTCTTCAAACCGTATCTTGGCGATACACACCCGGCGCAAGGGGAAATGTAGTTTGCTTCAATTGCATGTATCCAATACCGCCGTGAACAGTGGGGGACGGTTTTCCAGTAATTTACCAAAAGCCCGTGCTGCTTAAAAAAGCGGTTGAATATGCGTCAAAGTGTGCAAAAAAACCTACACCTCCCAGTTTTTTGTACTTCAATTTGATGTTCTTTACCGCGGTGATATACAGTCAATTGCCACCTGACAATGACACAGAAAGTGCTGGTGAAGAAGTGTCAAGAAAACCATGACTTCGCATCATCAATCATTCTCGTCGACTCTTATGTTCTCAAGTTCTGGACTCCTTTTACAATACTAATTTGTCATTATTTCATTACTTCTCTTTTTGCTCCTCTATATTTCACAGATCCATACAAAGTCTCGAACTCCTCCTTATCTTATGAACTCCTTATTGTTGCTTCCTTATTTAGTTTTCTCTATATAAACTCACTGTATTTGTCTACTAAAAACTAGGCAAATCGACACAGTTGATTGATCTCCTTTCTCTCTGTCGTCTTGAGTTTAGGCCCTCATCAATTTGCCCAGTCAACTTCATTATGTTGTCCATCTAATCTTGCATCAATCGAGCCTCTGACAAGAAGGTACAAAAATGACATTTTGCCCAGAGCATTCTCCCCAGGAAATCAGCTGATCAAGGAGCCCAATCATGTACTGGGTTTCGTCAAAACCATCAATGTGCAATTTTAAAGCAGAATGAAGCAACTGAGGATTCTAAATGAATGGCAGTTCAACTCTAATCAAAGTTTGAGCTCAAATCAAGTCACATGTGGAAAGTGCAAGTTAATGTTGATTTGGATCATTTTGTCCAAGGAGTCCCCTCATAATGATATGATCCCTAGTAATCGAGCTCCTACTGAAGACACCATGTGACTACTCACACTTGCTTGAAATCTCTGATTGTTTCCATTCAATCTCAATTAATTGGTACCCCCTGGCCAATGGACTACAAAGTGATGAGATGCCTTCCATAGCTTCTGTATATCCTTACCTCTGAGACCCCAAGACCATTGATCATCCTTTCAAACCTTACTTATTGATTATCCTTTAGCTACTCAAAGGCTGACTAAAGATGACTTTTGTATCTATCGCCAATCCTCTGGCAGCACTGGAATCCCCAACCCATCCATATAACTCACATATACTGGATACAAATTTCAGGTCTTTTCACATCTGGAAAACAAAACTCATCAATTGGCTCTGTAAGATGATTTAAAGTTCAACAGTCCTTGTTTCATCTGAGGTTATATGTGCATGCCCCCATCTCACTCTTTAGGTATTGCTATGCAGCTCTTCTTTTCCATATATGGAGTTCTCTTTGTTGCAGTCTACCCACCCAGTTCAGCCCTTCCTGAACCACTGCCACCAATCATACCTTTCCCAGAGAATGTCCCCAAGCATATAAAACTCACTAAATCAAATTGTCATGACCCGTTCCCTGGACCCCCACACATCGCCCAATGACTGCCCACCCCCCCAGAACCTCCCCCAATGCCTTGCCAAACTCCCACAGTGCTCTGCGCTACTCTGGCTAACTCCGATGCATCCTCAGCTAACTCTGACAACCCCCTGGCCAACTCCAACGTCTTCCCCACAGTTGGTGATGCTTTCCCTGGATCTCCTGAGCCCCTGGGACCATCCCCGCGCCATGCCTGACCCCATTACACATCATCAACTTGACACCCTGGTTCCTCCAACTTACTTTGGAGTATCATGATGACCTTGGAACGGCCTGCGTCACCAATTGATCCCATCAACATATCAACATGGCCCACCCTCTGATCGTAACTGACACCCGTTGACTCCACCAAGCTCCGCCAAGCCCTGCCACTACAGCTGACATTCCCCGGAGCTCTCCAGTAGTCAGTATATAAGACACAGAGTAGCTCTTCGTACTCTAGTCTTGATATTGCTTAATGTTACCTATGGTCTGATTGTTTCTCTCTCATGTTTTGTGTTCCATGTCTCATTTTATTACTCTCAGTCTCCCGGTCTTGTCTTGTCTCTATTCCATTATCGTTTTTGTTATTGTTTTGTATCTTTGCCTGAATCTATTCTTGTTCTCATCTCCATCTTGTCTCGACTCCATCTCATTTTGTTTGACTCTGTCTCATTTTGTTTGACTCCATCTCATTTTGTTCGACTCTGTCTCATCTCATTTGATCTGTCCCATCCATTGTGTTCCTATCTTTCCCAACCCTAACACCTTTGCAAACCCCACAATTATGATTACAAATCCCAGACACTCTTTAACCAACTCTGGACCTCGCTACATGCTCGGCTCCGAACTCTATCAACCTCTGTTGATCCCCCATCAAACTCTGGCTCTGCTTCCATCACTCATGTAGCCTCCACCTCCTCCACACCTGCAATACTTGCATACAGACTTGTGCCTGAACCCCGCCAAGCCTGTCCCCCTTCCCTGCAGCTCATCCCCTACTCCTCTGGACCTCCCCAGACTTGCTCAGATCAATCTCCACCAACTATCCTCACAAGTCCCCAGTGTTTGGGACACCTCTGAATGCCCAGTTGTCAGTGCAGGGAATCATGTCCACCTAGTAAGGACTTGCCCAGTGTAGCTGAGCCCCCATGGTCAGTGGAACCTGACATAATATCAAGACTCTACCTTACCCCATTTGTGATGTCTGCGCTAGCTCTGCACACATGTTCACCAAACACTTCTGATGTCTATGGTTGACCTGTGCCTGGAAACCCTTATGATTCATATGGCCCTGCCCAATTTGCCAAGGCACATTGAGTTGCAGACCTGACACCAAACGTCCCTTCCACTCCAGTTACACCCATACAACAGCTCTCTCCATGGACACCCTCCCCACCCACACCCAACCCTACACCACTCCTGCAGACCACCTCCCACCCTTCCCCCACCCTCTCTGCCAGCTCCGCTTCCCCATGAAGGTTGACCCTGACATCACCAAAAGCAGCATGCTAAACCCTGGTGATAATTCAACCCAATGATCGACAAACTTCTCCAGCACCACACCCCCACCCCTCCAACAACAATAACACAAACCTGCCATGAAAAATCACCCATTGTGGGAAGAAGATCGCCAACCCTGCCAGAACAATGATGAGATCACTGAGAATGCACTTCCCCGAAGCCTGCCTTTGGATCCACCAACTCACAAGCAACTCCACAAGCTGTCAGGATGAACCCAGCAAGTCCCAGACAGCATTGTAACCCAATAGCAGAACCCCGCTACCGCACCAGCAGACCATCCAACTCTCACCCACACCCACCCCCGAGAAATTCTGCCCTCCCACACTAGCTCCGCCATCATTGGAATCAAGCTCAAGCCAGTAACCCCACCAACAACAGAGCAAGATCTCAAGACCAATGCTATGCCCAACCCCAGCATTGGAATTGCCCCATCAGAACGATTTATAGGGAAAAGAGGATCCCACATGAAGTAATTCCCCAGAGTACTCTGAACTCACTGACATGTTCATATAAGGGAGGGGGAAGCCCCACCATCATCCCCAAAACTGTCAATCAACCCTCTCAAGCTCCAAAAACCCCCAACAATAAAGAACATATGCTCTGACGTCCCTGAAGGGCTTGCCTGCTGAGCAACTCAAGCAAGCTCAATGGCTCAAATAATGCCATGTCAGGTCAAGGCCACCCTGACCAACCCCTCTAAGCCACTCCAAAGCCCCCCATGCAACTCCGGACCCTGGCAATGCAACTCTGGGGCTCCTGCCCCAACTTTGACATCCAACTCAGGGGACCTACAACGCCAACCAAAATGACAATGCCCTGCAGCACCCACCCTGCAATCACAAATCACCAGATAACAACTCTGCAAAACCCTGCCCATACACTGGGAGACGTCTATTGAACCAGGACCACACTACCAGAGTACCCAGAAACAAACCCCATACAAAGTAGTTTCTCCAGAGTGCCCTAAAATTGCTGATGCCTCCCATAAGAAGCAATTAGTTTTTCCCCCATTGCTACCCATCCCAAATTGACATTGGAAGGATGCCGCAACTCCCCAACAACAACTTGACATTGAAGAAAGTGCCGCCCCACCGGCAAGGGCATCACACGCCACAACCTGCCCACGGAGCCCCAGACCCACCACCATACCGCTCCCCTCCCCTGACAAAACACTTCCCCAACAAGAGAATAAACTCTGGGACCCCCCAAGTAGTTTCCCCCCAAATTCTGCAACACTCCTGGCAAATCTAATCATGCTGACAGAGATCAATCCAGATGCTCAGAATGATGAGGTGGCCCCTCCGACTCTGCCCTGATGATCAAGGGACCAATGATGCCCTCTAAAGAAGCAGCACCTTTTCCCTGATCAGAAACTTAGTTGATCACTCCACAGTGCCAAGACCTACCCCACCCCCATTTATAGCAACCTCTGGACTGCTCCGGAGCACAAAGTAAAGACTACCCTAACCCCACCGTGAGCCCCCTTGAAGTCCCAGATCAATGTCCCCTTGTGACCAACTTCCCGCTGCCTGTCACGACCCGTCCCCTGGACCCCCGCACATCGTCCAGCAACCTCCCGTCCCCCAAAACCCTGATGCTCCACCGAACTTCTGCCCATGCCCTGCGCCTATTTTGATTAGCCCCAATGCACCCTCGGCTAACTCCGACGCCTCCCCGGCTAACTCTGACAGCCCCCTGGCCAACTTTGACGCCTTCCCCACAGCCACTGACACTTACCCTGGATCTCCCAAACCCTGAGAAACACCCCCGCTGTTCCCAATCTTTGCCACCCATCATCAACTCAACACCCTGGCTCCTCCGAACCATTCTGGAGTATCATGACAACCTCGGGGCGACCTGCGTTCCCAAATGATCCCATCAACATATCAACGCGGCCCGACCCTTGATCACAACCAACACCTGCCAACTCTGTTGAGCTCTGCTAAGCCCCACTGCCACAGCCAACGTACTCCGAAGTTCTCCAGTAGTCAGTATATAAGACGTCAAATAGCTCTTCATACTCTAGTCTTGATGTTACCTACCTATTGTTAATGTTACCTATAGTCTGATTGTTTTCTTTCTTGTGTTCCATGTTCCGTGTCTTGTTTTCCCTACTCTTAGTCTCCCGGTCTTATCTCAGTCTCCCGGTCTTGTCTTGTCTCCATTTCGTTATCATTCTTGTTATCGTTTCATATCTCCGCTTGAATCCATTCTTGTTCCATCTCGACCCCATTTCAGTTTGTCCGATGCTGTCTCGGTGACTCCGTCCGGCCGTTGTGCCCAAGTCTTCCCCAACCTTAACAACCTCATGAACTCCGCAATTACAATTACAAACCCCAACACTCTTTCACCAGATCCGAACCTCACTCTTTGCTCGGTTCCAGACTCCATCAACCCCAATTGATCTTCCATCAAACCCCAGCTCCGCTCCCATTGATCGTGCAGCCTTCCACCCCTTTGCGTCTGCAAATCTCCCATATGGTCTTCTGCCTGAACCCCGCCAAGCCTGTCCCGTTTCCTTGCAATCCGACTTCTCCAGATCCCCCCGAACCTGTTCAGATCACATTCCACCAACTATCCGCACAAGCAATCAGTGTCCAGAACGCTTTCGAGTGTCCGGTTGCCAGTGCAAGGGGATCACGCCCACCTGGTAAGGACTCGCCCAGTGCAGCTGAGCCCCCGTGGTCAGCGGAACCTAACACCGCCCTCCAACAATTGTGAATGACCATCTCCCCCAATGCAGCAAAAGACTTTGCACAAAGGGACAATGGCTAGAATCACTAAAGCCTTGGAAGGCAGCCAGACCCGCTCCCCACATCCAAACATGACTCCGGGAGCCACCACCATATGCAACAACTCCGCCACTCAGTGGTAACATCCGTTAAACATCTGCTTGTTGCGCTGACTGAACAAAGAGGAAAACCCAACTCTGGAGCCTCCCCTTCGACTTGCATCACCTCCAACACAGCCCCGCTAACAAGTTAAGAACCAACCCCAATCCCCACATTTGACTCCGGATCCCTAGTTTGTACGATGGAAACAACAGACCAACCAAACACTCCCCGGACCCTCTTTTCCCCCTGCATCACCTCCAGAATCAACTCTATCAACAAACCACCCACCAGGCTACCCTCATCCTGCAACCCCGCACTGCTAACTCCCACTCTAGAAGAAAGAAACAACACCCTGAACCCACGCAGACCAATCCCACCCTGTCCCACCAAAATCAAGAGAGCTCCACCAGTGAAGTCAACACTTTGCCAACCCCTCACCACCTCTGCTGCCAGCTCCACCCTGGGAAAGGACAAAAACCACCGCCTGAGGCCCCAAGCTCACTCTGAACTAACCCTGCCCCAACCCACCAAGCATAAAAGAGCTCTACTAGCAAGGCCAACACTCCGCCAACCCTCACACCACCCCATTACTGGCTCTGCCCTGGGAAGGGACGAAAGACCACCAACCCCTGCACCACCTTTGTACCACTGGCCCCACGCACTCCGCCAACAAACCAGTAACCCTTAGGCCCTCAATACAGTCCCCTGACACAGCTCCACCAAAAGAACCACCTACTCCAAGAGGAATAACCTATGGAACAACAGTCCCCAAACTCCCCCTTGCCTCAAAGCACCTCCGCTAGGACAAGACAGTCACCAACTGAACCCCACGCTGCCTCCGCCAAAAGGAGGCCTCCACCAATTCAACCCACGCAGCA
The DNA here is from genome assembly GCA_020091625.1 of Termitomyces sp. 'cryptogamus'. NCBI lineage: Eukaryota > Fungi > Basidiomycota > Agaricomycetes > Agaricales > Lyophyllaceae > Termitomyces > Termitomyces sp. 'cryptogamus'. The sequence continues at coordinate 2,902,331 of JAGYZC010000005.1, forward strand.
CCTCAAGTTCTAGAGAATGACAGAACTATGTAAGACTTCTCTAACCATCTCTGGACTTACTCTTGGCTAGAAACAGAGAGCAAGGTTATGTAGATGGCCTAGAACTCACAAACCTCAACTCCGGACCAGAAAAAACTTATTGAGACTGGCCACCCTGAACCCTGCCCCCTTGTCAACAACACTCCAGAGCACACCAAAAACACCACCCGAGCACACCCATCCCTAAACACAATACTCCAGAGTGCGACCTCAACCAGAGCCAACACTCCAAAGTGCAGCAAGGCCCAAACCCAGTACACCTCTGACAAAATACAATACTCCAGAGCTTGACAAACCCCCACCATGTGCAAACTCACTCAAACACAAAGCCCAGACACCAACAACCAAAGGATGGCAACACCTACTCCAAGGGAGTACCTCTGCACCCACACTAATCCAACTCACAGCATAGCTGGCCTGTGGAACAGTTCCCCAATGAACTATCACAAGGACCACCTCATACTGGGACCATGCCTCTATGCTGCCAAGGACTTCCACCTCTGACTGGCCCTGCCTCCAAGGACAAACTTCACCCTGCCACCCCTGCCACCATCCAAAGAGACCTCCACCATCTCCACCAGCTGTATTGGTATAAGGGTCTTCACTCCGCTACCCCCACTGTTGTCAAGAAGGACCTCTGCCACCTCCGCCACCCATGTCAGCATAAGGGTCAAACCACCAGAAGGCCTCTGCCCCTCTGCCAGCCACACCAACAGAAAAAACAAAACCGCCAGCCACTATCAAGCGCACTCCAAAGATTTGGAGGTCTGCCCCCCCCTAACCAGCACAATGCTCAACCCCACCACAGACAGAGGACAACCCCTACAACTTTGGTCCAAAACTCCAAGGGCCAAGCCCAACAACGCTGCTGTCAATGCCCCAAAACACAATGGAACCCCACAGGAAGACTCCCAACACCCTGTCAAGCCTTGGGACTCCCTCTCACAATACTCTGCCAAGTCCCACAATGACCCTGGGACTAGCCAACACAGATGGCAAACAATGGGCTTAACCCCCACCTCTGGACTTACTAGGCATTCAACTCCCACCTGCACCCCTGCATGTTTTTACTTACCCTCACACAAACTAAAGCTCACCACACACACCCAGGAGCATCGACCAAAATTGCATTAACAATGATATAATACAATAAAAAGGGGGTAGGCCATGGGGCGTAGAGCAACAAGAGGATGGAGTCTGACTGCTCCCTCAACCCCTCCTCCTCTCGGGAAACCCCCTCCCTTCCTCCCCAATCCCCAAATCAATCTTCATTTGGGCCTGCACCACCGCTAGAACCTCCACCAACCCTGGCAAGGCCTCCCCTGCATCCACCACCACCTCCCACCATGACCTCAGAGCCACTGCATTGTGCCACCAATGCCCTGCCAGCAACCTCCCCATCCTTGCCATCCCCTGCTGAAACTCTGGAGAGTGATCCATGGACATCTGCGTCAACCCATCTTGGATCAATGCCAGTGCCACAGAGGCACCATTGATGAGCCCTAGTTATTGCTGAGCACCATTTTTGGCATTTCAAACTTAGTGGCAGCTGTCTACTTTGAATTTGGCACAAGTCACAACACTCAGCACACGGGACCCAGCCCAAGGGTTGGACCAAAGCACAAGACTTTTCGATCACAAGAAATATCACATGGAGCCTGGAACTTGGGCCTGGAACATCAAGGCCTAGATCTTTCTTAGCAACGATTATCAGCGACTTTAGCAACTCTGGTGACAAAACAGTGTTCTCTTACTATATATGGACATATTACCAGACACATACCTTTTTACTATCATTCCCCTTGCCAAGCTTACCAACATACTTGAATGGCATCTACACTTCAGGTATTGACATCGGACTTGCTCTTTTTGGATTCATTTGCATTTATATGCTATAGAGACTTTGCTTATGGTTTTTCACCTAGTTACAGACTGACGCCTCATATGGACCATAAACACAGTGACAGACACCATTGCCAGTGGCAACTATTTGCTTACTTTCCCATACTATACTTTGGAAACATATAAATACTGCCTGTACATAGACACTATCCCATCATAGCAGAATAGAACAGAGAACCCCCATTAGCGTCGACTAGTTGCTCTCTCTAAGCTTACCAGCTTGAGATTTCACTTTGCTTCTTTTGTTCCTCTATTGCTTTTGACTTCAGCTTAGCGACAAGCCTTCTCAACTTTGACCTCAACCTAGTGTGGTGCCAACTGCAGGTGCCTATTCATGTTATTTCAACTTAGCGATGTTAGCGACTATGGCTAGCGACTAGTTCATGTTTGTTCTCTAATTTTAGTCTTCTTATTACCACCTTCCCCCCCTTTTTCCTACCCTATCCCCTCACTCTTCCTACCTCCATTAGGGGTATGCGTTGTCTTAGCAACATTATTTGTCTTTACCCATTTTCTTTCCTTATTGTCACTAGCAACTTCAGCTAGCAATAGCGACTTCTTTCGACTTCACTCCATAACACAACTTTCACTCTAGTTCTCTGGGACAGTTACTGACTCGCCCTCAACTATTAACTTCCTACTGCCAGCTATCCTATCTAGTGACTAGTGTTAGGTCTTCTTTTTAGGTTTCCTGCACGGCACTAGGTGGCATAGGAGCACATCACCATTCAGGAGAACTTGGTGCTCCCACACTCAGCCTAACCAAAAACAATTTGTTAGCAACAGAACAGAGAACTGGGGAGATACTTATGAAGGACCCCCACATGGCCCGAGGTGGCCTCACTGGCCAACCAATCCTCCCTCTGCCCCACTGCCTCCAGCTCTGCCCACAACAAACCACCCTCCTATGCCACCTGCTGCTCCTCCGCCACCTCTATGGGTCATACCTCCTGCTGCATCAGATGCTCCCGCAAACCCTGCACCTCCAACACCCACTCCATTGCCACTTGCACCAAGGTGTCCCACTCCTGCTGCAGCACCTCCTTCTTCCTCTGTGCCATGTCCAGATCCTCCCTTACCTGTCAGAGCTCCCCCTCTCGCACCATCAATGCCATCATCAAAGCCTCCACCTGCCAATGTAGAAAAACCTCCATGATCGAAGGTGGGGGCTCTGGGAAACTTGAAGCCTGTTCCAATGGCATGCCTGAGGTAAGAGAGTAAAAGTGAGGCCCCAGAGGCCCTGCCATCGACTTGTGTCCCTGCAGCCTCTTGCTGGGCCCCACTTCTGACAGTGGAGAGGCCCTCTGTTTCCCCTTATCCACTGCTGCCAGTGCCCCCTCCCTCTGCCCACCCTGCGGAGGTCCCACCTTCCCTGCAGGTCACCCTGCACCCCCCTCCTCCAACACCCTGGCCTTCCACACCTTGCCCAGTTGCCCCCACACCCAACCCTCATTCCACCCCTGCTCTGCAGCAACGCATGCCGCCTGCTACTCTAATGAAATTGAGCACTTCTCATGCCTCATGCAGCATGGAAGGCACATAGAGGTGTCACATCACAAGCCTGTGGAGGGCCCGTCAAATTTGCATAGCTTGCTCCGCCGAGCACAAAGGGTACACTATAACCAAATGGTCAGTAAACGCGACCAAAAGGGCTTGAAAACTACCGGGGCTTGGTTCAAACACCACTCCAGCATTGGGGGGCCCTGAGCCCGTGCTAATGCCCTCACAAACTCCTCTGCTGTCACCTCCACCTGCAGAACTTGCTGTGCCTGCAGAACTCCCTCTCTGCCCCCTGCCGCCAAACTCGACTCCATGGGATGAACTCTAGTCCATCTCAAGCCCCTCTCTCAAGTAGAGCCTCCAGAAGAGCCCAACACTGTCATGACCCACTCTGCAAAGCTCCATCAATTACCCTGAAAAAACAAGTAGACACTACTTACAACCCCAGTACATGGCACCAACCCAACACCGGCGCTCAAACTCCTCCCCCTTGCTGTCATACACCACCACCTTGTTTGTATTAGAAAACCATGGAGCTGAGTGATTGGAGGAGGACATGGAAGAAATTTTTGGAGGAACCCTGGGGTATGTCCAAGTCTTTGAATTGATTGGGAAGAACCTCCTGACAAAGCGGCAACTACGCTTTGACTTTGCCTCCCACACTGCCATCATTCGCTGCAGATTGATCAATATTACTTGGCTTCAACTCCCATGCCCCTGCCAATCCCTGACCTGTGCCCCGCATCTCGAGGGTCTCGATGTTGAAAGGGGGGGTGATGTCACGACCCGTTCCCAGGACCCCTGCACATTGCCCAACAACCCCCCGCCCCCCCAGAACCTCCCCCAATGCCTCGCCAAACTCTCACAGTGCTCCGCACCTACTCTGGCTAACTCTGATGCATCCTTGGCTAACTCCGGCCTCCTGGGCAACTCTGATGTCTTCCCCACAGTTGGTGACACTTCCCCTGGATCTCCTGAGCCCCTGGGACCATTCTCCCGCCATGCCTGATCCTGTTACACATCATCAACTCAACACCCTGGTTTCTCCAACTTACTTTGGAGTATCATGACGACCTTGGAACGGCCCGCATCACCAATTGATCCCATCAACATATCAATGCAGCCCACCCTCTGATCATAACCAACACCTGTCGACTCCGCCAAGCTCTGCCAAGCCCCGCCACTATAGCCGACCTTCCCTGGAGCTCTCCAGTAGTCAGTATATAAGATGTAGAGTAGCTCTTTGTACTCTAGTCTTGATATTGCTTAACGTTACCTATGGTCTAATTGTTTCTCTCTCATGTTTTGTGTTCCATGTCTCGTTTTATTACTCTCAGCCTCCCAGTCTTGTCTCATCTCTATTCCATTATTGTTTTCGTTATCATTTTGTTTCTCTCTCATGTTTCATGTTCTGTGTCTCGTTTTATTACTCTCAGTCTCCCAGTCTTGTCTTGTCTCTATTCTGTTATTGTTTTTGTTATCATTTTGTATCTCTGCCTGAATCTATTCTTGTTCTTGTCTCCATCTTGTCTTGACTCCATCTCGTCTCATTTGATCCGTCCCATCCATTGTGTTCCTATCCTTCCCAACCTTAACACCTTCACAAACCCCACAATTATGATTACAAATCCCAGACACTCTTTAACCAACTCTGGACCTCGCTACATGCTCGGCTCCGAACTCTATCAACCTCTGTTGATCCCCCATCAAACTCTGGCTCTGCTTCCATCACTCATGTAGCCTCCACCTCCTCCACACCTGCAATACTTGCATACAGACTTGTGCCTGAACCCCGCCAAGCCTGTCCCCCTTCCCTGCAGCTCATCCCCTACTCCTCTGGACCTCCCCAGACTTGCTCAGATCAATCTCCACCAACTATCCTCACAAGTCCCCAGTGTTTGGGACACCTCTGAATGCCCAGTTGTCAGTGCAGGGAATCATGTCCACCTAGTAAGGACTTGCCCAGTGTAGCTGAGCCCCCATGGTCAGTGGAACCTGACATAATATCAAGACTCTACCTTACCCCATTTGTGATGTCTGCGCTAGCTCTGCAGACTTGTGCCTGAACCCCGCCAAGCCTGTCCCCCTTCCCTGCAGCTCATCCCCTACTCCTCTGGACCTCCCCAGACTTGCTCAGATCAATCTCCACCAACTATCCTCACAAGTCCCCAGTGTTTGGGACACCTCCGAATGCCCAGTTGTCAGTGCAGGGAATCACGTCTGCCTAGTAAGGACTCACCCAGTGTAGCTGAGCCCCCGTGGTCAGCAGAACCTGACACAAACGTCCTCATCACTCCCCCTAACCTTCTATCACCTTGGATTATTGTGCCCCCAGCCAACCAAAACAGGTCTTTTAAGCCTAGTGTTGGGTGTATTGATGATGTAATTATCTACTTGCCAGGAAAAAAAGCCCGTTCCAGGTCTGATAGAAGCTACAGTTACAAGCAACTCACTGTAAGCCATCCACAGAGCGACCCAGCAAAAAAAGTGCTTGCCATTAATCACACTTAGAGTGCAGGGATGTGATCAGGATCATCTCCTTGAAGATCCTGCTATAGGTGGGAGCAATACTGTTGGCTTCTTCCATGGTAATGACTACACAATCAGAGAAAATGAGCAAGAAAAGGGCTTATTAGAGTCAGTTATGCAGGGATACAACATCAATCTTGGTTTTGGGCACAATGAGGATCCCAGTATGATCATGCTCATGACAAAAGATGACTAAAGAAAAGCCACTACCTTTCACCCTAAAGGGCATACTGATGTGGAAAGCTGTGATCCAAAGTTTATGAGAAAGAAATCAACAGGTACTTGATTGATTGAAAACATTTGCTATCTCATGATGTCTACACAGGTACAATAATGCAGAAACTGTCCCCGGGAAATCATTCTCTCTAGTCTCATGGTCTGCAGTAGACATATATGCATGGCTCCTCAAGCAAGCCTCTGGCATTCTTTCAGGCACCACTATCAGCCCTTCCATAAAACTATTTGAACAAGGATTTGACAGGTGAGCAGTAATGTTATCTTACAATCATGAACAATAATGCAGAAACTGTCCCCGGGAAATCATTCTCTCTAGTCTCATGGTCTGCAGTAGACATATATGCATGGCTCCTCAAGCAAGCCTCTGGCATTCTTTCAGGCACCACTATCAGCCCTTCCATAAAACTATTTGAACAAGGATTTGACAGGTGAGCAGTAATGTTATCTTACAATCATGAACAATTTGTAGTTTACCCACAACATCCTTATGTCTGTGTATCATAAATGCCTTATGTTGTTCAAAGGATCCTAAACACCACAAAATGGCAAGGCATCTCTTTCCAAACTTCGTCTATTCTTTCCCTGTTATCAAAGACCTTGTTGTCTTGCTTTCATCTCTCAAATGCTCAGAGTATGTCAAAGGCAATATAACTTCACAAAGTGTAGCAGTTATGAAAGCAATGTTTGCCAAATACTCCTCTGGTTTTGACATCCCTCTACCACCCATCTCGCAGTCTAGTGCTCCATCACCTGTGATTGTCCTCCTTACAGGTTCAGTAGGTAATCTTGGTTTACAATGTTGTTAGAAGACTCTCATGTCAAAAAGATGTGTGCATATGACCTCAATAAAATGATGCAAGGATCCTCCTGAATCAACATTATCAGCCCTTCAAGGATATCGGGCTTGATGGGCACACAACTGAATGGTTGCCAATCCTTGTCAAGTCTAATTTGCGCCATTCCAGAAGTTGTGGAATCTTTCCTCTGAATATTAATTGGATTTAAGACACTGGCTGTTATTCATTGTCATGGCAAATTGTGTTGTGGCTACACAATTTTGGCTACCATTGTTGATCTTGCACTGAGCAAATGTTCAACACCCCTTCCACGAGTTTTGCACCTAGAGCACCCTTGGCCTGTCATCATAAGAAGCATCAAGAAGGCTAGTGTTGAGATCCTGGGTCACGACCTCAAAATCCTTCTGTTCCTCCAGTGGTTTCTCGACCATTGAGAAGTGTGCTGCAGCTAGGAACATGACCTCAAAAACATGGGCAGATATCATAAGTCTTTTCTTGTATTGTATCTGGAATATCAGCCCCTCATGTTCTTCCATCATTATATCAATGCAGACACTACTCACTCTGCCACCCAAGAGGGCAATGGACTTCCAAACTCAACTTCATCAGTATGATTGACTGGCTACAGCTGATTGGCTAGTTGAAGTATAGCCACTCCCAGCATCATATCTTCATTAATTTCAGAGTTCCACTGAAACTCTGGTGTTGGGCTATCAGTAGCATCACTAGGATTGGCACTTCTTCATCATGAAGCTCATTCAAAGAAAAATCACTTTATCTACTCAAGGTACACTATATCAACAAGAATCATTTTATTTGACTGGTATTAAATTTGTATAATAATTTCAACTTGAGAAAAACATATTAAAATCATATAACATGTTTCTAATTGATGTTTTTCAAGAAACTTATGAGATTTCCTGAAGTGTGTATGGTCATGTTCAACAAAAGAACCATTAATTCACCATTTCTTCCCATGTTTTTCAGGGTTTTGATTGTGGATCTCCAGATGATGAAGAGGAAGACACAGCAATGAAGATCAGGAAGACACAGCAATGAAGATCAGGAAGACACAGCAATGAAGATCAGGAAGACACAGTAATGAATGTCAGGAAGACACAGCATCTATTTGATGCCTGATTGTTTGTTGCTTCTTTCCCTGGGGAACATCTCATCAGCTGTCTTGAAGCCAAGGATATCTCTGAGTTAAACCCAACCATACAAAGAACTGATCCTCAGACAGTAATGTTCAAAAAAGGAACCATTAATTAGTGTGTGTACCTAAGAGATGCAAGGGCTACAAGTGTAGTGTGAAACAATTGAGTGAATGAAGAAAATCATCTTGCCTGCAAGCACAGTGTGAGAAGAAAAGGTCTCAGGGCCATGCCTGCTGGTATATGCCTAAAATCATACAATGAGGCTACTGAAGCTGAAGGAAAGGAGTAGAAAGAAAGGTTGGGGATGAAGGAAAAGAATGAGGTAATCTAATCTTGGCCCAAACCCCAATCCATTCGATGTTCCCATGTTATTCGGAGCTTTGATTTGAGATCTCCAGATGATGGAAAACATCAGGAAGACACAGCATCTATCTGCGTGATGCCTGATTTTTTTTTTGCTGCTTCTTTCCCTGCGGAATATGAATATCTCATCAACTGTCTTGCAGCCAAGGATATCTCCGAGTTAAAAGCACAACTGTACAAAGAACTGATCCTCAGACAGTGATGTTCAACATAGGAACCATTAATGCACCATTTCTTGCAGGCATGTAACTTCCACAAATAAATGCAGGTTCCTAATATCTCTGAAACTTAGGTTCTATGGCTTGCTTTGTGTACAGTGTCATTTCTCCAGAATTCATTCCTTGTCTCATTTCTTGTGGAAGACTTTTTGGAATTACGTGCTCACAAACGACTTTTTATTTTCGCACTTATCCCACAGATCACAGAATCCTGAAGATTCTTGTGAGCCATGTTCACATGATGATTGTAGATTTCTCAATAGGTACTCCATTTTTGCAGGTTGCACTTTTATTGTGAGTTAGCTTTTGTTGTCCTTTAACATGGACAGCTGTGATTGTTATTTGCATCAGTGTTCTCGAAACCGCACACGTGGTACTTCTTGCATATGCATCGCACTATGCGTACATTATATCACGGACAGTTATGAGGGAACCAACGGAACTCATCATTGATGTGTGAGTGCTGTAGTCATGATTAACACGAAATCAATCTAATTATCCTTCCAGGGGAACTGCAGTATGCAGAGTAATTCACTCAATATGAGTGGTAAACTAAATGTGTCTGGTGGATTTTAGATTTCCATAACAATAAGTGTATGTCATCAGATGCACAAGTTACAGGTTCGTACTTCACTAACAACTAGATTATTGTCACTGCGTTGGTTCAATGGTGTGTTCTCAGTCTTTCAATCTCAATCATGCGACCCAAACTGATCCCATAAACTTCTTAGTTTCTATGCATGGAGAATATATCGCCGTCAGCAGACTCATATTGTTCAGTACATCTTGCCTTACTCAAGTCTACATTTCAGTCAGCAAGAGAAATTTTTGTCAAAAATTGATTATTATATTTATTGTATGTAGTACTTCATCTGATAAGGCCGTCAAAAGACTTACATCTGTTCAGCTTGCAACATGTCTGGCCCAGACCTGTATGCCAGCATTCTTCTTTGAGTATTCAATTCTGAGTACTGAAAGCCCTAACAGGTTCAGGACTGAGTAAGACATTCTAACCATTTCATTCCGTTCACTAATCTCGATTTATGATTACTTAGCAACAAATGCTCTACAGTTTGTGTCCAGTCATTATTGATTTTGCATCATCTAAGCCTTAGATCTTGCTGACAGATATGGCTCCCCACTGCAGACCAGTATGAGAAAACCACTGCCAAGGGTATCTTCATTTCCTTTCAATGGAACAATTGGGTCTGACCTATGGTGAATGCAGAAATCTTACTCAGTTACCCTATCTATGTCTATTTCCTGTGATGCAACCATAAGCTTAGCACTTGTATACCTCCTGAACAGCATGCGTACTGGATTCAAAACGTGTGTTCAATTTTCTTTTTGATGAAGTATGCTAAACTTTTTCTAGGTCTGAAAATGTAATCAACCGCCTCGTTATGTTCAGGAAAGTCGATTCAATCAATTTTTCATGACATTATTGTTAATCAGGGGCCAATAGCATAAGTATTGGGCTTCTGACAAGCATAGTTGCAGCATGTTCACTTCTTTCAGTGAGTGATACCAAGCATGTACCCTGCCATCAGTTGTCTAGAGACCCTTCCATTCTAGTATTACCTCAGTCCTCCATTCAGCCTCTTATATTCCTGTATGTCCCAATACTAAATACCTGATCCACCTTGGCATGCATTGACATGGATTGTTTTCTCATCAGTTTTCATTGTGGTCAATGGAAAATGTTTGTATTGTCACAGATACCTCATAGTGACTTTGCCTCTTGTTCTGACCAAGTTTGTGGAGACCAGTCTATGTCAATTCTATGCTCGTAAGCATATCGCTATACTCACTTCAAATATCTTTCACAGATTGGTGACAATTCCATGTAGGTCATGTAAGTCTATATCTGGCTTTTCATGAAAAAGGATGATCATGCTAATCACAACTCGTATTTCAGGTTGAACTCTCGCACCAAGGTTCGTGAATTATTTGAAGGAATACAAGAAGTCATAACACTTGAAGAACATGGTAGCCCTCACCACTTGTGGTCAAATTGGTTTAATGACTTCCTGTTTCCTTTTTTCAGGACCTACATGAATCTTTCGATGAGAGCCTGAGCTGACAATCTATATATATATCTGGAATTATTCATGGAATCAGAATCTTTCCATGACACTATCTACCAATATATAGTACAAGTCTGATTTCGTGACAAGATCTTTTCAATTCAGACTACCGAGTGTAATGTGGATACTGGAGTCCAGGGACACAGAATAATACAGATAACAGATAACGAACGGTCTATGACCATCAATTGTAGAAGGTGGTCCTGTATGTCTTTCATACAACTTTGTAAGTTCATTGTTGCCGCACAGCAAGTAAGGGGGTACTGCACAGTCACCAAAGCCTCTTATCATCAGTCATGACTCTAAACAATGTATTAACCATAATATGTGTACGTATCGTGAGGAAAAACTCACATCTGCAATCTTTGGTGGTCAGGGTTTGACTGAGTACTAGCTCTACCATTGTCAGCCAGAGAACAGAGCATCGACAACTCATCCACTCCAGTTAATATGCCACAATCAAGCACAAAACCAGTAGCTATCCCCACAATCCTTTCTGCTGAGTGAAGACGTATTGCATCCCAATCAGAATCAGCAGTCAGCACCCTGTGTGAGATTATGAATGGTACATACTCTCCAAGAATCATCACATATATTGCATGAGGTATCTAGGCAGACATCTGATCACACGGAAGGTCGTTGAAGTGGAGATGTACAAATGGTACGGCATCTCAGAGTTATTTGACGAGAACCAATGACATCACAAGGTAAAAAATTGAAAGTTGACTCAACCCATGATGATCCCTCTACGGAGATAAGCCTGGATATATGCACACATACATATATTGAACATAAGGCCTACCACGCATACGCAACATAAGTGCTCCCTTTCGTGCCATTTGGGGATAAATCCTCACTAATTGTCCACGGTGGTTTCCAATTCGGATACAAAAGGTAAAGAAATTGACAAGCTTAAACAGGTGATGGAGTCTCTTGAACCCGGTGAGAACTCAAAATGAAAAAACTCCAAATAGTCAAGCAGTGTTCATGAGTTGACCCCACTCACTGTCCAGATAATGATCTTTTATAGAATGACCTTTTCGAAAACAAATCATTTTGAAGCGACAATTTTCTGAGTGCTCTATAACTAATAGGTTGAATGGCAAAGTCGATCAATAGGTATATTTAAAAGGTTCATGGTAAAGGTAGAATACAAAAAGAGGATAAGGTAGATAACTGCTTGTTGCTGAATCAAGTGAAAATGTCCGATGGTAATGGCTGAGCGAATGGTTCTCCGATAAAATGATGAGTATTTTAGTCTGTTAATGTATGAGTCAAGGAACAGAAAAACTATTGCAGAAATCCGGGATATATAGTCCATCAGTTCAAGGCAGTGCCTGGTTTCGATACCGTAAAAGTGAAGTTAGCAAGTCGGCTATTAGAAGCCCACCACGTCTTCACGATCAGCACCCATGGTTTCTGAGCCTTCTTCTCCGACGGTGCGTACGGTGAGGAGCCTGAACAGAATAAAATACACTGAGTCATGATTAAAATCACTAGAACTCACTTAAACCACATCCTGTCGTTCTGACACCTCTCCCTCACAAGTTCCCACTCCCACTCAACCTCTGTTCGATCCTGCTCCCTCCCTTTTCCTTTCCCTTCGACCCGCCCCTGTGCCCGCCCTCGCCCCAGAAGCCAATCGATCAGAGCCTCCCGTCCCTCCTTCGTCCCTTCCCCTTCAACGATCCACTCCCCCTGCCAACCCTGTCCGAGCTCCAGTTCACCTTCCCGAGGTGCGTTTACGAACACCCTTGCAAGCCATTTATATCGCCTCACAAGTGCGATGCCACCTCCGTGTGTAGTCGGAACACGTACGGGGAGGTACACCAGCCTCATTGGGATGTCCCCTTCCGCCGGCTCAACGGTTTCTTCATATGTCGTCCCATCGGAATTCGAAGAGGGGATTACGGTAGAGAAACGTGGCATACGCCGCAGTAGGAAGATAGGATTTGCGAATCGTGGCAGAATATGAGTGTAGTAGAACGGAGAGGGAAGCGTTAGGGCATCTGGTACAGGAATCGGGACACCTGGTTGGGGAGAAAAAGGAACAAGTATCGTTCCGTTGAATAGGAGCCAGTTAGTTGGTGGAGGAGAAGACTTATGACGATGTAAAGACGACCGTTTGATCTTGTCTGAGGCGTTTGTTGGCTTCTCGGGCTCGTCGAGTAGAGGAACATGGCCGAGGTTTGCGACAATATCACCAACAGAGAGGTAGGACCAAAGGTCGGCGTCGATGAGCTGTTCCTCACAACGTACAATTATGTGTGGATGCAGATGAGGAGCTGAGCATGGAACATAGGTCCGCAGGACGGGTGCGCGTGCAGGAGAAAGAGCGTGGATAAAGTCGTACGGGGAAGAGACGGAAAGAGAAGAGAGGGCTAGACGTAAACGAGATGGCGGAGGACTGGGGCTCGAATTCGATGTAGGAGGTGTGGGAGTTGAACTGCGGGAAAGGGACGACTGTGAATTGGAGGATGTAGGCGTGCTGGGAACGTAGCGTCTGCGAGGAGGGACAAGTTCATTGTCTGAGTCTGATTGTGAAATTTCAGATGGGTTACGGTAGGGAATCGATCTTCTCCATGTGGAGCTATATACTCTGAGAGCGAATGGCTCGGCCACCGGAGGAGGAAGTGACGGAGATTTGAAGAGACTCTTGCTCAACCGACGAGTGGAACCTGACAGAATGTCAAGTTTCGACTTGGAAAGGGGCGGATTGCGCTGAGGAGGAGTAGAGGGAGGAGGAGTAGAAGCTTTATAAGAAAGAGGGGCTGGCGAAGTGAGCTCCAGGACAGGCGAGGCGAACTTCTCTGACAGGATGGGAGGTAGGACATGCTGAGCTTCTGAAGGAAATACGAGATTTTGGGAGGTGTAGACCAGTGACTGCAGTAGGAGAACGAAACGAGAGTGTGCTTGAGTAAGGGCTACCAAGGACTCAGATTTGTCGACATATGGAACAAGAGAGAACATAAAACGCAGCGCATGGGTTGGATATGTCTGCACCGGGACCCTTTGTGAGATCACTAGGCCACGATCAGACTGGCTTCTAAGAAGTTAGAACTTAAACTCACGAAATAGGTGCAGCTGGTGAAGATCGATTGAAAGAAGACTCTCTTGACTGACGGCAGAATCTCGAAAGGTAAAGGTATCGAAGCCAGGCACAAAGCGAGCCAGGATAGAGTTGCGCAGCGTGGGATCAAGAAAAAGGCTGCGGAAGTCGCGTGAGGTGCTGAGGATAGCATGGAATGATGGCCAGTCGAGGTAGCTAACGAGACGCCTGAGTATGCTGGGTTGCTTAAGACCGACGAGGGACGGCGCGGACGACGAAGGCAACGACAAGCGTACCATTCTTTTCGATGGTCTGGACATGGCTAGACGGAGGAGATCATCGTTCAGAGTATTATTATCATAGACATTTGACTTGGAGACCAGCGTGGGTTGACCGCGGCCGGTACCCCTACAATGCAATAATTTTAGTTTTGATTCAGGTCATGATTGCGTCACTTCAACCTGTGCCTGCCGTCCATAACCAAAACCGGTCTTCCTGTTCACACCTGCTTTGGTCCAGCGGTTAGTAGCTTCGTTCAACGTCCTCGCTGCCTTCCTCAACATCTTTGAGATCTTGTCAAAGTCCGGCTATTGTTTGGGGAATAAATAATTGCCAACGAACATGACTTTTGGCTACTTCAATCAGTGACAATCACATTCCCTTCGAGGTCTCAAATTGGCTGTACACCATACGGGGCCAGATCCACATACTGTACTCCTTCACCCTACGTTTCAAACAGCCATCGTATGTGAAACACTTGTGCACTCAAAGCCATTCTATTTGCGACGCGCGTATCTTATCGATCATGACGGTACATCCGACGTGTACGCGTTATGAGCGTCTCCGTGATGGAAGTGTGGGCCGACTGCTGCGATATTTATTGGAAAGACATAAGTGACGCCAAAATCATGAGATACTGTGCCCCCGAGACATTCAGTCAACGGTTGCTTGCGAGGCATCGGAATTACTGCGTTCAGTACATCCGCGCCTCACTTCTCACATGGCTCATGGATCGTTCTCATCGGGTGGAACTCAACTTAATCTCAGACCGTATCACGTACCCCCCCCCCTAGATCTATCCTTTGGTGCTGTGTCGAGTATATCTCCAGCCATCTAGATCTAGCTTTCACCGGTTTTGTTTTCCTTATATCATTGACTATCACCAAGCCAGTTTGTGTAGGTTCTCTGCCACCAAGATTTGCGCCTCTCTTCACATTCCCGGCCCGGGCCAAGAACAGCCAAGACCCACATTTTTAATCTTATATGCTCTGATGCACGATGGTCCTTTTTTCCATTTTTAGACCAATACCTAGAATCTCGGACTCGAAAAGAATCTACTCAATGTGTGTCATGACCATCTTTGATGTTGTCCAGATGCAATTGCAACATGGTCGTGGCGCATTTATCCACCCAGCAATTGTTGTGGGCGCTATAAATGATAGCCGCTTCAATACAACAATATGCCTACAGAAAGCTCCTGCTGCAGTCGACTCCTGACTCGAAAGTAAAGTCCACCCCACAAATGATATCATAATAACATTCTTGGTCGAACGGTGCAAAAAACGAGCATCGAGCAGTGTCTTATACAAAACGCTATTCCACCAGTCCAGTAAAGCAAAGTCCTTGTATGGTAAGTAGGAAATGTGATCGTGTCTAATTTTCCTCGTGCTACCTCATCGTCAGACATTGATGGTGATGCCTCCGAAGATACCACCCTGTATCAACACCTCACTGCCGTCAGTGCCGTTGATAGGATAAGTGTTAGTGAGAAGGATCTGGTAAGGCGCTCCGGCAAAGTAGAAAGCAAATGGAATCTAGATAAAAAAGAAATAGGATCTGAGTGAAGAAATCATTTGATACGATTCCTTTTGCAAACCTTGGTCGTGAACTGGTCTGACGTCAATCCCGCTGACGCGTTAAAGTCACGACGCGCAAGGACAATGTTGGGCTCATGTCCGTTGTTGGAGTTAGCAGGAACGACAATGGAGTAATCGAGGAACTTGGGTATGATCCCAAAGTTGTTAATGGCGCAACTGAGGTCTGTGGAGATGGTGATTTCCTGCCCGAAAGAAAACTCGGAAGTCAGACCAAGGGGTATAAGACATGCTTTTCATTGGTGTAAACATACGTCGCCAGGGTTCACCGTAGTTGGAGAGACAAGGAAGGTACCAAATCGTGATGCCTGAGGGCATGACTGACGGGGAACAGCGATGGACACGACAAGTCCCGCGAGAGAGAGGAGAGCAGTAGAGATGGTGAACTTCATTGTCGTGTGCTTTCGGGATGCTTGTCATGAGCTTTATATATCTTCCTTGATGGCATTTCGCTGATAGTCCCTGAGCCAAGGTCTAAACACGCCGACGTGGAAGGTACTGCACGGAGCACATATATCCGAAAGGGAAGCTGAGATTGATATGTCCGGGATACAAGCTGAGCACTGAGGCTTGAGATATCGGGAGTAATTCGGGAATGCTGCATGCATATCGGACTAGCAAAGTTGATTTCATACTTCTGGCTCGGGCGTCAACGAATCTCGATTGAAATACAACTGTAGTTATTGCACTGTTTCCCGGAAAGAGTCACTGACCCCCTGAAACGTCATGTCCGTTAGGTCAAGAGACTTGTTGCAAGCTTGTTTCTGTATTTCCATGCAAATCGTCTCTCTCTATAAGCCGCTCCTCCGAAATCGGACTCTACCCTTTCACTGACAATGAGGCCTGGGATGTTATAAATGATGGACGCATGTCAATGGTCGACTCGGAACCAGGAATCCGGTCTGGTCTGGATGGTGAACCAAGCGAGAAATTTGAACGAACAGTATACGTGCAAAACACTAAGTATTTCATGAAGTCCAGCAGAATGTGCGAGGAAAATGACCAGGTCCGATGCATTAACATTAATAGTGATTCCTGTGCTATGTAATATGTGCATACCACTGTGAATCAATACTAAGTCGGGACCTATAACAGAAATGAAGGGGCCTGAGAGGTGTGATCATTCGATAGAAGTTTTACAAACTTTGGCTGTAAACTGGTTCAAGGTCGATCCCGTTGACGAGTTGAATTCACGACACGCGAAGATAATAATATGACTCACGAGAGCAAGTGTTTGATTTCGGTACAAACAAGTCCCTTCTCAAACGTTGATGTCTGCTGTAAAGTGCCGCCTTGGGGATGCGGTCATAGTAGAGGCGTGAGCGCGATTATCCAACAAGCCAGGCCAGGAATTGAAGATGACTCGACACAAGTACGACTGAGACAGACCAGTGACATAAGGGTAGTGATCTACCCTGGTATCACAAGTACGACTGAGACAGACCAGTGATATAAGCGCAAATAATCTACCCTGGTATGTACCGGAGTCAAATGTATGACGCGCGAGCACAACAGGGGGTTCGTGTTCGTTGTTTGACTCCTCAGAGACTACAATGGACATCTAGTTTTGCACAGGCGAATATTGGTCATCCTTTCGATGTCCTACTTATGACAACGAGTAGATTAGACATCGGGCCGCTTCGGCCCTGAAGGTTGAAAGTCCTCCCGTCGACGCAAAGTAAGAACATTGCTACGAGTGCTTCGGCTGTTTTATATTCAGAGTTCGAGAACGCCTTGCGAAAGGTATTTGCATAGGAAGCGTACAGATACCCACACGGCATTTATATTGGAGGCTCCAGCCTGAGAAGCAGAAATTTAAAAGATGTATTACTTAGTAAGATGTCTTCCAACGTTGCAAGTTTTTCCTTCATGATGTGGTACCATATGAGGTAACGATCGCGATTGAAAGGAACCGTTTGTTGACCGTGGTACTATGGCAAGTATCGAACGTCTTCAAGACGAATTGAATTATTGATCCGAAAACACGCTGACTAATATTTCTATTCGGCATGGTCTGCAACCGCACTGAATTTGAGCTTTTCCTGTTGTTATTACAAGTGCCTGTCCTCTATTCAGCTATAAAAAAACAAGTTGCATCAGAGAAATATCACGATCTGTATGTAGTGGGAACAGATAAGGTTGTTTCGGCTACAGTCTGTTTATTATGATCCTGCACCACACGTATTCCCAGACCGTGACCAGCTTGCACGATTACCTATGGGTAATATAAAAAGTATGGAAAAGTTCTCGGTGCGCCTACTCGTGGCTTCGTCCATCTATCAATGGTAGACCCAAACAAAGATTTTCGAGTCGCCATCGTGGGTGGAGGAATGTGCGGCGTCCTTTGGTGGGTTTTCAAAACTTTGCATACGTAGAAGAAGAATAACATTTCGTTAGTGCCGTTGGGCTTCGAAAAGCCGGCGTCCATGTAGAGATTTTCGAACAGGCTGTAAATGAATCCTTCATGATGACCACCATGTTCAGTCATTGATACTGATGGGTCTAGTCAAGTTTTGGTGAGGTTGGAGCTGGAGTCGCTCTAGGTAATAATGATAGACTCAACAACTTTTATGAATCCATTGTCGCTGACCTCCATCAGGACCAAATGCTCTCTTTCCTTTGAAAGAGCTTGGGGTTTTAGACGCAGTCTTATCCAAATCTGACGAAGAAAAACCTACAATGCGATCCTTTCGATACATTTCTGCTACTGGGGCGCACGACATGATCTACGATGTAACTTCATTTCTCTTTCATCCGTCAAATGTTCTCATCGTCTGTCAGTACCCGGCCGCTCCAAGTGACATTGGAATGGGTGTCTACAGGAATGCATCATAGGCCTCTGCTATTCTAGTTCTGGGTTCCTAACGATCCTTGCAGACCTTCATTTCTTGAAGCAATCGTCCCGATGTTAGATCCACGCCTAGTTCACATGGAGAAGCGCTGCATATCTGTATCAGCTTTATCTTCCGGTTCTCATGTGATCCATTTCGCCGACGGAAGTACGTATGAAGCCGATCTTGTTATAGGCGCAGATGGGATTAAGAGTGTTATCCGTGAATTTGTCACTGGGCGACCAACGTCTCTTGTATACTCAAATTCTATTGCCTACCGATCCGTTGTTTCCCCTGAAGCACTGAAAGGTGTCAAGACGGACATGATGCGTCCACTTTGTTGGATTGGCAAAGATAAAGTAAGTATAGTCAAAGCAATAATGAATGCTTTTCTGATAGAATCGGCCAATGTACACTTAGCATATCATATCATTTCCTGTGCAAGCAAATCAAAAAGTTCGTTCGTTTATATCCTTAAGACAGATGACTCAGAATCGGAAAAGATAAATCTCGTGTTGTTTTCTACCAATTCGACAGTCCCGATAGGTTCGATTGATGTACCTATTCCTTGGGCGATGCCAACTTCACAAGAAGAACTTCTGCACGAGTTTTCAGGAGCAGCGTGGGGTGAAGATGCCAGCCTGATTCTCAAAGAAATGAAAAATCCTAGTAAATGGTACCTTCATTTTTTACATCCCCCGTTATCCAGCTACATCCGACAAAGAGTCGTCCTTGTTGGTGATGCGGTAGGTTCCGAGTCATAGTTATTACGATCTCATATTCATCGACCTAAGGCTCATGCCATGTTACCTCATCTCGGATCTGGGGTAGGTCAAGGGTTTGAGGACGTTTATGCTTTGTGTTCTTTACTCGGAGATGCTCGAGCTCGACAGTGTTACCTTGATGTAAATCCATTTTCCTGACTTGGCCGATAGGTTCTTTCTGAACTTAAGCTTCAGGACGCCCTTAGAGCT
The DNA here is from genome assembly GCA_020091625.1 of Termitomyces sp. 'cryptogamus'. Taxonomy (NCBI): domain Eukaryota; kingdom Fungi; phylum Basidiomycota; class Agaricomycetes; order Agaricales; family Lyophyllaceae; genus Termitomyces; species Termitomyces sp. 'cryptogamus'. The sequence continues at coordinate 2,921,888 of JAGYZC010000005.1, forward strand.
TACGATTCTATTCGAGTCGTACGTGCGAATATGGTGCAAAAGATGAGCATCGTCACTGGGGACATCTATGAAAGGCGCGGTCCTACTGGTGGAACAAATGCACAGGTTCGAGAGCAGTTGAGAGATATGTATCATCCCATTTGGCATCATGACTTGAAAGGAGAAGTCAAGCGCACTGTAGCACATGTTTATGGGGCGAGAGGAGTTCTTGAATCTGTTGATTTATGTCTTTAGAAACACTTTGCATCACGACTGTCAGTCTTAGAGTCTTGTATGGAAGGAGATCGTCGCCGTAGCGTTGGAGAGTTTGGAAGAAGCAGAAAAGTGTCACAGGTATTGCTTATCTGTGTAAGTACTTGGTGGAACTTGGTTTATGTGACGCAAGCGTAGGCAACGGTTAAGTCACACGAAGAAAATAAGATAGACTTCACTCGAGAGACTGTGATAAGTGCTCGAATTTCTCTGAGTTGTTAGGATGTACAAAGAACTCTTTATATACCTTCCTACGGGTGAAAGTAAATAAGAAAATAAGTCGATCGTTATAAGAACAGACTGGATATTGTAAGTAAAGTAATGAGAGGTGAGTAATGTAAAATACTTTTGATGCATTATACCAGTCGAGACGGGGCCCCGCGTCGGTAGAACGGTTGATTAGTGGGATCGAGTTAGCCGTGACGATGAGGAGAGCTGTCTCGAGTCGATGGAGACGAGAGGCGGGTCACGATTCCGTCACAGTTTATCTCTGTTTGTCTTGCAACACTTTTTCCTTGCTTTTTCCGCAGTTTCTTTGGGATCCTACAACTCGAATGAATGAATCTCCCAAGAATGACAAGTCCTCATTTAATCAGGCACAAAAGCTTACAAAACGTGTCTACAAGCCGAGTCAAGCCGTCACAATACATGTAAGCTTCTGAGATGACCAGCCCACCGGTCGGTAGTCTCGCAGGTCTGATTTTCTTTTAAACATCTGCAGCTGTCTCCCATACTGGTATAACATAAGTGGACCTGCCTTCAGGCTCTATCTTCATGCCTTGCGTCATGCCTACGTCTTTCTTTCAGTCAATATCGAAAACTAAAATTAGAAATTCTTTAGGTGAGAACCTGTGAGAACTTGGTACCAGAGTCATAAAGTTCTCTGATCCAATGACCTTCTCATGATTATTGTACCACATGTATTCTCGCATCAGGCATGGTAAAATATAAGAAAGTGTCTAAAAAGTACCTATTCATGACTTGTCTCTCTATCAATAATCATGACAGGCCCGAGCAAAGATTTTCGAGTTGCCATCGTGGGCGGAGGGATGAGCGGTATTGTTTGGTGGGTCGATGTGCTCTTGATACTTCTCCTAAATAGAACAAGAATGACATTTCATCAGTGCCATTGGGCTTAGAAATGCCGGAGTTCATGTAGAGATTTTTGAACAGGCTGTAAATCAAGTTTTCATGATGACCAGGTTCGTTCGTTGACACTGAGGTTCTAGTCAAGTTTCCAGGAAGTTGGAGCAGGAGTTGGTCTAGGTAATGACAGACTCAACACCTATTTCGATAATTCCATTGTCGCTGACCTCCATTAGGACCAAATGCTCTCTTTCCTTTGAAAGAGCTTGGGGTTTTAGACGCAGTCTTATCCAAATCTGACGAAGAAAAACCTACAATGCGATCCTTTCGATACATTTCTGCTACTGGGGCGCACGACTTGATCTACGATGTAACTTCATCTCTCTTTCATCCGTCAAATGTTCTCATTATTTGTCAGTACCTGGCCGCTCCAAGTGACATTGGAATGGGTGTCTACAGGAATGCATCATAGGCCTCTGCTATTCTAGTTCTGGGTTTCTGACGATCCTTGCAGACCTTCATTTCTGGAAGCAATCGTCCCGATGTTAGATCCACGCCTCGTTCACATGGAGAAGCGCTGTATATCTGTATCAGCTTTATCTTCCGGTTCTCATGTGATCCATTTCGCCGACGGAAGTACGTATGAAGCCGATCTTGTTATAGGCGCAGATGGGATTAAGAGTGTTATCCGTGAATTTGTCACTGGGCGACCAACGTCTCTTGTATACTCAAATTCTGTTGCCTACCGATCCGTTGTTTCCCCTGAAGCACTGAAAGGTGTCAAGACGGACATGATGCGTCCACTTTGTTGGATTGGCAAAGATAAAGTAAGTATGGTTAAACCAATCATCAATGCTTTTCCGATAGAGCCATCTACTGTAACACCTAGCACATCATATCATACCCTGTTCAAGCAAATCAAAAGGTTCGTTCGTTCTATATCTCTGAAGCAGATAGCTTCAACTCAGGAAAGATGAATCTCGTCTTCTTCTCAACTGACTCCTCAGTCCCAATGGGCTCGGTTGATGTCCCGCTTCCATGGGCGAAACCAGCTTCACAGGATGAACTCCTACACGAGTTCTCAGAGGCAGGATGGGGTGAAGATACTAAACTCATTCTCAAGGAAATGAAGGATCCCAGTAAATGGTATCTTCATCTTTTGCACCCCTCATTAACCAGCTATGTCCGACAAAGAGTCGTCCTTGTTGGTGATGCGGTAGGTTTCGAGTTATAGTTATGATCCATCCCATGTTCATCGACAAGGCTCATGCCATGTTACCTCATCTCGGCGCTGGGGCGGGTCAAGGGATGGAGGACGTTTATGCTTTGTGTTCTTTACTTGGAGATGCGCGTGCTCAGAAGTGTCACCTTGATGTAGATCCATTTTCCTGACTTAGCCCGTAGCTTTTTTCTGAATAAGCTTCAGGACGCTCTCAAAGCTTACGACTCTATCCGAGTCGCACGTGCGAATATGGTGCAAACGATGAGTACTATCGCAGGTAACATCTACGAAAAGCGCGGACCAGGTGGTGGAACAAATGCACAGCTTCGAGAGCAGTTGAAAGCTATATATCATCCCGTTTGGCATCATGACTTGAAAGAAGAGGTCAAACGCGCTGTAGCGAGCGTATATGGACCGAGAGGAGTTCTTTAACATGTTTCTTTATATCCTTGGGTATCACTACGTCATTAATTCATTCTTTATGTTGCAAGTTGGCAACGAAAATGTAGTGCTTTTAATGAGTGGAATTTGAGTCGTGTGGTTTGATCCAGGCTTTTGAAAATTCGAGATCAAGAATTGTGAAAACAAGCCGCATAAGCAGTGCTTCACGCGTCGCAGTCTCCGAGATGGACCGAGTCGGAGTCGCCGGTCCGGAGACGAATGTATGTGCCGTAATTTCCCTCCATCAAGACTCCTATCCCATGCTTTAAGTATCCAATTCCACTGGCAAATCATGGAGATGAGAACTTCCCACATTAGAACACCAATGACCTGGGTGTAAGAAAAATATCCGAATTGTTCACGACTTGGTCCTCCATCAAAAACTATGACAAGTTCGAGCAAAGATTTTCGAGTCGCCATCGTGGGAGGTGGGATGTGTGGCCTCCTTTGGTGGGCTCATTTTTCCAATCTTCTCTTAGGTCGAACGATAATGACATTTTGTCAGTGCTATCGGGCTGATAAAAGCCGGGGTCCATGTAAAGGTTTTCGAGCAGGCTGTAAATAAAAGTTCTACGACGACTCGGACGTTGGTTCATTAACTCTGAGGTTTAGTCGAGTTTCCGGGAGGTTGGAGCTGGAGTTACTCTAGGTAATGACTCTGATGATACGCTTGTCTCTATGATTTCCGCGTCGTTTATCTCCATCAGGACCAAATGCTCTCTATCCTTTGAAAGAGCTGGGAGTTCTGGAGGCAGTCTTATCCAAATCTGACGAAGAAAAACCTACAACACAGACCTTTCGATATATCTCTGCTACTGGGACACACGACTTGATTTATGATGTAACTTTGTCTCTTTCGTGTCTTCAAACACTCATGATCTGCCAGTATCCGGCCATTTCAGGTGACATTGGAGTGCGTATCTACAGGAATGCGTCGTATACCTCTATTATTCTAGTCCTCAATTCCTGACCATCTTTGCAGACCTTCATTTCTCGAAGCAATCGTCCCGATGTTAGATCCACGCCTCGTTCACATGGAGCAACGCTGTATTTCCGTATCAGCTTTATCTTCTGGCTCTCATGTTATCCATTTCGCCGATGGAAGTACGTATGAAGCCGACCTTGTTATAGGCGCAGATGGGATTAAGAGTGTTATCCGTGACTTTGTCACCGGGCGGCCAACTCCTCTTGCATACTCAAATTCTGTTGCCTACCGATCCGTTGTTCCTTCTGAGGCATTTAAAGATCTGAAGACGGACATGATGCGTCCACTTTGTTGGATTGGCAAGAATAGAGTTAGTAGTCAAGCTGATCAACGATCTGATAGAGCTAACAAATGTACTTACCACCTAGCACATCATATCATATCCCGTTCAATCAGACCAGAAGGTTTTTTGGTTTTGTATCTCTGAGGTGGTTGTCTTAGACATAGAACAGATGAATCTCGTGTTCTTCACCACCGACGCGACAATCCCGCTAGGCTCAGTTGATGTCCCTCTTCCGTGGGCGAAACTGGTTTCACAGGATGAACTCCTGCATGAATTCTCACAAGCAGGATGGGGTGAAGATGCCAACCTCATTCTCAAGGAAATGAAAAATCCTAGCAAATGGTACCTTCATTTTTTACATCCTCCATTATCTAGCTATGTCCGACAAAGAGTTGTCCTTCTTGGCGATGCGGTATGTTTTCGTTCAATCACAACTCATCTCATGTTCACCCATCTAAGGCTCATGCCATGTTGCCTTATCTCGGCTCTGGGGCGGGTCAAGGTTTTGAGGATGTTTATGCTTTGTGTTCTCTACTCGGGGATGCGCGAGCCCGAAAGTGTCATATAGATGTAAACCATTTTCTCGACTTCGTCAATAGCTGCCTTTTGACAGCCCTCAGGACGTTCTCGAAGTTTACGATTCTATCCGAGTGGCGCGTGCGAATATGGTCCAAAAGTTGAGCACTCTTATGGGCAACATCGTCGAAAAGCGCGGCCCTGGTGGTGGAACAAACGCACAGATTCAAGAGCAGCTGAGAGATATTTATCATCCCATTTGGCATCATGACTTAAAAGAAGAGGTTAAGCGCGCTGTAACCAGTGTATATGGCCTGTGAAACATTTCTTGATCTGTTTCTTCTGCCCTCAGCTACGTTTAACATGAAACCTCCTTCGCCAAAAACCATGATATCACCTCACAGCCTGGCTGCGATCGTTTCTGGCTCCCGGGTCAAGTTCATCAGGTCACCATTTTTGCTGTTTATTTTTAATTTCTTGACTGTCCATACCCATCTTATACCAATCCACATACTACAACTTTGTCGCTGGAATCAGGCTGAACGCAAACATATACGAGAGGACAAGATTGTTCATACAAAGTGCAATCCGGTCACGAAGACGACCTTGACCTGGAAAAAAAAACATCGTCATTACTTTGAATTGTTCAGCACATTGCGCCTGTAGATCTTCAGCCTGGTGAAAGAGAAACAGATAGACTCCCTCCGAAACGGAATACAAGGATAATAATAGAATAAGAACATATACGCAACATCAGAACTACAAGTAGAGACCTTCGGGTGTACCCTCATTCTTCCTGTACAACACCTAGGGAAAATAAAATGTCAGTGTCGCATTCGAACTTGAAGTTATCAACAAACCTTCTCTCTCGCTGTCGTGAAATCTGCCTTGGTGACCCGCATTCGCCGTTCCCGAAGAGCAAGTAGACCAGCCTCTGTACAGACGGCCTTTATGTCAGCACCAGACAAATCGTCTTTCATGGTGACAAATTCTTCTAGGTCAACATCGTCACTGACACTCATCCTCGACGTATGGAGTCTGTGACAAGAATCATCATAAATGTCCTGGCATATACACATAGACAATGCAAACCTGAAGATATGCCGTTTTGTCTTCACGTCAGGTAGCGGGAACTCAATCTTACGATCGATACGTCCCGGACGGATGAGGGCAGGATCCAATGTCTCAATTCGATTTGTAGCCATAATGACCTTGACATCACCGCGGGTGTCGAAACCGTCCAACTGGTTCAACAACTCTAACATTGTCCGTTGAATTTCTCGTTCACCACCTGATGTAGAGTCGTAACTGGACTAGTATCAATGACGAGCTCAGACAAGGAAAGTACTTTGTAACTCACCGCTTGGTACCAATAGCATCAATTTCATCTATGAACACGATACTCGGCGCATGCTCCTCGGCCACACGGAAGAGCTCGCGAACAAGTTTCGGACCGTCACCGAGATACTTCTGAATGAGCTCGGATCCAACAACACGAAGGAAAGTAGCGGATGTTTGATTGGCAACAGCTTTGGCAAGGAGTGTCTTTCCGGTTCCGGGTACACCATACAAGATGACACCCTTCGGCGGCTTAATACCCATTTCTTCGTATAGTTCTGGGTGTGTAAGTGGAAGCTCAACAGACTCCTAGTGAACAGTAAGTTAACAAATTATGGGAAAGAGCAATAAACGCGCCTTGATCTCTTGAATTTGGGATTCCAGTCCACCAATGTCGGCATAACTTTCCGTCGGAGCTTTGTCGAGTTTCATAATGCTTACGAGAGGATCAGCATCGTCCTGGAGCACACCGACGATGGCTTGTGTCTTATGGTGAAGGAGAACCTGGCACCCAGGCTCTAGTAAGTCCTTGTCGACATAGGACATGATTGAGACATAGGATTCTGGGCCGGACGCAGTGCTGATGATAGCGTGGTCGTCGTCGACGATTTCCTCCATGGTTCCGACGGCCATCGGACTTCCTCGCAAATCATCCACCCTTGACCTGTCCTCCTCGTTCTTCTCCTCGCGAGTTGCCTCCGGCTTCAAACGCTCCTGGTTCTGCACAAATTCTTCTTCTAACAATAAGTAGTCCTTTATACGCTCCATCTTTAGTAGTTTGAGGCGACATCGTGTAGTTGGAAAGACAGCGGGAAGTTTTGAAGCGGCCGACGGACCACGTCTCTTCTTCTTACCGACGTGAGTTGGTAGTGGTGGTTCCCATTTCTTTTTCTGAGGCTGGGTGTCCTTCTTTTCCTTGTTATCGGTTGGCGCGCCTTCCTGTGGTGGTCCTGATGGTGTGTTTCCCTGCGAACAGTCAGATTCAGATCAGAAACACGAGAATAAAATGTACCATGGTGGAGGATAATTAGAAAGTATGTCGGTGAGGCAAAGACGACGCGTCAGTCGTCCCAATTGGGAAGCAGTTCTAACTCCGCTGTGAGTGTGACGTGACATGCTCTCATCGCGTTCATTGGCAGTGCGTGGCAAGACTTGTACGAAGTTCGGACGAACATGGCAATGAACTCTGCCAGAATAAATACTCCCCTCACCGCCAATTCACAATTTATACAAGCAGGTAAGTAAAATTCGCTTTTCTTGAATTCGACTGAAACATCTACAGACGACGACGACGACTTGAACGATGATGACATCCCTGGATTCACACATCCCGATCTAACCATTCCAGTGGACAAGGGAAAGGGAAAGGCGCGTGAACCAGAGCAACTAGCACCTCCGTCAAATGCTGGTGGTACTTCTTTGAGTCCTGGTCTTTCAGGGAACATAGGAAGTTCAGTAAATGGGACAGCAGCATCCTCCAGACAGACTGTCGGAGGGCTGAGGGTAGAGACTCGGTATGCTCTTCGTGATGAAAACGTGGCTCGAAATCTGATGCCAACCAGATACTCTGGTGTTGATACGCTCGACGAACCTGTGACAACAACGATTGTGTGCTTGTTTCGCAAATCTACAGGAAATTGTACTGACACGTATATGCAGGCTCGTGATCTTTTCTCTATCTATGCGAAGCTGGTTCAGGTCCTGTACCCTCGTAAAACAAGTGGCCGTGAGGTTCTTCGGTGAATATGCCTTCATCCGTTTCGTGGCCTATTTCTGATACTTGAGAAGTGACTGGGATCTCTGGGGACCTCTCATTCTGTGCCTTGCATTGGGAATAATGCTAAGCCTCAATGTACGTCACGTTTCGTTCTCAGCATGCGTATATACTTGACCAACGTCATGGGCTCAATAGGCACCTGCTAAACAAGCATTGAGCGCATTCACAAGTGTGATAGTCATATGTTCTTTAGGTTCTCTGGCGGTTACTGTGCAAGCAAAGGTAGGTTGTCGATGTTCTTAATCAAATCGTGAACTCAAACATGTCAAAGCTCTTGGGTGGCCGCGTGTGAGCTCTGGAAACTTCTCCTATTTAGATGCAACGTGTCTGACTCTCTGAATTGCAGCTCTTTCTTCCAGGGCCTCTGCGTTCTCGGTTACTGTATCGCTCCATTGGATATTGCTGCCCTTGTATCGTGTTTTGTTCACATAATCTACGTCAGAGCGCCTGTCGCTCTACTGTGCTGGGCTTGGTGCATATGGGGTAAGTTACTTTCTCTCTACATTTATTGCTCGCTCAGATATCATTGATAGCGTCTGTCAACTTCCTGGATGGCACTAAAATCGAGCCGCAAAGGATTCTGCTCGCTGTATACCCCCTTCTGTAAGTTTTATCTACTCGAAATGGTCATCGTCAGTCATGTTGACGACCACTATCCAGCCTCTTTTACTTCATTCTGGCATGGATGATTCTCATCCGTTGACGGTAGTCTGATCGTTTATTCTATACTGTAAGCTAAAGCTCAACCTGTACCACAAGAGCATCTGGACAGCCATCGGTGTGGCCGCTGCTAGAACCTAATCATTATTCCCAATTGAATTCAAAAAATGAGTATGGCCACACAATCGCAGACATTCAACATTTGCGAGAAAAACAATGCATAAGTAAGTTCAACAGACGCGTAAAGGGGGTAAAGTGGCCGCGAATGAAAGAGTGCTTTTACTTCCGTTTTGAGTTATCCATCTTGCACTTAGCTTTGTCCGCTCAAGGACCATTAAACAATGTTCATTGTGACAAAGCGGCTTTTCGACCCGTTGAGATGGCCCTTGCTGGTTCAGAAACATTCGAAGACAGCGAGTGGGTGGCAGAAATACCTGGCCCCAACGACGGCTTTGACATGCGTCGAGCAAAGCGACTGGCCGCTTCATAGTTTATATATCGTATGTACTTGCTGCCAACTTTACTACTGAAGGATGGCCTACTACTACGCGCCTCAGTACCAGCAATGGACCTCGCAAGAGACTGCTGTGTATAGCCAGCACCAATATCCACAACGTCAGCATACCCAATATCAATATTCACAATGGCAGGAGTCGTACCATCAACAAGCTCCTTCCAATGTCTTGCGCCCAAATATGGCCCCTTCTCAACCAACGATCCCTGTCTCGTCGTATTCCACGCTGACAGGTGCTGTGGACTATTCAAACGTAACAAGCAATAACTCCAGGGAAAAAGGCATTGCCGTTCGTATCCTCTTTTTCGTATCCAAGGATCATAGCTAACATAGCTCTCTAGTCTATCCGCAAGTCTCGCACCAACGCCACTCCGTACATTGTCCCACAGCACGACACTTCACATTCCCAGGATTTGACAAGAAGAAACTCGCAAAGCCAAGCACTCGCGTCTGCAAGCTGGAGCGCACGACCGTGCCCCATACAAGATTATAAACAAGGAAACAAGGTCACAGTGGATTCCCCTGCGGTACAGCCACCCAGTGGACCGACTAATCACGTCTGGGTGCCACAACCCGACTACTTCGACGAAAGAGATAAGATGTGGCGTTATGGTCCGCGCTTCCCTCCTATCGTCTTTCAGACCGCTGGGTTCCCGGAGATCGGTGTGCGTGTTGGTAAGATTGCGCATAGCCAAAACCCGCCACCGATTGAAGGACCAAAAGACGAGATTTTCGCGGCTTCGGGAAATCGCGAGATACAAGTATGGATACTGGTGAGATTTTGGGCATTCCCTGTTCGCAGATGTTTAGAGTGTTAATGCGTGGTGTCAGTGGCCGGGTTATAGTTCTGAGCCGTTGAGGAAGAGGATCAAGACCCAGGGAGGGAAAATTACACGAGAGCTATTCCTGACGGTCCTTGCTCATGATGTCCTGGATTACACCTATTCCATCTACAAAAAGAAAATTCCCATCGAGCCCGGGTACGAGAAGTGGATGATAGGTTCCAAAGCGGAAGAGAATACCATTGTTGGCGGAGAGTTGTTTATTACAAGGCTGGTACACCGAGGAGGGTCCAACTGGCAAATTGAACTATGGGCTCCGAAACGATTTTGAGGGAGAAATGGAGATGGAGGGAACAGTTGAGTGCATAGGGTATCTAGTTAATTAATCCCAGTCCTAAATTATGAAGCGTAATTATTTGACACAACCAAAATACAACAAGGGAGAAATCACATGCTAAAGCTCATGAGCGTTTAAATTCGGCTTCTGAATTCGAAGCCTCAATGGCGACTTCTGATGATATCCGAGAAATCTCTGAAAAGGCTACTTTGAGAAGGTCGAGGTCGGCATCAAGGCTTTCTGCGCGTGTCTTCATCTGAACATATAATGAGCAAAAGAATGGATGAAATAAACAATCATACCGTAGCAATAGTATCACTTGCAGCGATAAGTTCATGATGGTGGTTGTATACAAGAGATTGTCTTTCACTATCTAGTTCTCGTATTTCTGACGGGATAAGCGTAAGCACAAACCACATGAGCTCAAAAAAGGAAGAACCAGAAAGAAGTTCGTTTTCTCTCTTCAAAAGGCTTTGTAGAGAAGACGTCGTGATCAGTTGCTCATAATATGACTTGGCATCAAAAGCGGTTGAATCTGCAATTTCAATTTCAAGATGAAAGTGTTTCTACAATGAATCTAAAATGTCACTGCACCTAAGTTCATAGGATCATTTGCAGCCTTTCCTGGTATGGGTGGTGGTGGGCCTACTCCTAACCCATAGTGCTTTCTCAGTAAATCTCTCGCCCGGGACTTCTGAGGAGGCGGTGTAGATGGAGTGCTAGACCGGCGGGCGGATGGATGTTCAGAGTTCGCGTGAGGCGTGGTTGAGGTCGAAGGTACTGGCGACGACGTTGGGTTGAGCGACGACCCAAGACGGGGAGTGCCCGAATCACGACGAGTGGAAGTCATGGAGGAGGAGTGCTTACGTCAGAATGCTCTCACGTGGACCGGACGCGTCGACGTCACGGTGTCGTGACTCGAAACAGTAAATCAGCACAAATCGCGACCACGATGGAGGATTCTAGCATTTATGACTACGAGGTCATCCCAGGCAGTGACGAAGAAGAGAATAGCCTTATTCCCTTAATATCCGACCGCAATGGTCATCATCGTTCACTTTTTACTGCCAAATGTTGATATCGCTTACTGTTTCTTTTTCTTTCAGACTGTATGCTCGAGGATAGAGTATCGCAAGATACAATACAGACACCTTATGATGTTACTGTGTCAAAGCATCCACCCATCTCAAGTATCAGCGACAGGACGACAGGCTCGAGCTCTGCTCCAAAACCCCGTCCAAAGCCACGTCCGCTGAAGAAGCGTCCAGATATGTCCTCAAGCAACACACCTCACCGAGAGAAAACTGCTGCTTCTTCCGATGTACTCATGGACTTTGATCTCACCGTGACCACTGACATCGCAGAGCGCGCGAAGATACGCTCAAGGAACAGGCCTCAAACTCAACGACCAAACCTTCCAACAAGCGACATCATCGAGTTGAGCTCTGACGATGACGATGACGACTTCAATATACCTCCTCCATCCAAACGACGCAAAACCACAGACAAGACGAAAACTAAATCGGCGAAAAAGAGCAAACCTAAATCAGAGCTTGTCGAGGCTGCTGATCCCAAACCCCGTCCTCGTCCTCGGCCACTCAAAAAGCCGAAGCAGGGAGCGAATGCAGAGCAAATATCTCCAATCAGCCTTATAACGCAAGACAAGTTAATTGCCACATCGTCTATCTTCAACGACACATTCACTGTGCCATCACAACTACCCCCTTCTGACCCTCCCAGTTCTACCGCGAGTTCGTATGATCATCCGCCAATTACAATTCTTCCTCCATTGCTTACAGATCCCGAACCTTCTTCGCCTTGTTCGCCCCTCTCCATCGGTAAAAAGAATCGAATGCATGCCATGTTGCCTGTAGACGAGCTCGATTCTGAATCCGACCCATTGGCCGGTGACGCGATCAATGCTGATACTCGTCTAATGCCACCACCTCCGTTCCCTGGTCCACCTCTGACATCCTTCCCAGGGTCTCCTTCGCCCCTGCAGGATGATACCCCTGCCACATCCACCACTTCTCGAACTAAAACCTCTGCTGTAAAGAAAGCTCGGAAGAAGAAATCCGTTCCTGAGGACGATATCTGGGGCACAAACAAAGTTAAGGCAAAAGCGAACCAGAAGAAGACTTCACCTAGGAAAGTGGAAGTGGTTATTAATAAGCCGAATGTCAAGGAAAAAGGTAAAAAGGAGGATTTAAAGAGCCGGGAATTTATCGACGATGACGATGACGATGACTCGTCTAACAAGGTTTCGGCGACAGCACTATCCGCGTTGAAGAGGCCCAAGATTCTGAGCTCCTTCAGTCCTGTCCCTGAAAATGATACGGATGGTTCAGTCAAAGCTAGGCCAAGCAAGGAACGGAAATCTGTGGATCGAGAAGTTGACGAACTTGACACGATCGGAAGGACTGAAAGCTCTTCAGAGTGTAAACGGCGTGTATTTGGTAGAAGCAAGAGGGTGATTGACTCTGACAACGAAGACATGCCAGCTCACTCCGTTGAGGCTATGAGCTCTCCCAAGGCAGTTCCAAGAGCCACAAGCCAAGGTAAGCCTTTGCCAACAAAACGAGCATCATCTAAATCTTTTCCATTTACAGATGTCGAAATCAGCGACGCCACAGGCTCAAATCAGCAGGCAGACATCGAGAAGGAATCTCAACATAATGCTTCTTTATTCAAGGTACACTAAGATCATCAGAAGCTTTTCTGAGTGCTCATTTCCGAGTAGGAAAACGCTCGTCCCTCGCCATCAGTCGTGCCTCAGACCCCACAAGCATCTGCCAGACCTGGGGTACCACACTTACCCAGCCTTTCCTCCCGCTACACTATCGCGCCAAAAACCAGGACCACCCCAATGTCGGACCTCATCCGACGTGTTAACTCCAAACCTGGCTCACCTTTTTGCTCTCCGGTACCGCGGAACAATGGCGCAAACTCGGTAACCCCAGGTACTGCATACTCGCCGTATATGAAAGCGTCTCGTACCGCGTTGTCCCGCATTGCGCCGCTGCATCCGAACCGGAGGACGCCACCACCGCCCCCGCCGCCCCCACCGCCGAAAAAGAAGACAAAAAAGGAACTGGAACGTGAAGAGCAGTGGGAAGAAGAGTTGATTGAGGGTGTGGGAGGTATCACGGAGTGGGCGTGTATGTCCGATGCAGAGCGGGCGGAGATGAGGAAGGCTAAACGGGAGAGAGAGACGCACGGGTGGGAAGACTAGTTCTGAAAGTGGATCATGTGATGCAGTATGGGATGCATTGTATTGTGTAAGAATATCAGTTGTCTGTCCATACATCATCCTGCGACCTGTTATGTAAATATATTTGTGGAACTCCATCAGAGGTTTGTTTACCCGGGTCATATGTATGTAAGGACTTCGAGAGAATGTCTTGGGGTGTCGTAAGTGCGCTTTCTCTCGATCAATGCTTTTCGAAGAGCAGACTAGTTCAGATATGGACAAACTGCGGGACTTGGAGAGCATTCCAGGGTCTTTCGAGAAGTTAACAGATATGCCATTAGAACTTCTGTTCGAGGTATGTCATCCGACTGTTAGCTTAGAGTTGAATGGAACTCAATCTCCATGTTCGATGGAAGGTTTTCGAGCACCTCCATCCTACGGATCTGCTCAATCTGTCGCGGACCACGAAGACTCTACGCTCCATTCTTATGAAGCGTTCTGCTAGGTCCGTCTGGAGATCAGCAATAGCAAATGTTCCTGGTCTTCCAGCATGCCCGATGGACCTCGACGAACCGCAATATGCGAATCTTGCATTTGATGATTGCTGTCATGTTAGTCTTCGGTTCTTGAACTCGAATGTTGCCTGAGCTATAATGTCGTTTGATTCTCTAGTTCTGCTCTGCACCTGGTATTCAAGACATCTTCTGGAACTGTCGTGTGCGATGTTGCAAAAACTGTATTGAAGCAAAGTACGTGATACTCCAAATTATGCAATCGAAGTTACTATACTTGTAACGACTCGGGGTAACTGATATCGGAGCTTCTGATTAGTTTCGTGTCCGACTACGACCTCAATAAACTGATCCCTGCTGCACCTGGAGGCAAGACCAAAGCCATATTTCCATTCATCGTGTATCCAAGTAAGCTCAGATTCGACTTCTCAATCCTTACTATGACGTCTTTCATTTCATTTCGGTCAGAACCCCGACCCTATAAACCTGGGAGGATTCTGTATTACCTTGCAGTGGCAAAACAGTACCAACACGAGCTCGGGCAGCTGCAGACGGACGAGATGACCGTCAGGCAGTGGAGCACCAGAAAGGAGGAGGAGCAAGATCGGCGTCTGACTGTTCGTCTTCCTTCTCTCCGAATCTTGGCAACGTTTTTCTAATTTTGATCGGGCACTGATTAAGCATGCAGCTCTTTGTGAGCACTGGAGTAATGACCATTGGGTACACAAAAGGTCGAGCGAGGTTAATATCTTGATGATTATATTTCTAGCGGCAGCATTGGCTGTGATGCACCAGGAGTTCTTATCCGAATATATATTTTAAAAGAAGCTATAGGCAGTACATAGAACGGTAAATACAGGCCCAATACAGGCCCGGCGCATGACCCAGGGGACAGTTCGATCGTAGGGTGCAATCATGATCTCGATCGATCGGCTAACGGAAGTGTATGATACCACCGAGATCTATTTCTGTTTATCCTAGGCCCCGAATGTGCATTTGCGAACGGGGATGCAGACGTTCCCAATGCCCTTCGGCATTATTACGGTACGCCACTCTGGAAGTAGCCTTATTCACAAGTCACATGTTTGATTCAAACTATACTTGAAGAGGATCCCCACCCCAATTTCATCGCTCCCCATTCACTGCAGCAAAGTTCACACCACCCATACTATTGACCCACGCCGCCTGCTATGGATTGCTACCAACACGAGGTTCGATCTCGCTGCGGACTCAACGCCCAACGAGATGAGCATCTACCAACCGATATTCTGTTCGAGGTATGGAACCTACAACGATCAGAGAAACATACAAGCTATACATACTGACAATGTCAATTAGATTTTCCAACTTCTTCACCCTTTGGACCTTCTTCATCTTGCACGGACCTCCCGTAGTCTTCGGAACACTCTCATGTCTCGCTCTTCCAGATGTGTCTGGAGAACTGCGTTGACCCACGTTGACGGCTTACCATTCTGTCCTTCCGACTTGAGTGAGCCTCAGTACGCAAACCTTGTGTTTGACACCCACTGCCATGCAAGTACTTCGATTATGACATCTAACTCACTCTCGTGACTTCAATATGTTTTCTGTTTGACAGTTCTGCTTGGCTCCCAATGTACAGCAGATTTACTGGGAATGTCGTGTTCGATGCTGTAACAAATGTTTCGATTTGAAGTGATTCACATCGTCTAGGCAGTCTTAACAGTACTCTTACTCGTGTGTTTTTCTCAAGGTTCATTCCCGAATTTCTTCTTGAGCAACGTTTCCCCAAATGTCTCAACATATACCGACGCGACGCGATTTTCCCTTATACCCACAATCCGAGAAGTCAGTCTTGTGGATGCAATCTCCCTTCTTGCTCTGACCCATTCCAGGACATGACCAGAGCAAGCTGGGCCAAGTTTTCTATTTTTTCCCAGCGGCTGATAGATTCATCAAAGAACTCGACGCCATCTCCTGCTGCGATTCCGCAGTGATGCGTTGGAGCACCCAGAAAGCGCTCGAACAAGACGCACGAATCAAGGTGAGTTACATATGCGGAATCTCGAGAAAGGATTGTGACTAATGGTGCTATAAGCATGCCAGACTCTGCGAGACGTGGTCTCGGAGTTTCCACTGGGTGTTCCAGTCTGATCGATCTCTGGACTTCAATGTGATAATCATTCCCGTTCTTATCATACTCCTCGGATTCATTTGGAGAGAGAAAATCGTAAACATGTTTGCACCATCACTTCCAATATATCTACAGTGAATTCTTACATTATTCTGATGTCTTTGCAATTAATATGTATCGATACCCCCAAGAGCTTTGGCCCAATTCTGGTGGGTGAACTAGAGTGGGCCGCGGAGTTTAATTTATCGTGGCAGTGCCCGCGCTTCCAAAAGACTCCAGTCCAAACAAGCCACGGATATGTGCTCGGAATAGGGTCCAACACTTGTAAATGAATTCTCCACAGTTTCTCAGCGCCATTGAAAGTTTCAAGGAACGAGCAAAAGATGCAATTTACGCGCTGACGTCTTGTCTCTGTCAACAGTCTGCAAAGGTCAAAATCAATGGACGAACCTGTCAGCTCACCGCCCTCTCCATGTTTCTCATGCAACTCACGGGTCCTTGTAGTCCAAATAATAAAGATTCTAGGGGAGGGTGGATTCTCTTTTGTGTATTTGGCACAGGATGAGCACAGTGGGGTGAGCATGAAATGTCACTAGGAGATGAAGTTAGCTATATCACGGGGATCCGCAGCGTCAATTCGCTCTCAAGAAAATACGCTGTCCGACTGGTTCTGAGGGAGTAAAGGAGGCTATGCGTGAGGTGGAAGCCTACAGGCGCTTCAAGTATGTCTTCATGGCCTACTCAAATATCAAAGTGTATCCATTCGTCGTTACAGACACCCGAATATCATTCGAATATTGGTACGTCGTCTCTGCGTCGTAATCGTAACACGCAGTGTCTCAGCATTCTATTCTACAATAGGATTCCGCGGTCACACAGGATCCCGAAGGTGATGGCCAAATTGTATACCTCTTTCTTCCGTTGTACAAGGTAAACTCTGCGAGTATCTTGCCATAATATCACGTTGAAACAGCGTCTAGCGCGGTAACCTCCAAGATGTCATCAATGCAAACGTTGTAAACCGCAGACATTTATCTGAGCAGGAGATGCTTCGTCTATTTCGAGGGACATGTCTGGCAATTCGCGCAATGCACGACTACCGTGCACGTCCTGGCGCGTCACAGCCTGCACAGGCTAATGGGTCTTCGCGGTATCCTCAACCAGCGCCACAAGGGCGGCACTCGGATGACGATGAGCGTTTCCCTCAGCCCGAGGGTGATGGTGACGGCGGGTACTCGTATGACTCTGGAGTTAATGTCCCACTGGTGACGAAACACCGGGTGGAAGAGGAAGGGGAGGTGGTGTTTGACGGTGATGATGAACTGGCGCAGACCCAACAAGGGAATAGTAGTGAAGTTGAACTGGTCCCGTATGCGCATCGTGACATCAAGCCAGGGTATGTTATTTCGTCATCTATTGTTTTTACTTGGACATGACAAGAGTAGAAATGTCATGATATCGGATGATGGTGTTACACCGATTCTCATGGACTTTGGGAGCGCTTGTAAAGCGAGAATTTCGATTGAAACACGTAACCAAGCTTTGCTACAGCAGGTACGCTCCCGTTCCTCTGAATTCCCTCCATCTGCTGAATTGTCACTCAGGATATAGCAGCAGAGCAAAGTACAATGGCGTACCGTGCCCCTGAACTATTCGACGTCAAGACGGGAACAGACCTTGACGAGAAAGTTGACATATGGGTATGACTTTTATGTCTACTCAAACTCATCCGTTCTTACCATTCCAAAGTCCCTTGGGTGCACGTTATACGCTCTCGCGTACTCACATTCACCGTTTGAAAATACGCAAACAACCGAACAGGGAGGTTCGATAGCAATGGCCGTTCTAAATGCACAGTACAAGCACCCAAGCTCGGCATATTCTCAAGGCCTCAAGGACCTCATAGATAGCATGTTGAAGCTCAATCCCGTGGAGCGGCCAGATATCCACGAAGTATGTATTCCAGTTACATTAATAGCATGAGCACGCATTCAGAATGATTATGCAGGTTATCAATATGACAGATCGTGTGTTGCAGACTCTGGCTTGATAGTTTTATAACCACGAGTGCTTTTATAACTACGAGTGCAGGAGGCTGGCGAGGCTCCTAAGTCAGTATGTACATCTATGGACTATAATTACAATACAGAACTTGGCAATTCTCGATGATGATGATGCAAGTTCGCTTCCAAGCCTATGAAGCTGTTTTCAAGCTTCGATCTGGTTTTGGTTTCACACCTACTTTTGTCGCTTTTGCTCGTGCAGCCTTAGCTCTGACAGAAGCAGACCGCGCAATCGCAGCAACACTCTTCGTTCGCTTTTCACGAGATGTCTGCGAAGGTCCAGCGGTGGGAGATGCGGGGGATGTCGATTCATCGGCTTTTTGTTTCTTTTTGGAGGTTCGGTGACTGGCGACGTGGTTGATTCAGCGGATGCTGTAGACGATTCCATCCCTGCAACCTTCTTTGCTTTCGCTAACGCTTTCTGCTTATTGCGACGCATCTTGCGTAGCGCCGCTCGTGATTCCTAAAAGTTGTACAAAAGGAATGAGAAAATTTGGTATAGGGCAAGGACACGGCCACGTACTCGCTTCTGAGCGCGTTTGGAAGTTTCAGAGGGCGTGTCGGGTGATTGTTTCTCGCTTTTAATTGCTTCTTGCTTTGAAAGAAGGTCCCATGCGGTAGTCTGGGGGCTCACGTCAGACGCGAGGGCCGCAAATTGTTTCATACGTCGTTGGTGAGCCTGTAGAATGTAAGTACAGCCTCTCTCTCGAGAAATGAAAGCGTACATGCATTGGATGCTCTGTGAAGTTCAACCATTTTCGCGCCCTTGAGAATTTTTCCCGGGCAGACAATGCATCCCTTCACGCTTGGTTCTAGGGAGATGATATAAACGGGGTCGCGGAGAGCCTCTCGAACGGATATCACTGGTATTTCCGCCTCCTCCTCACTCTCCTCCTGAAATTGAAATTGATCGAAAAGACGGTCCTGTTCGTCCAAATCTTGATCCTTTTCATTACTACTACTTTCTGCGCCGTCAGAACCAGAATCGTCAGAGTCAGATGCGGATTCCTCAGAGTCTGTGTCGTTGATCCCAAGCACTTGTTTCATGTCCTCGTCGAGGCCTAGCTCCTCCTCCTCCTCCCTCTTTCTCCGTCTTTTCTGAACGCGTTTGAACATAGATGTGGTTGTTGTAGCGAAAGAAAATTCGCCGGGAAAACCGGCCCGTCGCGTGACAAATCTCGAAATTTGCTGAGGAAAAAGGTGGATTTCACCCATCGTCATGCACAGACGAGTGGCCCTCGCTCGTCAATTTCCCCAAGACACAAAATCTCTGCTTGGGCTGGTGTCGCGACGTTTTCAACATTCTTCTCTCTCTCGGGACCGGGACCAACCTGCTTTTCTCCCTCCCGACCAACCTGCTTCATCGTCCACCAAAAATCAACCTCTGCGTGTCCCACCGGAGGATTACAAAAGATACAAAAATTTTACTAAGAGAATCATTGAACGGACGAAGTTTGAAGCTCGAGGTTGGGATGATACCCCTACATTACGTGGGAAGGAGCAAAAGCTGGCAACATTGCTAGATGCTAGCAGTCACAAATCCTTGAAATCCTTGGAGCAAGAAGCTTTCGAACATGAGGAATCTGACGAGTATGAAGGACCTGATGAAAATGATACTAGTCCCGTACTTCCTCTCGGAACATTCGTAGAAACTAGGCGGTAAGAAGAATAAACACTACTCTTATTTACCCAACTCTGACCCAGAAAGTCAGGAGTCTTATTGTCAGTCATGGCGTCGTCATTGGACAAGCCATTGTTCAAAGGCGAGTAAAAATGATTACTCTTATGAACACGGGCGATATCTGGTTCCCTGGGCGACATGACGTCCAGTTCGCGATCCCGAACTTCATACCAGTGGACCTCGCCGAAAGGTGTTGGTTAGACAAACTGTCGCTGTCGCTAGCTCAAAAAGCCGCCAGAATTGAAGTTCTACGACGCATTCGGGAGATGGAATGTAAAGCGGAGATCAGGCATAACATGGTGTCGATGAAATGTGTACGCGTGAATGCTTACGATCAAGTCAAATCTCCTGATCCAGATGCTTGGAATACCACGACTCTGCGCGACATTGCTCAACTGATCTCATCTGAACTTGACGAATTGACCCTTTGCGGCCTCCACAAGTACATTATGTCCAATCCTGTATATTTCGTGGCCGACCAATGCTATGATATCAATCAAATCATCCACGTTCGTCCACAAACTCATATAGATAATATCAATACAATCAAGGAGTGGACGCGAATGTCAGATGGTCCGATACAGTCTTTTGCCGCAAAGGCTGGAAGGCTCATCCCCGAGTATCAGCAGATTCAATATGCATCCAGGGCAGAATCGCCCTCCTGCGAACCTGCTGCCCATGCCTGGACCGAGGACGACCGTACCATACTTAAGTTCCTTCACAACTCTCTTCGACAAGCTCGTGCGACTCAATTGGACCCGTACTCTTTGGGCGTCAGCCATGTACTAAAACAGATAAATCCTGACAAACTTGTTGAGGATTGTGACCTCTACCAAACGCTTATCAACATCGGTGCCCTAGCGCCTTGGCAAGATCCGGCCTCCCTTGACCCCGCTCTTGGGCTGGACATTGAACCCGAGCCAACTTCTTCTTGGAAAAAAGAACAAGAGGCAATTGCAACCAGAGGATTTGTATCCATGGCGTCGTCGGGGACGGAAACTCCTCTCGGACCCGAAGACTTCCACCGAACCGATCCACTAGAATCCGTGCGGCACGACTTCGGGGATTTACCTGTTTTCGTCATCGATGACGCTAACGCACAAGAATTGGACGATGGCATTTCCATTGAAAGAATCCCCTCCGAACCAGATAATTTATGGATGCACGTTCATGTTGCTGATCCCGCTTCTCTCATCCCCCCTACTCATGTCCTGGCTAAAGAGGCATCTATTCGCGCCACGACGGTCTATTTTAAACATCGCTCGTGGCCACTTTTCCCAAAGAGTCTGATGGCGCATCCCACCCTTGGTCTCTCGCTTGGTCGAAAGACAGATGAATCACCGTTGAGAGTAATAACATTCAGCGGCAAAGTCGATAAAACGGGTCAATTGCTGGACTACAATGTCAGGGCAGGCCTCATCAAGAACGTCAATGTGATCACATATGAGCAGGCTAATGAAGTTCTAGGGCTACCCAACGATCTTTGCTGGTATCCCTTTGGTCGTCAACCTCCGCACCTTCGGTCGAGTTTCAAGCCGGCTCATCTGACGGATTCTTGTGTCAAAGACCTCCGTGATATCCAAGAGGTTGCGGATCGTTTCTTAGCGCAACGGTACAACGCTGGAATCATTATTTCTGCAAAAAACTCAGTGTCACTTGAACCTATCGTTAAGCCTCCACCCGAGGTTTTTGGTCCTATCTCCGAACCAAAGACTTTCCGAGGGTTTCCAACGTTCGAATACAGCGTCATAAAAGCCTCTGATCTTGACTCTGGGGCTCATGTTGTAGTTGCTGAGTCGATGAAAATGGCGGCTCGCATCGCGTCGCGCTTCTGTACTGAACACAATATTCCGATCATGAGGCGTTTTGCAACTCCTTCAATATTTTCTTCGTCTGTTGATATACAAGAAATCCGGGACATGCGCACTCCGAATTGCCATGTACCCGGCCACTTCATTCTTGACAAACTGGAAGTTCCATGTCAAGCGGGTTATTCACTAGAACCCAAAGCTCACTATCCTCTAGGCCTCCCCGAAGGAGAAGGTTATACACGTTCCACGTCACCTCTACGCCGTTATATCGATTTGGTAGTACATTGGCAGATCCACCACGCTTTGCTGGGATCTAAAGCATCAAAACCATCCCCTCTGTTCAACACCGAGGAAATTTGGGAGATCGCGAAGGCCGGCGAGACCCACGAAAAAACGGCTAGAGTTCTTGAGCGGGTTCATGAGCGGTTCTGGCAGTTCATGTTTATCAAGCGGTGGGCACAGGAAAACGGGGGCTTTGACAATCCCGATGGGCCGCTAAGCAATCTGAAGGCTTATACTCTCAGCAAAGTTAACTTAAACTCCCGCACTGGCGTGTTGCAAGTCCAAATCGAGTGTCCCCAACTTGGTATTTTTGGAATGCTGGAAAATTTATCTGATCGTGACATGCCGGCTGGTAGCGAAGTTGAAGTAAAATTACGCAACATTGCATTAGGGACGCGGCCGCAGATTCATTTCAACCTCAGGAATTAGTCTGTATCATAGATACCCCCTATACTTAAGCTTAATTTCTTAATAGTTTAGTTACACAGACACTTAATCACCTCTGACAAAACTATCGTGTGTACATCTGGCGTTTAAACATAGGTAGGAACTACACTATATGATCATTCCCAAACCGAGATTCAGTAGTAATAGGTCGGTTCACATGGTGTGGCCTTAGAAATATTTCTTGTTGTGTATGACTGGGACTTTTTTTTTCTCTGCATCCCGCGTGAGTGTCGCAAAGTTGTCCAACGAAGCTCGTGGCAGTGACCCCCAAGTCACGGCTGGCAAATCCTTTCTTGTACCGACAGAGTGATCAGAAGTATTTAATACATCATGGCATTGAGGACCGTTGCCAAGTCATTAACGGTACGATAAGGAATTGATTCGAAAGTACTTGCGAGTGGTATCGATGAACAGATACATAAAGATTATGTTTTGAAGAATTTGTATCGGTTCAAGAGTTAGAGATGTCATGTTCACTCGCGTTAACTAGCATACGTAGATATCATTCATACTTAGCTCTGATCAGATTAGAAACTATCTAATCAGGCCCGATTAAGGCATCAGGGAATTTTCCGGCATATGATTTAGTTTGTCCATATTCTGGGCGGCTGTTTCATAGAAACTACTCTCACATAATGAAGCAATGAAAGAGCACAGCTAGAGCAAAGTAGGGGTTGTAAAGAGGAAGTCAGGCTGTCAACGTGCGGCTGGACATTGGCACGTTCTGTTCATTGAAGACTGAACCATTTGCAGACGATATAGGAAGGCTATAGAAGACGCATGGAGGTTCGCCTTGGATTGACTATTCAGAATTCAATATTTTTACTAGTTAGAATAGTATAAGGAAATCGCTTGTTAAAGAGTGGTTCGAGATGAGGTATTGACGGACGCGTGGGACGAAATAGAGTGGTTCGATTTTATGACGCGAACCCAAAAATATAAACGAGCTTTGAGCGGCTTCTTCCCTTCGCCATGGCGCCTAACACCACACTCGACGCGTGGTCTGCCTACCTCGTCGATGCCCAAGCATACTTCCCTCAGTCTAATTCACGCCTCATATTCCTCACACTCGTAAATATCCCTGTAATTGCTATCGTCCTTAATGTCCTGTGGCAGCTGGCATGTTATTCATGTTTCCTCATTCCTCACCTGCTAAGAATCGGTGTATAGGTTGTTCCACGCAAATCTACCGATCCTCCTGTAATTTTCCACTGGTTGCCCTACGTCGGCTCCGCCATTCAGTATGGAAATGACCCCATGAGTTTCTTCTTTTCATGTCGTGAGAAGGTGAGTTCAAAACCACTGCCACTCCACTTCACTGGCTGACGTTGTCTCCTTTATACAGTATGGGGATGTCTTTACCTTCGTCTTGCTGGGCCGAAAGGTCACTGTTGCTCTAGGCCCCAAAGGAAATAATTTCGTTCTAGGTGGTAAATCCACTGTTCTGAATGCAGAAGATGCTTATACCGTAAGTGTTTCTTATAAGTGGCCCGTTTCTCAATAGCATAGTGACAGTTACCTGTAGCCTTTGACTACTCCCATCTTCGGCAAAGATGTTGTTTATGACGTGCCCAACGAAATTTTCATGGAGCAGAAACGTTTCGTAAAAGTCGGCTTGACTTCGGATAACTTCCGCACCTATGTGGGCATGATCGAAGAAGAAGTCGAAGACTTCCTCACACAAGACCCTTCGTTCTCTGTCTTCCAGGCCGAAGACGTCAAGGAATGGAGCAGCTTTGATGTGTGCAAAGTCCTGCAGGAAATAACCATTTTGACTGCGTCGAGGACCTTGCAGGGCAAGGAGGTCCGCGAGAACTTGAACAAGTCATTCTCTGGCCTGTATAACGACCTTGACGGTGGTTTTACTCCGCTCAACTGGATGTTCCCCAACCTTCCTTTAGCCAGCTATCGAAGGCGTGATGCTGCCCATATTAAGATGAGTGAGTTCTATGTCGATATCATCAAGAAACGTCGAGCGAGCGGTAACGTAAGTCGGTTCATGTTTTTCCCCTGCTTGCTTACTCACAAGTCTACCTTCCGTTAGCACGGCGAGCCTGACATGATTGAAGCTCTCATGCAACAGACATACCGTAACGGGCAACCCCTCAAGGATCACGAAATAGCCCACATCATGATCGCCCTCCTCATGGCTGGCCAACACACTAGCTCTGCGACTGGTTCTTGGGCTCTTCTTCACATAGCTGCAAATCCTGAAATCGCAGAGGCACTCTACGAGGAACAAGTCAAGCACTTCAGCACTCCTGACGGCAAGCTCCGGTCAATGACATACGAGGAACTTCGCGCGCTGCCTCTCATGGACTCTGTCATTCGTGAGACTCTTCGTATGCACCCTCCAATTCACAGCATCATGCGCAAGGTCCGGGATGATGTCGCCATTCCCCCGTCGCTCTCTTCTCCTGGTGAGGACCAGACCTACATCGTCCCCAAGGGCCACTTCGTCATGGCTTCTCCCGCTGTCAGCCAGACTGATCCAAGAGTATGGAAAGACGCGTTGAATTGGGACCCATACAGGTGGAGCGACCCCGAGGGTGTTGCTGCTCAGGCTTTCGAGACTTACGAGGACAAGCTCGGCGAAAAGGTTGACTATGGTTTCGGTGCTGTCAGCAAGGGTACCGAAAGTCCCTATCAACCCTTTGGAGCAGGAAAGCACAGGTGTATCGGTGAACAGTTTGCTTATCTTCAATTGGGAACCATTGTTGCCACCATCATTCGTCACATGGAAATCCGCATTGATGCTGTTCCAGAGCACAATTACCATGTATGGTTTCTTCAGAATCGTCATACACATAAAACTCATTGATTCATACAGACCATGATTACTATGCCCAAAACTCCGAGGACCATCTCTTACCGAAGGAGAAAACTCGCTGCTTAAAAGCACCCATAGTTACAGGATTTATTATTTGATACCTGCTTAGTACCCTCGGGCTTTCTCATGTCCAAACGTTTTGGGTAAACAATGGAAAGATTTAGATACAAGCCCACTAATTTAATCCTCTTCATCGCCCTCAATGTCGCTAGCCTCGTCATCGCTGACAACTCCAACAACACCTCCAGAGCTGCTCTCCTTCTCCCGAAGTACCCTTCCAGCCTCCCGTAGTTTATTTCCAAAAGCTTTTCGTGCTCCCATGTTGGCACCAACATCCCAGATTTGCATCTTTGCTTTGGAACCTGCTGCAGCAAGTGTGAGCGGGTCATCTGGAGAGAACACGGCACTGAAAACTTTGCCCTAGTCATGAGTGGGTGAGTGATGCAGAGCAAGAGATAACGAGAAGGGCAAAACATACAACCCCAAGATCCCTTGAAGTGACCAGGCTGACATTTCTCTTCCCTCCATCTGTCTCGTCTGCAACGTTCCAAACCTTGACGAGCTTGTCTGTGCCGCCAGTCACGATACAACCCTTGATGTGAGGATTGACATCAAGAGCAGACACTGCACCGTCATGAGCAGAGAGTGTGAACCGCGCTGGTGAGGGATTGTCCAGATTGGAAGGTAGTGTCCGGACGTCGAAGTTCAGCACGATGCCGTTTTCGAGCGAGACCTAGAAATCCCGCGGATGGTGAATGGATTTACTCGGATACTTGGGAGTGTAACGCACATAGAAACCATGATCTTCCCAAGGATCCCATCTGAGTGCTTCAACATCACTACCCAAGATCGCACCAACACCGGAGGTCGGAGACCTCGAGTCAAACGTCCGCACCGTCCGATCGTAACTCCCTGTCAAAAGAACACTGGGCTCTTTTTCATTCCACTGCACCGCTTGCACCTTATCCTTATGAACATCAAAACTCCGTATTGCGCCCCCGCCCGTGTCGTCATCCATCCCGTTCGTTGGGTCGCGGCTCAGGTCCCACAGCTTCACTGTCCGATCCGCACTTGCGCTCGCAAGTAAATTACGCTGAACTCTGTTCCAGCTGAGTCCCAGGACTGCATCGACATGGTAACCCTTCTCTACGGTACGATGTTTAGTTTTCTTCTTCTTTTTCTTGCCTGTTCCAAGTGGTACCGGGACGTGTGCTTTCGTTGCGTCGGGACGTCCGAGGATTGAATTGGGATACATGGCTTCAACAGTGTCGAGCGACCAGATTTCGATTTCGGGATCGAGGGTACCTACGGCGATATAATTGCCGAAACCTGGATTTGTTGATGGTGGTGCGGTGGTGGAAGAGGAGGCCGGCGGAAAGTCGAGCCATTCAAGGCAGAGAGGGAAATTGGGAAGCATGAGATCGTGATGCGCGTAGAGATTCTCTTCGGATTCATCGTAGACGTAGATCTCTAACTGAGAGATCTCGTCTTCTGTTTTGGTGATTACAATGAGATTGTCGGTGGGAAGAATCTCAAGTTCTTCTCGTTCGTCATCGCCGTCCTAGATTTCTGGTGAGAAACAGGGCAATCATAATTGGTATAGATATATACCTCTTTTAGTGTGATGTATGGGTCCTCCTCATTGTCTTTGTAATATGTTAAGCCTTTGATATTGCTGAAAGGACCGGCATCTACCAGAATCCAAAATCAGGTCAACGCGTGCATGATGATGTAGGATCTAACCATTGGTCTTGACATCGTCATCATACTCGTCTAGTTTGTACTGCGAAAGATCATCGTCTTTGGGTTTAGGTGCAGGCGCAGAGTCGACATCCATCGCATCATCTTCACTTGCTCAAAAAATCAATGATGCGTCTCGACAACTATAAGAAAAATATGACACACTCAACCCAATTCTCTTCGTCATCATTGTCTCCTTGATCATCTGCCTCGTCGCCTTCTGCCCCTTTGCCCATGGACCTTGCAGCCTCGTGTGCTCGTTCAAGTTCTATGCGGGCATCCTCAAGCTCGATTCGGGCTAAAGCGCTAACACGCTCTAGTTCCTTGTCGTCAAGGACGTATTTTTGTGGATGTCGTTCTGCGATGCCGCGACGTACCCACGCGACAGCAGAGATGAGGCTACTCATCGCTAGCTGCTTAATGACCAGACTGATTTTCGAAAAAGTTTTATCGTCTCCACGTGATCGCGGTTCTTCGGACCGGTACATAACCCTTTCTTAAGTCGTTCTAGTCTAGAACACTGACCTCGACCTCTACTGACGGCAACAAATAACAAGAATAGATGCCTGCGACACGTCTGTTAGAAATATATTAGAGACTACTTCTGTAGAGTCCTTCACGGACAATATACGAGGCTATTCCTAAAGGAACAAATTTCTTCCACTCCGCCGTCTCTAGACCCCGTTGGCGAATGTTATTACGGACTTCGCTTGAGCTATACTTCGCGAGATCTTCACCTATATCAATGAAATTGATACGTCCCATAGATATGAACTCGTTCGCAATCGCGTGGTCTACGTCATCTGCCGGAATATAAGAGGAAGAAGCGCGGCGTGCACAGACGACAGACGAATTATCGCCTTCTGGAGAGAAGAAGTGTCGTAAAGACGTCATCATTTGTTGCTCAGATCCATAGTATCGAGGTTGTACGAGGCGCTCAAGGGTGTCAAAACCAAGGATAAAATCTAGTTGGGTGGAACGTTGCCATGATGAGGCCGCGAGCCTGTTTTTGAGGAAAGTTTGAAGAATCTTTGACTTGCCCACAAATGTTGGTTCGTCAACCATGGCAATAGCAATATTAGGTTCTAATCCTTCCTGTGGCTTTATAGCCTGAGCGAAAATTTCGAGCATTTCAAGACGCTGAAGATATGTGGCATCACCGGGCTTCAATGTCTTGTCTGCGTTGCGAACGGAGAGTACAAGGAGCTTTGCATCATAGTCACGATTGTTGGGGGTAGTCGAATCTATTTCATGTGGTGGTGGTCGACTGTTGGCAAGTGCCAGATGGGCAAGGGTCGGTGGGTTAAACGATGCGTCGAGGACAAGAATCCTGAGTTGACTTTGTGGCGGAGATACTGTCTTGGGAAGGGGCCAAAGACTGTGGGAGGCATATACGAGCTCGACTGCATGCTTTGAAAAGCCATTTTGAATGCGATAGAGGAGCGCTGCCGCGGTTGTAGAGAATGACATGGTTAAGGGAGAAATCAGATAAGATACAACGCGGCACCGATTCTGGACAATTGATTATTGATTAGGTTTCTTGTACGACACTACTTCATCCACCATGTCGTCTTTACAAAAGGACGATGACGGCTTCTACACTCCAGGTATCGCACCGTAATGCCCTTTGTCGCGTCGCGCTCATCATCTCCAGTCGCTTCGAAGGATGTCGAACCCAACGACCAAAAATCAAGTAAGGACACCTCGCGTTCACCTATTGAAAGGTCTTCAATTTATCCGTCGTTTTCAGACAATTCGGAATTGATTAACTCTGCCTTTGAGGTGTCGGTGAGTTGGATGCTGAATATCAATTCAACATTTCCTGACGCGAACCGTAGGTGACGCTGGCAGACCAGCAAGGCGATACAAAGTCGCCGTTACATAGTGTCAAGACATTTGAAGAACTCGGACTGTGTGTCATTTACGATTTATAACCCCCTACCACCTATCGAAGTTGCTTGTTAGCCATCAAGACCTTCTCAAGGGTATTCATGATATGGGTTTTTCCAAGCCTTCGAAGATACAAGAAACAGCTCTCCCTCTACTTCTCGCGAATCCGTAATGCAAACACCTTTTTTTTTTGCTGAGTATCTCTGATGACTCTTTAATATAAAAGCCCTGTCAATATGATTGGCCAATCGCAATCAGGTACAGGCAAGACTGCTGCTTTCGTGCTGACGATGCTCAGTCGCGTCGATTGCACGATTAACAAGCCTCAGGTCAGTCGTTATTCAGGATCTTATGGAAAATACTTGAAATGTAGCGTAGGCTCTTTGTTTAGCCCCATCTCGTGAGCTTGCGCGTCAGATTATGTCTGTCGTGACAGCAATGGGCAAGTTTACCGATGTGCAAACGGAGTACGCCATCAAGGACAATCTCCCTAAAGACGTCACGAAAATTACTGCACATATAATAGTTGGCACACCAGGCACTATGGCCGATTTGATGAGAAGACGAGTAAGCCTACCTTCTCAATGATCATTATACAACTTTACGAGAACACGTTCAAAGGTCATTGATCTAAGCGAGATCAAGGTATTCGTTCTAGATGAGGCAGATAACATGTTAGATCAGGATGGTTTGGGCGATCAGACTCTGAGAGTCAAAAAGTGTGTCACCAACTATCTGCTTCTTGCTCATATTAAAGTGAATCCAGCATGCTTCCTCGCGGCAAACCCGTACAAATCATTCTCTTCTCCGCCACATTCCCTGACAATGTCCGTACTTATTCCGCGAAGTTCGCGCCGAATGCGAACAAGATTGAGCTTCAAAAGAACGAGCTTAGCGTCGACAACATCCGGCAATTCTATATGGATTGCAAGAGCGAAGACCACAAGTATGACGTTCTGGTGTCGCTATATCACTTGTTGACCATCGGTCAGAGTATCATCTTCTGCCAAGTAATATCTCTATATCTTCTTAGCTCCATCTTGTCGATTGCTTAACCTATAACCTAGTACCGAAGCACGGCGGATCGAATTGCTGAGCGCATGACTGCAGAGGGCCATAAAGTAGCCTCGTTACACGGTGCCAAGGACGCTGCCGAGCGTGATGCCGTCATTGACCGTTTCCGAGAAGGTAAAGACAAAGTGAGTATGTATTACTTTACACGAAAGCGAAAGGTACAGAGCAAAGGTATCGCAGGTTCTGATCACGACAAATGTCATTGCCCGTGGTATCGATATTCTCCAAGTCAACATGGTCGTCAACTATGATATGCCATTGATGAATGAACGAGACAAGACTGCCGATGAACGACCTGATATTGAAACCTACATCCACAGAATTGGCATGTTATTTTTCCTTTCTGTCGCCCGCCAGAGATGACTTATACTTATATGTCTGAACTTGCAGGACGTACGGGTCGCTTTGGGAGGAAAGGGATATCCATCAACTTTGTTCATGACAAGAAGACTTGGATGCAGATGGACCAAATTGAAAAGGCGCTTGGGAAATCAATCGTTCGAATTGAAACGCATGATATCGATCAGATGGAAAAGGTGTGGCTCTCTAGCTATTTCTTTCCTTCTGGCCTTTCCATTAATGCACTCTGATTAGAATATGAAGAAGGCGCTCAAGTAATAATGTTATTGATCCATCTACACATCCTCCTTCTGCGCGATTGTACTTCACTTTTTTACATACTGTACTTCGCTGTCTGTTTCTGAATTTATTTTATCTTGTGGGGGAGGATGACTTCCCTATCTGAGCCAACATATCGACTTCTTTCAAATGCCTCTTACCCCTCTAATCCATGCCAAACATGTTCTCACCAGTCAAGCACTCGTTGACGAAAGCAAATTCTATGTTATTAGATGTACAGGGTGATGTGACTGTAATACGTATGAAAGACTGGGAATCTATGGGCTCAATTGCGATATAGTAGATGCGACGACGAAATTATCCAGTGAAAGAGTATCAATAGCAAAAGATGGGAAGACAGGTAAAGCAGCACCTCAGGACGACTTGGAAGCCTGAGCAAAAGCGATCGCGACAGTCTAGAACAGCGATCTCGTAAGCACAACATAGGAGTGATAAAATGTTTTATAAGCATACCTCAGAGTGGCTCAATGAAATCAGGATCTTGTTCGCTCCCTTTGCCTGGGCCTGAGCTTTGGCATCACCATGTAAGGTTACGGTAGGAACACCAGTTTCAGGATCGTTCAAGATCTCAATGTCCCGCATGGAAGCAGCCGCTCCCTTCGACTTGACACCGAGAGATTTGAAGACAGCCTCTTTACCCGCCCAACGCGCAGCGAACGACGAAGGAGGCGAAGGTTGAGCTTGGCAGTAAGCAACCTCGGCGTCAGTGAAGTTACGTGTGACGAAGGTGGGGTTGTGCGAAGGTACAGCCGAGATAAGTTCTGAGAGTAAAAAACAATGAGTATGACCATATGAAAGAGAACTCGGCAGACACACCTTGATCGACACCGACACCGACGAAGGTTTCTGCAACATGATCGCTGAGCCCTCCGGCTTCGACGATGTTAGTGATAGCTTTGACGTTCGCAGTGTCAAGAGGGACTTGGGAGACCAACTTCCCCTTGAAAGAATATTCTCCCGTCTTCGGATCGAGTGTTGCCCTTGCCAAGGAGTTAAGCAAGACCTTGCCTTCCATGTCACCGAGGTAAGGAGGATGCTCTTTGATCTTAACCAGTGAGTTGTTGATCATCATTTCACTCATGGCTTTATAGGACTCCAGCGATCGAACATGGTTGCGCTTTTTGTAATCCTCGTAGTAGCTTGGCTCAATGGCGCCAAAGAGGTAGCGAGGGTGGAGAACGAGAGCTGTGCCACCAACTTGACCGAAACCGAATGATGACTGATAATTGATTTCATTGGGAGTTCTTCTCCAAAAAAGTTGCAACTCACCATTACTCCGGCGCGAATACCATCGGTATGAATGGACCTTGAAGGGAACACAAGGAACGTACGATCCTGGAAATGTGAATCGATGTTGCTGATCTTTCTAAGTACGGAACTTTCTTCGTTTTTAAGGAGACAACTCACTCGCTATTACGATTGCCAGGTACGATGCCGGTTATGACGGTCTGAAGCAAGCCACTCATTTGCCAAGCAGCAGAACCGCCCTTTGCATGACCTAGGAGACTCTTCTGGGCCATGATCGGCACGGCATTTCCGGGCGTACGAGAGATCGTCTTGAAGATATCATTCCAGATCTTCGTCTCATTCTCTTCCTGCAAAATCAATAGTGAGCTGCATCGTAGAAGGAACAGACAAGAAGACGTACGTTGGCATTCGTACTGGTGCCATGGATGGACAATACACCAATATCATCAGCCGTCAACCCCCAAATAGCCAAGGCACGGCGAAGGGGAGCAATGCGAGGATCGCTGCCCTCCAGCATCCCGTACATGGCAAGTGCATCCTTCTCTTGTTGGGATGCCTCCTTTTCAATGTGAGCCACTCTGGTCGCAAAGTATTCCTCGTCGATAGTCTCGCCTTGAGATCTCCGGAAGGTGAGCTCTTCTTGAAGTTCAGCATGTTCATGAGTCAACCATTGCGAGATTTGTGTACGACGGAAAGCGAGTTGGCGGGAGCGGTAGGCAACATCAAGTATGGGGAGAGGATGTTTCGAGGCGACTTCACGGGCCACCGTCAGAGCACCACGACCGGGAGCAGGGACAGAGCGACCAGCTTTATCACTAGATACACGGATGGCGATTAAAATATGAGTTGAAAAGAGAAGGCATACAACTTACGTGGAAGTCGACGTAAAGGCAAGCACACCACGAATCGGTGCACCAAGCTCAAGCGCCGTCTTTGCATTCATGAGGATGTGAACACCAGTGCCCTGAGCTTCCATGAACTAGAAAGGCGACGTCAATAAGAATGAAGCAGTTCATAGAGTATCGACCTACTCCTGCACGAGAGGATGTAGCAGGGCGAGACATCTCAGTCGGCTCACGACCCATTGCAAACTCAGTTTCAGCGTTACTAGTGGCCTTCATGTTGGCAAACTCGTAGGACCCTTCTTCACTGATGTCGTCAAAGCCACCAGCGATCATGACTTTCGCCTTCCCGGACAAGATGGTATCACAGCCGATCTCTAATGATTGGAGAGCAGTAGCACTAGGGAAGCGGTCAGATGACAAGTAAGGAGGACTTATGATATGACGCACCAAGCACCGACGGGAATCTTGACAGGTCCACTGGATGACATTAGAAGCAGGTTGATCCAGCCCGCGGTTGTATTAATAAAGCTAGCGATCGAGGTCAGTCGCACTAAGTAATAGTAACAAAATCATCAAAGGAACGTACGTCTCTTGGAGAATGTCATTTTGGACTTCGCGCTCGTCACGACGGTCCTTGAACATCTTCGCCATACTCGTGACACCTCCCATTCCACTGCCAAGTGATGTTCCGACTTCTGATGGATGCATGTGCTTGTAGAGCTCGTAAGGATCAGTGATTCCGGACATGTTAAGAGCTTCTGCGGTGCAAACGAGAGCCCAAAGGGTGGCACGATCCGTTTGTGCAATGATGTCATCAGGAATTCCATAGCGTCCAGCGTCCCAGCCTGTCGGAATCTGAGCCGCGACTGTGCGACTAAATTTAAACGCTTTGGGAACGAAAATGCAGGCTCCTTTTTTCAATTTTGCAAACCACTGCCCGCCTTCGCCTGCCCAGATGTCGCACTTTTCACCATGCTGGAGCTTGAACTTGTGAGCTTCCGATTCCGCAACTTCAATCGGCTCAAGATCGTGGATGAGCTCAATCTCTTGATTGAAGACCTTCTTGTTAGGGTCATAACCACGGAAAAGCTCGGGCTCTGAGATAGAAGAATTAGCTCTGACCAAAGATGGTCTCAGGCAAAGACATACCTATCAAACGAATACCAGAATGAGCCAAGATCTCCTTCTCGTAACGACCTTTGACATCTTTGTCGTCAACTGGTTCAGCTGTCTTGCTATCGACCCAGCCAACGTAGAGAGAACCATCCTTGAGACGCCCGTTGAAGTGCTTGATATAGCCCATCATCCAAGCCATCTCGATACACCCCTCTATAGTGAACTCGCCGCGCGCTTCCATCTCCCAACGTGTACGTGCACTGCCCCAAGGTCCAACTTCGGCAAATCCAGTAACGACGACAACTTTCTCCAAGTCGATCAAGCCACGGAGATGCGCAAGTTCGTTCAATGATTTATTGGACTCGAGGCTTGGGAAGTTGAATTGGAAATTGGCACGCGGAAGAACGTCCACACTTTGAAGTAAGCGCTCAGCTTCAGCTCCATTGACAACCTTGAAATCAGCGGAATTGTCACGGGCGATAGCACGACGAAGATCAGCCTTCTTATTAAGTGTCGTTCGGATGCGCCCTGTGATATCGGCGAGGTCGGGAAGTCTATCCATGCCTCCATTAAGGTCAGCCCAGATCGGCTCAACCTGAGTGATGCTGAAGAGCAAAGGATGCATCAGGCCAAGAATATTGAAAG
This sequence comes from Termitomyces sp. 'cryptogamus', assembly GCA_020091625.1. Taxonomy (NCBI): domain Eukaryota; kingdom Fungi; phylum Basidiomycota; class Agaricomycetes; order Agaricales; family Lyophyllaceae; genus Termitomyces; species Termitomyces sp. 'cryptogamus'. Next base: position 2,956,207 of record JAGYZC010000005.1, read on the forward strand.
CCATTTCCTTTGCTGAGAAAGTGCGGACACCGTGACCTTCGAGTTCATGAGCGACGATGTTCGTGGGGCCCATTAAACCAGTGCCACGAGTCCAGCTAAAGAAATAGGTCAAGTTGTGTACAAAACAATGGAGCTGAAGAATGCTGACCCGATGACTGCCCCTGCAAGACAGAGATATTCACCCCAACTCTCCGAACTCCAACGCTGGAAGAGCGTCTCCAAGGATATCTTCGACTCAGAATAGAGACCATCATTTCCAAAGAGGCCGTGATTTGGCGAGAGGGGAAGAATGACTTGAGTGGGACGGGTTACGAAGTGACGGCTTGCCTTCTTTGTCTTGACAGCGCCGAGAATACGGAGAAGATTGACAAGCATCATCCTGTGCGCAAGTTCAGACTTATCGTCAAGGCCATCAATCTCGCGGCCATTCTCTGGAATACCAGCAAAAGGAATGATGTAGTCTAAATCCATACCAAGGTTCGCGTACACGTAGTCGACGAGCGCCTCAACGTCTTGTTTGGAAGCCTGATTGAAAGGCACAACGTCAAGGGAAGAACCACGACTGCCGAAGGAGTGGAAGATAGATTGGTAGTACTCCACGGTTTTGCGGCTGTAACTGGACGTGGTGACGACGACGTGAGCTCCGCCTGAAAGAAGACCCTTCACAATTTCAATGCCAATCGACCCCTTTCCAACACCAGTCAGTAACGCATTCTTATCCTGGAAAGTAGTACCAGAAGTGGCAATTTCGTGCAGAACATCCAAGTAAACACTGGTGAGGTTGCTGCTATATTCCCAATTTGATCCGACCTTTCGCTTCAGGTGAAGGAGAGGCACTTTGTCAGCCGTGACAGGCATGATATTCGCGAGCTGGGGACGGAGGAATTGGGATGAGGAACGGCGGTTTCTTGGGTTTAGTCGAGATCTGGTATCGGGACCCTTGCGCAGAGATCGCACGACACCCTCGTAAAGAGCCTTGATACGGTTCTTCTGTTCTTGACTAATTCCAGGTTGAGATTTGACGACTGTCCAAAGTTTGAGAACATCATCCTGAACTTTCTGGATGTTGACCGCGCCTGAAACGGCGTCACCGCTGGCCATTTCTTCGACATAGGCCTCAAGTTTGCGAACATTCTCACGAACCACCTCAGAATAGACAATATCCCCTTTATCAGTCACCTCAGTATGGGGAGCTGTGGGGAATGTGACTGTGGCAGATAGTTAATTACGATTTCAGAACAAGAGAAATGACGTGACATACCATCTTTGTACACTGGAGGTTTGTCAATAACCTCGCGAGTGTTGTCGATAAGCCTCTGGCCGAACTCCTTGGCAAGTTTGTAGGTATCACCTTTCGAAGGGTCACACTGATCGATGTGGTACTGCATGTAAGCGAGCAGTTCCGGGTCAGCTCTGTTGAGAATAGCGATGCAACGAGCGGTGATTTCGCGATCGACGGTCGTAAGGCGTCCAAAGATTATATCATAGTACATAAGGAGAGCATCTTGGCGTACCCAGTTCCAGGAGGAATCGAAATGACGGACTTTGAGCGGATCGAAACGGGGCTGAATACCCTCGATATATGTATCGCCGTGTTCCCTGGTGATACTATCCAATTTGGCTTGAAGGGCAATCGAAGCTGCCTTCTCTTGGTCAAATGCGAGCTCACCGGCACGAGAGTCGCGTCCTAGATATCGCATGTACAATTCTACATGTTGTGCTGCGAAACGCTGCTGGTCGGCTTGGAACTTGAGGAATTCCTCGCTGTTGATGGTCACACCACTAGAACTACCGCCAGCTGCGCCAGCAGAAGGTGCAGAGAGAGAAATTCCAGCACGTTGCGCATAGATGGAGACGATACCGTCAAGCCAGGTCTTTGCCTCAGCCTCAGAACTAAGTCGCTTGGCAGGCTCGAAGGTAGTGGCGAGAAGGAGGACTCCGTCAGCACGTGAAGGACCTAAGCCCCAAGTCTTCGCAAGATGCGTCTTCATTGCGGAAACGTTGAAGCCACCAGGCATCTTCCCACCAATAACGCGAGAGATGAGACCATTGCTGTACTTGCCAAGAGTGCCATTGAATCCTGACGAAAGGCCGGCAGCAAGCTCTTCAAGAGGAAGTTCCTCGCCCTTTTCAGGAGCAGAGGCAAATTCTTGCTGCAAGTCGCCCAGGATTTCGTTTTGAAGAGTAGACTTACCGCCAACAAGATCTTTGATGGACTTGGAAAGAGGAATTTCGTCAACACGTTTCTTGAGCTTCTGTGCAACGACGACGGTGAGGATTTCGAGAGCTTTGATAGGAACATCCTCAATCGAAGCTACAGGTCCCGACATAGTGGCGGCAGCAACAGGAGCAGGAGCTGCGGCACTGACAGGAGCACTTGGAGTAAGAGATTCGGCGGAGTTAACATCAGCCACAGGTGCCTCAGGCTCGTCCTCGTATTGATAGTAAATCTCTTTCACGTTCTTTGCATGACAAAGAATGGTCCTCGTTCGGCTGACAGAGTCATCGCTAGTCTCATATTTTGCCTTGAGAGTACGCGTTGCCATACCCGTGAGGGTTGGGGAAGGGCCCAATTCAATGAGACGTTCAAACTGGAATTCAGCGAAGAGACGATCCTGAGTCTCGATCCAGCGCACGGGGGAGGCAAACTGATAGGCGAGAAGCTCAACAAGGATGATATATGCAAGCTTCTGACGTTGCTCAGCACTCGCCCAGTTCTCCTGGTCCCACTTCTTGAGGACCTTGTCGAGGCGAGGTGAAGATGTTTGATCATAGATAATCTGCGCATATTCCTTGGAGACATCGAAAGGCTTTGCAATGAGGTTGGGAATATACTTCCCAATCAACATGTCAGGATCCAAGTGTGTCGGATTGATTTTCTTCGAAAGGTCTGCAAGTCACATTCAGACATAGATTCTGTCAGAGAACCACAGTCAACTTACAAGCACGGAACGGCATCACTCCAGCCCAGAGGTACCTCGAATGGAATGGTACATCGATTCCAGGCAAAGGGATTGTTGCGAATCCACGCTCGAGCTTGATGTATCCTTCGGCCTTTTGTTGCTCATGGGCCTTCTCGAAGCATGATTTGACGATGTCCCCAAGCATCTCCTTGACCTTTTCAACAGTGAAGGTCTCCGTCAGCTGAGATATGTCCAAATGAGCTATAGAGTAAGATCTTATTATCTAGCAATACACGTACTTTCGCGATATCAATTTTCTGTACTTTCAAATAATTCAATACATTGGTCATCGTTTGCAAAGCAACGAGTTCTCCAGCACAAACATATTGTTGACCCTAAACATTTGATGAACATAAGTTTAACAAAGACAAACTTGACGAAGACCACTAACCTCCACATTGTAATTGACAATTTCCAAGAGAGAGCCGGTGATGACCGCGATGCTATCGACGACCTCACGCAGGGCAGCGTCTGTAAAGGTTTGAGAGATGCGACTAGGATTGACAGCACACATAGCGTAGTTTGAACGATTCTGGGAGTCCCGCTCAACAGCACGTTGCATTGTGATACCGCGATAGAAGACGACATCAACGAGGGCAGAAATGGGAAGGACATCGGCGATTGAAGCCAAAGCAGAGTATTCGCCGAGAGAGTGGCCAGCGAAGGCACATTCTCTCTGGACGAATCCCTTGGATCGCATGTCCTCGAATGCAGCTTTCTCCGTAACGACGAGTGCGATCTGAGCAAATTGTGTTGCGAAGAGAAGACCAGAAGGATGACTGAAAGTATATTTCTGAGTGCGAACATCGATGTCGGCAAAGAGAGGAAGCGTCTTGATGTTACCGTCTTTATCCATGGTATCGTATGACATATCCATGTAACGCTGACGGATGGCCTGGCCTTTGATACCACCGAAGTGAACAGTCTTTGTTTTAGGATTATCTTTGACGATCTCCACGATTGAAAAGCCATAGACAGCGAGAAGATGAGCATCTGCGCCTTCCCAAACGGCACGGGCGGCGGAGGAACTACTGTAGAGGTCCATGCCCATGCCAGGCTCTTGAGATCCTTGGCCAGTGAAAACGTAGACCGTGTTGGGTTGTTTGACCTCAGCTGAGCCGTCGAGGACCTTCTCTCCACGACCGTTGAATGTCTCGACTTTGACAACAATATTACCATCACGCATGCCGGTGTGACGAACCTTAACAGTGAGCTCATCGTTGGGGATGACCATGCCAACGAAAGAGACATTATAACTGTTCAAAAATTTGTAAGCACAAATCAAAACAACGGGCCACTGCACTCACGCTAGAACACGGTCCGGATGACCTTGCGCAACAACGTTTTCCACGTAACGGCGGGTCGCAGCACTAGACCACAGTCCATGTGTAATGGTGGCAGGCAAAGAGGCATAGTCAGCGAAGTACGGGTTAATGTGAATCGGGTTAAAATCGCCGGAGATTTTTGAGTAAGGCTCATTTGTGAGTGGTGCATTGAAAACAGTAGAACCGTCCATATGGGTCAACGCATAGCCCTCATTGGGAAGAGGAGTGACCAGACCAGTAGCAGAACCATGACGTTGAAGGTAAGCAAGGACCGGATTGCCGTGTGAATCGTCTTGCTGGTAATCAACCGAGCCAACTTTGACAAGGACTTTCAACTGGTTGCGAATGAAAATGTCACCTGAGACAGCAACATTTTGGAAGGAGTTTTTGTCCTTGAAGGACATTTGAGAGCGAATGCGGAAAATGAGAGAAGTTCCCGCGACAAGAGGTGTTGATTCATCATCCCATTCAAACCACTCCTTGGACTGAAGAACACCAACAGCAGCGTCAGTCTCTAGAGGAACAGTGTAATCGGGCTCCTCAGCCGTCTCGAAGGTATTTTCGTAGTCGATGAAGCGGCCACGATATAGGAAAGCAGAAACGACTTCAATAACTTGTTCGCCACCACGATAGACATGCCCTTTGACTCGGACGACTTTACCAGCATCAGTGTTGATGACGGAGACGATGCGAGCTTTGGCTTTGCAGACGTCACCCACTTGAAGAGGACGGGCACCATTGACCATACGGAAACCATTCGACATGTGAACAAGTTTGAGGAGATCGCCATCAATATCAACGGGGAAGATGGACTTCATGATTGCCTACAATCAGTAGTGTCAATCAAGTACAAGGTTTCATGAATTGGATTACACACCTGCCAGCCAGTAACGATGGCAAAGTCCATAGGCGCTTGCACGTTATTGTTGCGCACTGTCTTGAAACTCTCACCCTGATTACCTACGACGGCACAAAATTGCTCAATGTCTGCCGCCTTGATGGCGACCTCGGGACCATCAAAAGTCTCGCGAAGATCAATAACAGGGAGCATCTCATCATCCCCATACCACAACTTCCAATAGAACTCCTTGATACGAGTGTTACGGCCATCTGCAATCTCATGGATGGGAGCGAAGGCAGAAGAGGGTTTATACTGGAATTGCAGGGAAAGAGGGATAGAAACGTCACGACGATCTTCGAGCATTGTCACATCAATTGCTTTCGTATCAGGAGAGTAGTTGATCTCAACGGCCTTGAAATCATCCTTGTGGGGACCATACGAACGAGCGGCACCATAGAATGTAACAGAGGTAGGCGTGACGACGACTTTTTGTCCGGGACGAGGAGCCAGGACGCGGCGAAGGGGATTGTCGATGTATGAAGTACCTTGAACAATGGTAGGAGATGCGACGAGAGCCCGTAGCCAGCTCAGAGTAGGACCAGCCAAAGTTTCCAGCCAAGCAGCCGTCTCAGGAACAGTGCTGCTGATCTCATACGTGAGAGAGCTTGCGCTTCCAGTACGACTCACACTAGGAAGCGATTGCGGAAGGGGAGCAGGCTGTGCTCCGAGGTAGTCGATAGAGGGGATAGTGCTCACATCGTTGTTGTACTTGCGCTCGAGAAGACGTTGAATAAGAGCATTGTTGATGTTACCGAGAAGGTCTTTGATGGGCTCATCTTTAACAACGGAACCCTTTACTGCGACAGGACCTTGTAAAATACAGACACGTTGAGGGTCCTGATCGAACACAGCCTCGATATCTTCCGCGGCCCATAACGAATCCTATAATCAAATGAGTAACTGCAACTTCTTGAGAAGAAGTAAATGAACCTTCTTAAACCAGACTTCGAACGAGGCGTCGAGGACGGGGATAAAGGGCACAGGTTTCTGACCAGGCCTCTGAGCAATAGCAAGGAAATATGCGGTATCTTCTGAGGCAAGAAGTTGCTGAGTTGCGAGAGGATATGCCTTGAAGAAGGTCTCCACAAAAGGAAGAGGTTCATCAAGAGAAGTGTAAGACTGGAGAACGGACGGCTTGGCAGCAGAACCATTGACACCAGCGAAGCGCTCCTCAATACGGCGAAGCCAATCTCCAGTCAGATTGCGCAACGAAAGGTCAATCCAACGCTTCTCGTGCGACACAAACATTAGCCTAATCATTCGAAGGACAGTCTCCTCGTAAGTCATGTCACTTAGATCAGTGGCAACAGTCTCATCCTTCTTCCACCCAAACCAAGGTTTCGCAAAGTCTTTATTGAGTTTCTCAATAACCTCGGCGTGACGCTCCTTCAACCAGGCCACACGTTTTTCCTTAGACAACTTGAAGACGGTGTCATCGAACTCCTTCCAGAGCTTGACGCCCCGGGTGGCAACCTTGTGGATGGGCTCGCCGAGTTCAGAACGGACCGTCAGGATACCGCCAGTAGGCTTGGCATAGGTACCCTCCCAGGCGGAATCGTCGACGCCCGATGCAGCGACGATGAGATCCTTGACGGAAGAGCTGGTGTGTGCCTCCTTGGCAACCATGACACGGGACGCAAAGAGGAAGCCATCGAATGGCATGGGCTGAACACCAAAGCGCTCAACAGACCAATCACCGGTCAAGTAAGGCCAGACATCATCCGCAGAACCAAATCCAGAGCCAGCAACAAGAGCAATGTTTGGGTGACGGCGGATGGCACGATAAGTAGAGAGGATGGGTTGATGGAAGTCCTCGAACGAGTGATGGCCTCCAGCACGGCCACCAGTCCACTGCATGATGATTGGGAAGTCAGGGTTGGCAGCCGCGATGTTGACGACCTGTCGGATACCATCAACGGAACCAGGCTTGAATGCGACGTGCTTGATTCCAGCATTCCTCAAAGCCTCAATGATTTCGGCGGCTTTTTCAGTCGTCGGAATGCCAGCAGCAACGCAAAAACCTTCGATAGGCAGGCCCTCCTTGCGCATCTCTTGCCATAAGGGGAACTGGAAACCGAACTGACGAGGGTTGATGTAAAGGGAGTTGAGAGTAAGACCGACACCAGCAGGAATATTCTTCTGAATTTCGGCGACCTTAGCGCGGAGAGCGGCAGCATTGTAGTGGCCACCACCAGCCAACTCGACGTGATAACCAGCATTGAGCACAGCACTGACAAATCCACCCTTGACGGTGGAAGGAGTCATACCAGCAACCATAATCGGGGGCTTGCCTAATAGACGGGAGAATGGAGTGTCAAGGTAAATAGTTCCGTCGCTAAGATATGTCAGTTGTTAGTGAGAACAGAGTTTGTGGAGAACATATGACATGCCTAGTACGAACTAAGCTCGGCGACCACTTCTTGCTCCACCAATCCTCGTATATCACCTCAGTTCCACTGTACAACTCTGCATCACCCTTGCCGCGATCTCCAGCAATAATGACACGCACACCTCTTCCATCAAGATTCCTTGCAGTGAGCGGGCCAATTCCACTCAAGCCACCAGGACCGAAGTCGATGGCATGAGTGGCAGTCTCGGAGAAGTCGGTCGCCTTGGACCAGTGGATGGGCAACGTGAAGATCTGGTCGCAGAGGGAGCGCGTAATCGAAGTCGACAAGGCACGCAAGTCAGAGCCTAAAATATATTTTCAACGCGCTTTCAAATTAACGAAGGTAATGCCAATCTTACCATCCCCAGTATGATAAACGGGAATCTTGAGGTCTTTCGCTTGCCAGAGCTCCTCACCTCCAAGATCTTCGTTAAAGAGCTGCTCAGTGGCTCCCGCAAGGTAATCGCTGTGATAGGGAACTCCAACAACGAGGAATCGGACAGAGAAGACTGGTTTGCGTTGAGAGTAGGGCGTCTTGCTCTGATCTGCGCCGCTGGGAGCACGGACTTTCCTGAGATTGGTCACAAGCCCGTGAAGTGCACGAGCAGGACCAGTAACAACAAAGGCACGGGGACCATTATTGAGAGAAATATGAAGCTGAGAATTCTCGGGAAGGTGTGCGTTGGTCTTCTTAAGGTGGCTCTCAACCTCTTTCAAGCTGAGGCCGGCGATTGATAACATAGGGCTGGGAGTACCCTCACCACCTTCAATGGAATCTTGAACTATACTAGGTTCCATTGACACGATAGGAAATGCTTGCTGACCACGCAGACCAGAGTAGAAGAGCCACTTGAGGGCCTTGCGCGCGTTCTCGTTAAATTCTTCAAAAGTCGCAGATGCAGAGATTGCGACGGCAGAAACGATACCCTGAGAGTGGCCAGTAGCACCAGAAATGCACTTGCGAAGCTCCCCAGGAGTGACATTGTATACCTTGCAAACCACAAGATATTGAACGAGCTGGGTCAGACCGATCAACGGCAACGAGATGGGGATTGAAGCAAGATATCCAACGGGAGGACGAATGGTGGGATCTACAAGCCATGCAAGTACATCTAGCCCATAAGTGTAATGGGTATTTGTGGTCTGCTCCTCGGCCAAAGGTACGAGGACTTCCTTCGTAACGGTCGCCAAGAATGGGGCGACGAAGAGTTTATAGGTATCGTAAAGAGATTGTAGTTCATCGAAATAAACTTCATTGGTGCCCTGGCCACCGAACAACGCGTAGATTGAAGCCTTCCCGGACGTCGCGGCAGACAACAGGGCCGACGTAGGGCCCACAGGAAGATTAGCAACGTTCTTACTTTGAAGCGCTGCGATAGCTTTGAAATAGGCGGCAAGAACGGTCTTGCGAACCTCCGTATCAAATGAAGAGGCAAGTGTATGCACGTCTTTGGTAGTCAGGTATGAAGTGGTGAAAAATTTGAGCACATTCAGCAGAAGAGATGTACGAGCAGGTGTCGATTGGGATTCTTCATCTATTTTGTCGACAACGAAGCCAAGAAATTTGGCAGCAAGCTCTATGACTGCCTCGTTTTCATTCTCGAGTTGAGCTGTCACGTTAACAGCGTCTAGTAGGGATTGGTTGTGGGCGAAGTCGTCCCGCAAGACTTCAGCAGCTATCCACTCATCGGGATTTGTAGATACGGGAACAGAGAGCTAGAAATATGTTAAGAATGCTTTTTGCAGGAGCTGGCGTCACATACTCTAAGTTGTCCAAGTGAAAGGATTAATGGACGAGTCGAGATAGTTTGAGGGCGAACGGAGTCTCCGTTTGCAACCGCCATTCTGAAGAGGCTGGTAAGCAGCTTTTTCAGAAAAACCGATAGAAAAGGAGGTCTGCACAGAGTCTCGAGTGAGAGCCCTAGTTAACCAGAAAATTATATATGAACCTGACCCCAAACGTCTTCCCCAACGGAATTTTTAAGTATCCGCACGTGACTGACGCGCCCTTGAATAAATTATATTCCTTGGAAAACTGGTCGCGGTTACCATGCTCCTCTCTTCTGGTGACAGGTGAGATAATTAATATCATCGCCTGCGCCAGTGGAGGTCATGAATGCCCAACTTCCCAACCAAATATTCAATATTCAATTCTTGGGCCAAACTTTGGGGGGTTCACACATCATTATCCGTCACATCAAATACTTAGAAGACGTAAGTACACCTCGGGCATGATAACCAAGGTAAATTACTCTTGATCACGAAGAGCGTGTCGCTATCATCCTCCGGTCCGCACTTCTTTCTCCACTTGGCAAATTTCTTGCACCCCTTCCCTGAAGAAAACAACGTTGAATTCAATGAGTCCTCGTCGCCCTTCATATATACTTGTGGGCAACAAAGCGAGAAGTGCAAGCTGAGGTGTTATAAGATGATAGGTAAGGGTGGTACCCGGAGTCGATGGATGCAGAGAGGTTGAGGCACTGGGGTAAAACAGATCACGCGGTGGTCGTATTGTTGTTGAGTTCTCAGTTGGGTTTATAGTTATTATTTCAGTTGGTATAGCAGATTCCGTTGGTACGGTGGGGGGCAAAAGAGACGATGTTGAAAGATCTGATCGAGGTAGGGTCATGGATAGTGATTGTCGCGCGCCAGCGGTCGCAGATCTAAAGGAGATTCATGAGGGTCAATTAGATGTGATGAAGGCTGGCATACTTGTACAGTGACCCAAAAGAATTGAGCATTTGCAAATAGTCACAGCAGAGGTTGAACGTGGCAGAGTCGACCGGCGACGCGTCTGTTGCGATGTATAACCTCGAGGTTGTATCGAATAGGAATGCTTTTGGCGATTGAGAATTCTACAAACCTTGTCAGCTTGGGGAAAAGGATTCTGATGAGCACACACAGCGCAAAAGACATTGAGGAGGTCTTCGAGGTACGGAAGTGAGTCAATGAGTTTGTGAAGGACCTTTGAAAAGGCTTCATGCAAGGAATGGTCATAGACGGAGGTCAAGTGAAAATTGAGCTGGACTTGTTCGTATTCTGCAGAAATATCCAGTAATCGATCAGAGACCCGCTCATGAATTTGCCTGAAATTCTCTGCAAAGACACGTCAAACTTGCAAATGACAGTATAGTAGCAAAGTCTGTACCGATTTTATCGTCTTCTTGGAGCTTCTCAGCCTTATGAACAAACACCTCCAAGCTCATATTGGGATTCTTCTCATACGCGGCAACAATGAATTCTACGAGCCTAGATATTGGTTGGTTATAGAGGTCCTGTGAAATGATGATAGTGTCATAAAGTCGGGCAACTCAATCACAAGCAACTCACGCGAATGTCAATCACAAAGATCATTGTAGCAAATTGGGAAAGCGGAGCGCCTAGTGTGTCAACAGTAATATTTCCAGGACAATCCCATATTTCGAGAGGAATAACCGAACTGCAATGATATAGATAAAGACGACGCGTTTTTTGAACTCAAGTGAAAGCCCACTCGTATGTATGTTTCACGACGCGCATAGTTGTTTCCAGATAGAAGGTCTGCTTCGGTGGTAGCTGGTTGAATAGAACCTGTTGAATTGATGTCTTGCCGGCTCTAAAGCAACATTTATGAGTGACACGCCGAAACAAAAAAGAAGCTCACCTGCGCAATCCCAAGAGTAGAATCTTTGTACGAACGACATAATCGGTAGAGGAGGATGACCCGTGGCCGTTCAACGGCGGCCTCTGTGCGACGGGAATGCTGGAGGAGGTTGCGGCATAGGAGGGAGGGACATTGACCATGATGGCAACTCCGAGTCAACCCCGTGCTTTGATCGAAAATGGCCGTTCCTGTGGAGTTCCGGTTTCCGATGCATGGTCATGTCTAGCACGGCAGAAACTAGGCACGTTCGTTAACAATTGCACCAGATAACGAGAATATCGAAGAATTTCCTTCAAGACCTTAAAACTTCCCCGGGGGCCTTTCGCCCGTTGTCGGTTGCCCTCCATGAAGTTTGGAACCAAAATCAAGGTCGGTTTCCCACCTCTATCTCCTCTTTGGTGCCCACAGTGCACCTACAGACTTCACTCTATACCGAATGGCGGCCATACTATTTGGACTATACAGGATTAAAGCGCATGCTCAAGGTGCGTGCCGTCCTGGTTACCTCAGATACATTCCAACATCACTCGTGTCTGTCCAGGACCGCATGTTTGACGGGGGATGGTCCGAGAAAGATGAAGAGCAGTTCACAACCTTTCTTGAGAGTGAACTGGACAAGATCCACGACTTTCAAAGGGACAAGGTATGTTGCCATTATGCTCCTTTGTAATGTCTACCTCAACATGTTCCGACCCTCGAAGTCCAATCACGTAAACTAACGTCCCCTCCAGACTTCTGAGCTTGCCCGACGTATCAAAGATGCGGAAAAGGACGTAGAACGTTTTGTAGCCTCAGACCATGATCAGTCCCACGATTCTCATCGTCTCGAAACCTCCGGTGAGGTGGAGGCACATGCCAAACAATATGTTCACGACGGAGGGTCGGACGATGATCTTTCGGACGATGAGGGGGACTCGTTCGATGAACTTGAAGACCATTTCCACGGGCTTGAAGAAGAGGTTGCCAACCTTGTAGCGGACGTTCATGATCTTGCTCTCTACACCAAGTTGAATATCACGGGCTTCATGAAAATTCTGAAGGTATTACCGCTTGTCGTTTCATTATCGAATATTTATCATCCAATGTCATACAGAAACATGATGTGTGTTTTTCTATCTGCGTGGCGTGGCGATTCCTTACGCTATTTCCAGAAACAAACGGGTCGTTCTTTGAAAGCAACTTTTGCGCAAGAGTACCTTGAAAAACGACCGTTTTATAAGTATAATTGGGACGCCTTGATTGTCAAATTGTCGAAGCTTTACGACCTTGTCCGTACCAGAGGTAATCCTGTGCGTGGAGACTCCAGCGCAGGTGGAAACCAAAGTGCGTTCGTCAGGCAAACAACCAAGTACTGGGTGAGTCCCGGACGATTCATTTCTATTTCTTGTGGCTTATCCACTGCTTACAACCAGGTTCACCCTGACAATCTTGTACCCCTCAAGTTGGCCATCCTGCGAAACCTTCCAGTACTAGGTTTGTATTCATCGTGTCCGTCACTCACTCAACCTGTTGACTTGATTATCAGTTTTCAATTCTGAAAAAGAATTTGAATCCCGCGATTCTGGCGAGCAATATTTTCTGACTATAAACACATCTATTGATCATTTCTAGCTATCACGTCGATCTATTTCGATAACGAAGACCTCGAATTATACCTCGGTCGTCTTGAAAAGACAGAGGGCGCGGAAGCCATCCGTCTTCGTTGGTACGGTGATGTCGACAATAAAACTGTGTGTTGTTTACTTGACGATGACTTAACCTTTCATAACATATAAATTTTGTCCAGATCTTTGTTGAGCGTAAGACCCATCGCGAAGATTGGACTGGTGAAAAATCAGTCAAAGCCAGATTCCCCATCAAGGAACACCTTGTGAATGCCTTCCTCCGCGGAGAATATACTGTCGACGAGGAATTCCAGCAGCTTGTAGCTAAAGGCAAGAAGACACAAGCGGAGGTGGATTCCATGATTCAATTGGCTAATGAGGTACAATATGCTATTCTGACGCGGAAGCTCAAACCTGGTAAATGATATATAACCCAACTCTTCGTTTCATATCTTGCTGAAGACGATTCTCTGCCTAGTGATGCGGTCTTTCTATAATCGGACTGCCTTTCAGCTTCCTGGAGATGCACGCGTGCGCATTTCGCTCGACACTGAGTTGTCCCTCATACGAGAGGATAACTGGGATGGGAGAATTCGCGCTGGAGATAATTGGCGTCGCACAGACATTGGGATTGATCATCCATTTGAGCAAGTTCAATCTGACGACAAAGAGCTCTTCAAGTATGATCAATGTACTTCCTCGTATTTTTTGTTGACATGTGTCAGGTATGGTGTCCTCGAAGTCAAATTGCAGACACAGTTTGGTCAGCAGCCTCCAAAGTGGGTGACGGATCTTGTGCAGTCTCACCTCGTAGAAGCTGTCCCCAAGTTCAGGTATGTCATGGTCCTGTTACCAGTTTAGCTATTTTCGAGTCTATGCTCACGTTATCGCATTAGTAAATTCATTCACGGTTGCGCCACCTTATTCCCCAATCGTGTCGATCTGGTGCCATTCTGGCTCCCCCAGAGTATGACCCTATCGACCACAATTTTTTTCTTCACTTATCTAATACCTTCTCTCATCAGTGGACACAGATATTCTCAAACCCGACACGGGATATCTTACAGTCATTGAGCGACCTGGAACCTCATCTGCTACTCCGTCGAGATCCCCCACTGAACATCAAAGTTCATCGCCCACCTCTACTCCAGATAATGCTTCTGTAGCCTATCTAGAACCCGTGTCGGAGGGCGAGGACGATGACGGAATGAACATGCCTGCCAAAGATGAAGACAAGCGCACAGGCCTCAGCAGCGACGATGTAAAGGCAGCCGTTGCTTTCCGGGAGAAAATGTTGGAGGAACGGCGCGAGGAAGACAAAAGGCAAGGGAAAGTTCCGGTTGCAGATGCTAGTGATAGCGGCGAACCCAGCTACGCTCATTCACCGACAAGGAAAGGTCTGGATAGTCCCAGCACCAAGCCGCTGTCAATCAATCCACTTGCCCCATCGTCCACATTTGACGAGACTTTGAGGACGCGGCTTCATGACGAGCGAGTCGCGAGGGAAAGAGCAGGTGATCGTCCTAATGATCAAGACGAGGAAACGAACGGACTTGATGAAGAATTGCCCCCCACAGACGACCGTATTCTGTCGAGAGATTGGTCAGCGCCTGTTGGCAAAAAAATCGCTATCCCTGTTCGAATTGAACCCAAGGTATACTTCGCTGCCGAGCGAACATTCCTCGTACGTAAACTTTCTCTTCCTTGTGAAACGCCGATTTCTGACAAAGACTTGACAGAAATGGATGAACACTGCTGTCTTCATTGGGACCATCGCGACAACTTTACTGAATTTTATTCCCGCCGACGATCCTCGGGGCTTAATCAGCGCCGCGTTCTTTACTTTTGCAGCTCTTCTCTCTATCGCCTACTCCGTCGGAATCTTTGTCTACCGTTCTTACGGGCTCCGCGAACGCCATGCGGAGAGTTTGTACTATGATAAATATGGTCCAACCATCTTGTGCTTCGTTTTGTTCCTTGCTTTGGCAACAAATATTGGGCTCCGAGCTTCGGAAATGCTGTAATGGTGGGTGTTGGAGATCTTTGGACCATCTGTGACTGTTTTTCTGTAATCACGAACTATCTTTGGTTCAAACTATATGGACAATTGAAATGGCTTCACTGGGTGCAGGGGTCAGGGCAAAGCAACTGGTCCTTTGAATCAAAATGGAATAAACATTCGAACAAACAAACAAACATGAAATGTTTTGTTTAAGATGCATGTGCATGGACCTTGATATGGTATGCCTATCAAAAAATTGGCCTCGCCATGTTTAGATCTCTTCCCTCCCTGAGTGCCGAGCGCCAAAACGGCGTGCGATGCAACTTCCAAGAGTGCAGGACAAATTCACTTTTGACCTCATGATGGTTTCATGTTGGATGAACATCATAATCTAATTTCATACACTGACATGTAACATCACAGAAGGCACAAGTGACGAGTTTGATTGATGACTGCCAATTTACCTGAACTTGTCAATTTCGATTATTTATGTCTCACCTCTGTCAATTTTGACTGTTACTTGGGAATTCCGTGGCTTGCGGCACAAACTTTCTTGCTTCGCAGGAGATCTTGATCATGATCGAAGAGCCAATTTTGTCGCTAACTCGTGAGCAATTAGAGGGGACATAAGCGCAATCCTCAACGTTTCGAATGAATCGCCCGCGGACTCCGTTTGAAACATACGTTATCCATGGAATTGAGAAGATCCGCAGAACTCGCCCACCAATTCCTGGATCATTTGGAATGAATGGCCCTTAGTGAAGCTGATTTGATCATTTAAGCCGTTTCGAGAACGAAAAGGATGTGCATTTTGATTGAGTCCGTTTATACCAGTGAAATCTTCAACTGAAACACTAGGCGCACAGAAGCAAGAGAGAAGCAAGGGATAGGTTATTTGAAGATGTGCAGGAGTTCTGATCCACTTATATATATGGTCCAGAATCTAGTAAGACCGCAAAGCAGCACTGGCAGACGCATACGCGTGCAAATGAACTATTATCGGCCGTGATATTGACATCCTAATACTCGGTGAGGGACACGTTGGTCAAAGAAAGTGAAAGAAGACCCAGTGCGCGAAGCAAGAAAGCCAGTACATGAGGGACGTCTGGGCGCGCAAGGAATCGAATCAAGTCTCCGTAGAGATGTGCCACACCAATAACAAACCCGGAGCAAAAACTACATAACCCGGAGTTCCCGGTTATAAAGACGTGCCTTTGCCGGTCCCGTGATATGTTCCTGTGCTTCACGTGAAGCTTCAGGCTTCAACCTCAATAGCTTGTCAACGTACGTCAAAAGGACTGGAAAGGACAGGTCGCTCATGGTTGTTCATGGTTTTTCAAATTATTTGATCTTCCCCACTAGTGTGATTTGTCATTCTCTTTTCGTCTTCGCCCCTTCGTTGAAGTCGAGCGCTGGGCGATGAATGGCTGCGCTTGATTAAAACCTGTGCGAGGTCACGGGCGTTATCTATCGACCCTATTTCCCGATACGACCGGTATAAAACTTGACAGCGTACCATCTGGTGGGCGGCTCAACGCTCTGTTCTGCCTTTCGATTGCTGCTGTACTCCTTGCATTTCTAAGCTCAGGACTCAAGCATATAGTATGTTTTCTTTGTTGGATTGAATGACCCTTCGCTCTCTCCAGAGAAAGCGCTTCAATGGAATTTCCGGTCTGCGGGTGTATAGCGAGATGTCCTTCGAGCTGGTGCTGATTGAACCATGGAATGAAGGATTTTAGTGGGTTCGTGGCTTGTCCACATCGATTTCTCTGTTGCATTGACCCTCTTGGACGATTGACATACATACTGAGGATTGCCAGAACACAGCAAGCCCATTAATGACGACCTTCGACCTCTGAAGCAGGATATCAATGGATGGGGATATTAGGCTTGTATAGTACTAGGTAAGTATTTAAGGTAAGATATCTTACGAAGGGTATAACAGCGGCAAAGTTCCAACCTGCCTATAGGTATTGTCATTCGCCCGCAAACCCTTCACTCAGATCAGCAGCAGATTGGGATTCCTCTCGCGTACTGTTTCTCTGAAATCAACGGCTATACCACTAAAATCGCGTTGTTGCCAGACCGCCTCCATCATTAGCCGTGTTTGCATAAGATTACCAATGCTATCATCGAGATGCTGAAGTCTATTCTTGCAGAAATCTCGTCGGTCGGTATCATCGGTCAAGCTCCCTGCAAGACAAATAGGGAATACCAGAGCGCGGTCAACCTCAGAGGGCGTCAATTGATCCAAAAGTCGGACAATTGTTTCTACAGATTCTCGAATCTCTGCTACACCTGAAAACGGGGATGAGGGTGCTTAGAAATCGTGCTTGTATCTCAGGTACGTACCCGGATTCGCGTTGCTCAGAACGGTGTGTAGAGAGAGCACAGCTGCTTCGCAGAACAATCTTGACACGAGCTGCCGTGCTTCCTCACTGGGGAACGGGGCGACATGAGGTTCCATGGCCTGTGTCTGAAGCCTGGGATGCAGTGGGGCTTGATCTGTGTCGCCTAGTCCCCCAGCAACCGTATGGTGCTGACGTAGTCGCCGCTCAATATCGTCGCCTCGCCTTACGAGTTCTCTGAAACTTAATGTTCCATTGCGCTGTTCACTGGCTTTCCAAGCGGCAAGGTTGAAGACCTCTGCTAAGGCAAGCATGGCTTCATCGGGACACCCTGTCACCCGGTCCATTCGTAATGAATGGAGGCCATCAGTATCTCCAACGGCTGGCCAATAGTCTCCTCGCTCGCCAAGGAGACACTTGAGCAATCCGAAGTATTTCGGTGACCGAACACCACTGATGCTTGAAAATATGTCTAGCCACTTAAGTACCTGTTAGCCATTACTGCACGCTGCTTTGGACGAGGAGACCCACCAGTGTAACCTTGACTAATAGTTGCGACGTGGGAGACATGGCATGCAGATGAATGGCTGGATTTTTGTGATTCAGCAGCCCTGTGTGCGTTAGCCAATCGCACATTATGGAGAAGGCTGATTGCCATTCTCTCAACCCGCCGTCCAATTGGGAATAGCACACGAGATGGAAAGCAGCCATAGCCTCTTCCTCGGTGTAACGATTTCGCATCTGTTTCGACGCGTTTAGTTGAAAGCATGCTTCTTTGTGAAAGTAAGCGGCATTCGAGTGCTCAGGATTAGGATTTGGCGTTTCTAGTCCCTGCGCAACGCGCATTTGTGTATAATGTAAATTAGCTAATGCAGAGACTGCGTTAGACACCGCTCCCCGCGGGTCTTGCAAGATCATCTGCATGTCCGATCAATACTCAGTGATTGTGGAAGGTGCAGAGTGATTCATTTGTACGCACCGAATATGTCGCATTAGTAAAGAAGTTCCCCGCAAACATAAGCTGGATCTTCCGTACGTGTTCAAAATAGTAGATCACATCCTCACTCTGCACAGCATTCTGTCCAGCGATTATCGGAACTGGAGCTGTTGTAGCAGGAGTCAACGGGGACAAATCAAAATCATAACCAGGCGTTTCTCGCGATGGACCTGGTTGTGGGAAGTCGATAGCCATGTCTGTCATGGTCGATGATGATGATGATATCGGAGTCTCCGACTGCGGATAGTAGAAAGGGTCTAATGTGCTCAGGGAAGTCTCTGTGTAGAGCGGATCTATCTGCTGTTGGAAGCCTTGATTAGAAACTCCTAACACACAGGTTTATTCAGAGTCAGCCATACAGGTAGCACAGCTCTTGTCAAAATCGACATACCGTGGATGCCGGAAACAAGGTTGTGCTCTGAATGTTCTGAACAAACATGTGGATGCTGTTCTTGGGCATATGTATAGTATTCAGAGAGATCGTAAGGCGATGATGTTCCTGCAACTTGTGCAGAGGGGCGAAGGTATGGATGAGAGCGAATTGGTGTTTGCACCATATGACTAGTGTTTTGGTAGAGCTGAGAGGGGCGGGGTTGGCCACGGATGAGACCCGCACGAGTGAGCTGGGCTTTTATTTCAGCTTTGTATCGCTCGACTTCTTGCTTGTCCTATCATTGAATCATAGTATGAGGTAACATTTAATGAACTAATTGACAGTGACTTCTTACTCGCATCCATTCTGGACGTCGGGGGCCCCAGCCAAGGCACTTTATCGTAAGACGTAGGCAAGTCTTGCAAGAGTCGCCTTCGCGCTGTTCATCGCATTTCTGAGTGAAGATGTCATCAGGCACGTCCGTCACACAGCAGAAAGATCAAAGCAGACTTTTCGTCGTAGCCGACACGTCCTGCGATGAAAGCTCAGGCGGGTGAGGCGAACAAGACGCGAATACCTACCAGCAACCACCTTTGCTAGCGGATGAGACTCGAGGTTGCTGCTGCCTACTAGGGGAGGCGCGGGTAGTACGGTTGGTTTCATCAGGAACAGGCACCATGGAGGTCAGAGATTCCTTGTGAGGAGAGGATGATCGACTTGGCTTGGGTGATGCTTCGTGGCTTCTATAGGCCATTGAGGTGTAAGGAACTATTTTCGCGAAGCAAGGACACAGAGCAAACTTTTAAGAATACTACTGTCGGAACAGTTTGTGGAACGACAAGACAACGAGCTGACGGGGAAGTAAAAGGCACCGACGTGTATGAAGGGGAATATAGATATAAAAGGACACGAGTAGCCGCACAGGATGACGGCGTGATGGGGTGTTACCAAGGAAGCGGAGGAGGAGAAAACGGAAAGACGACATTCCTAAGTATGATCTTTTGACTTACGACCGGTGGAAGTAGCTTTCCCTGTCGTGTGATCTTGATCGGCAGATTCCTGTAGATTGTAAATGGCAAATCTGACTATTAGCAGTTTCGCTTCGTATTCCAGCTTCATCGGACTC
Organism: Termitomyces sp. 'cryptogamus'; assembly: GCA_020091625.1. Lineage (NCBI taxonomy): Eukaryota > Fungi > Basidiomycota > Agaricomycetes > Agaricales > Lyophyllaceae > Termitomyces > Termitomyces sp. 'cryptogamus'. The sequence continues at coordinate 2,975,878 of JAGYZC010000005.1, forward strand.
TCTCTGCAGGCGACGCGGTTTTCAATTGGCTCCGGCCCATCACTCACATGCTTTGTTCCATGTTCCCTCACTTTGTTCACTTTTCCCATTTTCTGTCGTTATGTAACCAGCGAACAGCCCGCATCTCCGAGATAACCAGCTGCAGCCATATTCAGCAGGTGCTTCCATTGATCCTTCTTGTACCTCATTTCAACAACGATCCCACACACAGCTCGTGCGTTGCAATTCTTCAAGTTGCTCAGGTGGCGTTTTGGCTTCCGTTTATAAGCTTCCGATACAACTGGAATCTTTTTGGCGACGTGTGACGTATTGTACAAACCAGGATAGGGTGTATTAGTAAGTACATGTTAGGAAGGAAGTATATCAGCGCATGTAAGTGAGACGAGATCGGCAAAACAAGAGATATTACGAGCATTCAAAAAACATATCCAATAATGCTTGCAGAGCATTCCCAGTAGACATTTAGACAAGAAGTATCTTTGTTCTGGCAAGACCATGTCGCCAATTCACCACCGTGGAGCTGTGCTGTCGTCGAGCCGCATCCCTTTGTTCCCATATTTCGTGAAGCAGGTGGCGGATCGAGCCCCCGTTACCAGCACCATCGCCTTCGCGATCTAGTAAGCTTTGAATCAGCTCACGGTGGTCTGGCTGTTCAGAAAATGCACCGCAAAGGAAGAAGCCAAACACGGTATTGCGCACAATGGACCGTGACATCGTCTGTCCATTGACTTCTGCACTGCACGACGGAGAGCAGTTGAGGAACTGCATGTAACTGATCGTGTCTTGCACACTCTCTTTGATGTCTTCCACATGAGGATGATCGCCGGACACCACTACTCGAAGGTAGAGGCGAGCAGATGCACGGAAGATTTCAGAGGCTAAAGCTCTGCAGCCGTTCATGTTGGTTGCACAATACGGTGGGGAGACTGGTGGTTGTAGATATTCTTCGATTTCTGCCGCCATCCTAACTAGAGTTGGAATACTGAGGGATTCGTTGGCTAACTGCCGTTGTTTCCAGCAGAATAGATGAGATGTTTCTGCCAAAGCCCAAACGACTTGATTGTGACAGCCCATGGGCGACATCATAGAAGAAGAGTCTTCTGCGTCGAGCTCCTCTATCTTGGACTGGATAGGGCTGAATAAGCTTCGAATGGCTCGAAGGAAATGAGGGCTTCTTTGCGTAGTGACAGACGCCAGTACATCGAACCAGATTGATGTCTTGATGATGAAGACATCTTTGGGTGTGCACCTCATTAGAGCTTCTGCTGGATTGTGATATCTTGAGAATAAGTGGTCCACATAGCGGCACGATGTCTCGAGCCACCATTCCCAGTTTCCACCGCCGCCGTCAAAGAGATACGAAGAGATGACGTGAAGAGCTGCCATAGCATCGTCGGATGAATAATCTTGACGATTGAGGAGGTTCTGTATCTCGGCCAGTCGGTACTGAGTATCTGTGCTCTCGAAAGCACTTGCGTTGGGGTTCTGGAATCGTTGCCAATGAACGGATGAAAGAAGGCTAGCGGCCTCTCTGGCGCGTGACGGTGTATGGGACATGACGATCTCACAAATGAGGTCTCGCATGGCAGTATCCGCGAACAGATACTGGGCTTTGACGACGCGCTCTCGGTAATGAGTTAACATCTCGTCTACGACGTGGGTAATCGTTTGCTCAGGATTTCGAAGAAAGTAGGTGGCGGTGTCATAATCGACTCCCATCATATCTTCAGTGGCGTTGAAGTGGTATAAGGGTCCGAAAGAACTTGCCAAAGCCGGAGACACAACAAGCGCTAATAAGAACAAGTAATTGAGTACTATATATTACACTGAGATTTACAACATGTTCTTACATAAATTATTATCAACAATAGGGGATAGTTGGTATGGAGAAGTGTCGTGAACAGATTCCTGGGAGAAGGGTGAATGATCTCTGCCAGTGAAAACCGAATATAGATCTAGAAGTTGTAAGTATTCAAGTCTAGAAAGAAATAATGACGGCGACCGACTTGATGAGATTGCGTATTCTTGACCAGTGCTATATGGATCGCCCCTGATGCTCGAAATCATATGATGGGGTCGAGAGGTGTCTGTGAGGGAGAGAGTGGGCGTTGGTGGGCTCTCAGACGACTCGCTATATTCTTCTGCTCTGAGGTGGAGGGTAGGACTCTCAGTCTCAGCCCCACGAGGGCCAGTACCAGAATGACCTTTGATCATCCCTTGACTGGCGAGAAATATCTTGATCTTTTCACGGACTTCAGCGACATTGCGGCTTTCCTGTGTGGCGCACAACCGCTGTCAGACAACATCAGACAGGAACAGTGTATCCTTTACTCTAAGCCATTCTGGACGTTTCGCGCCGAAACCAAGGCACTCGAGTCTGAGGCGAATGCAGGTCATGCAACGACCATGACCGTCAGGTCGTTCATCACACTTCTGAGTAAGCACGAGGTCGTGAGATAACGAGTGGGCGTCTAGGCGCTCGACAAACCTTTCTACGAATCCTACACGTATAGCAACCAGACTTGGCACGGACAGCGCCCTTCTGTTTTGGGACGCCCCGCTTGGAGTTTGAAGAGGACTTGACAACAGGCATGGACAATAGCGTTGGAAAAGATGGATCACACAGTGGCTCGGACAGATTGGAGCAAGGACGTTGATAGCAAGTAGGTTGGGATTAAACTCGCAAAGGTAGGAGGGTGGCAGCAGGCACAAGTCCTACAGCCATGGAAAGGGTATAAGTACAGATAGATCGTCGAATGGCTGAAAAGTAATAGAGTGGGAAACAAAGCTGATGGCCGTAAATTTCTTTGAACAAATGACAGCTGGTCTCCGGGGGCCCACAAGATTGTGCTCGCACATATCCCCACGCCGATGTTGCCGCATTCAGCGTAACTGGAGAACTCTATCGCCATGAGGCAGATCTAATACAATTGCTTCCCGACCCCAGCTCTGCCAGATGTCCAACGCCCTGCAGCTGCGCCACATCACCAGGCTGCCTCGTTGCATCCATGAGTATCTCCATTCCATGGTCCTGAATAATCTTTGCCTTAGTTTCAACGATACCGCCGGTCGCGACTTCGGGATCTCTGTTCGTTGATTTGCTTCCATTTGCCACACCTTTGCGTTCGGCTTCTCATGTGGTTTCCGAACCAGTCTCTGTGCTCACACGCTATTGGCGGAAACGGCGGAAATGAAGCCGAAGTAGAAGAGGAAGCAGTCACAGCACACATAGCACTAGCTACTTTACACTGCACAAAACGGCCCGCACAATCCATACAACACATTGATACATTGACTATAGAGGGAAAAAGACATGATACAATGACAAGAATGGCGTCCGAGAAAGAATCAAGGTTCGCGGGAAAGAATCATATGGTGGTAGACGACACAAAGTACAACTCTTGGTATAAGCAAGATATTTGAATCTATGTAGGGCCGACCTAGAACGCCCTTCTCGGAAATTACCCTAACTCCGGGTGTACTGATACCTTTGGTTTTGATATCATGTCCAACAGCGGATGGATGGGGTTCAGCATTCTGTGAAGACATCTTAAGAGGGCACTCCGGACCGTCGGGCGATGAGCGCGCGAATTGACCCCAACCACTTGATCTCATCTTCTTCACTTGGTGCGCAAAGTAGCAAAGTCCGTTTCGTGGTGACAATCTTGAAGGTATGAGCACTCTGGGGCGAATCGGCTTCAGATGAGGGAGATGCTGATACTATCGATGAAGAAAGGCTTGTAGGATTACGATTGGAAGGCAGATCGAATTCCAATGCATCCACAATTTGGGACAAGGAGAACTGTCGGTGAGGTCTGGTGTCCTAGCCATACATTAATCAATAGCACCGACAGTAAATAGTTGAATAACATACCATATGACTACCAGAGTAGACTAGCTTTTCTTCAGATAGGATGAACCACCGTTTCCGCCAATTACGACGCTTTGAGCCGCACTTCATAAGATAACCAGAGAGAACGACCTTTGATGAGGGATCTTTTGAGATAGTTCCCTGCGGCTTGGACGGCGACAACGGTAGTCGATTCTGGGGCGAAACCGAGAGTACGCGCTGTCTACTGGGCGATGCATCTTCTGAATCGGACGACGTGACGTTGTAAGCGCGCGCACTGTTGGTAGGGGAGGAAGGGGTGATTGGAGGAACGAGGTTTGACGCAGATTGTTGAGTTGGGGTGGGAATGGCGATGGGTGTTGATGCAGAGTTCTGGGTTGAGGTACCCGTCAGAGCTAGTCTCGCATCTTCGATCGCCTGAACCCATTCTTGCACCTCACCAGGCGTCTGGGCTTGCAAATAGAACGTCCTGACGGGAGAGACAAGCCCAAATGTGTTGTCATGTCGCTTCAGGGTCACTTGTGTACATGAGTGGATGTCAGAAAGCTCGAGAAGTTTGAGGAGCTGATACTCGGCAGAATTTTTGTAGTACGCCAGATGAGCAGGACGTAATACGAACCACCGTTTCTTCCACGTCTATGAAGCGACATGAGTATGAGCGGAATGACATGTACAGCCTCATCCTCACCTTTCGGCGCTCACCCTTCTTCCACAGATACCCAGATTTGATCACACCTTCTTCCAAGTTTTGGCGCTGGGCTCTAATGTCAGCAGATTTCCAGCCATCCTCTTCCTCATCTTCTTCCGAATCCTCTCCACTTCCGGACCTGTGTTCAGCGATGGATGAAAGTGGAGGCATAGAGGAACCGGGGTGTAGGTTGCTACTCAATCCCTGAACTGATGAAGTCATCAGGCTGGGTGTCAGGATGGAATCTGAGTCTGACTCCGTGCTCGAAATCGGGGCATCGGTTGAGACTGTGGGGGGCTAATAGCGACCACGTCAGATAGAGCATCAGTTGATTGACGTTCGACAGACCTTGGCGCTCCTAGCCACTGAGTGCACAGAGAGCTTTCGATGAATTTCTTGAGGTGAAGGTGGGGCGACGGAGGGCATAGTCATCCCAGAGGTCGATGATGAGATCGTCTGTACGACTGGTCGCAGTAGTGGTGTAAGTCTAACTCCACTCAGTTCACAGTCCGGTCAATTATATCCCCCGGGTGGCCATCTGTGACAGACTGGTCATGGCACGTTCGCGACTTGGCTTCCATTGTTTCCTCTCCGTTCCTTGTTGCAGCCCAATTGTGATAATTATAAACTCTCCGGGAGACCATATGCTGAAGAATGTTCAAAATACATTGTATACATACTTCATTTTTGTACTGGAAAAGTCCGCCAGACAATCGACTACATTATATCGTCAGGCAAAATTCGCGCTGTGGTGGCGCCCACAATGGCTCATTAGCAGTGCTAAAATGAAAAGCTCCGGAGGGGGCCTTGGTGCCAACTCAGCGATCGTGTCTATTTGAGCGGAGCTTTATCGATTAACACCATTGATTTTAACCTTCATCGATCATCCTGCATTCATCGCAATTCATCATGAGCAAGGCAAAATTCGAGAAAGCCGCCCAAATCATCCAGAGCCTTCCTAAGGATGGCCCAATCAAGCCTACTACCGATGATCAACTCTATGTACGCTAATCAGTCTGCAATCTGCGTTTCGGGACGTGTTGATATCTCTTTGACAGTTCTACAAGTATTATAAACAGGGTAATTATCATCTTGTCTTCATGGATACAGAAACTTGAAAGAACATAGCGACGGTGGGAGACAACACTACTTCTCGTCCTGGACTCTTGGATTTCACGGGCAAGGCAAAATGGTCGGTCATCTTATCTATTGAACTGATGTCGACTCCGATCACGCTTCTTCAGGGATGCATGGACAGAGGTCAAGGGCACCTCCACAGAAGAGGCATATGCCAAATACGTTCAAAGGTTGTTGGAGGAAAGTCGTGCATCATTTCCTTTTGTTCCACTTTTGATTGTCGTACAGATCCTCAACAATGTCGGCGACGAAGAATGCAAGAAGTACATTGCTGAAATTGAGGCCGCCTAATGTACCTCTTTCACGATGCGTCTTTAGAATTCAGTAAATGAATGCAAGACTGTTCTATTATGTCCGTTTCGTGCACAGCAATGGCTCAGTGGTCCATCAGTAAGTAAATCCACTCGTTCGGTTGAGGTGAAGATAATTATGACTTGATGCTGTTTGCGGGCGCTTAACAGCCATCCTGGCTTCTTGTGGGGTTCTGGGCGTCCTGTAGTGAGACCCTGGACACTCTGACTCTTATAGTAATACATGCTTCCATTAGCTCCACCTAGAGATTCGTGTACGGCATTGTTCTGTTGGCAGTGCTCACAAAACTAACCAATTACTTCAGCTTAGATGGTTGGATTGCAACAATCTGTTTCAAACAGTGGGGATTGGCCCAAGGTACCCAGTCAATAATCATTGTTGGCTTTGTTCAAGATCTGCGGACACAATTGGACTGACCTAACAAGAGGCAAAATCTGGTTCCCCGAGAGGTCACTGCCTCAGCGTCGAAGACCATCCAGAAGCTGCATATGAACTCATCTTTTCAACGTGTTCGTAGAATTGGCCTTCGATGCACAGCATATTTTCCCTTATTTTCCCTTGCATTTCCTCTTTGTGTGAGCCCAAAAGTACACATCCAGGCAGACTCAGCGACCTAGCACTCCATCAGCTCAGTTTCCCCCGACGGATGAATTTACTTCTCTCCTATATCAGATCTATCATTCGGCAGACATGCCGATATCCACCACATTCCTATGGTTTCATCCAATCTAACTAAATTGATGCCTCCATGACCCAGGCTCTCATACCAATCACTCAAAATACAGGTCATTCGGATCTCGCTAGTATCACATATAGATCCAATTTTCCGTCGACTCACCTCGTTCTGAACGACGAGACGAATGCTGTCGGCCTGTAGCTATTCTTGACATTGTTTTAATGGTCATGGGTGATTCCCGTGCTGACTACACGATGTCTGATTCCAGAACATCGTGAATGCGAATGACGCTTCCCGTATATGAACTCATCTAATGTGGAAAGCTCACGTCCAGTGCCGCCTCTGCCTCGCGTAGTGGTTTATATTTACCAAAGGACTTCAAGGGACTAACCGAAAACAACGTTATATTTGTCGTTGCACAGTAACGTCCATCCTAATCGTGGCAATGCCGAGAGGAAAGCGCCAAACAAGGTTAAGATTCTGTCGTGTGTATTGATGCTGTGAAGGTCACATGCATATAGTATGACGAGGATGAATCGGCGGCCAGGAAAGTTGGCCGGCTGTCTCATTGATGCTTGCGCGCGTTGCTTAGCTCGAGGCCCCCTGGATAAATTTCACTGATGTGAAAACAAAGAGATGAGCATGTACATACTACTTCTTCAGTGATTTCCTTAGGTCATATCAAAAAGGATGCTCGTGAATCCACGACTGATGATTCTGAAGGGATCAGATGTAATAGATAAAGAGCATTTGGGAAATCAGAGAAACCCGAATCATGATTGGCATTCAGGAAATCAGAGGAAAATAGACTGATAACGTATGTGGATCCCTCGATGCGCCATACATATTGTGATGGTCGTACATGGACCAATGGGTCCACATCAGTTCAAGAAGCACCATGATCTGATGAAAACTGTCCGTTATCAGGATTTGCTACAAACAAAGTTGCCCGGGGTATGAGACCATAATTGACAGGCTGCCCAGTCACACTCTCCCGTTGTTTTGAATGCAGTGGTATCTGGTTTTTAGATAAGAGTTCACGTCGTTCAAATCTTGCCGCAACGGTCGCCTCATAATTCGGGCAGGAAGTAGAAGGATAGACAACAGGAACATCTGACGATGATGTTGAGTCCGTCGGCTGGTGATGACCTTGATGAGAAAATGAATCGACATAACTCATCGATGTGAACAATTGCTCATGGGCCGTATCAACCCCACGTCCCTCGTGCAAGCATGTTCTCGGTCGAGTCTCAATGGATAAGTCGGTTGTTGAAGTGCTCGCCGTGTGTCGGCTGTCTGATCGCACTAGATGAGCGACGTCCATGGTGCGAGCCATCTTTTCAATCGCTTCCGTGTCGGCAGTTCTCACAGAAGACTGAGATTTGTTGTGACCTCCTTGTAGCATTGAAACGTGGGGTGGCACTCTATTCGAGGGCCTTGTTTCATCGGAGGAGTCTGATGGTTGTCCGTCTACTGATCCAATGCGCATACTCTCTTGTATAGCGTCCAGGCGCGGGAGAGGGTTTGGATCTCTGAAAGCAAATGTACTCTTTGAGGCGCTGCTTGATCGGCGATCTAGAAAACTTGTCTTTGCAAAACGAGACCACCAGGAGTCGCTACGCTTTACAAAAGTGGAAGTACCGACAGCCGAAGACAACGGAAGTAAAGATTTTGGAGGAAGGTCGAAGGTATGTGATGTGATGCTCGAGATGGTATCAAATGGGCCATTGTGCGATGTAGCATGAGAGACAAAGTTCGAGGTCTCGTTATGAGTAGTATGTGACAAGGTCTCAATCAGCGGGATAAGCGGATGTTTGTCTTGCGATAGAGGAATAATCGTTCTGAGAGTTGATAATTGTTGGGATATAGGATGAAAATATGGTTGGTTCGTTACGCAGCCGCGTTCATCATCATGATCATCGTAAACATCTTGAAGGGGATCAGTAAACGGATCAGGATATCTCTTTTGGTTTGTGTAACTCCGCTGACTTGTCTCATGTAGCTGAAGAGCTTCCCCATTACTAGCTTCTCCCTCCATTATGAGAGCAGCATCGTCTGCAAAAGTATTAGGATTCTCTCTCCACGAGATGTTTCCCATACTGCCGGTGAGGCTGGGCTCACGGCTTCTTTTTAAGGAGGGTATGAGACTTCTCAAAGACCATGTACGGTCCACAGCGCCTTCCCGATCCCCATTGCTGTGCCATAGAGTAAAATCCCTAGTGTCCTCATCAGCAAGCATGTCTTTCCTCTTGGGGACATGCCTCAGGATCCTTGTCCCAAGGCCAAAGGTTGCTGCCAGCCCAACAGTATCAAAGATGCCAAAGTCCCATCCATGGTGACTTCTGAAGGTTCGTGATTGATGGAAACCAGCAGCAGGGATACTACTGGCTAGATGTTCGCTTTCGTCGTCATGATAGTTATCGGTTTCCCCAAGAGCTCGGAAGGCCCGGCGACCATCTGCATGGCGCCGCCTGATATAGTATATAATGGCGACGGCAATCACTACAAGGCTGAGTAGGCCCAACACAGAACCAACAGCAATCCCAATGATCTTATGGCTGGAGTCTTGATTTGAACCATTAGTACCTCCTTCCCCGAGGTCACCAGAATTCGGACCAGTTGTTTTAGTAGGAGAGGCAGCAGAGGAATTGCGGACAGTCGATGGCCCAGCAGGCTCTGGATGTTTAGAAATCTCGGAAGGGTTTGCGAAAGTTTGAGTTGGAGACGATGGATCGGAAGAAGGCGGAGTGAAGATGGATTCAAAGGCACCAGTGTTGGTATTAAAGATACGCATGACAATCGGTGATGGTTTATCGTTCCCGTAACCTTGAGAAAAATAATTTGGTTCGGTTAGTATAAGAACCGACAGCAGAAACGCGTACCAAAAGAAAAAATGACTTGATCCCCTGATGACACAGCAAGATGGTCCCGCAATGCACCGAGTTGTGACAATGCTTCAACCTGCGTCCAAAGCATAGGGTCTTTGGAAGTATCAAGAATCCATCCATCCTCAAAATTGGTTTGTAGGCGAGCGTCGCTTCCACCGTGAATCAGTACTCTACCGTTTGAAATTGTTGTTGCTGCAAACGCCCTACGAGGAGAAGGCAGAGATAGATTGGAAACGCGAGCCATTGACCAGAAGGATGACGACTGAGGACTATCAAGCGTCCAAATTGTTGAAAACTGCAGCAATCCGCCTGATGCCTGGCTATAGCCCCCAAAAACCAATAAACGTCCACCTGGCAGGATTACTGATGCGTGACCGGTGATCATAGGGGGCGCATTGTCGGATGGAAGGAGGGCAAACGAAGGTCTGGTGGGATCAAAGATATAATTTTGGGAGAAGGCGATGCCTGAGTCATCTGCTTTTTCCCCTCCGATAACATAGACATTTCCTATATTCGTAGTTGTAGCTGAGTGATGGATACGTCGAATGGGTTCGCCAGCCCAAGCAACGGGTTCTAATGTCCAAGAAGGTTCTAAAAAATCATCCAGCTCGACCAAATAGGCGGAATCAGCCACGTCAGTAAGCACAGTAGGCGAGCTGGGATCAGGTTTTCCGCCAAAAAGAAGTAAATGTGTACTATTGAAAGCTGAAAGGGTATGCCATGAAAGAGCAGGTCCCTTTGCGCTAGACGGATCCGAAGACGCTTTACTAAGAAGTTGCCATGGAGGCGATGAAATGCTGAACGAAGAAGCGAGCGATAGATATAGAATGTCATTGTTGTTTGGTGCAGAAGTATATCCATACGAGTTGTACGGGTCGGTTTTGCCACCATGAACGAGCAACGCGTTGTCGATCACGACCGTAGCCTGACCCCACCTGGCCAAGATTAGTCAGAGTAAGAAGAAAAGACTCTGAAGTGGTGCACCTGGGCTCAGGCTCATAAGAAATGACTTGAGCGATAGTGAGGAAACCAAAGTATAGTCGGTACAGCGGCCTCGCGCCCATGTTCAATTTGATCGGATTTTGACAATGTGTAATAGATAGTCAAACCTAGGTAGCGTTACAGTGAACAGGTGTACATCAGATTCGTAATGTGGTCGTAAAGGAATCGTGAGCTAGAATAGCCGCAGTACTTTAGAACAAAGGAAAGTATGTTCTTTCACACGTACGTCTATCATGGAAATCGGAGATAAGATTAGATCTAATTTCCCTTCTTCCACAAAAAAAAACTTATTTTGATCAGTTTTCAGAACTCACTGTGTTCCAGGCGTCTACTTTGCAGCCTGAATCTCCAATTCGGAGAATTACTTAGTACTACCTACAGGCCATTTAGTGTTATGAGTCGAAGTTCGGTGTCGGCTTCGGAGTGCTTAATATGCAGCAGGGAAAGCTCGCTTTTGTTTCAATTATGAAGATATATTCGTCGGCCAATTTCAACTACGTATTAGAATATGTTTCGATCGTGCCCGTTTCGCTCGTTGCTTATCACGGTTCTCGCCCATTGTATTCTGGCCATTCGGCATGGACATCAGTTGACATGGTCGATCCTACCTCCTATCGCCCTGAGAAGTCCCGATGCACTCAAGCTCATCGAACAGTAGACGGGCCAAAAGGTTTAGTTGCTAATGTCCAACCCATCCTCGGGATAGATCTTGAATCTGTAAAATATCCCGATAGGAGCGCAGCGCGTTATGTGTAGATGGACAGCTTCAACGCTTCTAACCATCCTGTTAGAAGATTTTACTCTATGATAGACTTGAGCTTGTAGACAAGTACGTCTACGATATGAGACCTTGATGCTGATTTTAAGATACACTGTCTCTTACACAGTGGAAGGTTAACCCAGTGTAGACTACCAAGCCGTTCTAAAGAGGTCACTGAGACATCTTGACGATAGGAGCCACATTACTTTACACTACTAGGAAGGCCTATCGTAGAATGCCATTCAAAGCCTGGCCTTCTGAGTGCCCCTTAACGTCCAGACTTCATTGAGAGCTAGTTGCCTTGCACAAGAATTGACGTGACTCGCATGAGTCAATTTTGGAAATGTGTAACTTGGATGATGTTGTTATAATCATTCGGCATTTACTATCAACAAGTCGAATGACATGGACAAGAGACTGATCAGGATTAATATAAGCGTATCCAGCGTGGGGGGAAGCTCAAGAGCTCGACACCGTTAGAATCGGGGTAGATACAAACAATTATAATTTAGAAAACAAACGAACGCCAAATGTCCCCTTTTCTGACCAAAGCCATCATTCTTGCATCGACAGTCGCATACTAGTAAAGATAAGGCACCCCCTGACATTTCCAGGGTCTTCATATACAACATCCTGGACACATCGAAGTTCTGTGGACACATCGAAGTTTCGGGAAGACTTCCAAGAAAGGCTTCCGCGGAGGATAAAGCTCGTAGATTTTACGCGGTTTAGGGTCAATGTTATTGGTTATCATACCTAATAATCAGCGAGATAACAATATATACTTATGAGGGCATCCAGAAGCGTTTGCAAGATCGAGAAGGGCTCTGACGAAGCGGGATGAGCGTCAGGTCGGGCCGCCTCGGGAGCGGGGAATAGTGCTCGGGGTTGACAGCGCCATAGAAGATAGAAATACGAAGCACCTGGCAACGGAGTAGAGTCTGGCAAAATAGTAATGTACGTTAACCACTTGAAGCCTCATCGAGCACATACGTGGGCAGATCGTCATGTATAATAGCGGAACCCTTAAACATCAGCCCGACATAGACAAGTCCCAGCGAGTGTGGCATAAAATCATGATCAAACACCTGATCAATTGAAGCCTCGCCGACGGTTCCGTTCGAGTACTCTCAACATAGAGGTCCGAATCTGGTAGATAAAGGCATGGATGAAGCTGCGCAAGTAAGTAATAAACAGCTTGAAAACGCGTTTATATATACTTCGGGAAACAGAATTATAAAAACAAAATTCACCACACTTAAGCTGAGATCTGTGGCCATTCTGGAGGTCACCTGTCCTCAATGTGGCACCAATTCTGTAAGCTGATCTCTGGGAGCGTTTTTGGCCCGGGCCTTCTCTCGGCGATTGAACTCATATCTTCTACTTATCTGTCCGCTGGGCACGAGACGCCCAATCTCAGCAGCTCTCGAGAAGGAATTGCTATCAAGATCCTGATATGGCTGGATACGACATAGATCACTGTACCTACATATATATAAGGTGAACCCCGAGAATAGGACGAACGACCTCCATTGCTCGTCTCTCTGTTGTCATACACATGAGCTGCAAAGATCCTTGTGCCCTCCTCGGACTATCTCCCAATGCTAGTATGGCCGAGATTAAAAAGGCGTACAAGCGGACGGTATGCAGCAAAGTTCGCATTTCCGACGCGAAGAGCAACTCACGTCTTTTCAGGCTCTTAGATGGCACCCCGATAGACATCAAAAGGATGCCGACAAAGAGCATGCAAAAGGAGTGTTTGCCGAAGTGAGTCCCGGCATACTCTCTACGACGATCTTGACTCAGTTTGTTCTAAGATAACTACTGCTTACCAAACGCTACTTCGTGACTGTAATCGCCCTCTGACTGCTGTCGGAGCCAAATTACGGACGCGACTTCCAACTCCCATGCCGAGTCTTAAATCATTAAGTGAAGATTCCACAAGAAGTGCTTCTGCAATCGACCCTTCTCACTCTCCGCCACCATGTAACCATGATAAAGGTTTCAAGTTCACTCATCCGTCGAGTTTCAGTGGCAGTTTTAAGGCTCGTCATGGCTATGATGTGCTTACTGGAAGTGAACATGTCTCTTCTCGAGCTGTTGACAATCCTAGCTTGCATTGGAATTATCGGAAACCTGCGATAACCCCTCAAACTCGTCAACCGCCATCACTTCCGACTGGGCTAGTTCGTAATGGTATTAGCGCCTGTAACGTGAGAGCAGAGTAAATTTGTGCCCATGATACATCCTAACGTGGGGCTGATTGGCTTCCTATACAGTGTATCACCATCATGGGCACAAATTGCCATGCCCACACACCACCTCGACGAGAACTTGCAGATATCAAAGTCAGGTCCTCCTCTCCAACCACTCAGCACTGGAGGGTGTGGAGAATGGATATATTCGCTCCCACTGACGCTAGAGGATATGTTTGGCGGCAAACACTATCAGTTCTGTCTTGTTCGTCATTTCCTATCCGGGCGTTCGAAGAACGTGATCATCGAGATCAATGTTCCTTCGGGATGTCGTTCCGGTACCAAAATTATATGTCGAGGAGTCGGAAATGAGTTGCCGAATGGAACTCTTCAAGATGTTGTTTTTGTCATCGAGGAGGCGCCTCACCCCTACTTTTCGCGGGTTGAGGATGATCTGTATCTGGACATCAATATCCCGTGGACTGATTCTTTGGCGCAACGTCGCGAAAAGGTTAAGATCAAAGGGATAGACGGCAAAGAACTTCTTGTTTGTATAGATCACGCGCGGCACAAGATGTTGAAAGGCGAGCTCTATGTTAGGGGGGCTGGTATGCCAATTCGAGCTAGGGGTAAAGTTATCGGAAGGAGTGATCTTGTCATCCGGTACGGCTTCTATCCCCCTACGGCCTCTGCCTTCGTTCCTGAGTTACACTTACTACTTACTGCAGGTGGGAAATACAAACTCCGCCAACGAGGATACGGCATTTTCTGGGTCGTTTCTCGCACCTGAGAACAAAATATTGATGGGAGTAATACTTATTGGTCCGTCGCCGGGACAGGCACAATGTGATAATCCGACGAATATTACATTGATCCATCGATACTGTTTGCACATGAGGCCTTGTGATGGGTGCAAAGGTGGAATGTCCTAAGGATCTGGAGTTATCTACATGCCAAGAATCGAAAGTCCATGTGCAGAGACATAAGGCAGAATGTGCAAACATGAAATCAAGGAATCAAATACAAATCCGGAAGTGAAATAGAGAAATGGCAGCGCGCCACCCATCACGTGACGCGCGCACTGAAGGAGGTCGGAAGTCACCTTTGCTCTCTAACTAACGTATGAGCAACAAAGTGAGGGCATTAGAAATTCATGTACCAACTAATATATGAGCAAATTCACTCAAGTAAATCTTACAATCATGCAAAGTAAACTGGACCAGTCCGTGTTGCTGGTAGTATTTTTAGTGACAATAAGAATATTAACTAATTACAGAAGGCAGTCAGCAGTGATAATAATATGACAGACTAATTGTGATCAGATAAGATCACAATAAGATATAAATAACAGTAGATATGGTATTACAATGCATATCGACATAAAGTCCAATAGTCCACTACATGCCCCCCTTCTAGACTGTTATACAGTGATGATGTCTGATGCTGTTTAACTGCCATGCAGAGAACACAAACAACTAGTGGTTTTGCAAGTAGCATATGGGCAGACCTAAAGAGATGAAGGTTGTGAGTTGAGCTAGATCCCAGAGAACCCAGTTGAGTAAAGGTGTGATAAGGAAAGGAGAACTTAAGTATGAAAGGGGTTGTTTTGTATCACTAGCATTAGTCACTAGGTAGTGATAGTGGAAATGGAGGTGCTAAGGTTCCTAGCAGAACTGGGAACAAGGTGAAAACTAGATACTAGCTGTAGGTGCTGGCACAAAACATAGACTTGACAAAATAGTACCCAAAGGTGGTACAAGCAAAACAACAATAACAACAAGGACACTAACTCAATGATGTCTGAATGACAGTTGCTAAGAGAGTGCTAGAACAATAGAAGAAAGCTTAGTGTCAAAAGACTGAGATCTGAACTGAGGTGCTATAACAGAGTACAATTCTTTGATGGTTGTATAGAAAACATGACAGTATTTATAGTAAATAAGTGAGATTAAACCAAAAGGAGACAATGTTGGTAAGCAATGGCAAACTGGTCATCAGTGACCTAGGCAAGTCAGCTGGAATGCCATGTGAAACTCAATAACCCCAAAGTATAGCTAAAGTTGACACCTACAGTTGTTGCAATGCCTCCATGCATTAAAGGAATAAAATTAAATAAAGTAGAAAGAAAACCACTTCAATACTACCAAAAAGAGGTCAACTGATTGGTCACTTTGCTAGAGAGTCATTAGCAGCCACTACAAGTCTTAAAGGAAATTTGTCCAATGGGCTAAGGGCCTATACTGCATATAACAAGGTCACATGATCATCACATCATGTAGAAACTGGGAAAATCTGTGGTTGTAGCAGAACATATGAAAAATTGGAAATTTGTGCTTAGTAATAATAGGATCTTATCATTCTCTTCTGGACTGAAATTTTGACTGTTACCAGTCAAATGTTGAAGTCCCATGATTTGCCAGATGGTCTGTGTGCAAGTTTTGAGGGTTTAAATAGTCCTGGAACTGTTTTCAAACTCTGAAAAATCCCCAAACTCCCTTTTGCTTACTCATCCCAGCTTCAAACTTGCTTTTTCAAAATGTCTTCCATCACTGCCACTGCTGATTAGGCCAACCTTGAGCATGCCACCCAAGCCTGGTAGAAATGACTAGTATTAGACTGTATCTAAGAATCAATGTAGGTATTCAAACTATGGCACAGTCAGTAAGTATATAGATATCATTGAACCACATTACTTACTCTCAGTCTGGTAAAAATGACTGAGGGTGTTGTCTACAAGAGTTCTGTATGTATGTATATGTGTAATAACAATGGTTCATTGTTCTTGGTAATGGTGCCTTGGCCCAACACAGTGTGAAGGGAATGGTGCCTGAGCCTGTGCATACTTGTGATGTGGTGCACCATCCAGGTCAACACTCCTCCTTACCACAACAAGCACTCCTCCTTGCATGTGGAATCTGGTGATGTCATTGTAGACCAAGTCAGAGGCAAAATGCATGAAGGCAGGTCTAGCCAGGATAAAAATGTCAGCGGTATTTTCTTTGGATGGGACTCAGCATAGGATTAGTTTGTTGGATTGCACTTGCTCACAGAGAAAATGGTATTCAATGTCCATGTGTTTAACTTGGGCATAAAGGAGGGGATCTTCATATAATGCAATTGCTGAATTGTTGTTGCAATACATTTGAGTTGGCTGGGAGGTAAAATCAGTCTGATGTCTCTGAGTAATGCCTGGGGGTGTAGCTGAGATCCAGAAAGAGACTGTAGAATCTCAAGTTAGATAATGGTGAAGGAAAGGGGCAAATGATATGGGTCCTGACAAAGACAAGGTCCAGAATTAGATAAGAATGTACAAGTCATAAGGATATAAACAGAAATATGCACAGAGATTGGAACAGATTTAGAGTTGAAATAAAATCAGGCACATGTAAAAGGAAACTGAGGCAGATGAGACAAGATAGAAATGAGACAAGATAGAGATGAGACAAGATAGAGATGAGAACAAGATGGAATTGAGAGAAATATGAGACTAGAGACATGAGACAAAGAACAGAAACAGAAACCAAGAAATGAGATGTAACAAAACACAATTGTAAGTAATATCAAGACTATCATAGCAGATATTACTCTACAACTTAAATACTGACTACTGGGCCTACTCTGGGGATTGCAGGTCTGATGGCATTGCTTGTTAGGGCCACATGAGTTGGACAGGTGTTAGGTCTGATCAGGCAGGCCAAAGTAACACATTAGTGTGAGTCTGTGATGTGTGCTGGAGTTTAGAAGAGGCAGCAGGGATATCTGGGAGCTTGAAAAGGATTAGGGGAGTGACAGGGCTTGCAGAGAAAGTGTTGGAGTTGGCCAAGGAAGTGTTAGAGTTGGCCAAGGAAGTGTCAGAGTTGGCCAAGGAAGCATCAGAGTTTGCCAGAGTGGGCACCATGGGTAAACAAGGGTCAAGGTGGGTCAAGAGGGTGTTGGCAGATAGTCTAGGAGTTTGGAGTGTGCTGGAGAAAGGTCTGGAGGTTCAGGGATGGGTCATGACATCACCTCCTCTTCAGTGTCAAGACCCCTTGAGGCATGAAGCATGGGAGGGGAATTAGCAGCAGTGTGGAAATCAAAGCTAGAGCAATATGCATTAGTCAGTAGTGGGTAGTAGTGGCATAGAGAATAAAGTCAAAGCAAGGCCACCATTCATAAAGAAGCTCCTTCTAATTAATTAAAAGGATTAGGACATACCCCAGGGCTTCTCTAATTCTTCCTCATATCTTCTTCTGCCTTATCACCAGCATTGTCATCATTCCCTACCCCTGCCTTTGGCTGACAATTGTATCAATGTGTGAGTGGAATATGAGGGTTTCTGGGAGGAGCATGACTGGTGCCAAGATCATGGATTTGATGTACTGTTGTTGTGAGTGTGGTATTTTCATGTCTGGTGTGTTACTGGCTGATTTTGGTAGAGTTGTCTGCAGCAGTGGCAGGCCTCTCCCAGATCAAGAGTCCAGAGCAGTTGATGTGGGGTGCTCCAGTGCTGCTGATGCATACATCAAGACCAAGTCTAGAGCTAGGAAAAATGCAGGTTGTCCTGGAGGCTCAGTGGATTGTGCAAGCAGAGGTGACAAAGAAGTTTGCAGAGGCAGTTGGAAGGCTGCAAGGGCCTCCAACCTTGAAATGGTGTCAGGCAGAAGCTCTACTAAGTTGTCAAGAGTGTCATCTGTACTCCAGTTGATTTGGTTGCCTAGTTTGTACCCAGCACAAAGAGCAATGTGAGTTTGAGGCCCTGGTGCAGGGTTTCCACTAGGACATGTTAGTGTGCCTCCCATGTTAGATGAGGCATAAGAAGTGCTCCACCATTTTGTTGAGTTGGCATGCAGCCTCCATCATGGTAGAGCAGGGTTGGGACATGGACTGGATAGTGGCACAGCTGAGCAAGAGTCAAAGAGATAGAATGTTAGGCTAGGAGTCTGGGCTGAAGGGTGGAGAGAGTGTGGAGCAACTGGCAAAGAAGGTTGGACCTCTATGGAGTGGGCAGAGAGAGGGGGCCCTGGCAGCACACAATAAAGACAAGCAGAGAGTGTCTCTATCCTTAGAGACTGGGCCCAGCAAGAGGCCTCAGGGTGAGGGATTGATAGCAGGCCTCTTCAAGCCTCACATGTACTCTCCTGTGTGGAAAGCTCTGATGGGGCAGTCTAGAAAAACTTCTAGATTGGCTTTATTGATTACCAAGACCTTCTTATGTTGCCAAGTAAAGGAGCTGACAAGAATGTTGGAGACCCATGACAAGGAGCTTTGGAGAGTGGAGGAGGACTAGGACACAATGCAGAGGGACCAGGACATGGTGCAGAGAAACAGGGACACAGTGTGGCAGAATCAGAACATTGCTGCATGGACAGCCACCAAGCAGTTCTTGGAGGTTCAGGGGCTGTAGGAACAACTGGAGCAGATGAAGACATAAGTGGAGCAGGAGGTGGAGGGGCAGCATGGGGTATCTGAGGCCAAGGTGCCCTGGGCAGTGGTGGAGGCCAAAAGGAGACAGGAAGAATGGCTGGCTAATAAAGCAGCCTCAGAGTGAAGGAGATTAATGCATAAGTTCTTGTCATCTCCCCATTTCAGTCATACTAATATGACCTAGCAGACTGGATCTGAGAGCACAGGATCTTTCTTGATGGAGCAACAGCTGCTTTTGCATTAATTCAGGATGGGCTAGTGCAGATGCTCAGAGACCTTCCTTCAGAGTTGGAGCAGGGAGTGGGGCAAATGGAACAGCTGCTGGTGGAGCACCAGTGGAGGAATGCAGTGGAACTTAGGACATGGTGGAAAGTGGCCACAGATATGGGAGAACCCCTATCTAGCTATCCAAAGACTCTGGCCATGGTTGTGGCCCAAATGGAAGTTGACTTAGTTGGGGGGATGGGGAGGAAGGTTCTGAAGGAGGGGAGGAAGTGAGGCAGCTCAGAGTTTGTCCTTCTTGCTTGCCTGTTGGACCATTAACACATTTTCTCCATGTAACATTCTGTATTTGTAGTTGTTATATATAATTTTTATGACTCCTTGTTTGGCTGGTGTGAAAGGAAGCTTTTTTAGAATGTGTGAAAAGAAAAAGAATAAAACACATAGGAGGTTCCTGGTGGGAGTTGAATCCCTAGTAAATCCAGAGGTGGGGATTATACCTACCAATGCCATATGTATGAGCTAGTTCTGAGGGTCCTAGAGCTTGGTAAGGTGCCATTAGTAAAAGTCCTGGAGTTTGGCAGGGGCTTGGAAAAGATTTCTTTGGGGTTTCCAGGTATTATCTTCAGATCTATAGCCCTTCCAACAGATCAGATAGTGGAGTCAGCTGCAGATAAGGTGAGAGTCAAGGATGTGATCAACCTCATAGTGGTACTTGTCCTCAACTTTGACAGGTGGTAATCAACTGGAATGCTATCCAGGGAAGGAGTCTAGAGCATATTTCTCAAGAAGGTAGACATAAAAGACTGGGTGGAAGCCTTTCAGGCCTGAAGGTAAGTTGAGCTTGTAGGTGAGTCAAGACCTTCCGAAGGATCTTGAAGAGGCCAAGTTATTTGTGGTCAAGCTTGATGGAGCATTTCTGGGTCTTGAGGTTGTATTGGTTAAGTCATACCAAGGTTCCAGGAGTCTAGTTGGCAGTGCAGTCATGTCAGGCATCAGAGTGCTTGGAATAGGCTTAGTTGGCAGTGTTGATTTTGTCCTGGAGAGACTAGTAAAGGGACCAGAGATCTTTGGCAACTTTGTGAGCAATGTAGGAGGGGATATCCTTGAGGGATAGTGTGAGCTAAGGGTTGTAGCCCTTGTTGGCATAGAAAGAGGAAACTCTGGTGGCAAAGTGAGGGGTGTTTTTGTAAGTAAGCTCAGCAAGGAGGAGTTCTGCATGCCAGTCATTCTGTAAATAGTTAATGTAGATGTGGAGATATTGTTCCAAGGTCTGGAATACTCATTCTGTTTGTCTATTGGTTTCTGGGTAGTAGGCAGTTGAGAAGTTTTGATTTCTAAAGCCTTGCATAGTGATTGCCAAAACCAGAAGACAAATAGGAGACTGCAGTCAGAGATGATGTTGTCTGAGAGTCCATGCTTGGAGAGGACATGTTTAAAGAATAGTTTAGCAAACTCCAGAGTATTGTCAGTAGTATAGCATGGGATGAAGAGTGCTTGCTTGGTGAGTTGGCAAACAACAATGAGGATTGCATTGAAGCCTTTGGAGACAGGGAGCTTGACAATATGGTCCATCAAAATTAAAGACCAGGGGTGGCAATGTAGTACTGGGTTAGAGTAATACTGATAGTTTTGGGGCTTTCTTGAAGACTTAGGAAGTCTACTCCAATTCCACACTGGTGTCTTGATAAATGCTTGAAGTTGAGGTGGTTTTACTTCCAAAATATTTCTATTCTGAATGTAGAGGGGTTTCAACAAACTCCAGCCTAAATAATTCACTCCCTGGGAACCACCAAGCCATTGCTTATTAATTGCCTGTCTATTTGATACTCTACTTGGGCTATTTATACCTCTTTCTACAGTGCACAGATCACCCCCTACATATGATTTTTGGTTCCATACTTTCCAGCCCCTTATTCATAACTGTTATTCTAATTCCCCCTTTTTGCATGCCTGTTTCAGTGCCACAGGCCAGTTCCTGGTTCCATCATTCCTCCTTTGCATTCTTAGCTTCCATTTGCCCCATTTATCTCTTCCTCCTTTGTATTTCTGCCATTTATATTCTTCCCCATTCAGGTTCTTTCCCATTCAAGTTCTTCCATTCATCTGTTCCATCCTATTCATTCCATTCATCTTCCTTTATTCATTTCATATTCTTCTCCATTCAGATTCTTTCCCATTCAGGTTCTTCCATTCATCTGTTCCCTCCCATTCATTCCATTCATCTTCCTTTATTCATTTCATATTCTTCCCCATTCAGATTCTTTCCCATTCAGGTTCTTCCATTCATCTGTTCCCTCCCATTCATTTCATTCATTTCATATTCTTCCATTCATGTTCCTTTCCCTTCCCTTCATTCCATTCATTACCTCCTTTCAGTCAACATTCCAATCTTGTTATTCTTAGATCAGATTTAGAGCTTGCCAGAATTGATGCCACTCAGGTGCTTTTGCCAGTCCCATGCTTCCCCTCCCATTACAGTGATTGGACTATTATTGAGTGTATAGTCCAGTATAGTCCTTGTCTTATCCTGTTCTGTATTTCTTTTGGTGTATTTTAAGGAATAATGTTGCTGGAACTTGTTTTACCAGGAGGCTTACAGTTTTCAGCCTTAATAAATGTTTGTTTTGACTTCTGGTGTTTATTATGTTTCCAATAGTGTGACAACATTGTATCATCTCCCCCCCACCAAATAATGACTGTCCTCAGTCATTTACAGTTCCAGAATAGGCTAAGTCCCATATTTTTGACATCATTCCACAACATGTGTCTCTATCTCTTTGCAATGTTTTTGAAGTTTCTTTTGCATGTTGCAGCTGTCACCCCATCCCTCCAAAAGCCATTTAATCCCTGCTCTCTGTCTTAAACCTCCTCAATCCCTTACTTCACCATGTCCCCTCCTACTGGTCCCAAAAACCCTGTTTCTTCAGATCCTTACTCCCTCCTTGAAAACTCTGTCTATTAGGACAAAACCCAGCATATCAAAGGCATCAGGCACTATCCTGCCTTTGTCTCAGCCATCACCCAGCTTGCAGAAGAGGCCAAGGCTAAAGGATCTCCTGTTTTAGTTGCATGTCATGTTGGAGCTGCTGAACTAGTATGTTCTTGTACCCCTTTGAGATTTCCATCAACTAACACCTCTCCTATCCAGGTCTTCACAGAACAGTCCAACTTTGAACATATTTCTCAACAATCTGGCATCTATGAAGTCTTATATGGTGTTCAGGAACTTATTGATCATAGCCTCACACAGTTCTCTACCACCATCAAGAATTGGTGTAATTTTGCTGACACCATTCTTAAAATAATCAAGAACCATCATGTCAAAGAAGCTGCTGACTGAGCTGCCAAGGAAGCTAAAGAATGTGCTGAGGTACTTCCTCCTATTTTCCTCATAACTCTATTCTTATTTCCCTCAGAGCTGCTGCCATGACAATGCTTGCAAGGCTCACAAACACCATCAGGAGCATGATAGTGACATAGAGATGATGAGTGTGTCCTCTCCATGCCCTTTCAAGTGCAAGCCTAACAATGTGAGCCTTCCCTTTATTTTCAGAAATGCAAATTAACAAGTTATTTACTTGTTTCTCACTCTTTTCCCTCTCCCATCAGCCTATGCCTGAGGCAGCACCCAAAGCCAAGAAACCCCATCTCCATCCTTCCATTGGTGCATTCCTTTACTTCTTTTTATTTAATCTTTCTTTATCCTTCTTCTGCAGCCTTGTACTGGCCCAACAGTTAATGTGCACAGGCTTTGTTGGATGAAATTGACTGCATCTTAGCCAAGGATGGCAAGGTTTCTCACTCCACACTATGTGACTATGCTCAGGCACTTAATCAAACTGCTTGCCAACAGCTTTTTGCCTTGGATATTGCTCAGCAACTTTGCAAACAACTTATTGCCCGTCATGAGGCTGTTAAGACCACACTTGATGATCAAGACATTGCAGACACTGGCATCTTGATTTGTGACCTGCAAGTTGCCTCTGAGTTGCAATCAGTCTGTCTTCTTCACTTATTCAAAACCTTTCTAGCACTTATCAATCCTTTTCTCAGCCAGCTATCATCAAAAACCCTTCTATTGAGGTCTCTGGGATGGATCCCAAAGTGGACAAGGTAGCAAATGCTATCAAGGCAATGTTGTAGTTACTATGGCTTAGATTGCTAGTCCTTAATCCCAATAGACTGTTGTATTTCATGAATTTTCACTTTTCTTGCCTTGTTTCCTTCAAAATGGCCACCAGCTTTGAACTTCTTTGCTTGCTCATCATTGATCATCTCCAATCAGCTTTGATCCCTGATTGAGTGATACACCACAGCTCCTTTTGTAACTTTTCTTACTTCTTTTCACCTCCCACAGTTTATTCTCAGTTTGCCACTTCTATTCTTGCTTTAACTCGCTTCCTTCATTTGCTCTCTTTAGTTCAGGTGTGTTGGTGCTTTCTATACCCCTTCTGCCATTCCCTTGTGTTGTAGACATCATATAGCCATCTCCTAGTGTAAATATACACCTTTTTCAATATATTTCCTCAACATGTTGACTTATTTTCATGGTTTTTGAGGTTTTTGTCCATAACTTAGTTGGGTCCTGTGACTTGTAGGATTTCTTTATGCAGATGTATGCCCTGGAGGTAGAGATCCTCCTCAACATTTCCTTCAGTCCTCTCTTCCCTTAGTTCTTGTAGTTTAGATGGAGTGATATCAATCCATTTCTCTATACTAGTAGGCAGAGTGATGTGTTGCCTAGCTTTGTAAAGAATGACCCTAAATGCTGCCACTCTTTCTTGCCACACAGTACCATCCAACTCAGCCACTATGTAGTTGCCCCCTTTAGTTCTTGTAGTTTAGATGGAGTGATATCAATCCATTTCTCTATACTAGTAGGCAGAGTGATGTGTTGCCTAGCTTTGTAAAGAATGACCCTAAATGCTGCCACTCTTTCTTGCCACACAGTACCATCCAACTCAGCCACTATGTAGTTGCCCCCTTTAGTTCTTGTAAGCACTACCATAGGTCCCCAATAGCAAGCAGACATCTTCCCACTTAATGACTTTGCTGCCACCATATTCCTAACCAATACTAAGTCTTTTGACTTGAACTTGTACTCCTTAATAGAGGCTTCATTTTCTCTCATAAAGTTCTCTGCTCATTTCAACTTTTCCTTACTAACTCTGCTCCTCATCTCCTCCACATGCTGGTAGTATTTTGCCAGTGCTTGAGCCCCTAAACCAACTAGTTCTTCAGTGTCTAGACACTGGTCCCTTAGGCCAATCTACTAACCAAGTTGCTTCCACTAAGTCCAATGGTAGAATAGGATGTGCTCCAATTACTAAGAAAAATGGAGAACACCCAAATCTCTTTTTGACTGTGATTCTGTCTGCCCACATTACATGCCAGAAGAACCAATACCACTTGGTTTTGTCTTCACAGGCTTTATACAAGGCTTGCCTCACATCCCAATGTGGTCTTTCTATCCTTCCATTAGCTCTAGAATTATAGGGAGCAATAGTTATGCCCTGTATCTCATACTTCTTAGATAGCCAATGTACCACTTTTGTAAACTGCCCAGCATTGTCTGTCACAATGTTGCTTATGCACCCCCATCTACAGATCACTTCTTCAAACAACCACTGCCCAATCAACTTGTAGTTGTCCTTCCTCAAAGGTCTACCTTCCATCCATGAGGTCAAAGCACACCTCCCATGTACAATATATTTACACCCATTTGAACTTGGTGTCATATGCATGGTATCCAAGTGTATGGTTTTAAATATACTGGGAGTATAGGCTACCACTGGTTGCCTGCACACTGCCACCTTCTGACAAACCTGGCAAGCATGACAAGTGTCTATGTACCACTTTACATCTGCTTTCCATTTCTGGCCACCAAAACCTTTCCTCTAACAATGCTTTAGTTGCAAAGGTCCCTCTATAGCCTAGTGCATCATGGGCTGACTTCAACATGTACATCCTCCTGTTCTTCTCTATCACTAGCTTGTGTTTTCCTTCTTCTCCTCTTCTATAGAGCCTTCCTTTAAGATCAAAGAAGAATTGTCTTGCAAACTTGAGAAACTGCCCTTCCTTCATCCCTAACACTTCTCTTGGTACTTTTCCAGGATGCCTAAGCCAGTCCTGTACTAGAAGCAAGAGACTGTCTAAGGTTTTCCCCTTCTCTGTTCTTCTTTCTTCTTGGTACTCTCCTACTGTAGAGGAAGAGGACTCTTTTGGTAACAAGAGTGTAGACAAAGTTAGAACTGCCACTGTATTCAAAGTAGTTCCTGCTTTATTACTCTTCTCTTGTAGCCTTAAGCCTATCCCCTGCTCCCTGTCTCTACCTAACTTCACTTCTTCTTGCACATCTTTTGGAGATGTTGCTAGCAAGTAACCTCCTCTGGTGTCAATCTGGTTTATGAAGTCTTTTAACTTGAGGGGCACATGCTCCTCCCAATCAAGTACTTTGTTAATTTCATCTGGATATTCAAAGATCATTGGTTTGGGATCATCCAATAGTGACTGATCTACAGGAGCATACTCCTCATCCTCTGGCTGCTTCTCCCTGTGAGATAAACCATCCATACTGAAAGTCTTCCCTGAGACACACCTCAAGGTAAAGTGATACATAAGTACAGCTTCCACCCAGTGCATTATAGTGGCATTAGGCCCAATCTCTGGATTGCTTAGCATCCCTTTCAGGTACTTAGCATCACTCTCAACAATAAGCTTTCTGCACCCTAGTAACCAATAGCTGCTGACTTGTAAGGCTCTCATAAGACTATAGAACTCCCTCTTAGTATCAGGGGACTTCCATTTCTAACATCCACAACTTGTTCCAGCACCTCCACAGCTTGTTTGACATCTCCAGAGCTCTTTCTGAAACCCCAGAAATCTCCAGAGAACTGTGGAGCTCTCCATATTACCTCAGCAATCATTGCCCTCAACCTCTGCAGCTTGTTCCAGCACCTCTGCAGCTTGTTCAACATCTCTGGGGCTCTTTCTGGAACTCCAGAGATCTCTGGAAAACTGCAGAGTTCTCTGTATTACTTTAGCAATCATTGCCCTAGGGTTAGGAGTAGCTCTGGTCATCTGTACAGTAGTTCCCACACCTCCACTGCCCACTGATGTGCTGCACCGAGCAGTGGGGATTCTTAAACTTGTTCTCTTCAGATTTCCCTCTGCTAGGTTATTAGTTACTGATTGTATTGTTGTCTACTCCACTAATATACTTTGGATTCCCCCTTTGCTAGCTGCATGACTCCAATCCACCACTCTGGAGGTTGCCCTTACAGTAGAACAAGTCTTCTAAAACTGGTCTAGAAGCTCCTTATGGCCGCAAGAAATCTCTAAGCTGCTGCCCATCACTTCCTCACCAGGACTAAATATCACAGAGTTCTATGTCTCAGCTTGCCAACCAAGACACACCCTCAGAGAGGCCTGGACTTGCCTGCTTCACCTAAAAACCCAGGTGCAATTAACACAATCATTTCTCATCCACCATACTACCAAACTCTCTACCCTCTGTCAAACAGCCAATCTTATCTCCCAGTCCCTCCAGGCACTGCTCAAATGCCTACCCCATAACTCCACCCCTCTGGCAGCCACAGAACCAGCCCTGACCACATCTGCACTCATCTCTGCAGCTCTGGTGACTTTAAGGCCACAGATTCTGCATCCCATGCTACTAGATGCATATGATGGTGCCCACTCTGGCAGGGAGCAATTCCTGCAGTCCTGCCTCACTTATATCCACCTCAGCAGGGATGCCTTTGACTCCAATGCATTGAAAATAGCCTGGGTGCTATCATACATGAAGACTGAACATGCTTCTATTTATGTGCTGCAAGTCTTCCACCACTCCAGAGGTGTTGGAAGCTTTTCAGACTGGGCTGCCTTTAAGAAGAACTTCTATGCAGAGTTTTTTTCCATTAGATCCTGCTAAGACTGCAGCCTTGATGCTACATAATAAGGAGCAGTACAGACAAGGGAAGCATACACTGGATGAGTACATTGACTTGTTCTGGGCTCTAGTGGAGCAGGCCACTTACCCTGATGGCCTCCAACTATGCCTTACTTTCTGGGATGGCTTGCACCCCACACTGGTGGAACACATTGACAATCTGGTGGAGAGTCACTCCAATGATGAAAAGATTGCATTGTGGTATAAAGTGGCCTGGGACCAATAGCAACTCATGGAGATTTGGAGGGAGCTCCACTGCCCTCATTCTGCACTGCACCCAGCTCTGATCAGCAATCTCCACCACTCTGCACCTGCCCATCCAATGCCAGCCTTTACTCTAGCTATCCCTGTAGCATGCCCCCTGCTGCCAGGGATCTCCATGGATGTGGACACTGCCAGGCAGCTCTGCTCTGCTCTGCCACTGTGCCAGAGATGCCAAAAGCCTGGGTACTTTGCACAGCACTGCCCCTGAGCCTGGAGGTATGCTACCTTTCCACAGCAGAGCAGGAGGAACTCCTCCTGCAGCTGCTGGCTATAAAGAATGCTGCTGGAGCTCCATTGCTGGATGAGCTTACACTGAAGTTGACACTGGAGGAGATCAGTGCATGTGCCTCACCTCTGGAGCTGGAGGGGGATTTTTAGTGGAGCAATGGATGAGGTGTATGCCTCTGTTGCTGGATGCTAACAGGTTCTTGTGTCTGTCAATAGAAAATGAAACTGCTTGTTCTGATGCCCTTTATTCTGAGACAGAAGAACCTCAACACCCCTCTTCAGACATACAAACACTAACTCTGGAGCCCCCGCCAAGCTCCCTGACACCTCCAAAGGTCTGTCAGCATGGCCCTGCTTGGGCACATCAAATGCTCCAACAGTATGTGATGGCCTCTGCCCTGTTTGCCAACTCCCTGCACCTCAATGTGGAAATTGAGACAACAGACACTCAGCAAACCCACAAAGTCATGGCTCTTCTGGACAGTAGAGCAATGGGACTGTTCCTGAACTTGGAGTTCATCAAATGCCATAGCCTAACCATGCAGCCCCTCTCCAAGCCCATTCCTGTCTACAACATTGATGGAATACCTAACAAAGCAGGCGCCATCAACTTTGTAGTTGATCTGGTCCTCTGTTATCAGAACTACATGGAGCATGCTGTATTTGCTGTCACTAGCTTGGAAAGGCAGGACATGATCCTTGGTTTCACATGGCTCTAGAAGCACAACTCCAAGGTTGATTGGACCAAAGAGGAGGTAACCATGAGCAAGTGCCCCTGGAAGTGTTCCACCTGTGCTGCAGAGGACAGAGTGGAGCACTGAACCCAAGTTTGGGAGCATGCAGCCATCTGCACATGTTATGCTGGCCCTTTCCCCTTTGCAGATCTAGACCTCCTAGACCCTCCACCTCTGACATTTCCTCATAGAGAGGCCCTCTATAAGGATGATTGGAGCAATGGCAGAGCCCTAGAAGAGGAGCACAGAGGGGAGTTTAGTGGCATATGTGAGCTGGAGCTCCCAGACAAAGTGGTAGAAGTAGGGGATCAAATCTATGCTACCACCATATACCCACTGCCTTCTGTCATGGAGATCCAGGCTAGCCAGACCATATCTCAATGGCTGGCCCAAGCATTCTTTGCTAATGCCATGCCTCAAGAGTTCTGGGATGTAGAACTCCCCTATCTTCATACATTCAAGGATGTGTTCTCCAAAGCTTTGTTTGGCTTGCTTTTGGAGCACAAGAGGTGGGACCACACCATTGAACTGCTACTAGACTCTGCACCCTCCAGCTGTAAAGTCTACCTGCTTGCACCCTGGAAATAGGATGAGCTCAATGCATTCCTGCAGGAGAACCTGAACTCTAGTCACATCTGCCCATTTAAGTCTCTAATGGCTTCTCCAGTCTTCTTCATTAAAAAAAAGGATGGCTCCCTCTGACTGGTCCAGGACTACTGAGTACTCAATGCCATGACAGTAAAGAACTGTTACTCTCTTCCCCTCATCTCTGAGCTCATCAACAACCTCTGGGGTATGCAATACTTCACTAAGCTGGATGTCCAGTGGAGTTACAACAATATGCACATTCAGAAGGGAGATGAGTGGAAGGCTGCCTTCCAGACCAACTGGGGATTGTTTGAGCCACTTGTTATGTTCTTTGGACTCACCAATAGCCCCACCACCTTCTAGACCATGATGAACAACATCTTCTGGGACCTCATAGCAGAGAGCATAGTGTGTGTGTACCTTGATGACATCCTCATCTATACCAAAACACTGGAGGAACACTGTTGGATCACTTGCCTTGTCCTGGAACACCTCTGCCAAAACCAGCTCTACCTCAAGCTGGAGAAGTGTGAGTTTGAACAAACCCAGATTGAGTACCTTGGCCTGATCATATTGCATGGAACCATGGAGATGGACCCAGTGAAGGTAGCAGGCATGGTGGAGTGGCCAGAGCCCAAGAACAAGAAGGAGGTGCAGGTATTCCTTAGTTTTGCAAATTTCTACCAGAGATCTATCCAGGACTTCTCACACCATGCTTATCCACTATTTGACCTTATAGAAAAAGATGTTTCATGGAGTTGGGGACCTCTAGAGCAGACAGCCTTTGACA
Source organism: Termitomyces sp. 'cryptogamus' (assembly GCA_020091625.1). Taxonomy (NCBI): domain Eukaryota; kingdom Fungi; phylum Basidiomycota; class Agaricomycetes; order Agaricales; family Lyophyllaceae; genus Termitomyces; species Termitomyces sp. 'cryptogamus'. The sequence goes on from JAGYZC010000005.1 coordinate 3,005,569, forward strand.
CTCTCAAGTGTGCTGTGACCTCTGGACCTGTCCTCCTCTTCCTGGATGACAATTCTTCCTTCCAGGTGGAGGCTGACAGCTCTGACTTTGCCACAAGAGCTGTGCTCTCACAGCAATCTCCAGAGGATGGAAAGTGGCATCTAGTGGCCTTTTACCCCAAGAGCCTGAATGCAGTGGAGTGGGACTACAAGATCCATAACAAAGAGATGCTGGCCATCATCCAGTCATGCAAGAAGTGGTGGCACTTCCTGGAGAGCATGTAGCACAAGTTTGAGGTCTGGATAGATCACAAGAACCTTGAATACTTCCAGATGGCCAAAAAGCTCAATTGCCAACAGGCCCAGTGGTCCCTCTACCTCACCAACTTTGACTTCTCTTTGCACCACAAGCCTGGCTGGAGCATGAGGAAACCAGACACTCTGTTCCAGATGGCAGACCATGGTACAGAGAAAGGGGATAATAGCAATATTATGCTCCTCCACTCTAAATTGTTCACAATCTGAGCCATGGAGGGTCTTGCCATCAAAGGAGCAGAAGCAAACATTCTCTGGAACATAGAGTAGAGTAATTAGGATGGTCAGCAGGAGGAGCTGGTGGCACAAGCTGCTCAGACGCTGAAGTCAGGGCATACCATTGGTGCCAAGGTAGTCCACACTAACAAATGGGCCCTCCAAGATGGAATTCTAACCTTCTGAGACTGTATCTATGTCCCCAACATTCCAGAGCTCCATCAGAGGATTGTGGAGCAACACCACAACTCCCACATTATAGAGCACCCTAAATGGTGGAAGACATTGGAGCTAGTATTGCAGAACTACTGGTGGCCTCAGATGTGCCAGTATATTGGGTCCTACACTAGTACCTGCGATCTCTGCCTCCAGACCAAGCCCCAGCACCAACTCTCCTATAGACAGTTACACCCACTACCTGTGCCTGCAGAACAATGGAGTGTGGCATCCATGGACTTCATTGTAGAGCTCCCTAATGCCCATGGTTATGATGCGATTATGGTGGTGATAGACCTATATGACAAGCAAGCGCACTTCATTCCAACTCACACCACCTGCTCTGCCATGGGTGCTGCAAACCTGTACTGGAGGAATGTCTAGAAGCTCCACAGCCTCTCCAATGCCTATGTCTCAGATTGGAGACCACAATTTGTGGCAGAGTTCACCCAGAAGCTCTACTGACTGCTCAGAGTAAAGCTCCACACCACTACCATCTACCACCCACAGTCTGATGGCCAGATGGAATGCATAAACCAGGAGTTAGAGCAGTATCTCCACCTCTTTTGTAACAAATGCCAAGATGACTGGGACAAACTCCTCTCTGATGCCAAATTCCAATACAACAACCACATTCATGTGTTTACCCAGTTTTCCCCATTCTTCCTTGACATAGGACAGCATCTGCGCATGGGTTCTGAACCCCAGGCCCAGCTCTCAGAGAATGAGGCAGTGAACAAATTTGTGGACTGGATAAAGATGTCACAGGAAGAGGCCCAGGCAGCACTAGCAAAGGCAAAGGATGACATGGCATGATACTACAACCACAGGAGGACCCTGGAGCACAAATATCAGCCTGGAGATTGAGTCTACCTGGATGCCTCTGACATTATGACTACCTGGCCCTCAAAAAAGCTGTCACACCAGCAGTTGGGGCCTTTCACAGTGGAACAACAGATAGGACCCTTGGCCTATCAACTCTAGCTCCCTGCAGGGATGTGCCAGCTTCATCCAGTGTTCAACATGGTCAAACTAACTCCAGCCACTAAGAATCCTATTCCAGGGCATTGTCTGCCACTTCTGCCGCCCCTTCTAGTGGTCAATGACAATGAGGAATATGAGGTGGAGGAAATCCTGGATAGCCATTTATTCCAGAGATGACTACAATACAAGGTGAAGTAGAAGGGCTATTGGATCAAGGATATCTCCTGGGAGCCATGAGAGAATGTACATGCCCCTGGACTTGTCAAGAAGTTCCATCAGAGACATCCAGAGGCCCCATGTGCCATACAAGGGATCTATCCTATTTTGCCAGCAGACCAAGCAATCAGGGACTTCTTTTACCCTGCACATCAAGCCACCACATGCTAGAAGGGGGGTGATGTCAGGGGACTTCTATTTCTAACCTTCGCAACTTGTTCTAGCACCTCCACAGCTTGTTTGATGTCTCCAGGGCTCTTTCTGGAACTCCAGAGATCTCCAAAGAACTGTGGAGTTCTCCATATTACCTCAGCAATCATTGCCCTAGGGTTAGGAGTAGCTCTGGTCATCTGTACAGTAGTTCCCATGCCTCTGCCACCCACTGATGCACTGCACTGAGCAGCAGAGGCCCTCAGACTTGTTCTCTTCAGATTCCCCTCTGCTAGGTGATTAGTTACTGATTGTATCATTGTCTACTCCACTAATATACTTCAGATTCCCCTCTGCTAGCTGTGACTCCAATCCACTGCTCTGGAGGTTGCTCTTACAGTTGGTGGTAATATTGACACTGGGGCAACATGTTCTTGTCATAGCAAAACTGCTAGCAGAGTTGCTTGGGCTTGCCTCTAAAACACATTGGTATAATGCACTGAAAGCCAGTGTTGGGGTCTGTAATTGTTAGCATTGTTTTTTGGTTGCTAAGAGCTTTGACAACACTGTGAGTCAAAACATCAAAGGAGTGGCTAAGTAAGATGGTATATGCTAGGGATCTAAGAATGTGTATCTGAAGGTAAAAGGTGATGTTACCAATAGTATACTAATTGCAAAACTGCTAGTTGTTTTTGTTCCCTGCATGGCAGCTAGGCAGCAATGGATGCCATTGCCACACCTTATGGCTGGCTTGCCTGCTGCCACTGATGGTCTGATGGGTCAGGTTGTGAGTGGTGGGTTTGGCTTGAACAATCCACAGCTGATGTTCCCTTAAAGCTTCACCTCTTTTCACCTCCAGAGTTTTCCATCATTTTCAGAGTTTTCACCAAACTGAATAAACTTTGGATCTCCCTTTGCTAGCTGTGTGACTGAGCTATAGCCTCTAGAGGTCACCCTTATAGACTGCATGGTCAAGCATAGTATTTGGGCCAGCTGACTTAGGGGGCTCTCTCACTGTAGAGCATACAACCCACTAGTCAGAGGACAGCAATGACTGAAGAGACTTAGAGAGCATTGGAGTTTGACAAGAGTCAAATGGATAATCCCAGAGTTCAGAGTTGGCAAGAGTGCTAAGTTCAGAGACAAAATGAAGTCAGAGAATTTGGGAGTCAAGCTAGAGTTTTGGTAAGAGAAAGGAGTGACAATTAGGTTATATTCAGAGTAGGGTAGTTTATGTAGTAAGTTTGGAAAAAGTGCTGGGAAATAAATCAGACCAGGAAACAGATAGTGCTGGGAAAATAAAGGCCAGGAAACATACATAGCTTATGGCAATCTCAAAATGGACTACTGACTATGGAAGGTACAATACTTATAGTAAGGGTCCTGAGGTTCTTAGGACTGGTTGGGAGTCTGAGATGAGTATAAGGCTGGAATGCCAAGACTTGTTGGGGTTCTGAGACAAGGAATCAGAGTAGTGGGGCCAAAAGAAGGTCAGAGTTGCCACTGGAGGGTGTTAGACAAATGCAGGATGGGGAAACAATCCAAAGTTTGGCATGTGCTGCTTATCAAGCCAAGTGAATTTGCCCAGACTCAGAGATGTCCCACCTAAACCACTCAACTTACTCCATGGTCACCATCCTCTCTCTGACACTTTTAAAACATATATTTGTCAGGTTCTGCTGACCATGGAGGCTCAACTCACCTGAGTGAATCCTTACTAGGCAGACATGACATCCTGCACTTATAACCTGTGTTCCAGAGTGCTCCAGATGCTAGATACTTATGAGGATAAGCTGAGGGAGCAGTCTGAGTAAGTCCAGGAAAGTCTGGGGAAGGTTAAGACAAGATGCAAGTAAGGGGCAAGCTTAGGGGATTGTCAGGCACAAGTCCAGAGGCAAATGCTTGGAATGCAGGGCAACTTGGAGTCATGCAAGTAATGGGAGCAGGACCAGGGTTTGATAGGCAATTAGGCAGAGTTGATGGGTTCTGGGGCCAAGTGTAGGACAAGGTCCAGAGTTAGATAAGAGTTACAGAGATATGTAGGGAGATCAGAATGGAAATAGAGTTGAAGTGTGAACCAGGCACACATGAAAGGAAAGTGAGGCAAACAAGACAAGACAGAGTCAAGACAAGATGGAGATGAGAATAAAATGAAATTAAGAACAATACAAGACAAAACTGGAACACAAGACAGAGGCTAGAGACAAAACCAAGAAACAAGATGAAACAGGCACAATTGTAAGTAATATCAAGACTACTGTAGCAGATATTACTCTATGACTTAAATACTGACTACTGGGCCTCCTCCAGGGATTGCAGGTCTGACATGGGTTTGACAGGTGTTGGGTCTGATTGGGCAGGCCATGGTGGCACACTGGTGTGGGTCTATGACATGTGCCAGGGTTCAGAGGAAGTGGCAGGGATACCTGGGAGCTCAGAGGGTGTCAGGGGAGAGTAATGGAGCCCACAGGGGAGACATCAGAATTGTCTGAGGAAGCATTGGAGTTGTCCAAGGAAGCATCAGAGTTTGTTAGAGCAGGCACCAGAGATGAGCAAAGGTTGAGGCAGGTCAAGGGAATGTTGGTGGGTACTCTGGGAAAGTGGGTGTTGCTCAGGGAAAGGTCCAGGGATGGGTCATGACAATATCCATCAATACAATGCAGCCTTTGCATCTACATTTCTGGAAGTTGAAATTGATCATGCCATTATCAATGCTCCTGAACCATACAGCTTTAGGATCAATGGAGAACTCTGTCATCTGACAGGTCCCTTGCTTCCTATTGAAGGTAATCATCCTGTAGATGCACAACTCTACTTCTATGACCACAACTAGCAATTGGCCTTTTGATAACAGAATAATCCCAGCTTAAATCCTTAAATAATGGCCTCTTTGCAGGATATGCTTGGTAGAGTCAATCCTTTCCTTGATTTATACAAGCAGGCCAGGCAGATTATGGGAGAAGTTCCAGAAGGCCAACCACAAAGACTTTCTGTTACACTTAGAGCTGATTTTGGAGACCCACAATGCCATAATAACCCCAATGAAGAGGAGGGGGTTTCAGCTATAATTCCTGGAGATGGCTCAGAAGAACAATCAGATCATTGTGATATAGTCTTGCATTTGCATGGAGGTCAATTGAGGCAGATCAGTCATTTGCACCCATATTATACTCCATTGCATTATACCATTATGTTTCCAACTGGAGAGCCAGGATTTCACATAAATATTCACTCTCATTTTGGACCAGAGAATCAACAAAAAGCACCAAAGGTCACTCAAACTGCATATTATGCATATAGACTGCAGAAAAGAACATTAGAAGTTAATGCAGCATTACTCTGGAGTGGAAAGTTATTTCAACAATATATTGTTGATGCATGGGCTTCAAGTGAACAAAACAAGTTGAATTGGGTTCAACACAATCAGAAGAAGATCAGAGCTGAGGTTTATCAGGGAGTAGTAGATGCTGCTGCTGGAGATGAGGCAGTTACCCCACAAAGCCATCATGTTATTCTTCCTTCCTCCCATACTGGAAGTGAACAACAAATGCAGCAATTATTCCAGGACTCTATGGCTATCTGCAGGCATTTTGGAAAACCTGATCTCTTCTTGACTATGAGTGGTCAGAAATTGAAGAAGCTCTCTTGAAGGAACCTGCAGTCAATGGAAAAAAACAAACAGCTGCTGATTGATCTGATATTGTTGCTAGAGTATCTGAACTTGAGAAAAACATTTTCTTGAAAAAAATTAAGGAAGGTCTCTTTGGCAACTGTGTGGCTCATGTTCATACCATTGAATTCCAAAAGAGAGGACTTCCTCATACACATATCTTGATATTTTTTCATCAGGAGTTTTTGCAGCCAACTTTATGTTACACTTTCTTGCTGCACATCAGGAGATTGTACCCAAAGTCATTTTGGACCCAGAAAACACACCAAGAAAGACTGCAAATATTGTCTATCAAGAAATGCTCAATGGTTTACAAATGTAAGTGTGACTTTCAATAGATTGAAACAACAAATTGCTAACTTCTATGAATTTCAGCACCTAATGTATGTAGTCTGATGGTGAAAGTATAAATATCCTCAATATTTTACAAATGTAAGTAAAACATTTTAGATACTTACTTTGTTAGTACTATTTTTCATGATTTTCAGCATCTCTAATATATATATATATATATCAGTAGACATTGTAGTATTTTGTTGATGATGTAATAGATTGGTTTCTATATAAGATTTCAGCGTTGAATTGTAAGGTCTCAGCAACACTGAGTTAATGAAAGACAAAGACCTACCCAAACAAAGTGAGATTGGGTGGTTGGGTCTGGATCTCAGCGTTGAGTTAGACTATCAAAGACCTAACTGCACAAAGTGAGGTTAGGTCTTAGCAAGAACTACATGCCTGTGCCGAAGGCACGGACCGTAGCTCGTATGCTTACATACTATGTAGTACGTCAAAGTTTTTTTGATGGAATCAAAGGTCGGCCTATGGATTCAACTGGTACCTTTTGACCGCTGAAATCTAAGTACTGTCTTTTCCCTCTTCATCGCATGTTCAGAATTGAAGTATGCTACCCCTTTCCTTGGAGCGCGCAGATCGCGCGTTGATGAAAGACTCAAGTATGTCACGGACATCCCGCCCACTCCGAACTAGGTGTCAAAGATGTCCAGCAATGTTTTCAATCCTGATAAATAGATTGCCCGAGGAGAAACATATTTTATCGAAGAACTATACAGAGAGAGCGAGAGCGCTCGATATCTCCTCGCCATGACTCGAACTCGGGCGTATCAGACCGTCAACATAACAATGAAGCTATTCCGGAAGCGAAAGCTTGAATTTGATGGCCAGTGATGGCAAGTGTGGACTCAATACCTGTATTCTAGCCTTTGTATACCATTCAATCAATTCAATCTGCTACATAATGAGGCTGGAGGATCCGGGGAGAAAAATTGTTGTTTTGTCAGAATCCAGGTACCTCGGGTATATTCCAGGTCACCTGATTCCACATCGTGACACATGACAGTTGGACTTCATAATCTTCTTGATTGAAGCTGGTACCACTACTATATCCAGACTTAGTGATTCGTTCGGCCGCCACTCCGAAGCACGCAGCGGCCCTATGCCGTTTTTCTGACGGCTTGGCAGTAGGCGACAATGACATTTTCACAAGCCACCCGCGATGGTTCACCCCGAATATGGTAATGTGAGTATGTGTACGATTTCATGCCGGTTGTACCTGCTCATCTACATACTTAAAGAAAAGCTACGCTCGCGAGATTGTTCCTAGCCGCAATCATAGCTCTCGTGTCAAAGGTCAATTCTGCAAGACATGCCATTGTTCAATTTCCTGGGAAGTTCCAAGTATGTAACCGACTCTTCTCGCTTTGCTCAACGTGTTGGAGACGTAAACACGGCGCAAGCTTTCGACTTCATCATAATTGGTGGAGGTACTTCTCTTTCGCTGTACAAAACTGATGTGTGATTCACAATTGAATAGGGACGGCTGGTTGTGTCCTCGCTTCTCGCCTCTCAGAGAACCCGAATTTCCGTGTCCTCGTCCTAGAGGCAGGTGGAAGGTCAGCGTATAACCGTCCTTCACTCCCTGTCTACTCATATCACATTTCAGTGGCAAAAATCTTATTTTTACTCGCATTCCCTCTGCATTCACACTGTTATTTCACACGAAACATATCTATGAGCTGCACACAGAAAAACAAGCGTCTGCACATAATCGATCTGTATATTGGCCGAGAGGTACTTACTCCCTGTTTCTTACACAGTAAGATGATTGACATGCATGATGTCAGGCAAGATGTTAGGAGGGTGTAAGTTTAATATTGATGAGTTCTATGTAGATCGCTTATACACATAATGTGTTTACCACAGGCTCCTCCGTTAATGCTGAGATGTATGTTTCAGTTATTTCAAGTTTGTTCATCTAACATCCTCCTTGCAGGGCACAGTATGGCGCACCCGGGGACTTTGATGAATGGGCCAGAATAACAGGTGATGACTCTTGGGCATGGGCCAACTTTCAACAGTACGCAATCCCATAGTTTGTATTCCCCAAAACTGTTCTTGACCTTCTATGCCCATTCAGCTATTTCAGAAAGATTGAGAAATACGTCCCCAACCCAACGTACGCCAAGGAAATCAACGCCGCAGCAAAAGGCTCTGATGGGCCGGTGAAAGTAGGATATTTCACTTCCTTGCACCCGCAGTGTGAAGATTTCGTTACTACTTGTACCAACGTGGATATTCCTTTCAGCTCTGATTTCAACACTTCTAGTGGAACTCGAGGTGTGAGCAGGGTATGTTTTCTATTTGGATTTGAAATTATATTATATCTTGTGGTTCACGGTTATAGATCAGTGAGTGGATCGGTAGTAAGAGATGAATCTGCGTTGACTCTTTGTTGTGTGATAGTGACCTATGTAGATGATCAAGGCGAACGAGTGTCATCCGAGTCGGCGTATTTCACTAAGGAGGTTTTAGCCAGGCCAAACCTCGTGGTTGCCCTCTACGCACAAGTTACAAGGATACTTTTCGACACCAAGGCCGAGGGTACACCTCGTGCGATTGGAATAGAGTTCGCGAGATCGGAAAATAGTCCTCAATACCGAGCTTACGCTCAGAAGGAAGTCATCTTATCGTATGTGATGTTTTCTACCCGATTCACCCAATCTGATCTGTGATCGCCGTATATAGGGCTGGTGCCATACACTCACCACATGTAAGCACGTCTAAAAAGTAGTTCGATCCTGTATCTAACGCACCCTCAGATCCTTCTCTTATCCGGTATCGGTGATACCGGTCATCTTAGAGATGTCAAGGTTGATGTCGTTCATGATCTTCCTTCAGTCGGCTCTCGTCTTGTCGATCACCCCGTCATGGACCTTGCCTTCAAAGACAGAGGTACCACTCCCAAGTACATCAGGCCTAATTCACTCCTCGAGGCTTTTAAATTTTTAAGCGCTGGATTTTTGTACCTTACAACCCGAACCGGCGCTCTCAGCACCAACGTGAGACTTGATACTCCCGTTTCCACTTTCAAGTTAAATTAACAGAGTTCTCCAGGTAGCAGAAGCAGCTGCATTTGTTCGCTCTGATGATCCCAAGCTTTTTCCTCCCGACGAATATCCAGAGAAAATAAAGGATACCACCTCAGCAAAGGACAGTCCTGATCTCGAGTTGTTTTCAACCATTTGTGGATACAAAGTTGCATATCGTCCTGCCGTTTTTGAGAATGAAAGCTGATGACTCTAATAGGATCATGGCCGTTACATGTACCCTCATCATACAGTTGGGCTTCATGTTACTTTATTAAGGTGAGTTATATATATGCTCCAAGGTTGATCTCTATCAACATTCTGCGGATAGGCCTGCTAGCGCAGGCACGCTTCGTCTCAAGTCCAGCAATCCTTGGGACAACCCGCTTATGGATCCGAGGTAATTCTCAGAAATTTTCAGATGTCGTTCAAGACGTATGTATGTCTTCTAACGGGCGGCTCAATTCAGGTACTTGGCAGAATCCGAGGACATCCAGAAACTTGTCAGAGGCGTTAGATTGCTCTTCAAGATATCCAAAGCAGAACCACTAGCTTCGCGTATAGACCATAGCAACACAGATCCAATCCTTGACCATGGCCTACTGCAAAAGAGCGATGAAGAACTTGCGGAGGTCATTAGAGAACGCCTCTCTACTCTTTATCATCCCGCTGGCACCTGCCGGATGGCCCCGCGTCAGGATGGAGGAGTCGTGGACTCTGAGCTTCGTGTCTACGGTGTTCAAGGTCTCAGGGTCTGTGACGCCTCAGTATACCCCACCATTGTCTCTGGTCACACGGCAAGTGTTTCCTTGCGTACTTTGAAACTTGACTGATTGATCACAGGCTGGAGCTGTATTCGCAATGGCTGAGAAACTGTCCGATATACTGAAGAACCAGCACGGTTCTCCAGTCAAGGCATAAGACCGGCTGTCGAGATTTGTACTTGTAATCCGTGATACCTGAGCGTAAACCTGAAGGATATGCTGTTATGTGGACATAAAATTAACGCCTTTTGCAAGAAATGTCGCGGAAGTCATGTAACATAGAGAGCAAAAGGTAGAGATCGACAGTATAGGCAGATGACCAGCTGCAACTAGCGCTGGCACATTGATCGGTCCAATTCTCAGCTCGGAAGTCATCCCGAAGCGTGCATATGGCGTGGTTGATATAACGTGCCAGCTCGAGATGGATTACATAGTGTGTCGTTGACTCTTTCTTTGCCTAACGAGAAATGATGAAAATTGATCTGGCTCCTAGATCAATTAACTAGTACTCATTACTTGTCACGTCATTTCAGTAAGTTGAATTCACCCTAAGTAGACACCACCATATAACATCCGCTAGTAAATTTGATGGGTATCACGTGATCTACTAGTCCAGAGCTGGCAAAGCCGAATTCGACAGAGACCCTTCTCTCGTTAATTGCGTAAGGGAGAGTCGGGGATCCTTGGAAAAATCCCAGGTGCTTGCTTAGTACGAAATTTGAACAGAGATCGTCTGTACTTAGTATATTGTCAATGGCTGACAAGTTGTCCGACTACTGAAGAGTCAATACGGTTCTAGTCTAGCTGTTGTATGTAATCTGCAACACCTAAGCAGAAAGGTGTTTCATTCTGTGAATAGGTTCATATTGACAGCTTATCAAACAATCTAGAAATCAGGTAACATAGAGAGCAAACGGGAAAAATCAATAGTAAATTACAATTCAGGTGGACGACCAGCGCCTATTCTCAAAGAAAAGTCCTTAGTCAAGCTTGATTGGTTCGATCTTTCTAGGCGAAGGCAGTGTCGGGCCGCCCGTGCCTCGCTTTGCCGGAGTCATGACTGGTTTCGCTAGAGCAGGAGGGGGCGCGCCAATGAGTCTCGACACAGTGTACGGAAGTTCGTAGCCAGAGTTTATGGTATGGTCGATATAACGTGCCAGTTCGAGATGGAGGGTGGGATAGTATGTGGTCGACGCTTTCCGTGAAACCTGTAAGGATGTGTCAGGTCGCGCTCATGGTGATAAATACATTGCGTACTTACCAGGATGATGCGTTCAAAACCAGAGAGGAAGAGATCCGAGTGGAAACGGTAGGCAGAATGATCATGATCCTTGGGAAGCTTGAGATCAACAGCCGCTTTTGAGATTGCATTTATTAGTCTAAGATGGGTCGTCTGTCATAATGTCAGTTTGGATAGAAACGTCCTCGACAGATTAAGTCACTAACGAAATAGCCTATAGCCTCGAATTCAACACCACCAGTCATGCCGCCGGGGGCTCGTGGTTTTTCAACCTTGGCTTCATCGGTCTCAGGCAACATCCAGATCGTATTGTTAGGATGACAGAATACCCAGAAGTAATCCCTGCAAATATCAGATAACTCCTGGAGGTATGTCTTGTATATCCTTGGCAAATGCAGAGATTCAATGAAGGCGTGGGGCGAGACTGGTGCGGCAGGCGACTCAGACGGCGGAGGGGCAGGGGTCAGCAAAAGTGCTCGTATGAGCGAAAACAGGTTTCTGTGAGGTGATGGAAGAGTGATGAGTTTACTGGAACTAGCAGGAGGTGAATCTGTCTCCCAAGCTTCACGTCGAGCTCTTCCGGGACTAGAACCCTTTGCAAAGGACGGAAGCGATGAAGCAGGATAGAGCTCAAACAAGATAAGAAGCAAGTCAGCTATCAGCTGGCGGGTAGCGACATCTCCTGGTTTCTTATCAGAATAAAGCAAGGAGACAAGCTGCGCGAATGGAGTAGGGCATGAGCTACGTAGCGCAAAGCATCCAATTGACGATGTAGACAGAGCCTTGAAACACCGCAATAGCTCGTGAAGAACTTGGTCATCATGTTGTTCCTCTCTAGAAGTGTCCACTTCAGTTTCTGGACGTTACCGAAGAAATAAACTGACCTCCACTCAACCTCCAGAATTTCATTGAGTCTGGTCAACAAAGCGGAATATCCACCGAGGGATAAGAACTCTTGGGACCAGCTAAACATGACGTCAGTATTCTTGACTGGCGGGAGAAACTAGCTTTTTCACGTTGCAGTCTCATTCCGGAGTAATAACCGCAACTTCTTGATGTCTTCAACTTCGAGCTGTGTACTCGATGTCCCGGACAGGATGCTGAAGAATTTGGTTGGCGTAAGATTCTTCATTGAAGTCGGCTTTTCTTTAGTTGGCTTGCCCGACGATAATAGGTCCAACGTAGATGATGAAGCGAGATTGATCTGGCTCCGAGAGAATATCCGTTGTGTATCAAACGAAAGACCCCGTGAGTGTATGCTCGGTTTGCGTGGACTCTGTGAACCGTTCAGCGCAGAAACCTGACCACCAGCATAAGGAGGACGGGGCGGTTCAAGAGCATCGTCATCAATGTAAGGTTTAGGTTTTCTAGGCGAGTCAAGAGATTCTATGCTGTGGACTCGACGCAGAGCTGCAGAACGAGGAGCGATTGGTGAAGTGACTTCTTTTGGGGGGTTGAGAGCCATTGTTTGAGACGACTTCAACATTGCTGCCTTAACGCTAGCATCCATTCCAACAAGTTTAGGTCTCAGCGTGGTAGGTATTTGGAGATCGTCCTGGTGAACGCTTGTAACAATTGCGAGAAGACTAATTTCAAGTCAGACGTACCAAAAGCTGATCGAATGCTTGATTCATGGCAGGACCTTCCATAGGTTGCTCCCGAATTTCTTTGTTCTTCTTGTTCTCGATCCGCTTCTTCTTCTCAATCCCTTGATTCTGTCCTTTCGTAGGCACCTTCGAGCTCTTCGGGCTAGGACCCACAGCAGGCAGGTTCTCTTTGCCATGATAGTCTACCATTGGGGTGACCATATCAAATTCTGAGAGAGATATTCGCTTCGATGGAAGGATCCCTTTGAACATGGTAGATGTGTTGGGTTGAACGAAACTTACGGCAAAAGTTGAACCATTCAGTGTCCAAAAATGGCTTGGTCGTGGCACGCGTCAAACACGTGATTATTTTCGCTGATGAAGTGGCGCTGGGCGCTGAGCGCTGAGCCATTACAACCTGTTGTGACACTCATCAAGTTCAGAATCGGGGAAATGGTGAAGTCTAGTACAATTGTACATAATAAAGTCACAAACTTAGATACAAAAAATGTCTCAATCTCAATATGTAGTAGATGTGATAGTAGTAGTCCAGACAGGCGTCCTCATAAATAGATGAAAGGTCCTGCGAAAGGTATCTTCGTATTCAAATTAGAATAAAAGACTGTGTGAATAATATGCAATTTAAGGAGATTGGCAGGTGGGTATCGTGATGTGCTTGAGAGTACGGCTGATGGAAAGAAAATCAGTATACGTTAATTTGATGTGCATTCGGTCTTACTTGGCCGTGAACAAACCCCACCATCCCTAAGGACCAGAGTAAGCTTCAACCCGACTGAAACGCGATTAAGAGAACTCACCTCGACTCCTCCAAATTCGGCATCCTGTCATCAATCAGTACGTGATCTATTCCAACGATTGACATCGCACCTTCCAAGGCTCGTCAAAGTACTCAAAGAAGAAGTAACCGGTGCCATTGGCGTTTGCTTGGCAGACGAAGTTGTCCAAGAAAATTTGCAGACCAGCTTCCGATGCTGTTCCAGGACCATTACTGGCATTTCCCGCATCCGAAGATTGCTATAACTCGTATCGTGAGCAACGACGCATATAGAATGAGAGATACCACTACCGTTGGCCAACCTTATATAATGCTTCAGTATTGAATACAACATGTCAATATATCCCATCGTACCTGTTTCAGCGATATACATCTTCGGGTCATTAGAAAGCACAGTCGCCGCGGCGACGTCAGTAGTTTGGAAGAACGAGGCCGTCCAAGCAGCTGCGTCTTCCGCACTAACATTCGCAAACCACGGATGTACATTGGCCATCTGCCATGAACAATTTAAATCGAATCTTTAGCTCAAAGAAATGGATGCCTTACTCCATAGTCAACAGCCTCAAGAACTTTGGTATTGAAATAACTCCCTGCATCGGCTGTACCAACAGGAATCGATAATTGCATTGATGAAATCATGTCTCGAGTATCTTTGATATTAGCAATCAGAATAGCAGCTCCGGTGTCTCCAGTAGGACTGTTCGGCGGTGTTTGTGCTCCTCCATTTGCGGTTAAATAGCTGATATAACATTGAGCCACGAATTCACTACCTAGGATGAAGAAACACACTTTAGCATGAACTCATTGCCTACTGTGATACCACCAATGTGGTCTGTGCCATATGTCTGGATTGCATTCTTGATCTCATCGCGTTGGCGTGTGTAAGCGGCACCATTGTCCGTCGCGACGTTATAGTTGCCCAGCCAAACTGTCATATTCACTTTGGTTTGCTTGATGGCTTCGAGCTAAATGTAAAGTCTGTAAATTGCTGTAAAGGATGGTACAAATATACTTACGACGAGAGCCGATTGATTACAGTCAGCTCCATACAACCGAATACGCTTGAGGGGGGTGAGACGTTAACTTGAAAGCTTGGCTTGACCATCGGATAAAAATACGTACAGTGGTCAATTGAGACATCAGCTATAAGACAAGTCAATATATCAGAAGCTCCGCAAAACAGAACAAACCTACCTGGATATCCGTGATGACATTTGCTACAGGAAGAATGATTAGACGAGACGGTTTGAATAAAACGAACACGTACCGAGGCTATTTCCACAATTAGGGAGCTGTGAGCCTTCTGGAGTATATGCAATTCCGTAAAATGCCTGGTGAAGGGCGGGATTTTTGATGAAGGTACTTGGATCGTTGGGGTCCGTCTGTTTCACCGATGAATTCGAGTTGCTTGAGTCCGATGATGACGACTTGTGCTTCGAAACGAGAACGCCAACGACAACACCAATGATAATCAGAACGGCCAATCCTACAAGCGACCCGATAACCTGTCCATACTAATTAGCGCCGCCTCGAGCAAAGGATGTGTAACAGCACAGCACATACAATCATCTTTGAGCGCCGATTCGAAGACTTGCTATTCTCCATCCAGTCTCCGGGCTTGTAACTCTGGTTAGCATAAGGGGCTCCGTTCACATCCGCCAGGGAGTGGGTCGCAGCCTGTGAGTACATTGCGTCTCCATGAGACGTCGAGGGACCTGCAGTCGTCATGGGTATATTGTGCGTGGAGTCAAAAGGATTCTGTGAAATACGACCGAAGAATAATAGCTGTCAGTCAACACAGCTCCGGCAGTGCGGCAAGGAGCGGAGTACTGCGAACCTGAGAAGGCCCGTCATCGTAATAGTTTTGCGGGCGATTTTGATAGTACGCCATGAGGGACGGTCAGCAGGAGCTGCAGGTCCTAATTTGGAGGAAGACGGCGAGTTGGAAACGAAGTGAAAGAATTGCGATTCAAAGAACACCACATCTAGTTATTTATAGACCAAGGTAATATCACCTGGTTGCATCAGCTGCCACTTCGAGACGACGGTGTGTACAAATCCGCATAAATTCCTTGCTCTTTTCTTTGCGATAGATTATAAATAACAAACATATCTAAATATTGGCATGTTGTAAGTTATGATGGGTAGATGGAGGTTCCAGGGTAAACATAGAGTCCAGGGTATCATACAGCCAGAGAAAGCAGAATCAGAGACAACCTACACGCGGCATCTAGTTTCGAGAAATGTGTTCATCTCGAGGTGTTGCAAGTACACGCCTTTGTTTCCGCAGCACCCGCGGAGGGTCTTCACCATCCACGCCTTTTTTTCGTACCGGCATTGTGCGGCTTCGCCTTATGCCGTCATGAGCATTTGGCCGAGCCAACGAATGCTCTGGAACAGGCGACACAGGCGACCCACTGCCACTGATTATCCCGGGGTCTTCTAAGAATTTATGTGGATATGAGGATTGGAAGGTCGGATGTTGCCTACCTCTACTCGTTGTCGTCCGTCGCCGTGACATTGGTCGCGCTGAGATTTGCCTCCAGTTACCAGGGCCAAGATCCGATATTTCTTCGTCAGAGCGGGAGAGAATTACATGTGCGTCTTGAGTCTGAGGTCTTGGCGATTGTACAGAGCCGTTTGGCGGAGAGGGAATGTCCAGCATGAAGTAGTCCTGGTGCGCAATAAGGAACTCCAGAACACTTTGGCTGAGTTCAAACTCTTTGGGTGACGTTTCGTGGTTTGGATGTGATATCAGACCTGGTCGGAATATTACAGCGAGATCTAGAGAATATTTCGAGAGGCAGTAAATTGAGAACATAAGGGAAAGGACAAACTGCTCGCTGTCATAAGGTTCCTATCAGATTTTTGCGCAAAGACTGAGAGAAGATCTAGAACGTATAGAAGAAGATGTTGGTTCGGTCGAGGCATCTGCTTGATCAAGCGTTGATATGTGGCAATCACGTCGTTCTCGTTGAAATTCGATCGTGCTATTTCGAATGTAAGCTTCGGAAAATCGTTATGACGAGTGTTACGCACTCAAGGCATCACGAAACTGGAGGCGCATGGGCGATGAAGAAATGGAAATGTAGGAAGGACGATGCACGCACACTATGATACATAGCATGGGGTATTACAGGCTCCTACATGATTCTTCATTAGAGGGGAGAACCACATAGAGCTTGAAAAACTCACAGGCATATGTGTAAGGTACCGCCGAAAGACACTCGCGACGTCATGTGTAGTATATGTCTCTAATGCCCAGTTTAGTTTCCTGCCGAACTAGAGAGCAAAAGACTAAGCATCAAGGTTACGGTAAAAATCGAAGAACGGACCTCAGGGGGTTTTTCAAAGATTGCCTGTAGGTCGCGCGTTCGTCGACTTGAGCCGTTGATACGGAACGTGCCTGGGACTTCAGCTGTATTGATCTTTAGTACGGCAAATCATCGGGATCGTTGAGGTAAACTAACCATTGTTTTTGAGGTAGTTACCACTGATTGGTGTAATCATGTTGACGGACATACAGGCAGTAAGAGTGGCACGTACCATTTAGCGACTACCACTGGAACAGTTCCCCACAGATAGAGATCACCCTTGGTAGTAGCTGTCGATATCGGCACGCTCGCATGCTTGAGACTCTCTTTCAGTGGGACACCAAACACAGGGCCATCCGGGGTAGCGTCATCTAATCGGCAAGTGAGCTCATGAGGGGAACTCTGGCGCGTGTCTCGCACCTGGCCTCCACTCGGTCTCCTTCTTGAGCCTCTGGGCGAAGCTCAGGTTGTTTAACCATGCCTTCAAGCTGGGTTTGGGTGTTGATGGAAGGGTAGCAGGGTCCATGGAATCCGAATGGGACTTGCTGCGCCTATGGTTGGCGGAACTTGGGGAAGAAGCTTTGGGAGATGAACGGAAGAAAGGAAACGTGCGCTTGATTGAATGGTTTGCCAGCACAATGCGAAGAAACTGGAACAAGTAAGAGCTGGGTTAGAAGGACAAGAATGGGCTCTCTCCGATCCACATGACGTGCAAGAAGAGAACACAGCCACACTGGCCGTTTGCAACACTGGCAGTGCAAGTACTAAAATACTTACTACGGTTTGCTCTCCTGCGTTTTGTTCGTCAATCAATGTCGTAGGCGCAGTTGCCACGTTTGCTGTACATCATCACGTTCTCAGTCTTTCAGTGCGGACAAGCCCGTAGATCTACGCGATTTCAAGGGCCTACATGCACATGGTCTCTGCGTTTCCTGTCCTGTCCTTCTCAGGTCGACCATACATAACAAAAGTAGGTCGACATTTGACGATCTCCAGTCTAGCAGAATCACATGGTACCTTCCCACATCAGCTGATGTGTGCCTTTCCCAAGGTTATAACTGTTTCGGGGGCGTCTAACTCTGTTCATCGACCATTATGGCTATCTCGGATCCCCCTTTTTTGAAGACCTTCATCGACAGGATCAAGCTCATACCACATGCTCAGCTGCTTCTCGGTTCTGGAGGATTTGCTGCACTCGTCATTGTTCTCCACTTCATCCTTAGGAGGAAACAGACCCCAAATTACGTGACCAATCTTGCTCACATAGGGGCCAGACAATATGATGTGATAATCGTCGGGGGAGGTCCGAAAATCCGGTCTAAACAAGTGGTCTCGTCTAAGCTTTGTTACAGGAACAACCGGATGTGCCCTAGCAGCAAGGTTAAGTGAAGATCCTGCTATCAGAGTGTTATTATTGGAGGCCGGTCAGAGGTACGTCATGCGCTTTTTCTATATTGTCTGCAAAATGACACGCGTTACTCAGCGGTACTGCTCTAATCCAGAGTCGAACTCCAGCCCTATTTTCCAGACTATTCGATACGAAACATGTCCTTCCTTTCCGAACAGAACCTCAAGTCCATGCCAAGGGTCAAACACGCTTCTGGCCCCGAGGTAATACTATACGTCTGTGTTCGTCCTAGTTACTAACTCCCCATGAAATCTGCAGCGAAGCTACTGGGTGGATGTGCGATTTTCTCTCTCTTTGTTCTTCCATTATGTTGATCCAACCTGCAGGTTCTTCCATAAATGCCCAAATGCAGGGCTCTTTTTCTTCTCATGATCGCCACGACATTGAATTTGTTCATCGTACAGGGCTCAGTATGGCGCGCCAGAAGATTTCGATGAGTGGGCGAAGTTGATGAACGATGATTCTTGGTCTTGGAAAAACTTCTCTCAGTACGCCCATTTATTCTATCTTGATCTTCGAATTTGTTCGTGACAACCTGCATGCAGATATTTTACCAAATTCGAAAGATATCAACCTCACCCCGATTACCCTCTTGTCAACACCGCCGTTCGCGGATCCTCGGGCCCTATTCGGATCGGGTACTTTAACACGGTTTCAGAAACCTCAAAAGCCGTTATCAAGGCTTGTACTAGCGTCGGTATACCTTTTAGCCCAGATTTCAATGTCTCAAGCGGTACGCTTGGAGTGAGCCGGGTAAGTCACTTTCGTAATATCCCTAAATGTCAATCCGAACCTTGTTTTCAGATCAGTGAGCCGTTTTGTCTTCGCTGTCGACCTTTGTTTTTTTTATCTCTTACTTTCAAGTGACCTACATCGATGAGAAGAGACAAAGAGTATCATCGGAGTCTGCTTATCTCACCAAAGATGTTCTGGCACGCAAGAATCTCACGGTCGCAGTCAATGCACAAGTCACACGGGTAATCTTCAAGACTGAGAATGGAGAGAAACGTGCAATAGGTGTCCAGGTTGCAAATTCACCTACTGGAATACGTTACCGTGTTTTGGCACGCAAAGAGGTCATTCTCTGGTGAGTATGCAAATGAGAGTGCCCTGCCATATTTCTCATGTGTATCATTCTAGTGCTGGCGCGGTGCAATCCCCCCATGTAGGTAACATTATCACTCGTAACCCTCACTCTACCTAAGCGGTATCTCTAGATTCTCAAGCTTTCTGGCGTTGGGCCTGCTGAGGAACTCAAGGCTCACGGGATCTCCACTGTACATGACCTTCCTGGTGTCGGTTCTAACCTCGTTGACCACCCCGTGGTTGACATCTTTCTCAAAGACAAGCACGATCGTTCATTGAAGTACTTACGTCCTAAGAGTCTCTTTGACGCCTGCAGAGTTCTCTTTGCGTTAATACGGTATCATTTACTTGGTATGGGAGGCCCTCTGGCAACCAATGTGAGCAATCAATATGATTTCGGTCGTACACTTTACCTCAGACTGAACAGTTCGGTGAATCCGCTGCTTTTGTTCGATCTGACGATCCTGTTCTCTTCCCCAAGGAGCAATACCCAGAAGCTCTTTTGGATAGCACATCTGGCCCCGGGGCGCCCGATCTCGAGTTGTTCTCGACTCCACTTGCTTACAAGGTGATTATATCGCCCCTCAGTCTGATTCTCTACGCTGATTGAATCGATATCCCTCAGGAACACGGCAAAATTACCTTTGACGTCCATACTTATGCGCTTCATGTATATTTAGTGAGGTCTCAATTTTCTCAGCGCACTCTTCTATCTGGTTCTGAATGATGGTGAAAATAGACCGCTGAGCACAGGTTCTGTCCTTCTTCGCACGTCCAACCCCTTCGATCTTCCCATTGTCAATCCCAAGTATATCGTACTACTCCTGTTTCTAATTACCATTTTGACCAGTCTTCTCAGCTACCTGAAGGTGCCAGAAGATGCCGTGAAACTGATGCGTGGAGTTCGACTATTGCTTAAAATTGCGCAGACTGAGCCTCTTGCAAGTTACCTTGATCAAGACTTCCGCCGCCCCGACCTTGATCACGGAACACACTTGAAATCAGACGAGGAGATGCTGGAGCTTGTAAAAGAGCGCGTAGAAACCGTCTATCACCCGGCGTGCACGTGCCGGATGGCTCCTCCAGAGATGAATGGTGTCGTCGACTCTCAACTCCGGGTATATGGGATTCACGGATTGAGAGTCTGTGATACATCAGTTTACCCCTGGATTGTTTCCGGGCATACGGTGAGTTTGTCATCCAATCTCCGAGATCTTTCCTGCTGACTAACGAGGGAATTTAGGCTGGCGCATGCTACGCTATGGCGGAGAAACTGGCGGATATATTGAAGAAATCTATTCGTGACTAATAAATGAATGAATCCACACACTAGCTAGATAATCTATGATCTATAGTGTATTCGCAGAATCATCGCTGACAATTGTTGGTCAACTATCAAGAACTCCTGTTGAACTATCAAGGACTCCTTTATACTGACTACGTCACGCTAGGCGACTAGAGTCGAAGATATAAAATACAAAAAGAAAACAAGATTCCTACGACTCGGGCTGTAAAATACCAGATGTCTAGGCGCGAAAAGGCAAGAGGTCTTTCGGAGAAATATTTTCTTTGACGTCATAGTCTTCGGTAACATTATACATTTCGACATGGCTTTCGTCGCGATGGTCAAGTCAATTCGTTCGGCGTCTGCTTCATTCGCATAGGGAGAAGTAGGAGCACCGGGGCGACTCTCGCTCACTGGAACACCGTCATAAGATGAGTAGGCCTCAGGAAGGCTTCACCTGCATGATTGTGGCTCGCCATCTCGTAGATGCTCTGCTAGAAGCTCCCAAGAGAGTTCAGAATATAGAAATTCGTCAATGACATCGACGCAAAAATACAGTTATGAACCAGATGTCGTATCTAGCAAAATCTCCACGTAGAAAGCCTACATCGTGGCGTTAGGACTAGAGCGGAAGTATCAAAGGGTGTTATTGGATCAGCCGAAGTATACCTGTTTGATCTTGCCTGAGTCCCAGAATTATCAGAATCGTGGAAACGGACTCGATAGGCTTGTTCACGAGACGAGATTTGCTCGTGCCAGACCCCTACCCTTGAATCTGTGCGATTTTTCCACCACCAGGGCCGCGCTTTTCGAAGAGGTCGCCCATAAGAGTGCTCAACTTTGGGTCCATATTCGCACATACTGTACAAGTTGCTGTGTCTAGCTAGATAGTTCGTAACTAAATTCTGAAGCAATCAAACTCTGGGGTCATTAGGATATAAACGACGCCTCGTTGAAGATAACACCAGAGACCTCCAGGCCAGAGGAAAGCCCGGGGACAATTGACTCTGGGCCGCTGATTGCAAGAGTTGCAGGGTTGTACCACTGAAGAAGAAATTAATAATGATCGAAACATTACGGCAAGAGACCGACCTGGTAGATATAAGGCTTGGTTCCAGCAACATAATTTACGGCCATCTTCAGGACATACGGAATCTCTGCGAGTACATCAACCTTTTCGATGAGCCCATTGGGTTTCTCCAGACTACCCACATCAACTTCCAACTTGGCTTTAATGGTGCCCGGTGCATCAGAAAGAACTGACGGTCCCTGCCACTGCCACAAGATCTGCTGTGGCGCTTTATAGGTCGTGTCGGGATCATAAACGACATTACGATGCGTGGTTCTCGAGATGACACCCTCATTCGTGGGTTCCTCGTCTGGCCATTTAGTCTCAGCCGTGATCGCAGCAAGCTTTCCGCCGATGACCAATGATCCAATGTTGACCCAGACACCTCCAGATCCTGCACCCTTACGACCATGGGTATCACAAGTCTTGAATTCCATCTGGATTGCTGATACACCTCCATGTTCTTGGCTTTGGAAGTTCCCAAAATTCCAAGCTGCCGCAAGGAGATTCGGGCGCATGCCCTGGATCGCTTGAACCATCATGCTTGGCCCTTGGTACGGCACAGCCTTTCCAGCACTAATGACAGTACCTGTCGCCTTGGTGAAGGGCCAAAATCGATGGATTGCATAACCCTCAGCGTTTTTTGGGTCAGGCCCGAAATATGTGAAACCACCTTTGGGACCTTTGCCCACCTTCCAACCAGGAACGGCAGCTGGACGCGCAATGTCAAAAGATAACTGGAGATCTGCAGCAAGATTGGCAGTGATGGTGTATGATTCGACATAATCAGATCCCGGATTCTGCTTATAAGTAATCGAGAACTCGTCCGCTTTGCAGGACCGTTTGTCGAGACCAGAAGGAGATGTAGCAAAATTGTTCACGTTAACAGATTTCCATATGGTCTGTTTTGTCTTCGAATTGTAGAGCTTGAAAACAAATTGGATAGTCGGATACCACAGCCTAAAAACGACTTGTTGATTTGTATCGCTCTCTTTTTCTTTTAAAGACTTTGCTCACCCAACAGAGGAGTGGATCACTTGGAACATAAGGAACGTCCCATCGTCGGCAGACACGTAGAATATTTGTGTCTCGGTTACGAAGCCACTAGTAGTACAGGTCCATTCTGTATCTTTCGGTTCGAGCTCTCCGAATAACTCGTTCTCCTTAAACGCCTCCGAAACTGGATGCAAGTTTGGAGCTGTTGGATTGACTGGAGGGGCCGTACTGAAGCGATGTCAGGACCGGAAGATCGATATGACCTACAACTCACGAAAAGAGCGAAGAGAACATGTGGTTCAAAAGAATCGCATATATTAGCCAAATGAGACAGAGATGTTTATCTCCGGATATAGTGATCGCCCCTCGGATCGTTCCTCGAGAATTCAGACTCCGTTGGGCAAATAGGACAACCGTCACTACCGTAGGACACGCTAGCGCGATTTACTATTAAGTAGTATCATTGCTCAAGCAGAGCTCATTACGAGACTTTTTGTGTTCCTCATGTGCTATTCCAGCGCTGGTGCGGTGCAGTCTCCCCATGTAGAACCTATGGTCATAACTTGTAATCCTTCCTATCAAGTTTGACGTCGGGGCTGCTGAGGAACTCGAGGCTTATGGGATTTATCCACTGTACATGACCTTCCTGGTGTCCGCTATAACCTCGTTGGCCATCTCGTGGTTGACCTTTTTCAAGACAAGCGCGATTGTAATGAAATCCTTCCGGCCTCAGAACCTTTTTGACTTCTGCAGAGTTCCCTTTGCGTCTATACTATATTATTAATTAACTCTAACTGACAACCGACGTGAAATCAATCATGTTTTCAGTTGTTCACTTTACTCAGACCGAGCAATTTGGTAGATCCGCTGCTTTTCTTCGATCCCCCAATCCGGCTCTTCCTCTAGGCAGAAGTCCTGCTGTCTATTGTATAGTACTCAGGACTTCCGTCGCTCTAATCTCGATCGCGAAACATGACGCTCGTAAACACGGGGAGACTGTATCACCCCACGTGTATGGATATGGGTCGTGGGCGGACCATAAGAAATCTGTTTATGATAAATGCACGAATCAGATGGTCCGTAATCTATGAGAGGAGGGATAGGACGCTGGCAAACTATGTTCAGTGTGATCATTGGATACATTAATATAAACTATTCAAAGATTATATTATATAGACGTGAAAATCGCAAAAGTTTGCGTTGGCCGGGAATCGAACCCGGGGCCAAGCCAAGATCTCCACAGTGGGAAGACTCGATGTTACCATTACACCACCAACGCGCTTGTTATAAATCTCTGGAGCACCATGACATTACGCAAATCGTTTTCCAGATCTAGAGAATGATCGACCAAAACTTGAAGCTTCGATTTGTTCATGTCTGTGCGGAAAAAGTCTTCAACGACCCGTCTTCCCCAGACGTTAAGAGAGGAACTTGAGGGAGTGCCTGGTGCGTAAATCAGTGAATCATCTGGATAGAACATAACAAACATAATATCAGGTAATGATCGTTCGCGCACAAGATACCCTTATAGACCAAAGATATCTCGCAAAGAGGCACGCAAGGAGCAACGTCGAAATCGCAAAAAGAGCAAATCTCAATACTTTTCTGCTGGGAATGCAAACAAACGAAACGCTGAACAAGAAGAGCACGATGAGTCGCCGCAACGGAAAAAGGCAAAACTTGGCCAACATGATGTAGTGCCGAAGCCTAAGCCTACGCCCGAGACCAAATCACCAAAAGTGAAGAAACTAGCTGAGAAGGTGACACCAAAGTCTGTTACCCCACGAACACTACCTCGAATACCAGATCAAAGGAGGGACGACGACGACGCGTACATTGCATACCTCGAGGCGAAACTCGGTTATGCTAAGGGTGTCAAACGGAAAAAGCTTGTAGAAGATGACGGTCTAGATGGCAAGTCGTAGGCTATACGAACTGTCTTCCTGCTAACTTGCAGCTCTAGACCTTTTGGATTTCGCGGATACTCTTGTCGATCCCCGGGATGAACCTAGTATCCACTTGAACAACGTGGACGACGATGTGGACGACGAGTTGAGTGATGAGTTGGGTGATATGGTTGACGAAGACTTGGAGTCTCAGAGGAGCGGATCAGATGATTTGGAGTATGACGATGATGAATGGGACGGACTGGACTGTGCTGGAGGAGGGGAGGTCTCAAATGTTCCAGAGCCCCCACTCACAGTACAAGAGAACAGTCAGTCTAATTCAAACGAGAGAGAAAATGTACTCATCATCCTCTTTAGCAACTCGTTATGTTCCTCCTCATCTGAGAAACAAACAGAATGCGACCGATAAGCCTTCTGAATCAATGATCAGACTTTCCAAGCAACTCAAAGGTCTTCTCAATCGGTAAACGACATGTTATCGCACATAGTTTCCGCTTACATTCCTTCAGTATGAGCGAACAAAACATGGGTTCCATCCTGGATAGTATAGAGGGAATCTATCGGGACAATCGACGTAATGGTATTGACTTTGCTACGCAATCCATTTCCTGGAAACTTACGTTATTTCCAGACGTCACAACGAGCCTTACAACCTTGATCATTGACGGAATTTCCTCGCATTCATCCCTACTGGATTCTTATGTCGTTCTCTATGCTGCATTCGTCTCTAGTTTGCACAAAGTCATTGGCATCGAATTCGGTAAGGTCGATTATCAATGCCGTTTCCGCTCTAAACCCACCCATCTGTAGCGGCTTACTTTGTTCAGAATGTCGTTTTCTCTTACGAGCGTTACTTTGCCACATTACAAGCTGCGACAACAGAAGATGGTGGAAAAGAGTGCTCTAACCTGATTGTTCTCCTTTCCGAACTTTACAATTTTCAAGTTATTTCTTCTGTCTTGGTCTTTGACATTCTTCGTGGATTGCTGGACGCTGGATTGAGTGAGTTTGTGGTAGAACTCCTACTCAAAATCGCTCGAAGTATGTATTGAAGTTATGTATTGTTGTGCAACATCATACTAACTAGCACTTATACAGATTCGGGCCAGCAATTACGACAGGACGATCCGTCTGCCCTCAAGGACATTATTGAGGTCGTACAAAACAAAGTTTCCAACACAAAGGATGCCCTGAGGTATAGGCTCCAATGTTTTCTTGAAGACTACAACTTAAATCTCGTGTAACAGTTCTAGGACTCGTTTCATGATTGAAACACTCACCAATCTTAAGAATAACAAGTCCAAGCGAAACGTCGCCCAGAACCAGGGAGCAGATTCTGTCGAACGGATGAAAAAGTTCCTCGCAGGTTTAAGCAAAAAACGAACTGGTAAGTTGTGATCTTCGGCGGCTAATGAATTGTCAGTAACACTCCTGTAGTTCTTGCACATGAACCTCTACGAGTCTCACTCGAAGATCTACATAACGCCGAGACGAAAGGGAAGTGGTGGCTTGTCGGCGCTGCTTGGGGTGGGGACCCTCTTGTTGATCGCAAGGATGAGATCAAAGCTTCGAAGGAGATCGGAGTTGCAGATCCCGTTGCAGACCTTGTGAAGATAGCGCGAAAGCAAGGGATGAATACCGATATTCGTCGAAGCATTTTTGTGGTTCTGATGAGTAGCGAGGTTGGTATGGATGATTCCGCGCTCTTGCCTTTGCTAAACGAGCTTTATATCAGGACTATGTTGATGCCTGTGAAAGGTTGTCACAGCTCAGACTGACCGAAGTCCAACAACGTGATATTGTGCGAGTCTTACTGCATTGTTGTGGGAATGTAAGACTGCTCCTTGTCAATTTCCTTGAATAGGCTTCATTCTGTTTCAAAG
Source organism: Termitomyces sp. 'cryptogamus' (assembly GCA_020091625.1). NCBI lineage: Eukaryota > Fungi > Basidiomycota > Agaricomycetes > Agaricales > Lyophyllaceae > Termitomyces > Termitomyces sp. 'cryptogamus'. The sequence continues at coordinate 3,032,031 of JAGYZC010000005.1, forward strand.
GAGAAAACGTACAATCCCTATTATACACTGGTCTGTCAGCAGTTATGCCGCACGTCGCACTCATACAAGATCACTCTGCAATTCTCTTTATGGGACTTTTTACGTGACCTTGGAGAGATTTCAGTCGGTGGGACTGAACTCATCAAAAATCTCAAAGATGATGATGGATTTGACTTGAAAACTGTGTCACCCACGAGGATGCGCAACGTTGCCCGGGCATATGGCTGGTGGATAGCAAAGGACTGTGTCACTCTTTCTATACTCAAGGTATGCACCGGTCCCTGCAAAAGTAGGTTTTCCATCCTGACTGTTGCTTCTCAGCCTGTCGACTTCACCTCTTTGAAGAAAACGACAAGGGAATTTCTCCGAGAAATGCTACTCCAGATCTTTATCTGCAGTCAAAGAACGACACCGTTAATTACCTCGAACGCCAAGGATGTTCCTGCAACGCGAAACCGTGGTGCTGTTGAAGAAATATTCATCAAGGCCACCCGAATCCAGACTCTTGCTATGGGTCTGGTGTATTTCCTATCCGAAGCATTCCGCGACGTTTCTAAGGATGGGGAAATGGATATTTTCATCGAGTGGGCAAGCGGATTAGCTAAGGACACATTAAGGACAGGAGTTGACATAGTACCAGGCCTTTAATGAGATCTATCTATCTTGCGTCTAACACAGGGTAAGACTCATGAACGCCGGAGCTATAAACATTCGCTGTGCATTAGCGCAAGTTTTTTCTGGATTAAATATACTTCTTGCTGAGTGTGAACCTCTTCTCAAAATCGGCCACAAGCAGCGAAAATTCTATTCCGACCCACTATATATATAGTTGGTCTTGGCCTTCCCCGGCGACGACGGGAATAGTTTGTTGTGATCGACCAGTGCTATCATGGCAATCCAATCTTCTGGAATGCAACACTTGAGATTATATTGCCCCTTTTCCCACCAAATTCAAAAGTTGGATGTTCTATTCGAGAGCTGATATGTATTAGCATTTGGATGCGAAACCCAAAATAGGAGATACATACTGATACATAAGACGTGTCTCGCTGGTCGAGAAGATGGTCTGGAGTTCCTCCTCTGTAAAATTACAGGCTACGGACTGTGGTGAGCTCATAGCTGGAAAGTATTAATAACATACATGTAATCAGAAAACATCCTCCAGGCTTGAGGATTTCAGCTATGCGTCCAGGATATCTCGCTGCGGGTGATTTGTCATTCTCATCTCTAGCACCGAGCGCAATCGCGTCAAATGTTCCTTTATCCAAGACGAGATCCCAAACACCTTCTGAGCTGGGTTTCATAAGGGGCAAAAGCGGGGGGTCTTGTTGGAGGAAATCGCATGTGTTGAAGGTCACATCCGCTTCGCGTTTGGCAGCTATCAATGTTGCAAGTTTCACCGCGCCAGGACTGTAATCTATACCAGATAGATGGGAGGGGGGATAGCCAGCATCTGCTAGTGCCAAAAGTAAAGTTCCATTTCCGCTTCCAATTTCCACCGTGGAAGGCATAGACGATGATGGAGCGTTTTCAACTGCCCAATCAACCATCCTTTCGACACTTTCCTCACCAAACCTATTATTATGAGTAGTGGTCGGGGCACATGTTGAAAAGTCTCACCAGATCTCCCCTTCATCGCCGATAACCTCGAAATTATCTAGCTCCTCGGCGTAAACATCGTCCCAGCTGATCGTGTATCAGTTTTAACGTCAAAATATGATAATGCGCTGTAATGAGGCGTACTGTTCTTTAGTACCGAGCTTCGAGGGCTGGAGAGAGTCCGCCATCTGGAAGATAACTCTGGCTTAGTCATCTACAAGGTCCAGCCCATCGGCAAATAGATAGAAGGGTGTACGAAAAGGATTCCCAAAAGTAGTGCGTGAGGTAGACCTCAGGGAACATGGAGTCGGGGCCGCCACAACTTTCCATGCATAGAGACAAAATTTTGAAGATAACGTAACAAATGACAAGAGAGGGGTGGGGGTAACAGTGCAATTTGAGGATTATATGCAAATAGTGTAGTACATAATGATACAATAGTAATGCGAACTGAGAGACGACATTATTTTAACCGATAATCTCCAAAAATGCTTGGAACGGGCTCACCAGGCGACATTTACCGACCCCGTCCTCCATCAGTCTTGTCCAAAAGATCTTTTGCTTCGTTGATTTTACTTGCTAGATACGGTGAGCCGCCTCGATCTGGGTGGTTGGCAAGCATGATATGCCGGTGGGCATCCTTGATCTTATTTCGCAACAGGGGTCCATCCCTAGTGACGAACATGAGATTTTCGGATGCGCGCAACAGAGGGAAGAGTAGAAAGACTCACTTGAGCCCAAGAATAGCGAGAGCTTCTTTCCTGTCCATCTTTGCTCGGAACCCTCCTTTCACCCATTGTTCTGCTGCACCTCTCCCAACAAAAAGCCCTTTCTTTATGAAGGACCGACCAAGGATTGCTGCGGCTACAGCACTGACACCAAGGATCACGGGAGTGGCCATGTCGTTCGACATCCACTCAGTACAAAAACCTTCAAAGAAAAGTTATTGATCCACGTGACATCAGAATTCATTTCTGTACGTCTTGAGCTTCGAATCGATGCGAACACGTAAGTACTCATAATGCACAATGCTTAAACTTGCTTAGCTGGTTACACAATGCAGCAGGAATCAGTGTGGAATCTCTTAGGGAAAACTGTATTTTCAGGCTGGTTGAGCCGTTCAATCGTGGCTTTTTTCAATCACAACGTGTGAATGGTGTTCATTACCAAGATAGACGGCCATTTTCTTTATGCGATCCAGGCTTCGAATCAAGTTGCTACAGTTGATACGACTGCTGCGGGCGCGATGCACGCTTTGAACACGGGTTCGCTGCCGAGCCTTCCTTTAAACTAAACCATACCCTGCCATGGAGATTGAACCCACCATTTTCAAGACAAGACATGCCCCCTTCACTCTGGAGGTTTATGATGAAAGCGTAATTACAAAAAACCTTCTTGACACCTTTATCCAGTCCACTTTCGGTGATGTTTTAGGACTGGCGCCAACGTATGGCGCTAAATGTACTTTGACAACACTTGCGATATTCAATGGTACCAAGGCTCTCTTGGTACGCTTCACCAAGTCCAAGTCTAGGAAGACCAAGTCTGCTCCTCACCGCACCATCCTTCAGCCACTTTTACTATCGCAGTACAAGAAAATTGCCTTGAAAATGGATAGACTGGCGGCTGCCTTATATATGGATGTGGGCCTGTATATTACGCGTGGAGTTGACCTGTTGTCCGTAGCAACGGCGAAAGACGGGCGACAGTCTTTCAGCGCCTTCATGCATGCCTTAGGCGGCGAAGTCATGCTGCACAGGACAATTGCTCATGAGTTGTTCATGCAGGAGGAGAAGGACAGCTCCAATTTACGTTATGCCGCTTTACGAGCATGGGCTGCGTATCAAGCTGCATTTTTGGAAACAACTTCCAAACTTCTTGTCAGTTTGCCCGAAGTCAATACGAACGCATTGGATACAAAGGTAAGTGCCGTATACCATCGTTGATACTAGTAACGAGTTTTGACCCAGCATCTCGTGGTCATCGCGAAAGTTATTCGAGATGCCGATCGCATTGTCGCACTCAAGCCTACTCGACAAAAAAACGATATCGAAAAAAATTATAGCCACAAACAAGGGAAGCTTGAACTTAGGTCTAGCCGTTTTAAGACCAGGTTGATGCATCAGACCGACCAGGTATGCTGTCCAAGCACTTTTTCATCCGCAATTGACAACAGCTCCTCTTCTAGACGATAGAAATTCATACGACCAGCAACAAAGCTATATCAGCAAAAGTTACTCGAGTCACAGGGCGTGCTGCCTCTCTTAATCTGCATGACCATTTGTATGGCGAGATCCGATCGGTGACGACGGTGGGTAGAGATGCCCTCACGAAGGCCGAAGAAGTTCGTGACCGCATCGCCTTGGGAGTCTTGACGCGATCAAATGGTATTATGCAACATCCGTTTGTTCAGCGTATTTGGCTGCCGTCGGACAAGGTCTCTTGGGCCAAAACACCCTCATTTTTTCTCCCTGTAGCCATTAACTTTCCTGCAAGAGCATTAAACCTCTCTCAAATCAAAGCCGTCAACGTTATCTTATCCCACAAAGATGCGCATCGTGTTACCTTAATCCACGGGCCTCCGGGAACCGGGAAAACCACTGTTATTGCAGCAGCAGTTACGAGTATTATTTCCTCCGGAGACCCTGAACGTACTGTTTGGGTCGCGGCGCAATCAAATGTCGCGGTTAAAAACATTGCGGAAAAACTGGCTGACGTCGGATTTCTCGATTTCAAGATCCTCGTTTCCAAAGATTTTCACTTTGAATGGTCAATTCAGTGTCTTGACTGAAATATTTCAGGCTCATTGATGTTCACAGGCACGAGCATCTTTACGGAAATATTCTCTCGAATCTGATTCGTTCGGATGACTTTTGTGGGGACATCGTTGGGACAGAACGGCTCTTACTTGGTTCTCGAGTCATACTCTGTACCTTGAGTATGCTCTCGCATGAGAAGTTGAAATTTTTCATCCTGATTGTCCCTCCACAAACCATTATTGTTGACGAAGCAAGTCAGATCGAGGTCGGAGACTATCTACCTCCACTTCAACGCTTTAGAATGACATTGCGAAAGCTCGTACTCATCGGTGACGATAAACAACGTAAGTGCTCTTTTGATCATATTCTGAACACGTTGAAAAATTCAGACTTCTGTAGTCGCACCATACGGGCGAGGCGAGATCCCAGAGCTTCGAAGCATTTTTGAAATGCCACATCTACGCCAAGGTGCCGTCCTGCTTGATACACAATGTCACTATTTCCATATTCTCTACAACGATAGTATTAATATATATCTCGCTACTCATATAGATCGCATGCCAACGCCAATTGGTAACTTCATTTCTCAAGAAGTTTACAACGGTCGTTTGAAAAGCGTACATCCGATTGAGGAATGGCTAAGTTGTTCTTTCATCGATGTAGCAACTGGGCGAGAGGAGAAGTGCGGTAACAGCTGGGTGGTACGATTTCGATTTTATGAATTGCCGACAATTGTTTACTTGTCTTACCATAGAACTTACGCGAGGTCGCCATTGCGACCAGCATTGCTGGGATATTGTATTCATTGGGAAAGTCATTCAGGATGATCACTCCCTACGATGCGCAGCGCTCTAAGCTCGAAGACGCCTTAAAGGGAACCCGAGTTCCTTGGGAAGACAGATGTTTCAATGTTGATTCTTTCCAAGGTTTACCTATCCTCCAATGAATTTTCATCTGTTCTCAGCACCTTTTATTAGGCAATGAGGCGGACTACATAATCCTTTCCGTTGTCCGTTCTGAGAGAATTGGCTTTTTAAAGGATGCTCGCCGTACGAATGTCATGCTGACCCGTTGCAAGAGAAACATGATTATCTTGACAAATCGACGTTTCATCGAAGGGGTAGCATCGTCAACCCTCATCGGTAGACTCGTGAAGGCATGTGGACGTTGCTGGATTGGGACGCAGTCTGTGGTCAATAATGGGTTCCGTGTCTATACATGAAGCCTATCGATACAACATATGTTTGCAGTATGTACTTTTTGATGATGTAAGCGCTCTCGGCATTTTGCTCCGTTGAACAATCTAGCAAGGCGACGAAAGCCTCGCGGCTGTATTTATCAAGTGAAATCAATCGATTGAGCACAACGCGTCTTCTTCCTCAAGCATACGCGTTCACCAACATGCCACCTTCAAATCGCCCGATGAATCTCATGCAAACGCTCATTGACAGTGCTGAATTCAGCTTGCTGAAGCTACCCATTCAGAAGATCCAAGAACTGGAAATCGATCAGGACACCTTCGCAGAGTTTGACCACGCGAAGCCGATTGGTATCTCGCCCGGCTACTCCTCCAAGGGCAAGTTGATCGCACTGGCCGTCGCCGATGACAAAAGCTGCATGATCGTTGACTTCAACGTGTTAATTCCTCGTAACCGTTCAGCTAGAGGAGGGCAGAACATGAACAGTTCAACACTTCCAAGGAACCTTGACGACCTGGAGGAGAAAATTTTGTGCCGTCCAGCTGGAGAGCTCTTTGCTTTTGATATGGGCCCTCTGTGTTTGTCGATATACACAGATGCGAACTTACGCGTCACACACGCCGTGGACATCCAGTCTGGTCTCTCTGCTGTCGACAGGAAGCCTCTGACAGCGATCAAGAACATCCTTGGCACATCCGTTACGATCAAAGAACAGAATGTTGCCAACGTGTTTTACCATCCTGTCTATGATCCTGACGATCGCAAATCCGCTACAGATCTTGCTCAGCGTGCATGGATATCTCAACTCCTTGCAGTATATGGAGATGGAGAAGTTACCTTGGGAAAAGTTCCTAGAATTGATACGCAGAAGTTCCCCACCCAGGTAGAGTAATTACTTCTGAATCTATGCAGCAGGAGATTGATTAGAATGATAAATAGAAACTCAAAACACTCGCGAAGAACACAAATGACACATTACGCCAGAACCTGAATAAGCCAATGAAGATTAGACATGATATCTCGATCGCTACAAATGGGCAAGATCCGACAGCGACATCCCAGAGATTTAGTAACAAACTTCGAAGAGACCAAGTACGAAGCCATAGTATAGATTGCATTTATATTTATACTGATCGCCCTTTGTAGACCGTTGTCCTAGTCACCGAGACTACTTCGGGAAGTCAATACACTACCAGAGGGAAGGTTGGCAATGTCAGAGGCAAAGCTGGCCAGTTATCGACCAATCACTCCTTGGATGGGAAGCTAGTGACAAGTGTGATATCTATTGGCCGTGATGATCCAACTACAGCTGAAGCACAGCGTGCGGCAACTGTGTTACGGGTCCTACAGGGCTTTGAGCAACTCATGGATGATAGTCCTTGGATCCAGAATATTTTCTTCCCCTCTGATGATGCTGATTCCCCGTTAACTTGGCCTCTTGCTTGGTCTCAGGCCAATGATACCTCTCCAGCTCACTTTGATCCTGTCTCAGAAACTCATTCTCCAAATCCTCTGGAGCTTTTACCCCTGAATTCATCTCAACAGCATGCTGTGAACACGATGTGTTCTCCTCTTGATGTAGACCGTATAACTATCATTCAAGGACCTCCTGGTACTGGGAAGACCTCTGTGATTGCTTCTTTTGTCCAGCTTTCCATTCAAGATGGAATTTGGCTGGTTGCTCAATCCAATGTAGCAGTTAAAAACATTGCCGAAAAGCTTATAAAGACTAATTTTCTTGATTGGCGCCTCCTTGTTTCCAAGGATTTCATTTTTGAATGGTTTGTTTACATAGCTTCATAATTCAAGCCCTCTGTTGCTAATGACATTCTTTCCAGGCATGAGCACATATATGCTCAAGACATTACAAACAGGATCATTACTTCTGATCATTTCAAATGGGTGACGCCAAAGGATATCCAAGGCTGCCGAGTCATTCTATGTACATTAAGCATGCTCGCTAATCCTCATATTGTCAAATTCACATCCCAAAACCCTATCAAAACTTTGATTGTTGATGAAGCCAGTCAAATTGAGATCAATAACTATGTCTCAGTTTTGGTCACCTCTAGTAGATTGCGAAAAATGTGCTTTATTGGAGATGACAAGCAATGTAAGTACTTGCTTGTATTCTGCATGCATTCAATTTATGTTGATATCTGTCCTTTAGTACCTCCCTTTGGTCAAGAAGATTTACAAGACCTTCAGAGCATTTTTGAAGTGCCCCACTTACGTCCACATGCCTTGTTTTTGGATACCCAATGTGAGCTGGAATAATCCTCTTATTATATAACCACTTAGTGTATATGCAAGACCGTATGCCCCCACAAATTGGTAACATCATCTCAGACCTGGTGTATGATGGCAAACTCAAGTCCAACCCTTTGCATCCTATTACTGAGAAAACCCAAGCTTGTCGCTTCATTGATATACCTGGCCAAGAAGAGAGGAATGAAGACTCTTATATGGTGTGGTTTACAATTTGAGCTCCTTCACATCTAAAACTCACATGGTCTATTCAGAATCTTTCTGAATGTGATGCAGTCATTAAGCTAGCTTGGCACCTCCAAGAACAACAGAAAGCATATCAAATCATCACTCCATATGATGGCCAGAGAAGCATCATTGAAGGCAAGATGAAACAGGTACCAGATCTCAACTGGGAAAACAAGTGTTTCAATGTAGACTCTTTCCAAGGTTCTTTTCTTCACTATACTGTCTCTATTGAAATACTTATGCAATAGCAGGGAATGAAGAAGACTATATTATCATTTCCTTGGTCAGGTCCAGGGGCGTTGGATTTCTGGACAATAAGCGCCGGACCAATGTCATGCTTACTCGTTGCAAGAAGGGCATGTTCATTGTATCCAGCCGCAGGTTCCTTTCAGGACATGGTGCAAACACTTTGGTCGGAGAGCTAGCAGAGAGGTTGGGGCCTGGTGCATGGTTGGAGCAGAAAGATTTGGAGGAAGGAAAGTTCTAATATTTTTGACAGAGAAATTAATCATTTTCTACCATGGGAAAAAGGGAACAGAATTATATGAGTAGCAGACAGAAAGAAACTTGTATGTTTGATTCAGTCCCCCTTTCTCTCTATGGTAGAAAATGATTAATTTGTTCCATAAGTGTACATGCAGGAATCACATGAATTGGTTTCCTTGTGTGTATCAATGTTAGCTACTCAGAGGTGTGAAGTTACTAGATGCTCCCCAGCATCTGAAGATGAGCAGAGAACTCTCATCTCATATAAGCTGTCAACAATACTCTGCTTCAGTCTATCTGTTGATGTAAGAGGGCTTGAGTGTTTAGACTCAATTCCAAATTTGATCATGTCTGGAGCAGCAAGGTCTAGAATAAATCAATCATTGACATTGTTGCAATGGAACGAACCAAGTTGACTTACAGTTGATCCCATAACCATCTTGATATGCTGCCCCAAAACTGCACAGTCCAAGTATCAGATACGTAAATAAAGCACACTATTAGTGAAACCTTACCCAGTGCCTCGAAAGAGATGTCCCGCACTCAAGCCACTCGTGCTCAGTTTCCACTGTTGGCTGCGGTCAAAGAGCTCATCACGAAAGAGTGGCGCCTCTTCTCCATCTTGAGGTCGCAGCATCAGCCGAAGGCCGAGAAGATGCCTGTCAATTCCTCTTCCAGTCGCGGCTTCTTTTGTGAGGCGACTGTGCGTCTTGATTGCGCGTTGTAAGGCTGCATACCGTGCCGTTGCCTGGAACCAACAATTAATATATTCTGCTGTGGCAGAGTCACCTATAGATAGCATACAGTAGATTTCGGGTCGACCATCTCAAGGACCCATGCCCTGCTATCCCGTGTTAATGTACGAAGCGTTTCAGTTCGTCCGTGTTTGAACATCCGCGTAAGCACCGTCTCGTATGTGGCAGTGAATTCTCCGCGAGTTTTGTACCATGCGAGTTGAAGTGCCATCTGAATATAGGCATCTGGTCCGAATTTAGCTGTGCATACTTTTTCAGACAGAATAACCATTTTTACGAAGTAATCGACCCACCTAGACTTTTGATCCAGTCGGTACCGTAGCCTTGGAACCATAATACACTATCATCCGAGTCCTCGATGATCTTAATTGCTCTCGCATGCGCGGCGTCGCATTCCTGACGGATCTTATTGTTTGCGACCCAGTCCAATCTTTGCCAACCACCAGGATCAGTATCATTCAGCGTACCATCAAAGGCAGCCTCGTCTATGCCTTGTACGATTCCATATTCAGACACAATGCTCGGAACCAGGGCATCGCAGGGAGCGTGTTCCCCTGTGGCACCGGCATGCGTGGAAGGATCAACGATTATTGTGAAAGGTTTATCCCAGAAGCGATTTGCAACGTTGAGGTGATGAGCGCGAATCGTGTGCAGGTGTGAGTCGAGGGCCTCTTGGGAGATACCCTGTGGACTATGAGTGGGATGAGCGGCGGGCGGAATGGTGTGAGTCATATGGTCGAGGCTCAGGGCCATGACAGAAGAAAGTATCGTTTGATACGTCGTTCGGTTTCTAGGGTGGAGAGAAAGTAAATAATGTTGGTTCTAGGAGATAATATAAGTGACAGTGTTGGTGTGAGTTGATGACGCGTACAACGGCCCAAGCGTCTCGGTTGTCTGCACTCAAAACACCAACAGGCAGAGCCCGCTCTCCAGTTGCTAGCCGTTGCTCTACGTCTAGTACAACAGCTCGAATACGAGTCGCTATCTCGCGAGGAGTCATTAATTGAGGTATATCGGTAGGTGAATCCGGATGCTGATACACGTCTATAGCGTAAAACCAATTATGAATCGATATTAAAAGTTTGCGTGAGTCTGAGGAGTCTGGAGGTGGAGGAGAGCATATAATGTCGCAGAATTGCGCGGGTATTCGTCCGATATTGAACATCTTTTGTGTACTCCGACGGAGCCATATGCCTAAGTGACTATTGAATATTTACATGGTCTTTACGTATGGTTTCGGGACAAACCTGTGCGAGTGGTGTCAGGATGGATTTCTCCGCTATTCAGAAGCAATGTCAGGATGAAATGGTAAGAAAGAAGTCCTTCAAGACGTACTCATCAAGCTTTCCCTTAAATTCCAACACTCGGTGTACCAGCCAAGCGGCTCTTCTTACTTGCCAAAGAGTAATTCCGGCCCTGTTGTCGCTAGATTCGCCAGTCAAGGCGCTCTGAGGTATAAGGTCGTCGTCATGAAATGCAAGCCACCAGTTGGAATTAACGAGGAGGGGTGCTCTCCATTCTAGGTAAGCCTTTTCCATCCAAAAATTGTCATCGAGCCAATTATCAGATGATGCTCTATCGAGTGCTTGGTGAAGCTGAGTATTGGGTGTTTATACGAAGACGGAGGGGGCGGACCGTGCAATCTTTGCTGCAAAACCTTTCCGATTCCAGACTCAAAAGACTGAGCCCACTTGCAGCGGAGAGAATATGCTGATTTAAACGAGGACTTCCCAAGCCTCTCATCCTCTAACAGAAGAGGTTCCAGCGAGGCAAGGTATCGGTCAAGAGTTTGGCGCAGGTCAGGAACGGGAAGACGAGGGAGGGCCGAGCGTGCTCTTGGGGTAGAACTGGTTGAGGACGAAGATAATGAGCGCATCTGCGAGACACGCCGTCGGAGCATTTGCACAGCGACCTCTCCCGGTTTCCTGCTCAAAAGTTACGGAAAATACCACGTGATGCATCTAATCTAATATCAACCACGCTTGTTATCTACAGTACCGTAGAATGGTTCTTACCCTTCCCCTACCATGCCTGTCTCTCAGCGTGTCACACATTGGGTCGACGAGAAATATAAGAAACCACGCGTAGATCCAGTATGTTTTCGCGATTTTAGCTCTTATTTGTTTGTATCTTTACGCATTCCAGGAGTGGCTCGATCAGTGTTACGAGTGGGCTATTGACTCAGACCCGCCCCTTGACCCCGAAGCAGACTTTCATGCACTCATCAAGAAGATTGACTATCAAATTTTACAGTCCAATTTCAGTGACTCCATGCTTCCAGGGACCGGGCTACCGACCAATATAGCAGACACCAATACAAAAGTTGTCCTAACAGGGCAAGAAATGCATGTGGAAGTCGTCGCGTTGACAGAAATAGGACATAGTGCATTCTCCCTGAACCAGACACGGATCGCAAGGGAAGAACGTATGAAGGAAGGAAATATTGTCGATGATCCTGACCAAGAAGGTGATATTGATGTCGCTGGCGAAGGACCAATGCCAAAATACTCCAGAGGCATGCTACACTTCCAACTGACAGACGGTATGACGACAGTTCCAGCGATAGAGTATCGCTCTCTCCCACAACTGTCCCTTTCAACTCGCCTTGGATATAAGGTTGTGATGTTCATCACAACCAATTACCGAGAAACTGTATTGATTGAACTATTTGCATTATGCAGATGAAGTTGAAGAACGTGCGCGTCCACAAGGGAATAGTCTGGCTTGAACCCAACACAGTTGTATTGCTGGGTGAGGAAACACAAGAACGTAATGAGAATCGTGAAGCCGACTTTGCCAGGAATCTTCGTACACGAATGAGGTGAAATCTACTCAGCATTCATTCAATCTGACTGATCATACACTCAAAACAGACTACCTGAGGCAGCAGTGGCAGGGAACAATGATGTAGTTCGCCCAAATCCAGCACCGCAACCTTCTGTCAACCGTTCCCCTCTGACCGAGATTTCACCCCCTCCTTCCCCACCCGCAAGGCACCATGACAACGATGATGCGGACCTCGAGAACCGGCGTCGCCGCATTCCAGTTAGCAACCCTGATCCCCCGGCGTTCAGCCGCACCACTGCACCACGCTCCACCAGTCAAACCGTCACGACTACATCTTCATTTTTTGCCGACTCCATTACTTCAAGGTCGCAAACCCTTGTTGGCACCCAAACACCAATACTTTCACTTTCCCCAACAATTCGTCAGACCAGGCCAAATCTTTCGCCGCCGCCTGAGATACAGCCGGAAGATGAGCATTTCTGGTCAGACGATAACAACGAGGATCTGCGTACGTCGCTGAGCTCTGGAGAAAAACGATTTGTTGACGATTTCGGGGCCCTTGCTTTGAATTTTATAGCTAGGTTGCGGGCGAGACGAGGATTGAGCCTGAACTCGACAGGCACCTCGACACAAGATAGGGGAAATAATGCCAATGCCTCATTGGGGAGGAAGGGAAAAGAGAAGCAGGTCGAACCGAATGTTAGCTCGGACGAGTATGAGGATGATATTGTGTTTGACAAAGACGTGTTCGCGGGCCTAGATGCTATGGAGAAGGCTATGGAACATACCTCTAATAACCATCCAGCTTCTACGGTTGGGAGTGGATCATCAGGAATTGGAGTCAGAACGAGGGCAAACAGGACTGGGCCGGAGATTATCATGATCGAGGACAGTGACGACGACGATAAGGAAAACAATCCCGTCGCAACCCGTCACGTTCGGCAGCGAAGGGAGTCAAGTATCATCGAGTTGTCGGATTCTGATTGATATTGTATCTTTTTGTTGTATTTTAGGCATGACTCCGTATACCAGGGATCAGTCTCAGTTGTTGTAGTAGTTATCCTGTTTCTTGAAGTTGTGGATGCTGTGTAATACGAATCATGTAATGTATACACGATTAGCTCCAATCATTAAAGAAAACCACTACTTGACCGCAGGCGGAATGTTATTGCAGATAGCGGATGAGGTAGTCAAGGACCAATTATACAGATTGAAAATTGTTTTACATACACAAAGGTCTTCCTGAGTAAAGAATGAAGTCGTCAACCTAAAACAGCGACCTTGGCCTTCTTCTTCTTCCTCGTGTCTTTGGAGAAAGCGCGCCAGCTGTCTACACGTTGCTCCCGATTGTCTAGCAAGAACGTGAAGACGTGAGCAATTACTACGGAAACCCACAAAAAAATCACATACCTTCCCACTGCTTGTCTTCTTGTGCTTTCCGTTTCTTTGCAGCAACCTCTTCGTCCTTCTTCCTTGCCTCGAGGCCTTCGTTTGCCAAATTCATCTTGACAGCCCTAACAGGAATGGAATGGTTGAAAAACAACCCTTGTTATATAGACAGCGTTGACTCACTTTCTTCGTCGCACTTCCTCGTCAATGAGAAGCTCCTTGGATTGCAGGCGTAGTCGGACCTTGTATGATGGCTCGAGGCCCTTGAGTGTCGGGTCAGTATCAGGCGTAGATGAAGGGAGATTCAGCGCCTTGAGAATCATTAAGCGGGCTTGATTTATGACGGCGTCCAGGTTTTCGCGTTTGTCCTTGTCTGAGAGTTCTGACTCGGCCTATGGACTTTCTAATCAGCACAACATGAACTCGTAGCAAGGGGAACTTCATGACGTACCTTCTTCAACACGTCAAAGGCTTCAGGGGCACGAGGATGAGGGGTCTTATCGGGATGAATAACTAGAATACAGATGATTCAATAGGTTATTTAGTAATTGTCGAGCTAAACGCACATAATGACAAGTGCTTATATCGGCGTTTGATTGCCTCTGGTGTGGCATTCTCTTCTATGTCTAATACATCATATGGACTGTGAAAGACGGAGCCCATTCAGCTGGATCATAAGATAGAAATGTCTATGAAACACATACTTAAGCTTGAACGCCTTTAGAATGCGCTCGACTTCTACTTCTCTGTTGAACGCAGACTCCTCCCGACTGAGAAGCTTCTCGAGTTCAGCATTACTGATGCTGGCGGAAACTGGATCAGCTGGTGGCTTGGAGGACGAGGCTGAGGACATGAGGGGTACCAGACAACTACACAGCCTGGCGCGCCCTAAATTGCTGTCGGCCGGCACGTGCACTTTGACACCCATGTCCATTTTCCAGCGGACGAGCGCGTTGCGCGCGTGCAGCAATCATATACTCCTGGTGCGTGGCTTATTCTAGTGTGCGTACTGTGCTCACCAGCAGCGAAGAACCTGTAGGCAGCTACCCATCGGAACACGCCTGCTCGCTCTTTACTTCACCGTAACCTGTGGCGGAATACATCGACCCAAGCTTCATCGCCCAAGTCTTCTCCCAGCCCTTCATCGCCCAGGTCTCCTCCCAATCCTGATGCACTGCATCAGCTATCACTCAATCGTCAAGCAGCTCGTGCTGCGAAGAATAGGGCATTGCTCATGTATTCGTCTGCGGTCGTAAGTTTTATGATATCATGTGTTTCGATTCCCCCGAACTTCTTTAGATTATAATTGCTGTAGGTGCAAGCTATGCAGCAGTGCCACTTTACCGGATATTCTGTGCTGCAACTGGATTCGCTGGGACGCCCAAGGTTGGGACAGGACGCTTCGAGCCGGAGCGCCTTGTGCCAGTAGAGAACGCACGCCGAATCAAAGTCCATTTTAATGCAGACAGATCGGAACAGCTACCATGGAAGTTTACGCCTCAGCAGAAATTCATAAGTGTGCTTCCTGGCGAAACAAGTCTTGCGTTCTACACTGCAAAAAACCTTTCCTCGAAAGATATCATTGGAATTGCGACGTATAATGTCACTCCAGATCGAGTATGTAATTTCGGATCATAGTCCCAGACTACTCATGTTAATGTGTCACATAGGTTGCTCCCTATTTTTCCAAGGTCGAGTGTTTTTGCTTTGAAGAACAGAGGCTTCTCGCAGGCGAAGAAGTAGATATGCCCCTTTTGTTCTTCATTGACAAAGATATTCTGGAAGATCCGGCTTGCAAGAATGTAGAAGACGTCGTTTTATCATACACGTTCTTCCGGTTCGTTCTTTTCCTGCATGTCAACTCTTCATCCGTTTTGAGTAACTTGAAATATACAGAGCACGAAGAAATGAGAGAGGTCAGTTGGAGCCCGATGCAGACGAGGATAGGGTGCAAGCATCCCTCGGTTTCAGTGGGTACGAAAATGCGCCTAAAGCTGAAGTGCGTAACGTAGAGTCCGCAAAATCCCCGCCCTTGAGCAAAACGTAATCCCATTAGATTGATGTAGTAAATTATTTCTAGCTACTAATCCGCCGTTCATAATTGGCGTACTTGTAGACTTTCTATATTGTCTGCCTTGCCAAGAGTTGATTCTTGAGTGATTTTCCGCTTGATTTTTGGCCGAGGGCGCAAACGTGCAACTACTTCGGGGTCGGGAGCAATCACAACTTGGTCTGTAGCATCTGGCGCATAAAACTCATCACTGTTGCGGTCTTGCTCAGACATTTGTTTCTTGGATCGCGACGTCCCCGCACGTGAAATCGTTTTCTTGCTCCGCCCTCTTGTTGATCTTGATGAGCCTTCTCGAGGCTGGCTTTTCGCAGCAGATTTTGCTTTTTTCCTAGCAGGCATGGTTTCAAGCTCTTCGTCCTCGGATTGGGACCGCGACGGAACGTTGCTGGAGCTTCTTCCTCGTTTTCGTCGAAAGTCGTCAACAATGTTCTGTAATCGTTTGCTCGTATATGCCTGGCGCTTCTTTGGTGCGAATGAGCCACTGCCAGCAGACATATCAAAGAACTCCGTCAAATTGCTCTGTTTATTCAACGCAGCAGCCTGCAAAGTACATCTGAGTAACGGAACGTCCCGTTTTTGAAGTTGGCATACCTGGCCACGTTTGTTTATCCTTTGTATGATTGGCAGGAGAATCTCGTCCACTTTCGCTTGACTCCAGCCCAATTCTTGATGGAAAAACCTAGGGGGAAAATCGCTTTCTGAATCTTGTACATGACTGTGAGTCTTAGACTCACGCGCGAAGGGCATCCAAGTCTGGCAACCCCCACTTAAAAGGCTCCTCCGAGCTATCGACCGTGGGGTGATAGTAAGCGTCCCTCTTTAGAGCAAGTTGTCAGCAAGAGAATATGCATAACGATTGACGACTTACCACAGCCGGATTAGGCCAGTCTTCGGATAAAAAAAGATCTTTGAATCTCTTCTTCTAGATCAAGAGTCAGCATGCGTAATGTTCAAACAGATCTCAAACTTACAAACCGCTTGCGAAACTTCGACTTATTGTCCTCCTCCTTGTCCTTCCCTGATTGGACCTTTATCCACCACTCTCTGAATCTGATAAGACCATCTTCTCCAGGGAATTCCTTCAAGAGTTCCATCGCTACGACAGGTCCGACACCAGGAAGTCCATCTGTGTAGTCACTTCCCAAAAGATACGCCAAGCGAATCAATGTGTCGCGTTCCAAACCGAGATCACGACTAAGATCGCTGAGCAAAAAACACTCCACCGTTTTTGACTGATTGAACATGTTCTTGAAGACGCGGTGGGCGCCAAATAGAAATATATCGGAGTCGTCTGTAATTACGCCGTCGACTAGCCCTAGTGACACTAGCTCAGCGCACTGCGCTTCAGCTTCCATAGGTGCGGTAATATATGGTATGCCAAAAAGCCGTAACATCATCTGTGTGAACAAAGGAAGTAGACCGAATGAAACAAATAATGAACGTTTGTACCATGATTTGAGATACCATCTGTTGGGTGATGTCTTCAGAGTCACGCATGGCGGCTTTTCGCTGTTGATTCAAGAACTTGATCTCTTCGTCGAGCTCGCGGCGAGCATCCTCGATATTCTTGCCTTTCACTTGGGATATAAATCGCGCATAATCACCCTCCTCTGCATCGGGATCCATTTCTTTAGCAGCATCAAAGTCCTGTACTGGGGAACTTGGCCTGCCTGATGGGATAGCGAGCAATTCATGAGAGGGTGATGGAGAACGAGACCAGGGAATGATTTCTACATCATCATCCTCAGACGAAAGAGTGAATAAAGGTCCCGTAGTCCCTTCATGGTCTCCCGGGCTGGCCTCCAATATGTCTTTTGACAAGGAAGATAGTGGGGGGGATTCACTCTGAAGGGTTAGCTCAGCGTTGACAACCCGAATCGGACCAACAACCTCAGGTACAGGATGAGGGTTAGAATTATCCTCAAGTTCTGCATCTATCGGTTCAAGAAACTCCGTGTTTTCCACTACCGTTTGTGAAATCGATACCTGAGTTTCTATGTTATTATCGTTATCCTTGGTCAACTCCGCAGAAGGGGGGATAACCTCTTCGAGGTCGTCGGAATCCGAGTCGGGATCCATCGTCTCAGAAGCTGCCGGCGGTTCCTGTAATGTGTAAGATGCTCCAGACTCAGAGGTTGAACTGTCCTGCAATACATCCACTGGTGTGTGGTCAAGACCTGATTTAAGCCGTTCTATAATAGATGTCACGTTATGCGGGCTTTGAGGATTATGCAAGGGTTCGTTGGACTGGGAGAGTCGGGCAGCAGTATCAGTGTGTGAAGATAATGAAGAAAGAAGTGTAGGTCGCCCAAAGATTGACGTTTGTTTCTTTTGACTCTGCATGGTAAAAATGGGCGGTCGAGTAGGCCCAGCATTTGCAATTGACAAAGCAGTCTCGAGCCTAGAAGGAGACTCAAACACAAGGTCATCATCATTGGAATCAGGAGATGGTGATTTCGGGAGGTGCTTCGTCAACGGGGCAGGAGTTGCCGGTAGCTTTGAAGATGATGCTTCACTGGGAGGGGGCCCAGACCTAGGCTTGTTGGGGGTATATGCTTGCTCAAGAGATTCTTGAATAGCAATCGCAAGCAAATCATCATCGTAGTCATCTTCTCCACCATCACCATAGCGTCGATCTGGCGGTATGTCCTGAAGAAGTTCTTCATCATCCTCCAAATCAAACAATGGTTTTTTCGCCGTGTCCTTCCGGTCAATCCGGCGTGTTGATGCTGAATGCTGCTGGCTTGACCTATTCCCTATCGCAGACAGAGCCATTGACCGCTGATATTCACGAAGGTCTGGATCGGGAGCAGCAGGCACTGATCTGCAGGATCGGTTGGTGCACAAAGTATGCAGACTTTTGATAAGCCCTTACATTGGAATCTCTTCCATATCATCATCGCTATCATCCTGGACAACTTCTGTGTCGTCTTGATCGATCTCTATAGGTTTCTGCTTTGTTCCGTCATCCCGTATTCCCAAAATCCAACCTCCGCTTTCTCCTTCATTCTTAATCAACACATATTCTTTATTCCGTTCACTTGCAATGCGGACTGGAATAGAGATATGCGCGCTTCCAATGGTGTCTGTTGTCACCAATAGCTGTTGTGTTAACGTATTGCGCTGCTGAAGATTCTTTATCTGTTGCTTTGAAAAGTCCATGGGAGTAGGCGCGTTTCGTAGCATCTTTTGTAGTCGTGCATATGAAGTTTGACGCGACTTGAGACGCAAGTCTCCCACAATCTCATACTGAACCTCAGTAGGGAGTTCACGAAATGCAGGCGATGTCACATCAAAATCCTCAGGACGCATCTCCTCGATGAACGCCCGAAGCTCGTCTTCAGTAGCAAGACGCGGATCGGGCGCCGCACTTCGAGTGGCCTTGGCGACTGCTGCCTCCATATCGACATCAGGAAGTTTGTACGGATCGTGATCATAAAATTTGGGTTTCTTAGACGACGACGAAGGAGTAGGAGGCTGCTTTCTGGGAGAGGCTTTGGGAGCACTAGACTCGATATCTTCAAGATATACAGTATTATCATCCAAGGCGGGCGCAGACTTCTTTCCTTTGCCCTTTGTGCTATAAAGAACAAAACATCAATTCAAATGCACGTGTGTCCTAGGCAAGTGATTTCTCACCTAGCATCAGCATGATTGAGAGCTTCACGCCTCATCTGGGCCGCAAGTAATTTTTCAGCGAGTTTAGTATGACTGGCAGCGGCCCCGCTTTTCTTCTCTCTCCTCTCTCTCTGCAACAATCTCTACATCAGGAACTCACAAACACAACGCAGAATGAATGAATGCATACAAGTGTAGTTTTCTTCAAAACTGGTGCTCCACCATCAAATACGAAGACCGGCTTGATACCATAGAACAATAATTTAGAAATTCGGCGCAGAAAACCAAGAACATGAGCATTAACAAGGACACGTCCATCCTTGTCTCTCATAGTCGCCTGAAATTGGTATAGCCAGATACTTGAATCAATAGCCATAATTTTCCCTTCAACAGTCTCCAGTCTGTATAATGCAACTTGTGTATCAATTCGAATGAAGTCTACAAAGTCAAAATGACCAACAGCACCGGTCGTCCTACTGGCGTCAGAAGACTCCATAGGGACTTCACACCCATTGAATGCAACCACCATTCGAATTCAAGCGATACTCATACAAGTGCAGGAAACAAACAAAAAAAGAGTGAAATGAGATCAAGTCCATGTGACAATTACGTAAGATCCAATAATAATGGCATGGAAATATCGTGAGCAGAGAGGTATCGAAAGAGTCTAAGTATATAAATAGTCCCGTTTATCCCTAAGGTTTTGGACTCTCAGCGCGAAGCGAGTGTCCACCACTGTCGATCTGACGCGCCAAAGGAGAGCTTCGGCGAGCCGGAGAGCTATTTCTTGAGCCTGAATTTTGACCACTGATCGCGGCAGGAGGGGCGAGGCCAGCATCATTCATGTTTGGCGGGAATCGTGCGTCAAAAGCGGACATCCCAGTCATCTGCATACCTATAGAAGGCGCCATTGGCATCTGTCCCATCATAGGCATGCCCATCATCGACATACGCGGGTCAAACCCCATATTCCCCGGCATTCCAGCCATGTTGGGATTGAGAGGTTGTGTTCCTGCAGCACCATCGCCACCCACTTGTGATCCAGCCACCGAAAACGCCATCATCGCCTGCTGATACGCCTGAGCGGCTTGCTGAGCAGCAAAGAAATGCTGAGGGTTAAAGCCTGGCATCATTCCGGGGTACCCCATCTGGCCCGTCATCATAGGCGCCATCCCTCCTCCCGTCATCATCGGATTCATACCGCCTCCAGTCATCATAGGGTTCATACCCATCATCGGGTTCATCATCATCATCGGGTTCATTCCAAACCCAGGGAATTGTCCACCGTACATCGAACCACCTTGCTGCATCTGGTCAAGCTGTTGTCGTTGATGCTCATCAAAACGACGCTGCCTATCCTCAGCCAAGCGTTTTTCCCTTTCACGCTCCGTCAGAGCCGCACCAACACCTCCTTCCCGTTTTCTTTCTCTTTCATGTGCAGTAATCGCACCAAGAAGACCCATCTGCGGAGGAGGCGGCTTATTTGGAACATTGATAAGTGATGCACCTGATTCTCGAGCCAACTCCTCTTGTCGTTTTGCAGATCGGTCCTGTTTATCTTGTATGCCAGCCGAAAGAAGCCCTTGGGGCGTGAATGCCTTGGTCATGGACTCTGCTGGCTCCAGCTGAACAAATGTATCATTGCGAGGCGGGTCATTTCGATGAGGTTCAGTAGTCGCTGTGCGTCCAGGATCGAGGGCCTGACTCCACAAATTCTGACGAGCTACGCCAGGTTGAGGGAACTCGGCTTGCGTGCGAATTTGAGTGCCATCTGATAACATACGGGGCGGCGTTGCCCCGGCTACCGAGTATTGATCTGCCGTGCGTCGAGGCGGGTTAAGATCTTCCTCTGAATATATACATATTAATTCATCATATACAACTGGAGGTAGAACTGTCAAACTCACGATAACTGTTCCTCGGAACCTGAGGTAGAGATCGAAGAGGTCTCAAATGTGAATATGATTCTCCCGTCTGCTCGCCGGGCTGTTGTCGTTGTTGAAGAGAGTTGGAAGATGACGCAAAGCCAGTACTCTGTTTCTTCGTTAAAGACGGTTCTGTATCAGAATCGGCGTCATCGTCATCTTCATCTTCCTCTTCCTCCTCTTCGTCCTCTTCTTCACTGCTTTCATTCCACGAACTAGACGCCTGAGACTTTCGCTTTCCATTCACACGTCCCGGTTTGTGAGTAGCAATCTGATGGGCGGCTTGCTGAGCCTGGACCTTGGCCTTCCTTTCCGCAGCCTGTTTCGAGGGTGCAAAAGACGACTTGTACTGTGTAGCATGGTCATTAACCGTAGGCGAAGGAGTCTTCTGTATATGCAACGGCTCAACGCTGGCTTTCGGTGGCGACGAAGATTTGTCATCCACAGAGAGATACGACAAGGCCGCTAGGGCGTCGAGGTCAGCCTCTGATGAAGCGGATGGCTGAACATGCGTCAATTCCATCTTGGCCTGCGATGGAGTTTTATGCTGTTCTTCGCTATGAACGTCTTCTTCTTCGGTAAATTGATGGGAAGAAATGCTGTCCGCCGCGTTATAAGGACGTGTCGTCGCTTGTGCACGTGCCCCTGAAGGCTTACGTCCGAGCCCCTGACGCGAGGGGCTGGAGTGATCAGCCGAGACAACAGCCGGCATGGTCGAAGCCTTGTTTGGAACGGGAGATCTCTCAATGAATGCCATCGGGGTGTTTTGGCGAACTGGTTGGTCCCTAGTCCGATTTGAAGTAACTCCAGGTGGTGTGGGGGGGTCGGACGAGGCAGACTGGGAAAGGCTCTCGTCGGATCCAGAGTCGGTCTGTTCGATGATTGTCGTTGGGACGCGTCGGTGGACTGGAAGGTCGTCAGAGTGTTGTTGCATGTAGAACAATGCCCCGGCCTCGCTCAAGAGATTGTTACTGTCCTCCGACTTGAGAGCCGGGGGGGCGTGGTCCAGAGAAATTCGTCCGTCGTGACTTTTGATGGTACCCAGAGAACTTCGATCAAGACTTTTGATAGTACCGTGCGGGGAGTATGGAGATTTCAGAGTGGGTTGAGGTACTACGATGGAATGAGGGGATGTGAGGATTGAAGCACGATCGGTCACATCCATGCTGTGTCGTGGTGATTCGTCGTCTTCGCTGAGAATGGAATGGGGAGAGGTAAGTACCGAGACACTCCTTTTGGGAACTGTCACGAGAGTAGACGCGGATCCCAGTGAAGACGCAGGCGGAGATACTGGGACCGGAGGCGACGAGACAGTATACGAAGGAGGTGACTGTTGCGCAGTTGCAGACAATGCACGCGAGGCTTCTGTTCCAGGCAATACGGCATGCGCATCAGTCTGCGACTTGCTAAGAACGGAGGTAGTCGAATCGACTCTGGAAGAACCTCTGGTGTTAGTTTGCGTATCAAGACTGCGTCGTCCCGACACCGAGCCAACAATGGAGGGAGACCGGGCCGACGATTCCACTAGCGGGGGCTCAGTAGGCTCCTGACTGGCCTTTGTCTGCCCAAGATAGCTGCTTTGTGTCGACGGCACCTGTGGCGCAGCGTACGTGTCAGGCTCGGATTGCCTTCTGACGGGCGACAATGGTTTTTCTTCTTCAGGCGGGGTGGTGCCGCTGAAACTCAGCGGAGGCAGCTGGAAGTTGGCGCCATCGGACTGCGGCTTGTCCACGGCGGGATTGCCGATGGGCGGCAGCGTGGGCGGTTTGTCGACCGCGATCCGGGGAGCGGGGATGGCCTCATGTCCGCGCATCCGATCGAGAAGAATGCCGATCAAACGCGACCGGATGGAAGAGGTCGATTCGTCACGGGGATCGAGTGTTTCGGCCAGTTCGCGCGCAAGGAACAGGAGCTGGAGATTTCAGTCAGCAAGTGAAGGCCCATCCATCACAGGAAAACATACGTCTTTGCTCGGTCCTACAGGGTAGGCAAACATAAGAGACGCAGGATCCCGAGGGTCCCATGTCCAGCAGTCAGGGCGTCCGTACATCTCAAATGCATCGTGTATTGCTGCCAAGGGATGGCGTTGAAACGTGATCCATTCCAAATGTCACAATATACTGACCGATTATCCACTTCAACATTTCCTCTGGCTGCCCGACACCAGCCTCAGAATCGGGCATAACCAGCACCCAGCCCTCGCAGTCCTTCATCCCTGCAGCCAGTTCTTCATCCCCAAATGTTCCTTCAACCTTGATCAACGTACTCCGGCTGATGAGCTCAGGCCGCTCAGGATACACTGCAAACGCTTGCGTGATGTTTTTGAATGTCAATAAAGCCTTTTTTCTGTCCTTCGGCCTTGTCGACGCGTACATCGAGACGATGGGTTTCATAGGTAATGCAGGAGCATTGTCGCGCGCAAACAAATTAGAAATTCGTTTCTTCCTTGGAAGGGATGCGTTCGGAGTGGGAACGCCTCCGATGCCTCCTTCGTTGGGTCCTGGACGGTCTGCATGGCTGCTCTCGGCCCCAGCGCTAATGACCATCCACATGCGCTTCCAATCAGTCTGGCCTGCGATACGGATACGGACCCAGCCTTCCAGCCGTCCACGTAAGAGTGTCGAAGGCGCATTAGGATCTAAGAAAAAAAAAACCATGAACAAACGAAGGCAAGGTGGGGATGCTCCTCACTCTTCAACGTTATCCGGAGCAGATGCGCTGTATAGATCTCTTCAAGACGGGACTTTTCCCAAGAAGAGAGTCGCAAAGCAGATACCCACGATTTCAGCGTGAACGGATCAGGGCACGAGAATAACAGGATGTTGGATCCCCCAGTCGTAAGCGCAAAAACATTCGAGTACTTTTGGTTCTCTGGAGTCGTGACGGCACCAATGAGCTGGATGAACTACGTATGTAGGAGGGAATTCAGTCCACGGCCATCAGGAACTCCGTAGTACTTACCGCATCGGTCGTATTTACGTATAAAGGAGGGACTTCCTTTCCCTGTCTACTAGCCTCCTGGACTTGGGCCATGTCCCAGATGCTGAGCGTCGTCCCGCCCAATTGGGCCCAAACCCCGAACCAGACCTCTCCATGCGGCTGCTTTTCCGTGGGCCGACGTTCGATTCGGCGAACAAGTGGTCCAGAGAAATAGATCTTGTGTGCATGAGCGCTGGTTAGTTGGACCACTGACCGGATTTCGGGGTGAAGTGGCTGGGGGGCGGCCGGAGGTTGGGGCTGGGGTTGGGGCGGAGGCGGGGGCTGTTGAGGCGGCGATTGGGGCTGATTAGTCCTCTTTACCGATGGAGTGCGCGCAGGAGAGGCCTGCGGTGCCGATGGGTTCATGGCTGGTTGTTGTTGTGTCGAGGCTGCTGGCGCCACGACGTGGGCAGCTGGTGCGGTTCCATTGCTGGCCCCCATGGAATTCGTCCGCAGATGACCCCTGTTGCGAAATGAAAAGAAGGACGAAGTCCGCGAGTGACCGTGGTCCTGTAGTGGTGGTCTTGCTTGTGGAGTGGATGTGTTGTTTATTAGCATTGTAAACTCAGTCGAACTAGGCGTTGCTGCAACCTGGCCTGCAGACCGGCACTGTTCTGCTGGTCGTTCGTGATGGGCAGAAGATGGCTTTGTGCCGGGCCAGCCTGCTCCCGATTCCTGTGCTGATGATGGGAAGACTCCGTTCATGGCCCCTTACGGCAAGTTTTTACTCGATACAAACGATCTACTAAGGCTTCTGAAAGCCGCTGGACGTGGCACTGCTCTGGACTGCGAGAATAGAATACTATACCATGTAACCTTACACATAGCAGCATGGCGCAGCTGGAAGCGCGCGGGGCCCATACTTTCGGTGCAACCCCGAGGTCACTTGATCGAAACAAGTTGCTGCTATATTTTTTGGCACCATCTGCGCTCTCCTAAAAATGTACTAATTATCTATTCCTCGTCTACTGACCCTACTCGTGCCTGGAGAACGGACAGGTATCACTGTCGGAGATGAGGCCAATAATTGCAAAAATGACGGACCTTGTTCTCGTCCAGGCCCCCGAGCTCAGTCACGAGCCCGCCATATGGGTACTGGCGACGGAGCGCAGGCGGGTCTTGCAGCAGGCCGTATCTGACCAGGCAGCCAAAGCCCACAAAGGCAGAGACTGCGATGAGGAAGTGTGTGGCGGCGGTCGAGGGGGCGACGGGGGGGATATCGGGTCCCCACATGGACAGGACTTCCTCCTCTTCATGCAGCTGTATTTGGGACAATGAGTGTGTGAAGCTGGTGCTGGGGAGAAGGCAAGCGTACTGCATCGCCAAAGTTGCGGCGCATGAGGGGGTCCTGCCAGCCATACGGCGTCAGACGCTGTCTGGAGACAAAGGGGAGCTGGGGATAGCCGTCGAGCTGGGGGTCCGGCTCGTGCTTGGCGGCGGTGGAGGCGCAGCGAGAAAGCAGGCGGGGGCGCGCGGCTGCACGGCGGAGGGCGAGAGCGAGCGACATGCGAGGCCGGGAGTCGGAATCGGAATCGGAGGACAGCGGCGAACGCGGGCACGTGGCTGATCAAATTCGCACGCGACCCTCAATTCGCGGCCATCATGAGAGATTGTGCGGACGGGCCCACAGCGAGCCATGTTCACCAACGACGTCCAGCACATCCTCCTCCAGTCCCGCTCCTTCCGCCGCCGCCCAGGCGATGTTCCCTATCCTGTCCAGCACATCGGTGCCGCCTGCTCTGCCTTGTATGTCGCGTCTCTCTCGTCCTTCTTCCCTCATCTCGTCCCGTCCTAGTGATGCCTGGAACTCCATGGTTCGCACACGCGGCCACAGTCTGACCCTCCACAAGTTCGAGGCCCCGCCCCCCGTCGTCCTCGATCTCGGCTGCGGCAATGGCTACTGGGCCATCGAAGCCGCAAAAGCCTGGCCGGTGACTATCCACGTCCGTCCTTGCCTTCCGTCACTCACCTGTCCACCACAGAACAGCGTCGTGGTCGGGTTCGATGTCAAAGACATCCAGCCCAAGCTGCTCCATACTCTCGCGTGGAAACACCATTTTGACATTGCTCACCGCGTCAAATGGGTCCACGGCAATTTGTTCGTTCCTTCTCAATCTCACGCTTCTGTGCTGCTTGACCGTCCTTGTGCAGATTAGATGGCTTGCCTTTTCCTTCCAGCTATTTCGACTTTGTTCGAGTCGTCAACATTGGTCTCGGTGTGCCCGAGGATGAGGTGCTTATGTCCATTTTTTCCCTCTTTCTCCATGCTCATCACCACCACTCAAGTGGCAATATGTCTTTGAGGCACGCATAAAAATTTCCTTCCTTTGTTTTTTGGCAGCTAATGCCATCATAGGAAGCTGCTCGCGTCCTGAGACCCGGTGGTGTCATAGAGGTATATACAATCAGTGTGTGACCTGTCAAAGCTGATCTGTCGGTTCAAGGTGATAGAGGAAGATCCGATCTTTCCCTGTGAGGTTCGACGGCCTCTATGGGGACCTAGCCACGGAAATTCTTCAATGACGCTCGTCAACCGCTCACCTTCTATCGTCATTCCTTCAAGTCTCCCCCTCGCACACGGCTCGCCGGCAATCTCTTGTGTAACACTCCATGAACGGTGTGAGCCCACTTCGCCAACATCCCCGAACAACTTGTCTTCGCCCACCATCCCACTCCCTCCTCATCCACGCAAATCCTCTGCCCCAACGTCTCATCCATACCTGCTTTCTCCCCATGATACTCCATACAGACCCTCCACCCCACAAACAGAAACGGACCGAACCTCCGATCTACAGGATCACTCGCGGCTCAAAGCCGCATGGGACGCAATGCTCGCCTCTCGATTCATTGCGGAGAGTACCCTCTCCGTGCTTCCCTTCTACTTGTCGTCCACTTTCCCTGATGTCCAGAGTATCGCCCCTGTCAAAGTCCTCCTTCCCCCAAACTCCAAAACAAAGCAATCACGTTCTTCCTCAGAACCACCCTTAAAGTCCGCGAAACCGCAGAGTCCACCATCCCTAGTCAGGACCTCTAGCGAATCCACATGTTCCTCAGGATGGGATACTTCCACTTTGACCCCTCTGTCAAGAACTTCATCCAGCGACTCCATAAATTCATATACCACCGAATTCGCTCAAATGCACCTCGCAAGCACGGTACATACTGTAGCAGGCTGCAAAGAAGCTATCTGGCAGGAGTACAAGAAGCTCTATGACGTCAACGTCGCCAAAATCGTGACCCCAGATGCAGACGCGCTCTCTGGCCACACCGCCAGCTCCGGTCCCGGGAACGACAAATCGTCAATTCGAGAGTCGTTCGATGATGAATGGGCCGCTTGGTACAAGTGAGTTTTCTTGCTTGCTAGTCGGGGGTTTATCGCGTTCTCATGTATACCTTACCTTAGTGATATGACGGACCGCATTGGGATGCGCACGCTTATGGCTCAGCTGAACTGGACTGAGCCCCCGGGTCAACGACCTGATTGGCATCTTTGGCGTGCAAAGGTGCAGCAGAGTAACGAAAATAAGGCTTCTTCTGATAGTCTTGAATATGCAAGGAACCCGCCTGCCCTCTGTCGCTCGATGCGTGGCTTCATTGGCTGTAAACCACGGCTGGCTTGATCGTCTCCTTCTCTCATTTAGGCATCTTCATTCATTTAAAGGCTGGGTCTTCAAAATTTGGTATTTTTTAACACACGTTTTCATTTTTTTTTTCTTGTTATGGGATCTATTATCGCATTTGCACTGCATAGTCTATTTCAAACATATCACACACCTATAGTCTCTTACTAACTTGTATGTTATAACATTGGAAGACTATCCTCCATTGTAAATACAATAATACCCTCGTCGCTAGTCGCTTCCATATTCCAGGCGCTAACAATTACAACTACAAAAAAATATATTCATTCAGTAAAATCAACTTGATAGCAGAGTTAATTCTTCCCCTTCATCTCGATATCCTGAGAGACCTTGCTGTTTCTCCCTCCAAACGGAACCCACCGCCACGGGGTAGGTCTATGACGATCGACTGGGTTATCGTACTGTGTACCTGCAAAACCCTGCGCGTTCTTCGTGAGCGACGCCACATCGTCGTCCTCTTCGATCAACTCTCCCGCTTTGCCTGATGAAAGCGGTTCGCCGTTTAGAGGCAGGACGATCACTGCTGCGGGTGGCGCGTTGATTGGGTTGATCACACATGGAATCGGGGGTGCCTTTGAGAGTTTACGGCGCGGCTCCTGGGGACGGCGAGAGCGAGGGCGATGGCGATGGCGCCTGCAGCTCTGAAGGGACAGACCGCATAAGAACGGGACTAGGAGAGCTCCGAGCACAACGGAGAAGATGCACCCGGTGACGATGAGGAAGATCTGGTCGCCGCTGAGGCCTTTGGGATCGTAGAGAAGGACGGCGCTGCCTATTGTGGTGTTGAGGCAGTGCAGGAGTTTGACGTCCGTGTCGCTTGGGAGGAGGACGTTGTATGAACTTGGGGAGTCTGTGGGGAGGAGGACGGCGGTGTTGTTGTAGTCGTCGAGGGTGAGCGCGACACTGGATGCACGGTAGTACTGCAGGGTCTGCTCGGGGAGGGGGGAGGCGGAGTATTCGAGGTAGGGGGAGGGGTTTGGAGATGTGAGGTTGATGAAGGATGAGCAGACGGATAGGGAGGAGATGAGGGCTTCGGCAGATGCAAGGTCGGTGAGGACGCGGAAGGTGGAACTGGGAGATGTGCTTGAGACGTAGGTCAGGGTGGTGAGCGGGCCACCTGGACGGGTGGTGTTATCTGGGAGCCCGTACTGAGAAAAAAAAATAGGTCAGTATCGTTTCCTAGGGGCTTGGTAGTGCAGAAAAAATACCTCAGTCGGATGCAGATAGGCAGCAGCACCGTCGATAGGGAATGGGTTCGCCCATACTACGGGCCAAAAATAAAATGGGAATCCGCGATTACTGGTTCCCCGCACGGTGTCACCACCAGGATACCCACTCCCATAATCACTCTAGAGATCTCAGCAACATGCGGTTGTGGGGTGCCCAGGCTTACCGAGTTCCATATATTTGCTTGCGTGTTCCACCACCCTGCGTGCGACCTGCAAAGACTTGGTCTTTCTTAATGACATAAGGCCTGCCGCCACCCTTGGCGAAGGGCTTGGTGTCAATTTCCTTACCACCTGCGAGGATTTTGATAGGTGGATTGGAGCCGCGGCGCTCGAGATGCGGAGTATTCATGAAGGGTGGTCAAGACAGACAGTAAAACTTCAGCTCAAAGGGTATTGTAGAAACAGTCTCAGGGGGTTATAAGACTGGATCCGAGACGCGTTAATTCATGACGAATTTGGGATTTCAGACATTGGCACCGAGACAGGAGGCAGCAAAATTGGCACGTTCATTAGGAGGCGATGGGCTCTATAGACCTTGATAGAACGAAAACACAACTGATCCATAGGCAGTTTGAGCAGTGCAGCCAACATAGTGAACGGATAAAAAGCTAAAGTCAATAATAAGTGCAGCGGTCGCAGTTGGCACACGATCAGATATGATTAGATAACATAGACCTCGGAACCGGTCGAAAACAAGCTCTTCTCCTCTATACACCATGTCTGACAACGAGCAACCGCCTTCCCCCGCCGTCGTCGAGGAAAAGAAGCCCGCCTCTACTGCAGAGGCAGATCTCACAAAGTACAAGGTGATTCAGCTCACACTTTGCTGTGAAAAAAATTCATCTACTATTAGACTGCTGCCGACATCATTCATGGGGTCACCAAAAAACTGATTGAACTCGCTGTCGAAGGAGCCAAGATCATCGACCTCTGCAGCGAGGGTGACAAACTCATCGAGGCAGGCACAGCTAGTGTCTACAACAAACCCGTAAAGGGCGTCAAAGTCGCCAAGGGTGCGCTTCCTTAGGCGCGACCGTGCGTCTTTTTCGCTGACCACGCCCCCAGGACTCGCTTTCCCAACCTGCATCTCCGTCAACAACGCCGTCGCGCACTTCTCTCCCCTAGCGTACGTTAGACGATCTCCTCCGATCGCGCCAAACGCGATCTGACTGTCGCGTCCCACAGATCGGACCCACAGTCAGAGCAGGTCCTAGCCAAACACGATGTCGTCAAGATTCAGCTTGGTGCACAGATCGATGGTTTCGCCGCGATTAGCGCGGAGACAATCGTTGTTGGCGCGACCGCCGACGCTCCTGCCACTGGTCGCCGCGCCGACGTCGTCAAGGCCGCATGGCACGCTGCCGAGCTCGCAATGCGCACAATCAAAGTGGGAAACAAGAATTGGGCTGTTACTGAGGCTGTTGGTAATATTTCTAGCGCCTGGGGCTGCAAACCCGTCGAAGGTATGTGGTTCAAGCAGTTTTTTTTTCGTGTAAGAACACGTGTTTCTGACTCGTGTCTCGAAGGAATGCTCTCGTGTAATCAAACACAAAATGTTATCGATGGAAAGAAGAGGATTATCCTGAATCCTAGTGAAGCGCAGAAGCGCGATTTTGACACCGTGACGTTCGCTGAAGGTGAAGTGTACGGTATGGACGTGCTCATCTCGTCTGGTGAGGATGGCAAGGTATGCAAAAGGATCCGACCAAATTGCAATCAATGTCAACTGACTAGCAACATCCAGGCGCGTCTGGAAGAGTCTCGTACGACGATTTACCAGCGTGACTCCACGGTCACTTACCAATTGAAGATGAAAAATTCGCGGGCCGTGTTCTCGGAGGTGCAGAAGAAGGCAGGCGCGTTCCCCTTCAACATTCGTTCTCTTGAGGACGAGAAGAGGGCGCGTATGGGCCTGCAGGAGGCTGTGCAGCACAGTCTCGTTAAACCCTACGAAGTCATGTAAGTCTTCCGCGTCAAGCTGCGTCCGGCTTTTCCTAATCATTCACTCATTTTAGCTTCACCCCGGCTAACACCTTTGTCGCTGGCTTCCATTTCACTATTGCCCTTTTGCCTAGCGGCCCTTTACTCATCACGCACCCGCCCATCTGGTACAAGCCTGAACTTGTCAAGACTGAGAAAGAACTCGAGGATGAGAACCTCAAATCTATCCTTGCGCGTAATCTCAGGGAGAGCAAGAAGAGCAAGAAGAAGAAGGCAAAGGCGGAGGGTGAAGCTGAGGTCAAGGAGGAGTAGACTCAGATCTGTAATAATATTTCCTGAGGCGATTTTGGCCCTTATTGATGAATCGGACGCTCTGCCTGTTCTTGCAGCTATTCCTCTCGTAAATCCATCTTCTGAGGACAAATCACGTGTGCTCTCAGAGTGGGGAACTGCAGCTCGTGTGCTTCGTTTGGCCAGGCCTACCCTGCGCAATCCACGATAGCCTTACCTCGTTTCATTACATGGCCTAACCAGGATACGGCTGATTGCCGCGGGTAACACCAATTCATTGCCTCCTGAACTTGCAACGGACCTATCGCTGCAAGAAATTGAGTATCCTCGATATCGGAAGTGTCAAAGAAGATTGCTACTGCTGTTGACGAATCCCTATCCAAACAAAAGAAAGAATTTTTCCTTCGACAGCAGCTTGCCGCCATTACGCGGGAACTCCAAGCTCTTACTCGGTCCAATGGCACTTCCTCTGGCGTCTCGCCATGTACTCCATCGGACAATTCAAATAGCTCAGAGCTTGATGACGATGAACAACACGTAGCCAATGATATGGCAGACCTCAAGCGTCGAATTGAAGCGATGGCAGTCGGATCAGAGGAGCGCAAGATGGGTGTTAGGGAACGGAGGAGGCTTGAGCGTATCCCACAAGGGAGCGTAGAGCATGGGGTGATTCGTAGCTATGTTCGTATCTCCGGTCTTTTGGCATGTATGACTATTAACCATCCTCGTCTCCAGCTTGAATGGCTCAGCTCGATACCATGGCCAAACGCCGTATCTCTCTTCAGAAGCCCAATCTCCGCAGCCCATCAAAGACAAATCATTCCTTACAGCTGCTCGTGCTCAACTCGATGCAGACCACTTTGGTCTTGAGAAAATCAAGAAAAGACTCATCGAATACCTTGCAGTGGTCCGGCTAAAGGAATTGAATGCTGAGCATGACTCTCGTGAAGAGGAGGCTCGTAAGCAAAGTGAAGTCAAAGCGATTGAGGCCAAGGCCAACCCAGCAGACAACGCAGACAAGATGGTCGTCCCCTACGACAAGAACAAGCAACAACCTTCCAAACCTTCCCCCACATCTGTGCCCGTGAAATCCGGACGCCTTGGGAAGAAGGGCGTGAAGGGGTCTATTCTACTGTGAGCACGCGTTTTACGATCTGAAATCACCAACTGAGTGCCATTCAGTCTTGTTGGACCTCCTGATACAGGCAAGACATCACTTGGTCAATCTATCGCCAAAGCTCTCGGGCGGCCTTTCCAGCGTATTTCCTTGGGAGGCGTCCGAGACGAAGCCGAGATCAGGGGTCATAGACGTACATACGTCGCGTCCGGGCCTGGATTAATCGTTCAAGCTCTCCGCAAGGCAGGGAGATTGTATTCTGTTATGCTGCTGTGTGTTTGTCTTCGCTGTACACGTCACTCTACTCAGTCCTTAACCTAACCTTGTACAGAGACGAGATCGACAAGATTAGTCGAAGCAACTTCCATGGAGATCCTGGAGCCGCATTATTGGAGGTCTTGCACCCTGAACAGAATCATACCTTTAATGTGGGTATATTGGATTCAGGTTTCTGTTATTCATTTCGACTCATCCTCAGGCGTTAGGATCACTACGTCGACGTCCCTATCGATCTCAGTCAAATACTCTTTATCTGCACTGCAAATTCGCTCGAAACTATATCTGCGCCGCTCTTGGATCGCTGTGAAATTATTCAACTTTCTGGTTCGTATTCCCTATCTCTGATTATTTGCATGCTTATGTTGTTTGTACAGGATACACATATGACGAAAAGATGCACATTGCCCGTCGCTTCCTTTTACCGAAGCAACTCCAGGCCAACGGTTTGAATGAATCCCATATTACCCTTACCGAGCCTGCCCTCCTGCACATTGCCACGCGATACACACGGGAAGCCGGTGTTAGGAATCTCGAACGCGCCATCGGAGGCGTTGTGAGGTACAAGGCCGTTGAATGGGCCGAGTTCATGGATGGGGGTGGAGAGGCGCGAGAAGTGGGGCAGAATGATGGAGCTGTTGTGGTGGCAGACAAGGAAGGGAGCAGGCGGGCGTATAGGCGGGTTGTTGAGGAGCATGAGATTGAGAAAATTCTGGGTATCGCAAGGTGGGATGATGAAGAGCGGGACAGGAAGAAAGAAGAGGTGTCGTATATGGTCTTGTTGTGATGGGTCAGGGAGAGGGTGGCATACTTCCTGTGGAAACAATTGCTATACCAGGCAGCGGACGAGTGAAATCAACAGGCAGTTTAGGAGATGTACGTTATCCCTCCATTCGTATCCTTTCCTGATGGATGCTTATCTTCTTACAGGTCATCAAAGAGAGCGCAGAGCTGGCATTGAGCTGGGTCAAGACCCATGCTTATGACTTGTGCGTCACGAACACTCGTGCCGAAGACCCTCTGAAAGTTCCTGAAATGATTGATATCCATTTTCATTTTCCATCCGGAGTTCAGAAGAAGGACGGTCCAAGTGCTGGTGTTGCAATGGTATGTCAAGTGATGGTACTTCGTCCTATCATGCTGATATTGTTTGCAGACTTGTGCCTTTGTCTCCTTGTTGACAGGAGCATGTGTACCCAGTTACATTGCCATGACTGGAGAGGTATGTGTTCTGGGTCTGGATTAGCATTGGAAGAGAGTCTGCCAATAATAATTTGTCCTGGATTAAGTTGATGCCATTCCTCAATATGTTTCATGTAAAGCTGCTTGCCGAAATAGTTGGGAATCATAGTGCCAGATGGTAAAATGATCTCGCCTTCAGCATTGCAACAAATTTTACCCTGTTGGATCATATTCTCCATCTTGATGCAAGTGCTGCAGACTATGGTGTGACTTGTTTCACCACAGAAGTGGCAAGTGCTGCTAGTGAACTGTTGGCAGGGCTGAGCATTATTGTTGGTTAAAAGGGCTTTCAGACATTCCAAGGCACTGACAATCACTGTGGTTGTTGCTAATTTGAGGGTTTCCTGCTTAGGTGTAGGCAATGGCAAAACTGAAGCATTAGCAATTGGCAACAAAGTGATACCAGTGGTGCCATTGCTGGTCTTGGTCATAGAGGTGTCTGTGCCCATCAAACCCTATTTAGCACCTTCAAAGACTTGATCAACATCATAAGGTTCCTCAGGATGGTGGTTGGGAAGTGTGATTTTGAGCTAGCAAACAATTTTAGACTATAGTGACATGGAGATGCCTTGTTAGAAAAGACAACATTCCTCATTGCAATAGAGCTTGCCATTAGTGAAAAGCTATCTAGCAATGCATTGGAAGTCTCAATAGTAGTTGGAGAACCTGCCCAAAGTTGCTAAGCTGCTGTTGAAGGTCTGGTTAACAAGTCATCCAAGATTGCCAAGGTTATAACAAGCACTAGCATCAGTGCCAGGGTACAACCTGAGCACTGCCACCTTCCATTCCTGGTACATATAAACTTGAGGTGCATTGTTGCTGATAGTAACATTGTTGCCAAATTCAGATAAGCCAAACCAGGTTTCTGCCATGTTGTAAAAAATATATCAAGCCATGTATTCCTTCTTCTGAGTGTTGTCAATAATGCCACAGTCAGCAAAAAGGTATTCCAGCTCCTTGAAGTATTGGGGAAGTTCCCTAGGGTGACTCTCATCCCATTTTGGCACAGTGGTGTCATTGTGCAGTGACATTCTAGCATGCCAAGTGGTGGGGTTGTTATTCATAGTAGCAATTGTTGGTAGTAGCAGAGGAAGAGGGTCAGTTGGCAATGAAGAGATGGAGTGAGCTTCTGGGAGGAAGATAGAGTCAGTTGGAATTAAAGGCAAGAGGGGTGCATTGAGAAAGCTTTTGATGAATGTGCCTGGGAAGTTAGCAAGGATTTCGCTAATGTCACGAAGGTTCCTAGCGGTTTCAAGTTTGTCGGCAAAGGGTCGAGGTTGAGTAGCAATCGGATAAGTACATTTACGGGTGTCTGACATTGTGTGGGTTTAGATGTGTAATGAGATGAATGTAGCAAAGAATTGTCGTATTTCTTTGTACTTAAACAGGCTGCAGTGTGGCTAACAGATGGAGGACTTTGAATTGTAGGGTCAGCCATAAAATCCTGAACTGATTGTGTAAATAATCGAGTGCATTATTCTTTGGTAACATCCACATAACGAGCAGGCGGCAAGTAGCGGGCTATGCGGTTTGATCTGAACCGCCCGTAGTTATTTAGAATGTTCTACTTAATTCGGTAATGTCATGTGACCTTGTTCTGGGTAGTGCAGGAGCTCAGGACGTTCGACCTCTACAAAGAACCCTTTCTCTTACTTACGTTAAGAGAGTCGGGGATTTGAATGGGGGAGACATGGAACTCACGATTTCAAGTCCACTAGGGAAGTTCCGACGACTCCATCTGTGACTCTTGAAGTTGAAGTTGAACTTGACTTCAAATTCTTGAAAATGTTTCGCTTCAGACTTGCAGGTTATCTTTCCCGCTCTCGCTTTTCAAATGGGCAGCTGTCGACATTTGCGCACGAAAGTATTCCGCGGACCTACTGCACCTACAAATCTCAAGCCTTTGTTCCGTCCTTATGCTCCAAGACAGCCATAGCACCTCTCGTATCCTCGCATCCTAACTCTCCATCGCAACCAGCTCATCTCATCAATCAAGGGGAGGAATTGTGGGTTGGTGGCAGTGATTTCGCCCTGGAGGTTCAAGTCTCCAAGCTGGTTGACAAATCAAGACTTATTCACGAATTCCTCCATCAAACTCACGAGAGGGTCACCATCGTTCTCAGGCCTCGTCGATTCGGTAAATCCATGAACCTGAGCATGCTTAAGTAAGTTTATTACCGTTCTCACTAATGATCATGGCTCACGAGTAATTTTATTCCAACCTAGATACTTCTTTGAGATCATCAATGACCCCGTAGAGGCAGACCGCCGCAACGAATGTTTCGAGAAAATGAACATTGCTGCCTGTAGGGAATGCATGAAGCACATGGGCAAATACCCTGTACTTCTGCTGGATCTGAATGGATTCAAATCAGCCGACACCGTAGCTCTCGAGAATGACCTTTACAGCAGATTTTTTTGGGCAGTGCTGGAATCAGCGGAAAAGTCTTGTCCAGACGTCATACCCCAAATCAATGAGCTCTGGGGAGAGCGATTCAGTAGCAGCATTGAAGGCATGATAAAGCGATTGATGGGGCTCATCGAGAAGTCCATCAAGAAGAAGTTCATCGTGCTGATCGATGAATATGATCATCCCCAACAATATGCCTTCGAGAAAGGTTTCCCAGGTGGGGCCGAAGACGTCATGAAGACATTCTACGCTATGCTTCTAAAGGTAAATGTCCCACTGATCCGTATACCGTCTATTGCTCAGTAGCTTATTTTCCCCCAAATTGCAGACCAACCCACATCGCATGCAGGCTTTTTGTGTCGGAATACTCCCAATTGCTAAAAGCAGTACACTGTCTGGTTTAAACAATGCAAACCTCGTCACCATGCTCTCGAGACAAGCTGCATATCGTGACTCGTTCGGATTTACCAAAGATGAGGTCAAGAAACTTTGTGCAGGGTTAGAAGAACTCGATATCTCGCCAGAGCTTCAGCTTGTTGCAGGTGATCAACCCAAAGACAGGTCCTCTCTGATGACGAATATGGAACTATGTTTTAACGGCTATGTGATTGGTGGTGGCACAACAATTTTCAATCCATGGAGCATTGCCCGATCAATCTCCTCAAAGATTATTGACCGTTGGTGGGTTGATTCAGGTGAGGGGTTCTCACAAGTATGGGCATTTCATCTCTCCTACTCACATTTGATCTGCTAGCTTCTGGTGATATGCTTCACGAAATCCTTTGGTACCATGTCGATCGAGAAATTATCGAGAAATGCCGAGAGCTTTTGTTGAAAGGCCTTTCCCAACGCATCCAAGTTCAAATCGACCCGAATCCACGGATACGTTACGCATCCTTGCGCGAAAACATCGACCCAGCAAGTGTATGGGCATTCCTTGTCCATGCTGGTTACCTCACGGTTGATTCAGTTCGGGGATCGGATGGCAAATTTACCGTTGCGAATCTACGCATCCCCAATCATGAGATCTTCACTCAATGGTCAGACTGGCTTCACAAACCATTCAGGAGGAACACAGGACTGGCTGGTCCAGATACGCTCATGGAGATACTCCATCAAGGTGATCGGGATAGATTTTCTGCTCTACTCCAGAACTACTTGCAAGACCTGTCTTCCTTTGATACACCGAAGGAACGCGAGGATCTTTACCATGTCTGGATGATGGGCATATCCATTGAGCTCAAGCGACGCAATTGGAAAGTTCATTCCAACTACGAAAGTGGCCACGGAAGACTCGATCTTTCATTACAGCCTGGTGACGACCCCAAAGCCATCATTCTCGAGTTCAAATATGCTTCTACCCGTAGGAGCATGTCGGCAAAGTTGGACGAAGGCTTTCAACAGATTATAGACAACAATCACTGTCACAAACTCGACAATCACGTAACAAGCGCCGAGATAGTCAGCATTTGCTTTCACAATCGAAAGGCAAGGTTCAAATTTGGCACAGCCATCCGAGAAGGAGACAGATGGAAATATTTCAGTGATAGTGATTGATACAGTCGTTGGATCTCATTATGATCAGCTAGGAGTTTCAAAATTTCGGGTCAAATTATGAATAGTAAAACAGTCAATTGGACTTCAGTTAGATTAGTCGGTACCATAACTCCTGAATAATATGTCATCATCCTAAGTTATCGATTGGTAGATGTGTTCGGTAAGGGAAAGGAGGGTGTACATTTATCCTAAGTTATCAAATGGTAGATGTGTTCAGTAAGGGGGGAGGGTGTACGTTGACGTTGCGCGTGCGGCCCAGGATCCTTAGACACCTTCAACAGTAGCCTGCCCCCCAAGTACGACCTCGAGCACTACACGTGTCACTTCTCTTGCAAATGCTGATAGTCCACCATCAAGTTGACGGTGCCTGTGAGAGAGCAACAATTAGTGCATCAGAAGAGACACCAGAAAAAAGGAACACACACTCTTCGATGTTAACATCCCACCCTCAATGCTAATCTCGATTTTCTGCATTAGATCTCCTCTCGCGACGGCGTTGGTGACTTTGATAATAGACCAGACTTAGTCGGTGAGCGAGGAATACATACGATTGACCTTTTGAATTTATTTTTTAGCTCACGAAAGAGAGCTTCAAGAAAAAACTAACTCGAACCAAACCTTGACGTCTAGAACGTACACCTGTCTGCCGAGTTTCCCTTGACATCCGACTTTGGGAGTGGCGTGCAGAATTTGAAAGCTGTGTGTGGAGTGTGGTGGGTTGGGAGTTGTGGACGGAGAGAGAAGGAAAAGGACCAACACATACTGGACGACAGGGGCCGACCATCTGGTCACGAACACGATGAGATCCGTGATAGACCTGTTCCCAATGGTGATGAGGAACGACTTGGAACCAACGGACGGAAGGCGGAGGACGCGGTTGATTGCAGAAGTAAGGCGATCTGAAAGCGAGCTTATACTGGGTAGGTATTTGGAGAGAGATGTGTCAAATGCGATCTGGGCTGGTTTGATACTCGTGCACGCTATCTACATAGCATTGACGAAGGGCGGGGTCGAGAACCCTTGAACAGACATCTGTAACCATTTCTTGTATCTATATGTCTCTTCGTACATATTTGAAATGTATCGGAAATGAATAGTTAAGCTCTCGAGCTTTGATTTGATGCAAGTGACGTCTCCGTGCAATTAGCGTTGCGGCGGATTCTAACTCTTATATGTTCTCGTCATACGAGCCAAAAGTCCTGAGAACCGCCTCCTTCGTATGTCGGCTGATCCCTACAAAGAGGTTTAGAGGGACATTGCATCTCATCATCAGGATTCTATACGTCCCCTCTCCGCCTCCTCACCAAACTCCGCGAGTGTGCGCACGACTAAATCGACGTTTTCAAGGAAGGCATTTGTTGTGAGACGCGCAAGCCGGACAGTGAGTGTGGTGAATGTCCTGCGGGCACCATATACCCATCAACGTCCAAAGAGAATCAACGACGAGAAGAACATACGCGATGAGAACATTATCTTTCACTTCCAGCGTACGTCGGACGGCCTGTGGCTGCAGCTCGGCGTCGACTTCGATCGTCTGCTTAGCGAAGAGCGCATGCCTATGTGACACGAATGGTATCTCGAGGGTCCTTGGGTGGAGATTGTCGCATCAGAGTGCGAAGAAAGGCGAGCAGGAGACGCGCCTCACACTTTATGCCAATCCGACTCTTGCGCCATGAAAGAAGAGGTACAAAGGAATTTGTGTCATGATCAATCGATAAATCATTCAAACTTTCCAACTTGTTCTCACAATTCCGCTATGACAAGAAGAAACATACCAATAGGTATATGTGACATAGCGATAACAATAGACAGACACGACATTGCCTACGCAGATAAGAATAAAAGGTAATAATATGTGTATCAGGCCGCTAAAAAACTGAAAGAAATGGGTCACACCCCAGCTCGATCTCGGATTCCACTTCAAGCATCCACCAAAAATCGAGGTAAATTATAAAACCCGTCCCATCCAACCTAGCAGCGGAGTACACTCAAGATACAGAGGGAATTCACAGAACCACCCAACCAATAGAAAGAAAACAGAAAATCCACAAGAAAACCAGCACCGGAAAAAATGGAAAGAATGAGAAGCCGGTGACTCGTACTGTGCACAGAGTCTTCTATTGAGCCATCTTCGTCCAGTCACATCGTGCATGTGTGGCGTGGGGGTATCGTTAATACTTAAAGAGAAAACGCGAGGACCGCGGCGAGGGCACCGAGGACTACTGAAGCGCTTTGGCGCACGGAAGACGCACCGTTGCCGAGGAGAGGATTGGAGGCGGCAGCCCCAACAGCCGAGGGGGCGGGGTCCTCAGCAGTCGAGGCAGCGACATTGACAGTTGCCGTGGGTGTAACAACCACACTGTATGATGGATGCATCATCAGAACTCCGACGAATTTCTATTCACAGACAATTATGCTCACGTAGTTCCGGAAGGAGATTGGGCGGTTGTTGAGCTGGCCTGGGTTGAGCTGGCCTTGGCTGAGCTGGCCTTGGCTGAGCTAGCCTTGGCTGAGGACGAAGCCTGGATTGAAGATGAAGCAGCTTCAGAGGCAGATTCAGACTTGGCGATATCGGCGACAGAGGCGGGAACGCAAGATGAATCGTTGCTTTTACCAACAGTGATCTAAGTACGACGAAGACGATTGTGAGCGGAGGTGATGTTGTTTCTAATATGCGTGAAACTCACCACGCCACTCCAGGCCTCGTCACCAGTAGAATCCTCTACAGAAATTTGGACATTGGCTCCGGCAGGAAGGGCCGCGGTCCAATGTATGGAAGTGCCGTCATGGTCGCCGAGGTCGAAGCTTGAAATGAAAAATAAAAACCATCAGAAGGCGGCGGTACAACAAAAAAAACGATGGAGACGCACAGAGCGTCGCCGCAAGGGTCTTCGGCGGATACAACGATGAGGTTGTAGGGTCCAGTGGTAGGCGCCCATGAGATTTCAGCGCTTTGGCACTATGAAAAAGGGCGGATTGACACTAGGTGAGCCGAACAGAAGTCAGGGTTGCGTACCTGGACGAGGTTGGGAGTGTTGACGGCAAAGTCAGCAAGAGCGGGGGCAGCAAAGAGCGCGACAGTAAGGAGTGTGGAGAACATCTTGCGACGATGTAGACGGCGACGGCGTTATAAGGAGAGGAAGTGTGAGCACGCGGTGAAAACGAGGGAAGATGGAGATTGATCTGCCCAGACCACATTTCATTTGTACCAGCAAATAAATATATCACAACATCTGATCCGACAGATGCCTTGTCTTTCTCAATCATTCATATTGCCGAGTCTTTTTTTCATTATCCATCCATTGTTAAGTACCACAGATATAATCATACATGTTTGTACTACAGTCGTGCTGCAACCTTACCCGTGAAAGAAGCAAGGTTTTTTCGTTTTGTTATGCTGAGAACAAACGAGCGTTGTCATGACCACCATCTCCTTCAAGGGGCGGAAAAAAACTTACCCTGAATGGAACACCTTCGATGGGGTCAGCTTCGGGCCTTCAACAGCTACACGCTTATCGACCGGGACATAGTCGCGTTTACCAGCCCCGACATAAATCTAGAAAAACAATTTTCAGGAGCCCACATGGCATTTGTATTCCTCGTACCTGTCGAGGCCGCCAGATCTTGACGCCCCCTTCTTGCAACATCATCTACAATGTACATCCGGTCAGTCAAATTATCCACAAGTACCACCGGTACCCGTATCATACCTGCCGCCAATGCGCAAGCCATCCAACTACCCGCGGCACAGCGAACAACACGGGGAAGAAATCGAGAGGGAAGCCTTATAGATGAATGTCTCAATATAGATATGCCTCCATGGCTACAATCAGACGTACCCATAGCGCGATAGATCAATCCACTGGATTCGTAGTGATAGGATCAGTGACACGGTAGGAATTTTTAACCTTGACAATTTACCTCCTGCAAGATGGTGAATGAAACAAAGAGGTCACGATGCTAACACGCTTACCAGAAGTCAACATTTGGCGCAAGTTTGCGCTTTATGAAGTATTCGTCTTTCATTGCAGCATCATGCAGCGCCATTGCTGTCTCGAGAAGCTCGTCCTTGCCAGTACTGTATGAGCAATGTCAGATGATACAGACTATCACGTTAGGGCGTGCATACATCTTGAAAACTTCATCCGCAGTTTTACGAACAATGAAAGAGCGGGGATCCGA
Source organism: Termitomyces sp. 'cryptogamus' (assembly GCA_020091625.1). Classification (NCBI taxonomy): domain Eukaryota; kingdom Fungi; phylum Basidiomycota; class Agaricomycetes; order Agaricales; family Lyophyllaceae; genus Termitomyces; species Termitomyces sp. 'cryptogamus'. Next base: position 3,073,980 of record JAGYZC010000005.1, read on the forward strand.
CTATGTCGCAGTTTATGAATCATTGCTTTCTCCAAGGACCCACAATCACTTACTGTCTTGTAGACACTTCACGACCAAATAATTAGTTCCAGTTTGCGCGCTGTAGTTACGTGTACACACCGATGACCAAAGCCTGAAAGCACTTTTTCGCGCTTCTTCACAGCTTCGATAAATGCAGGAACATTTTCCGGTCTGACATGTCGTTAGAGAAAATCATCACTGACGAACTACTCAGCTCACTTTCCAATTGATATCAACATCCGAATGACGGCCTCATTAGCGCCACCTGTCATGACAGTGATCAGCATCTTTGGTGACTACGAATAAAGAAGGCGCACCGTGCAAGGGTCCACTTTTTTCCCAGCAGTTCAGCCCATAAAGTAAATCTGTATCAAGTATTGCACTCACTACAGCGATGCACAACCAGCGCTAAATTACCAATCACTTCAATGTCCCAGAACATGAGAGCGAAAGCACGCACGCTATCGCAGAATATGGATCCACAAGCGAGCTGCCGGTCTGCAAGACGGTAGTAGCCGAGGCATTCAACTCGTGGTCCGCATGAAGCAAGAAAAGTACGTCCAGCGCCTTCTCTAGCACGGGGTTGGGTACATAATTTTTCTCACCCAGGTGATCCATTTGGTATAAGAATCTTCATTCGAGATGAAACTTTGTCAGGGGACAAGATATAGGGATAGGCCAGGGAGACGCACGAGCCGGTATAGCTGAGTCCTGTGGGAGGGGTAACAAAGTCTCGACCTTGGCGGACACGGTATGCCATGCTAAATTTTGGAAGAACATGAGCCATTTGCAAAATTAGGATCAGATACTGCATACGCCGCAAGTGTAGTTGCTTTCCCAATCAATCGATAGATCTGTTTGTCCATAAGCGCAAGTGACTCTTGGTCGCCACGGGTAAAAATATTTTGCCCTGTATAGACCCGGGTCTTGTCAGGAAAAGCAGATACAGACAGCTGAACCGTACACACCTTGCAGAGAGGGGTTTGCCTCTCGATAATAGGACCCCAGATACGCAAAAGCGCTCGTAAGTATAGCCATGGGATGTGCGTCATATCTTTAGATGATAAAGCTGCGATCAACAGAGTATAGTCAGACAAAATTTAGCTACCAACCGGAAGGAGCGGCAGAAGTGCTCTGCATCGGCGTGAACTGTGCCGTGGTGCATGACCTCACTCTCAAATTCAAGCATCTGGGCTGCAGAGGGCAACGATCCGTATATGAGCAGGTAGGCTGTGCAGCAAAGGTTAATACGTTGCAGGACCCACTATACGAATCACACACCAGTTTCAAGATGCGAAGAATGGACTGCAAGTTGTTCAATAGGATATCCCCTGAAATAGACCAGATGTCAGTGACTGCCTTTCAAAGCCAGGGGCACGGAATCTATGAACCTGTAACGTAGAACTACGGCGCGCAGAATATTCAGTTGATCAACCAGTCTGATAGTGAAAGTTGTGAACAAACCTCCAGCCTCTCCATCAATATACGTGATCGTACTCCGCATAACAGCAGTGTTCAAGAACCCTCTGTCCGAGACTCTCAAACCTTTTTCCGTCTCGTTTTCCTCTCGTTCTCCAGGGATCCGGGAGGCAGACATGGCCTTGAACTCTGTAGCAGAAATGCTGTTGTCTACTATACTAAACACCAGGATGAAGCGTCAGTCAATAGCTCTCGTACGTTGCGAGCACCCGGCGTCAAAACCGTGCCGGCAGTACTATAAAAGTACTTACGGGACATTGTAGACCTTTCCAGTACGATTATCACGCACAGTAAGGCTATTGTTCGATGCCTGCGCTTCCGATGGCTTGCCCATAACGAAGAAAGAGGTGGTAGTTCGGTTGCAGGAGACCAGAACTCAGAGGAGACTAAATGGCCTTGGACCGATCACTTTACAAATGGACAGTGATCGCCGGAATAACGCGTTGGTCACGCTGACGTGGGTCACAAAAAATCAGATGTCTCCGGATGGATTTGAATTTTGAATTTCGTCCCTGAGAAATTGGCGACAATGAACCAGGGACATACGCTCAAACGAAAAACAGCCCTACTATTAACCTAATACGATATGTATGTAGAACATTATAGTGTTAGCGGTATACAAAGTCTGTGATCGTCAATAGATAGTATAAAATAACATTCGCCCCAATTTACCTCCTCGAAACCCATTCATGAAGCTCAGCGCTTTTCAGCTTGGCTTGGAGGTACTCAAGACGAGCATTATACCGCGCGGCGACCTCGTCCCTGCGTCGTTGGATCTCAAAGACCTCGGGGTGACTCTCCGTGTCTGCTGTCTCAGCATCATCTACGTCTGTGACGTATACTCCCTCTGCAAACTTGCGCAAGGGGAGGTGACCATTACTCTGCGACAAATGCGTATGAGCTATAACTCCAAACCTCGCTTGCGAGGATATAGATGACATGGAGCTTTTCCGCAAGATAGAGGGAGGTGGAGAGGAGAAAGATGTAGATATGCGAGCCGAGAGCGGGCTCGTAAGGTTCTGTCTGCTTCTCAGAGATGAAATCGATTTTGAGCGCGACAGAGTCCTCTTGATTGATGGCGAGTTAGAGCGTACGGACGAGTCATCAGTTACTGGTTCAACAGTAGGCGCAGGGTAATGCGACTTTCGCTCGGGCGGGGAAAATTGGGCAGGAGTATACTTGCGCCAGTTTGATCCGTTCATCACAGTCGTAACATGCTCAGGAGTAGGGGCACGAAGACGACGGGCATTCTGCTGAGTGACACGGAAAGATGTCAAGGATTTCACATTGTTGAAAGCCTCCAAAAGCCGATGTGCCTCCGCCTCTGTCGCGATGATCGCAGCGCGTATGTCCTTGACTGTGTAAAGGTTCCTGTCATCAAAGATCTCGGACGAATATGACGTGTTTAGCTGGGTTGAGGGAAATGTGGGAATTGTGGTTTGTTTGGAAGATTGCAAAGGTGTGTTGGGCTGGTGCTGTGCATGCAAACGTTCTATACTGCCAGTTTGACCAGTAAGGCGCTCGGTTTCGGTGCGGCTAGAGAACAGCTGTCTTGCTTTTTTGTGTAGTTGAGGTATCAAACCCCGCTTTGCAGGCGGCGCAGACACAGCGTCTGCTGGGTGCGAGGTCGAGGTCTTATTTACGCTTCCACGCTTGAGCAGATTTGTGAACGAGTTCTTCCTGTGAAGAGATGGTTTGGACGCAGGCATTTCAATTGAAGTGTCCACGATCCGCACTCGATGTGAAGATACTTTTCAAGATGGTGAGACGGGGTCCAGGCACCAAGACACAAAGATTCAACTCACAAGCTCGACCAGGACCGAAAGATTCTACAGGAACCAAAGTACTACTAGAGTGTTGTTCAAATAGATTCTGACGAAGAAGACGATATTCGTCGTCGCTGTAAGGTCGGTGAGCTCACAGCAAATGACGTCGAGGAAGATAAAGGCATACTTGAGCATGCCTTGTTCACTGGCCAACGCAAGCTCAGCAAGTTGTTGGGCCAAGGCCATGACTAAAAGACAAACATGGAAGAAAAGAATAGAAGATACTTGTATGTTTCTCGCGGACGGGGACTCGGAGCCATTGAGACCGATCTCGGAGGTTGATGCATGATGTCTCTCAGAAAGTGATGAGAGTGGTCACGCGACTTTGTTCCAATCAAGAGTGTCATAAGCTTGCCTTCAACCATGGCTTCCAAAGACGCCCCCGACGTCGAGCTCGCACCTCGCACCACCTCCTACGACTTCCTTGGCCCCCCAGGTGCTCTCTTCGTCACCCTCACCGTCCCCGCCATCACATATGGTCTCTATTTCGGGTGTTCCGAGGCAAATGGATGCACACCAAACCTCTTGACCATTCCCGACCAGATCGTGGCTTCTATGTCGGACCCTGATTGGTGGGTTTCTCTCTGGGATACACAAGCCTTTCTTGTCTACCTCGCGTGGTACGCGTATACCGTCGTCGCGTGGTTTGTTTTACCAGGTGATTGGATTCAGGGTACTACTCTCCGCACGGGGGGAAAAAAGTATTACAAACTCAATGGTATGACGCGTTCTCTCGTATTAGGACACGTTCTCTTACAGTGGTTCCTAGCGTTCCCGACGGCCTTATTGGTTTTGGGTCTGACAGTTGGAACCATCTACCGTTTCGGGCCATCATCGTTCACCTTGCTCTACGAAAAATGGATTGGCTTCGTCACCGCGTCAGTCGTGATGGCAACTGCTCAGGCCATCTACTGTTACGCGTTCTCGTTCCGCAAAGGCAAGCTGCTTGCTCTCGGGGGCAATTCAGGCAACTTCATCTATGACGTAGGCGAATATCCTCCGTACCGCGCTTTCCTACTTACCATATTCTAGTTCTTCATCGGTCGCGAGTTGAATCCTTCCATCGGTTCCTTTGACATCAAATCCTTCAACGAGCTAAGGCCCGGCCTCATCCTGTGGTTACTCATCGACATCAGTATGGCGTGCGAACAAGCAGTCCGTCGTGGTGGTATGAGCGAGATCACCGACTCCATGTGGCTGGTATTGGTATTCCAGGGCTGGTATGTCGTCGACGCGCTGTTCAACGAGGTAGCTTCTCCGAAAATCACGCCAAAACATTATTAATATCGTACTCAGAGTGCCATTTTTACGACTATGGACATCACTACCGATGGTTTCGGCTTCATGCTTGCCATCGGTGATTTATCTTGGGTCCCATTCGTCTACTCCCTGCAAGCTCGTTACCTCGTGTTCAAGCAGATTGAGCTCGGTCCTGTCTGGACGGCCGTCATCTTTCTTGCCAATGCTACTGGTTACTATATTTTTAGAGGTGCTAATGGCGAAAAGAACGATTTCCGCAGCGGATCCAATCCTAAAAGTAGGCCCATTCTAATGTTGTATCTTCGTTTCCGTGCTGAGCGGCCCTTGAGATCTGAAATACATGACTACTGCCTCCGGATCAAAACTTCTGACCTCGGGATGGTGGGGTTGGTCACGGCACCCTAACTATTTGTCAGTCTTTTCGAAAGTCTATCTTTACCATTTAATTTGAAGTCCTGCAGCGGCGATCTCCTCATGGCTTTCGCATGGTCTCTGCCGACGGGATTCAACACTCCTATAACTTACTTCTATGTTAGCTACTTTGCGGTCTTACTCATCCACCGACAACTTCGTGATGATGAGCATTGCCAGAAAAAGTATACCCTTTATTCTTCGGATGCTCGCATGGTGGCTAATATCTTCTATACTAGGTATGGCAAGGATTGGGATACCTACAAGAAACTCGTTCCATACCGCATTGTCCCTTACATCTACTAGTTCACATCTTATCTCCTGGTATCTCGCTGGCAGTGGTTCTTACGATATAATCTGCATCAGAGCCATAGTGTCACTGGATTTGTTTACATCTCACGACATATTATGTAGGGCTTGGAAATGCGAGTAGAGTAGGTATGATGATTGGAGAAATATCTTCATAAGTTTCATGTAAGACGTACATCACAAGTTTGTTGTTGCAATGTTAGTAAATGCAACATCCCCATGCACCATCACAAGAATCGTTGACCTTCCGTGCCAACTTGGCGCGTTTCATCTCCCCATTGCGGCGCGTCCGTCCTCGTGTGCCATTCTTCCAACTTGCTGCCCATAGAATCCCGACGCTATGGTCGTTGTACAGAGGTTTGCTGAAAGAAGCACCCACTGAAGAGGTATGTCTCTCTCTCTTTCCAATGTTTTTTGCCTCTTCAACCAGTTCTGCAGATCAGACAACGCGTTCGGTTTGAATTTCGAAAAAACCGACATTTGACTGGCACAGATGCTACGAAACGTGGTCTTGAAAGAGGATACAAGGTGCACGTCCAAATCCTAAACATTTTCTACGACATACTGACACTTTGCTACCTAGTACCTCGACTCGTTCCAGAAAGCCAATGCAGGCGACGAGCATCATCAAGCCTCCTTGCAGAGCTACTCCCGTCTTCTTAGCAAACGCAACGAAAAGGCCTACTGGTTTTCCCTCGCGGATAAAGAACGCGCTTGGCGAATCAAACTCGCAAATCGTCCTATCATGACAGGCGGCTTACTTCGTCCCTCCTATGTAAATCGTCCCCTTCCGCGACTGAAACCCCAGCCCGAGCACATCACGGGTATGATTCTCAAGCGTCGTATGGCACGCGAACGGCGGATAGAGACACTTGTTGATATACAAGAGTATATACAAGATCTGATGTTTGAGGCGAGGCTTGAGACTGGTGTGGCTGAGCTCGCAGGGAAGGCTGGAGCAGTGAAGTCGGTGTATGCTTCGCATCTCGAAGAATGGAGTACGTTGAGCGATATTCTTGCATCCCTTTTCTCAATTCTAATTGATGCTTTCATTATATTTAAAGTGGAACCATTCAAGATACAGCAAAAGATGATTCAGGAAACGTTCGATCGAGATCAGCGCAGGTGCCATGAACCATACTCGCAAGAGATGCTTGACGCCATCAAGGCTGCGAGGCGAGAGAAGATCGCAAACAAAACGCGCGAACTTCAGCGTGAGCGACGCGGAGAGATACTTCGGCGGACCATCTTGCGACAAAGAAAAGGTCCCCCCCCGCATGTTTTGGCATTGTTAACCCCCGAACAGCGGAAGATGGACAAGGTCGTACGTAATGTGAGTGAGGTTGGGTATGTTGCGAAAATCAAGAGGAAATTAGGGTTTAAGCTTCGCAACCCTCGTGCATGGGAGGCGGAACTCGGTTCGCGAAAGGATAAAAAAAGGCTGGACAATATGGTGAAGGAGTTCTTAGATAAATCAGAGAGACGGGCGATGGAAGCGGAAGAGCTGCTTGACACTCAACGATCATCTACCGATAGATAATATTGCTTAGCTTTGAAACGTCTGCTCATAGGTATTCTATAATTCTACATGGTTTGAGGAGAGGAGATGGGCTACAAGCTAGTGTTTAGTGATATCTGCGAACGGCTGCAAGATATGCCTTTCCAGATTCGCTGAGGCATAATAACTCATTAGCTGGTTGCGAAAGATGCGATTCTGTAGAAGAAACTCACCTCAGTGAGTTACCTCTCATTAAAGGCCAGGCATTTCCGAGCCCGAGACCGTTACTATAAGCATAAGCATAAACTCGACTCTCTGATTCGAAATATGAAACAGCAGCATTTATGTAGTTGTTAATCTCATCTTGGTTGGTACACGGAACAAAACCGTTCTTATCTGAAAATGCTTGAGTCAGCGCATCCTCAGATCCTTCAAAATGATATCAAGGGCCCGAACCATTGACACAAGCAAACTCTGTCACCCAAATCGGTTTCTTGTACGTATTCCAGTAATGTTCCTGTATATCGGTCAATAAGCGTTGACTGGGTCTTGCAAGACTAAGGATTCACAATGTCCTTCTTTACACCGTCAATATTGTTCTTGTTGATGTGAACAGCAGTGAAATCCCACTGAGTTGAGATCTTTGAGCTAAATTGGGCAAGCCACGTCTCGTCTGCTTGTTCTGAACATATAAAAGTGAGCCACTATCCTGCCCTGCAGCATTCACAACAGAAACATACTGCACATTGATGGGCTCCCCATCAGAGATCCCCTCTTTCCCAAAGGTACAATCAACCTCTCCCAACCAGACACACCGGCAGAAACAGTCATGCCAGCAGATCCGGATCCCGGTGGGCAATCAGGCTCCTCGTAGGCCAAGACATATGGAGGTGGAGACGTTATCTTCTTAAAGGCAATAAGACGTGCAGCGTCAACCGAATCGGCAGTGCCGCCACCCCAAAGCATAGGTACACCTATTGGATTGCCAGGTTTTGAAGGATTTGGCGTCCTGGACAAAGGAAATCAGAGCTGGGACAAGGAAGATAGAGAAGAATTCATACCAATCGTACCACCATCCAATGTGGTCTTTAAAAAACGGGTATGCATCTCCTCCTGCGATGCCTGCTTTGATCCCGTTCGGTGTCAGCGAAGCACGCGAATTCCTTGCGGTCTGCTGTGCGATTTCGTCTATAGTACTACTATCCGGATCGGATGGATTTGAAGTGTTGGCATCATTTTCGTCTGGTGCAGTGACATCGGTATCAGGTGAATCCGCCGGTATGGCGTTACCACTTTCAGATGCGTCAGCTGCCTCAGTTCTCAAGACCAGAGATGTGGGGAAGGTTGTAGATCTAGTGGAAGTGACAAAACGACTGATTGGAGAAGTCGAGGGACCAGCCAACGAGCTCGTCGAGTCAGAAGTAGCTGCCGAGGTTGTTGGATGATGGTGGTGTGCAAAATGGTGACGATGATGCAGGTTACGATTACCCAACGAACCGTGATTGGCAGCCACGGCACCCTGAAACGAGAAAACGCACACAAGTATCTTTGCAAGACAGCCAAAGACTGACATCAAGACGCCTCAGAATGATAAGTGAAGATAAAGGGAAGAGTAAGGAGGTGTCGATTGAAGCCCACCCTACTCGTGAAAGGCACTTTATAACCCGCTCACGGAAGCGCCGGGCAGGTGACCAAGGCAGCATGGATGCCATTTAGAAGATTCGTCGCGAAGCGAAGCATGAACTACATCCAAACTCATGGCGTTGCTACCGAAGGCGACTCTTCTGAAGAGGACAAAAGTGCCGACATTGCAGGATTTGTTCACTTCATAGCGTCGACAAGATACGCGGATGTTTGGATCATCCTGTCCGTACCTTCTCCGAGGAAGAATTTTGATATGGAAGGGTGAAAAGGCCGTATTTGTGCCTGAAGGCCGAACACAAGCCTAGATCTACTTGCTGACTGCACTATGCGTTTGCATGATTCAATTGCGCGAGTTGATTGTCCTGGAATAGAGCCCAGACATTTCTTCAGAGCTCTTTTATTCAACGGTTTCCGCTATTGCCGTAATGAATGTCAGAGTCTCTATTGCAGTATTCTAGAGAATTCAGTCGAAACAATGTCAGGAGAAATATAGTCGGAAGGACTAGATACTAATCCTACCAGGTAAATGTATGAAATCTGCCAGCTTGTCCGGAACCACCGACTCCGATTATGATCGAATACGCACTTGGGCTCCTACGAAGGACCCGTCGTGACATTCGCCGGAGTCGCCGGAACCCCTAACTTGGAGAGACATTCAAAGATGGCTGTGCCTAGGGGATAGCTGTGTGGACCAGAAGCGTCTCGCTGAGCAAGCACGCCACTGAGAATGTGGGATGGGGTCAAGACGCAGCGAGGAATCATCTCCTCGGATATGTCTTGTCCTTTTTGGAGCAATCCTCTAGATGGTTGTTGCCTTTTGACAAGGTCGATCCCACGATTGACCAACGACTGCACAAAACATCGAACTGCTATGGCGAGTGTAGCATGGGGAGCGAGATGGCTCTCAATTGTGGCTCTACTCTTCCCAAATTTGTGATACAAGTTCTCGCTATTTCCTGAAGTAAAAGTAGGTAACTTCAGGGCAGAGACAATGTCGTAGACAACCAATATGAGTTTCGGGTCACAAGCTGCAACAGAATGAACAGCATGAAAATCTTTCATACAGATGTTGGGCCCGTACTCAGGCCTTGTGATGCTTTGATCCTCAGAAAGTCGGGAAAAAACATTCACCATGGGCATTTTGAGGACCTTCAGTGCGATGTTGCATGGTAGGGGAGTCTCAGGAGCAGTATACTCAGACCTCTTTTCTAGTTCCGGTCGCACAGAATCAGATGGTGTGACCGCGGAGGATGTCAAATGGGCCTCGATCCTTTGACCACAGGTTATGCACCAAACGTCATTGAAGTTACTCTCGGGTTGTATGTCAGGATGTTCGATCTTGAGCTTGGTTGCACCAGGTGGCCGGATAAAATGGCCCTCCTCTGAAAGCCAACGATACACGTCCGCGGTCGTTAGAGGGGCCAAACCTTGCGTTTGAGATGGTTTCCCCTGAATCTGCTGAATATACGCGCTGTGAATTGCACGCACACGACTCCACTGGATCAAGTATAAGGTTATGATCAAACTCAGCGACTATAATCTTACCTCGATGGCCTTCCTCCTTCCGGGAATGAAAGATTCAAATTGAGAGATAGAAACTAATCTATACGGAACTTGTGGTTGGAGACGACTAGGTTTCGCTTCTATAGTGTAGGGATGCCATCAGTATCACTTTATGATCCAAACGTGAACCTCCTTCACTGACCTTTCGATGTCATTGGGAACTTTCTTACAAGATTCTTCAATATATCAAGGTGGTCTGGTAACAAGGCCGTGGGTAAACAACGGAATTTCCAGCAAAGAAGGTTGTCGTTAACCTACCTTGTCGAGACACTACCTGGTTGTTGTCCTGTTTAACTTCAGAAGACGTTTGCGACCACTGAGCCTTCAATCCGATTGGAGGATATCCTTTTTGAAGTGGAAGAAAGACTGTTCCTCTGTCCAGATCAATGTCGACCATTTGCTCGTCACCGACAACTGGCACAGACGATTTGGAGAGGTCCAACTAACCATCTTTCAGATACAAGTAACAGTAACACACCAATATCGACGCACCTCAACCCAGTGCTCCAAATAAACAATCTGATCGGTCAACTCTCCTTCTGAGTTGGGCGCGCCGCTGAATTGTAACTCTATCTTGGCCAAGAAAGGCTCATTCGCGTTGCCAACAACGACAAAGGGGGGTTGTGTGGTTGTGAGTGGTGCTTCATCAGGGCTGAAAAATGAGGAAACAGACAGACGCTTAAGTATAGTAGTTATGTGGTGGCTCTGGTAGAGGTTCAGTTAAGTGGTAATATTAATATTCCGAAGTTTCTACCTACATAGGAAGGCGCATCGACTGAAATCATCCACTTGTACGTGCGGCCAGAACTCGACATTTCGCGCTTTTCTAGAAATTAATTGAACACGGCTCTAATCAAGATAGAGGACAGCAAACAAACCTGGCGGCACCCAAAGACTGCGATCCATGATAGAAATGCGAGCCTGAAAGTAAAACCTACTTCCAGCTGTTTCCATAAGGCTGTTCTGTGGACCTTCCGCCCTAGAATCTGTTGCTTCGGGCTTGTCTGCTTCAGTTGCGTTGAAGAGACTTGTTTCGCGAGATATTGCCAGGTCGGGGTTAATGTTCGTAGTGGACTTTTGCGTTGTCCCTTCCTCCGTTTCTGGTTCAAAATCATTCCGGTGGGTAAAATGCATCTTCCAAGGGCGAAGCAAATCGCTAGAAACGATCTCTGCGACTGATGATGTCTGTACACCATTTGGGCATTTACCATCGTCATCAAGACCTTCAACATCGATCAAGTCATCCTCATTGACCCAAACCTTGATGCTACGTCGTACGGCTTCCTTCCCTAGAAATGGCGCAAGTGCAGGGGTGTCCTCATGCAAACCAAGCGTTTTTGTGAGGTTTGAACTTTGAGAATGATTTTCGGCACGCGATCCTGCGACTGCCGTTTCAACGTCTCTACCAGCCATCAAATCGTTCGCTTGATGAACGCCAACCGCCATTTTGAATAGGCTTCTTATCCCAGGTAGTATACCGTTGGGTCCCGAACCGACCTCAGTTCCCATTTCAACATCCAGGTCCGGATCCACTACGGCACAAGCCCTTACACATTCGTCATGCGTACCCCATTCCTTACCATGAGATATTCGTGCGTGATTAAGGAGGCCTTGTAGAGAAGTGAAAGATTGTCGTAGGCATTCTGGGCACCGCAGAAGGTAGGTCTGGACATGGTTGTCATCGTATGGGGGGTGTAAGTCGGATGACCGTATGTACAGAAACTTCCCATTTGGATTTCGAGGAGGTTTGTGTCTGGGAAGAGGTCGAAAAGGTCTTGCTGTGTGCGCCGGTACCGATTGAACATTGTGAGTAATCTCACGTTCGAAAATGACGTTCAGAGGTGCCTCAATCGTAGAAGCTACATCTAATGCCACCTCCTTAAATGAAGTTGTAGAACCACTACTACCTTACGAAATGTGTATCTCAGTAAACACACTTGTAATCATTTCATTGTAATTGACCTTTCTTTAATGAATCTTGTAGGAGAAGAGCCCAAGAAATTCTAGACTCAATCGTCTCTGCCACTCGACGTCTTATGGCGATTTCAAGGTCCACTTCGGAGACGATCTCTCCAAAACATTCCTCGGTGGGACCTTCGATATCAATTTTCCTTCTCTTGCGTGCAGACATAGAGAAGCATGAGAGCAGAAAGACAAAGTTATTTAAGTTATTTAAGCATGGTCGGGCCGGATCGGCCGCCTGATTATTTAAAAAGATCACTGAGGTGTACTAAGGTATACTCAAGTTATCACCAATATACTCATGATCTGTTATAATAAGGTCTGCTAAGTACAGGAAACTATTAGCTCAAGAAATTTCTTGATATCGGTATCAATTTACATCAAGTTTACAACGGTAAGTAGATCGATCTCATAAGTCAAACAGGGGGGCTACATCCAAAAGATGTAGCAGCACCGGCGTGTGCAAATGTAGTCTGGATAGTTTTGCCAGCGCCCCACATACCTTATAATGTATCAGCAAATTGCTCTCCGAAATATATCGCAGACGAGACATACCTAAAAATGCCATTGCCAAAGCCGCGAGACCAGTAAGAAAGTTGAAAAGTTTGAAGTACCACCTTCCTGAGAACATGCCCTACAAAGACAGGTCAACGAACTAGTACGGAAGAAGACTCTTGGATAGTTTACTCGACGCCAACGAGACCAATGACGCCAAGTATCAATGCGTCCACTGTTCCCCTGACCGGGAACATATGTTTTGTCAGCAACCATCGCGTCAGTCTTGACATCGTACGCGACCCTCAAGAGCAGCGGGAAGGAGTAACTGAATTGCATGATCGCAATTGCCGCTATGAGCGCTGAAATTGTTTGGACCTGAGGGATGGCAGAGCCGATTACGAAAGCTGAATGCAATAACGAGTTGATGAACACAGTTCCAAAGGGAAGCTGAAAGTGAGCTGACCCAATGCCCAGTAAACCACTACCATGGCTGAGAAAAGATCAGCAAAGAAGAGACCCTCCAAATTTTGTCTACTTACGTGTCCACACGAGTCGACCGGTTCGGGACAATAGACGGGGACCATTGAACCAACCTTCCACGATATTGATATAAATGATCTCTGATAACAATGAGCAAAGCATTAGCGCAATCTAGTGCTCAAGTCACTTAACTGATGCCAATGTTCCCGTATAATCCCGCAGCAATAAGTCCTGTTACGAGGGACAGGGCGTTGCCTATCACGGATGGTATAGTGAGTAATGTATGCTTGAATGGATAGAAATCTACAACTTACAGACAGTTTGCCAGGCAAATATACTAAGACCTTGATAGGCAAGACCAATGGTAAATTGACCTTGGAAACCCTGGGATCATTGGTGAGAAACACACAAAAAGGTATAAGCTCTGAAGGTGGCATTGACTAACATAGATAAATGCCCCATAGAGCAGATATGCCGAAAAAATCAGTGCCTGAGCCAATACCTACACAGGGGTCATTCACGAGCTGTATCTTAGCAAGATAAACACACGCACCATGCCTTTCCAAAAGTCCATCGGGCGCCTCATTTCAGCCATCTTGCTGGGAATTTAGGTTTCGTTGAAGCTGAGTAAGAGATTGGCTCACCATCTCAGGGAAGATCATAGCACCACCATAAGCAAAAACCTGTGAGAAGCGTGTAAAGTTCTGCAGAGGCAAGTTCCTTCGAGAAGCCTGACCATGTTCATTATACCGTTCACCTGTGTTACCGTGCTTCATCTGGATGTTTCGAAAAAAATCACAGAACGGTCAACTTACTTTATCGTTCAATGCTAATGGTTCAAATGCATGGGTTTGGACGGGTCCTTGAGGGGTACCAAAAGCTCTGGAAGCCGCTTCGAAATTAGGAGGACTATGAGCAGCAACGCCCATAGAGATGAAAATAATGAGCAAGTTGATCCTACGTCAGGAATGAGACACTCCTCAAAGGAAGAACCATCGAAATCGAACTTACCACACAGCACTATTAGCAAGCCATCCGTAACTCTGGCCAATCTCGTGAACTCCGAGATACTATCATCAATGACCTCTCACTTGCCTTGAGAGTGCGTATCTGACCGACGATCATCCCCGCAAGCGCCCAGACGACGATGCAGACCGAGAAGCAAAGCTACGGTGTCGATGTAAACAATTACGCTGAATGAACACGCTAGTCATGTACATACACGGTTTTTGCTCATTTGAGAAAGAGCCTGACCATTGGATAAACAGATAGTTCCCACCTAGCATGATATATGCGTCGAAAAATACCCCAAAGATAGATGCAAGACTTACGTTGACGATGAGTTGGAGAGTCTGCAGAACTGTACACACATGGCGGGCACTTTTTCCTAAGAGTCGTTCAGCTATGTCTGCATAGGTCCTCAGAGGATATTTCTGCGAATCCAATCGAATGAAAAGGCGCCATAAAATCAATCCACAGTACAATGCCGCCAGACCCACTAGAACTATCAGAAAAGGCATCTTATGGCCCCAAAAAAGTATTGACTTACTAAAACAGTACAACACAACACCTGGCAATACAGTCAGATAATATTCACATATTGCGAGGTTAACGCCGGTTACAAACCTGGGACCCAGCCCACCTGAGAGATTGCAAATGGCGCGTTGAAGGGTCCGAGAATATCCGTCGTGATAAGGTAGAAAACAGAGGCCCATGAAGCTGTCCTCATCGCTCGGAATGCATTAATTCGCTCCGAGTCTTCGATAACACTGAGCTCCTTGGTATCGCGCACATTGACGTTAACATCCTTCGAGAATCTGGCCATCCAGCTTTTTTTTTCTGGGGCATCGACTTTATGACTATCGTCCTCGAGACGCCGCTGGATGGCGGCAAAGTGGAGGTATTCTTCGAAGGTGATGTCTGAAGGCGGCACGTTATTGTACCTCTCTTCACCGGAGACATCTGGGGAGGAGGTTGTCTGAGGGGAGCCCTTGTCGCTCGTCACTGGTTTCGGATCCATGGGCAGACGGTCGTGTGGACATTACAGTTCGAGTCTAGACGTCATATTTATTGGGAGATAAAAATAACCAGATAAGCACCATGTGAAGCTCACTAGCCGAATAAGTTGTAAGCGGGCTCAAGTGTGAATGGGGTTCCAATCATGGCCTTAAAAGATATCGCTGAATAAACCAGGGCCATGGATGGCCGGTTCGTCCCACTTGATGATGGGGATTTCAAATAAGCGCCAATTCACAAAGCCAAGTCACGATGGTCTAAGTTGTCAGTTTCAGACATTGAGGCACAACATTACGTATCTGTGTGTCCTCTAAATGGAATACTCTGAAACTCTAACGTAGTTGCCCAAGGGCGCGGTCAAGCATATATGAGCGCCACGACTGGTTCAAGTTAGATTTACTAACGTCCGGTATCATTGGCAATTTCAAAGGGCCGATGCACTTGGATATACCATAATTTTTGAAGGATACGTACTCGGGGACTCGAGTGTTTTTGTTCGCGGAGGAATCTCTGAAATTCAACGGGCATGTCCGACCGTCAATCACGATACCAGAAAATCATGCTGATAGAAACGCTTGCTTGACACTTGAAAGCTTGACACGCTGATTTGATCTCAGGTGACAGAAACACTTGATCAATCTAATTCAGAACAGTGTGTGATAGGCATCCATATGCGCGCTGATGATAGATAAGTAAATACGAGCTTTGTCAAGCTCAACACGAATGGAGAAGGACAAGAAACTTACATGTGACCGCTGCGTGTCTGGCGTTGTACAATGCCCCTTAACCAGACAGGACACTTCCCCCGTACAGTTTCCGTAACCTTGGTTCTTTTCTCCTCTAGTCTCTCAAAGACCCTCAGTTTCCATACTAAAATCTCCAACCCAGACTTTGGTTTACTTTCATACAAAGTAATTTTGAACTCCTCGTCCCAGGTAAGTGTACCAGCAAGAGTTACTTGGACCTTCAGGAGCCCGAAAAGCACTGGCGCGGTTTCTTGTAGGACGAAGAATTGTCGTGGTAGCACCCGCATTGAAGTCTCTTCATTCTCTGCTGAGGAGGCTGTACGGACGCTGACGTCCTTGAGTGACGATGCTTGGCTGATGGCAATGGTGTCGTTATGGAGAAGTTCGAAGCCTGAGCACATTGTTGAAAGCCTGGTGACACGCTTGTGCCCTGCGGAGGTTCCCACAACAGTGAAAACATCGGCGACTGAGTGGTCCAGAATTACTGAGTAATCAGAGAAAAAGTTTGGTTCAAAGCCAGGTGCGGGAAGATGTGAACTCATTGTCAGGCCGAGGTAAGAAGTTCGCAACAATGGTATCTGAGTGTATTGTGAAGATCTCACGAGGTATCTCCCAGAGAGCAGTCCGGTTCTGAATATCAGTGATTGTAACAAGTACACGTGGCTTTTAGAGCGCTCTCATTTCGTAATCGTAGTTGGGCACCGCACCGTCCTTATTGTAGATTGATAAATCATATACTACAGGACGCCAGAGCTCTTGACTATGCCAACACAACTTTTGACAAAATATGAGGAAAAGATACCGATTTCGT
Source organism: Termitomyces sp. 'cryptogamus' (assembly GCA_020091625.1). Taxonomy (NCBI): domain Eukaryota; kingdom Fungi; phylum Basidiomycota; class Agaricomycetes; order Agaricales; family Lyophyllaceae; genus Termitomyces; species Termitomyces sp. 'cryptogamus'. The sequence continues at coordinate 3,090,504 of JAGYZC010000005.1, forward strand.
TCATGGACGACTCAAGGACGGAAGATCCATCGAGTAGGGAATCAAGGAAGCCACACGCAGTCTTCGGAGACGTGAGCTGATGAAGTTCTACAAAAGAACACGTTAACGGTAAGACGGAAGATGATTTAAAGTCGACTGGAATACCTGATGCTGTGTAGATAGCTGCAAGAGATCCTCTTCGAGCATGCCAGGCCAACTGATAGTGATAAGAAGGGAAAGGCAAAAGAACGTGCGAATATTATGTTTTCTCACCTGTAAAGACGCGTCGCCGGTTACATGACAAGCTTCGTCTGCGACCTTGAATGCGTGTTCAATTGCTGGTCGAGGATCCAAGGGAATGATGCCATATGCCGGGGAGGCCAGCAAAGCAAATGCCTTATCAGAGCGTGAGCATCAAAGATTATGCACAGGGACACTAATCACCTCGGGAAGATGTTGAAGTACAGGCTCGTTATACTCCAACCTCGCATGGAGAACTTCGCTTAATGTCGAGCCCGTGGGCTGGGATTGTATATGGCGTATACCATCGTCAAGCCATGCACGTATGAGAGTCCTCCGAGCGAGGTCTCCAGAACCAAACAAGGCACTGACAGCAGTGTCTGATAGTGGTTGGGAATGTGCCTCAGGCTGTGGCAACTCGAGAACTGAACGAGCAAGGGCTTCTCGAGTGAAGCCGTGCGTCCTGACCAGTGGAATAGACAGACGAAGGAGCCTTGAAGCCCTTTTTCCACGTTCAGCTGAGAATTCGTTCTATAGCCGGATAGCTCATACCCTGACATTGTTATAAAAGAGTCGAAAGGCGCTGTCGGAGTTCGGATGTAGCCGAACTGAATCGCCGATCAGTTTTATCACTTCGCCACTAAGTACTAAGTTCACTGTCAAGGTCTTCGTTTGCCCTGGCCATGTCTGACTGGGGTATGCCTCGAAAGATCATACACCATCATATGAACTGACAAGTTACATTGGAGAACAGACGATTCCGACAATGAAACCCCAGCCGCGCCGCCGGCGCCTGCCCCAAAAGTGGCAACGAAAGGAAATGCAAAATGGGAAGGAGAAGACGAAGATGATGGTGCACCTGTTGTATGTCTCTCCAATTTTCTCGATTATCTATTCACAATCATCGCCAGAGTGATTGGGAGGCATCATCAGAAGAGGAGGCTCCTGTCACGACTGCGGCACCGCCGAAAAAAAAGGGCACTCTGAAGGCGAAGCTTGCAGAGAAGGAGGCTCAAAAGGCTGCGAAAAAGGCTTCTGACGATGACGATGATGAATATGATTCGGATGCCGTGCTAAACCCGAGAGAGAGGGCGAAGCGTGACAAGGAAAAGGAACTCAACGCCGATCTCAATAATGCTGCTGAACTGTTCGGGGCTGCCGCACTCGGTGGTACGCGTATCTTTTCCAATTCTCCTGCTTCAGGTGTTTATCGATTTCAGGCACTTCATCTTCTGAGCTGGATTCCCTTATCTCTTTCCAACCCCGGACTAAAGAGGATTTCCAAGCTTTCTCGTCGCGTATCATCGAGTTTATTATCAAAAGACACCAGAATAAACCGCTCTACGCGTCTTTTGTTGAACATCATGTTAGAGAGCTGTCGCAACCGTTAAAGGATGTTGAAGTGCGCAAGGCGGCGAGTAGTCTGACCACCCTTGCGAATGAGAAGCAAAAGGAGCAGAGGGATAAGGCGAGTGGAAAGAAGAAGAAGGGAGCTTCAAAACCCGCGTTGGGCGTTGCGAAACCTAACAAGTAAAGAAATTTCACTGTTGGACTGACATCTGCGCTTACTTCATGGATCCCAGGCACGACACTGAACTATATGACGAAGCTCTAGATGACTTTGGCACCAATGCTGACGACTTTATGTAGGATTTATTTTCCTTCCCTGATGATCATCTGGTCTGGAGTTGGACCACCTTCCCCGTTATGGCCAAGGTTATACGGATGGATGAATAGGGAGGTTCCCCTTGTCATAGTGTATATATTATACACGCTCTTTCGGATAGTTATCTGTAGTGGTGTAGTCGTCGATGGATATTCTTTATCAGAAACTCCATCAACGTGCCCAGCAAGCACGTTCATGTAATTTGTCAGCATTTGTGATATTTATGTCTTGACCGGGTTTGACTTCGTCTGCCAGAACTCTCCTCTACATTGTTGTACAGCTCTGCATCTTGTTCATAACTTATCGGTGTATATATTTGCTCTATTAAGCTGTGCTGATCTTTCGAGAGAGTGCAGCACCCTTGGACAGCTCGACCGACTGTAGGTTTTCTCCTTCAGGGTCGTCTAGTCCGTCCTACTCTGTATGACCTTGCTCCATGACTACTTCCACCTTCGGAATCAGCAAGCCTTTCAGCGCCTACTCGATGGAAGCGCTGACCGTGGGCACGCCGGTGGTGCCCTCAGCAGCGGCAGCGGCAAATCATGGACTCGACCCAGCCCGTTAGTGTCAAACACGGTCTGCGATGTCAATGCTCGGGATTGGTTGGGAAGAACAGTACTTCAATTGGCGTGTGCTTCTCCGGATTCCGCGGAATACGTTAGAATGCTCTTGCGTCATCCTGCTATCAACGTGAATCTTGCCGACACCGAGAGTCATTGGACCCCGTTGCATCGAGCACTCTATAATGCGAATTTGCCGGCTGCGTGCGTTGTTCAAAAAGATGCCATTTCGCTCTCCAGCCAACAATTCTATTAGTTTGCTTCTTCTGCAGCATTCCGATACAGACAGATCGTTACAAGACCTCGAGGGATACACGGCGTTCGATCTCTACAATTCTACCTTGATCGGCACTAAACTGCGTAGTGATTCTCCTTTAACTGAGCTGTTCACCTGGGGAGTAAATAGGTGAATTTCATCCAAATATGTTATCGTTTTCGAGACTCGATTGTCAACCCAGGAATGCTGCTCTTGGGTTCGCAGACGGAGGGGACAGGGCTCAGCCTGATCGTGTCAACGTTCAGAAGCGAGACGCTGATGTCGACGCCGAGAATTCACACCTTGTTTCACGGTTCTTTCCCATCTATGTGCGCCAAATCCAGATGTCAAGATTACATACAGGTTAGTATAAGCTATTCATTGTGTCGCTTCATGTTGAATGACTTTTGAGAAGTGGTCATCACATCAGAAAGTGGAGGCAACCTACGTCTCTGCGGATTTGGCAGTGGAGGACGGTAAGCATATAACGCTGTATGTCAATCCCTTCCTGACTGTGTCGTCGCTGTAGCCTGGGACCAGGCCAACATACGCAGTATAGTCTGAAGCCATTGCAACACTTGACACATACTATCGTATCTGTCGCGCTCGGTCAGGACCATACATTGGCGTTGACTAGAGCGGGGGAAGTTCTTAGTTGGGGATTGAATCGATTCTCACAGTTAGGATACATCATAGAAGGTCCGGCTGTTGGTGAGAGCTTTGGGAAAACAGACGAGCCTATACAGGCTACTCCAAGGAAAATCCTTGGTCCTTTGAAGAAAGAAGTGGTGAAGGGTGTTGCTGCTTCAAAGACCGCTTCAGTATGTTGGACAGATGCCGACGTTTATACGTGGGGCACCAACAACGGACAACTTGGTTTGATTCTTCTTTGTGGCGTCGTCTTTCTTGTGCTGAATCGGATATGTGGCTGTTTTGTCAGGCTATGATAAAGCTGCTCAGCACATTCAGGTCCTTCCTCGTAAAGCAACCAAAGTCACCCAACCTGTGATAGATATCTCAATATCGGTATGTATGGCAGCACTATTCCGTCTCTCTTCACTCAGGACCGTGCCCAGGATTCCGCCATGGCTTGTTTGCTTGATACGCATGATGTTATCTGTATCTGGAACGATCGTCACATCAAGATAGTGTGCGTCCTAAAAGTCTTTGATGTGCCTTCTTACCCTCATGTATATCCAGCTTCCCCGGTCACTCATTTCCGTCTGAAATGCAACCGTATCGTCCTCCACGAGCTGTACAAGATGCCAAGATCGTCAAAATCACTAGCTGTGACGATGTTTTTGCTGCCTTGACATTCAGCGGAGAACTTTTTACATTTTCAGTGGCGAACCCCTCGGAGGCTGGGGCAGCATCAGCGAAAGAAAAGTCGGCGTTCAAGCCGCAACGTGTTTGGGCTCTTAGAAAGAAGTTTAGCTCGGTCAAGGCAGGTCGATGACTTAACGAGCCATGATGCCCTTCTGACTCTTTTTTTGGGGGAACTAGGATGTTGCCCTTGGTTCTGATGGGTCCATTATAGTTTGTACCGAGTCTGGCCATGTTTTTGTCCGCACTCGTAACTTCAAAAGCGGACAGTCGACGTCTTCTGGGAAAGCCTTCAAGTTTCAAAGAATCCCGGCACTGCAGCGAGTGATCCAAGTGTGTGCAAACAGCGCCGGCTCTTTTGGTGCTATTCGCGCCGAATATCAACCTAAGCCTTTGTACATTGAGGGAAATACTTTGATTGAAGATCTCACTCAAATCCAGCCCTACCTTTGTGTGCGGACAGTCCCAGGACTTTCGCATCGCGGTTCAGATGTCTCCTCGCGGGCTTTCTTCAATTTTCGTCTTTACTCGCGGTACGGTGATGACTGGGAATTTCTCGCGAAGGAAATTCGCAGGCTTCAGGACCTCCTCAACATCCTTGAGATCCAGCTCACTAATCTCAAATCAAAGTCTGAGCCTGAGTTTCCGCATGGTGCAGATGTATTGATACAGGCCCCTTCTGGGTTTGTGTTTCCTGCTCACCGAGTCATCCTTGGTTCTCGTTCACACGTCTTGCAGAAGGTCCTCAGCGGGCATGTTACTCAATTGAAAGGATCAAAGGTTTCGTTGGAGCTCTTAGACTCCAACCCCACGGCCCAACACGATGGCCACCCTCGTCTCAGAATGTCTGGATGTCAGCCCATCTCAATCCTCATTCTGCTCACGTTCCTTTATACCGACGAAGTCCTGGCACCATGGGATCACAGAGTGTTCGAGCGCCTCATCGAGCCATTGAAAGAGCTGAAAATCAATTTCGCAAGAGTGAAAGTTGACCTACAAGCCTTGGCAGAACTCTTGGAGTTACCCACTCTAGCGGCTGCTCTGGACTCGCCTGTCAAATCTACACCTTCTCCTTTATTGGAAGCCACGATGGAGCGGCTATTTAGCACCTCTCAGACCAGTGACAGCGCTTCACGCTCGGTGCTGGATCCAGACGTGATCTTGTTGTTGGCAGACAAGGAGGTTTATTGTCACTCCACTATCCTTCGGGCCCGTTCCGAGTTTTTTGCTGATTTTTTCGATGAGGAAGATTGGACAAGGGAGCGTCGAGATGCTGATGGCATTTTACGTGTGGACATGAAGCACCTGAACTGGCGTATCATGGAGTATGTCTTGAAGTTTGTGTGCTTTGGTGCTGAAGAGAAAATGTTTGAATCGTTGGACTTTGCGAACACTTTAGACGAAGTTTTGGAGTTTATGTTTGATGTCATGGCCGCTGCTGTGAGTGATTCATCGATTCTCACTTCATCTATTGACAATGGTTCTTTCAGAATGAGCTTTTACTGGATCGTCTGGTCCTGATCTGCTCGGCTGTGATTCTGCAGCATGTCAACATCTACAATGCGTGCTTTATCCTTGCAGAAGCAACCCATTTACATGCGGAAAAGCTCATCGACTGTATCCAGAGTTTCATTACTGTAAACATGGAGCTCTTCCTGGAAGCTGGCATGCTGGAAGACATGCCACCTTACCTGATCCAGCAACTCGCTCAGTACGCTAGAAAAGAACAGATTCGGAAAGCCCCGATTTCTCGATCTGACCAAGTAACCAATATGGTTTTGGAAAAGCACGCAGATTGGCTTGCATTACAAGATTTTCCCGTCCCGCTGGGCAGGCAGAGCCAGGGTATCTCACGCAAGGAATCGTCGGTTCGAGCAGGGTCCAGTACCATTCCGCAACAGAGCCCTAATATCCATCCCGAGCTGCGCCCTCGGCCTTCTAACGATGACATCTTTGTAATGGATGAGGCTTTGGTTCCACATGACGGCCCCTCGACTTCACGTACTGTCAATACTAGCCCTGCGCCAGTTACTCCTACCCCAGCTCCCGTATGGAAAGCCCCTTCCGCCCCGCGGTGAGTACATCCTATCATGTCCGGATAGACGCCAAACTAAACTCTAACTCACGAATAGCGTGGACATGAAAGCTGTCATGGCCGAAGCTGCCAGCGCCAGCGCATTAACAACTGCGCCTCGGCGAGTCTACGACGCCGCTCATCAACTTCGATCGCAGAAATCCATAGATACCCGTCTCAATGCTAGCGCCAGCGCCAATTCGCAACAGCCGGGACCGTCTACGTCACGATCTGGATGGCGCGCACCGACCGATCAGGTCGCTGCTCGCCCGTCTCCCCCAACAACCCCATCAAAGGATGCTGCTGCTTCTGCTATCGTTACAAGTACTACGAGCTCCGGCTCACGGTATGCACCCCCATCGACCCCGCGTCGCCCGTCTGGGCCTGCGATACCCGGCCTTGGACCTATAATCACGCCGACGCGCCAAACATCTTCTTCATCCGCGCCTAGTTCGTCAGGAACAATCCGACGTGCATCGTACGTTCCCCATGTGTCTCCCGTGATCTGCCTCTGACTAACCGGTGTGTGTATGTACAGCGGGAAAGCATGGGCGGTGCCGCGCCCGTCTGAAGCGACGACGGCGTCTGCGGTGCAATCTACGAGTGGGATGTCGTTTGTCGCGATTCAGCAGCTGGAGCTGGATAGGGTTGCGTTGGACGGGGCGGCGGGGGGGAAGGATCGGAGGTCGTTGAGGGAGATTCAGGAGGAGGAGGCGGCGTTGAGGGCTGAGGCGGATTTTTTGGCGTGGTGGACTGCGGAGGAGGAGAGGGTTAGGTTGGAGACAAAGGCTGCTGAGGCTGCTGCGAGTGGAGATGGGAGGTCGAAGAGACGGGGGAAGGGGAAAGGGAGAGGGATGCAGGAGCAGTCGGGGTCGACGTCTCAGGCTGGTGGGGCCAAACGGAAACCGCGTAGATCAGAGCAAGGTTCATGATCTTATTATGGTCTAACTTATAAAACTATGTTGTATGCAATACGTTCATACAGAGGATGTTACATTAGAAATACAGTGGGTATCATAAATTAGATCGTCTAATCAGTTAGCACCTCGAAAATCACCCCAGAATCTTCTTGATACCCTCCTGTTGCGCTGGTGTCAGTCTTGTCGGAAAGACCACATCCCACTTGACGATCATATCACCCTTTCTCGACGCCACACCGTCCTTCCTTATGGGCATACCCTCTCCACGCACCGTCGTCTCCTGGCCAGGCTTAACGATCCCAACTGGCAACTGAACCTGCAACTTTCTCCCATCAAGCATCTCTACTGTCTTTGTTGCACGCGCACCAGCAGGGGCGCCTGTGAGCGCCTCAACGAGGGGTACGGGTACCCGTGCAACAAGGTCGTTCCCCTCCCTTACAAACACGTCATGAGGCTTCTCCTCCACGACAAAGACGAGATCCTGGCTCTCCCCGCGTGCGTTCTCGTTGCCGGCCTTGGGGAAGCGGATCTTGGTACCGCTCTTCCAGCCGGGATGGATCTGGATCTCGAGCACCTTGTCCTCTGTGGTTCCGTCGCTGCGGCGTCGGCCGACTTTGATGTGCTTGAGGGTGCCGGTGTAGAGGTCTTGGAGGGAGACTTTGAGGGGACGGGTGACTTCGGATGGGGGGGAGTGGGAGTGGGAGTGGGAGTGGGGAGGGGGGCCGGGGCGGCGGGCGTTGGAGCGGGCGTGTGGGATCCCACCGGGCATGCCGCCGGGGAAGAAACTCCCGTCCATTTCGTCGTCTATGTCAAAGGGGTTTGATTGTGATCCCGCACGAGGACCGCCGCCACCTCCGCCCATCCCGCCGAAATTGAAACCAGCGAATCCAGGACCGAAGATGTGTCTAGTGGAGTGTGAGTTTGTGGCTGTATGTGAGGGGAGGAGACGTACTCGAAGATCTTGGATGGGTCGGATGGGGAGAAACCGCCAAAGTTGCCGGCACCGCCGCCTGGACCGGTGGAGGTGAATGTGAATGTAGGACCGCCGGCGCCTCCCCCCGGGAAGTTGAAGTTGGAGAAACCGGCGCCGGGCGAGGGACCTCCTCCGCCCTTGAGACCCTCTTCACCGAATTGGTCGTAGACAGCGCGTTTGTTGCTGTCTGAGAGGACCTCGAAGGCCTCGGATACCTGGCGGGTGTTTGGCTGGGGCTGCGAGGAAGAATGAAAGTGAACGCACCTCTTTGAATTTTCTTGTTGCCTCTTCCGAGTTTTTGTTGCGGTCTGGGTGCCATTTGAGGGCCTGGGACGATGAGCGGTGAGTTGAGACAAGAGAAGAGGACTGACCATTTTCTTGTAGGCCTTCTTGATTTCATCGTCGGTGGCGGACTTGGATACGGCGAGGATGTCGTAGTAGTTCTTGCCCATGGTGGTAGAGTTTGGAAGAAAGCGGGCGCTGTGTTATATTGTTGCCGTGCACTAGTAGGTTCTAGCAAGTTGTGACGTCATCCAGACCATTCTAGATTTGAAATGATTCTGAAATTGAAATGGAAATCATTTCCACCATGTCCGCGCACGACGACGAGCACGCCGCCGACTCGCTCTTGCGCCGCTCCCTCCATGCCGTCGGCGACATTCTCTCTCCTTTCTCGACCGCCGCCGTTGCCACCCTCCCAAAACTCGCCAGGCCCAGGCGCTACACCCGCGCAGACGCCATCCCCGACGCCTCCAACGATGTCGACGGCCAGATGCCCACAGTCCGCGACTACCACGCCATCAACTCACTACCGCCCAGCGTCCGCATCCCTAAGAAGATCCCCACACCCATAAAAGTCGAGGCCAAGGTGTGGTTTGCAAATGAACGAAGTCAGCACTCGTGTTTTCAAATCCCTTTCGTCAATGACCTTTCTCTGCAGCATGGGTGGCTTGGCTCAACATCTCCGTTCTCCTGGGCACTCTCGCTCTCGCACTCTTCAATGCCTCCAAAGATGAGATCGCCACCCGTTTCGCCTACGGATACGCCCTCATCAGCGTTGGCGTCCTCGTACGTCTTTCCCCGACATTCCTTCACCCACCAGCCGACTCTTTTGCCAGATTTACGCTTTTGCACTCTACCAGTACCGCATTACCCTGATCCGTCGCCGAGACCCAGGCCATTTCGGTCCGTTCTTCTCTACAAATCCATTCAACTCGTGTCTCACCTCTGTCTCCGCTAGATTCAATCGCGGGCCCTATCGTCCTTGGTGCCGTCCTCTTCACCGCCATCCTTCTCAACTTTATCATCCGAGGTCCGTGTCTCTCCTCTGCTACATTCCTCCATTCACCCGATCATTCACACAGTTCGCGAACTGTAATACGGCCATTTCCTTCCGATCTTCGGTACTAACAAATCCCACAGGAACAGAAAGGAAGTCCCCATACCCGGCTCTGGCCTCTTCACCCTCTTCCAATCCAAACCCGCAAACACGACTCTCTCCTTCTATACCCAAGGATAAACTCGTGAGATCAAACTATCAAACTTGGGGGAAAATAAGCTCGGAGCTCATCTTGCTTTCTGATACGCGATAAGGATGCCTCAGTTCACGTTCGCAAACGTCCGCCAACGCACGTTCGTCGCGTCGTGTCGTCATCACAATTTTTTTCTTCTTTTCTATCTCTCGTTTTTATTTCTTGAATGGTTCCTTTCATTTTCCAGCTTGCCGCCGGGTTCTGGCATTCATTTCCCTCGGGGTCCTTCGTTTTGGTTCGTCGTACATATGTCAGTTCCCATCCTTATGACCTTTCCAATCGTGTGTATTCTAGTTTAGGGTTCCGTTGTCGTCTCTGTTGTTGATTAGAACTACAAATTCATTATGTTGCAGTTGCTTCAGGCCCAAGGCTCAAGTACAAGTACTGATAGATACCGCTGTCCCTTGGGGCCAGGTCTGTTTTAGGACGGTCGACAGCAATTTCCGAGGTGTCCTGGAACCCTGTTACATGGAACAATTTCCCTCTGATTGCATCCCCACGTAATTCACCCAGAGCAATGGGATGGAAAATCAACAGAGCTTATATTTTTCTTGTTAATTACTATTTCCTTCTAGTTTATGTCCACAACAGTAATCTTGATGCAACTTAGTGGAGAAGAGATTTATTCAGAACATTGCTTGGCATGGCATATCAAGATCAACTCTTCTGGCGCATCCACTGACCTTGGTCATAAGCCGTGATTTTGGTGTGTGAACTGCTCGATTTGAAAGACACACAGAGTCTTTGTTACCCTTGATTGGTCTTCAAATTGGAGATTATGAGATTGAGCCTGGACAACTTCAACTCAACAATACTGCTTGATATAGTGACTTTGTGACCAAACTTGGTGTGACAAATAAATTCATTATGTTGCAGTTGCTTCAGGCCCAAGGCCCATGTACAAGTACTGATAGATACCGTTGTCCCTTAGGGCAAGGTCTGTTTTAGGAGAGTCGACAGCGATTTCCGAGGTGTCCTGGAACCCTGTGCCATTGAAATTCATTACTACTCATCCACCACAATTTCCCTCTTATTGCATCCCCAAATAATTCACCCAGAGCAATGGGATGGAAAATCAACAGAGCTTATGTTTTCCTTGTAAATTATTATTTCCTTCTAGTTCATTATGTCCAGAACAGTAATCTTGATGCAACTTACTGGAGAAGAGATTTATTCATTCAGAACATTGTTTGGCATTCATGGTATATCTAGATCAGCTCTTCTGGCGCATGCACTGACCTTGGTTTGGTCATAAACCGTGATTTTGTTGTGTGGACTGCTCGATTTGAAAGACACACAGTCTTTGTTGTCCTTGTAACCCTTGATTGGTCTTCAAATTGGAGATTATGATGAGATTGAGCATGGGAGAAATGGTAAGTCTAGGGTAGACATGGTAAATCCAGGTGAAATAAACCAAAAACATTCCTCTCATGTCTGATATATTACCATATATATATATATATATCTAACAAGATTCCGACAGAATTGTTATTGTAAACCTCTCAACACATCTCTAGTGTGGTCAGGGTAGATACTATAAAGATATATTTCTACTTCAACTCGACAATGCTGCTCGATATAGCGACTTTGTGACCAAACTTGGTGTGACAAATATTGACATAAAGATCCCATCAAACTGAAAATGGACAGGCAGAAGGTAAAAGTAGACCTGACCCTAGTTACACCCGAGAACTGAGGAGCTTAGCATCAGCGAGGTAATAGAGTATATTTGCGACGCCTGTTTTACTGGAACTAGAACTCAGGTTGAAACTGAACTTAGGCACAACTGATGGACAGATTGATTGACAACTTGACTTAATTCCTTCAAGCTACGTGACACTGTCACATTCCTTATGCTTTTTGACTTTGACTTTGATTCTCATCACCGTGTCATCTTCACCACCGCCGTGTCGCAACGCGTGTGTTAGGCGTGGTCTTTTGCACCCCGTAGCACGTTCTCGAGCCGGCTGGCAAAGTGGTGGGGGTAATGCAGTGGAAAACTTGCAGCTATCAAGCTGCGTGCAACTTTGCCAGCCATGGATTGAGGACGTCGCTGCTGAGAATGGTGAGGGTCGTGGTGAGGACCTACAGGGTGCCACAAGGTAATATTGGCACACGGCAATCACGCCAAGAACTTTCACTCGGAGGTTATTTGCTTGCACTAAGTACAAGTAGTGAAAAGTGCCGTTGCAAATACACTCTAATTAGAGAATATGAGCAATCGAATAATTATCAGCGTGCTTCGCGTTCGATTCCCCTGGAAGCTTCCGCTGGGTGTACAAACATCGTTTTTAAAACGATTTATTCGTGGGTTGGTTTTAGGGGGTGCACACGTCCGTTTACGGTTAAACGGTCATGATATCTGCAGCCGCGAACCGTGTGAGTCCTGTTGCGGCAGGGTCAGTTTTACGGGCCGTAAAACGGGTCTTAGTCACGGTATATGATGTACGGTAAGTTTTGAATGAAGGGTGAAATTTCTATGGCACGAATTCGTGTTTCGAACGAGTATATGTCATGATAAGTGAGAGTCATGAGAACCTGTTCACCATGTTTATCTTTATGATCATGAGTGAGCGGTTTGGGGAGATGGCCCAATGGCCCATGATGCGGATCGGAGTCTGAATATTAAATTCTTACATAGAAGCATGGCACTGTGTCTTGACCCACTTTGACGCGTCGTTAAGCCGCCCACATCTGGACATTCTTGGTTTAACTTTCTCTGCATTTTCTGCGGGTCTCATGTAAGGTTTTCTTATCATTAATTAACGGGTATATTTCATAATAATGCGGTACACTACGGACGGCCGCGAATCACGGCTCAATACGGCACTCGACCGGCGGCGTAACCCGTGCCTGTGGCAGGATTCTCCCGGCCCAGATCCTCGACGGTACGGCCGTAAGTCGTAAACGTGGCTACGGCGTGAAGTCCTACTTGGTTTCTTTGAACCCATGGATCTAGCACTACTACTTACTAGTCACACCACGGGCCGGGATGGATCCAGAGTTTACTCAAGATCTTTGCTAGTCTGAGCTGGGACCCAGACCAATCCATTCCCAGTTTCGCGCGAAAAGAACTTTTTGTCTTATAGCTTCTGTATCATGGTTTCTTCCCTTATCAAAAACAGAATTGTTAGCAGTGGATTTGAGGGTCTTGACTGATATGTAGGTGGTTTTTTGAATTGTCGAATCAGGAGTCACAAGGTCGAAGTGAAATGTTTTGCATGGCGAGTCGTGCGTGGCATGTTTTGACAGTTTGAGGACACTGATCGATGTTTTTTCTTTCGTCTACCTATACTTACGACTACTACTGCTCTTGATCGCGGACTCGACCTAGTCGGTTCCCTCCTATCTGTATCTGTAATCGAAGCTTGAGATCTTTGCTCACGCTGCGTGCCGTCTGTCTCCCAGGTCCACATGCTCAGATTCTGAAAGAAGGTATCCCGATAGGTGATTCTATTAGGAGCACTTCTTGATGCAAAGTTTCTGTCAAAGAGGTGCTTGCCGGACAGCATAATTCCATTTCGACTGTCATTGATTTTTTCTGGTTCTTCTAGCTGTAATCGTAAGGAGATCATCATAACATCAGTAATCAGTAATCAGGTCTAGACCTCCGACACTGACATTGACTTTTTTTCACTAATTATTGATATAGTGTAGATTGATACTCAGATATACGTAGCGACCATCAAAAAACGCCGCCGCCACAGCCTTGCTGAACACTGTTTACTTCTGAGCCTCGAGTCAAAAAATAAATACGTCATTATAAATCTCCCGCTGACAACTTGTAGCTATGCGATGATGTAATTGCGTTCTCAGGTTCTCGCCCCCTTCATTCCCGCATTGTCCGGCTAGAATTCTCCCGTAATTATGGCTCAATCCGAGTCTTCTATACGACCCGCGATCCTTGGGCCCCTGGACTTGCCCCTTACCTATTTGTGGGTTCATGATTGATCGATCCAAGTCATCTATTTGTGGTACAACTTCCCAAGTTTCAAGTGTGGTGAAAGCTTGAGGTGGAATTCGACGAGTATTTTATTCGATTTTGGTGGGACGGTGGGTCTAATAGCTTAGCTAGATGCTTCTGTATCATCCGAGTCGGACATTTTTTTTTTACTGATGTATGCATGGTTAATTAAGCCACCCATTTTTCTTTCGATCAGGTTCGGTCTGTCCCTTGGGTCTTGTGAGTCTGAGTCGGCAGTACGTACGTGCATGAGCCTGAGTATATCGCACCGAAAGCCTGAGAACGTCATCTTTTATGGACGACTAGCCTGGGATTTTTTCTCGGATGCGTGTATATTTTTCCCATGACGCCCATGATATATATAAGTACTGCCATTTGAAGGCAGTGGTATTTGGTGGCGTGCCGATTCTCCATGTCCTATCATAAGTCCTCAAATGTCAGTACATCAGGACATGATCATGAGTTCGTCTTCTGACTACATATATCCTTGTCATCACACGCAGACAATGCAGTGACATTTGGTGGCGTGCTATGGCATGTCCATCAGGACATGACTCGGATCACAAGATCATCTTCTGACTACGTATGTGCTTGTCATCACACGTTGACCACCCTCTTCCAGGTCTGGATCTCGAACAACAAATCTCAAATCCAGGTTTCTAGTACTTGACCAATCCATGACACGTACCAAGTACACCATGCACAGTGATTATCAACAAAGGACTTCACGAAAAATCATCTTCTGCCGGCCTGCTGACTACTGTCATGACACCATTTTCCTACCATTTTGTTGATCATCATCGAAGGTACTTAATTTTTGACACAAAGAATCCAGAATGATCGGGGATTATTGACTCGGAGTGCACCGTGACATGAGCACGGAACTCATGAGAGATGAGCAGCATTTAGAGAGCATTGGATAACTCAAGCGAACTCTTCACGAGCATGCCTGAGAGATATGCTACGGAGTAATTATAAACAGTGAGATGATCCCCTGTAAACTACCAAAGCTGATGATTTTTAAAATCTCCCAAGATGGCGAGTTCTCTCCGTACACTGGTGGAATGAATGTGCCGCTTCTGGAAAAACTTTATTCCAGGTATGTACCATTCTCGGTTTCAGTTATTAAAACCGATGGAGAGATTGATGATTATAATTTCATTATCACGGTCCGCGCCACCCACATAGGTTGATTTCGCGGGTTCCTACTATTTAGATTCACCCACGCGCCCACTAATGTTAAACATTGATTCATGCAATAAGCATGCGAGCGGCGATATCTACTCATCGGATACTCCCTTGCATGTTTCAATTGGATTCACGAAATCACTGAGAACACTTTGCTCCGTTCAGCTATGTACTTGATTTGGTGACTGTCCAGATAACGGCATTCAAGGAACATTTTTTCTACGTCACGAGAATCGTGGCCAACCGGACCACATGGCAACGTTTCAGTAACAATCATGAACATCCCTCTGTCATGATATGATCAGAATATTGGCAATTACTGGTGGAATGAAATATGTAATTCTTCCGATATGCGCATCAACCCGCTTTTGTGTCGCAGGCGTGTCTCCGGGAGGAGCGGGAAACTCGGCGTCCGAACTGTGGCAACAAGGTGTGTATATAGTAAATTACGCGCCCGTGGGTATGATTCGACAACGACAGCTATCTATCGTACATTATTAATGAGATATTACATAGCGTTACTCCAAATCCAAAATCCTCACATCTCTACAGAGATGCTTGTCGATCCACTCGGTTGTCGGATGCGACGAACACCAGGTTAACGATTCGCCGACTATCAAAATGTAAAGATGATGACTGCGATGCAATTCTATATGCATGTACTCTGAATACCGACTCAAACCTCGGAGATAAGTATAACGCACTTTACGGTGACCGTCTTATGCCGCTCAAAGTCAACTGGTCTCGAAAATCCCGGTATCGTTTTTTGTATGCCACGAATGACGTATACACCGCCAAACGATCCTCCCTGGAGTAGAAAAGCACACGTCAATTGTCACCTACGGCCGTGTCTCAAGACGAAACTGACTCGATTTGTGGTAGGATCCGAAGATGCCTCTACGGCCTGCAACCACTCGACATTCAGCCCCCTCGGAGAACTCCTGCGCATCGCAAGGACTAATTGTTTGATCCCTTCCCGAGTTAATGGTGCGCCGTTTACACTAGCATCCAGGTCTTCAGCGAAGGTTGTTGAGATGGCGCGTAATGATTGCTCGTCGGTAGAAGCCTCGAATATATCTCGAATATGTCGTACAGACCATTCTGTGAGCGAGCAAAGATGAATGTCGTAAGTCGATGTTTCCATTGTGTAATGGTCAATGGGAGGTGAGTAAGAGGTGGTCAGGGCGAATTGACGATGGGTCTCAGAGATTCCAACCCTTCTTAAAGTCTCTCATTCAAGGCGACTTGATTAATAGCCTGAAACCCCAAGGGTGAATAGCTAGCGGGAAAGTTTGAAACATTTGCTGTGATATGATCTGGATTAGATCTGCATTTAAGGAACAAAGAGAATCATTGCGTACACATAATGGTTGACTTATGGCAACAATTTCAATAGCGACGTTTGGAATCTTACGAGCTGAATAGGTGGACATGATCACGGCTTAGATGGGTCAGAGTCATGAGGTACGGCTTCGCAACTATAGACGACTTTTTGAGGTAGATGCGGGTACCCGTTGTGCTGAAAACTGAATTGGAAACCCAATTCGATGGCATATCCGGCCATTCATTGACATATCGCAAGGGAGAAGCCAAGCCACCAACAATCCAACCATCGAGGGCATATGTAAGTCACGGTGAATAGCAGAGATCTCACGAAATCCAGTGATCCGTACGGCAAAAAGCCGGATAGAATCCGCCCTTTTCCATGAATTTGAAGTTCTTGCACGCGATCGAGGACGTGATCGGCCATGATTAACTTCGAGTTCTTGAGCTTCTTTGGCATCTTGTGGTCCATAGATCCAGATTCTCACCATGCCCAGATGCTCATAAACTGACATTAGTATGAGGCCTGGGCTGTCTTGCGATGCCTATCACATGATATGTAGATTGCGACAGAAAAAAGCGGACACCTTCATATAAGTATACCTTATCGAATCACCGTACATATATCTTTGGAAGTCGAAGCAAATCTCGATTTAGGCAGCGGTGGCGCCGTCCCCACCGTGGAATTTCCTCCCCTTAACAACGGGACTTTTCTAAGTTCAATGTGCAGACAATTGTACCTGAGCCGAGATCGCCGAGAATTGTCTTTGCACGACAACCAGAATTGAGCGACCCAAGAACTTGGCTAAACAATATTTGAAAGATTCAGGACTTTTGACATACCTTTTGACATACTAGTTCCGGTGTGAATGGAAAGGCGGGGAATCCCATTATTGTTAACTACATGGTTCTTCAATTCAAAAGTTAGCATTTGAATACGAAGGCTAAAAAATAGCAGATGATGAGACTCAGTCTAAATACTTGACAGATAGACAAGGATGATCGAGGAGGCAATCTTGAGGACGCAAAAATAATGCCTCGACCACAGAAATTGAATCGTGCAGACAGCGCCAGAAAATTTACATCAATACAGCTTCCACCCCATTACGCTACATGAACGGAAGAAATAATATGACCACATTACTGAAGAAGATGAATCTGCTATTAATTCAATGCGATAAGTTTCATATGGCCGATGGGGACTGATGCGGTATTATCACCAATTATGGTTAGTGAAGAGCGTTCGGACTTACCAGAAGTCAAAGTCACAGCGTTGTAGACAGGCGGCGTCCTGCAGAGACGGCCTGAAATTCAATATCTGATGAAATCATAGACAAGATGCGGCGCGTTGTCTCCTAAGCGAAGGGGTTACCGCGCGACGTGTGCCTGAGAATGTATGTCATCAGCGTGGCTAACGAGTCGGATTGGGCAGTTTCTTTCACGAAATGTCGGTCTCTTTGCCTATTGCCGAAGATCCACAAAAGCGTGTCCGAGTTCTGTTTGTATGGGTAGTATCTGGTCGATTCTAAGAGGGCCAAGCTAGTGTGAGACAATTTACACGCTTGCAATATGTATGTACCCACGAATACTCAACAGCTGGCAAAAGCCAGACTATCCTACACATTTTTTCGAGCAGAGAGGATACCAAGGAGTTCTTGAAAATTCACAATCGCGATGCAGGAGTCGAAGTTTTTGATATCATTGTTAGAGAACGTCGAGCTCCGTCTCCCGTGACATCGTACTCATCAAAAGCAGCAAAGGGGCTCATTACCGTTGGATTTGGTGTCATGGGTGTCTGGTCCGAAGAAGAGGAACAGATCTTCATGCATTGCAAAGATCCATACAAGGTAAATTGAGTCTCCTGACGTTACGTGGCTTGGACTTACCGAGGGTTCAGCGTGTCAACGCTCTCCAGTCATGTAGAAAAATCCGCCTCGAGATCGAAGGAGTAGAGGTAGTGAACACACAACCTTTGTCTCTCCTTCGTACTCAATTCATTGACACCGTCTTCCTTAGGATGAACATATCAGCTCAAACCCGTGATGATTATCACCTGGCAAAAGACATGAACCTCTCAAGTGGACCAAACCGGTAAGACACCATCGTAGCGATTCGGCTCGTAGATGCATTCAAGGTTCCCCAAGGAAGTGGTATCAGGCTATTTGAACAGTCACACCAATTTCTCCTTAGAGTATGCTGTGTCCATTCAGACCCAGTCATTCTTATTTTTCAAATGTTTTTGACGTTATTAACTTTGGAGGTCTGAAAACATCATGTGATTTATGTGAAAAATTCAGAAAATGTTCAGAGCTTAGAGTATCGCAAATCAATACTATTCTGAGGCTTTCTGCACATCCTGGGGCTTGTGTAAAGCTTGTGTCATGCTCTCTCAAGAACAAAGGCAGAAGCTTCTTGAAGCTCATCATCAATTCATTGAAACCAGTACTGCAGAACCCCTTGATCTTATCAGATTTGTTGAGGACACAATCAAGGAGCCAAACAGCTTGGAAAGGAAAGACTGGACTAAACATATGGACAAGCTGTGTGATGTTTGGCAACGTTGTAATGATGGAGAGATTGTTGAATGGCCTTGTGTAAGTTGTTTGGCTGTATGGGTCCATGGTTATGATATTAAATTAGTGTGATGCATGTTTCATAGCCCCCATTATCTGAGGAGGAAATAAAACAAGTAACTCCATCAGTGCATACTCTGAAAGAGAAGCTCTCAGGACATGTGTTATGTGATGCAATGCGCAAGGAGAGAAAGGCTATATTAGAAGGTATGAAAGGTATTGGACCAGCACGTCAATCCACAGGAAAGACTGTGGGCTGTAGCTGCATCAACATTATGAAGATCTGGTGCTGGAATTCAAGGGGAAGAATTCAAGTGGCAAGGATACAACAGTAGTTTACTGTGTTGCTTGTGATAAACGGACAGTAGGAAGGGATGGTAAGTAGATTCTTGACCATGCAAGATTGAAATGTCAGGTATCTAACTCAACACAAAATTCAGGAGTTCCACTAATGAATTCATGCTAGACACTGCAACAACAATGACCTGAGCTTTACAAGTGCACTCAAGACAATTTGGCTTCAAAATCTAATAGTGTCTCTCTCAAAAATGGCAATGGAAATCATCTACTGCCAGTCTGGAAGATGAAGAAGATCTTACAAAGCAACAAGAAGGAACAATTCTTGAACACTTCAACACAACAAAAATCAGTGTTCAGCAACAGACCCACATTGATTTTCTTCTCTTTAAATTCATCATCTGCTGTGCAATCCCATTTCTATGCTTGATAGCCCATTTTTTCATGATCTCTTGACTGCATTTGCTGTGAACTATGTGGTCCCCAATTGATCTGCTTTTTTTCAAGATATATTGCTCAAGAAACAGCTGCATTTACTATAAAACTTGCTGAATTCTTGCATGGACAGCAGTACCTTACTCTTTCACTTGATGGATGGAGTACTTGTGCAAAGGATGAAATATATACAATGACATCCAAGCGCTGTTCTTTTCTTGTGGAGGGTCATGTACACAAGGGTGTTTCAGTCACTGGACAAGTGTTATGGACTGTTATAAACAGAGTAAGAGGGATTGTTTGACAATAAATAGTAGAGATGCTGATTCATAATAGATACTCAATGGCCATGATCCAAAACAATACTGTGCTATAGCAGGGGATGGTGGATCAAATGTTCAACTTTCCAAACAGCTGGTTTATCATACCTATTCATACATTTTGATTATATATGACCTGTGCCACAATCTCAATCTTTTCCTAAAGGAAATTGGCAAACTCTTTAAATTGGTAAAGAGCATAAATCAATGTTTTGTTTGTAGTGCATGCTAACCTAAAATATACTCAAGCTTCTATCAATTATTTCTGGCATCTCAAAATACTTTGGAAAGTCTAACTATGGAACATTTCAGCTGACAATCGAATGTGCCAATCTAGGAATTTCTGAGGGAATAAAATCCTCTTCTGAAACTCACTTTTCAACATTTTATCTTCAAGCAAAGGCTATTCAACTCTGTATGCCTGCAATTCATATGTGTATGACAAAGAAGACATTATTATTTGATACCAAGGCAGTAAGCTCAATTTCTTGCAAAATAACAATTGAATAACCTCAATTCTATTAGACTCAGAAGTTGCAGTCATATCTTGATGGAGGAGATCTGATTCATTACAACTTTATGAGCAAGCTTGCATCATTTGTTCAACTTCTTGCTCCTGGAGCTAATGCCATTCTTACACTTGAGGGCCAAGCAATAAATTGTGATTATGTCTTCAATGCATGGGTATGTATTGCTTGGCATCTTGAAAAGGTCTTAGGTAATCCACAATGCAGTCTCACTCAACATTGCAGCAAGATCATGGAGATTTACAACCACTGCTTTGATTAAATGATGACTGAGTCATCATACAAAATATTCTTGTTAGGCTATTGGCTGCACCCATGTGTGTACTTGACCTCATAAATCATGAATACCATTTCTAAAAATCCCTATCAGTGTTCCACCACAATGAAGCTATCCAGCTCACCATGCCAGTTCTGCAGGATGGAAAAACACTCAATAAAGAGAATCATTCTACTATATATAATTGATTCCTGTGAGCAGCACTCCAAATCCTGAAAGGAGAGCAGCAGAGACTCAATGAGGTGGTAAGGAGGAATGTGCTGTGCTTGTTAATGAAATGCTCTGTTGGGCCTACAATCAAGAGCTGTTTTGCAGCTATTCTTGGGACATCAATACATCACCTTCAGTGTATTAGGAGGGGCTAAAAAGAGACTTGAATGCTAGTCAATTAGCAGTATGTGCATCTCACAAAAATTCTTGAATCTGATTGACATATGTATATACATATAGTGCATTGCAGTCAAGATATTTTCAATCTCTCCCTTGAAAATATGTGATGAGCAAACAGCCTCATGCCTGGGCTGGTTCAATACAGCTAGATGAAGTTCTATGTGCCTGAGACTCTTGTTGAGTGTGCAAAACTCTATGTTTTTTTTATTAATGGGTTTGAGGATGGAAAGTACAAACATAAAGCTCACATTTATGTCCCTGAAATCAAACCAACCCATTCTAACTCTGGAACCACAAGTGTCCCACAACAGTACTCAGCTCCTTTGCTAATGGATCTCCTCAATGCCAGCAATATTGCACTATTGGATAACAACATTGAGTGATTTGAGGCGGAATGGTTTGAAGCAGTGGATCCATATGATCTTGGTGAAACTGAGCATATGGATGCAGCAGATTCTGATGAAGAACATGTTGCAAGATGCAACAATAGGTGGAAAATTGCAGACCTGGTCAAACTTGATAGCCCATCACTTGCTGCTCTCATTGCTTGCTTTGGAGGGGACACTACTATATCCATCCAAGTTGGTATCCTTACTGCAAAATCAACAAGTTATGGAGGTCCAGCAGGAAGTCTGGGTGATTGGAATATGAATGATTATGTTGCTTGAGGTGTAGGCATGGCTGGGACACCATGGAAGCAAGGAACAAGTGAGAATCTTGTTGTGTAATGGTGCCAAAAAATCAATGACAAGATAGAATTTTTCACACTTTTTCACATGTGAAAAATATCTCTCAAGAAGGGGGGTTTTGACCTCACATTTCTCACACTGGCAAAAACATTTTCAACCCTATGCTAAGTTCCTGGGAAGTGCCAGAGATAGTTGAGGGCTAGAAGTGATGGGGTTTGCCAGGGAAGCATTGGAGTTAGCTAGGGCAGGCACCATGAGTGAGAAAAGGTCAGGGTGAGTCAAGGGAGTATTGGTGGGGACTCTGCAGGGGAGCAGGGTTGCTTGGGAAGAGGTCCAGAGGTCTGGGAGTGGGTTGTGACATAAACCCCCTTCAGCATCAAGACCTTCAAGGCATGGGTACAAGTCAGGAATCATGGGAATCAAAGTTGGAGCAATATTGATCAATCTGCAGTGAGTGGCAGTGGTGTGGAGAACAAAGTCAAAGCATGGCCACTGTTTGTTAGGAGGTTCCTTTTGGTCAATTAAAAGGGGTCAGGACATACTCTGGTGCTTCCTTAATTCTTTCTTATGTCCTCCTCAGGATCACCATCATTGTCAGCATCCCCAACCCCCCTGCTCTCTAACAAGAACTGCATCAATGCATGGACTGAGTATAAGGACTGTTGGAAGGTGTTTGACTGATGCTGGGACAA
This sequence comes from Termitomyces sp. 'cryptogamus', assembly GCA_020091625.1. Taxonomy (NCBI): domain Eukaryota; kingdom Fungi; phylum Basidiomycota; class Agaricomycetes; order Agaricales; family Lyophyllaceae; genus Termitomyces; species Termitomyces sp. 'cryptogamus'. The sequence goes on from JAGYZC010000005.1 coordinate 3,112,702, forward strand.
GAGAAGGGTCAATTCAATGTACCATCATCATGAGTATGACAGTTCCTTGCTTGGAGTTGTACTGACCAAGTGCAGCAGAGTTGTCTGCAGCAATGGCAGGCCTGTCTGGATCTTCCCAACTAGCTCTGGTGCCATCAATGCATCCCTCTAGGCTGAGCTTAGGAGCAGCAATGGTACAGGTGGTTCCAGAGTTGCATAGAGTGGTGCAGACAGAAGTGACATTGGAGCAATTTGTGGAGGCAGTTGGGCAGGTGTGGGCCCCCCCAGCTTTGGAGTGGTGTCTAGCAGAGGCCCTGGTGAGTCCTTGAAAGTATCATAATCTGCATTCTGACTGAGCCACTTATCTAGTGCAAGCACTGTGCTTGGTACAGGAAGCATTGCAAATTTGGGGCACTAGTGCTAGGGTCCCACCAGGTCTGGATCAATAGGGGTGGGTGTTGAGGTGGTGGCAGCAGAGCCTGGAGTTGTGGCAGTGGGGTCCAGAGTTGCCTGGCATTGTTAATTGGGGTATTGCGGGCCCTTATATCAATTGCTGAGAATGTTGGAGGGGAAGCCATTAAGGGTTGATTAAGGGGGGCTGGGATGGAGGTGTGCTTTCCTCCCTTTCAGAGAGTCATCCTTGAGGGTTGTGGGGTTTTGTATAGCTCCAGAGCTGCTGGAGTTGAGGTTGGAGGCATCAGAGTTTGAGGGGGGCTGGAGGTGGAATGGGATGGCAGCAGCTAGACTTGCTTTGGGGCCTGGGAACTGCATGGTGAGGTCCTTCCAATCAATGTTGAAGTTGATGTCCTGCAACCAGGAAAATCCAAGCACAATTGGGGTCAACTCCAGAAGCTAAGTGACAAGAAGCTGGACCTGGAATCTTGAATTATTGTCAGATATGATAGTACTGTCATGATATTGAGTGATTCCAGTTGAGGTGGGGCTTCCATCAAAGAGCTGGAGTTTGAGGAGCTTGTCAAAGGCATTGTGTAGAAGGTTGAGCTGTTTGCTGATGAAGGTGCCAGAGGCTCCACTGTTAATGAGGGCAGGGGGGACTGTTTGGGAGTTGTTGAGTTGAACATTAATGATGAATAATTGTGTGGACTTCAAACAGAGCTGTGGAGGGATTTAGGAGATGTCAGTAGTGTCTTCTGGGCCCTTGGAGTGGGGTGAGACATTGAAGGGGACTGGTCCAGAGTCCATTTGGCTATTCCAGCTGAGGTGGAGGATGAGGCTGGGCCAGTTGATGCAAGGGTTGGTGGTGTGGAGCCAGGAGAGTCAAGAACAAGGGGGGCAGAGGTGTGTAACTTGATGACTAGTAGCTGGAAGTCCTGTCATCATCCATTGACAAAGGAGTGTGAGGGGAGGTGTGCTGGGAAGGTGTCCAGAGAGAGAACCAATGCATAGAGGGATGCAGCTGGGGCAGAGAAGACATCAGTGTCTGATCTGCAATTTAGTCCATCTTTGTGATCTAAACTGCTGGCTCATTTTTTGTAAACTGGTAGTTGCAGTCCTTGCTGTCAATGGTCCATACAGTATGTACTATCACCTGGTGTTTAGGGCAGCTACCAATGAAATGTCCCTGCTCACTACATAAAATGCACATGTCCTCCTTCCATTGCTTCTTCTGAGTCTCCTCTAGTACATTGATCTAGGGCCTGTTCTGAATTTTGTTTGTGCATAGGGCCTCCTGGTCTTCAGCAGGGTCCACAGCATTGTTGGGGTCCTTGAAATTGTTAGTGTTGGTGTCCAGGAGTTCTGGAGCTTCATAGAGGTTGGCAGCATTGAGTTGGGCAGGTCAGTGGGGTTTTGGGAGTTGATTAGTACTGGAGGGTCCTTATCTTGGAGGAAAACAGGGTGCAGGGTTAGTAGGGGCTGCAGGAAGCAATGGTCAGTTGCAATTTGGTGCTCTGGTATGCCAGCTGATGTTGCTAGAGGTGTTACAGGTGGTTCAGGAGGCTGTACTTTTGCTCCAGTCTTTTCAATAGCATTGATCAATCTGTGTAACAAGGGCCTTGTGACTGTTATACATAGTTTGTTTGGATGCAAGTTGGAGGATGTCCTTAATGTGTTGGGGAAGGGCATGGCAGAGGGCAAATTGGAGGGCATTGTAATTTCAACCTGTTTTGTAGGCCTCTTGTTTGAACTGGACATAAAGGTTGTAAACCATTTGTTGTTGCACATCCAGAAGTTGAAAAGGTTTTCTTCTACTTCTGCTACAGTGTTAAAGACTCCAAACTTACTAGAGAATTCCTAGGTAAAAGTGAGCCAGTGAAAGAGCATGGAGTTGTTGGAATTGAACCAGAGCAGTGCTGTATAGTGATTGAAGGCAATGCCTTGTAGATATGAGGCAGTGAAGGCCACTTGTGAGCTTTCAAGTTGGAAGGTGATAGGCTTAGCTTGGAACATAATAAGGCATTGGGTCAAGAAGACTCTCCATTTCTGGAAGTCACAGTCAGTAAAGAGCTCTAGCTTCTAAATGTCAAGCTTGCCTTCTTGGGTCAGTGTGTTGTGAGTGTTGTCCTGGGTGTTCTAATTTCAGAGTGGGGGTCTGGCATTGTAGTAGTAATAATAGTTGTTGTTCCTGCCTCCACACTGAGGGGGAAAGTTGTCTATGGCTGGGCCCCATCTACCTAGAGGTTTGCTGTTGGGAGGCCCACCACTCAAAGGTGGGCCAGCATTGCCTAAGAGAGGCTCTGGAACTCAGTGAGGTGGAGGAGGTTCTCCAGGAATCAGCAGTCCAAAACTGTTGGTGTTGGTGAGTTGGTTAGGTAAGGGGATAGGCAGGGGTTGAGGAGGATTATTGGAAAAAGGAAGTTGAGGTGCTCCATGGCCCATGGGTTGATGTGGAGGAGCTGGAGTGTTTTGGTGGGGCATGGGTGTGTTTGAGGAAGCATTATCATGGGGGGCACAGAGGTCAAAGTGGGAAGGTCTGTCCCAGAGAGGCTCTGAGGCACCATTGTGAAGGGCAGATTATCTGCCAGGATTCTCAGGCTTGTTGATATATGAGAGGGTGTGATTGAAAGCAATGTTGTTGTTGGCAGGCAGAGGTGGTCTCTGGGTGTGGGGCTTGGGTTTGGTGGGCTGATCCCAGGTACAGAATGTGCTGGAGACAGAGTTTGCCATGAGGCACATAGAGAGGGCCAGAGTGTGAGCAGCAAGTTGGTCAAAGAGGCCTCTGGTGGGGTTGAGGGACCTTAGAATATTGGACATGGCATTGAGTTCTTGTTGGCAGGCAATCAGAGGCAGGGCCTCAGTTTATATGCTGGTGGGTTCTTCTCATTGCATGTGGAAGGAGTGGGCAGGGTTCAATGGGTCCTCAAAGTGTTGGGGGTTTGAGCTGGTGTGGATCTTGTTGACCAGGGCATGGAGTTCACTCTAGAGGTTGGTGTCAATTCCCAGAGTACCTTGAGTAGTTTCAGGGAGGGTGCCTTGCTAGTAATGTTCATGGAAGTCAAAGAGATGGTCTGCTCAGACCTCTTGAGTTCTGGAGGTGTTGTGATACCCAAGGCTAATGAGGAGGGCATGAGTGCATCTTGCAAATTCTGTGGGGGACAAGCAGAGGAAGCAGAGAATTTCATCATGCTGTTGGACATAGGCTATGACCTGTTGCTGTCTCAAAGAGAGTGAGGCTTGTGTGGGGGATTGGAGCAAAGAGAGGGAGTAGTTGTTCAACTGTTCTGGAAGGACTGGGAGTGCAGCAGGGTTTGAGTAAGCATAGTAGTGCATTGGGGGAAGGTAGGCTAGGTTAGGTGGAGTGGGGTGTGCCCACATGGCCATTGGCATCCTAGGTAGTTCTCTGGGATACATGCAAGGGTAGGTGCCATTAGTGGGGTAAGTGGAGGGGTAGTACCAGCTTGGAGGTATCCCCTAACTAATAGAAGGGGTGTAGAACATTGGGTTTTGATCTGGGGTCCAGTGATGGGGAGCATAGTGATCTGTGGGTGGGCCTGGATAGAACAGTGCATAGTAGTTCTCAAGGACCAGCCAACCATAAGCATCAGTTAGATAACCAGCAGGAGTATATGCAGGGTTGTAAGCAGACATTGAGAATGAGGTAAGGTGGAGTCTTGATATTATGTCAGGTTCCACTGATTATGGGAGCTCAGCTTAACTGGGCAAGTCCTTACTAGGCAAACATGATGTCCTGCACTTATAACCTAGCATTCTGGGGAGGTCTAAGCTTCAGATATTTGTGAGAATAAGCCAAGGAGAGTGGTCCAAGCAAGTCTGGAGTGGTCCATGGAAGTCTAAGACAAGGCACAATAAGGGTTGGGCTTGGAGATGTGTCAGGCACAAGTCAAGAAGTGAGTATTGGGGGTGTGGGGTAATTGGAGGCCACACAAGTGATGGGAGTGGGGCCAGAGATTGATGGAGGATTAATCAGGATTGAGGGGTTCTGGGGCCAAGGACAAGTCCAGAGTTAGATATGAATATATGGAGTTGTGAGCACATGAATGGAGATATGTATGGAGATCAGAACAGAGTCAAAGTGAAAGGTATTCAGGCACACATGAAAGAAAATAGGAGCAGATGAGATGAGATGGAGTTGAGACAAGACAAAGACAAGAATAAAATAGATTGAGAGGACAATACAAGATGAGAACAAGACAAAGATAGAAATAGAAATAGGACTGGAAAATGTAACAAATACAGACATAAGTAGGTAAGTAACAGCAATATCAAGACTGCTGTAACAGATATTGCTCTACAACTTATATACTGACTACTGAAGCTCCTCTAGAGATAGTGGGCCTGGCAGTGGAGCTCACTGGAGCCATGTGAGGTTAACAGTTGTTGGTTTTAATCAGTTGGCAGACTGCAGTGATGTACTGATGGGAACTGAGGAAATCTGATGGGAGTGCAGGGTGCACTGAGGTTGACAGGATGTTCCAGAGTGGCTGGGTAGGCTGTGGTGACACATTGGTGGGGGTCCATGGTGTGTGCCAGAGTTCCTGGAAAGTGTTGGAGATAGTCAAGGGCTAAAAGTGATGGGGTTTGCCAGGGGGCCATTGAAGTTTGCTAAAAAAGTGTCAGAGTTAGCCAGGGCAGGTGCCATGGATGAGCAAAGGTTAGAGTGAGTTGAGGGGGTGTTGGTGGGGACTTCATAGGGGAGCAGAGTTGCTTGGAAAGAGGTCCAGAGGTCTAGAAGTGAATTGTAACATTAGGGTACTATTTTGCCAAGTTTATATTCAGAGCTAGCACCTACAACTAGTTTTGTTTTGTTATTGTTCCTGTCACTAATGCTCTCTTGCTATCCCTAGTGCCAGCCTTTAGCCTTATTCTGCTAGCAACCTTGGTTCAACTTTAGTTGGGTTTATTCACAGAGTTTCTCCTTCCTATTTGCTCTTGCCATGTCTTGACCTTGATCTTGCACTAGCAACCTAGTGCCTCTTCTTGGGACCTAGCTCAACTTGCAACCCTCATTTACTTAGTCTGTTCATACTCTACTTATGAAACCACTAGTCATTGTGTCCTTTGCATGGCAGTTTGGTGCCAATGGACATCATCACTGAGCTTGTCTTCAGGAATGCTCTCCATACCCCTGATTTCTCAGCAAATTTGATATGGCCGGCTTCTCCATCACTTTTGGCCAGGGAAAGGCCATATTCTATAGCTTAGATGGTAGAGATGTGTTGGTTGGCAGAGAGGTAAATGTAATGTACAGGCTTGATGTGCTGGAACCTCACAACAAGCATGTAGCAGCGAGGGCTATGATTGCATCATCCATTGACATCCTGGTTGATCTCAATGGCTAGCATTGGTGGTTTGCACATGCAGGTGTGAATAGTATATATAACTTGGCATGAAAAGGGATGGTTAATGGTACAAAAATAAAAGGCAAGTTAAGAGTTTAGGGTATATGTGAGGACTGCATGTATGGTAAACACACTGTCAGGGGACTTTCATTTCCCACCTCCACAACTCATTCCAGCACCTCCACAGCTTGTTTGACATCTCTGGGGCTCTTTCTTGAACCCTGGAGATCTCTAGAGAACTGCAGAGATCTCCATATTACCTCAGCAATCATTGCCCTAGGGTTAGGAGTAGCTTCAGTCATCTGTGCAGTAGTTCCCATGCCTCTGCCACCCACTGATGTGCTGCACTGAGTAGTGGGGATCCTTAGACTTGTTCTCTTCAGATTCCCCTCTGCTAGGTGATTAGTTACTGATTGTATCATTGTCTACTTTGCTAATATACTTTGGATTCCTCTCTGCTAGCTGCATGACTCTGATCTGCCACTTCAGAGATTGCCCTTACAGGAGAACAAGTTTCCTAAAACTGGTCTGGAAGCCTCTCATAGCCACAAGAAACCTCTGAGCCACTACTCATTGCTTCTCCACTAGGATTAAACACTGCAGAGTGCTATGTCTCAGCCTGCCAACTCAGACACACTCTTGGAGGCCCTGGCCCTGCAGGACAAAGCCTGGACTTGCCTGCTTCACTTAGAAATCCAGGTGCAACTAACACAATCATCTCTTACCCACCATACTACTAAACTCTTACCCTCCATCAAACAACTGATCTTATCTCCCAATCACTCCAGGTGCTGCTTGAATGCCTATCCCCTAACTCCACCCCTCCTATGGCCATGGAACCAGCCCCAACTGCATCTGCACCTATCTCCACAGCTCTGGTGACCTTATGGCCATGGATTCCATGCCCTATGCTACCAGATGCATACAATGGTGCCTGCTCTGGTGGGGAGCAATTCCTGCAGTCCTGCCTCACCTATATCCACCTCAGCAGAGATGCCTTCAACTCTGACACATTGAAAATAGCCTGGGTGCTATCATACATAAAGACTAAATGTGCCTCTACCTATGGGCTGTGAGTCTTCCATCATTCTGGAGGTGTTGGAAGCTTTTCAGACTGGGCCACCTTTGAAAAGGACTTTTGTGTGGAGTTTTTCCCATTAGACCCCATCAAGACTGCAGCCTTGACACTATGTAATAGGGAGCAGTACAGACAAGGAAAGCATACACTGGACAAGTACATTGACTTGTTCTGGGCTCTGGTCAAGCAGGCTGCCTACTTCAATGGCCTCCAACTATGTCTCACCTTCTGTGATGGCTTGCCCCCTCCCTCCCCCTTGGTGGAAAGCATTGACAATTTGGCAGAGGGTTGCCCTGACAATGAAAAGATTGCATTGTGGTACAAGGTGGGCCGAGACCAATGGCAACTCATGGAGATTTAGAGGGAGCTCTGCCACTCCCATTCTGTACTGTGCCCAGCTCTGATCAGCAATGCCCACCACTCTACACCTGCCTGTTCAATGCTGGCCCTTACTCCAGCCATTCTCACAGCATGCCCCCTACTACCAGGGATCTCCATGGACGTGGATGCTCCTAGGCAGCTCTGTGCTGCCCTGCCACTGTGCCAGAGATGCCAGAAGCCTGGGCACTTTGTACAGCACTGCCTCCTAGGCCTGAAAGTATGCTACCTTTCTATGGCAGAGCAGGAGGAACTCCTCTTACAGCTGCTGGCCACAAAGGATGCTGCCAGAGCTCCATTGCTAGATGAGCCTACACTAGAGTTGACCCAGAGGAGATCAGTGCATATGCCTCACCTTCAGAGCTGGAAGGGGATTTTTAGTTGAGCAACAGATGAGTGTATGCCTCCATTGCTAGGTGCTAACAGGTTCTTGTGTCTGTCAATAGAAAATGAAACTGCCTTTTCCAACACCCTTCATTCTGAGACAGAAGAACCTCAACACCCCCCTCCAGATGTACAGATACTAATTCTGGAGCCCCTGCTGAGCTTTCTAACACCTCTGAAGGTCCATTAGCATGGCCCTACCTGGGTGCATCAAATGCCCTGACAGTACGTGATGGCTTTTGGCCTGTCCACCAACTCCCTGCATCTCAATGTGGAGATTGAGATAACAGACACTCAGCAAACCTGCAGAGTCATGGCTCTTCTGGACAGTGGAGCAACAGGACTATTCCTGGACTCAGAGTTCATCAAACACCATGGCCTGACCATGCAGCCCCTTCCCAAGCCTATTCCTGTCTACAGCATTGATGGAATGCCTAACAAAGCAGGTGCCATCAACTCCATGGTCAATCTGGTCCTCTGCTATTGAAACTACACAGAGCATGCAGTGTTCACTGTCACTAGCTTGGGTAGGCAGGACATGATTCTTGGTTTCACATGGCTCTGTGATCACAACTCTAAGGTTGATTAGACCAAAGGAGAGGTAACCATAAGCAGGTGCTCCCAGAAGTGCTCTGCTTGTGCCATGGAGGACAGGGCAGAGTGCTGGACCTGAGTTTGAGAGCATGCAATCATCTGCACATGTTACGCTGGCCCTCTCCCCTTTGCAAATCTAAACCTCCTGGATCTCCTGCCTCTAGCATTCTCTTGTAGAGAGGCCTTCTATGAGGACAACCAGAGCAGCAGCAGAGCCCTGGAGGGGGAACACAGAGGGGAGTTTGGTGGCATATGTGAGCCAGAGTTCCCTGACAAAGCAGTAGAAGTGGGGGATCAAATCTATGCTACTACCGTACACCCGCTGCCCTCCATCACAGAGATCCAGGCCAGCCAGACCATGTTCCAATGGCTGGCCCAGGCATTTGCTGCTGATGCCATGCCCTGAGAGTTGTGGGATGTGGTACCTCCCTACCTTCAGGTGTTTGAGGATGTATTCTTTAAGGCCTTATTCAGCTTGCTTCTGGAGTGCAAGAGGTGGGACCACACTATTGAACTGCTGCCAGATTCTGCACCCTCCAGCTGTAAGGTCTACCTGCTTGCACCCAGGGAGCAGGACAAGCTCAATGCATTCCTGCAGGAAAACCTAGACTCCAGTTGTATCTGCCTGTCCAAGTCCCTGATGGCTTCTCCAGTCTTCTTCATCAAGAAGAAGGATGGCTCACTCCAACTGGTCCAGGACTACTAGGTGCTCAATGCCATGACAGTGAAGAACCACTACCCCTTCCCCCTCATTTCCAAGCTCATCAACAACCTTTGGGGTGCATGATACTTCACTAAACTGGACATTCAGTGGTGTTACAACAACATGTGCATCCAGGAAGGAGACAAGTGGAAGGCTACCTTCCAGACCAACTGGGGATTGTTCAAGCCACTCATTATGTTTTTTGGATTCACCAATAGCTCCACCACCTTTCAGACCATGATGAACAACATCTTCTGGGACCTCATAGCAGAGGACATAGTGTGTGTGTACCTTAACAACATCCTCATCTATACCAAAATGCTGGAGGAACACTGTCAGATCACTCACCTTGTCCTAGAATGCCTCTGCCAGCACCAGCTCTACCTCAAACTGGAGAAGTGCAAGTTTGAACAGACTCAGATTGAGTACTTTGGGTTGATCATCTTGCATGAAGCTGCAGAGATGGATCCAGTGAAGGTAGCAGGTGTGGTGAAGTGGCTGGAACCTAAGAACAAGAAGGAAGTGCAGGTGTTCCTTGGCTTTGCAAACTTCTACTGGAGATTCATCCAGGACTTCTTGTACCATGTCTGTCCACTATTTGACCTCACTGAGAAGGATGTTATGTAGAGTTGGGGATCTCTGGAGCAGATGGCCTTTAACACTCTCAAGTGCACTGTGACCTCCAGACCTATCCTCCTCTTCCCAGATGACAACTCTCCCTTCTGAGTGGAGGCTGACAGCTCCAACTTTGCTACTGGGGTGGTGCTCTTGCAGCAATCTACAGAGGATGGGAAGTGGCATCCAGTGGCTTTTTACTCCAAGAGCCTAAATGTGGTGGAGCAGAACTATGAGATCCATGACAAAGCAATGCTGGCCATCATTCAGGCATTTGAGGAGTGGTGGCACCTCTTGGAAGGTGCACAGCACAAGTTCAAGGTCTGGATGGATCACAAAAACCTCAAATACTTCCAGATGGCCAAGAAGCTCAATTGCTAACAGGCCTGGTAATTCCTTTACCTCACTGACTTCAACTTCTCTTTGCACCACAAGCCTGGCCAGAGCATGGGAAAACCAGATGCCCTGTCTCAGAGAGCAGACCATGGCATGGGGAGAGGGAATAACAGCAACATTGTGCTCCTCTGCCCTGAATTGTTTGCAATCTAAGCCATGGAGGGTCTAGCTATCAAGAAAGCAGAAGCAGACATTCTCTGGAACATACAGCAGGGTAATTGGGATGGTCAACAGGAGGAACTTGTGGCACAAGCTGTTCATGTCATGACTTGTCCCCTGAACCCCTGCACATTGCCCATCAACCCCCCGAACCCCCAAAAAACCCCCGACGCTCCGCCAAACTTCCGCCCATGCCCCGCGCCTATTTCGGCTAACTCCGACGGCCCCCTGGCCAACTTTGGTGCCTTCCCCGCAGCCACTGACACTTACCCTGGATCCCCCAAACCCCAAGAACCACCCCCGCTGTTCCCGATCTTCGACACCCATCATCAACTCAACACCCCGGTTCCTCCGACCTATTCCAGAGTATCACAACAACCTTGGGGTGACCCGCGTTCCCCAATGATCCCATCAACATATCAGTGTGGCCCGATCCTCGATCGCAACCGACACCTGCCCACTCCGTCGAGCTCTGCCAAGCCCCACCACCACAGCCGACGTACCCCAAAGTTCTCTGGTAGTCAGTATATAAGCCGTCGAGTAGCTCTTCGTACTCTAGTCTTGATATTGCTTAACGTTACCTATGGTCTGATTGTTTCCTTTTTGTGTTTCGTGTTTCGTGTTTCATGTCTCGTTCTCCTTACTCTCAGTCTCCCGGTCTTATCTCAGTCTTCCGGTCTTATCTCAGTCTCCTGGTCCTGTCTCGTCTCCATTTCGTTATCGTTCTCATTATTGTTTCGTATCTCCACTCGAATCTACTCTTGTTCCATATCAACCCCATTCCATTTCGTCTGACGCTGTCTCGGTGACTCTGTCTGGCCGTTGTGCCCAAGTCTTCACCAACCTAAACGACCTCATGAACTATGCGATTACGATTACAAATCCTGACACTCCTTCACCAGGTCCAAACCTCGCTCTTCGCTCGGTCCCGGACTTCATCAACCCCAATTGATCTTCCATCAAACCCTGGCTCTGCTCCCATAGATTATGTAGCCTCCTACCCCTTTGCATCTGCAAATCTCCCCTACGGTCTTCTGCCTGAACCCCGCCAAGCCTGTCCCATTTCCTCACAATCCAACTTCTCCGGACCTCCTTGGACCTGTTCAGATCACATCCCACCAACTATCTGCACAAGCCATCAGTGCCCGGAACGTCTTCGAGTGTTTGGTTACCAGTGCAAGGGGATCATGCCCGCCTAGTAAAGACTTGCCCAGTGCAGCTGAGCCCCCGAGGTCAGCGGAACCTGACAGTTCAGATGCTGGAGTTGGGGCATATCACTGGTGCTAAGGTAGTCTACACAGATGAATGGACTCTCCAAGACAGAATCCTGACCTTCTGAGACTGTATTTATGTCCCCAACATTCTGGAGCTCTGCCAGAGGATTGTGGAGCAACACTACAACTCCCACATTGCAGGGCACTCTGGACAGTGGAAAACACTGGAGCTAGTATTGTGGAACTACTGGTGGCCCCAGATGTCCCAATATATTGGGTCCTACACCAGTACATGCAATCTCTGCCTCCAGAGCAAGCCCCAATGCCGACTCCCCTATGGACAGTTTTACCCACTACTCATGCCCATGGAATAATAGAGCATGGCTTCCATGGACTTCATTGTAGAGCTCTCTGATGCTCACAGTTACAATGTGATCATGGTGGTGGTAGACTTGTATAGCAAGTGAGTGCACTTCATTCCAACTCACACCACCTGCTCTGCCATGGGTGCTGCAAACCTGTACCAGAGGAACATCTGGAAGCTCCATGGCCTTTCCAATGCCTATGTCTCTGATCAGGGACCACAATTTGTGGCAGAGTTCACTAGGGAGCTCTACTGACTGCTCAGAGTGAAGCTCCACACCACTACTGCCTACTACCTGCAGTCTGATGGCCAGACAGAACATGTAAACCAGGAGTTAGAGCAGTACCTCCACCTCTTTTGCAATGAGTGTTAGGATGACTGGGACAAACTCCTCCCCAACACCAAATTCCAATACAACAACCATGTTTATGCATCCACCCAGTTCTCCCCATTCTTTCTTGACACAGGATGGCATCCATGCATGGGTTCTGAATCCTGGGCTCAACCCTTGGAAAATGAGGCAGTAAACAAGTTTGTGGACCAGATGAAGGGGTCACAGGAGGAGGCCTGGGCAGCACTGGCAAAGGCAAAGGATGACATGGTGCAATATTACAACCGCAAAAGGACTCCAGAACACAAATATCAGCCTGGAGATCAGGTCTACCTGGATGCCTCCAACATTACAACTACCTGGCCCTCAAAAAAGCTGTCGCACCATCAGTTGGGACTCTTCATAGTGGAACAACAGGTAGGACCCTTAGCCTATTGACTCTGGCTCCCTGTGGGGATGTGCCAGCTTCATCCAGTGTTCAACATGGTCAAACTAACTCTGGCCCCTAAGGACCCTATTCTGGGGTGCCATGCTTCCCCTTCCTCTCCTAAGCCTCTGGAACTCTCCCCCACTGTTTTTGATGTCAGCATATGCCACTAGCTTGTCACTCTGACTTACCCAACCAGCTCCAGAGCATTACAACAAACCCAGGATGGCCTGTGTTCCCATCTGATCCCATCAGTATATCACTGCAGCCCACCCACTGAGCACAACTGATGCCCATTGACTCTATGTGGTTCCAACAAGCCCCACCACCTGAACCTCTATGCCTGGAGCTGTCCCAGTAGTTGGTATATAAGTTATAGAGTAGCATCTCATACTCTAGTCTTGATATTATCTACCTACCTATGTGCTGCTGATTGTTTCCTTGTGTTTCATGTCTCTTGTTATGTTTTCTCTTCTTTCAGTCTCCTGGTCTTATCTTAGTCTTCTGGTCTTGCCTTGTCTCTATCTCCATTATCATTCCATTATCTTTTCATATCTCTACTTCAATCTATTTTCATTCTCATCTCAATCTTGCCTTGACTTAGTGTTGTCTTGCTTGTCTCTATTTCCTATTGTTGTGTCCAAGTTCTCTTCATATCTAACAACATTACAAACTCTGCACTTACTATCATGACCTCCCCAAACATTCTTAACCAACTCTGGACCTTGCTTATGCACAGCTCCAAAACCCATCAGCATTCATTGATCCCCATAGCCTCTATTTGCCCTGCACCATCAATACTCACCCCAGACTTGTATCTGGAACTTCTCCAAGCCCAACCCTTCCTTGTACCTTGTCTTAGACTTCTCTGGACCACTTCAGACTTGCTTGGACTGCTTCTCCTAGCTTGCCCTCACAAGTATCTGAAGTCTGGACCTCTGCAAAGCACTAGGTTATCAGTGCAGGACATCACATCTGCCTAGTCAGGACTCACCCAGTTAAGCTGAGCCCCTGTGGTCAGTAGAACTTGACAGTGTTCTTTTACAAATATGGGACATGTTGGAGTCTGTTGATGTGCATGTATATTCTTTTCCTCTTTCTCTTCAACTGATGACCATACAGACAAATTGACTGCAGTGTCTCTGGCTTATGCAGCACTGCACTGATATTCTTCTCTCTGTTTGCAAAGAAGTCAAAGAAGCAGGCAACCAAGTCAATGAAGAGCTTCAAGCACCCATTACCAAGCTGCACATCTTCCATGTAGAATACCACTTATTTTGTCAGTGGTGTCATTGCTACCAAGTGTAGTCCTATACCAATAGTGCTATTCTGTAGTATGTTAAATATGAAGCAAAAATGATTTTCAATTGTCATCTTTATTTTCTTTTTGGTGTCCTTGGTAGTAACCTTGAGCAAGTGGTAAAGGGTTGGCATGACAAGACTGGATCAAATCATTACAAATGCCAGTTGCATCGGTGCATCTGGAGTTACCTTGTCTTTTCCTTCCAAACACCACCATGCCACATGCTAACACCTCATTCAACAAGTCTTCATCAAAACATGTCTCTGGCAACAAACAATTGGGCTGGAAAAGCTTTCTGACAGCCCTGAAGCTTGGTGTCAGGCTTCATGTGCAGCATGGAAAGGAATTGTAAGTGTGGCTTTCTACCTGTGATCCAAAATCACATCAAAAGGTTGATTATTTGATAGGACAGGCCCACTTAAACCTTTCTATAATGCTGAAAAGCTGATACCTTGGGTGGTGAACCCATTTCTTGAGTTGAATGCAGTGTTTATGCATGGACTCATCATGGATGGTCTCCTCAATGTTTTATTTCTCAGGCCAGGTGTAAATGACATGTCAGAGGAGCTTACCAAGTGAGTTTCCTCTTATTAAATCTGCAAAAAACTGAATATATGCAAATCATGTCTCAAAAAAGAAGAGCATGCTCAGCAACTCAATCTCAACATTTACAACATGATACTTACACTTGAACCTCTCATTGAGCCAACACTCAAGCAGCTTTGTGAGATGATGGATGGGGAGGAATATCATGAGAGTTTGATGCAATCTTTTGTTAATGTTGTGTGCACTGGAATTATTTTTTGTGTTTAATCCTAAGTGCTAATGCAACTCTCTAGTTTGTCAGAGGTTCAAACAGTGCATGCACAGCAGACACATAAAAACTCAAGGACAACCTCCTTTGGCTATTGCAAGACTTGGGACTCTACTACCTGGACCTGGAGCTTGCTCAATTCCCTCACAAGATGGGCTGTGGCTTTGAATACAATGACATGGGCCTACTCTTATGCCTGGCTCAACAAGCCTACCAATATGATGAGGCATAAGTGCTTGTTTTCATTGTGCGACCTACAATGAATTATGTTAGGTGTTGTTGTCAATTGTGTGATGGAGATGCTGAGGTTACAGCCCATGACTTTCCCCTGTTTCTCTACAATCAGATGAGGTGCTTTACTATGAATACCATAGGTGTCTTTGATGAGACCATGGCAAACAAAACAGAGGATGACAAGATACTCCTTGGACTTTGTCATGGGCCTCTTCTCACTAATGTATGCTGCCCCTGACATTCTACACATTGCTAACATTTTTTTTCAGGCTTGTCAACACATTCTCTCTGGCTCTGGCATAGAATGCACAGAGAAACATGCAACAAAGTGGCCAATTGCTTCAAGACTCAACATCAAGAACATTATGGCCAAGACCATTGCCTACACAGCATGCCAAGTAAGCCAATGATTTCTATATGGCATTGTTACCTTGATCTCAAACACTAGCTTTGATTTGCATTGAGTTCAACATCTCAATGGGGCATGCAGGATGGTATGTTCTCTCTGCTCAATTTTTACTACAATATTGCCACCCTCTTTTCCCCTTCAGGCCAATGGGCTGAAGAGACTCTTGCTTCCTGGGACAAGTATGTATAATATTTTTTTAACAGTACAGCATGTCTAACTATCAGTAGAAAGTTCCTCAATAGGGATGGAACAATCATTTCATGGCATAGACAATTCCCTCCTCCTTGAATCCTGGTAGTGACATTGCATGTTTCCAGCAAGCCCAACATGAATGTGAACTTGAAAAACATCAAGAAGAGCAGGCTAGGATCAACAAAGGAGCACAGGAGGAGGAATGGTGACATCAGTGTGAAGATGAACATCAACAAACTCACAAAGCAGAAGAACAACTAGAACATGGAAAGAAGAAGCCATTGAAGAAGCATAGCATAGCTAGTGATCCTGAGATACAGAACACATGTCCTGCAACATCTTGCTGCATCATTTATGACTCTGATGATGAACTTTATGCTGATCCTAATACTGATGTAGAGGAAGGTGGTGAGGGTGAGGGCAAGGTTGGTTGGTTGACTTAGGTATGGACTTGTTTGTAATGCATGTTGACTTGGATTGTGTACTAGTAATAAATAGAAATGTGTACTACTGCTGAATGGTTATTGTAATTTGATCAAACAATGTTATGATATTAGAATTAATCCTTATAATGAGTTATAAATTCACCACAAGGTATCATTGTGTGATTGCACAATAACCTTTCACCTCAATGGCATCTTTTAGTATTGATACATATATTGTAAATGTCATTCTTCAATATAAAAATAAGACTTCTGCAGGATGACTGCAGAATAAAAATGGAAAGCCATAAGGCACTGTTGGGATTAGAATATAATCCAATCTCTGGATGTCTGCCATCTTCTCAATTTAGACACATCATGAGATAAGATTATAATCAAAACTCAAGCTGGTTTATCTGTGGTCACAAATCACATATAATCTAAGGTGTTAGAATACGACTACAACATGATTCCTCTGGGATCTCATGAGTCCTCTGTGTTGGCCATACATCATATTTGCTAAGCAACTTTTTTGTGATGCTGGTCTTTGGCACTATCATTGCCTGTTTTTAGCCTTTTCTCCCCCGCTCTCTCTTCTTACAGCTTCTCCTTATTTCGTTACTTTTCCTGACGTATATTACAAATTTTTCTCAGTTGGTCTGTCGTAGGGACGTCGTTTTTCAGAGGGTTTCGAGGAATTTTTACAAGAATAGACGCTCGGGTAGGCGGGTAGGCGGAGCTGCCGAGCCCAGCCACCCGTCGGCAATCGGTGCGTGATCTTCATTCTATGCTTCCCTCGGTCGCTCATTTCTGGTTGCTTTTCTTTCAGCTGGGCTTTTTTTGGGTTCATTGGTATTTTATGTCCGCCGGTACGTGCTCGATGCCTACAGTTTTCGGCATTTCCTGACTTACAGTTTTCGGTCAGTTTTCAGGTATATTGAGCACGCCAAACTACGTAATACTTCTTGCCTGTCTCATAGTATGAGACAGGCGTATCACCATCGGACTGTCAATGATCATAGGCCTGGCCCTCTACTTGCACTACCATCCTTTCCACTACTGGCAAATTTTCGCATGTCAGACAAGAAATTGCCTCGCAACCACGGGATGGGATAGAGGTCACGAAAGGGCGGGCGAATGTGAAGTCAAAGACAGGCGAAGGTGACCCAAAAACTGACAGGCTGAGAGGAGAAAATGTTGAGCGAGAGTAGCGTCGGTGCGAATAGGCATGGGTTAAGTGAATGGTCATGAAGAGAGCAGGCTCGAGTTTGTGTAGCCGAGGTTCTTGGTAGTTGCAAAAAGTAAGGTTGAGTGTACACATTACACAACTTATTGTAAGTGGACAGCTCACTTGTATAGAACACGGACGCGAATCCGATGATGAGAAGGCCGGTAATCACCAAGGCAAGGTCAAATTGAAAAATACTGTCAGGACGTCATATGTATTGTGAAAAGTACACAAGAGATGCGTACGATTTGTCTTCTTCTCGATTCTGTATGGAAGTTGATGAAAGTGTATGGCTGCAATATTCGATGCCCATGCTCAAAATCTTCCCAAGCAGAAGATCATGAGGCCGCGCTGCACGAGACATCGTGAGGGGGTTGTTGGGAACAGTGAGCGTCAATCTTACGTTTCATTCATTTTGTCAATCAGTCATATGCAGTACGAACCAGAGGCTGGGAGTCCTGATGCTGAGTACGAGGTTCTCCTTGGGTAAAATAGGCATGAGGACCAATGTGTAGTTGCATCTACCTACTACCGACTGGTATATCTGGCCCATCTATCCTTCTCAAGCAAATCCGCCACTACTCGTCCGGAGCAAGAATTCAAGCATTCTCAAGATGTATACATTGCTACTTTAGATGAATGGAAAGTGTTGCAGGATACTCCTGTTTTGAGAGCCATCATTTGTTGGCTTCAGCCTAACCACCGCGAAGAAACCTCGTTTTGATTTCAATAAAAGGGTCAGATTGTTCGTAATTTTTTGTTGACATCTTCCCACTGGTGGCTACTGCCCATCTTCTACAGCTTGATCTCATGGCTTTTTCAAATTACCATTACCATCTTCGGATTAATCATTTGAAACACTTTGGAAACACTTCTGATTTCGGTTGCATGACTGATAAGTTCAATCAGGAACAACATGCTGCCTCTGTCATGCGAGCACTCATTGTGTTTTGGTATATGGGAAGGCCATGTGAACCTCAGACCAGTTTCAAGTAAGATGAGATCATACATAACACTTATGGAGTAAGGGATGTGCACGAGACACTGTTTCATTCTAAAAACATCTCGTAAGTTGGTCAGGAGTTATAGAGAGTATTTGTAACAGTGGTATTTGCCGAAAAAATTCTGGCATGACGTAAGGAGCTAGCCAATGTATATAAAACATTGTACTGTCTCTGCCCTCGTTCCAAATACGCTCTATAGCTTGTCTTCCACATTGTTCTATAACTTGTCATTGAAATACACTCTATAGCTTGCTATACAAACAGCTATAATTTCATCCACCCCAGACAACTATGTCCACTATAGCAATACTTCACGAACCATTTCTTACAGGTATGCAACATCTAAACTAATGTGTCCAACTTGATAATTTCTGATTTCCTTCTGCAATCCAGCTGTGATTGTCAGCCTTGTGTATGGGCATTTGATTACAATTTCTTTTCTTGCCTACTTCAGCTACTCAGGCTTTTTGGAATAATGTGTGCACAAATGGCATATTACCTCCGCAGGTATCCTGGTGATCATAGGTTGCTGAAATTGATTGCAAGTCTCTGCCACCCATGTCCTTCTCCATCTATTATTAATGATTTGATATTTACAGATTGTGGTGCTATTGTGAGAATTCTAGGTTGATCTGCTTGGCAACATAAATTCTAAGTTCTAATAGCATCATGGAGGGTGTCCATGTGGCCTCCCTGATACAAGCGGTAGTCTATATCTACATTGTGTGTAAGATGCCTGAGAAGACATTGACAGGGTTCAACTTCACTGCGTGAGTGTATAAGCTATTACTTCTCCATTCATGAAGGCAGTAACTACCTTCTAGTGGATCTGCAGTATGTATAATATATCAATTGATCTATGTGAACAAACTATAGATGTTAATTTTATTGCAAGATTGCTATAACAATCACAGTAAGCTCTTGATCCTTCTCTTTTGCATTGTTTTTTTTTTTTTTCATTGATGATAATCAAGATAGTTGTCACGTCAATAGTTCAGAGGTGCACCAATACTACCTAGTGTCAACCATCTGATCTAAACAAAACCAAATCTTGACAGCTTCTATGTAAGGAGACTATATCGCCGTGAGTGTTATATGTTTCATTTGAAGTGTCCTATTCAATCATTCATAGTCGGTAACATGCATCCATGGCAAAAGCCAATTGTTGCATTCATAGTAAGCATATACCAATCCATTGTACATGTTGTGAAATGCTAATGACCATTGTAGCTCACCACATCTCTTGCTCAATTATGTAAGTATAGATCATTGTTATTGATACAATTGCTGAATTCTGTTCAGGTACTGGACTAGGTAAAGTATCTTTGTGTTGTCTTAGTCTCTCTGTTTCTAAGTGAACAATGCTCCATCACTAGTTGTTGCTGCTTCAGCGTTTGCATCCAACTCATTCCATATTTTTAAACTGATGTTGACTTGGGCTGTCCAACAGATATGGAAGTCCCCCATTAGACACTCTGGACACACCACTAGCACATGTAGGAATATTTGCTCATGACATATACCAGATGCTGATTAACACTGGGAAGCGCTTGTACTCAATCAATTTGGTTATGACCATCATCTGTGATTCATCCATTAGTGCATCCCTTGTGTATTTTTTGAAGGGGATACCTACGGGATTTAAGATGTGAGCTCTATCATCCCTGCTCTAGGCTTGCTCAAAGAAAGCTCCATAACACGTGTCTTCAGGTCTCGGAATGTCATCAGTCTTCTAGTTGTTTTCAGGCAAGATGATCTAAAACAAATCCGACCATCTATTGTGACTTACTTATCAATGACATGACAGTATAAGCATTGGACTATTGACAAGCATTATGGCAGCCTGTACACTTCTGGCTGTGAGTCATTCTGGATACATATTCTGTTATAGATTTTCTGAAGGCACTCATCTTCCAGTACTATCTTGCTCAAAGTCCTAACACTGAGATCCTTTATTCTTGTATGCCTCCCTTTTATATTCCCATTAATTGTAATGCTGATGCACAGTAATGATAAGGTTTTGCATGGATCAATGGAAAATGTCTGTTTTGTTTTTTGATCTTGTTTCTCATACTAATTCTAGTCTTCCAGTATATTTCAATTCGATGCTAGTAAGAATGACCAATACTGTGCCTAAATGCAGCTTTTCATCAGATATTGTCCAATTTTTAATAGGTAACGTATGTTGATTTTCTTTCTCTGCAGGGACTTTTCACAAATGACTGCATATGCACGCAGGCTCAATTCTCGAACAAAATTTCAAAAAATGTTCTTACAGAGTCGGATTGAGGAAATGATTCCTCTTGAACAACTTTCCTCAAGAGCACTGTAAGTTATCTAAGTTCATGTTATATTCAGGTCACTTATGATTCTTACTCATTTGACTTTAGGACATCTACCAACAACAATACTGCTTCATAGTATTAACCTCAGCTTTTTTGCATACAAACTTCACATTCCTTATGTGAAGATAATCTGTTATATCATATATGCACGTACTGTCAATGGAGAATGCAAGAGAATAAGGTATCAAATATATTGTTCAAAGGATGCAGCCAGGTGATCTAGAGCTAAAAGTTACGGTCTTTATGACACCATTTATTGAACTTGTGTTAGAGTCAGACACACATAACTTGTGTTGAGTTGGTAAGTGATATGATCTTGTAATGGATTTTAGTTCCACCTTACTGTTCATTGCTCTTGAGCCATCAGATAATATCAACTTCTTTTCATATTTTCTCAGCTAAGGCCAGGGGTGTTTGATTTGTATTTCTCTTATTTAGTAACCACATTGTATGGCTGTTACAGGTATGAATTGTTCAGGTGTGTCATCTCACTTTCATACCTCTGGTTCAATGTTTATAAAGTGGTTATCCTTTTACTGTAAGGGTGTAGGGAAGTCCTGTGCTCAACCTCACTGACCAGTATGCTGAATGGTACAGGCTATGCTTCACAGAAGAAGGGAAGTAAGGGACTCAATGCTATTTGGGAGGATCTTTGGCTATATGTTGAAAGAAATCAATTGTCAGGTCCTCAGAGGTACATTTGTTATTGAGGACCTTTTGTGATTATTAACTTGCAGCTTTCAGGCATCCCAGTCATGCATCATTTTTATCACTATGCTCAAACACTAACTCTACTACTCAGCATGACACTGTAAACATGAATTCTCTTGTAGTGGAAAGCAGCCATGAGCCTATGTAGGGTGGTAGCTACCAACAAAACAAATACTTGGCAGACACAGTGCAATGGCCACATAATCAAGCACATGACTTCCACATGACTTTTATCCTTTTCCTATACATGGATGGCTCAAGGCCCTGCAAAGCCCACTACATCTGATATATTGTTTTTGATGTATATCATTATGGACATGAATCATTGTCACACTTTATCTCTGTTCTCCAGTATTGGGGAATGTCTCCCAACATAAAGTAACCCTGACTCATCCAGCTGGTGTCTGTCCCCCTTTGTCCTGGAATCACAGTGACAGGCTAGCCACCCATTTATGCTTGTGTTTTGTGATTTAGGCTACTAAGTCAAACTCTGCACCAATGTATTGATGCAAAGTACCATTGTCAACTGCAAACTGCAGAGTCATAACATCAACATACATATGCAATGACCATTATAGTGTACAAGTCAGAAGTATGGGTGGTACTCAAGTATCCCTATATTAAACAAAGAGACATTCTGCCTATAATGGTGAAGAAACAGGTAGTATTGTGGAAGGTTCATGATTGATGACCATAGGAGCAGGTGCTATCTTATGATTGGCAGCATTAAGAATAGGGTTGAATGCTCTGGGAGTTGTCCATTGAAATCATGGGAGTTTTTGTTTATGCATAACCCAGCCATGCATGCATGTAGGGACATACATATGTAGTGTGTCATATGGTACAGCAGAGCATGATTTGTGTGGTATCCTACATCACTGGCAGAGTCTGCTACACTATTGGGGAATCCCCATGATGTAGTGTATTATATGGGTGCTGTGGAGGCTGTACACTGTGCCATATGATACATATCTTGCAGAGTCCTTGAACCAGGATCTGTAGCTGCTAATATGACCAGGTCCATTGCAATTATCTTTTGTAGTGACCAGCCTGTTGTGGCTACTGAACACTACAATCCACTGGTGTCAGCAGACTGGCAGTGGGTCCATCACCAGCTATTTCTCATGACCAGCTGCCACTGCTTGTGACAAAATCCAACCTCAAGAACATATCTGCCCACCACCAGCAGAAAGCCACTGAGATAACCAGGTGTGGCAAAATCCAGTACCATCATTGGCTGCAAGCCACTTAAATGGACACATTTGGCCCAGACTCTCTCCTGAAATTATGGGAAAAGCAATATGAAGATCTATTTTAACTCCAGAATTAACAATCAAAGAACAGAAACACAGCATTATGCTGGTTGAACAAAATAAGAGAACACATCATATTGGTCATGATTTTCTTAGATGCTTGTGAATGCATCAGAATTTTTCATAAGGGATTAGATTCTTTGGAAGGCATCAATCATCTTTGGCAGCCATCAAAATCTCATCAAAGCATCAAATTTCTTTGGAAGCTGCAACCTTCTTCAGCAGTCATACTTTTTTGGACAGTACATGTAAATCAACAGAGGCACATGACCCTATTTTTGAAATTCTTGACTTTAAGTCCTCTTTTGCTCAGCAGCTGCCACTCATCATTATCCACTCATTGCTATCCACTATGCAATGTCTACATCAACTGAGGCCCTTTTTACAAAGCTCTATAACACTGAGTACTCTGTGTTGGTTTCTGCTTGGAGAGGAGACCTGTCTGATCTCCAGGGTATGGCCAAAGAATTGGTGAGTGACCTTCCTTGTAGGAAGATATGCAACACTCACAGATGGTGTTCAAGAAATCTTTTTGGAAGCAAATTTCCCAGGACAAGGACAAACAACTTGTTCTAGAGGCTAGAAAAAGCTTCTCCAATGGGGCCCTCCATATTCTATCAGGCAAGTTGTCAGAGGCAAAGGCAATTGAGGAGTTGGAAGAGAAGGCATAGGTGTATTTCAAGGAGTCACAGGCAAGGAAGAAAGCTCAGGAGGCCAACAAGGGCCAGGCAGTGGCAGGAGTGGCAGGTCCATATACAATGTCAGATCTGTTGCTGTCAGAAATATTTAAATGGATTTCAGCAATCAATCCACCAATGCCAGCAGTGGCCCCAGTGCTACAAGCAGGTCTGGCATCACCAGTGAGTCCCTCATCAAAACAGGTAGAGTATTGGCATCAAGTCCATTGTCCCCAGTGGAGCCAGCACCAGGCTAGCCCTGGCTGATAAGAAAGGCTAGCAAAGCAGAGATCCACCAACAAGAATGGAGGAAATACACTGCCCAAACTCCCTCTCATAGTCCTCCAACCACTCATTCTGAGTATGAATCAGTCACCTTAGACAAAGACAAAGACAATGAAGCCAGTGACAACAATGATTATTCTGATAATGAGGAATGCTGGTGGGGCAAGATCACACTGTCAATGAGGCTAGGGAAGTACCTTATGATGGCACAATATAAAGGGAGGAACCTCATGTGATGCCTGATGGCTTGCCCTCAAGAAAACCTGCAGCCTCACAAAGGATCACAAGGAAGAGGTCCAGAGGAACAAGTGCAAGAAGGGAAAGAAGGAGAAAAGGCAGAAGAAACCCAGGTCTGCTGAGTATCTTGATAGTAAGTGTCAATTTCCTCAACTGAAATAATTTACTAACAACAGATAAAACCAACAACACCAATTGCTGGGCCATTGACAATCCCTCTGGCAGATATACTAGTGGCCACTGGAAAGGGAAGGGCAAAGGAATGGGCAGATCTGCCAGCAGCCAGCAGCAAAGAGAAGGGGAAGGAGTGAGTACACCTGCTGACAACCAGTGGAAAGGGCAAGGGCAAGCAGCAGGCAGATCTGCCCCTCCTTACCAAATCTGTTGAGGCCATCCTTACATGAGCTATGGTGGGGTTCAATTTCATCAATGAAGGAATCAAGGTTGTATCAGAAGAGATGAGGTCAGGGTTCATGCTAGCTGATGTCACAACCCATTCCCAAACCCCTGGACCTCTCTCCAGCACAGCTCAAACCCCCAGACTACCTGCCAACACCCCCTTGACCTAGCCCAACCCTTGTTCATCCATGGTGCCCACTCTGGCAAACTCCAATGCTTCCTTGGCCAACTCTGACACTCCCTCAGACAACTCTGATGCTTCCCCTATGGGCCCTGTCAGTTCCCTGATCCTTCCTGAGCTCCTGGGCATCCCTGCCACCCCCTCTAAACTTTGGCACATGCCATGGACCCACACCAGTGTGTCACCACTGCCTACCTGACCAGATCTGACACCCATTCAACATATGCAGCTCCAACAAGCCCTGCTACCAGACCCGTAATCCAAAGAGTAGACACAGTAGTCAGTACTTAAGTTGTAGAGTAATATCTGCTACAGTAGTCTTGATATTACTTACAACTGTGTCCTGTTACATCTCATTTCCTGGTTTTGTCTCTATCTCTATCTCATTGTCTCTAGCCTCATTCTCAATCCCATTTCATTTTTGTCTCTATCTCATCTTGTCTGCTTCAGTTTCCTTTCATGTTGCCTGATTTCTTTTCAACTCTAACTCCATTCTAGTCTCCATGCATATATCTGTTCATATCTTTACAACTTGTACATTCTTATCTAACTCTGGACTCTGTCCTACACTTGGCCCCAGAACCCATTAACACCATCTGATTGCCCATCAAACCCCAGTCCTGCTCCCATTGCTCATGTAATCTTCAATTGCCCTGCACTCCCAGTATCTGCTCCCAGGACCTGTGCCTAATAAACCCCCAAGCCCAACCCTTATTCACACTTTGCCTTGGACTTCCCCAGACCTCCCTGGACTTGCTTGGATTGTTTCCCCAGCCTATCTTCACAAGTATCTGATGTTTAGACTCCCTCTGGAATGCAAGGTTTTAAGTGCAGGATGTTGCATCTGCCTAGTAAGGATTTGCCCAGTTAAGCTGAGCCCCCATGGCCAGTGGAACCTGACATGATATCAAGTCTCCTCCTTACCCTGTTCTCAATGTCTGCATTTAACCCTATGTACACTCCTGTCAGCTACCTAACCAACATCTATGGTAGGCCAGTACCTAAAAATTACTATGCCCTGTTCTACCTAACCTCACCTATGGATTGCTATGCTCTTCAATACTGGGTCCCAGATCAGAGCCAAGCATTTTATGGCCCCTCCATTAGTCAGAGAATTTCTATGGACTAGTGATGCTCTTTGTTGTACCCTGCTGAAGGGACCTACCCCTGCATGCACTCTGGAGGACTGTCTGGGATGCCAACAGCTGCATGGGCACCCCTAGCTCTGGCTAACCCAGCCTTTCTCTCCCCAGCACACTACTATGCTTATATAAACCCCCCTGTGGCCCTGGTCCTTCTGGAGCAGTCTGACAACTATTTCCCCTCTCAGCTCTGACTCCCCACTCAAGTCCCACCTTCTCCAAGACAAAAACAGGTCAAAGCATATGTCCAGCAATGTGACAAAGTCCTCCACTCCCACCACCCTGCCCCTGCAGAGTTTGCAAGGTGCACTTGTGCCCTCCTTGTCAGCCTTGGGTACCACAACACCTCCAGAACTCTGGAGGTATGGAAAGACCATCTCCTTGACTTCCACAAATGCTATCAGCAGGGCACCCTCCCTAAAAATACACAAGGTACTCTGGGAATCAATGCCAACTTCCAAAATAAACTCCATGCTCTGGTTGAAGAAATCCACACTATCCCAAACCCCTGCTGATTCAAGGACCCACTGGACCCAGCCTGGTCCTTCCACATGCAATGAGAGGAACCCACTGGAGTATGAAATGAAGCTCTAGCCTCCATTCCCTGCCAGCAGGAAGAGCTCAACACTGTATTTGACATCCTGAGGTCCCTCAACTCTGCCAGAGGACTCTTTGACAACCCACTGCTCACACTCTGGCTCTCTCTGCATATTCCAGGGCAAACTCTGTCCCCAGCACCTTCTGTACCTGGGATCATCCCACTGAGCCTGTGCTCTGCACCCAGAGACCACCCCAGCCCCTCCCCATCAACACTGACCTTATTTACGACTATACCCTCTCATACACTGGCAAGCCTGAGAACCCTGGCAGAGAACCTGCCCCTTGCAACAGACCCTCAGGACCTCTCCAGGACAGACCTCCTCACTGTGACCTCTGTGCCCCCCATGGTAATGTCCCTTCAAATACACTCCAGCCCTGCCAAAATGCCCCAGCTCCTCCATCTTAACCCATGGGCCCCAGAGCACCTCAACCCCCTTTCCCCAAAAATCCCCCTTGACCCCCACCAATCCCCCTACTAAATCAACCCACTGACATCAACAGCCAGTTCATCAACAATTACTCCAGAATCACAAAACTTCTCAACCAACTCACCTGGAAGGACACCCCCTGGGACTGGAATAGCAAGTGGCAGAGTGTCTTCACTCTCCTCACAAAGGCCTTCACCTCTGCCCCAATTCTCTGTCACTTTGACCCCACTCTATCCATAGTCCTCAAATGCAATGCCTCCAACTACATCATCATCAGAATACTCTCCCAGATGGACTCTTGCAGAAAGGATTTCCACCCTGTCATCTTTTACACCTGTTCAATGATCTCTGCAGAGCTCAACTGTCACAACCTACTCCCAGACCTCCAGACCTCTTTGCAAGCCACCCCACTTCCCCAGAGTTTCTCTGCAACACCCTCTTGACTCACTTCAACCCTCATTCACTCATGGTGCCTGCCTCAGCTATCTCCAATGCTTCCCTGGCAAACCCTGACAACCTTTTGGCAAGCCCTGGCACATCCCCTGTGGGCCTCCTCAGTTTCTCTTCTCCCCCCATGAGGCCCCAGAGCCTCTCCAACATCTCCCCTGACCCAGGCACATGTCACTAGCTTGTTCCTGCAACCCACTCAAGCTCTCCAGGACTTCCCAATGACTATGGAGTGGACTATGTTCCTATCAGTTCCCATCAGAATATTAATGCAGTCCACCATCTGATCAGAACCAACACCTGTCAACTCTGCATGGCTCTGATGTGTGGCTCTGATGAGTCCTGCCATCACACCCCCAATTCCTAGAGGAGTCCAGTAGTTAGTATACAAGTTATAGAGTAACATCCATTATGCTAGTTTTGATATTGCATTACCTGTGGTTACTTGTTTCTTGTACATTTTGTCTCTGTTTCCATCTCTAGTCTTGTGTTTCTCTCAATCTATTTGATTTTGTTTCTGTCTTGTCTTGACTCTGTCTCATCTTGACTGTCTCTGTTTCTGTTATTGTTCCTAAGTTCCTTTCAACTCTAATACTGTTATGAACTCCATGCATATGTTACAACTCTCCAACATTCTTAACTAACTCTGGACCTCACTCTAAGCTCAGCCCCAGAACCCATCATCATTGATTGATCCCCCATCAAGCTCTGGCCCTGCTCCTATCACTTGCATAGTCTCCACTTGCCCAACAGTCTATATATTCACCTACAGACTTGTGCCTGATGCTCCTCCCATCCCAACACTTATTGTACCTGGTCTTAGACTTCCTCAGACCACTCCAGACTTGCTCTGTAATGTTTTCATTACAAGTTGCACAGCTTACTGTTCACACTTCATAAATCTAGTCTACAGAGTATGAAGTAAGGTGCTGCCTTATGTAATTACATTATGGGTATTTAAGGGTAGTATCATGTGACACTACCTTATAATATATAATTAAATAAGTATTTCTGGGTAGGATACTAAGGGGGTAATGGGCACTTGGTTACATACCCCCCTTTTGAGTCCATCAACAGACTCATACAAAAAATCAATAAGACAAAAAAGGGGGTGGGATATGGCACCCACCTGAGAGTCTCACTGGAATCCAATCACAAATCCCTATGTTGTAAAAGTGGTAGGATCAAATGATCTACTCAATAAGATAGACACAGTACCATCCTAGCATGCTGTCCAACTGCACTAGGTGCTAAATGGGCACTCAGTGAGCCCACATTTGTTATTTCAATATCACTGGTAAACTCCAATAGTAGTTCACTTAGCCTGTTTGTCCATCCTTGAGGCTGCTGCTCTCTCATTGCTAATGATGTGTGCCCAGTGTTCCAATACAGCATTAGTCATATCAATGGAGCCACTTGATCCAGCCTCAGGAGCAGTTGGAGTAGCTACATTAGTCACTATGGCTGCATCTGAGGGGCTGGGGATGACTGGTGGAGTTATTGATAGTTGAGGATTTGTAGGTGCCAAAGAGTCATTGGCATAGTCCAGTTCCATGGACTTCTCTACAGGTGTGTCCTGAGAGGACACACTGGAGCTTGTGGCTGGGTTGGTAGTGGCTGAAGCCACTGACAAAGAGCACCCCTCCTCAGTTGGAGCTGCACTTGCAGGAGGATCTACAAAAGATGGCTCCTCCACTTGTACAAGGGCAGCTCTCACCACCTCTGCAGGTTGGTGTAGGAGGTGAGTGAAGATACCAGTCTCACCATAGCACAGCCATTAAGCTGTGCTGAGTGGAGAGTGGCCTCTACTCTCATGGAGTTGGCAGAGCACTTTGAAGCATTCCCAATTGTCAGCAGTGGGGGCATACCACCCATTGTACCTCTCCAATGCAGGGGGCATGCCAATGGTTTGGAGTTGATGATGGCATTCATTGTCAACCCTTGTAAACAGGTCTGCATGTAGTATGCTTCCAGACCAGTGGTGATTGAGGAAGCATATACTATAAGTATATGCATGATTCACCCAGGCAAGGGACATGCAGTTTGCAAGGAGGTGACATATCACTTCCATCTCACTGAAATCATTAATTTGTGTAGGCAGCACTTGCAGCCTATGCAGAGCAAAGGTGTAGGGGGTGAAAGGATTAAACTCCCCTACATGGTTCTGGTAGCTGTCAACCACATCTTAGTAGAGACAAGGCAGAGCTGTCACCATAGCAAACAGCCTCATATAGGCCATTTGCACATGTGGTGTAGTTGGAGCCAGTGCCTAACCCAGTATGTATCTAAAGACCAAATATCAGTCTATGTGTAACAAAGCATTGATGGCCACACTTGAATACAGGTTCTGCAAACCTAGGTGGCCATAGTGCTGAATGTACTGTGCCCATGCATTGATGTCAAAGTGATGGTTGATTGGGACTTGAGTAAGTCCTGCTCCCCATGTGTTGTTATTTGTATAGCCAAGCATGGCTGAAAAATGTGAGGGAAAGGGGACCAGTTGCTAATGGTGGTCCCCTCTGAGCAGAAATGTTTCCAACTCTGTTGGGATCAACTCCATGACCTGCCACATGGTGTGGTCTCTGTCATGACCCGTTCCCCGAAACCCCGCACATCATCCATCAAAACCCCGAACCCCCAAAAGGACCCCCAACGCTCCGCCGAACTTCCGCCCATGCCCCGCGCCTACTTCGGCTAACTCCGACACCCCCCTGGCTAACTCCGACGGCCCCCTGGCCAACTTCGGTGCCTGCCCCGCAGCCACTGACACTTACCCTGGGCTTCCCGAACCCCGAGAACCACCCCCACAATTCCCGATCTTCGCCACCCATCATTAACTCAACACCCTGCTTCCTCCGACCTATTCCGGAGTATCACGACAACCTCGGGGCAACCCGCGTTCTCCAATGATCCCATCAACGTATTAGCGCGGCACGATCTTCGATCACAACCGACACCCGCCCACTCCGTCAAGCCCCGCCAAGCCCCGCCGCCACAGCCGACGTACCCCGAAGTCCTCCGGTAGTCAGTATATAAGTCATCGAGTAGCTCTTCATACTCTAGTCTTGATATTGCTTAATGTTACCTATGGTCTGATTGTTTCCTTTTCGTGTTTCGTGTTTTGTGTCCCATTCTCCTTACTCTCAGTCTCCCGGTCTTATCTCAGTCTCCCGGTCTTATCTCAGTCTCCCGGTCTTATCTCAGTCTCCCGGTCTTGTCTTGTCTCCATTTCATTATCGTTCTCGTTATTGTTTCGTATCTCCACTCGAATCTACTCCTGTTCCATATTGTCTCGTCCGACGCTGTCTCGGTGACTCCGTCAGACCATTGTACCCAAGTCTTCATCAACCCTAACGACCTCACAAACTCCGCGATTACGATTACGAACCCCAACACTCCTTTACCAGGTCTGAACCTCACTCTTCGCTCGGTCCCAGACTCCATCAGCTCCAAATGATCTCCCATCAAACCCCAGCTCCATCCCCATTGATCACACAGCCACCTACTCCCTTGCTTCCGCAAATCTCCCGTACGGCCTTCTGCCTGAACCCCGCCAAGACCGTCTCGTTTCCCCACAATCTGACTTCTCCGGACCTTCCCGGACCTGTCTGGATCACATCTCCCCAACTACCCGCGCAATCCACCCGGACCCGGAACGTCTTCGAGTGTTCGGTTACCAATGCAGGGGAATCACACCCACCTAGTAAGGACTCGCCCAGTGCAGCTGAGCCCCCGGGGTCAGCGGAACCTGACAGTCTCTAAGGTCTGCAGCAGTGTAGAAGGAGATCTAATGGAACTCCTGAATGAGGAGAGTGGCATGTATCCACTCCCTCATTATAATCTTAGTTTGGCTCTCCCAAATGAGCAGAATCAGCCATAGCTGCTCTGAATTCATGGGCATCTCTTGTGGAGCCCACCAATACAGGAGCTCATAGTGCAGGAATATATGGGATATCCCCACCATCTTTGTAAAGCAGGCAAAGACCATTTTGTCACCAACAAAGGCCACATTGGTTGCTGGTGACTAGTAGAAGTTGAGGTGAAGAATACCCTTAAAATCATTTTGGCACTCATAGCACCCACAAACTATTATGGTCTTCCAGTCATCTGGAAGGTGGCCAGGCACTGTATAATTTGAGGTCCAGTTTGGCCTTCTCAGCATCAATAGCTAACAGCCATTTGGCATTAGCATTGTGTTGCTTCTTGCAACAATGCTCATTAGCATCATCATCTGAGTTGCTGTCTAAAATATGTTATTTAGATGTTGGAACATCACCATCTTCATCACTGCCTGAGTCAGATGCCACTGGGGCACTTGTGGCTGCTTGAGTAGCTTGCACTTAAGTCACAAAGAACTCTTCATCACAGGGATCCCAGTGCATTATTGGAATGGGCTTCTAGGACAGGCCACTTGGGATAATATAGGTCCTTGGTTTGAGGACCTCAAGCATTCCTGCCTCTGATCCTTGTGGCACATTTGCAGGAAAAGCAATTGGGGTGGCAACAACCACAAGGTCATCTGCCACTACTGGAGTTACAGCTGGCTTTGCAGTGCCAGCCTTTGTTGTGGTGGACCTTGACAGTCCAGCATTATCTGCTGCTGGGTTTGGCAGCCTAGCTTTGGCTGCCACTGGGCTTGATGGCCCAGTGGTGGACAAAGATGCCTTTAAGTCAGGGTGCTCATCCATCCTCTGGTCATTGCCAGCAGGCACATCATTGCCATAGGGCACTGGTGGTGCCCTCTGAGTTGAGGATTCCTTGGCAAATACAGAAGGCTCTGTGCAAGCCTTCTTCACCTCTGGAAGTTGAGAAGGGGAAGCATGTAGCTTCCCCTTCTCCAAAACTAAATGAAAGAAGTCTGTTTGGGCCTCATCCCTTTGGTTACAAACAATGTCAAGTTCATTTAGAACTTGAGCTAGTGCCAACTGCACTATGAGGTTATTGAAGATGTCAGCTCCAACATCCTCTGGAACTCTGGATTCATGAAACTGCTGGAGAAGGTGAGCAATTTGCTCATCCACAGCAGTAGAAGGCTCAGGCTCTTTTGTTTTGCCCTTGCCCTTCTCCTTTGCTGAGAAGCATTGCTTGACTATCATCCAGGTGGTTGATGAGGGAGTGCTACTCTCCTGTGTCAGTATAGGAGGCAGCATTGCAGTCACCTTTCCTTTTCCTTTATTGGTTGAGGTGGCTGCTGGATGCTCCAATGCACTTTACAATGAAGATGGGGCATTTGACAAATGCACCATAGTAGGCAATGGCAGGTATGACTGCCTTGAAGGGGCCAACAGCTGCATTAGAGCTGTGATTGATTCTGGGCTATCATTGTCCACCTCCATTGCCTCTAATGGAGAAGAAGCAGGGACTGAAATCCCTACTTGTGACAACATGGTGGCAGGTCATTGTTAACCTGCCATACTCATTGTATGGCCAGGGCCAGCCACCATGGGACTACACAGGCTGTGGGCCCACAGGGTATCCAAAATTCATGGGTGGGAGCACCTGAGGTCCCCCACATCCTCTTCCCATTCCTCCACACTGCAGAGGCATACCATGTCCCTGTAAGGGCATAACAATTAGTGCTTAACAGTGGTGAAACTATCTGAGCTTGACTCACTGCCATTCTTCAATGTCAAGTGCAAGTTGAATCCAGAATGTATCAGTATTCAGCATCCAGCCCCCAGCTTCTGATCCAGTATCCACCAGATTACCACCATGTCTTGCTTGGAGGCCTATGGTCCAAGCCTTGAGGATGTCCATTGCCTTTTTGTCTTGGTCCCTCAGACTTTCAGCAATGGTGATCTCAGCCTCCCAGCTTGATATCAGTTCTGCTGAGATTCTTGTGGAATGTTCAGCAAAATAATGAACAGCAGCCTTACTCATCTCAATGGCTGTCAAGTATTTTTGGCATAGAGAAGGAACCATATCAAGTAACTTCTTCCAGTTGGAGTCACACATATGATTGTCAAGGATTTCTGCCCAATGTGCAAGAGTAGCAGTTCATGTCATCTATGAAACTTCATTGAGAGTAGACCAAAGACTTTTGATTATCTCTCCAGCAATGTGGCCAACTCCTGAAATAAATGATGGGGCAAAGTGGAAAAAGCAATTTTCTTTGTGGCCATGGACATGGAGGAGGCTAATTGCTTAGTCAACCAGTAGATTATCTGATAAAACTTCCTCTGCCTCTGCTAATCATTCAAAAAACTTGACACACCACTGGCATGCTATGTCATATACCAGCAAGAGATGCTTAATAGATTCCATGTTAGTTGTCTTCAGTGCACATGTGATGGAAAAGTCTGTATACACTTGGCCTTCACCATAGGTTAAGTTTGTTAGCAGTACAGGTGCATGCTATTGCAACAACTCCAGTAATGTCACATGATTTGTTCAATAGAAGTGCCTTTTGAATGGCCTTGAATGTGTTTTTACAAGGAGCTCCCTGGCAATGGACCCACCAGATAGCTGGAGTGGAGGTTGATAGTGGGCAGCAGATAGCAGATATCAGACAGTGGATGGGGGCAATTTGGATGCAAACATTAATAGTCAATTAATAAGGGCACATGTTAGCAATCTGAGGAAAAACTCACTGTTGGTCTATCCTTTGCAAACTTAAGATGTTCATCAAGTTCATCCCTCCTGGACATTATTCCTCCTCCTTTGGAATGCTATGCATCCCAAGCAGGATTATGATGATGGACATGATCTGCCTTGAAGTTTCCATCCATCATCAATGAGCAATTGAACTTCCACTGAACTGGATCTTCTTCCCAGTTTGATGGAATATTCACAGTTGCAAGCCCACTGCACTCTGGTGCCATCAGTTCTTTTGTCTCATCATGTCCAAAACCTGCCCATTTCAATTTTTTTAACTAGTGCCATGAATGCAAAAGTCATTGTAATTCACAATATAGGTTATCTACTTCATCTGAAGAAGCAATTGATGAAGTAATCCTTGCAAGTTTTTGCCAATACTGATAAACAGAGGCTTTGCACTCTAAATTAGTCAGACAAAAATCATCCAGAACAGCTGTTGTAAAATATGTTCTCATCCAGTCAAATGTGCTGGGAATCAGCTGGGAGTGA
The DNA here is from genome assembly GCA_020091625.1 of Termitomyces sp. 'cryptogamus'. NCBI lineage: Eukaryota > Fungi > Basidiomycota > Agaricomycetes > Agaricales > Lyophyllaceae > Termitomyces > Termitomyces sp. 'cryptogamus'. Next base: position 3,146,540 of record JAGYZC010000005.1, read on the forward strand.
ATGACATCCTTGACCCAGACATCTTGGCCAGAACACTTACATGCAACAACACTAATGTAGTGCACACCAGTTGTGTGTACAATGCATGCAATCAGATTTCCAAAGCAATCAATTCTCTCAATATGGCACCCATATGCAGATGGCAGATTGAAACCAGCAGTGGCTGCAGGGGGAGGAAGTCCATCAACATGAGCAGTATGATTTTCCTCCATTTCTTGTGGTCCATGTGAAGGAACATCTTCCATTGGTACTTGTCCCAATGGCAGTTTTCCACCTTCCATGGTATCATTGTCCTCTAGTTCCTGTTGCTCCTCCTCTAGTATCTGAATTCTAGCCAGAATTCAAGCATGTGAAGTAGGCATAGAGACATTTGATGGATTTGACCCCAGGTCTATGGAATCCGCTGACAAAAACTGTTCCTCCTGCTGCAGCAATGGATTGGACAGCAGATCTGCCACCCTGTGGGACAGATCCACTGCTAAAAACTGCATTTCCAGGGACAGATTACTTGATAAAAACTGCATTTCTGCTGGTGCATCCAGTGCCAGAAACATGTTGCTATTGATCCCTGTTTCTACACCAATATCAATTGGTTCATCATTACCTGTATTAGTAATTTCAGCATGCCTAATAACACCATGACAATGTTGACATACTCTGGATGGCTTGTAGAAAGTCTTGCTCTTTAATGTCATTTTTTCATTCATAGTCTTCAAGAACATTCACCCAGGTCATGCTACCATGGCAATTGTGAATTGTATAGTGGGGAACATAGAGATAGCCACCTGCATCAGATAAGTTCATGGGCTGGAAGTATTTGCCATTCCATATCTCTGGTCAGTGAAGTGGGTTGGATTGGTGTGTTTGGTGTAAACACCTATGACAAAGAAGTATTGAACCAATGCAATCATGGCATTGCCACCATGCAAGATGTTTGTCAGGACATGCATGACAATGGCTAATATCACCAATGGATTCACAACTGAGTAAACCATTGAGCAACTGTGGAACATAGTTGATGAAGTCATTGAGATAGTCTGCCTGTGTCTATAAAATATGAACAATAATATGTTGCACAATTTTTCCATGAAAATTTACCTTGCCATGCTTCATGGGGACAGGATATATATCATCTACTATTGTAGCATCCCCAAAAAAATCATGGTCATCATTGGTGGCTAGGAATGGTACAGCAGAAGTGACAACTGGAATTAGACTGATGGGCACTTGTTCTTTCACCAGTATAGGTAATCCTCTAGAGTTCTTGATGACTCTTGTCTTTTCTTCAGCAGGCATAAGATCTCTTTGCCTGAGAACTGTAGGTTTTGGTCACTTGCACTGCTGGCACTTCATCATAGCATTCAAATTCATGGTGCAAATGAGGTGTCAAAGAGTGTGCCTGCCAGCAGGAGATCTCCTGGAACATATGTAGCAGCATGTATGAGATGGGAAAGGAAAATTGTCATGAGCCCCATACAAGATGATTGGTTGATGTGAAGAGGTGCAAGTGATATGTGGCAGATGATGATCAATATTGGCAATCTTTTTACAACATTAGGTATTCTTAAAGAAAATTTTGTTGTGAAAGTTTTTCTCAAGAGATATGCACTAGGCCAAAGTAGGAAAGCTGCCATCAGACTGTCTGCCAAGATGGACAATAGAAAGACAGATATTCATTGGTGTTGGTGACATTAGCAACAAATTGGATTTTGTCACTGCTGGTGTAGTTCTTCAAGGTTATCTGAAATCTACATGCCCCTTAGTAGGTGAGGAAAAATTTAGCAAGACTGGTACAAGACAATTTGATTGAATTGGTGGAACTTGTGGACTGCTGGCCAATGTCTGGTCTGCTGAATGGACATTGAATCCAGTAGGTCATCTAATTTGATAGGCTATCTATGGACATTCTTCAATTGGTGCAAGACAATTTAATGAAGAGACAGACAATCTTTTGACACAGAGAGAGACAGACCTTCCCAGCTGGCCTTCATCCACTCCAACAGGCAAACACCAGCTCCAGTGCATTCTCTATGAAAGTTTTTCATGTGGGTGAAAGATCATGTGATTCAGTGTTTGACAAAAATTAAATTTAACAAATGGGCCTACAAAATGTCCTTGTCCCATGAGCCCATACCCAATGTCCACTAGGTACCAGAACCAATATTTTCTCCAAGAAAAAACCAAACAGAACCACTCTTCACTGTGGATGAGAGGGCAATTTTTGAACCATATAAGGAAATGTACTGGTGAGAGCCAAATCGTCAGGCTAGAACCACAATCTGAAAAAATAAAATCCTCACCAATATTTTCAACTACTGGGCCAGTAAGGAAACAGCACCAGAAACTGGAGAAGAGTGGTAGAGAAAATCAAGTTGAGTCCCCATTCACATTTGCTAACTCCAGACTTCTAATGCCTTCTGGTAGAAAGTTGGAAACTATATAAAAAATTCCTGGAGACCATATAACCAATATAAAGATTCAAGGGCACTCATGCAAATTTCTATTAAGGATGTGGTGTGGCAAACAATGTCAAAGGAAATCAATCAGGAGATAAAAAACTTGCTGGGTGTTGAGGATTTTGACAGCTCATGACTAGAGGCATTTTCACAGTACAATGTGGCTGTGAAAAATGTTATGAATTGGCTAAGTCCAGAGGAGGAAAACTGCTTACAGAGGACAGCTGCTCAGTGGAGTGAGAAAGGAAATCCATCAGATATCCAGCACAAGTGAGTAGTCTTTTTTTTTTGTTCCAAAGTCATCATATTGCTCTTCAACTTGCTGGCTGTCCACTATCTGGTGCCTGCTGTCCAATCCTCACTTCCTTCCAATGTAGAGCTATTGGTCTCCTATCTGCTCCAGCTTCTAGTATTTGCTATCTGTCTCATGATTTGTTCTGATGTTTTTTTAGAAAGGCAGACAAACATAGTTTGAAATGGGTTGATGATGCAGACATCCTTCATTTTAAGGAGATGGGCATGTTGAGCTGGACTGTTGTAAGATGGATTGCCAAAGAAGGTATGACTCTTAGGGTGTAGGTGCATGTTATGCCAGATTTGAATTTTTTTTTAACCATGTTGTACTTGTAGACATGACAATATGTCTCACTTGACACAGACCAACCAGTATTCATTCAAAAATATGTTTCCTGACCTTGTAGATGACTTCAAATAGAAGATGGTGGACTACATGTCTGCTCTCCTGGGCACACATAGAGCAACAAATAACACCTTGCAACAGGACACTACTCCTTCTGTTTTGACCCATCCCAATCTCACTCTTGAGCAAGACAGTGATGGTTTCCCAATACTACACCTCCACCAGGCAACATGGTCCAAACCCAGCCAGAATTGGAAATGCTCATCTGAGATTACTTGAACAGTCATTATAGTAAATTGGTTGTCCTGGTTTTTTGAATCTTTCTAACTGAAAAATTCTCAGAAATTGCCTCAGGCTTCCATTACAAATTGGCTCCATACAATGCTGTGCAGTTGAATTGTACTGAATTCATAAATTCAAGATATTGTCAGGTTCCGCTGACAACAGGGGCTCAGCTACACTGGCGAGTCCTTACTAGGCGGATGCGATGTCCTGCGCTTATAACCAAGCGTCCGGTATTGATGCGGAGGGACTTGTGATGGGGAGCTAGGGGTGGTCCGAACAAGTCCGGAGTGGCTTGGGGGCATCTAAGATCAAGTATACTTGTTGTTGAACCTAGATGGGTGTCGGAGTAAGTTCGTGGGCGTGCAATTAGAATGCAGGGTAATCGGAGGCTTTGCAGTTGATGGGGGTGGAGCCGGAGGTTTGACGGGAGATCACCAAGACGTGAGGTGTTCCTGGGCCGAGTGGGAGCAAGGTCCAGGGTTGTCGTAGGAATGTTTGGGTTGTAGCGCGTGTGTGGAGTTCGTACTGTCGTTGGAGATGAAAGGAACTTAGGAAGACAAAGGAACTATACACGGTCAAGACAAGGCGAGACGAGACAGAGAACAGAGATAGATTCAAAACTAAAAATAGAGACAGGGACAAGACGAAAGACAAGATATAGGAAACCGGTAAATGCAATATCAAGACTAAAGTACTAGGGGTTCTTCTACAACTTATATACCTACTACTGGGTGGCTCTGGAGGGCAGAGGATATGGCAGCGGCTTGACAGAACTGCGCGGAGTCAATGGTTGTTGGGTGCGATCTTGGAATGGGCCGCGGTGACATTCTGATGGGATCAGTTGGAAAGCAGATTGTTCTGGGGTCGGGGAAAGCCTTGGGAGTCCAGGGGAGTTCAGGGGATGCATCAACTGCTGCGGAGAAGGCGTTGGAGTTGATCAAGGAGCTGTTGGGGTCTGCCAAAGAAGTGTCAGAGTTGTCTGAAGTGGGCGTGGAGGGTGGGCAAGGGTTGGGGAGTTTGGCGGAGCATTGAAGGGGGGGGCTGGGGGTGGTGTCAGGGTCTAGGGAGCGGGTCGTGACATCACCCCCCCTTCAGTGTTGAGACCCTCAAGATGCGGGGTACAGTTCAGGGATTGGTGGGGCATGGGAATCAAAGTTGAGCAATATTGATCAGACCGCAGTAGCGGCGGTGGTGTGGGGAATGAAGTCGAAGCATGGCCACCACTCAGGGGGTTCTTTCCCAGTCATTGAAAAGGGTCAGACGTATTCTGAAGTTCCCAAACTTTTCCAATGTCGTCTTCTGTGTATTCTCCAGCAGCGTCCCCCTCCCCATCGGCACATACCTCGACCTCTTCCTCAGAGGACTCTGAGGGTCGGTGAGACCATAGGCAGGTGCAGGCAATGTACCGTAGTCATAAGTACCATCTCTTACTTGTCGTGGCCAGAGCGCTTGAATAAGCCCCATCAGAGTTGTCGGCGGCGGTGGCGGGCCCTTCAGGGCCTACGTTGGGGGAGGTTCCAGTGCAGTTGGTGGGGGAGATGGTCCTTGCTTCTTGCTCCAGATCTGGTATGGCCCCCGGGGTGGTCCGCCCCATCCCTACTGGGTTGAGAGTCGCACAGGCGGACGTGACGCCAGAGTACTTTGCAGAGGCCATGGGGCAAGCAAGAGGTCCCCTGACGTTGGAGTGGTGTCAGGCGGTGGCCCTGGTGCGTCATTAGCATGTTCCTTCCCTATCGAACTAACCCACGTTTCTAGTGCATGTCCTGTACCTGGCAGGGTGAACAGTGCGAGTTCAAGGAGCCCATGCTGGGGGTGCGGCGGGATATGTCAGTGTGTCTCCTGTGTCGCTCGCGGCACAAGAAGTGCTCTGTCACTCTGAGTTGGCGTGCCGCTTGCATTGTGGCAGAACAGGGGTGGGATTGCAAGTGGGTTGCAACGCAGTTGGAGGAGGGTTGGAGGGGTAGGGTCTCAGGGAGGGGTTCTGGGGTAGAGGGGGGGTTGGCGTGGGGTGGCCCCTGATGAAGATTGGGCCCCCGTGGGGTGGGCGGAGGGAGGGGGCCCCTGTGACGCGCAACAAGGGTAAACGGAGGGCATCCTAGGTGGGCATGATCCCCTTGCACTGGCAACCGGACACTCAAAAGCATTCAGGACACTGATTGCTTGTGCGGATAGTCGGTGGGATGTGATCTGAACAGGTCCAAGGAGGTCCGGAGAAGTTGGATTGTGAGGAAATGGGACAGGCTTGGCGGGGTTCAGGCAGAAGACCGTAGGGGAGATTTGCAGATGCAAAGGGGTAGGAGGCTACATGATCAATGGGAGCAGAGCCAGGGTTTGATGGAAGATCAATTGGGGTTGATGGAGTCTGGAACCAAGCAAAGAGTGAGGTTCAGATCCGGTGAAAAAGTGTTGGGGTTTGTAATTGTAATTGCGAAGTTCGTGAGGTCGTTAAGGTTGAGGAAGACTTGGGCACAACGGCTGGACAGAGTCACCAAGACAGCGTCAGATGAAATGAAATGGAGTTGAGATGGAACGAGAATAGATTCGAGCAGAGATATGAAACGATAATGAGAATGATAACAAAATGGAGACAAGACAAGACCAGGAGACTGAGATAAGACCGGGAGACTGAGATAAGACCAGGAGACTGAGAGTAAGGAACACAAGACATGGAACACGGAACACGAGAAAGAAAACAATCAGACCATAGGTAACATTAACAATAGGTAGGTAATATCAAGACTAGAGTACGAAGAGCTACTCGACATCTTATATACTGACTACTGGAGAACTTTGGAGTATGTCGGCTGTGGTGGTGGGGCTTGGCAGAGCTCAATGGAGTTGGCGGGTGTTGGTTGTGATCAAGGGTCGGGCTGCATTGATATGTTGATGGGATCATTTGGAAATGTGGGTCACCCTGAGGTTGTCGTGACACTCCGGAATGGGTTGGAGGAGCCAGGGTGTTGAGTTGATGATGGGTGGCAAAGATCGGGAACAGCGGGGGTGGTTCTCAGGGTTCGGGAGATCCAGGGTAAGTGTCAGTGGCTGTGGGGAAGGCGTCGAAGTTGGCCAGGGGGCCATCAGAGTTAGCTGGGGAGGCGTCGGAGTTAGCCAAGGGTGTGTCGGGGCTGATCAAAATAGGTGTGGGGCATGGGCAGAAGTTCAGCGGAGCATCGGGGTTTTTGGGGAATGGGAGGTTGCTGGACGACGTGTGGGGGTCCAGGGGATGGGTCATGACAGAGGCCTTTCAAGCCTGGAGGTAGGTCGAGTTTATAGGCATGCATGGAGACCTTCCAGAGGACTTTGAAAGGACTGAGGCACTTGTGGTCTAGTTTGATGGAGGGCCTCCGGGTCTTGAGGTTGCATCAATTGAGCCAAACCAAGGTGCTGGGAGGCCAGTCGGGGGTGGGGCCGCGTCGGCATCAGCATATTTGGAGTAGGCTCGATTGGCGGTGTTGATCTTGTCCCGGAGAAATTGGTGAAGGGATTGGAGGTCCTCAGCGACTTTGTAGGTGGCATGGGAGGGGATGTCCTTCAGGGACAGGGTGAGTCGGGGGTTATAGCCTTTGTTGGTGTAGAAGGGGGTGACTCTAGTGGTGGAGTGGGGCATGTTGTTGTAGGTGAATTTAGTAAGGGGGAGTTCTGCGCACCAGTCGTTCTGTAAATAGTTAACGTATAGGCGGAGATACTGCTCCAGCATCTGGTTCACTTGTTCTGTTTGTCTGTTGGTCTCCGGGTGATAGGTGGTGGAGAGGTTGGTTTTGATCTCGAGTGCCCTGCATAGCAACTGCCAAAAGTGGGATACAAACAGGGGTCCGCAGTCGGAGACAATGTTGTCTGAGAGTCCATGCTTGGAGAATACATGTTCAAGAAATAGTTTGGCAAACTCCAGAGCATTGTTGGTGGTGTGGCAGGGGATGAAGAGGGCTTGCTTGGTGAGGCGGCAAACAATGACGAGGATTGTGTTAAAACCTTTGGAATTGGGGAGTTCAACGATATGATCCATCAATAGGGAGGACCAGGGGCGGTGGCCAACAGGGAGGGGTTTCAACAATCTGTGGGGGTGGTGACAGGGTACCTTGGCCCAGAGGCAGGGTTCGCAGGCCCTTACGTATTGCGTGACGTCCTTTTTCATTCCTGGCCAGAAGTAAGTCTGGGAGATGAGTTGAAGGGTCTTACGAATTCCTGGGTGCCCTCGGAGCTTATGGTTGTGGTGCTGCCGGAGTATGTTGAGGCAGATGGACTTGTGGTCCGGGGCATAAATTTGTCCACTCTGGAGCAGGAGGCGGTGGTCTGGAGACAGCAAAAAGGGGTTCCTGGCACTCGACTCTTCGGGGTTGTTGCGGGGGTCGTGCTGGGTGAAGAAGGAGTCCGGGGGTGAATTTCTGATTTGTTGGAGGATTCCTTCTTCATTTAAAATCAGCACAGCATGTAGATGTTTGGGGGGATTACCACTTGGTGGTTGAATGCATTCCGTTTGGCTTCGAATGACTTTTTCGGGTACACGTCGGATCTTCAAGTGAGAGCGTTGGGCTTCGTGCTGAGTCACCCAGGGCAGTAGTGGATGGTGAAGTCATACTCCGAGAGGGTTTTGGACCATTGGGCTTGGCGGCAGCTGAGCTGTTTTGTGGTCGTGAAGTATTGCAGGTTGTTGTGGTTGGAGTATACTTGGATGCAGTGTGGGGACCCCTCAAGGTAGGCCTGCCACTGACGGAAGGCTTTGACAATCGCGAGGAGTTCTTTGTTGTAGATGTCATAGTTGAGTTCTGCTGGGATCATTGATTGGGTGTAGAAGGTGATGGGATGGAGATCTTTGCCTCCCAAGTCCGACTGGGAGAGTATTCTGGCAATAGCATAGTCGGAGGCGTCGCACTCGAGCATGATTGGCAGGGAGGGGTCAAAATGGTGAAGGACCGGAGCAGAGGTGAAGGCCCTCTTCAGGAGGAGGAATACGCTCTGGCACTTGCTGTTCCAATCCCAAGGGGTGTCCTTCCGTGTGAGTCGGTTGGTGATCCCAGAGTAGTTGTCGATGAAATGGCAATAAAAGTTAGCAAACCCCAGGAATGACTGTACCTCCTTGACGTTCTGCGGCGGGGGCCAGTTGAGTACTGCGTCAACCTTGGCAGGGTCCATGTGCATGCCATCAGGGGTGACAACGACTCCGAGATATTTGACCTCCATCATGTGAAAGGAGCATTTCTCAGGTTTGGCGTGAAAGTGGTACTCTCAGAGTCGTTCTAAATGTGGCGGACGTGCTCCAGATGTTCCCTCAGCGAATTCGAGTAGATCAGGATGTCGTCCAGGTATACAATAATGAAAACGTCATTCATGTCATGGAAGATGTCGTTCATGAAGTACTGGAAAGTGGCAGGGGAGTTAGTCATTCCAAAGGGCATTACGAGGTACTCAAAGAGGCCATAGCAGGTGCAAAAGGTGGTCTTCAATTCATGTCCCAGAGCGATCCGGACGTTGTTGTAGCCAGAGCGGAGGTCTATTTTTGTGTAAATCTTGGCACTGTGGAGACGATCAATGAGGTCTCCAATCAAGATGAGGGGATACCAGTTCTTTTTGGTGACTTTGTTGAGCCCCCGATAATCCACACAGAGTCGGAGGGACCCGTCCTTCTTCTTGGCGAACAGGACCGGAGCGCCGGTGGCGGAGATTGACGGGCATATGAAGCCCTTGCCAAGCATGTCATCAAGGTATTCCTTCAAGGCTCGGAGCTCGACCTTGGACATGTTGTAGATCTTGCCAAACGGGGGTGAGGTACCTTTCTCGAGGTCAATCTTGTGGTCGTAGGAGCAGTGCGGGGGAAGTTCTTTGGCACTCCCTTCAGAGAACATGTCAGTGAACTCATGATACTCTGGGGGAACTACTTCGGATAGGATCTGTTCCTCCGTCTTGCTCTCCGGCGCGGTGGTCCCTGTGCAGAGGTGCTCCTTGGGTAGGGCTGGCATGATTTGTAGCTGGAAGGCGGGGGTGCCATCTTGTAGAAGGCGTGCAAAGGGAATGGCGCCGATGATTTTAATGTTGAGGCTTCTGGGGTCGATGGAGTTGGACGTCAGAGTGGTAGCGGATGAGTCCGGAGTGGTGGCGGAGTTGGTCAGGGACCTTGAACATCACTGGTCGGGGTACCGCGGCCCTTTGTATCGATTTCGGGGTATGTTGGGAGGCAGCCGTTGTAATGTGATGGAGGGTGACCGAGGCGGAGTGGCGTCTCCTTCGTCGTCGGGGTTGTCATCGGAGGTTGAGGGATTCTGGGTTGCTCCGGAGGTGCTGGCGCTGGGATGGTGGACATCGGAGTCTGGGATAGACTGGAGGTGGAGGTGGATGGTGGCCGCTAAACTTGCTTCAGGGCTGGGGAATTGCATGGTGAGGTCCTTCCAGTCGATGTCGGGGTTGATGTCTTGTAGCCACGGGAGCCTGAGCATGATTGGAGTTGGCGGGGGTAATTGGGTGACGAGGAGCCGGGCCTGAAACTGCAGGTTGTTGTCGAGGGTGAGGGTGTTGTCATGGTATTGAGTGATCCTTGTTGTGGTGGGGCTTCCATCGAAGAGTTGGAGCTCGAGGGGTCTGTTGAGGTCATTGTGCCAGAGGCCGAGCTGGTTACTGACAAAGGTGCTGGAGGCGCCGCTGTCGACAAGGGCAGGAAATACCTTGGAAGGGTCGTCGAGTCAGACATTGATAATGAATGACCATGTGGATCTAGAGTGGAGCCGTGGAGGAGTCCGGGGGTGGTCTATTGTGGCCTTGGAGTTCTCGGAGGAGGATGAGACATCAAAAGGTACCAGCCCGGAGTTGGTGGGGTTGTCCCGGTTGAGGCGGAGGGTGAGGCTGGGCCAGTCGACGTGGGGGTTAGTGGAACGGAGCCATGAGAATCCTAAGACAATGGGGGCAGAGGGGTGTAATTTAGTGATAAGTAGTCGGAGTTCTTGCTGTTGTCTGTTGGTGAAGGTCATGGTCGTTTCCAGGCAGTGTGTGATGTCTCCCGCTGGGGTGGGGTCTCCATCAAAAAGTTTGAGGGGGTCGGGGCGGGGAGGCGTCGGAGGGGGTGGGAAGCAAGCACTGCCAGGGATTCATTGATGAAGTTGTTGGTGGCGCTGCTGTCGACTAGTGTGGGGACAGGGTTGGTGGTGAAGGGGAGAGTGGTGCGGAGGAGGAGGTTGGTGGATAAGTGGGAAGGGAGATGTACTGGGGGGTTGTCCGGGGCAAGTATTGTTGTGTGGAGGAGTAGGGCCGGGGCAGAGAAGACATCGGGGTCTGGTCCACAGTCTAGTGCATCTTCAAGACCTAAACTGCCAACTCGTTTTCTGTAAACTGGTAGTTACAGTCTTCTCCGTTGATCGTCTACATGGCGCATCCCATCACCTGTTGTTTAGGACAACTGCAAATAAAGTGTCCCTGCTCACCACATAGGATGCACGCACCCTCCTTCCATCATTTCTCCTGCGTTTCCTCTGGCACGTCGATCCATGGGCTATCCTGGATCCTGTTTGTGCATAAGGCTTCCTGGTTGTTGGCGGGGTCTGAAATGTTGTCGTGGTCATCGGGGTTGATGTGCAAGGGTTCCAGGGTTTCATGGAGGTCAGCGGCATTGAGCTGGGCCGGCGGACATTGCCCCTGGAGTGGGTTGGTGCTGGTAATCCCTCGGCCTGAGGGAAAACAAGGTACGGAGTTGGCGGGGTTAGTGGGGATTGAGGACCAAATGCCGTTGGTTGCTCCGGCCTGCCAGTTGGTGTTACCGGAGGCATTCCAGGGGGTCTGGGGTGCTGTGTTTTTGCTGCGATCTTCCCAGTAACATTGGTCGACCTGGCTAATGAGTGCCTTGTACCCATCATAGGTGGTTTGCTTGGGTGTGAGGCGAAGGACATCCTTGATTTGTTGGGGCAGGGCGCGATGGAGGGCGAATCGGAGAGCATTGTAGTTCCAGCCAGTCTTGTAGGCTTCCCATTTGAACCATACAATAAAGGTTGTGAAGCGTTTGTTGTCACGCATTTGGAGGTTGAAGAGGTTTTCCTCTGCCTCCACTATAGTGTCAAAGATGCCGAACTTACTCGAGAATTCCTGGGTGAAAGCAAGCCAATTGGAGAGCACGGGGTTGTTGGGGTTGAACCAGAGTAGCGCGGTGTAATGATCAAAGGCGATACCCTGTAAATATGACGTGGCAAAGGCCACTCGTGAGCTCTCAAGTTGGAAGGTGATCGGCTTAGCTTGGAACATAGTCAGACACTGGGTTAGAAAGATTTGCCACTTTCAGGGGTCACAGCCAGTGAAGGTTTTGGGTTTCTGAATGTCAAGCTTACCCTCCCGGGCCAGTGCGTCCTGGGTATTGTCCTGTGGATTTTGAGCTCAGGGCAGGGGTCTGGCATTGTAGTAGTAATAGTAGTTGTTCCTGTTTCTGTGCTGGAGGGGGGAAGTTGTCCATCGCTGGGCCCCATCCCCCAGGGAGTCCGCCGTTGGGTGGCCCTCCACTGGGGGGTTGACCCGCGTTGCCCAGGGCGGGCCCCGGGGCCCATCGAGGGGGTCCCCCAGGGGTGGGGGGTCCAAAATAATTTGCGTTGGTGGGAGGGTTAAGTAGCGGAGCGGGCGGGGGATGAGGATGGTTGGTAAGAAAGGGTGGTTGGGGTGCCCCAGGACCCGTGGGCTGTCGTGGGGGGACCGGGGCATTGGAACAGGGCAGAGGGGCATTGACACAAGGGGTGCAGAGGTCAAAGTGGGGGGGTCAGTCTCATGGAGGTCCATTGTGTGGGGCGTGCTCGTCAGCGGAGTTACCAGGCTCGTTGATGTAGGAGAGAGTCCGGTTGTCATTGTCGACATGTGGGGGTGGCTGTTGGGAGCAGGGTTCGGAGATGGCAGGCTGGTCCCAGGTTTGGAAGGCGCTGGGGACAGAGTTGGCCTGAGGGTGAGTGGAGAGGGCCAAGGTATGGGCAGCTGGTTGGTCGAACAATCCCCCCGCAGGGTTGAGGTTCCTCAAGATGCTGGAGGCCATGTTGAGTTCTTTCTGCTGATGGGGAACAGAAGGCGGGGCTTCGCTTCGTGTTCCTGTGGGCTCCCCATGTTGCACATGGAAGGAGCGGGCGGGGTCTAGAGGGTCTTTGAAGGGGCGGGGGTTTGGGCTGGTGTGGATTTCTTCGACCAATGCGCAGAGTTCGTTCCATAAGTTATCGTCAAGGCCCAGGGTGCCTTGCGTAGTCTCCGGGAGGTTTCCTTGCAGATAGCACTCGTGGAAATCGAGGAGTCGATCCGCCCAGACTTCTGGAGTTGCAGAGGTGTCGGGGTAGCCTAGGTTGGTGAGGAGGGTGCAGGTGCATCTTGTGAACTCCATGGGAGAGAGGCGGAGGAAGCGGAGGACTTCATTGCGTTGTTGGGCATAGACTTCGACCCTTTGCTGCCTAGGAGAAGGAGGGGCTTGGGCGGGGAACAGCATACGAGGGGGGGAATAATTGTCCATAGGCCCCGGAGAGGTCAGGGCTGCGGCGGGGACTGGGTATGCGTAGTAGTGGGTGGGGGGAAGGTGGGCAGAGTTGGGGGGTGCCACAGAATACCCCCCAGGGTACATGCGGGGGTTGTTGCCATCGGTGGAGAATGTGGGAGGGTGGCACTAGCCTGGAGGTATTCCCTGGCTGATGGAGGGGGCGTAGAACGCTGGGTTGGGGTCAGGGGTCCAGTGACGGGGAACATACTGATCTGTGAGAGGGCCTGGGTAGAATGGGGCATAGGGGTTTTCCGGTACCAGTTGACCATAGATGTCGGTTAGGTAGCTGGCGGGGTTGTATGCGGGGTTATACGCAGACATCAAGAACAGGGTAAGGGGCAGTCTTGATATTATGTCAGGTTCCACTAACAACGGGGGCTCAGCTACACTGGCAAGTCCTTACTAGGCAGACGCGATGTCCTGCGTTTATAACCAAGTGTCTGGTATTAACGCAGAGGGACTTGTGATGGGGAGCTAGGGGTGGTCCAAACAAGTCCGGAGTGGCTCGGGAGCATCTAAGATCAAGTATACTTGTTGTTGAACCTAGACGGGTGTTGGAGTAAGTTTGTGGGCATGCAATTAGAATGCAGGGTAATTGGAGGCTTTGCAGTTGATGAGGGCGGAGCCAGAGGTTTGACGGGAGATCACCAAGACGTGAGGTGTTCCTGGGCCGAGTGGGAGCAAGGTCCAGGGTTGTTGTAGGAATGTTTGGGTTGTAGCGCGTGTGTGGAGTTTGTACTGTCGTTAGAGATGAAAGGAACTTAGGAAGACAAAGGAACTATACATGGTCAAGACAAGGCGAGACGAGACAGAGAACAGAGATAGATTCAAAACTAAAAATAGAGACAGGGACAAGACGAAAGACAAGATATAGGAAACCGGTAAATGCAATATCAAGACTAAAGTACTAGGGGTTCTTCTACAACTTATATACCTACTACTGGGTGGCTCTGAAGGGCAGAGGATATGGCAGCGGCTTGACAGAACTGCGCGGAGTCAATGGTTGTTGGGTGCGATCTTGGAATGGGCCGCGGTGACATTCTGATGGGATCAGTTGGAAAGCAGATTGTTCTGGGGTCGGGGAAAGCCTTGGGAGTCCAGGGGAGTTCAGGGGATGCATCAACTGCTGTGGAGAAGGCGTTGGAGTTGATCAAGGAGCTGTCAGGGTCTGCCAAAGAAGTGTCAGAGTTGTCTGAAGTGGGCGTGGAGGGTGGGTGAGGGTTGGGGAGTTTGGCGGAGCATTGAAGGGGGGGGCTGGGGGTGGTGTCAGGGTCTAGGGAGCGGGTCATGACAGATATCTTCCTGAATCACTGGAATTCAAGGATCCCCACAATCTCAGTCAGTCAGAGCTGTTGTGCCTTCTGAAGTTCTAGAGAGATCATCAGGAAGAACATGGATCCAGTGATACCTTCTGGTAGAAGGTTTATGTCAACAAGAATAAGGACAGAGTTCCTGCTGAGTATAGCACTCATGCTGACCATGAAAAGAGGGCTGCTGCTGCAGCATCACATAAGGCAGCTTGAAAGAAAGAAGAATGTCAGAGGAAACAAAAGCATGTTGGGTCATCCAATGGTGATCTAGCTGGCAAACCCACTAGCACTCTTGGCATTGCAGGCCAACCCAATCCATCTAGCAAACCTGGCATTGTAAGCCAACCAGATCTGTTGGGCAATCTGGCCAGCAATTTTGGTGCTGTAGAGCCAGATCTGTCCAGCAAACCTGGCACTGCACCCATGTCTGATCTCCAAATAAGTCTTGAGATTGTCAACAATGTCACTATACAACAGCTTTGGCAAAGAGAATGGAATAACCTAGTAACTCCAATCAATGGCCCAGCAGATGGGTCTCCTTGTTATGCAGTCCTTAGATCTGTTCTTGAAATTCTCAACCAGAAAGAGGACACACATGAAACAGAAACAGAGGAAACACCATCTTATTAACTGGCACATCAGAAGTGCAAGGCATCACCTGACCTGCTAGCAATCATCTCAAAGAGATAAAGAAGATCTCAAGCAGAGAGATTGAAAGAGGATGCAGCTCATCACATCCAGGGATCTACAACTCCAACAAGAAGTAGTAATCACAACAAATCTACTTGAACAGCCTGGCATTGTTGATGGACTGCATATTCTGGCAAATTTCATTTTCTGTTGCTCCCAACAGATATATCTGGCACTACTTCCAGTAGGGCTTTCCAATAGTGCAGCCTGTCTGCTTGTAGCATATTGTTATTCCAGAAATGCTCAGTAGCTCCAATAAGGTTCAAACAAAAGACTTTGCAGGTGTTAAACAAAAATAAAAAAAATTGGCATGGAACATAATAGACAATGCAAGGACAGGGCATCAAACCCAAAACTTGCTGGTATGGAAAGCTTCAAAGCTTCAACAGGAATTCCACTACACCAGAGGAGGTGTTACACACATGCAATTGAAAATAATTGTTTGTTAAAAAATTTACACCATATCTACATGGACATTGCCAGCTACAGGAGTCAAACCTGCAACCAACACAATACATTGATCAGACTGATGGAAGACTTCAAAGTTTGAAAGCCATTTCCACTAGACCATAGACATGTGATGAAAAAGTATCATGGAATATGATTGATAATGCAAACACTGGGGGTCAAATCCAGAGGTCATGGGGGATGGAAGGCTAACAAGCTTCAAATGCAATTCCACTACAGCAGAAAACTGTGCTTGGTTTAGTGACAATGCAGTATGAGATGTGTGATGTAAAAATACAAAGTGTCAATGCAGTACCAAGGTCAAAAATACAAACAAGGTAGTAACATCAGCAGTTACAGGAGTTGAACCTGCAGCTGCCACATAACATTGATACAAAGTGACAACACAGTACCAATACACCATGTTGCTGTTGCAATCTTATTATATTTATTACACAACAAACAAAAATGCCATGTACTTCCTTTATCAAGAATGCAAAAACCATATTCCACAATGATTATTTCCAACTGCAGGAGTCAAACCTGCAGCTACTACATGGGATTGAAACAAAGTGTCAACACAATAGCAGTAGATCACATTGCCATTGTAATAGCATTGTATTTTAGGCATCCTGTTCAATGAGACAACTTGCACATGTTCAACAAAAAGTTATGTTGAGAGGAGATCATGGCATGCATCACACTTGACACATGACTGAACACTGCTGCTGCAGAGGGAAAATAAGGAACTATATAGTTTGGAAGGATAAGGATGGAACTGGGACTCAGATAGCCTCAGTTGTTTGATACAACTGACTGAGGTATGTCTGAGTCCCCTAATAGTTATTACAACCCAACTAACAATACTATAGTATTCGTATCTAACAGGTAAACATAGCCAATACAGTCATTTGATACAACTGACTGAGTATTTGTATCTAACAGGTTATTGGCCCCATGCCATTCAGTAGTGACTCAGAAATTTTTTTTCTACCATTGAACCACTAAAAAGACCTACCAAAAAACTGAAATCAGACCTGACCCAAAAATGTCCCAGAACCCCCGCTTGTTCCTATTACCACCTGACAAAAAGTTTGACAGGTCCAACTGGGTCCTGTTTAAGACTACAATTACCAAGGCAGCATGCAAATGCAGACTGCTTGGATACTTGACCGGTGAGATTAGGGAACCATCCAGTGAGGAGAGCAAGGCCTTGCTGGTGGCAACCACCACCTGGTGGGGATCCTCAAACCCATTGCACAAGGAGTGGCTGCAGCATGATGCTTTTGCATGCAGCATAGTCATGCTGAATGTTGTAAACCCAGTGGGAGCTGGAGTAGTGATGGACAGGTCCACAGCAAAAGCATGGGTATTCTAGGGGCTTGGAGGGACAATACCCCAACTGGTGGAAGAGGAACCACAATGGCAATGCCTCAACCATGGGTGGCTCTACCAGCAATGAAAGTAGCACTGGCCAGGGCAGGACAGTGCTGCAGGCTAACTTGACAGTGATGTCAGGTGACAATGCAGCAAACCCCCAGTGCCTGGCATTCTTGACCCAGGCAAGCAGTGATGCAGATATCACCCAAGTTACATATGCAGACTCAGCTGCAAGCCGCCACTTCTTCACTGAACATGATGACTTTGTCACATACAGGGAACCCAATGCAGGCAATTGCATGGGCATGATGACCTGAGGATCTTTCAGAGTTGCAGGCTGTGGATGTTTCAGGAAATGGGTCAAGTATGGCAGCAAAGTGATTGAGATCACCTTTGAGGCTGCTCTACACACACCAGAACTGGACTGCAACCTAGTGTTGATTGGATTGCTGGTCAGGAAGGGGGTAAAACTTGCCATAGATGAGACTGGCACTACACTGCATACTCCTAATGGGCACCCATTTATAAAGTGCCCAATGTCAAGCACAATGTTCATGATTGACTTTGTGCCACCCCCACCTGCAGCCCTGGCCACTTGATTGATCAGCAGGGTGGCTAACATGGAAACTTAGCACCAGCAGCTGGCACACATTAATGAAATGACATTGCGGGACATGGCCCAGAAAGGCATAGTCAAGGGCTTGAGTGTGACAAAGATGACAACTTCTAGACAGTGTGAGGACTGCATCCTAGGAAAGCATGTGCAATGCCTGTTTGATGCAGCAGTAAAGCCCAAGACCCAGCCATATGAAAGAGTTGTGTTCAACATATAGGGCCCAGCCCACATCCAGACCATGGGTGGCAAAAGCCTGATGATGGTTGCAACAGACCAGGCAGGGGCAGACTGCAAAGTGTGGTACCTGTCAAATAAAGTAAAAGAGATGATGGTCATATGCCTAGAAACCTTTGATGTGAGGGTCAAGATGCAGCTTGGGCTGAGAGTCAAGTGTGTGCAGATGGATGAGGGCAAAGAATTTGTTAACAATGTGTGGGAGGTGTATTGCAGGAAGTGCAGGATCAGACATGAAACCACCCTGCCACATTTGTCAGCTGTGAACAGTGTGGTCAAGCATAGGAATAGAACCATACTAGACCTTGCCCACAGCATGCTTGCAGACTTGTGCCTCCCTGCACATTACTGGGGCAAGGCCATGTCTACAATGGTCTATGTACTCAACATGATTCCCAGTTCCAGGCACCCACACATGATGCCACACAAGATCTGCACTGGTCACAAGCCTGACATGTCACACCTACACCCTTTCAGGTGCACTGCATATGCAAAGGTCCCTTGGAAAGACAGAGCCAGCAAGCTGGAGGTCCAATCTATCAAAGCTATAATGGTTGGATACTTTGGCAGGGACAACTACAAGCTACTTGATTGCTCAATGGGATGGACTTTTTGCTTAAGAGATGTAATTTTTGAGGAAGGAGTGGCATACAGGATGCTACCTGACTCCCACAAGGGGCCAATAGCAGATATATATGATGTCTTTGACCTCCCACTTGCAACTGAGTCACCAGTGCTGATTAATAGCAAGTGCACCACAGAAGACCCCACCGCAGTTGAGCCAACACCACTGCAAGTCCCAGTTGATTTAGTGGACACCCCTGGCCCAGTAGCTGCAGAGCCCAGGTGTTCTGCAAGGTTAGCAACCAAGATGGCCCCCCCAACACCCCTGTTGCCTAATGATGACCCACTCAACCCTGAGAGCAAGGATGAAACATATGTGTCCATGCCTGGTGGAATGTGGACCATGACCATGGCCAGCAATGACACCTGGGTCCCAAAGTCCTACTCCAAAGCAATGACACAACCCAACCTGTGGAAGGCATCCATGGATGAAGAGATGAAGCAGATGCATGAGCAGAAGGTCTGGTGCCTCATTGAATGCCCAGAGGGCACATAAACAATGAAAAACTGCTGGATGTTTACCATCAAATATGATGCAAACAGCATGGTCATCAGACAGAAGGACCAACTGGTAGCCAAGGGCTTCTCTCAGATCCCAGGAGTGGATTGTTTTGTCACCTATGCATTCATAGTACAGTACAAATCCCTGCACATGAACCTAGCCATAGGAACAGTCAGGAATTACAAAATGTGGCAAATCAACTACACAAGTGCCTACCTAAATACCCCAACTCAGATGCCTATCCTGATGGAACAGCCCAAAGGCTACACATTACACTCCAGCAACATATTCAGGGTCAACATTGTCAGGTTCCGCTGACTACGGGGGCTCAGCTACACTGGGCAAGTGCTTACTAGGCAGACACGATTCCCTGCACTGACAACTGGGCACTCGGAGGTGTTCCAAACATTGGGGACCTGTGAGGATAGCCAGAGGAAATTGATCTGAGTAAGTCCAGGGAGGTCCGAAGGAGTAGAGAATGAGTTGTGGGGAAGGGGGATGGGCTTGGTGGGGTTCAGGCATAGTCCGTGTGTAAGTATTGTGGGTGCAGAGGAGGTGGAGGCTATGTGGATGACAGGAGCAGAGCTGGAGCTCTGATGGGGGATCAACAGGGATTGATGGGGTTTGGAGCCAAGCATATAGCAGGGTCTGGGGTTGGTAGAGAGTGTCGGAGGTTCGTAATTGTAACTGCGGAGTTCGTGAGGACATTATGGTCAAGAGGACTTGAACATGATAGACAGAATCAGACAAGACGAGATGGAGTCGAACAGAATGAGACAAAGACAAGATGAGAACAAGAATAGATTCAGGTGGAGACACAGAACAATAATGAAAAGATAACGGAATAGAGGCAAGATAAGACTGGGAGACTGAGAATAGGGGAAACAAGACACGGGACACAAAACATGAGAAGAAACAATCAGAAACACATCAGGAAAGGCTGGTAAGTAGATAGTTAGATCATCTCAAGACTAGAGTACGAGGAGCTACTCTATGTCTTATATACTGACTACTGAAGAGCTCTGGGGACGTCAACTGTGGTAGCAGGGCTTGGCAGAGCTCAATGGAGTCGACAGGTGTTGGTTATGACCAGAGGGCGGGCTGCGTTGATATGTTGATGGGATCAATTGTGATGCGGTCCATTCTGAGGTTGTTGTGATACCCCAGGGTAAGTCGGGGGAGCCAGGGTGTCAAGTTGATGACATGTAATGGGGTCAGGCACGGTGGGGGAGTGGTTCCAGGGGCTCAGGAAGTCCAGGAGAAGCACCAGCAGCTGTGGGGAAGACATTGGAGTTGGCCAGGAGGCCGTCGGAGTTAGCTGAGAATGTGTTGGAGTTAGCCGGAGTAGGCATGGAGTGCTGGGGAAGTTTGACAAAGCATCAGGGGGGGTTCCAGGGGAACAGGAGTTTGTTGGGCAATGTATGGGGCTTCAGGGAATGAGTTGTGACAAACATAAATGAGGGTGAGTGGATCTGGGGGAGTATCAGCAACAGGAGTGATGATGATGAGAAGAGCCTGGTATCACTCCTTGATAAAGCAATCTACAGGATGATGAATGGAGTGAATAACTGGTGGCAGATGCTGGATGCAGATATGAAGAGACTAGGATTTAAATGCTTGGAGGCAGATCAGTCAGTGAGGTCAAGAGAATGTGGAGGAGAGAGGACAGTAACAAGCACATATACTGATGACACATCAGGAATGTCCTCATCAAAGAAAGAAGCAGTGCATGTGCAAAAGGAACTTGGCAAGAAGTATGAGATCAAGGACCTTGGCAACATCAAGTTTGTTCTAGGGATCTGCATCACATGAGACCAAAGCAAAAGAATGACAATCCTCAACCAAGAAGAGTACCTAAAGCAAACACTGGAGAAATATAGTATGGCTAAATGCACACCAAAGTACACTCCCCTCTCCATGAGAATCATCCTGAGCCAAACACAAGCCCCAGAGTTGGATGAGGATCCACAGTACATGGCCAATAAGCCATATAAGGAGGCATTGGGTTCTCTAATGTATGCTCAGGTTGGGACTAGACCCAACATAGCATTTGCAATAACATCACTTAGCTGCTTCATGTCAAACTCTGGAAAACTGCACTGGCTTGCCCTACTCCACATCATGCAATACATTAAAGCAACACTGCACTACAAACTATGCTATGGAGGGCCAAACTTCCAGGACTACAGGCCCTGAGGATATTACGACTCTAACTTTGCTGCTGACATCAATCCCAGGAAATCTATATCTGGGGGAGTCTACCTCCAAGCAGGAGGACCAACCAGCTGGAGCTCAAAATACCAAGACACTGTGTCAACCTCCACCACCAAGGCTGAGTACATAGCCCTGGGTAGGGCCAGCAAGCAAATCCAATGGATGTACCTCAGCTCTGGCAGAAATAGGTATGCCTGTCCTCTATCCAGCCCACCTGAAAGGGAACAACAATGGTTCAATCATAATCACCAAAAATAAATGTAATCACAACCAAGTCAAGCACATCAACATGTGGCACCATTTCATTTGCCATGCCATGTAGGACAGAAAAATCAAAATACAATATATACTGAGCATGGAGAACTTGGCCAATTTATTTACCAAGCCACTACCATGACCCCAACACTACAAACTCTGTGTGGCACTCTGACTCTTCAAGGAATGATGAGTCCCGCAAGTCCAGGGGAGTGTCAAGAGGAGATTGTGGCATGCATCACACTTGACATGTGACTGAATGCTGCTGCTACAGAGAGAAAATAAGGAACTGTATAGTTTGGAAGAATAGGGATGGAACTGGGACTCAGATGACCTCAGTCATTTGATACAACTGACTGAGGTATGTCTGAGTTCCCTAATAGTTATTACAACCCAACTAACAATACTACAGAATTTGTATCTAACAGGTAGACATAGCCAATACAGTCATTTGATACAACCAACTGAGTATTTGTATCTAACAGATTAGAAAACAAATGAGGTTGTGACCTATTGCTGGTTACAGGAGTCAAACCTGCAGCTGCCACATGAAATTGATACCAAGTAACAATGCAGTACCAATAGACCATGTTGCCATTGTGTTTCTATCATATTCATGCAACCACAAATGAGTTACTGTAGCTACAAGAGCCAAAAAGTTCCAAAGAACATTGCTTTAGAAGTTGAACCTACAATTTCAATTCATATCAAGATCATATATATACATTTGCATTAAGTATTATAAAATCTGACAATGTAATAATTAGGCTGGAACATTTCAAAAAAGTCCAAAAAATGTCAATAAAGTCCAGTGGCTCTCATCCTCTTCATGCTTCCTTCATCTTCTTGGCTACTGCTTCCTCAGCATATTCATTGGCCTTTCTCTTACCTGCTAGACAACTAGAGGACCAGGTATGTTCAGTGGGGGGTCATGTGGCATGGGAGGTGCTGTGGCCACATTGTGGCACAATCTCATCTGGAGCATGAAGTGGTGCTGGACTTGTTGTATCCACATCCATCAATTGCTCAGTTGCAGCAATGGGACTGGCCAAAATGGATTCTACACCAGTGGATACAGTGGATTCATTGCTGGCTGCTGGTCCATTGGTGAGGGCAGAGTTGATAATGCTGACAGTGGGCCCAGTGAGGGTGATGAAGTTGGTGGCAATAGCTGAGTTGGTGATGCTGGCGGTGGGCCTGGTGAGTATGACAGATTCAGTGGCAGACCCACTGGGGATACTGGAGCTGGTGACAGTAGCAATGGAGTTGCTGATGAGAGCAGAGTTGTCAGCAATGGCAGACTGATCAATAGTGGTGACTACAGCAGTGGCATGGTCCATCTTGCTCTCATACTCCTTGGACTGGGCAGCCTTGTCATTGTTGGGCTCTTCTGCCTCAGCAATGGGTGGCAGAGCAGGAGCCAGTGCAGGTTGAAGGCTGCTGGTGCTAGAGGCTGGTTGGATTAGGGGGGAGGAGATTTGAAGCTGGTTTTAGAGGTTGTTGACCAAGCCCCAGAGTGCAACAATGTCAACTTTGTTCTGCATGAGATGCCCAGCATGAGCCTCAACAGTTTGCTTTGTCCTGATGAGGTTAGATGTCATGCCCACAAGACTTATATTAATGATGTCCACATGCTTGTCAAGCACTCACAGCATTGTATTGTACTGCCAGAGCATCTTCTCCATCTCTATAAACCTCATCTCCTCAGCTAGCACAAACCCTGACCTCATCTCTTCTGATATAACCTCAATCCCTTCATTGATGACATTGAGCTGTTGATCCAACCCTGCCATAGCTCATGAAAGGACAGCTTCAACAAATTTGGTGGAGATGGGCAGATCTGCCTACTGCTTGCCCTTTCTCTTTCTGCTAGTCATCAGCAGATCTGCTTGCTCCTTCCTCTTTCTGCTGGCTGCCAACAGATCCATCCATTCCTTTCTCCTTCCCTTTCCACTAGCTGCTTGCATATCCATCAGCTGGATTGTTGACAGCCCAGCAACTGGTGTTGTTGGTTCTGTCTGTTGTCAATAAATAATTTCAGTTGGGGAAATCAACACTTACCTTGACATACTCAGCAGACTTGGATTTTCTCTGCCTTTTCTCCTTCTTTGCCTTCTTTGCCTTGTTTCTCTGGACCTCTTCCTTATGATCCCTTGTGAGACTGCATGTTTTGTTGAGGACAAGCTGGCAGGCATTGCATGAGGTTCCTCCCTTTGTCTTGACACATTGGAGCCTCTTCTTTTGACAGTATTGGCATGGGGGGTCCAGCTGTGCCCCTGCACAAGGAGGTGCTGTTATAAGGTACTTCCCTAACCTCATTAACAGTGTGGTCTCCCCTTGCCAATGTTCCTCATCATTGGAATGCTTGTTGTCATCATTTTCATCATTCTTGTTGTCTTTTTCCAAGGCAACAGATTAATATTGGGACTAGCTGGGTGGAGGAGGACTATGAGGCAGAGTTTGAGCAGTGTATTTCCTCCATTCTTGTTGGAGAATCTGTGCTTCACTAGCCTTTCTGATCAGCCAGAGTTGGCCTGGAACCAGCTCCACTAGGGACAATGGACTTGACACCAATACTCTACCAGGTTTTGATGAGGAACCCACTGGACCCACTGGATCCACTGCCAGCATTGGCAGATTGATTGCTGAAATCTATTTAAAAATTTCTGAAGGTGAGGGATCTAACATTGAATATGGACCTGCCACTCCTCCTGCTGCCTGGCCCTTGTTGACCTCCTGGGCTTCCTTCCTTGCCCATGACTCCTTGAAATATGCCTCTGCCTTCCCTTTTTAACTCCTCAATTGCCTTCACATCTGACAACTTGCCTGATAAAATTTGGAGGGCCTTGTTGGAACAGCTTTTCCTAGCCTCCAAGACAAGTTGTTTGTCCTTGGTCTGGAAAATTTGCTTCCACAAAGATTTCTTGAACACCATCTGTGAGTGTTGCATAGTATCCTACAAGTAGGGTTGTTCACCAATTCTTTAACCCTATCCTGGAGATCTGACAAGTCTCCTCTCAGAGCAGAGACCAACACAGAGTTCTCAGTGTTGTAAAGCTGTTGGAAAAGGACTTCAGTGGATGGAGATATAGCATAGCAGACAGCAATGAGTGGATGAGTGGCAGCTGGCAAGCAAAAGAGGACTTGAAAGTCAAGAATTCAAAAATTAGGGTCACATGCATCTGTTGATTTACATGTACCATCCAAAAGCAGTATGGCTGCCAAAGAAGGTTGAATTTGATGCTTTGATGAGATTTTGATGGCTGCCAAAGAAGATTGATGCCTTTTAAAGAATTCTAATTCTCTATAAAGAATTCTAATTCTCTTTAAAGAATTCTGATCCTCTATAAAGAATTCTGATCCTCTATAAAGAATTCTGATGCATTCCCAAGCATCTAAAAAAACTATGACCAATATGATGTGTTCTTCATTAATTTTGTTCAACTGGCATAATGCTATGTTTCTGCTGTTCCTTGATTGTTATTTCAGCAGTTAAAATAGATCTTCATATCACTTTTCATTTAAGTGGCTTTTGCCAATGGTAGTACTGGCTTTGGCCACCTGTCTTCTCAGCAGCTTTCTGATGGTGTTGGGCAGATATGTTCTTGAGAGCAGATTTTGTCATAAGTGGTGGTAGCCAGTCATGAGAAATAGCCAGCAGACAGACCTGCTGCCAGTCTGCTGACACCAGCAGATTTTAGTGTTGAGTGGGGCTAGTCACTATTAAATGTAATTGCAATGGACCTGGTAGTAATTAGCAGGCTCCAGATCCTAGTCAAAGGACTCCACTGGATATGTATAATATGGCACAATGTACAGCCTCCACAGCACCTATATAACATGCTACATTGTGGGGATTCTGCTATGGTGTAGCAGACTCTGCCAGTGATGTAGGATACAATCCAAAGCATGCTCCACTGTAACATAGGACATACTGCATATGTATGTCTCTATGTGGGAGAAACAAGCAGAAGGACATGAAACTTACAAAAGCTAAGTTATGCTGACCTAGCACATCATACCAGCCCAGTCACCCAATGAGGATGCAAGGCCAAGAAAAACCACATGGTACAGACAATGGGCATGTATGGAAGACACTCTGGTCTATGTGCCAACAGCCAGCTATAAAAGGAGAGGAATTTGGAGGGAGGTAGGTAAGCAACTACATACCATAGCTTGGAGAAACCCCAGGAAGCAGTTCTCTTAGGCCTATGAGTCATATGTTGTTTCAGGTTTAGTGTAATATTACTTTTTGAACCCTTTCAATAGTGCAAGAACCATCTCAACTTTGCAGATAAATCATATAAAATTATATACAATTATTATGTTCTACATGAGCTAGTGTGTAAATAAAGCCTCCAAAATACCTGTGGAAACAAAGTTTGATCCATTGATCTGATCAATTGATAGCATCAAAACTTACATTTCACATCAGTAGGTATGTGTGAAATTAATGAGGTTGGTGTTGGTGGAGTGGAGGGTGCAGAGGTAGAGGGGTTTGTTGTCTATTATCTTGGGGATGCAGGTGAATGATTGAGTTGTTTGATTGTGTCAGGTAGGAAAAGTGAGTGTGGTTGGGCAAGGTGGATAAGTTGATTGAGGGGAGTTTGGTGCAGTAGTAGGTCTTGAGTGTGGGCACAAGCATTATAGTATGCAGCACATTAATTATGCCTTCATGCAGCATAAAAACATGTTATAACCACTTCTGCTCCTGTATTCCTAGCCATACAATATCAACAATGATACAGCCATCTAAAACAGTAGAAAAGCCAAGAACAAGTTTACTTCTTGAAGGTTGGGAACTGAAATGTCATTCAAGAGCATCTCTGATTACATGTCAAAGGCATTTTTGATCATGGTACATTCATTCTCAAACACCTTTTAAAGTTTTGCTTTGCTGATTTGAGAAGATCAAGCATTTCATTCACACATCATTTTCACTCTTGTGCATACAATGATTGACTTCTGCTACTCACAGCACAACACTCACTGGCTTTGGCTCCAGCTTTTTTCTCTCAGTGGCAAACTGACCACTGTGAAAGAACACCTCATACATCCTGCACTGGCAAGCATACACATGAGCCTTGTTCTCATGAATTGACAACTGGGAAGTACCTGCTATTGTTGTCACACAGGTATCCACACTGTGGAAGACAATCTACAAGGGATTTGAGGGCCATTGATGCAAAATGTAAAGTTTGATGCCATCAATTGACCAGATCAACTGATCAAACTTTTTTTTCACAGATGTTTGAAGGCTTAATTACACACCAAACCACTTAGAACAAGAATATTATTGATAGTTTATGTTTTATTCATATGATGGAGATGGTCTTGCACAAAAGAATGGGTATAAAAGTTCTATTATAACCTATAAACCTGAAGCTGATCAAGCTTGTAGGCCTAAGTGATCTGCTCCCTGGAGATGACTGAGCTGTGGCAAGTATTTGCTTGTCCTTTCCTTTCAAAATCCATCCCCTTTTATAGCCTGCCAGCTGTGCATGGACCAGCATGCTATCCTCATGTTTTTGTAGTTGGTTGGATAGGCTATAGGCCAGTTTACCATTGGCTCACATCAACAAAAGGGCAGTTAAGATATATGGCCAAATATGGCCTGCAACCTGTTAAATGATAGAATCAGAATAGTGATGTGTTAGATTGTTTAACCAACCTGATGTCAGACTGAGTAATGTTTGTTATTACCCAGCAGAATGAATGTTTTAAAATAATCTAAAGACTTGTTGATTTTTAAAAGTAAATGTTATATCATACAGGACTAGGAATCCCTGGTAAATCCCACATTGATAATAGAAAATAAATGTTATATTAGACAGTTAGAAAAATCCTTGGTAAATCCCACATTGATTTCCAAAAATAACTGTTATATCACACAATTAGAAAATTCCCAGATGAGGCCCACATTGATTTCTAACATAAATGTCATATCACACAGGATCAAGAATCCCAGGTGATTCCCACATTGTTATGACCTTACCAGATCATATCATAATAGTGCCACAGTGATATTTTGTAATTTTATCAGAGAATCTTTTTTCATAGTATTTCCTAAACAGTTATGGAGGATATTACTGTTTTTTATATATCCCACCTTTTGACTATCAACCACACCATAGAAGAACACCAAGTGCAAGAGCTACCCTGCCAGAACAAATAATAGGAAAAAGAGGATTCTATATGAAGTAGTTCCCCTAGAGTGTCATGAACTCACTAACATGTTCTCTAAAGGAGGCAGAGACTCCCCCCATTGCTTCTCCAGACTCCATCACCACAACCTCAACACTCAGTCACTCCAAACCCTGAAGCCTCAACAATGAGAAATGCACCCCATCCTAGCTCCCTTGGAACACATGTTGGAGGCTTCCCTGCCAAATCAATTTAGAAACAACCAATGACTCTAGATAGCTCTGAACCCCTGCCAATGCAACTCCAAACCTACCACCTTTGTTTGTCAATCCTCAGTATCAAAAATGCACCTCTGCTCCTTAGATGCCCTCCAAAGCCTCCCTCAACATCCCAAGGAACCAATATAAAGGCCCAAGGCACTCCAACCCATGACTCCAGGCAGCCCCAGACTCCTCCATACAACTCCAGACTCTGGCACCACAGCTCTGGACCCCACCATCTTGACTCCAACACTCATCTGGAGAGCCTCTAACACTAACCCATTAGCACTGTTCCATAGCACAAACTCTGCAAGCCAAAATCCTCAACTACCAACCTCAACCAAAGCCTTCCTCAACATCCCAAGAAACCAATATAAAGGCCCAAGGCACTCCAACCCACAACTCCAGGCAGCCCCAGACCCCTCCACACAACTCTGTACCTTGGAACCACAGCTCCAGACCCCACTGTCTTGACTCCAACACTTATCTGGAGAACTGCTAACACCAACTCATCAGTGCTGTTCCATAGCACAAACTCCACAAGCCAAAATTCTCAACTACTGACCTCAAACCCCTTCAACCTTGCTGTCAGGTTCCACTGACAACAGGGGCTCAGCTACACTGGCAAATCCTTACTAGGCAGACGCAATGTCCTGCACTTATAATCTAGCACTCCAGAGTTGGCACAGAGTGGAGAGACTTGCAAGGGGAAGCTAGGGAGAGCAGTCTGAGCAAGTCCAGAGTGGTCTGGGGAAGTCTAAGACCAAGTGTATTAACATTGGGCTTGAGCGGGCATCAGGAACAAGTTCTTAAGCATGTAAATAGATTGCAGGGTAAATGAAGGCTTTGCTAGGGACAAGGGCAGAGCCAGAGTTTGATGGGGGATCAAGTAAGACTTGACAGGTTTGGGGCCAAGCAAAGAGTGAGGTCTGGAGTTGTTCTAAAAATGTTTGGGAATTGTAGTGCATGTGTGGAGTTTGTACTGATGTCAGGGATGGAAGGGACTTAGAGAAACAAAGGAAATATAGACAGTCAAGACGAGATAGAGACAAGGTGAGATGAGATGGAGAAAGAGATAGATTTGAGACTAAAAATAGAAATAGAGATAGAACAAAACACAAGACACAAGAAACCAGTAAATGCAAGTAATATCAAGACTAGAGTACAAGGAGTTACTCTACAACTTATATACTGACTACTAGATGGCTCTGGAAGGCAGTGGGCATGGCAGTAGGACTCGACAGGGCTGCACAGGGTTGACAGGTGTCAGGTACAATCAAGGGATGGGCCATGGTGGTATTCTGATGGGATCAGTTAAGGACACAGGCCATTCTGGGGTCATTGTGATGCTTCAGGGCAGGTCAGAGAACCAGGGTAGGGGGGTCAGAGGCATATGATAGGGTTAGGACCAGCAGGAGAGGGTTCCAGGAACTCAGGGAGAGTGTTGATGACTGTGGAGAAGGTGTCAGAGTTGGCCAGGAGATTGTCAGGGTTTGCTGGGGAGTGTCAGAGTTACCTGGAGTGGGCATGGAGGGTGGGCAAGGGTTGAGGAAGTTTGGCAGAGCATTGGGAAGGACTCTGGGGGAACAAAGGGCTGGGAGTGATGGCAGGCAACTGGGGAGCGGGTTGTGACACTTGCCAGAAAAGAGGTCTGTGTGCAGGGACCACACCACCAGAGCAACAAAAGAACAAATCCCATATGAAGTAGTTTTTCCAGAGTACCATAAATTTGCTGATGCATTCTCCAAGAAAAGAGCAGCATTCTCCCCCCACACCTATCATTGAGTCAAACTTGAAAAGATGCCACTTCCACCCCTCAACAAGCAAGACATCATATGTCCCAATCTCCCCCACTAGAATCACAACTCAGCTGCCTAACCTCCCCTATCCCTGTGACAGAATCAACTACCTATTGAAAAATAAGCTCTAGATACTCAAAACAGTCTTCTACAAGCTTGGCAAGACATCATATGCTCCCAACCCCCTCCACCAGAATCTCAACCTAGCCACCAAGAAAAACAAATGGTTCCTACTTCATCTCCTAACCCTCTCAGCACTCTAGTTTTCTGGGACATTTACCAACTCACCCTCACTACTTCCTATTGCCAGCTACCCTATCTGGTTGCCACTCTTTAGGTTTTCTTTTGTTTTCCTGCATGACAGCTAGGGCAGCATAGGAGCACATCAGCAACCAGTATTAGAATCTCTGATAGTTATGATGGCACTGCCATCTTGAAGATTTTGTATGTTGCTTTCTGTCAGTGTGTCAAAAGGACAACCCATTAAGACAATAAGCTGGCTTGACAAAGATATGCACTTGTAGATAAATAGTGAAGCCTTCAGTAAAGGTAAATGGAACACTTTGTGCTGACCAACTGATTCATTTACTTGAATATTGGCACTCTCCATCCTTAAGTGTATGTCTGGATCCCAGGTCAATCCCAAATGTAGTGCCTCATCTAGTGCTATACAGACTATCTGAGAATCACTATCTAGAATTGTCTCCACCTGCTCCCTCTAATTGACAATGGGGTTCAAAGATCTCAACACTTACAAATCTCTAGCCACATACACCACTACTGGCTTTTCTCCTGGTGGGATATTTTCCAAGTAAGTGGCCACACAATCCTGATGCACTACCACCCCAGCAGGCAATCCAACCTGTGTTCCATCTTCAATGAAGTATGTTGCAACTGGTAGGTCATTGATATCTACTTGTCTCAACTGTTTTCTTGCTATGGCAGATTGGTTTTGAACTGCTGCTTTTGGGATATTAGGATCCCTAGACTTAGTCCCTGATTTGAGAGTCAACTTCTGTATCATTGCTTCTCTCAATTCTAGAGACACATCCAACAGTTCTTTTGTATTGAAAGGCACTGAGGCCTCCCAGAGCTTATCAATAGCTCTATCCAACTCTCACTTTGTCTCTTGAAGGACACTTTAACAGTGGTCTGCACTGGCAAATCTAGTCTCTGATTGAGGGCTAGAACCTTCTCAAAAGGTAGGTCCAGTTTTGGTGCACCTCTAGGTGGAATCATCAGAGTTAGTGAAAGGCTACTAACAACAGCCTCACTGGACCAAACAGACAAGACAAAATTATCTTTGTTTGTGTGTAGTAAGGATATGTAGAAATATGTAATAATGTAAATACATACTTTTGTTTGCTCCTAGTAAAAATAAGAGCAAACAAAGGTGAAAAAAAACTATTTGAGTTGGCAGTCACATGGTTGTGCCCTCACATGGTTGTGTGCACACAGACATGATGCAATTGTTGTAAGGTGTCTCTGCATCCTTACACTCCTCCCCCCTTTTGGAAATTGCCATCATGTCAGGCAGATGTCCCATTTTGGGCCTCCCATTTGTCCAGAGCCTTGCAGTCCTCCAGTTCCTTTCTAAACAGGCATTCATTGTGATCTGGAGGACCCAGCACACAAGATATTGACAGCCTCTGTGCTATTAGCACTTGTCAATTATTTTGTTACTGACAGAGTAATCAGAAGCCCCATCCTTGGTGATGACAGGGCCTGGCCAAGGGTATTCTTGACCCAGGAAGAGAGTGGGGTTGTTCAAGACATGTCTTTTGAGGAGGCTGGGGGGAAGGTATGCTTTTTGTCCCTGGGCAATCTGAGCATGTATTCTGACTTTTCAAAGAAGGTGGTGATGACTTCATAAGAGCCATCATTCCTTGGCATGAATTTGGCAACCTGCTTGGTGCTTTTCCATTTGTAGTCTTGGCAGTGGTGCTTAGTGGCAAGCATAACAAAATCTCTAACCTCTTACACCTCCTTCCTGCCTCTCCATTTATTTGCATAATAAGCCTGTCTAATCTTTGTGGCTAAAAGGTTATTCTGTGCTTCTTGTACATCCTATTCTAGTTATGTAATGATTTTGTGTGCTGTAATCTGATCCTCTGATGCATTGTTGGGAAGTGGTGCAATTGGGGGAATGATGTGCAGTGAGCAGCCAGTTTTGAGCTGAAAAGAGGAGAATCTGGTCAAGGCATTTATTGTGTTCATGATTACAAAACAAATGTGTGGTAAGGTGGCCAGCTAGCCTTTTTGGTCATGATTAACAAGGTACCTGACTGACTGGACCACAGTCTTGTTAGACTGTTTGCTTCCCCCATCAGTTTCTGGGTAGTAAAATGTTGACATCTTCAATTTGACTCTGGTGAGCTTGTGCAATTCCTGCCAGACTTTGGCAATGAAGAGATGGTCATGATTGGACACAATTTGTGTCATCAGACTATTTTTACAATACCACTAATTGAATAGGACAAGTGCAATGTTCACAGCTGAGTCCTTTGAGTGAGTTGCTGCTAGATGGATGTCTGCACCAAGAAGGTCAGTCATAGTCATGATGGTGTCCTTCCCTCCTTTCTCCAGTAGCAGACTGATGAAGTTGATCCCTATTATGGAAAATCTCTTGTCAGAAATAGGGAGTAGGTGTAGAGGACCCAGCAGCTGGGATGTTCTGTCCTTATTTTGTTGGCAAGGTCTGCATGAAGGAATGTACACACTCTCAAGGTCTCTGCACATGTGGGGCCAATAATATGAATCTTGCAAGGCCGCATAGCTCTTTTTGAAGCCAAAATGTCCAAGAGTGTTGTGGGCAAGGTTGTAGAGCAATTTTCAAATGCAAATATCACTCAGAATGAGAAGGTGCTTGCCTAAATATAGTAGGCCATCATGTAGCCAGGCCCCTACAATGCTGCCCTTTTTGATACTGTCCTGGATGTGCTTGGCAAAGGTGTCCTCCTTGTATCCAGCCACTATCTCTCTCAAGAACTCCTTGTTCACTCCAATGTGCAGAGCACCTGCCACTATATAAGTCTAAGGTGGCAGGGAGCAGGTGTATGCAAGCATGCAAGCAGCTAATTTGGCACTTGGTGGAGCATTGGGCATTCAGGAGAAGGCATTGGGCATTCAGGAGAAGGCATTGGGCACTGTGTTATCCTCACCTCAGATGTACACTATTTCAAAATCAAAATTGGCCAGAAACATTGCCCAACATGATTGGTGCTAGGACATCTCCTTTTGGGATTGGAAATACTCTAGAGTCCAATGATCTGTGTAGACCTGGAACTTGACCCACAATAAGCTGGTGCACCACTTTTTCAATGCCTTGACAATGACTAATAGTTTGCATTCATGGACCAGGTATTTTTTCTGTGCCGCATTGAGCTGGTATGAATCATATGCCACAGGGCATACAGACTCCCACATTTCTCCAAAACTCAGTACTGCTTCCATTCAGCAATCACTGGCATCTGTGGTCACAAATATATTCTTTGTGGGGTCCTTGTAGTCAATCATGGTGAGTGTCTCCAAGTTTGCAACCATCCTGCAAATCTCATTGAAGGCTTTTTGATGGGCCTGTGTCCATTTGGGGAACTTGAGGTCACACTAATAAAGAAAGTGAGGACACTGGTGTGTTATGCAAGAGCTGGGATGAAGGGGGTGAGGTATTGAGTCAGCTCCAAGAACCCTCTGATGTTGGTGGCCATAGTGGGTACTAGCCAATTAGCTACTTGGTTAACCTTCCATGGATTGGATCAGATACCATCCTTCAAGACAAGCAAGATGCCCCAGGAAGCTGATTTTGGATGCAAAGAGAGTTGATTTCTTGAGGTTGCAGAAGAGGTTGGCCGTTTAGAGGGCTTCTATGATTTTCTGTAGGTTCTCTTCATGTTCCTCAAGAGATCATGACCAGATAATGATGTTGTCTAAGTACACATGACAGATCATACCTAGAAGGCCCCTCAAAGCATCCATCATTTGCCTCTGGTGCATTAAAGGTGCATTGCATCCACCCATGGGCATGACAACCCATTTGTAGAGTCCCCAAGGTGTTTGGATGGCTGTCAGGTGGATGTCATCAGAGTGGACTTGGGTCTGGAATGTCAGGTTCTGCTGACCATGGGGGCTCAGCTACACTGGGCAAGTTCTTACTAGGCAGATGCAATGTCCTGCACTTATAACCTAGTGCTCTGGAGTTGATGCAGACTTTAGGTACTTGCAAGTAGAAGCTTGGGGGAGCAGTCTAAGCAAGTCCAGAATAGTCTGGAGAAGTCTAAGACCAAGTATTTAAGTGTTGGGCTTGAGTGGGCATCAGGTACAAGTTTATAAGTGAGTGTATGGGCTGCAGGGTAAGCAGAGGCTTTGCAAGTAATGGAAGCAGAGCCATAGTTTGATGAGGGATCAATCAAGAGTGATGGGTTCTGGAGCCAAGTGTAGGGCAAGGTCTGGAGTTGTCATAGGAATGTTTGATGGGTTGTAGCATGTGCACAGAGTTTATAATAATGTCAGAGTTGAAAGGAACTTAGGGATGATAATGAAACAGAGATGGACAAGACAAGACAAAGTTAAGACAAGATGGAACTGAGAAAGAAATAGATTCAAGGCTAAAAATAGAAACAGAGACTAGACCAGGAAGCAGAGAGAAACACAAGACACAAGTAACCAAGTAAAGTAATATCAAGACTAAGGTAACAGATGCTTTTCTACATCTTATATACTAACCACTGAACTTTCTCTGAGGGCTGAGGAGGCAAAAGTGGTGTTTGTTGGAGCTGTGCAGGGTTGACAGATGTTGGTTCTGATTGGAGGATGGGCCATGGTGACATTGTGATGGGATATGATGGGAATGCAGCCTGTCCCACAGTCATTGAAGAGCTCTGGAGGGGTCATAGAGGTCACAGAAGTGGTGTAATAATGTATGCCTGGGTCAGAGGAAGTGTTGGGGAGGCTTGGGGGCCTTGTAGATGAGAGGGAGAGCTAAGGAAGCCCACAGGAGTTGTGCTAGAGTTTTCCAGGAGGTCATCAGAGTTTGCTGAGGAAGTGTCAGAGTTAACTGGAGTGGGTGCTATGGGTCAACAAAGGCTGAGGTGAGTTGGAGAAAGTGTTGGGGGAGGCAGGATGTCCTGGAAGATCCAGAGGTGTGGGAGTGAGTCATGACATGGAAGAAGGCATTTGTCATGTCTATCTTGGCAAAGATTGTGCCCTTGCCACAGTCTGCCAGGATATCTCAATGCAAGGTAAGGGGAAATTGTCTTGGACTGTGTTTTGATTTAACACTCAGTAGTTATTAATCCATTGAGGGGCACCATCATATCTGGTATGTCATCCCTATATTTCAGGATGAAAAAGGCCAGGGATGCAAATTCTAAAGATGATGGACATAGGTGCCC
The DNA here is from genome assembly GCA_020091625.1 of Termitomyces sp. 'cryptogamus'. Taxonomy (NCBI): domain Eukaryota; kingdom Fungi; phylum Basidiomycota; class Agaricomycetes; order Agaricales; family Lyophyllaceae; genus Termitomyces; species Termitomyces sp. 'cryptogamus'. The sequence goes on from JAGYZC010000005.1 coordinate 3,181,258, forward strand.
TGCAGCAAGGTGCTTGTCCAGCAGCCTTTTCCACAGTTTGTGGTACTTTTTTAGAGTGGCATACCCTCTGGAATGTATGACCAGGTTCAGGTCTTTGAGGTGGATCCTATGATATATGTGATTGGGAATGTTGTCTATAGTGGGAGGGAGTGTTGGGGAAGTGGTCCACATATTTTGTCTTTGCCACAGCATCCCTCAAGTTCAGTTGTTCTTCCATCAACAACATTTCTATTTGTTCATGGACCATTGCCATAATTTGTTCCACAGATTTGTAGTCTTTGAGCAAAGGGGTCATGTGGCCAGAGTTGAGCCTTGTTGTGGCACAATTGCATGGCACATGAGGGGGTTGACAAGATCATGTCCAGTATGCTTATCTACAGCTGTTCAAGCCCTTAAGTCCAGAACCACATGTTTGGTAAACAAGAATGGCTCCTAATAAAAAAGGTATAGGCAAGCCAGTGTTAACCTTTGTCCTAAAGATCCTTGACTGCCATGCTCCTTTGCCAGATGCTACTCCCAGTCACACAAACTCCTTGCACATCAATGGAGATTGAGAAAGAGAAGTGAGGTTGTCTTTTTCTGCAGGTAGCAGGAATTGTTTTAGTCCAAGTTGTTGAATGAGTTTTGAGCTCATCACTGTTGAAGGACATCTGTTATCAAGGATTGCATCCACTGTCACAGCAAGAGAGGTAAAAGAATGCCCTCAAACCTCCACACATGCCATTATGTGAGGTTTGAAAAAGGGGGCTTTGAGAGAGAGGGAAGAATCAGAATCATTTGTGTATGTGTAAGATTTGTCTATGTCTTCATCTCAAGCTTTGTCAGAGGTGTTCTGAATGTAAGCCATTTCAGTCACATGCTTGGGCTTTGTGGCCAGGGCCATGGGCAAGGTCAGGGCTTCTGTAGTTGCAGAGTCAGGCCAGGCATTGGTGACCTTGAGAGGGCACTTCTCCAGGTTGCCAGGATGGTCACAGTAAAAGGTGTGGCAGCAAGTACATCCTTAGTATTTAGCCAGGAGCTTCTTTTCATTGTCCATGAGTTTAGCAAGACACGGTTGGTTTGATGTGGCTGTTGTGGTGGTCAACAATGTGCTGGCAGATCAAGAAGTGTGTTCCAAAATCCTTTCTGCAAGAGGCTTGCATCAGCTGGCCCATTCCACATTGTTGGCATCAATCAGTGCTTGTGTGTGGGCCCTTTTATCTGCTAGACCCTCATCTAGTTCTGTGATCAGGGCAATTCACTCAGTGAGATTCTTGTAGTCAAGGATAGACACATCCTTCTTCCTTCAGAGATCTGGGCACATTTGGGACTTGAAATGAGCTTGCAGTGCCTTGTGATCCAGGGTGTATGCAGATTTGGTGTTCCAGAGGCAAGCATTCAGGTCTTGAATGACCACTGCCCAATCTGAAACCAAGATGTTCCTCTAGTATAAGGCAAGAACAATGTCCTGAACCTCCTGCTGCCAGTGTTGAGGGAGAGCATATTTTTGGAGCTCATCAAGGTACTCCTGAAGAGACAGCTTGTTGATACAGCTCTAATTGGCATGATACCATGCTACAAAGTGCAGTTCTAACATCCCATCCATGACAAAAGACACACTCTTGTTGTCCAAGTTCCTCAAATGTTTTTGATAGCATTTGCATATAATGGCCCACTGCTGGAAGGTGTAGTTGTCCATATGGCCAGGGGTAAGCATTGGACAGTCCTTCAGTTTTGTGATTTTGACCTCCACCAGTGGGTGCTTATCTTCTGTCTCAGGATTGAAGGCAAGCATGACTGACATCTGGTATGAATTTTAATTGGCAGTGGTGGTTGATCTGTGATAGGTGCTGCATGCTAGTGTTTCAGAGTTGGATTGATGGGAAGTAATGAGTTTGTCCCCAGATGATGATGACTCTAGACTAGTTGACAACTCAGACAAGCTAGACAGCAACAACAGAAAGAGTATGGCAGATGTCTTGGCTTCACTGGACATAGGGGACTGTCCCTCTTTAGGCATCCTAAAGTCATTTCAGGAGGAGCCAATAGGTGGAAGGGTAGTCAGGAGGGCACCTGGTAAGAGTACAGTGGCTCTTCTTTGGTATGCCACTTGTCTGGTGACTAAGGAAGTAGGAGTTGATGGTCTGTAGCAAATTGAAGACAGATTGAAGTAATTTGTTGGTGTCAAAAAAAAAGTGAAAGGCTGCCAACAACAGCCTCACTGTGTCAGGTTGCGCTGACTACAGGGGCTTAGCTACACTGGGCAAGTCCTTACTAGGCAGAAGCAATGTCCTGTGCTTATAACCTAGCACTCTGAAGATGGTGCAAACTTCAGGTACTTGTGAGGGAAAGCTTGAGGGAGTGGTTCAAGCAAGTCTGAAGAAGTCTAAAACCAAGTGTATTCAACATTGGGTTTGGGTGGGTATCAGGTACAAGTCCATAAGCAAATGTGTAGGCTGCAGAGTAAGCAGGGGCTTTGTGAGTGATAGGAGCAAAGCCAGAGTTTGATGGGGGATCAATCAAGAGTGATGGGTTCTGAGGCTGAGTGTAGGGCAAGGTCCAGAGTTGTTGTAAAAATGTTTGAAGGCTTGTAGCATGTGCACAGAGTTCATAATGACATCAGAGAGGAAAGAAACTTAGGAACAATAAAGGGAACAGAGACAGTCAAGACAAGACAAAGGTGAGACAAGACAGAACTGAGAAAGAGATAGATTTGAGACTAAGGATAGAAACAGAGACAAGACCAGGAAACATAACAGAAAGAAACACAAAACACAAGTAACCAAGTAAAGTAATATCAAGACTAAGGTAACAAATGCTACTCTATGTCTTTATATACTAACTACTGGACATTCTCCAGGAGTTGGGGGCATGATGGTGGGGCTTATCAGAGCCATGCAGGGTTGATGGATGTCAGCTCTAATTGGAGGCTGGGCCATGGTAATATTATAATGGGAATGCAGTCTGCCCTGTGGTTGTTAGGGAACTCCAGAATAGTTGTGTGTGTCATAAGGATGGTTGAGGCGTGATGTATGCCTATACCAGGAGAAGTGTTGGGAAGGTCTGGGGGCCTCATAGGTGAGAGGGGGAGCTGAGAAAGCCCACATGAGATGTGCTGGGATTTGCCAGGAGGTTATTGGGGTTTGCCAAGAAAGCATCAGAGTTAGCTAGAGTGGGCACCATAAGTCAACAAAGGCTGGGGTGAGTTGGAGGAAGTATTAGTGGAGGCTCCAGGGGGGTGGGGCATCCTGGAGGAAGGTCCAGAAGTGTGGGAGTGGGTTGTGACATACTGGACTCAAATAGACAAGACAAAATTATCTTTGTTTGCTTGTAGTATAGATAAGTAGAAATATGCAATAATCTAAGTATGTACTTTTGTTTGCTCATAGTAGGGATAAGAGCAAACAAAGGTGAAAAAAAAAACTATCTGAGTCAGCAGTCACATAGTTAGGCCACACAGACATGATGCAATTGTCATAAGGTGCCTCTGCATCCTTACAGTTAGCTTTTCTTTCCAGGGTTTTGCAGGGGTTTTCTCTGGCAATGAGGATACTCCTGGATGAGATGCCTCTTTCCTAATTGCCTTCATTGAATCATTTAAAATTCCTTAGAGAAAGATTTCTGTCCTTTAGGACTGTCATGACCCACTCCCACACCTCTGGACCTCCCTCCAGGACACTTCACCCCTGCAGGAGCACTCCTCAACATTTTCCCAACTCACACCAATCTTTGTTGACCCATGGCACCTGCCCTGGCTAACTCTAACACTTCTCTGGCAAACCCTGACAACCCTTGGCAAACTCCAACACATCCCCTGTGAGCCTCCTCAGCTCCCCCTCTAGCTTATGAGGCCCTGAACCTTGCCAACACTTTCCCTGGCACAAACACACATTGTCCAACCACCTCCATGACCTACATGACCTCTTTGGAGTTTCCTGACAACTGCAGGACAGACCACATTTCCATCAGAATATCACCGTGGCCCACCCTTCAATTAGAACTGACACCCATCAACCCTGCATGGCTCTGACAAGCCCCACCATCACATCCCCAACCCCTGGAGAATGTCCAGTAGTTAGTATATAAAGACATAGAGTAGCATCTGTTACCTTAGTTTTGATATTGCATTAACTGGTTACTTGTGTCTCATATTTCTCTCTGTTTCTCCTCCATTTCTATTTTGAGCCTTGAATCCACTTCTTTCTTCAGTTCTGTTATCTCTTCTAAGTCTCATTCACCTCTGACATCATTACAAACTTCACACATGCACTACAACCTTCAAACATTCTTATGACAACTCTGGACCCTGCCTTTCACTTGGCCCTAGAACCCATCAGTCTTGATTGATCCCCCATCAATCTCCAGCTCTGCTCCCATCACTTGCAAAGCCTCCACTTATCCCACAGTCCATTTGCATGCCCACAAACTTGTTCCTGATGCCTGCCCAAGCTTAATGTTTAATATACTTAGTCTTAGACTTCTCTAGTCCACTCTGGACTTGCTCAGACTGATTTCCCAGATCTCCCCTCACAAGTCCCTGCACTCTGCACCCTCTCCAGAGTACTAGGTTATAAGTGCAGAACATCACATCCACCTAGTAAGGACTTGCCCAGTGTAGCTGAGCCCCCATAGTTAGTAGAACCTGACATAATATTGAGACTCCCCATTACTCCATTCTCAATGTCTGCATATAATCCCACATACAATCCCACCAGCTACCTAAAACCAACATCTATAGTTAGCCAGTCCCTGATAATCAGTATGCCCTGCTCTATCCAGGCTCACCCATGAATCAGTACATTCTCTGCTATTGGACTTCTGATCCCAACCAGGCATTCAACACTCCCTCCATCAGCCAGGAAATACCCCCAGGCTTGCACTGCCCTCCAACATTCCCCACCAATGGCAATTACCCTCACATGTACCCCAGAGGATTTCCTGCAGCACCCTCCAACTCCACCTACCTTCCACCCACTCACTACTATGCATACTCCATTCCCACTGCAGTCTCAGCCCCTCCAGAGCATCCAGATAATTATTCTCCTCCTTAATTGCCATTTTCTGCTTAAATTACTCCTTTCCCCAGACAGCAACAAGTCAAAGCCTATGCCTAGCAGCACAACAAAGTCCTCTGCTTCCTCTGCTTCTTCTCTGTATAGTTTGCAAGATGCGCTCACACCCTCCTTGTCAACCTAGGCTACTCCAACACCCCAGCAACTCTGGAGGTTTGAGCAGATTGACTCCTTGATTTCCATGAATGTTATCTGCAAGAAAACCTCCCTGAAACTATGCAAGGTAGCTTGGGAATTGATGCCAATCTACAAAACAAGCTCTGCACCCTGGTCAAAGAAATCCACACCAGCCTGAACCCCCATACCTTCAAAGACTTCTTGGACCCCTCCTGCTCCTTCCACATGCAATGTGAGGAACTTGTCAGAGCACATAGCAAAGCCCCACCTCTCATTCCCTGCTAGCAGGAAGAGCTTAATGTAGTGTCTAAAATCTTGAGGAGTCTCAACCCTGTGTGCAGACTGTTTGACCAACCCACTGCTCACACCCTAGCCCTCTCTGCTGACCCTTAGACAAACTCCATTTTCAGTGCCTTCTGTACATGAGACCAACCCCCCATCCCCAAAAACCATACTCAGAGACCACCCCTGCATGTTGATAATGACAACCAGACCCTATCCTACATCAATGAGCCTGATAACTCCAGTGATAAGCCTGCCCCACACAACAGCCCTCTCTGAGACAGACCCTCCCACTTCAACCTTCATGCCCCTCATGTCAATGCCCCTTCACTCTGCCAGAATGCCCCAGTCCCCCAGAGGCAACTCACAGGCCCTGAAGCACCTTGACCTCCTTTTCTCATTAACCCCCCTTATCCCCCACCCACTCCAATGCCCAACCCCTCTGCCAATACTAATTACTTTGGACCCCCCATCCCTGGAGAACACCCTCCCCAATAATGAGCCCCAGGGCCTCCCCCAGGCAATGTAGGCCAACCCCCCAGCAGTGGGCTGCCCAATAGCAGACCTCCTAGCAGATGGGGCCCAGCTATGGACAACTTCCCCTCAACACAGAAACAGAAATAACTACTACTACTACTACTACTACTACTACTACTACTACTACTACTACTACTACTACTACTACTACTACTACTACTACTACTACTACTACTACTCACCCAAGCAAACTATGTACAACAGGTACAAGGCACTTGTTACACAGATTGACCAACATTACTGGGAAGACTGGAGCAAGGACACAGCACTGTGGACCATGTGGAACACCTCTAGCAACACCAACTGGCAAGCCAGAGCAACTAATGGCAACCAACCCTTGATCCCTGACCCTTCTCACCTCCATGAGACTCCAGAACCTCTGGACACTGCCTCTGATGACCTCAACAATGCTCTGGACTCCACTGACAATTAAGAAGCCCTATGCACAAACAAGATTCAAAACAGGCCCTGGATCAATGTACTGGAGGAAGTTCAGGAGAAATGATGGAAGGAAGGTACATGCATCCTATATGGTGAGCAGGGACATTTTATCAGTAGCTGCCCTAAATGCCAGGTGATGGGACATGCCATATGGACCATTGACAGAGAAGACTGTGACTACCAGTTTATGGAAAATGACTCAGCAGTTTAGGTCTTGAAGACACACTAAACTGTGGACCAGACCCCAATATCTTCTCTGCCTCAGCTGCACTCCTCTATGCAATAGTACTTGCCCTAGACAAACTTCTAGCACATCTCCCCTCTCACTCTTTCCACACCCTCCTCCTTTGCACCACCCTCCCCTTCTCCAACAACCTCATCCTCATGCTAGTTGACAGCAGGGCCACAGACAACTTCATTGACAGATCCCTGGTAGTGCTTGCTCCCCAACACCTCTGACATCTCCCCACTCCAATCCTCCTCAAACTCTTTGATGGCAACCCCATTCACTGGAGATATCACACACAGCATGGAAACAACTGTGACCTTTGCCAAAGGACAATGCCAAGACCTCTGATTACTTGTCACTAAACTACACCTCTCTGCCCCCATTGTCCTAGGCTTTTTATGGCTCTGCTCCACCAATCCCCACATTGACTAGCCCAGTCTCACTCTCTGCCTGGACTGAGACAATCCAATCAACTCCAGACCAATTCCCTTCAATGTCTCATGCTCCTCTAAGAACTCTAAAGGTACAACAAACAAACCCTGGACTCCCTGCAGCTTTGCTTGAAGTCCATGCAGTTGTTCATCATTAAAATTCAGCTCAATGGCTCATCAATGATCCTCCTCACCCTCATTGACAGCAGCACCTCCAGCACCTTTGTCAGCAACCAGCTCAGCCTCTAACACAACAACCTTGACAAACCACTCAAACTCCAACTCTTTGACAGAAGCCCCACCTCAATAAGAATCATCCAATACTATGACAATGCCCTCACCCTTGACAATGACCTAAGATTCCAGGTTTAGCTTCTTGTCACCCAGCTCTCCCCATTGACTCCAATTGTGCTTGGACTCCTGTAGCTGCAGGACATCAACTCCAACATTGACTGGAAGAACCTCACCATGTGATTCCCTAGCCCCAAAGCAAGTCTGGCAGCTGCCATCCTCCTCCACCTCCAGTCCTCCTCAGACTCTGACATTTCCAACCACAATGCCAGCACCTCCAGAGCAACTCAATGCCTCTTGACTCTCAATGGTGATCAAGAAAGTAAAGACAAGGTGCCTCTGCCCCAGTCACTCTTGAATAAAACTTGACAATTGCCCCCCAACATACCCCAGAATCAATACAAAGGTCTACAGTACCCTGACCAATGATGCCCAACCCTTTCAAACAACTCCGCCACCACTCTGGACCCAGCCACTGCCACCCCATCACCCATCCCCATCAATTCTGGAGACCTCAACATCAAACTTATCAGTGCCATCCCCTTTGCATGTATCTTACAAGATAGCACCCCCACCTTCCAACTACAAATCATGCCAGCCCTACTAGAGGAATACCTCCATGTGAAAACTACCCCATTGAAACACAAAACAGAGGAACAGATCCTATATGAAGTAGTTTCCCTGGAATACTATGATTGCTGACATATTCTCTGAAGGAAATGTGAAAGAACTTCCTCCACATTGCTCCTGCAATCACAAAATTGATCTCAAAGAAGGCACCTCACCCTCATTTGGCAAAATCTACAACATGTCCAAGATCAAACTCTAAGCCCTAAAGGATTACCTTGACAACATGCTTGGCAAAGGTTTCATATGCCCATCAATCTCTGCTGCCAGCACTCCAGCCCTGTTTGCCAAGAAGAAGGACAGATCACTCCAACTCTGTGTTGATTACCAGGGACTCAACAAAGTCACCAAAAAGAACTGGTATCCCCTCTCCTCAATTGGAGACCTTGTTGACCACCTCCACAGTGCCAAGATCTACACAAAGATAGACCTCCATTCTGGCTACAACAATATCCAGATCACTCCAGGACATGAATGGAAGACCACCTTTTGCACCTGCTATGGCCTCTTTGAGTACCTAGTAATGCCCTTCAGAATGACTAACTCTCCCACCACTTTTCAGTACTTCATGAATGACATCTTCCATGATATGAATGACATCTTCTTTATTGTGTACCTGGATGACATCCTGATCTACTCAAATTCACTGGAGGAGCATCCAGAGCACATCCACCACATTCTAGAACAACTCTGAGAGTACCACCTTCACACCAAACCCACAAAATGCTCCTTCCATACAATGGAGGTCAAATACCTTGGAGTTATTGTCACTCCCAATAGCATATGCATGGACTCCACCAAGGTTGACACCATCCTCAATTGGCCCACACCACAAAACGTCAAGGAAGTACAGTCCTTTTTGGGGTTTGCTAACTTCTATTGCCAATTCATCAACAACTACTCCAGAATTACCAAACTCCTTAACCTACTCACACAAAAGGACACCCCTTGGGACTGGAACAGCAAGTGCCAGAGTGTGTTCCTCCTCCTCAAGAAAGCCTTCACCTCCACTCTGATCCTCTGCCATTTTGACCCATCTCTACCAATCATACTCAAATGCAACACCTCCAATTATGCCATTGCCAGAATACTCTCCCAGTCACACTCTGGAGGCAAGGATCTCTGCCTCATTGCCTTCTACACCTGCTCAATAATCCCCATGGAGCTCAACTATGACATCTACAACAAGGAACTCCTTGCAATTGTCAAAGCCTTCCACCAGTAGAAAGCCTACCTCAAAGGATCCCTGCACTGCATTCAAGTCTACTCTGACCACAACAATCTGTAGTATTTCATGACCACAAGACAGCTCAGCTGCCACCAAGCTCAATGGTCCAAAACCCTCTCAGAGTACAACTTCACCATACACTACTGCCCCAGACAGCTCAGTGCAAAGCCCAATGCACTCACTTGAAGGTCCAATGTGTATCTGAAGAAGTTGTTTGAAGCTGAGCAGAATGCATTCAACCATTGAGTGGTATTTCCCCCTGAGCATTTGCATGCCATGCTGATTATAAATGAAGAAGAAATCCTCCACCAAATCAGAAACTCACCTCCAGACTCCTTCTTCACCCAGCACAACCCCCACAACAACTCCACCAATGAATCAAATGCCATCAACCCCTTCACACTGTCTCAGGACCACTGTCTCCTACTCCAGAGTGGACAAATCTATGCCCCAGACCACAAGTCCATCCATCTTGACATACTGCAGCAGCACCATGACCACAAACACCAGGAATACCCAGGAATTTGTAAGACTCTTACTTTTGGCCAGGAATGAAGAAGGATGTCACACAATATGTAAGGGCCTGCAAACCTTGTCTCCAGGCCAAAATACCCTGCCACCACTCCCATGGCCTGCTGAAACCTCTCCCTGTTGGTCAACACCCCTAGTCCTCAATCTCAATGGACCACATTGTCAAACTCCCTGACTCTGAGGGCTTCAATGCAATTCTTGTAGTTGTCTGCCACCTCACCAAGCAAGCCCTCTTCATCCCCTCCTACACCACCAACAACACTCTGGAGTTTGCTAAACTATTCCTTGAACATGTCTTCTCCAAGCATGGACTCCTGGACAACATTATCTCCAACTGCAGACCCCTATTTGTCTCTCGCTTCTGACAATCACTATGTAAGGCACTTGAAATAAAAACCAATCTATCAACCACCTACTACCTAAAGACTGACAAACAAACAGAACAAGTAAACCAGATGTTGGAACAGTATCTCCACCTTTACGTTAACTATTTACAGAACAACTGGCATGCAGAACTCCCCCTTGCTGAGTTTACTTACAATAACATGCCTTACTCTGCCACTAGAGTTTCCCCCTTCTATGCCAACAAAGGCTACAACCCCTGACTCATGCTATTCCTCAAAGATATCCCCTCCCACATTGCTCACAAAGTTGCTAAAGACCTCCAATCCCTCCACCAGTTCCTCCAGGACAAAATTAACACCACCAATCAAGCCTAGTTCAAACATGCCAATGCCCAACAAGATCCTACCCCTGACTGGTGATAAGACCCAGTTGTTGCTAAGCACCATTTTTGGCATTTTGGACTTAGTGGCAGCTGACTAGTTTAAATTTGGCACAAGCTATGACACTCAGCACATGGGGCCTAGCCCAGGGTCAGGATCGATGTAGCCCTTGCATGGGATCTTAGCGACCATGAGACTTATCAATCACAAGGAATATCACATGGAGCCTGAACTTTGGGTCTAGGACAGTAAGGCCAAGACCTTTTCTAGCAACAATTATTAGTGACTCTGGCAACTCTGTGGCAACAAAAAGGCTTTCTCTTACTATATACAGACATATTGCCAGACACATACCTTTTTTTACTATCATTCCCCTTGTCAAGCTTACCAACATACTTGAATGGCATTTATGCTTCAGAGACTTTGCTTATAGTTTTTCACTTAGTTACAGACTGACACCTCATATGAACCATAAACACATTGACAGATGCCATCGCTAGTGGCAACTATTTGCTTACTTTCCCATACTATACTTTTGAATCATATAAATACTGCCTGTACATAGACACTTGACCATCAAATAAATCCTTCTTGAATTGAACCCGTCTATCTCTAAGCCTACCAGCTTGAGAGTTCACTTTGCCTCTACCTTTACTCTATTCCTTCACTCACCATTGACTTTGATTTATTAACAAGTCTTACCAACTTTGACCTCAACCTAGTGTGGTACCTGTCAGGTTCCGCTGACGATGGGGGCTCAGCTACACTGGCGAGTCCTTACTAGGCAGACACAATGTCCTGTGCTTATAACCAAGCGTCCAGTATTGGCGCAGAGGGACTTGTAAGGGAGAGCTAGGGGGTGGTCCAAGCAAGTCCGGAGTGGCTCAGGGGCATCTAAGACCAAGTATACTAGTTGTTGAACCTAGATGGGCGCCGGAACAAGTTCGTGGGCACAAAAATAGAATGCGGGGTAAGCAGAGGCTTTGCGGTTGATGGGGGCAGAGCTGGAGTTTGATGGGAGATCACCAAGGCATGAGGGGTTCCTGGGCCGAGTGGGAGCAAGGTCCAGGGTTGTTGTAGGAATGTTTGGGTCATAGCGTGCATGCGGAGTTCATACTGTTGTTGGTGATGAAAGGAACTTAGGAAGACAAAGAAACTATACACAGTTGAGACAAGGCAAGACAAGACAGAGAACAGAGATAGATTCAAAACTGAAAATAGGAACAGTGATGAGATGAAAGACAAGACATAGGAAACCAGTAAATGCAATATCAAGACTAAAGTACTAGGGGTTCCTCTACAACTTATATACCTACTACTGGGCGGCTCTGGAGAGCAGAGGATATGGCAGCGGGCTTGATGGAACTGCGCAGAGTTGATGGTTGTTGGGTGCAATCTTGGAGTGGGCTGCAGTGACATTCTGATGGGATCAGTTGGAAAGCGGATCATCCTGGGGTCGGGGAAAGTCTCAGGAGTTCAGGGGAATTCAGGGGATGCATCAACTGCTGCAGAGAAGGCATCAGAGTTGATCAAGGAGCCGTCAGAGTCTGCCGAGGAAGTGTCGGAGTTGCCCAAAGTGGGTGCGGAGGGTGGGCAAGGGTTGGGGAGTTTGGCAAAGCATTGGGGGGGCTGGGGGCAGTGTCAGGGTCTAGGGAGTGGGTCATGACATCACCCCCCCTTCAGCGTTGAGACCCTCAAGACATGGGGTACAGTTTGGGGATCGGTGGGGCGTGGGAATCAAAGTTGAGCAATATTGATCAGACCGCAGTAGCAGTGGCGGCATGGGGAACAAAGTCGAAGCATAGCCACCATTCAGGGGGTTCTTTCCTAGTTGTTACGACCCGCTTCCTAGCTCCCTAAACACTGCTCCCAACCCCTCCCAATTTCCCGTCTAACTCCCCTGAACCCCACCCACACTGGATAACTCCGACGCTTCTCTGGCAAACCCCAACGGTAACTCCCTCTTTGTAGCCATCAACACCCCCCTGAAACCTTCCCCCACCATTCCTGGCCATGTCATACGTTCCCGACCCCCTACCCTAGTTTACCCAACCCGTCCCAGAGTGTCACGACGTCCCCGGAGCAGCTGCGCCCCCAACTGATTCCATCAGAATACCACCGCGGCCCGACCTTGGATTGTACCTGACACCTGTCAACTCTGCACAGCTCTGTCAACCCCCGCCACCATATCCGCCACCCTCGGAGGTACCCAGTAGTCGGTATATAAGTTGTAGAATAACTCCTTGAACTTTAGTCCTGATATTACATTTACCGGTTTCCTATATTTCGTCTCTCGTCTCGTCTCTGTTCCTGTTTTTAAGTTTCGAATCTATCTTTTTTCTCAGTCTCGTCTCATCTCCATCTTGTCTTGACTGTACATATTTCCTTTGTCCCTCTAAAGTTCCCTTGCTCCCTACGTCAGTACGAACTCCATGCACGTGCCACGACCCAAACATTCTTACGACAACTCTGAACCTCGCTACCCACTCAGCCCCGGAACCCATCAAGCCCTGGTAACCCCCTATCCAGCTCCGACCCCGCCCCCATCACCCCAGTAGCCTCCGCTTACCCCGCAATCTATCTGTGTGCCCACGAACTAGCCCTGACACCCACCCTAGGTCAACGACCAGTGCCTTCGATCTTAGACTCCTCCGGGCCATTCAGGACTTACTCGGGCCGCTCTCCCTAGGGATCCCCCTTACAAGCTCTCCTCCACTCCACTCCGGACACCTGGTTATAAGCGCAGGACATCGCGTCCGCCTAGTAAGGACTTGCCAGTGTACTGAGCCCCTGTCGTCAGCGGAACCTGACATAATATCAAGACTCCCCCTTACCCCATTCTCGATGTCTGCGTTTAACCCCACGTACAACCCCATCAGTTACCCAACCAACGCCTACAGCCGGCCCCTACTGGAAAATTCCTACGCCCCATTCTACCCAGGTCCCTTCGCGGACCAATACGTGCCCTGTCATTGGACCCCTGACCCCAACCAGGCGTTCTACGCCCCTCCATCAGCCAGGGAATACCCCCAGGCTGGCGCCGCCCTCCCACATTCCACGCTGATGGCAACAACCCCCATATCAACCCCGGAGGATACTCTGCAGCACCCCCCAACCCCGCCTACCTCCCCCCTGCCCATTACTATGCGTACCCAATCTCCGCTGCAGCCCCAGTCCCTCCGGAGGCCACGGATAACTATTTCCCCCCCCCGCCCACCGTTCACCGCTCAAACCCCTCCTTCTCCTAGGCAGCAAAGGATCGAAGCCTACGCCTAGCAATGCGACAAAGTCCTCCGCTTCCTCTGCCCGTCCCCCGCGGAATTCGCAAGGTGTACCCGCACCCTCCTCACCAACCTAGGCTACCCCGATGCCTCCGCAACTCCGGAGGTCTGGGCAGATCAACTCCTTGACTTCCACAAACGCTACCTGCAAGGGAACCTCCCGGAGAATACACAAGGCACTCTGGGCATCGACGACAACTTACGGAACAAGCTCCACGCCTTGGTCGAAGAAATCCACACTAGCCCAAACCCCCACCCCTTCAAAGACCCTCTGGATCCCACCCGCTCCTTCCACATGCAATGTGAGGAACCCGTCAGGACACAAAACGAAGCCCCGCCTTCCATTCCCCATCAGCAGGAAGAACTCAATGTGGCCTCCAGCATCTTGAGGAACCTCAACCCCGTAGGGGGATTGTTTGACCAACCAGCTGCCCATACCTTGGCCCTCTCCGCTCGCTCCTGGGCCAACTCCGTCCCCAGTGCCTTCCAAACCTGGGAAGCCTATGCCCAACAATGCGACAAAGTCCTCTGCTTCCTCCACCTCTCTCCCATGGAATTCGCAAGACACACCTGCACCCTCCTCACCAACCTAGGTTACCCCAACACCTCCGCAACTCCGGAAGTCTGGGTGGATCGACTCCTCGACTTCCACAAGCGCTATTTGCAAGGAAATCTCCTGGAGACTACACAAGGCACCCTGGGCATTGACGATAACTTACAGAATGAGCTCCGCGCATTGGTCGAAGAAATCCACACCAGCCCAAACCCCTGCCCCTTCGAAGACCCTTTAGACCCTGCCTGCTCCTTCCATGTGCAATGCAAGGAGCCCATCAAAACACAAAGCAAAGCCCTGCCTTCCATTCCCCGTCAGCAGGAAGAACTCAACACAGCCTCCAGCATCTTGAGGAACCTCAACCCCGCGGGGGGGTTGTTCGACCAACCCGCCACCCACACCCTGGCTCTCTCCGCCCAGCCCCAGGCCAGCTCGGTGCCCAGCACCTTCTGAACCTGGGACCAACCCGCCGCCCCCAAACTCCGTTCCCAACGACTGCCCTTACGCGTTGACAACGACAACAGGACCCTCTCCTATATCGACGAGCCGGGCAACCCCACCGACAAACACTCCCCACGCAACAGGCTCCAACAAGACTGCGCCCCTCATAGCAATGCCCCTCCGCCCCGTCCCAACGCCCCAGTTCCCCCGTGACAGCCCATGGGCCCCAGGGCGCCCCGACCCCCTTTTTCCGTCAACCCCTCTCACCCCCCGCCCGACCTGATGCCTAATCCCCCCACCGACGCCAACTATTTCAGACCCCCAAACCCTGGAGGACCCCCTCCCCCTCGATGGGCCCCAGGACCCACTCCGGGTAGTGTGGGTCAAAACCCCAGTGGAGGACCACCCAATAGCGGACCCCTGGGAGGATGGGGCCCGGCGATGGACAACTTTCCCCCCCAGCGCAGAAACAGAAATCACTACTACTACTACTACAACGCTGGACCCCCACCTTGAACTCAATATTCACAGGACGATACCCACAACGCACTGGCCCGGGAAGGAAAGCTCAACATCCAGAAGCCCGAACCCTTCACCGGCCACAACCCTCGGAAGTGGCAAATCTTCCTGACCCAGTGTTTAACTATGTTTCAAGCTAAGCCCATCACTTTTCAGCTTGAGAGCTCATGAGTAGCCTTTGCCGCATCATACTTGCAGGGCATTGCCTTTGACCACTACACCACGCTACTCCGGTTTGACCCAAACAATCCCGTACTCTCCAATTGGCTCGCTTTCACCCAAGAGTTCTTGAGTAAGTTTGGCGTCTTTGACACTGTAGCGGAGGCAGAGGAAAATCTCTTCAACCTCCAAATGCGTGACAACAAACACTTCACGACCTTCATCGTACAATTCGAACAAGAGGCCTACGAGACCGGCTGGAATTACAACGCCCTCCGGTTCGCCCTCCGTCATGCCCTACCCCAACGGATCAAGGACATCCTTCGCCTCACGCCCAAACAAACCACCTACAACGGGTACAAGGCGCTCGTTACCCAGGTCGACCAACATTATTGGGAAGACCGCAGCAAAAACATGGCGCCCCAGACCTCTTGAAACACCTCCGGTAACACCAACTGGCAGGCCGGAGCAACCAATGGCATCCGATCCTCAGTCCCCGCTAACCCCGCTAATCCCGCACCCTGCTTCCCTCTGGGCCGAGGAGTCCCCAACACTAACCGACCCCTGGGGCAGCGCCCACCCGCCCAGCTCAATGCCGCTGACCTCCATGACACCCCAGTACCCCTGGATACCAACCCCGACAATCGCGACAACATCCTGGACCCCGCCGACGATCAAGAAGCCCTATGCACAAACAGAATCCAGGACAGCCCATGGATCAACGTGCCAGAGGAAACACAGGAGAAACGACAGAAGGAGGGCGTGTTCATCCTATGTGGTGAGCAGGGACACTTTATTCGCAGTTGCCCTAAATGACAGGTGATGGGACACGCCGTGTGGACGATCGACGGAGAAGACTGTAACTTCCAGTTCACGGAAAACAAGTCAGCAGTTTAGGTCTAGAAGACGCACTAGACCGCGGACCATATCCCAACGTCTTCTCCGCCCCAGCCACACTCCTCCGCGCAATGATGCTCACCCCAGACAACCCCCCAGCACACTTCCCCTCCCACTCCTCCACAAACCTCCTCCTCTGCACCACTCTCCCCTTCACCGACAAACCCGTCCCCACACTAGTCAACAGCGGTGCCACCAATAACTTTGTTGACGAATCCCTGGCAGCGCTTGCCCCACAACCCCTCCGCCGCCTCCCCGCCCCGATCTCCCTCAAACTCTTTGATGGAGACTCTACCCCAGCGGGAGACATCACTCATTGCCTAGAAATGACCCTGACCTTTGCCGACGGACAACAGCAAGAACTCTGACTACTCGTCACAAAATTACACCCCTCCGCCCCCATTGTCTTAGGGTTCTCATGGCTCCGCTCCACCAATCCCCACGTCGATTGGCCCAGTCTCACTCTACGCCTCGACCGGGACAACTCCACCAACTCCGGACTGGTACCCTTCAATGTCTCACCCCCCTCCGAGAACTCCAAGACCACAATCAACCAACTCTGGACCCTGCCGCAACTTCGCTCTAGGTCTGCACGATCATTCGTCATCTATGTCTGACTTGGCAGCTTGCTCAAGGTACTTCCCGCCCTCATAGACAGCGGCGCCTCCAGTGTCTTTGTCAGCAACCAACTCAACCTCCGACACAACGACCTTGACAAACCCCTCAAGCTCCAACTCTTCGACAGGAGCCCCACCACGACAAGAATCACGCAGTACCATGACAACACCCTCACCCTCAATAACGACCTGCAGTTCCAGGCCCGACTCCTTGTTACCCAACTACTCCCGTCAACCCTGATCATGCTCGGACTCCTGCGGCTGTGAGACGTCAATCCTGACATCAACTGGAAGAACCTCACCATGCAATTCCCTGGCCCCGAAGCAAGCTTAGCGGCCGCCATCCACCTCCGCTTTCAGTCTATCCCTGATCTTGACGTCACCCCGGACCCGACTGCTACACCTACGGTACCCAACCCCATCAACTCCGGAAACCTCGACATTAAAATCATCGGCGCCATCCCCTTCGTGTGCCTCCTACAAGAAGGTACCCCCGCCTTCCAGTTGCAAGTCACGCCAGCCCTACCTGAGGAATACCTCCATGCAGGAACTACCATGCCAGAAAACAAGACAGAGGAACAGATCCTATCCGAAGTAGTTCCCCCAGAGTATCATGAGTTTGCTGACATGTTCTCCGAAGGAAGTGCCAAGGAACTCCCTCCGCACCGCTCCTACAACCACCAGATCGACCTCAAAGAAGGTACCTCACCCCCATTTGGCAAGATCCACAACATGTCCGAAATCAAGCTCCGGGCCCTGAAGGAATACCTCGACGACATGCTCGGCAAAGGTTTCATACGTCCCTCGATCTCCGTGGCTGGCACCCCAGTTCTGTTTGCCAAGAAAAAAGACGGATCCCTCCGACTCTGTGTGGATTATCGGGGACTCAACAAAGTCACCAAAAAGAACTGGTACCCCCTCCCCTTAATCGGAGACCTTGTTGATCACCTTCACAGTGCCAAGATTTACATGAAAATCGACCTTCGTTCCAGCTACAACAACGTCTGGATCGCCCCGGAACATGAATGGAAGACCGCCTTTCGCACCCGATACAGCCTCTTTGAGTATCTTGTAATGCCCTTCAGAATGACTAACTCCCCCGCCACCTTCCAGTACTTCATGAACAACATCTTCCACGACATGAACGACGTCTTTGTCATTGTATATTTGGACAATATCCTGATCTACTCGAATTCGCCGGTGGAGCATTTGGAGCACGTCTGCCATGTCCTGAAACAACTCCAAGAGTATCACCTTCACGCTAAACCCAAAAAGTGCTCATTCCACACAGCAGAAGTCGAATATCTCAGGGTCATTGTCACCCCCGACGGTGTGCACATGGACCCCACCAAGGTCGACGCGATACTCAACTGGCCCTCCCCATGGAACATCAAGGAGGTACAGTCATTCTTGGGGTTTGCTAACTTCTATCGCCGCTTCATCGACAACTACTCTGGGATCACCAAACCCCTCAACCGACTCACATGGAAGGACACCCCTTGGGATTGGGACAGCAAGTGCCAGAGCGTATTCCTCCTCCTGAAGAAGGCCTTCACCTCCGCTCCGGTCCTCCGCCATTTTGACCCCTCCCTACTGATCGTACTTGAATGTGATGCCTCTGACTACGCTATTGCCGGGATACTCTCCCAGTCAAACTTGGGGGGCAAGGATCTCCGCCCCGTCGCCTTCTACACCCAATCAATGATCCCAGCGGAACTCAACTATGACATTTACGACAAGGAACTCCTTGCAATCGTTGAAGCCTTTCGTCAGTGGCGGGCCTACCTCGAGGGGTCCCCGCACCACATCCAAGTCTACTCCAATCACAACAACCTGCAATATTTCACGACCACAAAACAGCTCAGCCGCCGCCAGGCTCGATGGTCCGAAACCCTTTTGGAGTACGATTTTACCATTCACTACCACCCCGGGCGACTCAGCGCAAAGCCTGACACCCTCACTTGGAGACCCGACATGTATCCGAAGAAATCGTTCGAAACCAAATGAAATGCATTCAACCATTGAGTGGTAATCCCACCTGAACATCTACATGCCGTGCTGATTCCCCCTTGCTGGAGGCAGGGCCTAGCAAGCAGGCATGGGGGGAGCTGGTGATGGTGGGCCCTCCAGGTCCTATGGTGTATTCCCCAACTTCTAGGGCCTTGGTTGAGCAGTCTGCGGGAGGGTCATGGTTGGTCACCAAGGCTTTCCTGCGGCGTTGGGCGGAGGAGTTGGAGAGGTTGTTGGCCACATGCGGGGAGGAAGTCTGTAGGGTGGGGGAGGAGAGGGATGGGCTTTGGAGGGAACTGAACAAGGCTCAGAAGGAATGGGACTCAGTGCATAGGGACAAGGATATCACCATGGGGACCACCATGGAGCAACTGTCACAGCTTCAAGAGCTGTGAGCGCACATGAGGCCATTGGAGGCGTGGGCAGAGGTGGCGGAGCAATGATCAGAGGGGTCAGGGATGCAGGGGACTCAGCAGGGGCCCAGTGCAGAGGTGATCCAAGCAACAGTGGAGAGGGCGCGGCGGCAGAAAGAGTGGCTTGCCAACAAGGCGGCCTTGGGGCAGCAGGGAGTGCTCCATAAGTGCCCCCTTCATCTCCATTTACTATGAGCTGACATTCGATTCTGCAAACTGGGCTAGGGAGCATTGCATCCTCCTTGACGGAGCATCAGCGGCGCTGGGGTCCATCCATGACAGGTTGGCAAGGATGCCCAGGGATCTCCTGCCGGAGTTGGGGCAGGGGGTCATGCAGATGGGGCATCTGCTGGCAGGACATTAGCGGAGGGCGACAGCAGATGCCAGAGCATGGTGGAAGGTGGTGATGGATGTGGCGGAGCCACTCCTGGGGCATCCCAAAGTTCTGGCAATGGTAGTAGCACAGCTGGAGGTGGATCTGGTGGGAAGGATAGCAGAGGTGGATTTGGGGGGGGAGGGGAGTAGGGGCTTTCTGGATTCTGGTGTCTTGTTGCCCCGCGCTCCCTTGTTCCTATATTTTGTATTTGTAGTCTTGTTAACATTGGACTCCCTGCACTTCTGCTGAGCATGAGAAGTTTTCAGAATGAGTGAGGGGCAAAGTAAGTGGAAACATGTAGGGGGGTACTTGTGGGAGTTGAATCCCAGATAAATCTAGAGGCAGGGTTTACGCCCACTGATGCCATCTGCACTTGCTAGCCCCGGAGGTCCTGGGGCTTGGTGGAGTGTTGTCAATGGAAGTCCCAGAGTTTGTCAAGGGCTCCGTTGAGGTTTTTTCGGGGCTCTCACATGTTGTCCTCAGGTCCGTAGCCCTTCCAGTGGACTAAGTACTGGGGTCGTCCACGGACCAAGTGGGAGTCAAGGATCTGGTCAACCTCGTAGCAGTACTTGTCCTTGACCTCAATGGGGGGTGGTCAGCTGAGGCGCTGGCTGTGGAAGGGGTCTGAGGCATGTTTTTCAAGGAGTCAAATGTGGAACATGGGGTGGAGGCCTTTCAAGCCTGGGGGTAGGTTGAGTTTATAGGTGTGCATGGAGACCTTCTGGAGGACTTTGAAAGGACTGAGGCGCTTGTGGTCTAATTTGATGGAGGGCCTTCAGGTCTTGAGGTTGTGTTGATTGAGCCAAACCAAGGTGCTGGGAGGCCAGTTGAGGGTGGGGTCGTGTCAAGCATCAGCATGTTTGGAGTAGGCTTGATTGGCAGTGTTGATCTCGTCCTGGAGAAATTGGTGAAGGGATTGGAGGTCCTCAGCAACTTCGTGGGCAGCATGGGAGGGGATGTCCTTCAGGGACAGGGTGAGTTGGGGGTTGTAGCCTTTGTTGGTGTAGAAGGGGGAGACTCCGGTGGCGGAGTGGGGCATGTTGTTGTAGGTGAATTCAGCAAGGGGGAGTTCTGCGCACCAATCGTTCTGTAAATAGTTAACATATAGGCGGAGATACTGCTCCAGCATCTGGTTCACTCATTCTGTTTTGTCCGTCGGTCTCTGGGTGATAGGCAGTGGAGAGGTTGCTTTTGATCTTGAGCGGCCTGCATAGCAATTGCCAAAAGTGGGATACGAACAGGGGTCCGCGGTTGGAGACAATGTTGTCTGGGAGTCTGTGCTTGGAGAATATGTGTTCAAGAAACAGTTTGGCAAATTCTGGAGCATTGTTGGTGGTGTGGCAGGGGATGAAGAGGGCTTGCTTGGTGAGGCAGCAAATGACAACAAGGATCACGTTAAAACCTTCAGAATCAGGGAGTTCGACAATATGATCCATTGATAAGGAGGACTAGGGGTGGCGGCCAACAGGGAGGGGTTTCAATAGTCCATGGGGGCAGTGATGGGGTACCTTGGCCTGGAGGCAAGGTTCGCAGGCCCTTATGTATCGCGTGACATCCTTCTTCATTCCTGGCCAAAAGTAAGTCTGGGAGATGAGTTGAAGGGTCTTACGAATTCCTGGGTGCCCCCAGAGCTTATGATCGTGGTGCTGCTGGAGTATGTTGAGGCAGATGGACTTGTGGTCCAGAGCGTAAATTCATCCACTCCGGAGCAGGAGGCAGTGGTCCAGAGACAGCGAAAAGGGGTTCCTGGCACTCGACTTGTCGGGGTTGTTGCGTGGGTCATGCTGGGTGAAGAAGGAGTCCAGGAGTGAATTTCTGATTTGTTGAAGGATTCCTTCTTCATTTAAAATCAGTATGGCATGTAGATTTTTGAGGGGGATTACCACTCAATGGTTGAATGCATTCCATTTGGCTTCAAATGACTTTTTCAGGTACACGTTGTATCTTCATGTGAGGGTGTCAGGCTTTGTGCTGAGTCGCCTAGGGTGGTAGTGGATGGTGAAGTCATACTCTGAGAGGGTTTCAGACCATTGGGCTTGGTGGCAGCTGAGCTGTTTCATGGTCGTAAAGTATTGCAGGTTGTTGTGGTCGGAGTATACTTGGATGTGGTGTGGGGACCCCTCGAGGTAGGCCTGCCACTGATGGAAGGCTTCAACAATTGCGAGGAGTTCTTTGTCATAGATGTTGTAGTTGAGTTCCACTGGGATCATCGATCGGGTGTAGAAGGCGATGGGATGGAGATATTTGCCCCCCAGGTCCGACTGGGAGAGTATTCCGGCGATAGCATAGTTGGAGGCGTTGCACTCGAGCATGATCGGCAGGGAGGGGTTGAAATGGCAGAGGACCAGAGTGGAGGTGAAGGCCCTCTTCAGGAGGAGGAATACGCTCTGGCACTTGCTGTCCCAATCCCAAGGGGTGTCCTTCTGCGTGAGTCGGTTGAGGAGTTTGGTGATCCCGGAGTAGTTGTTGATGAAATGGTGATAAAAGCTAGCAAACCCCAGGAATGACTGTACCTCCTTGACGTTCTGTGGTGGGGGCCAGTTGAGTACTGCATCAACCTTGGCAGGGTCCATGTGCATGCCATTGGGGGTGATGATGACTCCAAGATATTTGACCTCCGTCATGTGGAAGGAGCATTTCTCAGGTTTGGCATGAAGGTGGTACTCTCAGAGTTGCTCTAAAATGCAGTGGACATGCTCCAGATGTTCCATCAGCGAATTCAAGTAGATCAGGATGTTGTTCAGGTATACAATAACAAAAACATCATTCATGTTGTGGAAGATGTCATTCATGAAGTACTGGAAAGTGGCGGGGGAGTTAGTCATTCCAAAGGGCATTACAAGGTACTCAAAGAGGCCATAGTGGGTGCGAAAGGTGGTCTTCCATTCATGTCCCGGAGCGATCCAGACATTGTTGTAGCCAGAGCGGAGGTCTATCTTTGTGTAAATCTTGGCACTGCGGAGACAATCAATGAGGTCTCCAATCAAGAGGAGGGGATACCGGTTCTTTTTGGTGACTTTGTTGAGTCCCTGATAATCCACACAGAGTCAGAGGGACCCATCCTTCTTCTTGGCAAACAGAACCAGAGCACCAGCAGCGGAGATCAACAGGTGTATGAAGCCCTTGCTGAGCATGTCGTCGAGGTATTCCTTCAAGGCTCAGAGCTCGACCTCAGACATGTTGTAGATCTTGCCAAACGGGGGTGAGGTGTCTTCTTTGAGGTTGATCTGGTGGTCGTAGGAGCAGTGTGGGGGAAGTTCTTTGGCACTCCCTTCAGAGAACATGTCAGCGAACTCATGATACTCTGGGGGAACTACTTCGGATAGGATCTGTTCCTCCATCTTGCTCTCCAGCGCGGTGGTCCCTGTGCAGAGGTGCTCCTTGGGTAGGGCTGGCATGATTTGTAACTGGAAGGCAGGGGTGCCATCTTGTAGAAGGCATGCAAAGGAAATGGTGCCAATGATTTCAATGTCGAGGCTTCCAGAGTCAACGGAGTTGGACGTCAGAGTGGTAGCAGATGAGTCCGGAATGGTGGTGGAGTTAGTTGAAAACCTTGAGCATTGCAGGTCGGGGTACTGCAGGCCTTTGTATCAATTCTAGGGTATGTTGGGAGGCAGCTGTCATAATGTGATTGAGGGTGACCAAGGCAGAGTGGCATCTCCTTCTTCGTCAGAGTTGTCATTGGAGGTTGAGGGACTCTGGGTTGCTCCAGAGGTGCTGGCACTGGGATGGGAGATGTCAGAGTCTGGAATAGACTGGAGGCAGAGGGGGATGGCAGCCGCTAAACTTGCTTCAGAGCTGGGGAATTGCATGGTGAGGTCCTTCCAGTCAATGTCGGGGTTGACGTCTTGCAGCCATGGGAGTCCGAACATGATTGGAGTCAGTGGAGGTAATTGAGTGACGAGGAGCCAGGCCTGAAACTGCAGGTTGTTGTCAAGGGTGAGGGTGTTGTCATGGTATTGAGTGATCCTTGTTGTGGCAGGGCTTCCGTCAAAGAGTTGGAGCTCAAGGGGTTGGTCAAGGTTGTTGCGCCAGAGGCCAAGCTGATTACTGACAAAGGTGCTGGAGGCACCACTGTCAACAAGGGCAGGAAATGCCTTGGAAGAGTTGTCGAGTCAGACATTGATGATGAATGACCATGCAGATTTAGAGCAGAGCTGCAGAGGAGTCTGGGGAGGGTCAATTGTGGCCTCGGAGTTCTTAGAGGAGGATGAGACATTGAAAGGTATCAGCCCAGAGTCAGTGGGGTTGTCCCGGTCAAGGCGGAGGGTGAAGCTGGGCCAGTTGACATGGGGGTTGGTGGAATGGAGCCATGAGAATCCTAAGATGACGGGGGCAGAGGGGTGTAATTTCGTGATAAGTAGTCAGAGTTCTTGCTGTCGTCCGTTGGCAAAGGTCATGGTTGTTTCCAGGCAGTGTGTGATGTCTCCCACTGGGGTGGGATCTCTGTTAAAAAGTTTGAGGGGGATTGGGGCGGGGAGGCATTGGAGGGAGTGGGGAGCGAGCACTGTCAGGGATTCATTGATGAAGTTGTTGGTGGCGCTGCTGTCAACTAGTGTGAGGATGGGGTTGGCAGTGAAGGGAAGAGTGGTGCAGAGGAGGAGGTTGGTGGATGAGTGGGAGGGGAGGTGTACTGGGGGGCTGTCCGGGGCGAGTATCATTGCGTGGAGTGTGGCCGGGGCGGAGAAGACATCAGAGTCTGGTCCACAGTCTAGTGTGTCTTCAAGACCTAAACCGCCAACTCATTTTCCATAAACTGGTAGTTACAGTCTTCTCTGTCAATCATCCACACAGCGTGTCCCATCACCTGTCATTTAGGACAACTGTGAATAAAGTGTCCCTGCTCACCACATAGGATGCACACGCCCTCCTTCCATCATTTCTCCTGCATTTCCTCCGGCATGTCGATCCACAGGCTATCCCAAATCCTATTTGCGCATAAGGCTTCCTGGTTGTTGGCGGGGTCCAGAATGTCGTTGTAGTCATCAGGGTTGGTGTCCAGGGGTTCTGGAGTTTCATGGAGGTTGGTGGCGTTGAGCTGGGCTGGCAGACATTGTCCTGGGTGTGGGTTGGTTCTGGTAATTCCTCGGCCCGAGGGAAAACAGGGCACAGGGTTGGCAGGGTTAGCAGGGATTGAGGACCAAACACCGTTGGTTGCTCCAGCCTGCCAGTTGGTGTTACCAAAGGCATTCCAGGGGGTCCGGGGCACCGTGTTTTCACTGCGATCTTCCCAGTAACGTTGGTCGACCTGGGTAACGAGCACCTTGTACCCATCATAGGTGGCTTGCTTGGGTGCAAGGCAAAGGACATCCTTGATTCGTTCAGGCAGGGCACGATGGAGGGCAAATCAGAGAGTGTTGTAGTTCCAGCCGGTCTCGTAGGCTTCCCGTTCGAACCATACAATAAAGGTTGTGAAGCATTCGTTGTCGCGCATTTGGAGGTTGAAGAGATTTTCCTCTGCCTCCGCTATGGTGTCAAAGACGCTGAACTTACTCAAGAATTCCTGGGTGAAAGCAAGCCAATTGGAGAGCACAGGGTTGTTGGGGTCAAACTGGAGTACCGCAGTGTAATGATCAAAGGTGATACCCTGTAAATATGACATGGCGAAGGCCACTCATGAGCTCTCAAGTTGGAAGGTAATTGGCTTAGCACATAGTCAGACACTGGGTTAGAAAGATTTGCCACTTCTGGGAGTCACGGCCAGTGAAGGTTTTGGGTTTCTGAATATTGAGCTTACCCTCCCGGGCCAGTGCATTGCGAGTATTGTCCTGTGGATTTTGAGCTCAGGGCGGGGGTCCAGCGTTGTAGTAGTAATAGTAGTTGTTCCCATTTCCGCACTGGGGGGGGAAGTTGTCCATTGCTAGGCCCCATCCCCATGGGGGTCTGCCATTGGGTGGCCCTCCGCTGGGGGGTTGACCCGTGTTGCCCGGGGCGGGCCCCAGGGCCCATCGAGGGGGTCCTCTGGTGGTGGGGGGTCTGAAATAATTTGCATCAGCGGAAGGGTTAGGCATCAGAGTGGGCGGAGGATGAGGATGGTTGGTAAGGAAGGGTGGTCAGGGTGCTCCAGGATCCGTGGGCTGTCACAGGGGGACCAGGGCATTGGGATGGGGCAGAGGGGCATTGACACGAGAGGCGTGGAGGTCAAAGTGGGGGGGTTGGTCTTGTGGAGGTCCATTGCATGGGGCGTGCTCATCAGCGGAGTTACCAGGCTCGTCAATGTAGGAGAGAGTCCAGTTGTCATTGTCAACGCATGGGGGCGGCTGATGGGAGCGGGGTTCAGAGATGGTGGGCTGGTCCCAGGTTTGGAAAGCACTGGGGACGGAGTTGGCCCAGGAGCGAGCGGAGAGGGCCAAGGTATGGGCGGCTGGTTGGTCAAACAATCCCCCTATGGGGTTGAGGTTCCTCAAGATGCTGGAGGCCACGTTGAGTTCTTCCTGCTGATGGGGAATGGAAAGCGGGGCTTCGCTTTGTGTTTTGATGGGCTCCTTGCATTGCACATGGAAGGAGCAGGCAGGGTCTAAAGGGTCTTTGAAGGGGCAGGGGTTTGGGCTGGTGTGGATTTCTTCGACCAATGCGCAGAGCTCATTCTGTAAGTTATCGTCAATGCCCAGGATGCCTTGTGTAGTCTCCAGGAGATTTCCTTGCAGATAGCGCTTGTGGAAGTCAAGGAGTCGATCCACCCAGACTTCCGGAGTTGCGGAGGTGTTGGGGTAACCTAGGTTGGTGAGGAGGGTGCAGGTGTGTCTTGCGAATTCCATGGGAGAGAGGTGGAGGAAGCAGAGGACTTTGTCGCATTGTTGGGCATAGGCTTTGACCCTTTGCTGCCTGGGAGAAGGAGGAGCTTGAGCGGGAAACAGCATATGAGGGGGGGAATAACTGTCCAGAGGCCCCAGAGGGGTTGGGGCTGCAGCGGGGACTGGGTACACATAATAGTGGGCGGGGGGAAGGTAGGCAGGATTAGGGGGTGCTGCAGAATATCCTCTGGGGTACATATGGGGATTGTTGCCATTGGTGGAGAACACAGAAGGGTGGCACCAGCCTGGAGGTATTCTCTGGCTGATGGAGGGGGCGTAGAACACCTGGTTGGGGTCAGGAGTCCAGTGACAAGGGACATACTAATCTGTGGGGAGGCCTGGGTAGAACAGGGTGTAGGGGTTTTCCAGTACCAGTCAACCATAGATGTCGGTTAGGTAGCCGGCGGGGTTGTATGCAGGGTTATACACAGACATCAAGAACGGGGTAAGGGGGAGTCTTGATATTATGTCAGGTTCCACTGACAACGGGGGCTCAGCTACACTGGCGAGTCCTTACTAGGTGGATGCAATGTCCTGCACTTATAACCAAGTGTCCAGTATTGGCGCAGAGGGACTTGCAAGGGAGAGCTAGGGGGCGGTCCAAGCAAGTCCAGAGTGGCTCAGGGGCATCTAAGACCAAGTATACTAGTTGTTGAACCTAGATGGGCGCCGGAACAAGTTCGTGGGCACAAAAATAGAATGCGGGGTAAGCAGAGGCTTTGCGGTTGATGGGGGCAGAGCTGGAGTTTGATGGGAGATCACCAAGGCATGAGGGGTTCCTGGGCTGAGTGGGAGCAAGGTCCAGGGTTGTTGTAGGAATGTTTGGATCATAGCGTGCATGCGGAGTTCATACTGTTGTTGGTGATGAAAGGAACTTAGGAAGACAAAGAAACTATACACAGTTGAGACAAGGCGAGACAAGACAGAGAACAGAGATAGATTCAAAACTAAAAATAGGAACAGTGATGAGACGAAAGACAAGACATAGGAAACCAGTAAATGCAATATCAAGACTAAAGTACTAGGGGTTCCTCTACAACTTATATACCTACTACTGGGCGGCTCTGGAGGGCAGAGGATATGGCAGCGGGCTTGACGGAACTGCGCAGAGTTGATGGTTGTTGGGTGCAATCTTGGAGTGGGCTGCAGTGACATTCTGATGGGATCAGTTGGAAAGCGGATCATCCTGGAGTTGGGGAAAGTCTTGGGAGTCCAGGGGAATTCAGGAGATGCATCAACTGCTGCAGAGAAGGCATCAGAGTTGATCAAGGAGCCGTCGGGGTCTGCCAAGGAAGTGTCGGAGTTGCCCAAAGTGGGTGCGGAGGGTGGGCAAGGGTTGGGGAGTTTGGCAAAGCATTGGGGGGGCTGGGGGCGGTGTCAGGGTCTAGGGAGCAGGTCATGACAGTACCAACTGCAGGTGCCCTTTGTATTATCTTGACTTAGCAACATTAGCAACTGTGGCTAGCAACTAGTTTATGTTTGTCCCCTGATTCTGTCTTCCTATTACCATTTCCCCCTTTCTATTCTATTCCCTCACTTCCCTACCACCATTAAGAGCTTGCTTTGTTTCAGCAATGCTTCCTGCCTTCACCCATTCTCCTTTCAGTCACTAGCGACTTAAGCTAGCAATAGCGACTCCTCTCAACTTCATCTTATAACACAGCTCTTGCTCTTGTTCTCTGAGACAGTTACTGACTTGCCCTCTATTATTAACTTCCTACTGCCAGCTACCCTATTTAGTGACTAGTGCCAGGGTTCTCTTTTTAGGTTTCCTGCACTGCACTAGGTGGCATAGAAGCACATCACTGGCCCTCCAGCACCTTGGTTGGGCTCAATTGACAAAACCTTAAGACTCAGAGGCCCTCCATCAAGCTCAATCACAAATGACTCAGCCCCTTTAAGATCCTCCAAAAGGTCTCAATGCACACCTACAAGCTTGACCTATCCCTGGGCCTAAAGGGCCTCCACTCCATCTTCCACATGCACCTCCTTGAAAAACACACTCCAGACCCCTACCCTGGACAATGCCCCAGATGACCACTCTCCATTGAGGTCAAGGACAAATATCACTACAAAGTGGACCAAATCCCTTGGTCTGTTGGAAGGGCTACAGGCCCAAGGACAACACTTGGAAACCCCAAAAAAACCTTGACAGAGCCCCCACCAAACTCTGGGACTTCCATTGATGACACTCCACCAAGCCCTGGGGTCTCTAGGACTAGTTGGCACAGATGGCATTAGTGGGCATAACTTTCACCTCTGGATTCATTAGGGATTCAACTCACACAAATAACTCCTGCATATTTTTTAATTTCTTATCTCCTCACATAATTTGAGAACTCAGTTATCCAGCCCAGAAAACAAGAAAAAGTCAAGTCATATACATGCTACAGATTACAATATGTTACAAGAGGAGTGGCTGGTGTAGAGCACAAGCACAACAAGTCTAAGAACCCTCTACTCCCCCCTCTCCTCTGGGACAAAGTCCCTCACCCTCACTACCAGGGCCACCTCCATCTGTCCCACAACCATGGCCAGAATGTTAGGATATCCTAGAAGAGGTTCCCTCATGTCCATGGCCAGCTTCCACTATGACCTGGGCTCCACCACATTCCTCTGCTGATAGCCTGCCAACAGCCTCACTATCCAACCCCACCCTCTCCCAGCTCTGTGGGGTGGTCCCCAGGCATCTGCACCAGCCCATCCTGAATCAACACAAATGTAGCCAAGGCTCTGTTGAGAAGAATCTTGTACTTGCAAATCCAGCCTGTTGATTCACATTAGTAAAGTTGAAGAGAAGGAGTTAGACTTATGCATCACACTCCTCTACCCCAAGGCCACCTCATTGGCAAGCCACTCCTCTCACCTCTGCACAACCTCTGATGCTATAGGAAATGCCCTGACTTTGAGGACCCTCCATCCCACCTCCTGCCCCATCCATGCTTCCCTCTGGGCCAGTTGCTCCTGCAGCCCCTGCACTTCTAGCAAGCACTCTGTAGCAGTCTGCAGGGCCACCTCCTGATCCCTCCACACCATGCCCCTGTCCCTCCATGCTCCATCATGCTTCCTCTGCATCTTGTCCTGGGCCTCCTCAACCCTCCAGACTTTCTCCCTGCAGGCTACCAACAACCCCTGCAACTCCTGCACCTGATGCTGCAAGAACTCCTTGGCAGTGGACCACAACGCTCCCTTGGACTGCCCTACAGGAGCTCCCAACATGGGGGAATACACCTAGAGGCCTGGTGGACCTGCCATCAAGTCCTTGCCTCAGATCCTCTTACTGGGCCCAGCCTCTGGTAGTGGAGATGCCCTCCTCTTCCTCTTAATGCACAACACTAGGGCTCCCTCCCTTCTCCTACCCTATGGGGGTCCGACCTTCATCATGGACTGCCCCCTACTTCCTGCTCCCTCCACTCTAGAACCCCAACCCAACACCTTACCCTGGCACCCCATGCCCAACTGCTTCGCAACTCATGCCAAGTCCCATTCTTGCTCTGCCAACACACAGGCTGCTTGCCAGCTCAGCAAGATAGGGCATTTCTTGTGGTGGGCCCAGTAAAAAAGACATACTGATGTGTCACAATGGATGCCCCATGCTGGCACCTCAAACTTGCAGGTTTCCCCATATCAAGCACAGAGGGCACACTGGGAAACAATCAGTCAAGAACATGGAAATCAGCCCACCTACTCACTGGAGCCTTGTCCTGACACCACTCAAGGGTTGGGGGATCCCATGCTCACCCCAATGCCTTTGTGAACTTCTCCAGCATCACATCTGCCTGCACAACATAAAGCACCTCTAGAACTGCCATCACCACCCTCCAGCTCAAAGTTTGGCCTTGGGGAGCACCCTGGAGCTACCCACACCAAACCCCCTCTCTGAGACAAAGCCCCAGAAGACCCTGCCACCACCACTGACAGTTCTGCAAGAAGGCTTAGCACCATGCAAATGATGCAGCAAGAGCATCTATGACTCCAGTACATCACACCAACTTTCCTACTCTGCTGTTTGTTGGACCCCTCCTCCTCATGCTCAGACCATCCCTCTGCACTATTGCCATCAGAGAGCAGAGGAGACACTGAAGAAGACACTGCATAGGATGCTGAGGAAGACATTGAAAAGGTTGGAAAAGCACTAGGGCACATACTAACCCTTTTTAATCTCTCAAGGAAGCTTCTTGATGGGCAACAATCTTGCTGTGACTTTGTTACTCATGCCACTGCAGCTGCAGTTTGATCAATATTGCTTATGCTTCAATTCCCATGCCCCTGCCATTCCCCAACTTATGCCCTGCATCTCAAGGGTCTTGATGCTAAAGGGGGGGTGATGTCACGACCCACTCCTGCACCTCCTGACCTCCTCCCAGGACACCTTGCCCCTCTAGGAGCACTCCCCAACATTTCCCCAACTCACCCCAACCTTCATTGACCTACAGCACCCACCCCAGCTAACTCCAACACTTCCCTAGCAAATCCTAATGACCTCTGGCAAACCCCAACACATCCCCTGTGGGCCTCCTCAGCTCCCCCTCTGGCTTATGAGGCCCCAAACCTTGCCAACACTTCCCCTGGCACAGACACACATTGTCTGACCACCCTCATGACCTACACAACCCCTCCAGAGTTCCCCAATGACTGCAGGATGGACCACGTTTCCATCAGAATATCACTGCAGCCTGCTCTCCAATCAGAACTGACACCTGTCAACCCTGCATGGCTCCGACAAGCCCTGCCATTATGCCCCCAACCCCTGGAGAATATCCAGTAGTTAGTATATAAAGATGTAGAGTAGCATCCATTACCTTAGTCTTGATATTGCATTAACTGGTTACTTGCATCCCATATTTCTCTCTGTTTCTCCTTTGTTTCTATTTTGAGCCTTGAATCCACTTCTTTTCTCAGTTCCATCTCATCTCAACTGTCTCTGTTTCCTTTATCTCTCTTAAGTCCCTTTCACTTCTGATGTCATTATGAACTCCATGCACATGCTATGACCTTCAAACATTCTTACAACAACTCCAGACCCTGCCCTTCACTCAGCCCTGGAACTCATCAGTCTTGATTGATCTCCCATCAAACTCTGGCTCTGCTCCCATCACTTGCAAAGCCTCTGCTTACCCTGCAGTCCACTTGCATGCCTATGAACTTGTTCCTGACACTTGCCCAAGCCTAACATTTAATATACTTGGTCTTAGACTTCCCCAGTCCACTCTGGACTTGCTCAGACCAATCCCCTGGATCTCCCCTCACAAGTCCCTGCACTCTGCACCCTCTCTGGAGTACTAGGTTATAAGCACAGGACATCACATCTGCCTAGTAAGGATTCACCCAGTATAGCTGAGCCCCCATGGTCAGCAGAACCTGACAAGGACTAACTGTGTTCCTTGTGTTAACCATCACACTGAGCATCCCAGCCATTTTATTGAAACCTTTCTCCAAGTCCCCTAAGTGGTCTGACTCCTTATATTGAATGTGCTCTAGCATGTCATCTTTTGTGTCTCTAGCAGAGTTTACATAGATAGAGTAAGTGACTGTCTCTGGAGGGTCATCTTCTGGCCATCCAAAGTACATGCTCACTTGTTTATCATGTACCTGCACTAGTCTAGCATGAGATATACCAGCAGGATCCCTAGGTAAAGGAGCACCATTAGGTAGTCTGGCCCTCCCTTCCAATAAGATGATCCATCCCTTTTGTACATCTGCCTTGATGACTTCACACTCTGAGATTCTATGTTCAGTTTGCCAACAATAGAAGCAAGTAACACTACTTCTCCCAGAGTTTAGAAATGAAGGAGGCCCCTCCTCCCTTATACCCTGTCATCATACCACATGGTCTTTCTTGGTGTCATGCCCTTATTGGTCAATTAGGCTGGGACAATGCATTGCTTGGCATGATTTGGCACTTGCTGGTTACACATTCTTCCATATGCCTTTTCCCTCTATCAAAAACCTTCCTAGCAGCCTGCATGCAATTGGTTACAGTTGGTGGCTTGGTTACAGGTGGTCTGGTGTAAGGGAAAGTTGTGTTTTTGAGGTGTGAGAAAAGTATCATGGCCAATAGACACCCATGGCTGTCCTCAGCATCAGTTAGGTGTCTAGCCAGTGTGCTGAGCACAGCCATTGATTGGCCATCAGTGTGTGATCTCATCTATGCTTCCTCATCATTGACAGCTCTTTTTCTGGTTGCTTTTTGGTCAGGCTTTTTGGGCTCACTGGCACTACATTTGGTATGTGTTTGATGATGTCTACAGTTTTTGGCATTCCCGGCTTACTGTTTTCAGCCAGTTTCAGGGTATATTTCAAACACACCAACTATGTAATCTTTTTGCCTGTCTCATGGTGCAAGACAGACATATCAGTATCTAGCAGGCTTTCTGGGACCTAGCTCGACTTGCACCCTCATTTTTTCTAGTCCATTCATACTCTACTTGCAAAACCACTAGTTGTTGTGTCCTCTGCATGGCAGCTAGGTGACAGACATCATCAATGATTCCTTGACACAAGTGATGGAATAACTTTCACCTACAGAATCATATGTTTATGTTTACACATCATCTTACCTGACAACCACTTGATAATCATATGTATATCTAGAACTGTCTGGTAGTTGGTTAGTTTTTATCAACACGAAGACTTACACCAGTTCTTACAGTGAAAACTCTAAGTGTGCCATGACCCCTGGCCATCTCTGGCAGGTTTTCATCACACTCGGTCATGCTTATACAAGTTGTTTACTGTGCGCCACTTCATCCTGGGTATTAACCTCAGTCACTTCTCTTCACTAATAGTAATGTGCATGCGAAGTTGTTGACACTTATTGAAAAATAAAATAAGACTTGTGAGAGTAGCCCGTGGAAACTTGGATACAGGTACGATAATTACTTACAGCATTTTCAGAAATACATGCAAAATACATGTTCCACGTATAGTCACGCCCGCTTGAATAAGTTCAGAAAATAGAAAAAAATGTAGAAAACCAATTCAAAAAAAAATACATGGTAAAAATGGGATAGAGGACTATAATTACTGATATCAAGTGATAGACACTCCAGCTTTTGGATCTGAGGGGGAAATTGAATAGACTGCTGCTACATCATCATTGGATTGACAACTACAAAGCTAATGAACAGGCTGATACACCTTCAATTCTTAGAAGCGGACTATGAAGTCTGAAACTGTAGAAGAACTGACGGAGCTTGTTCTGTAGTCACCCATACTTTCGCCTACTTTACTTCAACGAGATCAAAGAGTGACTTGCACTCTATCATAATTTGCTTGTTCTGAATTCATTGTCATTTACATGACATCGGGCTCACCTATAAAGCTTTACAAGTTGCAGAACATGATGATGCTCTCTAAATAGATGCTTGATTTCCACACTTGGTTCTCAGCAGAACGAATGATTGGCAGAAAGGGAAAACGCCCATGGTTGGTTTTAGAATTGTGGGTACCTTGAATTGAAAAGAAGAATTTCATATGGTCCTTTTCAGCACACACCACCTTCCGTACACATCACCTTCCGCATACACCACCTTCCCCTATTTTGTTGATCATCATCGAAATTTCGGATTTGAATTTAATGCCCTAGCGATCCCCACTTCATAATACCCCAGAATGATCAGGACAAACGACACCATCGAGTGCATCGTGACGTGAGCAGGGAACTTATGAGAGTGAGCAGCGTTGGGAGAGCATTGGATAGCTCCATGTAGCTCCTCATGAGCATGCCTGCCAATGAGGAGTTATGTTACAGAGTAATTATATGCAATAAGGATGATCATCTAGAAACTACTTATGAAGCTGATGGTTTTCTGAAATCTCCCAAGATGGCAAGTTCTCTCCGCACACTGGTCGAATGAGCATACCGCTTCTGGAGAAAGTTGTTCCACTGACAAATATATACCATTCTTGGCTTCATTTCATCGTCACGGTCCGCGCCACCCACATGTGTTGATTCCGCGGGTTCTCACTCCCCCACGCGCCCACTGACTCGGATGTTGAACATATCAGATCCATGCAATAAGCACGCGAAATCTACTCATCGGATACAAGTACTCCGTGGTACCTCCCTTGCATGTTTCAGTTGGATTCATGGAAACACTGAGTACATTTTGCTCCGTTCCTACTTACTTGATTTTGTGGCTGTCCAGATAATGGCATCCAAAGGACATTTTTCTTCTACGTCATGATAATCGGGGCCAACCACATGGCAACGTTTCAGTAACAATCATGAACATCCCTCTAATGAAATATGTCATTCTTCCGATATGCGCATCAACCCGCTTTTGTGTCGCAGGCGTGTCTCCGGGAAGAGCGGGAAACTCGGAGTCCGAACTACAAGGTGTGTATATAGTAAATTACGCGCCCGTGGGTATGATTCGACAACGGCAGCTATCTATCGTACAGTATTAATGAGATGTTACTCCAAAATCCAAGATTTTCGCATCTCTACAGAGATGCTTGTCGGTCCACTCGGTTGTCGGATGCGACGAACACCAGGTTAACGATTCGCCGACTATCAAAATGTAAAGATGATGACTGCGATGCAATTCTATATGCATGTACTCTGAATACCGACTCAAACCTCGGAGATAAGTATAACGCACTTGACGGTGACCGTCTTATGCCGCTCAAAGTCAACTGGTCGTGAAGATCCCGGTACCGTTTTTTGTATGCCACGAATGACATATACACCGCCAAACGATCCTCCCTGGAGTAAAAAAGCACACGTCAATTGTCACCCAGGGCCGTGTCTCAAGACGAAACTGACTCGATTTGTGGTAGGATCCGAAGATGCCTCTACGGCCTGCAACCACTCGACATTCAGCCCCCTCGGAGAACTCCTGCGCATCGCAAGGACTAATTGTTTGATCCCTTCCCGAGTTAATGGTGCGCCGTTTACACTAGCATCCAGGTTTTCAGCGAAGGTTGTTGAGATGGCGCGTAATGATTGCTCGTCGGTAGAAGCCTCGAATATATCTCGAATATGTCGTACGGACCATTCTGTGAGCGAGCAAAGATGAATGTCGTAAGTCGATGTTTCCATTGTGTAATGGTCAATGGGAGGTGAGTAAGAGGTGGTCAGGGCGAATTGACGATGGGTCTCAGAGATTCCAACCCTTCTTAAAGTCTCTCATTCAAGGCGACTTGATTAATAGCCTGGAACCCCAAGGGTGAAATAGCTAGCGGGAAAGTTTGAAACATTTGGTGTGATCTGGATTAGATCTGCATTCAAGGAACAAAGAGAATCATTGCGCACGTATAATGGTTAACTTATAGCAACGCTTGGACTGATGGATCTGTGTTCCTCGATAGCGACGTTTAGAATCTCACGAGCTGAACAGGTGGACATAATCACGGCTTAGATGGGTTAGAGTCATGAGGTACGGCTTCGCAACTATAGAAGACTTTTTGAGGTAGATGCGAGTACCCGTTGTACTGAAACTGAATTGAAAACCCAATTCGATGGGATATCTGGCCAATCATTGACACATCGCAAGGGAGAAGCCAAGCCACCAACAGTCCAACCATCGAGGGCATATGTAGTCACGGTGAATAGCGGAGATCTCACGAAATTCAGTGATCCGTACGGCAGAAAGCCGATAGAATCCGCCCTTTTCCATGAATTTGAAGTTCTTGCACGCGATCGAGGACGTGATCGGCCATGATTAACTTCGAGTTCTTGAGCTTCTTTGGCATCTTGTAGTCTATAGATCCAGATTCGTACCATGGCCAGATGCTTATAAACTGGCAATAGTATGAGGCCTGTATTATACATTCAGAAAATTTCACATAACCTGTGAGACATCTGGACACCACCGCCGTAAGTCCCGCATGGTACGGTGGCGAAGGGTCTGGGCTCTCTTGCGGTGCCTATCACATAATATGTCGATTGCGACAGAAAAAATCGGACACCTACATATAAGCATACCTTATCGAATCACCGTACATAGATCTTTGGAAGTCGATTCAGGCAGCGGTGGCGCCGTCCTCGTCGTGGAATTTCCATCCCCTAACAACGAGACCTTTTCTAAATAAATACGTACCCGATCCAAGACTGCCGAGAATTGTCAGATTGAGCGACCCGAGAACTTGGCTTCGTTAGGACTAAACAGCATTTGAGAGATTCAGGGGTTTTGATATACTAGTTCCACTAGTTCCAGTGTGAACCG
The DNA here is from genome assembly GCA_020091625.1 of Termitomyces sp. 'cryptogamus'. NCBI lineage: Eukaryota > Fungi > Basidiomycota > Agaricomycetes > Agaricales > Lyophyllaceae > Termitomyces > Termitomyces sp. 'cryptogamus'. The sequence goes on from JAGYZC010000005.1 coordinate 3,217,980, forward strand.
GGAAGGCAGGGAACCCAATTATCGTTGACTAATTTCTTTGATTCAAAAGTTAGCATCCGAATACGAAGGTTAAAAACAGCGAATAATTGACACTCAGTCCAAATACTTGACAGATATACAAAGATGATCAAGGAGGCAATCTTGACGCAAAAGTCAAAAAATAATGCCTCGAAGGAGATTCAGGCCACAAAAATTCAATCATAAGACAGCGTGGGAAAATTTATATCAACACAGCTTCACCCCATTCTGCTATCTGTCGAGTTCAAGCGAGAGTTTGCACCAGAGTTAACGTCATGTGACCTGGGAGGATATAGCACAAGGAGGTTTCTTACACCTTTCCCTTGCGTCTTCACTTTTCCCTCTCGGGTATGACAATAAATGACATTCGTGCGTAAATCTAATTACCCGCACCGATTTACCATCAGTTCTATAAGGGTTCGCGCCGTGGTTCGAGCGACCCTCCCACCCTGACCCTCAGATTTGTATATAGTCTAGTTCTTCCCAGCGGTTCGGGGTCTTCCGCCTATTACATGGCGTGACAAACGGAACGAATAAGGCGGTGCGAATATTGAAAGGGAAGAAATAATATGGCCACGTGACCGAAGAAGATGAATCTGGTATTAGTTCAATGAGATGACTGAACATACGGCCGATGGGAACTAATGCGATATTAAGTTATCGTTGAGATAAAAGGCAAAGGATGTGATCGGCTTGAATCTCGCCTCCACAACTGAGACAGTTGTTCTTCGAGATCAACGTCAGAAACCGTAGATTGACCAGAAAAAGCCAAAGCCATCATTCAGCAGGGTAGATCCGACTCGAAGCTTGATTCGCCATCTATTCATTATCAAGAAAGGTGCGAATCCAGGTGTTGTGTTAGTCAAATCAAAACGGAATACCTACCATTGCAAGTATGGCTGGTCATTATAAGTACTTCGAGGAAAGACGGTAGCAAGTGCAATAAGAACTAAACCACGTTGTCGAAATTCCTGAGAATCATTCTTGATGCAATGCAAGATCGTCAGTCGGTGATCAATAAATGAGAACGGGAAGAGGAGATGAAGGACTCACGAGAAGTCAAAGTCGCAATGTTGTACGGGTGGCGTCCTGCAGAGACGGCCTGGAGTGCCCATATCTAATGCAATCATAGACAAGATGCGGCGTATTGGCTCTTAAATAGCGACAAGGGGTAACATGTGAATGACTCCTCGAACTGCCAGAGAAAGTACGTCATCAGCGTGGCTAACCGAGCCGCAATCGAGTCGCAGTCTCACCTCTCAACTTCCAAAAGTTGAATGACTCCCTTTTACGAAATGCCGATCTCTTTTCCTATTGTTGAAGATTCCAAAAAGCGTGTCCGAGTTCTGTTTGGAGGACAGTATCTGGTCGATTCTAAGAGGGCCAAGCTAGTGTGAGATAATTTACACTCTTGCAGACTCATGTGTACCCACAAACAGTCGACAGCTGGCAAAAGCCAAGCTATCCTACATATTTTTTTCCAGTAGAAGAGATGCCTAAGGAGTTCTTGAAACTTCACGGTCGCGATGCAGAAGTCGAAGTTTTCGATGTCGTTGTTGGCGAACGTCGAGCTCCATCCGCTGTGACATCGTACTCATCAGAAGCAAAGGACCTTGGTGGGCTCTTTACCGTTCAATTCGGTGTCATGGACGCCTGGTTCGAAGAAGAGGAACAGATCTTCGTGCATTGCAAAGATCCATATAAGGCAAAGTTAGTCTCCTGACGTTACGTGGCTTGGACTTATCGACGGCTCAGCGTGTCGACGTTCTCCAGTCATCTAGGAACATCCGGATCGAGATCGAAGGAGTAGAGGTAGCGAACACACGCAAGCCTAGACTGCTCTATGAGACTGGTCTTCGTGTGCGTACCTACATCCCGAAGACTGATTGTCGCATAGATATCTTGGAATCTTCCGAGCTGCGCACACAGTGTCCATACAAGGTCACTATATGTCTATATTAACCCATTGATATCTTGACATCCACTCTTCGTGGCTGGAACAGGGCGAAGCTGAGTATTATCACGTCCGGATCCCTTCGAAGAAGCGACAGGACGACGTCGTCTGGTGGTATCGCAATCCCACTCTGGAATGCGCTGCGATCCGAGGATATGTAGCATTCTACGACGAAAAGGTGGATGTTTGGGTCGATGGGGAAAAGCAAGATCGTTGATTCTGTTCTCAGTAGAAACTTGAACGCGTTTCTTTAGTTGTAACATCCGCGTGATCTCGTGACAATTCCAAGTTCATCCTTGTTCAGCTTCCTTCGCGTCTGGAGAAATTCTCGTCCATCGCGGCAGTTGTATAGCAGAACAAGCGATCAGTCTCATCTATATTCGCAGTGCTAAGCCAAATTGTACATTCCCTTAGTTGAGCATGGCCACATCGGCCTTTGGTCAACCCGCTCAGCAACAACCTACTGGAGGCCTGTTCGGCGCTCAGCAGCAGTCAGCTGGAAGCCTATTCGGCCAGACTACACAACAACCACTCAATTCTTTTTTCAGCCAGCCACCAGGTCAGTACTTAGCAGCAGCCTATCCATTCTTTCGAACGTTGGCCGACAATTAACTCGTTATTCACTCGTCAGGTCAGCAGGCACAACAGCCACCAGCAGGTGGTCTTTTTGGCCAATCTACGGCCGGTAGTTCTACAACACAACCTGCAACTGGAGGTGTTTTCGGTCAGCCTGCAAATCAACCTTCTAGTGGAGGATTATTTGGCCAGTCTACGACACAACCCGTAAGCGGCGGCGGAGGATTGTTTGGTCAATCCACAACACAACCTGCAGTTGGAGGAGGATTGTTCGGGCAATCCACAGCACAAGGTACAGGTACTGGACTCTTCGGCCAGTCGACATCACAACAAGCGGCTGGTAGTGGAGGTTTATTCGGCCAATCCACGACTCAGAACGCTGGTAATGGACTCTTCGGACAGTCAACGACACAACCAGCAACCAGTGGTGGAGGATTATTCGGCCAGTCGTCAACACAACCTTCAGCCGGGGGACTCTTTGGCCAGTCTACCACACAATCATCCAGTGGTGGCGTTTTTGGTCAGTCTACAGCACAGCCTGCAAGTGGCGGCCTATTCGGTCAAACGACAACACAACCTGCGGGAGGGGGTCTATTCGGAGGAGGCGCTCTTCAAGCCCCCGCTGGTGGGCTGTTTGGCAGCAATCAGCCACAACAAAAGTGGGGTCTGTTAGTTTCCCGGTTGTGACGCTGACGTCCGTTGTCTTTTTGCTTCTCTCAGTCAACCACCTGCCGGTCCATTGTTATCCAAATCAACCAAATTCAATGACTTACCTGATGACGCCAAGCGCATATTGGAGGGTATCGAGTATGTTTCTTCCGAGTACATAGCCTACCAAAATCTAGACGTTCTGCTAGTTCTTACATTCAAGGCCGCCTCCAGATCAGCAAAGATTTGCATCAGCGTAAATTAGGAGAAGAACCACTCAAGGCCCAAGAGCTCCTACAAGGGATCCGCAAAGTCGATGACCTTCGTCTTTCCTCGTACCCAGTTAATTGACGCCGTCTTCCTTAGGATCTAATGAACATATCAGCTCAAACCCGTGATGACTACCACTTGGCAAAAGACATGAAATCTCAAGTGGACCAAGCCGTGCAAGATACCATCGTAGCGATTCGACTTGTAGATGCATTCAAGGCCCCCCAAGGAAGTGGTACCAGCTACTTGAACAGTCACGCCAATTTCCCCTTGGAGTACGCTTATACCCATTCAGCCTCCGTATTATTGCTCAAGAGTACAGGTTCTTCGCACGTGTAACAGAAAACATGAAGCAGAAGCTTGTGTGGTATAAGTCCACCATTGAGGTTAGACTTGTTGATGTATAATCTCGTGCGTTCTCTAACTTCCTTCTGCAGCAAATTGAAAAGAAACTTTCGTCATCTACGTCTCAATCACAAACGCCCCATGGTAAATTTAGGATACTGCAGGATCTAACTCATCGCTGAACCTTTTACAGGCATTGCCGCCACTCTTCAAGCTCAACATGCGACGTTCCTTTCTCTTGCGAGCAAAACGGCAGCTTTAGATGCTGAGTTTCAAAAAATTAAAGTGTTTGTAACGCAACTATGGCGCGCTAAGACAGGAAGCGTTCGAGATCCTTTCAATGAACTTGACAGGACGTCGGATAGTACAGAGTTCGGCATACATAGTCTGGGTGTTAAGTAGATGATATCAAAATATGTACTCGAATAAACGACGGGCGCCAATTCATTGACTACAAGTGTATCTTGGTCCGATCTTGTTGTCCATTGACGTTCCATCAGCACTGCCTTTTGTCATTCGAATTCTCCTCTCATGGCGGCCTATATAAATACTCTGATCTCTGTTTTTGAAACTCATCCCGATGGCATACCCGCAATACCAACAGCCTCAGCAAGACGTAGTTTCCGGAGACCAATATCGTTATGCGCTCACAAACTTCGTCAGCACCGATAGAGATTTGAGCATTCCAACACTGACCACTCTCCCTCCAGAGTCTTGCCCATAAAAAGGTCGAACAACAAAGACAACAGCTTGAAGAGCAGGAACGTCAGGTTGCTTTCTTGCGAGAAAGAATCGCTATTTTGGAAGGCGGGTCAGCGCAGCAGCGACACGGTCCGTCTGGGAACTCCATCGACGACTTCTCGATCAAAGTATGTTATCATCCAACACGACCTAGAATTATCTTACTCATTGTATTTTCCTTGCAATTGAAAGAACGCCGCTTCGCAGCTCGATAAGTTGATTAATCGATGGTCGGCAGACACTGTGCAGAATCCTCCATCACCGCTGCAGGCTCTCGCTCGCGCTGCCCTCGCCGATATCGTCGCAGGTCTGGATGCATCCCATTTCATGGCAACTCCAATGCAGACCCAGTTCCTTCTTCGTCACGCTATGTCGGAGACAATATCAGAGGGAATCATTAACTGCCTTATCATCACTAACTCGAGCGAGGCCAACGTCCAATTGACACGGATACATGAACACATCTTCGCCCGTAAGCCCTCTGACATATCTGTCCATCTTCCGACTCAAATATCTTCTTCCTCAAATATCTTCTTCTTCATGACAGGTGATCCAACCGTAGCTTCTGTCTGGCGACGACAAACATTCTCAGCGGCTGTCGAAACTTGCACCCCAGAAATGTCACTTAGCATCCTTTATGAACAGATGCCCGAACTCATGACACATCTTAAAGGAGCTCTACCCACTTCTGGTGGCAGTTCAATCTTGGAACATGCATATGCGTTCTCACGAATGTTGCATGGATCAGGATCTGCCTCTGGAGACGCATTTTATCGCGCGTTTGTCCCAGAAATTGCGAGCCCTTTGTTCCCTCGGCAAATTGAGCTTGTCAAACGGTGTATGAAAAGTGAACGAGGTGAACTCGATCGCGTGGGAGCCACAATATTTCCTGGGCTCGTAAAGGTGACAAGAGAGTCTGATGGGGAGTCTGGAGAGAATCTTCAGGTTTGCTTTATCTCGTTATCAAAATCACTGGTATAGCTTATGACTCAATGTGCAGACTGTCGTCAGAAGAGCTCAAGTCATATGTGAATGTGCTATGGGCCCGTTGCCAGTAAACGTGCAACCGGCTGTTCAGGATACACCTCAGCCTCTTCACATGCCTGTTCAGAATAACTATGGATCCCAAGGTCCATCTCCCCAGGCTGGTCAAGTACCCGTAGATTATCACCATAATGGCTATGGAATCCCTGGAGGTGTACAGCCTCCTATCAACTACGTAGGACCGCAAAGCCCGCCTTTGAACGGATATTCTACACCTACCCCACTGACTTAGAGAAAGGTAACACCTACTTTCACTTAAAATATCCGATACAGATCATGTTTGAGTAGTTGAGAAGTAATCTATTAATGTCGGAATCTATACGACCAGAAGTGATGCAAGTGTTGCTTGCGCTTGGACAACCTGTACCAAGTCAACTGCGGCCATGGGACGAGAAAGTGAAGACTCACCTCTAGTGCTTGCTCGACCTCTAACCTTCGTCGAGCGGCCTCAAGCCAATCATGCAGCAGGAGTTTTGCTGCACCACCCAATTGATTCAGTTCGCGCGCAGCGCTATCAAGGTCCTTCTCATTCAAGTAATATTCGGCCCTTGCCACCACACTGAGGACATCATTACCGGCAACCAATCCTTGTCGACGGAATCTGAGTCCGGAGAAGAGTTGGCTGGCAAGGTACGACAAAACACCTGCGTTCTGATCAGGCACCAAAGCAACATGAACCACCTTAGGTGCAACATTGCTAGAGAACCATGATGCAAGGTCGGCAAAAGGCTCGACACCAACATCCGGTACATCTGACGATTCAAGAGATTCCAAAGCGGCCATGACTACTGGGTCTTCACGGGCACTGGTAATATGTCGCAAGATGCGGAGTTCCTCGCGGAAAGGTTTGCGAACCTGTGATACCAAGGCGGACGAATTGAGGGCGCGGACAGCAGACCAGAGAGCATGAACACGCAGATTCTCGTCGAGGTAGCTAGAGTTGTCGAGAGCAACACGTTCGAGACGCTTGAGATGTGAAGCAAGTTCTTCGAGCTTGCCAAGGCGTCCGCCTCGCTCTTGTTCAACCCTTACTTTGATGTCCCGGATCCATCGGCGCTGAAGCTCGATACCTTGAGCAATGACTTCTTCTTTCAGGCTAAGATATGGTCAGAGCCGAGGAAACTGCATGAACAAAGAAAGGAACTTACCGCTCGTTGATCAGTTCAGTCTGAGTCTGCAACTGGTTATGCAATTTCTCGTGATAAGATTGGATGAGTCTCTGTCTCTCCTGATCAAAGAATTTCCTAAAATCATCTTCTTGGTTATCCAGCTTATCCTGAGCCTCCATCTCAAGTTCCAAAAGCTTCTGTGTATATTCTCGCGCTTGTTCGTCCAATTTTGATTCCAAGCTAATTCTCTCCTCCTCCTTAGCCTTCTCAATACGATCTGCAAGTGCCGTCAGGTCTGTCTTCGCAGATTCGAGAACATCCGCCACTTTTGGGGCGGCCGCGGGATTGGCACTGACGAAGGAAGCGAGATTATCGATAGTACCTGCGAGTTGGGCAATTATGGGTTCAGATACACCAATCGACGAGACGTCCGGTGCAATCGAAGGAAGGGGAGCAGATTCCGGAGGTTTGGGTGCCTCCTTGGGTGGAGCAGGACGAGTAAATCCCGGCGGCGGCTCAAAACCAATAGGTATGGGTCGATCGTATACAGCTTTGCCAGCGGTCTCAGGAAGCGTTTCTTCCGGTGTTGGTAATGGCTCAGATGAAACAGGTGCAGACGTCGGAGGTGGGTCAACATGTAGAGGTTGCAACGCCTCCTCAGCTTTTTGGACCAGTTCGGAAAGTCCTTCCACAATCTGCACCGCCTCATGTTTCGCAAGAGCAACAGTCTTTCCAGTTATCGCGTCTTCCGTCTTATGGATCTTCTCTCTCGTCTTGTCAACAATCTTTGTGATTGGTGATTTCGGCGCGTCCGCTGGTGTGGGTACCTCGACTGGTTTCGACTCATCTGCTGGCTTCAATACCGTTACAGTCTTGATCGACTTTATTTCAGGTTCAAGCCGGGATTTCGGAGGTTCGATAGGTCTGGGAGACTCAGAACTAGAGATTCTTTCGGTCACGAAACGCTGCACTGCTACAATCGCGTTCTTCCCGGAATCTAAAACCTGAGCGGCGGTAAGGGTATCCCAATTGTTTGCCTCGGCAAATTCGAGCATCGACTGGCCAAGAGGAACATTGTCGGAGAAGAAGTCATAGTAGGCTTGATTGTAGAAAGCGGCGAAAGTGCTTCCGACGTAAAATGTTCCAGTAAGACCAGTAGTGTACCAAAATATCTTGCGGAAGATACCCTTTTTCTTCTTGGGTGTCGCTGACGTCGCGCCATCGGTAGACAAGTGCTAAATCCTCGTCAGTCCAGATACCCCGATGACAAAATTTATCGGGAAAGCGTGAATTACGCACTCTTCTGACCACCCTCGCAACTCCTTGCCTGGATGTAAACGCGACGCGCCTGGAGATTGGGGCGGTACGATACATCCTGCGTACGTAGAAGTCCTTCGGCCTAAGCCTTTGGACCTATTGACACTGACAGTCGAACCGGACGATGAAGGTGTTTGGCCCGAGTTTGTCCGTTCTGGACCATTTCACCGCGTCCACGTGCCAACCTCTGACTACTATACCATTTCTTTTGACGCTCACTATACTTACATATTGATCTTGCGCCTTCTTGTGTCCTGTTGCCGAAGCGTCTATTGCCCTCAACGTGTAACGAGAGCCTGGCTTACAAGGTTTGATTGCAAACACGGATGTCACTTCAGGCCTCGAACCGTGAAGTCGGCTCAAACTACACCAAGTTAAAGTAACAAGTGATACTTACGACACGACCAATCAGCCTACTCATTCATTTCCATGCGGAAGGTCCTCTTACCTTGCCTGCTCACTGTCTCGACCACATAAGCACATTAATCTATCCAGCTCGTAAATACCTCGACCGCTTGTGCAGCATTAGTGCCTCTTTCTCCCAGAATGATATCCATCTGTTTCAGTGTGGATACTCGAAGTATACGTCGTGAGGTTTGATAAATTATCGGTGGCGTCAACACAAAGTTGATGATGACGGGGCCTGAACACGACCTTCTATCCTTCGGGGTTGCAACGGCCTTACTCCTAGAACGTTCATCGCTCCACACTTTCGCAAATTGAGTGGATATTTTTCCATATCGCTATATTCATGAGCCCCTGTCTCTGCCTAGGACACGCAGACTTTCCGTCTCCCTGCTAACACCAAGTTCTCAAAATCTTACCCAGCGGATATATCTTGTATCGAAGGCTTCTCAGTGCGCATTAATATCTTCATTGACCCTGTGATAACACCCCTCAATGCACGTTTGCTGCTAGTTTAATCCATCCCTTCCTAGAACACTCGATAACGATTGACGTCAGCCTACCCCTAAGCGACTACAAGATCGTCCCATGATCGTTAAATAGAGAGGTTTGGAGTGAAACTAAATTGTAACCCTCCATGTATCCTTCCTCTGACCTTGATTCACTGTTGACTTCGGACTACTCATCTTCTGTTAGCCCTGCCTCATGCTCCTGCCCATTCCCCTCGACCTCTTTGAAAGATAACCAAACTCGTCTGGTCTTAAACAAGAATGCAACATCGTATGCAATCCTGACCGCCTCTAGTGATGCTGTCTTCTCCACCGATTCCATCAATGACCTTTGGGCCATCAATGGGTCAGTCAACTTGGTGCTTGGCGATGTTGAAGATATTCATAGCGTAGTCATATCGGTACGTGGAAATCAAATTTCGGGTTTCTTGCTTGACAAACATTTCATAGATTCTGGGTCAAATCGTCACCCGAGCCGACGCTACGAAACACATTACATTTCTCGACATTACAAAAACACTTTGGTCAAGAAAGAGGGATATAAACTATCCCCATAACAACTCTCAGATCAACAAAAACCAGAAGCTCAGCGGCGATCATCACTGGCCATTTAGCATTCCCCTGCCAAAGAAAGTTCTGCTTCCCAACCGGCGGAAACACGAAACCGAATTTTACAGCCTTCCAGAAAGTTTTCACGAACGCAACATTAGAGCTAGTGTACAGTACTCGCTTCACCTTCGCCTAACAAGAGGCAAATTCAAAGCAGATGATAAGTATGCCTCTTTATTTGACTGTTGTGCTTGATGGGTGAAACGTCCTGGCATCTAGGCTACGAATTGCTCTTACTTGTCCACCGGTCACACCACAGCCAAACCCCTTTCGCAGACAAAGCCTTTGTAGTGGACTTTTTCTTCTGCAAGGACCACATGAAGATCCAGAAGCATGGTATACAAAGAGGGGTGTGGTGTCGGGCAGACTCGATCATCTTCACTTAGTCAATGTTAAATACACCGTAAGTCGGTTTCGCCTGTCATCCATTACTTCACTAATTAGGCTGATACAGCTGTCGTTGACAAAACCAGTAGGTTTTCCTACCAACCTAACTGCAATTGTGTTGTGACTTGTTAATATTTTCAGTTGTTGTATGCACGCGGTTCAGTCATCCCATTTTCGCTGTCGATCGAAGCGAATAACGAAGGAGTCCTTGATGTACTTTCATCTCCGGAAGCACCTGTGTTGCGCTTGCGGCGCTGCGTAATGTGCGGTAATGGCATCTCGTCTCGATTCCAGACTGTGAAAAAAAGAGAAGCAATAGAATACTCAAGCTTAGCAACCTGGTGGCCATGTTTTCGAATCCCGAACACCAGGCGGTTGTCAGGTGAACTGCAACTACCTCCAGATATGAAGCCAACGACAACCATTGCGCAGTTTCGTATTCAGGTTCGTCGATGAACGTCTCGGAACGGCTTGTTAACATAGCTTTATGCTCTCTAGTACTCCGTCATTCTCTTCCCATTTGATGTTGTCTCCTTTAGGTCGACGTCGGGAGAACCTTTAGCTATCATAGACATCGAGATAGCGTAATGTAGACCAGTTAAACAGACCCAGAAATATCCAAGACTCAGGATCATACTGTCACGGGGACAAAGATGCGCATTGAACGCCATGATACTGTCAGATCTCAGACTTCCAGTGTACTCTGCTACCTTGAGTGATGATAGCAAAGTGCACGTGTCAGCAGCATTTCTTTCAACTATCCACACGCTATTGTGGGTGCTATTGTGTTGGAGTGCAACTTGCAAGTAACCATCAGATGTATTACGTGTTCCTATTACGCACCCGCATCTTTGTTCTCAATTGTCCTGGTTTCCCGTTTTAGATACTAGCTTGTCCTTTGCTATATAGCGGTTACTGTGGCTATGGATTACACTGTGTTCCTTCTTCCTTCATGGACGTTGCGCTCCCGCCGCGCTACAGGAGATATTCTACTACCAGACATGGGCCGGTACCATATTCTGGAGACGAACTTCCTCCATATACCCGGCGCAATACCTTGACCCAGCCAATCGCTCGACGCGAGCCTACAGAACACATTTACTTCCTGACTGAAAGAAACCGGCCTTTCGTTACCCTTAAGTTATACAGCAGCGCTAAATCATGCACCTCTCTTCCAACTTTTTTTGAGAAGGAAAACATCAGTGGAACGTTGGAAATAAATGCCGAGAAGGGCGATTCCATTTCGTCCATTACTGCCACTGTATGTTTGTTTGTTTTTCTTGAATTTTCACTATCTCATTTACCTTTTGCTGTTCAGGTTACTGGCCGTATGATTACCGGTGCACATTCTGGTGACGGTTTCAAATTCCTTAGCCAGTCTATCCCGATATGGTCCAAATCTCCCAATGTTCCTAGAGTGCCCTCCCCGAGTGATGGTGCCTCAAAAAGTAAATTGCTCGGACGTTGTGAATGGCCCTTGTCTATTCCGCTCTCCAGAACAGTGACTGTTCCAAATGAATCAGGATCTCCGCATACCTACTCCCTTCCTGAAACTTTTCTGGAGCGCCACACAGCTGCAAGTATCCAATATGACTTCACGATATATATTTCAAGAGGGATGCTTAGATCGGATAGCCAGTGAGTTCAACAATCAATTGATGTTTATGATATCTCTCAATTCTTGCTTTTTTCAGGATCAAGACGGCATTTGGTTATGTTCCTAGCATCCGTCCCGAGCAAGCGTCCCTGCTAAGGCAGCTCTCCTACCAGCAGAACACTCCTCTTGCTGGACCTAGCATCGATCCTGAAGGATGGAAGACCCTCAGAGCAGTTTCGGCCCGAGCTTTAATGTTCCGCAGTCGCCAAGTGGAAGTGCAATGTCTTGTAAGTTTTCATAAATTTTCCTTGATATTGTCTTAATAAAATGTTTGATCGTTAGCTGTCGCTTGCTAAACCTTTATCGTATACTCGAGGAACTACTCTACCTTGTTTCTTGACTCTTAAAGGTGCCAAGGAGGACACACTGGATCTATTCGCCAGTCATTCCGCTCCTGTCCTGAAACTTCAACGCTGCGTCAGGTTCTTCAGCAAAACATCTTCTCCAGTGGAGGGCCTTCATGGACCCTGGAACGAAACTGTTGAAAACATAGCATCTGCAGTCTGGTGGCCATCTGCTGGCACGGATGACCCACCAGGCGTTCGTCACTTAGAAGGCGAAATCAAACTTGGTAAAGACCTTCGACCAACAACTTCAATAGGTCGCTTTTCGGTAACTGTAAGCCATCCACTTTTCACTTCTTTGTCTTCCTGATAGGAAATTCTAGTATCACGTTGTGCTATGTCCATTTAACATGCCACATAGCTCTTCGGAAGATCGTTCTCTCCTTTCTGAGCCAGTTGAAATCGCCACCATGCATGCCCGTGGGCCACGACCTCGAGCATACTCTCCTCCTGCGTACACTTCACCTTCACGACCTGACGAACACTACCACACTGGGTTGGTAAACGTTGGCCTCCTCCTATGACCTTTGATTTCTGCATCTACGCGCTTTTCTTAGCTATCACGACACGCTTTGGTAGACATGCTAGTCATGATCGACACCCATTGTAGCGCTATCGTCTTGACATATCTCGCCACAATCTCACATGCTATGTATATTGAACACTCTTACCTTACGCTCGATAATCCTAAACGTCCCGTTTTCACGCGTATCCATTTTGCAGTTGTCTTTACCATTAGCCAAATAACAAAACCTAGCCATATTTCATGCACAAATACAGACAGACTTGGTGAGTACATATACTACCATACTATCTTGATCTCGTAATCTCATCTTCCAATGACGTGTTTACCATAACAAGGATGTAAAAATAACTACAACCTTCTGTTGAGACTCATAGGAAATCACCTTCTCCAGTCCTCCTACATAGTAAGTAGATGCCGAGATTTCCAATACACATCAAAGGCATTTGGACAAGTCAGCCTACTCAACGGTCGGCAGCCAAGGTAGCCATTTAGGATCACATATTCTCCCACAAAGTTCAGATATGCTTGGCGAAAGGAAACAAAAAATTCAGACTTCGGCCCTCCGCCCAAATTCACAGAGAGGCAGGCTCAATGGATACACTACTAACTCATCAGGTAATCGTCGCTTGGCAGACAAACATGTAGCCCTGGGCCTAAGAGTGTATATTGAAAGTACGTACTTGCCTCAAGCGTTCAATCTCAAGGATGTACAAATGACCAAGTTTAAGCGCAAGCCTGAGGCTAACTACAAGTTTCGTACATATTCCATGGAGTTACATCCTTACTATAACGACTCTAGGTCTCTGCTCCTCTATCAGAGTCGAGATGAGTAGCCAGCACTCGCGGCTTGGTGGGCCAGGGGTAAACCCAAATGATAGAAGATTCTACCATCTGTTGTATGAAAAGGTACACTTTTTGAAGCCCAGAAGGTGCCTTCTGTATCTCACATTTACGTCGCGATAACGTCAAGGCTCGAATCAGTTGGGGATGTCGCCACAGATCGCGTGGACCAGGGGGTCTGTTGGGCATCTTAGAATAGGATAAAAACAGGTGTGAATAAAATTCGAGGTATCGAGTAATTCAGGTCTTTGTCCTTCCAACAGGAGAAAGAAATCCTTCATCAGCGTCTGATGAAGAAAACCAGTAGAGAACTTCTGCTATTCTCAGAGTTTCTATCATCAAAGAAATCATTATTGCCATGCAAGAGACCTGGGTTCTGTTCAGAAGATAGATTACAACAACTGTAGGATTTCTTGGTAGAAATCAGTAAATCTAGCATCGCGGATGTAGCCAAGCTTGGCTCTCACCAGCTTTTCTCTTACTACGTGTTCATATCATCCATGGTCATGAAAAGCAGGGTCTCAAACGTATCATCACTCTTCATTGAGTCATTTCCCATAGCACCTTTTCCACCAAGAAGATCTGAATCATCTAGAGGAATAGTCCATGAGAACGATTCCGGTCGCCGGCACCCAACGAAGATAAAGACCGGGTCGTACACAGCGGATGCCCCAAAACGTTGCCATTGACTGTCTGCGGAAGACGTGTCCTTCACAAGGATAGGTTCAAAATTAAACCATAACCCAAATGCAGACCAGAAAGGTGTTTCTTTCGAAAGACTGCGGAGCTTGTAGGAAATAACAACATTCACAGTTGCATTTGTTGTCGATGGAGAAAACGGGGGTGACGTGACTTGGAGGAGAGTGCGCAACAAGGGAGCAAGAAGCTCTGGAAAGTATATCTGATTTTTACATAGACAAGAGAAAGAGCCGCACATGAGGAACTTACAAGGTCGCTACAGACAACGTGAGTTAGTGGAACGGAACCTTCCGGGAAAGTTAACAGTTCTGACGCAATAGCTGCGCTATGGACCTCGTTCCCCCAAGCAAGAGGTCGAACATATACAGAAGAAACGGCCGACGTTGTCGATACTCTGATATTTGACTCAAGTAGGGGGCAGACCTTTTTTTTTCAACATTTCGGAATTGGTCGTGAGATCGGGAGAGAATAGTCAACGCACATCCGGTAAATCAGTCGCGATCAGCATGTCCTGTTCATTCAAAATTTCTGCGATGCATGAGCTGGTCATTCCGGCCCCCGAGCCAAGTTCAAGGATGACCAAGTTCCGACACGATATAGTCGAAGTTCCGATGAATGGTGGGTCAAATATCACATTTGAAGGTGGGTCGATGTATCTACTGAGGAAATACGCAGCCTCCCTAGAACTTTGTAAGGAATAACTATCAAGCAAGCAATAAGTCAGATCGAACCAAATTCGACCAGCGATACCATATTTCTCGATCGCTTCGCGTTGTGCGACGTCCCCAAACACAGAATGTTCTCTTCGAGCGCCGCTGACTGAGTTAAGCTCACGATCTGGATATGCCGAAGGAGAGATATTCAGATTTTCTGGGAAGTTCACGTTGGTTGAAGACATATAGAACAAATATCCCGATTCCGTCGTATTAGGCGACAATCACATGATACCTCTCCGGCCCTAGGTAATGCCGTCTCCGAGCCCATGTAGTTGGCCGGATGCCCCAAGTTGATCTTTGTATTTATTCCTCAACACGTCCCCGTCCAACTATTGCCTGACCATCGCCAATGGCAGTCCAGTCCAAGCCCGTACAGAAGCTGACACCCTTTGGCGCTGCCTTGGCTGGGGCTTTAGGAGGATGCTTTAGTACCGCGTAAGCAGTTTTGTTTTTCTACCGTCGCTCCGATACTTATGATAACGCAGTGTTGTATACCCTCTAGACGTGTATGCTTCACAAGATTCTATTTCAATCATTCTCTGATTGTGTTTACAGTGCCAAAACCCGGATACAGGCGTCACGAAAAGGAAAAGGAAAGGATAATCTCTCGATGCTGGCCGTCTTGCTACGAGTGTACAAATCGGAAGGGATAGCTGGGCTCTATAGAGGTTTTGGTGCAACCATGCTTAATACCTTTTCAATGCGTCCGTTTTTTTTCTTTTTTTTTAATTCAAGCAGTCAACTCAGCCTTGGCAAACAGAATACGCATATTTCTTCTTCTATTCCTTCGTCCGTAACCACTACATCACCCGCCTGACTCGCAAACTTCCTGCTGGGTCCAAGCTTCCGCCATTATCTACCGCCGCAGAGCTTCTGCTCGGTGCAATTGCTGGAGCTCTCGCTCAAATTTTCACAATCCCAGTGGCCGTGATCGCGACCCGGCAGCAGGTCGGTAGAGCAGACGGCAGTCCTCGAAACGACGACTCATTCTTTGCCGTCGCTCGTGAAATCATTGCCGAGGAGGGTGTCGCCGGGCTTTGGCTAGGCATCAAGCCAGGTTTAGTGCTCACCGTGAATCCTGCCATCACGTATGGTGTTTTTGAGAGGGTGAAAAGCTTGGTTCTTCTCGCCCAAGCAAAGGCAGTGTCAGGATCCAAATTGTCGCCATTGCTTTCGTTTGCTATTGGGGCGATTAGTAAAACACTGGCCACAGTGGTGCGTACAATTTAGCTCCTTACTCTGTGTACAATTAACCCGACATATCTTCAAGGTGACCTACCCATACATTATGGCCAAAGTACGCATCCAGGCACGCAGCGCGGACGTCGAGGACGGACAAGATGTTCAGCCTCTTGAGCCTCATCACAAACATACACAACATGTCGGCGCGATACGGATTCTTTCACGCGTATTGCAGAAGGAAGGCTTTGCGGGCTGGTACCAGGTCAGTAACTATGGATTATCCTAAGTCTTGACGCTGAGTCATCTTCAATTCCAGGGAATGCAAGCACAAATCACGAAAGCAGTTATTTCACAAGCCTTGCTCTTCATGTCGAAAGAACAATTCGAGCATTGGGCACTCGAAATTATGACCATGGCAGCGCGTATCTCAACACATTGATTAGAGGGGAAGTGTACTCAGTATCTACATATGATTTCCGTAATTCCATTCCTAGAATCATGATTCAACGTCTTGACTGGGAAGTGTTTTCGCAAGTTGTGGCGCGAATATCTCGGTAGGGTTGTCTGTACCTTTTTACCTTGAAGAGTTGCGTCAACAAGTGAGAGAACGTCATGAGAACGTCAAGACTTGTATCTGTGGAAGGATCTCGTCGACATGAGGACATAAATACACATAAGTTATTTTACTCTATTATACTGCAAAAGTGGGTAAATGTTAGAATCAAGCCTCGGGTGTACAGGAAAAGGTCAAGATGCGGACTGACAATCGCTTGATCGACTAGACGGTCGCGCTTTGCTTAGCGTAACGCGCCTCAATCGTCTGCAAGAAAAGAGCCCCGCGTGTGCGATATTCTTCGGGGCAGGATCTCATATACATTTGCTTGAAGTTGGTGTACAAAGAATCAGTGAGCACTGGTCGCGGGTAGTACGGATCATTGGAAAAAAAGGCGTTGACGAGCTCTGACACGTTGCCATTGTTCTTATCAAATGCGCGCATCTGGGGCTGAAATTTAGCAGGAGCAACAACGGATGGACCTGATTGAAATCGATGACGTAGAGACGCACTTCCGCCGTATAAGGGGACCCTGCCATCACAAACTCGACGTCGCGAGCATCATAGCCGGCAATCCAATGCATCCGAGCCAGCATCTCGCCCATCCCTTCAGCCACCTCTTCTTTCAAATCAAGTTCGTTCGGACACTCGTTGCACAGCAGATCATAGCGAGCAACGTCGAGGGGGAAATTGATCGGGTTAATGAAGAGCGATGGACGCGGCGATGACCGCACTTCCTTCTTTCCAAAGTAGAGGCGGCACATCAGAGGTGCTTCTACACCCTGGTCGAGTGCCTTTTGGGAGTAGAAACTAGAACAAATGACACTTCCGATTTGCCTCGGAAGAGGAGCGACACGGTCCATGACATAACACGGCATCAGCAGGGGCAAGTTGGCGAAAAATTGGGCATTGAAAGGGCGACAGGACTCGGATCGCCGCCTTCCACCACGGGAGAAAGGATAGAAGGAAAGTTCTTTTGTTTGAGGATTACAGAATGCAAGGGCACGAGGAAGAGCAAAAATTGAGTCAGAGTTACACTGAGTGTATACGGAATGAAGGGTGTCGAACTCCCTTCGAATCAGGGTGGCGTTGTCCCTTACATGTACGTCTTTGAAAACAATAGCGCGACCGGGAGACGAGTATATGGTTGCAAAGCTTCCAGCGCCGATGCGGGTGGGGACGGTGGTCTCCAGAGACTAGGAGCCTTGCTCGACGTTGTTGGCCATTCGAAAATGAATTCGCACGTGACCTTGAATTCAAGCGATTTCGCGACGAGATCGCGGCGCGCGCCAACCACCGCCCAATGTCCAATCCACCAGCGACACCGCGAGCAAAGACATCATTTGCTCCAACAACCCCCGTAACTACTCGAGTGTCGGCTTCACAGGCCATACAATTGTCTCCGCACTACGCCACGACAAGGAGACATTCACTCTATGGCGTTGAAGATCGAGTTGTCATAGATCCAGGGTCTAGGATATGGAAAGTTGGCTTTAGTGGAGAAGGTCGTCCTCGAGATGTGTTTTTTGCCAATAAGAAGACAGGGGCACCCCTGTGGAATCTCCAAAGAGCCACAGATTTGGCAGAGCGTGATGAGGAAGAGAAATTGCTGGAAATCAGTTTACAGACATGCCTCAGATCAGTATTTCACGAGTAAGCCGAGTTTTGTTCCACGGAATGCAGGATTGAGTGACTCCTACCCAAGTTCCCTTCTCACAGACCCCAAAGCACGCAAAGTCATCTTGGTAGAACACCCTTTATTGCCACTCTATATCAAAGATATTATTGCGCGAATATTGTTTGAGAACAATGTAAGTCTTTGCGATTAACAAGTTCTCCGGCTGATCTTTTGCGAACTCGTAGGTGCCCTCTGTTTCTTTCGCGTCAAGTCATCTTCTGTCTCTATTTGCTGTAGGACGAATAACAGGACTTGTCTTGGATTGTGGTCATCTTGAATCCGTCGCATTACCTGTTCGTTGCAAGTAACGTGTAAAATAATTCCACTGACAAGTTTTAGATATTTACAGCGCGGCCGCTATTTCCTCAACTACGAACCACACCTCTAGCCGGTGCTCGCTTTACTTCTCATATACGAGCTTTACTCCTTCTTTTCGGCACATATCTTCCACCACCATCATCACTGAGTGCAGCTATAAATGTACCTGCCGCCAATCGAGCAACCCGTGTCCCTCAAGAAGTTCTTTCCGATTCCGTCATCGAAGAAATCAAGACACGGTGTTGTTTCGTCGGCGACGCACTTGGCTCAACGATAGACACCCGGGAAGCGACACCTGCAAAAGACGAAAGCTCGGAAATTGAGGTCCCTTCAAGCGACACTACTCATTCTGAATCCGAATTTTCTCACAACACAGGTCGCGAGTCTTTATCGATGTCCGAGTTCTCTGTGGTATCATCCGTGGCTCGCGTTCCCTCCTCGGATGCTCCCCATGGGGAAGGTCATCTTCAGGCTCTTGCAACAATGTATGTCCGCCATTCCACGGCAACTGACCTTCACATGCAAGTGGTGCCCCCTCCTTCACAACAGACGGGAACTGGCAGGGGCACCTTGATAATACCAGGTTGGATTAGGGAGCGTGCGGCCGAGGTTCTGTTCGAAGGCGGTGATGTGGACGAAGCCAGCCTTGCGGAAGTGGTTTTAGAGTCATTGTTAAAAGTAAATACAGAATTTCCTTTGCAAAAATCATACCTCATTATTTTCCAGGTCCCTGTCGACCTCCGAAAAGCACTTGCTTCTTCTATCTTGGTCAGTGGCGGCACCACCATGTTGCCGGGTTTTATTCCTCGTCTCCATGCAGAAATCATTTGCTCTCTTTCTCCGCCATCTAACCCCTCCCGAGAGCCAAAAAGACTCAACAGGCCCCTCCCACCGCAATATGACCGATACGCCTCTTTACGACCGCTGATACCCTACTTTGCGATTCTCAACAACCCTTCCCCCCCAACTCCTATGTCAGACAGAGCTAAAGCTCATGCAGGCAAGGCTCCGGCATTTTCTCCGGCGACATTAGCCTGGGTAGGAGGTTCCTTGGCGGGGTAAGCGTGATCACTTGATTTAGATTATTGCCGATCCACTGATAGCCTTATGCTCAGGTCCTTGAAAACAGGCGGCGTAGAAGTGTCTCGTGAGAGATGGGACGAGGTAAATATGAAGCATGATCCTGATCAAAGCATGGATGTTTCGGCGGATTTCGAAGATCGAAGTGCAAGTAATATTCTGCCTGATTGGACACGATCTCCTTTGCCTGGTGGCGCGCCTGCTGCTAATGTTTCTCGGATAGTCGCCGAAATTGGGGCTTGAATCTAACTACTTGACAGTCCTTATAACTGTTAAAGATACTTCATTTATGTACAATACTGAGTAGTAAGTATCCAGTATTCAATAATGATAATTGGGAAAAAAAGCAACATAGGCATCATGCCTGTCCAAATTGGTGAACTAACGCAAAGAATGTTGTGAAATGATCAAGAGGAAATATAAAAAATTAAAGAGTGTCGTCAGTGATGAGTAATGCAAGTTTGCATCCTTCAACGGATGCTGCGACGTTCTCCCAGTCATCAGCCGATGCAACGGGGTAAGGAACGTGATCATCAGTGTTCGCAGACGACGGTCGAGAAGAATTATCAGGGTTGGAAGTTGCCAGGTCTTTGATGACAGGCTGAAGGAATGTAATCTTGAAGGAGTCTGAAAGGGCAATGCCCTCCTGACCAACAAATTTGTTGAACAGCCGCTGGCGTAGATCTTTGTAAGAGATCTCGTCGGGAACGCGAAGGAAGACAAGGGAGTCGTTGAATTTCGCTTTGATGTTGAATTGGTCGGGGATGGGTGCAAGGGATTTCGAAGAGAAGGTCGTGGGTTTTTCGGCTGATAGTGGGACTCGAAAGCAATTGGAAAGGGTTGATTGCTCGTCGTTTGTGAACTCTGAGGCACTTGGGGTGACTGGGCATTGTTCCACGGGTTCCATAAGTACTTCCGGGAATTCAATATGTGGTATATCAGAGCAGGGCATAGGGAAGGAGTCTTTAATCGGTATCTCAGACACAGAGTCAATCGCGGTGAAGGAAGAACTTACCAGCTGTCAGAAACATATCGAGAATGTCATCCGACTCGTCTGAGTCCGAAAATTCGTGGTCGAAGTCGAATTCAGAGAGGGATATAGGGCCAGACACGATGCGAGACTTGTGTTTCAACTTGACGTGTGACGGTGAGGATTCTCTCTCCCGGGCAAGGACCCCATCAGCCGTAGCATCGGTCATGAAGGTCGCCATGGTGCTTGTCGATTCACGATGGGAGCATTCCTGACTTGGAAGCGGAGCTAAGGTCAAATGATTGAGGCCCTCTAAAACATCAACGCACGACTGGCGTGTGGACGAAGGTTCCTTGTCCCTAGGGAGGACACCCTCAGCCGTAGCATCAGTGATGAACGTGGCCATGCTACTTATCGATGCACGGTGCGAACGGTCCTCCGTCGGTTCCAGGGACGCTGGTAACAAGTGGTCGAGGCCTTCTAGTATGCACGAAGTAGAGTCGATAGTCTGCCACGAGTTACGGACAGAGTTCTCATCGATAGGGAAGAGTTCATCTTCAACTGAAGACGGCACGTCAGGCAGCGAGAGGAATATTCTTCCTCTTCTGTCCGGATCGCCACAAGAGCTCTTTCTTCGCTTCCCATCGTTCGGAGATAGATAAGGAGGAGTATTAGTCTTGAGGCATGCTTCTTGATTCTCCAGGAGGACGGCAAGACCTGACGTCGGGCGTTCGTGGACGTGATGTACGTTGCGCTGGGGATTATGATCGAAGGCAATGGTCGACACATTGTCCGCGACAGTAGGAATGGGAGCATTGACTTGGACAGGGCTGTCCAAGCTACTATCGGAAAGCGTAGAAGGCGACGAATTCGATGAACTAGTTGAGTAGGCACGTCCGCGTCCTTGAGATGTCGAGGAATCTTCATTGGAGCTGGTACTGCCTTTACGATACCTCGATGGCTCCAGGGAGTTTCGTGAAGATCGAAAGGTCGAAGTCGATCGTGAGGTAGTGGTAGGCTCGGGGTGGTCTTCTCGAAGATTTTGGATATTCAGATTTGAAGACGAGAAATACATAGAGAAGATACTGCTCGTTACCGATGTACGGGAGGTCGAGTTCTTGGCACGTTGTTTCCGTTGTTTCTCGGACATCTCATGGTCACGGCGCCAATAGCTAAAGAAATCTCTGACCAAGTGATCATTCCTCATCTCATCAATCAGTGCAGGCACATCTTCTCTCCAAAGAGCTTCGACAAAAGCTTTGAACTCCGTGGCTCGTTGGTCAATCGTAGCTTGACTGGCTCGAAAAATGGTACCCTTCCTGGTGAGAGTGGGGATGTACTCATGGACATCAGCAGCAACGGATTTGGGGTCAGGACCAGGTGGAAGTGATTCCCAGGAAGAAGCTGCATCTTGCTTATAGAAGCCGTTGCGTCTAACTCCTTTGCCCCGTTCGAGTCTTGTGCGTTTAGAACGTGCCATGCGACGATACTCTGTTTCAATATTTCCTTGAAAAATGAGGCAATCTTCCCATTTTCTCCAAATGTCATACTCGAAGGATGAAGAAGAGGCTGTGAATGCAGATGACGATCGGTCGCCCAAAACAAGCGGGCTAATCCGCATTCCAAAGTTGTAGCTGCTGCCTATGACAAATGTTAGGTCATACTCTTCAAACGTATCATGTATTCAGCTCTCACCAAACTTTGTGGGAGAGAGCATGTCGATGGAAAATTTGAGTGGTGCAGCGCGATAGACAGCTCGCTTGTATCCCTGTAAATTAAACGGTAAGAGAGAAGAACCGTGAACTGAGAGTTGCACAACCTCTGTTGCAACCGGACCATCGTAATTACCGTCGACCTACAGAGGTCAGCAGGAGTCAATACAGTACGGTATTACTTACAACTGGGCCGTGAAAAGCCAAAGTCATCGCTCAAGCAAAAGACGATACGCCTACAAAAAACGGGTAAACAAGTGCCAAGCACGGATAATGACGAAGAGCGGGAGAGAAACTTGCGAATGATTGTGACATTTTGTGGAATGGTCTTATTGTCTTGACCAAGAGGGATGTTATTGTCTTTGCGCCTCCAAGTTCCTCCGATTCCGACCAGCCATCAAAAAGCAAAGGCCATCAAACGGCATGCGGAGTGCGGTACTTAACTACGATCAACTCTTCTTGGATGATCAAACGTGTGCAGCTCTTATTGTATCCACGCCATGTGGCCCGAGGCTCCAGCTCAACATTTTAGCTAACCACCGCTTGCCACGCAATTAACGTTTGGTTTAATTATAATTAAGGTGACTGTCGGTGACCCAGATATGAAACGTGACCTAGATACGAAACAGCGCAGGTAAAGGGCTTCTACTTGTTGTGATTCTCTCGAATTCTTTCGTAAAAATATTTTGAGCAATGCTAGAAATATTATACATAGATCCCTCAACTCAGATCCCATGTATTCGAAGCCAAAAAAAAGTAGTGAAAATCAAGCTTGTGAAGATGCTACTTTCATTTGTGTATTGTCAGCGTGATATAGGTCTATATTTTCCCAAAATTGTCATGTATGTAAAAGTACATGATATCTGCTGATCTAGCTTATTTTTAACAGATATTACGCATATAAGAGGGAGAAGGCAAGCTTCGAACGACAGATGGATGAATTGGCCGTGACAATTATTCAAACTCCGCTCGGCATCTTATCCTGGATTCTTCACAAACCGTCACGCGGTAAAGTTTGACATGGTCACAGACTATCACATTTCATTTCACGTTCAAAAAGGCCCTTCCTTCCATTGGGTTGTCTCTGGCATCCTTCTTCAAATGAGAAAAAAAGATAAAACTTAGCATACTCATACTTTGTATACTAGAAATGTAAATTTTTCATTTTTCAATGGATCTGTAGGATATTGAATGGAAGCCGAAGTCATCCGAAATCTCGTTTCGTATCTGGATCACCGACAGTATATCTGGATCACCGATAGTATCGTTTGCGTTGATTAAATATCGGTCAGTGGTTTGATTTGACGCGTTTTTGTTTTTTCACGTGACACTCACTGATTTCTGCAAGGATCTATTGTGGGTACACTCGGTAAGTTTCATTCCGCATTGTGCAATCTTACGTGGTTCGGGCAGTCGTTCCGACTGGCTGTATGATAACATGAGAAAATGTACAACATCAGACAGTACTTTAAGCAGATAGAGTCAAACAATTTGTCATGACAAGAACTTGTGACGCGTCTGGCCTCGAGTTTTGACTTCCTAAGCATTGGACCAAGCTCACTGGAAGAGCTATCACAGTATACTTATT
Source organism: Termitomyces sp. 'cryptogamus' (assembly GCA_020091625.1). Lineage (NCBI taxonomy): Eukaryota > Fungi > Basidiomycota > Agaricomycetes > Agaricales > Lyophyllaceae > Termitomyces > Termitomyces sp. 'cryptogamus'. Next base: position 3,241,775 of record JAGYZC010000005.1, read on the forward strand.
CATCAGCCATCTGGTAGGCCCGTACAAACAGAACTCCTACTATTTTCACTTGACATCACCTTTAGAGTTTCCAACACGCTTTCTGGACATTTTGCACTTCTTAAGGGTATCTCATCGCGCGCTGCCACTGTGACCTAAATCCTTGATTTGGCATTTCGTCTCGTTCTACGACTGATCCCGGCATCCATATGAGGCTATTGGGGTGTTCTATTGCACTGATAGACATGTGTCCCATTGTGAACTTTTTACTGGCTAAAGATATCCTCCCTTGCCATGTCCCCGTGCTATTCCCGCTATCTGTAAATTGCGGAGCTCAGTGCTTATCGGTATATAAATGGTAGCTTCGCATTTTGTGCCCACGAAATCGTTCCTCATTAGACTTCTCCGTCAATGGCTATCGAGGATCATATCCTTCACTCTGAAAAGAGTGTACTAGTTCTCGGCGAGAAAATCATTGACAGCAAGCATAATGACGTGGAATCAGTCGAATTCAAAGATGCTGAATCAGAAGAGTATAAGGTCCTTGAAGACGAGCGCGAAATTGCCACTCGTGTGATCAGCGTCGAGGATGATCCATCGCTCAATCCATGGACAATTCGAGCATTCGTCATTGGCATTGGCTTGTCTGCTTTCGGTGGTGTACTAGGTAAGGGTGTGTGAAGTTTCCTGCGTAACGTTGTTTGACCTGCATCCCTGTAGCTGAGATATACTACTTCAAGCCTGTAAGTAATGCATATAGAGACTCAGTCGGCTTACTCAGACTACATACGTTCAGCAAACGGTTGTGGTCTCCACCATGTTCCTCGCCGTCATATCGTATGCTTTAGGAATGGCGTCTTCCATGGTAATACCTAGCCATGGCATTTTCCGTTATCTCAACCCGGTAAGGTTTATCGCCCTGAACGTGAAGTGCGAACCTCATTATATTCATGGCGCAGCACCCATTCAACAAGAAAGAAAATGCCTTCATCGTTATCATGTCGAGTGCGGCAGCAACGTCCGCTCTTGGGACAGAAGTATTGGCTGTACAAAGGCTCTTCTATAATATTACACCCAACCCTGGAGCTAGTGTTTTGTCAGTTCATGTCCGGTTCCATAGGCTAGACTTTGGGGCTCATACTTTGGCAGCTTGCTTTTCTCGAGTCAATTGTTAGGTAGCGTCCTTCAGAGCTCAGACTGTACAGCTTGATGAATTCAAGATCCGTAGGATATGGGATCGGTGGCCTATTAAGAAGTAAATTGTCCGATTCTTTCAATTTCTCAGAATGTTGACTCTAAGTTGACAGCGGTTCTACTCTATCCTTCTAAGATGTTATATCCAGGCATCCTTCCTTTGGCGTCAATGCTCGATACGTTTTTCAAGGATGCTGCCGGCATAAAGAAGAAGTTTCGTATTTTCTGGATTGTCTTTGGAGTGTACGTAATCTTATAGAATTGCTATGCATCAGCCTCATATCAATTTTCAGGATATTCATCTGGGAGCTTTTCCCGGAGTGGATGTTCCCGCTCCTCACAGGATTCTCTGTATTTTGCCTGGCAAACCAGCGTTCTCAAGATTTTACGCGTATCTTCGGGGGATCAAATGGAAACGAGGGTCTTGGGTTGTTGTCCATTTGCTTTGATTGGCAATATATTTCCGGAGGGAGGTCAAATTCATTCATTGATTGGTGCGAGTAGCGACGTACATTCAACAGGTAATAACCCGATGGCCATCCCTTTGAGAGCTCAATTTTCCAACTTCATTGGCTACATTCTGTGCATGTGAGGGCTGTTGAAGATACCCGGCTTTCTCCTTTCCGACCACTTTTCGCAGGGTCGTTTTTCTCGCCGTATTCTACAAGAATATCTGGCAGGCCAGAAGCCTTCCATTCGTATGTATATCACTCTCTATGCCATGCCTTGACCACATAGGAATTTTTGCAGCTTTCTCAAGAACTTTTCTATGAGAATGGCACGGTTTACGATCAGCTTCGCATCCTCAATGATAAATTTGAAGTGGACCCCGAATTACTTCGGAAAGAGGGTCTGGTACGATCAATACTTTCAACCAGTCCGTAGGCTATATGACCAATTCATTTGTAGCCATTCTATGCAGGTAGCTGGGTAGTTCAGCTTCTGACAACGAATCTTGGTTTGGGCGCGACGTTCACGCATCTTCTTCTCTGGAATCGCCATGATATGCGCAACGCATGGACTTGGATGGCGCCATCTGAGCTCAAGCGCATGTTGAAAAACTTCGACATCCGGTTCTGGAAGGACGAAGGCAAGAGAGACCAGGCGGACTTTGATGAAGACATTGACCCTCATTACCGTGAAATGCTTAAGGTAAGCTTTACTCGTCATCATTTATCCTTCGTTGATGTTCTGTAGTATCCTGACGCACCGAATTCGTGGTATTTGGTGTGCCTCATCGTATCTATCATCATGGCGCTCGTTATCATTTACAAAACAGATTCTACACTTCCTTGGTAAATTCTTTGCCCCTTTACTGTTTTACCTCTTCGCTGTGTATTGAATGCGTATCAGGTGGGGATTCATAATTGCGCTCCTTCTGGCCGTCTTGTCTATCCTGTTCTTTGGAACGTTGTACGCTATCACTGGTTTACAATTTATTATCCAACCGTTCGTGCAGGTATGACCTGTGTATAGGGCGCGGAGTCCCAACGGCTGAAATCTGTTCTACAGATGATCGGAGGCTTCATTCATCCTGGCAAACCCATGGCCAATATGTATTTCGTGCTTTTTAGTTATAGTGAGTTGAATCCTGTTGATAAGTTCTTTCTCCCGTTTACTGTCCACGGTAGATTCCGTCAATCAAGCTCTGCTTTTGTCGCGCGACCTAAAGATTGCACAATGTATGTTTTTTGACGTCGTAGAATATTTCTAATTCAGTCCATTTATGGTTCAGACACGAAACTTCCTCCTCGAGCAGCGTTCACTGCTCAAATTATTGGAACTCTTTTCGGAGCTGTTTTGAACTACGGTACGCTGAAAGTATTTTCTTGTATAACTCGCAGCTTATATACATCATATTACCTAGTTCTCATGAACTCCATTATCGACAATCAACGTCCAATTTTACTATCTGTCGAAGGAACAAACATCTGGTCTGGCCAGCAACCGCAACAGTATAATTCGCAGGCCATTGCCTGGGGTGGTTTAAGGTGCGTTACCAATTTCTTGAATATCAAGTGCTCGAATGTAATCATTTTCCTCAGTCACGAGCTTTTTGCCGTTGGACAACGGTATCAATTTGTTGCTTGGGCCTATGTTATTGGGCTATTTGTTCCCGTACCCTTCTGGCTTGCGTATCGATATTTCCCGAAGCTCAGGACTGACTACTTGTATACGCCGGTCATCTGGTAAATGCACCTCTTTTTTCGACACCGAGGTACTAGATAATTCTGACCTTTGAAACTAGTTATTATATCGGGTGGCTCTGCGTTGGCATCAATTCTTCAATATTCACGTACTTCTCGGTTGCTTGGCTTTCACAGTGGTGGTTGAGAACCCGCTATCCCCAGTGGTTCGTAAAGTACAACTATATCGTTGCAGCTGCTCTGGATGGCGGCACACAGGGAAGTGGAGATTGTCCACATCGAGTATCCTTTTGATTAATCATTGATGCACTCCAGGTCATGGTCTTTATATTGTCATTTGCCGTTCAGGGTGCCGCAGGTAATTCACATTTATTCCCTCAGTGGTGAGTCAATATATATCAGTTCAACCTTTTTGCCGAACGGTATCGACGCCTTTCTCAGGTGGGGTGCCAATCAAAATGGTAACAATGCACCTTTCTTGAGTTTCTTCTAGTCTAACGAGGATCACAGGTAACTACGACAGATGTGCCGTGATCGATGCATGATGAGAAATTCTGAGAGATTCGGAATTCCATGGCGCATTTAGTATGATTACAAATACTTACGAGGATCAACTGGTTCTTTTACTATGAAATGTATTTCCACCTTTTCAAGAACACGAGTATACAATGATTCAGCCGGTGCGCTTAGCTAGATGCCTGGAGACCACATGCATTGGCAACAAACGGGCGAGCGTCAGCCTCCCACGCGCTGACCACGTGATAATCGGTATATGAACTGACGTGAGGAGAAAAACCTAGTTTTGTCTGCTACTTTCGTCCACGCTGCCTTATACGGCCACATTTCAGATTTGATAACAATACTACATTCATCCTATGATGCAGGTTCCTCCTAGGACATCAAAGTATCCCGACACATCAGTCTGTGCCCTTTGTAATTTCAGTTTATATTGCATCGCTCATCTCTGTCCAGATATCGCGGCACGATTCAGATTGGGAAGACATCGAAGACATCGAAAATCAGCCGAGGCCGCTTGGTGCGGACTCCTCAGGTTCAGTGCGCATCGGGATATCCTCCCCACAAAGGCGAAGGTTTGTGCACAGGACTACGTACATAGCATCTCCGGCGCGTAAGCAACATTCTGTACCATCGACGCCTTCAAAATCGCGCAAGGCTCCTCGAAGAGTTCTAGCACGCGAAGAAGTTATTGACGGCGCTGTTCAAGGCGCCTCTTTCACCTTCAGATACTTCTTCGACATCTTCCTTACAGCTGTCCGCCTTCTTCGCCGTCCACTCGGACTGCTCCTGTTCCTTTGGCTACTCGCTTTTGTCATCGGATGGGTCTCTCACACCCTTCGTGGTACATTTGCGCCTCTCTGTCTTTTGCCTGGGCTGTATGGTTCTAGATTTTGCGAGGCTCCATCTCCACCTCCTGTTCCTGGAGTACCAGGCCCACCTCGCTGGGCTGATTACCCAAAGCTCATTGATGCACAGAGCACTACCTTCGAGCACCTATTAGATGGTTCAGTAGGTGGATCAGGACTGTCTTTGGAGATCAAAAAAGCAGAAATGGCGACTTCAGATCTAGTGACGCTTGTCCGGGTCAGTAACCTGAAGGCACGGAATACCTTGGGCGACCAATTGAGCGAGTTCGTTGACGACGCGAAGAAAACCGGGCGGGATTTGCAGAGACTGAGTTCCAAGATTGGTGGCGCTGTCGACAAGTAAGTGCCAGTCTGTATCATACATGAGCAGGATGCCTGATTTCTGTGCAGCATCATGGCCGTCAACGACTATGCTCTACATCAAATAGACGTAGCTCACTCCAAGCCGCTCACTATCATGTCTATGTACGGCCTCATTCCTTGGTCGGCTCAAAAGCCGACATATGATGTTGTTACTCGCACTTTCAGCGAGGCCATGGGCGTTCTCTCTAATTCACTGGAACGTCTCGTCCTGGAGGCCGAGGTCAATCTTGCCAACTTGGAGAGGTTAGAAGAACGCCTTTCGACATTGCACGAATTGGTCTCTCGCGAAGATCTTGAGCTTTCTGGTGCCAAGTCTGAACTTCTCGCGGAACTGTGGACTCAACTAGGCGGCAACAAGAGAAAACTACGAAATTTCGACAGCCATCTCTCCTTGTTGATGAACTTGGGCTTGTACAGGAAGAAAGCACTAGCACATGTTGTTGCCGCCCTTCAAGCTCTGAAAAGCATGAGCAGTGATATGGAGGATATACGAGAACGTGTCGCGGCGCCCGATCTCGTAGGCTCAAGCATTCCCATCGAAGTGCACATGAAAAGCATCAAGACCGGACTAGAACGTCTGAAGGAAGGTAGAGTCCGGGCGAAGAAGTTGGAAGAGGACACTATCCGGCGCGTTCTTGGTATATCGGGTTGAAAGTTTGTCCCTATCGATGTAATTATTTGTATCATACATGTACATACTATTGACTATGTAGTCCAAACGACAATCAGAAGATAGATCATCTTACAAATTGCAGTCTCAGAAGGCCTGTCGAAATCGATTTACTGGCCTTTACAATGATGCATGGATGGTATGGACTCGACCGAACCTTAGAGTGACCCATGTTGGCAGTATCATATCAAAAGATCGCCATCTAGAATGAGCGCGTCGAAGCAACATCAGATGCGATATGGAGTACCGTTTTGTTTCCTATGCGCCATCAAAGGATGCAGGTTGAAAAATGAAGTGGGAGCTTACATGAACAAGTCATCGAACTGGGTAGACCTTCACTTAGAAGGCAATTTAGGATGGAGGATATCGTCTAAAAGATCGGCGACCTTTCGGCGGGCCTCGTCCTTTTCCTCTTGTACACTCTTAAGTTCAGCGTCGCGGCGATGAGCTAACTGAGCCTCGTCTGAGAGTAAAAGCAATAGTTTCATGGAGTGGGTGATTGAAAGCAACGAGTTTGCAGCGCGGACCTAGTTCACGATGAGATATGCCAAGGCGTTCAAAATGGTACCGCACCATCGACTCTGCGCGAGACTCTGCTTGGAACGATTCCTGCGCGATGCGAAACTTGTCCTTGTCCCCGATCTTTACGAATTAGACGGGATAAGGAAGCAGTCGGAGAGTAAACTCACGGAAGCCAGGCTAACGAGGTCCACCATCCCGTCAACAAGAGTCTCGACCTCCATATCGACGCGTTTATTCCATTCTTCCTCGATACTATCGAGATACTCTGCTGAGCTCTGATCTATGGAAGCTTGAGCATTTCCACGCGAGATTTTTGCAGTTGGGAGGGCGGAGGGACGTGAGACGTCGGTTTGTGGAATGTCCGCCATGAGGGGTAAAGGAAAGTCACTGTCGGACCGTTTGGACCGGTACATTCTCTTAGCGTCAAATTATAATACCAGAGGATTGCTGAATCTCGTTAGTCGGGTCATTCACTGGACGAACATAATTCTCGAGTAAGACCAGGACATTGTTTGATACACCGTTTGTTCAATGATGTGCATATTTTCACCCACGACAATTGAAAGTACATTTGTAACCAAACGAATTTTCATAATGGATGTAACTTAGAACAGTGTTCACTTGAGAAGGATTTTTAGTTCATGAGGCAGGGATACATATAATGGTACAAGATAAACGGTGAAAGTGACTAGTATAAACCTGGTATCAACTTATAGGGCACCGTGCGCTTATACTCACTCCAAGGCTCGGCATACTAGCACAGTGGTTCAATATCAAGGTAAAATTAAAAAGAACGCAACTCACTCGTTCTTGACAGTACTTATCCAGGCAAGGTATAGCGCGTGTCACGAAATCACGAACGAAGAACACTGTGATCAATCCACCCCAGATCCACCCGCCCGCCGCAAGTGCATATCCTCCTCGCATAAGGATGTGACCAGTGTAATTGATATGCCTCGCCAACGAAAACAGTCCGCCGGAGTAGTTCTTCCCTTTGTTCTTCAGAGCCTTCTTGAACCGTTTCCTCTGAATTTCAGAAACAAGTTCGAGGAGGATTCCGGTAACGTATGCCGTGGATCCAACGACAAGTGGAATGGATGGGAAACTGGGATCGTCTAGGTCTTGGCCTCCGTCGGTGGAAGCAGATGTGAACTTGTTTATGAAGAGAAGAGAGTTGAGGCTATTGAATATGAAGTTGAATGCGCAGATGGGAAGGGCATTTTTCACGGGCATTTCCTGTTCTGCTACCGAGGTGACCCAGAAAATCTGTTTGAGACTGCAGCCTGCGGACATGAGGAAGAGGATGAGGCGATAGGGGGAAAGTCCAGTGCAAGGTTCGATGGGTGTGCCGAGTGGGAGAAGCTCGCCGCCAAGGTAGTTGATGAGCGACGAACCTAGGTTTTGAGATAGAATAGCATGTTGGACGAGGGGTTCAGCGAGTCGTAGGCCAACAAATACTGTCGACCCTAGCGGCGATGGTCGCTTGATTCTGGAGAGGTAGTCATGGAAGAGGTCTTTCTCGGGAGATGACATTCTCGTTAAGCTAGCCAAAGTGAAAACTGGAAGTCGCTTTTAAGACTTGTCTGACACGGCCGGGATGATGTCACGTTTAATTGATTCTCGAGCCGACCGACGCGTTCGACCGGCATCATGTCCCTAGCTGGAAAAGCGGGCCATGGACAGCTAGTTTCAAATTTGAACTTTATGAAGTTAAAGAACTAAGAGGAGTGTTCCGTTTTCATAAACTATGAAAGATTCCAGCTCAATAGGTAGTAACTGCCAATTCTGAGAACGGGATAAAAGGAAAAGCCAGGATTTTAGACAGGATATTGAAGACGCGGAATCTGGGAAGTAGCTTCCATTGGTTCTCAGAATCCAATAATTGTGCCGAGACTCGTTTCCCTGAACGTTTGGACTGAAGTTCTCAGTTTCAGAGGTTGATGCGTGTCGCGCAAACGAATCACACGTGATATCTGCGTGACGGTTATTAAACCCGAAACTCCGACGTGATCTATTTGCGTCCACGGTCCCTCGCGCTGCGTTTTTTCCTCCCAACTACTATCACTCCACCCAGGACTAGAACACTTGTATACACTATGAGCGATAAGTCTTACTCGTACACTGGCAGCGGAACCAATGATCAGGTATGATACTTTCATTAGGAAAAGTGACTTTTTCACTGATCGACTCATATGAAAGGGCAACCATTATTGCAGCCGCCAGGACAACAGTACCGGAAACACTGGTTACCATTATTCCAACACGTAAGTTCTCATCTCCGATGGGATTTCTTAGTTCTGAGATTGGTTTTTTTCAGGGATGGTAGTTATTACTACAAGAACCCCAACGGTTCGACCTACTACGACAATGGAAATGGGTACTCCAAGTATACCTCTCCTGGAGGCCAATCCTACTCTTCTTCATCAAAGAAATAATGGTCCGCTGCACATATATGCATGTCGACTATGATTGATGGTGAAATAGGATTGTCAATGTTGAACAGTTGTTTTGGCTGTCAGTAGTGTAAACTAATTTGCGCTTTTGAACCTAAAGTGAAGTTGCATTTTCAGACAGTTGCGAGACTTACCGTGATCAACTATCAGTGTTCTTTGAAATGATGGTGTTCAGCTGACCTTGCGCCACTTGTCAAAACTGCATGCGGCTGTTCTGGTCTTAATGATGTCATTGTATACTGCGGCATGGGTCGAAATACCTTGAACTCTTTGTTTCATCCTTGTTCATCTTTGTTCTACGACACGAGTTAGTTGAACGTTGAACATGCTACTTACCGATGGCTGAATTATGACCGAAGCTTATCAATGTACACAAGTCCTCGGTATCAATTCGATTGGCTAAGGACATCAATACGCACATATACTACATCGAACGCTCACAAGCCTGTCGTTGTCACCGACGATGTCAGTTTGCAGGAACTTGCGAGGTCAACGCGATATTGTTATCATTTTATCCAGGCACTGATCACAAGCTTGAAGTTTCAATGTTCGGGCATCAGTGATATTGCGAAATACAGATGGATGACCAGGAGAGCTCTGGATATCAATGATTGCAATTATGTGTCACAGTCGTAGGTACCTTTGTTTTTGTTTATTCGATGACGCCCGGAGTCATCACACGAACGTATCCAAGTGGTCATGACATGAGCGCGCACAACCTCACGTTAGATGGTGATCTTGTGGTACCTATGGTTACTCGTGGTTGCCCGAGAACATATCAGTTCACCCCACCCTTCAGACTCCCATTTCAAGTAAAATCACACAGCCATCACAACCCTGTGGGTCGACGTGTGCCATCACCTAGCGCCAACGATGCCGTCCATCCGGTTTTCCCGGAAAGCCGCAGCTGATCCAGAGCTATCCAGAGCGTGTACATAACGCAATCGGCTATCGTGGCATTGAGCCATGCTTCTGGGTTTCCCATTCCTCCTATGTATTGCGTGTATCTGGAGCAGGGCTATCTGATCTAACATTTAGCGATAGGGAATCGGTCGGGATGGCTAATTTTGGAAAGTGTCGTATATCGAAGAGCAACCTTTTCGTCATGTAAAATCTTTGTGTGTGGTGGCGAATGACGCTAGGATAGAACTCCTTATCGCGTCCATGGCCCCATAGATGGCCGGGTCAGTATATTCGGGGATCTTGGCCTGAAAGCATGTGCTGTTGCCGGGAAATCTCCCCCATAGGGTCCTTCAGCCGTATGGCTCATCTTGATCTGCGATCTTCTCAGGCACGATATAAGATGAGGATGTCGTGGAGATGGTAGGGACACATGCCAGTGAGCGAGAATGGATTGCACATGGTGATTGAACGTTGAACCATGCGTGTGGCATATAACTTGGATGGTGGAAAGGCCTGCGGGCTGGCTGCGGACGATGTGGAAGGTCAAGTATCGAGACAATAGATAAAACCGATCTTATGCATGCAGGTTCGATTTGGGACTCCGCCTTACCAAGATCCAGCGGTTGTTGGCATTTTCACCGTCAACTTTTTCTCCTGCTACCATCAGCCACCTCGTCTTCGCCGCCGCTGACAGCGCCGAGCCCTGCAACGCCGACGGCCCTTGTCTGCTGTGCGACTTATATTTTCTATCTGTCCCCAGTCTGTTCATGTGTTCTCCTTTCAGCGCAAGATCCGCCCTCATCGGGAGATACGCCGATTCAAAAGCATCTCCTGATCACAATCTCACTTTTTGCGAGACATGGCCAGCCATCTCTCTGCCCAGCACAGCAGATATCCCCACTCCAGCCCCCAAAACAATCGTGAGGAAGACGCCCTCCGTCTTCCGTCTATCAGGGACTTGGGCTTTCGCTACCCCTCTCGCCGTGCTCAGGACCCCCAGGAATCTCCTTCTCACGCCTCTCCAGCCAGCATCGCCCCGCCAGACCCTTCGATTGGTCGTGATGCCCAGGATAATTCCGCAAGATGGGCTCGCTCGACTCTCCCGGTTCAAAGTCCTGTTTCCGTGCCTCCACATCTCCAACAGCACCAACCACAGCACCATCATCATCAGCAACAGCTCACACCACCTCTTTCTGCTGGTCATGAACCTCTGCAGCTGAAAAATGAGTATTCCTCAAAACCTGACGGCCCCTTTATGACTCCCGGACTTCCCTTATCAGCGCAGCCGACACCTGTTCATGGGTCTGTAACCATTGGCCCTGGCCCTAGTACCCGAGGCGACGAGCCAGATCAGTCCAAGAGGCGTCGAAGCTCAGGCAACATGAGCACTCCTCGTGATCAACGCAGCAGTCATGTAAGTAGTTGACTTGGCTTGTATGGCCATGTTCTTTGTCAAGTGCTGACGAATTGCCGTTCTAGACCGCTTATCCCCCTCATTATGCTCAGTATCCGCCTTCTCAGCCCCCGCAACATGGTTACCAGATGCAGCCGCCGATGTCACACCCCGGTCCTCCTGTCCAGCAGCCTATCGATCACGTCGCTGCCCAACAGGTGGCTCCGCCTCCTCATCCTGGATACTCTACCTACTCACCGCAGTACCCTCCTCCTCCTTCTCGCATTCCACTCCACTCTGCTCCACAGCAGCAACAGATACCACCTACAGGAAATCCATATCCACCTGCGCCGGTCCCGCCTCCGCATAGCCCGTGGGAGCAGTCTCACCATGCACAACCACCACATCAACATCAGCCGCCACCGCCACCACAGCTTCAGCAGCCTCCCCCGCACATACCGCCTCCTCAGCATACTCCCCAGATTCAACACCCCCCGCATTCTGTGCCTCACCACCCACAACCACAACCGCCGCCGCCACCACCCTCATTGCTGCCTCAACACCATCACATGCATCCACAACACCCGCAACATCATTCTCAACAGCCTATCGCCCCTTCCCCTTTGGGGCATTCTCAACCACAACCCCATCAGCCACCACCTCAAATACAGCAACCACAAATACCCTACGCTAGGACCACCGCTATTGTTCCGATTGATACTCGTAGTCAATACCCTGTCGTTGATGAGAGGATGCCGCTTAACGTCCGGGATAGCACAATGAATGAGGTTAGTGCTGTCCCCTTCTGTTCAGCTCCATCTGAGTTTATTTCTAGATCATGAAGCATTGTCAGGTCTTGCTTGACTTTGCTAGTCGATATGGTTCGTCCCAGAATCTAGCTATGAGCTAAAACCAGGGTACTGATACATTGCTCCGTCAGCCCAAATCCAGCAAAGTATTCCGGACGTCAGTCCCCCGCCGGACGAGATACAGCAAATGTCCCATCTCGCTGCGGAAGTCGTCCGACTCCTGGAAGAGTATCGTCGGCTCAATCTTCCTGAACCCGACCACGTCAAAATGGACAGTGCGATGGCAATGACGCCACCTGATGATCACCGGCCTCCAAAACGGCCCTGGGAAGACATGTCGCAGGACGAAAATTCTAGTCTGGTTGAATCTGCGTTCGCCGAGGTAAATCTACAAACTGTCGCGTTATTTACGCTGTCTCTCAAACTATTCTCAGCAACAATATCCTACTCCTGTCGAAAATAAGCTCCAGTCAACTGCCGAGCAGGACATGGAAATAATTCGTACAAAACGAGCTACTGCCGGTGGTTCGGGGTCCAGCACTCAGCCGAAAAGCAAGTATCGAAAAAGAAGTGTGAGTATCCCTTATCACCGCTCTGACCAAGATCTTCGGCTGACCCTGGGATCGTCTTCTCAGCGGGCAACCCCTCCAGGGAAGTGTCATTCCTGCAATATTCGGGAGACGCCTGAGTGGCGGCGCGGACCCGACGGGGCCAGGACTCTGTGTAACGCTTGTGGACTCCGTGAGTTCTTTCAGACCCGTTTTTAAGACGTTGACTTATGTCGTACATCATCATCACCAGACTATGCGAAACTCCAACGTAAACGGGACAAGCAAGCGGGGCCAAATGGTGAAGCACTACCGCGCATCGACATGGAGACTCTCCGTCAATCCGCACGTGCGGCTGAAATCGACAAGACTCACTCGCGGTCCAAGAACGGACGTTCGCATCAACCGAATGAGTCGACTTCACCTATGGAGCCTGGCACACCACTGCAGCAGCAGCAGCAGCATCACCAAGGCTCTTTCCAGCTCGTCCCCATGACCGTCACTCAAGATCCTGTGTCTGCCCCGCCACCACAGCAACAACAGTCCAATTTAGGAAGTGCGCCTACCCCGCCGTGGCAAACATCTGTCCAGCCTCCTTCAACCGTCCGCGCCTATGCCCCTGATCAACACCAGCACCAGTCCTTCATGAGAACATCTCATCAAGCAACCAATAATACCCCAGCGCCATAATATCTACGATATCTTCTTGTTGCTGACAGCCTCTTACTTATTCTGTTGGTATAAACCCTATTTGCTCCTCCATCATATGTCTATTCGCTCTTTTACCCACAAGCTTCTGTCTCTGTTTTATGTTTTGCCTGTATAACGGCGCTACCTTGAACCTCGTCCAACCCTATGAAGAAGCTTCCTGCAGTAATCTTGTCTTTGTCCAACTTTGCACATAGCAGCATTTTTTCTTCCACGTACTGCAATTCAGATTAATCGCGCTTCGTTACATCTAGTACCTTCACCCACTATCAATACAATCTTTATTTTTGTTTAGTTCGTATTTTTTGTACGTCTTCAAGGCTTCCCCATATGTGTGCATGGGTAAATTATAGATCAATCAATTGACCTTCAACTTCTCTCAGGTCTGTCTATGTGCGTACGTAGAGGTAAATTAGGCTTCACAGGGATATCAAAAATCGTCAAAGACCGCGAGGTAGATCATTCGCAGAATATCGATATCTTCCGATCAACTATATCATACTAATCTGACGTTGTGAAAACCTTACGAAGGTTTCTTCGAATGCAATGTTTCGTAACGAAGGTACAGATGTACGATGGTCTCTCAAAGGAGACAAGGGCGGAAGAGGTTTTGAATCTAGACAGAATCTGAGATTGCCGACCTATAAGATACATACATCGGACGAGGGAATCTGGAGAACTGTTCTATAGTGGGTACAATTCCAGGGACAGTACTCCTGAGCACTTGAGTGCCTACAACGATTCGCGAAGCAATGAGAAACAAAAACCAGGATCAGGATCTTTCTTCCATCTCGACGACCCGGCGAGATCAAGAAATGGATTGCAGATCGATTATCACGTACCATAGTTGAGGATCGATCGGGTCATCTCCGATGTGCATTTACCGATCCCCTCAAGCTCTTGAAACGTTATGCGTAACATTACAGCAGAGTTGATATGATTTCGAGAATAGAGATAGAGAACCTTGTATACAATCGGGTAGGCGAAGGTTAATCATTATATCCACGTCTCGTGGATGCTCCAATAGGATTTTGCTCCACTTTGATACCCTGCTGCTCCCAAATCACCAGCTGACGATCTCTAGCCTGCTTACCAGTCTCGCGTTCATAGTCAGCGACTGAGGTTGGCTTTTCGCCATGAGGGGTCGCACGAAGAGCATGGCGAATCGCAGGCCAGAAGTCGAATGTCGCAGAGTGTGTCACGATCTGCGCAACGTGTCAGTGCTTCTACGTCATCCCGAAAATATGGCTACACGCGCACCCTATTATCCCAGACAGCAACAGAGTTTGGTTCCCACTTAAAGCGGACGTGAAAGTCGGGATTATCGCTGATCTGGTGGAAAAGGAAGTTAAGAATAGCGTCTGATTCGGCCTTGGGTACTCCAATGATGCGGCGTGTGAATCCTGACAAAACGGAAGGGCGTTAGAACGTGGAAGAGTTCGGATGAAATAGCTCCTCGATGATTTGCTTACCTGGGTTTACATATACACTCTTCCATCCGGTAGCCGGGTGGACACGCACGACAGGGTGAACGGTCTCGATTTCCTGCCTCCGGACATGAAGCCCTGCAGCTCGAGCACCCTCTGCCTGCGCAACGGCGCTGTGAAGGGCAGTCAAGCTCTCAAGGTAGGTTTGGAAAGCAGGACTGAGAGAGGAATATAGCGCGTATCTTAATTTTAGATAGTCAGTGGATGATACCAGCATTTTAGAGTGGGTGATAATTACCCTGAACTCCATAATGTGTCGCCGCCGACTTCTGGCCCAGTGATGACTTTGAGAGAGGTCGTACTTGGTGGCTGAATTTCATACGACACCTGTTATTACGGTCTATCTTAGAACGAGCGCGAGTTGACTGTGGGAAGACGTACGTCTGAGTGCCAGAGCTCTAGTTTAGTGAAGGCAGCAGGGTTTGGACGACGGGATGCATCGTTGTAAACGACTGAGGTTAAAGATGAGTAAGTTCTAACTACAGGAAAATATTATTTACCATGGACTTCTTCTAGACCATTCTTGGGAATTGGAGTCGTTGCATGCTTATGGAGTGGACCAAAGTGGCGAGCAAGACCGAGCTGTTGCTGGATATTGATTTCTTGATCACGGAAAACTTTCAATGGAAGACGTCAATCATGTATACTTTACGATATAACAATACGAATGACTTACACACAACGCCACGTTCAGCAACAAGAAGAGCTCTAATCCATGATTCAATAAAGGTTTGAGTCAAAGGATGAACAAGCTCACAGTTCATCCTTTTGGGCATCGGATAACTGCCTAAGGTCGATGCCCAGGATCTCCGTGCCAATTGCAGGAGTCAGATGCTTAACCTTCTGAGCAGCATTGAATAAGTTTCGTTTGGAGGTATCCGCAAACAGTCCCTGTTCTGTCACCTGGACTTCAGTCAGAGGAGGCCAGTCGACTTTTGGGAAGGTAGGCTGGTCATGGCACGTTATGAGAAGCAAAAGAAGAAACCACGACAAGCTTACTTTAAATTCTGCGAACTTGTAATTGTTATTTCCGTCGTCTGCAATGGATAGAGAGTGGAAGCGATTCAAAACTTGACCATCTGACTTCTGCTGAGTCTTGATGTCGACCACAGTAGATGTGGGGGTTTCGTTGACTGCGACGGGTGCCATTGGATTCGATGAGTCGAGTTCATCCATGCCCACGCTTTTTATAGATTCCGTGACGAGACGTGTCGGCGCAAATCCCCTAAATCATTGCGTGATATTGCAAACCAAGAAGATATCTATCTGACTAATAATTGGAAATATTCTCCCACAGATTGCTCATACTTGCGCGATTCAAGAGGTGACTTAGATAGCTCCTGCGTCATTGGTGAAAATCTGTCGACTAGTGACTTCCGATGATAGCAGCTCTAGTGAGCGGGTCTCGACAGAACAATAGACGGTTCACCGAGATTCTTCGCAGAGCAGCAGGATTTCAGATCCCAGAATACCCTCAGAGTAGGCAACAAGATTCGTCGCGTCACGCGTTTGGGTGAGAATCTCGTCGGGCTATCTCGTCATCGTCCCTCCGTACCTACCAGTGAACAGAACCATAGATACACAAGAGATAAGATAATCACACCACAGAATATCTGGATAAATTCATTATATGTACTTCTCTTCGTCCATATCGTCGAAAGGCCAGTGTGCTTCGACCTCGGCACGTTTTGCTAGACCTCGACCTACGACAGACACACGGAAGAAAAACACAATTTCAGGAGCATGTCGAAGAACAAATAGCAACTGAATTAATCAACCTATGACAGATACGCTTGCCTTCATGCTCAGATTCACATTCTGAATCAACTTCCAACTGCAGCTCAGTCAATTACTCCTTATGAGGGATGCAAGCGCAAACCAAATGTCTCTTATCTCAGATACACGAAAGAAAGCGCAATGAGCCTAGATCAAGATTTTTTGTAGCCTCTTCAACCTGTCTACGTCATGCATCAGCGCCAGACTCTAAGGATTCGGATTTGATGCGACACAAATTGCCACCATGACACCAATGTCCGGTTTCATCGCACGTATACCGCAAACGCGACAATTTCGAGACAGCAGATTATCGATTTCACGGAGTGCAACGATGTCCCGTTGTTCTCCTCACTCGGGCCGAATATTGTTGATCTCTGCACACCGAAGTTGGTCCTCGAGGGTGGTGAAGGGGAAAGTAAGTAGGACACGTGTTCCATTCGATATGGTGTCCATAAGATGAGGTACGCTCAGGGGTCAAATGGGTTCTGCAACTGCGGTTCTTTAGATGAAGGTTTCTCCAGAGGACGAGCTGACAGTGATCATTGTGCTCAAGTTCCTGTGAACAGAGTTGCAGTCATCCAGATGAAATATCGTTGGAACGTGAACATGCCATACCACGCTACTTGTAGTTCCTGAGAGGTCTTGAGTCGGAGTATTCGCTTAGTACTCCGTCTGTGTGATTCTGTGTGAGTACTAGTTATACATAATCAATTCCGCTTGACAGACACGTGATCATGTTACTCGCTAGTCAACGAGAAGTCAACGAGTCCTCGAAAACACGACGCCCACTACTCATATAAGCTACGGTCCGTGCCTTCGGCACGGGCCTGTAGCTCTTGCTAAGTACCAGACCCAACCTCACTTTGTTCAGTTAGGTCCTTGATATTCTAACTCAATGCTAAGTCCCAGATCCAACCTCACTTCATTCAGTTAGGTCCTCGATATTCTAACTTAATGCTAAGTCCCAGACCCAACCTCACTTTGTTTGGTTAGGTCTTTGTATTTGTTAATTCAATGCTAAGTCCCAGACCCAACCTCACTCTGTTCAGTTAGGTTTTTGTATTTGTTAATTCAATGCTAAGTCCCAGACCCAACCTCACTTCGTTTGGTTAGGTCCTTGTATTTTGTTGACTAAGTGTTGCTTTTCTCTTACAATTCAGTATACTGAGATTTCATGGATAAATCAATCATGTATCTATATTACATCATCAACAAAATACTACAATGTCCACTGGTATATATTAGAGATGCTAAAAATGATAAAAGTTAGTACTAACCAAGAATTATTCAAACTGTCACACTTACATTTGTAAACCATTAAGAATATTTATACTACACTGTCAGGCTATATACATTAGGTGCTGAAGTTCATAGAAGTTAGCAATTTGTTGCCTGAAACCAACAAAAGTCACACTTACACTTGTAAACTATTCAGGATTTCTTGATAGACAATATTTGCAGTCTTTCTTGATGTGTTTTCTGGGTCCAAAATGACTTTGATATGATCTCCTGATGTGCACCAAGAAAGTGCAACATAAAGTTGGCCATGTGCAAAAACTCCTGATCAAAAGTCCAATCCAACATGCTTGACTGATTGACCCTGAGACTTGTTGATTGTCATAGCAAAGAACAATCAAACTGGGAATTGTCTTCTGTGGAATGGAATTGGTTCTGGAAGTCCTTAAGTGGGCAGTACATAAATGACACCAAAAACAATGAGAAAGACAGAGGACTAAGAATCACCTTTGATGTTCTGGGAATGCTGGAACTAGTATACAATGATATACAAACCCATGGCTTAGAAGGCGAGTCAAGCTTTGTGGAGGGATGGATGTGCCTCCTGTATAAGAAAAACAAAAGAACTGAGATTGCAAACTACCACCCAATAACATGCCTCAACACAGACTACAAAATATTAATGAAGTCACTAGCAACTTGTATGTCCAATGTGATAACTGACCTAATACACCCTAGCCAGGTAGGATTTATACCAGGAAGGAGCATTTTGGAGCAGACTAAGCTGATACAAATGATGATGCATTATGCAGAAGCTAGGGAAGAAAATGGACTGATAGTAGCACTGGATCAGGAAAAGGCATATGATAAGATTGACCATGAATATCTGTGGAGAATGCTGAATGGATTTGGGATTCTGCAACTCTTTGTAAACACAGTCAAGACCCTCTATGAAAAAGCTGAGATTAAGATGATGATAAATGGCATATTGAGCACCCCATAAAGAGTAGCAGGAGGAGTAAGGCAGGGAGACCCCCTCTCCTGCCTACTATTCAATCTGGCAATTGAACCCCTTGTGGAAATGCTAAGAGGGTCAAACATGAGAGGCTTAAAAATTCCAGGTACTCAAGAAAAACTAATAGCAAACCTTTTTGCTGATATACCACAATATTCCTCTTGGTATATGATGATATGAGTGTCCTGAATGATATACTTGAGGACTGGTGCATTGCTGCAAGGGCAAAGTTCAATATCACCAAAACCAGAATACTGCCAATTGGAACTAAAAATGATTCCATGAAGAGGTACTGAGGGAAAGGAAGCTTAGACACTGGGATAACAGATACTGGATAACATTCACCTAGTCAAGGATGGAACATCTATTAGAATCTTGGGAGCCTGGTTTGGAAATGAAGTGGACCTGAGCACCCCCTGGACAAATGTTCTAGCAAAAATTAATAGAAGCCTTGCAAGTTGGGAGAAGAGCAACCCTATGATGGAAGGACAAAGGCACATTGTACAAATGGTCATAGCTGGTATGACACAGTACCTCATGCAAGTGCAAGGTGTGCCCATGGCAGTGGAGAACCTGCTAACAAAAGAGATTGATGAACTTTATGTGGGCCAGGAAGCATTCACTGGTTAATGCTGAAACAATGTACAGACCACAAACTGAGAGTGGGAGAGCACTGTTAGACCTGTGGAAATGAAACAGGGCAATAGAGATTATGTGGCTCAAATTATACCTGAGGCTTGGTGGAGATAGGCCAATTTGGGCATATGTAGCAGATGCGATAATGGTGAGAAGCATATCAAGAACAGAAGAAAAAGTAGATGGCAGAGTAATGAAGAACCCTCTACTCCAGACCTGGAAGATGAGAATCCTCCCTGCAAGAGAGGCTTGCCTAGATACCATGAGCCTAATATGCATGGAAAGAGAGTACAATGTATGTACTGAAGAAATTGCTGTTAGCAGAGCAGTGATGCAAGAACTCCCAATATGGTACCATTTTGTTGCAGACCAGAAATTGAAAAGAATGAATACTGGCAAAGTTGCAGAGTGCCTAAGGTCAAACCACAGAATTAGAACAGTGAATGAAGTGGAATCCCTCTCCTCCTGCCTAAAGTCTGGAAGGCACTACAAGATGGATGGATATAAGTGTGAGGAGTGCATGGAGATTGAGAACAAGACCAACTGCCTCCACCCCCAATCCTGTGTGGAGAGGGCAAGAGCTATGATAGGCACCATTCCTAACAAATGGAACCCAGTGTCAGATCACCCCTATGACCATCCTGGCAAGATGGAGAGCATGCTGGAATACATGGACAGAATTTGACCCCAGCCAAAGTGTAGTGGAGAATGTAGAAGACATTTTCCAAATTTTTACAACCAGCCCATGGTATGATCCAGTATATGTATCAGGGAGACCTTCTACACAAGAACTGCCACTAGAAGCCTTTGGAGTAGGAGAAGAAAATCAGGAACTGACACTCAATGCAGGAGTAGTCTTCAGTGGCAGGGATGACCTGAAACAAGGAGCAAAATGGCTGAGCCCTACAGAGATAAGGTATGATAGAAGCACCCTGCTGGCAGTTCTGCTAGCATCAATGAAATACAGTATAAAAGCAGACCTAACTATAAATGTTAGGTCAAATGAAACTCTGGGAGCACTAACAGGGAGGCTGGCTGAGAGAGAGGATGCTGGTTTCCTTGAGTACAGGAATGCAGAACTAATAAGGGCAATCCTTGGGCACCTGAGGATGCATACAAAGAGGATAACCATTAGAGATATTACAGACTCAGCCAAGTCCTCACTGGAATATGAAGCAAGGAAAGTGGATAGAAGGGCAGTAGACCACCAGAGATTACTCATGCTGTCCCCAATCCCAACTGAGCTCCATCTCATGGGGGCAAAGCTATCAAAAATCACCTAGGCCAAGGCCTACAAATGGCTAAGAGAAATGTTGCCACTCATGAAAAGAAAGAGAACTATGAAAACGATGAAGAAAATAAGAGACACTATTGAGGAGGTCTGTAGCAAGAGACCAAGTGAGAAACAGGTCTGGAAAAGCCTGAGGAACAAGGACTTCTTAAGACAGATGAAAATCTTCCTATGAAAGAGCATGCACAATGCCTATAAGGTGGGGTCATACTGGGATTGCTCAAACATGGAAGCAGACCTTCAATCAAGAGGCACATGTAAGCACAACAATGAGGTGGACTTGCTGGACCATATAATCTCTGAGTGCCAAAGCCTGGGCCTGTGACGGGATAAAACACTCTGTGGGTGAACCCAGCAAGAGCAGGCTAGCACAGGTGACAAGCAAGAGTCAAAGGGGCAGAACAGCAGCTAAGAGTTGAGCAAGAAGGCAAGCATAGCAAGCAAGGCTAAGATAACGACACTGGGGTTCTCACAGTTGGTCTGATGGATAGGCCAGGAAGACACTGCCATTGTTCAGTCTGAGGATATCCTATCCTGCAGACTCCTATGACTAATGCTATATGTGGTAAGTGGCCTGGGTATGCTAAATAGTAATGACTAACAATACATCAAAAGGGAAAATAGAGTGCAATGACTATAAAGGGCTGACCTACTACTGATTGAAGGGTGCAGGGGCTTGGCAGCTGGTTGATCAGATATGCTAGAGATGATGCTATACCTATGACTAAGGCTGGATAGAGTCTGAGTTATCTAATAAGAGTTGTCCCCTTACAGGGCCAGGAACTGATATGGGAATTGGTGGGAAACCTGTAGCTGCTCTGGATAGGGAACACCTTCCCAAAACAGAACATGAGTCCTGTAGTGGGCAGACTGCTGATAACTAAGAAGAATGAAAAAGGACAGCATTCAAAGGGCCTCACATACCTGTTTCAAATCCTAGTTATAGATACCACATACTTAATTTGGACCCTGCAATGTGAGAGAGTCATTCAGAATCAAGATATCCCCCTCACAAAGGAAGAAATCAGAATAGGTGGAACAGATCAGTAGCAAACAGAGTGAACTTGGACATCAGAATGATGGAAAAGTGGCTAGGCAGCAAATCAATTCAAATGACCCTAGTCAGGGACACTTGGCAGGGCACCCCTTTTGAAAAAGATATACCTAGCTTTCTAAATGGGGAGCCCACAAAGAAGAAGGACAGCAGGGTTTTAGTGGGTATTTGGCTCTGAGATAGAGCAGGGGTGGGATGATGCATGTAGGAGGACATGAGTCCCATACTTAGAGCATAAGAGCTGGTCCTCATGGTGAACTAAAATAGCAAGAAATGGAATTTAACCTGGTTGAGACTCCAGGTGCAAGCTAGTGGGTGAGATGGACATGCCCAGGGCATGGCTGTAAACACTGTATCAATGCTTCACCAAAAAAAAAAAAGGTCCAATCTAATATGCTTGACTAATTGACTCTGAGACTTGTTGATTGTCATAGCAAAGGACAATCAAACTGGGAATTATCTTCTGTGAAATGGTATTGGCAAATCTTCTTCAGAGACATCCATGTTGATTCTTGGAATCAAAACAATTGATCCTGCAAATTTGGCATCCTCACTGATGATCCAACATCTAAGAACTTTAGTGCTGATGTGGGTGACAATCATTCTTCCTCCATTGCAAAGTCCTTTAGTTGTATCCAGATTCTTGAACAGCATGACAGGAACACCAATCTTCAGAGCCAATGTAGTCAAAGGCAAACTGTTGGCTCTGAGAGAGTTGAGGTATTCCATGGGATACCATCCAAGGCCATTGGGATTCCTATCATTAGATATGATAGAGTCTGCACTCTGTAAGATTTTCTCTTCTCCTAGACATTTCTGCAGAACTTCTGAGTTGATAGCCTCTACATTAGAGTTTTTGTCAGAAAGAATGGTATAGTCCAGGTAATATTGATCATCTTGATGGTGATCAATATGAGGATAAGTGGAAGAGATCAATCCAGTGACAGAATTGTCATCACAGATCATAGTTTCTGGAAGTTGTACTGTTTCTCCAAGCCCAAGATTTTTTCCAGCACCAACATCCAATAAGCAAGCTGTATGAGCAATGTTATCAGAAGTCTGATCCAATCTCATGTTTTGAACCAAGTAGTGGACTTGAATCTGATCCTAAAGTCTTCTTCTTTTAAGTGAAGGAGCAATCATCTGCTGCCTGAGTCCTTGTTGGATAACTGGGAGAGTTTGCCAAAAATCTCTTCCAAACACCACAGTCACTCCACCAAAAGGAACATCCTGTTCCAGGATGTCTCTGAACCCTTGATCCACAGAGTCAATGGCATTTTTGTATTGCATTGGGACTTCATCTTAGATGACAACTTTGGTCTGGAGTAAGAGTTGAGGCAACTGAGTTCCTCTCTTGATATTGGCAATGGATGTATCCAGAGCAGGAATGGGGATGTTAAACCTTGAATATGCAGTTCTACTACCCTCCAGCAATAAGGCAGCCATTCCAGATGATGCTACACATAATGCCACATCTCCATTGGACCAAACAGTAGAAGCCAAAGTGTTGCAGACAAATATTTTGCTACATCCACCTGCACTGTGAATGAATATTATCTTGCCTAAGTTGTTGTCCACAGAGTCCATAACTTCATTAAAGGCTCCCAGCAGTTCACCATTAAACCTGGCCTTGTTTTCATCCACTCTTCTCTTCAACTCCTCAACATCATAATCTGTTTCTTCTTGCAAAAGTCTATTCCCTAAAATCATTTGATCAGTATCAATGTCAACTCTTTATGCAATGTCCAGCTTACCTAGAATCACATTCCAAACCTGTTGGGGTTCTGGCATGTTGGGAAAGTCTTGAAGAGTCTTGCCAAAATTCTTCAAGTTGTCATTGATCAGATGAAGGTCATAGTCATAGACATCTTCATTAGTAAAGACTCTGTCTCTGTACTGCTAGATATTCTCCAATCTGCATTGAAGGTCATTACAAATGAAGTGCTTGAATTTGTCCCATAGAGCCTCTGGAGTGGTAGGAGCACAGTGGAATAGAATAGTGCAAAAGAGCTGTCTGAGACACTGCTGGCACTGGAACCTGTTTCCGCCAGAAAAAGGGACAAAGAAGTGTGTCATGCCATTTCTAGGTCCTTTTTCCTTGTGAAATATATAAATAATTTCTTATTTCAAAAGTTAGGAAAATGCATAACTTTTTCCAGACTCTTTCTAGTGTTAGAATGATATCTCTTGGCTATTTCTTTTTCATCAGAAACAGTCTAGAATTTTTTAAAATATTTCATTGCCTGTTTCTAAAAGGAAAAGGAATTGAGTTTGCTGCAGAAACAAGACTTCTCATGTTTTGACCTATTTCTTCCCATGTTTCTATTTGGTAATTGTCTCCTTTTTCTTGAGGAAACAGAAATTGTAATTGAAAACAAATTTACAATGGGAATATTGAAAAAAAGAAATATAATACATATTTCCATCAGGAAATGTCAAAGAAACAGAGATCGACTCGATCAGTGAGTTGCTAATGGAGTCAATCTGGGACTCACACAAGACTCGACAATGACACGAGTAGGGATATGATAGATCAGTTTGGTATACACAGAGTCACTAAGTATGGTCCAAAGCATATACAAGCTGACCCTCTCATACTCCTGCCTTTGCCCTTGCCTCTATTATCCCTCCACATATCCACTGCAACAACAAACTGGCCGCACCCATACACATAACAATAAATGCCCACACTCCCACCAAACCAACACCTCTGAAAAACCACACTATGAGCAATGCTTGGAATACTGCAAAGGACATCAACATCACAGTCACAAGGACTGGAAACATGAATGACATACAAGCGTAGAGTAAACAATAAACAAGAGAAAGATAGATAGTGATAAGGATCAAAACAGGTTCCAAAGAAAGCATGTAGAAGGGATGGAAAAGGATATGGTGTATGACACCCCCGATGGATCAGTCTTGCTTCTTGTGCTCAGCATAAATGTCCTTGTTGACCACAGAATCTACTTTTTGTAGCTATTTCACCTTAGTTACATCAATGATTCAGAAGGAAATTGTCACGACCCATCCCCTGAACCCCCGCACATCGCCCATCAACCCCCCAAACCCCCAAAAAACCCCCAACGCTCCGCCAAACTTCCGCCTATGCCCCGTGCCTATTTCGGCTAACTCCGACGCCTCCCCGGCTAACTCCGACGCCTCCCCGGCTAACTCCGACGCCTCCCCGGCTAACTCCGACGCCTCCCCAGCTAACTCTGACGCCTCCCCGGCTAACTCTGACGCCTCCCCGGCTAACTCCGACGCCTCCCCGGCTAACTCCGACAGCCCTCTGGCCAACTTTGGTGCCTTCCCTGCAGCCACTGACACTTACCCTGGATCTCCCAAACCCCGAGAACCACCCCCGCTGTTCCTGATCTTTGCCACCCATCATCAACTCAACACCCTGGTTCCTCCGACCTATTCCGGGGTATCACGACAACCTCGGGGCGACCCACATTCCCCAATGATCCCATCAACATATCAGCGCAGCCTGATCCTTGATCGCAACTGACACCCGCCCACTCCGTTGAGCTCCGCCAAGCCCCGCCGCCGCAGCCGATGTACCCCGAAGTTCTCCGGTAGTTAGTATATAAGCTGTCGAGTAGCTCTTCGTACTCTAGTCTTGATATTGCTTAATGTTACCTATGGTCTGATTGTTTCCTTTTTGTGTTTCGTGTCTCGTTCTCCTTATCTCAGTCTCCCGGTCTTATCTCAGTCTCTCGGTCTTATCTCAGTCTCCCGGTCTTGTCTTGTCTCCATTTTGTTATCGTTCTCATTATCATTTCGTATCTCCACTCAAATCTACTCTTGTTCCATATCAACCCCATTCCATTTTGTCTGACGCTGTCTCGGTGACTCCGTCTGGCCGTTGTGCCCAAGTCTTCACCAACCTAAATGACCTCATGAACTCCGCGATTATGATTACGAACCCCGACACTCCTTCACCAGGTCTGAACCTTGCTCTTCGCTCGGTCCCGGACTTCATCAACTCCAAATGATCTCCCATCAAACCCCAGCTCTGTTCCCATTGATCACACAGCCGCCTACTCCTTCGCTTTCGCGAATCTCCCATACAGTCTTCTGCCTGAACCCCGCCAAGACCATCTCATTTCCTCGCAACCCGACTTCTCTGGACCTCCCCGGATCTGTCCAGATCACATCCCACCAACTATCTGCACAAGCCATCAGTGCCCGGAACGTCTTCGAGTGTTCGGTTACCAATGCAGGGGAATCACGCCTGCCTAGTAAGGACTTGCCCAGTGCAGCTGAGCCCCTGAGGTCAGCGGAACCTGACAGAAATATTCAGATAGGTGAAGAGCGATATGATGATTGGGATGACACTGATAATATGGGAATAAGATCTTCAACTGTTTGCGATACTCAACTATATGAAACATATAGGTGTCAGCATGTTGAGGAGATGTGACTTGGGAAGATGCAATGACAATAGCAGATAAGAGATGCATCGTGAGCTCAAGTAGTTCCTTTTGACGTCGGAGCATAGCACCTTCTGAGTCTGGATAACTACTCCAGATGCAAATGAAAGTGACTGGGAGGTATAATGACCCACTAATGCACCACCAGTCCGATTTAAATTTCAACTCATCACGTGTAAATGAGCGACTTGCTCCAAAAGTAACACCTGCTTTCTGATCATTTATTTGGGGGTTGCTGCAAAACTCAGCACCATTACCAGAAAGATAGAATTTGATAATAACTGCTGCCTACAAAACTATGTATGCACGCAAATCATTACAGTAATATTACTCTCCACGCATCCACAACGTTCACTTTCAATGCATGTTAATCAACGTTCAACCAGTGAGACATCAGACTCCTAGATACTAGTCTAATCATCTACATCACTACTGCAACTAATGTCAACAACAAGCTGGTGAACAAAATAGAGTACTTACTTGTAATATGATTGGCGCAATGATCTACTATGGCATGATGATGTGGAATAGCGTGATGGTCCAGAGTTGGATGATGTAGCCTGATGCAATGATGCAGTATCTGACAATGTAGATGGCCCAGCATGTGGCAGGCCTCCAGAGCATGGCAGGTCAGTGCCCAATGGGCCGCTAAAATCAATGTGACTATTGATACACACTGGGTTAAGAACAGGGAACATACTCTTCAAAGACAGGGAGTTCAATGGGATCTTGAACGTTAAGGTGCTGAAGCTGATTAGGACATCTTGAGCTGAGGAAATCTGGGCTGTAGATATTCTGAGGTAGTCCCATGATGGGGTGATCCTGGATAAGTGGTGGGGCACTTTTGCGCTCTCTTAACCTGAAAGGCTTTCTAGGCAGGTTGTTTCCATAGCTGTTTGTGGTCTCCTGGTGACTATCAATGAACTGGAGGAGCTCTGTGACATGCTCATTGCGCCATGGTTGATGTTGAACAATGAATGTGTTGCATCCTTCATCTGAGGATTCATCAGAACTCTGTCCTTCTGTTCTGAGCGAAAGAACAAGTTGAAGAAGTGCCTCCCAAATATTGCTATCAGGTCCCACAAGCATTTCTCTGCAAATTTTCTCTTGGGAGCAGAAAAGCTATGGTACCAAGCCTTTAACAAAGTTGTAGCTTGATGAAAATAGGAAACACTTACCGTTAACTGGCAATCCTGTACTCGGCCCCTTGCCAATGCAATCAGATGTTGCCTCTCTGCTCATTGGGTTGCTTGCACTTCTGTCTCATTTGATCTAGGGGTTTGGTGCCTGAGTTCTTTCTTTAGAGTTTCTAAATGCTGAAAGAAGTGTTTCTTTATGCTCTTCTTCATTTTGTCATCAAGTTCATGGTCCTCAGTTAGAATATGATCTATAAATTGTTCAGCCAGCGAATCATTCCATGAACAAAATATGTCGTCCCAGTAAGGATGGAAGGGAACCAATGAGGGAGTGGAAATCAAGCCATTGTCAAAGTTCTCAATGTCATCAGGCAATGCCATATGCTGACCATTTTTGGTTGTTTTCTTGATGTCTTTATCATTCAAAATAACCAGCAGGGGCTTCAATGTGTCGTGAACTAGCTTCTATCGGGAGCATAAATAAATGAAGTAAACTTACTGAAAACTCACCATCATGTCAACACGTGATTGCTCTTTAATACGTCAGCTACAAAGAGCCTTATAGGGAGAATGTCCCGACATCCCTCTGGACTCAGATCTTGTAGGAGTATTTGTAGCAGAGGAGTTCCAAGTTTCATGCTACTCTTCACGGAGCGAGTTGATAGCACCAGTAAGGTTGGATAAGATGGAATACACGTCATCTGGAAATTCAGCAGTGGACTTGCGAGATGGTGCTAGGCTTGCAGAATGGCTAGGAGCATAGTGGGACTGAAGATAATCATGCACAGCTGATACATGAGTAGCGGCAGGAGTAGGAGGATCCAGATTAAGAGAAGAAGTTTGTGTAGATCGCTGTTTGAGAGGTGAAGACTGTATGCTCCTGGCAAATACAGGGGAGGCAGGGGATGAGGGTTGTGGAGTTGAAAATTGTAGACGAGGAATCTAGGGAGTCAAAGAAGAATAAGGCCGTGCAATTTGCAGAGGGGGTGTAATTGTCTCTTCAATGCTTGTAGACTCAAAAGAGACCTGAGCTTGGTTTGCAGACATTTCATTGGCCTAGTAGTTGTCATGAATTATAATAAAATGTTTTTCTTTCTAAAAATGGACATACCTGGATCCTAGCAAGTCAAGGATCTGCTGGTAGTTTATTGCATGCTTGAGCTAATAGACCAGATTGTGTGTTTGAATCTGGTAAACACTGCAAAGAGCCCAAATTGGAATTGCTGTTTTGGGGAGCTTGCGCAGACTGTGCATGGACAGACCCTTCAGCTGTAATTGACAAAAGCTGCAAATTTTCAGCTTCAAGGCACTGTTAATGTAGTTAGAAATAAGCTTCCAGAAATAAGTCAATAACACAAACTTACCTCAACCTGTGCCTGGAGATCAGCAATGACTTCAGTGTCATGGTTCATAATAGATTCATAAGCAGCCTCAGCCCTGGAGGCTGCATCAGCAGAAGTGCAAGCTTCTTCAGTCCATGTCGCCTCCTATGACATGGAATCAACATTTATTCTGAGAAAAATATACAGAGGCATACCTGAGCTCGAGCTTGCTCGAGTTCTTAAATTCTGCTCAAAAACTCTTCATGAGTTCTGGAGAACTCCGCAATTTCCTCCCGGCGTTCCTCTTCAAGGCGACTCAACTGGGCTTGATGAGATTGCTCATGGTCATGTTCACGTTCAAGCAGCTGCTGCTCAATCTGAGCTGCTGTTTGTGCTGAAAGTTCTTGATGTTGTAGTTGAAGTCGTTCTTCAAGTTCTTGTTGAAAGCGTTGCTCACGGTCTTGTGACTCCTGTGGTTTGACAAGTCATAGTCAGCTACATACATCATAATCCATGTTTTGACACAAACTTACCCGAGCTTGAACTTGCTTGAGTTCTTTGATCCTATTCACCAATTCTTCGTGAGCCCTGATAGACTCGGCAGCCTGCTGCTGGCATTCCTCTTCCATTTGATGCACTTGCAAATGATGTGATTGTTCCTGACCATGTTCGAGTTCCTGTAACCACTCTTGTATTCTGGCTTCTATCTCCGCTGAAACATTTTGGTGCTCCTGTTGCAGTTGTTCCTCCAACTCTTGAGAAAAGTGCCGCTTGCGCTCGTTGAGTACCCATTGTAAGCGTTGCTCATAATTATGTCTAGGTCGGAGTGCAGGATCTTGCTTAGCTGAAGTTTCTGTAAAGATTTGAGAGCCATTCTGAGAGTCCTGCAATGCCTCAACCTGAACAGAGCGGGGCTGAACAACTTGAAAAGCCTGGGCATGCTGAACAAGATGGGTGGCGGGAGAGGCCACATCAAGAACTTGGGCAACTTCTGTTATTTTGACATCTGAGTTGATGGTATGAACAACAGCCTGGAGTTGAGAGGGCACTTCATCATATATGCCACTTGCCCTCTGGGCATTTTCTCCTTGTTCTCGTTGCATCTAGCAATGCATGCTTATGTGAGCAAGTTTTTTGAAATAAGAGAATAAACAGACCTGATGCATCTGAACAGCCAATAAATCTACTCTGATTCTCTCCTCATAAAGCTGGTTTGAAAGCTAGATAACAAGATGTGAGCATTGAGAAAGATGATTAAAGATTCTCTTACCCGTTTGTTCTAGAGACGAAGCTTAGGATTCTGAATGACCCTAACTTTGGTTTGATGACAGTAACTCTGGTAGAAAGCAGTCAGTATAGCTGAAATACGCAATGTAACAAACAATACCTACTCCATCTGCAGCAACTTCAACAAGGTCACGAATAGTAGATCTGCTATCATCTGATCTGGTGTCTTGGTGCTTCCAAATCAAAAGATTCTAGAGATTAAAAGTCAGTCATGCTAGGTGTAAAGTTCAAAAGAAAAGTGAGTCTCTCACTCTATAATTAGATACTCCAGAACTACTTGACTGAGTTGCAACTGAAGTGACTGCAACAGTATTGATATCATTGACTGACTCCTGATGATTGTTTATCTGTAAACCACACATTATCCCTTCAGTTTGTTTGAATAAAAAAAAGGAACACTCATCCCATTCGCCAATGCATCTCTGGACAAAGTTTTGTCAGGAGGTATCCCGTGGAGCACTATGGTACCATCAGTTGCAAGCTCATCCGGTTCTTCAATCATTGGTAAAATATTGTTGTTGGAGCAATGGTCAGGATCAAAAGATGCCAGATTGTTAGAGTTGCCAGATGTAGTATCTGGAAGGGGGGTATCTTGAAGGAGGAGAGGGCCTTGGAGAACAAAGTTAGAAGACATTGAGAGCACCAGCAATCAAGTCAAGTCTATCAGTTTATACGCAAGGATTTGAGAAGATTTTTGTCAACAATGCCTGCCATTTTATACCAGGCCCTGGGTGATGCAAAATGTACCTGATAATTATTGCAAGATATCATTGTACTCACCTAATCCCTTTGGACATTGCAATATTGAACGTTGTGAGTAGTGAGCTTGTAATTGAGAACAAGGTTTAGTGAAGTTCTCATCTGCACGTGTAGTACATCATCCATGACAATACCCATATTTGGATATCCATATCTGTTGCGCTTTCCAGGGTGGTACTGCCCTGTATAGCGCTCTGACCTGCTGCCTTGTATTCTTCACCAATTGTTGAATCCTTTTGAATTCATGCTTTGTTCTCCTCAGATGATCTTGTCCTGCCTTGTACTTCACTTGAGTACCTTTGTTCAAGACGGTCTACTCTTGCCCTCCTTATGATGTCAAGGTGTCTTCACACAATTTCCTGTATTAACTACCCAAACACACATGTCTAGTAAATTGATAAAATCTTGGGACCTTTGACCCCGTCAACAAAGCAACCAAGCAGAATTATATTATGCGGTACTCAGACAATCCAGATCTGAGCAACCGCACCCTTCATTTCCGAATGGCTCAAGTTGTTCACTCTTGGAACAGAATGCTCCTACTAATGATGAGGTGAGAATTCAATACAAGCACGTGAGTGTTTTGATTCTGATACTGATTCACAGGTGAATGCCTTCCTACAGGCTAATCTGGCCAAGGTATCTGAGGAAAAAGATTGTATGGGTGCTGTATTGGCATGAGTTACAAACAGTGAGTCTCTTATCACTCAGTTAGAAGTCACTGAGCACTCATTTCCACCTAAATCCTTCTCTCAGTCACATACACATAACCAAAGAAAGCTTGAGGATGTAAGAGAGGCAATGTGTGCATGGATTGAGGAACTCCAAGAAGTATGTATCAAAAAAATTTAGAACCGCAGTGTCTTTCCTCGTTCTAATGTATCTTTTTCTTCCTAAAGGAATTATCCCAAGCAAGGGAGGCGTGGGATCACCTATTTTGCATTCACCAATCTGTAAGTCACTCAGCCGACACGTATCATACAGGCAAAGTGTTGACGCTCAACACCACCTTCTTTAGCTGGCTCCAACTCTCAAGGAGCTCATGATGTGTAGCATTTGCCACGACATTTTTAAGGTTCCGTTGACAACGTATGAGCTGACGAGTCTATTCAGCTAATTTTAAGTACTGACACACTATTAAGTTTGATGTGTGGGCACCTTTTCTGTACAGAGTGCCTGGATGCTTGGATGGCAGCCAGTCGCTACAATAACTGTCTGACGTGTCAAAGCTCAATCATCAAAGTTGATCACAATCCTGTTGGCTTGGAAAGTCTGGTGGTTGAGGCTCAAAAACTTGAATGATCATATTGTACTTATGTATGAATAAAAACTTGACATTTTGTCGCACACAAACACAATCTACAAGTTCTAGGCCTAGAATTCTGAGCTCAAGCCAACATCTATGTATATGACTACTATAATAAATGGAAGCGCCAGTCTGGCTGCACATTGGACTTTGAGATGTGTGATTGTTGGTTCAGGTTCTCAGTCACTACACAGAAACTCCCTCCCCATCCCTCCCATAAGATCCCACTATTTGCATGACACGTTTTGCCTGTGCACACTTGTGTGCATCAGTTCCTGTCTTCAATACCATCTTGAGAAGACTTTGCACTGGCCAGCACTCCTCATAGTGTTTAAGTGATGGCCATTGGGGGTCATTAGTTAGCTATAGAGACTATAATTAGTACAACTTGGATTACAACT
The DNA here is from genome assembly GCA_020091625.1 of Termitomyces sp. 'cryptogamus'. NCBI lineage: Eukaryota > Fungi > Basidiomycota > Agaricomycetes > Agaricales > Lyophyllaceae > Termitomyces > Termitomyces sp. 'cryptogamus'. Next base: position 3,273,994 of record JAGYZC010000005.1, read on the forward strand.
TCGAAAGCAAACTTCTCACCAACTTGCATATTGCTTTAACAACATCCTGCTTCTAATAACAAAAAGACTTCGACATTATGAGCCTTTCGTTTGCCTCTAACTTAACAGTGTCCTAGTAAAGAATGAGTGATGAACTTGTCCAATGTTGAGTGTAAGTCTAACTCACATATAGCGCAGTGAATTGGACTTTCAACCAATGCAGTTTTGACAACTCTACTTCAATGCTATGCCCCCCTGCATTAGGGCGACCAGGCTCTCCTTGAGGCTTCTTGATGACTTTTTGAGACTCATGATTGCAAGACGAATGGATTTCTGGTGGGGCGGACTAAAGACGCATTGTCCCTGATTGTCTTATCAGGTGAGTGCTTGGCCCAACATGATTATCATCATGATCGGTGAGCTCAGGAGATTTCCAGATGGTAATGCATCGTGACTGTTGACTTTGACTGATTTGCAGAGGTGCCAGTGTCTGAGGGTTGCTTCCTCGAGGCTGCAATTGATGGTCTTCTCTATCTTGCCACCGCTGTTCATCATCATCTCCCAGTGTTTGCTCACCTTCAGGTTGGGTGTGTTCAGTGAGTCCTGGACTCAATTGCGTTTCTTCATCTGATACCTCATTCCATATGGCTAAGTGTCTGAGCTGCTCCTCTGAGAAGATGGTTTGATGGGTGATTAGAGCCCGTGGAGGATAAGGAGCTGGCCTGAATTGAATGTGATGTGAGATGAGAGGTCAATGTTTCTCAATGTAAGGCATAATGCTCAAGATTCTTGTAAATTCCATTCTTATGATTTTTCTAGATCTGTTTCTTGTTCTACCACTTGCTCGTAGACTTGCTTGTTCTACAACACTGCTAAGGGCTACAATGCATTCTTGTTTGTTGTTTCAGTCAATACTCCTATTCCTTGTTCCCTTTTTAGCATAAGGATCGATTTTTAAACTTTTATATTGTTTGAGACTCTGCACTCATCGGCCCATGGTATGTCAATGTCGAATTCTACTACAAACTTTCTCAAGCTTACTTTTTAGTCTTGATTCTACACTTTAAAGCACTGCTTGGAAGGCTCTCAAGAAGCCCTAAACTGCCTAGTTTTTTCTCCCAATGGGCATATCTTGCTCTCAGGAGGTCTGGGTAGTTATTCTAGACAACAACTATTTGCTAAGACTCTGCCCACAGGTGACGACGACAGTGTCTGAGTTTGGGATCTTACCACTTCCCAGTGCATTCAAGTGATGCACAGCCACAATTGGGCACAGATTACCTCACTCGAATGGCTGCATCGTGACTCATCTCCTGAGGGCTACTCAGACTGGATCAGTGTTGGCACTGGCAGAGGTTCACACACACTTTGTCCCAAGGCAACCAAAGGAACGGTGCGGAGTGTCATTGTTCTTGTTCACATGTGTTGTCTAATCACGGATTCATTGGTCAGAGGTTTGCTTGGAACAAAGCAGCAAAGTCCTTCCCGTTCAATGTCAATGACCCTGTCGAAGCTCAAGCTTATGACAATGTCAATGGAAGGCTTGCCCTGGCTAGCCATTCTGGGGCACTCAAAGTCTTCAAGCTTTGCAGAAGTAAGAATTAATTTTATAACATCGGTGTCTTTCTCTTACATGTTGTGATGGCTGGTTAGAAAGCTTGATCCTTCTCTGGGAGGTCCACAATACGGATATACCCTGATCTTTGCAGTTTTTTGGTTCTGGAAAACGATATCTTCTGTCATGTTTTCTGGAAGGAGGTGAAATGTAAGGATTTGACAATAGACAATGATACCTACTTCTGACATAAAACAGTGTCTGCCAAAATGGAGAGGATTCAACGATTGAGTGGAGGCGGTTACTATTAGGTGGGATGTGAGTACATGATTGTCAAAACTTTTAGATGTGCTGATTTAGATGCAGTGGGAACATGGCTATATCTCCGGATGGGAGTATGCTACTTATTGACAATATCTCCACCAACAACTTCGACCTTTATTGTTTCCCTACAGGCAATCTTCATGTCTCAATTCATTCAAAGTCAATTGAACGAGTTGTAAAGGGTGTGGCTTACGCTGAAGGTGGCAAGTTTGCTGTTTGTGGAAGTGACCAGCAATTTGTTCAAGTCATTGACCTTGCCACATACAAACTATGTCAAGAGTTAATCTCAGAAAATTGTAAGCTGATCTCTTTTGCCTTGTGATCATTTCTTGACCTTACTATTATGCAGCTTCTGATGTCTTTCAGGCCATTGCAACTATTAGCCTTGGCGATCATCGATATCTAATTGCCTGTGGATCATCTAGTAAAAAATCTACCATCTATGTATGGGAGAAAATTGTGAGTCACATTCCATGCTGCATAGAAGATTGCTTAATCATGCGCGCCTTTGTACCTGTCAGGATTACAGTTTCAATGACAGGCCTATCATGTCTGCAACTTTGACACCTCAGACTCAAGCCAGTGCATCACAGAATGGACGTCCCAAAGTTCTTGACACCCTCCTAGTGTGGTTCCTTCAATCCCTGCCTATTATCTTGTTAAGCACACACTTGTTCTGGATGCCATATTTTTGGCAGGTACGTCATAATCCTCTACCAATCAACAATGCTTCACTAAATCTGAATTTAAGTTTGTTAGTCAAGTTGGGAGCAATCTTTCTCATGCTACCCAGACTACTATCAATGTCAGCAATCAAACCCAAGATATTGTCTCATCCTTAACTTCAACTACGACTGGAATTAGCAGCAGTGTTGAAACCATCTCAAGCACTTTTCAATCGACTCTTACCCAGGCTGCTGATAGTTTACCTACTATTCTTATCCGTTGTATAGACTAAGATGTAGCAAGCACTTACAGTATAAGAAACAAGGTTTTGTGATTTTACCATATCTGAAGTTGGAAAGTATCTACCTCCTCATGTTTGAGTTTGTCTGAGTTTGTCTGCTGTATCAGTGCTAGTTGCTCCATTGAGTGTTATTACATCATCTTATGGCTTGAAGCTTGAAGCAGGGTTACAATCGCCTCATATCAAATCAATCAATCCACAACTGAAGTGCTTGCTAGCTACCTATAGCTACATGGCTTTGACCATGAGTCCCCCTTTGAAACTGTGCAAGTGCATCTCCCATGGATGCCTCAAAGCATTTGAGACTGATGGAAAAGGCTGTCTTCTCCCTCCCCAAAGCTGGAAGAGACACCAGGACAATGATTGACTGGAAAACCTGACAGAGCAATTTGCGGGAACAAAGTTTGGAGAAAGGGAGCTTCAATGGTCACTCGAAATTGTGCAACACCAGGCCGTTCAGTCTCAAGAAGCAGGAATAGTTGCTTCCTTGGCTGCTGGTCGGTCCCATGCACCAACATCAATGACTTGCTCAACACCTGGTTGACACTCAATCACAATGCGTATGGAGGAGATGGACACAAGGCTACAGGCTCTTGTTCAAAATACCAAAGGACTTGTTCAATTACTGCACAAAGATACTCACATAGTCCCCAGTGAAGACGATACTATTGCATGGTGCATCAACAACAAGAGTGATAAACTCAAGCTCATTCAACAAGGTTGTAGTGGTGACGGGGTGCTATTGGAGATTCACAACAAATTGGAGTGCAAAATTCAAGATGCATTATAAGATCTCAGCAATACCAAAGCTTTGTGGAATGAAGTAAAGAGGACATCGGCCAACAAAACTTCTGAGTCTGGAGTGAGGTATGATACAAGTGAGTCTATTGACAGCTATCATTCAGATGCATTCTCAACCAAGTGCTCAGCACACCACTTTTATGATAACCTTCGACAGGTCAAGCCCTTGGTCCAATTATTGATTCTCATGGTTGTTTCCTGCAGCGTCATCCTGAACCTCCCTCGGAGAGGTTGTTCTTGGTTGTTAGACGTCACACATCTTATCATCCAGATGACGGTCCTCAAGGCAATTGCCCTTGTCAATGATCTTGTTGCACCCCTTCCAGGCATTTGATTCTTCCTTCAAAACATCCAAAGTCTTCCCTACTTCCAATCTGTGCTCAGCGACTTTCCATGCGATGTCTGCACTGCCACAGCCCAGTTCAATCTTGAGAAGAAAAAGACAATTTATGCCACTTGCCCCAAGTGCCACAAAATCTATGCACCTACCCTTCACGATGGCATTACCGTGTATCCCAAAGTTTGTAGGCATAAGTCATATGGGCATTCTGCCTGTAATGGGGTTCTTGTCCGTCAAAAGCAAGTTGATGGCCATACAATCCATACTCCGGTTAAACCATATATTGCATATGACTTCAAAGACTGGCTTGCAGGTCTTCTCTCACGTCTAGGATTTGAAGATATAATGGATGGTGCTTGGGAGCAGATGGACATCAAATCTCCTGACAGACTCATAGATGACATTTTCCAAGGCTCGGTTATTCAAAATTTCAAAGGTCCAGATGGAACAACGCACTTCAGTGTATTGGGAGGCAAGGATGCTGGTCTCTATGTCTTTGCCTTGAGCGTGGATTTCTTCAATCCTCTTGGAAACAAGACGGCAGGGAAGAAGGTATCCATTGGCACGATAACAATTTCCTGCCTCAACCTGCCAATTGAGATGCGGAATAAACCAGAAAACATGTTTCTTGCAGGAATCATATCTGGGGAACCGTCAAGGTTGCAGATCAACCCTTATCTGCAGCCATTGGTCAACGCCTTTCTTGAGCTTTGGAATGGAGTCTTCTTTACACAGACAGCAAATTACAAATCTGGTCATCTTATCTTGGCTGCCCTTGTCGCAGTAATATGTAACCTACCTGCAGCTCGAAAAATTGGTGGGTTTTCATCTCACAGTCATTGCTACTTTTGCTCGGTCTGTTGGTGCACCAAGTTTCACCATACATATAATGACATCAATGTTGAGTCTTGGACCCGCCGGACAAATGAAGAGTGTCGTAGACTTGCAGAAAGATGGAAATCAGCACCTTTGCACGCAGCTGCACAGAGATCGTTTGATATGTCCGGTATTCGTTGGTCTGAACTCCTCTGCCTTCCATACTATGAGCCGGCACATTTCCTTGTCATTGACCCAATGCATAATCTGTTCCTTGGGTTGATTAAAGAGCACTTCCATGGTGTTCTTGGTTACAAGCCCTCTGCGCAACTTTGGAGTCAAACAAACCCTGGTGAAGTATTGCTTTGTGTTGACATTCCTGAATCCCCTTCAAATCCACTTCCCACGACTCCTCAAGAACAGTCAAGTGTTCATAAACTCATTGTATGGTTGGAAACACCTTTGGACTTTGCCCAAACTGATCGTGCTACTGTGAAGCAGACAGTCAAGCAGTGGAGTAATGTCTATATAGCCTCACTAATCTATGTTGCGAAGGGTGTGGGTTGTATCTCATTGATAGTTGATGCTAAAGGCAAGGATGCAGCGTTACAACTTCTATCCAAGCCACTTGCAAAGGTCCATATCGCTGAAAAATTACTTGATTGGGTAAACATCATTTTTGTCTGATAATCACACATAATAATGTCTATTATGTCTAGCGCTTGAAACGAAGTCAAGCTTTCACCGGTACTACAGGAAACAACCATGAAGGCAACATTCCTCCTCCCCTTCGACATGGAAATGTCTTTACTACTAAAGAGATGGAAGCTCTCTGGGAAGACATAGAAAATTTGGTCAAACCATCCTGGATTCAGTCTCCTCCTTCAGCACTTGGGACACCATCGTGTGGCAAGCTTAAATCGGACCAGTGGCGCATTATCGGGTCATTATACCTCCAAGTCACTTTCATTTGCATCTGGAGTAGTTATCCAGACTCAGAAGGTGCTATGCTCCGACGTCAAAAGGAACTACTTGAGCTCACGATGCATCTCTTATCTGCTATTGTCATTGCATCTTCCCAAGTCACATCTCCTCAACATGCTGACACCTATATGTTTCATATAGTTGAGTATCGCAAACAGTTGAAGATCTTATTCCCATATTATCAGTGTCATCCCAATCATCATATCGCTCTTCACCTATCTGAATATTTCCTTTTGAATCATTGATGTAACTAAGGTGAAATAGCTACAAAAAGTAGATTCTGTGGTCAACAAGGACATTTATGCTGAGCACAAGAAGCAAGACTGATCCATCGGGGGTGTCATACACCATATCCTTTTCCATCCCTTCTACATGCTTTCTTTGGAACCTGTCTTGATCCTTATCACTATCTATCTTTCTCTTGTTTATTGTTTACTCTACGCTTGTATGTCATTCATGTTTCCAGTCCTTGTGACTGTGATGTTGATGTCCTTTGCAGTATTCCAAGCATTGCTCATAGCGTGGTTTTTCAGAGGTGTTGGTTTGGTGGGAGTGTGGGCATTTATTGTTATGTGTATGGGTGCGGCCAGTTTGTTGTTGCAGTGGATATGTGGAGGGATAATAGAGGCAAGGGCAAAGGCAGGAGTATGAGAGGGTCAGCTTGTATATGCTTTGGACCATACTTAGTGACTCTGTGTATACCAAACTGATCTATCATATCCCTACTCGTGTCATTGTCGAGTCTTGTGTGAGTCCCAGATTGACTCCATTAGCAACTCACTGATCGAGTCGATCTCTGTTTCTTTGACATTTCCTGATGGAAATATGTATTATATTTCTTTTTTTCAATATTCCCATTGTAAATTTGTTTTCAATTACAATTTCTGTTTCCTCAAGAAAAAGGAGACAATTACCAAATAGAAACATGGGAAGAAATAGGTCAAAACATGAGAAGTCTTGTTTCTGCAGCAAACTCAATTCCTTTTCCTTTTAGAAACAGGCAATGAAATATTTTAAAAAATTCTAGACTGTTTCTGATGAAAAAGAAATAGCCAAGAGATATCATTCTAACACTAGAAAGAGTCTGGAAAAAGTTATGCATTTTCCTAACTTTTGAAATAAGAAATTATTTATATATTTCACAAGGAAAAAGGACCTAGAAATGGCATGACACACTTCTTTGTCCCTTTTTCTGGCAGAAACAGGTTCCGGCGCCAGCAGTGAGAGCTGATCCTGATTGGATTGGAGCAGCTTCAGCAAGACATTGCCTCTGTTCTGCATTATCTTTCAAAAGACCAAGAACCTTGCATGCCTCCTTGTAAGTAGGATAGGTGTGACCATTGACTGCCCTGAGATCAGCTCATGATGTTGCATTGGTCACAACTGTCAGGAGCATCCTGAGGTAGAACCTTTCTCCCTGTTTTGGTGAAGCAAAGTACATCCTCCTAAGAGCTGTTCTGTCAGGTTCCGCTGAGAACGGGGGCTCAGTACACTGGCGAGTCCTTACTAGGCGGACGCGATGTCCTGCGCTTATAACCAGGTGTCCGGAGTTGGAGCGGAGGTGGGAAAAGCTTGTGAGGGGCCCCTAGGGAGAGCGGCCCGAGTAAGTCCTGAGCGATTCGGAGGGGTCTAAGACCGGAGGTACTGGTCGTTGACCCAGGGCGGGTGTCAGGGCTAGTTAGTGGGCGCCCAAGTAGATTGCGGGGTAGGCGGAGGCTTCTCAGTTGATGGGGGGTGGGGTCGGAGTTGGACAGGGGATTACCGGGGCTTGGTGGGTTCCGGGGCCAAGCGGGTAGCAAGGTCCGGAGTTGTCGTTAAGAATGTTCAGGTCATGGCGCGTGCGCGGAGTTCGTACTGACATAGGGAGCAGGGGAACTTCAGAGGAACAAAGGAAATATGTACAGTCAAGACGAGATGGAGACAAGACAAGACTGAGAAAAGATAGATTCGAAGCCTAGAAACAGAAATAGAGATGAGACGAGAGACGAAACATAGGAAACCGGTAAAATGTAATATCAAGACTAAAGTTCGAGGAGTTATTCTATGGCTTATATACCGACTACTGGGTGCCTCCGAGGGCGGCGGATATGATGGCGGGGGTCGACAGAGCTGTGCTGAGTCGACGGGTGTCGGGTACAACCCAAGGTCGGGCCACGGCGGTATTCTGATGGGATCAGTTGGGGGCGCGGCCGCTCCGGGGACGTTGTGACACTCCGGGACGGGTCGGGTAAACTAGGGTAGAGGGTCAGGGACGTATGACGTGGCCAGGAACGGTGGGGGAAGGTTTCAAGGGGGTGTCGATGGCTACAGAGAGGGAGTTGCCATTGGGGTTTGCCAGAGAAGCGTCGGAGTTGTCTGGTGTGAGTGTCGAAAGTGTGGGCGGGGTTCTGGGGAGTTAGGCAGGAAATCGGGAGGGGTTGGGAGCAGTGTCTAGGGAGCTAGGGAGCGGGTCGTGACATCACCCCCCCTTCAGCGTCAAGACCCTCAAGACGCGGGGAGCGAGTCGGGGATCGGTAGGGCGTGGGAATCAAAGTTGATCAATATTGATCAAACCGCAGTGAGTGGCAGCGGCATGGGGAAGGAAGTCGAGGTGCGGCCGCTGTTTGTCAGGGGCCCCTTTTTAATTTATTAAAAGGGGTGGACGCACCCAGGAGTCCGCCAGCTTGTTGCAATGTCTTCTTCAGCTTATTCTCCCACAGCATCTAGGTCGCCGTCCCCACCTTCCCAGCCATCATCCTCCGAAGATTCAGAGGGTCGCTGAGATCGCCATCGGGTCGAGGCGATGTACCGTAGTCGTGAGTGCGGCCCGTTCCCTGTACCCCAGAACACTGATTGTCCCTTCACAGAGTTGTCCGCAGCCGTGGCTGGTCCCTCAGGGCCACCATCTGGTGCGGATGCGATGCAGCCCCCAGCAGGCGTGGTCACTTCTATGCGTTCCAAGTCTGGCATTTGCCCGGGGGTGGTCCGGCTTGTTCCAGAGGGTTCGAGGGTGGTACAGGCGGAGGTGACGCTGGAGCAGTTTGCTGAGGCGGTGGGTCGGGCGAGGGGTCCCCCCACCCTCGAGTGGTGTCAGGCGGCGGCCCCAGTGAGTGGTCATTTAGCTTCATGTTTCCCGAACCAACATGTCCCTGCAGTGTGCGTCTTGTACCCAATGAGGGGAGCAGTGTGAGTTTGAGGAACCAGCATCGGGGGTACGGCGGGACACGTCGGTGTGCCTTCCGTGCCGTTCGCGGCACGAGAAGTGCTCCGTCACCCTGAGCTGGTGGGCTGTCTGCGTCGCGGCAGAGCAAGGGTGGGATCAGGGTTGGGTCGCAGCGCAGCTGGAGGAAGGGCGGAAGGGCAGGGTGTCGGGGAGGGGCTCTGGAGCTGGGGAAGGGGAATGGGTTAGCGCGCCTGTCATGAAGGTGGGCCCCCCGTGGGGTGGACGGAGGGAGGGGGCCCCTTCCAGGCAGGAGAAAGGGAAACGGAGAGCGTCTACTTCACCCGAGGCAGGTCCCAGTAAGCAGGCGCGGGGCGAGCAGGTGATGGGGGGCCCCCCTGGTTCCGTGGTGTATTCCCCTACGTCTGGAGCCCCCGTTGAGCAGTCCACGGATAGGTCGTGGTCGGTTGTGGAGGCCTATCTGCGGCATCGGGTAGAGGGCTTGGAACGGTTGTTGGTCGCACGCGAGGAGGAGATTCAGGGGGTACAGGAGGAGAGGGACGGGGCTCAACGGGAGTTGGACAGGGTTCGGAGGGAACGGGACCTGGCACGGAAAGACAAGGACATTGCCGTTGGGACTGCTGCGGAGTGATTATCTCGTCTGCAGGAGTTGGAGGTGCGGACGGTGCATTTGCAGGCGCGGGCGGAGGCGGCGGAGGTGGCGACGCAGCAGGCAGGAGGCTCAGGGGTGCAGGAGACCCAGCAGGGTTCCAGCGCTGGGGAAGTCCGGGCGGCGGCAGAGAGGGCGCGGTGGCAGGAGGAGTGGCTCGCCAACGAGGCGGCCTCAGGCCGGCAAGGAGTGCTTCGTGAGTGGTTTCCCCGCTTTCTTCTCCTAAGCGCTGATTCAGGTTCCACAGACTGGGCCTGGGAGCATCGCATCCTTCTCGACGGGGCGTCGGCAGCACTGGGGTCCATCCATGATGGGTTGGCAAGGATGCCTGGGGACCTTCCGCCGGAGTTGGGTCAAGGGGTTACGCAGATGGGGCGTCTGTTAGCAGGGCATCGGCGGAGGGCAACGGCAGACCCCAGGGCGTGGTGGGAGGTAGCGATGGACGTGGGGGAACCGCTCTCCGGGCAACCTGAGGTTCTGGCGGCGGTAGTGGCACAGTTGGAGGTGTTCATGGTGGGAAGGGTAGCGGGGTTAGGGTCGGAGGAGGAGGGAGAGTGAGGGGAATTTGGACCCCGTCGCTGACTTGTTCCCTGCCCCTTTCTTGTTCGAGTATATACCTGTACACTGCTTGTTCCTATACAGTCTTTGGACCTTCTGCTGAGTGTGGGGAGTTTCAGATAGAGCGAGGAGAGGAGTAAGTGGAAACACATAGGAGAGTATTGGTGGGAGTTGAATCCCTGGTGAACCCAGAGGCGGGGGTTACACCCACTATTGCCATCTGTGTTGGGTCAGTCCCGGGGGTTCCGGGGGCTTGGCAGAATTCCGTCGGTGGAAGTCCCGGAGTTCGTCGGGGGCTCTGTTGAGGTTCTTTTGGGGTTCCCACATATTGTCCTCAGGTCTGTAGCCCTTCCAGCGGACCAAGTACTGGAGTCGGCCGCGAACTACCTGGGAGTCGAGGATCTTGTCGACCTCGTAGTGATACTCGTCCTCGACTTCGACGGGGGGCAGTCGGCTGGGGCATTGGCCGGGGAAGGGGTCTGGAGCGTGCCTTTCAAGGAGTCAAACGTGGAACACAGGGTGGAGGCCCTTCAGGCCTGGAGGCAGGTCGAGCTTGTAAGCGTGGGTGGAGACCTTCCGGAGGATCTTGAATGGACCGAGGCGTTTGTGGTCAAGTTTGATAGAAGGCCTCCGGGTCTTAAGATTTCGTTGGTTGAGCCAGACCAAGGTGCCGGGAGGCCAGTCGGGGGTCGGCTGGCGATGGGCGTTGGCGTGCTTGGAGTAGGCTTGGTTGGCGGTGTCGATCTCATCCCCGGAGGAATTGGTGGAGGGAGCGGAGGTCCTCGGCGACTTTGTGGGCAACGTGGGAGGGGATGTCCTTGAGGGACAGCGTGAGTTGGGGATTGTAGCCCTTGTTGGTGTAAAAGGGGGAAACTCCGGTGGCGGAGTGAGGCGTGTTGTTGTAGGTGAATTTGGTGAGGGGAAGCTCCGCGTGCCAGTCGTTCTGTAAATAGTTAACGTAGAGGTGAAGATACTGTTCTAACGTCTGGTTTATGCGCTCGGTTTGCCCGTTGGTTTCCAGGTGGTAGGCGGTAGAGAGGCTGGTCTTGATCTTGAGCGCCTTGCACAGCGATTGCCAGAAATGAGATACAAATAGGGGTCCACAGTCGGAGACAATGTTGTCAGGAAGTCCGTGTTTGGAGAATACGTGTTCTAGAAATACTTTGGCGAAATCCGGGGCGGTGTCAGTGGTGTGGCAGGGAATAAAGAGGGCTTGCTTGGTAAGGCGGCAGACGACGATGAGGATTGCGTTGAAACCTTTGGAGTCGGGGAGTTCAACGATATGATCCATCGATATTGAAGACCAGGGGTGGCGACTGACGGGGAGGGGTTTCAGTAATCCGTGGGGGCGATGGCGGGGGACTTTGGCCCGTAGGCAGGGTTCGCAGGCCCTCACGTATCGCGTGACGTCCTTCTTCATTCCTGGCCAAAAATAAGTCTGGAAGATGAGTTGAAGGGTCTTACGAATTCCTGGGTGCCCCCGGAGTTTGTGATCGTGGTGCTGCTGGAGTATGTCGAGGCAAATGGACTTGTGGTCCGGGGCGTAGATTTGTCCACTCCGGAGCAGCAGGCGGTGGTCTGGGGATAGCAAAAAGAGGTTGTCTACGCTCGATTTGTTGGGGTTGTTGCGGGGGTTGTGCTGGTTGAAGAAGGGGTCCAGGGGTGAATTCCTGATTTGCTGGAGGATTCCTTCTTCGTTTAAAATCAGCACGGCATGTAGATGTTCGGGTGGGATTACCACTCGATGGTTGAATGCATTTCGTTTGGTTTCGAACGATTTCTTTGGATACACGTCGGGTCTCCGAGTGAGGGCGTCAGGCTTTGCGCCGAGTCGCCCGGGGCGGTAGTGAATGGTAAAATCGTACTCCGAAAGGGTTTTGGACCATCGAGCCTGGCAGCGGCTGAGCTGTTTTGTGGTCATGAAATATTGCAGGTTATTGTGATCGGAGTAGACTTGGATGCGGTGTGGGGACCCTTCGAGGTAGGCCCACCACTGACGAAAGGCTTCAATGATCACGAGGAGTTCCTTGTCGTAAATGTCGTAGTTGAGTTCCGCTGGAATCATTGATCGGGTGTAGAAGGCGACAGGGTGGAGATCCTTGCCCTCCGAGTTTGACTGGGAGAGTATCCCAGCGATAGCGTAGTCGGAGGCGTCACATTTGAGCATGATCGGTAGGGAGGGGTCGAAATGGCGGAGGACCGGAGCGGAGGTGAAGGCCTTCTTCAGGAGGAGGAATATGCCCTGGCACTTGCTGTCCCAATCCCAAGGGGTGTCCTTCCTTGTGAGCCGGTTGAGGGGTTTGGTGATTCCGGAGTAGTTGTCGATGAAGCGGCGATAGAAGTTAGCAAACCCCAAGAATGACTGTACCTCCTTGACGTTCCGCGGGGAGGGCCAGTTGAGTATCGCGTCGACCTTGGCGGGGTCCATGCACACACTGTTGGGGGTGACGATGACCCCGAGATATTCGACTTCCACTGTGTGGAATGAGCACTTTTTGGGTTTAGCATGAAGGTGATACTCTCGGAGTCGTTCCAGGACACGGCGGACGTGCTCCAAATGCTCCGCCGGCGAATTTGAGTAGATCAGGATATCATCCAAATATACAATGACAAAGACGTTGTTCATGTCGTGAAAGATGTTGTTCATGAAGTACTGGAAGGTGGCGGGGGAGTTAGTCATTCCAAAAGGGCATTACGAGATACTCAAAGAGGCCGTAGCAGGTGCAAAAGGCGGTCTTCCATTCATGCCCCGGGGCGATTCGGACGTTGTTGTAGCCGGAACAAAGGTCAATTTTCGTGTAAATCTTGGCGCTGCAAAGGCAATCAACAAGGTCTCCGATTAAGGGGAGGGGGTACCGGTTCTTCTTGGTGACTTTGTTGAGTCCCCGATAATCCACACAGAGTCGGAGGGATCCGTCTTTTTTCTTGGCAAACAGGACCAGAGCACCAGCCACGGAGATCGAGGGACGTATGAAACCTTTGCCAAGCATGTCGTCGAGGTATTCCTTCAGGGCCCGGAGCTCAATTTCGGACATGTTGTAGATCTTGCCAAACGGGGGTGAGGTGCCTTCTTCGAGGTCGATCTGGTGGTCGTAGGAGCGGTGTGGAGGGAGTTCCTTGGCACTTCCTTCAGAGAACACGTCAGCGAACTTATGATACTCCGGGGGAACTACTTCGGATAGGATCTGTTCCTCTGTCTTCTTTTCTGGCGTGGTAGTCCCTGCGCGGAGGTATTCCTCCAGTAGGGCTGGCGTGACTTGCAACTGGAAGGCAGGGGTGCCTTCTCATAGGAGGCGCGTGAAGGGGACGGCGCCGATGATTTTAATGTCGAGGTTTCTGGAGTCGATGGGGCTGGGTCCCGTAGGTGTAGCAGTCAGATCCGGGGTAGGCTGGAAGCGGAGGTGGATGGCGGCTGCTAAGCTTGCTTCGGGGCCGGGGAATTGCATGGTAAGGTTCTTCCAGTTGATGTTGGGGTTGACGTCTTGCAGCCACAGGAGTCCAAGCATGATCGGGGTTGACGGGGGTAGTTGGGTAACAAGGAGTCGGGCCTGGAACTGCAGGTCATTATCGAGGGTGAGGGTGTTGTCGTGGTACTGCGTGATTCTTGTTGTGGCAGGGCTCCCATCAAAGAGTTGGAGCTCGAGGGGTTTGTCGAGGTTGTTGCGTCGGAGGTCGAGTTGGTTGCTGATGAAGACACCGGAGGCGCTGCTGTCTACGAGGGCAGGAAGTACCTTGAGCGAGCCGCCAAGTCGGACATAGATGACGAACAATCGCGCAGACCTAGAGCGAAGTTGCGGCGGGGTCCGGGGTTGGTTGATCGTGGTCTCGGAGCTCTTGGAGGGGGGTGAGACATGGAAGGGTACCAGTCCGGAGTCGGTGGGGTTGTCCCAGTCGAGGCGTAGGGTGAGACTGGGCCAATCAACGTGGGGATTGGTGGAGCGGAGCCATGAGAACCCTAAGACGACGGGGGCAGAGGGGTGTAATTTTGTGACGAGTAGTTGGAGTTCTTGCTGTTGTCCGTCGGCGAAGGTCAGGGTCATTTCTAGGCAATGAGTGATGTCTCCTGCTGGGGTAGAGTCTCCGTCAAAGAGTTTGAGGGGGATCGGGGCAGGAAGACGGCAGAGGGGTTGTGGGGCGAGCGCTGCCAGGGATTCGTCAACAAAGTTATTGGTGGCACCGCTGTCGACTAGTGTGGGGACGAGTTTGTCAGTGAAGGGGAGAGTGGTGCGGAGGAGGAGGTTTGTAGAGGAGTGAGAGGGGAGGTGTGCTGGGGGGTTGTCCGGGGCGAGCATCATTGCACGGAGGAGTGTGGCTGGGGCGGAGAAGACGTTGGAATGTGGTCCGCGGTCTAGTGCGTCTTCCAGACCTAAACCGCCGACTTGTTTTCCGTGAACTGGTAGTTACAGTCTTCTCCGTCGATCATCACATAGGATGCACGCGCCCTCCTTCCATCGTTTCTCCTGCGTTTCTTCCGGCACATCGATCCACTGACTGTCCTGGATCCTGTTTGCGCATAGGGCTTCCTGATCATTGGCGGGGTCCGGGATGTCGTCGTGATCATCGGGGTTGGTATCCAGGGGTACTGGGGTGTCGTGGAGGTTGGTGGCGTTGAGCTGGGCGGGTGGTCGCTGCCCCAGGGGCCGGTTAGTGTTGGGGACTCCTCAGCCCGGGGAGAAGCGGGGTGCAGGGTTAGCAGGGTTAGCCAGGATGGAGGATCGGATGCCATTGGTTGCTCCGGCCTGCCAGTTGGTCTTACTGGAGGTATTTCACGAGGTCTGGGGTGCCGTGTTTTCGCTGCGATCTTCCCAATAACGTTGGTCGACCTGAGTAACGAGCGCCTTGTACCCGTCGTAGGTGGTTTGTTTGGGCGCGAGGCAAAGGACGTCCTTGATCCGTTGGGGCAGGGCACGATGGAGGGCAAACCGGAGGGCATTGTAATTCCAGCCGGTCTCGTAGGCCTCTTGTTTGAATCGTACGATAAAGGTCGTGAAGCGTTCGTTGTCGCGCATTCGGAGGTTGAAGAGATTTTCCTCCGCCTCTGCTACGGTGTCAAAGACACCAAACTTACTCGAGAACTCTTGAGTGAAAGCGAGCCAATGGGAGAGTACGGAATTGTTTGGATCGAACCGGAGTAGCGCGGTGTAGTGGTTGAAGGCAATGCCCTGTAAGTATGATGCGGCGAAGGCCACTTGTGAGCTCTCAAGCTGAAAGGTGATGGGCTTAGCTTGAAACATAGTTAAACACTGGGTCAGGAAGATTCGCCACTTCCGGGGGTCGCGGCCGGTGAAGGGTTTGGGCTTCTGGATGTCGAGCTTTCCTTCCCGGACCAGTGCGTCGCAGGTATCGTCCTGCGAATTTTGAGTTCGAGGTGGGGGTCCAGCGTTGTAGTAGTAGTAGTAGTTATTTCCGTTTCTGCGCTGGGGGGGAAAGCTGTCCATCGCCGGGCCCCATCCTCCCGGGGGTCCGCCATTGGGTGGTCCCCCACCGGGGTTTTGACCTACACTACCCGGGGCGGGTCCTGGGGCCCATCGAGGGGGAGGGGGTCCTCCGGGATTCGGGGGTCCGAAATAGTTGACGTCGGTGGGGGGGTTAGGCATTGGGGCGGGTGGGGGACAAGAGGGGTTGACGGAAAGAGGGGGTCAGGGCGCCCCGGGGCCCAGGGGCTGTCGCGGGGGAACTGGGGCATTGGGACAGGGCAGAGGGGCATTGCTACGAGGGGCGTGGAGGTCGAAGTGGGGGGGTTGGTCTTGTTGGGGCCCATTGTGCGGAGGGTGTTCGTCAGCGGAGTTGCCCGGCTCGTCGATATAGGAGAGAGTCCGGTTGTTGTCGTCGACGTGTAGGGGCAGTCGTTGGAAGCGGAGTTTGGGGACGGCAGGTTGGTCCCAGGTTCGGAAGGCGCTGGGCACCGAGCTGGCCCGGGGCCGGGCGGAGAGGGCCAGGGTGTGGGCGGCGGGTTGGTCGAACAACCCCCCCGCAGGGTTGAGATTCCTCAAGATGCTGGAGGCCGCGTTGAGTTCTTCCTGCTGGCGGGGAACGGAAGATGGGGCTTTGTTTTGTGTCCCGACGGGTTCCTCACGTTGCACGTGGAAGGAGCGGGCGGGATCCAGAGGATCTTTGAAGGGGTGGGGGTTTGGGCTAGTGTGGATTTCTTCGACCAAGGCGCGGAGCTTGTTCCGTAAGTTGTTGTCGAGGCCCAGGGTGCCTTGCGTATTCTCCGGGAGGTTCCCTTGTAGGTAGCGTTCATGGAAGTCGAGGAGTCGATCCGCCCAGACCTCCGGGGTTGCAGAGGCGTCGGGGTAGCCTAGGTTGGTGAGGAGGGTGCGGGTACGCCTTGCAAATTCCGCAGGGGACAGGCGGAGGAAGCGGAGGACTTCGTCGCATTGCTGGGCGTAGGCTTCGATCCTTTGCTGCCTAGGAGAAGGAGGGGTTTGAACGGCGAATGGTGGGTGGGGTGGGGAATAGTTATCCGTGGCCTCCGGAGGGACTGGGGCTGCAGTGGGGATTGGGTACGCATAGTAATGGGTGGGGGGAAGGTAGGCAGGGTTGGGGGTGCTGCGGAGTATTCTCCGGGGTTGATACGGGGGTTGTTGCCATCGGCGTGGAATGCGGGAGGGCAGCGCCAGCCTGGGGGTATTCCCTGGCTGATGGAGGGGGCGTAGAACGCCTGGTTGGGGTCAGGGGTCCAGTGACGGGGCATGTATTGGTCCGCGAAGGGACCCAGGTAGAATGGGGCATAGGAATTTTCCAGTATGGGCCGGCCGTAGGCGTCGGTTGGGTAACCGACTGGGTTGTACGCGGGGTTAAACGCAGACATTGAGAACGGGGTAAGGGGGAGTCTTGATATTATGTCAGGTTCCGCTGACGATGGAGGCTCAGTACACTGGTGAGTCCTTACTAGGCGGACACGATGTCCTGCGCTTATAACCAGGTGTCCGGAGTTGGAGCGGAGGTGGGAAAAGCTTGTGAGGGGCCCCTAGGGAGAGCGGCCCGAGTAAGTCCTGAGCGATTCGGAGGGGTCTAAGACCGGAGGTACTGGTCGTTGACCCAGGGCGGGTGTCAGGGCTAGTTAGTGGGCGCCCAAGTAGATTGCGGGGTAGGCGGAGGCTTCTCAGTTGATGGAGGGTGGGGTCGGAGTTGGACAGGGGATTACCGGGGCTTGGTGGGTTCCGGGGCCAAGCGGGGTAGCAAGGTCCGGAGTTGTCGTTAAGAATGTTCAGGTCATGGCGCGTGCGCGGAGTTCGTACTGACATAGGGAGCAGGGGAACTTCAGAGGAACAAAGGAAATATGTACAGTCAAGACGAGATGGAGACAAGACAAGACTGAGAAAAGATAGATTCGAAGCCTAGAAACAGAAATAGAGATGAGACGAGAGACGAAACATAGGAAACCGGTAAAATGTAATATCAAGACTAAAGTTCGAGGAGTTATTCTATGGCTTATATACCGACTACTGGGTGCCTCCGAGGGCGGCGGATATGATGGCGGGGGTCGACAGAGCTGTGCTGAGTCGACGGGTGTCGGGTACAACCCAAGGTCGGGCCACGGCGGTATTCTGATGGGATCAGTTGGGGGCGCGGCCGCTCCGGGGACGTTGTGACACTCCGGGACGGGTCGGGTAAACTAGGGTAGAGGGTCAGGGACGTATGACGTGGCCAGGAACGGTGGGGGAAGGTTTCAAGGGGGTGTCGATGGCTACAGAGAGGGAGTTGCCATTGGGGTTTGCCAGAGAAGCGTCGGAGTTGTCTGGTGTGAGTGTCGAAAGTGTGGGCGGGGTTCTGGGGAGTTAGGCAGGAAATCGGGAGGGGTTGGGAGCAGTGTCTAGGGAGCTAGGGAGCGGGTCGTGACATGTTCCTCTCTACCTTTCCTTCCAAGTTCTTTTGGAAGCTTCATAGACAAACTTGGTTGGAAAGTTCTGATAAGCAGTGTTGTTATCAGGAAATCTGGGATTGGTTTCAAACCAAGCAGTGAGTGCAGTCTTGTTTGCATTAGGCCTGACAGCTACCATTTCCAGAGGCTCATTATCCTGAAAGTAGAGTTCATGTTGGCCCTTCAACTGCATAGGTAATCAATACACAGAGGGATGTTCTTCATGCATGTTGAATTCAAGGATGTGCCAGCAAGCATCAGGTGTGTAAATGTATCTGGCATCCAAGTGTTCCTTGGTTTCATCCCTCTGGTCCATCTGCTCTTTGGAAATTTCCACAGTTGTCCTATCATGGCCTTTGTAGATGTACTTGTGAATGTACTTGATGGCTTCCACTGAAGCACAGGCCTCCACATTGATGTGATATTTGTACTTGGCTGAGAGATAAAGATTGTATGGAACAACATCATGATTGTCATATCAATGACCATTCTTTTTAAAGAAGTGTCCATTGTCAGGTCTTGCATATTGAGGATAGCCATTATCTCCATACTGAGTAGCCTCTTGGAATTCCCTTGGGTATTTCTTGGAACATTTGCCATCTACTATGCATTTAGCACTGGGTTTGGCAGCTCCACATGGATCATGGACCATGTTGGTAGTAATAACCTGACAACAAAGATAATTAACTGAATCCAAGATTTCAACAAGGCCAATACCTGATATAATTGAGGCTGAGCAACTGAATCTGGAATTTGGGCAGCAATAATGGAATATACATCAGGTGCATCCTTGATCTTGTGATGGCAATGAAAAAAGATCAAGATGTGCATGTGCAGAAGTCCACTCTTTTGGAATTTGATGGTATGGACATAACCCACACAGCTGCCAAAGAGACCTTCCTTGATCTCCTTCACCACAGCATTTCTCTTGAGTTCAAATACTCTGGCAATAATATCAGGTCAATCAGCAGCTGTTTGTTTCTTTCCATTGACTGCAGGTTCCCTCAAAAGAGCTTCTTCAATTGCTGACAACTTTGGATTGGCAGTCATAGTCAAGAAGAGATCAGGTTTTCCAAAATGCCTGCAAATAGCCATAGAGTCCTGGAATAATTGCTGCATTTGTTGTTCACTTCTAGTATGAGAGGAAGGAAAGATAACAGAATGACTTTGTGGAGTGACCTCTTCATCTCCATTCACTACTCCCTGATAGACTTCAGCTCTGATCTTCTTTTGATTGTGCTGAACCCAATTTAACTTTGTTTGCTCAGTTGAAGCCTATGCATCAAAACATATTGTTGAAAATAGCTTTCCACTCTAGAGTAAAGCAGCATTACATTTCAGAGTTTTTTGTTGAAGCCTATATACATAGTATGAGGTTTCAGAGACCTTATTTGTCCTTTGTTGCCCTTGTGGTCCATGTCTAGCAAGAATGTTGAGCAGTGGAAAAGATGATTGTGTAGTGCAATGAAGTGTAATATGGATGTAGATAGCTGATCTGCTTTAATTCCCCTCCATACAAGTGCAAGACTATATCATGATAATTTGATCACTCCTCTGAGCCATCTCCAGGAATTACAGCTGCAATCCTCTCCTGTTCATTGAGGTCATTATAGCATCAAGGATTTCTGAAATCAGCTGTAAGCTTGACAAAAAGCCTTTGTGGTTGGCCTTCTGGAACTTCTCCCATAATCTGCCTGGCCTGCTTGTATAAGTCAATGAAGGGATTGACTCTAGCAAGCATATCCTGCAAAGAGGCCATTATCTGAGGAGTTCACCTAGAATTGGTCTGTTGATGAAAAGCCAATTGCTAGTTGTGGTCATAAAAGTAGAGCTGTGCATATACAGGAAGATTGCCTTCAATAGCAAGCAAGGCACCTGTCAAATGATATAGTTCTTCATTAATCCTAAAGCTGTATGGTCCAGGTGCACTAGGTGCATTAGTAATGGCATGATCAATTTTGACTCCCAGAGATGTGAATGCAAAGGCTGCATTGTATTGATGGATAGATGTTTAAAGGTGTCAGAGAGAGGATGATGCCCATGGAGCAGGTCCAATAAATCTGCTGGAGCATCTCGAAGCCTGGGCAAATTCACTTGGCCTTGTAAGCAGCACATGCCAAACTTTAGATTGTTTCTAGTAGACTTAGTGAGCTTTTCAGCATCAAAATGTAAAGCTTGGCAGTGTGGACATATGACAGTCATAGGACCAAGATAGTGTGGAGGGTAATCAATCAAGTAAGGTTGCCTTCCTTCTGGAATAGGCTGAACAGGGCCAAGCTGTGGTGGCATAGGAAGTTCAAGAGGAGGCTGTTTAGCAGGATTTTGTAGTCCTGCTGGATGGTTGGGTAGAGCAGGGTCCAAGTCTTCTGCAATCTGTTGGACAGGATCAACATATTCCAAGTCATCATCAGAAGGTATGTCATTCTGGAGACCCATTGCATCATCAAGGGGAGGATCCATTTGCTCTGCTAGTTGATGTCCAGCAGGATCAACACTACTTCATCATCAGAAGGTATGTCATTCTGAAGACCTAGACTATTGAAGTCCTCTTCCAGATCAGCTACATGTTGCTCTTCCCAGCCTTGAAAGATCCACTGAGCCATAGCTACATTCAAAGGCTTATATTCAGCATTCAGATCAATATGCTATTGAACTTTGTTAGTTCAAGTAGCATTTCAAAGATGTGTTTGACTGACCTCTTGTTCCTGTTGCCTCAATCTTTCCTCATCCCTCAGCCTTTCCTGATGCAAAATGGCCAAAGCTTGTTGTTGCCTCTTCTGCTCATCAAACATAGCAATATGTCTCAGCCTTTGCTGCTCCTGCAATGCTGCTAGTGTATGCTGTTGTTGAATTGAGTGGTTTTCCATTATTTCTCTATAAGCATTTAGTCTCACTCTTCTCAATGCAGAAGAAGATAGAGAAGGCACCAATCTAGGTAAGGAATTCTGCAAAGGAGCATCCCAATCTTCTAGCAAAACTTTTTCTGGAATAACCATAGTAGCTTGAGCAATAGCAGACTGATTGAGTATATTGCCTCTTTTATGTATAAGAGCAGGTAGAGGTGGCACAATTTTAGGGATAGGATTCTGTAAAGGAGCATCCCACCCTTCAGGCAAAACAGTTTCAGGAATCACTATAGAAAATGGATCATCAGCAGCTGCTGGCTGCCTAATAGGTCTTTCTGAAGAGCCAGAAGTGGTGGCTATAGATTGGTGATTATTCCTAAGCCTCAAACTCTCAGATCCCATACCTCCAGATCCCATAGATTAATTGATACCCCAAGTTCCCATACTCCTAGGCCCAAATTGAAGTGGTGGAACAACCACAGTATTGATCTGTTTCAAAGATTTATTGTTTCTAATTGCACAACAATTATCAGAATCTGTCATTTGTAACTGTTCAAGTCTCCTTTGAATCCTAGCTTGTTGCCTTTGGCTTTCAGAAGTAGTAGGCAGTTGCCTGAGACATCCATTATTAAGCATTTTAATGGTCAAAAACCATTGAAATTAACTTGCATGATGAGATGTTCAATATATCAATAGCTCAGCATGGTTAAGGATTTACTAATAAGCTTGTTAGTCAACATCAATCAATCAATAGATGTGACCAAACATACTTTGTTGTATGGCCTCCTTTCCACAACTTCAGAAATTCCTGATGTTTGGTCATGTCATGTCAAAAAATATGTGATGTATGAAAACAGTGTCCACTAAATTGTGTTTGGCCTTTTTCATCCCTGCAGACATCTGGCACTTTTCACACATAGTCAAATGATGTTATATATTTATTCAACTTGTCTACTGTAATTTTTTTTAAAAGAAAACATGTTCAAAGTGCTAAAAATAGCTAAGTTACTCAAAAAGGAAGGTGCTTGATCAGCCTTATTCAGCACAAAAGTTGTTGCATAGGCACAGCCACTTTTGCAGGAGTTGCAGAAGTCATTGCATAATATATAGATGTTCTACAGTCACCTAAGCTATTCTCTGCTGTCACTAGTCCTATTGTCACCAACTTCTGGGAGGGTGTGAAAGCTGCATCTTTTATGGTGGTTTGAGACACCACTACATTTGGTAAAATTCTCTTAAACAGGAACTAGTGAAGTCCTGCAGAGCCAGAGTTTTGGAAGAAATGTAATGAGTGTGGGCCAAGTGTGGGCCATATGAAGGAGGAAAGAGAGGTGGAGTATTTATATTAGGTCATTTTCAATGTAGAGCTTATGCAGCAGAGGCTGCTCCTTGCCTGAAGCTGTGACTAGCATACTGTTCCTGAAACAGCACATCCCTAATGGTTTTAACAAAGTAAGAGTGCAAGAGTGCTTTACCATCAGGTTGTTCAAATAAGAAACTGTTCCCATTGAGCTTTGAGTGCCATAATGGAACAAGTGGGTTGCATAGGTGCTGCTGCAACTATAATGGTGATACCCTTCTGGAAGGGATCAGCTTTGAAGACAGGAAGAGTGAGGTAGGCATGCATGGCATTCTTAAAGTTTGGCAGGAATTAGATAAAGTAATATGAGAGGTTAGGACTAACATTGTATTTGCTGCTTCTTGCTCATTGTGACTTCACAACTACAGAGGATGCCAGTGATAAAACTCTATTTCTGCTAAACACAGATTTCTTATTTTTCATATGTTTTGCAACTTCACAGTTTTTTCCAATTTCTATGCAATGATCACATGCAATCTAGGCCCTACTCAAGCTTCCCTCCCATGGAGGCATCAATCACCAGTCTATGTTGGTGCCAAATTAGATAGAGCTTGAGAAAAGAAAGCTTGTTTTGAAAATCAATCAATCAGATTGTATGTGGCCCACCTTAACAAATTTCCTAACCCACATCTGTTTCTTTCCCACTTTGATCTGTTAGTCTGAGCCTAATCCTCAACTGTTCAAACTCAGTTTAGACCTTATAGAAATACTCCAGTCTTCAGTATCTTATTGGCTATGTTCAATTTAACTCATTGATTTGATCAGAAGCCAGAAGATGATTCATGAAGCACTTTCCATTTCCACTCTTGGAATGCTGCTTTAGGCAAATGCCCTCAGTATATTTTTGATATCATTATCTTGATAGGCTTTGCCTGTTAAAAACAAGTTTTCATTGAGTCTATAACTGCAACCTCAAGTACCAAAGCAATTCTCAACACTATTCAATGACTCCAAACCTGTATGCTACTTATCAAACTATGCTAGCAGTTGTTAGCAGGATATAGAGAGACTGTATTTAATCCAGGCCCAGCCTCGAGTGGGCATGGCCAATCTATCTCTTGCTCCCATGTGACCCTCAATTATTTATGCCATACAACAAATATAATCTCATTTCCCACTTTCTGAGGAAATCAGATCAGATACTAAAATTTAGTATATCAATATGTACCCTCATGGATATACCTCAAATAGTGAGCATCACCTTGCACTCTTCCACTTACATTCTTGGTGGCATGATAATTTGCATTTGATTTTGTAGTATCACCTTAAAGTCTGATGATAATTTAATAGATAACAAGTTTTTGTGAGATTGAATTTTGTCTAGCTATGATGAATATTGTCCCAAGTTATTATATAGTGACTTTGGGAACTTCAATGGACTTCTTCACATTTTGTTGACTTGTCAACAGTGCTTGTCTGACAGACATTCAATTAAGGAGCTCAAATTGAAGTGTAAATCACTAATTCAATGTCTTGCTATTTATATAAATAAAACTAAGCAGTTTAGTGTGTGTATAAATTTAAATTTAAAATTTAAGTGCATATTTGTGCATAAATCATAATATGATATAGAATTGACATTGAACCTCCATATTTGATAGATTATTTGTAAAAGAAAGGGTCTCTCCAGGATCTCCAGTACACAGTATGAAAATTGATTATTAAGTGAAGTGGTGGCAGAGCAAGCTTTAATAAGCAATATTCATTATGCAGGTCCTGCCAATCTCAATTGAAGAATGGTATTATAATCAGCTTTTGTTGTCTTGAAATACTTTGAAATTTGTCACAAGTATATAGCATATTTGTGGTATGAAGATCAAATTTACAAAGGATACTGCTTTGGTCTTCTTAGACCTTGCAGCTCTGGCAATGGCATGCTAGGTTTTAAGCTGGCAAAGAAGACCAGTCTAGGGTATCTTTAGTCCATTTTCCTTTTCTTTTTTCCTCTCCTGAGACAGTTTGAGCAATCCTACAATTCTCAATGTTGCAAGGCACAAGTAGACTGCTATCATATTAGATGCAGTCAGTGCCTAAGAAAAAGTCAGGAGGACTGTTTAGCTAAAACTCCTTCTGCCTACAAAGTGTCAGCTCTGATATGGCAAAGATACCATCTTGGCCTTCTCAGGCACATACCAGCTCTGGCAATGGCATGCTAAGCTTTAGATAAATAAAGTCCATTTTCCTTTTCTTCTCTTTCCTAAGACTTTGTTACTTGAATTCTTTTTCTTCTTCTTCTCTTTTTCAACTCTGAACTCATTTTATTCCAGCAATGTTTATTCTGTACACTGTAGCTCCCATGCCTTATGGCTTAGCTTCATCAATATAATCTCAGCCTTCTAGTGATTTGTAGAAATCATTACTTAGTACATCAACAAGTCACTTCAGTTCAAATTGAACCTATTAACATTATTTGCATTGCAGAATTGTTTTTATATGTAAGGCTAATCATTGCATATGTTCTGCATTGATCACATGAATTCTCCTAGCATTACCATCCATACTGGCTCTATTTCATTGCCTACATTATAATTATAGTCAGTCTTGTCACTTATTTCTGGCATTTGACATGTATGTAATAACATTGCTACTTTTGAGTTAGACTAACAGTTTTCTAGCAAAAGAGCAAGGGTAGTTGAATTCTACTGCACTTGTGCATGTCAATAAGCATGGTGCAGACTTTGAAAACTTTGGCAATGATCAGAACAGTATCAAATATTGCTTTGAATGATTCTACTAACTGTTACCATCTAACAATTAGTAAAATTCAATCAATCACAATTACTTAACATGATGAACATGCTTTGTTGCCAACTAGCATGCTTAACTCAGCCAAGTGTCTCAATATGCTAGCCTAGAGGCAAGGCAATAATAATACATGTCCAATCTAGTCATGGCCAGAAGAGTCAGGCCTCTTGAAAGAATAAAATCCAGGAGAAGCATAATAGTTTGAACATCTAATTAATACTATGCTCTTTCTTTTTGAATCCTCTCTTTTCCACCTTGAATACAATCTAATGGAGTTGTGACAGTCAACTGCTTTGCAGAATTTATCCAGAACTTGTTGATAGCACTTGTCCTCTTTGAAGTTAATTGAATAGATGATCTAAATCATGTAGCATACTCTAGATTAGTACTTGCTATAGTCAAGTAAAAGTAAAATTTTTCCCTTCAATAAATACTAACAAGACCTTCACACTTATGAATCAAAAGTAAGTTATTTAAAAACATGGTCAAAAAAAACCCCTTACTTTTCAAAGTCAACATCAACCTCATAGCTTCCAACAAAAAAGGATCCACCCTTTACAGCTTGATGATCAATCATATCTGCCAAGAAAGATTAACTTGAATGAAAAAAAAAATCACATATATTAACTGATTGAATGTTTGGCTTAGGAGCATATGCTACTACCATTTTTCCTTTTTTCATGAAACTATGCCAACCTGCTCCAAATATCTTACTCAACCTCTTCTTTGATTTACTAGATTTTTTATGCTCAATTCTGTGAGGCTTGCTCTGTGATTAAAACAGCATATGAATCAAAATGTATATTTTAAGAAAGAATAAACTTATAATATAGTCTATGAGAGTGCTTAAAGGAAATTTAACCTCATTTAAGTAGCTTTTTATCATATAACTATAAGGTATTGATTATTGACATTATATTTCATTCAAATATGACATCTTAATAAACATACTTAATTTTACAACCAAAGATAAAAGCTTTAGTAGTTTTATTAAAAACAAGATGAACTTCAGATTTTGTAAGACATACTGTTTGTTGTTAGAGTGCTTAGAAACAATCACTATTGAGTGAAAGTGATTAAAGTTTTTTTTCCCTCTTTTATATTGAGCAACTGTGTTACATATTCTGTATTTCTTAATTTTATATAAACATTGATATTTGGTTGCCTATATAGAGCTTCAATAATCTAGAAATTGACATTACATTGAAGTCAGAAAATAAAATGATATGATAGCTCACCTCAGTTGCCTTCAACAGGCTTTCTTCTTTAAAAGTGTTCAACTTTTCAACTTTGTGCTCTTTGGCAAGTTTTTGCTTTCATTTGTGATCAAGATTCTAGTGACTGACATCAGTAAGGATTCTGAGTAGTTTGAAGACAATATAATATACTTTGCATGCTTTTCTTTTCAGCTTTTCTTTCTGAAAAAAGAGTGAGCCTTGAGCTAGTTGTATTAACAGTCATCACTTATTAGCATAGATAAGGAATCATAGTCTGATTCAATAATTTCTCCTTCATGTTACAAAAGATCATGATTATGGAAATGTCAAAATTGTTGGCTTCATTGGAAGTTGCAGCAGACATTGTCATCAATAGTGTAGATGCAATGCTGTCACAGATGTAATGCTGGCACTGTGATGTTTCATCTCTATCTACTTCTTCCTTGCCATTCTCTCTTATGTAAGACTATAGCAAATTAATCATTTGCCTGCTGATGAGCCCCAGTTGTCACTGAGCACCATTTTTTGGCATTTCAGACTTAGCAGCAGTTGACTATATTAAATTTGGCACAAGTCATGACACTCAGCACATGAGGCTTTGCCCAAGGTCTGGACCAAGGTAGTCTTAGCACAGGACTTTAGCACATGGAGCCTGGAACTTGGGCCTAGACCAGCAAGGCCTAGACCCTTCCTAGCAACAATTATCAGCAACTCTAGCGACTCTGGCAACAAAATGGCTTTCTCTTGCCATATATGGGCATATTGCCAGACGTGTACCTTTTACTATCATTTCCCTTGTTGAATTTGACCAACATACTTGAATGGCATCTACACTTGAGAGACTTTGCTTATAGTTTTTCACCTAGTTAAAGACTGATGCCTTGCATGGACCATAAACACATTGACAGATGCTGTCGCTAGTGGCAACTATTTGCTTACTTTCCCATACTATACTTTGGAACCATATAAATACTGCCTATACATAGACACTTGGGCATGGAGAACTGACTTGGATAGATCCCCCTCAAACTGAATCTGTCTATCTCTAAGCCTACTAGCTTGAAATTTCACTTTGCCTATAATTTCCCTCTATTCCTTACTCGCCATTGACTTTGACTTAGCAACAAGTCTTATCACCTTCGACCTCGATCTAGTGTGATACCAACTATGAGTTCCCTTTACGTTATTCTGACTTAGTGACATTAGCAACTGTGGCTAGCAACCAGTTTACCAATGCTTCTTGACTTCACCTATTCTCCTTTCTGTCACTAGCAACTCAGAATAGCGATAGCAATCCCTCCAACTTCACTATACAACACAACTTTCACTCTTGTTTTCTGGAACAGTTACTGACTTGCCCTCAACTATTAACTTCCTACTGCCAGCTACCCTATCTAGTGACACATGTTAGGTTCTCTCTTTTTAGGTTTCCTGCATGGCACTAGGTGGCATAGGAGCACATCACTGCTAAACAAGAAGACTCACTGCAGTAGACATAAGAATTCATTTACTTCTGTCCATTGAGTGCTCCACATGCCATCACACCTCCAGCAAGACACTTGACTATTGTTACATCCTGTCATAAGAAAGTGGGCTGCTGCACTCACTATCAGTTGTGCTTTATTTCTTATGACCAGTTCTTCATTTATGATATGGATTTGTGCATAAAGCAGGCTCTTAACTAATGATTTTTCAAACTACAGACTGTTTTTGGAGAAGACAAAATTGCACAAGAATTCATTATTGTTCATCTAGTTTTGTTTTCTGAAATATAGATGAGACCGTGCCACCAGGAACTTCATGCATAGTCAAACATTTGTCCAGGGCAGTGATGTTCTGGAGATCAATGGAATCCAACATGTTGATTCTATTCATTCATTGAGACAGTTTTTTGTCCATTTTTAATTTTGCAGGTTTATTCCTATTTTAGTCAGAAATAAAGAGTAAGTTGCATGTGGGAATATCAACAGTCATGTGACTATGTTTGATTATATTTGAGAGTGATTTAAGTTGGTTAAACCACATCTTGACCTTCAATCACCATCATGAAAGCTACTTCTTCTGCACAATGCTCTAATGTTGCTTCTCTCTTTGCTCAAAGGTATTCTCTGCATCAGATTGAGGCTAAAACTGGTCTAGGAAAGTCTACTATTGGGAGGATTGGTAAAGAGTTGGAGGTGGAGAAAGAAGTCTATCCTGGAGGCTGTCCAGCTAAGCTTACTCCATGTGATAAACAAGCTATTGTTTGACAAATCTCAATTGGGAGACTTGAGATGTGCATGAATTGGGGAGAGGGTTGCAAAGAAGTGGGATGGAATACCAGAAGAGGTATGCCAAAGACTGATAGAAAGCATGCCTAGAAGGATTCAAGCAGTTATCAAGGCAAATGGAGAACATACAAAGTACTAAATACTAAAATTAGAGATGCTCAAAAAACTGTCTCAATGAGTGAATATTTTAAAAATGACCATTACTCCATCAGTTTTGATTTGAATTACATAAACTCAAATGCAATTTGTAGCTATAATGCTATAGTATTTTATATAATTTAATCAGAATTTTAAATACTTCCAATCCTTCATGCCAATGTCATTTTTCAAAAAGTATAAAATATTGGGACAGTTTTTTGAATCATTGTATTTTTTAATTTTGCTGTTAAGTAAGTCAAAGTGTTTCCTTTTGTTCTTGCAGACAATAGTAATATCATGCAGTGGCCATTTGTATTTTTAGTCCTGTGGCCATGTATACTATTAGCTTCTTCATAGGTCCAGTCCTCAGTCTACTGTTTAGCAAGTAGGGCAAATCTGCATAGTTGCTCAAAATCTTCCTTAGAGGTGCTGCTTCAAGAGTACAAGCTACAAACTGAGATTTCATCCCAGAAATTTTATCTCAGAAAACAAATTTGCTGCAATCACATTTTTAGGTAGCCACTCCAGCACTGCAGTCCATGTTCATTTGTTCATCTGCAGGTCTGAAAAAAAAGGCAAGTGCAGAGTAATAAACAAACAAAAAAGCTGAGCTTTTGTCCTTGCCTCCTTCTCTCACCTGCACCCTGCTGTTCTGAGCCTGATAGCCATATGTTGACTATGTTGGATCCTAAGCACCAAAATGTTGACTGGAACAAGTTCCTTTCCTGTGCACCATGGTGAGTAGAGGCTGTGCTACTTTCTTTCCTCAAATTATCAAAGCTCACTCATCTAGTTTGCTTTTTTTGGCTTACCTTTCTTTTTTAAGCATCCTCCACAAGCAGATTAGCCAAAATCTCCTCAAAAGTGTGTGGGGGCTCTGCCAGAGCTGGGACCACCTTTTTCAAGTATTGTAGGCAGCTTCTCAAGGCTTCTTCACCACAATGGGTTCAAGAGCAGGCCAGTTGCAGCTTCCTCTGCAGCAGTTGAGCTCAAGGGACCCTGAGCAGGCTACATTACATATAGTTGAAGTGCAACTTGCAGCACACTGTTGCTGGGCTTGACATGGAGCAGCCAAAAAAATTTATTTTTACTGGTATGCCATTGAGAGCAGCCCTCATGCATGTGCTTACATCTTGTTCATCTAAGAGGTGGGGTGTTTGCTGATCTGGGTTCTGCAGTTGGCTTGAGCTTGACCTCAGCAAATGTAAGCACTACAAAAGATCTAGGAGCAGGTCTAAACAAGCAATTTAAAGGCTTGACCAGATGGACATGCATATCCTCACACCATGGCACCTGCTGAGCCAGAGCTCAGTATGTAGGCTTATATTTGTGCATCTCTAACTCAGCTGGCTGACTGCCACAGGGGTTTCTGCCTGTCAAATTTAGTGCTCAACATCCTAGCAGCTCAGAAACTCTCAACCTCAGTGCAGCTCAGGAATTTCCAACATCCTGGTGGCTCAGGAACTCTCAATCTCAGGCCAGCTCAGGAACTTTTAAATTCAGAGTACCTACATAATTTGGCATATATGTGGCACTCTCATGCAAGATCACATCTGCACCTACTGCACTTTTTAAGAGTAGCAGAACAGCTGCAATGGGCATATTGAGTGGGGCAGCTATGCACAGCCTGCTTCTTACAGCACAGCACTAACAGTCAAAATGATTGCTGCAGCTGGTCAAGATGCAAAGAGGCTAAATTTGAATTGTAATGATTTGAGCAAATGTAGCAATAGAATATATTGATTGGGCCAGTTCAAATATCTTCTTTCAAATTGTCTTGGATCAAACTCACCTAAGTTCATTGTTCCTCCTGCTGGCACTAGAACATTGGTGAGCATAATGCCTTCACTCTTGAACAATTTGACTGCAGGGCCTGCTGAAGGAAAAGATGGGCAAGTCATGATTTCTAAGCTATACAGTCAGTCTGTTATATCAATGGCCTGTCATCACAGTGTAGCCTTGATATATCCTGGGTTGTAATTACAGTGTCATGTGACTGCCAAAACACCACTTGTACTTACAGTTGTGGACAACCAAACATGACAATTTTAGTTGTGGCTGAACAAGGCAAAGTTTCTCAGCAATCTGACTTTGAATTCAAATTCAGGACATCAAAATACATTGAAAAGCAGACCTCCAGAAATTTACCTACAAGGTTTCTCAGTGACCAAATTTTTGAACAAAAATTAAAACCAAGGATTCATGAGAGCATTAAAATGCATCATCATGGTCTGAGAAATATTTCTATGCCCCTTCTGCTTGTGAATGGCTTGTGCTGCAGCCTTCCCTGTTAGTCTGACCCTATATGCACTCATGAATCACCATTATCAAGAATGGTTAACAAAGGACCAAATGATGTTGACTGGACAAGTATCAAGCACATTGAGTGCTGCTTTCTTGGCATCTTTAAATTTTGGTTTTAGAACTTGGCAGTAACAATATTTCAAACATCCACAATACTATGAACCAATTAGATAGATACATAATCAGGGAACTGAAGACTGACTATCTCAATGGGATTCAACTCGCAATGAAATTTTGACAACATTGTCTGTCTCTATCACTCTTGTTCATCTCAAATGCTTTGAGGGCATCATCAGGTAAAGCTTCATGTGCAGATGATTGAACAAAGATAAACAATGCCTGGCAACCTGGATGTGCTTTCTTAAAGAATCCCAGTATATAGATCACCTTTTGGGCTTCTTGAATGATGGTCCCATCCATATCTCTGGCAAGAAGATGGCCATTGACTTCCTCAACAAAATCTGAGATGTGGATCAGCTGTCCCCAGCCCTTTTTATGCAAGATCTGTTGATTATCATGAAGCCTGAAGAGTAGAAAGCATCAGAGTTCAACACAATTGGTCCTTAGTCTTTAATACTGACCAGGTAGACATCAAAAAATCCTTAGCTTGACAACATATTTATCCTGAAACTCTGCAATTATTTCCCTCTCTCTAGAAAGCAACTTTGGTTCAATTCTCTTCATGTTGGGACCTTCATAGCAAGCTATGTGCTGCTCAAATTCAGCCATCTTTAAGAGAGAGACCTTATCACAATACTCAACCACATCTGCACTTTCATGACCATCCATATAAACTCCCTTCTTCAAAATTGTATGTGTCCACCCTAGCTTGATAAGCCATTGTCAAGCTGTTCTCTTGTACAGTGGCTTTTTGAGAATATGCCTGAGTGACAGAAGAATGACTTCATTAAGGCCACATTGAAACTTCCATGGTGTGACCATTCCAATATCCTGTTTGTTTAACCATGCTTGTGCTGCATTGTTGACCACTTGATCCTTCAAAAAACTCTGTGCATTTTTGTATCCACCCTGTTTTTTGACTAGAAGTTGTTGAAACACCTGATAATGGCATGCATACAAGTGCCCAAATTTGATGTGCTCAATGAACATTTGAACCTTTTGCTTCTGTCCATTGCTCAGCAACTCAAAATTTTGCTTTTATCTGACTATGACCCTTTCCCTACAAATTTGTAAAGCATATAAAAATGGTGAGCTGTGTGAGCTGAGACAGTGGCAACATTTTATGATTCTTCTTGATATCCTCTTTGATCTGATCCCTCAACACATCCCAGAGGTGTATTTCTGGATTGTACTGCATTACTGTTTTATCTAAATCCTCTTCCCAACCCTTGAAGTTCACTTCCTGATTGGTGTTGTCAAACTGAAGAGGAGAAGAGTGGATTCCTGTCATATGGATGTGATTGGTTTGGGTTTAGGAAACTGTGTCAAACCAAATGTGAAAATAGGGCTCGCTCATGAATCAAACTGTTGTCTGATGGCCCCATCTTTATTCCCATGCTATTATGTGGATCTTCTTTATACTTGCTTATATTGTGAAAAGAAGTCATCAAGATTGCTCTGTTTCACAATCTCTTTTTGATATCAATGTTGAGTCTTTGCAGATTTGCTGGCTACATCTGGCCCTTTTTTATATGTTTTCAGACACCTTTTAACACATGAATGATTGTTTTCTCTAATTTCTTTCAAAAATTGCTGACCTTTTTTTTCCTGCTTGCAAAATCTTTGGAACCCAGTCCACATCTCATGGATCATCACTGAGCATGATAGCTAGTGAGACCATTCTTGAATAAACTTGTTCATCACAGATATCTGACCAATCTTTCAAGTCTGAGTTCTTAGGTTTGTCTTCATCTAATTCATTGGCTCCTGGATTCCAATGTGATTTTATGCTATCAAAATGTACCTGTGCTTCCCAGCCCTTATCAGTATTTTTCTTGTGGATAAATTCAGGTGAAGGAGATTTGGACAGTGTCATTAAAATTGGATCTCCAGGGAGCTCTGGGATTTTGTTAATGATTTCAGTTGTGGCTCTGTGTGCAACTTAGGCTGATTCTGTAGCCCTATATACCTCTCTTCTGTTTCTTTTGAGGTGGCATAGTTATGTAGAATATGTACACAGTCAGTGTGATGGAAAGAAGTCACAATTTCACAGAGCCAAAAGAACTCAGAACTTCTATTTATAGTATAAACAAATGAATTTTTTCTGTCTGATCCACATGTAAGAAGTTCTCAATAATCTTTGATGAAATTCAGCTCATCTACAGGAGTCAAATGCACTATGTTTCATGATTTTCTCCCACTTTTTGAGGTGGCCAAAATCTTTGAGTTAAAAATTTCAAAACAGACAGATTGAGAAATTGGCTTGTGTAAATCAACTCATTAGGTCCTAAACTACATATTTGTGCATTAAAAGAGGCAGCCTGACAATGTGCCATCTCTCCATAAAGACACAACTCAGTATTGTCATGTTTGGTTGTTGTAATGATAGACCACCAATTAGGTAGCATACAGTCACACTAGCTTAGAGTCTTGTAAGAGAACTGGTTTAAGTCCTCTGTTTTGTTCAGACTATCTAGCTACTTTATCCCAAGCCCTTTTATATCTACTAGTAGCTATCAGGGGATATTGAAATGAGCACTGAATAGTAAGTAAATTTTTATGGCTTAAAGATTTGGCTATCTCCCATTCCCAAGAAGTGATGTAGTAGTCACACTGGTACTACATATGCCTTTCAAGTTGGATGGCTGGGAGCCTATAACTTTTCAAATATAGTAAATAAGTAAAACAAATGAAATTAGTTAGAACTTTTTTAGTCAGATGACTAGGTGGAGGGATCAGTGTTGGAATGATGCTCTGGTGAGTCAGGGTAGTCTTCAAGATCACCCTCTGCATCATCATCAGGGAGTGGAATGTCCTTGGGGTTGACAGTCATCTCTTCCTCTTCTACTTCTTGTGCTTTCCCTTTGCCCTTTGGGTCAAAGTCTTAGATAACAAGCCCTTTTGAGGTTATGGCAGCATTGACAAGGTTATGGGAAGCTCAAGCTAGCACTGTGGAGGTGGTAGGTTGGTTATTGTGATGACTAGAAGATATGGAGACAGTGTTGGATGTGCTCACTCTTAGTGATGCAATATAATTCTCACAGACCTTCAAATAAAATTGTTTCTGAAGGGTCCAGGATTATGGGGGCCCAGATAAGGCTTCAATTGATGTGCATGATACCATTTGGTTCTTTGGATAAGTTGTCTGGAGGGAGTGCACCAGGCATGAACAGCATCCTCAACAGTCTGTTTGTCCACATTACCCTGTTTAAAGATGAAACTGAGAGTTACAATGAGATCAAGGCAAGGGTCAACATAAGCACTTGGGAGGCAACCCATTGAGAAAGGTTTGTTGACTTGAGGCTAAGTATTAGTCTCAGGATTGTACAGTGATAGTCAGTATTGGCATTCTATGTTAGGACTGGCTAGATTCAGGATTTCTACAAATAGAGAATACCCAACCAGCATTGAAGAACAGAGGTTGCCATGCATTTGATGGACTTTGAGATCATACTTGAGATCGAGCTGAATCTGTAGTGGATGGATGGTGACAACACACTCAGGGTTCTCCAGAGTTACCATATGAGTGATGGGGTTAATGGTCAGGAAGAGGTGATGCCTGAGATGGCCTAACCCATCCTCAGGAGATCTGTGGTTGCTATGGGGTTTAGGGTGACCCATAGGAAGAAGTTGATATGGTGGAGAACCAATGGAGATTATGAGGTTGTTGATGGGCAAATCAAGCTCCAGGGAGGTTTTTAACAGTTTCCCCTCTTGCTTGTCTCCCAAATAGTTTCAAAATAGAATTTGTCCTAGAAAGACTTGAGGATCATCCTGAAGCAGCTGCCCAGTCCCTTTGTCTACTAAGTCTTCAATTTTTTTCAGCCCTAGGAGTTCCAGATATAGAATTAGTAAGTTGAGTTCCTTAACTTATTTATAGCTCATCCAGGACTTATCTCTGGCAGTCCATAGTACTTTGAACATAGCATTAGACTTTATTACATGATGCATCACAATATGTTCCACAGCCCATTTGTTTACTTTGGGCTCCACAATCTGTTCATCAAGTCTTCCTGGAGATAGTCTGTCATCATTTGGCTTATGCATTCTAAGTAAAACTGCATGAAACATGTCATGTATCCCTCATCTTTTCAATTTCTGGAAAATAGCAATCTGGAAAGAGCTATTTCCATAATCTTTGATAATCTTATAGATTCCTTCATATTTAGGAATGAACTTTTTTGGAAACTCCTTTGGGTAATTGAAAATCTTAGTGGAGATGTATACCATGTCTCTCTTAGTGAACAAGGTGAGTTGTCTGCAGAGATTGGTGTTGTGAGTTTGTTTCACTCTTGCTGCCAGGATGCAATGATGTGCTACTATAAGTGCAAGTTTGAGGCATTGTGTGAACACTCTTACTCCCACAAATTCAGTTGATCTGGCATTGTTCCAGATCATGGGTCTAGATAAATGACCAGTATTAAGGAAGAATGGGGAGTATCCAGTTGTTTTTGATCTAGCAGAGTTGATGGCAAACTCTATTGCTGGGATTTTTGTAATCCAATCCTTGAGTTTATCTTCCACACATTGTCTGATCATTTGAACAATAGTTTTATTCACTTGTTCTATAGATCCATCTGATTCTGGGTGGTAAGCTGATGACATACATAGTTGAGTGCTGATTAACTCATGTAAATGAGTCCAGAAGGTGCTCATAAAGTAGGAGTTGTTGTCACTAAGTATTGCTCTGGGTAACCTATGATGTTTGTATACTTTCAAAAAAATAAGTTTGGCTACTTTCTGTGCCATGTAGTTAGTTTGACTTGTTACTATGTGTACCATAGCAGTAAGCAAATCAATCATGACAGTGATTGAATCATATGTGCCATTTCTGTTCTTAGTTTCTGGAAAAGGGCCGACAAAGTTGATCCCAATGACTTTCCATGGCTGTGTTGGTACCTGAAGTGATTGTAACAGCCCATAGGGCTTCTGGTTTGATTATTTGTTCCATCAGCATGTTGTACATGTTTTGCAGTATGCTTGGACATCAAATGCCATTGATTTCCACCATACTTGATTGTGCAAATATAGTCAAGTTTTTTGGGGTCCCAGGTGGGCTAAAAGCAAGTGAGCTTCTGAAATAACTATTTCCCTGGCACTATTGCCATGTACCACCACAGCAGAGGTACACAACAGCTTTCTTCCATCTGATTTGAGGTATATAACTTTATCTTTTGTGACTTCATAGTTTTAAAAAGCTTTTGGGTTCTCTAAGATGCTGGCAAAGAGCTTATCTTCTTGATAATGTCCTTTTAGTGCCACTACCAAATTGATCAGATCCTTATCAGCATTCAGGAATTCTTCCAGTATTAATGGTGTCAGCTTCTCTGTTTCTTTATCCAAGTTTTGTGATCTTAGAGCTAACACTTCATCATAGCTGCATTTGACAACAGTCATTGGTTGATCATCTATTTCCGGCTGTGATGCCAAATTTGTGTCATTAAGTAAAGTTAGCTTTTTTTTGCTGGCAGTTTGATACTCAACCTTTCCTTTTCTAAGTTGACTTCATGTGTGGCTGGTGAGGGGTTGGGGGTAGCCAGGCTATCTTCCCCCCCTTGTTCCATTCCTTAGGTCCTCAAAAGACAAAATGTGGTGCTGCATGGGCCACAAATTCCTTAGATGTTTTGGGGCACCCAGTTTCTGCAGGTTCTATAACCTTTTTCTGGTAAGCTCTCTTTTTCTTGACTGGTTTCTAATCATTAATTGTATTTTCCTCAGACTTCTCTGGTTCATTTGGCATAAAGGCACTCTTGCCCTCCATCCCAGCCAAAACTAGCATAGAGACCAAATGTTTGCTCAAACCATTGTTATCTATTATGTCAAAGTAAGTATACTCACTCCTTGCACAAACAGTTCCCAGTGAATCATTCAAATACAGCCTTGATAATGCATCTGATAGGATATTTTTGGTGCCAGGCACATAGGTTATACTAAAATTGAATTCTGAAATCTTTTCAAGCTAACAAGCTTGCCTGCCTGATAAGTTTCTTTGTTCCACTAAATGTGTTAGACCCTTATGGTCTGTGAACCAACAGAACTTGATGCCTTGCAGTATGTCACAGTGTTGCAGCATAGTTTCCACTCCTGCTAACATCTCTATTTTGTGCACAGAATAATTCTGCTGAGCCAAATTTAGCTTTGCAGAAAAAAATGCTGCTACAGCCACCATCTTCCAGTCTTCACCTTGGCTGACAATGCCTGCAATTCTGGTTATACACCCATCTGTTATCATGTTCACTGGGAGCACATCTTTATCATAACTTAAAGGTTTTCTATGGTGTTCTTGGCATATCAAAGCCAACTTCTTTATGTCCTTGAAAGCTCATTGGTGAGTGAACTCCCAACAAAATGGGACTGTATCTCCTGTTAATGCATGTAGTACTCCCATAGGTACTCTTACATAGTCAATGTTGTTGGCAAGGTACTCAGCAGCCCCAAGGAATCCCCAAAGCAAGCCTCTGTTAGTGGGAACCTTCCACCTTATCAGAGCATCTACTTTATCTGGGTCTATCTAGATCCCATCATTGTTTACCACATGCCCCAGGATTTTTATTTCTCAACCAAAAAATGCAGCTTTCATTTGCTAAGGTACAGCTTTTCTCTTTTAAGGATGTCAATTACTAATTTTGCCTGTGTGACATGATCTTCTAGCACATTCAAGTATATTATTATGTTGTCTAAATATATGTCCATAAACTGACCCAGATATTTGGCAAAAAGGTAATTCATCTTGGTAAGTGCCTGGTGCATTGCAAACACTCTGTTAGATGACATAACTGACCATGTTTCCATCAGGTGTAGTCATAGTAGTGCAGTTGATGTGTTCAGGTTTAATTTGGACCTGTTTGTATGCATCCTGTCTGTCTATGATGGATCTGTAATTCAAGCATGCTGCCTGCCTCAAGATTCCTTCCATATCTGGCAAAGGCAAAGACTTCTTGTATGTATTAGCATTTTGTGCTCTTAAGTTGCTTACAATCCACAGGTGCAGTGGTTCTTCAGCTTTCCCTGGTTTCTTTAAAAACATCATAGGTATAGCATTTCCCAACACCATAACTTCTCAGCAGTCTGACTTGATGTAAGCAGTCCTTTTCTCATTCCACTGGCTTCAATGCTTCTGTACAGTGCAACAGTTGCCAATGGTAAATCTTTTTCTCATCTATTAACAGAATTTCATAGTTGAATTCAATCCTAATCTGTTCTAGGTTATGTTCATACTTTTCCATTGCCCTTGAAGATAGTCTAGCCACACTGGTTCCTTCTACCACTGGGGCTACAGTGCTATTGCCCATCACCACCTGGGAAGGGTTCAGTCCAAAGGTGATTTTATATTGATATATCCAAGGTGTGCCTAGAATGACACCATAGCCTTGTAGATTCATTACATCAAAATATCATTGTTCTGAGATTTGTTGGTATTGGACCAGGAAGATAGTCCCATAGTTTATCTTAGACCAGGATCCCTGTACTGCGAGCTGTATAGGCACTGGCCCATCCAATTCTATTCTTTTCAACTTCAATTGCTCAACAGCAGTTGTTAAGACAAAGTCCCTCAATGACCCTGAGTTCACCAGAGCATGTACTGGATGTCCATTTAACTTGATAACAATTACTAATGGTTTTGGTATGGTACAACTAACATTCTTTTTTCTAGCATTGTTTCTCTGAATTGCAGGGTAAGTTCCTCATTCCACCTGTTGTTTGTTTAATCCTGCTTCACTTATCATGCCTGTTTTATCAGGGTCTTGGTTACTCTGGCATCAGTGGTATTTGGCTGATGGCAGCTCTAATAACTCTCTTATTTCCCTTTCTAAGGTGTGCAGGCCCTTCAGGGGCAGAATTAGGATTTCCAGGTGGATTTTGGAGTGTCCATCATTGTCATCAGTTCCTAATCCATCATTCTTGAGCAAATTGTAGGCTCAATGAACCCTTACCGAATACCAGTGACATGAATTGAACAGGGAGTTCTTTATGTGCCTTTCCTCAATCCTTGTTATGAATCAAAGTTGGCAATCAATAATTACCCATTCTCCAGGTTTGCATTAAATTAGGTCAAATCTTTTTCCATTGTTAGTATAGAATTCATGCTCATTATCTCAATATGGTGCCCCCAATTCTAGAACCTTAGCAGTGTTCCAAGCCCAAACATTCTTGGCCAATGTTGTCTCATACCATGATAGTCTTGTAACTGGTAGCCCACTCTGATTACTACCTTTGAGCACATACCACATTCCCACCACAAACCCCTCTTGAGTCACAACATCTGCCAGAAGAATCAAATCTCAACCCTAAACATGATCCCAGAGACACAGGTTACCTCTGGCTATCTCATTAGAGTAGAACTGTCATGACCCACTCCTGCACCTCCAAACCTTCCCCCCAGGACACCCCGCCTCTCCAGGGCCTCCCCCCAATGCTTCCTCCAACTCTCCCACCCTACAGCACCTGCTCCAGCTAACTCTGATGCTTCCCTGGCAAAACCCAACAACCTCCTAACAAATCCTGGCATATCCCCTATGGGCCTCCTCAGCTCCCCCTCTTGACCTACAAGACTTCTGAGCCTCTCCAACACCTCCCTTGGTACAGGTGTATGTCACTCAACCATTCCCATGATACACACAACCACTCCAGAGTTTTCCAATGACTATGGGGCAGAGTATGTTCCCATCAGAATGTCACCATGGCCTGCCCTCTGATCAGAGCCAACACCTGCCAACCCCACACAGGTCCAACAAGCCCCACCATTGCACCCTCAACCTCTGGAAATGGTCCAGTAGTTAGTATATAAAGACATAGAGTAGCATTTGTTACCTTAGTCTTAATATTACTTCACTTGGTTACTTATGTCTCATATTCTCTGTGTTTCCTGGTCTTGTCTCTATTTTTATTTTTAGCCTTGAATCTATCTCTTTTTCCAGTTCTGTCTTGTCTCATCTCAACTGTCTCTGTTTTCTTTCTCATTCCTAAGTTCCTTTCACCCCTAACATCATTACAAACTCCATGCACATGCTACAAACCTTCAAACATTCTCATGACAACTCCAGACCTCACTCTATGCTCAGCCTCAAAACTCATCACTTTTGATTGATTCCCCATCAAATTCCAGCTCTACTCCCATCACTCACAAAGCCTCTGCTTACCCCACAGCCATACACTCACTTATGGACTTGTTCCTGACACCTGCCTAAGCCCAATGTTTAATATACTTGGTCTTAGACTTCCCCAGACCACTCCAGACTCACTTGGACCATTTTCCTTAACTTCTCCTTTCAAGTCCCTATAGTCCACACCTTCCCTAGAATGCTAGATTATAAGTGCAGGACATTGTGTCCACCTAGTAAGGGCTTGCCCAGTGTAGCTGAGCCTCCATAGTCAGCAGAACCCGACAAGAACTGTTGACCTTTTAGTTGTAGCACATTTGAGGGGTCCCCAGGATAGGGCTGGAGGTGTTCTAGTAGGAAATCCAATTTTTGGGCTGCAACACAACCTATTTGGTTAGGACATTCACAAGCCATTTCTTCCTTCCAGACTAACTCCATTCTTTCCTCTATGTTTGATACTACAAATTCATAGGAATTGCAACCAAAATCTTGTTCTATAGTTAATAAAACTTTGTCAAAATATTCTTCTACAGGGTCATGGTTCACTGGCTCCTCAACATTGAGGTTCAGTTCCAAGTCTAGGCAGACATTGTGAGGTGAGTCTATATAACTCTCTCCATCTTCTGAATAACAATCTGATGGGACAGGGCTAGGTCTCTCTGTAAGATCATCATATTCTTCTTCTGCAATGTCTGCTGTTATTGAGCTGGAATCAGCATGGTTTTCCTCAAGTTGCTCTATCAAAGAAGGTGAGTTTCCTTCCTCAATATTATCTGTGTCAATCCAATCTATTGGCATAGTCACCATACCAACTGCAATACCAGCTGTGGTCTGACCAAAGGCTTCCTCCCTTAGATGGTCAGTTTCCTGCAAGTCTACTCTTACACTGTACAATTTTAACCCCAGAGGTTTGCCATGGTTTGAGGATGATGCTGACCTCCTGCTGGGGCAATTGCAAGACCTGTGCCCCCATTGTCTGCAATTCAAGCACTTTTTCTGGGCATGGTATTCTGCCTCTTCCTCCTTGGTAAGTTGTTTGTGCTCATTCTGCTTCTTATACTTAAGGTTTTCTCCTTTAGATTTCTAGTTGCCATCCTGGCTGCATGACATCCCCTGTTTTGCAGAGTACACAGCTATCTGGTTGGTTCCCTTTCCATATTTGGAAGGTGACGTACTTCTCTTCCTGCCAGATTCCTGTTGTGTGTGTTCCCTTTCCTTATGAAATCTATTTTGCTTGGAACCACCATGGCAGTGGTTGTTTTCTGTCTGCCTCAAACCCAATCCTGAATACTGTCCATCACCAAATTCAAGGTCAACAGACTCAGCCATTTCAGCAAACTCAGCTTTGAACACCACTCTTTTTCACTTAGAAGTTTCAGGGTTTAGCCCTAAGCTATATAATTCTCTCTGAATTGAGGTACAAAACCCATTGAATAGCTTCAGCACTTTTTCCTTACAATTTGTGTAGCCCATGATGGTGAAGAGTTCTTGCAACTCTCCCACATAGTTGTGGACAGTCATCTTGCCCTGGCATAAGTGTTTTTTCTGGCAGTGTGGGCTTGATCAGGGACCTAGGGATCCTTTTATTCCTTTTCTTTGATGATCTCTTCCTATGCTTTTCCTGTTTTTTTCTTGTTTCTGGGTCCAATGAGTCCATTGACAAATCTGACTCATCACTCCCCAATGATGGGTAAGTGCTGTCTTGATCATCTGAGCTTGAGCTGTCTGATGATTCTGACAAGCTCAAGGACTCCAAATCTGATGGGCTTGATTCCTCTTCCTTTTGGATATGGTCAAATGCCCAACCCAGCATGCTGTTTCTGGTGACCTGATTAACTGGTCTTATCTTCTTTGAAGAATTTCCTTTGTGACCATCCTGCCAGAGCTGCAAGCTCAGTGCATTACCTTGTCAATGATATCCTGTAACTCATTGGATATAGGCTCAGATTCTGTGTGCTTACTTTGCTTAGATTTTTCCTTCTTCAATTCTCTTTTCATCTGGCAGATTTCATTTTCTAATTTCCATTTAGTTGTAATTTCTCCTGGAGTTCTTCATGAGTCAGACAGCCTGAAGCCTCTTCCTCTTCTTCTGGATTATTTTCTGAGTCCAGGTTCTCAGTTCCAGCTGTTTCATTATCCACAGTGTTTAATTCATCTTGGTGAGCATTATACTCTTCCAAGATTTGATGCTGCACCCCAGGTTCTAACTCTTCTCCCAATAGATCAGCCTCTCCCCAATTACAAGGATTAGGCCCCTTACCCTTATTAATCACTGGGCTGCTGTCTGCCATGACTTGTGCTGTTGCCATATTTAATTTCCAATTGTGCATGTCTGCAAGCTCTTGTTGGGATGGGGTCATATTATTACAAGCTAGGTTTATGGTGTCTGCCTGTTCCCTGGTCAAGTCAGCCATATTTCTCTCATTCTGGTTTGTGGTTTCAATTCTCACCCATTGATGAGGCTCATCAAACCTTATATTGTTATTTTCCTGCAGGTTTTGATTATCAATACAGGGAGTAGCATATATATTAGCTACTGAAGTCTCTTCATTATCAGTACTGGTACTAGGATTATCTTCTGATTCTTCTAACACTTTTTCCAAAGTCAGTTTTGCTTCTTCATTCAATAGTAACTCTGTTAGAGGGGATTCTGCCAGAGCAGAGTCCCTAACATCTGCCAAAGCTGTTGACAAAGAGTCCACTGCCAGAGCAGTGGAGGTAAGATAAGGGGGAGCAGCTTGAGGCATGCTGCTCACCACCTCTCCAGCCCTAGAGACCTGCCCTGTGTGGCACATGGCAGTATGTTTCAGGTGGAAGTTGTATCTAGATTCTGTATTAGTAGACATTTCAAAACTTTAGGACTCATGACTAGGACAAGCACAATTGATCAGACTGTGGAGTAGCCCACTGTATGGGAGTCGAGATAGTTAAGGACTTGTGAAGTTCAAAATATGTAATAGTAGACCACTGATTAGGTAGTGTATGGTCATACTAGCTTAGAGTCTCATAAGAGAACTGGTTAAATCCTCTGTTTTGTTCAGACTATCTAGCTACTCTATCCTGAGCTCTTTTATATCTACTGGTAGCTACCAGGGGATATCAGGATGAGCACTGAATAGTAAGTAAATTTTTATGGCTTAAGGATTTGGCTACCTCCCATTCCCAAGAAGTGATGCAGTAGTCATGCTGCTACAGTTGTCCACAACTGTACAGCATAGTCATGATATAAAACACATTGTAACTACAGTATCACATGCTTGCCAGACTTCAGTCAAATATTCTGCTAATTGGCAGAATTCCTGTGACCATGATTCCAAAAGCAATCATTATGACAATCATGACCACTCCACCATATAATCTTTATAATGTCATGAAATTATTACAATAAGGGGAGGCAAGCTCCAATATTCCTGGAACTCTAAGCATATTAACAAAACCCTAACTACACTAAAACTTCAACTGAACCCTAACCAGGCTAACCATGTGCTCAACAGGCAGGCCCTGTGGGTACATAGGCCTGGTGTGTTAGAAATTATCATTTGCCCTGTTAGTTTAGTGGTTATATTGTGTCCTTTCATCTGGAAGGTTATTGGTTCAATTCCCTTTGGTTGACTTATTCTTGTCTGCTTTGACATTTGTTGACATTATCACAGGAGATTGATATAAAAAGCAGCCCTGTAATCACAGCTGTGGTTATATCAGGCTTATTGAATAACTGTAATAATGGATGTTGTATCATCCTGCCAGCATCAGGGTGTTGTATACTCACAGGGATCAGGGGCATGTTCACCACAATCTCTTAAATAAATTGCATTTTGAAACACTAGGGCATTGTGAAACCCGATGTGCATGTAAGTATGTGGTCCCGTTACAATGACTAACCAGCGTCACTATCCACATCCCTGTCATGGTTCATCTGCGATGACAGAAAACCATGTAACAAGTGCACAAGGGTACTTTCTCTCATGCGTAATCTCAAAGAATAGCCGAACCCTTGCCACATGTAACCTCCTTCCGCATTCTCATCTTGTCTAACGAAAATGCAGTCATAACGTGCAGCGCCACTACGCCATGAAGGAACCATCCGGATCCTCTCATGAACATTCCTCCAAGGCCTGATATCTTGCTTCGTGCATAAAC
Source organism: Termitomyces sp. 'cryptogamus' (assembly GCA_020091625.1). Classification (NCBI taxonomy): domain Eukaryota; kingdom Fungi; phylum Basidiomycota; class Agaricomycetes; order Agaricales; family Lyophyllaceae; genus Termitomyces; species Termitomyces sp. 'cryptogamus'. The sequence continues at coordinate 3,318,235 of JAGYZC010000005.1, forward strand.
CACATTGGATGAGTCAACGCGAATTTTACCAACAGAGGGCGGGCACTGGTCAATGGGAACATCCATAAGGAGTATCTCAAGATTAGAGTGCGCTTGCTCATAGAGGAACAAGCGTTGAGAAGGAGGGTAGACCAAAGTGGTCGGCGAGCCCCTCGGCATCAAACGGAATGGAGGTTACTAGCAAAATTTATGACTCAGAGCTGTAGATGTAGGCACTAGATGTGAACTCACTCGGTTTTCGTGCCAGTGTGACCTGTTCCATGTCTAGGTCATTTTTCATCGATAGTACATGGCGTAACATGGCGTAATTTTACAGCAGAGTTGATATGATTTCGAGAATAGAGATAGAGGACGTTTTATACAATCAGGTAGGCGAAGGTTAATCATTATATCCACGTCTCGTGGATGCTCCAATAGGATTTTGCTCCACTTTGATACCCTGCTGTTCCCAAATCACCAGCTGACGATCTCTAGCCTGCTTACCAGTCTCGCGTTCATAGTCAGCGACTGAGGTTGGCTTTTCGCCATGAGGGGTCGCACGAAGAGCATGACGAGTCGCAGGCCAGAAGTCGAATGTGGCAGAGTGTGTCACGACCTGCGCAACGTGTCAGTGCTTCTACGTCATCCCGAAAATATGGCTACACGCGCACCCTATTATCCCAGATAGCAACAGAGTTTGGTTCCCACTTAAAGCGGACGTGAAAGTCGGTATTATCGCTGATCTGGTGGAAAAGGAAGCTGAGAATAGCATCTGATTCGGCCTTGGGCACCCCAATGATGCGGCGTGTGAATCCTGACAAAACGGAAGGGCGTTAGAACATGGTAGAGTTCGAATGAAGTAGCTCCTTGATGAAATGCTTACCTGGATTTACATATACACTCTTCCATCCGGTAGCCGGGTGGACACGCACGACAGGGTGAACGGTCTCGATTTCCTGCCTCCGGACATGAAGCCCTGCAGCTCGAGCACCCTCTGCCTGCGCAACGGCGCTGTGAAGGGCAGTCAAGCTCTCAAGGTAGGTTTGGAAAGCAGGACTGAGAGAGGAATATAGCGCGTATCTTAATTTTAGATAGTCAGTGGATGATACCAGCATTTTAGAGTGGGTGATAATTACCCTGAACTCCATAATGTGTCGCCGCCGACTTCTGGCCCAGTGATGACTTTGAGAGAGGTCGTACTTGGTGGCTGAATTTCATACGACACCTGTTATTACGGTCTATCTTAGAACGAGCGCGAGTTGAATGTGGGAAGACGTACGTCTGAGTGCCAGAGCTCTATTTTAGAGAAGGCAGCAGGGTCTGGACGACGGGATGCATCATTGTAAACGACTGAGGTTTAAGATGAGCAAGTTCTAACTACTTCAGGAAAACATTACTTACCATGGACTTCTTCAAGACCATTCTTGGGAATTGGAGTCGTTGCATGCTTATGGAGTGGACCAAAGTGGCGAGCAAGATCGAGCTGTTGCTGGATATTGATTTCCTGATCACGGAAAACTTTCAATGGAAGATGTCAATCATGTATACTTTACGATATAACAATACGAATGACTTACACACAACGCCACGTTCAGCAACAAGAAGAGCTCTAATCCATGATTCAATAAAGGTTTGAGTCAAAGGATGAACAAGCTCACAGTTCATCCTTTTGGGCATCGGATAACTGCCTAAGGTCGATGCCCAAGATCTCCGTGCCAATTGCAGGAGTCAGATGCTTAACCTTCTGAGCAGCATTGAATAAGTTTTGTTTGGAGGTGTCCGCAAACAGTCCCCGTTCTGTCACCTGGACTTCAGTCAGAGGAGGCCAGTCGACTTTTGGGAAGGTAGGCTGGTCATGGCGCGTTAGGTGAAACAAAAGAAGAAACCACGAGAAGCAGCTTACTTTAAATTCTGCAAACTTGTAATTGTTATTTCCGTCGTCTGCAATGGATGGAGAGTAGAAGGGATTGAAAACTTGGTCATCTGACTTCTGCTGAACCTTGATGTCGACTACAGTAGGTGCGGGGGTTTCGTTGACTGCGACGGGCGCCATTGGATTGGATGAGTCAAAAGTTGACCCATGACTACGCTTTTATAGATCCTGTGACGAGACATCGCAAATTGCGTGATATGGCAAACGAAGAAGATATCTGACTAATGATTCGAAATGTTCTCCCACAGATTGCTCATACTTGCGCGATTCAAGAGGTGACTTAGGTAACTCCTGCGTGATTGGTGAAAATCTGTCGACTAGTGACTCCCGATGATAGAAAGCGGGTCCAAGCAGAACAATAAACGGTTCACTGAGATTCTTCTCAGAACAGCAGTATTCCAGATCCTAGAACTGGATACCCTCAGAGTAGGCAACAAGATTCGCCGCACCCCGCGTTTGGGCGAGAATCTCGTCGGGGTCGGTGCTATCTCGTTATCGTCCCTCCATACCTCCCAGTGTCAAGTGAACAGAATCATGAATACACCAGCAGATGGGTCAATCACGCCGCAGAATATCTAGATCATTTCATTACATGTACTTCCCTTCGTCCATATCGTCGAAGGGCCAGTGTGCCTCGACCTCAGCACGTTCCTCCGCCGGCCTGCCTCCTTCAGCTTCTCACTGAGTGCCATGGCCGTCTCGTAGTGTATTTGGGCATCCAGCCCTCCGATCCGAAGCCGATGATGTTCTGGCAACTCTGCAGACTCATGTCCGCGTCTCTTAGTGCGGCATCCGACTCTATTGTCTCGCGTACGTCCTCGATGTCGAGTACGACTGGACACGGAGCATCTCCTTCTGTAAGTGTCTCCCAGCTCTTCGTCCCTTCTATAAGGTCAACCTTCAACGCGATAGTCTCGCGTGCTCAAAGAGGCAAAGACGGAGTACACCGATGAGGTGCGCCAAGGCCGCGGGATGGACCTCATTGCACTCCTCTAAGTCGTCGAAGGTCTCTGGTAGCGAAGGTCGGGACATAGACTGAAACACGATTATCGTGGTTCTGCAGGCGTTGAGGGATACTGGCAAGGAGAAATGCAGGTAGGATAGAGCCCCACTTGCAGGTCACCAGTCAGACGGACGACCTCGAAACGATGATATTGGTCTCCTGGAGGTCGGAATGACGGATGCGGAAGTAATTGAGGGATTTGTCCTTGCAGACGAGTGACGACGCGATGCGGAGATAGCGAGGTTGTCGATGTTTCTGGTATTGATAACTTTTGCCTCCCGATGCGGTGGAATGGCAACAACGGTGGGGCCGAACCGCCGCAGATGTGCCAGTTCCTTGTTGGCTGTTCCTACGAGCGCGAATTCGACACTTTTGTCTAGATTTATCGGTTAGCTCAAGGGCAACAAGAAAGCAGAGAACGACATACGTGATCCCTAGTCTACATCAAGCAGTGGCCTGGCTTCCCAGCCACCCTCTCCAGGTCTTACGCGTAGCACAGGCTTCCATTGGCCAGAAAAGACACTGTGACATCATCTTCGCCTCTAGTTGAACGAGTTGGCGCACGACGGACTCGATTTTCCGCTCCAAGGTCAAACCAGATGTCGCTCAGATTCGTACCGTCCACGAACTCCATCAAAATGTACAGCGTTTTTGCTACGTGGGCGAGTATACGTAGACATTGGGAATAGGCAACCTGAAGGGCGAAGAGAATTCATGCTGACAACCTCGCTAGCGACAACGTAGAACTTGGCGGGTACGCGCTATGAGTTGGAAGTCATCATGCATGGTGATGAGGAAAGTATGGTTGAATCCGCCTTCGGCAAGCTTTTCGAGACCGATTACATCGGTCGACAGTCGACAGACTCTGTCGCGAGTCGGGATAGCACGTCGACGTGAAGACCCGTCTGCGCTCTTCGTAGCGAGGAGCATGATTGAGACTGAACATGCCAGATTACGGGTTGTACGGAGACGAGATAACATATAGGAGACTGACATCGTGCTGAAGTATAGTTAAGAAGATCGCTAGAATCTGCCATGATGGAGAATCTGCGATATAGCGGCCAACGGGTCGTAGTTGGGGCAGAGATCGAGAAGACTGGAGCTGCTAGTCGAAGACGAGGCTCGCAGTATATGAGGGCCGAGAGACTCGGAAATCCAATGTAAGGATATATAGAATCATAGAATAGAATATACAAGCTTAAGGCCAGAAACCATTCCGGTGCGTATCTTGAAAAAAAAAACAAAAACCGGGATAAGGTTCGTTTCTCATGATCGGCCCGGAATTCGGCCGCTGCAGACGTCCTTTCTTTCTCTTCTCAAGCGCAGCGCGCCGTCCTAACATGGCCATCGCCGAGCGGCATCTCCATAACTCTCAGCTACTCGGCAGAAAGGACTATGTTCCGAACTTCGATGTTCACTCATCTCATGCTCATTCGGAGGCCCACGCGATAGGACCGACGATCGCAGCTTCCAGTTCTCTGGCTTCAATCGAGCGACATGTTGAGAATACAATAGTTCAGAACGACGAGCCCTCGGTAAGTTGTAGTCTGGCATCTGAGGGCATCTGATGTCTTTGTTCACTCGGCTTTCACTTAAAAATCCTGAATATGGCTTGTCAGAATCACCCGGCCATACATGCCACCGAGCAAGCCGAGAAGTATTTGAACCCTGACCCTACGGCAAACTTTGATACTATCGATACACTCTTGTCCAAGGGCGCCCTCGAGGATCTTTTGCGTTCTATAAAAGCCATGAACCTACCGCAGCTCTCAGGGTCGACTCAACCTCAGGCTTCCACCATACCGCCAGAACGGCTACGAAAGACTCTCCTGCCAGTGATACTCAAGAATGCGCAACGTCGTCCGGATTTCAACGACAAACTTGTGACCAAGGTCGAGATCGGGTTACGGGAGGCCTTGACGGATCAGTTCTGTGAATCTCTGTCTCAGAAAATAACGACTATCGGTCGAGAGATCCAGGCAACACGTGGTTCGGAAGAGGACGTGCATGCGACTGCAATTGCATCTTCTACTGACCTTTCTCTGAAGCTAGCCACCGTTGCCCCTGAAGACGATCAAAATCTAAGCACAGGTACTCCGACTACATCATGTTCAGTTCTTGGGCCTCCCAGAGCCCCCCGAGCAATGCGATCGCAAGACTCCGCTAGACTAACGAGCCAGGGATCGATGGAGTCTTCGGCTTCTCTGCCCAGAAGTGAGAGCGAAGATACTCTGCCTCATGACTCTGGGAGACTCGGCCATTGGCCCAGTGGACAAGAGCTTCCAGCTAGAACCGCAGCCTTGGCTCGTGAATATCTCCAAAGGGGATCTCGTTGGGATCGCCCTCTGCAACAGCACGAATCGAATCGAATACCTATCCCGCTAGATTCCTCGTTCTTCACGACGACATCTACAAACGCAATCCGAATAAAAAGAGAATCTTCCGACCCTTCAAAAAATGAGAGTTCTGTGATGTCCCATTTTCGCCGCTCGCGATCGCCGCAGCCTCGTTCTCTTTCTATCAGCTCTCGTCACTCCCGGAATGACACTACCCACCGTCGTTTTTCGTATTATGAAATATCTAATCGTCAACTTTCACCTTCGCCGCGGCCTCGTTCTCACCGTCGACGCTCCCGTTCCCACTCTCGATCACGGAAAGCGCGTTCTCCACCACGAAAACGTCCTCGTCGTTCCTTCTCGCGATCTCATTCTCGTCCACCAGGCTCTCATCATTCTAGATCACGAGCTCGTGATAATTTGCGCAAACAGCAGTTACCGCCTGCTCATCGTGGACGGTCACGGTCTCCTCACTCTCGGAAGGCATCGTTTCACGACCATGAGAGTTCTTTCAGACGCGGGTCGCCCGATCCTGGGCCTCGGAGAACTCCGATCCATATGCGTAGTATTGACCGCACGCGCCTTTCCCCTTCGCATCGTCGGGGCTTGATTTTGGACCGGCCAGGCCTACCTATACACCGCATTTCACGATCTCCAGAGCCTCTATCCACTGTTAGTAACGTTTCACGTCGTCACCCTTCACCCCCTCTCTACAAGCGTTCGCGGTCTCCTATCTCAACCAACCTTCAGCGCCACCCGCTTCCTTCTTCTCCCTCTAGAACACATTCTCTCTCTCCTACTCGAATATCTTTCCGCCATCGCTTGTCACGCCCTCCAGACGAAAATAACCCCGGGCTTCAGGGGATGAGGATGTCCATGCGGGATGCGCCACATACTATCCCCAAGAGAGATGGTCGTATTCCCACGCCTATGCTGAATCATGACAGAACCAAACCACCACCAACACAAGATATAATAGTTGTCAAACGCGAGCCTGATGTTGAAGATTCCACTGTTACTTTGCAACCTTCGCCTTCATCAGTCCTTACACCTGCTGTTGCTCCTTCGTCTCCGGTATCTTCTACACAGCTAGACCCTATTCCATCTCCGCCGCCTCCGGTATCCGTGGTGCCCATGCAATCTCCCTTGCTCCCTGCGCATGTGCCTCCCACTCCCCTATCTCCGACTGAATCACATATTGCGGATCAGGAGCCTGCTCATCGGTCGGATATGCCGTCCAGGCTGGAAGAAGAAAGCCGGAATGAACATTCCTTTTCTGTGGAAACTGGAGCGGACATCCTGTCTTCTTCTGTGCCCTGCCCTTCACCTGCACTTGCTGTATCTCCGAAGATATTGCCCACTCATTTGTCACCCCAGATAAGTTCATCCGTCGCTCCGTCACCCAAGCCTTCCCAGCCTTCTGCCAATTCTTCTCTGGCGACACAGGCCTGCTTACCCGTCCCAGGTTTATGGTTTGCGAAAAACGGGCACAATCAAGCCGACATTGTGGACTGCGAGTTCGCGGTGAATTCGGAAACTTCGCGGAAATGGCATCTTCCTGGCTCGTCAAGGTACGTTACTTATATTTATCCGTTCTCCAACGGCCCATATTAAGGCACAAACATAGCGCACCAGAGGCAACTTCAGAACGACTTTCACTTCGGCTACTCTGTATACCTATTGAGCTTTTTCAAAACATAAATCAAATCGGCTCTGTACCTCAATCAATGGATTGTGGAGCACTAACAAGTACAATGGCTTCAGTGAAGACAGTATGGCCAGAGCAAGGCTCCCTGCTCGTACAAATGAACCCCACCAAACCTCACAAACAGGCTTGGTTCCCCGAACATATGGTCAGTTCTAATATCGGCCTCGATCGTACCATCATTCAACTGACATCAAGATATACAGAGCCCCACTAGTCCTGGTCTGGATATAACTGATGCCGTTCGTGAAGGGAAAAACGTCTTGCGGCTGATACAGCTCGAGGACATGGCTGACAAAATCTTCATGCTTCAAGCATCGCTCCTCACACCTACATCCCAACAGAGTCCTTCAACATACTGGAACGTTGAAGATTTAAATCTTGCTGATCATCTGGCGATTTATAATCTATCACCTGCGACTGTTGAGGTCATTTAGTGTTCTCTAGTGTTCTCTATGAAGACATTGTATTCCGACCTGCTCCATTCTGTTCTTTTTGTACTTATGAAGAATTATAGAACTGTACAGCTAGCTATTCTACAGACATAGGTCTAGATTCGAATGAATCCGAGGATGGTGAAACCAGTATGTAATTCGGGTGTTAACTTGAAGGTTCGGGCACAAGAAATCCGACGAGACATGCATCAAGCATTAAGTCTACACTAACCCAAGCATGAGTTGATGCTAGAATTGGATGAATCAACACTTGTTGAGAAAATTGGAAGGGGAGAGAGGATCCTACCGAATAGTTTGGTACCGTCTCGACCAGCAACACGCATCAATTCTCTTTCCCCACCAGGATGGAATGCTAGATAAGGTGTCATATTATACACCTTTCCATAAAACGCCGCCCAAGCATCGTCCCGCTTGTTATGCTGCTTGAGAACGGATGGTGGTATTCTCGAAAGCATCTCTACACCCTACGAATCGTGAGTGCATGGATGAGAAACCAACCAATTAAACTAGACGCACCCGAAGATCCTTTCCTGAAGTCTTCAGGTTTGCCCAATCTAGGGGGCTGTGACCAGGCGCCAGCGCCACTTTGCGATTCTTCGATGGCTTTGCAGGCCGCTGCGTAGTCTCAAGAACCGTAAGAGAAGATGAAGGATTGCCTGAGTGTGCTTCTCTATCGACACCAGGCGTGCGCTGAGCTAAATGTGGAAGAGGTGGGGGAGGCATCAGCTGGGAGTCCGTCAATATCCTTGGAGTAGATGATTGCACGCGCTGAGCACTACTGAGACTGGGAAAGGCGGGTGGGGTGTCATCGTCGCCCTCTGTGGCTGTATCAGAACCCTCATCGTCGTTCTCGGGAGGCGGCGAGACTCTATTCAGGGTAGGGACTGGGTCGCTTGTGGTTCCTGTGAGCCAATTGCGAAAGTAAGAAGTCATAATTAGGACTCCGCTGACTCGGACCGAAAACACAAACCACTACTAAAACCAGTACTTACTCCATGTTGAGTACTGAGTACTGTCGTTTCAGGTTAGCTACTAGTTATACAGGCGTAACATGTATTCGAGAATGAGTATATAAACCTATCAAATCACCGCCTAGTCCCTGGAGTCTATTGACACAGGCGTCTTCGCGGGTATCTTCTCCGTTCCTTCAACCTTGCTCCTGAGCTCCCCGACTGATACTGGGCACCTCGATCCAATAAAAATGCGGCCACAAGGCGCGTCAACAAGCGCTCTCAGAATCACATCATTCTCGAAAAGATACCTGATTTCTTCTAGCGCGTATCCTTTGGTTTCCGGCAACAAGAAGTATGCCCACAGTGTCATAACAACACAGCAGAAGCCAAAGAGGAGAAAAGTCCCATAGGTCATGTTATTCAGCATGATGGGCGTGAGCTTTGAAATAATGAAGGAAAACAGCCAGTTAATCCCAATAGCGATGGCTAGAGATGCTGTTCGAAGATGGTTCGGTGCAACTTCGGCGGCGATAACCCACCTGAAAGGTCGAATTACTAGTCAATAGTGATCTTGAAAGAAAGGAATGAAATACCTACGGAAGTGGTCCCCATCCTACGCAGTAGAAGACCGCGTAGAAGTAAACAGCAATAATAGAAACATAACTTGCCGGGACGATGTCAGTGGATCTGTGTATACCGCTGTAACCACCGATCCAGAGCATCATCGCAGCTTGGCCTAAACCTCCAATGATGAGGCATTTCTTTCGCCCAAGGCTCTCAACGGCGAATATGAGGACGAGGCCTACAGAAACCACCTTTGCAACATTATCTTCACTAGAACAGATCAGTAAAATCACTCATACCTTCACCACGCCATAGATACCTTGATGTTCAAGGGAGCAATCCGTAAGTCATAGATATGATCCAATACGAGTCACCGACCAGTCGCAAACAATCCACTAGTTTCACCACTAATCCCGAGACTGGCAAAAATCTGTGGACTGAAGTAGTTGATTGCGTTTGTGCCGGTCCACTGTAACGGCGGTAAAACAACTTGTATCAGATAGAGGGAGAACAATTTACCTGCTGGAAGAACATAACCAGAGAAGGAATAAAGCATCTCAGAGCGATCACGCGAGACTCGCCCATCGCCAGAAATTGCTTTAACAACGGCGGGTCCTCCTTGCCGACAAAAGAAGCTTTGATTTCTTCGATCGTTCGAAGAATATCGCCGTCCTCGGGTGATGTTCTGCCAACAAATGCTAAGGCCTTAGCCGCAGCTTCTTCCTTTCCATGCTCGACAAGCCAACGAGGAGATTCAGGTTGAAAACATACAGTAAGAAGGAAGAGAATGCCGGGAATCATTCTAAGGCGCGTGGCAAGTTGATGTTTGGACGTCGACTGAATAAAAAAAAAACCCACTGCAAGATGAATGGTATGCGCCACTGCATTTCACCAGGTGTGATGTCCCTTTGCGAACCATAGTTAATCCAAACTATACGGGAAATTCAGACCGATTACGAGAAATGGAAAGTGCACTCACAACTGTGCATGATTCCTATGTTATTCGCTAATTGCATAAGGCCAGTGCACCTGCCACGAATAGATCGCGGAGTACATTCGGAGACATAGGACGGCACCAATGCTGACACCATGCCAACTCCCCATCCTCCAAGGAATCGACTGAAATAAAGAACCGATAATCCAGTATCCTGGCTGCTCCCTATGCCCGCAATGGACTGGATAAGGCTGCCGATCAGGTAAATGACTCCAGAGGCAAGGAGAGAAGGTTTTCGTCCAAATCGTGAGGAGAGATAATCGGTGGACAATGCGCCGAAACTATCAAATGATTTAGAAGGAGGGAAGATCTCATCATGAATGAAGGAATCTACGCACAAACAACCCGCTTGTAGTACGGAAACAATATTTCCACTGAGATCGGCGCGCTGGGACGCGGTCTTTGTATCCAGTCCAAAGTAGGACTGAAAGGAGGACATTGACAACACACCTCCGATTAAACCACTGTGATTATGATTAGCAATGATAAGATTTTCCTTCATGTTCAAGAGAGATCTCCACTCAGTACTGAACGCGCTACGTACACATCCCAACCATAGAATATGCTGCCCATCGAAGCAGACAGCGCAAGCGTATAGGCATTGCGATACTGTAGAATTTCGTCCAGGTAACGCGACATGATCTCCAAATTGCAGAGGTAATTAGTTAGCCTGTGATATGTGGGGAAGCTTGCGTTTGTGGATAAGATATATCATGATTCCATGTATATCATATAACAAAATAACTTCTTCAACCGGACCGCTCGACCGAGAAGAAAGGATCACGCGAGGGGTCAGAAATCTCCATATCTTACTTGACAAGACAAGCACTATTCCAACACTGCTGCAAACTATTGGGTATCTGGGCAGACATCATACGGATAGAGCAATCACAGGTCTTCTCTGATCACAATGTCAAGGAAAGCTCAGAAGAAGCGGCAGGCGTTCCCGTTCACGAGATCAGCCAGCGAGAAACGAACGTCACGGCGAAAAGAACCAGTGTGGCGAGAAGAGACAACCGAAGCTGGGGGAAAAAAATGTCATGATTGTACCATCTATCTTGAGCTCGTGGGATCACATACCAAAGGGCTCAATCTGGCGTCGAGACCAGCTTGATGAAATCGAATTTTGGCCACATTGCACAAGGCAATCATAAATATAAAAGCGATAAAGCGAGAGGATAAATGAAGATACGACGAAAGCAAAGAAGACGCGCTTCGCTTTTTCTGACCAGCCTCTTACGAGAATCAGTATGAGTGATAACATGGTGAGAAAGGTGAGATGGTTCCTATTGTACATATAATCAGAATAGAGGAAGATTTCTGCAGCAGGGGACAGTCACTGCTCGTGTAAAGTACCAATGTACCTGTGATGGGAAGAGATATCTGGGGCTCCCAGGCATAACGAAGTCTAAATATACAGATGATCTGCCTAGCATTCTTAGAGAAAATTCAAGAACGCATTGTGGGATTAAACATGTTCCATCTTCTTGGAGACACCAGCCCCACACGCCAAATTGCACACCTACTGCCTCAGAAGTTGAAAGAAAATACAACGAAGAAGCAACCGAAACGGATAAGGTAATTAACAGTCTTCAAAATTGTGACGAAGTTCAGAAATGGGGGCCAAAACGCACTTTGCATGAATGTCATAGCAAGTGGCATTAGGTATTGCGTTATCACGTAGTTTCATTAAAACGAGATATGAGAGCAAGCTTTAGTAGCTCATCGAGAGGCTGGCCAGTACTTCAAAAGCAACGCCAGCTCGGAAGGCCCGATTTATCCGCAGATGTAACTCTATCTTCATAAGCAGGCTAAGTACTTCAACTTCAGAACGATGCGCAAAATTGACAACCAAAGACCGAAAATAAAATGAAGGTCGAAATTCAAACATAAAATTGAAGAAATGATTTCAATGAATGGATACAAGAGCAAAGCCACAGGAAGAAAAGGAAAGGGTCGTTAATAGTACTAGGATACATTGAACGCGATGAGACAAAACAATAAGAGAAGGAATGACTGCGAGGACTGCTAATAGACAAAACAAGAACGAGAGAAAGAACTGGATAATTATGGATGGGCGTGGCGTGATCGTAGGAGAAAAGAAAATAGGTCGAGACGCGTAAAGATGGAATGAGAAGATAACCTACGTAGCCCCACAGGTTCGAGAGAAAGATTTTAAACAAGAAAATGCTGCAAACTGATGGAAGAGATACGAGAGTATTCTGAAAGTTGAAGGCGTGGCTAAAAAGACGATCATATAGTTAAGTGCCGTTTGTTGTTGATATTTGCTGATAGAGTGATTCGATTTACAGATGATGGAAGGATGCTTGATGATACGATACTGTGAAATTGAGATGATTTGAATGGTGATACATCGTGCAGCGGTTCCGTTTAATTAGTACAGCAGAAGGGCGGGAAGACGGCGACGTCCAATGTCTATGTTCATTGCCTTGAGATGGAAATCGTATGATGATGCGGCTTCACCGTTTCACGTTAACTTTGCAACAGATCGATACCCGCGCCGAGGGCTCGGTCTGTTCGTTTCCCCGAGCTTTGGGCTCCGCTTAATGCGTGCCGCATCTGCTCTTCTTCAAAAAGTTTTCGCCCTACGTCGGCACGAAGGCCTAGGTTAGCTTTCGACGTAGGTACCCTTGAAGGAGAAGAGGGTGATCCGTGGATGAAGTCATTAAAGTTGAATTCCAAGGGCCCTTGAAGATGGGTAGGTCGAGGGCTATCATTCCTTACGTCCTTGTGGCCGGAAGGGTAACTGATTATGGATTTCTGAGATGCCAAGGAAGGTGGTGGTAAAAGTTGTGAGGGTACATGGAGAGCGGATTCTTGGATGTTCCCACTACTGAGTTCTCCACCGATACTGGAGACACTAGAAGTAAAACTAGTATCTCCACCTCTAGCAAGCGCTGGCGGCTTGATTGCATCGATAGATTCTACACCAGGACTCGAGGCAAACAATACCCGGCCCTTGTCACGTAAGACACCCGGAGGACCACCTCCCAGAGCGCGAAATGCTGCCAGGTCCCTGGAGTCTTTGTTTGTGGGTCGCGCCGGGGAAGGGGAGGTTGCGAGGAAAAGCATAAGATTTGCCGCCTCGCTGTCGGTAGGGGCAGGACGCGGTGTGGTGGTCTTCTCCGTTCCTGTGCTGGAATTCGGAGGAGGGGGAGGCGTCTGGATCCTAGACGCCTCAGTTACGGTAGAAGTAGAAGCCGCGGCAGACACGGGAGCAGGCGGGCTTGTCGTTATAGTCCGAGCAGAGCTTTGAGCAAAGTGGGAATGCGAGTAGATTGACCCAGCTTCGGACCCATCGATGCTTGATCTGGGCGATGATGCACTACCTGTCATAGGTGGCCTATGATGCATTAGCAGAGACGTCAAAGTGGCAGCTGCCTTCATGTCGACGTCGCCGCCGGGGTCCGCGCTCAACTCAGAGGCGTTCTCTTTGCGCTTGCCCTTGGCAGTCGACGCTCTGTTAACCTTTCTTGTCCTGGGCGATTGTGGGCTGGATCCGTGATCCACCTTTCGGCTTTTGGCCTGGGAACGAGTGATGTCCACAGGACTCCGTTTCGGAGCACGCGCCTTGGGCGACACAAGTGGCCTCGAGGAGGCGGGCACTGGAGGATCACCCGCGTTGTGGATAGTCCTAGCTTGTTTTGTGGGCGGTGGGGCTAGAATGGAAGTATACAAGCTCGATTTAGGCGTGGTACTCGGGTCAATATGACTCGCTGTGGCGTATACACTGCCGTTAACCGCGGAACTGTAGGTCCGAGGCGAAGAGGTCGTGGAAGGGGGGAGCATGCTCCCTGATCCACCCCTGCGTAAGAGATTTGCCCCAGGGCTGGCTGTGATAGGGCTTTGTGTGGCGGGTGTACTATAATAGTTATTCCCGGCCGACTTGCGCTTGGCGGCGATGGTGCGGGAAGATGAGGTTGGTTGACTCTGGTTCTGACTATGTGCTTCAAGGTCACGCAAAGGAACATGATGTACGTTATTAGCGGCCTTGTATGAAGCATAAGAAAGACGGGTTCGCAAGGCACGGGTTATCTGAAGAGAAATGAGCAACAGGGCAAGGGTTTCAGAACGTGATCCGGAGCATGAAAATGGCGCTAGAGGAAGAAAAGAAAAATAGCATAAGGCGGGAGCGAGCACATGAATGTGACGCCATGGGTATGGTGGCGTCCAAGAAGAGGTGTCTCGCATTTGGCCTTGACGCGTCGAAAAGGAGTTAGAACGTACCGTCGAAATTTCAGCTCTGGCCATGAACTTCTGGACGGCTCTTTGCCTCTGTTCCTTATCTACTGGATCCATAAAGGGGGATGCGGGTGACTGGGCTGGCCCAGACGGGTGTGGGATGAAGGTCATGGGCGGTGATGGCGACGTGGCTGAGGACGACGGGGTGGCCATTTGCGCGTGTTGCTGAAGGGACAAAGGCACTGGTCGGCAACAGGAGCTCGTCGCTGTGGACGGCGGGGAAGGGGGCTGGAAGCCGCTGGGCGCGTTGAGGACGGGGTGAGTTGGGAGTGAGAGCGTTTGGGAGTGTCACACAAACGCGACGACGCGTATCGGCTTCTTCCGGGTTTCGGCTTACAAGCCCACGCCGGTTCCATGTGCCGGTCTTCCGCAATGGACTACTTTCGTCTGGCCATAAATTTTCGAAACAGTCCACCCCATTCCCCTACTATACTGCCAAGCTGTCCTGCCAGCTCTCCATTCTACCTTCAAGACTGTAACTCCCTATTTCTGTCCAAGATGTCATGTGTAGTCTATCAGATGACCTGTCCGTTTCAAATTGATTTCTCCTTTGCAAATCTCAGTTCCTGTTCTTCTGATACACGGCCAACCCCGCGTGAAACTATATCTGCCAGCCAGCATTTACTGCTGACGTCGTACACGTCGCAGTTTCTGGACTACGGGCCGCCCGCAGCTCGCGCCAGTACCAGGTTGGGAGGAAGCCCACCCTGTCCTCGCCCCCTCTCACATCCTCAGCGTTTATCTTGTCTAGCATCGTGACAGTGACACCCTTTTGTGGGGTGAACTTCACACGCCATATAGACGATTCTTCATCAGCTGTGCCTCTCACAACGTCCTTGAGGAAGGATATGACCCGGTCACCCCAGGCCAAGCAGATGAGAGGATCCCACGCGTCGGGCTTTCCGCGTATCATGCGAGGTAGTTGAACTGTTTTAAATGACTGGGTTGTCGTCAACACACCAGACGGTGTGCGGAAGCCAACAACAATCTCCTAACCTGAGTGCTTAACGACATGCTCTCACAGGGCATGCACGGAGGCTTACAGGGACACCTAGAAGGAATGACTGGAAGTAGAACTTGAGCAGCTTTCTGGAACAATATTAGTTGATGCCTCCTGGTAGGGGTTTACTGACATACTTCTCAAACTTTGCTTCATCGTGAGGTCCGCGGATCGCAAGTGACGTCTTGAGCTCGACAAAAGTATCCGTCTGCTGAGTGTATCTCTCTGTCACGATCGTAAATGAATAAAGAAGCGCAACGCATCATATCGTATCAGTACAAAAGCTCACCACGAACACAGTCAACTTCACCGCCAATCAAAAGCCGGGTATTTCCTAGCTTGGTTCGAACAACACTGCACCACTGTATATTCGTGTCCACGTTTCCACCCCACCCTACAGGTTCACTCGGTTGCAGTGAAACTTTCGACGTTGGAGTCTCCGATGTACAGTAAGATTCGAACGCGTATCCATAGTACGTCTGAATGCGATGCTTGGGTTCCATGTTATTTCTGTGGATTTGATGGGGCCAACAGGATAAGATTCGAGCAGATATAGTAAAAATGCAATATTTCTCACTTCTCCTTCAGACGTTCCTCAGATAGATGTTCCTCAAGGTAAAGTGTCCCATTAACGGACATCACATTGAGTTCAAACCCTTCCCTCTCTTCATACGGCGAAGTTAAAATTCTCCCTCGATCAAAAGCCACTGTCAATCAACATCTTGAAACCAGGCATGATGTACACACCTGGTTAATACACCTCTCCAGGCAACGACACCCACATCATGCAAGGGCACGTTCGAAGTTTCGCGTGCCTTTGAGAAAGCCTTCAGCAGACCGTCGATTCTCGCCTTCCCATCTGGTTTCCGAATCCATCTTTCGTACCCATAATTGAGTTTCGCCCCAAGTGGCGGATCCACATAATACCGAAGAGCAGAATCATTGAACCCTAGAGTATGAGAAGAGTCATACGAGAACGAGATTAACTGTGTAGGTTGCTGAAAAGGAGTCTGCTTGTTGATATGCTTTGAGATGTCAGGATACTGGAGAGACTTCAGAATATCCTCATGTGAGGAGGCGGACGTGGTCTCCATCCTCGGTTGTTTGAATGGTCGTTCATCCGGTGTCGAGACAGGCTGGTCTGGGAGATTTTGAGATATCTTCCTCGTAGACATGTCAAGAACAGGTATTCTGAGCAGTCGAAAGGTCGATTACGAGAGGATCTGCGAGGGTGAGGATGAAAGTGAAAGTGATGTACACTCCCCAAACTGATTACGAGCCTGGAACGTTACATAAACAAGTCATTATATATCTCTTCTTGATCATAGACATCCTCTGAATCAGAGTTACGAGCATATGTTCATAAATAATTCTCGAAAATGCTGGCATCGCTTAAGGTGGAACACTCAGAATCACCCGCTACTCAGTAAATCCAATTGCAGACGAGTACATATAGAGGAAGCTTTCTCGGATGGCTGATTATATAATGTAGATAGAACATGTGAATAAACTCGCTTACTTTTTTGACCCGACTCTTGTTTTCTTAGGCGTATCTTCACTTCAATGCCGACAGCGACGAGCACACTGAGTCAGGTGGCGTACTCAGATCCAAAACCACTCAAAGGGTCAATACCTGTTACTGCCGTTCTTCCGACAACACCAGCCTCCACAGTACAATTACTGCGACCGCTGTACAATCGTGCTGCACGGGCATTCCTACTTCGTGACATTCCGCTTACGCAGTCGCTCATAGAGTCTGCCTTTGCCCAGATAAACCCTCCAGATGTCGTCCCGGACCCGCTCGCTGAACAGAGGCGTAAATGGGACATACTTAGAATAACTCTCGAAACCACTATATATTTCTCACCACCCTCTCAGGGGGCATTACCTCAGTCTCTGAAAGATATCCAATCTCAGTCCCCCCAATCGTTCCTGACCACTCTTTATGACCGCTCTTTGATCCTTTTCGCTCCCAAACCGGACCGGTCGTCTGTTAATCCGATATGCCTTCCTACACAAGTCCTCATCACTTTGATTCACTCGAGTCTCCGGTTGGATACCCCAGACTTTGGTCGTATTATCGTTGAGGATTGGCTATCAAAGAGAGACGTAGCACCAGCCGAGCAGGATACCGAGTCATCAAGTGTCTATGAAAAGGTCTTGGAACTTTATTGTCTCCAGATCCTTCCGAAATTGGAGCAGTGGGCTTATGCTCAAGACTTTCTGGAGTACGAGAGAGAGTTACCCGCTAGTTCTCGAGAGGTATGAGGCATACCTTGGAATCCTTCGCTCCCGTCGGGCTAATATATCATTTCCAGAAACTGATTAGGTCTTTACGATCCCTCCAAGCGGAGGCCATGTCGTCCCGGTCTGTACCATCTCCGCCACAGGAAGATTGGTCACCTAGATCAAATTCACCAGCTCCCTCGACGTCGTCATCGTCTTCTTCGCTTTCCACCACTTCGACGCACACTGTAGTTCCTGCCGGGCGAACTTTGCAACCTTTATCTGCTTTGACTCCTTTAGCCCCCGCTAATTCATCGACGACTTCCCTATTATCCGACTCTACCGCTACCCCAGAACAAACATCACGGCATCCTGTTCTACGCTCAAGAACCGCAGCCGACCCGAAACCAACGCCTTTCTCCAGTGGTCCTTCGGCCGCTTCGCGATCACCAACCCAATCAGCTGCAGTCAGACCCGCAAATCTCAGTATCTATGCCATTATCAAGGCTTCGTTAGCGCCTTACATCTCGACATCGAATGTTACAACGATCTTTCTGCTCTTTGTCGTTTTCCCTTTAGTTTCGTTAGCACTGCGTGCTCGACATCGAAAACGGCAAGCTTTAAATCGTTCTATCACCCCGATTCAAAGTGCCGAGCTGGTCCGACGGCGATTACAGATGGCTGGTGCTGGCCCTTTAAGCAAGGCTTGGGGTGAGATGTTACGGGTTGTTTACGACACTCTTAGAATGGCTGGGAGCGGTCTTGTCTGATGACCTTTTTTTGATGGAAGAACTATTCTGGCTCTTTCAATGGTTCTATCTTATGTTCTATAATTATACCTGAGGATAAATAATAGAATTGTCCGCAGTGCTTCGTTTAAACTGTTGTAGCACGAATGCAGTCACACGCGCGTGCGTATAAGAATTATAATAGTGTATGGGCTTGGGCCGTCTTCATTCACAGTGGAACACAGAACTATAGCTAAATCATCAACGCGCTTATGACTATGTTATAATTATATCTAACTTGAACAAACGTTGCAATTATTTATAGCCAACTTTAAATTTGATGTACCTTGTACTGATACCTCCTTCTCCGATCCCATTCTCTCCACATTCTCTCCACAAGTACTTGAATAGACGAAAGATCCGGCCGGAAGTGCTGACTTTTACATCCGACGTTATTCCGTCTCTACCTAGTACGTACTCATTATCTCGAACCTTCATCCTGCGTTGTCCTCACGCTTCTTTCGTGCCCTGCTTTAGTACTCTTAATTCCCATTCGCCTATAAGTGCTTCAATCCAGACACGTTGCAACTGCAAGCATTCCTGGTCATGAACAAACACTACTAAAAATAGTGGTTACGGAGCAATGGAATACCTATGTGGCATGTTCTTTCCGAACTTTATCAGCATGGGTTGGATATATAACGAGATGAATTTTGTTCTTGAGAGCAATCAACATCATGACGAAACTTTCTTTCTCTTTTGCGGCTATCTTTGCCTTGATCCCTCTCGCCATAGCTCAATCTGCAGCCTGGGGGCAATGTCAAGTACTCTCTCTACATGTTGTAGCTTTTTCCTCATATTTTGAACAGGTGGTGGCATTGGTTGGACTGGATCAACGGTACTGCGCCCGACTTGCTTGAGGACAGGCGACCTGCCGTGTTAATCATTTAATAGACTTGTGTTGCTGACTGGACCTGTGTCACCATCAACTCTTACTATTCACAATGTTTGCAAGCAAGTAATACCTTTTCCGTGACGCTAAGTGAACTCATCCTTTTCTAACCTAGGCTACAAACACCGGTGGAACCACAATCGGAACCCCCACAGACGGGGCTGCTTTACCAACTGGAACATCCAACGCTGGGCTCGCAAATGTTGCAGTCGCCGCAGGAAAACGATATTTTGGCTCCGCAACTGACAATCCGGAACTTACTGATACTGCTTATGTTGCGGAACTCAGTAACACCAATGACTTTCTTCAAATCACACCTGTATGAAGTTGATTCGATTACGATCTATGTAGACTGATCAACTCCAATATAGGGGAATAGTATGAAATGGGTACGAAAGAAGGATTAGTTCTTTTTGGGAAGAAATGCCCCTGATTCTCTATAGGATGCTACAGAGCCTTCTCGGGGCACGTTCACATTCACCAATGGTGACACTGTTGTCGCACTAGCCAAAAAGAACGGTCAACTTGTCCGAGGTGAGTATTATCTATATATGCTGAAATCCCCCACATTTACACTTCCAGGACACAATTGTGTATGGTACAACCAGTTGCCCAGCTGGGTCACCTCCGGAGGTTTTGACAATGCCACTCTCACGAGCATTGTCGCTAACCACTGTGGGACTCTCGTCGGTCACTACAAAGGACAAATGTGAGGGTTACTCATACCAAATGAAACTTTGCTGAACCCTTATCTTCAGATGTAATCGCCCTTTTGTATCTAATCCGCGATTTTACTAACCTCGATTTCTTCAAGATAGCTGGGATGTGATCAATGGTGAGCATCGAGTTTTTCATGTATGTGACCATACTGAAGATCCTTCAAGAACCTTTCAACGACGATGGGACATGGCGCTCTGATGTGTTCTTTAACACCATGGGAGAATCGTTCGTCCCTGTTGCCCTCCGGGCAGCCCGCGCTGCGGATCCCGATGCGAAACTTTATGTATGTTGTCTCCTTGCTGCCAATCTACAGATTTTCCAACATGAACATATTAGATCAATGACTACAACATCGAAGGAACTGGTGCCAAATCGACTGCCATGGTCAATCTCGTCAAGTCTCTGAAGGCATCTGGCGTGCCCATTGACGGCATTGGTGTACAAGCTCATTTGATCGTTGGTCAAGTCCCCGCCACTCTTCAAACTAACTTGGAACAATTTGCGGCCCTTGGCGTGGAGGTTGCTATCACCGAACTCGACATTCGCATGACACTGCCTGAGACCGCTGCGCTTCGGGAACAACAACAGAAAGATTATCAAACTGTCATCGCGGCTTGCAAAGCGGTCTCTGCTTGTGTCGGCATTACCATCTGGGATTACACTGACAAAGTCAGTCAAATTCCGTAAATAACAACCAATAGTGTTAAATGTCGTTCTAGTATTCCTGGGTTCCCGGCACTTTCAGTGGTCAAGGTGCTGCTTGTCCATGGGACTCGGTAAGTGATCTATCCTCTGATCTAGTTTCGGCAGTTTTCTGATCAATTTACAAAAATACAGAACCTCGTCAAGAAGCCTGCGTACGATGGAATCGTAGCAGGATTTACGTCCTAAAAGGTATCGTACATATACTTGTTGTTTCCGGCTTTCAAAAAGAATGCAAAGAAATTTATGTGATCAATTTACATGTGTGGTCCTCGCGGGTAATCTACCTACCTAACTTATCTACCTACCGAATGTTTTGGTGTCTGGTTGATTCTCAGATCACTACCACATGGGCACGATTGAACCACCGTCAAAAATATTGTCTCCCCGGGACGCTTCTAGTGCCTGTTTGGTTCTGGCATTGTCTTGCCGTCTTGGAACCAATGGCGCCACGCTGGTCACCAACTATGTAACACTTGTTGGTGGCGTTTAGTCCGAAGTTTATGCGAGTTTTGGCCCTGTCTTTCCATGAAACTGTACCGCCTGATTTGGAACTCGATACATGCATCTAGTTGCGTCAATTAAGGTCGCGTCGTTTGTCTTGCGATCCTGGACCATCACTGAAGCGTCATCAGTTTTTATGCCGTCAGAGTATACGCTCTTTCTGAATATGTTTTTGCCATGCGATACCGGATGAGATGCGAGTTATCATTGCAATAGAATTCAGGATGCTGAGCACTCAGGCTGCCGGCTTCCGTCGCTACTCCCCTGCAACAGCACAGTCCAGTGTTTACCAATAATGTCAGTCTACCTTTATATCCTGTGGAATGAGCCTGAGCTCGTGACCTTGTATTTTGGATGAAAGCGGCGACCTGCGTACAGGGATCTGAGAAATAATCATGGCAAGTACATTGGCTTTCTCGTCTCCTCGGTCTGGAAATCGCGGGAAATTCTTGTACAAAATATAAGATTATCGGTTACTAGACTGCTAAAAAAAAATCATCAGTGTTGATGACTTTGTAAGATTTGTCGTATTTTGGTGGCACTCCTTAAGTCTCAGCAATTCCTGAAAGAACCGGATCGCTGGTGATTCTAAGTCGTATCAAACAATTCCCACGTTCCGTTGAATGATGTGTTGTGACCGAACCTCGTCATATAACGCCCACCCATGGCCTCAATACTGCCTATCTTTTTAGTGTTCGCTGTCGTTGCCGGCCTTATGGCCTTGGCCACTCTTTTCACTCCTAAGGGTCCCCACCAAATGTGCGTTGTTATATCACGGAAATTCCAGCTTCGTTTCCAATGGTCCGTAGAGTGATTCGTACAAGCCTGTTGATAGGGCTGGTGGCCTGCTACTTGCTCTGGATGGTCACCTATCTTGCTCAGCTGCACCCTCTTATTGGTGCGACCTCCCACATCTGTTCCTCCTGACGGCTTACTATATACAATATCCACAGCACCAGTGCGTAGTATTAAGGCTGGAGCGAAATAAAGGAGGGTAGGCCATTCTATCGTAGCAATATACCTAGTGCGTATCCGCCTTTATTCCACTGCCTTACCCTGCTAATGAGCCATACAGCCTGTATAACTAGACTAATTGCATCTCTTCGCATTTGGCACTGGCATGACCTAATTGAGTTGAAACTGACCTCAGCTAGTATTCTCGCTTTCGTCACCATCCCATCCAGCTGTGGAGGTTTCTCCGCTGTTGTATATGTCGGAATCATCAACTTCAGCCCAATCAATCATATTGCCCCATCCACTTGGTTTCAAAATACCAGTGTCCTCTTCTGTCTTGGCCCATTGATTCCTGTTTGACCAAAGGGACGAATCATCCTCCAGGTCGTCCTCCACTTCAGATTCATTCCGAGACACATCTCCATCCATGTCTGTCGATTCACCCCATTCCCATTCACTCCCTTCAGCCTCTCCACCTGAGATCCAATCAAATGGAATGGTGTCCATACTCGAATCTTCCTCTTTTGGCCAATATTCCTTGGACCGAGCGACTCCTCCAACCAATTCAATTGTCCAATCAGCTCTTCTATCCCTCATCCCCTCCTCGCTCCTCTTCAAAGCTAGAAAGCTCGACTGCTCGACCGCTCTAGTCAACATCTCGATCCAACCCCCACATAAGACGGCGATGTCTCGTTCAAACCAAAGTTCCTCGACTCTCACAAGTCCTTCCCGGAATTCCTCCAGTTTCTCCTTAACTTTCAGTCCAATTTCTTCCAATGATCGTGGTTTCTTCGAATATATGTGCGCTGGGTGCCTGTGGTGTGCTAGTAGATCGTGAGGCCTAGTGTTCAATTGTAGAGCCTGCAGTATTTCTCGGCCTCTTTGTTCCCTCCCGTCCATTTCGCATTGCTTGAAAACTGCCACAGATGATGCTCCGCCCAACTCTGTATCTCTACCCCATTCATCTACTTCAATGGCACGGCCCACACTCGAGACCTTCACTTCGTAGCCCCAGTCTCTGGCAGTGACGTCACACCACTTCTGGAATTCATCTACACTCCATTCAAACTTGTGGTCGCTGTGTCGAAAGATACGATCAGTACGTCTTGTTGGATCGGGGTATCCTTTGCGTGCAGAAGGTGGCGCCATCGGAGCCGTGAACCGCGCGTTAAATGTGTACGAGGGTGTAGTAATCAGAAAGAGACGTGGGTGGTAGACTCCGAGGATGACAGGTGCAAAGGCAGGGAATATATTTGGGGGCAGATGTTCGATCCTAAATTTCATCATTGTTAGCATTCCTTGTCGAAGTTGACAGTATTCGCGTACACTTCAGAGCTCACGATGCACTCGATATCGACGAAATCCTCATTAATGACCTCTAGACCTCCCTTCCAGATTTTGACGTCAAGATCTTCCCATCTCGGGTTGACACTGGAGAACTTCGCTGAACAGTAATCGCCATCTTTGTCGAGCTCCATTTCTGGTTGTGGAGCAGTACCCTGGACTGCAAACTCCAAATCATTTGAAGATATGTCTAGTCCCATGACGTGTGTAGGATGGATGTTGGGTATCTCATCATTGTATTTTTCTGCGGAATTCGTACTTTCTTCTGGTAGTGTTGGTAAAATATGAGCGGGCGGCGGGGAGAGCCAAGGAGCTGGTTGGCAGAGGACTGCTAGAAGCTGTCCTTCTCCACAGCCAATGTCGAGTACCTATAATATATCACTTAATCTGATAATAAGGATGTCGATCACCTCACTTTGGTCACTTTCTCTGCCCTCATTACATCGAGGATCCATATCCGGCGCTGGAGGTACAACTGTGGGTAAAAAGTCACTTTTAATTCTTCCGTATATTCATCTCGTATGGCTTCAAGTGTCGGACCATGGGTCATGGTAGTTAATAATTAAATTATCGTTACTTGAAAAGCGTGCTATTTTGCGCTATTTATAGTGTACATCATTTGTTCAATCGGTAGTTTTACATATACATACACAAAATACTACGATCCCCTTGTGAGATCGCGTACATATTTGACTTCAACTCAGTGCTGCAACAATGCCCGCGTAGGCTGGCTTCTTGACAAGATTCTAACCTTCGTTGAGAGATACCATACCAAGATCACATGCATAGATTCTTACCGCATCCCAAGGGCAAGCAGCACCCTGTCCAGGGAACGCGCCAGGAACCCAAGAGTACTGACACGAATCAAAACTCGGACCACGTAAAGAATGTAAAAAAATACGGACCTTGTCGGTCCAATCCCAAATAGTGATTCCAATACACCCGCTCACAGCTCTGCAAGCAGCCACTACAGTCTGGTAATCTTTCTGCTGCTGCGCAAGGAGGGCGGGAGTGGCGGGCAATGTCATGCGTACATCTAACTCAGTGATCGCAACCTCAACGCCGAGTGCTGCGAACTGGGCAAGGTTGGCTTGCAAGGTTGGTGGAACTTCACCGACAATGAGGTGAGCTTGGACGCCAATCCCATCGATAGGCACCCCCTGGGCCTGTAAGGATTTGACAAGATTGACCATTGCAGTAGATTTGGCCCCCATTCCTTCGATGTTGAAGTCATTAATCTTCAAGAGATGTCAATTGAGAGACAGGGAAGTTATCATAAATCATGGCAGAACTACTCACATAAAGTTTTGCACCGGGATCAGCAGCTCGAGCAGCGTGCAACGCGGTTTGGATGAAGGAAGTTCCTGTGGTGGTAAAGAAAACGGACTGACGGAATGTCCCATCGTCATTCAATATTTCTACAAGGCAAGGTACGATCAGCTGCCCGACTGGTCTGGACCTTTCATATACCATTGAGAACATCCCAGGCAACTATGCCATTGTGATAAGCGGCTTTTCAATAAATCAGGAAGTGTTATGGTGACCTACGACTAATCAAAGATTAACCAGAGTATATTGTGGCTTAGCATTCCGCTCACATGCTTCCTTTGTAGTGCCCAACTAAGGTAGAACAATGATTTTGCACTATGCTGAGCAAGGTTGCGTTATTGAACCCTCCAGAAGTTACCCAACTCGGGAGTTGATTATGCCATACGCAATTGTGACCTGGCGTTGGGATCAGACAAATGCTTAGCGGAAGGACTAGCCAGTACCTCGGACGAGCTGTCCGTGATTCTTCGCCTGGGCTACAATAGCGTCTCCACCACTGAAGGTGAAAACACCTTGCGATGGTTCCGTCGCATCCTATTTGACGTACGAAAGTTTAGTGGACAAGAACAAATAGGTGGTCCGCACCCATTTCATACTATTGGCCTAGAATACGCAATGGAATGGATCCGATTTACAAGAGGCGAAAAAATGCGTACCGGTGTGAGTTGATGAAAATCAGCAGTGTTCTCCAGTTGTGCGACATAAGGAGCATCACTCAATTCTGGATTGTCGGTTGCTGTGCCAAAGTATTTCTTGCCAAGCCCAACAGCGAGAGTATTGAGTTGAGCACAAGTTGAAGGAACGAGTACCAACAAAACCGCTATAGAAGCAAGATAATATATCCTTTGCATGGTGACAAACAATTTGCAAGTAGTGGGGTGATTTTCGTTGTTGATGTGCGTGCTGTAATCGCAGCGTCTCCCTTAAATACACATTACCACCAACCTCAGACGAACACAAGAGAATCGGTAGTCTCATAACTGAAAGGATAGAATCTTCT
The DNA here is from genome assembly GCA_020091625.1 of Termitomyces sp. 'cryptogamus'. Classification (NCBI taxonomy): domain Eukaryota; kingdom Fungi; phylum Basidiomycota; class Agaricomycetes; order Agaricales; family Lyophyllaceae; genus Termitomyces; species Termitomyces sp. 'cryptogamus'. The sequence continues at coordinate 3,343,879 of JAGYZC010000005.1, forward strand.
CAAGCTTGTGGAATCCTCGGAGAATTGTACTCGAAGACGGGATGAATTTCGCATCGGAGCTTGGGCAAGCGGGGATACTAATTCAATGATTAGGTTCATTGAATGAAATTATCTCAAAGGAATCCATGTGACACTAAATTTTTCCGGCGACAACTAGGTTGTATGAAAAGGAATAAGCGGGAGAAAAATGAACAAGAAATGTAGATAGCTTCCAAGCCCAACGATTCTTTTGCCAATCCTTTCCGTCTCATCATGAGCGCCAGCCGAAGCGATGCCTCCAAGAAAGAAAGCAATGGTTTAAAGCAAAGAAAAGTCAAGCAGGTCAACAATCCAGCACCATATGGCACCTGGGTTTGCTCTAGGGGACGGGAACGCGGACAAGGAGGCGGAAAAGCTTATACCGAGCCCGAACTTTAGTGTCCACAGAGGATTTTGTTCGAAGAAAAATTATCAGCCTCCTCATCTTATATAGCTTAGTGTTGTACAGATGTTAGGTAATACTTTCCCATCACGTGTGTAGATATGCTTGTCTCAGAGTCGACGTTCAACTGTACAAGCAAACTCAACCAAGTTAACATCTTGGCAAGGAGAATTTTTTTGGGCCAAACCGACTAGTAGATCAGATTCAAAATGCTGAAATTCGTCTAAAATTACATCTCCGAAGATTTTCCACGAGTAACTCGGTACGGCCAAAAATTTGGCCTATTTTTACACTTTTCCATGGACCTCCTGGTACATGAGAGCTTGTATGGATGACCTTTGTTCTGCTGAACAACCCATGTAGCAGTTCTTCTCATGAAGCCGAGTGATGTGCATGCAATACGGTACAGAAATTGCCAGAACTGGTAACTGAACCTAGACACATGACATCAGATTGGGCACATATGATCAAAGTAGGCCACAGCTCTGAATTTTTTTTGGCACAAACCTTTCTTTCCCAAATTCAAGGGTGATAATCAACTCAGAAAAATGGGTCGATTGCACACTTTTTCGTGATTTAAAGGTTTTTTAGAGTGCCAAAAATTTTTAGGTACTAGGACCCCCAACCAGTTTTGGGCAAAACGGCTCGTGGATATAGGTCATTGAGGTCTTATTGGCATGTTTCTCAGAATATATTTGATGTAAGAGATACATCACAAAATCCAGTGGAAACATTAGTTGAGTTTGTTTGTCTGCGACTGTAGCTACAACAAATGTTGTCTAATCAGGATTGATACCAGGTATAAGCTCTTACTTGATGGTTGTAGACCCATTTGATTCAAAGTCATTGAGTACGCGTGACTGGCGTTCATCAACGTTCTTTTTGTAACTAGCTCATCTGTATGATTGTTTCCTGGCAAGCACACACAGTGTATTTCGCTCGCAGTGGTGGCAAGCTTTCCCCATTGGGATTTTAATGTTACCTCATTTGCCCCTTGCTCCCTTTCTTTAGTTAGTCTTCATTCACTGCAACTTATTACTAGGTCTACCGAGGTGTTTTATTACTGATTTGTCCTGAGCTATTACTCAGTGGAGTGAGTGGAGGTAAAGGTCTGAATTGTGACATTGTAACAAGAGGGAAACGTGGATGCCATCAATCATGTCATCAACATTGCCATCAACATCTCATCAACATTATCCATCAACATCCTCATCTCCGGCATCATCGCTGACATCGGCCAGCTTCTTTTGATCGCCCATCAATGGCAGCTGTCAGGCCGAAATCTTGAAGTTCAACAGATTGTGAAAGCCCTGCAAAAAGACAGATTTCTGACTGTATCAAGCACATACATTTACTACCAATGTTGTTTTAAGTCTATCATTTCCTGATACCATTCATTCATTATATTCAACTCAATCCTGAAGTCCTTAGAAATATGAGCAACTTTATTGATGCTACCAAGGAGATGATGTTTCATTTTATTTACTTTAAGACCTATTTTACACTTGAACAATCATGTCCTAGGTCCCACAGTATAGTGAGGGGTGGTGATTATGGACACATCTGGTAGGTACTCCAGCCTGATACCTTTTCAAGTATGCCAGTTACACCTTGTAGCTACTTTACTACAATTTGACCCCATTGGAGTTCATACAACTTCCCACATTAACTCCCCACTTATCTGCTGCTATTGGGCCCTTCCAATTTCTAAACCCAGCTACACTCAGCAAGACTTGGTAGTGGCCAGTTAGTGTAGGCCTGTGAAGGCCAATCAGCACAGCTCATGCCTTCCTCTAGCCCAACCCCAGCAAGGGTCTCACAACAAACCCTTCCCCACACCCAGACACTATTTTTGGAGTATGAATTTCCATAAATGGCAAAGACAGGCCACACAGTACTTTGGCAGCCAAATCCATATCATTTTGACACCTACTGTCATGCCTACCTGTGCCATGACATGCTTGGTCAGCGAGTTCCCTTTTCCAGCACTTGGTCCAGATCCCTCTCCCAAATCCATCAAACCAGGGAAACCTCTCTTTCTTCTGATTGGTCACAAGTGTGGTGGTCACCATGCCTCATTGCATCATATGCTGATTGGTATGTCCCAAAGCAGCATGCACAACAAAGCCTCCCTAGTCAGACACATGCAGGCAGTGGCTTCCAGCAGCATTGAATAAGCTAAGTGCAGTGTCTAAAATGTTTTCTGCCAAAGGCTGCATTACTCATGGGAATTGAACTAACAACCCTGTAGTCCCACTCAGTTATGCTTAGGCTATCCCTAAGGACATGATCAACCAAGGAGATGCAGGATAATCTATTATCACAGACTTTGTAACTACTATTGTCTGTAGATGGCATGTAAACACTCAATGAGACTTACTAGCAATTTTTTTTTTTGCAAAAAAAAAATGCCTCACATGTCAGCGGATCAAACTTGAGACAAATTGAAACAAAGTTTCATGATCAATAATCCAGTCTTAATTTAATGCTATGCAAGTTGAGTCTTGAAATAATGTACATTGAAGTGTGTTGACACAGAAAACAGCCAAAAGATTGTGAAGATTGTTCCAAATCAATCATTGGCAATTACCAATCAAAGAGGCTGTTTGATAATGTGTGAGGACTGGATAGTACCTCCACTCCAAGTCTGCCATTGCTTGCCCTTGTTGATGATGAGCTCAGAATTTCATGCTTCCTGGCCTATTTCTTTTGACACACTTTAGTATTTATATTGATATAGTTCCATATGCCAACATATATGATTTATTATGCCCCTGAGAGTACTTACTGAACAAGGCTTCAAAGTTCAACTAGTGATGTTCCAGCCAAGCTTCAAGCCATGGGCCAGGCCAGAGAGGACAGCCAGCAACAGCTTTGCATACTCATGGCAAGTGTGAGCTGGTAGCATAATTCAACCCCTCAAAGAATTTGTATATCACTCATCACCTTCCTACATGCATTATAATAGGGTATGTGCAATTGTATCAGATAGTATAGTATAGATGCAATGTTCTGTGATATGGTGATATTTGTCTGTTAAGGAAGAGCCATCAAAAGTGGACATTGGTAGGATAAGGACATAGTCCACCATACATGAACATTATAAGTATGAGTAAGTCTGATGTGTGGATAACATTATAGTATATTAAGAGGGGTAGGTAGAGATATAGGCTAGATTATGAGAAGACCATGTTTGAAAAAGCAAATCTTTGATCAATGAGTAGAATGAATAGTACAAGTGCCACAGCTTTTGGTGAAAGATGGCATCAACTCAAAAGGCTTGATTAGTGCTTATTCGAGCCATTGGACATGTTAAAGTAAGTGTACCACAAGAGTATCTGATTAGAGCTTGGAGATTAAACACATAGCTTGCACCAACTATTGGGAACTTGAAGTCACAGATAAATATACTGTCGAATGCTATAGGAGGGTATATAGAAAATATATTGATTATATTCAAGAGCTGTGATATGTATCAGATGTTTGCAAGAGGAGAGTGACCCAGGGTAAGTTCACAAATATGGCTGATGGTAAGAAACTGGCATATATGGGCTGTTTAAATGTCTGGAAAAATGTTTTGGAGGCTGGATGATGACTTGTGAGCATCAAATAACACAAGTAATGAGTACAACCTATTGTCAACTTGTGTTTCCAGGTCTGGACCATGTCATACCTTTTCACAAACCTCTGGAACCCGAACTAACATTGTATTGAGCTGCAGTACACTCAAGATACATTATCTAGCCTTCAGAACATTTTCTATGGCTTGTAATAACCACCAGCTGGCAGTAACGTTCCATCAAACCATGTTTCTGGCCTTACACTGCATCATCCTCCTTCCACAACAGTTAAACCATTGAATTTAATTAGTATATACACTATTCAGGCTACAGAGTATATATCCATGCCAAGTATTTATCCATACACTCAAGATCTCAGAGATGGCACAAAATGGGTATTTGTACTTCTCCCTATCTTTGAGACTCTACCATCACATACAGGTCAAGTGCACCTGTTTCAATGCATCTAATGGCCAACACATGTCATCCAATATGTCTAACATAGACTGCTTCCTTTCCGGATGCTGTCGCACATACATCAAGCATCCTTATCATTACTTAGAGATTTGTGCTTTCTATAGGTTTCCAATTGTATATACACCTCTATAGCTATCCCCTCCTCTTATATACTATTCTACATGCTATCTGTACTCTCAGTCTCCGTACATCCATGGTGTTCATGCATGGTAGGCTATGTTCTCCTTCTGCTCCTGTCTATTTTTTACGGTTCTTTCCTCACATGTAGAGATTCCTGTGTCATACAACATTGTATATACACTAAACCTATCTAACAAATACCTATATACCTTATTATGATGCATGCAAGAGTGATGAGTGATATATAAATTCCTTGAGGTTGAAGCCTTGTTTTGTGCCCTTAGGAGTATAGGAAAGTGTACATTCTAGTATATAAAGACTATGTAGACATGAGCACTCAAGTAGATCAAAAGAAATCAGCAAAAAACAAGCCGGAAGCTGAGCTCATCGTGGTCAACACTTAGCGGAGCCTTGCCGATGTCGGCTATTATGCCGGAGATGTCGATGGTAACGTGATGGTATTGTTGATGGTGTCTGACGCTCCCGACAATACTAGTCATTTCTCAATTACAAGTGTCCCATAAAGGCTGAATCATTGCAGGGAGATACTATACAAATCACGTATAATTAGAGACATGGAATATGTACCATATTTTGGCATATCTAATTAGATCAAGTGGTAGTCTCGGTAGCACCCGCTACTGAGTAAGTCAACATTTCATGAAACCCGGATTTCATGCTTGATGGTCATCGCCTGCTCCACCATATAAGTACACACAAGATGTAATCTATATGCCCAATAGACAGTGATTACTGTTGCTCAATCGAAAGCTGACATATCCATGTCGTAGAAAAAATGCTGAAGTAAATGTGGCCTTTATGAGCCGAGTCCGGTCCGAAGCGAGTAAAAAGGGTCCTACTTTATAAAGACTCATGACCTTCACCACCCATGCTTCAAGATGAAAAATCTTCTTGTTTCCTAAATGCATGCGAACCTCCTGTGATAAAAGAGGGGTGTTAGACTGGGAGTCGGAACGGAAGACATGATGATAAGGTACATAGAATGCTGTCCAGTGCATGATATCGGCTTTCAAACTCTCGTCCGCTCGTTCCACAACCCGTTCTGCAACCGTCTGTAATATGTTCAAAAATTGGCAACGGATATACAAGAGCAAGAAAAGGCTGACTTTGAGAATGACAGTCGGCGGTATACAATGGCTTAACAACTCGTAAAATTTAGCGCGCACTTCCATGACTCTTGATGGTGACTGTTCACTGATAATGAGGTCGGCAACTTTATGGCAATATGTCTCCCAGTCTGGCTTTGCGATTGTCAAGGATCCAGTAAGGTCAGGTCTGCATAAAACATAGGAGCAAGAGGACACTTCAGGAAGACATGAGCTTACGACTGCATCTTCAAAGCCTCCAGGACAAGAATGGCTTTTCTGAGGTTTCCTCCAGAATCTTCGATGATCCTCCGTGCAACCTCTTGTGGAAGCATGAAAGGCGCTCTCTTCGCTACATAATTAAGGACCACCTCCATCTGCCAATGTTGAGCACGTCTGTACATGTAAGCAGAAATTAATAAACATACCTCCTCAGCGTTTGGTGCAGCAACACGCATGAGGAGACATCGACTCTTTATTGGCGCGATCAGTCTGCTGGTGCTGTTTGCACACAGTATAATCCGCATATTGGCCATGTATTTCTCCATAGTCCGACGAAGTGCAGCTTGAGCGTCACGAGAGAGCGAGTCTGCCTCGTTTATAATGACCGCTTGAATATTGTTCAGCGAAGGAGAAAACTTGGTAGGTCAAAGATAGCTGACCCTTGAATCGTTGCTTGGCATTGAGGTCAACTTGTTGCGTTTGTGCAATCTCTTTAAGCAATTCTTGGATAACTACACGGTCATAGTTTCCAGCCTCACTGTCAACAGTCTTAAATGGAGTTGAATTACAGATCCAGAATTCATGTCGTTACCTTGGTGTTATTTCAATGTGAAAGTTACTTTGCACGATGTTGATCTCCAACTTTCGTTTAGAAGGTGAGAGGAATACTCTTTGATCAATCTTGAGCTATTTAATAGTGAGTGCGGTCCATGCAGTATTGATCAATAACATACTTTTTCTACGCCAGTACCAAATAGTGCTCGCAGTGTACACGTTATCCTCGTCTTCTTGCCTGCACCAGATGGTCCATAGAATAGCATGTGAGGGAAGTCTCCCGACGCAGCCTGGAGGTTCCATTGGTTGTTATTCACTCTCAGCTCAAATTACAACATACCAACGATGCTAGTCGTGCTGAAAGCGCCTGATGATAATGAAGATCGACAAGACTCTTTGGTCGGAACTGACGAATGTGATCGTCAGAGTCAGACTGGTTCATACATCCAGGTTTGAATAACTTACTTGGTCAACCCATAGTGACATCGTGAAAACGAGTCGAGCGACGTGTCTATGGTTGACAGTGGAGGTGTGTCACACTGACGCGTTACGTCACGCGTCAATGTCAATAACTCATGTAAATTTATGTATATTCAAAGTTCCAGCAAGGAATAAAAACAAACATTCTCAAGTCATTGGTATGAACGTGATTGCTAGTAGTACATGTGAAAAGGAGTACTTAGACACTTATGATATGTCATCTACTTTGGAGAAATTCCTTGAATTCCCAAGTCTTCCGCAATGATGACGGCTGCTTTCTCTCCAATAGCTAAGGCGGTGTTGTACGTATTTGCACCTACATTAGCTGGAGCGACACTACAATCTGGATTGATGTAAATTAAGTCCTGGGTAAAATATAAAGGAGCTTGATGTACCTGCCACTTTCAGATTCTGAACGCCGTAGACATTGAGTCGAGGGTCTACGACTCCGCCCTTCTCGCGTGGTTTCATGGCACAAGTTCCAATCTGAAGAATTGTGAAGACAAGCATCAAAGAGATGGAGACAACGTACGGAATGCCATGTCGTCTCCACTAGAAACATGTTGAGCAGGCGTTCAAGACCAGGATGGATCACTAACCTGTCTTACGGTGATACTCGTCAATGGCTTGATCATCTTCGGCTGTATAAGCGATATCAGGAGTAGAAATCTCCACAGGTTGAGCGAAGTCTTTGGTAGTTGCGTTGCTATCCTTCGGGAAACTCGGATGCCCGAGCACAAATTCGCCACGATAGATGTCCATACGACGAGCCAGTTCACGGCCCTTCTTGTACGCCCATCTCAGAACCCCAAGATCAGCTGGGCTGATAATCGTTAGTAATCAGAATATTGTGTAAAGCACGCAGCTAACTGATTGAGATATCCTGGTTCAAAATCAAGTTTCCCGTACGGGTTTAGACCCATGGATATATGTACACGACCCCTGGAAACAGGATATCCCTATTGATAGACTTGGTCAGGCTGGTAGGATGATGGATACCTTTCCGCAACTCACAGTGAAATATGTCGCTGAGAAGTACTTTCCCCACGGGGCAGCAGGATTATTTCCAGAATAACTGGAAAGATAGAAGTATGTGAAAGGATATAAAACAATTCAATATTAGGTAGTTTGCTCACGCAGAAAAGGTTCCAAGCCACACGACAGGTTTGTCTGGAGCATGCTCAAAGTAATTCTTCCATGTTGCTTTGAACTCTGGTCCTATCTCGTCGAGGTCCTTCGAATTGGGCCTGAGCTTGATGCCGGCATCAATCCCACTGGGCCAGTGGTCGAATGCCAGGTACTCATTTTAGACCAGATGAACTCACTTTTGCGCCATAGGACCTTGCCCATCCCGGGCCCAACGAGAGGCAAATTCTGAACCATATGAAATAAGGTATCTGTAAACAGGTAGTTGAACACCTCACTTTCGATGCTGGCCTTATTCCCTCGAAAAATTGCATCCATTGTGTCGGCATCATCACTTGCAAGATAAGGTGAAAAAATGAGATTGTGGTCTATTGCGCAACGGTCAGAGTTTGTCTTTCTGAGAGATTCAGAATTACCCATATAGTGTTCCCCTACGCCGGGAAGATCTACGATCGGCTCGATCTTGTTCCTCTTGAGTACATCGGCCCCTCCGATTCCAGACCTTGAGCAATGAAAATTATCGAAGTTATTGGGAAAGCACAGGAATCAATACCTTTCCAGAATAGCAGGTGAACCGAAAGCACCAGCAGAGATAACTATCAATCTTGAAGCGTATGAAACTGACGGCTCTGACGTTTGAACGTCGCGACGACCGGCGTCAGTGACATGTTCAACTCCGACCGCACGGAAATTCCTGGGAAACAAGATACGTTGATGTCGCGAAGGCCAGAACAGAAAACGTACTGGAAGATGACGCGAACAACACGACGCTGTTCACGGATTGTAAGCTCCGTCAGCCCCGAGTCAGTATGCTTGTAGATATAGTTGTGGGGCGTATCCGAACGACGACCAGTGATCGCATCAATATATCTGCAGAGATGGTCTTGGGTACGTACATGTGAATTTGAAGCTTTGCATACCTTGGCCATCTCTGAGAGTTAAATAATCAGCACGCGAATATGTGTGAAAAAGAGGAAGACGAACACCATAGGCATTGCAAGTGAAAAACCCATTCGCATCATCGGTAGACTTTCGTTCTTCGTCGTACTTCCTAGCGACTTCCAAGAATTGCGAGGCCACATTGGTATCTGGGCCATACGAGGCTTTGATTGGTCCCGTATTCCCGTGTATTTCAGGATCACCAATGGCCTGGAATGTTTCGGCCTAAGCGTTGTGAGTTGTGCAGACCCAAATACGTGTGAGACGAACCCACTTTCTTCAGCAATGGAATCAGGTGCTTCGAGCCCCAACCGGGATTCTCATGTACTTTTTCCCAATCATCATAATCTGACGCCGCAGCACGGGTATACATGGCGACTACAGATGACTCAGCATGGTGAAAATTCTGCAGTAAGAACAGGATAACGAACAATTTACACTGGATCCTCCTCCAAGGCAACGCGCAGAAGGCACCACTACCTCACGGCCTGCCAAGGCAAGGCTGGGTTTGGCCTTGTGCAATGTAAAGGTTTCACCTGGGTTCATGAGGTTGTGGAAGTAACGTGCAGGCTGTACGTGTCTTGGCAAATCCTTCGTCAAAGGTCCCGTCTCTAAGATCTATCATCACATTGACAGTGAAGCGATCGCGAAAGCACACTGAGCATATGACGAACCAGTATCTTCAGATTAGGATCGGCTTGAGCCAATCTGCCCGCAGTTACGCATGCAGCGGCTCCTCCTAGCAATAATGACCTCAAGAAGTGTTTCTACGCTGGGTCGAGTAAAAGCTCACCACCTACAAAGATAATATCAAAGTGTTCGTCTGCAGAGGTCGCATAGTGTTCCATTGGAAGGGTATGAATGAAAAAGACCAGAACTATGCTTTACTTATAGACAGATGCTATCTCCACTTTCACTGTCAGGTGTCACTCGTCTATAAGGGAAGGTAAATGACGTAGAGAGATCAGCCGAAAAAATAACGCATGAGAATAGTAACTGAATCCCGCGTGGAGGTGGAGTTTCACCTTCTTGCTCCAAATTTCAAGAACTTCTTCTGATCAGCAATGAGATAAGTATAACTGGAGAAGACATCGCAGGATCAAGGTGGATCCACTCGTGTCGCCAGGTAATCTATACTATTACCTGAGACAAAATAAGGTTCACGTCAACTGGACGCACAGTTTCTCTTTGTACTGCTGATGATATTCTCGAACGAGAAAGACCTCGGGTCATCGGCACGAGTCTTGTATCTCGTTGATTATTACAGCGAGTAAGTATATACAAGACTCCTGACTGAACAGAGATAAGCTTGGAATCAAAAGAAAGGAAAACCAACAGATATTACCTTGACAGTTATGTAGATATATCATAACCTGTGGCCTCAGTATCAATATTCACTGCTTTCACATCCTCTGCAACTTCTGGTGTAGGAGGGGTCGAAGCCAGAGCTGTTGCCTTCCAACCATTCCGAAAAGAAGCAAGACCCGCAATCAAACCAAAAACGCCAACCCAAACCTAAAATTTTAACTGTCAGCTCTAGCAGAACAAAAAAAAATAGGGGATGCCAACATCATTCCGAAATAAGCCTTTCTCCAGTGACCTGGTACATGAATAAGTGATGCATAATTCCCCAAACATCCAAGCACTCGCACCAGTGTACAGTGAGAGGGAGATAACCGAGATTGATGATACAATCCGACCAGTAGGCGTCCCATCGTTGCTGCAGCTCCTTCTTTTCCATGGAACTCAAACCCGTTCCTTTTCCTTTGCGAAGATTGCGTTGTCTAGCCCGTAGAAGCTTGAAGTCTTCGCGAAGATGTATAAATTGAAGTAGCACGTAGATGGCCCAGAAGCGACACGACCATACACTCAAGCTGTTGGCACTAAGCGAGATTTGGCGAGTCGAGAAGGGTGATTTGATCGATAGGGTTGATGGAATAGTCCCATTGAACATTAAATAGGACAGATGCTCAAGCGGGTAATATGCTATCATAGACCATCCTTGGAGGCGTTCGAGGGTGAGAAGGTTACGTGTTGCCGGAGGCGTACGTTCCAACGAGATCAGCCACTGCACAATAGGTAACAATCCTGAGCGAGAAGACTTAATGTTAATGGGGCATACTACGGTCATATGGACTCAAACGAGAACATACCCCATATTCTCCAGAGAGTACGCGAGTCGCCTATAATGCTTCCAATCTTGGAAAAAGAAGTAGCAGCAGCACTATCAGGAGTCTTGCGGAGTCCCGCACGATATTGGAGCCTTGCCCTTAAGCGGAGGAAAGGCACGAGCACCTTTATCGCATATTGAACGACCTTGAGAAACTTCAATCACAGTGCAAGGGTCAAAAGAGCAAATGATTGTACCATGAACAGTTTACTGGACGGACGTTAGACAGCCGTGAGAAGCATAGCAGAGACACGTACTCGCTGCCGCTCCATGTCCCCAAATATCGTACCAAGTGGTCGAGCGTTTCACACGGCTGAAACGCGCCGAACGACCCCAGAACCACGTCATTGAGGCGTGCTAGTGTGAGAGGTTTTGAAAAAGACATGACCCAGAATAACCTGTAACGTTAACCCTCAAGGGGGTTGTTAACGCCGGAGGGAGTTTGCGGCACACGTCCTCGTGATTTCTGTAATTTCATTTTCCGGCTACAGTTGCCACAGGAACACTATTGCATAAACACCCGTCGCGGACGTGCACCCCAAACTATGTATCTCAGAGCACACGCATGCCGAGTCTAACGACATCTGTCTACGATCTCGTTCTGACTTCACAGCAAACATTTGGCGCACCCACATTCACACAGGCGAACAGAGCAACATTATCAATAGGAAAGGAGTGAGGCTCGTCCGTGAAATGTGCTATTGACTGGACAAATGGACCGGCTATTTTCAGATAGGGTCTTTCCGGGCCTTTCACATTTCTGTTTGCCAACTGATTCCGGAGTCATCAAGGATTCGAGAAGAGCTATGATCCTTGTGAAAATTCTGAAGAATGAGAGTCAAACACGTTGTATTCTTCGTCGACCGCGGTGATAAAGTCAAGGAGCTTCGAAATAGAATGAATATGCATGCGTGGCTGAAAAAGCACAGTAACTCACTAGCTGATGCCTTTTTGTCGCGAGACGTTTCCCATACTCAGTTTTCAACCGATCTCGGATGAGAATCAATTTGTCATGGAAATGCTGGATAGCTGACTGGGGCTGCTTTGGGTCTCCCGCAGGAGCATATAGTGGCCTAGAGACAGGTGAGCCAGACAGATCTAAGCAAGCAGTGGAAAGGTATCATACTGATTTGTGGTAGTGGTGTATGCTGCACACCGTAGGATGCCTGCGTTTCATGTGAAAAGCGAGGTAGTACACGAGACTTGCATGGACATACCGAAGGCACCAATGGCATCTAAACGATCCGCGTCTTGAACACAATGTAACTCAACACATTCCTTATGCCACTCAGTCCACAACCCCTTCTCCTTTAAGTTTTTCTCTGTGCTCCACGAAACATTGTCAATGATTTGCGCAACGAATCGCCCCCGGCCATCTTTGACAAGGTCAATGCCGTGCAAATAAGCCATGGACTCAAAGAACGGCAAGAAAAACTTGTACGGGTCGGCGGCTTGTTCAACAGAGACATATTTCCTATCAAGAACATCGTGCAAGAGAGCAGCTTCAACAATGACAATTCAGTCGCTCTGTCGCAATCAGACAAGGGCAAATACCACACCAAGCTCAATAACAAGCAAATCTGGCTGTGTTGGCACATTCATGGCTATTGTGAGAGCAGTGTTTCGTACGCGTTGCACTGCAATTGCCAGATGACACGTCTTAAGATGCACCATTTGACGCGTTTACCCATGACGCGCTCACCATGATACGCATCATGAGACGGATCGTATCTAGCCATCGTGTCAATCATGATTCTCTCAGCCGCATCGATGACAGCTTGCTCTGGTGGGGTGTGCAACATGAACGGAGAGGATTGAGACAAAGTAACGAGCCCGGTTGTTGGTGGTCGCTGGTCGGTCGGAGTTCCGTGTCGATCACAAACCAACCAAATCATTGTTGCCAGCACAGAAACCATGTTCTTGGCAGCCATGTCGATTCGCTCTCTACTTGTCTTCATCATTCTTTTCTCATGTCTTTTATTTGCTGTTTCTTCAATTGATACCAAAACATATAATTTACTGTATGCAACAGTATCGGTGTGTAGTCATGGCGCCCTGACAAGTCGTATCGTGACTTTATTTCTAGGAAGCAGAGGTCCATGAATGTGAAGCAATTAAGAATTTATCCTTTCTGAAAGAAGCCATCGATGAGGGAGAATCACCAATCTTACGACAAGTGTTTGGATGGCTCTTTCCTTTTGGACCGGCGTGGAATTCGATCCTTGGGACATTCTACATCAGCTCGTTGGTCCCTTCCACTCATCGCGGCAACAGCTCATCGTTGTCTTCGAATCAGTGTTCCCAACTTTATCCTTGCATTTATACCTGCTGAAATTAATGCGGACACGCTCAATACGATGACGGCGTTCGCGGTAAGAGAAACTTTGCTTACTCGGTGACGTGTTGATTGATAACTCCGTTGAAGACAGGAGGACTGCTCTCCGACGTTTTCCTGCACCTAATTCCACATGCTTTCATGGGCGAGCATCAGGGCTCTGGAGTTCACTTTGTTATGGTGGAGGAGAAGCGCAATATCCTAATTGGGTCAGGAGCCCGTCATTTTGTGTTCGAGAACTTTTGAAGCTTACTATGAGATAGTTTGGGCATATTCACTGGATTTGCCGCGTTTTTCTTCATGGAAAAGACGTTACGCGTTCTTGGCGGCGAGGAAGATGGATCAGGACATTCTCATTCTCATTCACATGGTGACAGACCAGCAACTTCCAAGGCCTCTGGAACGGAGCATTCTGTATCGCAAAATGGCTTGCGGTCGCGCAAGTCAGAAAAGGTAGACGAGATCATTGCTTCCGAGCCCGGCACAACGAGCAATGGGCCGTCAAAGCTCTCTGCCTACCTGAATTTGTTTGGAGATTTCGTGCATAACATGTACGCAGTTATACTCGCAAATTTCCTCTTGTTTTTACTTACCGTAGGCTATACCGCAGTACTGATGGATTAGCGTGAGTAACTACGAACTAATGTAGCTTTGTTACTCACTTAATCGCAATAGAATGGCTGCATCATTCTACGCGTCTCCGTTAATTGGAGCTACCACTACGCTTGCGTGTTTCGCACATGAAATACCGCATGAGATCGCCGATTATTCCATCCTCATCCGCAGTGGATTCACCAAACAGCAAGCAATGCGATCGCAATTTCTTACAGCTATTGGTGCTTTTGTGAGTCTTTTATCGTGAGTTCGGAATGCATTGGACTGAACATTTGGTTTACGTAGGTTGGGTATCTATTCTAGCTTCTTAACGATTGAGTATATATTTATCATGTCTTCAATCAGAACAATCATTGGCATTGTCGTCCATAATGCAACGACCTCGGACGCGGTATTCGAGTCGACTAATCTTGCCGGTGGCGTTAGACAGGACGCCATGGGGTTGCTGGGAACGACGGCCCAGTGGTCAGATCTAGTAAAACCGTTCAATTTTGTGGGCTTATGAACGTCATCGACCTCCTTTTCATAGGTCATTCCCTTCGTGGCCGGTGGATTTCTCTATATCGGTGCAGTGGCCGTTCTACCGACGTACGTGTCTTGACATCCACAGACTCTTCACGTCCTCACGGTGATGTGCTATCATGCGATCCTGAACTCATGTTTTTCATTCCCATCTAGACTCCTCGCCGAGAGCAAAAGCGGTGTGCAGGCCATTCGCGAGGTGCGCTATTTAAATCGAATATAGACCCTGTTCCTTACCGGAGGATTTATCCCCTAGTTTGGTGCGATGGCATTCGGTGTTGTGTGTATGTTCTTGGTCGCGTGAGTGCCTACATAGCACATTTGGATGAATGGCAACTGATTTTGTCTGCCCATGAGATAGCTGGAACGAGTAGATAGACTGGATGTAGGCAAAACAGTCATGTATAAGTATATTCTGGTTCTATGAGAATAAAAATTCGGAGGGCGCGAAATGATCGATGGAGAAAACAGAAGGACGTCCCTGATCTCGGAGTTGAAGAGGGGTTAGGGCGGCCGGACAAGCCGATGAACGTGCGTGGGCATACAGTAATTGAGTAGGATCTAAAAAAGCCTCAGTTTGAATTTTTTTCTCCTGGCAACTTGAAGCCCAGTCTTGTCTCAGCTCTGCTAAGACAAACGGTCTAGGTTAGACTCAACTCTCCGCTGCCGACCCCATCTCTGCTCACTCGAGTCCTTCAGAATTCCCTCAACCACAGCTCTGCCCCTAACATCGTCCGTCGTCTCGTGAAAGTTTACGTACTACGCGTCTTCTGGTCATTCGACCTTTTCTTCATTCAACACCCTTCCTCACGATCCTCATGGGCACCAAAGGTCGCGCTACTCCACGTGTTGTGTGCTGCGCTATTCCAATTGCTAGAGCCGCTAAAAAGGTCCTCGTGGTCACCAGTCGGAAAAGACCCGAGAGCTGGGTGTGTGAGTAATATACCTCCTCAAATTTTTCTCATTTTCATCCGGTGTTGGCCATCTATTGCTGACGTGTACTCGATTCCGAATACAACCGATTAAACTATTTTTTTTTGATTTCCTAGTGCCCAAAGGTGGATGGGAGCCGTCGGATGTGCAGTTGGAGGCTGCAGCCTCGCGAGAGGCCTTGGAAGAAGGTCCTACCTGTTCTCCTTTCCGTCTCCTCATCTCCTGATGTCTTCCCTCGCTCCTGCCTCTTTCTGTTTTGCAAACAGCGGGCGTTCGTGGAACCATTACTCGCTTCGTTATAACGATTCCAACACCGGCGACGACCTACCACTTCTATGAGATGGATGTTGCAGCCTTAGACTCAGATTGGCTCGAAAAAACAGAGCGCAGAAGAGAATGGGTCGACTATGCCGAGGCATGTAAGCGCTTGGAGTGGAAGTCCGAGCTGTCACAAGGCCTCAAGTTGTCATCGTTGGCGCCAACGCGATCATATTAGAGAGACGCGCCATGCCTTTAGACTCGTCGGTCGGCGCAAGCACGTGGGGATCCCGTATTCTGCCATGACGCACGGACGTATTCGGCTCCTACCACTATCCGTTATCTAGACGTTCGGTCCGCGCTTTCTTCGCAAGCATCCATACTCTACAGTCTCGACCTTAGTACATACCCATCGACTTCTTTTGCCTGAAATCGACCTCTCCAACACTCCAAATCACACTTTCCCTTGTCTGCATGCTCGCCATGACTCGCCTTCCTACAAAATTGCCTCATGTCAGCCACCAGAGCTCCAGCATCTGTTGTCCAATCCCATCATACACATTCTCCGTATACTATCACAAGCCCTTAGGTGTAGTTATATAATACCAGCCACTCTGTTCAACAGTCACACATGTTCTCCTTTACTGAGTGATGTGTATGTACATTATTTGATGGCGTGGAAGTTATGACAGTTGGTTTTTCCGTTCCTACCCGCTGGGTGTTTGCTTACGGGATTTTTCTGCAGAAGTTTACTTGCCGCTGTCAGGCTCGTTATGCTGTTACCCTTACAAACTCGAGCCTGTGATATCTG
The DNA here is from genome assembly GCA_020091625.1 of Termitomyces sp. 'cryptogamus'. Lineage (NCBI taxonomy): Eukaryota > Fungi > Basidiomycota > Agaricomycetes > Agaricales > Lyophyllaceae > Termitomyces > Termitomyces sp. 'cryptogamus'. The sequence goes on from JAGYZC010000005.1 coordinate 3,360,549, forward strand.
TGCTTCATGGCGGCGTCTCACGACTGAGAATTTTTCGTTGCCTCAATCGTCCGACGACTGTTTCACGTCACAATCTAGATGAACAGAAGGTTATTATTCGGTCGACCGTCGAAAGACCGTCTACCCGTGGCGGTAACCTTTGCGACGAACAGGAATTTGGGCAACTTTAAAATCTATCTAGTACTACTACTTCTGGATGGTTGATACTCTATAAAGTACGCAACACGACCCTGATTCCGCAGCGAACTTCGTGATGTCCACACGGAGTGTGTTTATCACGCCTTTCTGGTACTCTAAATCTGTCCAATATTCTCAAGCAGTTTCGAGCTTTCTCATCTCGGGGAACGTGTACGAAAATCCTCAATTTCAATCCCAGCGACAATCAATGTCAGAGGAAGCTAGAACCCGCGGTATTGTGACGAACCTGGTCCAAGTGGTCATCTCTCCCAACCGTCTCCGTGTCTAATAAATCATATGTGTGCTTATACTCGCGAGGCAAAGCATCCTGGGCTGACCATTGACGGGATATGTCATTCACATGGACATAACTATGCCCAGATCCAAGGTTGTCAGACAGTCTATCCTTGTGTGAACGTTCGAACCCTCGGTTGTAATCTCAAAAGCACTTGAAGGAACTGATCACATCTTCTCGTAAGCGCCAGATCTCGACGCCTTCCCAAAGAGCTGCGAAGGCAGATCGATCAACTCGGCGGAGACCCTGCACATGAAGAATTGGCTATTTAGATGTCGCACCAGTTTGCGACATCGTTAATCTAGGTAATCTTTCAATTGGCTCACGATCGCATCACTAGGATAGCTAGTTGGATCTGCCGTTGACAAGGCTTATGGACAATCAGAGGCAGCCAGTTTAACAAATCTCAGCAATTATTTATTACTAATGAAAACTCGGTATCTACAAGTCTCGAAACATCTAAAATTTGGAAGCCACTGCATGAGTTTAAAGAAGGTTAAATAGTACTCGGTGATCAACTGCACGTCGGTTTCTATAACCCCAAAAATGTCTGGAGAATGCCAGTCAACTCTACCTGTAGAATGCACCGTGCAGCATCAAGACACATTCCTCAGCAAAGCCTCTATCAAAAGCTTGTCTCATAATCTTTCCGCAGAGGAAAATGCAGCTCACGCCAAGAACCTGGTCGCGACCGGCCGACAATACTGGAAAACAAGAGGATCTCAAGGAGAAGCTATCTGGCCTCCCCATGTGTAAGTTGACTTGCAACTTTTCCGCGGTTGTTGGCTCATTGAAGATGTCAGAGAAATAGCTCTTTTGGAAGGTATGGGAACAATTTTGATAGTGGTTTCTTGTCCTCACTTACTACAGGTCTTGAGCGCTATCAAAAGGACACATGGAAGCCGATTCGGGATCATAGGTGTCCAATGAGAAATAAGTTTATTAGCGAACATATCGAAAAAACGACCGGCGTGTTTCGGACGCCCAGACAGATAAGTAGCCGTATTCAGCATCTGAGAGACACATGCCAGGCACAGTCTAGTATGAGCTCTGGAATTCTATTTTTTCTCATTCTTGTGAAACTGACGACGACGCCTAGTTGTGGATTTGATAACACCTTTCAAGCATGAGGTCACTTCTACTTCACCTTCGCGAGCTCCAAGCAATACGCCTCCCAGTCGCCCGAGAAATCCCTATCCTCGCCCACTGAGGTCTCTACGAACGAGTTCCCTCTCTCCTGTACGCAGTGTCGATAGTTCATCAGAAGAAAAAGATTCGCCACTTGTCCCGAAGAATCATATTATGGAGCCTGTGCCTCTCAGACCACTAGGGTTTCCGCCTATTTTGACTGCGCCTTTGTCGTTACTTTTACCTGAAGCAAACTCGTCACCGGAGCTTTCTGGCCCGGAAACGCCACAAAGTCAGACAAATGACCGTAATTTTACGCCCACTCCCTGGCAAGAAGCTATCACAAATCTTCAGCGTGGGCCTCGTATACGTCGCAGCCTTGCTTTATCTTACAACATTGACGTGTTTCTTGACAACACGGCATCCAGTGTCCCTCTCATTCCATTGGCCGCATTGAGTGATCTGGAACCCTTACAAATATCTCTGGGTCCTCATACAAGGGCACTGGTGAATGGTTCTTTCAGTCTCGACACAGTTATCCAACTAGTCTCGCCATATCCTCTCCTCACTCAGACTGTGTTATCGGTGTTTGTCGGCGGGTGCCAGACTTCAATTTATACGGAGACCACAACCCTCTTATGTAACTCGGTTCCTATCTGCGGCACTGATTGGTTCTATATGGTCTCGCTTCCTAACTTCTGGAACACCTTAAGAGATGCCGCCGGTCAGTTAGTTGTACACTATCCCGTTCAGGCCACCAATTGATTTCCCTAGATCCCGGAGACTATATCATCAAACAAACAATTATGCCTTTATGTCCTGAAGGCCGCCCCTTAGTGACTCAAAATGAATTAGATGGAACACAAGAAGAATTTTCAGAAATCACAATATGTTATCGATTCTGCTCAACAAGGCCGTTACTCACTCCGCTTCACTTTGATACTCGAGCTTACTCTCTGCCGCAAGATCCAGTGCGTTGTCTATCTGCATTTGACCCTGCTCAGATTCCAATCTTCCTTTAGTCTGTTTGGCAGGGTACATTTACTCACCACAATCTTATGTCAGACGTTCGACTTCTCTGGTGATCCCTATCTCGCTCCATGTCTCCACGTTTAGCATATTCCTTAATGAGCGGGTGCTTTAAATAGTCTATTCCTTTCTCCGTCGTTGTCAGCTTTATATCGAATAACGGACTGGTTGATTCCACGCTATACCACAAAAATTCCACGACCGCCGCATACAATGGAAAAAGCAACCTAAGTGTCGCTCAACATCAACTACCAGTAAGATTGTGAGATCAGAACTTCCTATGCGCCGAAGGCTCGTCTCTCCGTCTTGATATCTCCGCCATTCTTGCTGTTAGCTATCTCGCTCATGTTAAATTTTTGGAGGTCATAATAATCCTGGACAATGGACATCCCACAAACGCTCTACCAAAAAATGACTTTATTAATACAAAAAAAACCAAGGACTTTTCATATAAGTACCTTAAAAACCTCGACGAGAATAAATAATTCAGGATTTGTCAATTCGACCGAATGACCCTCGGGGACACATTGAGCAATATATTGAATAAATTCTGGTCGAGATATAACTGAATGGTTCCGAACCCTTAGTTCGATTTTGTACTTGGTATGATGAGATGATACTGGAGGGGCGTGTAATTATCGAGCGCACTCACACTGAATTTCCTGCCCGGGTGTTGAGAGAAAAAGGGATCTAACACTTTACGGCACAACCCCTGTATTTCTGGCAGGTTTGCCCCACACTGTGCGGACACAGGCACCAACCGATGTATACAACTAATAAAGTCGAGTGAGACCATCCATCGTCGAGAAGACGTAAATAAAGCAAACGAACCGTGATCGTACTACACCGGTAGCTTGCACATCTTTGACCAGCTTCACCACCAATTGGATGGGATCGACAGGTGGCCTACATGAAATAAAAACAACTATCGATTATGAATTCGGATTTCATCACACAAAGGTAAATTCAAAGCTTACCGCAGGTGGTATTTGTTTGGCAGTTTACTTGAGGATTTACGGAATGACATTGATTAAGAAGATCATCATGCAACTGGAGCTGAAGCTCACCGAAACGAGGCTCTTGTTTGGGCTTCTTGAGGGCATTAACCTCGTTGGCGATCTGAGTTTCAATGGGGAGATCCTCGTCTTCATCTTCGGAATCAGAATCCACATTTTCTACTTGTGTATCTATGGGCCAGAGTTCAGATGCAACCTGAGTGTGAGGTTAACGTACGATATACGAGGCGCTGTGGCGAAGATACAAACTGAGTCGAATAGATCATAACATTCCGCGACCGCTTGCCGTTCTTTTCCTTTAACGCCTGAAATTACAAGACACCATTTGAAAAAGTACTTTCCCTGCAAGAAGGAACATCTTACAGCTCACCCAAATCCCTGGTCCATCGATGTAGCGTTTGGCCCAGATCGGCGTACCATCCTAAAAAAGGAAGCACTTGTAATTATTTGGACAGCATGATTTCAGGCGCTCCTTACCGAACGAAATTTCTTTTTCTTTTTCTCAGTAGAACTATGTTGCCGTTTCGAGTCGGTCATTCTGAGTCCCTTGGTTGGGCTTCAGAAAGATGTCACCTTATCTTGACGTGATCAAATCCTTACAATCACATGATTCGCGGACAGCGCGGGCGCTACTGTTTTTTTTTTTGCCTTTTTTTACTTTATACCATGACATAGCTTTTACAGTGTATAAATTTTGAATTACAGTTACTATTCAACCCTGACACATTTAATTCCAAAATGTAGCAGTTAACTACGTAGCTTCGGAGTCTTAGACTCCAAGTAGCACGATACACAAGAAGGACATTGAACCCACCAGACAGTGAATTTCCCGCAGAAACAATGGCATTCAACTTAAATCAAATGAATGGGGGCTGACTCTTAAAAATGCCTACATCTTATTACCCGACGGAAACACCCAGGAGCACTCCGTTTTGCCTGATGTGCACCTTTCATGATCGACGCAGGGACAACGGCAAGCGCCACAAGGAGCGGAAATGGTCAGGGCCGAACAGATGCCTCGTATTCCGGCTGCGTCAACACGGCACGTTCTTCTTAATGGTCATTGTCAAAGTATGAAACACGCCAGCCAGTGACCTTTCGGAGCTAATATCCAATCATATTCCAAACAGAGGAGTGTAAAATCATACAATGAGAATCCATTTTGCCGATCAAAGGCTAAGCTCGAAAATACAAGCCCGTTTGTTCGAATCATGAGAAGAAGAGGGCTTTCTTAGGGTCCGTTCCGGATACCTTCACATTGTAATAAGAATAAATGACGCCGTGCTGCTTGGCATGCGGGATATGAAATTCAATCTGTATCGACCACGCTTGGCCGCCGAGTGAGAAAAAATGAGGGAAAAAATAGCGCGAACAGAAGCATTTACCGATCAGAATGGGCCGCCGACTTGCGAGATGCCGCTTCTGTCTTGCGATGGGCTACGATTATTTGAGAGACGCGGCTTGTTTCTCCCTTCTCCAAGGGCAAACTTGCGCCACAGTTGGTTTGAGCCCGAGCTGAAGAAGTGTTAGTATTCGAAATCGCAGTAGTAGAGCTCGGCTACTTGCGTCAGGCTAAGACATTCAATGGCTGGTCCCGGGTAATGAAGTAACCGAGTTCCGGATGGTTCCGGCTAACTCACAAAAGTATTATAGCGATATTAGATTCTGGTAAGTCCAGACGCTCTTAATGAGCGTGGTATGTAATTTTCCTTTGGAATCTCGTATCGTATAAGTATTTGCAACAAATTAAAATAGGCAGAATTCAAAGGGCAGATAAAGATAACAACGTCCCAAGTAGGACAAAAGAGGGGAGAGGATGGTACGTAGATCATTGTAGAAATACAAGATGAAAGTCATGATGAGAATTTGCGCTGTGTCCAATGTTCTGATGCGTGTCTGCAGATTTAGGAATCCCAACAGTCAAGAGTCTTGAAACGAGTGTATCGGTTAGGGTGGGATCTATTGGATGATGACGTGTAGTGGGGAAAATATTGCACGCGCATTGATGCGTTCATGAACTGTCGTCGTCGTCGCAACAAGTGTTGCCCAATGATCCATGTCCACCTTTCCACTCGCGCTCCCATAGAGGCGTCAAATCCTGATCAAAACCCTCTCGTGACTCATCCCCTGAGCTTGGCTGTTGCCTTAATGGTATTAGGACCGGATGTCCAGGTGGAAGACTGCTTCTTGCCCGATGTAGACGAGCCAGTAGCGCACGTCGGTCGTCAATGAGATCGTTAATGTAGTCTATAGCTAGAGAAGAAAGCAAGGTCAGAGTCTGATATATAAGATGGCTGCAGGACGATACCCACTCTTTGAAAGAACAACGTTTTCACTTCGTGGACCGGCTCTACCATCAATCTTTTCTTCCCCATCTCTGCCTTTGAAAGCGGACTTTGCCTTGCGTTTTCCAGCGGCGTTGGAAGACTTGGGCGTGCTGTTGTCATTAACAACAGCCAGAGCCTCTTCCTCCTCTCGAATGGCTTCCCGGAGAGCGGGCACGCATTCACACAGGGCCTCGTATCCACGGCGGATGTTCGCGCGACGCTTTTGCTCCGATTGTATGTGATTGGCCTTCTTTTGTGATGCAGTCAGTAAGGCAGGCTTTGATGCAGGCTGTGGAGGTTTTAAAGGCGGGCTGGCGGATCGGGTGGAACGGGAGGGACGGCGGTGCTTGGCTACAGGCGACGTTGGATAAGGATGTGGGTGGGACGGTCGCGTTCTGCTCGTCTGTCTGCCGGACGATTGCGGATAGAGCGGAAAAGGAGGCACTGCTGTGGGGGTGGGTGTGCGCGACGAGGAGTCTGAGTGGGGCGGATGGGGGAGGCCACGATGGGTGTAGTGTGAGGGTGAGGGGCTGGAGAGGTGGCTGAAGAGGTGGTCGCCGTGTGCGACAAAGTTGGTGTCGAGGGACAAGAGATCCTTGGTGGCCTTCGCGAGAGCCTGCTTGTCCTTGGGGAGGCTGACGTCGATCCAGTCGTCTATGGTGGGCGTGTGGGCGCTGAGGAACGAGAAGGCATGTGACTCGGTCGGGGTGAGGAGCGAGGAGAGCGAGGCCAGCGACGCGGGCGACATCGAGTCCATTGCGCTCGACAGTGGTGGTCCGGGGAAAGAGCAGGCATTCGCATGTGAATCCCATCCTGCCAAATCGGGCGCGATCGCCTCCGCCAAGACACTGCCGTTTGCGGAGCTTTCTCCTATTCTTGTGTCCTGGTACATGCGATCCGCCGTCTGCTGCTTTCGCTTTATATCGTCGCATTGCTCCCGTGCGATGTCTCGGTGTGCCTGGCCAGCCACCGTGATCTGCTTATTTAGAATGGAAGCCTACACAACAAGCCCACAAGCAGGCTGCCACTGCGACACGGCCAATCCTTACTCCCTGGATCAGGCGGCAATCCCCGTGCTCCTCATGGTTTCCGAAACTCGCATACTACAACAAGTAACCGATGTCATTTCTTGGAGCTCTCCCGCCGAGCGGAGCTCACGCGACGTGCAATTTGACTATAGTCTCTAACAACCTTATCCTGATACTCATCTCTTACAACCTTATCCTAACACTCATCTCTGTCTTCTGTCCAAGCATCGAGACATGCCGCGCGTGTATTGTAACCGAGCGCATGACGCGTCCTAGTGGCTACAGACACCCAGGCGCCCGAAAAGGGTCGCTACTACCAAAATTGCCTCCTCTCGAATGACTCAAATTTGCTGTACATCTATGATGGCCTGTGGAGCATAGCTTGCTTGGATTTTCATTCGTCATACATGACTCGGGAGAAATTGCTGACTCAAGATCTAACGCACTCCGGCCAATGTTGCGCCGGTTGGTCACACCTATATGTGATTCGAAGGCTGATCGACACTGGTGGTATCTTCCTGTGCTATATGCAGGTTTACATCTGGGAGAACAGAACGACTCCCTCGGGCCTTGATTCCCCCCTATAACAGACTCCACTGTTCCTCTCACGAACCATCGGCCGTGGTTCCCATACGCCACAAACACGCGTCCATTTAGGCCTGGACTCCTCACTCGATGAAAACAGCTTTCGGCTCCCGGGCCACGAGTAGTTGTTATATAACGTTTTTGTAGATGCTGTTACTCGCGTTTACTTTGACGTGCTCCGACCATTCCGCTCTATGGATGATTTTTATCGGACGTCGTTGACCTCCGGTCTGCTTGGACACCCCTGGTCATCTGTCAATCCCTAGTGCGCTTAATCAAGTATACGATTCCTCATATTTATTCCCTCCCGTTGACCACAAGCTCTGATACATCCTCGATCTGCCATATACTAACAAGAAGCTCCTTGTTGATGGAGAGAGATCGACGTATGATGTAATCTATCACTATTTGACGCTGATGGCTATCGAAACGGTTATCAAGACCTTACTTGCGCCAAATGCGGAGCTCTGTACATATCCATATCTCACCTCATGGACGCTTATTCATAGTTTCCTCGCCGACCTCTTTCCAAGCACTTGTTAACCTTCACGTTCTACTCCTGGTGCAGCGCAGCATGGCTCCCAAACACACTGCGGCCATTTTGACAGAAACCATCCCGTAATAGTTCTATCAACGTGCTGTGCACACGAGTATTATGATCTAACTCTGCATGATTTAACTATGATTTACCTCTAGAGTTGTGCAGTCATCGGGCGTCCCGGATCATTCAACTACATTCTGGGAAGCTAATCTTCTGTGCATACATACGCACTGTCACGATTACCATTCTATACATTCTATACGCCCAAGGAAAGGCTCTGGATTTGTGCTACTCCAAAAAGTATCTTCTGTTGACTGCTGACCATCGATAAATTGGTAAGCTTCGGCTTCCTTGTCCTCCTTTCAAATTTGTTGGCGTCAGCATGTATGGTCTAGTTGAACGGCTACAAACTTCAATGTTCGACTCGGAATGACTGTTTCCTTTTTGATCGCCGGTTGTTAGCTTCAGGTATACTTACTCCGTCTCTACTGGAATAATAACTGCTTCTTTCTCGGTAGGCGTTCGCCAGCTCAAGGTATACTCACTCTCCTTCTCTATTCTCCAGGTGCTCAACAGCGAGGGTATACTATCGACTGATATCTTCCTCTTTATTCCAGGACGGTTTCAGGCACACCAAACCTGAGGATGGATAACTAACTGCAGCCAATTATATTGCATCAGAACTTCAGAGGTACACGATTTATACTATTAAAAGCGACAACAATACAATTCGGCAGCTCTAACAACAATTTACAAATGAGAGTGAGAGTAGAGCAAGATGCTAATGTGTCACTCGGCCCAGGCCCAAGAAACAGCTGAAAAGTGAGGTAAGGTGCGCGTAAATTAATACATACGGTTATTGTCGAGTGGGTATGGCGAAACAAGGTACTGGTGAACAGAGGCAAGCGCAGCAGAAAACGCGTGGAGGATCAGGAATGAGAGTTGGGATAGAGAGCGATCATCAAATTAGGGCTACAATGCACCATGGGAATAACGTATAACACAGGGGATAAAAGCCAGCGAAGAATCAATTTTCGTATTTTTTTTTTGCGAGTTCCAAGGTATAAGGGGTGAGGACCGGGTAACAAGGTCGTTTTAGACGAGTGCAGCGGATTGCAGATATCCTCTGAATATGGAATCGCGAACTGTTAAATGATCAATCAGTCTTGTCATCCTCGTGCCATGGAAACGATGGGGGACTGACCGTTTCCAATGATACGTTGGGTAGCTTTTGTATCCTAATCACGTAAGATGTTGGCTCATTTAAACAATATCAAAAACTTGACTCAAACTTACAACAACACTTGTGAAGTGGGTATATAACACTCGGCGGTTCTCATTATTACGTCGATGAACTTGGAGGAAGTGTGCACGGAAGTATTGAACGACGGTTTCATAATCGTTCGGGCGTTCCCCAAAGGACGTAATGCTATTGACCACATGATTTGATAAAAGGTTACACCTATACCTTGAAGAAACTCACTATTTTCGGACCTTCTGACCCGCATCTAATTTGGCTTTCAAGAGATCCGTCTTGTCTAAGTAAAAAGAGCCTATCAGTAGCGGGGATTCTCGTTGATCAGTCTTGCTTACTAAGAAACAAGACCAGGTGGACGCTTTTGAGCAGCGAATTGGAGCATATCTGAGTGAACAATTGCAAAGAATCATCAATCCGGTTTGTCCTTGGGTCCTCTTCCAGGTACTACGTGGAACAAGTGATTTCGATACATGTCAACAATATGGAGCCAGCTAGTGTTATCCATGATCTCACCTGATCGAAAGCGCTGACCGGCGCGACAAAAATGATTGCATTGGCATCATCAAAGTACGGGACCCATGAGTGACGCTGGCCACGCGCGCCACCAACGTCGAACAGGTGCCAAGAAACGGATTTGCCATGAATGTTCACATCAAAAATATGTTCAGCCACACCCATAGTCTGAATACGTGCATGGAGGATGTCATCTTACAAAGACAGATCAATATATGCGCGACAATAGAGCGGGATCGACTAACCAGTGGTAGGAATGTAATCGGGAGCAGCCACCCGTGAAATGTGTCTCAAGAAGCTGCAACATGCAAGTCAGCGAAGTTCATTTTGCAGCCGCGAAGCTTACAATTCGGACCATTCATCCAACTTTAGCTTCCGTCGTGCAATCAAACCCTCGACAGTCGGGTGACCCCAGAGTTCCTTAATGTCATCTTTGGCATTAGAAAGCATACGGCCGACGTCCTGAACAAGGACATCTTGGCCAGGGTCAAAGTATGTCTCGCCTCTTTTTTTGTAGTCGACTTCATAATTTGACCTTAGTCTCCCAAGTGCATTCTCAATTGTTCGGGCCTGCCATCCGCTGCGCACATAAACACCTCCTTTACCCGATCCAGAGAAACTGAGGCCACCACTCAGCCGATCCGCAAGAGGAGCATCCGTAGCAATAAGGGAAGTCAGTCTACGCCTCAAATTGCCGATTTGCTCCCTTGAAGCATTTGTTTGACGAGTTGAGTTGACAGTACTAGCCGGCGAAGCTGAAAGACCGGATAGTGTAGTAGACGTGCTCATGAGCGATACCGAGGGCGAGGGTTGTTGCGCGTTGTTATTAATACGGAGCCGATTAGGCGCGACAGAAGAAGAATCCTCGAGCAATTCGTCGTCTAGAGTATCGTCCCAGGCCTCGAGAGTCGAGAGAATGTGTTTTAAGGAGTGGACAACGTTAAAGTAGATCACAGTTTTCCAGGATACTCGTTCTTGATCAATAGAACTGGGCTTGTACATGAGTTGGAATTGCTTTTGAAGGGTCGATTTGCCGCTCTCTGCTTGACCAAGGAGGAGCAACTGGAAATATATCAGTATATGCGTTGCAAAAAGACAAAGGGAGCGGACCTTGACGTCGCCCTTATTCCGCTTCATCCTCTCGCGTTCCTGCCGAAGCTCCTCGTCAATTTGCTCGGAAACTCGTCGTGCCTCAGCCTCTGTAGCAAGACGCACACGACGCTGCGCGTCAGTCTCTGTGCTCGAAGGACGCAGTACGGTGGCGAGGGGATCATCTTGGCTGTATAACGACGGCGTGCGCATTGTTCTGATAGTTGTGGTGGGGAAGCGGATTGATGGAGTGATCAATCAGGGTTGCATTTGAAGCTCGATCACGAGTCGTCACACCAGCGTCACAGTCAAATGGTGCCTTTGACCTCCATCTTGTCCTCGCACGTACTGACTGATCTTGCAGTCTGTGACACTTCATACCACTCATGGCGACTTGAAGGTAAGACCCCCGAATAATCTGATTGACAGCAGCTGACATCCGCAGATTGAAATTTTCTGTGAGGCAGTGCCCAAGGCCGCAGAGGTACCACTTGTTTTTTGGACCCTTGACTCCTTCTCAGAGTAGTGCAGAACTTTCTTGCACTCTGTGCTTCGAACTACTATGATGGGTGTATATTCCACCGCAACATCAAGGGTTTTATGGTCCAAACTGGAGATCCTACCGGCCAGGGTAAGGGTGGGCAAAGTATTTGGGGCAAACCTTTCTCAGACGAAATCCGGTCAACTCTGAAAGTAAGTGCCCATCATTACGTCAGGCTGTTGCATCTAACTTCTTGGTTTAGTTCAATGCCCGAGGCGTCGTGGCAATGGCGAACTCCGGACCAGACACTAATAAATCGCAGTTCTTTATTGCTTACTCAAAACAGCCCCATCTCGACGGAAAGTATACGATCTTTGGCAAAGTAATCGATGGTGCCGACTCAACTCTTGATGCTATGGAAAAAGTGCCCGTAACGAATAAGAACCGGCCCCTTACGGAGATCAAATTGACACATGTGCGACACAATATCCGTGTTCTACGCTATACTGATGTCCCCTTCTTCAGATAACAATACATGCGAATCCAATTGCTGATGTTATGATCACCCCAAAACGATGATTTAGACGCTATCTTCATGAAGTCACGTTTTGTAGTTTCTTTCTGTCGAGAACGCCTTCAGCCACACTCAATATTGTCGCTTGGCATACTCCATCGCATCTGGGTCATCAGACTCAGAGTGACAACCATAAGTCCGACCATGTGTCGCCTGGTGACAGACTTGTAGACAGATGATCACATCGATATTATCTACAAGCCTATGACATCTCACTGACCGCAGTCTAAAACTATCAGTACCATCACAATTAGACGTCTCGCCGACAGCATGATTGTGGAGCATTCATTGAGATACATGGGGCCATACTAGGGTTTTGCCTTCCGAGTCACCGCTTGATGAACCCAGCCAATTCCTTCTGCAGATCTCTTTGTCGTCGCGCTTTTTCAAGATTATCGACGCTACGCAGATCATATACGATATCACGAGTCTTCCCAAAATAGACCTGATAAACGACATCAATTGGTTCCATCGAACTCGCTCCTCAATGAATTGTCGAAAGTATATCTTTGAACTTACCTCTTGCAATGTATTTCGCATCTTGTTCTCCAGATCTTCTATCATCTTTCCGATGTTTGTGATGTGCGACGAGCTATCGTGTATTGGCCCATCTTCCTCGATCTGAAAATAATGAAATTGGTGTTCTTTAGACTGATATGAACTTGCCTGTCGTGTCATACTACCACTCAAGCTCATTTCTCCATCTCGTTTCCACCCTTCGGGGTTCTTTGAGTCTCCCTTGGTTTCCGACTTTTCCACTGCCACAGACTCATCAGTTCCTCCTCGAGTAACAAGTTGAAGCATGATGGTTGACGTAAGCTTGTAGTGAGCCTGCCGGCCTCGTTCAGCGGTTTCGAAGACGTGTATCGAATCCCATGAGCCGGAAGGTTCGTAAGGCGTGGCTGGAGTCATACCTATGGACGCACCCACATGGGTTTCAACCAATTCAAGTCGTGATTCAACAAGACCCACTCTTCTTCAACAGAACGACCCCAGCGAAACCACCATCTTCTAGATCCCATAAATACACGGACGATATTCCCCCTTCGTAGTACCTGCCAAGTAGCGAGATAAGCTCCTCCCACGCAATCAAACAAGAGAGCCTCAAACATTTCCCTATATGTGTCGAATGCTTCGTTCGCTGCAATCTCTAGTTTGCGGAGTTTCGAAGTCGGTACAGTCCCATCTTCTAGCGGAGGATCATATTCATTCGACCAGGGAGACCTAGAATACATAGCAGTGAGAACATCCCTTAATCACCAAGTCGTCTGCAGGGCGCGTACCTATAGCTATCTCCGTCACGATTGTAATCGCAAGCAAGATAGTCTCTTCCAGTAGCGCGATCCGTCTTTACTTGAAGAGGCTGATCAACACTGCCCAAGAGATCGTCGGCGTAATCTGGAGCGAGCCTAATGAGAGCAGACACGTTCTCCTCGGTTCGGGTTGGAGGTAGTCTCCTCATAAGATCAAGCATAGAGTCTACAACGTCCGCCATGATTGTCACTAGTCACTCTAAGGGTCTTTGTTCAAGACTACAATCGTGCTAGCAGTGTTTGAGTCGGCCTCGACGCGTTCCGAATCCGACGATGCCATGACATGAACAAACAACACTTCTCCGAGTTCCCTTTTTTTGGTGGTATCTATATGGCCCCGCGGGGCAGCCTACAAGGTTATCCCCTGAGGCCTGAGGCCAGAAGGGTATATGTAGAGTAGTTATATAAGAGGGCAAGACACTTGGCCCACCGCGTCTACGCACCGGGTTCCATGATTTGGTGCCCTCGCTGGTTCATTCACCCGGCGGCCGGTCTGCACCCCTTCCAAGCCGGTCTGTTATTTTCTGGGAGGATACTGAGCTAGGTATTTGCAACCGATTCTTCCCTTGTAGCATTCTTGCCAGATCTGTCCTTGTCTGACGTCAGACAGTCTAGCTTGATCCTCCTCCCAACCTTTGGAACAGGTGATATGACGCCAGCCGGGAAGAGAATGTACATGATCGTGGTTATCGAGTCTGCAAGATTGATCTCAAAGACAAGGTGTGAGTGGAAAATAGCTGGGGGGCACAACAGAGGCAGAGATCAAGGGGGAGTGATGTAGCTGTATCTCGAGTAGACAACTGACTGTCCATTCTAGGGCCCAGGGAGGGCTTCAACCACCTTAAACCTTTTCTTGAGCAGTAGCCCTACCAGGTTCCATAGATATTCCTGCATAGAGGCCTTACATTCTATCAGGACATGTTCTCTCAAGACTCCTTTGGACGCGGTCTTCTAGTGCCTGAATGAATATTCTGTGCCTTCCAAGTGCATACAAACGGGATTCAACTACTGCATTATATGATTCATATCATAAGTCGTGAATAAGTCTGTAAGCCAGGTCATCATTCCGTTTCCAAATCCCAATTTTGAAATCGTCGAACTCTTTTCTTGTACGTCGCCAACCACGAGACAACATTGACTCGACGGCGTATTTCAGGTGTTGATTTGATCCCATCGAGATCGTGTTCATAAGGGGCATAGGAGCATTCAAAAAGAACGACGCATCACCGAGACGAAGCGCCTTTAAAACTGCTACCTCTCGCATCGCCGCTGGTCGAGTTACTGTAACTCTATCGTCGTCTGCATAGGCGTACGCATGCCGCGTGCGTGGGGTTACAAGGATGGGGACCTACAGGGAGTTCGCTGAGAGTCAGATGTGATATATAAGTGAGAAAACCTACATCGCACTGTAGGGCCATCGCAAATGTTGAGCTTGCTTGATAATGCATATATTGTCCCGCTTCTGCGAAAGCCGGAAGACAGATGTCCATTTGACTCATGAGATTGTAATATTCTACAAAAACGGATATGATACTATTATTGTCATGGACTCGCATTTGAATGGGAGTGATCTTACCTGGATAAGTCAGATCTGACCTGACCTGTACCACGTTGCTCAATTCAACAGGGACCTTAAGGTTGCCCGAGCCCAATATGAACAGCTGGAATGGAGGGGTTGAAAGGGTGTTGTCAGCAACAAACGATTTGTGGCGCCAAGGGCCTGATAACCCCAGGCACTGGCATTCTCTACATCAATGACAATGTTAGGGACAAAAACTCACGATGTATACGGGAAATTGACAGACCGTACAATGAATTGTTCAAATCGTGAAAGACGTTTCTATAATCTCGACGATCCACAGAGAAGCTTCCTTGAATGACTGCTTTAGAAAGAGGTCCTGACACTGATCGTTCCGGAAGATTACGCAAAGGAAGGATGGGCACATGAACATCGATCGGGATATATTCGTATCCTGCTGACGAGATGACAGGGTCGGAGCTATCGGAAAGTTTATTGAACGATTCTCGGAACGATTGCGCCACACTGCGAAAAAGACATGCACCAATATCTGAAACTCTATGAATCTACGAATCCAGGAACTCACTGTTCAGCTATCGTGACAATTCGTATTGCACGACGTCGTGACCATTCGGTAATCGCGGACTGCCATGAGGTATCCTATTAAGGCGATCAGAGTGACGTGTAATGCCATGAGGAAGTCATCGCCAACTTTAACATCGTGAACAATGCAAACTAGTGTGAACTTGCGGTTCTGAGGCCTCTCATCCCATATCGACAACAGTTGTCGAGAACTTTCACCGTCGCGCAGACTAGGGTGATGTGAGTGAATAAATAAAGAATTGGTACTGAATGTAGTTACTCGATTTCGCATGTTCCCAAAATGACCAGATCGATACTCTTTTCATCCAGATCATTTCGTAGCGCAGTTGATAGTTCGTCGATTTGTCGGTATTCGTCTTGATAAAGGCCCAGATCATCTACTACCTTCTGAAAGTCATAGAAGAACGGTACATTGGCATACACTTCGACGCTGCCTGTCAACATTCTGTTCATCACTCGCGCCAACGACCATGCCACACTCATGTACACATCATGATGGAACCCGAAGGTGCTTGCCAGAGCAACTCGCTGTCGTCTCTGCGAATTCGTGGACTCCACGTCCAGAACTACCTTGTCTTCATATGTAAGTCTGGGAGTCTGAATAAAATTGTATAGAAGATAAAGTGAGGTGTATATGCACAAAACAAGTACAGCCACGAGGGAAGCTTTGAATGGATAGGACATTGGGAGACCGAGAAAAGAATCGTTAGGTGTTTATAAGAAGCCCTGCCTACTTCAATCAACTCACAGGATAAACATGATACATTCATAGGATTGGTCGGTAGAAATTACGGCAATATACATATATATCAGAGGATTCACGCAGCCATGCGAACATGGTGGACATGACAGACATGGTCAAGTCACCGGATCATTCGTCGTCTTCATCCTCTGCTTCCTCGAGCCACTACGATACTCAGTCAACACTGCCCAGCTAACAAAGCTTTGACACTCACTTTCAAGAAGGGCTCGCTGGCTTTGCGAACTTTCTTGCTGGTTTCTTTGTCAACATATTTCTTACTGACATGAGTACCCCATTGAACGACCACTTCTTCATCAAGGATGTCCATCTGATAGAGGGCCATCAAAATCTTGGGAACAGCTGGCACGAGGTCTTGGTGTAGAATTCCAATGAATCGCTCAAGCCCGCCCAGGAGAGCCTTCTGGTGCTTCTCAGTCGTCATCATCTAAGATGTCAAGATCATCAGGCGAGAAGAAAAGTCGAAATGAATATTGATGCACACCTTGACAAGAAGAGGTCCATACTTGCTGATCTCATCAACGATGGCCTCAGTGAACAAGGCTTGAACAAGAACTAGAACGGTCCTGTGCTTCTTCTCGATACCCAGCTCTTCGGCTTTCTTGAAGATTGAAACAGAGAATGCCTTCGGATCTTCTTGAGTATCTCTGGTATCTTCAACCCATTTTCCAAGTATAGCATATGGGCTATTGACATCATCATCGCTACCTTCGTCATCGCCACCCAAGCCGACCGAACCCATGGCTCCTTCAAGGGCCTTGACCCGTTGCTTCACAGCCTCAGGCGACGTGTCTGCAGACCAATCCTCGTTGACTAGGGCCGCGTTGTCATTTAATTCTGCAGCCTCGGCTTTGATTTTCTTCGTGAGCTCATCGTCACTTTCAGCGCCGTCTACATTCTGGCCAGCATCCTCATCATTCCCGCCGCCGCCGCCACCAACACCACCAGCGGCATCACCTGTATTCTTGTTCTTTCCCCTTTTGATCTTAACAGGAGGGTTTTTCAAGATGAACGTGGTGAGCTTATGACGCATATCGATGTCAGTTCGTTCTCCACAAGCCTTACAATCTCGGATGATGTTCTCGTTTCTCCCATTCTTGAGGATGATGAGCTCAGTCTCCGGGTTCTTGCACGACTTGCAGAGAACGAATTTGTCGATAAAGCCGTCAAGTAATTCACGAAGACGCTCCGCATTGTGGGCACCGTTCACAATATAGCGATCGTTTTTCTCGTCGAATGATGTCTGAGCTCCAAGTTCGCAACCGAAGAACTTGGTAGTATATGTCGGAGGGCGACTGAGGGCCCTGGCGACATCGGACATGTTGGGAATGACGGTCTTGATGCCATTCCCTTTACCCTCAATCTTCGTCAGGAGAATAGGCATGCTATTATAGATGCCGAGTCATAAAAGGTCAAGAGCGAACATTGCAGAAACGTACCGGTAGCGGTAAAATTTATCATCGACATCGCGACGAATGTTTACGACTCCAGAAGCCATGCTGGGCAATAAGATTTTTTAACGCTTCAATAGAAGTTCGAATGAGGATCGATGGTAATACAATGCCTGTAGCAGTGACTCACAAAACTAACAGGCGAATAAGAAGGTATTTTGTGCTTTGGTATAGCAATTGGAGGTCGAAGCATGAATCCTCTGCCTGGACAGAAGATGCGGTATGTGTTGTTTGGGGAGTGGGTAGGCGAAATTGTGAAAGGTGCTCTGCAAGACTCGAAAATGGTTTCGGCGTCAGGAGATGGTGGTTTGCTTACAACTTTCGGCACACGTTTGCAATAACCTATCGGCTAAGTGCGGTCCTTACACGTAATCGTGTTACGTCATCAGCAATATCATCGCCGAGTGTCTCTCATCGCCGAGTGTCTCGCCGCAGCACTAAGTACTCGTTCCTTGACCCAAAAACTGGACGGAACATGACGGCAGTGGTTACTATTTCATATCCAGTTTTTTCCGTCAGGGATCGTATCGTCGTACAGATTACAATGATGATATTGCTAAGATTTTAGGAGTGGATCAGTCCTCCATTGCCATTCTTAACGAAAAGGGTTTTCAAAGCCAGAAAAGGCGATGGATCAGTACCTGACATTCTCCGGCAGACTGCGAACACTCTTGAAGTCCAGACATGGTGATGCACATGTACATAGTACATAGACGGGTAGTCAAGAAATGTGCTAGAAATATTCTATTCAAGATAAGGTTGAAATCTTCGGCGACTGAGCGAATACCTAGGTACTATTTCAAAAATGTCCTCGTTAAATCACA
Source organism: Termitomyces sp. 'cryptogamus' (assembly GCA_020091625.1). Classification (NCBI taxonomy): domain Eukaryota; kingdom Fungi; phylum Basidiomycota; class Agaricomycetes; order Agaricales; family Lyophyllaceae; genus Termitomyces; species Termitomyces sp. 'cryptogamus'. Next base: position 3,379,060 of record JAGYZC010000005.1, read on the forward strand.
ACATCATCTAAGTAACCGTGAGTGGATTAAGAGCATATTAGGTCCTGGTAACAAGTCAGAAGCAGGCCTCTACTTCTTCTTCTTCTTCTTTTTTGTTCCACCTTTCTTTGTTCCACCTCCTCCGCCACCACCTGGCTTTTGTTTTTCTTCCTCCTTGTCCTCCTCCTTGTCTTCATTCTCTTCCGCACCCGGGGTGACAGGGTCAGAAGGAGTTTCAGGTTCAGCTGTTGCGTCTGCGGTTGAATCCAACGGAGTCTCCACGGGTTTTGGTGATGGTTGAGGTGTGGGCTGTTTGTCTTCGACGGGCTGCGGCGCGTCAGCATTTAAATCCGATTCGTTGGGTTTGGGACTCGGGACCTTCGCCGTCCCTGTTTCGACAGCCGAAGAAGCCTCTGCTTGGAGATCTGTGCCAGAAGGCTCTGGTATAGGGAGCTTGTCGTCCGGCGTCGTTGCCTGGGCAGTAGGAGTCTCAGACTTGGCGGTGTCTGCAGGAGCAGCCATTGATACAGTTTCTTGAGACTCTTCCTTAGGTTCCTCTTTGAGTTCCTCCTTAGACTCTTCCTTGGGTTCTTCCTTGGATTCTTCCTTCTCCTTCTCCACAGGAGTTGAAGGTTTCGCGCCCCATGGTGAACTGGGGGCTTTCGTAGCAGTGGGTGTGTTGAGCTTGCTACCCCAAGCGGACTTGATAGACGGAGATTTGGCAGCGGAGCCGAAAGAGGAACCCCAGGCGGGGGTTGTAGATATCGGAGTCGTAGCGCCACTTGTACCCCATCCACTCTTTTTGGTGGCCGAAGCACCCCACCCAAGGCCTGCTGACTTGGATGAATCCGCAGACGGAGTTTTCGCCACGGCACCCCAACCGGACAGGGATTTGGTCTCAGGAGTGGCAGCAGCCGGAGTCGTTGAAGAGGTCTCATCAGCCTTGGCAGTCCCAGCCACTGGTGTTTTGGGACGCGACTTGGGCGTTTTCGGTTTATCAAACGTACCCCAGGTATCAGAGGTTGACGATGCCCATGCGTTAGAACTAAAGAGTGACGAAGTGGAATCCTGAACCTCGTCAGCGATAGCGAGAGGTATAGGTTCTGGTGTTTTTGTCGAGAGCGTGACCTCGGGAAGACCGATGGGTGTAAGCCTATTTGATGATGGCTTCTCAATATTGGCAGCAGGCTCCTCGACTGTGGACGAAGGGGCAGGTTCGTCTTTAGTTTCACCGGTAGCTTCCGGCGCAGTGGCACCTTCAACAGCAGGCGATGGCTGAGGATCAGTGGCTTGGACTGGCGAAGGCTCGATGCTTCGAGCCGCTGGAGTTGTAGTTGCCGATGTACCTTTCTTCTTGGCCTTCTTGGCCGCTTTACTAGTCAAGGCGGGAGATGATGTTGTAGAAACAGCAGGCGTAACTACTTCAGCCATGACGACTGGTTCCGATGCTGTGAGTGGAGAAGTACCTGCACCTATTACAGGGGATGTCTTTGATTCGGCGGGACCTTTAGGTAACTCAGCGGCCTTTCCCTTCGCAGAGGGTGCAGTGGAACCCCAGCTGAAGCTAGAGCGTTTGGACTCAATAGCGATAGGAGCTTCTTCTGCTTTAGACGTTCCTTCCGGCTTGTCCTTTGCCGGAGACACGGAGCCCCACAAGTTGGTAGAAGCCGGGTCCGACACAGTCACAGGATCCGTCGTCCAGAGCGAAGACGATTGAATCTCCGTCACTTGGGGCGTCTTAGGAGTAGGTGTAGATTCTACGGCTGGTATCACGGATTCCTCGACCTTAGGTGTTGCCACTGGAGTCCTTGTTGAAGTAGCTGAAGTAGAAGTAGACTCAAGGATAGGCGGTGATGACACCACTGGAGTCTTGGCTAGAGAAGTAGGCTCGACGACCGGCGTCTCAATCTTCGGAGTCGCCATCGGAATCCTGTTCTTCCCTTTACCCTTCTTGTCCCGTGGGCTCGTTGTCTCGGCCACCGCCTCAGGTTCCAGACTACGCGACAGGTCTGGCGGGGCAACAAGACTGGAAGATGCCAGAGGACTTGGCGCCAAAGGTGGCGTGCGTTCACGTAGGGCTGCTGGCTCTGAAAGTTTCTCGGTCTCAGCGCTGGCCAAGAGGTCCCGAGACAAATCCGCAGCTACAGTATGTGAAGGCGAAAGGTGTCCTTTCGATGATGATGGACTGCGATGTATTGAAGCGACGTCTATCGGAGGTTGCGCTGCAGGAGGGTCAAACCCTCTGATTTCGCTACCTGCTGGATGGTAGAATGGTTCGATGGGGGTACGCGCTCGAGATGCGGGCTCCGAACGGAATCGGTCATTGCGCGGGGAAGCATTGTTGATGTCGTCTTCAGGATATGCATCAGGTTCTTCTTCTTCAGCGCGGTGTCCGCGTTCATTGTAAATGATTGACGCTGGTCCACTACGCATGGGACTTAGTAACGTACGGTAGGGAATGAATTGGTTAGAAGACTTACTATTTCGTTTTGCCCTAATGAAATCAGGTGAACGTCATTACTGGATTAGCTCAGTGAAATGAGGAAGGATTCTTACATCGTCAACCCATTTGATACGAGCCTTGAATTCGGTCAGTCCGAAGTGTATCTCAACAGAGAACACGATGGTCCAGTACGTCTTGCCGTTTGTTCCAGCTTTCGGCTCTGCGCTGCCACTGAGAGGTGACAGATCTGCACGAACAACACACAAGGTGGAGAAATCGTCTAGATCGGAGTTCAACTCAGAATGAGAGCAGGACCAGATTACTCGGCTTACCAGCTTGCCTGTCAATCCATTTTGGAATTACATTTCCCCCTCTATAACACCAAATTTCAACCTCGAATACAGACAACATGGAAAGGCTCGTGAGTTCGGTGCAATACTTTCTCGTGAAAACCGTTGATTCTTTGACTTTAATGCTCTAAAAGAGGTCTTCGGAAACTGAAACACAAAAAGATAGTGAAAGTACGTACTCGGTTCAAGATGCAGTCAAACGCGTCTGGTAAAAGCTTAGGACCTGATGGTAACTCACAAAGTCTTTCCTTCCGTGCAACATGGTCGGGGTTCGAGGGATCCAACTCTCTAAGAAACTCGACACCATACATGAACTTTGACATGCGAGCAGATACATGGTGATCACAATAGAAACCAACTGCTCCATCTGCAACTGCCTTTGACCTGAGGATACCGGTCAGACCAAAAAATCAACGATGCCACTGGTACACATACGTCTGAGAGTCAGGCCGGCTGACCGTGACGTTGAACGGTGCTAACCGTTCTTGTAGTTGGCTTGAATAACATAAGAAAACAATAGAATTAACATACGTTGAAACAACTTACCTAAATAACCACGGTGACGCGGCGTATCCCCCAACAAGGAAAACGGACTGGATGTAGTCAGCTTTGGGTGGTAAAGATATGTTAGTAACTCACCCTGATAACACCGTTCGATGCCTCTATTTGCTTCTTGATAGCATTTAGAGCAGCTAAAGTTAATTAGCAAAACCACTGCCAAGTAACGCAATTCCAGATCTTCACACTCACCATCAACAGAAGGTTCGAAGAGATTTGCAACTACGATAAGAGGATGTGAATATACGGTCTTAAAGATCTGAGGGTATTTTACAAACCCTCGTTACTAAAAAAAAAGATGAGTTTAAATCGCCGAATTTTACAAAAGACCAACCCAGTCAATTTCAGCTGCCCCCCTCTGATGCCAACCGCCAGATCCTTATCAAGTGGTGATCCAAACGGTATGAATTGCAAGTCCTTGCGGTCACGAAAAAGTCGTTTAGTAGTTTCGTCAAATCGTTGAGTAATATGGTCTAAGGCTGCAGGCGTTCCATATTTAGAATCCCTAAGTTTCTCTAAAAGCAAGAGCGTTAGAGGAGTTAGCGTTTGATGAGATATTAGTACCCTCTAAAAATTCTCGAGCTCGTCGACTAACAAATACAGATCCAGCAAAGATACCTACGAGACTATGTATAAGCTTGAGCTTTTGAGTCGCACTTGGGATACTTACAATCCGGAGGAGCAATCTCCTCCATTACAAGCGGGGCCGTCCCGCGTATAGCGTACGCACTAATATCAAGTGTGCCTCCACCCGCATCAGCTATGAGGAAACCATGTTTCGATGGGTTCTATAAGCAATTGAATAAGAGGTTTAGGAGAGGATGATCAAAGCCCGCACTGATAAAACATCGGCTGCAAGGCCGTTCAGGACACAAGCATGGAGACTGGCTTCACCCTCTGTCACGAATCGTATTCTCGCCTTTCCTTCATTCGTATCTGGTATCAAACCGCCGTACACGGCACTTCTCCGCATCTTGCTTTGTTGGGGACCTTCCCAACCATTAGGGTGCGAGAGAACAAATTGGATATTATGTTCGACGGCATTCCAAAGCTGCGCGCCGTTACCGTGAGTATCCGTGATGAAGTCGCGGGTACACCGATATAGATATGCCAAAAAATCGCCAAATACATGTACAGCGGTCTTCTTACGGGGAAGAGGGCCTAAGCGCATCCCGTTCATGTTCAGTTGCATCGTTCGTGGTCGTAATCGTAACTTGAATCTGATGGGTTTCAATAATCAAACGGGAGTGCGACACTGAATGTGTCGGTCTCGTACAGGTCGGTTTTAATCCAGCCCTCGTCTTCCGCCTGAGCTAAAACAGAGGACGAATCTGCCTCCGCGCCAGCAGCCATTATCCTCCCAAGTTTATCATAATATATGACAGATGGAATCTTTGAGTTGCCGGCAACATGCTCTTGCCCAGGAAATCTGCCATAAAGATTCGTATATGAACAAACACTAGGGCTCGAATAAGACTGACCGAGTGACTCCATGGATCTTTGGGATTTCACCTGGTTCAAGGATTGCGTAGGACACCTGGCGAAACACAAACAGATAATCAGCGGTTTAAACGAGCTAGGATGACCCAGCTTACACCACTGAAAGTGGTGCCGACATCGATCGCAATGACGAGTGACCGTGTGAGCCCACTGTAAGGCTTGCGGTTCTCGGTTGCGGACTTCATGTTGACCATCCACAAGGGCTATGTGGCAGCCAAAGCCGCAGGCCACAGACGTCTAATAAGTATTCAAGAGAAAGAGAAAAGTGGACTTGAGTTCGATTGGGATACTACCATTCATATCCAATTTCCGGCTACCACGCTCGCAACGTGCCCTCCGCGTGGTTGACCTTTTTATTTTTTCACGCAACCAGTGCTCGGCGCTCCACCCTGAGTGCCAGCAAGCTTCGCAGCCAGTGTTCCACTCCCACCACGTTCATTTTCGGCTTTCTCGGCCTTTCTTGTGGGCCACGTTCTCGAGACGCCACGTCATTTGACCATTCTTTATCAAATAGTTATTGAAATACCACGACTTGTCGCTCTAAAGAGGCACCAAATCGGCGCGATTATCGCGGTGTTTGGTCTTGTCGTTCCTCGACATGCTCTCCATCGCTAAACTGAACATCAGAAATCTGTACGACAACGCCGCAGAATTCATTTTATCCCATAGCCCTACTTGGTCTCCTGTAGCTCAACCTTCCGAATCTTCTGCCTCGAGTTCGCCCTCTTTCACAAGGTCTGACGTTCCTGAGTCCAGATCCCGAGAGTGCGCTCCGTTGCATGAAAGGTTGGATGCTGCGTGTCATTCACCGACAAGTTCTCTATCAGGTCTGACTCCCTTCTCCATGCGACGTGAATTCGATGCTACCAAACACGAGCTGGCAAAGTCTCAAGCGGAGGTTGCCAGACTAGAGGAGCGGTGTCGAATGTTGGAGAAGACTTTGAAAGAGACGAGGGAGATGCTGAGGGTTAGGGACGCCGAACTAGAGAAAACCAGGCAGGAGAGAGAGAAAGACCGTATGGTCGCTGGACGACGACGCAGCGACCTTGGGCCTCAGACCAACTCTTCTTCGCCACCTAGAGACCTCGTAAGGCATAGCTCGCTGGACATGCGAAGGACAGCGAGCCCGCTAAGGAATGGAAGGTCTACATCAGCAGAACAAGATCGGGCGCTTATGCTTGCGGGTTCGGAAGAAGAGCGCGCACGGATACGCAGTACTGAATTATATATGACCAGGTCGGATAGCTGGTCTGGAGCACAAGTCCTCCAGGCCGTTCACGATATCAACTCTGAGATTCTGCAATTTGCGGCTTCCGCGACGGAACTTTGCAGTTTCACAAAGAATTCCCGCTCTTCTTCAGCAAGGTCTGTCCAAGCCATGCACGACACCTCGTCCCGCCTCGGCCCCAACCTCGCGCGAATACTTTCCAATAGGGATCATTCGCAAGATCCTATTCTGGTCCAGCTTGCATTACAAGGATGCGTGGCCACATGTATCGCCCGCGCTTTGTCTTCCTTCTGCATGGGTTTGCCTTCAAAGTCTGATACAATCATTTCTCGAATTTATTCTCATATAGCTCTGGCAGGCACGTTCGTGTACTTTGCCCCCACGTTCATTACTGACCACTCGCTGCAGAGGCCCAGCCAACGGCATCGAAATGGCGAGCACTTACACATCGACATATACACACAATACACCCTCATATAGCTGAATCTTCGATCAATGACCTATCTGACTCCATATTCCGATGGTCATCGGACATTTTTACCGTAGCTGGTTGTCTCAGCTACGAAAACGGAGCAACATCATCTAAAGACGGTCTTCGACTCCGTTTCGGCGACCAAGTGCGACGCATAGCCAACTCTGTGACGCGACTAGCACGAGTCACTAGAGAGGATATATTGTCCACTTGCTTCGACGTGATTTCCGTCAATGCCAATGCACAGTTCGATTCAGGTAAAATGTCTGATGCTTTTGGTGATTATGTCGCTTCGCGTGGCGCCATTATTGCTACGACAGAGTTGGGGCTACGATGTACCACACGTTTACGGGAAAGTGAATCCTCAGAGGCTCACGATGACGTGACCCTTGAGCAAAGGACAATTCTACAGCCCAAGGTTGTTTTGGAGTCAGTTCTTGACGTACTTGAACCTCGGTGACTGCCGCATACCATCAGATAGATTCTGGCTTTCACAAATTATCTATTTGTGGTGTACCAGATACAATACCTCTGCAATATAGAAGTCCCAATATTTGCATCTTTCAATGTCAGAACTGCTTTAGTTATCGGGACATTCTTATGTGCCGTCAGAAAGTTAGACATGCATAGACTCAATGATATCTTTCAGTATGTCCTGGTCGAAACTCGTTCCTGAGCATCAATACAATGTCCTGCCCCTATCATCAGGATCCAGTGCATCCGTTATTCGGTCGAATTTGAGAAGTCTTCCTGTTGACCCTGATGCGTTATTTGAAGTCCGTTCAAATGCAAGTTCAGTAGAGCATATTCGCACCGCGTTTCAAATTTTGGCTCAACATTTTGTTGGCCTAGTCAGCGTCTGTTTGAGAACCACCTTTTATTAGAGTAAAATTCATAACGATAGGCCCCTTCGAGTTTCTCTTGTTTAGTTGTTTGGCTGATCATCCAGCTTCTTACCCAGGAAACAATCATTCACATATAACATTCCTAGTAAGCACTACGTAGAATGTAGTTCATTTACGTATTTTCATCATAAGACGACATCTATCGACAGATTTGAACAGAATCATCGTCTTGCAACTACTCAAAAAGTATCAGTACAAAAAAATTCGCGAGATTATTGGTGTTAGCTTCAACAAAGTACTTGGGAATGTTATATACGACAACAATGAATTATATCATACGCAGTACTGTACTCACTAAGAATGTTGTATTATGAATGATTGTTTCCTGGCGAGTGCGTCAGAGAAGCTGGATGATCAGCCCATTGAACAACTAAACAAAGAGAAACTCAAAGGGGCTCATCGTTATTTTTGCTTTATCACGGCATCTTGACCTTTTTTGTAGGATACACAAATTTTTAGGCTACAATGAAAGACTCAGTAGGTGTAAGGAACAATATGTTGAGCTAAAAAAAATAAAAAGAATATGATAAAAATGATTGAATTACACTCAAAATTCCCTCTGTGTTTCTGATGAAGCTATGGAAGGAAGTATTATGAATCGATTTACAATAGTATTTGTTGGATAAAAATTAAAGAAAGAAATTATAATATTTTTAAAAGAGCTTTTGTTTGATATTGAACATTTGACAGATATGTTTGTGAATAAGAGGGAAAGAGTTTCAATTAGCCATTTAAGATCTTTGTCAAATAAGTTTCAAACAAAGATGTTACATAGATGATTAAATATTCTTCCCCCCACTTGCAATTGCAAAGGTACCTTGTCAAACATCGAAAGATTTTGTTCCATAGTCTGATCTTAAATGGTATACAGATATTTTAAGAACTCTCAAAAAGTATTATAGATTCTTTATTAAATCTATGTCAAATATTATCACACAGGCCTCCAGAATACCATTGTGAATCAATGTATGATACTCCCTCTCTGGATTTATCATTAACACTCAAAGTATTCTGAATGACAGCTATTTTCAATAAATTTTCAATAAGTATGGCAGTTGCTCAAGTTCTCTTAATTGATGATGGATAATTCTGAGCTGTCCAACACTGAATTCAGTCTCTGAGCCCAATTAAGAACCAAGCAATGTCACTCATATACCCTTTGACAGTGCTGAGCTGGAGGAGATGGATGTTGACCCTGATACACATGATACACCACTGCCCAGTCCTCTTCCAACAACTCAGAAACAGAAGCAAAAGTCAAAGAAAATTGGTGAGTATGTGGGTTGCACAACAATTTGTAGTTCTCATAGATTCATGGCAGTTGTGCCTGAACCTCCTGCCCCAAAGCCTACATACTTGCTTAATATTCTCTTTGCAAAAGATCTGCAGAAACCATATCAAAGCATACACATCACTTTTTCTTGCTTTGTCCAAACCATGGGACACAATGAAAGCACAGCTTTTTGTAAAAATCAATGATGCCCTCAAGCTTCAACACCACACTTTGACAATGACAATAACTTGTTCTATGTCCCACAAATCCTTCCAAATTTACCATTCAGTCATGAGACATTAGACCATTGGGCTTTGGCAATGGTATGTAGTAGGTTACTTGTTGTCTTTGGCCTACTTATTCTTTGATACTATAGCCACCATTTCACTTGTTTTGCAGTGCTGCATCAATGCTCAAAATGGAAAGTCTGCTCTGCTGCTCACACACATCTTCAACTTCACCAATTTTGATTGTGTTATATATCAGTTCTTGTTCTTTTTCCCTCATCCTCCTTCATCACTTCAGCCTCAACAACCTGCACTGCTAGCACTGCTGCCTGCATAATTGTGCCAAGCTATGACCCACAGTGTTGAATGTCAATTTCCTTATCATATCTCCCAGGCAACAACATGTCATTCAATGAGTTTTATACCATATACAAACTTAGCAACAGTATTCACAAATGATTACTTGAAATAATTATCAAGAAGCATGTTCTCTTTGTCTTGTTGTGACAGATGATCTGAACAAAATGAAATTTTGATTGGGTAAGATTGTGGCATTATGAGATACAGTTGAGAGATAGTCAGTTCCTCACACTGTTTGATGGACTCCCATGTTTAGTCTCTGTCAACAAAACATTATTATACCAGTTCTGTGTGCTATGTGTTCTGTATGCTCAAAGTATCCAGCATGAATAAAGTACTCTTCTGCATTGTCTAGAGTAATGACATCTACAACTTCATACATATCAAAGATAATCCTATCACCTTCAAAAGATAGTAGTCCTGATGACTGTGTATGTATGAAGTACTTGTCTCCTCAATCAAATTGAGGTCAGGTGAATAGGGTGGGAGATGCTCAATCCAAACTGACTGAATGTAAGGGGACAATCACTCTACAGGTAAACCCAGCAAGAGCAGGCAAGGCACAAGCAATGAGCAAGAGTCAAGGAGCACAGAGGCAGCCAGGAGTCAAGCAGAGGGCAAGCACAGCAAGCTAAGCACAGAGATAATGCTGGAGGATCTTACAGTTGGATCAGTGGATAGACTTGGTGAACACTGCTATTGTTCAGTCTGAGGATATTCTATCCTGCAGACTGCCCTATATACTACATTGCTAGTAATGATGACTAACATTATACCTACTCATTAGGCTGCAGTATGTAAGGGAGAATGACTAACAATAATCTAAGTTGAGTAATGTCTGAGCATGTGATTCATGGAAGGTGACTAATGGGGACAGAAGGGTGTAGGGCTTGACAGGCAGTATGTCAGATGAGCCAGATGAGCCAGAATGGTGGATCATCCTTGGACTAAGCCTGGAATAGAGTTGAACAGTCCTAAGAGGACCATCCCATTACACTGAAGTGATCAGCAAACTCAAGAATCTCATCACCTTGGCAAAGCTTAGCATGGTCTGTGATAAGCACACCCAGGAGTCCAGGATAAACAGTACATTTTGGAAGCTTTGCATGATATATACATAAGATAGGATGGTCATAGCAATAGACAATGGAAACTTACAATAATGAATTCAAGCTCTAAAAACATTGCCTTCATCATTGAGCCCTCCACTACAGTGCTTGCAACAATGCCATCCAAGGTAAGAAGTGCCTCTATTGATGTTCAACACCCATGAAGCCTGCTTCTTCTCAGCCACATGTTCTGTTGCATGACCTCCCTGTCAGGTTCCGCTGACCTCGGGGGCTCAGCTGCACTGGGCGAGTCCTTACTAGGTGGGCATGATCCCCTTGCACTGGTAACCGGACACTCGAAGACGTTCTGGGCACTGATGGCTTGTGCGGATAGTTGGTGGGATGTGATCCGGACGGATCTGGGGAGGTCCGGAGAAGTCAGATTGCAAGGAAACAAGACGGTCTTGGCGGGGTTCAGGCAGAAGACCATATGGGAGATTTGCGGAGGCGAAGGAGTAGGCAGCTGTGTGATCAATGGGAATGGAGCCGGGGTTTGATGGGAGATCATTTGGAGTTGATGGAGTCCGGGACCGAGTGAAGAGCAAGGTTCGGACCTGGTGAAGGAGTGTCGGGGTTCATAATCGTAATCGCGGAGTTTGTGAGGTCATTAGGGTTGATGAAGACTTGGGCACAACGGTTGGACAGAGTCACCGAGACAGCATCAGACGAAATGGGATGGGGTTGATATGGAACAAGAGTAGATTTGAGTAGAGATATGAAACAATAACGAGAACAATAACAAAATGGAGACGAGACAAGACTGGGAGACTGAGATAAGACTGGGAGACTGAGATGAGACCAGGAGACTGAGATAAGACTGGGAGACTGAGATAAGACCAGGAGACTGAGAGTAAAGAAACGAGACACGAAACACGAAACACAAAAAGGAAACAATCAGACCATAGGTAACGTTAAGCAATATCAAGACTAGAGTACGAAGAGCTACTCGACGGCTTATATACTGACTACTGGAGAACTTCAGGGTACGTCGGCTGCGGTGGCGGGGCTTGGCGGAGCTCGACGGAGTGGGCAGGTGTTAGTTGCGATCAAGGATTGGGCCGCGCTGATATGTTGATGGGATCATGGGGGAACGCGGGTCGCCCCAAGGTTGTCATGATACTCCGGAGTAGGTCGGAGGGACCAGGGTGTTGAGTTGATGATGGGTGGCAAAGATCGGGAACAGCGGGGGTGGTTCTCAGGGTTCGGGAGATCCAGGGTAAGTGTCAGTGGCTGTGGGGAAGGCACCGAAGTTGGCCAGGGGGCCGTTGGAGTTAGCCGGGGAGGTGTTGGAGTTAGCCGAAATAGGCGCGGGGCATGGGCGGAAGTTCAGCGGAGCGTTGGGGGTTTTTTGGGGGTTTGGGGGGTTGATGGACAATGTGCGGGGGTTCAGGGGACGGGTCATGACATCACCCCCCCTTCAGCGTTGAGACCCTTTGAGACGTGGGGGGCAGGATGGGGATCGGCGGGGCATGGGAGTCAAAGCCAAGCAATATTGATCAATCCACAGTGAGTGATAGCGGCGTGGGAGATGAAGTTGAAGCGCGGCCGCCGCTTTGTCAGGGTTCTCCTCAATCAATTAAAAGCTTTGGACATACCCCGGGGTTTCCCAAATTTTGTCATGTCTTCCCCCAGCGTTCCAGTAGTCCCTTCTGCTGATTTGGATGAGGTGGTGGTGTATGACAGTGGGGGGGAGGAGTTTGAGCATCGGCGCCGTGCTAGTGTCAGGGACAGGAGTCGTAAGTGGTGTCAACTTGTCTTTTCGGGATGATTGACGGGGCTTTTGTAGAGTCATCCATGGTGGTGGTGGTGGATTTTCCGGGGGTTCCAAAATGGACCAAGTTTTGTCCCGCGTTGCTGAAGGGAAAGGGGGCGTCTTTGGTGGTGATTCGGGGGAAGCGTCGAGCCTCCCCGCCCTTGGGGGCGGGACCCAGCAAGAGGCCACGTGGGTGCGAGTCGTCGGCGGGGCCTCCAGAGTCCTCCCTTTTTTCTCCTGCCCCGGGCGTCCCCTTGGAACGGTTGTCGAGTCCCCCCACGCCGATTCCTTCGATCATGGAGGTCTTTCTTTGCAAGCAGGTGGAGGCTTTGATGACATCGTTGGCAGTATGGGAGGGTGAGCTCCGACGGGCGAGGGAGGACTGTGATGTAGCGCGGATGGAGAAAGAAGCAATGGAGTGGGAGAGGAACACTTCAGTGCGCATGGCGACAGAGCGAGCGTTAGAGGTGTGGGGCTTGCGGGAGCGTCTGACGCAGATGGAGGGGCAGCCTGCGGGGGAGGCGGAGGGGTGGGGACAAGTTCCGGAGGGGGATGCATTGTGGGTGGAGCTGGAGGCGGCGAGGTGGAGGGAGGATTGGTTGGCCAACGAGGCCGCTTCGGGGCGCGTGGGGATCCTTCGTGAGTTGTCTCCCGTTCCTCCGTTTGTTACTGACAGTTCATTTTCTGGGTTTAGGCTGGGTGTGGGAGCATCAGGTCCTCTTGGACGGTGCCTCCGTGGCGTTCACGTCGATTCAGGATGGGTTGATGCAGGGGTCCGCAGTTCAGCCTCCGGAGTTGCAGCAGGGGATGGCGCGATTGGAGAAGTTGTTGGTGGGGCATCGGCGATGCAATGCGGTGGCCCCGGGGTCGTGGTGGGAGGTGGTGGCTGACGCGGGGGAGGCATTGCCAGGGTTGGCGGAGATCTTAGCGGTGGTGCGGGCCCAGATGGAGGTCGACCTGGGGGTTGGGTTGCCGGGGGGTCCGGGGAGGGAGTGAGATGAGTGTGGGCCTCATTTCTTGTTGCTCTTGGACTTGCCACCTCCCTCGCCTTGTTGTATATAATTTTTTGTATGCGAACATGCCCTCTTCTTGGTCCCTGGGCATGTGAGGTGAGGTTTTAGTTTGTATGAGGGCGAAGTAAGCGAAACATGCAGGGGTGTGAGAGGGAGTTGAATCCTTAGTGAATCCAGAGGTGGGGGTTACGCCCGTCAGTGCCGACTGTGCTGGCTAGTCCCGGGGTTTGTCGTGATGGGGCGGGGCATTGCAGGGAGGGCTCCTGGGGTCTGGCGAGGGTGGTGGGAGTTCTCCGGTGGAGTTCCATGGTGTTTTGGGGTGTTGTATTGCGTTTGATTCTTGGAATTTCTGACCAGGGGTGTAGGGGTTTTCTTTGGTCTGCAGCGGGGATGTGCGCCGTGTTGGTATCGGAGGGCAGACCTTTGAATCTTTCATGGGTGTCCAGTGGTTCAGGGCTTTGGTCTTTCTGGCTGTGCGGTTGGCGGGGGGGGGACAGAGGTCTTCCCGGGATCTGGCCCTTATGTCAGTGCTGGTGGCAAAGGTGGCGGGGCCCTCTTCATTGGTGGGGGTCGGTGGGGCAAGGTTCGTCCTCGCGGCATAGTTGGTCTGGGTCGAGGTCGTGTTCCGGAGTATTGCATCTGTGGGCGGGCATGTTCGAGTGGTGCTTTGGTGTTCCTCCAGAGTGTCGATGACCGAGGGGGCGGGGTGCGGGGTGATCAGTCCTGACCAGTTCCTTTGGGTCTGGGGCCGAAATTTGAGGTTCCGGATCATCTATGTGATATTGCTTTCCTGGCCAAAAGTAAGCCCTGAGACAGACAGAGGGGTCTTACATATTTCTGATACTCCCTCGAGTTTGGGGGTCTGGGGTTCGGTGGTTCCTTCATTGGGGAAGAAGTGGGTGGTCCCGGAGTCAACACAAGAGTCACTCGGTGGGGATTTGTTGGTTGTTCACGGTTGTTGGGGCAGCGGAGAGGTTGGCTGCAGGGAGGCACTGGAGTGGGGCTCCCCGGGAGTCGTGGCAGGGTCGAGGCAACTCTTCATTTGTGTTCTGGAGCGGCCCGGAGATTGTTGCAAGTGTGGGGGTGGCAGTGGGGAGAGGCACTGCTTGCTTCTTGGGGGAGGCATCAGCAACCTTTGGGGTACTCCGAGAGATTACTTCGCATGTGGCCTGCTTCTGGGTACTCCAAAGAGGATACTTGTATGTGGCTTGCTTCTGGGTGCTCCAATGGTGTGGTCCCCATTTGGCGGACATATTCCAGCATAGGGGTGGGATTCGGGGCGGGTGGTGATTTATGCTGCGGAGTTGGGGCTACCTGGGCATCGTTGTTGGCGTTGTAAGTCCCCTTGATCAAATGTTGTAGTCAGAGCAGAGGCCCCAGAGTCGTGTTGCCAGGGTCCAGAGCTGTGCCGAGGGGTTCAGAGGGGTGGATTGGGCAGTTTTGGGCTGGCATGGAGTCGTTTGGGTCATCGAGCCAGGTGGGGGAGGTCCTTTAAGGATATCGGAGTGTATGCCCCTTGGGTCGTCAGGTTGCTTGAATGGCTGACGTGTTCTGGATGATGGTGGGGCTTCTCCCTCCCTTATATGAACATGTCAGCATGTTTAGGGTACTTCGGGGAACTACTTTGTATAGGGTCCTTTTTCCTATAGTTAGTTCGGGGTGGCTCCTATGCTGGGGATTCCTTCGTGGGAGGTGGTGGAGTCTGGAGTTTACGTTTGGGAGTGGCATGTGGGGAGGGTCGGCGTCAAGGGTCCTCAATGTCAGGGGTTCCGGATTGTGTGGGGGAAGGTGTTGAAATGGCGGCGCGGTCCAGAGTTGTCCCTTGTCAAGAGTGGGGTGCTGTGGTCCTCCTTGTTGACTTTGGGGTTGTGCTTTAGTCGGCGGGGTGGAGGGTGCGTAGCCATTCTTTTCCTGACCATTAAGAAGCTCGGGGATGTCTTGGTCTTGTTCTGGGGTTGTCGGGGTCGGGTCGGAGGTGTCGGGGCCCCTTTATTTGTTGGGTGGAGGTGACAGCCGAGTCGACCAAGGCCTGGAAGCGGGTTCGGGGGTTGGAGCATAGCCTAGGTCTGGGGTTCTTGCTCTGTTGTTGGGGTTGTTGGGTCAAGCTTGATTTTGGTGGTTCCGGAGCTAGTTGTCGGAGGGCGTAGTTCTTCGGGGGGATTCAAAGAATCCCTTCTTAATAATACGTAGAAGAAAGGGATTAATTATTAATTGCCCCTTCGTTTTTGTCTAACAATGGGCAATTAATAATTAATCCCTTTCTAAATTGTACACAATAATTTTCAATTTGTTTTTGTATTTGATTTGAATTTTTTAGAATTTGATCTACACCAAGCATTAAACCTAACACCCTTTTAATCTAACAAGGGGGCTGAATTCTTCCTAATTACAAAAGGCAAAAAGGGGGGATTCTTTTTTTCTAATCCATTTCCATTTCCATCTAGTGATGATACAGTGTCAAACTTCTGTTTTACTTATTATTTAGATAGGGGCTTGGGCTTTATATTTGAAAAAAAAAGAAAGGGTTCTTTAGGAGACTGCTTAAAACTATTAAAATTGTACGTAGTTTTTTAATCTAAAAAGGGGGGGGGGGTTGATAGTAGGGTTCGGTGATGTTGTTGGTGATTAGTCACGTTCGTCGGTCTGTGGGGTTGCTAGTGGGTCGGTGGATCCACAGGCGGGCTTTGGGGAAGCACGTTCTCAGTGGTCTCTTCATAGCTGGCGATCCTCGTGCAGTGGGTGACTGTTCCGCAGCGGGTTGGCGTTATTGTTGGTCGGAGGGTTGGCGCGGTGCCGGAGACATTGTTGCTTGTTTGGTCAGATGGTCGCCAGGTTTTAGGATGTTGTTCTTTGGGTGATGTCGGGGTCAACTCTGTGCGAGAGAACGGAGTTGGCGGAGAGGGTAAGAGTGGGGTGGGAGATGATTTGACGGTTTGCGCGAGGGGTTGGAGGTTGGGTGTGAGTTGGGGAGGGTGTCCGTGGGGGGAGCCGTTGTATGGATGTAACCGGAGTGGAGGGGACGTTTGGTGTCAGATCCGCGACTCAATGTGCCTTGGCAAATTGGGCAGGGCCATATGAATCATGAGGGTTTCCAGACACGGGTAGGCCATAGACATTGGAGTTATTTGATCGTGTGTGCGGAGATAATGCAGGCATCATGGATGGGGTAAGGTAGAGTCTTGATATTATGTCAGGTTCCGCTGACCTTGGGGGCTCAGCTGCACTGGGCGAGTCCTTACTAGGCAGGCGTGATCCCCTTGCACTGGTAACCAGACACTCGAAGACATTCCAGGCACTGATGGCTTGTGCGGATAGTTGGTGGGATGTGATCCAGACGGATCCGGGGAGGTCCGGAGAAGTCAGATTGCAAGGAAACAAGACGGTCTTGGCGGGGTTCAGGCAGAAGACCGTATGGGAGATTTGCGGAGGCGAAGGAGTAGGCGGCTGTGTGATCAATGGGAACAGAGCCGGGGTTTGATGGGAGATCATTTGGAGTTGATGGAGTCCGGGACCGAGTGAAGAGCAAGGTTCGGACCTGGTGAAGGAGTGTCGGGGTTCATAATCGTAATCGCGGAGTTTGTGAGGTCATTAGGGTTGATGAAGACTTGGGCACAACGGTTGGACAGAGTCACCGAGACAGCATCAGACGAAATGGGATGGGGTTGATATGGAACAAGAGTAGATTTGAGTAGAGATATGAAACGATAACGAGAACAATAACAAAATGGAGACGAGACAAGACTGGGAGACTGAGATGAGACCAGGAGACTGAGATAAGACTGGGAGACTGAGATAAGACCGGGAGACTGAGAGTAAAGAAACGAGACACGAAACACGAAACACAAAAAGGAAACAATCAGACCATAGGTAACGTTAAGCAATATCAAGACTAGAGTACAAAGAGCTACTCGACGGCTTATATACTGACTACTGGAGAACTTCAGGGTACGTCGGCTGCAGTGGCGGGGCTTGGCGGAGCTCGACGGAGTGGGCAGGTGTTAGTTGCAATCAAGGATTGGGCCGCGCTGATACGTTGATGGGATCATGGGGGAATGCGGGTCGCCCCGAGGTTGTCATGATACTCCGGAGTAGGTCAGAGGGACCAGGGTGTTGAGTTGATGATGGGTGGCGAAGATTGGGGACAGCGGGGGTGGTTCTCGGGGTTCGGGAGATCCAGGGTAAGTGTCAGTGGCTGTGGGGAAGGCACTGAAGTTGGCCAGGGGGCCATTGGAGTTAGCCAGGGAGGTGTTGGAGTTAGCCGAAATAGGCACGGGGCATGGGCAGAAGTTCAGCGGAGCATCGGGAGTTTTTTGGGGGTTTGGGGGGTTGATGGACGATGTGCGGGGGTTCAGGGGACGGGTCATGACACTCCCATATCTCCTTCTGACTGCTCATCTTTGACATTTCATCAATAAACCCAATCTCCTCTGGCAAATACTGAGCTATTTAGTTGATGAGGTCTGCACAACACCTCTCATCACATGCCAGTGCAATTTTTTGAGTTTCACAGCTGATGTTTGCTTGTCTGAGTTTGAGTTTGCTAGTTAACAGATATAAATTGGTTCTAGAAGATAGAGTAGTTTATTATAAAGGTAGTCTGGGTTCTGTTGTATGAGTTGGCAGAGATACTAAACATTGTCATGGTCCAGATTATGGAGGCAGCCTCTCAAGCTACTGTGACAAGGAATGACATCACCAGTTGTGCACCAAAGCTTGAGAATCCAGAACCAAGTTCTTTCTAGGAATCCAAAGCAGTCAAGAATGTCATTTAGAGGGAGTAGATTGTGTTTATAAAGTCAAATTGTGCAACTTTTACATCATGGCTGATTTTGTGATACATATTGATGGTCCAAAATCAAATTTGACAAAGTTTCTTGCCATGTTCTTGAATTCATTTGGCTCAAAATATTGTTCCAACCAAATTTTGGTTGTGAAGCCATTGAATTTTTGTTCATTTGGCAGATGGTGATGCAAAATGTAAGTTTTGATGCTGTCAATTGATCAGATCAATGGATCAAACTTTGTTTTCACAGAGTTTTGGAGGCTTCAGTTACACAAAAGCTCACTTAGACGTTACAGTCGTAGGTATAGATTTTAAATTGATTTATTCGTTAGCTGAGATGGCCTCAAACTATTGAATGGGTCCAAAAATATATAAAATTAAAACCCGAAACAACTAAATACTTGTAAGCCTAAGTTAGCCACTCCCTGGGGCTAGCCGAGCCATGGTATGTCATTGCTTTTTTTTTCCTCTGATCCTGCTCTCCTCTTTATAGCTCGTCATACGCACATGGACCAGGCTGTTTTCCGTGCACTCCCATGGGTGTACCGCATGGTTTTCCTTGGCCTTCCTCCGTTATTGGTTGGCCATTTGCAATGACGTGCTGGGTTGGCATTACTCAGTTATCCGTTTGTCCGACCTCTTTTTCTCATTCTTTTCTTTTCCACTCCTCTCTTAGCAGGCTCCGCATAGTTTGTATGGTGGCCAGCTCTGGTCTCTGGACGGTCTGGCGTGCGGTGTCAAGGGGAGGCAGGGTTTTTGCTATGCATTCAGATGTCTATGGCTGTCCTCGGCATTGGTTTAGCTGTTCTAGCTGGTTTTGCCGAGCACAGCCATTGATCATTGATCAAATGCGTGACCAGCTGTTCTCGACGTCATAGGTCCTGCTGGCGTCGTTCAATGCGTGCTTTCTTGGGTTCTTTGGTGATATTCTTTTTATACTAGGTAAGGTTTTTATGTCTACAGTTTTCAACATTTACCCAAGCTTACGGTTTTCAGCTTGTTTTGATTGGTATTTCCTTATCTCTCTTTTAAGTATATTCAACCTGTCTCATACTCGAGACAGGCGTATCACCTCCCCCGCACCATTTTACTGACTGCCCCCAGTCAGGTCTCCTGTGTTTTTGTCGGAAAACTGTTCACGTGCCTGATCACCCCCAGAAAATTTTGACAAAGAACTCAATTTTTCGTTCAAATTTTCTTTTCCTCGATCGCATCTGCTGTCCTATAAGGATGCGCTCACCACGACCCATCCCCCCTGCAGCAATGGCACCCAACCATCTTATTCCTACCGTACCTCGCAAAAACCCTGCAAGTCCCACTGCCAAACTTCCTCGCACACCTCCAACCACTCGTCCAAGTTCTGGCCAGGACTCGCCCGACAATTTCGCCCTTCTCCAGCGCTCTGTCAAGCGTGATGCGCAACAAGTTATCCTAGCAGTCCTCCAGCTTCCCCTGTTTGCCCAGGCCATTATTGGCTTCTGCAGGGTCACAGCTGGCATCCCTGGAACTCGGGCTGACCACACCCGATATCTCGGCACCATGCAGCTGGTGAGTTCCCTTTTCGTCTTTTCCTTACCTTCTTCATCCTTCTTCTCCTTACTTCAGCGCTTTGCTGACCAGGCCAACTTCCCGCGTATTGCCAAGCAAAAGGGTCTTTTTGACTCCCTGACTGCCACCCTCCCAGTGATTGATCGCAATGTTGCTAACAATTCTACCAACGTCTAGTCCTTCCTCACGTTCACCGACGCTATCCTCCAAATCAAAAAAAATCATCACGAGATCCAACGTCAGCGGGAGGCAGAGGTCCAGCGCCAGCGGGAAGCAGAGGAGGTATGCCTTAATCCCCTTTTTTGTTTGACTGCCATCTTACCCCTTCAGCTGAAGCAGTGAACTCAGAATCAGGATGTCAACATGTTAGGTCCGCCCCCTATTCGTTCTGGCAAATGGCGAGCTAACATAAGTCTAGCTTACAAACTCGACTTGCTCGCTCATTGTTTCGACACCTTATCCCTTCTTTTATCCCAGACTGAGCCCGATGGCAAGCCTAAACCCAAAAAACTTAAGGTTCTTCCTGCCTTCTGTTCGTCCCTTATCCCCATCTTCTCTTTTCATTGTTTTTGACCTTTCCTCTCAGCCAACCTCAAACCTGGAAGCGAGGCCATGCTTTTGCTTCTCAGCCAGGTCGACACCACTCTTGAAACTGTCCAGCTTGCCGACGACGATGCTCTTCTCCCTCATGCCGACCTTCAAAAATATCATGAGGCCATTCAGCTCGCTGCCCAGCAACAACTTTATTCTCTCGACATTGCCCTTCAAGTTTATAAGCTCATCTCAGTTTGCCTTGCTCGTCTTGACAAAACTCTTGGCCCCTCCGATGTCAAACGCACCAGAGATCTGCTCAGCGATCTGCAAGTTTTGCCTGAGGTATTTCTCCCTTTTTAACTTTCCCAACTTGCTTTTATTTACTTTAGAGACCCAGATTGTTGATTTCAATTCTGATATTGAAATCACCCCTTCCTCCCCGAAAAATCCCTGTCCCCCCATACTCGTACAAGAGGCCACTGCATTGTAAGCATTGGTGCTGCCTTTGCTTAAATTAATGTAGTTATTTTTGACCACCCCACTCATAACAAAATTTCCCCTTTTATTTCCTTAATTTGCAACCCCCAAATATAATGCCCTTAACCCCAAAAATGTGTGATCTTAAGTCTCTTTAACTTATTTTTTGATTTTAAGCAAAATTTAAACTTTTCGTCAACTTTTGGGGCTATTGTCTGACTTAATCATGTCATCATCTAAAGGCTCATAAAGCTTTATAGATCCAAATGACAAATCTGACATAGCATTTATGATAGGCCTTTATAGTTCCTCCCTTAACTCTTTTAACTTTTCTGGAGTAATATCTACTCATTGCTCTAGGCTCTGGGATAGCTCCAATTGTCTTCAAGCTTTATAAGGGACTACTCTAAAAGCTGCAACTCTGGTCTGCCAAACTGACCCATCCAGTTCTGCCACAATGTAATTACCACCCTTGGTCTTAGCAATTACTACCATTGGACCATGAAAACGGGGCAGCATTTTAGCACTGTGTGAACTTTCTGTAATCATATTCTTGACCAAGACTAAGTCCAAAGGCTTGAAATTGAAGTCTTTGATAGAGTGTTTATGCTCTTCTGCAAACTTCAAGGCCCATTGGAGTTTGTCCTTCCCAACTCTCTCCCTCATCTCTTCTACATGCTGGTGGTGCTTGGCTAAAGCCCTAGCACGATACCCAATTAACTCCTCTGTAGATAATGGTCCTTCTGGTAATTCTATTAACCAGGTAGCCTCTACTAAGTCCAAAGGTAGAGTCGGATGAGCTTCAGTGACCATGAAGTATGGTGAACACCCAAATCTCTGCCAAATAGTAATGCGATCACTCCACATTACATAGAAGAAGAACCAAAACCATTTAGTGTGATCTTCACAAGCTTTGAATAAAGCCTGCCTGACATCCCAATGTGGTCTTTCAATTTTGCCATTAGCTTGAGAGTTGTATGGAGAGATGGCAATGCCTCTAATTCCATATTTACTCTCTATCCAAGCTGTGACCTTTTTGAATTGTCCAGCATTATCAGTGATGATCTCTGCAATGCAACCCCAGCAACAAATCACATCCTCAAACAACCATTGACCAATTGTTTTATGGTTTTCTTTGCGCAGAGGCCTCCCTTCCATCCATGAAGACAATGCACACCTACCATGGACAATATACTTGCAGCCATTTGAAGCTGGAGTTATGTGCATGGTATCAATATGAATTGTTTGGAAGATAGAGGGTGTATAGGTTACTGTGGGAGCTCTGTTTACAACTGTCTTCTGACGTATCTGACAGTTGTGACAAGTCCCAACATACCACTGTACATCTCCATCAATCCCTGGCCACCAAAATCATTCTTGTATTAACATTTTGGTTGCATAAGTCCCTCTATGCCCTAAGGTATCATGGGCTGATTTAAGCATGAACATTCGCTTATCAATCTTGACTACTAGCTTATGCCTAGCCTCATGATTGCGCTTGTACAGTCTCCCCTTTTGATCAAAGAAGAACTGTCTTGCAAACCTCTTGAACTTGTCTGGATCCCAACCCTTCAAACCTTCAGGTTCTTTGCTTGGGTCTTGTAGCCAGCTTTGTACAATTGGTAGCAAGTCATCCCACTGTTCACTCTCACCACCCTTCCTATGTTCTAAGTAGGCTTGTAAGTCTGCTTCCTTTTCTTCCTCAGTACCTTCTGTGGGTAACAGAGGCTGAGAGAGAGATAGTACTGCAACAGGATCTATTCTAGATGTCTGCTGCTGACTTAGAACTGCCTTCCTAAGTTCCATCTCTTGAGACCTTGCTCTATCAAGTTCTTGTTCAAAATCTGATACTTCAATGGCTACTGCATGTAGATAGCCACCTCTAGTGTCAATTTGATCTGCAAACTCTTCAAGTGCTAAGGGTTCCCAATCCTCCCATCCTAGTTCATTGTTGGTTTTTGCTGGATATTCAAAGTGCATAGTCTTTGGGTTGTCTACCAACTCTGGATTAACAGGTGGGTACTCCTCATCTCCTGGCTGCTTGAGCCTCCTAGACAGGCCATCAACACTAAAGGTCTTTCCTGGCACATGCCTCAAAGTAAAATGATAGAGTAGTACATCCTCAATCCATCTCATGATGGTGGCATTAGGTCCTACTCCAGGATTGCTTAGCATTCCCTTCAAATACTTGGCATCTGTCTCTACTACAAGCTTCCTACAACCAACTAGCCAATACTTATTAGCTTGCAAGGCCCTCATCAAACCATAGAGTTCTCTCTTAGGTTGTGAGAATTTTGCCTCTCTCTCATTCAAGGTGATGGATCCTAGCTTAGCACAAGTGTGTTGCTTAGGATTGTCTGGAGCTTCTTGGAAGATTCCAAAGCCCACTGCCATCCAAGAAGTGTCTACTGATAAGACCACTGCTCCTCCTGACTCATAGTCAAGTGGTTTTAGAGGTGCACTTTCAGCTAGCAACTTCTTCAACTGAGCCATTGCTGACTGCTGTTCCTCACCCCAAACAAATAGTGTGTAGTTTTGAGTCAATTTGTTGATGGGTGCAGCCACTTTAGCATAGTCCTTAATGAACATCCTAAAGGTACCACAAGTACCTAGGAAAGCTCTGACATCTGACTTGTCCTGGCAATCACCCCACCCCATAACAATGGCCAACTGCTTGGTCTCAGGTTTCTGTCCCTCATAGAAACACCTGTGTCCAACCACTACAATTTCATCTGCACAGACTACTGACTTCTTCCCAGAGAAAGTCCCTCCAGCATATTTGATTCTTTGTAACACTCTGTTCACATTCTGCAGATGTTCCCATACAAATCTCCTAATGCCTGGGTTTTCTGGGATAACTTCATAGCCTCCATCTGGCAACTCATACCTATGAGGTGGACCTCTGATTGGCACATCATCAATATATGGCCAAGTTACATGAGGTATCTCATCTTTCAAGATGAAGGTAATGTTATCATGAAAGATTGGTA
Source organism: Termitomyces sp. 'cryptogamus' (assembly GCA_020091625.1). Lineage (NCBI taxonomy): Eukaryota > Fungi > Basidiomycota > Agaricomycetes > Agaricales > Lyophyllaceae > Termitomyces > Termitomyces sp. 'cryptogamus'. Next base: position 3,402,562 of record JAGYZC010000005.1, read on the forward strand.
CTGAATTTGTCCAGCCCATTGGCAGAGTTACCAACCTTAGAGCACCAAAGGGTGTCTGGAAGGTGGTATAGTCCCTAGACTTCACATCCAACACTCTCTCATCATATCCCACATACAAGTCAAAGATTCCTCCACAAGCTCTGCCAGCAAAATGACTAGCCAACTCTTCAGTTGCTGGCGGCAATCCAGAATGTGCTATGGTCACTTTGTTTAAAGGTTCCAAGCTGTGAACTATCCTCAAACTTTCACCATCCTTCTTCAATACTGTGAACCACTGGGATCTGTATGAAGAGTTGGATGGCTCATACACTCCTGCCTCAATTTTCTGCTTTATCATCTGGCAGATTTTCTCTCTGAGTCCTGGAGCAATGGGAATGTTCTTCAATACCCAGGGGGTGTGAGGAATTACTGGCATCACTACAGGAGGGAAGAATTCCTCCTTGAGCCTACCTCTTTGAGAATCATCCCATGCAAAAGCCTCACTCTGCAGCATCATTAAATGATGTACTGCCTTCATCTCCTCTGGCCACAAGAAACCATCACCATGTGCTTGGTCAATGATCTCCTTGCACTCAGCAGTGTACCTCCCTGTGGGTTTGAAATCAGGTGGGTTTGGGTCCAACTGTGGCATGTCTGCTAGTGGATCCCCAGTGATACATCTTTCAATTCTAAACTCCTCAGGAGAGGTTCCTAGTACAGGTTTTACCTTTCTAGCAACAGGTTTGTATTTCTTAGAGAATACTTGTGCAGTTTCCCCCACACCTGCTTCTAACTCTAGGTTTCCCTGCTATACTAAGATCTCTTCCAACTTTTCTAGTATCTGACACAGCTGCCCATTTAGATAGGCTGCTAATGTCTTCTCCTCTCTTCCTCCCACATCTCCCTCTGCAGCAAAGGCCTGCAGATACACATCTCTCAACTCCAGGTTCTTGAATCCACTATGATTTATAGTGTATCCAGTCACCATTACTTCACCATTCTCCTTCTCCCCAATCATCACTGCTACCTCTCCCTGGTCACTGACCAGATCATTGAGATTTAAAATTTTGGATCACTATCTCCTCCAACACCTGCCTTTGGCACCTTCCCTCTTTGAAGAGTGGGCAGGGCTGTCCAGCGACCAGTATTAGGATCTCTGATAGTTATGATGGCACTGCCATCTTGAAGGTTTTGTATGTTTCTCTCTGTCAGTGTGTCAAATGGACGACCCAACAAGACAGTATAAGCTGGCTTGACAAAGATATGCACTTGTAGATAAATGGTGAAGCCTTCAGCAAAAGTAAATGGCACATTTTTGGCTAAACCAACTGATGTATTCACTTGACTGTTGGTGCTCTCCATCCTTAAGCATATGTCTGGATCCCAAGTCAATCCTAAATGAAGTGCCTCATCTAGTGCCATACAGACTATTTGAGAACCACTATCTAGAATTGTCTCTACTTGTCCCCTCTGATTGACAATGGGGTTCAAGGATCTCAACACTTGCAAATCTTTTGCCACATACACCACTACTGGCTTTTCTCCTGGAGGGATATTTTCCAAGTAAGTGGCTACACAATCCTGATGCACTACTGCACTAGTAGGCAAATCATCCTGTGTTCCATCTGCAATGAAATAGGTTGCCATTGGTAGATCATTGACATCTACTTTGTCAGGTGGTTTCTTCTCCCTTACAGTCTGCTGTTGAACTGCTACTCTTGGGATATTGGGATCCCTAGACTGAGTTCCTGATTTGAGAGTCAATTTTTGTATCATTGCCTCCCTTAATCCAGGAGCCACATCTAACAGTTCTCCAGTACTGAAAGGTACAGTAGCCTCCCAGAGCTTATCAATGGTCCTATCCCACTCCTTCCTCTTTGTTCCTGTTAAGGAACTTTTAACAGTGTCCTGCACTGGCAAGTCTGGTCCCTCATTGAGGGCTGGAACCTTCTCAAAAGGTAGGTCCAGTTTTGGTGCAACTCTAGGTGGAATCACCAGAGTTAGCTTTTCTTTCCAGGGTTTTTCAGGGGTTCTCTCTGGCAATGAGGATACTCCTGGTTGAGATGCCTCTTTCCTGATTGCCTTCATTGAGTTATTTAAAAATCCTTAGAGGAAGATTTCTGTCCCTCAGGACTGGCTGTGTTTCTGGTGTTGATCAACACACTGAGCATCTCAGCCATTTTATTGAAACCTTTCTCCAAGTCTCCCAAGCAATCTGACTCCTTATATTGAATGCGCTCTAGCATGTCATCCCTTGTATCTCTAGCAGAGTTCACATAGGTAGAGTAAGTGACTGTCTCTGGAGGGTCATCTTCTGGCCATCCAAAGTACATGTTCACCTGCTTATCATGTACTTGTGCTAATCTAGCATGAGGAGATATACCAGCAGGATCCCTAGGTAAAGGAGCACCATTAGGTAGCCTGGCTCTCCCTTCCAGTAGGATGATCCATCCTTTTTGTACATCTCCCTTGATGACTTCACACTCTGAGATTCTATGCCCAGTCTACCAACAATAGAAGCAAGTAACTCCACTTCTTCCAGAAGTTGGAAAGGTAGGTGGCCCTTCTGTCCTTATACCCTGGTTCCCTTTGGTATTTAAGAAGGTATTGCGCATGTCCAACTGACCAGCTTGCAAAGCCTGCATGGTACTCTGGATGCTCCCTATTTGTTTCCCAATGGTAACCACAGTATCTTGGAGATGAGCCATTTTCTCCTCCACTTCCTCCTCCTTAATGTTTCCCCTACTAGTTTCCATTTTCTCTACTCTTTCCTCTCTAGGGCTCCTTACAGTAGCACCATCTATCAAGGTCCCCACTACTGTCAGCACTTCTGATAGGTCATATTTGTTGTCCTTGTGCCTATTCCTAGCAGGGTCTTTGTAGTGGCCATATCTACTGATCAACCTCTCCTCAATCACATCTCCAAAAGCTGGTGTAAAGCACCCCAGGAATTTGTCTACCAGAGACTCATTCCCAGTGACATTAGCCAACTTCTTAGCCTCAGCTCTAAATTTTCTTATGAGAGAATGGATTTCTGTAGTGTCATTCCTACTAAGTCTGGCATGTTCTCTGCAGATTCTGTCCAGGTTTGCAACACTACCTGTGTCATCCACTGCTTCTGGATAAGACTCCTTGATCTCTTTCTCAAAAGCAGACCAAGTATAGTCATCTCCAAAGGAATCAAAGCCCAGCCATTCTTGTTCAGTCTGAGCATCCACATACTCTAAAATTCTCTTTTTTCTTTCCTTATCTCCTTGGATCCCAGCATGCTCAAACAGAGAGATCATCCTTTGCAAAAAGCGATGAACCTCAGAGGGCTCAGTATGCTTAAACTTAGGTGCATCCCTGCTGTCAGGCAGTGGCAGTTTGTATCTGATATTTTGCTCCATTATTGGGGCAGTAGAAACTGGTTGAGTAGTAGGGCACAGTTCTTTGAGTGAGCTTGAAATTACTTTCTCAGTCTGAAGTTTTCTCTTTCTGAGTAAGGTTTCAGGGTCAGGCAAAAAGGACTTTGAACCACTGCTATTGGTCCTAGTTTCTCTTTTCCTTAATATAACAGAGTTTTTCACCTTGGTTGCAATAACTTCAGGTGTTTTGGGCCAAGACCCAGGTGGTGCAAAACTAATGTTTCACAAGGGTTGGACTTCCTCAAGGAAATCCAAAAAGTGAGTTTTGTGCAACAAAAGCCCCTCGCGGTGGGCTCCAGATGATGCGAAATGTAAGTTTTGATGCTGTCAATTGATCGGATCAACGGATCAAACTTTGTTTTCACAGAGTTTTGGAGGCTTCAGTTACACGAAAGCTCACTTAGACGTTACAGTCGTAGGTATAGATTTTAAATTGATTTATTCGTTAGCTGAGACGGCCTCAAACTATTGAATGGGTCCAAAAATATATAAAATTAAAACCCGAAACAACTAAATACTCGTAAGCCTAAGTTAGCCGCTCCCTGGGGCTAGCCGAGCCGTGGTACGTCGTTGCTTTTTTTTTTCCTCCGATCCTGCTCTCCTCTTTATAGCTCGTCGTACGCGCACGGACCAGGCTGTTTTCCGTGCGCTCCCGTGGGTGTACCGCGTGGTTTTCCTTGGCCTTCCTCCGTTATTGGTTGGCCGTTTGCGATGACGTGCTGGGTCGGCGTTACTCGGTTATCCGTTTGTCCGACCTCTTTTTCTCATTCTTTTCTTTTCCACTCCTCTCTTAGCAGGCTCCGCGTAGTTCGTATGGTGGCCAGCTCTGGTCTCTGGACGGTCTGGCGTGCGGTGTCGAGGGGAGGCAGGGTTTTTGCTATGCATTCAGACGTCTATGGCTGTCCTCGGCATCGGTTTAGCTGTTCTAGCCGGTTTTGCCGAGCACAGCCATTGATCGTTGATCAAATGCGTGACCAGCTGTTCTCGACGTCATAGGTCCTGCTGGCGTCGTTCAATGCGTGCTTTCTTGGGTTCTTTGGTGATATTCTTTTTATACTAGGTAAGGTTTTTATGTCTACAGTTTTTGACATTTACCCAAGCTTACGGTTTTCAGCTTGTTTTGATTGGTATTTCCTTATCTCTCTTTTAAGTATATTCAACCTGTCTCGTACTCGAGACAGGCGTATCAATGGCCCTGTGCAAATATGCTCCCATGTCAAATCAAGCACTTATACTGGAGACTCAGTGGAGAGGGAACTCTGGAGAAGCTTGCTGAAAGTAGATGGAACCGTAGCAACTTGATTATGTAAGGACTCATTAACTAGTATCCAATTTGGCGACTGACATATGGACATATGCATGCTGTAATCGAAATCGCAATCACATACTTCCCTGATTTCTCTTCCTCGTGACAGTGACTACAGATATACTTTTGCAACACTAGACTTTTGCACCACTTCAAGCTTCAGGCTCAAGCTTCAAGCTTCAAGGTGCATTCTTGTAGCGATACTGTAGTTCAGCACCCCGTGTGACCTGTGACCGTTTGACCATTCAGAAATTGGTTTCGGCAGTGTGACACGAATACAAATTTCGGCAATGTGAGAAAAATATTGTGAGGAGACCAGGGTAGGCAGAAAGGCATGCAAGCTAACTCAGAGGAAGATTTCTGGAGGCATAAATATAGCCAAGGAACGCTGTTATGTAGAACAACAATCCTTTGGAAATTCTTCCATTTGGCGGAAGCAAATCCTGGTTTCGGCGCTGGCCTTTGGGACGCGTGACAAGCGTGACACCTCGGCAGATTTTGGCTTCTGTGACGCGTGACCTGCCAGAGTGATTGAAATGGTACAGTATTCAGGGTGAGCGAGATCTTACTGTTCCAATATTCACCCGCATTTAACTGTGCGGCCTTCGACCCGCTCAGTCCACCCCTTTTCGCTCTCCTTCCCATCTACGAAGGCGTCGCCGTTACGCGGAGATATCACTTTGGCCGCGTTTGTAGAACCGCCGGTTAACGTCTATTAGAGCTCTACATAGTGGACGTCAAGTCGCGTCAGCGGAATAAATTTGGTTATCCCCAAGTTTGATATACGTTGTTACCCCACCAACACATTTTCCAAATGGCTCCTACATTGAATCATCCCTCTGGAGTGACTTTCGTCGAAGAACGACCAACCAACGTTGACGCTGCCACTTACTACGCAGGAGGTGACTCATACACTCGTTCTCGGACCTATAGCACAGTATGTCTTTTCCTTTTACTCTTGTTCTTTGGCTTAGCTAACTTTCTTCTAGTCTCACATTCATGGCTATAAGCCAAAGAAAGCTCCCGCCTTCGAGGAAGACTGGCATCTTCGGCCCCGTCGCTTATCCCACGATGAAAAGAGCGTCACTGGTCCAAGGCGCTTCCTGATTGACGTTGAGGAAACCATCCGTGTTGTTCTCGAGCAGGAGGACACCGATGGCGACTTCCAAATCAGTGTAACCGATGCTGGCCCGAAGATGATGGCATTGGGTACGGCTACAAGCAACGGTTTTAAAACATTTGACATTCGGGTATGCCCATTACCCCCACACCCCAACTTCGCTCACCATTGGCTGCTTAGGGGACATATATGCTGTCCAATTTACTTCAAGAGCTGGCGTTAGCCCGCGATCACAACAGAAAGCGAATAGTTCTTGATGAGGCGCGTTTGACAGAAAACCCGGTTGACCGCTTGTCACGCATGATCAAGCACTCTTTCTGGCATTCTCTTACGCGCCGCATCGACGGCGATGGGCTTGAGATCATTACCGCCGACCCGAAGAACCGTACTGGACGAGTGAATCCCCGTATTTATGTTCCTCACGGCGAGCCTGTCATGGCTGAGTACTACAGAAAGGTTGCAAGGGAAAAACCTCATATGAAATTAGATGTCCAGGTCCTCCCGGAAAAGCCTGATGATCCTAGCTTCGTTAAGAGCTTAAACTCTAAGCCCGGTATCTTAGCTTTGGCAATGAATGAAATCGATGATGGAAAGGGCGGCAAGACGCTTAAAGGTATTCCATTCATTGTTCCGGGAGCACGTTTCAATGAGGTTCGTTGTTGTATTGTTTACTAGTAGCCAAGTTTGACTGATTAGCTTGCTTTTGCTTGCAGTTGTATAATTGGGATTCATACTTCATCGCACTCGGTCTTCTCGTAGATGGCCAGGTGGCTATGGCCAAGGGTATGGTCGACCACTTCATTTTCGAGATTAAGCATTACGGCAAAATCCTGAACGGAAGCCGCAGCTACTACCTCTGTCGTACCCAGCCCCCTTTCCTTACCGACATGGCACTTCAGATCTATAACCAGCTTGACCGCTCGGATATGGAAGCCAACCGTCAGTGGCTCAAGCGTGCTATTCAAGCTGCTATAAAGGAGTACCACACCGTCTGGGTCGCAGAGCCACGCATAGACCCTAAGACTGGTCTCTCTCGGTATCGCCCCGATGGCCTTGGTATTCCTCCCGAGACTGAGGCCACTCATTTCACGCAAATCCTCGAACCTTTCGCCCACAAGCACGGAATATCCGTCCTTGAGTTCAGCGAGAAATATAACGACGGCATCATCAAGGAGCCCAAGCTCGACGAATACTTCCTTCATGACCGTGCTGTGCGCGAGTCAGGCCATGATACCACATATCGATTTGAAAAACGTTGTGCTAATCTCGGTACGATCGACCTGCAATCCTTGTTGTACAAATATGAAGTCGACATCGGCACTGCCATTCGAGAGGTCTTCGACGACGAGCTAGAACTGGAGGAAGAATTTGATCTGGCGCCATTCCCACCCTCCGTGGAAGCCTATGCGAACTCTCGTAGGGAAAGCTCAAAGAGTCGAGTTCAAAGGAGTGATGAATGGTTCGATAGGGCCGATTTTAGGAAGGGAATCATTGATAAGTATCTTTGGAATGAGCAAAAGAATCTGTTCTTCGACTACGATACTGTAAAGGAGAAACAGATCCTATACGAGAGTGTTACCTCGTTTTGGCCGCTTTGGGCCGGATGCGCGAGTGAAGAGCAGTGCTGGAAGCTGGTGTATGTTCCCATCGTCTATCTATGTGTATGACAGTTCCTCATTAAGGATGACAGGACGCAGTCTCTGAGAAAGTTCGAGGTACTCGGCGGAGTTGTCTCTGGAACGGAAGAATCTCGCGGCAAGATCTCCTTGGAGCGTCCAAATCGTCAGTGGGACTATCCGTAAGTTTGGTTCTCCTTTCAGGTAGATAGCGTCTAATCATTTTCTCGTTAGCTATGCATGGTGTGGATCTGACACAATCTTCTGCCGTGAAGATTGACTGATTTCTTATGGCAGGCCACCTCATCAGATCATGATTTGGGTCGGACTCGAGCGTTACGGTTATCTGGAAGAAGCTCAGCGCCTCGCGTACAGATTCCTCTACATGTGGGTATATAATTCTTTTTATAAGAAGATCTCTGAGAATGTTTCAGGATGACAACGGCGTTCGTGGATTTCAATGGTGTCGTGCCCGAAAAGGTATACAATCTTTCCGGCATCCCATACATCACTGACACCTACTTCTACAGTTTGATGCTGTCAAGCTCTCCCACCTTGTAGACGCAGAATATGGTAATCAAGGAATTGATTTCAAGATGGTTCCTCGCGAAGGCTTTGGGTGGATGAACTGTATGTGAATCGTGTGATTCCCTACGACTTCCCTCATGACCATGGCTTCTTTCTAGCTGCTTACCAGGTTGGGCTGACATTCATGACTTCCCATATGAGGCGTGCTGTGGCCGCATGCACCAGCCCCGAAGTCTTCTTTGGCTCGGCTGCTCAGCCACCCATGCTTAACGCCAATGTATCCGCTGTCGACCCTCTAGGCCTCGCAATGGAGAACCTCAGTGTTTCTACGTGAGCATGCAGAACACATCAGATAGCTAGATCACGACTTTCCTAGCTGCTCGAGCTTTGCCATTGCTCGCCAATATTTTGATTCTTAGAACAATCTTATAACTACTAATTCGTCTATAGTCTAGAGATATCCCAGTACGTCATTGTGTAGTGCCATCGGCTTCCTGTAACATACCTTGTCTTCGTTTCTGTTTTCTCTTGAATTCAACGATGACGTATCCATATGTTTGCGTGGTTGAACTCGGCTCTTCGGCTTATCCGCCCTTTGGTAATGTCTCATGCTCCCAGCTATTCTGACGAGCCTTCTCGTCTTTCTCTCGGGCATCTTCATCGATAGAGGATTGGATGAGGATAGAGCTAACAGCGCTCCTCGAAGTCTATCGTTTCAATTGCGACACCTCCATGCTGTCTCTCGGTCTGCGCAGGTTGTGTTCTCTGATGTTCGACCACAGGCCCTAGATGTCCATTCTAATAAATCAAATACGGATTTGTATACAATACGGTCGCGCAGATTAACTTCATTCCGACCGCCATCTTTTCAGGAGTTTTCACGCACGCGTTCGTTGTATTTCGGCCAAAGCCAGTTACAATGGAATGAAGAGGAGGTCATTGGACCAGATGTGGAGAGTCGAGAAACGCTCCTGGAACTTGCAAAGATGACTAACAATGCCTATCTTTGTGACGACGATCCCGATTGGTATGACCTCGGGGACAGTTGGAACGATGTAAGTTACCCTTGCTCTTCATCTCGGGTTCATCACCGAACACCAACGTTTTCATCTCAGAGCTACCCCTTTGGCTGGGAACCGGACGCGGATGGTTTTCGAGGTCACGTCTTTGCAACTCCAGACAATGAGACTGTAGTCTTATCTATCAAGGGGACCTCTGCTGGTGTATTTGGTGGTGGTGGCCCCACCTCGAAGAAGGACAAGCTTAATGACAACCTCTTGTTTAGCTGCTGCTGTGCGCGCATAGACTGGACTTGGACTACAGTCTGTGGATGCTACCGCGGGGGATGGAAATGTGACACGGAATGTCTAGACAAAGCTTTGATAGAAGAGAGTCTATTTTATTCTATTGGAACGGTAAGTGACGTATAGGTACAAATTTCAACAGACCTTTGAAATCTGCCGGCAGAATCTATATAACAACCTGACATATATGTAGTAAGTAGGTCATTCTCTACGGAATCTTCCTTGTATATGACCTTCTTTATCAGCCCAAATTCGAACATCTGGGTCATTGGACACTCCTTGGGTGGAGCTCTTGCTAGCCTCCTCGGTGCAACTTTTGGTGCTCCGGTAGTCGCTTTTGAGTCACCCGGAGAACGGATGGCTGCGCGTCGTCTGCATCTGCCTTCTCCGGTGAGCATTGCGGATCTATAATCATCTCTATCCGCCGCTCATGCTCCACTATTCAGCCCTCTACACTCCATATCACACACGTTTATCATTCCGCCGATCCGATAGCTATGGGGACTTGTAATGGGGTGTTATCTTCCTGCGCGCTTGCTGGATATGCAATGGAATCAAGGTCTCTAGTCTCTGTACCCATCCAGGTCTAGCATTTATTACTCACCATTTTTGCTCATAGGTGCCATCTTGGTAAAACAATCTTCTACGACACAGTGTCAAATCTGTCCTGGACAGTAGACATTCGCACTCATGGGATTGTCAACGTTATAGAGAAATTACTTTCTCAGCCTTGGGCTCCGAGTGCGGAGATAGGCAGAGAGGTTCCAGAGCTGAAAACGGAGGATGATTGCGTGGTACGATCTCAGCTCAGCAAGTGTAGTTGAGAAGCATTCTGATGACTTGTCTCATTAGGAATGCTTTAGCTGGGAGTTTGGTGACTTTCCAGCCTCAAGCTTTCGATCAAATAGACAGGGTGGCGGATAGGATAAATTCAAATCTTTGTTGTTTGATACACGTACGTTTAGTTAGATTGAAGCTTGATACCATTTCCATGTACATATGATGCAAATACGGGACAAATAACGCGTCGCGTCTCCTTGATCGCATCCTTCATCTTTCTGGATCAGGTCTATCTGCTTCCTTTAGTATTAGACTGTGCACGCACATCCATCATGATCATACCAATCAATGTAGCGTCTTCGTCTTCGAACCCAAAGCTTCCCCCAGGACTCGCAAAAATATCGCATGACGAGGTCGTGCTCATCGAGCTTCAAGGTGCCCTTGAAGTGGAATCTGATCACCCCAGCGAGCGGGACGGGAAGCTAGTTGGTAAACTTAAGGTAGATGAGGCCACGGTATGTCCTTCTCCCCGCGAGGCTTCCCAATCTGGACGATTTCTAACCCTTGGTCTGCTGCCGCCCCGATGAATAACCCGATAAGAATAAATTTACCTTGCTTGTTGGACATCACCTTTTGGAAGGGAAAATCAGCAACATTGCTAAGCCACTTGCGGTTCTTCTTCGATCTAGGACCGTATCCAATGTGATCCTTTCGGGTACCGAGGGAGCAGGACAAGATGATGATGTGGAGATATTAGTTCACAATGATCAGGAGGTTCTTCTCACTAACGATGTGGAGTGGGACATGATAGCTCTAGTTAAACGGAAGATCGTCTTCTCAAAACGTCCCATGCCTGTGGTGAATCTAACTGCACGCACTACATAGATCTAGGACTAACCAATCCATTTACTCTTTTGCAACACACTTATATAATTTATTTACGTACTTGTACAAATACACGACTCGGAGTACTAGGGCGCAGAAATAGAGACATTCAAGTATAAGAGTTCTCTGGGATACTACGTTCGAAGTACAATACATACGTTTCTTTTACTTTTAGGAAAACAACGAAGAGTTATGTGCCCAAGGAGCTCGGCGTACCAAAACATAATGAGAGTTTGCTGTGCAGCATAGTGATACAGATGTGGAAAGGTAAGTTGATGGCAAGGAGGAACACTATTCTTCACTCGGTAGCTCTTTCACGCGATTTAGTGGTTGTGGGGGCTAATGTACAATTGCAGGTAGGCGTTGACAAAGAGACGTGAACCTCAAAGACGCGAAGGAAAAGAAGGATTGGATGATAGAAAGAGCGTGAAACGTTAATTGAAGCCGTCGAAGTGACCTTTTAAAATACGTTCTCCCATGGGTGAGGGTGCCCGGCGGGGCTTTGCGCCTTCGTTCATAGTGGCAGAACGCCGTGGTCTCGAGTTTTGAACAAAAGGGATACTCTTAGAAATGGGGCTAACGGCACTGTTCGGAGGGGGAGAAGGAGGAGAGCGACTTTCATGGTGGGCAGGAGGCTGAGTAATCACGATGAGTATCATGATGGGCAAGATAGATTGAAGGCAAAAGGAAAGGACTCACCTTCACGAAAGCTCCATTACTCAGAGATAGCCTTCGCAGAAGACCTGTACCCCGCTCGAGCTGAGGATCAGGCACGGGATTGGGCTGAGGCTGTGAGAATCGGTCTGCGACAGCGGTATTCGTACGCCGAGCATGCGCGGCAACAGGGACTTCAGGCCCCTCATCCTCTGAGGGTACATGATCTAAGTGAATGACCGAGAGAGTAGGGTACAAGTTACCTTCAAAAACAGGAGGTGGGCCAAATTTGCGACTGAACGGAAAGGTTGAGTTAGCCGGCGATTTAGTTGGCGACTGTGCCAAAAAATATGATAGAATAGGTGATGTTCCCGAAGATGGAAAGCTGGAACGTTGTGAGGCAGATGCAGACATTGGAGTACGAAGGTCAGGCGGGGAGTCCTCCGAGTTAGTTGAGCCAGAGGAAACTGAGACAGAACGTCCACGACGGGTAGAAGTGTTTATTGTGATGGGGTCAGAATGTTTGACAAAATCGGATGGATTGGTGCTGCTAGAAGACATGGTGTATACAGACTTGATTGGAAGAAGCAATGAAGAATGGAAAGGGAGAATTTCGTTCGGGATGGGTATATATAATTGCGGGCAACTCCAAATCCACGTGCAAGCGCTGACGAATCGATCCCTATCATTACATATGTATTTCACAACTCTCAACTTGCGCAACTTGCATCTATTTTACGTCGATCTCCACACGCACGGACTCTAACCTGATGCTATTGTCACTCCCCGATTTGTTTTCCCTTGATTGGTTTGAGGAGACATGCGAACAGCTATATCTCTGCGTTCGCATTCTGCCGAATCTACATGGCGGGCCTCGACTTTGTATGGATCAACTTCCATTAATATGCAGGCTAGCCGAGGTTTACCCAGCCCCTGTAGTATGACCTAGTATGTCCTGCGCCCCCAGCTCCGCAACAAAACGACTTCTTCGATCAATAGCCTCTATCATAACACGAGGCACTGCGTTTACCTCACAAATCGTCTTCCCCGGATGGAGGATATGTATAATTCAAACATCTGACTCGGGTTGTATCAAGCTGCTACCTTTCCTGTACATCAGGGTTCTCAAGAAGTTCATCCAGGCGACAAACGACCTATCTGTGATTCTGTTGCTCTTTTCGTGATCGGGCAAGTTCGATGTCCTGGCATGACATTTGCTTCGCTTCACTGACTGGTTCGATTCTGCAATGATCTCTGCAGTCGCTCCAGTCTCTATACATTGTGAAGGGGCTTCCTATTTGGGATTACTAGCCTCTCATGTCAATCATCCCTGATCTCCGAGGTACAAATGGACATGAGACTTAATCAGAGATTCCGGCATGTGGATAAGAAGCCTCTGAAGATCCTGTGACTTGTGCTCCGTTTGTATCACATAAGTACAATGGCATTGTCCTGACACCGAAGGTTCCTACATCCCACGGCTCGCCTAGATATTCGGCATGCCTCTAGAAACCCGCATCTACTCTGCTCCATGGCTCACCTAGAGCTTCGGCATGCCTCTAGAAATCCATATCTGTCTCTGCTACTGGACGCTTCTCCGTCATAGACAGAAGATTAACCCAAAGCTGGTATCTTTCCAGCTTGAATGGAGCACTTCGACATAACGTACACATATCAATGACTCAACTCAGAATAAAGTCGAGTACACAGATTCCTCGGCAATAACTTGCATATGACCTTACACAGCTTGTCCAGAATCTGCACTCGTTTACACATGCATCTACATAGACCGTCTGTTCATCCGTTCTAAAAAAAGGGTCCCTAACGGCACTTTCCGCGTGCTATGAGTTAACCTTGAAAGCTTGAAGCTCGGGTGAGCTAATACGAAAAAGTTTCTTCCCAAAAGTGGAGCTACACGAGTCTGATCAGCAGGTCGTAACCTGAAATACGCGGATTCTATCGCCACAACGTGAAGATCACTATGTCTTGTCTTCTCTTGATGAAACCCCTGTCATGTGGGCGAACTCGTGCCCTTCGACTTAGACCCAGCAGAGACTCGTGTAAGCAAGTGCCCAAGATCATGACAATCGGTACCTATATCTAAGCTCAAGGGGTCTTATCGTATGTATCCTTTGCAAGGAGATCGGTACCGGCGGTGCGGCGATATCCCTTGGTCGATTCCACGGTTTTCGAGCTATTTCAAAGCTCAAGCACATTGCTTATTGCTGGTAGTTAGTACATTTTGAACAACGATTTCCACTATAGAGGAGACATATCAGGCATACTATTTATATTCTGAGCGCACATGGATGTAGAACCTCACCAAACCACTTACGCGTTCTACACCACTCACATGCATGGGTCTGAGCGCGAATGTTACGCATAAACTAACTTCATGAGGAGACGATATATTTCCTTTGTGGATGTCGAATGTACTACTATCACCTGAGTTTCATGATCTTCAAATTATGAACACACACTGATACGTACTTCCGGTCTTTACTCGTAATTTTCAAGCCAAGGGCAAAGTCTTTATATCCGGAAGTCCAGACCCTACTCTCTATCTACAAATTTAGGGAATTAGTTTGTGTGATTCATATGAGCCTCTTCAAGTTCAAGGAGCGGGGTTTAGGCAACACTCTGAACTTGTACCTTCTCCCGCTCTTAAATGATATAGAATATAGGTTCACGTGCAGTCTTTTAACCAGTGGTTAGTAGGATAACCTCCCATGAATTTGGTAACCTGGTTATCAGACGTGATACATATATCACTAGAGCAAGATTGCGGCTGTGAGCAACTCACCAAAATTACCTCATAATTGAGCTGAATTTATCCAGCTGACACTGTACAGCCTTCGATGAGAATCTCGAGAATGATCGCTGGTGTCCGCGGGGTTTAACTGGGATCCCACGGACAAATTTGAAATTTCATCGTCTTGTGGCACAAACATTGCGCCACTACTGAAGAAGAATCAAGAAAAAATATGACAATCGAACTGGAGATGTGCAGATGATAATACATGGGTTCACTAATAATGATGCCTTCACTTCGGCAGGAACTGCATCAATGTAGCGTAGAGGGAAAGACAGAATACGGGACGCAAGGCTGGTCCTTCAGCTTCGAAACAGGCTATTCCAAGGTAACTCTAGAAGTTATACACGTTAGCTCTAAGCTTAGGTTACAACTTCAGGCTACTCACCCGCAACGACGTCCACAGAAAGAATGTTACGTGCATATGTAAGCGGCAACTCTGTCATTACTTTCTCTACGCCTCGTACATCAGTAACTGGATCAGAATTTGGGCACAATGCGACATGAATTTGGGTCATTCTTGGCGATCGCAAACGGGCGAGTTGTCCATCTAAAATTCGGAAGTCCTGCGGGGAGTGCAACTCCTGGTCATCCTCGTTGACGAGGCTGTCAGCCGGCTCAACGAGTAGATATAGGTGAATTTGCTCAAGATTTTGCATCAGAGGGTTGAGCAAATCGAGCAAATCGGCAAGGCCTGCTGGCCAGGCTGGAATCCACGTTGGAAAGGCTATGAAAAGCTGTCTTAGATTAGCCAAGGAATCAAAAGTGGGGAAGGCATGGTCAGCAGCGTCTTCCACTGCATAGCGTAAATTAAAACAAATCGTCGGAATATATCACGAATACTTACTGTAATTTAACCCCAGGCATCGAAGGGCATGGCCATCTATCCGCATGTCCTCCTCGTAGACTGGGAGTGGAATGAGGAGCGACTGGAGGGAAGAGGTATCCACGCGTGGCCACACATCCTCCACAACTTCTGGATCGACATTCAATATCATGTGTTGAGGTTGCGGTAGATTTGTCTCGACGTCTTGTACTATCGGAACGCTTGGAGTAACGTCAGCTATATAACTGCCTCTGAGCAGTAGAGTCCTGACGGCGAGGCAGTCGTCTATCAAATAGGTAGGTAGGACGGAGGATGCAATCGTGACACATTCAAGGATCGCAGATTGGAGAATATTCCTGATGGAAGTAATCAAAGGATGGCCATTGTTGGTAGGCAAAGACATATTGAAGATGTCAAGCCTAATCAAACCAGTGAGGCCGTCCAAGACAAGAGGAAGATGTACATCTGTGGATAATGTAAAGGGAAAATCTGTGTCATCGATACAGAACTCCTGCACGAGATCCGCGACGGCAGGGGTCAGTACTCCTCCGGCGAGGACCTCATAAAATCTGGCACACGAGGAAACATGGTTGGGCGTTAGGCCTGGTGATGCCTTAAGTATGACTCGACGCCAGATATAAGAGCGGGAGCTGGCTGCAAATGCCCTGTTCACGAGTGACATTCTCCGGAGTGTACTGACCTCGGCCTGGAGGTTATCGATGATCATGGAATATATCTCGTTCGAAAATTTGTGTGCCATGGTAGTGTGGCGGGCTGTAATAGCAATGGATGTGCCAGGCAATAACGCCCTAGAAGAGGGGATCTAACGACACGAAGTAGAGAGACAAAGCTGCCAATGAGTGGTTCGCCTAATAAAAGACAGTTAGGAACGTGCCTCACACAAGGCCATGGCTTCACATGAACCACCCTTCCAGACTAAAACAAAGCAGAAGGGGGTAAATTCATATGACATTCGTGCCAATATCCCCCATGATTTGTTGCCCAGCGGCGGTTGGTTCGTCTTTTATGGTGATGGTTGTCGACGGAAATGGCAGAAAACAAGAACGGAGACAGCCGACGTTCAACAAAGTTTGCTAATTTACGGCATAGGCATCAACAAGAGCGCTGTTACCAGCCAACAAGTACGGCACTCTGTAGAAAAAATTCACAGCACCCATATGTTCTCGAGTAATTTTGATTCCGTTCTGTCAAGGCACAGACATGCCAAGAAACGATCAGCGTGGTCGGCGGAATCAAAATTTTGCTGCGATGTGTAGTTTGAGGTCACATTACAGGTTCCTTTAAGTAATTTAATCCTTGAGTAATGGTCCTATTGTACTGTGATATTTGTGATATTTGTTAAATATTACTACATGAGCAGCTGATCATGTACGATGCGCCACCTGAGACTGAGGGATTATGCAGAATTTCCGACATAAAGAAATGATATCCGAAAGAATGACATGAGTCATAGATCTATACGATGCAACCAAAAATCTTTAGAAAGTAATCTTTATCCCAAGAATGCAAGCTCGGTCATGCGCTGTGACTCTTCATCCTCTATATTATTGATCTCTGCCACTATGGTTCCCCTCGAATATAACATCGGAGAAACCGAGACCCTGAGCTTTGACTCTGGTGACGCCGGGAATTGCTGTTCCTGCAGGAATTTCAGACCGGCAGCCGGTCTGACACCGGAGTATGCAGCTGGGGGAGACGGAGTAGCTGGGGGAGGTAAATGCGACGCATCAAAACGGTCCGTCTTGACAACAAGTCCTGCCGCCTTAGTACGCGAAAGTGTACCTACAAGAGAGCGTCGCATATTGTAAAATGAGGCCCCCATCGACAGGCGACGTGACGAAGCGGTGTTCGGCGGGGGAGCTGTGAAGCGCTTGAAAAGATCAAACGACGAGTTACGGTGCTCAACCTGATGCGTCTTGCCGCCCGAAGTGGGGTCAGTGAACCTCCGTCTCGCTTTCGGCAGATCTGCGGATCCAGCGGCAGATATATCTGTAGAGGCGACAAAGTCGCTGGAATTACAAGGACAACCGGAGATTGAACTCAAGCCTGGAAAAGTCGCTTCAACAGGACTTTCAGTCAGGATAACATCATGGTTGTCGAGTAGAACGGGGGCTGTTATAGTGACTGGTGTGGCATGGGAAGGAGCCGTCATCATAAGGGAAGGGGCGTGAGGAACAGTCATTGGATGCAAAGACGCTAATTCTATAGGACTGCTGAACGGAGGCGCGGAGGCGTGTATGATCGGCGATGTCACGGTGATAATTGGGCTAACGGGCGAACTGCTGAGCCCAGAAAATGGAGACGGAGACGGAGAGGCTGTTGAAAACATAATGGGAGGATCTTCATGTATGAGACTTAAGGAGGGCGAGGGCGAGGGCGAGGGAGGCAAAGGAATAAGATAAGGTTCGGAGGATGCGGGATGCGGGTGTGGTGTGGGGTAGTCGAAGTCATCTAGATTGTTCGACAAGGCTTGGGCTGCAGACGATTGTGAACCCTTGATGGACAATGCGGAGATTATTGCAAGTGGTGACGAATTGGACATTTCAGAACAGGACGTGAGTTGATCAACAGAAGCTGTGGACCGTCCAGGCAACGTATCTTCCTTCTCTACTGAGGACGAGGCCACGCCTCCATATGGAGAACTCTTCATCTGTTCGAGTTCTCTACTGCCTTTATACCTAGCTTCCCATTCTTGTTTGACTTTTGCTGCTGCCGATATATTTCGGTCTTGCTCATCAACTGCAAACACCTCTTCGCTCTGTGGCGGCGTCAGGACGGGGAGATGAAAATCACGCTCACGTTCCACCAAACTGAGATCCATATTAGGCTTTAAAGGTGGCAATAAGCCACGCTCCCGCAGTGCTGCATCACGAGTTTCCTTTGAGCCAAAAGCGGAAATGGGAGATCTAAGTAATGGCTGAGACGGAGTTGGGGCAGTGGAGAACGACCGAGCAAGAAATTTGGAAGGAAACAACCGCAAAATCGATTTGGACCTGGTCACATCCCGCTGAATTGTTACAGGCCTGACAAATGAGTCACTATAAGCGAAGAGATACTCTCCAAAGCAGCTAACCTGTTCTGTCCCTGGACATTATGCTTTATCCTTCTGAATGGCACTCTCGTGTGACTGCAAGATTAAAAACGATGTAAGAAACAATCAGGGAAGTAAATACCTCGTCTCTTCCGGTTTGTGATCTGGTAAGGGATTGGGAGATGGGGTATTGCAATCCTTGTTCTTTATTCCGCCAGAATCGAAATCATCAGTTTCTGCCCATAGCCTGCGGTGCAGAGCTGACATTATCAGGCGGGACTTCTTCGATTTCAGCGACGTAACGCGGGGGGGAGATAGTGGAGCAGAAGCAAGAGCATCTTGCCTGGAGGACTTGAGGCTTCCCGTGTCATCAAGGAACTTTCGTTCTACCACAACCGCCATTGTCTTGGGTCGGTCACACCGGAACAGGGAGCTTGAGTCCTTCTACAGGTCAGACGAGACACACGTGCCAGGGTGCCCCGCCGATGCGATGTGGTCTGCTGAGGAATGGAAGTACGTTGAAAGGTCAGCTGCCAAGGTGGGTGGAAGTAGTAACAGAAGGAGAAGAGACGAGAGAACAAACAGGATTTGAAGGAGAGTGAGGTACAGAACAAGATCTCTTTGACACCCCCCTTTCTGCCATCCATATTATTTTGTGGGAGTAGTATGTATCCGTGAGACATACTCTCGGATCTCGATCATCAGTCTGGGTAAATAGACGAGGTCACGCGTGATTATGCGATCGCATAGGAGCCATGCGAAGCTTGAGCGCTTGAGCCCATGGCTTGACTTATATTCTTATAGAGAACTTCATTTAATTTCCAGTTCTGAGCACTTCAATAGAGAGCTTCATTTAATTTCCAGTTCTGAGCACTTCATTCGCCATGTGAATCGGCAGCTAGAATCCTCTGTACTCGCATGCAAACTGATTTTCGTCGCTGCTAGTTACTATTTCAATATTTAGCCTAAGCTTCATACATAAGTACTTCAAAGTGTACGTGTCCGCTTGTCCGGATCTAACCAAGACCTCGTCCGGGGCTATGCATGCACCATGATCATGATCTGACTGTATATGTAGGCATACGTAAGTACATGGAGAGATGTCTATCTATAATGACTAGCCGTTTCGTGCTCCAAGTCATGCCATAATCGACCCGACTTTCCGTTTGTGCATGCCGTCAGTAATGGTTAATTGATTCAATTGAAGAAGATGGGCGGATCGCAAAGACACAAGTGCCCGAAGGAGAACGGTAGGAGCAGAAAGCTCTTCGTTCCTCAGAGATCTGAAGGAGAAGGACCGGGTGAAGGGGACTCAGAAACTACTGCAAGAAAACAGTACGAGCGCTCAGGAAATCCTGAAGCTTGTGACCTAATAGTGCAGTGTGACTTGTAAGGAGGATCACAGAGTCAAAAGGACCGTGGCGCCCAGGGGAGATACATGATATTGGATCTCGTTCGCTTCATTCTACGCAGGAGATTTCCGGGACATCAGACCCGGATCTACTCTGGAACACTTTATTTAAGGGTTTCCCACGCTTCTGACATACAGAGCTTGTTCCATTCTGAGCGTAAACTACATACAACCGAGCCTGCTTATGGCTGTATACCACCAACACGGAACTACGTCCAGGTCCCTACCACGTTCAGGCTTGAGCGAATTCGAGATTCTCAGAAATGCGCACAAGTAATTGCCTCCAAAAATCACCTTTCCACTACAGAAAATTAACAAGATAACAAGATTTCTTCGCGACGAAGATGACACGGACGTCAAGAAGCAATCATGGGACGAGCAGCTTGCTTCCAAATACTACGCCAGCCTTTACCGCGAATTCGCTGTCTGCGATCTCAAGCACTACAAGTCGGGCAACGTCAGTCGATCTTCGAGCCACTCTCTAACCTTCTATTACATGCTCATGTTCGATCCCTAGTTCGCCCTTCGATGGCGCACGGAGAACGAGGTACTATCTGGTGCTGGCGAAACGACGTGCGGAAACACGCGCTGTGAACACCATCAGCCGCTACCGGAGTACCTACAACGCTCTGCTGGTCCGCCCTTACTTACAACATTGGAGCTCCCCTTTGCATACGAAGAGCACGGCGAGAATAAATCTGCATTGGTCAAGATCGTGTTGTGTAAGCGGTGCGTTGATAAACTTATGTGGAAACGAAGACAAGAAAAAGGAAAGGCGGTGAAGGATGAAGTCGAGGAAGAGACAGAAATGGGAGGTTCTGCGCGGTCTGCAATAATGGAGGATCGACAGGGGAAGACCACAGGGAAAGCTAAGACAGAGGAGATTGATGAGACGGAGAGACACCGGACAAAGTATCGTGATGATAGACAGAAGGACGATCGTGCAAGGAGGCGACGAAGCTCTCGTTCTCAATCGCCACGAACGAGCCACAGACGACATTTCTCACCTTCAAATCATTATAGGCAATCTGAACGAGACTATCGTCAATGAAATGGAAGCTGCAAACTCTCCATGCAATTCTCGACTTCTTCGATAGTTGATCCACTTTTATTGCTTCTCGCACATTCCATAAACAACGGACGCTTGTGTCAATATTCTTGTCACAAAAATGTGTATTTCTGTCATGATTAATATTCTTTGTCGAACGGGTATACAGAAGGTGATGCTTCGATATTCGTGAAGCCAAAGACTTTGTACTCTTTGCCCATTCCAGCTGGATCCACGAGTCTCTCGGCTGCATCTAAAATCGTGGAACGGCGTTCTTCGTCTTTTGCCTGACGTACGAGTCCCATGACGCGAACCGGCATACCCATTCTGTTAAGAAAGTCAGCCTGAGTCAACGGGCCATGCTTGTCAACTAGGATGCTGTCGTAAGTAGGTCATTTGGTTGACAAAGTTTCCTTGACAAACCTCGGGCCCCCATAGCTTGTTTGAGGAGCGCAAAATCAACGTTGGCCGTAAGGTCGGTCCTTCCCGGCTGGTGAAAGACGTCAACGATCCTGTGGTCCTTGAAAGCCTAATAGAAAAGCTATCAGTGGAAAAGCCGGGTGCATTGAGTGGCACTTACCCTGAATGAATTTTCGAATGCCTGGTCACCTCCGTAGTCTATTATCAGACCACAACCACCACCCGTCGAAGGAACAACATTGTCCACTTGTGTCTCTTCCGAAGTTTTTGGTCGACCTATGAGCTGAGAGAGTGCTGCAGCATTGAGATAGGATTCAACTGAAACTTCAAGGAATGAACCGATGGGAAGATTTGCAGCAGTGTCCGCCAAGTGTGGTGAGAGATTAAGTACGGATCTGGACATGGAATTGGAAGCTGGCGATAGTACACGCTGGAAAAGTGTGCCATCGGGGGGAGGTGAAGGGGTGTCAATCTCGGTGTCAGATCGTGAACGAGCCTTGATAGGGGCAAGCGTGGATGCGACCATAACTTCACGCCACCCGTCTTGAGTTTTCTGAGAACCGGGAAAATGTTAGTGAAGGATCAGAGAGCTAAGGGGAAGAATAATACTTGTAAAAGATAAAATGGTAGAGCATCGAAAAATTCGTGCGCAACGACCATGGTAAACGCGTCTGAACGTTTGACAGAGGAGAGCATGTCATGCCAATTCAACTCGCAGCCAAATCTATCAGCAAAATCGCGCAATTTGCCTTCTTGAATCGTGCGCATTGCTGGACTGGCTTCCACAAGACATATCTCTTTGAGCTGGACCAAATTCTGTCCAGTGTTTTCTTTCAAAGCAATACGAGAAATGGTCTAAGAGCATAGGTAAGATTTGAAGAGGACGCAAGAATTGAGAGCACTGACACGCAAAATGTCATCCATCAACGTTCCCCTGCCGGGCCCGAGCTCAACTAACCGAATTGAATTCGGTCTCCCTGCACTAATCCACTGTTGCAAGAACCAGATGCCAACCAACTACACGTAGGACTGTTTGCTCATCACTTTCGACATTCAAAATATGCCGAAGAAGAGCGCACCTCTCCAAAAACCTGGCTTATCTCAGGACTTGTAATAAAGTCACCACGCGCACCAAAAACTGAATTATCGGGATTTGTGTAGTATCCAAGGTTGGGGAATGTAAGACATGTCTGCATGTACGTCGCAAATGATATTGGGCCGGTTGCCTATTCGCTGAGTGAGATTTTATGACATGTCTGAGCTGGTGAGTTCGTGCCTTTATACCATCGAGGAGGATTTTTTCGAGAGGTGATACTGAAGAGGGATATCTAGGTTCAGGTGCCTTCTCCGTGTACCATCGGAGTCCCCGCGGGCTTTTTCGGTGCCATTTTACAGTGGTCAGTGGACACACGCGTAGAAAAAGGTTCCGTGCACGTAACGTGCTTGGAAACATACGCCGCAGGAGTCGAAAGGATGCAAGGCCGTTGTTCGTCGGTACCGTGGTTGTGACATGTCGTGACTAGTACCAGGACACTCAAAAAGGATCTTTCCCTCGATCACTCAGCAAAACACACCAGCAACTTCTTCCCTTCTTTCTCACAAACGCACTACCTCCTCCTCTTCCACAGTACACGAGGACAAGTTTACGAAATAGTTGTATTACGAATCATGGCCACGCGTACGACTATCTTTCTGTTAGCAGCCGACGATCGTCGTCTAAAATTTTTATCTTATCTCTCAGGTCTTCAGTTTGAAAACCACAGCGACATCGGTGTCTTCGCAAAACTCACTAACAGCTACTGCCTGGCTGCAATACAAGGCAGCACCAACTTCTATTCTGCGTTTGAGAGCGAGCTCGGCGACGTCATTCCTATAGTACACACGAGTATCGGAGGAACGCGTATTGTAGGTCGATTGACTGCAGGTGCATAGACTTCTTATATTTCATATCTCGAGTCAAGATATCTGAAGTTCTGAAAATGTGGCTTAGGAAATCGACACGGTCTTCTCGTCCCATCGACAACAACTGATCAGGAACTTCAACATCTACGAAATTCCCTACCCGACTCCGTTGCGATCCAACGGGTGGAAGAACGATTGTCGGCCCTTGGAAATGTTATCGCGTGTAACGATTATGTCGCCCTTGTGCATCCAGACGTTGATCGCGAAACGGAAGAGATTATCGCTGATGTTTTGAAGGTCGAGGTGTTCAGACAGACGATCGCCGATAATGTGCTTGTTGGAAGCTATTGTGCGATCACGAATCAAGGTGGTCTTGTCCATCCGAAGACAAGTATACAAGATCAGGATGAGCTGAGCAGTCTGCTCCAGGTTCCGCTGGTTGTGCGTATATTTCTATCATACTCTTCTTATGCCGGCGATATCTGATTCTTGATCTAGGCCGGAACAGTGAATCGTGGTTCTGATGTGATTGGTGCTGGGCTAGTGGTAAATGATTGGTGTGCGTTTACTGGCCTCGAGACGACGGCGACAGAGATCAGTGTGATTGAGGCAACCTTCAGTGCGTTTTCCATCATTTACTGTTTCAAAATCTCATTCCTGATCCTTGTTTCCAGAACTGCAAGGACACGACTCATCAGCAGTCATCGGAGAGATGCGGGACTCGCTCGTTGACAACTGGGCATGATTATGGTGGATCTTCTTGTGTCTTTTTGTGCATTTGTACTTTTGCTGTTTGCTTTGGATGATGCTTATCACCCTCGTTTCTTCCCACTCCTGCCATGGGTCATAATGAAAATTGTTCATCAAGAAGTCATCAAAATTAATCTTGGTTATCCCGCTGACACAATCTTACTGGTTCTATCGTCTTGGTGATGACAGGTAAAGGTAGAAGATGGTATGAGTATTTGGTATGAATGTTTTGAATGTTGTTCTGCCTTTTGAAGACAAAACTTTCACTTTTTAGTAGTACAGTACAATATGTCATAATACATAGTTTCATAATGCATAATTCTCATATTGTGTAGGACTTGGGGTGGAGCCATGATGGGGCTCACTGTAAATGGCCTTTCGGTGCACAATGCATAATGCATGGCTCCGTGACCATATGCTGCTCACCTGGGAATCATTCCAGAAACTCAGGTGGCCACCCAACCAGGAGTACAAACCCAGGACCTAATGAGCTTCCTCGCTGGCCTCAAGACTTGGAGCCATTACACAGGGACAACACTATATTTCCCCAAAAGGCACCAGATGAAGGGGTTCAACTATTTGTCACTCAATGGATTTTATGATGCATGTCAAGCTTATGGCTTGCCCTCCACCATCTGTGATCTAGATCAAGCGGCACAGATGGCAACAAGATGTTTTTCCTGCACTGCCTTTGGTATTGTGGAACTGTCAGGGGATGTCCCACTTGTTTCCCCTTCTCCTCCTCCAGTTCTTGTCAGGTTTCCCTCATTATAGATTTCCTTCATTTTCCCTCCTTTTACTTATCCATTTTCCTAGTTTCAGCCCTCAGGCTGCACTGGTTCTCTGTCAATAATTCAGACAAATGTTGCCTCTTTGTTGATGCATGTGACTTGGTCATACAATCATGTGATCCACTGACCTGTCAATGCATGTGACTTAGTCATGTGACTTCCAGTAAATTTTCCAAACACTGGCATTGGGGATCCTCAGACTTGTTCTCTTTGTGTAGTTAAGCTTGTAGACACTGCACTATGTTAGATAAACTTTGGATCTCCCTTTGCCAGTTGTGTGATTGAGCCACAGCCTCCAGAGGTTGCCCTTACAGGAACCAATTGTAGTAGATGGTGTGACTAAGCAGGGTGGCCCTTTATTGCTCTTCAAGTCCACCATCACCACCAGCCTAGGCCACTGCTATCTTGATGACCTTGCAAGAGTAGACTCGGATTCTGTCATGCTGAGGAGCAACTCTAATAGCATTGGAGATCCACACTTTCTAGCTGACTTACTCTCCATGATGGTTGCTATGACAGAGGCTACTGACAACAGCTACTTGATAGCCAGAACTCACAATGCCCTTCAGCAGTACACTCTGGAGATGAAGTGCTTTCAGCTCTGATATGGCTGGCTGACATCCTGGGCAAAGACTTCCACTCATATGTTCAACTGCCCAAAAACTCCTCCAAAGTCCCTCAAGTTTCTATCCATCTCAACTGAACCTGGCATGGATCCATGGGTGGTAGTCAAACATGATGCTTCTATGTTGGTGGATGAGTTTAGCTTCCTGCAGATGCAAGTTGACAATCCAAAAGCTAGGTACTCTGAACTTCACAACATCATTGACTCATTTGTTTTTCTTAGCTTTGCTATATGCATGCCACTCACCCTCATCTACAAGATAGTGTCCCAAAACATTATCTCCAGATGCAGGGCTCTCCTGCTGCTCTAGCCAATAACTTATGCTGGCACAACTAGGCTAGATCAACACTTTGCACAGAGGATACATGTCAGGTTCCGCTGACCAGGGGGGCTCAGCTACACTGGGCAAGTCCTTACTAGGTGGACATGATTCCCTGCACTGACAACCGGGCACTCAGGGGTATCCCAAACACTGGGGACTTGTGAGGATAGCCAGGGGAAATTGATCCGAGCAAGTCCAGGGAGGTCTGGAGGAGTAGAGGATGAGTTGCAGGGAGGGGGGACAGGCTTGGTGGGGTTCAGGCATAAGTCCATGTGTGAGTATTGCAGGTGTGGAGGAGGCGGAGGCTATGCAGATGACAGGAGTGGAGCCAGAGTTCTGATGGGGGATCAACAGGAGTTGATGGGGTTCGGAGCTGAGTGTATAGCAGGGTTCGGGGTTGGTAACGAGTGTTGGAGGTTTGTAATCGTAACTGCGGAGTTTGTGAGGATGTTATGGTCGAGAGGACTTGAATACAATAGACAGAATCAAACGGGACGAGATGGAGTCGAACAAAATGAGATGAAGACAAGATTAGAATGAGAATAGATTCAGGTGGGGACACCGAACGATAACAAAAGGATAACGGAACAGAGACAAGATAAGACCAGGAGACTGAGAATAAGGAAAACAAGACATGGGACACAAAACACAAGAAGAAACAATCAGGAACACATCAGGAAAGACCGGTACGTAAGGAAGTAGGTAATCTCAAGACTAGAGTACGAGGAACTACCCTATGTCTTATATACTGACTACTAAAGAGCTCTGGGGACATTGGCTGTGGTGGCAGGGTTTGGCGGAGCTTGACGGAGTCGACGGGTGTCAGTTACAACCAGAGGGCGGGCCGCATTGATATGTTAATGGGATCAATTGCAATGCGGTCCATTCCAGGGTTGTTGTGATACTCCAGGGTAAGTTGGGGAAGCCAGGGTATCAAGTTGATGATGTGTAATGGGGTCAGGCACAGTGGAGAGTGGTCCCAGGGGCTCAGGAAGTCCAGGGGAAGCGCCAGCGGCTGCGGGGAAGATGTCGGAGTTGGCCAGGGGGCTGTCGGAGTTAGCTGAGAATGTGTTGGAGTTAGCCAGAGTTAGTATGGAGTGCTGGGGAAGTTTGACAAAGTGTTGGAGGGGGGGGGTTCCGGGGGAGCAGGGGTTTGTCAGGCGGTGTATGGGGCTTCAGGGAACAGGTCGTGACAGTACACAAATTTCTTGGCTTTCCTTACTGCCCATCATCAGCAGTATTCTCCTGACTCCTGGACTTGGGTGGTCTGGAATTTCCCTCAATTGCACATATCAATGCTGGCATAGCAATAGACAGGCTTGTCAGAGATTTAAATCATCACATTCCCACCTATCATTGTATGGCCCACATTACTATGGCTAACTGGACTTGCCAGATCAACCACTGTTGTTACCCCTTGGATGGTCAAGGTCAAAGTCACTCCTTCTCACAATTTATGGGGTCAGTTCCATCAGCATGGATCATAGCCCAGGATTACCTTGCTAAACTAGGTATATTCATTAGACAAACTGATCATAGCCATTTGCTCAGGGGAGAATGTTCAATTTTGCATGCACTTAATCTTGTCAAACTCCACTTTCAGCCACCTGGCTCCCCAATTGAACATATCCTGAGATCTGTCAGATGATGAGGCTCCTATGGCTCAAGGATGTGGGATGCTGGACAGTCAATCAGAATGGTTGTTCCAAGTTCTCTGTCACTCCTATTCCTGCTGGAAGGTAGTTAGCAGCTCAGTGATGAAACTGGGAGTCTCTCCACAACTTGCTTGCTAATGCCCACATAGATATGCTTTACAATAGCCAGCCTGACCTGTTAATGATCTGCTCCAAGAGGAGAATTCATGCTGAGACCACAATCTCTCTTTGCTGCTTCATGCACTCTGCCACCAACAGAGGAGACACTCAGTGCAGAACAGTGGGGGACTTATGGCTCAATGATTCCAGCATTGGCCAGTATCCTAGAACATAAGTCAGTCATAGTTGTGGTAATGGGTGCAACTTCTCTGGCACTCAGATTGTTGGGTTGCAACATATCAATTCTTTATTGTGAGCTCATGGGATTGATTGCAGGCTTAATAATTTCAAATTCAAACAACTCCAATAAAGTCTTGCATGCCAATCACCTGAATTTGGTTAGACTCATTGAGGACAGTTACACCCATGCTAACATTGATGTATGAATTTGGCACATGAATGGACAATCATATTATTGCTGGATGTTGGAACTCCTATGGATCAGAAATTTCAAGGTTCACTATACTAGAGGCCACTCTGACCTGTTGATGCTACCATCAATCCTCAATAACTTGGCTAATAGGATAGCAGCTAAAGTGCAGAAGGACACTAGCACACCTTTTGCCCCCATCCCCACCTTCTGCATGGACTCCTTCACACTCCACAGCCTGGAAGATGGCTGGATCAAATAAATCAAATATACACAACTTTATAGACTGTATTATGTCCTAGTCCACAGCATCGACACTTGAGTTCGGCCCTGGCCTACACCTCCACTACCTTGTTTATGACCTCAATTCTCCTCCTGAACACCCCTATATCTGTTTTCTCTCATGCTTCTCTGCTGTGGTTCAGTTGTATGCCCAATCTGGCCAACTTCCAACAGCATCTTGACTCCACTCCAAGGGAGCAGCCCCAACTGATTGATGCTGCTTCAGTTGTATGCTTGATGTTGAAGATGAACACCATATCTTTGTGATGTGCCCATACTTCATGTCTCTCCATCTGGAAGCTTCATGTGAGGTTGAATGTTTCACATCCAAACACTGTAGAGAGTTCATCAAAAAGAGATTGCTATCTGAGGATATGGCAAGCCAGATCACTCACACAGCTAAGTCTCTCTTCACTGATGATGCACTCATCTGTCTGCTGCATTACTCTGCCTTCTATCTAGGCCAGATCCCCAATGTCATCAAGATTCTTGGTGCTGACCCCAGTCTTGACAAGACCCCCTCATTAGAAGTCAGATGCCTTGCTAAATCCTTTGCCATCAACTGGCACTTGTCATCTATATGCCTTGTAGGCCAAATTTGGGGCCAAGTACAATGCCTGGCAGCTAGGCATGCTAGCCTATAACCTTCCTTGCTCCTCCTTCACATGTCACTTAATAGTTTTAATGCTCAGCTCAGTGTACTTTGCCCACAGTGGTGGCAAGCTTTCCCTAGAGGGGTTTTGATGCTACTGTAAGGGCAAACTCTGGAGGCTATGGCTCAATCACACAGCTGGCAAAGGGAAATCCAAAGTCTATTCAGTACTGTACAGTGTCTACTGAGATAACTATTCACCTGGCAAAGGGAAATCCAAAGAGAACAAGTTGGGGATTCTTTAGGCCAGGTGTGATGCTTCAGAGGCTTCAGAAGCATGGGAAACAACTGTACAGTATAACAGAGAAAAAAGACAAAAGTGATGTGTCAGCAATTGGTCAGCAGTTACATAAGCTGGTGGCAGTGTCAAAGAGGCCACACTTGTCTGAATTATTGATAGAGAACTGGTGCAGCCTGAGGGCTGAAACTAGGACCAATAGATAGGGAAAAGGAAGGAGAATGAAGGAAAACTATAGCAGGGGAAATCTGACAAGAACTGGAGAAGGATAAGGGGAAACAAGTGGGATGTCCCCTAATATCACCCCCTCTCTAGGATGTGGTGCCTTGATGCACTGAGTAGAAGAAGTCACAAATTGCCTGATCAGCTGGTAAAATAGGGTAGATGCCTCAAATAGCTTTTGGAGCATTGGGATACCTATAGTAGAAGTTCCAGACTAAGTCTAATGCATGAACATTAGCCTGTGGTTCCTAAGAAATGTCCTCAATGCCATATCCCTTCCATTTCACCTTGAACTGCAACTTCCCTCAGAATACCCTGCTGTCCAAGATTTCCTCTACCTCATACTCCTCCTCATCATTGATTAGGACTGGTGGTGGGGGTGGCTTAGGGCAAAGGCCTGGGATTGAATCCTCTAGAGCTGGAAATAACTTGATCACATTAAAGACTGGGTGCAGTTGGCAGAAGCCTGCTGGGAGTTTAAGTCAGTATGCCAAAGGCCCTACCTTCTTCTCCACTGTGAATGGGCCAAGATGACAATGTGACAGCTTCTGGAATGGCCTTGTTGTCTTAATGTCTGAGCTATCCAAGTACACATGGTCTCCAGGCTTGTAAACTAGGGCAGGTATTTGTCTGTGATCATAGTACCATGCCATGTCTTCCTTGGCCTTCACCAATGCAGCTTTTGCCTCCTTCTGTGCCCTTCTCATCTGATCCACAAACTCATTGACAGAGTCATTCTCTGAGGGGCATGCCTGAGGTTCAAATCTCATGTGAGGGTGCCTGCCAGTGTCCAGGAAGAACAGAGTCATCTGCATGAAAGAGTGAACATGGTTGTTGTATTAGAATTCTGCATCTGGCAGCAGCTCATCCTAGTCATTCTGCCTCTTATTACAAAACAGGTGGAGATACTGTTCCAGTTTCTAGTTAATACATTCTGTCTGCCCTAATGGTATGGAGCTTCATACCTAGCAGGCAATACAGTTCTTGAGTGAATTCTGCCACAAACTGGGGGCCCTGGTCTGAGACATATCCATCTGACAGACTGTGGAGTTTCCAGACATTCTTCCAGTACAGGCTGGCCACTCCCAAGGCAGAGCATGTAGTGTGGGTAGGTATGAAGTGAGCCTGTTTGCCATAGAGGTCCACCACTACTATCACAGCATTGTACCCATGAGCATCTGAGAGTTTCACAATGAAATCCACTGATGCAACACTCCAGCAAGCAGCTGGAATAGGGAGTGGATGGAGCTGGCCCATGAGTGCTTGATGGCAAGGTTTGGTATAGAGACAGAGATCGCAGGTGCTAGTGTAGGTGCCTACATATTGGGAGATCTGTGGCCACCAATAGTTCTGGGATACCAGCTCCAGCATCTTCCACCTTCCAGGATGCACAGCCACCCAAGAGTCATGATGTTGTTCTACAATGTGCCAGCAAAGTTCTGTAATGTTAGGCACATAAATGCATCCTCTAAAGGTTAACAGCCCATCCTGAAGACTCCACTCATCAGCATGCACTGACTTGACTCCACTTGCTTGTCAAGCTTATAGGGCCTGTGCAGCCTGGGCAACTGCATCCTCTTGTGCACTCTCCCAATTCCTTCTTTGGATGTCCCTAAGGATGTTTGCCTCATCTTCTTGAGCCACAATTCCTTCTAGCACATGAATGGCAAAGAGCTGTGGCTTGAGGAGGACAATGTTGTCATTATCTCCTGCTCCTGTGCCATGGTCAGCCTGCCTGGATAGTGCATCTGGTTGGCCCATGCTCCATCCTAGTTTGTGGTGCAATGAGAAGTCAAAGTTGGCCAGATACAGAGACCACTGAGCTTGATGTCAATTGAGTTTCTTAGCAGAACAGAAGTACTCCAGGTTCTTGTGGTCTGTCCAGACTTCAAACTTATGCCATACACCCTCAAGAAAATGCTGCCATTCTTCAAAGGACCAAATAATTGCCAGCATTTCCTTGTCATGGATCTCATAGTTCCATTCCACTGCATTAGGGTTTTTAGAGCTACTGGATGCCATTTGCCATCCTCTTTTGACTGCTGGGAGAGGACTGCCTCTGTAGCAAAGTCTGAGCTATCTGCTTTCACATGGAATGGAAAGTCATTGTTGGGGAACAGGAGAACTGGCTTTGAGGTCACAGATTGCTTGAGGGCATCAAAGGCAGCTTGCTGTGGGGGCTCCCACTGCCATGCAGTATCCTTAACTGTGAAGTCAAAGAGGGGACATGCATGGTGGGAGAAATCCTGTATAAACCTCTAATAGAAATTGACAAACCTAAGAAAAGCCTGAACTTCCTTCTTGTTCCTTGGCTCAGGCCACTCTGCTACCCCTGCCACTTTAATGGGGTCCATCTTAGCCATTCCATGCAAAATGATCAAACCCAGGTACTCCACTTTAGTCTGTTCAAATTCACACTTCTCAGGCTTTAAATAGAGCTGGTGTTGGTGGAGGCGTTCCAAGACAATGTGTGTGACCTGGCAATGCTCCTCCAGAGTTTTTGTGTAGATGAGGATATTGTCAAGATACATGCAGACAACACCTTCCACAATTAGATCATGGAAAATGTCATTCATCATAGTCTGGAAGGTGGCTAGGCTATTGGTGAGACCAAAGAACATTACCAGAGGTTCAAAGAGTCTGCAATTAGTTCTGAATGCTGCCTTCCACTCATACCCTTCTTTGATGCATACATTATTGTAGTCCCAGTGGATGTCCAACTTTGTGAAGTAGCATGCACCTCAAAGGTTGTTGACAAGTTCTGAGATGAGTGGCAAAGAATAGCAGTTCTTCACTATCATTGCATTCATGACATAATAATCCTGAACCAAATGAAGAGACCCATCCTTCTTCTTAATAAAGAAGACTAGGGAAGCCATTGGAGACTTGGAGGATCATATCTGTTCTAAACTAAGATTCCTCTGCAGGAAAGTGTCCAGCTTGTCCTGTTCACAGAGCACAAGTGGATAGACCTTGCAGCTGGAGGGCTCTGCATCTGGTATCAGCTCAATTGCATGATCCCACTGCTTATGTTCCAGAAGTGAATCAAAGGAGGCCTTGGAGAATACATCCTCAAAGTCATGGAGGAGATTGGGAACAGTGCTATGGAAAGGCTTGGGCTGTGAGTTTGCCACAAATGCCTCAGCTAGATGCTGAGAAGTAGTCTGACTGGCTTGAATTTCTGCCACTGTAGGAGAGGGGCAGAAGGTTGTAGCATAGATCTGATCACCCACCTCTATAGTCTCATCTGGGGACTCTGCATCTGGAGTATGGGTCT
Source organism: Termitomyces sp. 'cryptogamus' (assembly GCA_020091625.1). NCBI lineage: Eukaryota > Fungi > Basidiomycota > Agaricomycetes > Agaricales > Lyophyllaceae > Termitomyces > Termitomyces sp. 'cryptogamus'. The sequence goes on from JAGYZC010000005.1 coordinate 3,434,955, forward strand.
ATTCTCCTTCACATTCCTCCTCCTTTGGAGATTCACACCCAACACCTTGGACATCCTGGTAGAGGGCCTCTCTATGAGGGAATGCTAGAGGGGGGGGACTTAGGAGATTGATATCAGCATAAGGAAGTTGCCCAGCATGACAAGCATGCACAGCAGCATGCTCATGAACTTTGGCTCTCTGTGCCTTATGGGCTTCTTTTGCACAGGTAATGCAATAATGTGGGCAGTGACTCATCTTCACCTCACCTTTAGTCCAGTCAATCTCTGAGTTGTGTTCACATAGCCAGGTGAATCCCAGGATCATGTCTTGCTTTCCCAAACTAGTGACAGCAAAAGCAGCTTGCTCTAAGTGGTCTTAGTAGCAGAGGACCAGGTCCACCATGGAGTGAATAAAGCCAGTGTAAGGGCAACCTCTGGGGCAGCAGATTAGAGTCATGCAGCTAGCAGAGGGGAATTCAAAGTATATTAGCAGAGTAGATGATGATACAAATCAGTAACTAATCACCTAACAGAGGAGAATCCAAAGAGAACAAGTCTAAGGATCCCCACTGCTCAGCATGGCACATTAGTGGGTGGCAGAGGCATGGGAACTACTGTACAGGTGACCAGAGTTACTCCTAACCCTAGGGCAATGGTTGCTGAGGTAATACAGAGATCTCTGGGATTCTGGAAAGAGCCCTAGAGACATTGAACAAGCTGCAAAAATGCTGGAACCAGTCACAGAGGTTGGAAATGGAAGTCCCCTGACATCACTCCCCCTTTAATGTGTGGCATCTCAACATGCAGGGTAGAAGAAGTCCCTGATTGCTTGGTCCACTGGCAAGATAGGGTAGATTCCTCATATAGCATGCAGCACATCTGGATGTCTCTGGTGGAACTTCTTAACAAGTCCGGAGGTGTGTACATTCTCCCATGGCTCCCAGGAAATATCCTCAATTCCATAGCCTTTCCACTTCACCTTGTACTATAGTCATCTCCAGAATAAACGGCTGTTCAGGATTTCTTCCACTTTGTACTCTTCATTGTCATTGACCACTACTAGGGGTGGTGGAGGTGGCAGACATTGCCCTGGGATAGGATCTTTAGGGGCCAGAGTAAGTTTGACCACATTGAACACTGGATGAAGCTGGCACATCCCTGCAAGGAGTTGGAGTTGATAGGCCAAGGGTCCTACTTGTTATTCCACTGTGAATGGCCCTAACTGGTGGTGTGACAGCTTCTTTGAGGGATGGGTGGTTGTAATGTTGGAGGCATCCAGGTAGACTCAATCCCCAGGCTGATATCTGCACTCTGGGGTCCTTCCATAGTCATAGTATTGTGCCATGTCATCTTTTGCCTTTGCCAGTGCAGCCCAGGCCTCTTCTTGTGACCTCTTCATCTGATCCACAAATTTGTTGACTGCCTCATTTTCTAAGGGTTGGGCCCTGTCTGAATCATTGACAGAGAACTGGTGCTGCCTGAGGGCTGAAACTAGGACCAATAGATAGAGAAAAAGAAGGAAAATGAAGGAAAACTATAGTGGGGGAAATCTGACAAGAACTGGAAAAGGATAAGGGGAAACAAGTGGGATATCCCCTGACAGCTACTCCACTTGTCCATTTTAGATTACCTCTTTCATTTACTCTAGGTCTATTGTGGCATGCCCTCACAGGTGTGACTATAGCTGTTATCTATACAGTGTAGGTAGATGTCAAATAAAGTAATAAAGTAACATTGTATGAAAGAAGGGCAGTGTGCCCAGTTTGCAATGCAACCAAAGATGTGGAATAAATATTGACAGAATATGGAGCCTTGAGGCAGGAGCAAGTGTGAGACTTTGTAGGTCCTCTATGTGAAAGGAGAGGACTGCTATGGAAGAGACTACTATATGGTCTCATGCTGGGAAGCTAGCAGGAAATGCTCATTGTCAGAAGTGTTGAAGTAGCTGGGATGTCTGCATGTGACACCCAGGTCTGACAACTCATTAGTGGATGACAAGAGTCATCACCAGTGCAACCCCAAGTTTGATGGTTGTAATCACTATAGCAGAAAAGGTCATTGCACCTATGCTTGTATCTATGACATGCTTCATAGTATCAAGGACCATGTTATGAAGAACTCCTACTCTGGCTCATCCTCCCCTTCACCCTCCCACTCTCCACCTCACCATGCTCATATTGCTGATGCTAACATTGATCCTGTTCTGGTTTGCACTGGCTCTGCCTATGCTAATCTATTTGAACCTGACCCCAATTATGTTGACCTGATTTCCAATAATAAATAGTATGCAGTACTCTGCTCAGGAACAGGCCCCTCATGTACTTTGATGGATAATTTGGATTTAGTGGGAGTCTTGTTGTTTGGTAGAAGTATTTCTTATATCACATTGGACAGGTGGGAGTGTTGAAGTAGCCAAGATGTCTGCATGCCTTTAGATACTAACACATACATACATTGTAGTTTAGTTCTGTGACATTTCATAAATTTCATACACTATCACAATACTACTGCTTGTATCACCTTGTGTTTGGCATATTATGTGCTTCATGCACCTGAAAAGGTTTCTATGTTCCTCTCATGTGTTTTCTCATGTTCTCCCATCCCTTCACCAACCCTACCTTTAACAAAAAGTAGCAGCATGACCCTGGAAGGCACAAAAATGTACACCATTGTTGTGTCAGAGTCTGCTTGCCTAATTTGGAAGCTAAGATGCAAATTGAGAATCTCTTGAGAAGCCAACCCAAAAGCCATATCAACCACAGCAGAGATAGAAAGCCAGTTACAGAGCACCTTAGCAAAGAGACCAGAGCTTGACTGTCTGAAGTTAGACAGGAACTGACAGAAAAAGAGTGAGACCCTAGTTGCAGATACATGGCTGGCCCATCCTTTCAGAAAGTATCAGACCCTATAGTAATGAGCAGGGTTGTGTCAGGTCCCACTGATGACAGGAGCTCAGCTACACTGGCAAATCCTTACTAGGCAGGTGCAATGTTCTGCACTTATAACCCAGTGTCCCAGGGTTGGTGTGGAGTGAAGGGACTTGTGAAGGGAAGCTAGGGGGAGCAGTCCAAGCAAGTCCGGAATGGTCTGGGGAAGTCTAAGACCAAGTATATTTGGTGTTGGACCTGGGCAGGTGTCAGAAACAGATTCATGGGCATGCAAATAGACTGTGGGGTCAACAGAGGCTTTGCAAATAATGGGGGCAGAGCTGGAGTTTGACAGGGGATCACCAAGGCTTGATAGGTTCTGGGGCTGAGCAAGGAGTGAGGTCTGGAGTTGTCGTAAGAATGTTCAGGGGTCATAGCACATGCACAGAGGTTCATACTGACATCAGAGATGAAAGGAACTTAGGGAAACAAAGGAAATATATACAGTCAAGACAAGATGGAGATGAGGCGAGACAAGACAGAGAAAAGAGATAGATTCAAGACTAAAAATAGAGACAGAGATGAAACAAGACACGAGACACAGGGAACCAGTAAATGCAATATTAAAACTAAAGTTCCAAAAGTTACTCTACAACTTATATACTGACTACTGGGTGGCTCTGGAGGACAGTGGATATGGTGGCAGGGCTTGATGGAGTTGTGTGGAGTCAATGGGTGTTAGGTGCAATCATGGGATGGGCCACAGTAACATTCTGATGGGATCAGCTGGGAATGCAGGCCACTCTGGGGTCATTGGGGTGCTCCAGAGCAGGTTGGGGGAATTAGGGTGGAGGGTCAGGGGTGTGTGACATGGTCAGGAATGGTGGGGGAAGTCTCAGGAGCTCAGGGAAAGTCAGAGGAGGCATCAATGGCTGTGGAGAAGGCATCAGAGTTGATTAGGGGGCCATCAGGGTTTGCTAAAAAAGTGTTGGAGTTACCCGGAGTGGGTGCAGAGGGTGGATGAGGGTTTGGGGAGTTTAGCGGAGCATTGGAGAGGACTGGAAATGATGTTGGGGGTCTAGGAAGCAGGTCGTAACAGGTTGTATTGGGTATGGGCATGAAGAGACTGCTTAAGGTCCTGGGCAATCCTTAACATAATGCCAAGCCCCACACTATGTGTGTAACAGCATTTCCTCACAGTGGGCTACTAAATGGTTTGCTTATTCTCACTGGCTAAATTCATTATGGGCTTACATCCTAATTTTCTGGGCTGTGTGGACTAACTTGGTACAATGCTCCCAACCTGTCTAGAAAAGGCACAGGAGGAGGCAATGGCAGCAAGTACAAAGGCAAAGGATGACATGGTATGAGATTATAACTAACAATCTGCTTCTGTTTACAAGCTGAGAGACCAATGTTTATCTAGACAGTTTGGACATAAAAACAAAACCTTTTCAGAAACTGTCAAATTTTCACCTGGGACCCTTCACAGTGGAGAGGCAGGTGGGGCTACTGGCTTACTAACTGGGACTACCTGTGGGCCTGCACCAGTTACACTCAGTTCTTCATTATCATCAAGCTGTACTTGGCCTAAAAGACCCTATTCAAAGCTATTTCCCCAAGCTACCACCACCATTCATCCTAGTCAAGAATGAAAAGGAGAGGATACCACCAGATGTGCAGCTTCTTGATTTACACAAAATATTTATGACATGAACCTCAGTAAAAATGTCCAATAATTGGATTGGGCACTGTATGGCTACTCAGAGACAGCAAGCTCTCCACTCTGTAGGTGAGGAACCTGTCAGGTTCTGCTGACCACGGGGGCTCAGCTACACTGGGCAAGTCCTTACTAGGTGGACATGATTCCCTGCACTGACAACCGGGCACTCAGAGGTGTTCCAAACACTAGGGACTTGTGAGGATAGCCAGGGGAAATTGATCCGAGCAAGTCCAGGGAGGTCTGGAGGAGTAGAGGACGAGTTGCAGGGAAGGGGGACGGGCTTGGCAGGGTTCAGGCATAAGTCCATGTGTGAGTATTGCAGGTGCGGAGGAGGCGGAGGCTACGCAGATAACAGGAGTGGAGCTGGAGTTCTGATGGGGGATCAACAGAGATTGATGAGGTTCGGAGCCAAGTGTATAGCAGGGTTCGGGGTTGGTAACAAGTGTCGGAGGTTTGTAATTGTGGAGTTCATGAGGATGTTATGGTCGAGAGGACTTGAACACAATAGACAGAATCAAACGGGATGAGACGGAGTCAAACAAAATGAGACAAAAATGAGATGAGAATGAGAATAGATTCAGGCGGAGACACGAAATGATAACGAAAAGATAACGGAACAGAGACAAGATAAGACTGGGAGACTGAGAATAAGGAAAACAAGACACGGGACACAAAACACAAGAGGAAACAATCAGAAACACATCAGGAAAGGCCGGTAAGTAGGTAGATAATCTCAAGACTCCAGTACAAGGAGCTGCTCTATGTCTTATATACTGACTACTGAAGAGCTCCGGGGATGTCGGCTGTGGTGGCGGGGCTTGGCAGAGCTTGATGGAGTCTACAGGTGTTGGTTATGACCAGAGGGCAGGCCACGTTGATATGTTGATGGGATCAATTGTAATGCGGTCCATTCCAAGGTTGTTGTGATACCCCAGGGTAAGTTGGGGGAGCCAGGGTGTCAAGTTGATGATGTGTAATGGGGTCAGGCATGGCAGGGGAGTGGTCCCAGGGGCTCAGGAAGTCCAGGGGAAGTGCCAGCGGCTGTGGAGAAGATGTCGGAGTTGGCCAGGGGGCCGTCGGAGTTAGCCGAGAATGTGTCGGAGTTAGCCGGAGTAGGCGCGGAGTGCTGGGGAAGTTTGATAAAGCGTCGGGGGGGGGGGGGGGGGGGGGTTCTCAGGGAATGGATCATGACAGAACCCAACATGGTTTTTTCAATGCTATTACATTAATGCATTATTCTTGTACTGTGCAATGCATTACTTTTGTACCAAACATCATGTGTACAATACTACTGATTGATTACACAGAAAAAATGCATTATGTACTATATATATCTAATTAGACAGAATAATGCATCATTTTAAAATTGCATGGACTGCAACTATCTCTCTCTTCCTAAATTCACAGCCATGCAATAGACAAAGCTGGAATAAGTATCTTACATTGAGCAGTGTACAAAGAAAGCTGTACCAATATACACTTCAGGAAATGTAGCATATGCCTGAGAAAAAGGTGTCAGAAATATGTTTTTCAATTTCTGACACCTTTTTCTAAAGAAACATGCTAAATTTTGTGTCAGAAAATTTCAGTAAATATATCAAATATTTTCTTAATGTTTCTTTTGTAGAATGATAAATTTTTCCCATATTTTATTCAAAGAATTAATAATCAAGATATTTATAATGTTCTTGATGATTTTCTTGAGAAACACATGATATGTTTCAGCACGTGTTTCTCAAAAAACCTTTGTCCTGTTCTTAGTGTTGTATGTCAAGAAACACTCTGTATTCTTCTCAAGAAACATGTGTTGGCATAACTTACAATACTTCTCAAGAAACACACAATAAAAAAATGTTATAATATTCTACAGAAACAATCTATAGAAACATGTGTCGCATCACTCAGCGCGCGACTGTTGATTTGCTCATCAAGATGCTTAATACGTAGTACTGAGCAATGCAACATGTGTTTCTGTAGAATATTATAACATTTGCGCTGAGTGATGTGACACATGTTTCTATAGATTGTTTCTGTAGAATATTATAACATTTTTTTTATTGTGTGTTTCTTGAGAAGTATTGTAAGTTATGCCAACACATGTTTCTTGAGAAGAATACAGAGTGTTTCTTGACATACAACACTAAGAACAGGACAAAGGTTTTTTGAGAAACACGTGCTGAAACATATCATGTGTTTCTCAAGAAAATCATCAAGAACATTTTAAATATTTTGATTATTTTTTCTTTGGATAAAACACAGAAAAATTTATCATTCTACAAAAGAAACATTAAGAAAATATTTGATATATTTACTGAAATTTTCTGACACAAAATTTAGCATGTTTCTTCAGAAAAAGGTGTCAGAAATTGAAAAACATATTTCTAACACCTTTTTCTCAGGAAACATGCTACATTTCCTGAAGTGATACCACGTATCTGAGCACGGCAATCCTGACATCCGACTTGAAGGGGACTTCTGTATTAGACGAATAAGGGCATAGAATCAACTTTGTACAATACTGCAAGGTCGCGATAGAATTGATGTCCCAGCTAGTCAAGCTCTCCTCCGGAATATCTCTTCAAGTCGATTTCAACGCCCCTCAATCTCTTCGGGAACCCAAAAAGCTGGCGGTCTTCCTTCATCCGTGGCCCTGGTTAGGTGGTCATAAGGACGATTCGTGAGTGCATCATAGGCAGAGTACATCACTTGCTTTGTGCATAACACTGACAATGGTCTCTTGAAGAGTTCTTTGTCCGCTCGCATCTCATTTGTACACTGACAATTACCATATTCTAAGATACAATTCGAGAGGTGTTGGACTATCTACTGGATGGGCGTCTTTTACAGGCTTCAGTGAAGCGAAAGATCTTGAAGACTTAGTAACCTGGGCTACCCAGCAGATTACCAACCTCAAGTCGCTTGTTCTTATTGTGAGTGTCTGGGAGTTGCCTTCGTACTATGCATTGAACTCAACAATGAACGACTTGAACAGGGTTATTCATATGGTTCCCTCATCGCCTCCTTGCACCCCATCATTCCATCCATTAAGACTGCACATATTCTGATCTCGTATCCTCTGGGTCCTAGGGGTTGGTTGACATTGTTTCATACGGGCACCTACAGCGCAAAACTTCGAGAGCTTGTACATAACCCGGATTCTCATGTGCTCGTTATATTCGGAGATCGAGATGAATTCACGAGTGTGGAAAAATATAGGGAATGGCAGAAAAGTCTCGAAGAAGTCTCCGCCAGCGAACGCCTGAGAGTTGTAGAGGTAGCAGCAGCTTCACATTTCTGGGAAGGACTTTTTGGGTGGGAATTGAGAACGGAGATAGGAAGCTGGTTGCGTTGCCATGACGGATTACAAACATACTAGCCATGTAGCCGGAGCGGGATCAGTTGAGCATTCAACTCCCCTTCAAAAACATTGACACCCTTTGTGATTCCTCTTCTATCTCTATTATATTCCTTTCTCCACGCGTTCGTTCGGATCGATTCATAAATATAACCTTTCTATTACTCTCATCCTTTACAAATGTACGTGTATGCTCCGCCACCTAACACTACAAACTACCGCTCGCTAATCTACTTGCATCTGATGGCCTCACAGGCCGTTACCAGATGAGCGCCCTAGGGGGAGCGTGGCAAATCTCATTGGCCGCTTCGAAACCCAAGTCAAGCGCCAGTCCTCCTCATCGCCAGCATCTGCCCGGAGTTTGAGTGCCACTTCTCATATGTCTGGGGACTCTGCCAAGGAGGAAGCGAAGGAAAGACGCGAATGGCCTCCGAAATCCGCTAGTCCTGATGCCAAAGGACCTATTACCATTCCATCCTCATCTTTTGCACGAAGCCTAGCACTAGCACAGGCTGTTTCTGCTGAAGCGACCTTGGGAACAGCCGCCACGGAGGCTCAGGTTGATCTCGTGGCAGCTGCCTCGTTGACTCCTCGCCCTCGTTCCACAACGTCAAATTCTGACAGCCCGAAACCCGTTGTCACTACGCCTCCTCAGCGACAGCTTAGTATCGATGTCATCCCATCGACACCAATAACTACAGGAACACCGATAACTGCTAAGCCGCCCACGACCGCTAAACCCGCGCGAGCTACTGGAAAGCCATCTACAACGACATCTGGCCGAACCCCCGCTAGATCTATGGGGCCACGTCCATTCACTGCTCCAGCCGCGCAACCCATCAAATCGCAGAACACAGGTCCGGGTAAACCGTCTTTCCCTTCGCGTAAGCCTGTCATCCCTCCTACCTCCGCCAGCATCGCGCACAAAGCAGCGAAGCCCGCCTCTACGCGGCCCAAAACTCCATCATCAATGCAGTCTAGGACGCCTTCTTCGGGTCTGTTCGCGCCAACCGCGGCCTCTCTAGCAAAATCGCGAAACGCTCAACAATCCTCAGCTCCCATCCAGATAAAGAAGGTTGCATCAAGCAGCGCTGGCGCGGAACGCCTAAGTAAACCCACTGCTGCTTCGTTGTCCCGAACACGAACTCCAACGGCTGTTGGTATGAAGCCGACCGCTTCTGCTCGTTCGGCAACACGTGGAGTTCCGGCAACTAGGCCCAAGACCAGTAGTGCCGGGACCCTTACAAAGAAAACTGGAACAACATCGACAGCAAAAAAGGCTGCTGCGGCTGCTGTTGTGGCCGAGCCAGAACCGGTACCTGAGCTTCTGCCAGCAGAAAATGGACATCAGCCTGATGAGGACCACATCGATGAACATCCTGAAGATGCTGTCAACTCAGAAAAACAACCCCCCGAACAAGATAACAGTGTCATCGGAGAGTCCTCTAAGGCTGAGGCCGGAGATATTACCACCGATCAACATTTGAATGAGAAAGCAGGAGAAAATGCGAATAACGAGACAGATGTCGTGTCTCCTGATAACTTGGAATCGCATGATACCCCCTGTGAACATTCCGAAAAGGCAGAACCGGCTCCTGTCAATGATGATCATGAGGCCACCGAAGTCAAGCCGGAAGGACATGTCGGAAACGAGATTGAAGATATGGTTAACCTCCTTGAGTCGGTGTCCATCTCTAAGGTACGGCCGGAGAGCATTGCCACCATTCCTGACGAAGAGTGAGGAGACGAACAATCGATGAAACGATGAAATTTAATGAATTGACGGCCCATGGTATTAATATTACTTCTCTTGTAACTTGTCCCACTTTCTCCACTACTGACACATAGACCTTACCAACTCGTATGTGTTCTGACTGAGTCTCTTGTGTCGAATCCTGATTTCTAACATTCTAGCTCGTACCTAAGTTTCTTATATTCCATTAGTCTACTCTTTTGGGCCTCTCTTTCGATTTTTATACCCTACTCTAGCCATTTCCAGTTAGACACTCGTCTATCCGTTTATGCCCTGGAAAGTATTCATACCACAACACACACATACACCTGTTTTACATTTGATCTTCTTCAATGTCCGACGCTTTCTGCTTTCCCCGTTCCAGTTACCGGTTCCCACTCAGTACTTAAGAATCAGTGTGACCTTGTAAAAACTTCTTCAACAATAACGTTAATTCAATTACTTCCCAATACCGGATTACGAAGGAAGGGAATAATCGTCGTCCTTTGCATTTGTTGTGCAGTCATCATAGCATATGCTGTATCTACGAGTCCATCATCTATTTATACAAAGTCCAAAGGTATTACAGGTCAAAAAGAGCTTCTTCGATCAGTCAAACTTGGGGATGGCAAAGATATCATCTTGATCTATGCAAAAATTATAAGAATGCATAATTGACGCAGCATGAAATTTCAAAACATACCTTTTCCGTTTTTATATATGTACTCCCGTTCCTTCTGAGCCAAGTGTTTGATGTAGCTGACAACTTCGTGCGCATCGACCGCAACACGCTTGTTGAAGTATGCGCCTCCGCGGATGGCGGCGATGGCGACGTCGAAACGAGAGGTACGGTTGCACAACATCATCTATAAGAGAAGTCAGCAATCGATGCGCGCAGAGAACAAAGAAAACTTGTGACTTACGTCGAACGGCGAAGTGGTCGTACCCTCCTCGGCATAACCTTCAATAGTAATCCTGTCGGTACCAGGTCGGCCTCCCAACAATCCCCTCAGCTCGATGGGATAACCGTGGTAGTTGAAGTGGATGTGGCGATCGGTAGTAAACAGAGCCTCGAAGGAGTCCTTGGTGAGAGCGTGGGGGTGCTTGCCGTAAGGGCTCATAATCATGAGGTCGGTGACATTAACGACGCGCACTCGCAAATCCGGCATGAGTTTACGAAGAAGAGCGGCGGCAGCAATAACCTCAAACGTCATCTCGACACCGATACCAACTAGGACGCTGAGATTCAGGTTTAGTGATAGATTTTCATCAAACAGGCTGTAAAAACCTACACATCAGGGTCGACACCTTGGTCGACACTGCAGAATTTCCAGACGGAAGCTCCGGCAACACAGTGCTGCATACGAAGATAAAAATATAATCTATGAATTGAAGAAATTTAGACTGACCTTCTCAGCCTCCTCCTTACTCAACCAGACGGGCGTAGGCTGCTTGCTTCCGACCATCAAGTTAACGTAGTTCTTCGCCCTCAGGCAATGAGAAATGGTCGAAAGGAAACAGTTGGCATCAGGCGGGAGATAAACACGCGCGAACTGAGCTTTGAGATTAAGGACAGCTCCAATGAACGACGGGTTCTGATGTGAGAAACCATTGTGTTCCTGACGCGTCCAAGTAGATGTCTCCAAATAGTTTAGAGAACCGCAAGGTTCACGCCACGTCGTTTCACTTGCCTGGACAACTATGGGTTAGATGACTTCGTAGGGTAAGGGCTCGATGTTGACGCACCATCTTACAGAACTTAGCGTATTGAACCATCATCGTATGGACGATACCAAGGAACGCCTCGTAACTTGGGAAAAGACCAGTGCGTCCAGTGAGAGTGTAGCCTTGGAGCATGCCTTGGCAAGTGTGCTCGGAGAGAATCTCAATGACGCGTCCTCCTTGGGCACGGGAGGCAACATCCCATTGGAAGTTGCGTCCGGTAACATCGAAGACGGCATCGAGCTTATTCGAAACGAGCTCGTCAGGTGAGAAGATCCTGAAAGTCTTGGGGTTTCTAATGAAGGTGGTCAACATGTAAATAGGTCTACCGAATGAAGGGGCGTACTGTACAACGACCTCCTTGATGAACTGGCCAATTGCCTTCATGCAGCTTATCTCTTGACCTGACTCGAAGGTAAATTTGCGCCAGTCAGGCGTCTTTAGAGGCTGATATGCTTTGTAGGACTCGTCCCTCATACCCATCCTCTTGCCACCTTCAGGAACTATTTTCATGATCGCGTCGACAGGAGACCCATTTCGGTTGAATAGCTCCTTAGGGCCATAAGACTCAAGCCACTTCTGGAGCATCTGGAGTTCTTTCGTGTTGGTCTTCGCCTCGGGCAAGGGCACTTGATGAGAACGGAACGAGCCCTCAATGAATTCGCCGTTGTGAACCTTAGGACCTGTCCAGCCCTTCGGGGTGCGAAGAACAAGCATAGGCCATCGGGGTTTAACGATTGGAGAACCGGAGCGCGCTGCCTGCTGGATCTTCTTGATCTCCGCGACTGCCCAATCGAGAGAAGCAGCAAGGTCGTTGTGGATGTCGTCAATATCTTCCACGATGCGGACTTGATACCCATATCCACTGCAAGGAGAACATCAAATCAAGATAGAAGGTATGACGCATCAAAAAAACATACGTGTAGAGTGCAATCGTCTCTTTATTGTCCATGACACCAGCAATAGTGCGCTCTGAGATCTTGAATCCATTGACATGCAAGATAGGGAGTACAGCACCAGACTCAGCAGGGTCGATATACTTCATAGCGTGCCAGGCCGTAGCGGTAGGTCCAGTCTCGGCTTCACCATCACCCACAACACAAGCGACGATGAGGTCGGGGTTGTCCATCACTGCACCGAAGGATACACTGAGCGCGTAACCAAGCTCTCCACCTTCGTGAATGGCACCAGGTGTCTCTGCGTTGACGTGACTGGGAAAACCTCCAGGAACACTGAAGCGGGAGATGAGCTTCTTGAGACCACCATAATTACGGGAGTATTCGGGCATAAAGGTGCTCAAAGAGTCCTCCATCCAGAGACAAGATAGGATAGCAGGCGCACCATGGCCTGACAGCAACAATCAATCCGTTTCTGAAGATGACCGTGAGTTCGTAGACTTACCTGGCCCTACAACGTACAGAGCATCGAGACCTGTCTTCTTTATAATGCGGTTGAGATGAGCGTAAACCAGGACGAGACCTGGACACGTTCCCCAGTGACCAAGAAGACGAGGTTTGATCATGTCCGGGGTAATCTTCTTCTCGAGGAGGACATTGTCGTTGAGGAAAATCATGGCTGAAAACGGTTAGCCAAAACGCACGGCACCTGGAGACAGATACCTACCTGCAGAGATATAGTTGGCAGCCCGAGTGTAGAGGTCAAGACTCTTGTGTTCATCGGGAGAGAGGTAATTTCGGGTATTGAGCTGAGCTTCGTATATGAGAATGTCCTTGGAGAGAAGAGACGCGTCAGGAGGGGGGTTAGCTTGAGCGAGCTGTTGGGCAGGCATGGCGGTAAGGATGAGGGTCTTGCATGGGTCGAGAGGCTTTATATATGGCGCACCAAGTCTCAGTCTCAACGTTCATATCAGAGTCGTCGGATGACATCATTCTATCAAGGTGTCGCGGTTCTTCACTAACCTTCACACACACTGGCACCTGTGTAATTTTGGCTACATCTAGCCTCTGGCAGACCATTCTCGACCTCTTACTGCGCTGATATTTCAATTCTTCTCGTTGTGCCTCTCGAGTTGGTGTATGTTGGTGTTGTCGGTGCTAGTTTGTCTAGAATGTATGACCTACAAACTCGCCTGTGGCATTGCTTTGTCCCCACTTGGAATGTACGACGGCTTCAGCTCACTCTGCCAATATGATAACCCACCGTGGCACGCTTTCAATGAATGAAAATCTTGAATAGTCAATTAGGCTTCTCCTTGGTTCGAGTTTTCATCCTGTTTCCCGGCTCTTGTCTGGACTATCAAACTCATGTACGGAACCGTTTATTTGCAAAACAAGGGTATCCGCGCCTGTCCATTTTGATTGGTTATTTATTTTAGCGCCGAGTACATGGGAATTATATGTAAGGCAGTATACTACAAGGTCTCATTGTTATCTGCCGTTAACATCCCCATCTCCTTTTTTAAAGGAACCTGATGTATGAAACTGTTTGGTCTGGGCTAATACTGTGCAGCTCTACGAACAAAACCCTTCACAAGGAGTAAAACTGTACATTTCACAAGCAAAGTTGCTACATATATGTTTTCAATCCCATGCAACAGCATTACGACAACGTCATGTCTCGTCGCGGCGCCTGGAACCATGACAAAGCGGAAAGGGATTCTCTCTTCGACCCACTTTGAAAAAAAAATCCCACCCTTATATCCGTCAATACATTGATCCAATTGATATCTGTCAGTGTGTCCCGGCCTTCCCCAGCTGACCTCGTTCATGGCGATGTAGATGACCTTCATCACGATGACAATTCGCTCGGATGCATCGCTTGCGAAGATACCGATGTTGTTCGTTGTTGATATCTTTGGGCCAACTTACCTATACAACAGAATATTGCAAAGATATATCGGGCGTAGATCAGGCGCTGAAGAGGAAGATGGTGCGTCTGGGAACAGTTGGAGCAAGGGAAGGATGCGACGAGCACAATGAGTAAGTTCATTATTCTCCTAAATAGATCCTCCCGCTATCTGAAAGTTATCATCGCTTAGGATATTCCTCTTTCTGGACGTGATATCTGACTTGCATCTGATGCCTTTTCGCACTCTCTATTTTGCGCTTGACCCTGACATTGAAGAAAGACTCCGATGAAACTTCTGACACTTTTAGAAGACACAAAGATGAAGATCATAGCATGAGCTCTGGACGCATGGCTCTGTTCCCAGCCAGGCACGACGACAGCTATCCCGGCCCATCTAAGGAAAGTAAGATGTCTCTCGCTGGCGACCTTGATTAAGAGACGGATGACCGCAGATTCAATGAGATCACCATATGCAGTCACCGTCCCATCTTCTTGATAAGAATTCAGTGCCAATCGCGATACTTACATTATGACTCCAGGGACTCGACAAGAAAGCCTGGACATTAGTTTGGATGTATTCGTCCGTGCTCGAGTGCTCTATTCCAGGCCTCTATCTCCATATATGATCGTATAGCTTTTCATAACTTTTCCGGAGTATGGCAAGACTTCCCCATCTATAGGTTCTCGTTACCAATCTCCGTATCCCTCTTTCAGAGAATTCAAATGACATTGTTGCGTCGACACCTCGACAAGCGTACGGAGTCATTAGCTACCCTTGAACGAGAGTTGAACGTCGATCTTGCAGGCGTTTCCGAATTGATAATAATCTCAACTACCTGCTCGGGTTGTCTCTTGTGCATATCACTTTTTTTAACCATTTGCTTGATCAAATTAGGTGACTTGAGATGCTACTCCTCTTCATCTGATTATAAAGATAGATGGAGGTTATTAATATTGTCATTATGGTATGATTGTGCAGCTGGGCTGTGTTGAATTATAATCACTCGTTGTAAGTATTACTCGACTCTGTCTCTGCAGAGGAATCAATCAGTATATGCCATTCATGAGTAATAACATTCTTTTGACAATTGGATTCTGGCTTGTGAATTTCAATTGATGGGAGACATATGATACTGACACGATGCATAACATTTCGAGGATGATCAACAAGAGAGCAGGGGCTGGAGGTTGCAGCACAGCGCGCAACGTGTTGCCATTAACAAGAGAGCGAGAATTGGTCTTTTGTACACAGCCACGGCTGTCACGCATCAAAACTTCGCGAACCATCTTCTCCACCTTACCCGCAACCTCCAATTCGCTCCGCCTTATCCGCCCTGTATGAAAGCAGCCCGTTTGCTCCTCTTATCATGTATTATCGTTATCAGCGCGAGCCATCCAGTCAGCGCCTATAACTACCCTCGTCAAAATTCATCACCATCGCCGTCAGTACCGTCGTCTAATACTGGAACTTCATCAACTACGACACTGCCATCCTCTACCTCGACCGCTCCGGCGTCGACTACTTCACCATCAACGACAACCGAATCACCAACGACACAACTTACGACTTCCACTCCGCCAACGACTACACCAGTGCTGCCTTCGACGTCCCCACCATCCCAACCCCCTGCCACAAGCAATAGCCAATTAACCGCGACAAGTCCCACCCCAGCAACCTCGGTAGCAACGTCCCTGTCTGTGTCGACTGACCCAGGAGGTTCAACTACCGTCGTTGTCGTCACCAATTCTTTGCCCCCCACCAGCAGTGATACTGCAACACCCACTGCTTCCAAAGGCGCAGATGATGATGGTGCCCAGAGTGGACTTGGGACTGGGTCTATAGTTGGAATATCGGTCGCTGGTGGTGTGGCTGTGATTGCCATCCTTGCCTTTGTTGTGTGGAAGTTTACAAGGAAACGCTTCGCCGACTTTGACGACAGTATGTGCCCCATCATTTTCCAGTTCCATTTTCTCATATATCTTGTTCGTAGATGAAGCTATCAAATGGCCAGAGCTTAATGCTCACGGTGAAAATCCGGCTTCCCACCCCCTCCCCGTCAATAACACCGGTCGCTCTGGTTTCGACACTGGCTCTGAGTTATCTCTATCACGCGTTGCTTCTGCATCAAATTATTCCACCCCCGACGTGACCAGTGGGTCTGACCCATACGCCGTCCCTCCCTTACCGCATATGAATCCAAATCAACCTTACCGTGATGATCCAACTGCAGCAACTGGATACTATGACCCTTATCGCGGTCCAATCCCCGGGTCCATTGGGCACGAAGGTAATGACGATTGGGTGGGCGAAAATATTCCCATGACACAATTGGCCGGCCGCTCGAGCCCTGGTCCACAACCAGCTTTTAGTGCAGGAGGCTATGGCGCGGGAAGGCAGAGCCCATCTCCGCTTGGACCTTATGAAGGTGGAAGAACTGGATCTCCTGGACCTCAGGTAGCATACGGAGGCAGGGCCTCACCGGGACCACAAGCTGCATACGGAGGCAGGGCCTCCCCTGGACCACAAGCGGCATTTAATGCTGGAAGGGCATCGCCTGGCCCTCAGGCTACGTATGACCCGTACGGGAAAAGATAACGGATTATTTCTTTGGATTTTGTTGACAGTATCCACCATGCCACATTTTTGATCGAATTGGAAAATGCACATTATTGAAGTTACAGGAAAGACACTGGTTTGCTCTTTATCACCCGCCTATGCACCGCATTCTTCCTTTGGATATTCTGTGGGCATTTTAGTTAGTCTTCGCATGTGCCTTCCAACTTGAATGTGTTAATATATATATATATTATTAGTACAATCCTCACTTTTAATTATTTACCCTCTTGCAATGTCCCTGCTATGTCAATTTTCTTGCTACTCATCCTCATGTTATTCGTCTTGGCTCACACTTATCTAGTGGTGTTCGCCTTTACACTGCGGAAAAAGACTTCTTCTGTCCAATGATCAATGGACACGTCACCACATGAGAGAAGCTTAACCTCATGGGCAGAAGGTGATGGTGAACGTGTGGCTGCCAGCACTACAACTATGGACGGGAGAATCATTGTCACAACCTGCGATATCCTGCATACAGTGATATTTTTAGTACAATCTCTTGAACGCTGTCAAATTCGTGCTTACGCCCACTGAATATGCATTTTTGCATCCACAATTCATTTTGGTACATGCTACTGGATAACAGCCGTCCACTTCAATGCGAACAGACTGAGTATATCCCTGAATATTCGAAATGTCATACGTCTGGAGAATAATCGTGAACAATCAGTTATACTTAAACGACGATGGTAGGCTTGCTCACTTGCGGAGTCCAGTGACTGCCAGTATCAAGATTAAACTCCGTTACGGTGCACCTCTCTCCAGCGGCACCACATGCGCCATTCTGGTTGAAGATACGACCGTTCCATTGAGAGTTGATTATCAAACTTTGCGACTGTCCAGGAGCCAAATGCGCAGGCTGGGGTCCAGTATATGGAATGGCGGGGTTGGGCTACTTGAGTTTAGAGCCCTCACAGCCGTTAACCGAGTATATCTACTCACTACGCCTCCTGATCCTGGGGTGCTGCAGCGGGGAGAGTAATTACAATTCGTGTTGACGATTACCGGTTTTACTGTCGACACGCAATTGTTCTTGAGATGGACTTCTCTAGACTTATCAGCCGTGGATGTGAACCCAACACTATTCTAAACCTACATTTGTGAGAATTGGTGACAGTAGATACTAGCGAAAGGAGAACAAAAGTAGTGAACAGGCGAGAAAAAGAATGCAAACAGGCCATACTTAAGCCCAGCTTCCAGGCTTATCCGAGAGGCTTTTAAGGGAGAATAGAAAACGTAAAGATTGCCAGAAGCAATCATGAAATACCCCCGTGCATAATCAGAGCCTAGAAGTTCGAAGCGAACGGGCTCCGATTGACAAACTTGAGGTGCTGTTTATAGTTGTGGCGTGATAAGAGAGATGATTCCTGAGTTATCTATTCTTTCCCAAGAAGTCTTTTCCAGCAAGTCGCCTTCTCAGAGCAATGCGGTCAGGATGTTGACAGGAAGTAATGATCATAGAAAGTTGAAGATACTCTATCTGTCGGAGGGCACTTCAGAAGCATAGAGAAGCGTGTGCCGTCACAGAAGAAGCATGGGTGCTGCCATTTGTGAGGTAACAGACTCAGTTGATTGTTTTTCGTCGTACGCGTGGTCAATGATCTATTTTTGAAAGAAGTAACATTTCTTATAAAAGCGGAGCTTGCTCAAGTTTAAGCAATGCTTACACCGATCGGGCCGCTCTGCTGTGGCTTAGGGTTTTCAACGTGTCTCTCTTAGTTTCGAAACGCTCGCGAAGTCTCTCCATACCACTGACCTATTTTCAAATAATGGCTGATCGTCTTCATGGACTTTCATTGTCAAGTGAGAGACGTTCCGTCTCTGTTCCTATACCAATACCCCGCGGTTCGAGAGCGTCTTCTACTGAAAGACCGTCTTCCATCACCCATAGCTCTCTAGTGCGCTCCCATTTGTCCACTGAACTGACTCGTGGCGCGTCGGACAGTAGCCAAGAATCCTTAAATGACGTATCATTGGATTTAACGGGCCTCTTGCAGCGTTCGGAACCATTGGTGGTCAAGGGTAGAACAGGAAGTGTACTATCGAGGGGCTTCATTTTGAAGACCGACCACTACCCTTCAGGTACGCCCTTTGACCACTTGATACTAGATCCATTTTCGAAAACTCGACCACGCTACGTCAATTTAGGACGCGCACTTGATCTTGATCTTAACGTTCACGGCGCGCCGAACTTTAGAGCTCCAAGAATTCGTGATTTCAACGTCTTCGGTGCCGCCCAGCCACGAACACAAGGTCTACGAGCCATTCTTTCCATCTTGCGTTGCAGGCCCGGAACACCGAATCAATCTCATGTAGTATGGTTTTCCACCCGTGAAGAGCCCATTGGTACGTCTCGTTCCGCAGTCTATGCTTCAGAAGAGATCGCGGCTTTTGATCACTGTATGACTCAACGGACTCTTGTATTCGTCTTCCGAGCCACATTTTCATGTAATTAATCCTATCTTTCCGTTCAGTCTATATCTCTGGCCGGCCGTTTGTACTACGAGACGCTTCTGAACCAAGACGTACCCTGTCCCTATCTGATAGAGCGGAAAATCTAGAAGCAATTGAGACTAGATTGAAGAATGACATCCTACAGGAAGCTGCAAGGTAAGCTTCAATTGACCAACATTGTATGTATCCAGTGAATAACCTTTCTCAGATATGGGAGCGTCGTTCTTACCCATAATGAAGTCACAAGTGCGTTAGCATATTCCAGCAATTCTGCTCTGGCTCACCAAGTTAACTCAAGCTGCGAAAAGTGGTGAGGGTGCAATATTGCCAACCTGGACAGCCGTCGATCACAATAACGTGAAGACATCTAAAGAATTATGGGAGTATATGAAAGTTGAAGGCTGGAATGTTGACGTTCGTAGTCACTATTTCTGCTCCTGAGTTTGCTTTTTTGACCTTCCACAGTATCATCGGTACGTTCTTTAAGAATTTGTCAACTATTTGATACAAGAAAGTTTCCAGAATACCCATATCTCCCGATCGTCCTATTGAAGTACGCGTTTCATCGTTTCAGTATTAGAACACTTTTTGAATGCATCTAAGGATAACTACCTTGACGCCTACCTTCGAGTTATTCGCGACACTGATCCACTGAAAACCTCTTTGGTTTTCTCTTGTGGCATGGGTGCTGTACGCACTACCTTTGCAATGGTTGCTGCTTCTCTCGTTAGGAGGAAGCAGCTGATTGCTCTAGGTATGCCTGATCCATACGCAGGTCAACTGCCCCAAATCAGTTCTACCTCTAGTAGTAGCTCTGTCGTCAGTACAGTGAGCCAGGAAATCTTACCTTCACCACCAGTCATCTCATACCTTGATATTTACTTCGTCGCAGCCTTCACACCCTGTAAGCCGCTCTCCTATATGCAGTTTGTTAGTGCTGATCAGTTTTAAGCAAACGGAAGCTCGAATTTTATTAGCTCTTGAACAAGCTAACAAACAGCAGGACCTCAATAAGTCGCTACTTAGATTGACTTATTTACTACAACAATGTAGGCATGCGTTCAATTGCATTGGATTCCGCCTAAAACAAATAATCTATATATAAAGGTCTTCGAAACGAGAACTCGCAATCTGCCATCGAACTTCTCATGACCCAACCTGCCCTTCTTGAAAACCTCCGCAAAGCACATATGGGTAACTATGGTGTCATTCTTAGTCTCTTAGGCTGCCTGGACAATGGATCCCGAGCAAAGAAGCTTGTAGACAAGATTATCGATGCCAGTAAGACGCTAATAGTATTGTATTGATCTGGGTCTAACGGTCATTTCAGCCGACCAAGTCACGAATTTGCGTGAAGATATTCTGAACTATCGACTCAAGTACTCATTGACCAGTATGAATGAAGCTCAAGGAGAAATTTTCTTACAAGGAGCAGTCAAGGCTCTAGAGAAATAGTATGCGACCCGATAAAAATTCTAAATGATAAATGTGATTATCTCAACTTATTGTGTTTAAACAGTTTTTTCATGATTGCCTTTGCGAGCTATGTCGATACCTCAGGGCACCAGTTCTCTCAAAGTTTCTCTGACTGGCTGAAGGTTCGTGCAAACCTGCACAATGATTTAACAATTCTCTAATTGATAGCCTTAGGACCGAACAGAAATCTGGAAGTGTGTACCTTCTCTGCTTTTTCTCTCGGGTAAAACCTGACACAATGTTACTGCAGTCAAATCAGATTTCTTCGCAAGTCTTATGGCTCTCGATTGAATGTCTTCAGTCCTGTGAACGACCTCTCTTCACTTTCAAAATCCAGCTTTGAAGCTCGCTCTTTGCTTCCTGGAAGGAAGAATGATGTCGCCATAGCAGGAGGTTGGGTTCTTGGAGATGAGTACTCTAACCATGTTGTCAAGGTAAGCTTCTACCGCCCAATTTCCTTGTTCTCCACTATAATACCATGTAATAGAATCGCAGGGGAATTATCCTCCGTGAGGGGTGCGTGATGTAATTTGTCCTTGTATCTTTTTCTGCTAACTCGTGATCTATTCTCTCTACAGTACTTTGCTCAAGTCAGACCAATGGTTAGCCGAATCAGCTCATGTAGAGCACGATGTTCGGGGCGCTATCAACTTTCGTTCTATCCCCAATACCAATATTTTCGCTCTTGGGCAACCGACGATGGCAGCGATTGATGAAGTGGTGGACATTGTTAAGGGGGCTCACTCGTCTGCACCGGGCATCGTTTGGATAACCCTTCGAGAGGAACCAATTGTCTATATTAACGGTGCTCCATATTGTCTGAGGCGCGAGGGTTTCTCACTCCGAAACATGAAAGGTTCGCCTTTCCCTTGTAACGCAGTTAGATGATGGCCGTTCTGATGCAGGTTGTCCAGATTATGGTGGTATATCTGCTTCTCGTCTCGAGGTATTGGAGGACAGGTTGAAAAATGATGTCATTGCTGAATTGCGTGAGTTTGGAGGGAGGTACGTATCATTGTTTTCCAAAGCCTCCTGCTAAAGAGGCCCCAGAGTTCTGCTCCACACTGAAACTGTAGATGGAACTGTCATTCCCATCTGGGAGGAAGTCACGGAAGACAACGTCGTCGTTATCAAGGATGTAATGGATGCTCGACGCCGTGTCAACGACATCGAGCTCAAGTACTACCGTATTCCGATGACTGCAGAACGACCTCCGGATTTCGTAGATCTCAATGATCTTATTGAGGTTGTGCTAAGCACTTCCACAACGAATCCTATCGTTGTCAATTGTCAGCTTGGTCGAGGCAGAAGCACGATGGCCTCGGTGGGTGTTATAAGACGAGCTACCTTTTTCCTTCTTAGCCAATCTCACTTTTTCAGATTATTCTTCTATTAATTCGCCAATGGCTCGAACATCATCGATCATTATCAATGCCTAGTACTCCAAGATTTGTTCAACGCTCTATATCCATCGTCTCCAACTTGGGCAATTTCGAACATTTTTCAAACAAAAGCCGTCATTCATACACCATTATTAATAGTAAATTTTCGTCTTACTAATGCCTTGCTACAATCTCATTCGTTTCAGATCTATGCAGGGTTATTCGTAAAGGCCCTATGGTCAAGAATACGGTTGATGATGCAATTGATCAATGTTCCGCTGTAGTGAACCTGCGAGAGGTTATTGAAGAATCTCGTAATCAGGCAGAAAGCGCTACGGACGAGAAACAGAAACGAGCTTTCGCGCAAAAAGGTCTGACTTCTATGATGATATGTGCCCACTCTCTTCTTATCAACCTACAAGGACTTCAAAATCTTCGCAGATACTTTGAGCTCATTGTCTTCCAATCTTACCTCCAGACTACAGAGCCCAACACAAGAGAGTCATTGGAGAGTGTTGAAAGCTATGTCAAGAATAGGCCAGGTAGGCCATAATATCGAAGTGATCTCTTAGACATCTTTCACATTCTAGTATAGTCATCAAGACCTTCCAGAAGGAGCTTTTTGCAGAGGGTATAGATGCTCTGAAGCCTCTGGAAAGGGTAGACCCGAAAGAAGGCATGGCAGACCCAGATGAGGTCACTCAAGTTGTAGCAAATCGTAGAGGAAGCATTCTCTCTGCATCTACTATCCTCAAGAGTGACTTTTTCCTTAACCTCCAAAAGATGTCTTTGCCAGAGTTAGTCTATCTTCCTAAAAATTCCCAAGTATCATCTTTCAAAATGTTTCTTTCTGATTTTGAACAGGCGAATAGAGGGATCCCCGAATTTCCGACGTGTACCATTGACTCTACGTCCACTAGAACCTCAAGATTTTTCCGACAGTGACGATGTTTCGAACGTACCTAATAAATGTCTTTATGATGGAAGGATGGTGTGCGGAAGGTCAGTCAATTGTCGAGGGATGATCATGGTTAAATTGCTCAAGACCTGTTCAGTGGAATGCCG
Organism: Termitomyces sp. 'cryptogamus'; assembly: GCA_020091625.1. Taxonomy (NCBI): domain Eukaryota; kingdom Fungi; phylum Basidiomycota; class Agaricomycetes; order Agaricales; family Lyophyllaceae; genus Termitomyces; species Termitomyces sp. 'cryptogamus'. Next base: position 3,458,135 of record JAGYZC010000005.1, read on the forward strand.
ACCGTGAAAGGGTCAGTCGTTCTGTTTATCTGTGAAGTTGTCGTTGATATTCATAGAATCTTATGCTGCACAGCTACAAACGGGCTTTGGAAAGGGTAGACGCTGGACCAGGAGGCAAAAATATGGTGTTCTGGACTTCATTGCGAGAAGTAGGTCTACAGTTTCAAATAGACCTTTGATGATGTTCTCAATACGTCTACTAGGAACCTGTCGTCTACGTGACTGGTCGTCCACATGTCCTTCGACTTGTCGACCGACCATTGGAGAACCTTGAGTGAGTAAGCAGTTTCGAACTTTGAAAGTTGTGTGCTCAGTTATCTACAGGGCAACTGGAGTTAAGACATATGTGGTTGAAAGAATGGAAGAGAATTTCAAGAAGGATGTCCTGCGTGAACTCAGAAGCCATGGACGTATCCTTCTACACGACGAGCTCGAGGAGAGGCCTGGCACTTTCTCCGTCGTTCCTATTTGGGAAACTGTTGCAGAAGATGAAATTTTGACGCCTAAAGATGTTATTGACAGAATCAAGAAAGAGGGCTATAGGGTTTGTTAAATTAATATTCCTTGGGAATCTCATGGTATGATCTGACCGTTGATACTCTAGATTGACTATGCTCGGATTGCTATTGTACGCATTCACGTCTCCATCGAAGATGAGAGACAATAATCACTCTGTTTAGACTGATGAACAAGCTCCCCTTCCTGATGCGCTATGGCAACTCTTTGAACGTGTCAGAGGCGGTTTGTTGCAAGCGGGTGACTTTGTCTTTAATTGTCAGATGGGCCGCGGGCGGACGACCACGGGCATGGTGGCGGCATGTTTGATCTCGTCCACTATGCACTCAGACTGGGATGGGGAGAGCTCAGCAATCGTTAAGTATGAACCATCGACGGAGATTTACGATGCCATTGACGGACTCTCGGAAGAGGAAGCGTACTTGCATGGTATTGATATTCATTGTTCGTGTTCCATGCTACAAGACTGATATCCTGATACAGGAGAGTATAAGACCATTTTGCAACTCGTCGGCGTTCTTTCACACGGAAAGGCGGCGAAAAGATTAACAGATAGGGCAATTGACTTGATGCAAGATGTGCAGAACTTACGTCATGCTATCTTTGAGTAAGATTCGTTTGCTACAATCACTTATCTTCCAGCGTTGACGTTGACGGTCATCTGCAGCTATAAACTCAAGGTTGACGCATGCGAGAAAGGTACCAGCAAAGAGCGTAAATTACGCAGCATTACTGTGAATTACCTGTAAGGAGTATCCACGCTAACTTTCCAGCGCTGATATCGTTATCTTTTCCACTTTTCCATCTAGGTATCGCTACGGCGCGTTGATTGTTTTTGCAAATTATCTGATCGAGATGAAAGATCTAGTCAGAGTTGTAGTTCCTTTTCCCGAATGGCTGCGTACCCACAGAGAAATTACGAAACTACTTGAGAGGGAGTCTTTAGATTAGATGAATATCGTCTTGTAGATCGTTTTATGTATGTACTTATATGTCTTTCTCTCGAGCAAGGCCGGGGAAATGATGTTGTAGCAATTATGGGGTATAGTATAACGATCGAAATGCGGGATTTACCATTTTAGTGGAATATGTTGATGCGCTTGTTGCTTCCGCCCAAGGTTTTGAGGTTTTGTGGTAGGGCTATTCCATGCCGCCACTCTGCTTCGCATACTACTGTTCTGGTCATGGTGAGCACCAGAAATTTCTCAGATTGGCCATGCTGACAGGTTGCGCAGGTTACGGGCACGCAACGCGTGTATCAGCATTCGCATGTCATCTCTTGAATCTACCTACTGTAGAGCGACCGACCGTATACATCACTTCCTCGGCGCCAAAGCATGTTTTCGCAGAGAGTATCGCGCTTGGGGCACGGTATCGTTATGCCGAGATTGATCCTGTCATTGTTCAACCACTTGCGTAAGTGAACGCCACTCTTGCTTCGGGATACATCAGTCCGTCAGTCGCTGATACGTTGAACGACAGATATCGTGTAGATCGCCAGAAGAGTGTTGAGGTCCTGAAATCGTTTCTCTCTCGGAAGGATGACATTCTAGAAACGGAACGAAGATGGCTTGAAGAGATTGGGGCCCATGCTGTCCTCAGTGATGCAGCATTCCTGGGCTGGTGAGTAGGTTATTCTTGTGCAAGCTAGAAAATGTCTCTGAATCAGCTTGTTCATAGTCTTGCTGCCAATTCAACAGGTATACCCTCCATCTTGATCACCAATTTCACATTCGACTCGGTGTATAGTTACCTATCTACACCACTCATGCAGGTAGATCTTGAGGTGTCATCCCAGCTAGACTACCTTGCGCCCAAAGACAATTTTACAGCTCTCGTGCCAGACATACCTGTTGCTTCTGCAGAGATTGATCCTCTGGTAGCGCAGATACATGAAGGTTACCGTTGTGCGGACCTCCTTCTCCTCCTGCCCGGATATATACCCATACCATCGTTCCCGATATACCCTTCACTTCCGGCACCGGACTGGGTAGATGCATCTTCAAATACATTGCATGCGGACATCGTAGAATACCTGTCATGGACGCCTTCACCACGCGTTCTTCATCCTAGTGTCCCATTGCGTTCCTCTTCACATTTACCCCCGAGGCCAAACCCCCCTCGTTCTATTGTTTCTGCTCCCCTTCTCGTTCGCCCGCCTACTGCTACACCTTCACCATACACCGACGAAGGCCGTGCCCGTCTTCTTTCTTCCATTGGAGTTCCTCCCGAACTTCATGATCCTGCCCAGACCAAAATCCTTATCGTATCATTCGGGGGCCAAGTCTTCCGTGCTCCAAGCCGTTCTCCAAGCAGGAACCACAGTCGCAGCAATACACCTAGTCCCTCGCCGATCATGCCATCAAGTCCATGCTCAGAAGTGCCGCCATCTCCGATGAGCTCTATCCCACCACGGCTTGCAACCCCGTCACACATCTGGATCCCTGGTGCCCCTCCTACATCTATACCTCCCGCATCCGCATCCACAGCGCCCTCGACCTCGTACTTCGATGTCCCAGAGGTCACAACGTTACCACCCACTCCTAATTCATTGCAGACGTCATTCAACATAAGCCCGCCCTGCTTCGACGAGGACAACGACCCATTCGACGCTCGACTGCTCCCTGACGAGTCGTGGATCGCGATCGTATGCGGTGCGTCGAAGGAAAAGTGGAGCGAGGACGATAAGGCCGCGGGGCTCCCCGATGGATTCTATGTTGCGCCAAGAGACGTGTACATGCCTGACCTAACAGCCGTTGGAGATGTTCTGTTGGGCAAGTTGGTGAGTCTTCTCTGAGTTCCTCGTCTACCTTGGCAACGACGATGTTCATCTTGCCCGACATTCCAGGGGTATGGGACTGTGTCGGAGTGTGTCGATGCATGTACACCTTTCGTCTATGGTATGCTTTTTGGGGATAGTTATTCTCTTGGGTGGCTTATCAGCGTCCCCACAGTATCACGTCCTCTTTTCATAGAAGAACATGGTTTAAGACTGCTTCTTGATAACGAAGGAGTAGGTGTGGAGCTGTCAAGGCAGTCGTATGAGGCAGGTGATTGGGCGTTCGCGGTTGAGGAAGCATGGATGCGGGGGAAAGGGGCGAAGGAGCTAAAGAGGACTGAGGCTTTCGCGGGGATAGGGATGGACAACAAGAGGAAGGAAGGACTTGAGTTGGCACGGAAGGTTGTTTCATGGACTCAAGACTGGTGGATAAACTTGAGGGTGAGTAATCGAAAGTAATCTTTGATAGATAGATGTCTCAGGACTCAGGTTTGATATGGGTTGGATCGAATAGTTGAAAGTAATCTTTTACAGATAGATACCCTGGCGATAGAAGTTGTAAGTTAGTTTAGACTCGAAAGATATTCGATGCGATAAGGATGTAGACTAGTAGGATAAATGAAGGGAACACCACGTTTATCTGGAGTAAGTATATTATACAAAGATTGTATTGTCCTAAGTGAGGTTAGCTTCAGTCAGAGCTTACAGAGAACATGACAAGTATGCCATAATAGGAATACTTGTTCTACGCAATTCAAACTGGAGTTCGCAAAATTGAACATGCTATCTCCCGAATTTGGACTTTGAGTTAATTTCCTGATGTTTGACGGGAAGATACCAGCGATCGTGCCTTGATATAGACGTCAGAGCAGAATTATGTCCACACGTTTGTGAGAGTGCTTATTGAGGGCCGATAAGGAATTTGGACTCGTGCGAGCATTTTCGACCAAGATAGAGTAATGAATGCTCAGCTGCTCTTTTACGAGGTTTATCGCATGCGTTCATGGATATGTTGAAACGAGTGAGTTTTTTTAGGGTCCGAAATGGGTAAATTCCGGACACCCATCCGAGCAAGTCGGTGAGTTTGTAAAACTTTACCCCGTCATAACTGCAGTTCTGACCCACACACGGGACCGGTTTTAAGAATGGTTAGATCCACCTGTGGTAGCCTTCGAGAAACATCGATCTTTCTATCAAGCACTTCCCTGGCGCCTCATTGAAGTTTCCTGTGACTCCTTTGAGACTCAGGAAAGAGAGAGATATAGTATCAGACGGACGAGGCATACAATCAGGCGAGCAAGTCTGCATCCATGATACGAGAGGGGGACGATGCTTCAGTCTTGGGAGCGAATAAGCCATGGATGAATAATAGAGTTCTGACCCAACTACTTTCAATCGGTATTTTGCGACCGTGCCGTGGAGTTTTCCCTTTACACGTTGATTTGAGTAGTGTACCGTCACTACTACCCTGGACGTCATCATAGTATGGTTCTGAGTAAAGTAGTCATGAAAACGAACCATCTGGTGCACCTTCCACGATAAGTTTAGGACGCGGGAGAGGAAGGCCTATCATAACCAAGAGTTCTCTGCACTATAGGGGAATATCGAAGATTGGGGTCTGGGGCAGACTATTCTGTTGTCTCTGGTTCCCACCAATTTGAATAGATACGGAGTTCAGTCCTGGACAATATATAATCGCCAGTTTCGAATGGAGGTGCGATAAATGACGCGATATAGAGTGGGCCAAATGGGGCGAAACTCGGCAAGTTGTAATTGGACCCACCATCGGAGCTCTGACTGACCACCATGTCGTCGCCCTCGCAGCCTGTAGCAATCAAGCGCTCCCGTCTCGCGTCGGACAGTGTCTCCTCTTCGTTTGTCTCTGGTACGCCCATCGTCGGCATCCAGACTCTTGTTGGCACACCCCCTCCCAACATCCCACCCAGGGCCACCCCCTCGTCGCATAGAGGCTCCACCAGAGCAAATGTCTTCCCCTCTGGAATCTTAGCCCCAGCCATGGCAGCTGCAGGAAGCGCAGAAGACGCTCCTCTCACGATTGACCTTGATGTCCTGCCTGACGAGGAGAAGGCAAAGGTACTCCGCCGGCATTTGGCATTCACGACAGAACGGGAAGGCGGTCTATCTGCCGAATCCAGCGATAGTAACGGTTCCGACCATACCATCGCCCCCGATCGAACAGGCCCTTCTTCCCGTCGCCCATCATCCTCAATACGTCCTGAGCATGGAGACTTGGAGCCCTTCCCTATTCCCTACCATGCCCCAGGAGCCGACGTTACGTGCGTTTCTCCTTTAGTGTATAACGTGGACCCACTAATTGACTCATGATGATTGGCCTCTATTCATTGTTGTCTGGTGCTCCAGGCATGATATCTACAAGTGGCACGCCGGTGTTAGCAGGGGCCGCCCTCGTTCAGCGTCATTCCCTGGCCCGAGCACATCACAAGATCCTGCGTTCGAGCATATACACGAACCAGGCGGGTTCAGGAGGAACTATGTGACCCTGCGCGCCATCGAACAGGGTAACGAAGAGCCCCGCATGCTCACCAATTTCATTGACTTCCTCTACATTTTTGGCCATTTCGTAAGTCACTTCAACTCTGCACTGGAATAACACTGATCAAAATTCTGACACAGGCCGGAGAGGATCTTGAAGATGAGGAGGCGGATAAGGAGGAAGACGATGAAGAGGCGGCTGGGTCAAACGCCCTCCCTGCGGGTTTGCCTGATGTTGGCGAGGAAGCTCCACTTCTTGGTGGTCGGTCGATGTCAAGATCACGTACTCGCCGTCGACGAAATTCTGTCGGCCCCACTGGCACTGCAACCGTCACCCAGGCTGCCCTGATGGTTTGTTCTAGCATTGCACATATAAAAATTGACAGCTCATAGTCTACTCAGCTAACTAAATCGTTCGTCGGCACCGGCGTTTTATTCCTTGGGAAAGCGTGAGTCCTGCACGCTATACTTGTACACGAGTGAGTTCTAATCCTTGCTCAGATTCTATAATGGCGGCCTTCTTTTCTCTTCTGTCACCTTTGTAGCCATCGCTCTAATATCCCTCTGGTCGTTCATACTTCTTCTAAAGACCAAATTCATCGTGTCTGGCAGTTATGGAGGTGTGCACAACACTGTTCATTTTCAGCCCATCTTCCCTTACCTTTCCTATACCTACGCAGATATCGGTGGCGCTCTATACGGATCGTGGATGCGCTACGTGATTTTGGGTTCCATTGTCATCTCCCAACTTGGATTCGTTTCAGCATATACCATCTTTGTAGCAGAGAACTTCCAAGTACGCTTCCAATCATTCACATGCCCCGTTCTTTCTGACCTGTTGAATCCAGGCATTCGTCATGGGCATAACGCATTGTTTCAAGCTTATCCCAATGCAGTACTTAATCCTCCTCCAGCTGATCATCTTTGTTCCTCTTGCGCTGGTACGCGACATCGCGAAGCTCAGCGGGACGGCGCTGATTGCCGACGCATTCATCCTCGCGGGTCTAGTGTATATATTTGGTTCCGAAATGTCGATACTTGGCTCGAATGGGATCGCGGATGTCAAGATGTTCAATCCGAAGGAGTTCTCGTTGTTTATTGGGTGAGTCGTCTTTCCGTTTGGTAGAGCAACGATGGTCTTGATGGTTTTGTACAGCACAGCAGTGTTCTCTTTTGAAGGCATTGGACTTGTATGTTCTTCGCTCATTTTTACATCTCTTTTTGTAGTCTTCTCACCTCGCAACCGTTAGCTCATTCCAATTACCGACTCAATGCGGGAGCCACATAAGTTCCCAGCTGTATTGACAGGCGTCATGGCATTCGTGACTAGTGAGTTCCATGCCCTACCATCTTCAATATCAAGTCATTTAATATCCATCATTCGCCAGTCCTATTCGGTGGTGCAGGTGCACTCGGATATCTCACATTCGGTTCAAAGATCGAAACTGTTGTGCTCGTCAACCTCAACCCTGAAAGCGGAGTGGTTCAAGCTGTACGTCCTTTCTTCACTTACCTACATCGTAATCCTTACCTTCCCCATCTAGGTCCAATTCCTCTACGCCCTCGCCATCCTCCTCTCAATTCCCCTTCAATTCTTCCCTGCCGTGCGTATAATGGAGAACGGGCTCTTCACGCGGAGCGGTAAAGCCGACCCGCGCGTCAAGTGGCTCAAGAACGGTTTCAGGTTTGGGATGGTCATGCTTTGTACGGCGGTCAGCTGGATCGGGGCATCGGATTTGGATAAGTTTGTCGCGTTTGTGGGATGTTTTGCTTGGTATGTTCTTTCTTTTCTGTGTCTTCCTATATCGGCTGGGTTGATTGGCTTTCACGAATAGTGTACCGATGTGTTACATATACCCCGCCATGCTTCATTACCGTGCGTGTGCGAGGACGTTCAGGCAGAAGGCTGCGGATATTTCACTCATTGTGTTTGGGACTGTAGCGTTCTGCTATACTACGGCCCAGACGCTCGAAGTACGTCTTGCAATCCTTGTGATTACACTTATGAGTTCATATTGATATGTCATGCAGCTGATCTTTGAACCCGGTGGTGGACCACCGCAATTGAGCAACTGTGTCCCTCCAAACTAGAAGTTTGGTCCCTTTATATCAGTCTCTTCTGGGATTATAGGATTATGGAAAGGATTGGGTGTAAGTATGTGTTTGTGGGTGGTTTTCCCTACCTTCTTACCCCTTGCTTTGAATACCTCTTGGTCTTCGCCTTCACATCCACAATAACTCACTGCATCTATTTTGCATCCTTACTTATGCATGCATATATTGTCGCACAACCAACCACATGATAGCTTCATCCCACCTTCTCTCAAGTAATTTGGACACTCCCTTTGACATAGATTGGAATACACTCAAATGTTGTTGTATTATTAAAGTCGAACAGAAAGTTACTAGTGAAAATTGTGCGTGTGTACATGCTGACATGTCTGTACCGTCACTCTCCTGTTCGTGTTCGTCATCTTCCATCACTTGACACGGGACAAGCCCAAGTTCAGCCATCAATCTATATTCATTAGACTCCGGCGCACAGAAGATTTGTTCTGCAGCTTCCAGCTTCAATCGGTATCGTGAACACCATATAGCTCTTGTTCGTGTTCTCCATCCTTTATTCCTCAACATATAAATCAACACATCGTCTGCCGTCAGAATGGCATCTTCCAAAATCGACCTAGAATTCAACGAAAACCTGCTGAAATCATATTACATTACAAACAGTCGCCTAATCCGTGTTCTTTCTCATCACCTAGTAGCAAAGTTGCTTCCATGGTCTCAGGATCACCTTGACGCGAGGTTGATGTGAATGGACAAGATAAGTTGTTGGTATCAATGTGCCCGCCATACGCCGTATAGTACCTTTTCCCCAAGGCAAACATATCGTAATCATGGAACGTATACACGGAGAAAACCTGGATTAGTTATGGCCACGTCTAGGACCGTGGGCTCCCATCCGCATCGCCTGGCAGCTGAGGTCATTCGTATCTATCTTGCGCACTGTCACTTTGCAGACAACTAGGGCTTTACACTCCGGTATGGTCCAATCCGAGTGGATTCAAGGTCTCAATGTCCCTGTACCGCATGCATCACCTTCTCTGTTTTGCGATTAACCTCAACTGGTGGCTTCTCAAGGCCCGGCCGTCCAACTGTCTACCACTCCCACATCTCCTACTCCACCTCGCCTACATGTACTGGTTTATCAAGATCTAGCGCCGCGAAAGATGATATTGGATTCGTGCGGCCGTCTATGGCTCGTTGATTGGGGCTACTCATGCTTCTATCCAGCTTTCATGGAGTATTTGGGAATGTATGAACCTCATATGTTTTTCAGCATGGACTCGAATGCGCTGGTCTTTTTTCAATTGATTACTTGTGGGTACTCTCGCATGCACTCTAGAGGATTGAAGGCCCTTGCAAATGTACAACAACGTTCAGTTAGATTCAGGCTGGAAAAGCCGGTGCATTCTGTGCGCTACTGATCTTCGCGTATCAGGCCGGATTCCATCTTTCTGTGTGCTTCTCCCATTTCAACGTATCCGCGTCGACTCAGCGCCGTATCTCGCGTAAGCAAGCTGCATTGCTTCGGCACACAAAGACAAGCAAGGGTTGGATGCTATTCAAAAAACCTCTTTCTCCGATATTCAGCCACTTTGAGACATTTTATCCCATGTGGATTATATATTCCAACATGCTGAATACACTCACGATCGAGAAGCTGTACAATTAAAACTACTTGGATCCAGTGCATCCCATAATTCGCTCTCAGATGCATCAGAACCAGTGACAACCCCATTACCATCTCAAGGCGAAGAGTTCCTTCAAGGAGCTCTAGGATCTACGCAATCTGAATTGAGCACGACTCATAATTCACCCTCCATTCTCAACAAGGATGGATCTCATATACGCAAACGCATGACAATACACTTGCAGAACCCTCAGCCTCCACGGACGAAAGGTTTCAAAGATCTGTGACTACACTTATTGTACCAGACAAGAAAGTCGTCAGAGCTCCAGGATTTTTTTTTTTTTTTGAGTTTCAAGGGGTATCATGTTGGCCTCATTGTACACAGTTCTCCGCATCTGCAGGGACCGGTTACATACTCATGAGTGCGATAGGGTTGCATGTACTACTACTTATTTTCATTCCGGTCACCGTAAATTCTACTTAGATCCGTCCAACACCTTATTGACATTCTTCTGTTCCAGTGGGCTTCTTTCATCTTGAGTCAAAAAACAGGATACGATTGTACTCATCAGATCAGGGAGATCTCAAGTACTTATCATAAGATCGTATAAAATAACCATGATTTAGCATCATTCCTGGCTACTATCCCTCTATCCATGGTGATTAGCGTCAATTGCAATTGTCGATCGCGGCTAATGTAACCCAAAAGCTTCTTGAGAGTGTGCGTTTGCTTGCTACAGATGAATTGACTACAAGAGCTGGTCAAATTCTTGCGACAGCCATGAGGACCAAGTATTTGAATGGGTGATAGTGACCTGACAATCAAAGTTCAGACGAGAACATAATAGGGACTCATGGTATTGTATTCGGATCGCGAATGACGCTAGGGAAGGGGGCTGTTGATCATCCCGGCAAAAAAAAAACTTCTAAAAGTACATAAATCTGGCACCCCGAGTCATGGGTATGAGCGTACATACACCGGGTGCACATCAGATGCATCAGATAGTTGATCAGCGATTTGGTTTCGCTGTATTACACCGTCCATACTTACCTCGTTGGTTCGATCAAGAGCGTATCTCGGACGTTGGCAAAATATCAACTCAGACTATCGAGGTATTTTGAGATAGTAACTGCCAACGAACCCATGAAATCACCGGTAAGAGTCTTCATCTGATCTTTCCTTCGTCCGGTCCGTTTTTTTTTCAGAGTACTGATCCATTATATTATTCGAGAGCTGGCAATTTGGATGATAGGTGATGAAAGCCTCCAAGGTAATAACTATAGCTCGGGAGATGCTATTCCCCGTACATGTTAATGTGGCGAAAACAGACTCGGAGGCCCGCCACAAAGCTCTCATCAGGACCGAAATACCTGCCGTCCCATCGTAGATACTTCTCGCTTGATCTACACACATGCTGCATATGTATATGTACATACAAAGTTTAAATTAAAAAACACAGACAATGCATAGAAGAACCTCTCGAGAAATATGTGATATCACAAAACCACATAAATACCCCAGGATCACATCCCCACTGGCTCCTCCTCCTCCTCCTCCTCCTCGTCCTCTCTAACAGGCTCACACCCCACCGCCACACTCAGCGGTCTTCCTACCACCGGCACCACACTCCTTCCCCTCTCCGGGCTCCCACTTAGACTCGGACTCCTCGAACCGACACCGACACCGACACCGACACCAACACCGCCCCCCGCAAGCGGAACAAAATACCCCACAAACCCCGCCCTCCTCTCCCTCTTCCTCTCCCTCATCGCCTCAAGACTGGCCATCCTCGCCCGCATCCACCCATACCCGTACCCACCCCCCCGCTCATCCTCCAGCCCCAAAACCCCCGTCCCCCCTCCCTCCCCCAAACCCAAAGAAGAAGGAGAAGAATCATACATCGGCAACGTAGTGCTCGACACACACTGCCTCTGCCGCGGGTACGTATACTCACAATCATAATCACAACTATAGCTATAAGGCGACGTATGGGGAAAGTGGGGTGTGTGTATGTATGGGAGTGATTGGGAGTGGGGATAGGTTGATTGGGGGTCTGTGGACTTGGAGTGTCGTTGGCGTTGGCGTGCGCCTTCGGATAGCGCACGTGCTGAGTCAAACGAGACGCGGCCTGTCCTGCGCCATGCTCCGAATTCGGTGACTGGGCTTGAACTTCTTGGGATGTCGTCGTGGATGGGGATCTGGTACGACCCCATGCTCATGTTCTTCCGTCTGTTTGGTTTGAGCTTGAACTTGCTCAGGGGCGGGGTGCTGGGTGTAGGTGAAGGTGAAGATGTGTTCGGGCTGGGGATTTGCATGGAGCTCGACCGTTTCTGGTGCGCCCAGCCTTTGATGCGGAGTGAGGTGAGGAGTTTGGGTGTGCTTGGGGAAGAGGGTAGGGGAGAGGAGTGGGAGGAGGGGATGGAGATAGAGACGCCTGCGGCGGACAAGACGGCGCGGATGGGGGCGTGGTCTTTGGGCGACTGCATGCGGTGGGCGTAGGTGCATGTGAGGCTGTGTGGATGGACAGATTAGAGAGGAAGAAGAATAGGTGAGTGTACGTACCCTGGACCCAGGACGAACTCGCCCCCGAGCTGGTGAATATCCCCGCCGCGTTCCCAGACTGGCAACCCGGCTTTGAGTGCGCGATAGACGACCGTCGCGATGCCGCCCATGGTGCCATGGCGGACGTAGTCGCCATTCGCGGTTGTTGGGCCAGACGTGGATGCGGACCGAATCATACCTAGTGCCGAATACACGCCAAGCGTCGGGTCTGTGTAGATCTCAAACTCGAGCCCAAAGAGCGCGCGGTACTTGGGTATGAACGCGGGTGCACCGTTGGCTACGACCACGAGGTTGACTTCAGAGGGGCGTGGAACGGTGTGGGCAATGCTGGAGACGTAGTCCTGACAATGGGGGCACCAGAAGTGGCGGATGAAGACGACGACGGTGGGGCGGGCGGTGAAGAGAGAGGCAAAGGGAACGCGAAGGCCAGATGGGGCAATGACGGGGAGAGAGGCGGCACGTGCGAGCTGGGAGGGCGTTGGGAGGGCCCAGGGGTCGTCGTCGCCGCTCGACACGTGGACGAACGACGAGTCGGTGGATGTCGACGTCGACGGCGGGATGTTCGCGGCGGGCGTGTGAACGCGTCGCAGCAGACGGTCGTGCCATTTGTGCTCCACGTCGCTGCCCCCGCTCATGATGGGGAACGCGACGGCCGGCGAGGCGAGGCTGGTGTTGGACTTGCGCGAGCGCAGGACCCAGAGGGGGGCAAAGGGGTCGTTGGGGTCGGGGGCGGGGTAGCGGACGTCGACGTCGACGTCGACGGCGGCGGGGAGGCCAGCGTCGACGGCGGGCGGCGGCTTGCGGCGGATTTTTGGGCGCGGCTGCATTGAACAAAGAAAGAAACTGGCCGCGTTTTTTTGTAGGCGGGGCTGACATTTTCAATATTGCAAACACGCAGACTCCACGTGGTTCCATGCATAAAACATTGGAGAACTTGGAAATCCTCGTGACGTCACGCTTGCTTTGCTTCACGGCTTCTCCACTGTCTCATTCTTCAAAAAGCAGCTTTCGTCTCAGGAAGACGGCGCACACTATCATGGGTCGACCCATTTTTATCTACTGACATGTTGGCTGCAACGTTCTTGGGGCCGCATGGTATCCGCGCATCCGACGGCTTCTCGCCTTCACTTCCAAGTACACATTCTCAAGAAAGGCTACATGCGCAATCTAACAAAGCATCCTTTGACGTACACCTAGGGGCTATATCAGTCCTCATGTATCCTATCACACTTGGTTAACCTCTCGATCTTTGGGACACTACCTCTCGGTCTCGCGGCCAGTGGCATCCCCATCACATCTGCTGATACACGATAATCCATTATGTGTCTCCATAAGTAGCACTCGGAATCCCACCCTATCTACTTGCAGCAAGTGGCAGTGCGTAATCAAGATTCAACCGCTGTAATGCCCAATGAAGTGTAAAATCCAGTTGCATTCTTGATGCGCCGGCACGGGCCGGCGCCCATCGATTGCAAGGACAGCCACATGACATAAGATCCACAGCAGGGTCAATCAGGTCTCTACCCAACTACCACGTCTCCAAGTCAACTTGTCTCTAACCATATCATCACCAACAACCAGACTAAACCTTTGACTTGGATTCGTATTTGACTTTTGTCGTTGCTACAGCTCGAGGTCCGGCCCTTTAACTGTATTCAAATCAGGAGCTGACGCGGTAATCCAGTTCAGCTCCACCATTTTCTGAACTCGAAAGTTGAACCAATAATGGCACAAAACAGGGGAAAGCCAGATAGCAACTTACAAGGAACCCAGAAACCTGGTCCTCAAAAACAACCAGTCAAAGGGCCACAGATCACCAGGTGATAATCCATCACCTTTCACATACCTATCGACGGGATATATCTTCTTCCTCATCCTGTGGCCAATTTCCAGGCCACTGGATGACAGACGTGTGGACGGGAAAGCTGATTATTACATATAATAATCTAACTCGAATACGGTCATAGAGATTACTCGGAACGCTTTTGTCTGCCAATGCTTATTCTATCATTTGATGGACTCCAAGAAAGATTCCACAAATCAAGCTTCTCAAGTTCAAATCATGCTTAATTGGGTGTTGGCTCTGGCTTTCCCTGGACATTGTGTAGATCCCCGTTTCATGAAGATTGAGTATAAGACGCGACATCCTGGACATGCTGTGGCTCCAATTAGCTGGACAAGCAATAAAAGAAGAGAGTAACGGCCAATGCGTTTGCAAATATAGAAAGCCCGCCGCGCATGATCATCATCAAATCTGATTTACAAGGTCAATCAATAGACATGCCAAACTAACTTTTCTGTTGGGATCGAAAAACCAAGTAGAGTCTTCACAGTCTACATAGAATGTTGGCCATCCCACGAGACTGGATTATAAAGGTTTGATGCTTGAATATATAGAGTATATTGCCCTTTTGAAGACAATTAACAAACATCCTTGTGCAACTACATATGCACACCATCTCTGATAATAATGCACCTCAGGTTTGCTGAATTCTCAACTCATCTCGGTTCCTCCACGTCTTGATCATAACCAAGGCAAATGATGTCAAGTCATAGACAAAAAGTGCCTCCTATGGAATAACAATGTCTGCACTGAAAATGCCACTGTTAGTTATTCTCTGGGCAAGGTGTCTTTTACTTACGAACAGCTCTTGAAAATTGGATTATTTTCTATATGATTTCATCTCGGAAGAACGTACGCGATGTGTATATAACTAATAAGACAAACCAACCTGAGGGGCCCTGGAGCATCTATCTGGCTAGAGTAAACCCCACTGTTGTATTCCATTCTCAATACTGTCATTCAATAAAAAACGATCCGGAAGTGCTTACGATCAAGAGGCCTATTGTGGTCAACAAGCTGCTAACAATCTACCATAGAGTTTGGGAGGAGCGGTCATACAATGCACATCACCGGAGCAAAAATAAAACTGGAGAAAACAAGTTGAGATGTCTCCCAAACAGAAAATCTCCAGTCCACACCCCAAACAATGCCTGTGCAAACGACTGTTTTGGCCTGTCGGAAGAAAGTGTAATGTTTGCATCTGCAGCAAGATGTCGATAAACGTAATTTGTGGAAGGAAATGCTGGCAGGCAAACCTCTCCACACATCTAATCAGCCTTGGTTATCAAGGGCAGAACAACGTAAACCTCTGTTTCGTTTCCCAGAAAGTGATCACAGTTTCTATCATGATGGAGAGTAATACAAAGTAACGATTAAAGGTGCTTTTTGTTTTCGGACGTCACCAAAGGTAGTCAACCTGCACGAGTAGAGGATGAAATCATTTGACAATGTCGAATGGTCTTGTTGTACTGAGACTCAATACAATAGTCACAGAACAAGATGACTGCAGACAAGAGAAAGAACGTTTGAAACAGTGCCATACTAGTGATCAATAGATGACACACATAGTGCAGCATTGAGAATGCCTGTAGTTTGATGCCTATTGTGATCGATATCGACATGGCAAAATGAGCCACACTTTTACAATTGTAGGGAAATACAACCTGTCAATTCGTCTCCCATTTCACAGGCACAAGAAAGGTCGTGTGGGAATAGAGGTCGTTCTTCAAGACTTTCTCCTGAGTTGTCCCCGTTGAAATGAGTACTTGTTGGTAAGATGTGTCTATTCATGGGATTCACGGGAGGAGGGTTGGCAAAGGCTACTTTGAAACCATCAAGCTTTGATGAAATGTGGCCTCAGCTAGTTGACTATTGTTCATGCTTATATCTCTAACTCTGGCCTTGGAATTAACTTGGGCTGGAGGCATGAGAAATGTGTGAGTGACGTACACATGCACCGGGTAACCGATACTACCCTTGCACTTGTATACATAGACTGACTTGAACTGACTTGAAAAGCAAGACTGATCAGCTCAAGCTTTGTTCGTGGGAGAAAACTCAACGTGACATGATACGGATTCAATATTGAACGTTGAACATCAGATCTCACGCCAGTAATCTCTTCCTATCCTAGGTAATCTCTTCCTACCATATCTAAATTTACGCAAATAAAACTTCCATTCAAGCAACCTGTCTTTTGCTTCCTTCGATACAACGGCTCAATGAAATCGCCACGGAATCATCTGACTTTCAAAAACACGCGGTAGTCCGGGTCAGGTCCACCCATTTTCTGGATTGGAACGTTGGAATCCGAAAGTTGGAATTGATGATACGGATAACAGGACCTCCGTCTCATGTCCGCTGTGAGTCACCGTGTAGTTGGTGATGGCTCCTGGACCAGAAAAATGTCTTCGAGCAGTACCCATGCTCTCTCACTTTCTAGGTACATTATCGGTACCCTGCAGTGAGTAATGAGGTCGACATCGCGATAAGCTACATATATGGTTCATTCATATGATCACATTGTCAATGTACTCACAAGATACAATTTGCCACATCGCCGACACAATCGCTGAACATGACACTAAGTTCAAATTGCTGACAGGTCTGTTGCATACGGTTGTCGGCTCGCGGACCGTGCCGGTTTATATGGGGGTGGCTATGCCACTCGTATAAATATAATCGACGCAGACCTTCGCGGTTAGTTTTCTACCAATTACGCCACTCGGCACTCGGCGTGACTTCAATTATCCTATCCTTGATCAAGAATGATAAGTCGTGCCATATGACAATGTCATTTGTGCTACCTGTCCATCTATGTGTTCATCCTGGAATATGCATAGCGAATTCATCGGACACACTATGCTATCCGTCAATTACACGTACACGTTCTGCTTATGTCAAATATGCTTCTCGAACCGAGACTTGGCGCAAACTACGTTTAAAAGCGTTCCAAGTATTTTGCCCTTCCCTACTCTACGCATTCATCTCTTGCGACCCGCTGAGCTTAGGCTGTGTGTCAGATGTCTCAAATGAAGCTTTGTCCGAGGGTAGTCATCATAGGTGCTGGGTGAGTCTGATTTGTTCTGTAGAAAAGTGGTTTGGTCATTGTTTTGCTATCCTGATCGCAGGGTTGGTGGTCTATCATTTGCCATTGCGCTCAAGCGGAGATTTGAGTACCAAGACTTTACCGTAGGCTTCAATTAAACGTTTTATTAACTCTCTCTGATCGGAGCTGTCAAAAAGATTTTCGAGAAGACAGATGCGGTCGGTGGAACATGGCATGTACGTCCTTGGTCACCTGGGTTGTTTTTTGGGTGCGCATCTGATCCGTTTGATATTTCATTTAGGAACACACTTACCCAGTCAGTACCCATATTCATCAACTCCTATCAAACTCACCTGCATGCCAGGGGTGTTCATCAGACATTCCGATACCTTTCTACTCGTTATCTACGGATCAGGATCCAGATTGGACGGCTTCGCATCCGTTTCAGCCAGAAATACAGAATTATTGGGCAAGACTCAGCAAGAAATACTCTCTTACGCCTCATATCAAATTTGGAACAGTAGTCGTCAAAGCCGTCTGGGACTCACACGCGAGTTGTTATCACATTACTTATGAAGATGTGAAGACTGGGAAACAATCAACCACAAGCGCTGAAATCTTGGTGTCTGCTCTGGGAATCCTTGAGATACCAAAAATTCCCAACATATCTGGATTGTCCGATTTCGAAGGTGCCGTATTCCATTCTGCTCGATGGGTCGATATGAACCTCGACGGTAAACGTGTCGCTGTTATTGGAAACGGTGCATCTGCGTGCGTGTTTCGTCCTGTCCTGCTGACATTACGTTAAGTCTCCGAGGTATTCACAATAGGACACAATTCTTACCGATTATCGCAAATACGCCTAACATCCACATTACGCAGTTCTGTCGCACACCCAATTGGGTGTTCCCTCCAGTAAGATTGACAAAATACCCTCTTGGAGTATAACCTAAATAATAGACTCAGGTACGAATGTACTATTCAGATTTCCACAGGTTTGCATGTCGATACGTTCCGTTCTATATGCGATCTGTCAGGTTTCTGTATTATCTTGTGGTAAGGAATTTTCAATAGCGAAAAACGAGGCCTGATTCCTCTGATTTCTCATCCAGTCCGATCTTGCGTATCTTGCAATTTTCTCGAACAGCGTCACCAGGCGACCAGTACAAAAGGTCAGGCTGCATGGTCTGCTGACTGACCTCTTTCGTCTTACACTTCGAAAAGTTTGTCGAGGAGTATATCAGCAATTCATCGCCAGAAGAGTATCGCAAATATCTTATTCCGAAATACGGTCCGTCCCGGCGTCATTCGCCGCACTTGAACATTGCTCTAAAACCAGATCATCAGATCTCGGGTGTCGGCGTGTTATCTTCGACACCGATTATCTATCTACTTTGCATCGAAGTAATGTACACCTCAACTACGGAGGAATTGGCTCGATCGTCAAAGACGGTATCATCACTCAAGAAGGTCCGTCCTAAATTCTTCCATTGTTCAGGATATGACTAAATTTTCCGTATTTAGGAGAGCATCTTCCTTTTGACGTCATCATCCTCGCCACAGGATACTGCGTGGTACTTTGATCTTGTATTTATCTAGCCGAAAGTTGACTTTACTTCCTTGACAGGATAAGTACCCTTTGCATATTGAGGGAAGGTCGGGGCAAACAATCCAAGAGTACTACAATTCCAAAGGCGGGCCCACCGCCTACATGGGAACAACTGTTCCAGGTTTCCCAAACCTGTACATCTTGGGTGGTTCGTCATGTTCCCCGCCCACCGATCCTATAACATTATTGAGTCCAATCAGGCCCCAACACTATTACTGGCCATACCTCAGTCATTTTCACGGAAGAAGTCCAGGTGGATCTTCAGCCATATTTCAATAACAACATCATTAAGCCTATGTTCAGATAAATTATAGCCTTGAATTGATCAAGCCTATCCTGAATGGAAAATTATCGGTGGTCGACGCAAAACATGAAGCGACAGACCGATATAACGAGGTCCTTCAGAAACGGCTTTCTCGCTCTGTGTTTGTTGGCTGTAGCTCCTGGTATCGTTTCAACGATGGTGGGAAGGTTAATCAGATGTTCCCAGGTAAGAAGATTTGGACGTTTCGAAAATTATTGGCCATTATCAGTTGACTTGTCCCAATAGGGAGTGCTGCTCAATTCTGGTGGTGGCTGCGACGCCCAAATTGGGCGGACTTCGATGTTACGATATCCAATGAAGATAAAACAGGTAGGATCGGATTCACTGGGAAGATCTGGATCTGGTTGGGCTTGGCAATTGTATTCGCGTTTTTGAGCGTAGTTAGGAGCTGATTACGTAATATAGATGATTAATTCAATATGTCCTCGTCACCGCTGTTTCTGCCGACGACGCCAACTTCCACAGCGATGCCATCAGTGTGACTGCTGTAGGCAATCTCACTTCGTAACATTCCACTCACGCAGTCGCTCACTGAAGGGCGTGTTTTTCACCCAAAGGTGTGAATGACATCTCCTCGGAAGACTTTGGTCGCATTATCATTGAAGATTGGCTATCGAAAGAGACATAAGTAGCACCAGATAGGAAACACTTCATCATCTTGATATCGCTAACCTTCAAGCTTCAATCCTTGTTACACACAAAAATGCTCTTGGTACTGTATGTTATGCTAAATTAGATGTCTCAATCTTGACGAGCCATTTCAAACTTGAACTAGGATATTTCCACAAGCCACTATGGGCCAGTCACCCTTCATTCTACTCAAGTGTCAGTGGAGATCGATGTTCAATCTTGGAGACAACGTTCAATCTTGGAGTTCAACGGTCAATCTTAGAGTTCAACGTTCAATCTTTCTAACTAAGCACTAGTACTGTGAGCATGCTGTCATTGTTTCACTGCTAAAGCAGTATTGCAAAGAACCGACACAAAACTCTGTACAAAAGGTGTGTGACCTCTTCTGACCCTTTCCATATCCTTGCTTATCATAGGACTATATTTGTGTCCCCAAGGTGCGTCATGTCATGTAAAACACACGAATATTCGATTTCGAACTGACCAAAGACGAGAGGGACAGGCTCGACGTGTTGGATGGGTATCTGATCATAGGTTAGAATCCGACGGATTGTGAGTCAAGTGTTCAAATCAAACTCAAATAATATCCGGACATGTTCTCTGTCAATTCCCTTGCTCTGTTTTATTCTTGATGGTGACTCTCCAAGACAGGTTATAGCGTCCGGAATATCATTGATCCGAAAACGAGTTCAAGTCCTCTTTACAGCAGTGACAGCATGATACAGCCTCTTTCACACCAGTGTATGGTACGTGAGATCACCAAATCCTACTTAAGGGATTGAAGGGTCGACTGTAATTACAGGCATTATTCGACGCTTGACCACTTGTCTTTAGAGTGCGATACGGTATTGTTACTTTCAAGTTTATCAACTACCGCCCCCCAGCCACTCCAGTTTTTGTCCCTAGCAATAGCATTATCAACAGCCCCGCTAAACTCAACCTCTTTTCGACAGACTCATCTCGGCTTCAATACGATAGCTTGGGGTAACTCGCCTAACTCTTTTAATTGCAACTTTAGAAGCTGATACGGTGTTCTCGAGGTTCTTTTTTTTTTGAGCTCGAAAGTTGAACCAATATGCCAATACCAATTAGGACAAAACCAGGTTCTGGGTTACAGGGAACCCTAAAACCTGTTCGCTCGAAAGCATCACTGAAGCCTGGGTTAACAGTGACTTAGTGATGCACTTTTCCTCGAGTTCCAACCCTCCGTCGTTCGGGGCGGCATATTTCCAGATGTTCTATCGATCAGATACAATCAAAGAAATTGATGTACGTTATATAGGTATTACTTGTAAAATAACTAGGAGAACGTACACTTTTATGGTTGTAGATTTGAAGTGATATCTGCCAAGAGTGAAGTGAAGATTCTTTTCGTCCGAGTCGTGAGGCTATCTTCCTCGCACATTCAGCGGTACTAGAACGTATCTTCCGGGGTCTTCCCATCTTCCGCTTTAGAACGTCGATAAGCATTCTTTGTATGCTGATTCGATGATTTCAAAGATTGAAACGAAAACGTAAAGTCTTCTTAATGGTATAGAACTAGTGGTTGAACTGAAGTTAGCTACTTGACAAACTTCGCCTCTCTTCACTCGAGAGAAAGCGAGGGAAGATCAATTTTCCTCGTTGTGATCGTGAGTCTTGGAGGATCATGTTTTGTGAATGCACCCTCCAAATCACGAGCCTACTTCGCGCCACGCGCTTGTTCACCCCTTCCTGGGAAACTTGCATCCCCACTCTAATGAGTCATTAATATTATTAGGGCTCAGGAGTAAGTCTGTTTCCATGGAAACTTATTACTGTGCTCTCCATTCTTCAACGGAGTGCCGGTAGGTCAGAGTTTGATGATCGAGGTACTAGTAGTACAAGCAATATCGGAAGTGGGGCAATCTAGAAATCCCATTGCAAGGGACACTAGGCGTTTATGTTGTGCGGTATCACGGAAGGAAGGACTTCCGATGAGAATTGCACTCTCTTGGAATCCTCGATTCTGCGTAGTCATGTATGCTGTCTCCGTACATAGCATGATGTGCAGTCCTATGACTTCATTCTCAGACCATTTTTCCGTCTTTGACCAACGCTATTTTCAAGTATAAG
This sequence comes from Termitomyces sp. 'cryptogamus', assembly GCA_020091625.1. NCBI lineage: Eukaryota > Fungi > Basidiomycota > Agaricomycetes > Agaricales > Lyophyllaceae > Termitomyces > Termitomyces sp. 'cryptogamus'. The sequence continues at coordinate 3,479,751 of JAGYZC010000005.1, forward strand.
GAGGAGTCAGTAGTTATTGTTTCCCTCGTTACCGCTAAGGAAAGTCTTTCCCGCATTATGGAATGATCTGATGGACACAGGATTGAACACTTCTTCAAGTCCTCCGATAAGCAATGTCATGTTCCTGCAGAAAGTCGTTTTTCCACTAGTTTCCATTCATTTCAGTGTCCACAGCCCACAGCTCCTGCTGTGGCGCACCCGCATACTCGGAAGGACGATACACACATCAAAAAGGGAAAGGCCGACGCGTCCGAGAGTACAATGCGAACCCGCAGCAGGTCAGCCCAATGGTATGTGCTGGTTTTGCTTCAGCAAACTCGGGAACAAAGATGCTCAGAACCTCACATGCTCCACATGCCGAACGCGGACCCCGGATGGCGGCGGTTTCCGAAGGGAGAGCTATCCAATTGTCCAGGATACTGTATTTCAACGGAGAATTATGCACGTATGGGTACACCTATTCATGTAAGTGCCAAAAAAGGAGTCAATTAACGAACAAGAAGGCCTGAAGATGTCCACCAATTTATCTATAATTTGACAGAAATTATCTACTCGTATAATATATAAGAGAGAGGGCGGCGATATGTTCTCGAACTCATTGACCCAAGTCCTACTCTCGGTACGTACTCCCTTGCAACCGCAACTTCATAGCCATAACGAACGTTGATGATCTTGTCTTCAGCGTGCTGGACTCATTTGATATCCACAATTCAAGTTGTGACAAGGGCGCATTTGGCACGCCTACATTCGCTATAGCACGAGCAGCACACACTGAGGCTTATCCAACGGGATTCATAAACTTGCATAAGGCATGCCACATCAGACGTCCCCTCATTGTTTTTCGATCTCACAATCATTGCAGCAATTCATTGGTACCATTCTTGTTAAGATGGGTCAAGCAGATGTTCGTTCCCTGGCAAATTCCACGAACACGAAAGGCGGTTTGAAAGGTGGCAGCAACGTGAAAGGGCCACGCATCACCTCCAAAACCGGGGCGAAGTGACGATGTTGTTTCTTTCTGATCGATTCAAAGGACAAAGAATCTGTTTCATTAGTTATGAATAATCTCGATGTATTGATAACGAACTCTATATGGACTTATGCTGTTGCTAACGGATACCCCTTCATGTTTGGAACTATTGGCGAAATTACCTCGAAAAAGTTCGGTGAAGTTATTATTGAGCAAGATCCTTTACTTTGTCACCTGTTGCTGTGCACATCTCTCTACAGCTGATTAATTGTATCAGTCAGCAACATCCCCTACTTTGTCACTTTTTGCTTCGCAAATGTTCTTTTACGGTTTATCGATTGCATCAGGAGATCAACGGATGGGTCAGGATCACAGGATTCGCGGTGAGAAGAGTTCCTGCAAGATTTGTTATTCATGTTTCATGCATAATTTTCCTTCGACATCACACGACAATGATTAGAGTAGTTTTGTCCTGAGATATAGAAGCAGCCAAGGGAGAACTTGTGTGGCGCAATTTTTCTTAGTGTTGCTGTTTTTAAAGAGGATTTTCATCAGATCTGATCGATTAGTATTTTTGAGTTTGAAGGGGGAGAAATAGCTTAAATATGGTTTAGACACGATGCGAATGAAAATTGATGCGTACGATGGAGCATTGGCAGATTTCATATTACGTGCGGCTGTAGATTCGCGACCAACTCAACGATGAATGAAGGAATTTGGATTATACTGACGCGAGGTGATGTAATCAAGATTCTGTAGTTCTAACCCAAGAGATTGACAACTATACGGATTTCTCAACTCGGGAATCACTAAGGAATTAATATGACGATTGCATACTTCTCAACAATCGGATCCCTCCTTATCTGCACAGCTAATCAATCACTATCATTTCTGAGCATGAGCCGAATAATATCCGCCGGATCTACTACTGGCTGTTGCGTATGCTCAGATAGGTCGTGGCGTGGACCCAAGTCACCGCGGTGAAAAATGAAAGTAGCCGTATCCAATTAACAAGAGTAAGAAACACATCTTCAAATCGTCAAATCGGGAAGCAACATACCATGTCACTGACATGTTCGGGAGTATCTGTCTCCCAACTAACAGAACTGCACGCCTATTCATGCCGGACTCAATCGGACGCACGTTGGTGCCCATTAGATATTAGGTGGTGTGGTACATGTTCCCTTAAGGAAACTGAAGTGGCGGCGATTGCGCGCATCGCCCAGAAAAAAATCATGACGAGCACGAGTTGAGTCATAGGGTCTATTAACCTGTGTAAATATCATACAAGTTTCTAAAACTTCATAGCATGAGCCAAGAACCATCCGCCAAATCTACCACTGTTTGTTGCGGTAGGTGCACACATCGAACAAGAGTCAGAAACGCATCTTCAAATTCAGAATCTATGACATATCACTAACGTGTTCGGTATTATTTTACTCCGAAGATTAGGTAGTACTGCGCACCCATTCACGCCGAACCCAATTGAACGCATGTTAGTACCCATTCGACGGTATGATACATCTTCTGTGCATTGGCACATCAAGAGACGGTGGAGCAAACCTCAGAGAACTCAGATCGGTAATGAAATGGAGGTACCTATTCCTATTCACGCCGAACCCAATTGAACGGATTTTAGTACCCATTCGACGGTATGATACATCTTCCGTGCACTTGCACGTCAAGAGACGGCGGGGCAAACCTCAGAGATTTCAAATCGGTAATGACATATAGGTGGCGGTATTTGCTTGGCGTCGTCCAGAGCATAAGAAATTTTCATGACCTGCAAATTGAGATATGTGGCAGAGTCTTAATCGGGCTAGATTAACCTCGGCGGATATGATACGAGTTCCCTCCGTGTCTGAGCTTGATGGCATTAATGTCGTACACGACCGATGGATGGGTAACTACCAGATACAGAACAAGTGATAGATTGACTTTCACAGCACATTCAATATGATTGTTGATGGATATGAATGGTACGCGGCACACTTGGGCGCACACACACCTATTTACATCAAGAGTACAGCCAGGGCATCCTGGCAGAATAGTCTGTCGATTGAGGGCATATGACGGGAGATCTGAAGAAAAGGAGAACAATTTTTTTTATCGTTGTAACCCCGGAGGTGATAGGGCTTCAAGGTCTTGTTAGGACCAGGTATATGGAAGGGGGAACATTGACATTCCCACGAAATGCTACTGGTAGAAACGGGCGACATCAGTTACCCAGCGTATATGCTTCTACTTCGCCGTCGGCATTGATAATCCGGTTTCCAAAAGCCATTAACAAACATATACTTGAATCTGAAATCTTAGAAAAAAATCTTCGCAGTACATTCGCGTTCCCCATCGAGTAGCACATACTACGGATTCGTATCCTCATGTGGCAGCCAGCAATGGATGACAACCACATGTGAGCTGCATCAAGAACTATCACACACCCACACGCATCTCCATGAATTCACCACATCCCAAATAGAAGAGATGTATATATACAGATCGAATCGGATGCCGGAAGTGATAAATCTATTTCACAAGGGCTCAGGATCTGGCCAGACGCAAGACGGGTCTATCGGGCTGATACTCCTGAACAAACCGAGCCTCCATTGGTCCTAGTGTGGTTTTTCGAGCAGGCAGTGTCAGGAAGCTCGGACCGAGGCTCAGATAATTTGAGCGTGTAAATATGTATTTTGAGTTCGAGTATGGCTTTCAGACTCGAGCCCGACCGTGTAACGGTGTATTTTGAGTTCGAGTCGGAATGTAAGCTTTTGACTCTGACTGAGTCTGTGTATTTTTAGTTCGAGGTAAGCAAGCCCCTTGACTTTGACTTTTTAGTCTACGAGCCTCATTTTGCTGTGCTGTTGAGCCTGAGGCTTGGAGGTCCTCGGCGTTGTAAGTATACAGCTGTCAGCGTGTAGGCCGACGAACAAAGGTGAAGGTTATTCGAGGAGTTCAGAGTTGTCCACGGCGTTCAAGATTATGCATCTATTGGTTTGAATTTCATAAGAGTTATTAAAGTGATAGAAAACACTTCTCGGCGCGGGGGTCGAGTTGAGTCCAGTGGGCGTCGGAAGATGAGGTGTGTTGAGAGGATAAATACCGAATGGAGTTGGCAATCTTGATTATCCTGGGCCCTGGGTAGCCATCGAAGTGAAAGACAATTTATCGATACACAATGTTGTTCAAGTTGGAGGTAAGCAAGCCCCTTGACTTTCACTCTTGAGTCTACGAGCCTCATTTCACTGCGCTGTTGAGCCTGAGGCTTGGAGGTGTACTCGGCGTTGTAAGAGCTGTCATTGTGTAGGCCGACGAACAAAGGTGAAGGTTATATGAGGAGTTCAAAGTTGTCCACGGTGTTCAAGCTACCCCATCTATTGGTTTGAATTTCATCAGAGTTATTGGAGTGATAGGAAACACTTTTCGCGGGGGTCGAGTTGAGTCCAAGTGGGCGTCGGGAGATGAGGGTGTTTTGAGGAGGATAAATGCCGAACGGGCCACAAGTGAAAGACAATCTATCGATACACAACGTTGTTCATGTTCAATCATGGCGCTGTAGTGTAGCGGTTATCACTCGAGATTCTGAATACCAATTTTCTCGAAACCCAGGTTCGATTCCTGGCAGTGCCTTGAACAAGTTCCAATTGGGATGAGTTTTTACGATACTAATGTATATGGCCGTCAGGACGCGTAGAATTGGAAATAATACCGAGCCATTTTCAGGGATGATCCTGGGACCGGTCTAGGCTTGGTCAAATTTATTAGTTAAATCGGGCTATTGAAGAGCGGTTGTGACTGAAGAGATGGACGAAGGTTTGGACATAGGGTAGTTCAGGCGTAGCTTGCAGAAAAGAATCTGATTCTTCGAGTCCGAAAGTTCTTGAGGCTGAGCTCTCCTCCTGAAAGAGAAAGAAACTGAAGAAGCTAACTATAAGGGACTAGTTTATAAGTAGGAACGAGTATAGATGCAGTAGAATGTAACATGAATGAAATAGGGATGGTGGGGGGGCAAAAAACGCGTGATGTAATGTGGGCGTATCTAGTATCTGAGACGACGATGGAGACATCCGAAAGGACTTACCTGCAAGCGCAGCGCGAGACGACGATGTCATTCACGGTCTGCACTTGCTGGTATATAGGTGAATGGAACAATGAGAAAGGGACGGTGAGGTAGTGATATTGAATGAGGGTGAAAGAGACAATGGTGGGCCCGAATTAACCCCGGGCAACTCCCCTCTCCTACTTGCCCGATCCACAAGGACCAAGTCATTCGTGTCAGACTTACCAGACTTATATCTACAGAGAGGAGACCCACTTATAGTACGCCAAAGCCCTATTCTATTGAGGTACGATCGATAGACCAAGTGGTTCTCGTGTGTCGATGGCGTAGTATTGGATTCTTTCCCCATATACCCATTGGGGCCTTGCCCCATGTCGGGTTCTCTATCTTGCTAGTCATTTGTCTACCTCTCCTGTCGGAAGTACTACCTTGATCTATCAGCGTTTGCGCCCGGGATTAGGCTAGCTACCGTATTATGCCCCTTCTAGAGAAGAAGGGAATCAAGTGAGGTTAGTATTGTACTTGAATATGGCCGTGGCTGCGGTCGCCATGTCGTCCGTTGTCGATGTCCCTCTAGGCTGGGTCCTCCTCCTCGTCAATGGGTACCTTGAAATCTCCATAAAGTCTTGAGAATCTCCCCGTCTCGGGGATATACTGGAATAATGGCTTCGTCATCGCTGCGCTGCTGAGCAGTGCAACTAGTACTGGCTCCTCGGGCTTGGTGTCCCTGGACAACGAGTAAGAAAGTGTTCCACCCCCTCGCAGGCTGTGCACGTGGGCGCCTCAACTTTCCGGAACCTGTAAAGGTACTGATTCAACGGGCGATGGCCTGTGCGTAGTTGTATCAAAAGAAAGGCGTTCTTTCGCGCAGTGACCCCAGTGTGGTGACGATGGCTTTGGTTCTAGACATGACTTCGACCGATTTGATTTTCTCGAAGCGCGGTGACGGTCTGATCCTCTGTTCCACTGCCCTGCGCGACGCCCTTTTGTGCCGCGTCAGTATGGTGCTCTAGATTTGCGCATCGTTCCTTGCAGGAAGGGGAGTAGTATTGGATTTATGCTTCGCATACTCGTTCAACAGTCAAAGAGATAGTGTATAAGATTTCTCCGGTAGCTGGTGTATAGAACTCGACTCGCGCCGATCACAATCGATCTCGCCGACCTCAATCCAGGTAAGATAATTTTTTATTATGAGGGAACTTCCTCTAACGATCCTCTGCATAGTATCATCGTTAGATAGTACACAATTTGATCTACCTACTGCAGCCTCTGGCTGAGGCGATAAAAATGCAGTTTTGCCAGGCATCGGACGCTGTTTTAGCTCCTGAAGAGTCCTTACTGGTGAATTTGATCATTAGAGCGTTTAGTTTTGCTTGTTGATTAAGAGGGGTATTCACCGTCAAGCGTTTTTATTTAGAACTGGAGCACGTTTTCGAGAGCGCAAAACATGACGTCACTGACACTGTTGCTCTCAGACCATGACTTTCATCCTCACAAAAGCCGGCAAGAAGCTTTTCGAGAAGCATCTCGAGCAATATGCACCACAGGACCCGCTGTACGAGTTCTACACTGATGAAAAGGGCAAGCAGAAGCGACGAAAGGTAATGGAGCACGAAACCCTAATAGACACACATTGACGAAGGGTACAATAACAGCGCTCGCTTCCTCCTGGTCTTTCGCCGCGCGACGCCAAGATTTTGAGCTCGGTCAAGCGGCGGGCACACTACCTGGACAAGGGGTTTCACTTTTGCGGGCTTCGCTTCGGGTGGACGTTCCTCATCGGGCTGATCCCAGTGATCGGAGACATTGTGAATGCAATGCTGAACCACTACCTCGTGATCCGCAAGGCAAAGCAGGCGGATGTGCCGGACTGGCTGGTGTCGCGTATGGTGCTGAACAATCTTCTGAGCGCGGCGGTGGGATTTGTGCCGCTTGTCGGCGACGTGATCGCGGCGGTGTTCAGGGCCAACAGTCGGAATGCGGGGCTGCTGGAGGAGATGCTGCGGCTGAGAGGGCAGGAGTACATTCGGCAGCAGGAAGGAGGCGCACAGCTGAGCGCGCGGGACGTCGACGAGGTGAAGCCTGGCTCGGGTTTCTGATGATGTCATCATACTAGTAGTCATATAAAGGCGCTTCAATTCTGGATGGAACTGAGAATGTCGTTCATTCTCGCAGCCAACGCCGGCTCGTCGTCGCTCAAGATTTCGCTCTTCAACAGAGCCGTCGACCTGCTTTTGACGTGCAGCATCTCCAACATCACCGCCCCGCCCGCCCAGTTCGCCTTCAACGGCACCACCGAGGCTCTCCCACTTGCCGACCATGCCTCTGCCTTTGCCCACTTCCTCGCCCGCATCAAGGACCCCTCCGACATCGCCTGCATCTGCCACCGCGTCGTCCATGGCGGCGACTACGCTGCCTCTGTCGTCATAGACCACGCAGCATACGACCACATCGCTGCTCTCTCCGACCTCGCCCCACTCCACAACGGCGCAGCCCTCGCAGTCATCAAAGCCTGTCTCGAGACCATGCCCAAGGCCAAAAGCATCGCCTACTTCGACTCGGCATTCCACACCACCATACCCCGCCACATCTCCTCATACCCCATCGACCAGTCCATCGCCCAAAAACGCGGCCTCAAGAAATACGGCTTCCACGGTCTCAGCTGTACGTACGTCACTTGTATCCCACCACGCGTCTGAGCCTTTTCCAGACTCATTCATCCTCCGCTCCGTCGCGCAGCACCTCGAACGGCCCCCATCCTCGCTCAACCTCATAGTCCTCCACCTCGGCTCCGGCGCCTCTGCCTGCGCAATCCAAGCCGGAAAATCCCTCGACACATCCATGGGCCTCACGCCCCTCAGCGGCCTCCCAGGCGCCACCCGCTCCGGCGCTGTCGATCCCTCCCTCATCTTCCACTACACCAACAAGGCCGGCCGTATCACGCACGACCCCGGCATGGCGGTCAATCTCCACGTTACGATGGCAGAGGATATCCTCAATCGCAAGAGCGGGTGGAAGGTCCTGACTGGTACGACTGATTTTGCGGAGATTGTGAAGAGGGCGAGGATTGATGTTGATGCGAGGAAGGCGCATGTGAATGGGAATGACGAGGAGGACAAGTGGACGTTGGCGTTTGATTTGTTTGTGGATAGGATATTGGACTTTGTAGGTGCGTATCATTTGAAGCTTGGTGCTGCCGTCGACGCGCTCGTGTTTTCTGGTGGAATTGGCGAGAGGAGTAAGGAGCTGAGAGAGGTCGTCGCTGCTCGGGCAAGGTGTCTTGGGTATGCCAAGGTTGATCCCGCAAAGAACGCAGAGCTCGGCGAGGGTGTCGTGGTTGACATTGGACTGAGAGGCGAAGGGAAGGGCGAGAAGGAGAAGCGGGTTCTAGTCTGTAGGACGGATGAGCAGGTGTGTTTGTGTTGTGTTCTTTGTCACCGCGTGTATTAACGGTTATGGTAGCTTGAGATGGCGAGGTCTTGTGCCCTCGACGAGAGGTTTTGGAATTAAAATGCAGCGTTGAAGAGATTTGATGTACACTTGTTTCGATATTCAAAAGGAAAAATCTGGATCACACAACCAGGAGAATGGGGGCACCGCGGATCGAACGCGGGACCTTCAGAATAAGGAGATGTTATAGCGTCACTTCAGTCTGCTGCTCTCCCAGCTGAGCTATGCCCCCATTATCATTCATCGCGTCAGCTAACAATATGAACGTACAGAGACATAAACGGTACATTGAGTAAGTCCTACGAGGGATCTATGATCTGCCGCTGGGAAATCTGCGCACAAAAGAGAAGTACAAAAATGCAAAAAAAACACCTCGTCAGCTAATGGGGGCACCGCGAATCAAACGCCGAACCTTCAGAATTTAAATGCACGGATCAGTCACTATACTTCAGTCTGCTGCTCTCCCAGCTGAGCTATGCCCCCGATATCCACAACATCGCTCGTTGCGTTGACTACTCGGGTGAACCGAGGCAGAACTGTACAACCATATGCTCGAATCTGACGAGGATCCGCCCAGAAGAGAAAAATAAGAGTTGACAAATCATGGCTAATATTGGGGGCACCGCGGATTGAACGCGGGACTTTGAGAAGAATTGATATATAGCAACCTTCATTCGGTCTGCTACTCTCCTACGTGAGCTATGCCCCCGGATGCTTGGAAATATAGGTTGTAGGACAAGACATGTCCCGGCACAAGCTCCCAACTGATTTCTCTGCTATTGACGCGCATGCATGAGTCCGTTTCATGGCTTTTGAGGTTATGTTAAAAGTTATTGAAGTTGTTTAGGAATGGGTGATATTGATCCAAAGTCACATCAAGTCAAGTGAATATAAACGGTCGTTCGTCAACGTTATGGCGCGGGGTTGCAATGAAATATGTACATGTATCGATTGAAGATGCTAGTTTATTGTCATGTTCAAGGTTGCGTCTAATCATGTGAACCACGATATCTAGAAGAGGAACCTAGTGCTGTCGCAATAGGGTACTTACTCTGCTACTTCATAGACAACACACTACACTCAGGTCCTTCGGGGCCAGCCCGCAAAATGAATTGCAGAAAAGGGCAGGAGAGTGAGGATGGTGGTAATAAAAATTAAAGTAGAAGTATATGAATGAATGTAAGCGATGGGCGCGGCGTACCCTGTGTCGATGCGTGAGGAGAAGATCAGTAGAGATTCAATATTCAGAGACGGCTGCTTAGAGTAGCCTGAGGTGGAATATAAATAGTGCTTAGTGAACGCTGAGCTCTAGTGAACGGGTCTCATATCGCAGTTCGGGATCGTTTGACATATGTTCATTGAAGAGGATTCATTAGAGTGTAAGGGGTCATCAAAGTTGGAAGTATGGATAGTATGTCAAAAGGAATCGCAAGTGGGGGCACCGCGGATTGAACGCGGGACCTTCAGAAAGATGCCGGAAGAGTAAGTTACTTCAGTCTGCTGCTCTCCCAACTGAGCTATGCCCCCAATATTGGCACGCGGGATCCTGCAGTATGCTATTAGCGTAACATGCCTTCTGGAAAGACAAACAACAAAGCAGCATGTATCTGACGCTTAAAAGAATCTCACGTATCCAGATGAGACCTTGAGATAGATCTGCCACATGCACAACACGAATGCCAAAGCAAACATTAACGTTGATATCCAAGCGCACATCATTCATATATATACCGCCGCTGAACTGGCGTCGAACGTGAGTTTAAGGAAGCTTAGAGCAACCAAAAAGAATGCACACAAATAATCCTATCCCTTTTAGTGTTTCCCAAGGACCCTCTAGAAACGCCGCTTCGAAGTCGGAGGCGGAGGCGGCAGTTTCACGTCCTCAAAATCCCATTCGTTCGACGTCAGCGCTGGCAGTCCAAGTCCTGACTTGCCCACCGTCGATCTGATACCGCGCGCAGGCGTCATTAATGTCGGGTTTAAAGTCTGTAGTCCGACGCGTGGTTGCGCCGTGGTGGATTCCGCGGCCTCTAATTTGGAGCTTGTGTTTGGCGTAGTTTGGCTTGTGGAATCTACGGCACTTGGAGGTTGAGGAACCGAGTCTATCGTCTCTACGTCGCCCGCTTGGGGTGCCCTCGTGGTAGAGGGGAGTGTAGAAGCCGAGATCGGGGGGGAACTGTTCCTTGGGTCAGGCTCCACCGACATTTTTTGGAACGACCGCGTTAAGGAACTACGAAATAAGGTATTACTATTTTCAGAAATGAGTTGCCCGGCGTGATTGTAGGGAATCCCTTACTGGATTTGTTGATTGCGGACGCGGCTCCAAGTTTTACATGTCTCTTTGAATTGTAACAAGATGGTCGCCAAGTCATTGTAAAACTGCCAATAGGAGAAAGACACGGTTTGGTTAGCCCAGGAACAACACAACGACATGAAGACGATAGGCGCCAGCGCTTCACGAAAGGATATGAATCATCTGCCAACGTACCTTGATCCCCTCATCGAGATTTCCCATGATTTCTCGATATTTGTGATACGCAAGATCCAGGTTCTGCAAAGCATGTTCCCGCTCCTTAACCGCGGGATCATCCTTCCGTGAACGCAAGAAGAGTTCATTCAGACGCTAAACCCACAAACCACATGAACACGTAGGAAAAATAATCATTATGTACATGAGTAACGGACTTCAGCCACATTGGATGAAAAAAAAAATAAGTCGCACCTGAATCTCGGCGATTATAGCCACCTGACGTTGCCTAATATCACTCATCTCCACGAGGAACTTATCATATTTCGCTAGTTCCTCGTCTGACACATCCTCGAACATTGCGGGCGTCACCTCCGCAAGCCGGGCGAATCCCGCAGCGACCTTCGTCACGCGCCCTCGAATATCGTCTGCGGCCGCAAGAGTTTGAACGCGCCGAACGAGCTGTTCGCGAGTCCGGTGCAGATCATCAAGAGCCTCAATTTGTACGCGTAGCGCTCGTGCATGGTTTTGTGTTTCCCGACCCTGCGTAGTTGTTGCGGCGGAGGATGAAATTGTTGAGGAAGGTATAGACGTTTCGAGATCGCCCTGCAATTCAATAGAATGAAGAGGAATAAGTCGAGGCAGCATATCATGATCGATCGTTACATACCTCGTCCCATGTGAGCTCGACAATTTTTTGTTCCCATTCATCCCACTTCTGGCGTACAGTTTCGTCACTTGCGGCTGCTTGCATCAGGATAGTGCGATACCGTTTCTCCTTTGTTATCAGTTCGACATTTGCTTCGTGGGATGGCAGCCTGTCCAGAGTGCTGAATTTGCGCGCAGCTTCATCCTCTGATGCTTCATTATCCAGAATGTCCATTGCCTGGCAAACGCATAGGTCAGATAGGCGCCATCAAAAACATCTGACTCTGACTTCATCCAGAATAGCTTGGTCTTGTTGAGCCAGCCGCTGAACATCTTCTATAGAAACTTCAATCTTTGTAGGACCATCTTCGAGGCGTATTTCCTCGGCCTTGCGGAGCAGACTCGGGGGCAGGCCTATTGGGCGCTCCAGAGCTTCTAAAGATGATGGTAGATGCATAATCCGAAGACCTCTATGACCACATGAATCACTGGTACACAAGGAACGAGTACGCGCTCACTGATCCGCCGTATCTTGTAATTCTGCTGACACGTCAAGTATATTCTGCTTAACCAGGTTTTGTCGTCTATCATTGTAGATATCTAGAAAAAGGCAGTGAGAAATCAAAACATGCCGTCAAACATGCCGTCAAAGCGGGGCTTACTGATGGCTTCTTTGGCACCCCATCCCACCAATTCCCCAAAGATTAATCTCCCGCTTCCAATGAGAGTCGTAAGATCAGATAGAGTGGATGGTACCATGGAAGACACGAGATTCGTTTGGGCGATCGCAATGAGGGCCGGTGAAGCGGGAACATCGTGATGGTAGATGAGATCATTGTCACGTTCAGCTCGGCTTAGATTTTTCTGAATAATCTCGAGCAAGGACTACCAAAATTGCTTTGTCACTTTAGGTCGCATGAGAAAAGAGAACACTACCTGAATGTCTTGCATGACAGGGGGTGCTATTCGTCCACGCCGGGCAACATCATATGCCTTCTTCGCCTCTACCTGTGCTTCTTGTAACCTTGCAATTTCAACTCCGTAACTGGAAGTTGATGACGTTGGTGAGTCGAGAATAGATAATTGATGTGAAGCCGAAGCCGAACCTACTAGCCTCGATCTCGTCCATGCTCTTTCGGTATTGTGATACCGCTGAGAAATGATGGAATTTGGCTTCAATATGGGGAAGCCAGTCCTACAAAAGGAGGTAAAAATGGATCTTTTCAATCTTTCTAGATAACTTACTGATGGAAAAATGTCCTTGATCGAAGGTGATGCTCCACGGATGGTCTGAGAGGTTGCTTGGTACAACGAGGCCACCTATAAAGCGTTTCTGTAGGATTAGCTTAACAAATTGAGAAACAAAATACCCGGGCAGCAACTTTTGCAATGAGAGCATTTTTGTATTGATCTAGAGAGAGTTGAGAAATGCACCTTTCATTTGTATTGGAATCTGCCCACTCATTCTAGCCATTTGCCAGGAGCATTCCTGAGCTTGAGCTAGCATAAGCAACTCAAGTGATGTTATAAACGTGTCAGAAAGATCTCGTGCAATATCTTCATCAGGCGGATATACTATTTTCGAGGCAGCTGATGTTCTTAGAAAGGAAAGCACCCCTGCTGCATACTATAATATGGTAAAATTCATTTCAAGTCTTTCGAAAGACGATACATACTTGATAATTTGTCGTAGCACGTTTAATACCGTCTGTTGTCGATCGATCTTCAGATGTGGCGAGCTGGGAGTACAAAGAAGCGAGGTTGAAAAGAACACCACATCGTTCGAAAACAAGACTCTTCAAAGTTACTGGTACAGCATTTTCCTGAAACACAGGAGCATACGCAATGTCCAATCCTATCTGAATGAGACTACTGAGGTCAATCCTAAATGTCATTTCGATCTAGCGACTCACATCTGCCGGAAGTTTCGTCAAGATGGAGACAAGCTGTGCATGGTAGCTTAAGAAAGGAACGATTCAGCTGTGCGATATCAAAATCATAGATTTTAGCACGGACAGCAGAGAAGTATTGATCCGATTGACATGCACCACACCGCCTACACCATCTTTCCTGAGGTTTTGCCAGAGGTTGATGTCATCTTTAAACTCGTCTGGGTGTCCTCCACCGTGCGCATAAATATAATTTCGCGTTGCTTCCTTAACACTGACTGGGTAGGTCTTCTTAAATGGTATGGTAAGAAGATTCGACATTTGTCGAAAGATTCAATATCGACAAGTGAAACTCTAGGCTTGAAAGGGAGTTGAGAGCAAAGAGAGCCGAGGCCAGTCTGAATACTAAATTCTTCTCAGTTCCTTGACGGTGTTAAGATGATCTGTATGAAGAAAAAGAAGGTTGCACAGCTGAGGTTGAGGGTGATTAACATCCGACTTCCGAGATCGCATAAGGGTCGGAGTTCTTTTAAGGCAAGTTCCGAAGTCAGCTGAAGCCTGAGGAACCAGTATGTACTTAGGTTGCCAAAGTCCATCCATCCCTATCCATCCGTGCTTGAATCATGAGTTGAGTAGATGTCTACATTTCCGAGGTCCCGAGTATATTATGTCGAACTTCGGAACTTCCCACAACTGCTCTCCGAGATCGGGGCTTTTTGGTCGTGAGAATAAAACAGCCATCGATCAAACGGTGACCCAAAAAACTCCTGAGCCCGGACTGTGTTATCTATCTCAAGCAGTTAGAATTCTATCTAGAGCTATGCACAACTCAAAAGATATTTTGGGGTGTCCTTCGTGCAACACCTAGGCAACAATACAGCATCACAGTCTGAAACTGCATGGCAAACCTATCTATATATTTTTCACCTATGTTGTCCCATACCCACGGACACTTTTTCCACCCTTTTCTTTTGCATCTATTGATAAGAACGAATTATAAACGGTGTGTGGAGACTTTTTGACGTCAGACTACTTCCGCATTGTTTGTGGCGCATGCTCGTCGTGAAGGAACGCCCACACTTATCAACAACTACCAATAACGTCACAGGAAGTAAGTTACCCATGCTTGGATTTTTAGCTCCCGAGACCTCATGTTCGGGTTCCCACTCCACCATTCTTATACTATAGTCTTGTCATCTTGTCCTTCTTCGTCCCTTGCATTGACAGGATCACCATTCGGCTCATGGCCGTACTATCTCTGACATAGATTTAACCACAAATCTATTTGGTAATTCGGCTATTTCCATCCTTTCTCTCTCTGATAATTGAGCCCTTTGATTCTGCCCGAATCCAGGATTGAAAAACAGTATGGTATGCATAAATACCACGACTCATCAACCGACATGTTCTACGCTCCAGCATTGTATCTCAGTCTCAGACACCTTTCTGCTCCAGCATGCCTGTTGGAATGAACGCCTTCAACGCCGATGTCAATCACAACATCAAAGGTGATGTCTACAATTTACAAAGCGAAGGTAGTGATAATGTACCGGACGCCTATCCAGCGCAATCGCCTTCAGTTCCTCTTCCACCTCCGC
Source organism: Termitomyces sp. 'cryptogamus' (assembly GCA_020091625.1). NCBI lineage: Eukaryota > Fungi > Basidiomycota > Agaricomycetes > Agaricales > Lyophyllaceae > Termitomyces > Termitomyces sp. 'cryptogamus'. The sequence continues at coordinate 3,494,830 of JAGYZC010000005.1, forward strand.
TGCCCATAAGTCCTGGATTCCCCCCCCAACATGCACAGGGGGTCAGAATTGTTCCTACGTATCACGGGAGCTCATCCCTTTCGACAATGACACCTGTGAGTCAAACTCAATTCAAGTCGTCTGGAAAAGTTTTAACATATCAGTAGTATTGTAAGCTGTTAACCGTGAGTGACGTTATTTCGGATTAAATTCTGACGATTTTGACTCTTCGGATCCAACAAGAACCAGAATGTTGAAGTATTGATTGGAGCAAGAGGTTGGGTGGTTGGGGTCATCATTGGCGTGCTCAAAGCAATCGATACGGTGAGACTATTAAATAAAAACCACAATACATATTTATATCTTTACAAGGTCACAAATTGGGGATACAAGGTGGAGTACAAGTCGGGTGGTGAGACATTACAAAAAGACTTTCCAGCTTCACATGTCCGGCCTTTGGATAAAAAATGACCTATGATTTGATGAAACTACCCTTAAATCCCCCTTCTCTCATTCCACCCTTCAATATATTCTTGTCACTTTACGTACTAGAACGCACACACAGACGCATCCCTAACTCACGTTGTTACCTTATACATAACTCATAGTTAAGGTCGTACTGCGAGTAAGTACGCCTTGGTGGACTCAACAACACACGCACTCAACGTTGATCTTTTTGAGCAATAATTTCGAACTCGGTCGTCTTTGTGTGACCTTCGTCGCCCTGCTACACCCTCCCTCACTTCCTCCCAAAAAGTTATTTCTGGGACAAAAAATGCACTGCTGGCTATGGACAGTGTATACTATTGTGTCGTGTGACTCTAACATGGATCTCTTGAACCGCCTTTTGTTCATTGGACCTTTCGACCGAAGCCACGTTGAGCGGCAGCATAGTATTCCGAAAACGTTAGATCTACTTAGACCCTCGGAAAAGATAAAAGATGACGTATCCGAGAAACTAATGAACCTGCTTAAGCATTGAAAGACAGACCTCGACGCACACGTCACGAAACTCTTAGCGCGCGCTAGGCATGATCAGTCAATAAATCTTACCTCAAAATGAACCTGAGATCTGTATGCCAATAAGAATGATTCATCAAACTCAACCTTCGAGGTGAGAATCCGACCCTTGTCGCGTGAGGGGAGTCGCCGTCAGGAATCCGGCAATCGAGTACGAAGGTGCGGGCGGTGGTATCGCTTAGTGCTTACCTCCTGAGATCATTGAGCGCGACCGCGTGATCGATGTTGGACGGCTCGAGGCTCTTTGATGAAGACGGTCTGGTACGGGAGCCTGGAGAAGCGTAACCTTACAAGAGATTCATTTCAATCGGGCTTTGGGGAAGGATTCAGAGACGAGTACTGAGTCTCGAACATTGTTCACCAAACACTACTCGTGAAAAGATCGAATGAGGAGAAAGATGAAACAATATTATATGGTATAAGATTACATACCTACTGTCCACGGGCTAAACGGAGCTTGGAGGGTAGCTGTCGATAAATGTGGCTCCAATAACTTTTGTTAACACTTGTACTACCTACCCCATGAAGCAGTTGAAGCCGTAGTCTGTTGAGGTATCTCAAGCTAGAGTTGAATCTAGATAACTTTCGAGTGCAGACGTTAACGGCAGAACGACTAGAAAATATATATAAGGGAAAGATGGGAAATAACAAGCATATGCATATATACCTGCCGGTAAATTTCATTGAATTGTGAGACAGGAAGAAGCCGAGCAATCACAAACTTGCGATCAACCTCAGCGGTGTGGTCGCACAGGTTAGTTCTCATACATTTACACTCTTCTTTGATACCCAATCCGCTAGCCTTACCTTTTCCATATACCTCCCTCCCTTTTCGCGCTGTTGCTGGACTGCAAGCGCTGGTGCTGCTTCAGTTCGCGTCAAGACTCTAATTTTCAATCAAATCCAACCATTTCCAACGCCTTACAGATAACGACTACAAGACTTCATATTTACCGTCCTTCGAACGATTATCATGTCTTATCAGGAACCTACATCGCCGGGAGGGATGTCAAACCGTCGTCTCACGAATAGGAATACCAACCGTTATAGTGTCACTGCGCTGTTTAGCATGGCGGCAGAACAGGATGTGGAAGTCGAAGATGATCTGGCGAGAGGTACGCCTTTACGAATGCATCCTTTACATTTTAATCGTCTTCTAACGCGACCTAAGCCCAAAAGCGTCTTCGAGATTTGAAGGGCAAAATTTCCGCCCAGAGCAAGAAGAATTTCGTTCTTGAACGCGATGTCCGTTATCTTGATTCTCGAATCGCGCTTTTAATTCAGAACAGAATGGCATTGGACGAGGTGAGTATGTTATTCAGTCTTCATGAAGATTCTAATGTAGCTTTCGGGTTAGCAACGAGAGGTTGAGAGAACTCTTGAAGACGTTGACCCCACTGAAGGACACTACCCTGACGACCGCAGACTTCAACAATACTCTAATCTATTCTTCCTCCTACAATCTGAGCCTCGACATATTGCGGCTCTCTGTCGCCTCGTTTCACTATCTGAAATCGACACTCTTCTTCAGACTGTCATGTTTACTCTATATGGCAATCAGTATGAAAGTAGGGAAGAGCATCTCCTTCTCACTATGTTTCAATCCGTATTATCTGCACAATTCGAAACGGCTACCGAATTTGGTTCACTCCTTCGCGCCAACACTCCCGTGTCCAGGATGATGACGACATATACCCGCCGTGGCCCTGGTCAAAGCTATCTCAAGGGCGTTCTCGCCGAACGCATTAACAGTTTAATTGAACACAAGGAGCTTAATCTTGAAATCAACCCTGTCAAGGTGTGTTGCATTGTCTCATATGAACAATGTCGACTGAAGTCAAATCAGGTATACGAACAAATGATCAATCAAATAGAGGAAGAACAGGGAGTGCTTCCACCTGAGCTTCCCCGTGGAGTAGCTCCAGAAGTCGCAGCCGCGAATCTAGATGTCCAACAGATCATCACACCTCGACTGGTTATGCTCATGGAGATTGCGAATAGTTTCCTGCTCACTATAATCGACAGCATGGAAAGTGTACCTTATGGAATTAGGTGGATCTGCAAACAAATCCGGAGTCTGACTCGAGTTTGTATCATGCTTTACATTGTATGCGACTATGACCGATAGTTTTTCCAGCGTAAATACCCTGATGCAACTGACTATGCCATCTGTTCTTTGATCGGTGGTTTCTTTTTCCTTCGTTTTATCAACCCCGCCATTGTCACGCCTCAGGCGTATATGTTGGTTGAAGGTGTTCCAGCAAAGCACCCTCGACGAACGCTGACTCTTGTGGGTTCAATATTCATTTTGAAACGGCTCTTCTCATTCCTGTCGAGCAGATTGCCAAGATGCTCCAGAACCTGGCGAACAAGCCATCATATTCGAAGGAGGCCTACATGATAACACTCAACCCTTTCGTCGAGAACAATAAGGCCCGTATCAATCAGTTCCTAAATAATTTGTGTGAGGTCGGCGACTTCTATGATACGCTCGAAGTATGTGGTTGCACCTTCCATCTGCGCGCACGAGCTGACGAATGGATAGATGGACCAGTACATGGCTTTATCCAAGAAAGACCTCATGATCCACATCACCTTGAATGAGTTATATAATACACACTCCCTCATCCTGCAGCACATCGAGACTTTGGTTGGTGCTCTTTTGTCTGTTCCTATCCCTTCCTGATTTAGCCTTGGCCAGTCCCCCAGTGACAAACAACATCTACGAATTTTGACTGACGAGCTCGGTCCAGCCCCGCCTCAAGTACCTCGAAAAGAAAATAGGACTATCGAGCTTAATTTGTATAGCCGTTGGGAGACACCGATTCAAGACATCCAAAGTGCATTGATGGACTCTGTGTCATCAAGCGACATGCTCTATATGGAGACCAAGTCTATATTTGTCCAGCTCATTCGTTCCCTTCCTCACGCAGCTGAGAAACGACCATATAATCTTGCTGCCATCGCTGAACGAGCTGCGACGACGAAGGACGCCGTTCTTGTGCGCAAGGGAATCAAAGTCAAGGAAATGCTACGGGAGCTGGAGGAACTCAAAATTGTAGAGGCAGCTGATGGTTATAAATTGATGCAGGAAGAGGTGGCAGCGGAACTTGTCCATCTAGGTAATCTGCGTGAGAAGGTCGTGCTCGAGACCAAGTCCCTCGAGGCGGTGTATAAGACGATATGCGACCATAACAACTACATGCGTTCTCAGCTGGAGCAATACAAGGCGTACCTTCAGAATGTTCGCCTTACCTCGACCAAGGATAAGGGTAGCACCACGGGAGTTGGGGTTGTTACAGTCGGCGGCAAAGAAAAGAAACCCGTCAAAGCGGTTGTGCTTGGCCCCTACAGGTTTACGCATGCTCAACTGGAAAAGGAAGGCATCATTGTGGAGAGTAACGTCCCGGACAATAGGCATGTAATCTTTTATGGTCCCCGACATTATGTCCTGACTTCATTTAGGCGACCCAATATTTACTTCAACATCACCTCGCCGACGCCTGGAACATTTATTATCGCGCTCCACTATAAGGGTCGCGAGAAAGCTATTCTTGAGATGGACCTCAAGATTGATGACCTGCTTGAGAAGGTAAGAACAACCGTATTTCCAGCGATGTTCGATAAACCTAAAGATATCTGTTCACAATATCGTGTAGCAAAAAGACAACAAGCACCTTCTGGACCTGGAATATGTCCAGCTCAATGTACCTAAAGTATTAGGCCTTTTGAAGAAAGTTTTCGCCAAGCGATGACCAGAACATTTTGTTACCTTATCTTTTAAATTATACACTCTTGACCTCATTCCTTTTCCTATTTTTTGTGCTACCTATACTGTACGCGTGCCACTCTATCCTTTGTTCTTATGACCCAGGCTCGCCCTTTTTTGCTCACCTTTTCTTCAAGGATGTATCATTTCTATGTAGCTAGCCACCTCTCAGAGATGTCGCTCTCTGGAGGTTCATCAGTATTATTATTATCCTGGGGTGAAAATATTATATGACAGCAATTTATGATGATGCTGCTTAAAGTCTTTGGTAAGAACAAGCTTATCGTTGCTTGCTATTATAAGTGATGACACGTTGCCAATGCTTAGACGCTGCTGTTAGTAAATAGCAAATAAGGGTGATCTCCGATCTGTTTCGTTAGTAATGGCTTGATTCGATTATTTCAAGTTGTCCTATTTTCTTCTTCACTCTGTTTTGTTGCCTTCATTCCCTCAGTTCCTTGTATGCCTTCCTAGGCACTCGTTCGTCAGACATGTGGTCTTTGACTACGCTCCTGACCTCTCTTAGCCTCGCTATCTCAACGCAAGCCTTAATACAACCCCGTTTTGCGACACGCCCAGGCCCTATTACGCCTTCCCTACATGTCTTTTCACCACGAGACACTACGCACAACGAAACTTCTCGCACCGGTATCACGCCGGTGACATTGTCAAGCGATAAACAGTGCGTTTGGACCGTATCTAGAATCGTCTGAACCATCTGTCGATGCTTGCCATACAGGTCGTATTACGCTCTCCTCGACGTTGGTGCAATTACCTTCCGGGTTGCGCTTGATAGTGCTTCGTCTGATCTGTGGATAATCTCCTCAGACTGCTCCACGAAGACCTGCGACGCCGTACCCCGGTATCCACTGTCCTACCAAAGCCCAACTTATGTGACTACCAACGGTAACTCCACTCCTTTCATAGTCCGTTATTTGGACGGAACTGGTACGTGCTGATCCTTCGACCCTCTTTCAGAAATAATAATGAGCAATTTGAAGTGGCATCCGGCTTTGTAGCTAAAGAGAGTGTTTCATTGACTAATCTCACTGTCACGAACCAGGCGTTTGGTACATAGCCGGCCTTTGTTTTTCTACTTGTCTTACCTTGAAATCAAGGAATGGTAACCAAGTCCAATGTGACAATGGTCGACGAGACTAGTGGTATCTTAGGGCTTGGATTTCCAAGGCTGTCTTCAATTCCGTCATCCGTTACCAATGGTGAGCTTCCGTACAGCCATCGTTGTACTCCATTTGTGTCATCTGGTTCTCAGCGACACCGTTCCTCATCAAATTGGTACAACAAGGCCTTCTGGAATATCCTGTCTTTGGGCTCAGTCTGACACGGAATTCGACCGGGACGCTTTCTTTAGGTAAGCTCTACCTTCTTCAGAAACCCTATAATTCTGATCATTCTGTGAAGGCGCGGTGGATTCTTCTCTTGTCAAAAATGCAAGCCTGATCAGCTGGAACCAAGTCGTTGATTTTGCTCCTTTCGGCGCAGAAAGTAACTCTTCAAGCTATCTTCAGTGGACCATACCGATTTCTGCTGTCGCCGTGCGTGAAGGTCTTCATACCGTATGAAAAGTCTCTTAAATCTATGCGCTCGTGTCACTATAGATCAATGGGACACAGATCAAGCCATCATCAACATATCCTAACATCACGGGCAACATGTCGTTAGCCTTATTTGATCTGTGTGTATTCTCCTATTCTACTTCGAAGTAGCTCAAACTTGAGTGAGTTGTAGTGGAACACCAGGTATCTACGGACCGATTCCAGACGTGTGTAATCATAAAAGGACCTGGTCATCTTCTTGACTTTTGATCTACTTAAGGTCGCGCGGCTGTTCTCAACGATCGATGGTGCGCGGCTGGTTGAAGCCAGTAAGTGCTCCGAAATTCCCTCAGGGTGCTGATCTTACCATGATCAGCGGGCCAATGGGCAGTCCCTTGTGATACGGTTGAACCGCTGTTGTTTACATTTGGGTGACTTTATATTACATTACTATGTGGTGTTCTCTCATGTCACCTGCAGGACACAAAATTATACGCTCCAACCATCTGATTATATCATTGGTCCTGCCTCAGGTAATCCGAATCTCTGTTTATCTTGGCCCCATGGATCCCCTCCTAGCGCGGACGGCATCGACTGGCAAATAGGTATGTATGTTCTTCAGAGAAATTACCAGTCGTGAACTCCTAGTGACTGGCATACCCAGGCACAGCTTTTCTTCGAACGGTTTACTCAATCTTCAGGTATATCCGTTAACCATTCCTCTCCAGCACACGAACTCATTTTGGACTGTCTCAGTTATGGGATTAATTCAAAGGAACCTCCTCTGATCGGGCTATATCCTTTACACAATACAACGGACTCCCAAGAAACTCCTGACTCTCTCTCATCAGTATTCTCGTCTCTGTCTGCCACCATCGCCACTACTCTGCCCAACTTCCTCCTTCCTACACCAACCTATACGACGCCTCCTTATGCGTTTAACACTTCTGTTAGCCACCTTCCAAATGGGATCGCGACCTCCGGGCTCGCAACAAGCACTTATCGCCCTATCATCGGTACTCGCAGCAGTGTCAACGTCACAGTATTGCCGGGGATCACCCCGACTCCAAGCCTTGTCACTTTCATCATCACAAATTCCGTTGGTTCAGTTGTTACTACAACTTCAACTGTTGCAGAACCGTCGGTCAAGCTAGGTGTGCCTCCGGGATGGAACGCGGGTATTTTATCTCACACGACGTCGTTGATGGCTGTCTTCTTGGGATCTATAATGTCATGGTTGTTTATCAATTTTTCCAGCGCTGTTTCTGTTCTGTAACAAAAACAAGGATTGGACATCTATACCCGCCGACTATCTGACATTTTGACCACAAGGCTCATTGGACAGACTAGTATATATTGAATAGTTTATGGTTTTATCATTCCTGAAAAGTCACAGTTTGCAGCTCAGACACAACACAAACAGCTAAGAACTATGCCAATCATATATTAAATGTAGGTGCTCTTTTGATCAAGATGATGTTCTTAATGTCGTAGAATCATATCTGCTACGGAGTATCTAGTGAAAATGAGATTCGAGCTATGGAATTGGTGTGTATACTTGGCATCAGATAACATTGCTCAAGATATTAAAGTACAAGATCTATAATGAATTATAGAGTGTCCACTACACAAATGATGTTGTGAAGATTCGAGGTTCCAAACATTCAACCAATCTTAAACCTTTTGTGTGCCGCGCTGACGGGCTAATAACATTCTTGTAACGAGAAATATTATGCCTCCACAGCACACAATAATCTAAAACCAAGATTACGTCAACTGAACAAGTAGTCCCAAATAAAAAGGGTAGTGTACTGACACCTGAGAATGCAGTTGGCCTAATCCAGTTGAAGCGGTTTGTCAACAAGGCACCCTGTATTGGAGCAGAGCCAAGACAACCAAAACTTCCAATTGCCAATGCAAGACCCGTACGTGCACTGCGTATATGCTCGGTGAAAACGAATTTCGTTTACAGAAGATTCCTTACCCAGATTCTCTAGGACTGCGAGCTAATGCAGCGTAACCAGCAACAGACAAGGAAAGGCCTGAACAGTGTCTCAGCACCATCTGTCTTGTCTCGTGACCCAAGACTTACCAGCACCAGAAAAAAGGCCATACAAGATACTGACAGCAATTAGAGTAGATTTGGTGTGACTGTCAAATGTGTAAGCAGCAATTATAGACAGGAGCTTTTGACCAGGAAAGACATACACTCCAAGGACAGCCCAAATCATTGCACCAGTGAGCAGCCCACAAGGAGGTTGAAGATTCCATGGGCCAAATCGGTCTGCCAGGAAATTTCCACCAATGCGACCGAATGCACTTGCAGCATTCAAAATTGCCAGCTTGAGAGGAAAGTGTTATGTCAGTCCAGTCATACCTAGCATGATCATGAGATAGACATACAGAATAGAAGGCGATACTTTGACCAACACCGTGCTGAACGGCGTATAACTGCAAATAAAATACTGACAGAACATTTCTGGCTTTTAGTGTTTTAAAAAGGATGTCAATATACCTGGGAAATAACAGCCAAAGAGTGAGACTAGAACGCTACAGTGTAGTATCTTGTGATCAGCGAAAGAATCTACGATGATTTGATTCGCATACCCGAAAACACCTATCATGTACGGAACATCCGTCAAAAAGCTAAGAACATCGAGTGGTGGTGCCTGGGCCCGGAGATTATAAACGGCAGGATTGTTCTGCATAAGTCCATTGGCAGCAACGAGGCATCCTACAACAACCCACGCCGTCGCGCGCACTGCCTGTGCAAACCCAAGCTTAGGTATTAAGTGGCTGGGGGCAAATCAGTGTAGTCCCACAGCAAGTAGATCGATGAAGAATCACTTTAACACTATTTAATAAATACGTGGTTAGGACTCGCTCGTTAAAGGCTTTACTGGTGACTTAACTGATGGGGAAGATGACAGCTCCAATAGAGCTCCCGCTGAGGGCGAGTCCCGAGGCAAGTGCCCTACGCCGTTCAAAATGCATCACCAGGATACTGAGTGACGGCACAAAAGTCAGGCCAAGTCCGATACCCATTCCTACACCTTGAGAGAGGAAAACCTGACCGGATTATCATTCACGTTCGTCGATCACACACTAAGAACACACTTGATAATATTCTTGTTGCTTGACTAATGAAAGCATAAAGAGTCTGCCAGAAGATTCAACGTGATCTGATTGGATAGGAATGTGTAAACTCACGAGAAGCTAAAGATAACTGAGCCGGCGATGACCAGCACGCGAAAGTGACCAAGATCAAAGAGTTTGCCAGAGACAAGCCCGAGAGCGAATGGCATCGCCAGTTGTAAGCTGCCAATCCATCTGATCGACAGGCGTTGTAAGAAGTCCTTCCAGTACAATGATTAACTTACGCAATTTTGCTGGGCTGATTGTGGGACAGAAATTCTCGCGTGTAGAAATCTGGTATTGAAAAATGAGCATCACATCTCAGTATGGTGAAGCCAGCTACCTTGGTAGACACCGAAAGAGTTAAGGTAACTATGAGCATTTGTTAGCGCCAGTAAATACAACGGCTGTATTCCAACTGACCCGAATGTGGCAAACATCATGAACCATCTGGATGGAAAGAAATTCATGTTATTAGGTCTCACGCTGTAGGCGTCTAGAAGACCTACGAGCCAGCCACAGTGCTCCATGCTTTTAGTCCCCCGTCTGGAATCTCTGGTTTCAGTGGGCTCGTTCGACCGGGGAAGTCAGTTCCTGATACTGGCGAGAGAGGTTCTACTTCTTCTGGCGTGTGCATCGTGAACGGAAGGATATGTGAATGAGACCTAAGGCCTGTGGTATTGTGGTTAGAGACCTCATGTGAGCTCGCTTGAATATTTATATCATTGGTCTGATGAGGAGAAGCCCTCAAGGCGTTCGACGGGTCACAGCCTACATACATAATCGTTCTCCGATGAGAAAGGGGATATCGACTATCGAAACAAAAGAGAGCTTCTATAGGCTTCTATCGCTTCTCAAACATGAGAAAAGGAACGGATCTCCGAGAAGGCGATGAAATCAAACAAACGTTCAAGGTTTGAGCATACAGACGTTTCAGGGATATCATGTCCTGAAAGTGGATTCTATGTAAAGGCAAGCAGAAGACTGCAGGAAATTGAAGTCATACACATATCCATGGGTATGGTACGCGAGAACATCCCAATGTAGCACCAAGAAATAGATCAAAATGTTATGATCAATGCCGTCGAACGACGAGCCATAGGATTGCCACTTGGTGTCTCTACTATATTCTGAGCATTTAAGTAGTCCAGACATAGAGGAAGAGGTAGTTGTACCCCAAAAAGGACGTATAAGACATACAACTGAGAAATATGGAGGTTCTTTCGAGAACACCCAGAGGGTTGTGCCAGTAGCACGCACAAGGGTTTCAGGTAGATCATATGTTTTAGCCGTCATGGTCGATCTCGGTGATGATTGATGTAATTTCAGGGAGGATTGGTCGTCTAAAAGATACTTGGTATCAAATCAAGAGTGCGTGTCAGACGCACCTGATGGACAAACGGCAGACGGTTCATAGGCTCTCGCGAATCATCGCACGACATGGGAGAGTCCTTTTTATCGTAGGTCGTCTAAATATGTTTACCGGTACCCGTAGACTGCATATGGCCAAGGCCAAGGCGTGCCAGTTCGACTATTTGGGTAGAAATCGCAGGCCAAGCCCGGCCATCATAAACTCTTGAATATCGCCCACAAAGTAAGCCATCCTCTCAACACGTGTTCATTCTGTCGAAGTGTTTGTGTGCTCCTCGTACTTACAACAGTTTGCTCCCCATCGATATGAGATGTCGGAATCGGAATGACATGGTCAGGCTATGACGGCTGTATCATATGACTTACTCGGGATGTCACCAGGTGTCACCGCGGTGAAGCTTTGTAGCTAACTACCTCTAGTGTTTCTCGAGACCAGGTCCAAGGTAGTCAAAAAATGAAAATTGCAATCCTCACCTCGGGAGGAGATAGTGCAGGGATGAATGCTGTAGTCCGTGCGGTAGTGAAGACAGGGGTTTTGAAGTATCTTTTCAATCACTTCTTCTGCTCATCTGTGTTTCACGCGTTTCATTATGCAGGGGATGTGAGATGTGGGTTGTACGTGAGGGCTATGAGGGTCTTGTCCGAGGGAACACAGAATATACTCAAACTGATGAATCGGTCGCACCAACGCCATCGAATAATGGTCTTGTCTCCGAAGAAGGGACTCCGAGTATCGTCAACAATCTCAGGTTTGGAGACGGCAGCTTGCTGAGGGACGGGACCTGTGACTATACAGGTGGAAGGACGCTCAATGGTCGTTATATTGTGCGGGTAGGCTTTGACGATGTGCGTGGTTGGTTCGCGGAGGTAAGCTTTATACTTAGTTTTGGAGTTTTCCGGCATTAATTTAGCTATCCTAGGGTGGTACTCTCATTGGAACAGCACGGTCAAAAGCTTTCCGTACCCCTGAAGGCCGACTGACTGCTGCATATAACCTTATCAAAGAAGGCATCGATGCCCTGGTCGTTTGCGGAGGAGATGGTTCACTTACAGGTGCCGATGTCTTTAGAGCTGAATGGCCTTCCCTTATTGCAGAGCTTCTTGCACAATGTATGCCTTCACTATTTATTCTTGCACATGACTGACTGTGAAATTTATAGCTAAAATTACTGAAGCTCAAGCCAAGGAACACGCTCACCTCAAAATCGTCGGCCTCGTTGGATCTATCGACAACGATATGTCAATGACAGACATGACCATCGGTGCACCAACGGCTCTGCACCGGATCTGCGAAGCCATGGACAACATCAATTCTACAGCCATAAGCCATTCACGTGCTTTCGTTCTCGAAGTTATGGGAAGGCATTGTGGGTGGTTAGCGCTTCTCGCTGGTGTTGCGTGAGTCTCACATTTTCTACATCAGAAATAATCGCGAGTTTATGAAAATATAGCGGTGGTGCGGACTTTATTTTCATCCCGGAACGACCTCCAAAATCTATGTCCTGGGAAGACGAGATGTGTGGTGCCATTCACCGCGTAAGGACTTGTCATGCTTCAAAAGTGACATCGTATTCATTCCTGAGTAGCACCGTGAGATGGGCAAGCGCAAGACGATCGTGATTGTTGCCGAGGGTGCTATCGATATTGAACTCAACCCCATCAAGGCAGAATATGTCAAAGAAGTCCTTACAACTCGCCTTGGTCTTGATACGCGCGTGACAACCTTGGGTCATACGCAGAGAGGCGGACGACCCTGTGCTTGGGATCGTATAATGGTGAGTGTGTCAAGGATTCAATTCGCTCTGACGTTGATTCTGCTCCCAAAGCCTACGCTGCAGGGGGTAGAGGCGGTATCGGCTTTGTTAGAAGCTACGCCTAAGACGCCCTCATATATGATTGGTATCCAAGAGAATAAAATCACACGAATTCCTCTCATGGAGGCTGTTGAGATGGTATTTAGCTTCTTCGGTGCTCGGCCACATCATTGATCACCCTCCTAGACGAGGGCCGTGGCACAAGCCGTAAGTGAGAAGGATTTTGAGAAGGCTATGTCTTTGAGGGATCCCGATTTCGCTGAGAGTCTGGATGGTTTCATGGCAACTTCAGTTCTGGTAAAGGAGCCTGCTCTCCCTAAAGAGAAAGTGAGTATCGTGGATGCCATCTGTTCGTCACATTCTCAACATCAAACATTCTTAGCGTCTCCGTGTCGCTATTATGCAGTAAGTGAGATAGCATGAAGGATCCTCAATGCTAACACCATCACAGTATGGGTGCACCTGCTGGTGGAATGAATGCAGCAACTCGTGCTGCCGTTCGTTACTGTCTTCGACAAGGCCATACTCCACTCGCAGTTCAAAACGGATTCCGTGGCCTTCTCGACGACAGCATTATCGAGCTCTCCTGGCTTGGTGTCGATTCCTGGATGCCTCGAGGAGGCTCAGAGCTTGGGACCAACAGGACTCTGCCCTCAATAGATCTGGGGGCCGTTGCTTCTACCTTCCAGAAGTTTAGTTTTGATGCTCTGATGATGATTGGTGGTTTCGAGGCTTTCCATGCCCTGCTGATTTTGGAGGAAGGCAGGAAGCATTATCCTGCATTTCACATTCCAATGGTGCACCTACCTGCGACGCTCAGCAACAATGTACCCATGACCGAATTTAGTCTCGGCAGTGACACCAGCCTGAATGCGTTGGTTGATGCATGCGATGCCATTAAACAGAGTGCTAGCGCATCTAGAAATCGTGTCTTTGTTGTTGAAACGCAGGGGGGGAAGTGTGGTTACATTGCTACGATGGGAGCTTTGGCTGTAAGCGCAGAACATGTCTCTCATTTCTTTTATGATGTTCAACAATCTCGTAGACCGGCGCTTCTCTGGTATATATACCTGAGGTTGGAATCAATCTGGATATGTTGCGAAGAGATGTGAGGTTTCTTAAGACAAGGTATAGCCTTGACGAAAAGGGCAGGAACGAGGGGCGTCTTGTCTTGAGGTATGCCGTTATCATAACTACTTTAGAACTTGTTCATCTTATGTCTGCAATTCCCAGAAACGAGGCCGCTTCATCGGTTTATACCACTGAAGTGCTTACCAACATGTTCAAGGAAGAGGGTGCTCCTTTATTTGACGCTCGTTCTGCATCACTCGGACATACCCTACAAGGTGGTGTTCCTTCGCCAATAGATAGGGCGCGCGCTGTGCGGCTATCACTCAAGTCTATGTCATTTATCGAACTGCACCACTCTCTGCTCCAAACCCAGCCAGCGAAAACGAGGCAAGCATCTGGTGATAGCGCAGCTGTCATTACCATTCAGTCCCACTCTATCAAATGGGTGCCAGTGCAAGAGATGGCGAAGCATGCTGACATGAAGAACAGGAGAGGAAAGGAATCTTGGTGGCAGGCCCAGGGTGTGACAGAACTTATTGAAGCATTGGCGGGCCGTCCATCACTGAAGTAAACTGACGTTCGGAATTGGAAATGTATACGTATTCATCCTATCTTCCACAGTTCGCATTCTAGTCAGGCTACGAAGAGTCGCCATCAAGGTCAAAAGTTGTGAGGTTTGTTGAAAATGTAATCCCCCCTTTGCAAATTGTCGGCAAACCGGACCGGCTTCGTTGAATAGCAAAGACTCGTGAGAAAAGTACTGTATTTGTAGATGTTTATTGTTGAGGTTTATATTCGGGTCTCTGCGCCCTTTGACCATACAAACCTCCTTCCCTCTTGTTGGTGTTGCATTTCATTAATGATGGTCACTCTTCGACCACCTTTGCCGGAACGCCACAGAAATCACCGTATCCCCGGAATTTGTGTGTTTTTTTTTCAAGTCTTCTATTCTGTGCGGTCGATTCAACGTGCTTTTGAAATTACAGTAAAATCGGGCACGTTGCCTTCAGTCAAGTATCAGATCCTTACATGTCAGGGAAAGAATATACTTGTACGTACGCAACCGTCAATCCACACGTGTAGCCTCATATCTCAAAGGTTGGCCGATTGAAAATCGAAACACCGACTGTACGTGGCTGTTCATCGACTTTCCAAACTTCGCTCATTGTCATTACTACCTCCAGCCCACGGGACACGCTTTCATCCTTCGCCGATTCGACACGCAAGCCGTAAGCCTTACAACAATGTTTCGCACTGCCTTCCCCAATGCATCCGATAATGACGAGAGGAGCGAGCTGCAATGGGTGAAGGAGAATTATGATCTTAGCGAGAACAATGGTGGCCCTCATAATATGGAAGTGACACGGCTTGCGGGTACCTGGGTCAGCCCAGCTATAGCTAAGATGTTGGGTGAGGCATACGGTCTCGGTGAACTCATCACCGCTGTCGTGGAAGCAGCGCCAGACCCCAATGGCAATTATCGCCGATCACAGAAATCAGCGAAAGAGGCTCCTTCAACTTCAACTGTGAAGCCTACACCGGTGTCTAATGCTGCTGCGTCAACATCATCACCGAATCCGACCAAGCGCCGGAAAGAATCATCTCCTGCTCCGGCGCTTGTACCTGCGTCCCTTTCGACCTCCAAGGTCTTACCTCGCCGTTCATCACGGACAAGAAGCCCTGTTCCCCGATCAGCACCCATGGTCTTGTTAACAAGTCGGACGCCTAAAACTACGAGAACGATTCGCCGAGAAGAGACCCAGACTGTTTCAGACAGTGGATCCGAACTCATTGTGGTTGACGAGGAGACTCAGGTAGTTCAGAATGGGATCACTGGTCATGAACTGCATGACCAAGATGTTGCCGAGCAGCGAGCACTCGTAGAGAGGTTGAAGGCGGAGAGAGATGCGGCTGACAAGGAGAAGAAGGCCGTAGATGAAGATGAAGTCATGGACTCTGTTCCAGAATCTTCGACGACCGGTGTCAAACGGCCGAGGAAAGACGAGGATGAAGAGATGAAGACGATTCAATTCAGTCCCAAAGAACCTGAGGTGGAGCCTAGGCCAATTGTAACCAACCGCCGTGTCGAGCCGCAGCAAGCAGCGACGCGTCAGCTTGCATGGGGTGCAGCAGTTTTCGCCTTTGGCGTGAGCGCAGCTTCATTGTAAAGCATTTTTCTTATTCCTTGAGAGTTCTACTAACGATAAGCTTTAGCGTGTTGCCCAACCTCCTTTAACTCTTTTTATCAACTGTTCCTTTTCCATTGATTATCATCTTCATATTCTTTTTCGCTACAATGCGTGTGTCATCACCTTTCTTCCCTCGAATTCCAGCCCCCTGTACCGCTTATCTTGCGTGTTGCCCAACCTCCTTTTAACTCTTTTTATCAACTGTTCCTTTTCCATTGATTATCATCTTCATATTCTTTTTCGCTACAATGCGTGTGTCATCACCTTTCTCACCTCGAATTCCAGCCCCCTGTACCGCTTATCTTGCCTCCGTCCGGGTGACACACCGAACACTCAAACCGTTTCGCTTCCTTAAATGCTTTCAAGGTGATCGTCAGGAAGGACGGTCGCTTTAATATTCTGGTGAATCTCATCTTTGTGACTGGTCGGTCGATGTATGTAGCAAAGCTTTCCAGTACAGCAGTAGGTAAATAAACTGATTTCTGACAACATGACAATACAATGCATAGATACAACAGGTCATTAACGTGGCATGTACATACAGTCAGTTATATACACGAGTCATCACGATGGACGACAACTCTTTTAAATTATGATCATACAGAAGGACGGCATATGATTACGCCGTCCTCGGCATACAGTCCAGTGACGTATAACGCCCCGGTTATGGAGTCCTTCAACCCAGTCGAAGAGGACGAGAAGCCTGAGCCATCACTTTGGAAAAGCGTCGTAACCTCCCTCCCTGCAACTGGAGGGACTTTGCCCATCGCCGAAACGGGTGCGTTCCGATCGAAGTTAACCTTGAGTTGCAGATCCTCCTCGGGTGATTGTGTATCTATAGAGACGACCCAACTGGGCGCTGTCTGAGCCTTTCTTCCTGCGACAGCGGCCAAGGTCGGGAAGTGTGGGTGTCCAGTTACAATAAGTGCAGATCCATCGTGAGTGTAGCGAAGATTGTCGGGAGTGAACGGTACAGGCACATTTTCAATGAGGCGAGTGAGATCATTGGTCTTGGGGTCGCGCTCGTAGAATAATATCTTGCCTAAAGTGGTAGATGCGAGAGCAACCTGGGTCCCATCGTGTGATATGGCGATCCCGTTCGGGAACGGGACAAAAAGCGCGGAAAATTTATGAAATTCAATTGGAGCTCCAGAGGAGGTCGGGTTGAGAGTAACGTGCGAGACCCAGGCTAGCGGAAAAGCAAAGACAGATTCGAGGATTGGAAGAATGTGACCGACGTAGGGAAGACGTCGGGTGAAAAAGTGGTCGTTGGTCACGTAGAACGAATCAGGAGAAGTAAGCGCCAGGGCATTAGCGGAATGGAAGTAAGGTGATGCCAATGTACGAATATAGTTCGCAACTGTTGGCGAGGAGGGGTTGAGAGTAAATTGTTCAATGACTGTCCTGGCACGAGCATGATTGACTACGTATACATTTGAGGTATTTCCAGAATAGGAAGGGTATATCTCAACTCCGAGTGGGTGGAAGTCATGGCCAACAGGATATCCTCTCAATTCGATACGTTGCAGCCTGGGAGGGTCGGTGATAGTCTTGGTCTTTTCCTTCTCGTCAGGCTCGTACAACCATAAAGAGCCGAGAGGGTCTGGATTATTCAGTGGTCCCATCACCGTGTTCCAGTTTTTACGATTCGCGTCACAGCTCAAGACCAGAGCATGACTGAGAAGATTGCCCTGAGCGTCGAGACGGTCCCAGAAAGCGGCATCTTCACAGTATTTGAGGTCTGGACCTCCTTTTAGAGTTGTGCAATCGGCGTCAAAGTCTCCTTCTGCGTAATAGCCTTCTGTGAACTGGTGTTTGGTGAGTATAGTATTCTTTGCGACGCGTCCACTTCGCCACACGACAATGCTCTAAAGGTTGTGGTTAGCAGCCTTTCACCTTTTCTACTGAGCCAGCGTACGATCAATCCAGCCGCCCAAGCAAGGGTACGCGTAGTCACCATCGAAGGATGTTTATAGGTTGACACATTTAAGGAAAGTATGGTTCTTCCCGAAGAAGCCAACGAACCACGGTAATGCACATCAAGAACAAAGCTCCAAATTGACACCGGTCTCACAAGTCAAGACTTAGGCCATTTATTTACCTTCACCGAGATGCACAGACGCGTCGAGAAGCCATCCGAATATTGATAACCTGACGACGGTCCTACTAGTAGAAGATACGGACGTTGATACGGCCCGAACAAAGTATGTAAATCCAATGTTGAGACGCCAGTGATCCGAATCGCAGCGGACCCACACGACGACTGGAACTTTGGCAGCCTTATTTTATCATCAGACAAATACCAACCAGATCTCAAGCACTAACCCCTTGATGATGAACTTGTGATGAACATCGAGGTTGGTATTCATTACCCACAGTGAGCTATGTCCAAATTTGAGAATCATGAGGTCTTTTCCACAAATTGTCTGGTCTAGTGACCTAACTGCCTCCGATGCACCGCCTCGACGGATACATGACTAGGGACCCTGGAACTTCTGCAGTGAGCTCATCATTTTCATCTAGTATCATCACCATGCCTATAACTTTCTCACTCTTCAATTGACTTATCATTGCTTAACCTAGATTTCTATGGATATTTCACTTATACAATGATGTTAACTTGTGGGATTCCTTTTATAACACTTAAGGGTACAGTGGACGATTGGCAGTCTATTCTGGACCGTATCGATAGAACCGAAGAATTTGGCACCGAGCCCACAGAATGGGCGGGTATGCTTCGTGCAATCTTATCTCGATTCGTTCAAGCCTTTGTCAACATCGGGGACGATATAGAGTTCTGGGAGCGTACGATTCACGAAGAGCGCGGATCCGGAACTTACTGGCTTGGTGGATGGATAAGCGTGTTTTGTGCGTGGAATGGCAAAGGTGTTTTCTTTACGAATTCCGACCGCTCCTGGTCATTTTTACCTGAAATCCATTGGGCACGAAATTTGAATCTTGATGGACATTTGATCCCGCGAGTAGCAGAATATCCAGATGGATTTGCAGAAGTCGATGTGCGAGTCGTGGATAATGGTGGGAAGTCCTGGGACTGCAGTATACTTGCGGGTCATATTGGCATCTCCCCGACCGGTAACCAACTTGATACAATACAGATGGCACCTCAATGGTTTATGTAGATGAAAGGAGAGAAGAGTGGTCGCAGAGCACGAGGTACTGGAGTGTAGAGAAGATCGAGATATTGTTGCCATACCACATGTAGAAGAGCAATGACAGCGTTAACACAATCCCCGGACACTATATACTGACTTCTTGGAAAGCTAAACTATGTATTTGCACATGTGGGAGAAGGGATCTATGTGATTTTCGTAGTCTCATGGGTAAGCAGCTCCGGCACCTAGTAAGAGTGTTCATGTTCAGCTTACATCACAAGCCTATTGAACGCAGCAAGTCTTGATTACATGTCGGAAATCCAGGACAACATAAGATAATAAATATTCACCCGAACAGAAGTTTGACCCGAATGTACCACGTGGGGTACTAACAAATTAGTTTGGTTGCCCTTGTTCGAACCCAGTTGAGAGTAGACAAAGTCTGAGATAGACATGGATCGTCCGAAAAAGTCAAACGAGAAACATAATAGAAGGACCAGCCTCGAAATAAAAGCACCCTCTTTCCACAGAGGAACGTAAATCCAACTGGAAAAAGGTTGGAAAGAGAAGGAAGTAATTCGGGATCATTTCTCCGAACTCCTGTGTGATCGTGTGATCAGGGATCCTTCATGGATCAAACAAGCGATTCTCGTCACGAAGGAACAGTTCATGCCGCATCATTTGGTAAGGCGAGAGGGGCGAGACCATCTGAGTCGCTGGTTTCACGACGCTTCATCTATGACTCTTCCCCACCCCTACTACTTTCCTCATCAACTGCCATAAGTTGAAGTCCTTCTGTTGCTAATAGTAGTCTTGAAGCTTGCCATGTCGCATCTTGATATCGGCCAGACCTTTGGTGTGCTTCACGACTTGTTCTGTCAGGAGAACCGCAAATAACGCGTTTTCCGAATAGGCCCATTGCTTGTGGGGGCAATGTTGACTATGGGTGTCTATGGAATTACTACTCTGCAGGTCTGTTATTGCCCGCACCTGCTGTTGGCTTCTCTGACTCGGGTTCGTCAAGACGTATTTTTATTATATCTACTATCCAAGAGACAGCCACTGGCTGAAGATTTTGGTGAGTACGAGCTTCTTTTGCATCGCTCCGACTACAATTCAGTATTCAAATGTCAGGTGGCTGGGATATGGTACTGCAGCAATATCAAGCATTCTCTAGATTTTCTGATTGCTGATCTTCAGGACATTGGATACGATTCATGTGATCTTCAGTGCGTATCTTATACCGCTGATGTTTCCTTCATTACTGATATTATAGATATGCCAGTGTGCCATTCGATTTATTACTACCTTGTACGCTGTAGTCGAACTTCTCAAATTACATGGTTAATCGTCGATCTCGATAGATCAAAGGTTTTGGTAATACAAATCTACTTCAGCAGGGAACCTGGTACGTATTCTGACTCCTTCCTGGTAATAACTACTTTTTGATCTTGTCAGTCTCATAGGTCATTATTTGTGAATTCTTATGCGAGCGCTCCCGAAACTTTGATTCACCATCTTCTCATGCCAGGCCTCAATAGCTATTAATGTACGATTTCACTGTATCTTGTATTGATTATTATTGAGATGAGGTACAAGATTGTCATGGCATTTACTGTTCAATCGTAGGTCTTAGATATCGTGCAATGTAGTCAAACCCTCGTTCACGATACAGCACAGCTATTTCACTCAACGGATATATACTCGTATGTCATGATTCAGAATAGAGGGAGTGCTGCAGTTCACCTCTTGACACAGTGAGTCCCCCTCAGATGAAGTGGTGGCTTTCGGGTATCATTGTATGTCACCTTATACTTTTTCAAATCATCCGTTGATAATTTTTTTTCAATATGGCGAATGTAGGGTCTCTTTGTTCTGGCGCACTTTTGTAAGTTCGGCGTTTGTATGTCCGCGTGAATACACATCAAAGTTGTAACAAACTTCAGGTTTTGGAATGGGTAAATCTGTTTCCTCAAAATAGCTTTGACATGGCTGATGGAACCTTTTTCAGAGACTGTTGTCTACTTGTATGAATGACTTCTTGAAATATTCCCCTATACTTATCACTTGATAGTTTCATCATAAAGGATTTTTCCCGACTAAAGGAAATTAAAGTACGCCAACCCATGATTCTCTGCGTTCGCGCTAATCTGACTTGGTGAACCTTGCAGTTCATCAGTGTCTTACCCTTTGGTATCACTGCTATTCTGTCGGATGTTTTTGTTGCCACTGCTCTCTGCTTCTTACTGGCTAGTAATCACTCCGAGTTCGAGGAAACAAACTTGATAATACATAGACTCATCGTATTTGCGATCAATCGTTGTATTCTCACATCGTATGTGTAGTCAGCCTTTGACTCTAAACACTTGACTAACCTGTTGGTAGGGTTGTCGCAATAGTTGAAGTGGTTGTTGTAAGTTATGTGACTTCTTCATACCTGTTCCAACTTATCCACGCCCTCGCAGTTTACAGCGTTACCCAATTCATTTTACTCGTTTGCATTTGATTTCATCATTGGAAAAAGTACGTATCGTCTTTGACAGTCATTTAGAGTAATACGGCCTGAACGCATCCTTAGTGTACGCTAATTCATTGCTCGCAACGTTGAACTCTCGGTTGGCGCTACGAAACAAGGATTACGGAGACTCTGAGGCACGTGGAATTTCAACAAGCTTCCGCCTGGTGTCCGTGGTTTCTCAGGATGAGCCAATCAACGCTCTTCAAGTATAAAATCCATACGTGTTACATCCTCACGTACTGACCATTCATGCAGGTTCCCAGCCAAGGTAATGGAACAGAAAGTACCAGACGGCGTGTCCCATCTGAGATGGACATTGACACTAACGACTAGACAATGATCAGAACCTTCATTTCTGTGTATACTTGGTTATTGAGGAATTCGGCGCCTTTCAGATGAACTTTACGCCTATAAGGAATCATTATCATGCCAGTGTATAAGTTGTAAACTACTTTTAGAACCTACTCACGATCCGCCGGTACATTGGTCTTTATTTAGTTGAAGCTTCTGAGAGTAATAGAATACACAGCCAATGACACGCGCGGGCCGCGTGCGAGGACTCTCCAGTTCACTTCAAAGGCATGTGGCTTTTACCTTAACCATCCCATGTCCCAAGCCCCAGCAAGACTTATCTTCGCTCTTGTCCTTGTCATCAATGCTCTTCTCTGGTCTCAAAGTCGATATGCCGTTCAAAAGACTAGCCGAGTCCGAGATCATAACTTGGTGAAGCGGATATCGTTCGAAATATCCAACACGTTAGAGTCTACCACTTCCCAAGATCAGGTGAGTCCTCGCTGCTATATCTATGGACCCCTCAAATTGAATGTGATCAGTGTCTTCCCCTAGCACAACCGATCGTAACCCAATGTGCTCATGTTCAAGAGCAATGTCCCATCTCTGGAACGTCCCTCTCAATGGATTACCTTCAAGGATACTTTTGCACGAGTCTACAAGTACGACCGCTGGCATTCGTTGCTCTCACTATTTGGCTGTTCTTCCTCTTCTCGACCCTCGGCATAAGTGCATCCGACTTCTTCACTCCGAACCTCAATACGCTTGCACAAATTCTTGGTCTAGATGAGAATGTCGCTGGCGTGACATTCTTAGCCTTTGGCAATGGAAGTCCGGATCTGTTCTCAACATTTTCCTCTATGCGAGCTGGTTCGGGGAATTTGGCCATTGGGGAGCTGCTCGGCGCAGCATCTTTCATTGTCTCATTTGTAGTGGGGGCTATGTGCATTACTAACGAGTTTAAAGTCGAGAGGAGGCCGTTCCTTCGTGATGTTGGTTTCTTCACGGTGGCCGTCTCTTTCTTGTTGGTTATCCTCTGGGATAGCAGAATAGTGTCATGGGAAGCGGACCTTCTCATCGCTCTCTATATGACTTATGTCGTTGTTGTTGTTATAAGTGTTTTGTGGGATCGAAGACAGGAGAGGAGGAGGAAACTTGAGGGCCAAGGGCTATCTGGAGATGATCCTGTCCATGTTCTATATCGGGATGAAGGTGAGTTCGGTCTCAAAAGCAAGTGAAAAAGGCTTCAGTTTGACACCTCGGAAGATATTAATGAGCCTCCCATTTCCATCAATGTGACGCTCGCAACTCCAACTTTGCCCCTTCAAACATCGCCTCCGTCTAATCCACCACGCATAAACACAAATATCTCCTCGCGACCAGGTCTTCGCCTGAGCTCTCCGCGATCCAGAAGCCGCTCTCCCTCCCCTTCGCGCTTGCACGCGAAACTGCCCTCGTTTTCTCTCGTGGGCGCCCTTGAGTTTGCTCATGTCATTAATTCTCTTCAACATGAAGCTGCTGGTCCATCTTTAAGTATGTTCGACAGTCCGATCACGCCTTACGCTGGAGGACACTATCATAGTCACCCTGGATCTCGACAACTCACGCCAAGGACCTCTTTTTCCAGAGACCACGACCCATGGGATGCCCACGAGCTCAATGATCGCAGTCCCCGCCAGTCATCTCTCATATCACCGACTAATACGGAAGCACCGATGCACATGCTTGGTAGCCAGTCGAGTGATTATTTTAGCCGCTCACCAGCGCTACAACTCTCGCCACTATCTTCTAACGCAGCTATTCCATCTATAATTCGTACATCCGCTTCGCCATCGACCTCTGACGGAGACACAGACTCTGTGGACCAGCTTTTTATCCCACATACACGACAGCAGCGAATACGATATATTATTCGCCAAATCTCCCACGTTTTATTTCCCAATCTACATCACTTCCGTACGAAGCCTCTATTGAGCCAGGTAGTAGGGATACTTGCGGCACCTGCTGTTTTGCTCTTGACCTTGACACTTCCTGTTGTCGTGACTCCATACAAATTAGATGCCGTGTCGCGTGAAAAGACCTTTCGTCATAACGAGGGTCTTTTGATAGATTTTGAAGAAGAAGGAGAGGAACGAGCATTAATTGCAGAGGAGTTGGTATTAGAAGACACGCATATGATGGAGTTCAACAAGTGGCTCATGGCTGTTCAGTGCGTGCTTGCACCGCTGTTCTGTGTTGTAGTCCTATTCAGTGAGTAACGAATGGTAATTAAGTCTGGCAGCAACATTTACAAGCTCTTCCTTCCCTAGACTCATCGAGCCATCGAGTAATTTACTTGACTGCAGCGGCTGTAGGGGGTTGCATAGCGGGTGCCCTTGTACTCGTGTTTGCTGACAAAGCCAATCATCCGACAGCGAGACTAGCTCGATGCTCGATGGGCTTTATGGTCGGTATGGTATGGATTATGGCTATTGCAGATGAGATTGTCCTTGTGCTACAGGTGGGATAGTATTTCTCTCCATCTATCGCGCTCAACTTGGACATTTAGACGTTTGGATTCATCTTTGGCTTGTCCGATGCACTCATTGGTCTAACTCTCTTCGCCATGGGTAACTCCTTGGCCGATTTGGTAGCCAACATGAGCGTGGCAGTATGTATTGTTCTACAACTTCTGAATCAGTCTGACTCGATCGATTTAGAAATTTGCTCCCATCATGGGATTCTCTGCCTGCTTTGGCAGCCCGATGCTCAACATCTTACTTGGCATTGGCATATCAGGCTCATACATCACCCATCAAACGGCTGCACCTTATGAAATCTCTTACTCCAAGACGCTCTTCGTGAGCACCATCGGCCTTCTCATCCTCCTTGCTGCCACCCTCGTCTACGTTCCCTTTAACGGTTACTATCTCACCCGACGCTGGGGCATCGCACTAGTTGTCTTCTACCTCATTCTCATGGTAACCAATGTCACCGTCGAACTCAAGAGCGGATCAGTATCATAATTATTACTTGCTCAATTTCTGCTGGACTCACCATCTATTTATTTCCTCCTGGGTCTATGTTTTACCCTATGATGAGACTATATGGACTGTGATTGATTTACAATTTCTTGACTTGACCTAAGTTCACCTCTGTCCCTGGCTTTGACATTGGTTGACACGGCCTGGCATGTGTGCATGACATTGAACAAGGATGGACTGAAGAGAACCCAAACTTAATGACGCTTCGAGAAGTACGATATTATAGACAAACATTCGGTAGAAACCTCTTCCTTGTACTTGATGAGGACACTGGATGATGCATTTGATAATATTGTTGAAGGTCGAGGCCATCAAATGGTATGACAGATGTAAAACGCGCTGCCGTAAGTATGAGGCGCAGCGCCTTTCCGCAGTTCGGAGTTTGAATGTGATGAGGTCATATACCTGGGGTAGACAACTTCCTCCTGCATCTACTACAATGGCGCCTGTTAACTTCAAGCTCACTGAGCTCAATGGACTCACTCGTCGTGTCACATTTCCTGATAAACCTTCCTGGAACTCTCTTGCTGCAAAGATCGAGCTGCTTTATGGCATTCCCCTCGAGAAAGTCTCGGTATCTTATATTGATGTGGATAATGACCAGGTGACTCTGAGCTCTCAGGAGGAGCTAGATGATTTCTTTGCTACATTGCATACCAATGGTCAAGCCATCAAGTTTACAGTCCAAGACCTTCCTACTGTTCGTCTCCAGAGGACTTTGTCTCACTCATCGCGCAACCCGTCCCGAAATACTTTTGGCATTGGGGCGTTTGATATCGAAGACGACTGGCAAACCCTTCCTATGCCTCCCATTTCCGAGCTTCAAGGGCTCTTCATGCCGAATGTTTCCACTGGAAGCCAGCCACATGCCTTTCTTGAGACCCTTGACAGCGATGCAGGTACCCTTAAGAACGAGGGGACCGCCCACCACGAGAACGTCGCCTCTTCTCCAACGTCGAGCTCCAATAGCCCCGTTGTAGTATCTCTGGACAAGGGAAAGCAGAAAGCCATTCCAAATAACGATGTCTCAACCACCGGCTCCGTGCTTGGTGAAGATGCGCCTCCAAAGCCCCCGGTCCATGTGTATGTTTTCCAAACTCCTACTAAGCCAGATGTAGCCTTCGGCTCTCCTTCCCCTCCGGCCGAAAGCACTCCAAAAGTTGACACTCAGATTCTTGATATCGCCAGCAAAGACGACCCAACTGATCCTCCTCTCCCCTCCATCGATCAAGACACACATGCATCCACTTCCTTCTTTAACGACCTGTCTTCGTTCCTGACTACTTTTTCCCATGTAATCGCAGGGCATCCAGAACTTTCGGAAGGAATCCGCAATATCCTTCGCAATACATTTGACGGCACGTATTGGCACACCCATCGAGATGCTTTGTCCCAAACTGCACAGAATATTGCTCGCGACACGGAAATGGTTACGGAAGCATTGCGTAGACAAACAGAAGAGGCAACCAGACGACGTGTCGCTGACGTGCTCGAAGGCATCTTCCGAACTTTGTCGGAAACGCTTCGGTCCGCTGATGCCAACGTATCCCCGACCTTTAACCCGACGACAAACGCCCAGTTCAAGGATGAAGCAAAAGCAGATGAATCGGTTCGAGCGAACGAGGCTCCGGGTGCGTCTTGTACGCCAAACCCTCCCCGTCCGTTCGTTTCTGAACCCGACTCAAGGATGCTACAAGGACCTGGAGGTTGGAGACACCGAGGGACACCTCTTCCTCGCCCGTCTCCATTTATCCCTCCCCGCAATTCATTCGGTTCAAGATATAGCCCTCACCTTCCCGTACCCCCGCCACCTCCTACCGGAAGCTGGCGAAGGTTGGTCCCGCCACCGCCCCCGCCCCCGCCAATCCCTGGTATTCATGATCTTGGTTCTTCCCTCCGTGATCATCTTCCCCGTCCCTCCGGTCCTTTGTTCACCCCTACCGGACCTCCACCACCATCTATGGAAGCGTCGATGCCCCAGGCAAGTAAGCCGACGCCACAAGAGTTGCGGGCCCAAGTGGATGAGGCGAAAGCCAATTACAGAACATGGAAAGACAAATATCGTTTAGATCGAGAGGAACGTCGTAAGGAACGAGGGACGAAAACCCAAGGAGCCACTCCCGAATTGTAGGTCTACAGAATTTTGACTACTTGCAGGTCTCTCACTCAAGAATCTTTAGAAATAAGCCTACTGCACCTTTTCCTTTTGCGAGGCCGACAACACCTGTCATTGCTGTGCAGGGAACAAACAGTCGGCCCACCCATGAGGAGGTCGTTACCATCCGTCGTCACAACACTCATCTTGGCCACGGGCATTCTAGACGCCATGGCCACGGTCCCGAGAATAATGATCTGAGAACCCGCACAGTGAATAGGATTGCGAAGCGTCTGGCAGATGTTTGTACCAATCCTGTTTACGCAATATCTTTTTTTGACCTCATTCAACAGATGGGATTTAGTGAAAGCACGCATCCCGACTTACCTAGCAAGATCCAAGCTCAGCTCCCCTTTGATGGAGTCGTTCGAAACGATTCGGAAGACGACATTGTCACAACTCTATTGGAAGACCTTCTCGCATTGTCGCCTACTTCCCCGGTAGCTTCTGGTTCAGGAGCGAGGGAAATTCCTGGTGCCTGGTATCACTGATATAACAATATGAAATATGGTTTTATTGATTTAGTATTATGTTTGTACAATAGCCATTCTGATTTCTACATGACCGAATTGTGTACATAACGATACTTGTACCCTCTACTGGATAACAACATATCCTCCTGACACAAGCGATGCAAACCAGACTAACTTATAGCATCACGGGATGTTGTATATATTGGTCCCAATCAAGGACTTGTCAGATCTGCAACTGAGCGCTGATCTGTGATCAAGAATATCATCAATGATCATGAAGCGCTTGACGTATACGCGGAGGGCCTCTCTCTCCCGCACTCTTTCAGTCCCAAGGCCGTCGTCAAAGGATCATCTCCAAAAAAAAAAATTCTCCGTGCTTCACAGCACTCTTACCAACATCTTCTCATCTCTTCTCAGGTGAGCGCATGCCGCTCTCTCATGCATGTCCGCTATCATCTTCCTTGCAGAGAAGTGCCTTCTCTTCATGTGGACGCGCTCGCAGCAAGCACCACCACTAAACAAGTAAGATGTTCATCTCACAGCCTGTGATGGCAATGCTCCTCATATCACCACAGAACTACTTCAGATCCTGCTTATCCAAGTCAGCAGGTGTTTTCTCAATATAAGCCTCAAATAAGTCAAATTGTACGCAGAGCTCGCTCACCTTCCGTGGTCACTTTTTGTTTTCCGCAGAATCATAGCTCATCTTCTCTGTTTTCTCGTTCGCCCTTCCTAGCTCACTTATATGAAAATTCATAAAGCTTGTTACGCTTCCGCTCGTTTCATCGAACCTCGTATCTCCGATGAACCCATTTCGGTAAAATCTTGTATCTCACTTTCCCTACTTGTTTCTATAAAATCTCGTCGACAGAATAAGAACCGAAGCCGCCGTCAGCGGGAGTTTGCGCTATCTCCTGCCCATCACCCTCAGATCATCTCATGATCCTTTTCCCTTCGCGATTCAGTAAAGGTTGCTATACATGATGCTGGATTATTTTGAGACAATTTCGTAATCGAAGTTCGATATCCAATATCTAATTCTCAGCACATATGCACCCGCTCTTTTGTTAGTTGACTCCCGAGTCTACTGCGAATTCCTATCGTTGAGATGCTCAAATATAGAGCCCCTCAGCCGACTCAAACACATCTACAGCATCCTCATGAAACTGACAACATATACCATATTGCCGGCCCACTTCTTTCAGTCTGCGCGTTGCCATTTCATCGACTCTCTCAGGCGCCGACCCCTCGATCACCCCAATTCTCACTTGACCTGATCCCTGTTCCCATTGTAGCCTACGTTGGACCATGCCCATATAGGTTTCAAAGGTAGGCGTACTGACCAACAGACTGCTCACATTCGGAAGCAAGGTTCCCGAAGCGACGTCATCTAGAAGGTCATCGTGGACAGCGATACCATGCATCGAAAATGAAATAACACAAGCAAGGCTGGTCAAAAGCTCCCTCATATGAGCTGGATTGCTCTGCCATTTGGCATAGGACATCGTGAACGAGTCCACAACACATCCTGAACGCGTGATAAGATTCGATATGGGGAGAAGTTCCAAATGATCAAGAGCTGTTATCACAATTTTTTCAAGAGCTGGAGTTTGGAGCAGGGAAAATATGTGAGCTTGCTGAATAGTTATCGAAAGGGTGTGGAGATGAGGTAGTGTGGTTGATAGTTCTGAAGTGGGCGGTCCACCCGACGAGATACAGCATGAGAGGCGTCCAATGCTGCGACATTGGGATAGAATACAGCAGAGCGAGGAAATCGGAAGCGAAATTTGTTCAAGGCAAAGCTCGTTAAGTTCATTCCATACACAAGGGGATAGGAGGAGAAAAGATGGGAAAAATCCTAGAAGAGTGAAGAACTTGATTTTTTCAAGAATGAGGGGATTGTATCCCTGGCAGGATGATTTAACATAGAATTGAAGATTAAGGCGATTCAGGGCAGTGCAGCCGCATAGTATCTTGGCGAGTACATCAACGTCCTCTTCCGAATGGCAACTGATGCATAGGGAAGTAAGGTGTCCCCAAGGGATATCCATTGATAGAATCATTGGCAAAACTCCCTCGGGAACGTCGAGTTTCAGGAATTGTAGACGAGCTGCCTTTCCAAAGAACTGACCAGTCTCACCCTCGATTGATTCACCGTTGTCTACTGCCTTGCGAGAACGAAGAGAGCAAGTCAAGTCGAGAGTTACGATCCTAGATAAAGCATTAGGAGAGAGAATGCTCCAGAGGTCTACCAGCTGCGAATCATCGAGCTGCCAATGGAGCTCGTGAATGCGAGCAAGGTAAGGTACCAGAGCAGCCTTGGCTATGCCGACCGCATCCACAACGTGAACGTCGATCTTGCAAATGTCAGGTAACGTAATTAATGCGCGCTGTACCATGTCAGGCGAGGTGCAGTTGCGGGAAAGGTGCAGAGTGGCGGTTCCCCATAGCTCAAACATGGAACGGGATAGATACCTCCAGGTGCGATTTACTGTCCAAGAAAGTGAGGATAGTGAAGGTGGAATGACTGTTTGAACGATCCGACATCCTGTAATAAGGAAGAGAAAAATCTCTCGGAGGACTTCGAGTGGTAGGCGGTCATGTGGTGCTGATACAGGATGCTTAGGATGTTCCGAGGCTTCAATGATACTTTCGTTCTTGACCATAGCATGGCTGATGAGATGAGACGTGTTCTGCAGCCCCGGAGGAGGTTGTCCGCATGCAATTAATTCGTCGTGGAGGACCCCTGCGACCTTGGAGTTGCTCGCAATTCTCTCTTTCAATGAATGGTCTGTGTTCCATTTCATGGTTTGTTACTTGACAAAGAGAACCCATGTCAGTGCTGCCAGACTTTCGTCAATTCTAAGAAATACCTGTTTGTAGTGAAGACACCTAAGATAAAGTGATCGTGTTGTGGACCTTTTCCTGGATGTTTTTAAAAGAGATCCCATAGCTCCTTGCTATACACTGGTGACTCCCACCGGTACATAGATCAGAAGATGCGTGTGACATCACGCAATAATGGCAGTGGAATCCATCAACGATATGGAAGCCATCATGATGAAAGAAGGAGAGTTTGGGCCCGTTATACCCCAAGTTCTGTGAAGTCGAGATACTGATGAACATGAACATAATACAACGCGTCCAATGAGATCATCCGCTGCTTTGCATTGCGATGTCGTAGTAAACCATTTCAGCGGCGGTCAATGATCCTGGTGGGTAATTGGTGAAAAAGTCGAGGATTCTCTTCTGTTTATCCTGATCAGCATGCAACATGTACTGACAGCACCCTGTACAACCAAATACAGAGGATCTTTCAAATCTCGAGTGAAACCCTACATAGAAGACAAATCAAATGCACTAGGTGAGTATTGTATTGCATAACAAGTCTAGAAGGGCAACATTGAGAGAAATCACGCACGTCATACCTATAAGAGGCAATATCCTGATAATGATATCCAGTCTAACTGTAAGTGCGAAATGCGCTTTTCCAGTTCCAGTACTTCAATCATCAATATCACATTGAATGAGATATGCGGGTCCCGAAAATTTCACTTGAAGTCGCGAGGATGCTTGAAGATCTATACACCGTGATACCACGTTTGTGCGCTCAAGTCTTCGAGTCCAATGAACTGGAGTGGCGAGAGACCAAAAGATCATTGATTGTGCGGGAAAGTGGACTTGACAGAAGGACCCGAAGGAGGCTCTTGGTTTACCCGACGACGCACATCAATGTCATTATCGTGATATGGCTGGCCAGCGCTTGTCCATCTCTTATTCGTGTCCCTGTACATACATCAAGTGGCTCACCGAAGAGGTATACAAGGGAAAATGTTGAGATTTTTGGTAGCAACTGCTTTTTTGATGATCTAGAGTTACATAAGGTTTCATCAGAAAATTCTCATCATGATGACGGAAGAATCTGCATCCAAACCAGGAGATCACGGGAATCTTTGATCAAATGATTTTCAATCAACCGCGCCTTGATCAGGCCAGATTCAGCTGGAAGGAATTGGAACCTTGATTGGAACAAGACTACGGAGCGGGGAAATTCCTGGTGCCTGGTATCATTGATATACATAGCAATATGAAAGATGGTTTTATTGATTTAGTATGACATATATTTGTACAATAGCCATTCTGACTTCTACATGACCAGATTGTGTACATATTAATCCTTATACCCTCTACTGAATAACATATCTTTCGGACACAAGCGATGCAAGCCAGACTAGCTCATAGTAGCATGAGATATCGTATATATTAGTCCCAGTCAAGCACTTGCATGATCTGATCTGTGAACAAGAGTATCATGAAGTGCTATCTATACACAGTGCCGGATCATTGTTGCACAGTACTCATGATCAAAGTTCGATATCCAATATCAAAACCTGAATCTGCTGCGAATTCCTATCATTGAGATGCTCAAATATAGAGCTCCTCAACCGACTCAAACACATCTACAGCATCCTCATGAAACTGACAACATATACCATATTGCTGGCTCACTTCTTTCAGTCTGCGCGTCGCCATTTCATCGACTTTCTCAGGCGCCGACCCCTCAATCACGCCAATTCTCACCTGACCTGATTCCTGCTCCCATTGTAGCCTACGTTGGACCATGCCCATATAGGTGTCAAAGGTAGGCGTACTGACCAACAGACTGCTCACATTCGGAAGCAAGGTTCCCGAAGCGATGTCATCTAGAAGATCATCGTGGACAGCGATACCATGCATCGAAAATGAAATAACACAAGCAAGGCTGGTCAAAAGCTCCCTCATATAAGATGAATTGTTCTCCCATTTGGCACTGGACATTGTGAACGAGTCCACAACACATCCCGAACGCGTGATAAATTTTGATAAGGGGAGGAGTTCCAAATGATCAAGAGCTGTTATCACAATTTTTTCAAGAGCTGGAGTTTGGAGCAGGGAAAATATGTGAGCTTGCTGAAGAGTTATCGAAAGGGTGTGGAGATGAGGTAGTGTGATTGATATTTCTGAAGTGGACGGTCCACCCGACGAGATACAACATGAGAGGCGTCCAATGCTGTGACATTGGGATAGAATACAGCAAAGCGAGGAAATTGGAAGCGAAATTTGTTCGAGGCAAAGCTCGTTGAGTTCATTCCATACACAGGGGGATAGGAGGAGAAAGGATGGGAAAAATCCTAGAAGAGTGAACAATTTGATTTTTTTAAGAATGAGGGGATTGTATCCCTGGCAGGATGATTTAACATAGAATCGAAGGTCAAGGCAATTCAGGGCAGTGCAGCCGCATAGTACCTTGGCGAGTATATCAACGTCCTCTTCCGAATGGCAGCTGATGCATAGGGAAGTAAGGTGTCCCCAAGGGATATCCATTGATAGAATCATTGGCAAAGCTCCCTTGGGAACGTCGAGTTTCAGGAATCGTAGACTAGCTGCCTTTCCAAAGAACTGACCAGTCTCACCCTCGGTTGACTCACCGTTGTCTACTGCCTTGCGAGAACGAAGAGAGCAAGTCAAATCGAGAGTTACAATCTTAGATAAAGCATTGGGAGGGAGGATGCTCCAGAGGTCTACCAGCTGCGAATCATCGAGCTGCCAATGGAGCTCGTGAATGCGAGCAAGGTAAGGTACCAGAGCAGCCTTGGCTATGCCGACCGCATCCACAACGTGAACGTCGATCTTGCAAATGTCAGGTAACGTAATTAATGCGCGCTGTACCATGTCAGGCGAGGTGCAGTTGTGGGAAAGGTGCAGAGTAGCGGTTCCCCATAGCTCAAACATGGAACGGGATAGATACCTCCAGGTTTGATTTACTTGGCCTAGTGCCCAGGAAGGCGAGGATAGTGAAGGTGGAATGACTGTTCGAACGATCCGACATCCTGGAATAAGGAAGAGAAAAATCTCTCGGAGGACTTCGAGTGGTAGGCGGTCATGTGGTGCTGATACAGGATGCTTAGGATGTTCCGAGGCTTCAATGATACTTTCGTTCTTGACCATAGCACGGCTGATGTGATGAGACGTGTTCTGCAGCCCGGGAAAAGTTTGTCCGCATGCAATTAGTTCGTCGCGGAGGACCCCTGCGATTTTAGAGTTGCTCGCAGTCTTCTCCTTCAATGAATGGTCTATGTTCATGATTTGTTACTTGACAAGGAGAACCAATGTCAGTGTTGCCAAACTCTCATCGATTCTGCAAAATACCTGAGAAAAATGGAGATCACGTTTTGGACCTTTTCCTAGATGTTCCAATGCAAGTTTTCAAGAGAAACTTCACAGCTTCCATACATCGGTGACTCCCGCCGGTACAAAAATTAGAATGTGCGCGTGACATCGTGCAATAATGGCAGTGAAGTTAATCAATGATTCGAATATCATCATGGTGAAAAAAAGTGTGTGCGGGCCGTTATACCCCAAGTTCTGTGGGGTCGAAATACCAATGAATGCGAATTAAAACGAGCCCGACGAGATCATCCACTGTTTTGCGTCGCTATGTCGTAGTAAACCATTTGAGCGGCGGTCGATGATCCTGGTGGGCGACGGGCCACTGGTGAAACAATCGACAGCCAGGATTTGCTTCCGTTCATCGTGCAACACATACTTACGGAACAACAGTAAATCTTCCAAGCCTCCAGTGATCCCCTACATAAGGAGGTAAATTAAGGGCACTACGTAAGTATTGTATTGCATAACAAATCTGTATACTAATCTTCAGATTTTTCTAGAAAGGTGATATTAAATGGAATCACGTACGTGGACACCTATAAGAGGCAAGATCCTGATAATAATATCCAGGCTGCCTGTGAGTTTGAACTGCGCACTTCCAGTTCCAGTCTTTCGATCATCAATGTCACGTCAGATGAGATACCCGGTCCCGAAAATTTCTCTCGATTCGAAACGAGGGCCTTTGTCATAAGAGAAGCCTTGGTTTAAGGCCAGAATCGTTCCACACAAAGACGGGCCCATTAGTGAATAGGACTCGAAGTTGCCAAAGTCAAGTTGAGTCATTCGGGCGCAGGTGACAGTTGTATAGAACGACGAATACAAGTTATGACGACCATAATACCACGTTTGTGTGCTAGAGTCTTCGAGTTCGAAGAACTGGAGCGGCGAGATCAAAAGATCATGGGTGGTGGTGCGAGAAAGCGGACTTGACAGACGCGGAGGCACGAACCTCCACCCGATGACCTCGGACTGTTCCGTCCTGTTACATCATGGATGCCATAGCAAGCTGACACGCTTCTCAATGTCACGTCGAATGAGATACTCGATCCCGTAAATTTCTCTCAGAGTCGCAAGGAATCTTGAAGGTTTGTGCTAGTAAGGGCCCAGGTATGTCATAAGAGGAGCCTTCGTTTACGGCAGGCCAGAATCGTTCCACACAAAGACGGACCCATTAGCGAATCGGACTTGAAGTTGCCAAAGCCAAGCTGAGTCATTCGGGCGCAGGTGACAGTTGCATACGAATACAAGTTATGACGACCATAATACCACGTTTGTGTGCTAGAGTCTTCGATTTCGAAAAACTGGAGCGGCGAGATCAAAGAATCATGGGCGGTGGTGCGGGAAAGCAGACTTGACAGAAGGACTCGAAGGAGGCGCTCGATCGATCTACCCGACGATGCACATTGATATGATAGCATCATCGTGATATCGCTGGCCAGCGCTCGTCCATTTCTTATTTGTGTCCCTGCGATGTGACTGAACTGTACAAGGACGCTCTTGATTGATTGACCCGACGATGCACGTTGATATGATAGCATCATCGTGATATCGCTGGCCAGCGCTCGTCCATTCTTATTCATGTCCCACGATGTGACTGGACTGTCCGCTCGTACAGAAAGCAGAAGGCTGATCAGGGTTCGTTACACGTCGCGCGGAGGCACGAACCTCCACCCGATGACCTCGGACTGTTCCGTCCTGCTACAACATGAATGCCATAGGAAGCTGACACGCTTCTCAATGTCACGTCGAATAAAATACTCGTTCCCGAAAATTTCGCTCCGAGCCGCAAGGAATCCTCGAATTTAAAGCAAGCCAGAATCGTTCCACACAAACACGGGCCCCCATCAACGAATCGGACTTGAATGTTGCCAAAGCAAAGCCGAATCATTCGGACGCATCGAACGACGAATAACAAGTCACGACGACCATAATATGTACCCACGTTCGTGCGCTCAAGTCTTCGAGTCCAACAAAGAACCGGAGTGGCGAGATCAAAAGATCATCGATCATTGGTAGCCGGTGGTAAGGGAAAGTATGTATGTAGACTTGACAAAAAGACCGGAAGCGACGCATACTGATATGATATCATCATCGTGATAAGCTGGCCAGCGCTCGCCTATGCAATGTGGCTGGACTGTACGCACGTACACAAGGCTCATCACGGTCCATTCTACATCGCGTCTCCACCCTCCAACCCGGACCACTCCAACCAGCCCAGCCACATCACAACTCCACGATCCATACAAACCCGCTACCCTCGCTGCCTCGTTCTTTTTTCTCGCACTCACTTCCCCACTCCTCCGCACCCCACAATACCAATCTCACTCCCAGCACATCAAGGACGGCGCTGTAGTGTAGAGGTTATCACTCGAGATTTTGACCCCCCCCTCAACCCAATTCTCGAAACCCAGGTTCAAGTCCTGGCAGTGCCTTACCCCCCCTGCCCAGTCTTTTTTCTCGCACTCACTTCCCCGCTCCACTCCCCCACAAAATCCACACCACCCCTCCGCACCCCACACCACCCCTCCACACCCCACAATACAACGCACAAAACACACGGCGCTGTAGTGTAGAGGTTATCACTCGAGATTTTGACCCCCACCCAATTCTCGAAACCCAGGTTCGAGTCCTGGCAGTGCCTTTCGTCCGTGTATCAGCGTTTTTTTTTTCTCACTTCACTCAGGTTCCCGCCTAAAGTCGTACTATGATACGTAGTCATTCATACCCCCCCCCAGCTTCCAGCGGCGAAAAGACGACCAAATAATGTATATATATATATATATATATTCACGTCCGTAACGTCAAGTATGTTATATTTGTATACTACGAGAAAATAATAACGGCGCTCTATTATCGTAATGCTCGAGGGGTAGGGGGAGATACACACACGCACGCACGCACGCGAAAAAAAGGAAGAAGGAGGGAGGAAGGAAAGGAGGAAGAAGGAAGAAGAAGGGAAGAAGAACAAAAGTAATATACTACGGCTAGGCTAGTGTACATCGTCCGCGGGCACCGTGACGTCGATTATGGGAGGAATGGAATGGACAATGTATGTACGTACGTACGAATGATCGAATGATCGAATACCAAATGTACGTCTGTAGTGTGGCGTGGCGTGCGGGGTGCAGATTAAGAAAAATATGGGATCGTAGCGCATTACGGGTGTAGGGTGTGCTGAACGCGTATAATATACTGGATACTGGTTGGTTGACAGAATCAAGTGAAATGGAATGCAAGTGGGTGGGGAGGGAAACAGAAACAGAAACAGAAACACAAAAAAAAATTCATTAAGAACAAGAACAAGAAAATAAAATAAATATACCCCAAAGGCAAGCGTGGCTCAAGAACCCACAAACCAAACAATTAGGTACGAGATCGTCGTCGAAGAAAGAAGTGAAAAAAAAAGAAAAAAAAAAAGATACATGAACTCGAAGAATAACGCGGGGCGCGGGTCAAGTACCAAAAAAAACCCCAAAGTTTTCCCAACACACAACCGCGTCCGTCACACACACACTCACTCACCCCTGCTGTGCCAAAATCCTCCTCCCATGCAACGCAAGCGGCGGCGGCAATTCCCTCTCCTTATCCTTCTCCCTCTCAAACGAAGCAGGCGGCATCGTCGTCAGCGCAGGCCTCGCAGCATACCCCGCCTGCGTCGCATCATTCACTCCGGCGCCCTGTCCCTGCGGCGGAGGACTCGGCTCATCCCTCAACGAAACCGCTATGCGCAAGCGGCGACGGCACGCTATAAAACTGATGCCCATGCGGATGCGGATGCGCCGGTGCGCCCGGCGCCGCATAATGCACGAACCCCATCGGCGGGCTCGGGGACGGCGTGAGCTTGAGCCCAGCCTTTGTATCATCGATCGAAGCGTGGTGGTACAGCTCGCCCGACGCGCCGACGGTGCCGGGTGGGAGACGCACGGGCATGGATGAGGAGGACGAGGAGGCGGGCGCAGAGGCGGGTGTGCAGGGGAGGTACGGAGGTGTAGACGAGGCCTCGCGTTTGGTTATGCCCCCGCCTGCGACGGTGGGTGGTGGTTTGTCTTTGCGCCGGCGCTGGGATGGGGCCTGGCCTTCTTTTTTGGCACGGGAACGGGCATAGCGGAGACCGCAGCTGTAAAAGGTGGGTTTAGCGAGGTGTGACACGAGGCGTGAGGAAACGTGGGGCAGGCAGCACACGCACAAGAGGCGTGTCATGAAACATTCAAGACGGAGAAACACACTCACGCGTTACAAAGTTCCTTTTTCCCTGACGGGCCTTTTCTCCACTCAGGGCTGGTGGTGACCTTGCAACTGGAACATTTCAACACCCCATTGGGTCTGTTGCCGGCATTCCTGCCTCCGGGGATAACGTTGCCGTATCCGTCTCCGCCCTGCGCCGCGGGACTGGTGCGCCGCCTCGAAGGGGGGACGAGTGCATCGTCGGCAGGGAGAGACCTGTCGCTGGCGGCGCCGGGAGAGTACGAGTTTGAATAAGGCGATGCTGGGCGGGGGGGCAGGTCGAAGAGCGGGGTGCCCTGGGGGCCGCCCGGAGCGAACGGAGGGGGCGGGTATGAGCCGGCACGGAGGTTGCTGACTGCGGACGAGACGGGGCTTGGGCTGGCGGAGCCCCATTGCTGCTGGTAGTCGGACGAAGAGGCAGACCAGCGCTGGGGCGGGTAGGAGTACGGGGGGTAGAGGGGGGGGAGGGCATAGGGAGGGTCGTAGTAGGAGGAATATGGTAGCTGCTGCTGCATGGTGGCAGATGAGCTGACAGAGCTGCGGGGCAAGGGCGAGGAGTGGAGGTTGTGGCAAGCAAAGATGACGGATCCTAGATATAGATGTGAAAAAAGTGAGTCAAAAGTGTGACAGAGGTGAGACGAACCGTGCGGAATAAAGATGCTTTCGACCTGGCTGGCTGGGGGCATGGACTGGAGGGCCTTGTAGCGGCGTGTGCAGCTTGTTTTGGCGTCATTGGCGTCTTGGGTCGTTGCGCCAATCTGGGCGTTTTCGACGAGGCGGGCAAAGTCCTGGCCGTTCGGATGGTGGGTGCCCTGGCCGTGATCCGGGGGCCAGCTGAGGAGGAGCGGGCGGCCGTCGCGGCTGTCGAGGATCTGGAAGACACGGTTCATGGGTGCGGTGGGCACGGAATTGAAGAGATTGTGGTAGCACTGGGTGATGTGTGCGGGGCTCATGAGGGGGGTGCCGCACCAGTTGGACCAGCCGGTCTTGTTGTGCTCGTCGTTGTCTGTGGGGCTGAGGTCGACAATGGCGTGGATGAAGCAGAGAACGAGGCCCTCTGCGGCGAGGTTGATGACGATGTCGACGGCCATGTAGTTGGCGTCGAGGGCGATTTTGTCGGCGTCATGCCATGCGGGGAGGGGGCCGTCGTAGCCCAGGAGACGGCGGACCCTGGAGAGACGAGAAAAACGGACACTGGGGGCTGTCAGAGCAGAGACAGAAAAAAAAAGAACGAGGTACCGAGTGACAGAGCCGTGGAGAGTGCGGCTGTGGAGGACGCCGGCGAGATCGTTCTCGGCAGAGGCCTGCTCGTCGGGGTGGACAAAGTCGAGGAGGGACTTGCGGCAGAGAGCGTCGGCCTGGGCGTCGAGGTGGCTCTGGAGGACGGGGTCGAGATAGACAAAGCGGAGGGCGGGGTCGAGGAGGGCCCAGTCTGTTGGCGGTGAGCACGAGATCGGGCGACGATCGCAGACTCACAGCAGCGCGTCTGGCCGACGCTGGGCAGGGCGCGGGCATCGTGGGCGACGGCGAGCAGGCGGCCGGCGGGCGAGGTCATGTCGGAGCTGATCCAAGAGAAGATCCGAGACATTTCTATGCAAAAAAACATTTGGATTGCAGCTGCCGACGGCGACTTGGGCCGTGTTCAGGTGCGTTATTAACAAATCTTATTGAAGACTAGTAATGACTCCCCCCAGCACCTCGTCGACGTCGATGGCAAGTCGCTTTTTCCTGCCCGCGCCCCGTCTCATCCCCCAGCAGCACTCGACCCCAACGTCCCCGACGAGCACACCTACACGCCCATGTCCGTCCCCCGCCCTCCCTGCTGCCCCCACTCACCCCCCACAGGCACGCTGCCGCCAGCTACGGCCAGCTAGACGTCCTCGCCTTTCTCATCGCCCGCGGCGGCAACGTCGACATCACCGACGACGACGGCGACACGCCCCTCTACACCGTCGAGGACATCCCCACCGCCCGCTTCCTCGTCCAGCACGGCGCAACAATCGACCGCCGCAACGCACACGGCATCTCTGTTCGTCTCTCTTTCGACTTTCCCTCCACCACTGACTCTCCCTAGCCAATCGACCACCTCGCCGAAGACTTTCCCGACGTCGCTGCGTACCTCCAGTCCCTCCTCCAGCCGCCCACGCCCCACAACGCCCAGGCAGAGCCCGTCTCCTCCGTGGCAGACATCATGCAGCGCGCCGAGGCAGAGGGCCGCGACCCCGAAGACGAGCTCCGCGCCGCCGTCTCCCGCACCGTCGCCCAAGGCCTCATCGCCGGCGACCAGCTCACCAGCACCGCGTAGCGTAGCGTACCCTTAAATAACATCGTTTTTTAAAAAGCCTCCGACACCGATCATGATCAGATTTCGAAGCGTCCTGCACTGATCGCTTCTTGATCAGACCTCGCGTCGCGTCGCGTCCCAGTCGATCAGGGTCAGCCCCAGCGTCCTTATCAAATAAATATCCGACGCCTGCTGTAAGACTGATCGTGTATTATGACAGCATGGATGTTCTTCACGTTCTTGGACGACTCTCCATGTCCAAGTACATCCTTACTGACTGCAGAAAATACACCATCGGGGTATTGCGAGCACCGTTTTCTATGCATGCTCTTGACCAGATTCTGAATGAGATCACGCTAGTAGGTCCCAATAGGTCAGTCGCTACTCCACACAGTACCACCGAAACCTGCCCAGCAGGTGCAACACCATTCGAAAGCGCCTTACACGCATCCAAAACGTCCTCAGATAGCCATTGAACACCTTCGCTGCTCATCTAATGATCCCGTCACTCAAACAAGTTTTCCACAGCAAGGATGCTCGTATTCTCTGGACCGAGTGTTCCCACATCCTGATCATGACCAATCAGAACATACCCCGTCCGTCTCGAGGGTGGGGTACTGAAACTCTGGATACACCCACATGTATCCCCCGCGGCGCTTGAGGACAAAAATAAGGTCAGGAGGGCAAACGCAAAAGACTCCGGTGCCTTCGTGTTTTAACCAAGCGGAAGGTTCCGCGTACCCAAGCTCAAGAGGAGGAGGATCAGCAAGAAGGACAGACGGCGTAACATTAACAATAACGATCATTTCATCGATGATCCCATGATCAGTTTTCTGTAATTTGACCAACGGTTTGGAAGACGTGAGTAAAGTACAAGGCAACGTCACCATTAGCCCAATGACCGTCAATGATCGCGGCTTCTCATCCAGGGAGACTCTACCTGAGAGCCAGATAGCAGTCCAATGATATCCGACGCATATCCTCGTCTTTGAATTGGCCGACGCTAGAACTACCAAGATCTACTCTGTCAATTCTGATTCCGGAGCAGGATGGATGATGATGATGACCAGTTATCATATAGTTAGTGCATGATAACTTCAAGCCTCGTCGATCTCACAAGAGGACGACCCGAAACACCAGGTAAGAGGTGGCATAATATTGCACCTTCTCACCATTCACGATGCTTCCGATGTTAGAAAACAACGTATCAATCATACAGGGCCCTTCCGAGGTAATACGATCCATGGTTTGACGAACCCCGTGAGCTGTTTAACCGTAGTGGACCATCCCGTCCATCAACAGCAACAGCATGGCTAAAAGACTGACACTCAGCCTGTGCCTGTGCCTGTATAATCAAGGTCGGTCACTAGCGCTGATAATATCGAAACCTCGAAACCTACACACTTGCCTTGACCTTGCACCGATTGAACAGAGCTTCGGCCGTTAGAGTCCGCGCAAGAGATACAGGGAGAGGGAGAAATGAAAGAACATATCGTTCTTGAGTTTGAGTTTCTGGGTCATCGAAAGCGCCCATGTCATTCTTGCGAAGATAGAAGAAAAAAAGTCGTCCTCGTATGTCCTTTATGGCCTTTGATTTTCTTCGGTGCGATAAGAGCGTTGCTGTTTAATTTTTGAAAGAGCGAAATGATCTGACGAGCATGGAGGGGGGGGGGGTGTCATTTTCCTCGAAGGACACACGATTTCGACCGACATACTTGTACAAATGTCCCAGATTTTTTCAAAGTCTCTTGATGTTCGTGCTTCATCGACGCAACGGAGAAAAATCAAAATCCCTGTATAAGAGGCAAGCACGCAAATGATTCTAGAGAGCCAAGGTCATTTTCGACAGTGTTCTTTACGGAATCTGGACACAGTCGGGAGAGGAGTCGGGCAGCAGTGTCATAGTCGTGAAGGGGTTCGGATAGGTCGTCCGTTGTATTAGCGGGAAGACGTTGAAGCCTGTAAGTGATAGGACAAGAACAAGAACAACGCGTATGATGCAATTAACAATTATGATCGTGACAATCAAAGCAGCTTCTTTGATCGCCATCAATGGTAGCTCCGAGATCAGGCCGAGATTTGATAGAGCTTCGTCGCAGAAAGACAGAATTCTGACTGTATCCTGAAGCAGACTAGCGGCGAAAGCTTAGTCGACAGCAAATTGGTCGAGTGTGGGGTTTGCTCGATATACTGATGGCAAGGCGGCCACCTTCGATGAGCCTCTCGCATATCTTGCGGCCGATTTCTGGTCAAGTTCCTGCTGGTCATCGAGACACATATCAACCAAAATTCACCAGATTGGAACGATATATGTCTGGCGCGCTCTCCGCCCTTTTCAGATTCGCTCGCAGCTTCGGAAAGCGGGAACTACTTGAAAACAGAGAAGCTAGATTAGTGTCCTGCTGGATTGACTCCAGTCAAGAGTTGCTCCAGTCGTCTTTCCATTTGACAATAAGGTGGACAAATTTCAACGACATGTGATTCTAGGCGCTTCATCACCATCAAATGTCCTTGTTTACACGTCAACTAAATCCTCGGATGATCTCCAGTGGTTTAATTTTGGTGTGAATGCACCATTTCTGTTTCCAGATGAACCTTTTGATCCGGACTTGAGGTTTCGACTGCATTTGGAAGGAGGCGGACTTCTTACTTTTGCGCTGCAAGTGAAGTATAGGGCACAAGGGAATGCATTGACAAGGAAAAAAGAGATGATACCAGCCATCAAGAGTATCAACCCCACCAAATTCTGGAAAAATGTACGCATGCAAATCATGATCCTCAAGTTCCTTGCAATTGTATTAATACAACTTGTTGCAGATCAAAGGGGAGGCTTCTTCCCCTAAATCGAATCCAATCTTCATATTTACACCCTGAATGCGTTGGATAGACTCGAAAACAGATTCGATTCCAAACGCGAAGGTTATCATAGCCTTTTTTGTGGTCTCTTTGCCTATCCTGCCACAGACAATGAGGCAACATGCAACAGGATTCTCAAGAAGATCACCCAAGCTGAATATGAATTCAAAGTGACAAAGGCCTAGTCCGTCTTGTAATAATGTTATATATATTAGTGGAATCAAGCAACAGTGGTTGGTCCACAGCTTTTTCAAGGAGCAAATTCCTTGAGTGACATTAGTGGAATCAGTGGCTGGTCCAATGCTTTTTCCAGGAGCAAATCCCTTGAGTGACATTTCGGACGTGCGCCACAAAATGATCTAGCTATCGAGTTTTCGTATCACTAGTTCCATCACTGTGGAGACGTGTCGTCTGATGGGTTTCCGGTATCATCCAGGCCGGTGGAATGGATCATCGGGTTGGAGAGGAAGTGGTCGACAATAATGTGCGCGTTTTTTGGAGCGGCAAGGCGGAGATGGCACTGATGGAGAGGTAGGGAGAGCAAGCAGAGGGCGATGGAGCAAGAAAGAAAGTTGCACACCCTGACAGTCCATGCCCTTGGTGTAATCGACATAATCAAACCGGTCGCTGTTCACTTCGTTTAAGGCGAGTGATGATCCGAACGACGTTCGAAAAGCTTTCGTAGTGTTGTTTTATTGGTATCTGGGTGAATATTGTGTACAAAGACGAGGGGTGGAAGGCGACGCTGGAGCTGGATATTTTTTGCCTGCTGTCTCCGTTGTCTTGGGGGTTTGGGACAGTCGGCGTCAACGCGAGTCGTTCGGTAGCATCCTGGAAAGCGTTGATCTTCGCCACTGATCGCTCTCGGTGCGACACTGGCACGTCCTTGAGCTTATCCCAATTAGGTTTCGACAGCGCACGGAACCCGAATTTCGCGGCCTCGCTGACTTCTGGATTTTGACGGTCCAGATTCTGCTGACAATTCCAGGGCCATCTTTGGAGTAGGACGGTGCCCTGAACACGGGCTGACCGGGGTTCAGGCATCTCAAAATAACCGAGGTTGACAGGATGCACGATCACCGTAATACCTCTGTATTATATAAAAATACTTTATTTTTTATACGTAGCAAATTCAGAAGGACACTCAAGACGAATGGAGGTTTTGAACGTACCACGTAAACTGTTTTGGCCTCCCAATCACGTCTACAATAAGAGAGCGGGGTATCTCCCCCTCCCCTATCTCTTTTCGGGGTGGGGAGTAGTAGGATACCACAAAGGACAAGAAGTCTTTACGGTCAGAGGGTGCATGGGACACAAAGCCGAAGTATACGATGCTGAACTGACGGGCCTAGAGAAGGCAACCACATTGGCCACCGAATATGTGAAGAGGCACAGGCAAGTAAAACATATACATATTTATGCTGACAACACGGCCGCAGTAACATCAGCATATGAGCCGAAACCAGCACCGGGCCAACT
Source organism: Termitomyces sp. 'cryptogamus' (assembly GCA_020091625.1). Classification (NCBI taxonomy): domain Eukaryota; kingdom Fungi; phylum Basidiomycota; class Agaricomycetes; order Agaricales; family Lyophyllaceae; genus Termitomyces; species Termitomyces sp. 'cryptogamus'. The sequence goes on from JAGYZC010000005.1 coordinate 3,539,360, forward strand.
CCAGATGTTCAACATAACACACACAGTTGACAAGTTCCTAGAGGAAAACGACGAACACACGATCAGCATCGAATGGTGTCCAGGACACAAAGACATCAAAGGGAACGAAAGGGCAGATGCGGAGGCCAAAGCAGGAACGGAATTGAGAGCGCAAGACCACACCACACTCACAAACGCCAAAAGAGGAGTGAAGGAAAGAGCACTCGAGAAATGGAGAGAGGAATGGCAGAAGACACCACCGGCAGGAGGATTTGCAATAGCTAACAGACTCCCTCCGAGGTGGAAGCCAAGGGAACATGTAACGCACACACCGAGGGAAGTTTTCAGCAGACTCACACAGTGCAGAACGAAACACGCGTTTTTAGGTGAGTATTACGCGAGATTTGTACCTGAGGAACACACAGGCTGCACATGCGGAGAAAGGCTCCAAACCAGGGAACACATATTACAAACATGTACGAACTATGACGAATACCGACACATACTCCGGGAAGCCGATGAACAGATGGAACTTGGGATCCTTCTAGGCACGAAGAAAGGATTGGAGGCAACGGCCAAGTTCCTGGCGAAGTCGGGAGCCTTCACCAAGACAGGCAAAAGACGAGAACAGAAAACGACACCGGAAGAAGAAGACAACGAAAATGACGAGGAAGAGGAGAGGTGGTGGAGGAGGATGGAAGGGGACAGGGAGGCAGACTTTGGTCTAGTGGAAGAGGATGACGAGGAGGGCAGGCAAGAGGAGACAAGGGAGTGAGGAGGAAGCAAGGCAGATGAAGATGGTACCACAAATGCTACAATGAAGGCGAGACGAGGAGATACACACCACGGGAGGTCACGACAACCTGCGTCCGCGAAGACTCAGGGAGAACACAGGAATCCGCAACTCCCACGACAGATGAATCCGAACTAATCACACAGATACACACCCCCTTGTTCCCCCTAGACACTGCCGCAACGTTACCTCGCACACCACAAATGCCACGTTAAACTCTGCGAGGAAAGTTCCAATACCCAACAATAGGATAAAAGCACACAAACACAACCGACATCATTACTTACTACCGGTGTAGAGTCGTACACTAGTTACTCTACCCCCGCCTCTTAGCCCTGTATAGTGGCTTGCCGGCGGTATAAACAGAATACATTCATTCATTCATTCCCCTATCTCTTTGGCGAACTTGGTATACGCCAATATCTCGCGTTTGCCAGACCATGTTGATGATGACAGCTGGAAACAAGCAGTCGCATTTGGAGCGCTTACGCGGCTCTATAGTATTACGCGGCAACTTTGAGCCCTCTTACTCTCTACCAATTAGATCAGGTGTCGAACCCAGCGCAAAGGGACAAACTCTTCATGCAGGGGTTTGTGCAGTAAAAGGCCAAAAGGCATAGAGTAGGGCGTCAAGACAGACCCATCCGTAGATCACAATAGATAGGAAGGTTTTGATTGCGCGGAGACGACGTTAATGGGCCTCGAGGCAACTGCGGCATAATTGAACCCGTACTATTTAAGTCTATCCATGCCTGCGCGAATCAAGTCCAACAAGAAGCAGAACTGTGGTCCATCATTGCACGCACGACCCCTTGAAAAGTTCAAAGAAACAGTTTTTCCTGCCAGTGGTCTCGGTTTTGAAAGGTCTACATATTGCAGCTCAACAGGCCCGACAGTCCGTCGAAATGGAAAATCTAGCTCTGCGCGCCACAACAATAGCATGGCTTGTAGAGGTGAGTTTGAATTGGACGAGGGTGTCAAGTGGATCTTTCAACTATAGTAGCCAGTTGATGAGTACATGGTCATCGGAGAGGGTGCCTTGAGCCAAATATATTTGTTGACGCGTTGTTGTGCTCAAAACTTTTATTGGATCAAGCGCCCCTTCGAGTTCACGAGCTGTAGCGCTTCTCATATCCGTAGCCAAAAACTCTTCATCATCCATTCCACATCATGTCTGCCTGGCCAACTTCCTCCGCCACCGTCTCCACCCTCCTCACACTCTCAGATATAACCACCGCCAGCGCCTCGTTCGATCCCGACTCTTCGGAATACGAAACCCCCCTGCTCCAGCTGCTCTCTGAGGCCCGATCAAAAGGATACGATTCCATCTCTCTCCCTCTGACGACGGAAAAGTGGAAAGCGCGTTGGGCGGAGATGTGTTTGCTCAAGCCGGGTAGCGATCGGGACAAGGAGATCGGCGCGGAGCAGAAGGCGGAGAGGTGGAGGTCTCGACCTGGGTTTTCCATGGATGAGGTGACACTTACGAGGCTTGGTGAATGATTTGTTCTTATGGAGAGTAAAGGGTTGGAGCTGATGCTTTGGGATAATATATTAGATGAAGCTGAGGGGTTGACGGTTATAATCTCGGACTGGCTCGAACTCGATGCAACGGACGATTGGGTCCGTCATGATGCTGAGATCGTTCGTTTTGTCTTCTGTATACGTCTTCCAAGTTGACCTTTTCTCTCATAGGCATTACAGCAAGAACTCGCATACGCCTCGTACCTCAACATCCACTCTGCGATCCTCCCTGCCCCGCGAAACCGTGACCACGTCGCTTCCTATGCTCGTATCATCAACTCATGCCTCAAAAACACGCCATATATTCACCTATCTGTCCGTTTGCCAATTTACAACCCATCTGTCCTCCATCCACCTGCATCTGCATCATCGAGCCCACTTCCGGGTACAAAAATCCCAAACTTCATCAACAGCACCCCCTCTACACCGGGGTCTGAGAAATTTTCTGTTGCACCCGAAAGTCAGCTCGATGCGACATGGGAGATGTGGGATCTCATCAGGTCGATATGCGATTACAACACGCGTTTGACACTCAGTACGTCTTCTCATATCATTCGAGATGATCTTATTCTGAGAAACCCAGCATTGGATCTCTCCCCGCCACTTCCGACAACGATCGGCGTGCTGAGCAAGTGGGCTGCCGAATCAGTGAGGAGTATACTGCTCCCTGCGTCCACATTCATTGCGAATGGAAAAGGGTACCCTGTACTCCCCAAGACGACACAGTCGTTTATTCGTGAGTGTATGATAGTATGTGCATTTTCCGGTTATTTACTATCCTTGTTCTGAGTACTCTCCTACAGCACTACCCGAATGTTATCCTCTCTGGCGTCAGCGCGGGTATGCATAGCCGCGGTGGAGAGACGGCGTACAAGCAGTATGTACACCATTTGGAGAAGACGAGTCCTGCGGTGCAGGCTGCTGAGCGGACGGGGACTGTCGAGAACTTTGCGCAGGGATACCAGGATTATTTGCAAGCCCCATTGCAGGTACGTGGCTCCCATATTCGCTTGGGACTGAATCTCATGACTGGATGTCATTGTCTAGCCTTTAATGGATAATTTGCAAAGTGTGACATACAACACGTTCGAACAGGACCCGGTCAAGTACCGGCACTACGAGGAAGTGCGTGTTGGCTGTCAGTCCTGGGTGATGATATGATGAATGATTTTTCTTAGGCTATGTATAGGGCTTTGATCGAATGGACGGGAGAGGATAGAATGTAAGGTGTCATTTAGACTGTTTTTTCAGGCCCTTCATGGATCCTCCTTAGCGTATTCTGCATAGCAGGTGCAGGCCGTGGTCCCCTCGTCGCTCGCTGCCTAAGAGCAATCGAGCGTTCCGGGCGCGAAGCCTTTGTTTACGCCGTCGAGAAAAATCCCAACGCCTACGTCACGTCAGTCCTCCTCGCACATCTATGTCGATGTAAAATCTCTGATTATGCACCGGACAGACTACAAGATAGGAAAAAGCGTGAATGGGGCAACAAGGTGCAGCTCCTTTTCGGGGATATGCGATTCCTGGATATCCCAGAGTGCGTGGATATCTTGGTGAGTGAGCTGCTGGGCTCGTTTGGCGATAATGAGTTGAGCCCGGAGTGTTTGGATGGTGCGATGAGGTTTTTGAAACGTGAGTGTGTTGCATAGTGTATGTGTGCATGTATACCTCTGACTTTGATGAATGTTAGCGAAGGGGATTTCAATCCCGTCATCCTACACTGCACATCTCGCGCCGTTATCCTCTTCAAAGCTTTTCAATGAAGCTCGAGCGGCGAAAGACCCTAAGAACTTGGAAACGCCGTATGTTGTGATGTTTCAGGCTGTGAACATTTTGAGCGGTGACGGTGGCGGCTTGAGTGGGAAGTGTGGTCCCCAGATACAAGAGTGCTGGGAGTTTGTGCATCCTCGGACAGATCCCGTACTCGACGATCGTGGTACGAGGGCTGTTTCTATCGATCTGGTATAAGAAAAAGTCACACCGGGTTTGATATAGGCCTACCAATGACGAACAGCCATAATGTTCGATCAGCGAAGCTCAAGTTCTATATACCTCATGCTGGAGTGCTACAGTGCGCAGCAGCTTTGATTGATCTGTGTGTTGACTGACAATTCTGTCAGTGGACTAGCTGGGTATTTTGAAGCTGTGAGTATTGTCTTTTTTGATTGCTGCATGGGCCGATATCATCATCCTTGAAGATACTATATGGAAACGTCGGTCTTAGCATCCACCCCCATCGTAAAGATCAGATATCGAAAGACATGCTGAGCTGGTTCCCACTATTCTTCCCGTTCAAGGTGAGAATTTTTCATTGTTGTGAAGTTATCCTGTTGAGTGACAATTACGGCATTTTAGGAGGCTCTTTATCTTCCCAGCAACTCCGAACTGCAGGTGTCTATCTGGCGTCTCACCAATGAACGTCAGGTCTGGTATGAATGGCATGCAGAATCGTTCCTGTCAAGTCCCATTGTGCAACCAGCTGAGAGCCCAGGTGCATCGTCGATCCCCACCTCACCGTCGGGTCCTGTGTTCAGCCCACTCATTGACGCGGATGATCCGCTGATTGGGCAAAAAGGTCAAGTGTTCAACGCAGCCGCTCCTGTTTATGAGACAGTGAAAATTGGCCAGACGAGCTTACACAACCCAGGGGGCCGCAGTAGTTGGATCGGGCTTTGAATGCCAAGGCCGCCTTGTCCCTCGCGGTGGGCATGGAGTAAATTTTCTGCATGTACATACATTATGATACATACATACTATATAGTAGACGATATGTTGGCATATCAACCGCTTGCCGCTTGACAGATGCTCCAATTTGGCTCCATGAAATCGTGTGCAACGGCCATCTTCGCGTCACACTGTGACGTGATATATTGAAGAATATTTCGCGGACGTTGAATTAGATTGAAACTCCGCCTTGCTCCGCTCTATGTAATCGACAAGAAGCTTAACACGTTCCTTCTTAACCTCTTCTTTTCTCTACCAACCTCCTCTTACCATATCAGTGACCCCTCTTTGTAATTATGAAGTCCTTCGTCGCTCTCGCCACTCTCCTTTCCCTTGCTCAAAGCATTGTCGCTTTGACTGTCAATACCCCGTAAATTTAGCTGCTTTCTCTCGTTGTCACCTGCTAACGGGACCATTTCTAGCTCCAACGTAGTTTCGTGCCGTCAGTACCTTCGGATTTCACTCCTATAGTAATTCCAATGCTGAACAACACCTCTAGAACCCACCCTCTTGACTTGGTCGGACGGTCAAGCACCATTTTTCCTGTCAATCATTCCTGGTCAGCATCTTGTGATGTGTTGTTGTATTGTTCTTGTTAACTCCTTTTAGGTGGGCAAGTTTCGGCTCCTGCGGTACATATACACATACTTTAGTCTCTCATGCTCTGGTGGCTGACATTATTCTCACTATCCTAGTTGAAAACGTTCCCAACTCAAAACGGAAACTCCATCACTTGGATTGTCGACCTTCCGCCTAACACCGGGATGTATGTTGCATGATTACATTCCTCACGTTACATATTGATTTGTCCTGTAGTACTATCGCTTTGAAGGATTCGACTGGTGTTCAGGCGTTCAGTGACATTGTCACGATCACTGGAACGGACACGAGGTGATTGTTCCTGTCCTATGGATCCTGGTTTTCTCTGACTTCGTATATCAGCTGCGACAATTCGAACTCGACTTCTTCTGATTTCAGTGCCGGCCCCGCTGCCACTAACTCGTAAGGCCGGTTTTCTTGTCTCTTTTTCACATGTACTGACGCCATCTCCTTTCAGGGCTGGTTCTACTGGGACCTCCACCCCCGCTGCCGCTGGCGCTACAACCAGCGGAAGCGCTGCGCCTAGTGCAGCAAACTCTCACGCTGTGAGCGCTTCTCAGACGACTCCCGCTGCCTCTGCCAGCAAGACCAGTGCTAGCACTGCCTCCTCCACGCAGTCTAACGCGGCTTCCAAATCTGATATCGGCGTGTTGGGCATGGCTGGTGTCATGGCTCTCGTTGGCCTTGTCGTTGCCTAAGAGATATATTCTTCGGGATCGTTCTTTTCTGTTGGCCTTCATATAGATCTTTCTACGTACCTGTAGTCGTTCCTTTCCTTGCATTATGGACATATACAAGCATCCTGAGCAATCTGATTTGGATTTCTTTTGAGAAAAACGCGCGCACGTGATTTGTCGCGGTCGATGTTTGTCCATGTGATGTGGAAATTGCCTAGCTCTTTGTGGCTTTTTTTGTCTTCGTGGCCGATAAGACCCATTTGACAGCTTCAGCGCTCTTGGCCAAAATCATCGGAGTTCACGCGTGATAGGTATATATCCTCAGGTCATACACCTGTTGCATCATATATCTCTCAAAACTTTTCTCCACCAGATACCCGACAATGTCCGTCAACGAGGTGGACAGTTCCGTGCTACAATCGCATACCAACGGAGACATCGGCACCACACCTATCATTCACAATGAAGTCCACGATACGTCCAATAACTTGAAGGAGAGTGTACAATCGAAGGAAGAGCTGAATGTGACGGCAGGGGAGCCGGTTGGTGAAGCCACTGAAACTAAAGTCGAAGTAAGGAGCTGTTGTTTGTCTTTCTTCAAGTACTCACCGTGACGAAAAAGACTCAGAGTCTACTTGCATCTGAGCTCGACAATGTCTCAAATATTCAAGCTCCTGCGGCAGCAATTATACCCTCGGACAGCGATACTACACTAGTCAATGGAGACACTGAAGCGCACGCGACCGACGTAGCATCATCGACATTTGAAGGTACCGAAATTGATGCTTCCAATGTAATAACGAAGGAACAGGCTCCGAACTCGACTTTCATCGAGGTTGGTTTTGGTTTGACCGATTCTTCAATAAATTGACTGGTCCCTTAGAATGATATCCCAGAACCGAAAGCCAACTCAAATCAACAACTTGCTCCAGTGCGTGCTTTTGGTTGATTTTATCCACACATCCACCAACAACTCATACTCCAGGCTGAGCAGGACGAAACTCTCACCGAGACCGCAAGGGAGAATTCTGCTGACATGGTAGTAAGTCTCGTGTAACACACTATATCGTTCCTCTGTGACATTTGGGAATTAGACTACTTCTGGGGACAGTACGCTCAATGCCACATCAATTGCTGCCGTCGATATAGTACCACCGACCATTGAAGTTTCGACAGAGGAGACCAAACCTACACACGAAGAATCGACAAATGTCCAATCTGAGCTAACTGTCATCGCAAGCACAACCGTTGTTGCCTCCGAATCCACTTTCCTCGCTGAGCCAATGCCCTTTTCCATTTCGCAAGAACCATCGCCTATTGTGGAAGTCGACTCCAAAGAAGTAGTGCCTGATGCCGTCTCAGAAGATACCAAGACTGAGGCTCTTCTCATCGAAACACCTTCTGATTCTGCGGTCCAACCCACTATTGAAGTATCATCCGCGGAACCCGGAGCATCCGGCATTTCAGCATCACAACCCACTGAAGCGAAATCCGAAGAAGCGACACAGATTGAAGCTGATTCGAACGCTACTGAAATCATGTCAGTCGCAGCTACCACTGCCGAGGTTTCTGCTAAACACCCAGCTATGGAAGTAGCTGAAGCAGCGAATGAAATTCCAGTTGTTGAAGACTCTGCTGAGGTGACGCCAGACCTCGAGGTCAATGCTGTGGAACTAGTAACCGCCGCTGTTACGCCTGAAGTTCACGAGACCTCTCGCTTTGTCGAGCCTTCGGTCGCGATCCCTCCCATCGAGGCTACGGTTGAGCCAGAGACCGTTACAGCCACACATGAGACTGAGGCCGTCGAAGAGTCGATTGTCGAGCCGAGCGAAGAGGTTGTCCATCCTGCTGTAGAACTTGTTACTGAAAGCGCGGCAGAACTTGTTCTGAGTAACCAAGTTGTGCCGAGTGAAGAGACCGTTGTTAAAGAGTCTGATGTTAAAGAAGAGTCTGTGCCCGTCGTCGATGATACGATAGTTTCTTCTGAACCACCACAACCCATCCCAACGGTCGAGGTTCAAACATCATCCGAACCGATTTCCGAGGACGCGTCTGCTCCGACTGAGGCTCCTCTTACTCCACTTGTCGAGAAAGCTTCCACCGTCGCACCTTCTGGACTTTCTAAGGCCAATGATCAGCCGACTGAGGTCGAGTTGTCTGCAGGACTCTCTGCAGACATTCCGTCTGCACATACTACCATTCAGGAAACTGCTGTCGTTGAATCTGCAACAACCGATGCAGAGGTTCATGTCTCAGCAGGACTACCTACTGAAGTTCAAGAGCCTATTTCTGATAAGAAAGAGGCCATGGCGGAGGAGGCTATTGCGGGCGAGTCCATTGTCACAGAGGGAGCAGAGCCTGCGAAGGAAGAAGTGGCGGTTGTGGATCCTCCTGTTGAGGCTGAAGCTGTGTCAGAGACTGTTCCAACTGCTGCAGAGGAGACTGAGGTCATCGAAGCTGTCGAAGCAAGCACCGTCGCAGAGGAGACCGCTTCCTCCACCGTAGAATCCATCGCTCAGAGCTCTGCGGAACCTGTTACGAGTGTTGAGGACGCACTCAATGACGGAAGTACTCCACCAGAGAATTTGATCAAGGAGGAATCTGTATCCACCGACAATGCGATAGTCTCCTCTGAACCTGTCGCCACCAAAGTTCATATATCCTCTGAAACCAGTTCTGAGGACGCTTCTACTTCAACCGAGGCTCTTGTTTCTGTGCCCGTCGAGAAGGTTTCAGTTGCTCTACCCGCTGAAATCCCCGAAGTTGTAGATAACGATCAGTCAACTGGAGTCATGTCCTCAACGGGACATTCGGCAGAAATCCCATTTGCACCTGCCATTGTCCAGGAAGCTTCAGCTACGGATTCTGCCACAGCCGACGCAGATATCCATACCTCTGATGAAGTTACCAAAGTTGAAGAGCCTGTTACAAAGCCCAGCTCTGCGGAACTTGTTACGAGTGTTGAAGATGAACACAGTGAGGGAAGTTCTCCAACGGAGACCTCGATCAAGGAGGAATCTGTATCCACCGACAATGCGATAGCCTCCTCGGAACCTGTACAGCCTGTCGCGACCAAAGTTCATATATCCTCTGATGCCATTTCTGAGAACGCTTCTACTTCAACTGAGGATCCTATCTCTGTACCCGTCGAGAAGATTCCAGTTGCTCTACCTGCTGAACTTCCCGAAGTTGTAGCCAACGGTCAATCAACTGAAGTTATGTCCTCAACGAGACATTCTGCAGAAATCCCATCCGCACCTGTCATTGTCCCAGAAGCTGCAGCTACGGATTCTGCCGCAGCCGACGCAGATATCCATACCCTTGCTGAAGTTACCAAAGTTGAAGAGCCTGTTACAAAGCCCAGCTCTGCGGAACCTGTTACGAGTGTTGAAGATGGACTCAGTGAAGGAAGTACTCCAATGGAGACCTTGATCAAGGAGGAATCTGTATCCACCGAAAGTGCGATAGTCTCCTTGGAACCTGCACAGCCTGTCGCAACCGAAATTCATATATCCTCTGATGCCATTTCTGAGAACGCTTCTACTTCAACTGAGGATCCTATCTCTCTACCCGCCGAGAAGATTCCAGTTGCTCTACCTGCTGAACTTCCCGAAGCTGTAGCTCACGATCAATCAACTGAGGTCATGTCGTCAATGGGGCTTTCTGCAGAAATCTCACCCGTACCTGCTATTGTTCAAGAGGCTGCAGTTAGCGATTCTGTCGCAGCCGACACAGACATCCATACCTCTGCTGAAGTTACCAAAGTTGAGGAGCCCGATACAAAGCCCGTCGTTCCGGAGATAGCAGAGCAAGAATCATCCGAGGCAGCGACAACCGAGACCGTCAATCCCAATGCTTCTGAGGTCGTTGCCGAGGAAGCTCCTACTGTGTTTGCACACAAGGCTGTGACGCTCATTGCCGCAGAGCACGCAGAAACAAGCGTTGAGCCTGAATCAGCCGAGAACTTGTCTGTGGTCTCGCAACAAGTCCCTGCCGCTGCCGCCTCCTCTGAAAACACTCTTCCGACCGAAGCCACCCAGGACGTAGCTCCAGTTGTGGTCGAGAAGCTACCTATCGCAACGGTTGCGGACTCACCAGCGTATGATGAAAGCGCGCCTTCCACAGAGGAAGCAATCCCTTCGCTTGAGATAGCTCCAGTCGAAGAATCTGTAGTAAAAGATGTGGATATGCCATCTGATGTAGCATCCGCTCCTGACCACACAGAGTCTACCATCGAGCAGCCCGTTTCTGCCTCTCTCCCTGTGGATCAACCTGTTAAGAATGTGATCGTCGCTACTGCTGAAACAGAAGAGCCTGCAGCGACAGCCACTTCAGAAGAACCATCGACCGTGGAGACGCTACCTGTCGTGGCAGAGGAACGGTCTGCAGAACCAAAAGAAGTTTTCGCTGAGCCGACGTTGGCTTCTGAAGAACCCATCAAAACTCCGATGGTCGAGTCTGTGACGAGTAGCGATGACAGTGTTGCTCAACCAGCACTTTTTGTAGAGAGTACTTCTGTACCCGTCGCTGATCAGGAATCTCTGGGTCCTCAAGGAGGAGACAATGACACTGAACAATCCAAGGAGGCCACTGACGAGCCCGTCCTTTCTCAGCAAGCAGACACCGAGCAACGGGAGGACGTCTCCGCTGTCGAAAAGACCCCGATCACGCCTGCAACAGTGACATTGGCCGTCGAACCAATTATAGACCCAGAACCTACTGTATCCGAGGATAATCACTCTGCCACTGAACAAAGGGAAGTCGGCTCTGCTGTAGAAGATGTTTTGTCAACTCCTGTCCCGGAAGCATCATCCGCCGAGAAGGAGGCAGCTGTCGCTGAACAAGTGCAGGCTGTCCTAGTTGAACAAGCTACAGACAACTTGGTCGAGAACATTGGTGAAAATGTTGTACAACCTGTCTCCGCATCCGTTGCAGAAGTTCTGATTCGACACGAAGAAATACCTGTACTTGTTGAAAACATTTCAACAAATCAGGACGAGGCGGCGGTTGATTTACATGACAAAGTCGAGCCGCCCAAAGATGTCTCCGTCATGGAAGGTAGCACATCAGAATACATCCCGACACTCACGTTAAATGTTCCATCGGCCGATAAAGAGCAAGTGTTGAATGCAGTTGTTGAGGGAGGTGTTGACGAACCTACGGCAGTCGAAACTGTTGTCAATTTGGTTTCTGCGGCCGACGCTGTCGTCGCTCAACAAGAAGAGATCTCTCTGATCGTTGAAGGAAGCGAAAACCTGGAGGTGACTAAATCGTGGGATCAAATCGAGCCACTCGAAAACGCTACGTCTGTCGTTGAACGTACTATTGAAGGAGCCACTCCCGCTGAAGTTCTAACGGAACCCACAAATGACACTTCTTCTGTCCCTACAATCAATACTACTGAAGAAACATCGATCGAGGAATCAACATTGTCGCAGGAGGAGGTAGAAGCTGTCATCGCCTCTGTACCCTCCGTTTCAGAGGTTCAAACTGTAGCAGGTTTGGCATTTCAATCTCGTCGTATGTTCTCTATTCAAGTGATCTCTCTAGTTAACGTCTTGGATTCAGTCGCTGAAGGAGCAGATCAGACCAAAAATGAGAATCAGGTCAGGATTTTATTCGTAAGACTGTACAATCCAAACTCATGCAAACGAGTAGAATAATGTCGAGGATAACATCGCACTTCACGCTGGGGTTGACGTTGAGCGGCCCAAGTCTCCTTGGACGCCTTCTTTCCAAGTCACCACTGTTGGTCGTGGCGTTTCGCCTGACAGACAGCAAATGGAGCCTGGTGTGACTCAGCTTGTAGTCGACCCCATCACAGAGACTTGGACAGAAACTGCAGAAGCGGAAGAATTGCAGTCAGTCAAGACAGCGCCTGCAACTAGACCAGTCATTGCCGATGAGGAAAAATTTTCGAAGCACGTCGAGCAACCTCTCGTCTCACGTCCTCAGGTGAGTCTCAGATTCTGACAAAAGATAGACCGGAACTTATCTCATTTAGTTGGTTATCGTTGATAAATCGCCATCCGTCGAACCAGCTGAAGAAGAGGACTCATCTGAAGCACCAGTACAAGACTCTGTACATTCTTCAGCTACCCCACATCCAGATAAAGTGGGACTCGCACGTGAGCCGTCTGCGCGTCCCTGGACTCCATCATATTCTGTTCACTCGCAAGGTAGTCCCCTTCCCACTCAAGCCAATTTTGCTGAGGAGCCTCTGCTTCATGACGAAGAATCGTTTGTCGATAATGAAAATGAAGCAGCTGAATTGGAGGAGATAAAATTCGCAGAAAATGAAGACGTTCCTGTAATCGTTTCTAGTGCTCCTCTTGATCAACAAGCGCAGAGTCAGGAATTCTCCGCAACCACTTCTAACAAGGAACAAGCTGCTGCGGAAGTTGCGCCTCCTCTGACTACTGATGTGGAATCCAAGCACCTTCTAGCTACTGATGTGGAAACCAAGCACCCTCTTGAATCTACAGTCCCCTCCGCTCAAGCCTCTCTCGACTCCGTTCACACGGAAGTAAGCGATTCGTCCGAAGCGATTGCTGCCAGCTTGGAACACAACAACCAAACGCATGTACTCGAAAAAGAGGATGATCTCAATAATAGTCTTGCCGAGACTGCTGCGTCAGTCACAGATACTGAAGCTTCCCGATCAATCTTGGACGCCGGCAAAGAAAAAGAGGTTTCAGCGGTAAGTTCATTTCTTGACCCTTGGTTCTGATGTTGACGCCTTGTAGCTCTGTGTTTCTTCTGAACATATCTCGGAAGAGCTAGTCCCTGATGTCGAAGAGAGGACAGCATCTCCTCGGGGAACATCTTATTCAGTTATTGTTCAAGGCACGCCGGTTCAGGAACGCCCGAACCCTCGTGACAAAGCAGCTGCAATTACTGAAACTGACGTGACAACAACAGAAGATGTTGAATCGGAAGCTCCTGTTGTTGGAGCTCCACCTGCTTCGGCCGAAAATGTGGCAGAGACCGAGGTTCTTGTTTCAATTCGTGTTACTGCGCATACTTATCTCATTGTGTCCCTATCTAGGTCTCTAGTGTCGAAATTGCAAAGGCTGAAACGGTGACAAAAGCAACAGAGGAACCGTACGAGGACTCCACAGTCAAAGAAACTTCAATTGTTCCTACTCCGTTGGTTAGTGGTGAGCTGGTCGAGGTAATCATCTGCATCAAAGTACTACCTCAGCCAAATTGCTAATTGTATCGTTATCTTGAAAACAGGAGCATCCTGTCGCAGCTATTACCGTTCCAGAATCTCTCGTAGATCTCAACAACCAGGACCTACCGAAGAGCCCACGGCTGTTCAGCCAATCAGTCGCGACCGAGAAGATTTCCTCTGCGGATAAAGCAGACTTGAATGAATTCGGGCCCTTAGCTTCACTTCCTCAACACACAACTATTGGTCAGCAGGATACAGTCCCTCAGAAGGTATCTCCTGACAACAAGACCGACGCAGACGCGGGATCGGTGGCCGTTGACACTGTCAGGACGGCCATGAACCTTGCCGTGAACCCAGCCGGTGAAGCGTTCCCTATCACTGAGCAACCTGTTGCCGAGCAGTCAAAGAAGTCAAAGTAAGTCTTCTTTCTCCAACACATACTGTGATGATGACAGATCTCATAAGATCTTCTGGTCTTCGTCTTACCACTTCGAACGAAAATGCAAGCACCGGTGGTTCTTCGGCCTCACCAGACGCCATTCCTCCCGTTACAGGTCGTTCCAGGCTGGAATCAACTGCCTCTTCACGTTTCTTCCCTGGAGCCTGGTTTTCGCCGTCGAAGACCGTGGATGAAAGTCGACCTTTCTTCGAAGTTGTTCAGGGAGAATTTACTCCCAAAAACCGCGCTATCGCCAGAGATCCCTCGATTGATGAAGGGCCCTCAATGGCCGAACAGTCTACCGCGACCCAAGGTGAGACAAATAAGGAAACCCCGCCTGCTTCCCAACAGCAGAAGAGTCGGTGGTGCGTCATCATGTGAACAATAAACAAGGAAACTCCCCTCTGTCTAAATATTTTTCGTTACGATCGTTATGCTTTCCTATCCTATTTACCCTGCATTTATTGTTCTGCATCTCGTACATATCTTCATATTTGGAGCTACAATTGTATATCCCTCTTAATTCGATTTATCTTGTTCTTACTGAAATGTATTGCGAAAGAACTTTCCCACAACTCGTTGGTACGAATCTTAACCATACCCATAATTTCTCGGGCGAGGTTCAGTCATTCCTCGCGCCTCAAGCTGGGCCAAACGACGTCGACTTAGATCGCAGGCAAAAGTTTAAGGCACTTTGTTGCTATATATTGATGATATCTACCTACGCTAACTAGTCGCTATAGTCGCTTCTGTTGTGATACGACGCCACACTCCCTTCTGTGTGTTTTCATTACGTAATTCTTACACCAATGGACATCCAATCGAATCATTTTACTTGTCCGTGGAATGCGTGAATCCCGCGCGGATGGCGGTCCTCAATTTGTGCATTCACTCTCTTTCCCATCTTGTCAGTCCAGGCTTAGCACATTTATAGACAACGAATACAAATTATAGGCAACGTTGAAGGTTTGCTGAATTAAAAACTTTGTTCTTAAGATAACAATAATATCAACGGATTGCGCCTACAGCGCATTATGGGCATCTAATGACTAGTCTTGGATCTTCCAGCTAGAAGCGTTTGAAGTAAACATTTAAGAGAACAAGGGGACGACGCTTCTTCTACCCGACACAGTCAGCGTAGCTCTTCACGTTTCTAGGAAGGCAGTCTGAGGTGCTCTTTGCGCTATCCACAAGAAGGGTTATCATCACCACAACATCCACCCAAGGAATGTCCTGCAAGATGATTGAAAGAGAATCCTGCCCAGATGTTTGACAATGATGAAGGGAGGTAGCTGAGGAATTGGACGCCGTACTAGCTGAAGAGGACGAAGTCTGATTCCCAGGTAGTGGCTGTTACGCCGAGCAGACTCCGCTACATGCTTCTCGTAGGCTGAGGACACTTTCACGTTTTGACGATTCATCTTCCGTCGGACCGGAAAGAGGTGCCCTTGAATGCTTAGACGGATAACGCGAGATCAGATAGGAGTAGCTAGAGGGTTCACAGCAGGCTTACACAACCACCATGGCTGGCCAAACCCAACAATACCTGGAACACTTTTTCGCGTCGTAGGCGCGGTAGAGGCTGAATCAGAGGTTGGTTCAACGTTGCGGACGACCAAAGTACGTCTTTTCACTTGCAATCAGCTTATTGTTTTAGCGGATATGGTCGCAGAGGGAATTGGACGATGCTTTTCATATCTTAGACAATGCAGTTCGGCCTCTTTGAGATATATCTACAGCGTCCCTCTCCGTTCAAAAAAAAAAGTCACATACGATACCCTTCTTATATTTCACGTTAGCGCATATAGTATCAAAGGAAAAGAAGAGCAACGAGAGCGAGTTCATCAGGATTTGGGAGCACGCGTTCTAACCTTTAGATATCATTGACAATAGTTCATTAGACCGTCTAAGCAGGCCACGGAAGTGGCGTTACCAACCACTTAGAGTACCCCTCATAATCTTTCGGTGATCCTGGCCCGTGCCGCAAAGCGTACTCGAAAGGCACTGTTACACAAGTTTGATTCATCTGTGGCGCCACTACCGCCCACAGCAGACTACCGGCCTTCCTTTTTATCTGCGTTTTTAGCGCGTTTTTGAACATTCAAGCTGTCTACTTATGCCAATAAGCCTCCTGCGATCGACGCTGTGGCCGCTTCCAAGTGCGGATGGATCAATAACGGGAAAGAAGGATTGATCTGTGGGCTATGTAGGGCCTCTCGGGTCATTTTTGGAAGAAAGCGGAATGAGTAAAGATGCTGGTGAGAAATTTCTAGCATATTCTTTACATGACTTCAAAAGTCAATGCACTCCTTGAGAAGCAATGAGTCTCACTTGTAGACGTACACAAGGACGATTATCCATGGAAGACCAGGCGATGCGTTCGTATGTTTCTGTTTTTTTAAATCTGTTCATATTGTTCTAAGATGTTTTGTGGCGACCATCTACTGTGTTCCCCTTCAGTCACCATCAACCATGTCAAGATTAATGCGACGAGTTTGGATCCTTGTCTGCGCAATATTGAAATAAAACATCCTTCGACATGTGTTGGCCATGATCCACTGCGTTACTTGTGTATGCTAAGATTGACAATAGACATCCACTCAAATCACCTCCCTTCGATCCACCTTGTCTTATCGCCGTGGAATCTAGCGCGAAAAAATCCCTCCCGATAGCGCGAGCAACATCTCAGGCGCCACCAACGAGAAAGGACAAAGGGTCTTGATTCGTTCGGAAACGGCCGCACAAATTTTGTGGAATCCCAATCTAGAAGAGGTATACAATAATGCTAGAGCGATGCTAGTGTCAAGAGGCTGCTGCAAAGATAAGAGACTAACGATATATATGTACATATATAAATATAAAAGATCCATACCTTTTTAAATTATAAATTGAATTAAAGAGCACACAAAAGCACAAGAACTTTCAAAAAATCCGAAGAACAATACAACAGAACCCACATTGAGTGCGAGAAGAACTAACAAGCTTTTCAAAAAAGGGTGATTGCGACGCTAGGAAGGACGCATGTAAACAGAAGCTATAGGACCTTACCAAGAAACAAATTGTGCCATCGGGAAGACTCAAAGGGGGAACAGCTGGGAGATCACGAACGTCGTTATCTTCTTTTTGTAGGTGAGACAAGGACATTTTAACTGAGAGAACTCGGGGGAAAATGTATTGAATAGACTGAATGTAATCACGTGATATAGCATCAGAATCAATGGGTTTTTTTCGCTGCGGTTGACAAAGAACCTGAAGTAGCGGGAATATGAAGTAGCATAGAAATGGTTAACGCTCAGCCGGACACATCGGCCGAGCTTCCTTTGGGAGCACCTCTACCCACCGGGACTCTTCCCTCCTTTCCACTTCCTGCCCTTCCTAATGCTCCCTCCAAGTTTGTCCTCGCTTTGCAAGGCCTCGACCAAGCTCTAGTAGATGCTGAACTCGTGAACCCTGCGAACTCACTGTCCATACCAGATGGACCAAATGACGGTGGTACACATTTGAGTGAAAGAATGAGAAAACGGTTACAAGGCTTGGGTATCACAGAGCTATTCGCTGGTATTTCATGGTGTTTTGTTGCCCGCTTTATCATCTCATGCACCATCTTCAGTTCAAACGTGTCTTCTTCCTTTTTTACTCCCACGAGACCCTCTCCAAAAAGCCCTCTACCAGCCGTATAATCCTCCACGGGATATTTGTGTGTCTGCTCCTACTGGGAGTGGAAAAACATTGGCATATGTCCTGCCTATCATTGAGGTATCAATCTCTCTTACACCACTACACCGCCTTTGAATGTGAGATAGATTCTGTCAACTCGGATAGTCACTCGACTACGTGCTTTAGTTGTTCTTCCTACTCGTGATCTCGTCATGCAAGTCCGTGAAACTTTCGAAACCCTTGGAAAAGGAAGAGGTCTCCAGGTTTGATCATCACTCGTGTTTTGAATCTTTCGTCTGATCTCCATTCAGATCGGCACTGCAACTGGACAACAGTCATTCTCTCATGAACAGTCTCAGCTTATAGCAGATAGATCATCCCAGTGAGCGTGCATTTATCCAATTTTGAACACTCCATGTTTTGAGCTAACAGTTGTAGTCTTCAAGGTGGTTCCAGCAAAGTTGACATACTAATCTGCACACCAGGAAGACTGATGGATCATCTCCATGAAACACCCAACTTCTCTTTACAGCACTTGCGCTTTCTTGTATGTCATTTGCGTTTCATGATGTTTCATGAATCATTCACTGATTTTACTCCAATATAGGTCATTGATGAAGCTGATCGCCTGCTTGCACAGTCATTTCAAGACTGGTTGGCTCAGGTCCTAGCTGCTACACGTCCACCGCCGCAGACTGACGAATTCCTGTTGCCTGGTTTGCCAACATTGCCAACAGCAGATGCCGTTGCACCAGCATTTTTACATGACCTCTCATATCCGGACACTAGTGTTTTCCCGGCGGAATCAAAATTTTCTTCATGCCAGAAGCTCTTGTTTTCTGCCACGCTCACCCGTGATCCTGGTAAGATTTCAGCCTTGGAACTGCGAGACCCCAAGTACTTTATCGTACAAGAGAGCCAAAAAGAAGGGGTTCTTGACGTAGTTTTGGAAAAGTTTTCAATGCCGGCAACCTTGACAGTAAATTCATTTTCTGGGAACCTGTAATTGGGGCTGACCATAGTGGTCAGGAACACATGATCGTGTGTGAATCTTCACAAAAACCTTTGATATTCTTCCACCTTGTGCATTCCCACCAAGTCACAAATGGTCTAGTGTTCACAAAATCCGCTGAATCCACCTCCCGACTTGTACAACTCTTCGGCTTCTTTGAGAAAGCAAGAGCACAGAGCGCCGTTGCAGGCACTATCAAGGAAACTGTTCTTCGCGCCTATTCAAGTGATCTTCCTGCAAGTGAACGAAAGATCATATTGGAGAATTTCAAGGCACACAAAATTCAAATGTATGCCAGTTTCTTACTATGTTTCTACCTGACTCACACATTGGTTTGGTAGTTTGGTCTGCTCCGATCTCATCTCTCGGGGAATAGACATTAGTCATGTCTCTCATGTCGTGAGTTACGATGTGCCGGTGGATATACGTAAATACGTGCATCGAGTTGGACGGACTGCCCGTGCGGGACGTACAGGCGATGCTTGGACTTTGGTGGAGGAACAAGAGGTGAGTTGGTGTTTAAGACGAGTATAAATTGGTCTTAATGGGGATGACATCAAGGCGCGATACTTTAAGGGAATTCTCAGGGAGGCGGATCATCTAGGTAGGGTTAAGAGACTTCGTGTGGGAGAAAAAGATCTTGCGCCACTAATGCCATCTTACGAGGTTCGTCCCAGCTCCCAATGTAATTTCAGCAATTCTGACCTTTCTTACAGATAGCATTGGCGGAGTTAAAACAGGCTTATGGAAGGTAGCAGTCGCCAGTTTCTGTAGTATCCCTATCACTGTAACGAATCCTTACTCTGAGCATAGCGGTACTTTAGGATCGCTCATATAAATAAGCTGACACATATCCTACGTTTTTCACGCCTGCTATCACTAGCTTTGACGCCATGGAACTCCATAGATTCATCGGAGGATGTAGGTATCCCCTCTCAGCCGGTCTACAAAGTCAAGCCTGAGCCTTTGCCTTTGCACAACTCCGTAACATGAAACGACAGTAAGCACTGCGCGTCAACCCCCTAGCGTTCTACTCTGGCTATCTATTGCGGCGGTAGGGTTAAATCTACGGAGAGATAGTGATGATGCAGATGCTGCAGCACCAGAGATCATGGGTACCGGAAACGTTGGGATTGTTGTAGAACGCGCAACGTAATGATGGTATGCACGGTGTCCTTCTAGAACGTCGAACAGGCGCTGGGGGTATTGTGTTTCTTTGATACCAGAACATACGAACGCATCGCCTGGTCTTCCATGAACAAACGTCCTTGTTGGCATCTATTCGTGAGACTTGTGGCTTCCCAAGGAGTACACTGACTTTTGAAGTCATGATCAAGACAATAAAAATATGCTAGAGATCTCTCACCAGCATCTTTACTCATCCCGCCATTTCCAGCAATGACCCAAGAAGCCCTACATAGCCCGCAGGCCAATCTTTCTTTCTCGTTATTGATCCATCCGCATTTGGAAGCGGCTACAGCGTCGATCGCAGGAGGCTTATTGGCATGAGTAGACAGCTTAAACGTTGAAAAACGCGCTAAGAACGCAGGTAGAGAAGGCCGGTAGTCTGCTGTGGACAGTAGTGGCGCCACAGATGAATCGAACTCAGGCCAGGGTTCCCCAAATGATGAAGTTGAGTTTCTTTTCCAGCCGTCCTTTCTGTAGCTCTGCTTCCTGTTAGAATGGTTACATGGGCCGAAGGTTGGCACATTACCCGTAGATGCCGTCGTTTGATCACTCTTACTGCTGCATAGTCGAAAGGCTAAGCGTAAGTCCACGTCACATTAGCATATCTACTGCTGTCTCTCGTGGTGATGATGGTGACAGTCGATCTTTCTGTCTTTGATATGTACTTATCAAAAGTACATATAGATAACTATACGAGACATGAACGCCACAGTCCATCAAATAAACCAGTAGATATAACAAAAGCCAACGAGATAAATAGAGATGGTAGGTATCCATGATTCTGAGCCAGCTACAACGGGTCACTTTGTTCGAAGGTATGGACTGTCATTAATTCCAGCTCAGTGGCGTCCTTGCTTGGCACTTTTGCATCTCTTCGACTCCCACCTCGTATCGGGGATATACGCGCCTGATGGCAAAGATGACGGGGGCCTGATTCATATCAAATCTTGACCACGATAAGAAACTTCCGGCTTCGGTTCTGAGAGAGAAGAAATTGGCGCACAAATCCGCCTATTGTATTGTACGATAGCAATCGCTGCTTCTTGCAGGAGAAGGATGATGTGGTAGCAATGAGGGTTATCGACCTTTGGAAAGCAAATCGTGCTCTAGTTGCGCCAAAAATCCATCAGCATCAGAAGCCGGAATCTCCTTAGCTTTGCCTTTGTCACGTCCCAATTTGGTTTTCGCCTCGAGAGCAGCAAGAGGATCAAGTGGGGCTAGGGCTGGAGATGAGGAGGGTACGACCGAGGTTGAGCCCATTGATGCCGATTCCGACAATGGTTGTAACGCTGGAGAATCACTGTCAGTTCCGCCGTTGACCTTTCTACGCTTCGCATCCAGCAATTTCCGCCTCTCCTCTAGCTCCCTCTTTCTCTTTTCCATTGCCCGACTTGATCCTCCGTCACCAGCATCCTGCATACCCTCGATTTCGCCGGGTCGCACATCCATCGCGCCTAGTTCCTGCCGCATTTGTCCGGTCTCCTCTCGTGCAGCCTTGAGTTCCTCCATCTGTTTCCGCCGCGTCTCTTCGTCCCCAGAAAACTGGTAGAAAGCGGCGCCTTTGGCTCGATTCTCCCGTGATGCATCATAGTGATTATTTAATGGATTGTTTTCTTCTGCAAACTTAGCTGTGATTTCAGCAACCCGCTCAGCACTAGGTTCGTATATGGGAAAATGATTAACGGGATTGCCTAAGATTGTTGGTCAAACGGGGTTTGCATGTAGGACAAGTAGCTTACGAATGATAATATCCCTAGACAAGATTGTGAGCAGGAAAATAGCAGAAGATGGACAATAACATACTCGTCTTCATCCGGTTCGTTTACTGCCGAAGCGAAGTCTCTAGGAACTTCAGAGCGCCTCACCGTTCTGATTCGACCGAATTCGTCTTCATATTCCACCATTGGATCGTCCTTCTATGCGTCAGATACATGGTTGCCCGTTAAGGACCATCACGCACCTCTTCATTCGGTCGGGCAACCTCAACCGATTCGTCAACATCATCGCTGTCAGACTCATACTGCCCAGAACTGGGCTTTGAGTCGAACTATCAGGTATATCAGCATCCCAGCATTTCCAAGGAGGAAGCTAACTCACGTCTACTAAAAGAGCATCATATTGCCTGTCGTTTAGACCGCCCGTCTTGCCTTTTTGTAATTTATCGTAGATTTTTGCCTTGCGTTCTAATGCGGCACGCGCAGATTCCAAGGTTGGCTTGCTCACAGCCTCGAGTTCCACATCTCGAGCGGCCCGAGCTTGAAGGCCCTTGTTTTGCCTGGCCCAGACTGTGGGTTTCTAGGGAAAATCAGTCCTGAGAGTACGAAGCATGTCCCGGACAATCCGCCATACCTTGTCTGGCCGCTTTACACCTCCAATAATATATTTAGCCTTCCCAGCAGCTTTGGTCTTCGCGAATTCCTCTTCCTGTCTAGCTATCTCCGCTTTAAGGTCGAGGAAGGAGCCGACACTGACACCCTTGGCCTTGGAATTGCTCGATGGCGGCATTTGTCTCGACGAGCTGCCGGATCACCACAATCACGTTACAAGTGAAACGTTAACTCAAGAAAAGGATGGTTGATCATGACAAACAGAAAAAGGTTTACTTCTTTTTCCTTAGATAGTATTTATCATGTCCCTTGATTTCTCTGTGAATTGTGTTTCTAGGGGCTTGCAAAGGCCAAGGTTGATAAATAGTCATTGCAAAACAATCCGACCTACCTGGATCGAACAGGTGACATTGAGATAACAAGTTATCAATTCTTCCCTTACAGTCTCACGCTCTACCAACTGAGCTAAGGTCGGTTATAAAATTGTTCAACTAAAGTAAATATATCCGTAAAGATACCTTGCCAGACAAAAGCCTCTGATATTCCGTGCGATCCTTAGCTTCGACGTTCAACTTGCAGTCTCTCGTCTACGAAACCCCAAAATTCCAAACACATGTCTTCGCAATCAGCATCGCTCCATTCTCAAACACACCAAGATGCACGAAAGCGAATCACCCCTCGATGACTTGACCTACACCTACACACATATTATAATTAGGTACAAGGACTTCACGCCTGATAACAACCTCCCCGACTCACAATGCCAGCCAGACAATGACCATATTCCCAATCATAAAGTGTGTCTCTGTACTCTCGCTACAGATCCCCTGGATCCTCTCGGTGAGAATTCTCCAGCAACTCAATCTATGTTCCCACGGCTTTCCGACACGTAAATCAACCAGCTATGTGTCTTATGGAATCCTTTCCTCAGCACAAGGCGACCAGGAAACATGCACACAATGCGCTCCGTGGAATCATATGCACCGAGGCAATCCGGTAAACTCACCCGCGAACCGTTATACAAAAAATTATACACCGCTGAATGAGAAGAGTGCGGCGACTTTGGGGGCTACCTCTACATCCTTATTTGCAAATGGGTTTGCTTCCTTTGTTTGTTGCAGGATACACAATATCGACCACTGCGGTATGGTCACGCGATTCGCCTTGGCGTATACCGGCACATAATACCGGCACATATTCACCGAACCCAAGGAAAGTTCGTGCGCGCATCGCATTGGTAGACTCCCACTGCGATCGTCGCGCAGGTATCATACTGCACGAAACAATACGTATCGAGCCTGGGAGCTCAAGATCCCTTCGACGGAAAATCAGGGAATCCACAGCGTTTCATGGTAATCGTTTGGCGACTTCACAGAAGTTCTCAAGAGCTGGAATGAGGCTTTCATTTCAGGAGTCCCACTACAGCCGCCCCCACATTCCAGCCGGAAATTCCGGAGTGTAAGGGACAGTCAGACTAAATCTGCCCTGATAGTAGTATCAGCATTATCTTTGGCCTTTTCTCTGACGGTGGGCTGGCGAGTTCAAAAACACATTACAATCGAGGTCGCTGAAAAGTACTGTTCAGTTTGAGGACTTCGTTATCTGTTTCTCGCTTCGCTATGTTAGTTTCATGCTCTACTCACGCATAAACGTAGTACCTCACACCAGCCGTACAACAGCTTTCTTTACGAAGTGGCCGTAAAAATCGAAAACCTATGCAATACCTAAACCAATGTTTTGCTCATTCATTCAATTCCAGCCAGGATACCACTGGTTTTTCTCGTGATCACATCCAGGGCACTAGCTAATGTGTCAGAATGTGTGAGTCTCTGATTGTGGCGCAAACGGTGATAATGAAAGTTATTGATCAGTGAAGATTCTTGTCATGGCCAAGATCATGAATCATGCGTGGATCATGTGTCGAGACAGTGTCGATGCTGGTAATTTCTCTGTCACCGGTATATCAGACTAATACTCAAAGCATTCGGTTGAGCGCTGAAGCTGCGACTTTGTAGAGGGTGCAGTAAGGGTTAAAGAGATAAAACTCGTCTTCCTGACCCTATACTCGACGTTTGCCAATGAAAACAGATTTGAAAGTGTCGTAGTTTGTCCGACGAGTCCCATTCCAGAATATGTATGTACAAAGATCGTGTTCCAGAGATCGAACGTGGAAAGGCAGAAGAGACCATTGATCATCGTGCTAGCACGACAGATGACTCATAATCATAATCGAACAAGGGACATGGATGAGTGAGATGGAAAAATAAGGGTGCTTGAAACATAACTCCAGTCAGAACTGGAATGAATTGGGGCTAGTGGTCAATTACCATGAATAACAGTCTCTTATCCTCCAGAGACCGGGCAAATCACAGCGACTTCCTCACCCCCTTTCAATTCCATCATCTCTGGATCATCTACCATCTCTGCGTTCACACTCCATTGACTGCTCTCAAGTACCTTCCCGAGAGTGGTCTTTGGATGACGCATGGTGAGGAGTACAGCAAGCGACGAGAGAGGGAAAGGTCCATCGCCAGGGAGAGGTACGATCTCTTCAGTCAGGTTAATGGCTGTTGAGGCCGCTGCAAAATAGAGGACAGTTATGGTACGATTTGACATGGGCAATTACGATCAACTCTAGATATCGGAAACCGTGGAAATTATATACGAGTAGCAGGTTTATTTTCACGATCTTGCTTATTCAGATGAGAAACGAAATAATGCGCACTCATGGAGTTGGCGTCTAGATGGTCGCTTGTTCTATGTCTACGTCATATCCTCTAATCACAGAAACATATCTATGAGTACACCAGGCCGACCTTCTGAGTTCTGCAATCCATCTACGTGCATCATATTTCCTAATCACGAAAACATATATATCATTGCACCAGGCCTGACCTTCTGAGTTCTGCAGTCCACCATATAGGGCGTGAAGTCTTGATTCGAACTTCCTTTTCTTCAGGAACGAGATGATTCGATGTCGATACCAAACCATCAAATGACGAAGGATGACCTTCTGCAGTTATGGCCGAGAAAGTGAGCCATAGGTCGACAATCCTCATCTCAAAGTGTCAACGAACCCAGGTTCCATCGCAATCCGGATGTAGTAAGGATCGTTGAATCGATTCCAATGGGTAGTAAACCACACGTCTGACCCAGAAGGCTATGGTCGATCTCAATAACATGCTCGCCCTCGATGGATTGTTAAATTTGATCGGAGATTGCAAAAAAAGTGTAACAGCGTACTGCATCGAGCACCCAACCGACATTGTCGTCCGTGACTGCGAAGACGCGTTCTCTGGTTTTTCGTAGCTTGTGTAAGTAGGACAGAGTGTGAATTGTCTGGTCAAGACGGCCTGCCAGCCCGCCAAGAAGGACGATGTCGTATCTAACCCCAGGTTTATTGCTCTCTCTATCCTCGATGGCACTCACACACTTCATGAGGTCGGTTGAGTCCTGGTCTGCATCATGTACCACTGGGACGCCCTATGTGAACGATATATCAATGAGCTCATCAAGATATCGAGTTGAAGGACGCACGAGAGATTGATAGAACGAACATACGTCATCTCGGATAGAGTCCAAGTCACCCTTGATGAGATGTGGGAGATATCTGGAAGGATGTTAAGTAATAGGCATAGGGACGCCCACTCGCATCTTACACTGTACGTGATTCAGGATCATCGCTGAATAAGTCGTAGAGTCTGTTAGCTCCACCATCCGCACACGCACGCCAGATGCATGAATTCCAAATCCGATCGAGAAGTTCGAGAGAAAAAGGTTGGTTAAGGATGATTAGGGCGTGAGGAGTCTCTAATTGGGCATCTTGTTTCTGGAGAAAGTGAACGTTCCATGCAAGAACCATTGTATGCTGAACTTTGGAACAGGTGCAATCAAAAGAGGAGGAAGCGGAGTATATGGTCCCAAATAGCACAAGAGTTTTTATATCCGCTCGTACTTATCTCCTACCACAAGCATGAGCAATGACAGACTTCACTCATTGGCGTTTTGTGTATGAAAATATAAGAATTAAGGTATAAATAATGACATCCATTGGTTCTTTACATTGAGAACAGTTGCCGTACATATATAAATCTTTGGGGTCGTATGGAAGCCAAAAACTATCATTGAAAGTGTATCAAAGTGCAAGATTCAGACACTTCTGGGTCCAAATCTGCATAGAGTATGACCATCGAACCAGTGGGAGGAATTAAACCTGTCTGACATATCTATAGACAAAAGGTACCTGGTCAAATTGCTCGTAACATTATTGCTTGGTAGAAGTACTTACGTAGCGTCTATTTGTTTGAGTTGGGGCAATGCTAGCATGATCTTTCTCCGATAACCAGTCATATCCTTCGACTGGCACGGATTTGCCTCGAGGTATAAAGTCTCTAGACATTGTATGGCACCAAGCTGGGGTTCTAGTGCTAGTAGATCAGGAATTTTGTTTCCATTTATCTTCGGGGTGTCAGCTTTGTAGAATGTAAAAGTTGAGAAGACTGTACCCAGAGCTCTTCTAGACATGTCAAGTGCGATATGTTCTCGATTGCTGATAGAAAATTGTTTCCCAAGTCAAGAGTGGTGAGCTTAGTCTGTTTCCTCTTGAGCCAGGGGGGGCGATATAGGCAGATCGAAGACTGACGTTATTCTCCAATCCTTCCAACTTCTTAACCCCGTTATGGCTCAGATATATTTGTTCAAGGTTATTCAGTTCCTCCAAGTTTTCTAGCTTCGTAATTCTGTTAGACTGCAGAGAAAGGATCTTGAGCTTTTTCAGCGATGCTAGGTTCTATTTTATGTGAATGACTAAAGCAGACAACATATAGATTATGTGGTACCTCTAGTTTAGTGATCTTGTTCTTTCCGAGCCAAAGTTCTTCAAGGTTCACTAATGACTCTAGATTTTCTATCCTCTGGAATCCTTCAGCATGCAAGTTGATCAAAGGCAAACATCTTGACACACCCGTATCCTGTTACCTCCCAATTCCAGACTTCGTAGATTGATGCATGACTCGAGACCGTTGATCTTTGATATTCGGTTTTGCACAAAGTAGATGGTATGAAGGAAATTTAGAGACCCGAGTCCTTCGGGAATTGACTTGAGCATATTGAATGATAAATCTAACGTTCTAATGAATCTTTCTAGTCCGTTCATGAAATGGTTAAGGATGGACGATACTCACTCGAGTTTTGATAGCTTCAGAAATGCATCTCCTACTGTCCTGAGTTTGTTATCGTACAAGTCAAGTTCTTCCAAATTCGTAAGGACATTGAAGACCTCAGGATCCAAAAAGGACACAAAATTTTGCCTCAGACACAGCCGCTTCAGATATTTCGCGAACCGGGGAAGTCGAAGATTCGTCAAAGATCCGATTCGTGCGTGCACTAACTCTAGATCCTGGTAAAAGTCATCAGCCATTAAAGAGATAGAGGTCCAGGCATGTCGTAAAGCCCACCTCTGTCTCATCAGGAAAATCCTCGAGAAAGTCACCCTCTTCAGGCTCATCAGTAACACCCTCTTCCACAGGTTCCTCGTCTGATTCCGGATCTACTGGTTGAAGGATCTCCACCCCAGGTAAAACAACTCTGGCGCTGTATTATCTGATATGAATGAGACGTTCAGGGCCACTACTAGCACCGCTGATGCACACCTTTTGGAAGGGGACACCTCCATCTCTCCAGGCTGATTGATTTGGGGTGTAGACATTCCTGCACGGCACGTCGATCTTTCGAAAGGTTGCGGTTGCAAGCTGCAAGAAGTCCTATTTCAATCAGTATGATAGATCATTCTCACGTGGTGATGACTTGCTCGACTTCTACAAGCGCTAAGCGTCAGACGAACATCTCATTAGATATGAAAATATACAGAAGGCAAAAAGCTATAATACAACTACACTCATTCCTCAAATTATTCCAAAGCTTCAAGAGTTTTGGTGCCTCCTTGACCAATTTGAAAGGCTCAACACCCCCACGATACCAACGACAAGCAGCGCTGTCCCGGCACCGACAAGTCCGGGTAGATAAACATACCAAGTATTATCTTCACCATCCTCTTCAACAGAATTGTTGAACAGAGACATATCTTCCTTTCTCTTCCGGCGACGTAGGTCTGCATTTGCGTACTGGGAAACATCGGAATGGCTCTCAGGCTCGGATGCACCCACGTCAATAGACGGCATTTCCAGCTCTTCGACATAATAACGGGGCTCTACCTGTGGGAGGGCAGGGATCTCAAGGCTAGGGTCCAATAATTGTGCGCGTTCAAAGTACTCGGCCGCAGCACCGCGATCCCGCACCCATGCTTCAGTGCCGCCCTCGCCTACCTGCGCATGCAAGGGTACACGAAGCGACGACAAGCTCGAATAAGAGACGGACAAGAGAGTAGTTGCGGCCCCCTCAAGATGGAGGAGGCCTGCATCGACATAAAGCTGAGCCAGCCCACGCTGCCCACCAAGACACTGTAGGTAGTAGGCAGTAGTGCCACGAGGTTCCGGCGTTTCAGAGACCTCGAGTCCGAAGATTGAAGTAACAGGTAAGTAGTGAGATGCTAGCCTCATGGAGGCTGTGGGCACATGGGCCTGGTGCCATGCTCGTCTAAGGTAGAACGCCGGAAGGGAGTAAACATTACTTCAAATGATGTAGCCACTAGTACTCACATAAAATATTCGAAAGCCTCATCTTTGTCTTTGCGTATGTCAAACTGTTCCAAGCCCAACAGCACTAAACTAGTAGGGTCCATATTGTACTGGTGCTCAAGTTCAATACTTGCGTCGAAGAGGACGGAATCGGTCACAGGAGGTGAGAGATAATCTGGAGCCGGACCCACAATTAAAGACGGCCATATGATTGAAAGCTCTTTCTCCAAATGAAGGGTAAGTAGTTTTCCGGAGTTTGAGGCAGATAACGACTCGAGAGAGGCAGTATAGGAAGATGTCATACTGGGCAATGCATGGCCTGGAGAAGCAGAGCGTGAAGTGCCCACAGTTCTGTGTGTGTAAGACGGAAGGATACGTTCGTCGAAGCTTGGCGACGAGGGCGCGGGAGAAGGAGAGATATCCTCTGCGTCGGAGACGTGGCCACTTTCGAGTGATGCAGCAAAACTGCTAGATATTTCTGGGTCTGACACGAAGGCGAACGAAGATTGCGTTGAAGATGTTGAAACTGTGGATGCCGTGCGCTCCCTTCCCGTTGAACGCTGCTTCCTGGTCTCCAGCTGCCATACAGAATTTGTCGTGTTCACGTTGTTAAAAAGCCGACCCTATTATCTGTGGGCACCACAACAGGCCAACGCTGAGATCGAAACTCACTTTGACTATGGGCGCTTGGCCTCCTACACCAACTAACAAATGGTTACGCTCAACGACGACCTGATAGAGCACAGTAAGTCCAATTGAACCCATACAAGACTTCGCGACGTGGACGTACTACAACATCCTCTACCTGAGTATTATGAGGTACAATCACGAGCACGGTGGCCTAAAAGACAGGTATTAAGTGAAGCACATGGTCGACTTTGGCGTGAAGTAATACCTGGTCGTGGGACTAGATAAATGGAGATCTAGTGTCAGTTGGGCTTCAATGTGAATCAATAACCTGTACCTGATGCCATGAGTATGAATAGTATGTCCTATCGTTGAATCCGTCCATATAATGGAGGGATGAGTCGCAAACTGTATCTAACCTTGTTGTCGGAGCCACACTTGGGGGGCTTCGGCAAGTAGCGATTGCCTTGTGGTTAATGGTTAGCGCCTAGCGCTCACCATTGTTACAACACATGACTCGTCGAGAATCACGTCCATGCTGCCTTTGAATAATATTCAAAACATTCAACTCAGTAAAAACCATTTTATTGTATCAGAATATCATCCATATCCCGAAACTTCATCTATATACTTGTGAACGATTGGATTTGAACTTTACCATTATAAAGTAGCTCGTTGATCTAACCATGAACCGATCCTTTCAAAACACATTACAATGTGCGCAAAGGCAAAACAAGGTATCGACACAAATGGTATCGCAGGTATACAAGGGAATAGGTAAGATGTCGCGCATGGTCAAGGCCCACGTTCTACGGGTATACTGCTACTAGATCGAGCTGTGGCTGCGATACGTTTGATAGTATCTCTTTCAGCTGCCATGTGTTGAATAAGCATTCCATCCAATTTTTTGAGAGACTCCTGCGCTTTCGGATTCAAAGTCTTCCATGCTGATACGTTCCCAACCGTTGATCGCCGTTGACCTGTGATGTGGGTATTCCTGAGCTCGTCAGTCGAGGTATTATTTTGTTGTGCGTATCTAAAAAAGTCAAAAGATGACACCGGAGGACCGTGGCCTTGATCGCTCTTCCCTGCTCTCTCTCGAAAGAACGGAACACGCAACGGAACGTTTCCAACAGGTTTCCTATCCTTGATTCCGGTCGATGGACGAGGTATTTCACGACTTACGAGACTTATATACGGAGTCGAGTGGTTTCCAAGCCGCATTAGAGAAGGCCGATTGTAAGAGTCGCATCCATCGGACTTGGGCGCACTAAGCTGAGTGGCCTCCACTTCTTCGTCACTTTCGTCAGAAGACTCGAGATCGTCCATTGCGCTAGGCTGGGACTGAATGACATCGAAGAAAGATGTCGGAGATGATGGTCCTGGTGCTGAATGGATCGCAACAGCGATATCAGTTGGAGGAATTTCCAGAGAGAGTTGTACCCCATTTGGATGACCACGCCGCAGTAAGAGAGGGAATGGAGTAGTAGGCTCCGGGGCATTTATTATTAGTGGGGTATTGTCAGTGAGCGATGTCGAAGGCGGTTGAGGTTGAGGGGTATGAGCACCTTCGGAGACGTGAGGAGAGGGAGTTGAGCGAATTTGATAGTTGTGGGATGATGATCGGGGTGGTGGAGAGAGTGCAAAGTATGTCAAAGAGGATGATATTCTCGGTGGTGGTGACATAGCCGAATATCGAGGGATAAGACTTTCGTTGGTCGAGGTGGTCTCATGGTTTACGCTGTGTTGCCATTGTGCTTGGTTCACATGACGGTCATTCATGTCAGGCAGTGCATCACGGAAGGCTGACATCGTTGGTGATGGTTGTGAATATTCAGATGACGACAAAGATGAACGACCCTCTATAGCCGACATCGCAAAAGATCTTCGGGGAGTACCATCGTCATCAATCAATTCGTGATCATGTTCAGTCGTGAGAGATTGCGACGTCATGCGATTCTGATTCTCCTGCAATTCACTGAAGGACATAAAGGACTGAGTGTGTGTAGGAAGCGGAGGCGGTGTTTGATCCAAACTTCTAGCGTCAGAACTATGCGTCTCCGAAAGACTAGGCGACGACACTGCTTTCCTGAGACCCGCACGCGATGCGCTCGTTCTGGGTTGATCATGGTGTTCCAGCTCGTTCTGTGATGTAGAATGCGATAAATTAAAAACATGCTTTCGAGGGGCAGGTGTAAGTGGAGTGAGTGGCTCGGAAGGTGTCGTTGAACGAAGGGGCAGCACACCGTGCGAGCCGTCATTCGGGGAAAGCTTGCTGCTACCTGGTCGTTTGGATCTGGACCTGGACGAAGCGGAAACCCAACTTTGACTGGACTTCTTCCTTGATATAGCGAGGCGTGAGTTATCTGATAACCGCGCGTCCCTGATGATTCGCTGATCTAGCAATGCCATCGAAGAGGTTTCAGGCACACGAGAAGTCTGTAGCGGTGAAGCCAGAGGCGTTGACGTCCCCTGTAGCATGGAAAATGATGTGTCGGGCGTATTATCCAATGAGTGATGAACGGCTTCGTGTAATAAAGCCTTTCTCCAGTATTCGTCAGCGTCAGAAACCGACATACCAGGACTTTGTGGAGGTGGTAGATGATCAGCAAGTAGTGCTGCACCCAGAGAGTCCTGGACACCTAAGCCACATAGCGCTGAAGCCTGTACAGCGAATGGGTAATTTGAAGAGGGCAGCGGTAGATCAACGGCATCCGTTGGATCAATGACATCAGTAGCTGTTGTTCGCCCATTCTGGGAACCTTGATCGCGTCGTAATGCCCTGGCTTTCATTTCCTGCTCGGCTTGCTTCGCTGCGATGGCTACATCCTCCATCTTTTCGCGAACCACAACCACTCTGCCAGTGCGAGTTTCAGGAGGCGGCCCACGTTGAAATTGGGAAGAAACTCTCGGTAATTGCGGTTGTAGATGGGCACTGGTGATTGAGTCGGAAGCAGTGCGTAATACCGGCCCGGCGGGGTCAAAACCTGGGGATGGACCAGTTGGAGTTGTTGGTTTTGATTTTGATCTGCCGCGGAGTCGTTCAAAAAACGTTGGAGTAGATGGTTTCTTCTGAACAGTTTTTTCCATAGCTGCAAAGTCCGCTGCAGATGGTTTTGAATGTGCAGGTGGGAGGAAATAATTATTGTTGACCAGCAGTTGAAGACGATAAGAGACATCGTCCCCGTCATACATTTGTGTTTCATTGACCACAGGATCATATGAGGTGCCATGTCTATCGTCCTCATGAATCACTGATTGTGGAGATGGCGGAGAATCTGGATCGGATGTCGTCGAATTAGAATGAGGGTATACAGACGAGGACTGCCTGGAAAGTTGAGTTGACACCGAGTCTCGCATGTTGACAGCCGCGGGACCAACTCCTGTTATCTCGGGATCCCTAGAAAACGCCGAGGACGACGGATTGGACTGAGAGGTAGTTGGCATAATCTGCATGCCCGAGGTCTGCCTGGTCTACATGACCAAAATATTAAATCTTGTAGTCAACGCCCAGAAGATCAAACACGTACGAGTTTGGCAACACCGTGATGAGTCCGGCTTTCTTCAACCCCTAGACCGGGTTTCCCATCCTCTCGCGAAGCTTCGCCTGCTTCATCACCAGCTGGGACGGCCTTAGCCGCTGCACATGTATCCCTCCGAGGTGACCGTTGAGGGCGGAGAGGCACGTCTTGAACCGTCTGCGCGCACGGAAGAGATGGTAGAGGCTCTCGAGTGAGATTTCTCCCAGAATAGGGTATAGTTAGTTCTGCAGCTGGGCTGTTCGGCATAGTTTCAAAACGCGTCGATGCCCCGGTCACGGTCCTTGACCTTTTCCTGGTCCTGGCTTGGCGTGTAAGGCTTACGCCGCTCGCGCAACTTGACTTGCTAGCTACGGAGCGGATGGATGCGGCGCGTTGTGGTGCTCTCTCGTCGGTCATCCCAACCATGCGCCTGGCGTCGTAGAAAAAGTTCCCCGACTAAACTTCCCCGACTGCTGAAAACGTATTATGTAATCCTGTTGAGGTAGTGGCAGGCTTATGTACCAACTTCACAGCAACGTCGATTGCGATGTACGACATAATTGAGGGGATGAATAATTGTAAGCTACGTTCTCTGCCTAGTGAATTGTATTTGACCTATCCAGGGCTTCCAAACTCAGAAGGCCTACTCGCCTACTGGCAACTCCTTGTTGCAGCAGCAGCAGTTTTCAACTCCCTTCAAAACTTCGCGACGCTCAAACTAACGAGTAGAATATATAATGTAAAACCTAATGCTGGTACGACGTGCTTATCCTATCCTGAAAGTGTTACTCGAAAAGTCCTAACGTCTGGCAGTCACCGCACTCCAGGCACGCACCTTTGCAGTTTGGACGCTTACATCTGCAGTTGTACGCTTTTACGCAGCGTACAACATTCACAACAAATTGTTTGTGATCTCCTCTGCCACGTGCTTTGGTCGACTGAATTTGGACCCTGAACAGGTGTTATGACATGGCTATGCTCACTTACCTCATTGCTTTTGGTCACTTTTCTTCCGAGTGGCTCATCTATCGTAGCGCATCCATGAACCTGGGACTGTTGTCCCCTGTTATTGTCTCCAGTCAGCTGCCTTTCCTCGAGGATTTCCGAACACCACTGACGCCCTGTCCAGCCACTTCATTGATCTGGATGTTTAACCAGTACACGTTCTACGTCAGACGCTAGAGTATACTCAACTGGACTATATACCGGAAGATCAGGACATCTACCTAGGAACCTTGAACTCACTGGTCTCACTGGTACTAATGCATGGACTTCTTGATCTTGAATTGTCTCAAATCTATGGAAATTGCGCCACAACATCTGTTCAGTTAGTTGCTTTCGCACGCAGCCCTCCCTGGTTGCAAATTTCGTACCTTATCCAGACTTAACTAGCAATACGTGGCGTGGATGGGCCATAAATATTACAAAGATTGCTTCCTTATAACTACCGCCACAAGTATTACATATTACCTTCCCATGCCATTTCTACAATGCAATGGATGTGCAGTGTGGCTTCTGTGGTACTTCAAGCCTAGTTCGTGGTCTGAGGGGATGATTCGTCGGCTGCGCCGTCTTCGGGGAGTGAGGGGAGTGATGACTCGTGGCCGCATGAATATCTTGGCTCAGCTTGGCTCCAGGCCCCCACAGGTCACATGAACAGCGGCCCTGAAATCACATACATACGTATGTTGAAAACCTCTCGGATCTTAGAGGCTTGGCTGTTTGTATGGACTTGTTACGCCTTGTTCACGTCACGGATTCGGAGCAATTTTATGGCATTTAATCAGCTTAAATTTTTTTGTACAAGTTGGGCCCTAGAAGTTATTAGAAAAGTGTTAAGAGCTTATCGGAAACCAATTGTAAGATTTCAATCTCACCGCCGGCAGCCAATAGTGTTTCTCAAGGAAATACTGTTATACCATTTCTGGACAGTGTATTTCTAACGGAAAAAGCCTTTTTTCAAAGGAAAAAAGTCTGTCAAAGAAATGGTATGACAGGTTTCCTTTTCTATTTTTCCAGTGGAAACAGGTTCCAGTGCCAGCAGTGTCTGTCGCAGGTTAAAGTCTGTTCGGCCACAATTTTGATTGAAATTTGACTAGTGTCTGATGGCAGGACATTGGCCCATCATCTTACCTGACCATCCATTGCAATGTCAATGATAACTCTTCCTTCTCCACTATGCAACCTGAACTGAGTGTAGTTGTGCAACAGCACATTCAGAAATCTCCTATCCATAGTTTCTAAAGTGGGTTGCATTTGGATATTCGGCGACACGAGGTTCTACATACTCGAAAACTTTTTGTTTGTCTTCCAAGATCAGCTCCAAGCGGGATGAGGCGCACCTTCGTGATGGTGACCGGTTGCTCGTGAGCTTGTCACAAGAATCACCCATATTCCTGCAGAGTATTTCCGGAGATATGCCCGACGTGTCAATGAGCCTTGCGGGAGTCGTTTGTGAGTTCCATCCTACGATCTATCGTGAGTATATAGAAAGAGCTTCGTGCATTCTCTTCTAGAAGCGGCGGCGATAACAAGGCCTTGAATTACGTCGCAGCGAGCTAGAGCCCTCTTCAGTTTGAGCAATGTATCGTGGCGTATTATGAGCACAAAATATCTCTGAGCAGCTTCTAGTCTGTTAACCGTAAAGACATCAGATGAAACAGCCTGAGCCTTTACGCGCCTGTCATTCTTCCATCTTGATTACGAGATCGCTCGAGAGGGTTCAGGGGTCGCCAGTTTCCTTTTCAGAAGGTCTGGAAGGTCGACAAGAATGTGTGATCGTGAGGGAGTTATTTTTAGCTAAATCCAAGTCCTATGAAACGATGTATTTTAATCTTCTATCTACCGACCTCTACTAAATAAGCGTGATACATTGCTTTGACGCTTATTCTGGGGCAGTATATAAATAGACCGTGTGTTAATTCTACTCACAAAGAGCGCACATTCGGCCAAAGATAGTCGCAGCTTGTTGGATCTGCTGCAACTGATATCGGTCTAATACTATATGCTTGGCACAAATTAGGATCCGGAGAAGCGAATTTAAGTACTTACTAGTAGTGGCTTATCATGTTTATCCCTCGTCAGCAACTTTTGGTCAAACATAAAAAAAATACTTATACCAGAAGTGACAGTCACGAAAGGGTGTTGTTGAGGGAAGCCTTTACGTATCTAGGGGTTGTTTGAGAGGCGTTCAAAGGTTGCTGATAAAATTTTTTTCTGAAAGGTCGACAACATTGCAGCGAGCATATGATCATCACGAGGGGCTATCTTCAGCTGAATTACCTCGCAGTTGATCTCCTGCCCATCTCTCCTGAACAGGCAGGGTACATTGCTTTGTGCTTGCCTATCCTGGGTCAGTGTATAAATAAATGTGTCAATATTCTACATACCCACGAAGGGTGAAGCGAATGAAGTTCGACCAAAAATAGACGCTGCTTATTGGACTCCCTGCTGCGGAGAAGACGAAGAACAGCGTGTACTATCATGCTTACCACAAAATTGGTCCAAGGAAGCGAATTCACTGGCCTATTAATATACCAACGCAGGCATGTTAACCTCGTCAGCAACTTTTGGTCAAACGTCAGAAAATACTTGGACCTGTTTTTTTTCAGAGGTTGGCAGTTACAGTCAGGAGTCAGAAGCGCCAATTGTTAAAGCACTGGTTTCGATTGCCGTACTGTTCCAAATTCGGACAAAGTAAAATCTAATGTGAACTTTCAGAAAAATTTACTACTTTATTTTCAGACAGTTTTATTTAAACTTATGTTTTCACCAACAGATTTAAACTCAGTTGCACCGGTCTCACTCGAACCCGAGAATCCGAGGGAACACGATCATCGGTCTGTCCAAATCGGGCCGGAACCGCGGTGCTAACATCTCCAAAAGGAAGGTCGATATGTATGATTGATTGCGCAATGTGACGAGAGGATTATAAATAACTATCGGTTTTCTATAAGAATGTTAACCCCTGCCAACCCCGCAAACTTGAACAGGCAATACTCATTGGCATAGAACCTATTAGAACAGTCCTTTCCATATAGCGTCTGTCTTTGATGAACACAAGTCCTTCACGTCCCCTCCACTACCCATCGGAACTTCAGAATGTCATCTGCACTTGCATTTACTCATTCTGTTTGCAAGCCGACGTGCCGTCTCTCGACCCATTGATCCAGAGAGACTATGGAACTCCAACCGCTCTCCCATCTTCCTTACCTGGTAGCAGCTGGCCTGAGTCCGTTGCCCGTCGGACCTTGGCAAACCTTTGTCTCGTAAACCATACATGGTACGAAGCAGCCAAGCCCTGGTTATGGACCAAGTACGTCAAGACTGAGCCAGATATTAGCTTTGATACTGACTCACATCAGGATCGAAGTACGTTTACCCATCACCTGGCTCTCGCTAGTCGAAGAGATAGCATGGGATTATGATGAAGAAACAGTCGACCAAGTTATAGACACTACAATCAAAGCTGCGGTGAAGGCAGCAGCGCGATCCTCGAGATCTCTTTCCGTTTCCAGAGATCATAGGAAATCGTTGGAGGAGAGCATTTTTGAGACATTCGCCATACCCAACGAAAGCATTTCTCCCGAGTTGCTGTCTCCGGCTGTATCCCGAGATCCGAGTCCTCGACGGCTCCGACCGAAAAGTAAGAGCCCTGCCCGTTGGAAGCTCATTCGCTCCATTAGCGATGCCATACAGAACGTACTAGTACAAAGGGAACCTAGTGTTTACAGTAAGCACATCTCGTCCATTTCAAATACCAGGCAACTCCAATCGTTTCAGTGCCTACACCCAATGACCCTCGTCCGGGGCGTTTCGTCCGCCACCTCGATTTCAACCATTTCCGGACCATAGGTATGCGGCGTTCCATCGATGAAGGAGTCCACGGTCGCTTTGTTACGGGAGATCGCGTCGAAGCCATTTTGAAGGTACGTTGATCAGCTGACCTCTTTCTTCACGCAAGGTCCATTTGTAAATTGTATAGGAAATGCCTAATCTCGCGGTCTTCGGTGCAACTGAGTACATGGATGGAGCATTGACTCTACCCGTGCTCAAGGAATTGTTCCTTCGTGGCGCACCCTCCCGCGGCCGTGGACGTCCATCCCGCGGACGCAGTCCAGTGATTGATATTCGTGATACGGAGGAGGAAGATCGCGAGAGGAGACGAGAATCCAGAGATCTCGAGGCGGTGGACCTCACAGGCTGTGTCAGCGCAGTTTTCGTCAATGCGTTGACTGAATTTGTAAATACATACGTACTACCACAAGCTGAAGCCGAGACTAGCGACAACGAAGGTAACGCGAACGACCTCAGTGGCCGGCAATTGCGCCGCGGAGTACGGTTTCGCGAAGAGCCACTCACCATTCCCGGCCTGCAACGTCTTGGTTTGCGTGGTGTCAAGTCCGTCATGTCTCGTATTCTCTCTCCTTTTGTTTTAGCATTCCCATCTCTTACTCACCTTGACCTCTCCGGAACTCGCGTTACCCCTGACATCCTCCTTGCACTTGGAGAATCCTCCACTGTTCGTCTACAGTCATTGGCGCTTGCTCGATGCGTTAGGCTGACGAGCACCAGCTTCAAAACGCTTCTGGTCGATTCACAAGTTACAAATGAACTCAGGGAGCTGAATCTTTATGGTGACGCAACTTTCGCCACAGATCTTTCCGAGTCTCACCTCCGAGATATTATTACGAAGGCACCTTGTTTCACTAAAGGCATACTCACATACCTTGACCTTTCTAGCGCGCCTCTCACGCGCGATCTTCTAAATTTGTTTCGTCCACAGCCTAAGCTCCGTTCTCTGGGACTCTCGCACATACCCCACATAGAGTTAAAGGCGATATCTGACTTCTTAAAGACTAAAGCTCCAAATGTCGAGATACTTACTCTCGTAAGCACATCTCCCGAGCTAGACTGCGGCCTGCGGCCACCAACAGCAGGTGCCCAGCGTGGCTCTGCGAGACAATCTTCTGTGACACTACACACGCAACTCATTCGTCCGTTATGTACCCCACCATTCTCCTTCAGCTTGACATCACGATCACCAAGTGCACTTCCACCGACGAATCTGAGAGTCGTCGAGCTTTCGACTATCTTACTTGCTGGCTTAGGCGCGGGCGCAGGTGCATGGAGAATTATTAAAAGTAAGGGTGGCCGAGGCTGGTACGTCGACACTGCAAGTGGCTGGGTTGCACAGTTCGGCTCGGGCGGAGGTAGTGTTTTACGCCGTGACCTTGAGCCTGATCATCCCTTCAGAGTTGAGATGGAAAAGTTGTCAAATGCAAATGGCAATGTCACGAGCGGTGTAGGCTGGCATGCAAGGAAAATGGAGGTACGCTGATGCCACAGAAGTTACGTTATTCATTACTAAGGCTACTTAGATTTTGCATGGCCACGGGATGCTTGGGCGCGAGGACGGTCTATACGGAGCTGCTTCATTTGCTCATCAGGGCTGATTTCCTAGTATTCCAATGTGGACTACCCCAGACTTTCGCCCTTTTTTGACATTACCGCATCGTGTCGGCGAACGGATGATGTTGCCAATCGAAGGGTCGTTACCTGGTGTCCCTTTTGACGCAGTGAAGGAACACTTGATCAAAATATTTGCAGACTATTTTCAAGAAGTTGGTTTGTTGAAAGAGCGGGTTGCTGATTCACTACGCATTCATTCGTGCTCATTGGGTATCTAACAGTCATCTCAACACTGCATCTCTTCTATCATTGAGGATAGGGACGGAGGTATACACGGCCTACCATAGTAATATACTAGTATCGTGTTTCATGTCTACTTATCTACTTAACAATTCTGTCCTAGTTTTAATGGGCACAATCAGTCAGTTGATATACAACTTCCTTGAACACTCTTGTTTTCTAGAGCATTAGCTTTGATGAACGGAGATGATGCTCATCGGCGCCTCGGCCTGCTCAGTCCGCGATAGAGGAATAGTCTCGAATCAGTCAACTGAGCTCTCGAGCAAGTTAAGTATAGCGTCATCAGATCCTGTACTGGATGATCTTGTAAGCACTTGAGGGTCATTAAGACAAGTCGAAATTGGTTCTGACAAAGGGGAAAGTACATACGTGATTTATAGTGAAGTTCATACATGATGCAGGAGTCCTACTATGGTGTCTAGACTAAGTCTTTTATGTCCATTGGTCAGGCCAAACCTGAGTCCGAGTGTATTCATTACTGGCGGGGTACGGGCCATTCAGAAGCTGCTACTAGCACACATACATTGAAGATGCGAGATTTCTCAGAATATAATGTTACTGAAAACTTCATCCTCGCATATGCACTCACCACGACCACCATTCCAAGTCAACTCAATCGGACCTTGGGATTGTACTGACTACTTGCTTGTGTGGCGGTTGCTTGATCCGCCCAACAACAGTGACATCCAGCGAGCTTCTACTAGTGAGATTAATCATTGGATATCATGGCCTCTTCGGGCAAATCGATATTACGGATACTCATGAGTATTCACAACTATATACATTCAAGCATTTCTGTTCACCACTCCTTCAAAGTTTCAGTCCACCAGAAATCAAAGAATCACGAACTCAAATCTACTTACGCGGGGTTGTGATTTGTGGCGAGGTCCGAATCCATCACATCGGACTCATGCACTTGATGAGGATTCATGTGGCTGATTGTACTGCTAATACTTGGTAGTAGCTGATAATTCGAACGACTTTTGTCTCTTTTGTTCCATTGTTGTTGCTCGGCTTGTTCGTTTTGCGTTTAGTTGTTGCCTATTTTGGTTCAATTCTTCTCCTCTTTCCCGTACCGATCGGCAATGGATCATTATGAATGCCAAGCCCTAATATCCAGTGACAATTTATGTGGTACACAGCAAGTTGCCAAATTTGGTGTTACGGCAAACCTGGACCAATAAAAGACCTAGGCAGTGCACAGTCACTGCATCCACTCCTTCCTTCTCGCACTTGACAAATCATCTCGACTGATGAGTAAGTCTTTTTTTAGGTGCTGTTAACACAGCACTGATCTCGGAGATCCAGCGTCCTACGAGGGCCCTAAACCTGATAATGGAGATGTTGTGCCTCAAGAGGTTCAAAAACCTATGCAGGTCGAGTCGAGCACAACCCCTTCAATACTGAATAAAGACGGGCCTACTATTCGCAAACGTACGACAATACTAGTGCCGTCGGCTTCCTCCAAGAGACCTACTAGTAATTCACGAGGTACCATACTGATGACGCCAGAGAGGAAAGTAGGCAAAGCTCCGGGATTTTTCAGCAGCATTAGATCCATCGTACTGGCGTCATGTGCGTTGGTCTCAATGCTTGCTGTCAAGTTGTTCATACGTTTCAACAGGGCTAAATGTGCTATTGGTTTTTATACCGGTATCCGTGCGTGTGTTCGTAGTGATTGGTCAACTCCATAATCATAGTAGAATTCTAGTGGGCCCTTCATTTCGCTTTGCAAGAGAACATGAAAAACAGAGATACAATTATCTTCGTCAGTGAGTACCCATTCACATGTCATGCTCATCATTTGTCAAAAGTTAATTATTCCTTAGCATCGTTTCTAGCCATTATACCATTAGCGAAGGTGATTGACAGGAGCGTCTTACATCTGCCAGCTGCTTATATCTTGAGGAGCTTTTGGCGTTTGCCACAGAAGAGTTATCCATGCGAGTGGGACAGACACTCGCAGGCCTCATGAATGCTACGCTTGTCAGTGTTCATTAATCTATTTCTTCCTTGTGTTGAATTTTCCTTGTTAGGGAAACGCGTAAGTTTTCATTTTGTTTCTGAAACCATTCATTCGGCTCGTGTTCTTACACTTCTGTAGGGTCGAACTCATAGTCGCTGTATGTTGCACATCGTTATCTCTAGACAGTTGAACACTCATTCACTCATTCTATACAGATTATCGCCTTGACAAAGTGTGAGCTACGAATTGTGCAAGCATCGTGTAAGTTGTAAACACTTCCCTCGATCAATCAAGGAACCGATCTGATTGCTGCCCTTTTTAGTGGTTGGTTCCATTTTGAGTAACCTACGTAGGTGTTGAATCATTGCGCTGAAGGTGCTGAACGTTGTAATAAGTGCTTGTGTCTTCTATCTTTCGTAGTTCTTGTCCTCGGAATGTGCTTCTTTGCTGGAGGACTCAAGTATTCCCAGCAAGGTTTCGGTGCCAGTATGCATTCCTCATTCAATTTCTTTGAGTAAACTCCTGTATTTATATCGTGGACAGGCGCTACTCAGCTCAACTCTTCTTTGTTGACAATCAGTGTCATTGCTGTTTTACTCCCTGCTGCTTATCATTTTTCCGCCAACGGGAGCGATGTCAACGAAGGTGCCCATATCTTAGCGCTGAGCCGTGGTGTACGTTGTCAACATGATTCTCAATGACTTACTTACGATCAGGATTTTACAAGGCTGCCATTATCCTTCTGTTCAGTGCGTTAACTTGTCTTCCACTGTTAGTTTTTGTTCCTGACTAATGCACAACTTGATTAGTTTATGGAGGTTACCTTTTTTTCCAACTCTATTCGCATACAGAACTCTATGATGATGCGAGCTTGGATATCTCAAAATCTACTGCATATGCGCGCTCTCCAAACGAAACACTCCAGAAATTCAAGTCTCATTTTCAGCTGAAACGTGAATTGCAGAAAGGCGATGGGAATGCGGCAGATGTTGTACGGACTACTTCTCCTACCCCAGTGACCACTCGGACGTCTGAAAATGACATCGAGTCTGGAAACCATGGAACGGAAGAAGAGGAAGAGGAGGAGGAAAGTCCTCAAATGAATATTTGGACATCCCTTGGCCTGCTGGCCGTCGTAACTGTGGTATGTCTTCCTTTT
Source organism: Termitomyces sp. 'cryptogamus' (assembly GCA_020091625.1). Lineage (NCBI taxonomy): Eukaryota > Fungi > Basidiomycota > Agaricomycetes > Agaricales > Lyophyllaceae > Termitomyces > Termitomyces sp. 'cryptogamus'. The sequence continues at coordinate 3,582,070 of JAGYZC010000005.1, forward strand.
TTGAGCTATCATCGTACTCCACAATGATTTTATGTTTTAGTTTGTCGCCGTCACCGCAGAGTGGCTGGTCGATTCTATTGATGGTATGACTAACACTGGAGGCATCAGCAAAGAATTTGTGGGCATCATTCTTCTTCCAATCGTCGGCAATGCAGCAGAGCACGTAACGGCTGTGACTGTCTCCGTCAAGGACAAGCTTACACTGAGTCTCGGTGTTGCTGTCGGCTCAAGTATTGTACGTCCACATTCCAATCCTCATGAACCATAACTTGATACATCATTTGCAACAGCAAATCGCTCTTTTTGTTGTTCCGTTAGTGATGCTCCACAGCCTGCAAATTATGGAACTCATGGCTCTTGATATGACAGTTTCATCGTCACCCTTGCTTGGATACTCGAAAAGCCACTTACCCTTCTCTTCGACCCCTATGAGTCGGTCACGCTCTTTTTGGCAGGTGAGAGATTGTCGCCCCATCTAATTGTTGCCAATGGGAATTACATTTACACCACCCTACAGTATTGACTGTCAACTATGTGGTTCAGGATGGCAAATCAAATTGGCTCGAGGGCTTCATTCTAATGTGTATGTCCTTCCATGTTTCAGAATTATGGGACTCTAAGCTTGCGTTGTAGGCTTGTATGTCATTCTCGGTGTTACGTTCTGGTTCTATCCTGGTACGCAGTCTTGTGTCATTTCCTCTGTTTCACTAAATCATCGTACTCATTCCACAGCGTCCGATCCTTCTGGACTCTTGAATAAATGTCAATAGGAACATTTCATTGATCAGAACACTCTTTCCATAGGTTTCGACCTAGGGCTGTTGTTGCCTCACATACTATATATATTCTCAGTCTGTATTAATGCTCAACTATACCCTGCACATCCTACTTGATCACCCTTCCCTAATATCATCTATTTAGAAATCAACTATTATCATTTCCTTTTCACCTTTTAAAATATATCATAGCTACTCCTTCACAACTCCATAGTCTTTCATCTGGTATGGATGACTATACATAGACGACAAATGGCGACTTATTTTGGGTTTGAAAATGTGAATTTGCCGAGAACTAGAAGTGGAAAGCTTCTTGGAACCTTCGTGAAAGCACGTTTGATCTGGGAATTAAATGAAAGTGACATCATATAAAACATCCTCAAACCGAATCACAAGAAATGAAAAACCGATGTAGAGAAATCATATTAAGGTCTATAACGTGTAAGCAGCAGTAAGTAGTGGTGGGTGGGTGAGTAAGGGTAAGTCTAATTGGTCCGGTAGAGGGCGCGCTTAGCAACTTTGACCACGAGGGGAGTATCGGGGAACGAGAGGTTCTCAAGCTTGGTGGCATACTAGAGATATACAAGTATCGTCAGCGTCGACACAGACAAACGAACAAAGATTACTTACGGGGGTAGGGACATCGGCACCAGTGACACGCTCGACAGGTGCATCGAGGTAGTCAAAAGCTTCGCTTTCGACAATCTGCGCGCAAATCTCGCTACCAACACCGAACATAGGGAAGCCACCCTCCACTATGACCAATCTACAACTACATGAGTAAGGTTCCTTTTCGATTCCTCGACAACGACGCACCTGTTCGTCTTTTTGACTGATTTTATAATAGTGTCGATGTCGAGTGGGCGTATGGAGCGGAGGTTGATTACCTCGGCCTTGATATCCTCCTTAGCGAGAATCTCAGCAGCCTCTATGCTGTGGGTGACCATTTTTGAGTGCGCGACAATGGTGATATCACTGCCCTCGCGCTCGATCTTGGCCTTGCCGATGGGGAGGAGGAAGTTGTCCGACATAGCCTCGGCGGACATAGGAAACGATACGCCGTAAAGCATTTCGTTCTCGAGAAAGACGACAGGGTTAGGATCGCGGATGGCGGACTATAATCGTAATGGATGGGTAAGTAAGGTAGAGGAAGGAGGAAGGATCGAAGGGTATGGTACCTTCAGTAGGCCTTTACAGTCCTCTGAACTCCAGGGGCTAACAACCTTCAAACCTGGTACTGAGCCATACCATGCTGCATAGTCTTGTGAGTGTTGCGCTCCGACACCTGCAGCGGCACCATTGGGCCCACGGAACACGACCGGACACGGCACGTTACCGCCCGACATATAGTATGTCTTTCCAGCCGAGTTGACGATCTGGTCAATCGCCTGCATTGCAAAGTTAAATGTCATGAATTCGCATCTATCGCACGCTTTAATTCACTAATATCAGCAGACATTAATGAAAGTGGCGTGACGTACATTGGGCGCAGACCCTGGAGTGCGGCGCCAACAGCAAGACCAGCAAAACCCATCTCCGTAATCGGTGTGTCAACGACGCGCTTCTCACCAAACTTGTCCATGAGGCCTTTCGTCACCTGGAACGAAAATAAGCGGAGTCGGGTTGATAGAGGTATGCACGCACCTTGTAGGCACCATTGTACCGTGCAACCTCCTCACCAAGGATGAACACCTTTTCGTCTCGTATCATCTCCTCCTCCATAGCCACGTTGAGAGCATCGCGGACTGTCATCTGTGCAGAGTTAGCGCGCTTGCAGTGCATTAGGGAATGTCACGGACAGTGTGTTGCTCGCTGCTGGCCGTTGCGTAGGCACGAGAAGTGCGGAGAACTGCTCGTTGTCTCGAAGAGCGAGCATGAGAGAGAAGAGGGGCGAGGCGGGAGAGAGACGAACGAGCGACCATGTATTTAAAGAGAGCGGTCAGAAAAATGTGCTGCTGGCGCGGTTCGACTGTACTTTGGGGGGGGACAACCTTTTCGATCTCCGCGCACTGCCACCATTCTTTACATCCTGCTTTACAACGACATACAAACTTCCTTCATCGTTTCTCCATTCCAGAGAAAACAGTATATTATCATAATCATAACTCTCAGCGTAAACACACACCACGCTGAGATGACTCGACGACCCGAACCAACCGTCTTGAGAGCTCAGTAGTACACATATTATCTTACAGCTTGGCTTTCGCATGCTCTGGCTCAAGCAGTGTGGCTGCGGCAGCAGCCAACACGGTAGTCCCCCTCTCCTTGACCTTTGCCGCTAAGTCATTTATGGTGAGCATCAGCCAAAGCAAATAAAATGGACAACACTCACCGAACACCACTTTCCCGCCCTCCTTCCACATCTCAGTAATAATCGTCTCTCCTGGGTACACAACACCAGCAAAGCGGACCTTGATATCCGAATACGGCCCAAATTTCTTCAAAACGTGCTTGCCCGCAATTCCCATCGAACACAATCCATGCAGAATTGGCTGGTCAAAGCCACCGACCGCTGCAAACTCAGGAAGAATCTAAAGGCACATAAAGAGATATGTTACAAAGAAACGAGAAGGAAATCGTACGTGGAGGGGGTTGGAGTCACCGCTCAGCCTGCATGCAACCTTGACGTTAGTAGTCCGGAATCAGCCTCGGTGAGGTAACTTACCTGTACAACGCAGCCTGCGACGACAGTGTCTTTTCCTCGACCACCGCATCTGGACTGCGTTTCGGTAGTGGATTCGGTGCAGTAGCAGCCCCACGATCTGATGAAATACAGCATGAGTGCTTAGATGTCAATCACAAGGAGAACAATGAATACCATTTCCTGTGCGCTTTCCACCGAATCCACCCGCTCCACGAATAAAGACAGTAGACTGGTTCTCAAAAATAACTTCCCCTGTCTTCTTGTCTTTGGTCTCAACAATGATTGTAACCGCCGCAGCCTTCCCTTTGTCCAATACTTCCAATAGCCTACATGAACCGGTCAGATTCATGAGTGACATTGTAAAATGATCAAGAGCAACGTACCGCGCCTCATTCACGAGCTCTCCGCTCGTCGGAATTGGCGCTTTGATGCTCAAGTATTGTTCCCCATGTAACAACTTCGCCTAAGTGACATCCACACCAAAGTCAGTATACAAACCTTATCAAGACACCTGAGAATCATACCGGGTTAAAATTCGGCAGCCAATCGAGCGGAAGACCCGACGAAGCTGGAAACTGGGGTATAACACCGAAAGTGGGTAACGCCGCAAACTCATCATCTCCCTCGTATGTCCATTGTAGTTCCTTTTCTGTCGCACCAATACCCAAGTTATATACAATCACATCGCGCTGCGTAAGAGCCGTCAGTAAGCACCAATCCAGAGTCTACAAGCCGTACTTCAGTATACGAATACTCTACAGGATCCACGGGCGCCTTCTTTGCGTCGGCGACAAGCTGAGAGTCTTCAGGATCAGCAAAAGCATTCGGAGACGAGAATTTGGACATGGTGGACTATTTATGGGCAAGTTGGAAGAACGCAAGCTGGATGCCCTCGTTATAAGCAAGAAATCACATGGGTTCGGTTCGAGAAACGAAGCGCCCATACAACGCGTCCGCGTAAACACTAATCTTGCCCAAATTGAAAACCGACAAGCCCCCGAACGTGATGTTTGGGGTGAGGAATAGAGCGAGAAGAGGGAGATATACGTGATGAGATTGATCTGTCCAAAGTAAATCAACTTACCGCGGGGATATAGTATGCATATGTACATAATAACTCTCCGAAACTCGACTCTAAGCCTTACGCGTATCTACTTACTGGGGTCCGGTAACGTTCAACAATTGGGCCTGTGTTCAATCACGGTTGTCGGCGTACTACATGATCCTCTTCTCACGCTGGCGCAACCCAGCAGTATTGGTTTTGAATCTTCTACGCGTGCTGATATCAACTAAAACACTTGAACCTCAAGAGTTCAACATATTCTTGGAAGAGGGCTCGGATACAAGGTGTCAACCGTGAGACACAGACTTGTGCGGAATGTTTACTTTCTCAGTATGCTTGGTTGATGATTTGAAACCCGAAATATTGAATCAATATGAAGATACAGAACCCGAAATATCTGAGAAGCTAGATAACAATGTTCTATAGTTTTGCCTTAGCATCACTCTTGTTGCCAAAGTTCTCAACAATCTGCGAGTGAATTGATCAATGGGTCATGAAAAACCAGACAAGATACTACGCACCTGTTGCATTGCTTCCGTGGTTGAGGACGGGCTGGTCGTCCGACCATCATCTACATTGAAAGGTCGATCGATGAGAACTTGAAGTTTATCAAAGTAACATGCCAACATACCGAAGTTGGTGATGACGCCCCACTTCGCGATTAGCTCTTCCGGGGTATATGGCCTGTTAGTGGAGAAGCCGTAGCCTCCAGCACGTTGCCACCTTGTTTGGGCGGCCCATCCTCCGAGAACTTCGAACAAAGATCCAGTGGTCTCAGTGTTATCTGGTATCATTTGCAACAGTCAGTCTACCAACCCAACAAACTCTTATGGATGAATCTTGCTCACTGGCACTACTGAGATATCCGACGACGGGAGCAATGTAATCCGGCTGAAATGTTGGTAAGGACATAACAGAGCCGGGAAAGAGGTGTGATCACCTTGAAAGCATCGACCATCTCTTGCGGCCTGTGAAGATCGTCAAATTTTTGCTGGAAGTGGAGATAACGCAACATACCAGACAGTGCTTGTCATGGCAGTACCTGCGGACGGCGCGATAATGTTACACACAATGTTATATTTGTGACCCTCGATGGCGAGAGTACGGGTGAGGCCAAGAATTCCTGCCTTCGCAGTCGAATAGTTGGCTTGGCCAAAGTTGCCATCTAACAAGATTTAAAGACAGGTATAAGCACGTGTTAGCAGTCCACTCACAAATGCCAACTTGCGAGCAAGTCGTCACGATCCTGCCGAACTTCTGTTTCTGAAAGTGTGGCCAGACTGCCTTCGCGCACTAATTCGGAATGTCAGTTAGACATAAAATGGAACAAACTCAAATGGCACCTTATATGTCCCCCGAAGGTGAACAGCGACTACCATGTCCCATTCCTGCTCCGTCATTGACGTGAATGATTTATCCCTCAAGATACCAGCGTTGGCAATCAAAACATGCACACCGCCGAACTTCTTCAAAGCAATATCCACAATCTTCTCGCCGTCTTCTGCTGAACAGATCGCGGCAACCGCTTTGCCACCGGCTGCAGTATGAGCGATGTTAATGTACGACGTGTTTCATGGTAGAAAGCTCAACCTGACCTTTAACAACTTCATCGACAACGGCGTTTGCGCCTTTCTCGCTGACATCATTCACAACAACGTTTGCACCCAGTCGTCCGTACATATGGGCGTACGCACGTCCAAGACCGGCACCAGCACCAGTGATAATTACAGTCTGGCCATCAAAGCGCACCTCTTCTGAGGATTGCTTATTTGGCGGAAGCTTTGATGCAAGCTCGAGTTTACCCTGGAAAAAGAGAAAAACGATGAGATCCGATGTTTCACTCTAGTGCTCTAAATTTCGGACCTGTGAATCAACATCTCTTACGTTCGCGGGACTTGATTCCCTTAGCAAAAGTCTTTTCTACGAGCATCGCAAGAACTCACTGATCAGGATTGGTGAAGTCAGTAATTTCATCCCACTTTTCCTTGACAGCAGACGGTGTGAAGGAAACATCAGTCTTGAAAACTGTGCCTTTACTTCGTTCCCAGCGGATCTCTGCAACATAACCAGCTCCGAGTTCAAAGACTTTGCCTGAGGCGTCCGGACTATCTGGGTGGCAGATTGCAACAACGAAGGGCGCAACATATTCCGGCTGTAGTATCCCAGCTCAGAATACTCAGGCAGGAAATATATACGGAAAGACGTACACTGAGGTTGGCGAGCATTTCGGGAGGCATCATCGTCGCTGTCATCGCAGATGCAGCAATCTAACGATGCATTTTCATAAATAATATTGGAAAAGTAGGATATCTGACATACAGGTGCAATAGCAGTCGACTTGATATTATACTTGGCACCTTCGCGTGCAAGTGTCTTCGAGAAGGCTACAAGACCCATCTTGGCTGCACTATAGTTGGCTTGACCAAAATTTCCTGTAAATCGATGGTTTCATGGAACGCCAAAACTTTTGAGGATTGCGACACACCATAAAGCCCAGCAGCACTCGCAGTGTTGATGATTCGGCCAAACTTTTGCTTCCGAAAATGTGGCCAGGCAGCCTTTGTGCAAGCAAAAGCACCTTTAAGATGCACTTCTGTAATCTGATCCCACTCTTTGTCTGACATGTTCTTGAACCTACATTAAACACGCCGGGTAAGTCAGCCCCCAACGTCGGTACTTCAAAGATCCCGCGTTCATACGCACCCCTTATCACGCAGAATACCAGCATTGTTAATGAGAATAGTGACCCCTCCGAATGCGTCAAGCGCAGTCTTGATAACGGCCTCACCGTCGGAGACAGACGAGGTGTTTACGACCGCCTTTCCGCCAGCTGGGCCAAACAAATGAGCATCTAGATATCAGAGTGCCACAAAACGTTATGTACCCTTCACAATTTCATCTACGACCTTTTGCGCAGCTACAGCATTGAAATCATTTACCACGACATTGGCTCCGCGCGATGCGAACAGGAGAGAATAACTAGTTGAAGTTCGGATATGACGTTAGCAATCAATAATCTGGTACTACGTATGTCCCTGGAGAATGCCACGGGCAACGTACATCTTTCCAAGTCCGCCACCGGCGCCAGTAATAACTACAGTGTGGCCTTTGAAGGAGAGGGTATTAGACATGGAATTGGTGAGAGCGGAGTAACTCATGCCCCTTCTCTAATTAGTGCAATCCACTGAAATACCCCGATCTGACATGTGATTTTAGATGATGTTGATCGTGACATAAGCAAAACGCGCTCGCATCAGATGCGTTCACTCGACTCGCAATCAAACGCATGAATAGGTGAGGGAAATGTGATAAATACGTCTGCTAGCGCCCTGCGCAAGATCTACTATGTACAACGAGGTCAAAGTAGCTTAAAATATACAGTGAACCAGAGTGTGTAACGAGTGGATATCCAGTACGTGAGGACAATAGGCCTGTGAAAGGACAAAACGAGAGAAAGAAAAAGAGAGACAAGATAGGAAGAGAAGAGAGGGACATTCCGAGGCGGGGAGAGAAGGGCGTTAGAAATAAGAAAGATGGAAACGACGTGATAGTTTGTGCAGACAACATAGACGTGACTTTCATATTTGAGACATTGCTCTGCAGTGAGAGGGTCGTGAGAGAGAGAAAGGCGAAAGATGGGATGCCCAAAGGCAGGGGACGACAGCAGCTAAAAGCGACTGAGAATAATTCGGCCAGGGGACGAGGTTGTACATCAATGCAATTGTGAAACCAAGAGAAACAAATTATAGTAATAAGTCAACAGAGATAGAAAGGAACACATCGAGATGGAAAATGAAGGGATGCGTAAGATATATGTGTGGGATGCGTGGGTAGTAAATGGCGATACACGGGGGAACGCACGACGGCTGACTACGGGCAGAGTTGCATGTCCTCAGCATCAGAAACACTGCCAATGTGCGATTTTGCCCAGTCTATCGCAAATAACGACGCCTTAAGGAATTTTTTGTGGGCATACTTCTTGAAGACATATTGACGCGAGAAATGAGGCTCGGTGAGCTTCTCAATGAGGAGTTCATGCCCGGGGATGAGCTGCTCCTCCGTGTAGTCCGAATAGAACACAAATGCGTCATCCTGCAGCAGTGGTTAGTCACATGATCCTTTCGACACGAGGCGCAAGTCCGAAACACGTTCGCAGCGGAGAACAGATCAAACTCACCCAAGGACCTCCCAACATCTTCCTTGCGGTATACATTCCTACCGCTGCCACCATGCTTGGCTTGACTCTCAAGAACCTATGGTCAAGAAGAGTGACCTCCGTCAAGAACTTGCTCACTGTCCGTGTGTGGATATCGTAATCGTCGGCCTTGCTGATCTTCCGCATCCAGCTATATGGCGAGCAGTAGTGCGAGATCCTGAAGTCCAGCGTCTGCAGCATGATCCGTTCGCCCTTCAAAACTTCTTCTCTGGGATAGACGCTCTCCGTCATGAACACAAACTCTTCCACTGACGGCGCGAGGATCTCTTCATATTTGGCAGCAATGAACATTGCGGTGACACCGACGAGCTGGAGCTTCACCAGAGACACAACGCGCTTGGAGAGGAAGCGATCAACGATATTGACGGCGATCCATAGTGTCTCGGGCAACATATGGTAGCGCAAGTGGACTTGAAGAAGCCAGTCAACAAGCGTTTGCCGCATCGCCCAGGTGATCTCAGTCTGATCATTCATATAATCCGGCGAAGGCATCATCTCCTCCTGTACAAATTTCCAATTAAATATCACAAGAAGTCATGAGCACGATCAACACTAACCTCAAGATCATTCATGTACCCAAAGATCTCATCGGCGTACTCAGACACCATCGACGGGTCGAGAACATCCGCACGATCCTCAAACGTTTCGTGGACAGCCTCGATCTCGTGCTTGTACCTCAACCTCTTCTGAGTCGACACTTCCGGCCAGACGCGCTGCATCTTTGCTGGTGGTTGTGCTATGTCCTCATCCTCGTCGCTATCATCCTCTACACCAATCATACCCTCGACCTCTGATTCTTGCGCCAACAGCTCTTCCTCTGTCTCGGCTTCTCGTGCGGCTCGAACAATCTCCTCTTCAACGTCCATCGCGATCTGGACATCGCGGCTGCGGACCTCCTTGATGTCTCTGGCGACGATAGTGGGTGGTACAACGCGAGAAAGACGCTTGTTAGTCGTTGTAGCAGGTGCTCGAATTCTAGTGGCAGGCTGGACGCGGGCGTTGACGGCGTTAGCGACAGGGGGTGCGGCTTGGCTTCTCCCAGGTCCGAGGGGTACACGTTGGGGGATAGTTGTGGAATCTGAACGACCGCGCTTCGATCCCACTTCTTCTTTATCCTTTCCAAAGTTGAATTTGCTGCCTGTGTCCTAGGATTATGAATGTCAGCCTCACGAACATGCATGGAGGTCGGTGGCATGCCTTGCGGTTCACTGCAGTGGTTGTGACTTCTCCCAGTGCTTGTCGCTGAGCGGGCTTTCCTCCGATGTTTTCTTTGGATGAAAATCGTGTTGAGTTGGCAGCTGTGACGTTTGACCCCTGACGAAGGTGTCTGCTCGTTGCATTCTCGTCGGCCTTGACGCGTTGAGCGAAACCCCGGCGCTGCGGCAGCTTCAGGATGGAGTTAGGATAGAAATCAAGAGAAGAACAAATAGACTTACGCGGGCATGACTGGTTGCCATCGTATATGTGTGTTACAATTTGAACCGTTAGAAGATGGTTGGAAAGACAAGGGACGATGAAGAAGGAAAGATATAACGGAATCGAGAAGAACCTTGACGCTGGTTCTGGAGAAACAGAGACGAGATTCAGATAAATTGAAGAGCAAATCGAATCCACTGTCAGCCTCAAGAAGAACAAGGACCCAAGTTGGTTCATATTCTCCCAACACCCACGTGACTGAATGCACAACAACGCGCAAACAACACGCCTCGAGGCGACGCGACGCGAAATCTCTCATGACATATGCTTTTCTCACACCATATATAGCAAGTGACTAGCAGTCTCCATATGTACGATAAAGCGCTCTACAACATGCCAAAAGGAATACATAAATGCTATCGGGCCGCAGTGCAGGAGTGGCATCCATCGCCCGCGAACACACACATTCAAATCGTCTTCTACCGGATGTAGTGGACCTGTAAACCTGCCATGAGGCTCTCACAGAAACATCACGAGATTTCAATTTCAGGGTCGTCGCTATCCAAAACTCAGCAAGACCTTGCTGCAGTGACAGCGGCATAATTCAGAAGGCTCAAGATCTATCCCATCGCCTGCGTTTGCCGGTCTCCTTCCAATCCTGGTCAGAGAGTGTTGGTAGACTGGTCGTTGAGGCACGCTTTAGCCCCAACCCTCCACGCTGCAGACTAACTGTTGGTTCTATGGGCTCCACAAGGCCGACTTGGCCTTCGTAGGAAGCAAAAGGTGAGCCAAGCGCAGTACCTGGCTCCCATCCTTGTTTCATCAAGAGACGATGGCCAATGTTCGATGACGGCAGCGGTACAGGTGGTTGCGATGTGGGCTCTACAGAAGGCGATTTTGAACGAGGGGTTGACGCCGGTGCTTCCAGTGACACAAACGAGGGGGTTGTAGACACTCCTGGAGCATCTGGCTGCGTGGCAGGCATCAAAGCCCTTCTACGTGCAGATCGGTCCACATATTGAGTCGGTGCATTGTCTACAGAGAATGATGCTGACTGCCGAAGACTAGAGTCACTGTGACGTGTGAGCAGCGACTTTTTAAGTAGACTCAATGCTTTCTTAGGATCCGCTGGTGCCTTGAGCGGAAGAAAGCCAGAGTCGTCTGGATCCTTCGAAGTCCCAACAGAAGATTCAGCTGCAGTCGACTTGGAACTCTTCGAAATTGGGTAAAGCGGAATGTCGTATCTTCCGTCCGTTTGGCACTCTTCACAAGGAAGGCGGTCTTGATGCATGTGAAGAAGGAACGTTGTTCCACCTATCGTCAATTGGTCCATATGACTCAATTTCCTTGGGATACTAGCCTGCCTCGGAGGAGAGAGCCTTGTTCCGGGATTATCCCCAGTTGTATTCGCGGGCTTCAAGAATGTCCCGTGCACGGATCCCATGTCCACCACCCCCCACTCCCGTCTCCTCGCATCCCAATACGCCGTGGCATGCAGCTTCGACACCTGCATCTCCTTCAGACGTATCTTCGGGGTCTTCGAACCAGCGGGAACAACATCACGTCCGAATTGAATCTCAGAATGCCCATCAATCACGCCCACCCTGTGTTTGGAAGATAAGATGGAAGTTCGAAGGACGATAAGGCGAAAAGTCGGCTGATTAGGTCTAAGAGCAATTGAGGTGCACTGAGATATCGGAAGAGGGTCTGAACAGGGGAATGAAGTCGTCGGAGACCCTCCGGGCCATTCATACAAAGGGTCGTAGTCTCCAGGAGTTGAGACACCCGGCTCGAGTATCTCGCCTTCTTCGGATTCCATTTTGTAGTTTCTGTAGAAACAGAAAAGAACTGACGTTAACGTACGCTCATGCGGTTGTATAAAGGCGGCCTTTAAGCCGGTCGTTCTATACCAGCTTTCAGGTATGCGGGGCCATGTGTTGTGGTAGTCAAATACCAGAGTCAGAGTGAGCCAAGTGCGGCAATTCAAGTGCGGCAATTACCGAAATCTTTCAATTTGTTTTCAGTTGAGCAGGTCACACTTATTTATTGCCCCAAATTTACATAAATCAAGCAATCCGCTCTAGGTCTTCCACAGCATACCACGCTTGCCCCTACAAAAGGTCAAGAGGCCTAGGAACGCAGATAGCTGACCGCATTTCCCCATCGACTCCGTCCATCCTCACATCAACACGCTGGAATTCTCACAAAGTACTCCCCGATAGTCAGTATGTAATAATAGATCACTTATATAGATATTTCGCACAGATTAAAGCTTGTAATTCTTGCATAGCCTACCCACGACATCATGGAACATTTCTCCGAGGTCTTCAGTCAGTTCTAGAGCTCGTGCCAGTCTGACCTATCCATTCTAGGATCACTCGAAGTTTCTCCTGAGTAAAGAGTGGCTCGTAAAATCCGACAGCCAGACTTCGACACCTTACCTTTTTGTTCGTTCCTGCATTTGCTTTCACAAAGCAATTTATTAAACGTGGCGCTCAGAAATTCTATTCAAATATTGTTGATCTTTCGTGTTGTTTGATTTTGACAGACATGAAATCGGTCTGGGCGGAAGGTGATCTTACGCTCTCCAATGCTCAGGCTGTCCCGCTTTCTGACTCATGTTGGTGTTGTGTCAGTGTTGACGAGCGCGCAATTCGCTCGGAGATGGCGTATCTGTAACGGCGCGCTTTCATCACTTTATACGGAAGATTCCAAGGAAGAATATGCTTGGAGAACAGAGACTCTGCAACTGCTTTCAAGAGCTCACACGTTAGGTGCTGCCGAAGAAGCTTCTTTTAAAATCGTTCAAACAATCTATGCCGTAAGTTTGCATTTCATCTCCGCGATTGTCTCTTCAGTACATTGAGCGATCCGTCCTCCTGAGGATATGGCCTTCGAACTTGCATACGAGACCTTCAAATGGAAATGGGAAACGTGCTTTGTGGGCCACAAGACCAGCGCTGACATCATATCAAAGCACCTATTATTCCCCCTCATCAGTCTCAACCATTTGGCTTTCTCTTCCCCTCAAGGCATTGTTGATCTGTCGGATGCCGATGCTGAAAAGGTGAGTAACTCAGGGTCCTTTTGCGTGGCGAAAACTTTGATATCTGCTATCTCACAGGCTGTCGACAAAGTCGGGCGAACCGCTCGGAGGTCAGTGGATACTCATGTCAAAAACGCGATCTCAAAACCTCGAACCGCTTCAGCGCTTCGGCGCATGACTGCCTTATTGAATTTTAACTCCGATCTTCGTGCGTACGAAGAGTAATCCTGCCCACAAATAACCACTGACAGTTCGTATGTGTATGTTACATAAATCTTAGCGCGTGTTGTCTCGACCGCTGAAAAGCCGGACCTAGAAATCGCCCAACTTGAACTCAAATATCCGGAACCTCTGATTTACTCGCGTCCTATCACTGTTGCCTCGCTCGTTGAAGTAAGTTGAAGTTAACTGTACCTGTAACCGACTCCGCTCATGAAAACTGATCTCTAAAGGATATGACTCAAACTTTAAAACCATCACATGTTGAAGCTGGCAGCTCACTAAAGCCACCAGTCCCTGATGATGACAATTCAGCCACCGAAGAATCTGACGGGGACGACGATGCCATAAACGAGAAACTGCCGATACTATCTCAGCTTCCCCCTATTTTGACACAGCCTGTCAGTCGGATCACCTCTGCACCTCGTTCCCCTATACCGACCGCACCCAGTAAAGACGAGTCAGACTCCGATTCTTCACCAGCTATACCCGTGAAAAACCCAAAGCGATCAGCTCCAGAATTGTCAAGTGATGATGACAGTGAAGGGGAACGTAAGCGTCGTGTGGCACAACTTAAGGGCGGATCTGGTAGTGGAGGTGGCAAGCGCGGAACCAGGCAACCCATCAAGCGTGGAGGTAAACGTTTTTAGCAATCTATGAGTGTCGAACGGCGTCCACATCATACTTGTGTAAGTAGCAGCATTCGTAATTTTGACTTTCAGTTTCCGCAAAAACGTTAGTCTGGGTGGTTGATAGCGCTCCTGTCCGCATGGCGGGAAGATACTTGCCTACAACTGATAAATTATTTATGAAAGCAAGCCACTAGTAGCTTAATTGACAACAGTAGCATGTGGATAATAGTTTGTTTAGTGTTGCAGAGCGGTATAAGGTTATTTTAATCTGTTTCTGTATCATCGCCGCCCTGTTAGGCGATCGAGTGCTGCGGTCTTGCATGCGTCACATATGTGATGGAACATGCTTTGAATGCGTCGATCGTCTGTCCATATCTGTTACGCCCAGGTATAAATGCAATAGCACAGAGGATTGAGAAAAACGAACACTTGGACATCGACAATTGGGTGCCCTGTGTACGTGCGATGCGCTGTTTTTGCAATATTGTGAGCCACAATCAGTTGTCTCTCCTGAATAATAGGCCATGACGAAATGCTTCGTATTATGGACCCAAGTTAGTAAGATGCTGAAAAATGGCAAAGCGCGTCCAGCTTACGCCACAACCTCTGTACCAATCTCCGTATCTGTATGAAATGAAAGTCAGGAACACGACACAGGATCACTGGTATGACTGAGAAAACAGAGAAAATAGATAATCACACTTCTTGGCTACACATAGTTTGAGGTTATAATGGATCGAGGATATACGGTGCGTTTTTTGGAATACGTCTGGAGACAAAGAGCAAACAAGCTAGGAAAGGGGAGATACGAATAAACAAGAATAATCATATGAACTTACCCATTTATACAAGCGCTGGAGGAGAGAACGACACAAGGGACTTGGTGGTCACGCGACAAGGATTCCACGGCAGTTAGATTGGAATGGGAATTGTCTCCCAGATCATAACAGATCACTTTGCGCGAACCGCCCTGAACGTTTCCCTACTCATTTCCCCCGGAGCTTTCGTCATTTAAAGATCATTCAATCAGATGCCGAAGGTTCTCGGCATCTGTAAGTCTCCAACCTTGAAGGTCACGAGGAGATAAACCCAACCAAGTTCTAAACGCAAATACATCTACTACGGTCCGGAAACATTTTTTGCCAGGGAGCCGATGAAGACAGCGACCTCTGCGGGAAATTACATTCGTTTCAGGAAATTCGGTAACGTGAACACGGGTCTTCAGTGTGGACTCATTATTCCAGTCGATCATGCGTATATCACCTTTTGAGTCATGATGCCGTCCCTCCAAGGAATCGACGAAAAGACTCACTGATGAGGTGCAGATTATACACATGTTACGTGTTCAGTCCATGTTTAATGAAATGTGAGTGGACCGGAAATTCTTGATTATCGTTATCACTGCCCGAAATCAGTAAACCATGAGATCATGCAATGACATTGACCCTGGCACCCTTTCGCTATTGGACTTTAAATCTAAACTTCACGGGTACCGAAACATATCAACGAGCTTATTCCTATGCTGGTATGGATAGATCATGCCAGCCAAGCACCTCCCAAGTCGTACGGCGTAAAGACAGAGATCATCTAAAATCACAGAAAATTGAGTGATTGGAGATAATAACGAAGCGACCCGAAAAACGTGTTCTGTGATTACACACACGCAATCCATCATTGCACGTGTAGGCAACTGCTCAAGTTGGACGCCATTCCCTCTCTCTTATCCGCAGATGATCAAGATAACAAACAGCTCTGTTGACATCCAAAATATCGGCGCGGAAACGATTTCGGAGAACGATATTCAGTCGATGTCGATAAAATGTATGCCTCCGAGACTCCCAACTCAAAATGTTTCAGCAAATGGGAAATATGTGGCTGAGAACGAGCCAAGTAAGACATACCTGATACGTTTAGTTGAAGTTGGAGGATACAAGCGCCTGTATCATAGATCAGACACCACGAGAAACGCGGCTGGCGACTTGTCATTACATGGGTATGTATACAAGTGTATACGTTGGCACCATTGGATGCCACAAAGTTCGGGTCCTTTATTTGATCGAGTTTCGACCTCGTGAAGTGAGAAAGATCCTTAAGGGTGTCTAGAATATCGGAGGCCGGTGCCTTGAAGACTCCAAATGCATTTCGGGCGAACCATGCCTTCACAGGCTGAAAAGAAAACATGCTAGATGATGCCTGACCGGAAGTATTGAGTAGTTGTGGCAGAGATACTCCAAGTTGAGTCGTCATTTAGTTCATTTCCCTTCAGAAAGGGGGTGATTCTGTTGCCATGGATGCCCTCAGCAAGTAGCACAGGAGGGTCATCCTAGAATTGCCAACCGCCTGCGGCACCTTGAAATTAACTGTAAGTTTGTTGACTTTTTCACGTAGTGGTTGTAAGGAAATATTGCTCGCTTGGGTGTATTATATTCAGGTTGGGTCACGTTACGAGGATCAAAAATCACGCAACTTGCTTGGACGGACGCCGTCGGGCGGGACAGTGAGCTCAATTTTTCCAATGGCTTCGTCAGTCGATACGCCTGAAGATATACTTCAGGTATACGCTTTCTTTGTTTTCTTGCTTTTACAGATATTGATATTGTTCTCTAGTCTGTCCTTGACCAGGCGTTTACACCACCGCCTTCGAAGCGTCAATCTGTGCCTCCCCCACCCAAGGTAGAGCTTACGTCGGTGGAGAAAGTAGCAACCCCAGAACCTCTTTCAGAGAGCTCAATATCTTCCGGATCTACCGACGATTCATGGAAGGTTGAATACGAGTCCCAAGTTGAGACTTGGCGTGCGCAGTCTTCAGAGGCTCGTGAAAAAGCCGAGAAGGAGCGCGAACGCTGGGAAGCCGTTCGTGCGGCCGAAAAGAAAGAAGACGAGCGCCTCAAGGCTCTCGGTATACCATATGAATGTCGACCTGAGCCTACGGAGGATGAACACGAAACAGCATGGGAAAACTTTACACAACATAGCGATCAATCCACCCTAACCTCTACAGAAGCTCAGCCGGAAATTTTTGCGCAATCTAACATAGCGCTATGCGAAGAATCAGCCCAGGTTAGTGACCGAAATAATTGAGAAATATCTGCCCAATATTGACTTTCCAATGTTAAAGACCACTGTACCCGCGGCCTCGTCGGAAGTTTCCCGTCCACATTCACAGGCAGACACCGGGGAAGGATCTCAGAAATGGGAAGATGTCCACTCTTCCTTGACTTCATCCTATCCTTCTTTTGAATACCCTGAACGCATGGATACTCCCTCGCCATCGCATCGGCACACTGTACCCTCGACGGGCCCTCTCTCCGCAACTATGGCGATCTTCGACTCCACACTTTCCACACGCACCCGTGTGAAAGCCTTCTTTTCTTCTCTGGCCATCAATTTGTTACTGCCCTTCGTTAATGGAGTAATGCTCGGATTTGGGGAAATATTTGCCAAGAATGTAGTATTGCAGTGGTTTGGATGGAAGCCTGTGGGAGCTGGGTATGTCGCTGCCTCAACAGGCATAGGCTCTGGCATCAGACCAAAGACGTCATGGGGTGAACGCCGATAGTAGGCAAGTACATATATTGTTGATATACATGGTGTACAAAAACACTCGAAATCCGTGTAAGGCTGGTAAGATAGATAGATGTATGATAGATGTCTAAGGTGGTATTGAAATTACAACCTGGCATTCTTGGGCATGCCCCTAATCGCCTGGCGAACACCAAGATCACCCAACACATCTTCGGCTGTGAGAGGACGAGAAGTTAGTGGCTACAACGTGAGACTCATGAACGAGGCCTCTACCTCCACCTAGGATTCTACAACCCAGATACCGTTAGATTCAAATCAAAAAGACAACTATATAGCGGGACTCACGCGTCGAAAGGAACAGTACGATGATACTGCGAATAGAAAGATGTGAATGCGATGTGAGATTGATTACTGTGGACCAACATGTTCTATGAATTGACCCATTCCTGTAAAGGCAACATTTAAAAGAGCGATGTGGAAACGAGGGAGTACAAATACCTGTCTTGGTGATTCCACGCCCACCGAAGATCTTAGATAGATGTCAGTGATAAAAGAGCTAGCTTTGAAATGTCTAGAATCCGGACCTGGACAGCATCAGCGGCGGTTTCCTGCGCAGTTCTTGTGGCGTGCATTTTAAGCAAACCAATCGGACTGCAGAAAAAAGTAGGTGCATGGACACATAGAGAGTAAATGATGTGACAAACCCAGCCAACTTTGAAGCCTGTTGCTTGTAAGACTGATGGGAGAGCCATGTCAATTGGCAAAGAAGCGACCGGAATAAGGGGGTAATCACCATGTTATTCATTTGATACGTTATATTCTCGAGCCAGTTCTGTGTGCTCTCTATCCTCTCGATCATCGCGGCCAGTTTGCTTCTGATCACGGCCTGAGAGTGAAGGGGCTTTCCGAACGCCTTACGCTGATTCACCCATCTGAGTCACGTTGTGAGAAATTAATTGTGATGGAAAAGAGATCCATTCGAAGGCTTACAGGAGGCATTCTTCAGCAATCAGACGCTGAGACCTAGCAGACGAGCAACACATGACCCATCGTTCGTGGTTAAAGTTGCTACAAAAATAACATGAGCCATGAAACCTCTTTCCAGATGCCACGCCCACCTTAACATGACAAATATGCCGCTTCCTTCGGGGCCTAGAGTATTTTCTACTGGAACCTTCACGTTGTCGAAAGTGACGAATGCCGTTCCTGCCGATGGGGACTACATGAGGAATTGTTGAGAAAGTATTCGTGAGATCTCTATTGCCCAATGTGCAACATACATAACTGGTTTTTATGGCTTTAGTTTCGACTCCTTCTCCACGTTCGACGAGAATGACGGTAAAACCACCCTAAAATAACATAGTAAATACGGTCAAACGACGAAACGAAAATCAAGCGAACCTCTGTTCTACAACCCACGGTAAAGCTGGAGTGACGATGAACCTAGATCCGCCGATCATGGTATAGAAACCACCTACTAGTGTGCGAACCTAGAAAACCGAATCAAACTAGAGAAGACTGATGACATGCGTGTGACTTACGTTCCGTTCGTTATCCATTTCTTTCTGTGAAGGACATTGTTGTCTAAGAGTCGATAACACTTATATGTAAAGAGTGACCCTCACGTTCCGTTGATGATCCAGTGCTTCCCATCTTCAGTCTTGACAGCCGAAGTTCGAAGACCGGAGACATCGCTCCCTGCGAAAGCCTCAGAGATGGCGAGACAGATAGGCTTCCGGCCAGAGAGGACATCAGGAACCACTTTCGTCTTGATTTCTGCACTGCCGAAATTCAAGACTGGAGGTAAGCCAATGACTGAGCCGCTCATCAAGCCTATGTATATATTCACTTTTAGCATAATTTTTAGTCATAATAGGGGAAAATGTACCGTCACCGTAACCACGCTGGCCGGATCGGGCAAACTCTTGGGTTATGATAAGCTGGAAAACAATTAATAAAATTCAGGATACAGATAAGAAACATACTTCGTGGAAGTAGTCAAACTGACGGATCGATATGTTAGCAATACCGATAATCGATTGAATCATCAAACTGAACCAACCTGCTCAGGTGTAACCAAGCCGTCCATGAGCTTCAGTCCTGTGATGGGAACCCATGAGGCAGTCGATAAATGCGTGGGAGTGGTTGGACGCACCCTTCAAATGTTTGCCTGGGCCCATGCGCATGGCGTGGAAGTTCATTTTCCTAAGAGCGAGCCAGATGAGGGATTAATCGCTACACGTGGGGCTATATGAGCTTACTCCATAGCTTCAATGACACTTTTACTTGGTGGTTTGCCGTCTGCTTCTCTAGCCTAATGAGCGTTAGATCCAAAGAACTCGCGTAAATGCAAGGCACTGACAATGGCGTCAGGAGTGATTATCTCATCGACGAACTTCCTGACAGCCTTCTGGAACTTCCGATGGTTCTGCAAAAGACATGATTAGATTCAATGCTGCGGGACGAAGAATTAGGAACCTCGGTATAGTATGGGCTAAAGTAGCCATCGGACAGCCAGGTGGGCTCCGCATAAGGGACTTTGCTTAGTTCTCCTACTATACGACTGTGCATGACGCTCTTCTCCCCTTCCACAACGCCCACCTGAAGACGAGCATACTGAGGCTTTGTAATGACCTCATGTCGATGCAGCCCGTAGAAAGCCTCAGTCGCATCTTGCCCAGCTATAAATGTATGATGGGTAAGCGTGAGATTTCAAAACACGGTGGTATGACGAACAAATGTCTTCGTCCAAGAAGACCGAGGCTCCACCTGGGTGAAGATCCTTGAATCTGGAAACGTCGTACACCTTTCCATCAATGATGATCCACTAGAAGACGCGTCAATAGTGAAATCACGGCTCCTACTTCACAAACTTACAATATCTCCTGCTTTATTATGCTGTGGTGGCTGACTTTATCTACTCCTTGTCAAGGATGGAAAGGACAACCCTACCTTTGCGACCTCGTCGTGAGTATATGTCTTGAGCTCTTTAGATGCCATTTCGATTGAATAGTAGAGAGGGGAGGAGCTAAAGAACGCTCATGTCTTGCTATGTATCCGTAGCTGCATGTGATTTTCAACCCACATGATTATCAACGTCATAACCCACGTAGTCCTTAGGATGTCCATATGAGATCTTATCAGATAAACGGTGTCCATCAATCCCATTACTTTCACTACTGGTACTCAATTGTGTTTCCTTGGGAAAAAATCACAAGGAAACCTGTTATTCCATGTCCTATGTGGCATTTTCTAATGGAATAAGTCTTTGAACAAAGGAAATTTGCCTTTTTATATAGTAAAAAGCTAGCCAAGAAACAGATGACAGGTTTCTTTGACTCTTTTTCCATTAGAAACATTTTCTGGCCCCAGCAGTGTTTGTAGATATAAGACAGTGCGAGCGTATCTTTCGTTGATCAAACCTAAAGACGCGCATTCTTCGGCATTTGTTTCAATGCTTGTCGGACCCCTAGGTCTCCAAGAACATCTTCCGCTAGGTGAACACATTGAAATGAGTCGCAGTAATCATTGTGTGAGGCCGAGAACTTACTTCCGCCCAAAATTCTAGAGCAAAAGTTGATGTGAACAACAATCAATGAGTAGAAATCAAACCTTACGCATCAAAAGCAATGTTTGTATGATACTATTCTCATGTCAGCATTGAATGTTTTAAATTGATAGGCAGAGAACTGACATGTTCGATGAATCGACCGATTCCTAATGTAACCGAAGTGAAAGAACTTCTTGACATAGAAAGTATGACACACGTACCCGTCTTTGTAATTCCTCTCCCACCAAAGATCTTAAGAACAAATCAGTCAGCGCTCATTGATGAATCGGTGATCAACGGACCTGTACAGCGTCTTTCGCTGTGAGTTGAGCGGTCTCTGTGCAATGTTTTTTCAGCAATGCAATTTGGCTGGTCAATTTTGAAATTATCAAATCGTGATTACGATTCAAGAATAAACTTGACATGCCCAGCTAGAAGTGCAGACTGCTGTTTATAACTCATTTGGCACATCTGGTAAGTGATACTCTCGAGCCATGCGTGAGCACTCTCTACACGGGCAATCATCGCAGACAGCTTTGACCGGATGACAGCTTGGGAGTTGAGAGGCTTGCCGAACACTTTGCGTTGCGTCGTCCACCTGTAAATCCGTCAGCACGTACAACGAAATGAAAAAGAGAGCTTCATACTTCAAACATTCCTCGACTATAAGACGCTGGGCACCAACACTGCTACAGCACATGGCCCATCTGAAACAATGCAATAAGATCAGACGTTATTTGGTCAAAGACTTCCCTACCGTTCGTGATTGAAATTGCTCAGAATGACGATTAAACCCCCTCCGTTGTCCGGTCCCAACACATTCTCTACAGGAACTTTGACCTGATCAAACGTCACGAAGGCAGTCCCAGAAGCAGGGCCGTAGGTTATATTGATATGCTTCGTCTCGACGCCCTCACCGCGTTCAATAAGAAGCACGATCATGCCCTTTTCCGTGCGGCAACCAGTCACAAAGTAGTCTGCAAAATGACCATTCGTGATCCATTTCTTCAACAGTTCGTCAAGATCTGAGGTTCGTTGTACGTTCCATCAAACATACCTTTGTTCCTGTACGAGATAAGCCAATTCGCAATTACTTGCAAGACTGAGTCGGCTCACCAGTGACAGTGTAATATGTTCCATCAACAGACTTCTTCGCAAATGTTCTTGTGCTTGCAACGTCGCTACCTGCAAATGCTTCACTGATAGCCAAACATACAAGTTTCTTCCCATCCATTACTTCCTCAAGTATCTTTTCCCTTAAAGGAGATTGAGCGAAGTTTTTGATAGCAGGGAGACCTATAGCAGTTCCTCCGGCTACTCCATCATGGTAGCCGCGCGCATGAATGCGCGACATTTCCTGAGCCATGATTAACTCGTGGAAGCAGTCAAACTGGACCAGGACAAACGCGTCAACAATGAAAGCCGGACTTGCAGATAAACACGTACTTCCTCTGGCTTTACGGTCCCGTTCATGAGTGTACGCCCTTTCAGGTGTTCTCCCGGACCAAGTCGCATAGCATGGATATTCAAGCTCGCTAAGGCGTCAAACACGGCCTTCCCGGGTTTCTTACCTTTCTCCTGGAGAGCCTGTGCATCTGGGAACAGTACCTCGTCTACGAATGTCCTCAGAAACTTTTGGAACGCTCGATGATGCTATCAAACGCAAAGTTCTTCATGATAAGTGGAGCTGGGAAGTATATTCTACGCACGTCTCTATAGTAGGGACTGTGGTAACCCGCCGTCAACCAAGTCGGCTCAGCATATGGTACTTTGCTCAGAGCTCCAACCTCTCGGGGGAAGATAGTCTGTCTATCTCCCATAACAGTTCCGATTTGAAGGCGAGCGTATTGAGGTCGTTGCAGCACCTCATAGCGATGGAGACCGAAGAATGTTTCCGTCGCGTCCTGACCAGCTATCAAGTACTCAATTTAACATTTCCTCCAAGATCACTGAATTCCTTTACCGACGTCACCGTCTAGAAGAACGGAGATGCCACCAGGATGCATCGCTCCGAACTTCGACAAGTCGTACACTTTTGAATCTATAATTATCCACTGCGGATGTTCGAGTTGATACTCCCAACAAGGTTAATAGGAAGGCATACCAGATCGCCTGCTTTCGCATGCTCAAACGTCCACTTAGCATAGGATGCCTGTATAGAATGGGTTCACATACTTTCGCCACTTCTCCTTTCGTAAATTCTTTGAGAACCATGTTGCCTTGGTTGTCTTGAGCTGCGAGCAAAGCTACTGCAAGCACAAGGCACTTATAGGGAGGACGCCGGGTAATCAAACTCTCTGCAACAGCGAAGTTCTGTAGGGATCATGGATACGCTGGGTCGAATTCGATTACGGAGGTTAGTTGATAATGACAGTTCGGCAGACCAGAGTGATAATAATAATGAAGTTCAGGGGTTCGGGCCGATGATACTTAAGAAAGTTGTCAGTGCTTCAACAGATTGCATTCGACTACATAGAATTTGGCAATCAATTCATCCTGTAGCGGCAGCAGACGCCATTCCCCGACTCTTATTGATTGCATAATTATATTATTTCCACCGTAAAGGGCGTCCTTTCCTGCCGTGCCGCCCGCTACTCGGTGCATCTATGTAAACGTTCTATTGCCTATCTGATCAAATACAATGTCCGTATGTATCTTTGAGTGTACAAGTTACATCCAACCATCTTTGCTATGCTTATCCGTTCATTCGAGGGCTAACCTCCAACTCATATTCGTTGAAAGCTGTAAGCGCCTCGAGAGCTCTATATCGTGAAGGGAAAGCATCGCAAAATAAAGCACAATTAGTGCATCTCGTACAGAAAGACATCTAGAGGAACGAGAACAATGATTGCCGGGAAACCAATTGAACAACCAGAACCACGTATGTTGCGTCTGAGTGCGCAGAAGCCGCTGTCTGCCTCCACAAACTCGAATGACGTCTATTCCTTTCATACGAGCGACGGTACCGTCAACGTGGGTAACACCGAGCTGTATCTCCCTCTAAGGATGAAACCAGAAAAAATAATCATGGGAAAAGGGGCTCTACTAACCATTGAATATCGTTTGCAAGTTCGGTATAACAGCGCGAGAATACAAGATTGGAGACCGAACATAGCATATGACACGAAGAGATCGAACTCTACACCGGGGTTTGCGCACAAAGTGTTTGCGATTAGATTGAGAGAGTCGTAATCAGATAAGGAGGCCGGGTAATACACCTGAACGCGATCAGCGACAGCTGTATACATCCCAGAAATAAAGAATCTGTTCCCCATGTGCAAAATGAATCGATGATATCTGTTCCCAAAGGCTCACGGCTCATACAGGATCTGTAAAAAATCAGTATGAAATACCCATGGAACACGAAAGGACGTACGAGTCAAGGTAATATATAGATTTTATCAAAATAGAGAAATCAGAAGGATCCTCGCTTATAATCCTAATAGTGTGATTCTTCTGCCCCGCATGCGAAGGACAGCCAATCCACATCGACTTGAATACGGGTGAGAGCCTTGTCAAAACCGAAGCATGTATACGGAAGGTCAAATCGCCAATTAGTAGGATGAGATTGCCATCAGAAAAGCAAACAGAATTAACGTCAGATACCATTGGGTCTGTGCACAAAGGGAGATAATGAAGGGGAAGAGGAAAAAGACACATTAAAGTGGGAAACAATATGAAATTGAAAACGATTTAATGAAGGGGCATATGAAATAGGAGCTAATGGAACATCACAATCAATCGTGTTTACGTCCAAATAAAAGCAACAGATACATTTTGAAAAAATTCAAGCGATAAGAGACAGTAACAAAGTTAGAAGTGTAATACCCGCTACTTTAGTAGTGGGTTTCTGTGCGTTGAGGCCTCCGCAACTCATCGCATGAGTGAGAAGGGAGTTTCTGAGGGAATATATGGTTTTAGCGTGTATCGACCGCCGAAGCGGCCACTTTTTGATTTTTGCTGAAGCGGTGGCGAGATTAGGGCTAATTACTGTATGCATAGTAAAGTCCAAGAAAAAAGTATAGTAAAAAAAGTAACAATAGAATGCGGGTGAGGTGGGAGGGTGTCCGAAAAAGTAACTGCTAAGTGACTAGAAAGATTCTGGAGAAAATGAACGTTGCCTAGTGAGTCAACTGTCTGAAGGCGAACGAACTGCGTTCGGCTTACGGTAAACGAACATTGCCAAATGTCAAAACACTTTATTTAGCAAGTTCGAACTGTTTTTACTGTGGTCGACGATAAATCACGAATTTATCGGATAACTGAATGACATACCTTCGTAGAGTAGCGATACTGACTGTACATTGAAAGAATGTGATAACGGCTAATGAAAATCGCTACTCTGCGAAGGCAATAAGGCTACGGACTGTGGCTGAAAAGCTGCTGAATGCTCACCTGAGCAACGGTGGTGGAAGTATGAGTGCAAGACCGTTGCATGGATAGGCGGATGCAAAACCGTTGCATGATGACTGAATATGAGACCTTGAGCCCTACTGTTCTCAGCCCAGCATCCGCCAAAACAATGGCACCGAACCGAGAACGGCCTTTGATCCCAACTGATCTGATTATCTGAGGTGAGGCTTGATGAATGCTTGCCACGCAGAGGCCTCCAAAATCGCTCCTTACCCCCGGAACCCGCGATTACGATGAGAAAATATCGACTAACGTCCATTTGTTTTTTCACATCACGTGTGCTTCCCACGCTCGTCACTCTCCCATCTCTACCTCAGAGGTTCTTTTTCCCTCCTATTAAGATCCGATGTGAATCCAAACATGTGCCTGCATTGGTACTGCATCATTTCCTATTGTCATTTCACTTAAATATGCCTTTTTGTAATTAAAACTTTCTCGAATGGTTTTTTCCGCTCCTTGTTTTGTGTCATGGTTACCACCCTACATATTGATCCTAGTCTCTCGTTTCCAGTCTCGCCTCTCCATACTCTTGTTTCATTTGAGGATGGTGACTTGACACTCACAGCTAATAACTTACATTGGGTAGTCCATTCTGGTGTCCTTTCTCTTCATTCCCATGTTTTCTGTCTCATCTGGGTCAATTGCCCTATATCTTGCCCTTCTTCACTGGTTGTTCATTTTCATTTAGAAACCACCAATGACCTCGTCTATTTCATCAATATACTGTATGGATTCAGGTATATCTTTCATTTCCTACTCCTATTATGTCACAGATATGACTTCAAACTTAGCCATTTTCTTGGTGATGATAAGTTAACAACCATCCAAATCAAGTCTATTTTGCATATGACTACCAGGTTTAATTGTCCACATCTTGTGGATGCTGTACAGAGATGCATGTGGGCTGCTTACCCTGCAGAGCTCCATGCATGGGATCAAATTAAATATAACACATTGGTCTGTGTGACCCTTGACTGAGGTTCCAAATATGATTTCATTTCTATCATTGCTGCCCCTGGTTTGCAAAGCTGTTTGCCTGCTTTGTACTACCAAATATAAGAATGTTATACACTGGTATGTCTTTATTATTTTGTCTCTGCTCCCACTCATATTTTTTAAGACTGAAATCAAGTCTGGTGTTTTATGCAAGCTGAATGGCAATATTGCCCTCTTATGATGTCTTGTTGGCCATGAAGCACTTTTAGATGCAGAGTCATTTGTTTGGGGTTGATCCTTTCCTTATGTTAAATTCTCCCAATATTGTTTTATCCATTTGTGCAATGATTCATGAGCAAGCATCAACACACAGCTATTCAAAATTCCTCATTCTTCTCCTGTTTGCAAAGTTTGAGTTTTAACCAATTGGAATCCTAAATGGGACAAATTTCTTCGATATTTGTGTTGAATGCTCTGTATGCAGACCCTTTGGTCTAGGTGGCAAGATATTTGGCAGAATTTGGCTACTATGTTCAGTTACAAGGATTGGACAGATCTACTTCAGGAAGAAACTTGTGTAGGTCTAAATTTTCTGAATGCTGTCTCCATCTGATTACATTTAGGTTTGTGACCATGACCCCTGTGTTTTCAGTTGTGTTGTATAAAAGCTGCTTTTTTGTCACTTCTGTACATACTGTTTCCTACTTCCTGTTATTCATACTGTTCTTCCATTTGACAATACAAATATTTCTTGCTGCTTCTCAATCTCTTTTTGTGTTTTCTCCATATACTATTCATATGAGACAATTTGACATCTCTTCCTAATTCATTTGGCATCCAGTGGTAAAACTCTATTTTGAGTCAATGTTGCACTCCCTTTATGTCAGATGGGGTCACTGAATCATTGTCTCTGTATCTTAAAACCAAGTGCATTATCCATTTCCCTTGCTAGGCATTTCCTTCTTCTACTGTTGTTATGTTGATTTCCATCAGCTCAGTTTGCCAAGATGCTGTCTTTATTCCAACTTTGTCATGCAGTACCATTCCCTTGCATTGTGCTTCTCACTCCATTTGAGACAATTCACCACCCATGAGCTTCAGGTCTCCAGTTACTGCTTGGTTATCCTCTGGTATGTTTACCACCATCATTGATTTTCTTGTGTCTAGTATGGGTGATTGTATGTTGGGTTTGGACTGGTTCACTGCATATCATGAGTACATACTCTCCACTAGTCAATGCCCCCCTATTGCTGCAACCTTTGATCCTTGCTCCATTCAAACCTTGCTGCCTCCCATACCAGGTGATTTAATTGCCATCTCTATGATTTTTTATATTGAAGCATGTTTAGAACTCATGCCCATGTCTTGTCCTGTTGCTTTAAGATCAGTTGATTCTTCTGTATGCATGAGTTATCCTTTGACTTCTGAACATGTTTTTGCATGTGTTGATGAGATTGTTTCCATGTTGTTATTTCCCAACAGTAATTTCTATGTTTTGTCTCCCTTTACCACTGACATGATAGAACATCAATTGTGCTTGCACAGCTTATCAGCTGGTATATGCTACAAACAAAACTTGTTGCTATTGATTCACCATTTGGCAAATGGGCTGTGTACTTCATTGGCTACTGATAAATGCAGATGATTAGCAGGTCAATCTTCTATGATGCAACTCAGATGCAACTCAGATGCTCTCTTTTATCCTGGGTTGCAAATTGGTTTCCTTGTCTGGGTGTTGCTTGTGCCCTAAATAATGTGACTAAGGCACTAGGATATGACAAAGGTACAAATAATTTATAGGTCTTGTTAGATTATTTGTCTCATGCATTGCTTGGTCCTGCAGCAATGAATGACCTTGGTTGTAGATACCTCATGGCCTCATTTGTGCTGTTGCAATGTGATCTTCTTAGATTGGCAGCCAATCATGGTATATCAGCAGCAGGATCATCACAAAACATGCTTTCTCTGTTATTGGATTATACATACTATAGATACTGTTTAGAGTCTCCTACTCTTGATGGTTGTGTTGATGTATTGAATAATGTTTCTACATGCATTGGTTATATCAATGACTAAGAAGCATTTATTATATATTTCTTTTGTGTTCTTGCATTGAAAATGAAGACAAATGCTCTGAAAGACTTACTCAGATCTCATGGTATAACCTTTGATAATTATTCAACTCTGTATCAGCTTTGTTTAGTTGTCAAGTGACATGCATGAATTTTGTCTAAGGGAAAAGCTCCATGCAAACAATATCCCAATAAAATGGATGCTTAACTCAAAATGATTCATAACAACTGGCCAAGTGTACTCACATGCAAGCATAAAAACAAACTCATGCATCTGTTTTGTGAAGAGACCTTAGTGACACCTTGCAATGTCTAAGTTGTGCTTCCTGCTTGTGTAACAAATTCATGCAGGACCTGACCACTATCCTGAGTTCCTCCATTGATCTGGATGTCTTGTGTTATCCCAGATGTAATATAGATGCTGATGCTACAGTGTCCAGTATGCCAGGAATTAATGTCCACAGTAAAAGCAGTTCCCAGAATGGTATGGGACTTTGTGATTCAATCATGGCCAGCTCTGATACTATTGATCTTCCTAAAGGAAACATATGGCACAGACACTACATGCATTTGTTACCTTTTGAGGCTGGACCTTTTCAAGATTTGTTACTGGATCTCTCTGGCATTATGGATCAAGGAAACAGATGTTTCAATCTGCATTTATGCAAAAAATGTCTATATGCATTAAACAAATATAAACTACCTAAGCATGCTTTAGCAAACAAGTTGTTCATTGGTGAAGTCCCTGATATTTTGAAGGAATTAATGCAAATTCAACAATCTATCATTTCTCTGTTTAGGGCCAAGAATTGGATAGTTCAGCTTCCTGACAAGGAAGAAGATGGAAATGTACCTGGAAAACAAAAAGGAATGTGAGGACATACCATTATATATTCTTAGGATCCTGGTTCAATCATGAAGATTCTTCCACAATCTGTTGAAGATATCATTGCTCCAATATGTGTTCTGTTTGTCAGTTCAACTCAGCCATCTGCAACTTGGCTTAAACAACATGCCATGCTATTGATAGCATAAGCTGATCAAATTGGAGCAGCTTTGATGTGGCTCAAAGAAAACAATCCTTTGTACTGATCAATCAAACTCAGTTCTGAACATCTTGAGGAGATAGATAAACTTCCATTCTTGCTATATCATATTGAGTGATAGAGCCCAGAATGGAATACTATGATTTAAACAATTGATATGATCAACATGCAACAGATAATGGCAGTAGTTGCACAGTTTTGAGTGTTGCCTTTGACAATGTGTTAGTGTCCAATGTTGATGGAATTGTTAGCAGCCATGAATTAAAGGCTGCAGCTATGCATCATATTTTGGAGCATAAAGGGGGTTATATGCAAATACTCCATGGCCCTGTACCTGTTAACAAATTTGATAATCCTCAAATGTTTCCCATGATGTATTCTACTCTTTTTCCCTATGGATCAGAAGGCTTGGAAGATCCCAACTATTCTGCCAGATTATCCTTTATAGCTTATGTCCAGTATCTATTTGTGCTACATGACGGTCAATTCTGCAAACACCATAGCTTTATGTTTATAGCATTTAATATACTGCAGCATAGAGTGATACTTTTGCATATCAGTTTAAAAGTTTGCAAATCTAATTTTGACAAGATTGCTCAACAATTTGGGACAGTGGGCCTGGCTTGTGTTGAGCATGTGTCTGCACAAGTATGGAAAGGAGACATGATTACAGCCCTTGATGACAAAGAGAAACAGGTAATTCAATTGATGAAAGAGGTTTCAATCATAACCTTTTATGTATCTGATTCTTTGGCTGCTCACATGGGCATGCAAAATGAGATAAGTGTAAGAGCAACCTCTGGGAGTAGCAGCTCAACTATGCAGCTAGCAGAGGGGAATCCAAAGTATATCTAGCAAGGTAACTGACAATATAAATAGTAATTAATTACCTAGCAGAGGGGAATTCAAAGAGAACAAGTCTAAAGATCCCCACTGCTTGATGCAACACATCAGTGGGTGACAGAGGCATGAGAACAGCTATACAGAAGGCTGGAGCTAGCCCTAACCCTAGGGAAGTGCTTGACAAGGAACTGTGGGAAGTTCTGTGGGTCTCTGGAGATCTTTGGGGGTCTAGAATGAGCCATAGAGATTGCTACAGAGGTTGGAAATGGAAGTTGGAGGTTGGAAATGGAAGTTGGAGGTTGGAAATGGAAGTTGGAGGTTGGAAATGGAAGTTGGAGGTTGGAAATGGAAGTTGGAGGTTGGAAATGGAAGTTGGAGGTTGGAAATGGAAGTTGGAGGTTGGAAATGGAAGTTGGAGGTTGGAAATGGAAGTTGGAGGTTGGAAATGGAAGTTGGAGGTTGGAAATGGAAGTTGGAGGTTGGAAATGGAAGTCCTTTGACATCACCCCCCCTCTAGTGTGTGGCATCTCAATGTGCAGGGTAAAAGAAGTTCTGGATTGCCTGGTATGCTAGTGAGATGGGGTAGATTCCTTGGATGGCTTGTGATGCATCTGGGTGCCTCCAGTGGAACTCTCTAATCAGCCCTAGCACATGCATATTCTTTCATGGTTCCCATAAGATGTCCTTGATTCTATAACCTTTCCACTTCACCTTATATTGTAACTGTCATTGGAACAGATGACTGTTTAGGATTTCCTCCACCTTATACTTCTTGCTATTGTTAACCACCACTGGAGGTGGCAGGAGTGCTGAGTGTTGTCCTGGAATAGGGTCCTTCAGAGCTGGTGTTAGCTTAACCATGTTGAATACTGAGTGGAGCTGGTTCATCTCTGCAGGGAGTTGGAGTTGATAGGCTAGTGGCCTGACCTGCCATTCTACCATAAAGGGTCCCAACTAGTAGTGTGAGAGCTTTTTTGATGCTTGGGTGGTTATAATATTGGAGGTATCTAGGTAGACCTGATCTCTAGGCTGGTAATTGGGTGCTGGGGTTCCTCCATAGTTGTAATATCATGCCATGTCATCCTTTGCCTTTGCCAAGGCTGCCCAGGTTTCCTCCTGTGACCTCTTCATCCAGTCCACAAACTTGTTCACTGCTTCATTCTTTAATGGCTGGGCCTAGAGTTTGAAGCCCATGCATGGATGATATCCAGTGTCCAGGAAGAAGGGCAAAAACTGGGTGGCTGCATAAACATAATTGTTGTACTGAAACTTGGCATTGGGGAGGAGTTTGTCCCAGTTGTCCTAACACTCATTGCAGAAGAGGCAGAGATACTGCTTGAGCTCCTGATTCACATGTTTGGTCTGGCCATTGGACTGTGGGTAGTAGGCAGTGGAGGTGTGCAGTTTTATGCCAAGTAGTCAGTAGAGCTCTCTGGTGAAGTCCACTATGAATTGTGGCCCATGGTTGGCTACATAGGCATCAGAGAGGCCATGGAGCTTCTAGACATTTCTCTGGTACAGGTTTGTGGTGCCCATGGCAGAGCAAGTGGTGTGAGTGGGGATGAAGTGTGCTCATTTGTCATATAGGTCCACTACTACCATGATGGCATTGTAACTGTGGGCATCAAAGAGCTCTACAATGAAGTTCACTAAAGCAATGCTCTATTGTTCCAAGAGTACAGGGAGGGAGTGTAGCTGTCCAGTGGAGAGACAGCATTGGGGCTTGTTCTGAAGACAGAGATTGCATGTACCAGTGTAGGACCCAATATACTGGAACATTTGTGGCCACCAGTAATTCTGAGATACTAGCTCCAGTGTCTTCTATCTGCCCAGGTGTTCAGTGATCCAGGAGTCATGGTGTTGCTCTACAATCCTTCAGTGGAGCTCCAAAACATTGGGCACATAGATGCAATCCTGGAAGGTCAGAAGCCCATCTTGGAGGGCCCATTTGTCTGTGGACAGATCTGGCACCAGTGATGCTTCCCAATTTCAGTATTCAAGCTGCCTGAGCAATGAGTTCTTTCTGCTGACCATCCCAATTCCTGTGCCAGATGTCCTGGAGAATGTGCACCTCCACTCTTTTGCCAGCTAGACCTTCCATGGCTTGGATTGCAAACAATTTGGAGTGGAGGAGCATAATGTTGCTATTGTCATTTCTCCTGGTGCTATGGTCTGCTCTCTAGGATAGGGTATCTGCCTTCCCATGCTCTGGCCTGGCTTGTGGTGCAGTAAGAAGTCAAAGTTGACTAGATAGAGAGACCACTGGGTTTGTTAGCAGTTGAGCTTCTTAGCTGTCCAAAAGTATTTGAGGTTCTTATGGTCTATCAAAACCTTGAACTCATGCTGTGCACCATCTAGGAAATGCTGCCACTTTTTAAAGAACTGAATGATGGCCAGCATCTCCTTGTTGTGGATCTTGTAGTTGCACTCTACCATATTCAGGCTCTTGGAGTAAAAGGTCACTAGATGCCACTTCCCATCCTCCAGGAATTGTCGCAATAGAATAGCTCCAGTGGCAAAATTGGAGCTGTCAGCTTCCACTCAGAAGGAAAAGTTGTTGTTCAGGAAGAGGAGGACTGGTCTGAAGGTGACAGCATGCTTGAGAGTGTTGAAGGCTGTCTGCTCCAGAGGTCCCCAGCTCCAGGTGGTATCCTTTGTGGTGAGGTCAAATAGAGAGTGGGCATGATGTGAAAAGTCCTGGGTGAACCTCTGGTAGAATTTAGCAAAGCTTAGAAAGGCCTGCACCTCCTTCTTGTTCTTGGGCTTTAGCCACTCCATGACACCTGCCACCTTCACCAGATCCATCTTTGCAGCTCCATGCAAGATGATCAGCCCAAAATACTTGATCCAGGTCTGCTCAAACTTGCACTTCTCTGGTTTGAGATAGAGCTGATAGCAGTGAAGGCATTCCAAGATAAGGCACATGATCTGGTGGTGCTCCTCCAATATTTTGGTATAGATAAGGATGTTGTCAAGGTATATGCACACTACATCCTCAGCAATAAGATCCTGGAAGATATCATTCATCATTGTCTAGAAGATGGCTGGGCTATTGGTGAGTCCAAAGAACATGACAAGAGGTTTGAACAGTCCCTAGTTGGTCTGGAATGTAGCCTTCCATTTGTCTCCCTCCTGGATGTGCATGTTCTTGTAGCCCTACTGAACATCCAGCTTAGTGAAGTGCCATGCACCTTGGAGGTTATTGATAAGCTCCAAGATGAGGGGGAGGAGGTAGCAGTTCTTCACAGTCATGGCATTAAGAATGCAGTAGTCCTGGACTAGTCAGAGTAAGCATCCTTCTTTTTAATGAAGAAGACCAGAGAAGCCATCAGAGATCTGGAGGAGTGGATGTGACCAGAGTCCAGATTCTCTTACAGGAAGGCATCAAGCTTGTTCTGCTCCTTAGGTGCCAGTAGGTAGACCTTGCAGCTTGAAGGCTTAGAATCCAGAATTAATTCAATGGTGTGGTCCTACTATTTGTGCTTTAGGAGTGAGTTGAACAAGGCCTTAGAAAACATGTCTTCAAAGGCACAAAGGTATGGAGGCATGATGTCCTGGAACATCCAGGGTGCAGAGTTTGCAGTGAATGCCTGGGCTAGCTGCTGGAATATGGTCTGGCCAGTCCAGATCTCTGTGATTGAGGGTGGTAAGTGTAAAGTGGTGGCATAGATCCAATCTCCAACTTCCACTGCCTTGTCTGGGAGCTCTGGATCACAGATGTCTCCAAATTCCCCTCTTAGTTTCTTCTCTGGGGCCCCACTGCTGCTCCAGTTGTTCTTGTAAAGGGCCTCTCTATAGGCAAATATCAGGGGCAGGGGGTCCAGAAGGTCTAGATCTGCAAAGGAGAGATGGCCAGCACAGCATGCCTGAATGGCTACATGTTCTCAAACTTTAGCCTAGCACTCTTTTCTGACCTCAGTGGTGCCAGTAGAGCACCTCCAAGAGCACTGGCTCATAGTTACCTTGCCCCAGGCCCAGTCTACTTTGGAGTTGTGCTCCCAGAGCTATATAAAACTGAAGATCATGTGCTGCTTGCCTAAACTAGTGACAGCAAAGACTGCATGCTTAGCATGATTCTGGTAGTGGAGGATAAAGTCTACTACAGAGCTGATGGCACTGGCTTTGTTGGGCATCCTATCAATGTTGAATACTGGAATGAGTTGGGAAAGTGGCTGCATGGTTAGGCCATGGCACTTCACAAACTCCAAGTCTAAGAACAGTCCTGTCACTCTGCTGTCCAGGAGAGCAGTGACTCTGTGAGTTTGCTGAGTGTCTATGGTCTCAATTTCTACATCAAGGCATAGTGAGTTGGTGAACAAGCTCAAGGCCACTACATACTGCTAGGGCAATTGGTGCTCCCAGACAGGGCAGCTCCAATGGAGCCTAGCTGGTGTTGGGGGGCTGGGCTTGGACTCTGGAGTTGGTGTTTGTACATCTGGAGAAGAAAACTGAGGTTTTCTATCTTAGAATGATTAATCTTGGGAAGGGCAATTTCATTTTTTAATGACAGACATAAGAACTTGTTAGTACCAAGCAACCAGAGGCATACACCTCATCTGTCACTCAACTAAAAATCCTCCTCCAGCTCTGGGGGGGTGTGCAAGCACCAATCTCCTCTAAAGTCAACTCTAGTGTCAGCTCATCTGGTGACAGAGTTCTAGTAGCATCCTTTGCAGCCAACAGTTGCAGGAAAAGCTCCTCTTGCTCCACTATAGAGAGGTAGTGCACCTCTAAACCCAATGGGCAGTGTTGTGTAAAGTGCCCCAGTTTTTTACATCTCTAGCACAGTAGCAGCATGGGGCAGTGCTGTTGGGCTGCATCTACATCCATAGGAATGCCCAGTGGCAAGGGGCATGGTGTGAGGGCAGCCAGAGCAGAGGTGGGAGCTGGGAGTGCAGTAGTGGAGTATTGAAGACTAATGAATGGAGTGAGGCATTGCATTAGGTGCAAGTAGCAAAGCTCCTATTGGATTTCCATGAGCTGCCACTGATTCCAGGCCACCTTGTACCAAGAGGCAATTATTTTGTCATCTGGGTAGCCCTTGGCCAGGTTGTTAATGTGCTCTATCAGTATGCATGAGGCACAGTTGGAGACTATTGAGGTATGTGGCTTGCTTGACTAACACCCAGAAGAAGTCAATATACTTGTCCAGCATTTACTTTTCTTGCCCATACTTTTTCTTGCTCATACTGCTCCCTGTCATATAGCACTAAAGTGGTGGTTTTGGCAGGATTGATTGGGAAAAACTCCACTCAGAAGTCTTTTTTGAAAGCAGCCCAATCTGCAAAGCTTCTGACACCTCCAGGGCAGCAGAACACCTGTAACACATAAGTAGAGGCTTGTCCAGTCTTCATATACAACAGTACCCAAGCTATCTTCAATGCACTGGAGTCAAAAGTGTCTCTGCTAAGGTGGATGTAGGTGAGACATGATTAAAGGAAGTGCTCCTCACCAGAGCAAACACTGTCATATACATTGAGAAGTGCAGAGCATGGGATCTGTGGTTAGAGGGTTATTGGAGCTCTAGAGGCAGCTACCAGAGCCATTGGGGGTAGTTCCACCACCAGAGGTAGTGTGGAGATAGGGGGCAGGCACTTTAGCAGTGCTTGAAGGAATTGGAATATATGATTGGTGGTCTGATGGAGGGTAGAGAGTTTGGTTGTATAATGAGTGAGGGATGATTGAGTCAGTTGCACCTGGTTCTCTAGGTATAGCAGGCAGATCCAGGCTTCATCCTAAGGGGCCAGAGCCTTCAGGAAAGTGTCTGGATTGACAAGCTGAGACATAGAATTCCACAGGTGCTTAAGTCTGGTGGGGAAGTGATAGATAGGAGCTTGGAGGTTCCTTGCAGGCTATGGAGGCTTCTAGACCAGAGTTAGAGACTTGTTCTGCTATAAGAGCAACCTTCAGAAGTGGCAGCTCAATCATGCAGCTAGCAGAGGGGAATCCAAAGTCTATTTAGCAAGATAACCAATGATACAAATAGTAACTAATCACCTAGCAGAGGAGAATTCGAAGAAAACAAATCTAAGGATCCCTGCTGCTTGATGCAGTGCATCAGTGGGCAGCAGAGGCATGAGAACAACTGTACAGAAAGCTGGAGCTAGCCTTAACCCTAGGAAGGTGCTCAACAAGGAACTGTGGGAAGTTCTGTGGATCTCAAAAGATCTCTGTAGGCCATGGAGATTATCATAGAGGTTGGAAATAAAAGGCAGAGGTTGATAATGGAAGTTCCCTGACAATAAAAGCTCTAATGATACACTTAGATCTTCCCTCTTTTTACATCATCATCAATCCTACCAATATCTATAACTCCATTTTGAAATTTATGGCAAGATTGGATATTGATGTGGATAGTTTATTGATTGACAACATATCCAAATACCATGAGCAATCTATCCTTGTTGCTCACAATCCTGTAGTTGCTGCTAAGTTCTTTCATATATATATGCATGTATTTGTGGACCACCTTCTCAAATATAGTTCAACAAGAAAGAATTTGACTGGAGGTGCATTGGTTTTAACATCTGGGTACTACAGGTGTGTTGAGGCTCAAGGCTACAGCACTCTCCATTGTTACATGCTCATTTGGCTCAAAGGCAGGTTGAATCTGGATGAGATAAAAAACCATATACTGCAGAAAGGAAATGATTTCTTTTATAGAAGAATAGTAGCGTTTCTCAATGATGCAATCACAACTCATATTCCAATGCATCCAGATTTGTGTCTAGATATATCTTTGAGTCATGTCCATCTTTGTAGCATTTGCAGTTTTAAATGGAATGGCTGAAAATACAGAAGATAACTGCACAATGGACCTATATAACATAGCAAAAGCATGTTGAGTTCACCAGCATAGGCCTACTTGCTATAAGTATGCAAAGAATGATGGAGATAGAGTGTGTTGTTTTAGTTTGAATGTAGACAAGTTTCATCCGATGACTTTCTTCAATGTAGACAGTGGAGAAATTACTCTTTGTTGTTTGGATGGAATGGTGAAAGATTTCAATAACACTATTCTTGAAACCATGCACTGCAATATGGACATTAGATTTATTGGTTCAGGTGCATTGGTGAAAGCCATATTGCATTATATTACCAACTATATTTCAAAGTTGCTGCTCAAAGCTCATGTTGTATTTGCCATGCTTGTGTTATGACCTGTCCCCAGAACCTCAGACCTTGTTCCTAGCCACCTTGCTTCTCTGGAGTTCAACCCCATTCCCCTCTTTGACTTTCCCAATCTTTTCCCACCCATGGCACCCACTCCAGGTAACTTCAACACTTCCTGAGCAAACCCCAACGGCCCCCTAGCTAACTCTGATGCCTTCTCTGCAGCCATCAATGCCTCCCCTGCCTCTTCTGAACTCCTGAAACCCTCCCCTACTATTTCTGACTCTGGTGTACATCATCAACTCATCACCCTAGTTTTCCTAACTATTTATGGAGCATCACAACAACCCCAGAATGGCCTATGTTCTTGACTGATCCCATCAGAATATCACTGCAGCCTGTTCCCTGATCACAACCAACACTCATCAACTCTGTGCAGCTCCATCAAGCCCTGCCACCATACTCACTGTCCTCCGGAGCTCTTTAGTAGTCAGTATATAAATCATAGAGTAGCTCCTCATACTCTAGTCTTGATATTGCTTAACATTACCTATATTCTGATTGTTTCTGTCTCATGTTTCATGTTCCATATTTCTTTTCCCTTTTATCTCAGTCTCCCAGTCTTGTCTTGTCCCTATTTCCATTATTGTCATGTTATTATCTTGTATCTCTACTTGAATCTATTCTTGTTCTTGTCTCAATCTTGTCTCAACTCTGTCTTGTCTTATTTGACTCTGTCTTCATTATTGTGTTCAAGTCCTTTCAACCTTAACACCTTTATGAACTCCACACTTATGATTACAAAACTCAAACACTTTTTAAACCAAGTTCAGACCTTGCTATTTGTTTGGCCCTGAAACCCATCAACATCTGTTGATCCCCCATTGAGCTCTGGCTCCACTCCCATCACTTGCATAGCCTCTGCTTACTCCACACCTTCAATACTCACCTCCAGACTTGTACCTAGCCCCCCATCAAGTCTGACTCCTTCTCCACAACTCATCCCAGACTTCTCCGGACTACTCCAGACTTGTTCAGATCACTCCCCCTCACTTACTCTCACAAGTCTACAATGTCTAGACCTTCTCCAAACACTGAGTTATCAGTATAGAATACCATGTCTGCCTAGTAAGGATTTGCCCAGTGTAGCTGAGCCCCCATGGTCAGCAGAACCTGACATAATATCAAGACTCTCCTGTTTGTAATGTCTGCAATTAACTCCACATGCACTTCCATTGGGACTCTTGATGTCTATGGTCAGCACATGCCTAAGACCCACTATGATTTGTTTTGCCTTGCCCAATTTGCCAAGGCACATTGAATCATAGATCTGACACCAAATGCCCCCTCCACTCCAGTCACTCTCCCACACAACAGCTCTCTTCATGGACACTCTCCCTACTCAACCTCAACCCCATTATTCCTGCACCACCCTCATCTGCCACTCCCACACCTCCTCTGCCAGCTCTTCCTTCTACTAAAGGTTGACCATGACATCTTCAACCTAGTACCCAACCAACTCTGGTGATAAATCAATCTATTGCTCAACAACCCCTCTGGCACCTCATCCACACCACCTCGCCAACAATAATACAACTTCATTGGAGACAATCACTTGATGCATAAGAACAAGTCACTATCCCTGCCAACAAACAATAATGAGACCTCTGACCACACCCCCCCTTAATCCTCCTACTTCTAGACCCACTGGCCCTACCCCACAGCTCCATCAAAAATCTGTGTGTCACTAATATCTGACCCAATGACTCTCCACTCACATCAAAGGAGCAAATATCCAATGCTTTGCCAGTGAACCCTCCAACTTCCACACCACACTCTCACCCAACTCCAAGGATGTCAACCCTCCAAAGCAAGCCCTGCCATCATTGGATTTGAACTCTGACTCAAGCAACTCCTCCCTCTCTAAGAATGAATCAAGATTCCAAGACCAGTGCTCTGCTTCCAACCCCACAACCAACCTCTGGAAATCAGCTAGGACCCTTTTAGTTAACTGGCTGTTGACCCCATCCAATGTTTGACTGGACAAAACTCTGCAACAAAGTCTCCAAGCATGGATACAACCCCCTCCTTCCTCCAGTTCCTTAAGGCTCTGATGCCTCTGACCCAACTCCAGTGACTCCAGAGCAAGACAAAAGAACTTCTAAGCCTCAAGGTGGTCAAGAAAGGAAGGAAGACACACCTCCACCCCAACTTCCTTGAAATGCACTCTAAAGGTGCCTCCAACAAATTCAGAAGTTGATGTGAGAACCATGGCACCCCAACCTACAATGCTCAACAACTCTGGATCCCTCTTCCATTACTTTGACACCCCCTCCAAATTGATCTAGAGCCCCTGGCATCAAAATGCTTGACACTGCCTCCCTCCACATGCACTTCACAAGATGGGACCTCCATTCTTTAACTACCAAATTATGCCACTTCTAGCAAAAAAACACCCCAGTGCAGAAGTCACCCCATCAGAATAGACTATATGAAAAAGAGAATTCTATATGAAGTAGTCTCCTCAGAGTATCATGAACTTGCTGACATGTTCTCCAAAGAAAGCAAAGAACCCTGCCATCACCTCTGAGACCATGTTACAAACTCTGCACCCAACCATCTCAAATCTCAAAGCCTCAACAACAAAGAATACACTCCTGAGCACCTCTTGGAGGTTTCTCCCCTCTGCCAAAGCAATTTGAGAACCCCCAATGACTCTGAAAACCCTGCAAAAAGATCCAAGGCACTTTGACCCACAACTCCAGGCAATCCCAGACACCCCTCCTCACAACCCTGGACCCTGGCAACCAGCTCTGGAACCCCCATTTTGACTCTGACATCCATCTAGGGAGCCTCCAACACCAACCCATCAATGATGTCTCCATAGCATGCACTCTGCAAGCTTAAAAACCTGACTACCAACTTTGAACCCCTCCACTCTTGCCAGAAAAAATGTCTACAAACAAGGACCATACTGCCAGGGTAACAGAGGGACAAATCCCATCTAAAGCAGTTTCTCTGGAGTGTCATAAGTTTGCTGACATTCTCCAAGAAAAGAATAATATTCCCTGCCACCACTTCCAATTTGTAATTGGAAAAATGCTACTGCTATTCCCACTCATCAGTGAGCAAAGACATTACATGCCTCAATTTCTGCCACCAGAGTCACAAACATGCCAATGTACTACTCCACCCCTCCAACAAAAGCAATTACTCAGTGAAAGAACAAATTCCAGATACTTAAAGTAGTTTCTCCCAAGCTTGGCAATGCACCATGCAACCCAACCACATCTGCTAGAGATCAGCCCAGATGCCAAGAAATATAAATGGCTCCTCTAACTCTGCTCTAACAATCAAGGGATCAATGATGCCCTCCAAAAGAAGCAGTACTCTTTTCTCCTAATCAAAAATCTTGTTGATTGCCCTGCAGTGCCAAGACCTACTTCCACTCCACCTACAGTGACCTCCAGACTACTCTGGAGCATAAATGGAAGATCACTCCCATTCCTGCCATGACCCCTTTAGAGTCTCAAGTGATGTCCTTGTGTGACTAACTTCTCTGCCACCCTCCTGCACTTGTAGACAACTACCCTCCAATATAAACAATATTTTACACATTAGGGCAACAGTCTGACCCACCTAATCCCTCAGAAAGCAACTAGAATGCACCCACTACATCCAAGCATGACTCCAGGGACCACTGCCACTTATCCACAATTCTGCCACTTGCCCACTCACAATCCTAAGAATCTCTCTGAGGGAC
This sequence comes from Termitomyces sp. 'cryptogamus', assembly GCA_020091625.1. Lineage (NCBI taxonomy): Eukaryota > Fungi > Basidiomycota > Agaricomycetes > Agaricales > Lyophyllaceae > Termitomyces > Termitomyces sp. 'cryptogamus'. The sequence goes on from JAGYZC010000005.1 coordinate 3,623,343, forward strand.
AATTCTAGTCCTGCAGCTCCATGGTCAACTTAAGGAGCCTAAACACCCCTACTAGACAACTAGTAAGAAGCCTGGAGATTGAGCAGCATAACTCCCACCACTCTGTAGTAATCCCCATCAAATGTTTGCATGTTGTGCTGATTTGGACAAGGAGGCAAACTCTACTCCAGACTCCCCTCTTTGCCCAGCATGACCTCTGCTGCAACCCTGCCAACAAACCAACCCCCCAAACCACCAGTTATACTGCCTCTGGGCCTCTGGTGCTTGCACTGGAAAGAACAGACCAACAAAACACACCCCCAGACCCCTTTCTCCCATTCAGCACCATCTCTGAAGACAACTCCATTAACAAGCCATCCACTGACCAGCCTCCACACTAACTCTGGACCCTTGGCTCCCACTCTGGAAGAAGATATAACCCCTGAGCTCACCACAAACCAACTCTGCTCATGCTCCACCAAATCCAGAAGAGCTCTGCCAACAAGCTAGCACCCCTCGCACCACTTTCAGTCTGCTAGCTCCACCCTGAGAAGGGATAAAACTGCTGCTGAACCTCCAATACAACACTGAACCCCCAGTACAACCCTCAACACAACTCTGCTAGTGAGCCAACAGCTGACCTGCCTGTTATGCCACCTTTACAACTCCTAGGAAGAACAACCTATGAAACAACAACTCTGAACTCCTCCCTCACTCTGCACCTCACCCAGAAGCAACCCCACCACACCAACTAACCTTTGCACTGTCTCCAGACTACCAACCTTTACTCCAAGAAGGATGAACTCATGCCCCAGACTCAGAACACACTCATTCTGACAAACTCTGACTGCACTCCAAGCTCTAAGGATGCCAGGAACATGTAAGACTCCCCTACCCATCTCTGGACTTACTGTTGGCCAGGAATGAGAAGAAATGTCATGTAGCTAGTCCAGGACTTACAAACCCCAACTAAGCACATCCTTGACAAAACACAATACTCTGGAGTGCAGCAAATGCCCAACAAAATATGTCCCCAACAAAATGCAATACTTTAGAGTTCAACAAGCCCTTACCCAAGCATACCTCCACCAAAACAAAAGCCTCCAAACACTCCTCTGCCTATGAAATCATCCACCAACCTCTCATACTCAGAGGTTGACAGATTGCAAGAATAAGCAAACCAAACTTTGAAAAAGTATCTCTGCCCCTATGCTAATCCAACCAACAGCATAGCTGGCATGTAAAATAGTCCCCCATCAAGTCTACTACAACATCAACCCCAACCCCAGAGCCTCTTCTGCTATGCCACCAAAGACCCTCAACTCTGACCTACCCCATCTCCAAGGACAAACTTTACTCTGTCACCCCCACCATTATCAAAAAAGACCTCCGCCTCTGCTGCCAGCCATGTTAGCACAAATTCAAGTTACCAGAAGACCTCCCCCCCCTTCCACTAGCTGTGTCAGAGCAAAATCAAAGTCACCAAAAGACCTCTGCCCCTACTACCAGCTATGTTAGCACAAATCCAAGTTACTAGAAGACCTCCCTCCTCCCTCCACCAGCTGCATCAGAGCAGAATTAAAGTCACTAGAAGACCTCCACCCTCTCTACCAGCCATGTTGGAACAAAAACCTAAGCTGCCACTAAAGCATACTTAAAGTCTGGAGATCCACCCTTCAGCCCCACCAACAAATGCTTGACATGGCCCCAGACCTGAGAACAACCACCCATGACCTTGGTCTGAGCCTCTAAGAAGCAAGCCCAGGTCAACACCCCACCTGTTGACACTCTCAAAACACATTGGAGCCCCACAAAAAACCCCCCTAATGCCCCTGCCAAACTCTAGAAACCTCCTTGCAATGCCCTGCCAAACTTTGTTGACTCTGGGACTAGTTGACACAGATGGCATTAGTGGGCTTAATCTCCACCTCTGGATTTACTAGAAATTCAACTCCCACAAGCAACTCCTGCATGTTTTTACTTACTCATCCCCTCATACAAACTAAAACCTTGCATGCTTGTCAGAACTCAAAAGATTCAATATTGACAAAAGACAAAAGTTACAAAAATTGTACAGGTGGAACTATAGAAGCACAAAATAGCAAGAAACCCAGGTCTGACCCCCCCTCTCACTCCCCCTCCTCCTCCAGAATCCTCTGCATTACACCTTTGACAAGATCTACCTCTATCTGAGCAACCACTACAGCAAGGACCTCTGGCTGCTCAGGTAATGGCTCCCTTACATCAGTTGCCACCTCCCACCATGCTCCAGGGTCTGCTGTACTCCTCTGCCAATGCTCTGCTAACAACTGCCCCATCTGTCTGGACCTCTGCTCCAACTCCAGAGGAAGTTTTCTGGGCAGTCACATGAGCTCATTTTGGATTGAGGCATGAGCAGCTGACACCCTGTCAAGAAGAACATGGTGTTGATAGACCCAGTCTAGCCAGCTTATGTCAGTAGAGCTAGAAGAGTGAGAAATGAAGAAACTCACACATCACCCCCCCTCTGCCCTGAGGCTGTCTTGTTGGCCAACCACTCCTTGTGCCATCCCCCTGCCTCCACCCTAGCCCCTTCTGCCTCCACAGCTCCTCACTGCACCTCTGCCCTCTGCTTTGCCCATGCTACCAACTGCCTCAGCCATTCCTGCAACTCCTGCACCTTCAATAACCACTCCTTGATTGTCTGCGTGGCCACCCCCAACTCCTGCCATGCCATGTCTCCATTCTGCCATGCCATATCTCTGTCCCACTACACCTCATCATGCTCCCACTGGACCACATCACAGTCTTTCTCAATCTTTCAGACCTCATCCTCATGCAATGCCAGCAGTTGGAACAACACCTCTGCTCACCACTGCCAAAATGTCTCAAAAAGTACTGGAGAAGGACTGGAGCCTCTGCCAAACCCCCTCACCAAAACCCCTAACACAGGAGAGTACACATGTGGCTCTGGAGGGCCCACCATCAACTCCCCTCCCCATAGCCACTTGCTGGGCCCCACCTCTAGCAAGAGGAATGCCTTTCATTTTCCTTTGTCATGTGCAGCTGAAGCTCCCTCCCTCCACCCACCCTGCAGAGGTCCCATCTTCATTACAGGCCACCCCACACTTACCTCACCCTCTACTCCAGACCCCCAACCTGACACCTTCTCCCTGTGCCTGTTGAGTAGCTGCACCACCACCCATGCCACATCCCACCCCTGCTCCTCTAATATGCAGGCTACACACCAACTCAACAAGATTGGGCACTTCTGCCTTGAGCAACATGGGATGCACACTGACATGTCCTAATAAGAGACCTGCATTGGCACCTCAAAACTGCAGTGATTCCTGCAATGAGCACAGAGAGTATACTACAACATCAAGTTACTCCAAAGCCTAGCACAACAAATATGAGGGACAAATATGAGGGACTCACTAGAGCTTCTGCCTGGCACCATTCCAGAGTCAGAGGACGCCATGCCCACTCCACTGCCTCCACAAACTTCTCTGGGGTCACCTCTGCTTGAGCAACCTACAGTGCCTTAGAAATGACCTAGATTTTCCTAGGCCAAAATTGGGTCTTGAGGACCATCCTGCCAACACCAAAACCGACCCTGCTGGAACTCTGCCTTGAAATGGGGCCCCTGATGGGTCAGCCACAGCTACAGACAATTCTGTTGAACTCTATCAGTGACTCTAGAACACAGAAAAAACAGACCTGCACTCATGGCTATGGTATATAGCCTTCACCTACTGGCAGCCCCAATGAGAATCAGACTCTCTCAAGAAAGAGGGAGTAGGAGATGTTGACAATGATGCAGATGATGCTGACAATGCTGGGGATAGAGCAGGAGAAGACATGACAAGAAGTTTGGGAACTCCAGAGTATGTCTGACCCTTTTAATGACTTGAGGGGAACCTCCTGACAAATAGTGGCCATGCTTCAACTTTGTTTCCCATGCCACTGCCACTCACTACAGTTTGATCAATATTACTTGGCTTCAATTCCCATGCCCTGCCAATCTCCAACCTGCACCCTGTGTCTTGAGAGTCTCAATGCTGAAGGAGAGGTGATGTCATGACCCACTTTCTGGACCCCCAAACATCATTCCCAACCTGCTCACTGCCCCAGAGTTACCCCCAACATCCCCTCAAACTCCCACAACCTTTGTTGACTTACAATGCCTACTTCAGACAACTTCAATGCTTCTCCAGCAAACCCCAACAGCCCCCTGGCTAACTCCAATGCCTTCTTCACAGCCATTGACACTTCCCTTGACTCTCCTGAGCCCCTGGAACCCTCCCCCACTATTCCTGACTCCAGCACACATCACCAACTCATCTCTCTGATTCACCTAACCTACTCCAGAGCATTACATTGACTCCAGAATGGCTCACATCCTCAATTGATCCCATCAGAATATCACTGAAGCCTGTCTCCTGATCACAACCAACACCTGTCAACTCTGTGCAGCTCTGTCAAGCCCCACCACCACATCCACTGTCCCCTGAAGCTCTCCAGTAGTCAGTATAAAAGTCATAGAATAGCTCCTTGTACTCTAGTCTTGATATTACCCACCTATTGCCTTACCTGATGTGTTTCTGATTGTCTCCATCTCATATTTTGTGTTCCATGTTACATTTCCCTTTACTCTCAGTTTCCCAGTCTTGTCTCATCACTATTTTCATTATTGCCTCATTATTGTTTCATATCTCTACTTGAATCTATTTTTGTTCTCATCTCAATCTCATCTTGACTCCATCTCATCTGGTTCAACTCCATTTCCATTATTGTGTTCAAGTCCTTTCAACCCTAATGCCTTTACAAACTCTGCACTTACAATTACAAACTCAAACATTCTTTAAACTAACTCTGGACTCTGCTATCTGCTTGGCTCTGAAACCCATCAATATCTGTTGATTCCCCATTGAGCTCTGGCTCTGCTCTCATCACTTGTGTAGCCTTCACTTACCCCACACCTTCAATACTTGCTTCCAGACTTGTACCTGACACTTCCTCAAGCCTGACCCTTCCCCCACAACTCATCTTAGACTTCTCCAACCACCCCAGACTTGTTCAGACCACTCTTCATTGCTTACCCTCACAAGTCCCTAATGTCTAGACCCTTTCTGAATGCCTAGTTATCAGTGTAGGACATCTCATCTGCCTAGTAAGGATCCACCCAGTGTAGCTGAGCCTGTATGATTAGTGGAACCTGACACTGCTGACCATTGAGGCTCAGCTTAACTAGGCAAGTCCTTACTAGGCAGACACAGTGTCCTGCACTAATAACCTAGCACTTTGGAGAGGTCCAGACTTCAGATACTTGCAAGGATAAGCCAAGGAGAGTGGTCTGAGCAGGTCTGAAGTGGTCTGAGGAAGTCTAAGACAAGGTATAGGGAAGAGTTGAGCTTGGAGAAGTCCTAGGTACAAGTCCAAGGGCAAGTATTGATGTTGCAGGGCAAATGGAGGCTACACAAGTAATGGGAGCAGGGCCAGAGTTTGATGGGGGATCAATGGATGTTGATGGATTTTGCAGCCAAGCATAAAGTGAGGTCCAAAGTTGGTTAAGAATGTTTTGGTGCTTGTGATTGTAAGTGCAGAGTTTGTAATGGCATTAGAGTTGGAAGAGATTTGGACATGACAAAGGAAATCAAAACAAGCAAGACAAGATGGAGTCAAGGCAAGATTGGGATGAGAACAAAAATATATTGAAGTGGAGATACAAAATGATAATAAGATGATATGAGTAATGGAGATGAGACAAGACAAGGAGACTGAAGTAAGACTAGGAGACTGAGAGAAGAGAAAATGTAACAAGAAACACAAAACACAAAGAGACAAACAATCAGAACATAGAAAGGCAGGTAATATCAAGACTAGAGTATGGGATGCTACTCTACAACTTATATACTAACTACTGGGGCTCTGGGGACAGCAGGTCTGGCAGCAGGGCTCATTGGAGTTGCACAGAGTTAATGGGTGTCAGTTATGATCAGTAGACTGGCTGCAGTAATATAGTGATGGGATCAAACAGGAATGTGGGCCACTCCAGAGTTGTCATGATGCTTCAGAGTGGGTCAGATAAGTCAAAGTGACAAAGCAGTGATGTATGCTGGCATCAGGAATAGTGGGGGCAGGTTCTAGGGGCTCAGAAGATAAATGCTGGGGTCTGCAGGGAATGTGTCAGAGTGAGCCAGGGGGCTGTCAGAGTTTGCTGAAGAAGTATCAGAGTTAGCCGGGATAAGCATCATGAGAGAACAAGAATTGGGGAAGTTGAAGAGATGCTGGGAGGACTCCAGAGAAGTGAGGCAGCTTGGTGAGAGGTGTGGAGGTCTAAGAACAGGTCATGACAGGTAAGTGTATCAAAAGTACAAGAAGTGTAAAAATGTACTGTAGTACCATACCTCAGTTATACTTTACAGAATGTCAAATGAACTGAAGTATAATAGAAAAGAAAAATATATTTAAGGAAGGCACAGCCAAATATATGTGATCTACACATACTTAGTACACATGCTCCTAACCTCAGTTCTTGACAGAGTAGAAAGACCACTAGAAAATGTTTGTATAGCTAAATGCTCAATCTTGCCAAGAGTGTAGCACAGAGTCTTATTAGCACCAGGTGTCAGGTTCCACTGACCACAGGGGCTCAGCTTAACTAGGCAAGTCCTTACTAGGCAGATGCAATGTCCTGTGCTTATGTCCTAGCTGTCAGGTTCCACTGACCATGGAGGCTCAGCTTAACTGGGTGAGTCCTTACTAGGTGGACACAATGTCCTGCATTTATAACCTGGCACTCTGGGATGGTCCAGACTTCAGATACTTGTGAGGATAAAGGAAGGAAAGCAGTCTGAGCAAGTCTTGGGTAGTCCAAGGAAGTCTAAGACCAGGTACAGTAAATTTTGAGTTTAGAGGCATGTTAGGTGGTAAATGAAGGCTGAAGTGTGTTGGGGAAACTCTGGGGAAGCAGGGTGGCTTGGAAAGAGGTCTGTGAGTCTGGGAGTGGGTTGTGACACTAGCACTCCAGAGTAGGTCTGGACTTCAGATACTTGTGAGAAGCTATTGGAAGCAGTCCAAGTGAGTCTGGAGTAGTCTGAGGAAGTCTAAGACCAGGTACAATAAGTGTTGGGCTTGCAAGGGCATCAGGCACAAGTCTGTAGGCAAATGTATAGATGGTGGGGCAAGCAGAGACTTTGCAAGTGATGGGAGCAGGCCAGAGTTTGATGAGGATCAATTAATGGTGATGTGTTCTGGGGCCAAGCATAGAGTGAGGTCCTGAGTTAAGTTAAACATAGGCATGGAGTTTGTAATGATGTCAGAGTTGAAAGAAATTTAGGAATGATAAAGGGAATAGAGATAGATGAGGCAAGACAGAGTCAAGACAAGACAGAAACAAGAACAAAATAGAATTGAGAAAGATAGACAAGACTAGAGATAGAAATAGAGAGAAGGCCAAGAGACATAATAAACACAGAACAAAACAAGAAACAGTAACTAAGGTAATGCAATATCAACTAGGGTAACAGATGCTACTCTACCAACTTATATACTGACTACTGGACTCCTCCAGGAATTGGGGGTGTGACAGCAGGACTCATTGGAGCTGCATGGGATTGACAGGTGTCAGTTCTGCTCAGATAGTGGGCCACATTGATGTTCTGATGGGGACTGATGGGAATGCAGTCCACTCCATAGTTGTCAGGAAGTTCTGGAGGGGTCAAGTGGGTTGTAGGAACAAGCTAGCAATGTGTGCCTGGGTCATGGGAGATGTTGGAGAGGCTTGGATGCCTCATGGGAGAGAAGGGAAACTGAGGAGGCCCATAGGGGATGTGCTGGGGTTTGTCAAAAGGTTGTTGGAGTTTGCTGGAGAAGCATCAGAGATAGCCAGGGCAGGTGCTGTGGGTGGACAAAGGTTGGAGCAAGTCATGGGGATGTTGGGGGGAACTCCAGAAAAGCAGGGTAGCTTGGGAAGGGGCCCAAAGGTCTGGGAGTGGGTCATGACACCAGGATAAAATTTTTATAATGGCTGCCTTCCATTTGCTATAGGTATAGTGGTGAGCAGCAGCAATGCCAGGAGGAGTGACCATGTTGCTAAATTCTGAGATCCCAAGCCAACTTTCTGCAGCATTGTAGGAGATGCAGCAAGCCATGTATTTCTTTTTCTGAGTCTTGTCAGTAATGCCACAGTCACCAAACAGATATTCACAGAAGTATTCCACTAACTTGCAAAGATAGGACTCATTTGACTTAGGAGTGGCAGACAAGATGTCTGTTGTTAGCCATTGCAATTATTGGTAAAGATGTGAAAAGTGGATAAGTATTGGTAAGAGCTGGTAAAGTTCAGAAAGAAAGTGGAAAAGTTGAGGAGCATTAGTGGCAAGAAGGGGCTCTAAGAAAACTGAGAATGAGATCCTGAAAAGAGGTTGTCAATTTTTTCAATAGGATTGAGTTCCTAGTGGCATGGAGTTTGTTGGCAAGGTTGTTCAGTGCTGGTGACAGAGGGGATGGGGATGGAGTCATAGGATTTTCAAAGGGGTTGAACTGGCATGAAGTGGGTACAAAATGCAAGCAACTTGTTGCTTGCACATGGGTTTCTGGTAGAATCTTGCTCTATTTACTAACCCTTGTGGTGGGCTCCATAGTGATGCCTGTACTGCCTAGCTGCCATGCAGGAAACACAAACAACCAGTGATTTTGAAAGCAGTCAATGCAAAGCAGTGATGGAAGAGCATGGGAGACAGGAGTGGGAGGTCAGGAGTTTGTGCAAGCATTGAGAAAGAAATGATTCTTATTTCCAAGTTTGAGAGATTCTTGAGTCAGCAGCAGGTATGAATGGACTAAATAAATGAGAATTGCAAGTCAAACTCAGTTGACTCAGGTGTCAGGAGGAGGGGAAGACTCAAGTGTGGAAAGGATGCTAGCACTTGCCTTAGTTGCTAGATGGTAACAAAAGAGATGGCAGGGTGCTAGAGTTGCTAGCAAAGCAGTGACATGATGAGAAGTTGCTGGACCTGCAAAGTTGTTAGTGAAAGAGGTAGCAAAATCAGATACCAGCCATAAGTGCTAGTGCAAGGCATAAACTTGGCAAAATAGTACCTGAAGATAGTACTAGGAAGAAAGACTAAGGCAGTGAAGATTGCTATCCCAACAATGTCAGAACAACAGTCACTAGGAGAGCACTAGAGTGAGCAAAGAAAGCTTAGCATCAAGAGATAGATCTGAACTCAAGGCTATAATAGTGTACAATTCTTCAATGGTATATAGAAAACATCACAGTATTCATAGTAAGTAGGCAAAATGAAACCAAAAAGAGATCACAATGGTAAGTAAAGGTCAACTGGTTGTCAGCAACACAGGCAAGTCAGGTGGAATGTCAGATGAAATGTAATAAACCAAAGAACAGCTAAAGACAACAACTGAAATGACAGCTAGTATGTGGTCATAATGTTGTCATCATACAAAGGGAAAAAAACTAAATCAAGGCAAATGAAAACAGATTAATGATACCAAAAGAAGTAAAAGAATGGCCACATTGCTAGAGACAGCTGCTAGAGGTCTTAAAGGAAAATTGTCTGATGGCCTGAGGGCCTAGACCACACATGACTGTTGTGTGGTGTAAAAACCAGAAAAATCTGAGAAGTTGTAAAACATATGAAAAATCAGAAATCCATGCTTAGCAGGAATAAGGTCTTATCAGCAGCTTAGTGGAATGTCTCCAACATAAAATAAAACCAACCAATCCCATAGTAGGCAATATGTCTGGCAGTGAACCAGCTGAACACTACAAAGAATATTGATGAAGTTTGGCAAGAAACATCACTAGTGTGTAGTTACTGACCCTGGCAATTCCAGGATAAAGGGGGGTAGACACCAGCTAGATGAGTTGGGTTGACTTGATGTTGGTAGACAATTCCTATCTTATACATTGCCATTAGCCCTCCCAAAGAACTGTAAATGCTTTTTTTGCCATTTACTTAATGTGGAAAAAAACAATACATTTTCATTAAAAATGAGAGTATTTCATTTTTACAAATTATCTGAGCTGAAACACCTCAAAAACTAACTGAGATGGAGAGATTCCAGACCTCAATGTGGAGGTAGTCAATGGTGAGATGGCAGACCTTGTACTACCTGGCATTGTGTTGTACCAGCTAGTACCATCTCACTCTAACTATGCAGGGATTTACTGATGAATATATATACAAGTTTCAGAACAAGGCTATTGTGGGTGCCAGTGGGAGCTTTAGTGAAGTCAAAGTGAAGTGGTCATAGATGGCTATGCCTGCTGATGGCTATGATGAACAACCCTTGCAGTCATCTGGCAGCCATACTGCCAGCACTATGACAAAATACTCCCTCCTGATCATCATGTCACATCCTTCTCCTACTGAAGAATCTTTATTGATCTCTCCTCAGCCTCTGTTTAGGCCTGTCATGTTCTCTCTTCCTCAAACATGGACTGTCCTCAGTCTCTAATTGGTTTGATATACCTAGTGAAGGCTAATTCCACTTTGTGGAACCTGCTGCAGTCAGGGCCAACAATTCTTGAGAATAATTTGCTTGCCATAAGACGTCGATCCTTAGCCATCTCTTCCTTCCCCAGTGGAACTGCCACCATACTGAACTGTCTCCAATAACTTGCCTCTCATTACAATCCAGTCTCCTCCTATTATTGTCCTTGATCCTTCTCCCAAAATTGTATCATGACCAGATGAATGAAGCACTCTTTTTATGACATCATGCTGAAGTCAATGAAATCATTGATTCTCTTGTTTCAGAATTGATACTTTAGTTGATGCCTCTAAAGAACCTCATTTTGCAGAATTAGCCATCAAGGGTTTGAATATTGCCAATACTACATGGCAAGAGCTAGTTGTAGAGGGTGCTGAATGGCCACAACATTTCCTGGTTCAAACAACCTGTGCTGATCTTTAGTGTCTAAGGATTACAACAAAACAAGTTTAGTCACTTTCACCAATTAGCATTTTCATTAACAAAATTCCCACATCAATGGAGGGCTCAGGCTCTTTGACCTTGCCTTTTGTCCTTTCTCTTGGTGGAGAAGCACAGGTGCTTGGCTGCCTTCTCCTTGTCTGTCAATGAGGAAGGCAGGGTATCATTCAAATGGAAGGGACAAACTGAATCCTAAGTATCACACTGCATACTGATTACTTCGGCTTTCCTCGAAGTTTCAAAACCGATCATCATGACCACGATTATACAGTTCAAGTACGAAATATAGAGCTCTTCTTATCATACCACCACAAGTACACCTTCCGATGCCTGCACGATAATCTCACCACCGGCCATTTGTTCTTCGACAAGTTGTCCAACTGCCACACCCGAAGCAAAATTCTGACCCGCCCATGTGGTTACATCGGCTTCTTTGATATCAGCCCCCGGTGCAGACAAACGGCGCACAGTGACAGGTTGTTGAGGATTCTTCAAGAAGTCGGAAATGTCAAATGTCACCGTGGGACGAGGTATGGTCTGTGTTTGGTTGAAAATCTCGAGGTTAAGAAGGACGAATTTTGTCGGGAACTCGTTCCCCGAGGGTAACTCAGTATCCCAGAATCCATACACAACCAATTGTCCCTCCGACATGTCTCCAAGTGCAGTGGTTATGGATGATCCGTTATGTTGCCTTCCAGGGTAAATGTTCGCTATCTTCAGTGTCTTGGAGTGGCCCAAGGTCTCCGCGACGAATAAATACGCTGAATACGATGGGAATACCTTGACCGGCCCATTCATGTTTTGGACAGGATACCTAAACACTATTCAGTCTCAAGACTCCTCACTCAGACGTAATCACAAACCATAGATTATACAAACTCAATCCTGGAGAAAGACCTTATCGAGGAAGCCTTGTCGGACAAACACGGGCCTTACATACCTCCATGATTGAGCTGCGTGCTACTTTGCAGAGCCAAAGGGCCTCCCTGATGAATATACAAGCTAGTGACATTAGTGCGCTGATCTTTGATACATGAAAACGACAAACCGAGAAACATTGAGAGACGCTGCATATAATGTGGTATCAAGCTGAAGACAGTTCTTGAATTCATAGTGAAGATCGTGAGAGTAGAACAACTCACTAGCCATAGTGCCTGTCCAAATGTGTTGCTGACGCCATCTTTTCCAGAACAAGAAATTGAGTTGTATTCACCTAGCATTGACCGAGAATCAACACATCTCTGGCAATAAAGGCAGGGAGAGGAATATACCAATGAGGAAAGAATGAGATCCAAGTTGTTCACGGACAGACTTAATCCGCGGTTGCCAAAGGTCCAGATACCTACAGTGCCGTCACAATTCTAACGCAGCTAAGGACCAAGGCCTGACGTACATTGCCAAACGCGTATGGTTGACCTACAATAAAAAGTCGAAACTTCGATTTCATGTAACATGGAGAACTCAACACACCAGATTGGGTAATGTCGCAACTGCAGTTCTTGGAGGATCACATACCTGGGTCCTACATCACGCACCATATAAAACAAGTTGATATAAAGGCGGGCTCACACTATATTGGTAGGTATGTTCACTGCAGGTTCGCACAACACCTTCACTGTTGGCGCCAGTTGCAAGAGCGCTCACACAATCCAGCTGTGAGGAGGCGCCAGGCGCGTCATACGGCCAGAGTGGGTCTTCAACAGTGACCGCGACCTGAAAACGAGGCGCAGCGAAACCTAGCATATCAGATATGTTTTTGGCCCATGTCTGGTTGATCCGGAATTTCAAATTGCCCGTTTAGATGATAGTACACCAATGCTTACGCTCCATATGGCACTGTAATTCTGAGGGATAAAACTCAAATAGTGATCAGGCTCATTGCCGACTGTAACTTGGTATGAATCAACGTCAAAGATTTAGTAAATTGGCGCTCACTTTCAAATAGGTATGGTTGACTGGAGTCAAGACCGTTGACAGCAGATTCTGCAACACTCAAAGCGCCCTCATAATTCAGGTCATGAAGATCCTGTAACTATAGATTGATCTTGCGCATCACGGTTGATTAGAAGAAGATTTACCAAAGTGACAGTGACCTCAGTCCCTTCCGGCAGTAGCTTGACCGACTCCCAAAATCCCGGTCCAATGGTAGTATTGCGCAAAGCCCCGGTAGCGTCAATGAAGTTGAAAAGAGCGGCTTCTTGGGAGGCATTCCAGTACGTCGAATCTGCGGTGATTCCCCCGATTCTTACTTCTGCAGATGTTCCTGTTCGGTTTTTAAGATTCTCAAGTAAGTTTTTCGTAAGAACGTTGGGGGAAGTGGTGTTCCCCACAAATTCTTCAAAAAATGCTGTTTCAATGCTGAAGCTTCCGAGAGCAGGGTGGAGAGTGTGTGATGCAGTCGAAGGGAGAGATGGTGATCCACTCAGCTTCAAATTGGTCAGCGCAAAAACGTTGGGCAGAAGGAAAACAGAAATCGCGGCGCTCATCAGACACTCAGAAAAGATTCGAGGCATATTGCTTTTCGAAGACGTTGATCAACCTCGCGGTTCTTATGCACAAAATTAGAGCGGCCCGTGTCTACGCACATTAGCGGGACGTTGAATGTTCACATGGTGGTTGGACAACGAACGATTGCACAAAAGGTAACGAACGCACAAAAGGCGCGTGACGTTGATTAACTTCTCATATATAGATTACTGTAGCTCGGAATACAAATTTCTCACACTCACTTCAAGCTCCGCGCGGTCATGCCTTCCACGGAAATTAGCATCCCGCTTTGCCGTGGAATCGGCAAGCGTGACAATGCCTCATCCTCGACGAGGGGACTCGACAACGAGAACACATCTTGACTCAGGGAATCACTTCAGGTAGTGTATATTAACTCTATTGAAACAATGCTTGGGCTGTTCTTCAAGAAACCTTTTTTGTCCGACTGGTACTTACTCCGAGCGATGTCCACAACAGAGCACCCTCCCAAAAACGGTCCACAGAACATCCACACATTGACATTCTTTGGTACGAGACTACAGGCAAGTACTCTAGGCTAAGGTTCCAACTTTGTTTACCGTTTTTTAACGGTGAAACCGTTTACTTTCAAACTTTTGCTGTTTAGTTTAACAGTGGCTGTAAACGATACACCAGCCACGTGCGCAAAGGATGTTCCGAATGATTAGAATGAATGAATGAATGACTTCTATTTATGCCGCCGACAAGCCACAATGCTGGGCTAAGAGGCGGGGGTAAAGTAACAAAGTACTCTACTCCGATAATGTAATTATGTGTCCATTGTGCCTAGGGCGCGAATGATTAGATCACTAAGATTTATGAATGGACCTGGCCCGGATCAAGGTTATCCAGTTACCCGGTGCCCCTACGTTCAAGGATTGTATATATGTACTCGTCCAATTTCTCCAAACCTATTTTCTATCTACATCCATGGCGCTGTCTGGAATAAAAGTCGTTGAAGTGAGTAGATTCTATATGAACCGAGTTGAAAATCACTCGCTGATATTTCTCCAGTTTGGAGGTCTTGCTCCCGGCCCATTCGCCGGTCTCGTTCTAGCAGACAACGGTGCCACTGTGATACGCATCGACAAGCCAGAATCGTCAAATGTAGACGTCTTATGTCGCGGAAAGCGTTCCATTGCGATCAATCCTAAAATACCCAGTGGAAAAGAAGCTCTGCTGAAGCTAATCTCTTCAGCGGATGTTTTGATTGATCCTTTCAGACCTGGCGTTTTAGAACGACTTGGTTTAGGACCGGAGGTGTTCTTAGGGAATGCTGAGCATAAAGGTCTAAATCCTAGGTTAATATATGGAAGAGTAGTAGGGTGCGTGACTTTTTATACATTGTAGACATGGGCTTATGTGTTCGTTTAGGTTCCCTAGGACAGGTATCACCATTCTTAACTGATCTGTGCTGAACATTTGATTCACTGCGACCAGGTCCTTATAAAGATATGGCAGGTGCGTCACCCGTCGCCCCCGGTATCAACGAGGCAAATTGATCCCCCCTGGGTAGGCCATGATATCAATTATATCGCTGTGAGCGGTGCTTTAGCAGTAAGGACATTCGTTACAATGTGATGTTTAACCTTGTGTTGAATACCCTTTTAGACACTCCCAGGTTCCGAGAAACCCACGTTCCCCGCGAACCTTCTCGCGGATTTTGCGGGTGGGGGTATGACCTGTGCCATGGGAATACTCCTCGCTTTGATTGAACGAGGAAATAGTGGACGTGGGCAAGTTGTCAACACCGATATGGTCTATTTTCTTTCCTCCCATTGGCGGACGCAATGCTCACGTTTTCCAAAGGTGTCTGGGGCGCGTTATATCGCTGCTTACCCTTTAATACATACGTTAATGCCCAATTCGCCTCTGTTCAATGACGCACGAGGGAAGAATTTGCTTGATGGAGGAACACCATTTTATGATGTCTACGTTTGCAAAGATGGACAGTACATGACCGTCGGATGCATTGAGCCCCAATTCTTTAAGGTGTTTATCAATAGGTTTCTAGAGGCTTTGCCCAAAGGCTTTCACCTCGATGGCTGGAGGCCCAGTCCTCAAACCCGAACTAACCGTGATGATTGGGGCAAGCTCAAAGATTTCATGGTCAACGGCTTCAAGACAAATACTAGAGACTACTGGGGTACCGTGTTTCACGGTACGCACCATCCGACTTTTGATTTATTATTTCGCTGACTGACCGTACTTTTGAAGAAACTGACGCCTGTGCTCTCCCGGTCCTAACACCAGAAGAAGCTCGAGCTACCACGTCCCCTGACGAGCCTTTCCCTGCAGCTCATCCCCGTGTCCTTGGTTCACAGCCTGTGAAGTCAGCTCCACCCATTCTTCACCTAAAAGCAGGACAACATACGCAGGAAATTCTATCTGAATTAGGATTCGGTGACAAAGAGGTCAGACGGCTTGCAATTGATGGCGCGCTTGGCAAAGAAGCACGTTCAACTGTTGGATCTGGCCATAAGCTCTGATGTATGTTCTACGATCCGAGTCACTATATGTAGTACAAATCACAAAAGTTACTGTATGCAGGAGTATGGCATCATAGTAAGGTTCACGACTTTCACATGGGTCTGGGTAAACACGTGGTATTGCAATTGACGCGATAATCACATGCAATCAGCGTCACTCCGTTCGAAACACGAACTTCGATATAAAACTCCAGCCAAGGGTAGGTGCTTGCAGATTCGTGTAAATCATCGTTGCTTCTTCAATGGCATCCGCAACCAAACAAATCACGCGAGACGAGGTTGAGAAGGTCCGTCCCTGTCCAATTCTGATCGTTTCCACCTTCATCTCACTCCTCCCAACGTGGCACAGCACAACAAAGATGGCGACTTGGTGAGCATACCATACGCAAGACGACTCAGACTACGTGAAATAACTAATAGACGTTCAATCTAGTGGATAATTGTTGACTCCAAAGTCTACGACATCTCAAGGTTCAAGAATTTACATCCTGGTGGTGCCTCCGTCCTGCTCGACGCGGAAGTCGGTGTGTTCTCTATCTCTCAATCGACGAATAGTTTTTGACGAATGCATCGTTGTAGCGGGGAAAGATGCAACCGAGGCTTTCTATGGCTTGCATCGCCATGAAGTTTTGGAGCGGCCGCAATACAAACGCCTTCAGATAGGCGTTATTGCTGGAGAAGAGAGCAAAATATACGGACGGATACCTGGCGAGAACAGTAATGTGCCATATGCAGAGCCTACCTGGCTTGCAGAAGGGTATCATAGTGCTTACTTTACAGAGGCACGTCTTGTTTTCGAAGTGTCAGCCTCCGCCGTCATTCTTACAGTATAAACATTCCTTCACCAGAACCACCGACAGTTCCACAAAGCAATTAGACAATTCTTTGATACTGTTGTTTATCCTGATGCCTTGGCACGTCGAGCAATCTATCCTCACTTTTGAAATGCTCATCGTGGTATAATAGGCTAGAGAGGCAGATGGAAAGCGCCCAAGCCAGAGTGTAATTGACAAGATGGCGTACGTCGCTCTTGGTGCCTGGTCGTTCACTACGAAACTCACACAGACCTTCAAGCGAACTGAACATCCATGCAATGCGGATGGGCCCCGGTAAACACCTACAAGGAAGGATTCTCATGAATGGTCTTGTCAAACCCCAAGAGTTTGACTATTTCCACGAGGTCTGATTATGCCGGCAATCCCCTTGACAATCATTTTCAAACCCTTCTCCAGTTGATCATTACCCAAGAGTTTGCTCGTTCGTCATTGCGTGGTTACGGAGATGGTATTTTGTCACCTTGCCATGAAGGAATATTATCTAATTTGCCTTATACTCAGGATTACTCGGTGGCAAAGTCATCGGTCTACCGCCTGTTCTCAACTTCGGTAGTGAGGAGCTGAAGGCCAGAGTGGTCCCTGAAGTTCTCGCTGGCAAAAAGTTCATCTGTCTGGCGATCTCGGAGGCTCATGCAGGAAGTGACGTCATGGGTCTTCAAACAACTGCTGTGAAGAGCGAGGATGGAAAGGAGTGGATCATCAATGGTACGGCTTTCACATCATACATATTTATCTCTGTCCTCGATCTAACAATCCATCATCCAGGAAGCAAGAAGTGGATTACCAATGGGACGTAAGTAACGATGTCTTGTTGAGTTCTTCTGTACCGCTAATCTCTTCTTAGATTTGCGGACTACTTTACCGTGGGATGCAAGACAGAGGTACGTTTACTGGGTTATATTTTCTGGCTTGAGTTCATGACCCATATAGGATGGATTTACTGTCATTCTGGTGGAGCGCGGACCTGGTGTTGAGACCAAGCAAATAAAGACGAGCTACTCAACGACTGCAGGAACAGCTTACATAACCTTTGATGACGTCAGGGTACCTGTCGGTAACACGCTTGGGGAAGAGGGTGGAGGAATTTTCGTCATGCTAAGGTCTGTGAAAGCATCACAACACCTGCGTTTGAAACTCATTTCTCAAAAGTAATTTTAACCACGAGCGATGGGTTATGTGCTGTGCTTCAGCAAGGAGTCAGCGTGGTATCAGTACGTTGTTGTTCTTTGATGTATAAGCCAATCTCTAATTTATTCTTTGATAAGTCGAAGAGTGTCTCAAGTCAGTACAAGCCCTGACTTTATTCGTCTAAATCGATTCAATTTTTTACCTGCAGATGGGTTTCACAGCGCAAGGTCTTCGGAAAGCCTCTACACGCGCAAGCAGTTATTCGCTCAAAGCTCGCAGCGATGATTGCCCGTGCCGAAAGTGTACAAAACTGGTTAGAGAACATTACATATCAAATGTGCAATATGGTTAGTTATCAACTCTAATTGACTACCGTTGCTATGCTCACACTTCTCAAAGTCGTACCGGCAACAGGCAAGCAAACTCGCAGGGTATGTCTACTAAGTATACGGTTGACTTGGGTTCAACTCACGATCTTTTCAGCCAAATTGCGTTCTTAAAGAGCTATTCTACGGCGTGTGGACAAGAGACCGCTCGGGACGCCGTCCAGGTCTTCGGTGGCCGTGGTATTACGGCGACGGGTATGGGACAGTACATCGAACACGTCTGTCTTTCCTATTTCTGCTGCAATCTCGTTTTCTGACTTGTTAATAGTATCATCGCACTATCCCGTTCGATGCGTTGCTCGGTGGTGCCGAAGATGTACTTGCTGATTTGGGAGTACGGCAAGCATTGAGGGCTATGCCCAAGAACGTGAGATTGTGAATTGTTAAGGATATTTGAGGTCTCGTTAGACCTATTCTCTCCCTTCTCTTGACATATCTAGAATGGTTCGTGGATCTTTGCACCATATCTATTCTCTATAGTGTAATTGTAACTCATCCTCCTGTAAATGATCGAAAGAGCACAATTTAATATAAGTTAGAGTGTGTTCTATTATACTGGTGCATACACATGCATATTAAGAAAAAAAAAACAAGAAAACATAGAAAGCGTACATAAACAGTAAATTATTAATTTGGGAACTAATATAACTATAGACGTACAAAGAGTTCATTCGTCTCGGAGTCAAAACGTTTTTACAAATAATACCAAAGGTTAACGCTGAACGCCCGCCATATATTGCTGTTGTACATCAGAATAGATGACCGGATCCTGGGCCCTGTAGTCCATATCGAGGGTTCCCTGGAACAAATTCCAATTGAAGTTCGCTGCATAGATCGAATGAATGCATATTCTCATACAGTGAAAAGGAAGGAAACTCACAAGGTAAAGTGATATCGTGCCATACGTTGGGATCAGAGAGCGACTGCATACTGTGCAGAATCGCATCGTCAAAAGGCAGAGAAGGTTGGAAGAAGTCGGCTGGGAGATTCGGTCCGCCTTCACCACCGATTTGGAGCGCCAACGAATCTGAAGCACCAGTACTGTTTGAAGGGGCAAAGGGATCCGGTGGGCCAACAAAGCTTTCAAACGAAAGGGCTTCCTGTCGGGGAACAGGGGATAACGAAGAACTCGTGGATCTCGATGGTTGGGTGTTGACGGGCTCCACAAAGGTCGTCATGTTTGGAGAAATGCGAGTTCTACGAGGAGGGGGAGAAGTAGGGTCAACTTGAGCCATTGGCGCCGCTAGCAAGCCCTTGAGGAACCTCGCATAGAGACCGGGACCGTGACGGTCATCAATAGAGACTTCTGCAGACCCGAGTAGGTCAATGACCTTTTGGACAGTCTCGCGGATTTCCAAACGCTTCTGGATCGTTAAATAGGATGCAAATTTCGGTTGTAGGAGCTGGAGTTCTCGTTAAAACCATCCTGCTGGCAGTTGGATGAAGTGAACATGCCTTGACCAAGAAGGTCGACGCGAATGTCACGAACACACTTTGCGCTTCTGGGCCATGTCGAAGGAAGATTCCTGGAGAGGGAGTGAGTGAATGTCGCGCGATGATGATGTGGAAACGTCGCCGACTTACGTTGACTGGGTCGGGCAATATCGTGCAAAACGCTGTTGACCACACCAAAGGCCGCATCAAGACACTGTGAATCTTTGAGCAAGAATTCCATGCATTGAAAACCAACTCGTACTCTTTTCAAGAAAGGATTCTCGTCGGTATGATTTTTTCCGAAAGCATGCTGAAATCCATAAGAAAGAGCTACGAGGCGAGCATAAGGGTAAGCCAATTGTATCAAGCCCGTGCGGAAACTATTTTGCGGGTCAGACATGTCTCCTTGCTCCAGGATCGCGTTCCATTTGGCCGCAAGTCGCTTCAGCACATCATCAGTTTCTGTCGCAATTCTCTCAAAGTCAACGTTCTACACGGTGTGTCAATCTCTTGCAATCCAACAAGAACTTCAGGACGGACCTTATTCAAACCAGTCGGATGGTCAGGATCGCTATAGATCTTTCGAATGAAGTCCGCCATGACCTTTAATTCAGCATTGTAGGCACAAAGATGAATGTCGAAATTCTTCATATTATACGGCGAGCTCTTCCACCAATTCTCAGAATGGTTCGCCATATAATCCGCAGGATTAATTATTGGCGGCTTGCCATACTGCGATCCCGTCGACCGGTCAAGATTGAAACAATTTAGCCACACACGGGTCCGGTTAAGCAGTTCCCGAGCGTGGTTCTCATTGAGCGGTTTGGCGGTATTTGGTAGATGGAGGTTCAAATCAGTGGCAGTTCTGATGTCAAGTGGTAAGAAACGATATATCGGTATGAGTGCTAAATAAGATGCCACCTGATAGCCAGACCCAGATACAGCCAACTTCTCTGGTCTTCCCATCTTTTTGCAGGCACAGGATAGAGACTCAACAGTATGTAAGCCGAGCACATTTCGACGTTTTTGTGGCCGCTAGTAAGCGCCATACCGGCGGACTGTTGGGCACATTGCATAGCCTGATTATACAAGGAGGGACGCTGAGGGTAAAACCTAGATGCAATAGCACAGACTGGAGACCTTGGTCGGCCCGAAGGAAGCAAAAGTTCAAGAGCAATACTCACTGACGGTGAATAAGAAGGGACTACGCCAAAAAGTCCGTTGTGCAGTATAAAGGACCGGGTCTAGCAGTGATACTGAGAGGTTCATGCGGTCAAAATAACTTAAAAAAGTCAGGGGCGTGTACATTTCAAGTATAAAGACGCACATTTTGAACAGTTGCTCTGCCTCTTTGGGTGTAATGATGCCTCGAGAGAGAATCAAAGGAGGATGTTGGAAACTTGATAGCCGCTTGTCCATTGCCTCGAGTGGGAGAGCTACATGAAAGTCGCGTGAGCCATAACTAATAGCACTGAACGATTGCAACTTGCTTGATCTGAAGAAATTTGAGTTCGCGATACCAGGAAGCTTGTCCTGTTCAAGCTCAACGCTGGTTCCGCGCCTCTTTGGTCCAGCTTTCAAACTCATTTCACCAAAAAGACCAAAAGGAACCGCTTCTCCTGGCAGAATAGCGGACTTGGCGCTTCCTCCAGCATGTTTAGTTTTGGGCGTCGAACTAGTCCCATTAGTACCGAGACTCGAGTGGGAACCCTTATGCTTCAAAACTCCATCAATCATGATATTGCCTCCATCGTGGTGCTCGACAGCAAACTCGTAATCACTGTCGTTATCCGGAATATTAACATAGTCGTCGTCGTCCTCATCAGAGCCAATTTTCTCCGGGTCGCCTTCAACAAGATAGCTCTTGGGCATGCCAGCACCGCCAATGCCAATAAAGACATCAAATTCCTCAAAGCTCTGCTTGGCCTTTGCGATCCAGTCTTCAACAGCTTTGTTCGCTTCAGGATTGGCTTGAGAAAAAAGTTCATTCGGGCCCAAGGAACAATCTGTAGTTGAAGGCGAGAGTACGGGCGACTGAAGCGTTGAGGATGACACAACCTCTGAAGTCACCGACGAGGAACGACGATGAGGTGAATTCCCACTCGACTCGAGTTGTGCCATCAAATCTTTGATTTGAGCAGCCTGCTCACGGATCTGGTTGAGTAGATGCTCTCTTTTTCTATCGAAATGTCAATCCTGCGCGAATACAGTTAGAACAAGAGGGCAATACACACGGAGGTGTTCGACGCTTCTTCCGTCCAGGAATCACACATTCATGACCGCCGTTCAGGCATCGCTTACACGGATCCGTGTCAGTCTTGAATTCGCATTTCACTTTTAGATTTTTGCATCGACTGCAGGCTCCTCTGAGATCATCATATAAGCCATGTATCATATGTGCCTCGAAGATGATGAGCACTCACGGCTTGGCCTTGGCCGTGTCCTTCGTATCAGAAATGTCGGCCTCCTGATCATCGTCTCTAGATTGCTCCCGACCCCTGGGCCGTTTGAACCTGAATTCCGTATTCATCGGTGTAGAGGAGTAGTAGTGTGGTGGTTGTTGAGGATATATATCTTGCATAGCGTTAGGTGACGATGAGAGGCCGGTATTGTTACTAGGATAAGAGCTCTCTGCTCCGTTGTGGAACCCTGATGGATTGAAGCTGTCTGTGATTGGCTCTTCATAGCGGTAAGAATTATGCTCCCATCCCATCTGATCCTGAGAGGAGTCAGGAAATATAGGATTGAAGGATTGAAGGTCTTGGCTTTGGTTTGAAGTGGCACCTAGACCGGTAAAGCCACCAGAATCCGCGGATACGGTGTCGGCTCCGCGACCAAACGAAACCGATTGAGACCGAGATTGGCTGGGAACAAAGCCTGCACTAGATGAGTCAGGAGATGAAGTGTCGCCGGATGGGAGTTGCAGCTGTGACGGATGATACGGATAGGTTCCCGATTGTATGTCGTCTGAGTTGACAGACATCGATGGGAAGTCAAGATCCCCCATCTGGGAAGGTTGCTGACCAAATGTGGCTTTTGGCTGGAGCCAAGAAGTGGCACTAGCGTATGGAGAAGACATAGTGTGTCTAATATCTTCCGTCAAGAACGGCGAATTCGTGGGAGCTGCTTTGCGACGAAAAGAAGATATAGTCGCGATGAAGGGAGAGACAGTAGATTTAGAAGATGGAGCGCAATTTCTGCGGACAACTTGCGAAAAATTGATATCAGTACGTGAGAATAGGACAGGAAATAAATATGAAGCACAGAAGGAGTTTGTTTGGATGTAATGTTCAGGTGTTTGGATGTAATGTTCAGTAGTTGGTGCTTGTTGACAGAATATGTGGCGTTCAAGGTTCTTCGAGGGGACTTCTGAAGTAAGGATAGTCGTGACTAGATGGTTTAAAGGTTAGCGGCGCTGTATAGGAGGAAGTGCTGGGGTTAGGCACTGAGTCGATCACGATCATATTACTTATACTCGATCCCAACAAAGATCGGCTCAGATTTCGGGTAATCGGAGGGAAAGCTGTACAACTTGAATGTCCCACGAGATACATATCTCGGGCCGCAGGTTTCTTCGTTGTAAGTATCCACTAATCTTGGAGTACTATGTACGTCAAGAAGTGTTAATTTATTTACCCAGCCCAACGAAATTTGAAAGGAAAGTACTACATAACCACTCGCATGCTTTCAGTGGGCTGTGCCCTCAGTCGGACCACTGCACATTTTCAATCCCCTGGACATCATCGCTTGACTATCTGACCAACTACTCTCACTTCGGACCTCTCAGTATTTTGAATCAGCAGCCTAGCAGGCTTAGATCAGGCACCACGTGGGCGTCGCACTTTTCCAAGTTGCTTTTGTTCCTGACTAGAGTCCATGTTCAGTAAATACAGATATCTGTCTCAAAAGACATTGCGCTGAGTGGTATGATCATGATGCCGACGCCTCAGAACTCAGGCTCAGCGCTCACTCTATCTATGCAAGTCATGACGACAGTCACGCAACTTTTGACGGTTGCTCAAACTTCTAGTTTTCCCCCAGCGCTTGGGGCTTCCATTTGATATGTCAATCCACCTTCAGAATTTCGATACATACATAACTTTCTTCTGTGTGATCTCAATCCCTTGATCAACTTACGACATAAACGAGCGCTCTTTACTTGATTGTCTCATTCCTAACCTCAGGCTTAAGGTGACCTCTCCTCATATTGTATATTGCTTTTTGAAACAGAAGACCGCTAGCTATAGCTCTCCTTTACTGTGGGTTTGTGATACTCAAAATGCGACAGTTGAGCTCTCCTCAATCTATCCAGGATTTATAAATGTCCATTCTTACTTCGCTGGGCTAGGCGACCACGGGGTATGTTCGGGGTCGGTGACTCGTTCAATCCAAGCAATATAAGGGACACTCTGGAAGTCTCCACCTTACACTGGTAGAAACGTTCGAAATAGTCCTTTCACGAAATACGGCCGTCACAGTCTCGTTTTATTTTTGTCATGCCTCCGTCTGTGGTCAAGTTCAGCGGCTAGTCGAAGTTGTCAGGCACTGTCAATGTCTTCGAAAGAACTTCCAGGGATACCTTGATACTGTTGCAAGTGTGACCAACCTGTTTTTGTGTTTTCGAAATTCGAATCAATCCGCGCAATGAACTCCGTTCTGCCTGCTTTATAAAAATACCACTTCTTGTTACGATATATGGTGCTGAATTATTATTTGATTGAGAAAACGCCTAAAAGCTGCTTGAAAATCATAGGTAATTCACTGCCTGGCGCTGTACAAGAAACATATGATACTCCGATGGTCCTCGGTATCCAGACCTTGAGGTGACCATTGGCAAGTCGAGTTGAATACGCTGCTTCCTTGTTGGCTCCATCGATTCGTCCAAACCGCCTATTTTCGTTCCTTGCCCGGTGTGAGCCTTTTAGGCCTTTATATAGTATAACATCAAACCAGCTTCCAACAAGCTGACGATCGTCTTTCATGAATGCTTAGGTATTTGGGATCAGAAAATCTCGAATCATATCGAGCAACAATGTACACCGCTTTGATGGGGGACTCACTGCTATGTGCTGTGAGTGCCAGGAATGACACAGAATTCGCCTCAAAAATAGGTGTGAAAGTCATCACGAACGTCCGTTGTCCTCGGGACGCGAGCAATGTCATTAAGTTCGGCTACACTTACTGGAAGTTATAGATCTTCTCTTCTCCCTTTTGCAGTGCAACCGCGACGATTCTCATGGCACCAGCATGGTACAGAAACACTTGTGACTTTTATCATTACTGTATGTGTGGCCTAGCGATAGTTTTCTGTGCCGCGGCACACGCATCAGTCATCGGCGATAACCGGTTATTGGCCGGCTATGATGTCTGCAAGCTCTTGCAAGTTCAGTTGTGAGACGGACTGGCAATCTGTCTATAATATCGAGGCTCGGACTGAGGTGACTTGCACCGACCAACAGCGCAAACGCGCCCAACAATACTTGCAATATCTGTGATTTCCGAAATTATATAAATTCTTATAAATTGGGGGCCGCGGCGACCTCGGCAGCAATTCGTCAGAAATTGACACATCCACGCGAAGACAGCATGAAGACGTCAGCTGGCGTCAGTTTCCGGCCGGCTCCTCGGATCCTAGGATAAATTCCAGCAACTCCAATGTCACGGTGGTCAGAACAAAGAAATTTACCATAAAAGAACTGCAAATTTGAACCAATTATATAGTACATACTTACTAGTACGCAATTCCCGCCACATAGAAGTAGAAGCCTCCTCACAGCCACGACAATCAACATCGCCATGCGACTCGGAATCTTAACCAGGGCCTCTCTAAGTCCTTAACGTTAACTCCCACCGCGCTGAGAAGAGTATTACGCAAATTTGGGTGTGGGCTTTCCGCCACATACCGCCACAAGTCACCCAATAATCGAGACCCCGCACACTGTGGATAGATGGGTGCATTGCTCTATCTTATTTAGTACAAGTCAACCGGGTCAGTTCAATGGATCACTGGATTTATTACAATAATCGTCAAAACTTGGAAATAAGAAAACCACACTATCAGAATGGTGCCCAAAATGAACAATTTAAAGTTAGGTGTGAGATTGTAGCCTTTGGCGGTGCAGACGCTAGCGACTGGACCATGTCCAGAAGCACAAGAGTGGGATAAACAAGCAAAACAAGTTTGAGCGAAGGGTGTGGTATCAAGACCCACCAACACAGAAGTCTGGTTAAGTATCCAGATCGAGGAAAACGGAATAAATAGGTAGGTTCTGGGGAAAGGTTTCATCTTGGCGAAAAAAATAACTGCCGGAAGTAATAGTACAGAGGAACAAGGAAGAACTCGAGGGCAACAATGAAGGGGATACTCCGCGAACGGAGAGGGGAATTGTTAAAGGGAATATTTGTTGGGTAACCACAGCTAAGCGTAGGCGTAAGGTAAGTAGACAAATTAGTACGAGTCTAGGTCAGAAGCCTTTTCGCGAGCTTAACGGAACTTGGTAGCTCCCTCTGTCATAGGGGGAAGCGGGAACGAATGAGTAACGTCCTCATCACCACCGCTGCCGCTGGTATAAACAGAAGCAGTAGAGATCACAGATGGCTGCATCGAAGCAATACGGAGGCGTTCTTGGGCATCTTCTGCCGATATGTCCAAAGCAGCGATCAGAGACTGCAATGCACGCTCGTTGCTAGAATCGGAAGTCAACGAGCCTGAAGTGTGGTGCGATGCGAATGGACCGGGTAAGGTTGGAATGTTTCCGTCAACGAAGGGATCGTCGTTAATCTCAATAGCTCGTCCTTTGCCTTTATCAGCCTTGGGAATGAGGGGCTCTTCTGCTTTTGGCTTGATCGTTCCTATAGAGCTGGTACGCGATTGAATTGAAGCACTATGTGAGCCAGTAGAGCGAGTAGAATTCGAACGGGGTCGGCGAATGGGTTGGGAACCTTGCGCGCTGAAGAAAGGATTACCAGTGCTCTTCCTTTGCTCCCTGTGATCATTCTCGAAGGGATTCTGCGATTTGATAGAAGTCGGTTCAGGCTCCACGTATTCAAGGACCTCAGCAGATTCCCAATGATGAGAGTGTGATTTCGTCGCTACAGGCGTCGGGATGGCCATGTTGGGGGTGGGGGACATGGTACCACGACCATCTACGTAAGAATTTTCTCGGAGTGAGTCGCCATCCCAAGAGACGGCTTGACCAGTGTCAACGCGGCCAAGGAAGTGCCTTGCGATAGGAAGATCAGGGAGCTTGTCTTCAGAGGCAAGCTCTTGGGCAAGATTAGGATGATACTGAGCAAATGAATGGGAATCAAATGTGACGGGCTCATCGGCAGATTTGTTGGTATACGCTGTGCGAACGCTAGGGGTGCTCTTCTTGAACATTGTGAGCTTCTCCATGGGTGCGACATTATCAACCTCCTTTGTCATCCTCTCCCATTTATCATCACCTTCCCCGAGCTTGTCCCAAGGCTCAAGATGAGAGCGGCGACGACCTTGCTCTGCGTGAGCATTGGCATTGCGGGCTGTGACAATAACCCGTCGTGATCGACCATGTTGTTTGAGTGATCTGGCATAACGTTTGTAGAACCACAGAGCGAGGACGATCAACGCAATAGCTCCAATAAGAGCGCCGACACAAGCACCAACGACAGTACTTATCGAAATAGGGCTACTGGAGGTTGCAGCGATTGACGGAGAAGTTGATGGAGTGGACGGGGACGATGGAGACAAAGTCACAACAGGCGTCGACGATATTCCAAAATCAGGCGCCGTCTGGCTGACAGACAATGCTGTAGGATCAAGATATAGAGTCGGTGCTGTGGGGATAAGGTTCGATTGTGTTATCCCAGAGGTGATACCAGCGCCAGTAGGGGCGGCGACTGTTTCCACTCGCTTTGCATGATGGCCAGGGGGAACCATTTGAGGAGCGGCGGGGGGAAACGGCGGAAGGTAGGATGAATGAGTGGTAGTGGATTAAAGAGCGTGACTACCTCTGGCTGAGGACGGAAAATGGCGATCAGTTCCTATCATGAGGGATATGAATGTGGGTTTCAAGCGATGGAAATGGGCGTACCTGCAAAAAATATGACGAAGGAAAGCCTCAGGCGAGCATGCAGGAAGAACAAAAGAGTGCTAGATGGACAGTGCCAGTAAAAGACACAGCGATCCCGCGGTCGAGCTTGTTGTTCTTGAAAGCTCTTGTCGTAACGTTAATGTGTGACCTGATCAAAACGTCGTAACCGTCCATCAACGGTTTCATCATCACGGTGTTCCGTTGTTGCCCTTTGGCCACGAAGGCCTTCCTCAATCAAGTCGACACCATACATGTTGACTAAACCTCAAATATACTGGTGCATTTGAGTGGATAATCGTGGGATGTGACGTTCACGATGAATAGTGCCGCATAACCTGGCGTTACTGCATGGACACCTATTCTCATCCATCAGACTCCCTCTGGTGATATCTAATTCCACCGGCTGCAGTTGGATCTACATTTGGATCAAAAAAAAAGCTTAGTTTCAATCCTAATCAGAGCTCTCCATGCGTGGCTCTGAATTCATGTCTTTCTCGCTGACAAGACTGGTTGGTTCCTGTCATCGTACACTTCGAGGATACAAAACCCAAGACAATCCAAACACCAGGCCTCCAAATAGCCGTAGGATCAAATGTATCCTATCGAGGCTGATGCAGATGCTGTTTTTGTCTGTTGTAAGTGACCCCTGCATCATCTTGATTGAGATATGCCTGTGCATGCTTAGGTTGATGCGGACGATCTCCTCGCTGTAAAGGCAAATTTGCCGCCTTCAGTTATGACGCACATCTCACGTAACGCGGTCCACTTGATTTGTTGCGAGTACGGCTTATTCAACTTTATGAGAGCAAGTTTCACCATACTTGGGTGTTCCAAACGACATTGCCAATGAACATTACATTGGGCTGGGCATTTATTCTGATCTAGATCTGAGAATGCTAGAATCTCTCCCTGATTCACACCGGACGTTGATTTGACGTTAGTTGGTGTTGATAATTTAGGTGACGAGAATACTGCTAGATGCTTACTTGAACTTGAAAGGTCATGTATTTCAAAATATATATAGTCTTACCTGGTCACCACCTATGGTCCTTGCTGCAGATCCACTTGTCGACCTGGGCGTACAAAATCCACATTCTCAGCGAACACCAGCAAGATTGCCCAGGGAAAGCACGTTACGTCGGATTAGGAAAGAACGTGTGGCTGCATGTACACATAAAAGAAGGCAGGTCTTTTTACATACCTTCAATCAGCGGCGTTGTTCCGTGCGGATTGAATAATAATTAATTTCTTCATACTTTATATTTGGACAGGTTCTCGCACGAAAAGAATAGGACATGGGAGAGGGGCTCTACTTTGGTGAAAACGGCGAATCCATCATGCAGAACATTAGAACTGTCGGCCGAACGCTGTACGACGTAGGGAAGGTGGCGAGCTATGCCGAAAAGGAGATGCAAAAAATCTTTCCTAACGGGACAATGTTCTGCACAAACTCGCATTGTAGAGATGACAGAGGTCTCGTGCGATCAGGTGGGATCCGAAGAAAAGTTATCAAGATGCGA
Organism: Termitomyces sp. 'cryptogamus'; assembly: GCA_020091625.1. NCBI lineage: Eukaryota > Fungi > Basidiomycota > Agaricomycetes > Agaricales > Lyophyllaceae > Termitomyces > Termitomyces sp. 'cryptogamus'. The sequence continues at coordinate 3,652,630 of JAGYZC010000005.1, forward strand.
ACATCGAAGGCTAAATCCGAAACTAGACTCATGTAAGTAGGAAATTGGGACATTTTTCGAAATCAATCATTTGATAGCATAGGTTAAATATATTCTAATAGGAATCAGCCCCAAGCTCTTGCGGTTTGTGCATCTCTCCTCGGTTAAAATTCGGTTTAAATAAGAATACTTATACTTCGTTTGTGCTGGTCGTCGGAAGCAGCCTGAAATATTTACTTCCGAAGGGCTAGAAGCTACGTATTCACTTACTCACTGCTTACGACAGATCATCCGTCTCCAAGGGTCTCCTCGGCAACTATTTATCATGCTACTTGTTCGATATCTATTTTCATATCTCCATCCTCCGGCAAGGCCACATACCTTCGTTCTCCAAGGTGGACTCATACGAGGTTTTTCACAAACCAAACCTCTATTCGTTTATAGATCTCGGCACTCGTTTTTTTGCAGTCGAGAAAACAACTTCAGCCGCACAAAGATTCGGGATGGCTGTCCTGCAACGTCGGATTAATGGTCCTGGCTCTGGAACGTTAGCGCCTGTTGATATCGCAGGTTTTTGCATTGCAGGAGCTATCATACTGGGTTTAGTGGCTTGGGCGTTCATCACGTTCACACGACGACGCGCCAGGGCAAAGACGAAGAGCATGCACGATGGTACATTGCCATCCGTTCCAGGATTCGTGAAGGAAGGCATGCCATCACATATTGAAAAGACTTTGGCCGAGTGAGAGATGATTAGATCCTATCTACTATGTTGATAAATGACTGACCGGTAAAATCTAGTATTCAGATAGGATTTTGTCGACGACGAATTGACAACTCCATTGCCCTTCCTGACAAAGTTTTGCCGCGCCCTTGCAAACACTACACGTCCAATGGTGTGAATGAATACCACCGCCAATCCAGGATGTTTCACAAGCCCTTTTCTTTTGTGCTATCAGCCAACCCTTCTCAGGATCAGGCACACCTCTCAGCCAACATCCACGAATCAATCCTCATCTCAGCCGGCAAAAGCCGCTTCTCCGCCTTTTCCATCAACTCTTCCGTCGACAGCAACCCCACAACTGGTACCGCATACCAGGTGAAACGAGCATTCGACCCCGTTCTCCCAGATGAGCTCCTGATCCGTGTCGGGGAGTCTCTCACACTTGTTCAATCGCTCGACGATGGTTGGTGCCTCGTCGGCCGGGAAAACAGCTCGTCTTCTGCGACCCCCAAATGCCTGTTCAGGCCCAACACGTTCACAGGCGATGGAATTGAATTCGGCGTCGTACCTGCCTGGTGTTTCATCAGGCCTGCTCCCGGCCTCCATGCAGAAAGGCCGATCAGAAGCAACAGCTTAGGTATCATTGTTCAGCTGAACGGGCATGAGGCAGCTCCAAGAGACAACATCGTTTCTTGGTCGAACTTATGATATTGTGCTATCATCTTCACAAAACGAAGCTATCCCAAGTTCTGAGATCATAAGGAACTTTCGAGGCACGGAGGCACGTTGATTTTCTCAACCATTATTCCCTTGGTTTGATGTATTTCAAAAAAAATTACTCTCGATTTCTTCTGATCATGTTTTGTCTAATCCTAAATTCGTGAAAGCGGTGTAACATTCCATCTTAGAGTCGGAGTGCCTTTTGTACATTCGTTCCCTCTATCGCACTCTGCGTGTACTTGTGTAATTCATACAACCTTTCGTTTTCTGTTGTCCTGCGACTCTACTCCTCGACCAGTTCATCATCCTGCAGAAGCTATCCAATCTGGACATTCAGTAATCCCTTGAGTAAATGTGTGTCAATATTCCGTGTATTTTGTACCTGTCCCTTGTCATTTCGATTTTCTGAAATGATTATGTCTTTTTTTGACATTTATATTCAATTTATATGTGATGTTCCATATGCCCCTCTTTGATATGCCCCTTGATTGGACATAAAACCATCATAACATCCTCGTTTTTTCACCCTCATGTCTCTTTTTCCAATTCCTGTGCATTATCTCCCTCTGCGCAGACCCGATGCTCTCTGATGCCAACTCTATTTGCTTTTCTGATGGCAATTTTGTTTTATTGATGGGCAATCTGACCCTCCGTATTCACGCCTCGGTCTTCACAAGGCTCTTGCCGGTATTCAAGGCGATATAGAGTGGCCATCCTTTGCATGCAGGACAGCAGACACACACTATTCGGATTGTAAGCGAGGAGTCCTGTTGACTTTTCTATTCTTATCAAGGCTATATATTACCTTGACTGGTCTGTCTTTCCGTGTTCTATGGGTGTTATCACACTGATTCTTTCCAGATCCCTTTTGAGCCATGAGTCTTTGGGAGCGGATATCATCGATTCTCTGTTGCACATGGGGGATAAATTTTACATCTCTGGGATATATACCGCTGTAGCTGATTGCGTTCATTGCGTCCAAGCATTTTATCTGTCCACCTTATTTGATTACGGCCCTTCCCTCAATTCAATTGAGGACACTTTGGGTATGGATCCCAGTGTGAAGTTCAATCTTTTTGTGTCCTGTTGTATGTTCAGTCTTCAATCTTGTGTTTGTTCCCATGCTGTTATACCAAATTTGCGAATGTTATTCAACGGTTAGTAAACCTTTTCTTTTGTCCGTTTTTCTTATCTTGGTTCCATTTTCAGAGGGAGATTCAGTTTGGCATCATCCGTCATGATGGTACAGTCGCCCGTATGAATGCAATAGACGTAACTCACGTGTGTGTAGGTAGACAGTGGCTCTTGTGCGCTCAGATGCAACATACGTGGTCCTGGTTGTCTTATCGGTTTCCTGGCAGTCGTTGTTCCGGTTCCTCCAGAAGTCTTGCTGTACAAAATAATATCAATTTCTCTCTCTTCTGTGATGTTTCCCCTTCATGATATAAAGCTCTCGAGATGCTTCTGGGGTAGAACTCTGTTTGGACTCATGTTTCTGTTTGGGGTGCACTGCTGAGGTCAAGGTAATTCGCAAGGTGCTTCAACAGGCCAATCTGTGGCTACCTGTCTATTTTGGTCTGGCTGGATGGAATGCATTGAGGGCGGCCAAAGATGCGGTATGATAATCATCTCAATCAACACTCAGGACCGTTTTCATCCCGCGTTCGTAAATTAACATTATGTTAATGCACCTCCATAGGGTTGGGTTTTTTATCCTGGCGATAGTACACCATCTCACTTTTTTTCCCTTTCTCTGCCCCTTTCTTATGGTTTATCATGTCGGTCTTTTCAAAGGTAGTTACAAGCATTGTAATTGCAATCAAGTAGGAAAAAGACCCTTGACATTAGACCAACGAGTAGCGGGCGATGCGGCCAGAGAGGGCACCATTCACAGATGAAATACTCTACAGTACATCTTGTACCTTTTTTGAGCCATGAGACCAAGCCAGAGAAAGGTGAATACAGCCTTGTTGAATCGTTACAAGCTGAACGTTGAACCCTCGGGCCATCCGGTCCGAGATGATTTTTGCCTATTCGGTAAACTATTTTTTCTCTCGTTTCCTCCGTAACTTCTTGCGCGAACTGCTCATACTAGATCTCCAACATAAAACTGAGGCCAGTATTGACAAATACCTCAAAAAGAACACGACATTTATCGACGTCCATTAGATTCTGCCACAGAAGGATGTCGAACGATGCTCTTCTGGCAGAAACCTCAAATCACGTTGCAATCTTAGAGAACCATAAAAACAGACTTCTTCGGGAGCTCCGTCAGGTTGACATAGAGCTTTCAACTGCAAAAGCACGTCATGCGAAACTCGCCAATGAGACTTTACCAGTAGCCTTGCTGCCCAACGAAATTCTGTCAACCATATTCCTACTATGTCATGGAAACAGGGTGATGTTCACCCGTACATTGGCAAGACCATTTGAAGTTGTAATCTCGCATGTTTCGACGCACTGGAGAAGTGTTGCTCTGGCCACCCCTCTCCTGTGGAACACAATCAACCTTCATGTGACAAATCAATCACGCAGTCATGCTCTTCAACGACTGTCTGCACATCTGAAGCGATCCAGTCAGTGTCTACTCGATATTTCATTGTATCTTTCTGTCAGCGACGGTATACGAGAAGTGCTCTATCATCTCACCCCCCATGTCCAGAGATGGTTTCGTGTGTCAATTTCCATCGAGCGTGGTTCTCCAGAAGACATCTATGCTCCATTTCAACCACTTTCAGCCCCGAATATGATCCATCTATCATTGTGCATGGGAAAATGGGAGGACAAACCTAACGCGCCACGGACAGAGTACCCAGAGATATGCCCCCCGATACTAGTCCAAGGCGCGCCGTCGCTAACGTTTGTTCGGGTTGCCGGCAAAATTGTTGGAAATCTGTCCCCTCCATTGAGCACTACTCAGACTTTCCATGTCGACGCTTGGCCAAAGAACCTAATGAGCTTAGCACAATTCCATTCATTACTCACCGCTTTGCCATGTCTTGTTCACCTATCATTGACCGGACTAAGTATCCAACTTCCTCGAGATCCCCTTCAGACGACAGTGCCTATATCGTTGCCTTCGTTGCGATCACTCCGGATTCGGGGGAACGCCACTCCATGCTATCGTTTGCTATCCCTTCTCTCCCTTGCCAACCTTGAGTCACTATTACTCCAGGATATAGAAACGTTTGACTCAGCTGTTATTCCGTCTTTGCACACTCTCATCCTTGACTCGTGCGACCTCTCGTCGGTTGACTTGCAAAATCTCTTCAGATCCTTCCCACGGGTTGCCACGCTTAGCATCGACAGCTCGACTCCAGAAATATATCCCCTGTTGACTCCAGATACCGGGTCTCCGACGAACATACCATGGCCTGAGCTTCGAACAATATCTCTTAGGCGAATCCCTCGTAGAGACGTAGCACCTTTTGTGAACGGATGCCTTCATCGCCTGGAATGTGGTTCACCATTTCGGTGTGTATATCTCGACAAGCGTAGCCGCATTGCTGTCAAGGAGAAGGAACTCTTGCATGTACTGCGCGAATTGCAACCTGTTGAAAACGTCGATGGTCATGAGCCCTGGCCTACTGGCTTAGAATACGAAGATTCTGACGACGTCTGGTATTAATGCCCTGGCCCCAAATGATTCCTTCCTTCGCCAGAGAGTGATTTATACTCTGGTCCGAGCTTGCTTCATTTGTCTCGTCCTAATGGCCGTTCTTTTCACACGATTCTCTGCCCTAACAACGTTCTGCCTGTACGCTTTCATATGTTCTGAAGTTATGTTGGTACCTCCTAAATTTTAATTGGAAGGAAGTTATGCTGACCAGCTGACGTCTTCAATAAGTTACTGTCAGGCCGGTGCTCCAATGAAATTCCACGTTTGTGGTGATTACTAAGGGGGTCGTGTAATCATAGAGCCTGTCTCTAAGAATATCATCCGGGGATTGTCCTGTTCAATGGAACAACGTCCGTGATGCACATCGTCGGTGTGAGACCGGGATCTTGTTTCGGTATCTGGCCCCAACTTGGCCAAGATTTGATTATCTTATTTCGTTCTGTCGTTTATTAATATCTTTGTTCTCTATGGCATGCTCTCATATGACCATTGCTCAAAAGACAGGCGATGCGAACAAACAATTCTAGTTTTACTTTTACCTGTTCTTTCAAGGATATTGGTCCGAGAAGCACAACAGATTTCGGATGTGCACTCCGAGTACTGACTAAACATCTCATGTTATTTCGCTGACTGCCCTATGACACGAGGTCGAGCTACAGCTGCATTATCAATGCATTACTTCTTACTCTAGTCATGTTTTACGCGAACATTTGTTTTGCGATTCCATCTTTGGAAACAATCATGTATAGGTTGTGACCGAGAGATGTTCAGACTTGATCAGCGTTGAACCCAGAGTAATTCCATGGGTCGGCCATGGAAATCGAATCATCACTTGGACAGTCTGTATATATGGTCTACTCTTGATATAGGCTGCAGGATGAAGTTTGGAATTACATTTAATAAATTTTTTTGGTGCAAGAGTTGAGAAAGAGGGATATCAAGGCTATCTGTAAAAATTGAGGTTTATGTGTCGACCTGCCGGCCACACTTATGCAATGTTGTGGATTGGTTATCCAGACACTCGGAAACGGGGTCGGGGAGTGTGACTAATTGTCACGTCTGAATTACTGACCATGAGTCCGCGATTACAAGTACTAAGCTCAGTCAGCCCGTTTCTATGATTATCATTCCGTCCTGCACTACTCAGCATTCAAGGTGACTCTTTTATCTCTCTCTTCATATCTATCGTGTCCCCAGCTTCTTCGCCTCCCTCGACCACCATAAACTCCTACCATCCAAGACTAAGCTGTAGACTACCGCATTGGAGGGGCCGAGCATTGCATTATGCAAGAACGGGTGGTCAAATTGACCATTGTAAATGACTTCGTGCGCTTTCCTTGTCTTCCTTTGTTTCAATTGCCTGATTTTGCATATCCAGGTTTGCGCAAACTGTTGCATCAGTCAACATGAATTATTGAGCGCGGTCTCTTACTGCAAAGATACTTTGCATCTACCATTGTCATTCGAGCTCGAACACATGCCGTTCCGGTTAATTAACAATGCGCTCATACCTGAGGGCGCCAGCAAAGTGGATAAGGAGACGTTCTATACAAATCACCTTGGCAAGGGTAAATTCCAGAATCTCGAAAGCGCCATATCTAGATGGGCGGCTGAGAAAAATATTCCGATGTAAGATTTTTGTTTGTTTTTCTATAACAATACTCAGGTGTACCCACCAGTTCCTTTCGTGGTGTCATGAGCCAATCTACGCATGCCCACCGTCTGGCCATGAAGGCAGGTAAACTTGGCGGACAAAAACTACAGGTGCCAATACTCTGTGGAATTTTCAAAGCCAACCTTGAAGACAGCAAGGATATCGCGGACATAAATGTTCTCGCTGAGATCGCTCAGGGTGCTGGCATGATGTCAAAGGACGAGGTTGCCACTAGATTCTTACTGCTCAGATAATTCTCTGATATCAAGTACTTTTTCAGGCCGTGAAATTCCTGCAATCAGATGAACTAGAAAAAGAGGTCGAAAATATGTGCGACAAGGCTCGAAGTATTGGAATCACTGGGGTGCCCTTGACAATCATCGACGGGAGGTGGGCAGTAAGCGGTGGGCAGTCATCCGATGTCTATGTTCAAGTAAGTGCTCTGTGTCGACAGAAGATGTTCTCGTGGTTTCTTGTTCAATTTGGCTTCATCCCACTTGCAGATATTCAAGAAACTTGCAGCAGCGGATGTTTCTCCTACAGGTGTCTATGCTGCACCATCGCCATTCCCCGCACCTGTCATTGAGACGAATATCTATGCTTGATCAAAGAGTTTTGTCTTTATCTTGCCATATGCGCGTCAGATCGCCGCCGCGCTCGGCATGTACTAGTACAGGATACGGTACCACTCGTCAAATCCCGCAACCATGTATTCAGTATTTTTATTATCTCCCTTGTTTGTTTTCCAAATCGGAATTTCTGCAACTGAGTGGTCGCTGGTGTCCAAGGCCACGATCATTGAAAGCGTTGAACGTTGTGCGATGGTCAGGTTGATTGAGTACTGTGCCCGAAACCTCGATAAACGATATGACGAAGCTTAAAAATTTCAAGGCACTCCAACCAAAAATAAGCAGCTCAAGAAAAGAGTGAGGGTTTCACAAGGGCAGTATCAAGTGGTGGTCCGACTCGGAGGTGAGAAGAATAGGTGGGGACCATCAAGACAAGAGCGTACAAGTGTGAGGGTCAAGGACGATGGTCCGATTCGGACCGTGGTTCGCAGAATAGGTGATAATAATAATGCGTGTGGGCCATATTCGCAATTTATGGTAGCAGGGCTCGTCGGCTTCAGAATACGTCGTACGTGTCACTCTTGCAGTTATCCACACGACCAGGTAACTTCAATATCGCCCTGTCCGTAGCTGACAGTGGTTGAAGAGTCCGCAGAGAAGCGATACTATGGATTCAGGCATTGACCTCGGTCATGACGAAAAAATCCAGAATCTCGCCCTGTAGGCGTAAGTAATGGGTTGTCCATTGACGAGGGCTCTCCAGTTGTGGAGATACTTGCAGCGTCTACCTTTGGGATCAGGGTCATGGTTGTTGCACAGAGTGGCATAGACGTTGACTGTCCTACTTGTCAAGGAAAGGCCCATGTACTACAAAGTAGAGAAACATGAATGCTTAATCATGTACTCCAGGTGCGTTGTCCACACCGTTGGTAGGACCAAATACGAGCTCATAGCCTTCGGGAGGATCGGGGTCTGCCAGGGACTTGGCAGCCCAACCAGTGCTTTGTTTGATGTACGTCAAGGGAGTGGGAGAGGACTCAGATTGCTAGACAGCTAGTCTTCTCCGCTGCAGTGTGGATGTTAGCTTACAGAGCGCATTTTAGTTGGATTTCTCGTTGAAGAAGTGATTGTAAACGATTGTTATATTCGCAGTAAAAATTGGAAAAGACTACGGCGCACGGTTCAGCGTAAGCTAACTGTGAGATACAATGAGAATATCACTGACCACATCCATGGACACGGTCACAAACCGGCAGACAGCCGTTATGAATGTTGTTTGTCGCGATCGAGACCACAGTATAGGTCAAGATAACCTGTGCCCTCGATGGAGGCGTCTCGATCTGGACCTAGCATGTCTTTACCAGAAGCCACGGCGAACAGAAAGCACAGCTATCATAGAGCCGAGCTTGTCATCCGGAGGTATCACAATAACGGAGACCAATGTTTCGGAATGGTGATTGGAGGTAGGGCCACCCTTGTGGTTGACCTGGCTGTGTGTTCTCAACGTGCGCCGCGTCTGTGTAAGGCACATCGAGATAGAAAGAAGAAACGATAATATGGTCCTTTGAGACGTTGAGATTACTGGCGGTCAAGTAAAGTATTAGTCTGCATTAAGTGAATGAGGAACCACCAAGAGCTGATTAGGCGAGCAAAGCGACAGATAACAAAGTAGTGAAAGAGCACCTGGCGTGTGCCACGTACTCAGAGAAGAAGGGTAATAGAGAAAGGAATGAATGCTAAACAACTGAGTCTTGATGGCCAAAAAAATCAAGCCGACGCTATGGAACGGAACGTGCATTTGTTGAACTTGCTATCGATTTGCTATCACGCGCTGGCTTCTAACAGAGGAAGGTTTGTCGTTCGAGGTCCTGAGAATATGATCGCTTGTACGTTTAGTAGATTTGATGAATGTGTTGACATAAAGTCAAGCTGGGTCTGTGACTTGTAACAATCAGGAACGATCATGATGTTCTTAATGTGATAGATTCGTCCTCTTGAAAAACCTCAACCCATGCAAGCTCGGACTCGACGATATGTTTGATATCAGACATCGGGCAAGTCGGAGATAATAGGTATTCTTCAATACGTGTATCAATACGTGTACGGCGATCGGTACAATTTCCGAATATAGACGGTATCGGCACTTCTGCAATGACGTCAATTGTAACACATCTGTGCCCATTCTCTCGACTCAGATTAATCTCTCTCTAAATATCTCAACGTCCGTTATATCTGCTCTATGCCCTGTCGCCATCAGCATTGGATCTATGTTTGGGTTCCACTCTTCACTTCCTTCATCTGGTTTGGTACAACAATCATCTTGTCTCTCACTAAGAGTCTTGACCTTACAACAGTTTTAAGGTACTCTGTGGGCAATGCTGATAACATGGCTTGCAACTGGCCGACCCAAATATCCCTCACAGGATGGAAAGATTGCATACATATCTGATATCGGCGCCGGCATCCTGAAACCACTATTCATTGCTGGATGTGCAGTGACAGGCGCGGGTTTCTTCCTTTGCCTGTGCATAGAGCGTGCACTAAGGCACTCAGGCAGGTATTAAGCGATTGAGGGATCATCATATTGACATTAATAACGCTTTCAATGATAGGCTTTTGCCTAACATGCGGAAACGAGAGCTTGTATTTTCATGTCTTGCAATTCTTGGCTCATTCATCGGTGGGCTAGGACTTATACTCCTTTCAATATTCGACACCGAACGATACACGAGTGCACATCGATCATTCCTTCTTGTTTTCATGGTTGGTGTGGCGCTTAGTGCCATTTTCACTGTCGTTGAAGTGAGTCATATCCAAATTTTGTTACTCAACCTGTATGCTCACTCTTTCATTGAGTACCGTTGGATAAGTCACGACTTTTATGAAGCTCGCAAGCTCAAAATTGCGTATATCATGAAGGCCATCATTACCGGTGTCCTCGTCATACTTGCAATAGCCTTCGCCGTGACTTTGTTTAGGAATACAGATGTCGGAGGTAAACTGTCAATCATCGTAAAACAAAACAAGTGACTAATTGGCATTAGCTGTCTTGGAATGGACTATTGCTTTCGGCTTTACCTTTTACATTCTCACCTTTTTCTACGACCTTAGGCAAGCCAAGGGTGTGCATAAGGGTCAATACAAAAGGAGCCGAATACGCGCGGGCTTCGATGGCGATACGCAAGGGATGGGGGAGAGCAGAATCACATGAATTTCGTAGTGTCTACGCCTTTTGTAGTACGTAGGTAATTAGTAGCAGATGAACTACAGTACACTAAGTAATAAATCCAGGATGATCAACTTTCCGGCATTCTAAGTCATTCCTACTGCAGACACAGTCGCGCCCTATAGATTGAGCTCCTTATCCAATGCCAAAGCCAGCTCGCGGTCCTTTTCTTCTTGTGTTTTTCGTTGTTCCGCTTCAGACTCGACATGCCGAAGCACTTCAACGCGAGCTTGATCAGAATTGGTGGTGGAGGGAGATACCGATTGTCGGTCACGAGACGGGCTTTCGGATCCAGAAGGAAGAGGAAGAGGTGTCGAATAGCGGGCTTGGCGGAATGGGTCGGATAGTTTATCTTTTAATGAGGGCTGCTGCCAGTAGTGGTATGTTGGCTGGGGAGGTGAGGTATAGCTTGATTGCGGATAGCCTGACTTTGGGGGAGGTAAAAGGTAATCTACCTGCGACGGAGGCGCGGGATAATCTGTTAGAGGTGGGGTATATGTGTAGCTTGCTTGGACTGAAGGCGGAGCATAGTTGTCGGGGTCATTGGGTTCCCTAGGGGCAGGAGCATGAGGCATGGGTATGGGGAATGAGAAAGATTCAGTCGGTGTTGCCTCTTGATGCTGAGGTGGGGATGCCGTTGTAACAGGAACACCATAGGCAGGCTGAGAAATGGTCGGATTGGCAGAAAATGAGGGCGAAGAATAGGTGTTCGTTGCTATTGGGACAAAATGGGTATTTCCAATCGGTAAGGTATGATTTGGTGGATGTCTTGGAACATAGGCATCATTGTTGTGCGATACAGACCCCATGGAAGACTGTTGCAATTGGGCTGTGATATGCTGTGAAGGATTTGGCGAGGACACGACCCTTCCTCCTCCAGTTTTTAATGTTGAAGGAAACTGAGGAGCAGTAAGAGGATGCGATGGAGTTGGTCGTGGATGCGGTCTTCCTCCACCGGGAAGAAGAGTGGATGGGAGTCCAAGTGGGGGAGTGGCTTCGCGTTGCAGTGTCGGAAGAGGTGAGTCGGCCGGTTTCGGGGATGAAGCAGAAGGCGATCTTGAGTGGTAACCTTTCGGACTATAGTAGGCGTTGCTCAGTGGTTGTTGACTCGTCATAGGATCACTTTGAAGATTGTGAAGAGCTGCAGTGGCAAAGCGGTCAGATACCGGCGGAATCGAGGTAATCTGAACCGGCCTGGACTGGTTGACAGGATGATGAGGCTCAGGTGTAAGAGACCTCGATGGGTGACGAGTTTCTTGAAGAGCTCCCGGTTGTGGACCAACCTGAGGGGGGCGGCTGATTCTTTCAGGCTTTGATGATGAGCTTTTGGGGGAATTACTCCATGGTGTTGCGTCAGAAGGTGGTGCTGGACCGTTTGAGTAGAATGTCATTTCTAAATACAAGTCGCCACGAACAACGCCGTCAACATTCAGAGGCACCCAGTCTAGATGTTTTCAAGAAGATTAACACCAATAGTAGAGAATGTCTGCTATGTAAATATGTGGTCGAAAACATACCATCGAACTCTCCTATCTTCAACGTGTCGGTGATGTCGAGTTCACCTTTTCCTAAGATATCATCGGACCTGGACTCCTTCGCATAGCACGCGACTTCCAGTTTCCTGAATTTGTCCCCGGATTGCTTCATAACAGGATATCGGATTTCTTCATCCCATTCAGGATGCTGGCCGCCTCTGATGGCAACTTTTGTTTTCTTAGTCGTACCTGGTCAGTGAACCAGCAGAGCGATGACCAATGAATCTTAAGGACGAATAAAGTTCGTAAGGTTCTCACCATTGAAGGTTACTTGCGCAAATACATCCTGTTTGTAGAGGGAGTGCTTGTCGTTAAGGTTTCTCGCCTTCAGGACAACGATGATCAAGGTACCCAGTTCAGTCTCTCGATTTGACATTGTTACTCCTTCTCCAGGAAGAGTTACCGATCTTCAGAATATCCGGACTCGTGAGGGGCGTATGTAAGTCTGTTGTTGATGATGGCCCCCATCTTGTTCAATTGTCATGTTGCCGAGTTTCACATCTTATCAGATCACATCAACCCAAGCAAATCAACCCAAGCAAGTGCTCAAATTTTCAAAATCGACGAATGGTACATAAACAAAATACATATGGAATAAAGTACATAGCAAAGATCGAAAAATAAGCTTTCATATATTTTGTTCCGGGCGATACTGGATCATGTTGGGGACAGGAATGTAGACCATCTAGGAAAAGATAATATTAAATTTAAACCCTGAACCACTGAAGGAGCTCATTAAAATCTTACCTCACGGTATGAATCGCGCATTCTCATGCGCATCAGACATTTCGATGGCAAAAGTTTGCTGTTAGGACTCAGCCAGAGTTCCCGAAGGTGATGATCGTCTGGAATGGCGTCCCCCATATGCTCTCGTAACATCTCCCACCCACGACCGTCAGCGTGCAAGCCAAGGACTCGGATCAGACGTTGAATATGGTTATGAACAAACGTATGGTAGAATTTGGGGTAGATCTCCTCCAGAGTTTCAGTTACGACACAATGTCCTGGGAGGAAGTGGAAGTCTACCCCAGTTGACTGACGAAGTGTCTCTGGGTGGATACGGAGACCACCGAGATCTCGAACGACGAAGCCAAGGAGTTCACCGGTGGTCACATCAAAGCGCGCAAGAACATTTTGCGCATGTGCTTCGAACGCGACGCCGTTATTGATAAGAGGAGGAAGGAGGGCCTGGCAGGCCAACTGGATATATCTGTTGAGGAATCAGTGAAGAACGCGGAGAAGGATTTCAAAGACTTACCGATCTAAGAAATTTGCACGTTTCTCATATGTGTCAAGTCTGAAGGCGTTTTCGACAGCCGATGTGCCGCTGGCCTGTCCGGCGTGATCCATTTCCGAAAGTGCAGCACTTACAACAAGCACATGACCTTCCTCTGGCTGAATCTCTTCTCTAAGAAGGGCGGTAAGATGTTTTGCAAGGTCTGGGTCGTCCGAACGATAGACAGCGCTCGCGGGCTCCCGCGAGATCGAGAGAATCTGAGGATTGATCATCAATTTTGGCACAATTTCGTTTGAGAAACGAGGCCCAAAATCAGCCGTCAGGTGGGAGATTGTCCTGAGCGCAGAAGAAATCTTGACACCGACCGCAAGCTTGAGTGCCATATTACGAAGCTCCGGTATAATGACAGTTCTATTGAAAGATAAGGGAATATATATATATGGAGCGAATGTCATACGCACCGAATACTAGATTGAGCATAAGCCTGCAAACTAATGTCGGCATGCAGGACAGCGATATCGGGAAACTTGGCAACAATGTTGGGAATTTGTAGCTCATGTACAGGCATGACAAAAGAATCAGGATCATCAGATATCGTCCTTCCGCATCTTTCGGCGGTGGACTTCGCTAATTCTCGGATAGAAGCTTCAAACGGTCCCAGAACACGGATTCGGGCGCGTGGTACACGCACGAACCGAATACGAGGATGATACCAGTCGTAATCCAAAACGGTAGAAGGAAGGGATCTGGCGCGGTGCATCTGTCAACAAGGATCGTACATTATTTGTTAAGATAATAATAATGCGACGGACGGGATGAGTGGGATGACCCGCTACAAGACTTTGCTCCCATTCAATCGGTGGTGAGGTAAGAGAAGGGCAATGAGGTGGATTACGATATGACATAACTTGAAGGCCATGAGAATGCTGAAGCCGCAGGTTAATCAGATACTCACATTGGTAGTCAAAAGAGCTTTGAATTTCTTTCCTGATTGCCTCTCGAAGACCATCCTGAATAATGATACCACCGACGAACTTCTGCCACAGATGAACCACATCTATAACTTCTGACAGCGCCATAGAAGGCTCCAGCTCCCAAGAAGGAGGCATAAAACAGGTGAGAATGGTGTCGCGATAGAGATTCTAATGAGGTACTGTTGGTGAACATGTGAACTGGGGAAGAATGATTTTCCCCCTTACGTTGTGAAGAGTGTGGACCGGTCTATCTGAGAACTCATAGATATGGGGCCACATATCGAGTGGGTCCACAAGCCCTACTGGACGCCCGTACTTATGCAGGAGCGTCTCATTGGATGGGGCGAAAACCGGTGCATGACGGAGGGGGATTACAGCAAAGATATCATCTCCTCGCAAAATACGATCCAAAATGGGGGGCTCTGAAATTAGATGTTTCGAGAGAACAACCAGGATCCCTGAAGCCGGGGAATCTTCAGCGATGGGAATATAGATTGCTCGCAGTAGCTTTTCCGTTACAAGGCAAGAGATAAGTCGAGAGTTTACGGCAAAAACCGCGTGCTCTCGCGGAGGTAATCCAGAACCTGATGACATATCAAAAATCACTGTCAACTCGAAGATTCGATTGGTTCTGGCTTGGCTGTATCGGCTCAATGATTAGCAGTAGAAGACTAGAACGTTGTGGTAAGGATCCGTAAACGATAACTATTCTCAATCACTTACCGGTAAACCACTCTCCAAGTATGAAGCGATCCTCTGAAAGATGCTTGATCGATGATGTTGACGATCGAAATTGATGACGCCACAAAGTGTCAAGATCGTCTCCCAGAGATTATCAAAGCGGGCTTCGAAAACGGTTCCTCGTGGAGTATCGATAGGAAGGTGGCGTATCGATCACCGCAGGCTGGCTACATGATGCTGTTGTTTGAGTAAGGTGATCAGATACAAAGCCAGACTGGGGGATGCATGATGGCTCATTCCAGGAATCCATTGGCAGACGAGTGATGATGATGACCGGGACCGGTGGCCTCATGCCAATCAAGGTTTGCTACATAAGACTTTCGCAGGTAGCGACTAACTAAGTCGGAATCGGAGCTAGAATTTGCATTTTCGGGGTCTTGCACCAAGTTAGCCAGAGTTCCTCCTCCAATATGAGTGGAGCTAGGCTACGACTCTGATTCATGAAGTACAAGTGCGTAGAGCTTTCTCCTAAAGGTTTCAATCGGTCACGCCTGGTTTCCCGAGGCCGGATCAAGGTGCTAATATACAGCTTTGTGCCAATGGAGAAAAACGCTAAAAATAAAGGATATGAAACAAAGCGCCAAAATCTACTTAAATTTCCAAGGCAAAGGAGAAAGAAGAATAAAAAATACATACACACACAAAATATTGTATGCATTATTTGAAATTACCAACACCTTTATAGTGTAAAAGGTTCGGGAAAGGACTGTGAAGATGCTTTTCGAATTCCGTCAATCAGCAACAGCAATGAAGCAGACCTAAAGACTTACGAAACGATACATCCCTGACATCCGCATGCGAAGAAAGCACTTAGAAGGTAGACTTTTCCTCTCAGGGGATAGCCAAGCAGCGTGAAGTGGGTGGTCTTTGGGTATCACAGCATTGAGATGTTCCCTAACTACATCCCAGCCACGACCGTTATAATGCAAACCAAGAACTCGAATAAGTTGTTGGAGGTGGTTGTGAAAAACTGTATGATACATTCGGGTATATACATCATCAAGATCGGGCGCGATGATAGAATGACCTTCGTGAACGTCGAGGTCCACACCGGTTGATGCTTTGAGAGTTTCAGGGTGGACGCGTAGGCCTCCGAAATCACGAATGATGAACCCCTTGAGTTCCTTCGTTGTCAGGTCAAAGCGAGCCAAGCAGTTCTGAGGGTGACATTCGAAGGCAACTCCATTGTGAAGCACGGAAGGAAGGAAGGCGTCGAAGAGCATGCGAACAAACCTGACAATTCTGAAGGTCAAAAGTTGAGGCCAAGGTATGATTAGAAACTTACTTGCTGAGCCATTCAATACGCTTTTCTTCTGTATCTAGTCCAAACACACGTATCAGAGGAGGAATATGCCCTCCCACGCCACTATGTCCACTCTCTACGAGAGCTGTACATACGATTAGACGTTCGCCCGACTCTTCACTGATGTTCTCATGGGCCTCCCGGATGATCGCAGCGCAATGTTTTGCTATCTCTCCATTTGGATGCCTGTGCACAACACTTGCAAGTTCTTTGGCGACAGTAACAATCGTAGGGTCTAGGGAAAGCACAGGAACAACATGTTTGGAGAACCGCGGGCCCAAGTAGGCAGATGCAGGAGAGATAGTTCGCACGGCGGAGGTCAGCTTGATGCCGACTCCTAACTTGAGCGACAGCCCCGTATATGCCCCTGGAACAATGACGGACCTACAACCACCGTGAGCACACTTATAATACATGAATGGAATCATATTGACCGTATACTCTGTTGAGCGAGTATATCGAGACCGACATCTTCGGGATAGATCTCGGCTTCTTTAAACTTGTCCTGTATATGGGCGACCTGAAGTTCGTGAACAGGTATTGCGACGTAATTTTCGCGAATTTCTACACTCCTCCCGGCCTTCCTGCACATCGCATCTACAACAGGCCGCACAAGATCCTCAAAGTCGTACGTTATATGCAGATTGTTTCTAGGGACGGCTATCAACCTCAATCGAGGGTGATAAAGATCAACAGTCTCCGGAGCAAAGTCTGGTAAAGGCGATAAGAAAAAACGCAGTTTGTGCATCTTTAGCGAAGAATTGTGAGCTCAATACTAGGCGCCGGAAGATGGAAGTATACGGACTGGATGTGTGGGATGGCCTTCTACAATAGACTGTTCCCATTCGATACTCGGGGAAAAAAATTTGGGCGCAGGGGGTGGGTCCTCATAGGAAAAGGCTGAGAGACTATAAGCGTACTGGGGAAGTTTAACAGATACAACTCACTTTGCCATTTTACAGAGTTAAAGAGCTCGTTAGAGATGTCCTTGATTAAAGTTCTATCCAAGTCTAAACTCGATCCAAACTTCTCCCAAATCGACACAGCACTCTTGCAAAGTGTGAGCCGCGTTGATATTGCGATGTCCCATCCTTGTCCTGATAGAGCGCTCAGAGTGGCCTCACTTAGACCGTCATACTAATCGTTCACAGTTGTCAGGTTCAGAGGAAAAAATACTGATACAGAAGTAATACCTCGCTAGCTGGACCGCTGAAACCATGTGAGATTTCAAAGATAAAAGGCACCATATCTAATGGATCGAGTAGGCCAATCTTCCTCTCCGAAGAGCCTGTACTCTCCTCATGAAGCAAAGGAACGTGATGTAAAGCGACGATGGCCAAGATGTCCTCTGATTCGTAGGACCGGGGTGGTGCGTCGAAATCGCCTAAGAGGACAACGGCGACACCGACGGTCTCCACCCCGAAGATCGGGACATATAAGGCCTTGAGCAGTGATTCGGTCACAAGGCAGGAGATAAGGCGGGCATTAGTGACGAAGATGGCTCGATCGCTAGGATTCAAGAGCGCAAGTCGCGTCGCAGGTATGGACATAATCCGAGATTAAGGGTCGACATCCACTGCACAAGACAATGACATCCAAGATGTACCGTCTATGGTCAAGAGATTCAAAACATAACTAACATGATTCTTGATCTTATGTATATGCTTTGTCTCTATGTATCGAATCTTAGTCACAAACTTCTTGGTTATTCCTCGAGGTTCCCTTAGCCTCCCCCACACTGTCATGTCCGAGCAAGCTTAAGACCAACCATGCAAAAAGGCAATATCTATCCAATTAAATATGTCTATACATGATTATTCCATGGTCGTTGAAATTGCTGATTTGTTCACGTGATAATTACCCTTTAAGGGAATGTCAGTATGGTGGGCGAGAATTGGGGCGAGCTTATTCCTCCTCCTCGCTCTTCGCTCTTATTGAGATTCAGTCCAGCTCACCGTGAGAAAAGTTTCTTCGACTCTCCCACCATTAAACTCGGGGTAGGGATCGCCTGGTCAACCTTCTTGTGCCAAAACAAGCATTCTGAATGGTTCTAGGATCCGAGTATCGGCATCATGAAGACATTTTCGAAGTTGTTTGAGTATCGTGGAAATAAGCATTTAAGTAGTTGCTTATCAGCGTTCTATTCGCAAATACCATCTCCGAAAGCTTCTTGGCATGGAAGTTGAGTCATCGCAGCGGTCATCACTTTTGGTCGTGCAGACCTAGTTTACTTCTAATGGCGAGTACATTTGATCTATTTCATTCTTTACAATTTACCTGACTTTGTGATATTGGCATTGTCGTAGTTTGTTGCCTCAGGATCGCTCCATCTAACAGCATAATAATTGAGACTGATTGTGGAATTACTGAAGGGCCCTGCCTACCTGAGTCTCACCTCGAGCCATCAATCCGATGCTCGCTGTCTATATTCTCATGCAGTCAAACATACCTGCGGGTCCACGTGGAATATTTTGGCTAACTACGTCGTGATTTGCCTTCAGAGGTCCTACTTGCCAAGATTCGAAAATGGTCATAGTCGACGCGCTCTGTCGGTCCTTGGTAGTTTCATCAGAATCTTTATCTCCTATAACTTGTTAGCTATCAGAGCATGCTATGAAGCGATACACGGGGACAGGAATGTCCCGTATCACTTCTACTTGGCATTTATCGAGATAAATCCATGATGCATATCAACTTGAGTCCTTAAAAGCCATATGTGTTTGCTATCCCTCGACAGTTCAACATGGTCCAGCTTTCTGTCAACCTCATAGCACTTGCTCTCCTTCCAATTGCTATTGCCGTGGGCCCTACGAAACAGTTTAACTTTGACGTCGTCAATGCGCAGATTTCTCCCGATGGATTTACGAGAGAGTAAGCCGTCTTGATCGTCTCGACGCGAGACTTGCTAAATGCTTGACAGTGCTGTTTTGATTAACGGAGAGTTTCCAGGACCGGGTGAGTGAACAACGCTAGCATGTCAAGCCCTCGCCTACTGACTCAAATCATGATAACAGTGGTCTCAGTAAACAAGAATGATAGGGTAAAGGTGCGGACTTCTGACTATACTTATTGAGGGACTCGATGGTTGATTGTTTGGTTCATGACCGTTTCTTTAGATCAGGACCAACAACAAGCTTGTAGATCCTAATATGCGGAGGAGCACTTCAATTGTAAGCCTCACTCACAACCACCTCGGATATCACCGTTTCATGAAACTTTTGCAGCATTGGCATGGGTTCTTCCAAGCCCGCACGTCTGCCATGGATGGACCATCGTAAGTCTTATTGTTGCTTCTCGCTGCTCTTCAATATGTTGAAATTTCGCTAGATTTGTGAACCAGGTATGGTCAATTTTTGGAAGTGAATTTAGGAAGTCTGAGTCAAACAATCTGGTGCATTTAGTGCCCGATACCGCCGTGAGTGATAATCTTACTCTCCAAAATTGCATGGGTTAATGATTGTTAACAGAAACACAACATTCTTCTGTAAGTGGATCCATTCATTGTAATGCTATACTCACCCCTTCCTTCTCCAGACGAGTTTGACACAGCTGGTCAGACTGGGAACTTCTGGTGCGTATGTGCCCATTCATAGCTCGAGTCGAATGTCAATCGCAATGTTGCACAGGTACCACTCTCACCTTTCCACACAATATTGTGATGGTTTACGAGGAGTCTTCCCTGTCTACGGTGAATGACTTTCAATGTGAGACTTCGTCTATTACTAAACGCTTTTCAGATCCGCACGATCCCTTGAAGTACCTTTATGATGTGGACGATGGTAAAATTCGGGTCGTGGCTGATCCAAATATTTTGTTATAACTCATTCTTCTTTTCCAGCAAATACCATTATCACTCTTTCTGACTGGTACGAGGGTTTGTATCTCATCACATTTTAAACCAATCGATTTCATAGGTATCATACGCTAGCTCCTGCGGCTCAGGATGATTTCTTCAAGACAAAGACTGTTCCGTAAATTTATCATTTTTTATTGTTCGGATTACTCAGTCAACTCATTCTCCATTAGTATCCCAGATTCGACCTTGATCAATGGTGTGGGCCGTTATAATGGAGGTCCACTTGTTCCCTATGCCGTCGTTAATGTCGTCAAAGGCAAACGATACAGGTAAAAAAAACATTAATTGGCCGGAAAGTCTCTCAAAACAACCATTCCTACAGATTCCGTGTCTTCTCGCTGGCTTGTCGTCCATTTTTTACCTTCTCTATCGATAATCACACGATGGGTCAGCAATCTCAGCTCCATAGAGTCTTGTCCACACCTGATGAGGCTTCGATTAGATGTCATGGAGCTCGATGGTATTGAACATGATCCTGTCCCGGTCCAAAATTTTGATATTTATGCTGGTATGTTATCTTCGACATGTGTGAATCAAATCGGCCCATAGAGCCCTTTAGCACAACGCGTTTCGGTGATTTTGCATGCCAACCAAACTGTCGGCAACTATTGGATCCGTGCACCGTAGGTCTTGCAGTAACATGATTTAAAACTGATCGAGAACCTTGCTATAGTCCAACTGGTGGGTCACCTGCATCCAACCCCAACCGTAAGTCAAGTTAAATTGTCATGCAGATGAGGGTCAATTTTATTGCATATAGTTAACCCCGACCTTGCCCTCGCCATTTTGCGCTACAAGGGTGCGCCAGCAGTAGAACCTACTACCGTCAATATCCCAGGTGTCAAGCTTTTCGAAGGTGACATGCATGTAAGTGGACACTACTTTGAACCTAAATTTACAACTAATAACTTTCGTGACAGCCTATCGCATCTGAGGGCCCTGGGAAGGTGAGTTTGATCCTATATCGAATGCATTCACCATAATTTAAAAACTTTTCTATTAGCTCGGTGATGGCCCTCCTGACGTGGCGCTCAATCTTGTGATCAGCCAAGTATGTCTCTTGTCTGCTTTCCAGGAATATACTGATCTGACCTTGCAGCCTAATCCTCCCTTCTTCGACATCAATGGTATCTCGTACATCTCGCCCACTGTGCCAGTGTTACTTCAGCTTCTGAGCGGGGCCAAAGATCCTCAAGATTTCTTGCCATCGGTAAGATTGGTCTTTGAGATTATTTATGTTTTAATTTTTTGCCTAGGAACAAGTCGGTTGTTCAGCTTCTAAAACCATGATGTTGCTAATATAGACCCGAGGTTTTCCTGCTTCCTCCCAACAAACTCATTGAGATTTCGATTCCTGGAGGAGGACGTAAGTCTTTTAACTTTTTTTCATGATTCTTGTGAAGCTTAAGAAGGCCTACAGAGCATCCCTTTCACTGTATGCTCCTTGATATTATAGATGAAGCTTCTAATGACTTGGACTCAATCAAGTACATGGCCACGCATTCGATATCGTCCGAACTGCCAACACTGAGGTTGTGAACTATGTCAACCCTCCGAGACGAGATGTTGTTGCAAGTAGGTGGCTCCTTATAGAATTTCGGACTATCGTTGAAATGATGATTCAGTCGCTGGTGGAAACGTCACCTTCCGCTTCTTCAGTGTATGTATGAACCTGACATTGCATTTGATATTCTGAGAGTTTTTCTTTTAGGGGAATCCTGGAGCTTGGTTCTTGCACTGGTCTGCATGATTCAGAGTATTCGTGAGGTTTTTATCTGATGATACCTTTGTGTAGCCACATCGATTGGCATCTGGAGGCCGGCTTGGCGATTGTCTTTGGCGAAGCTCCTCAGGATAATCTTTCTGGCCCGAAAGCACAAATTATTCCTCCAGACTGGAAGCACGTTAATTTCTCCTCATCCGCAACTGGTTGCTGACCAGTTCTTCTTTATCAGGAGCCTCTGCCCTGCTTACGATGCCCTTGAACCGGAATTCCAGTAGATAATAGATGATTAGTATATGTTCTACCAATTATCTTGTTCACATAAACTCACCTCCTCTTATAACATCTGTAACATGCAGAGGAAACTATCTTTATGGATGATTGTCGTTTGAGTGCGGCATGATCCTCCAGCGAATTCAAGGATGATCAAAGTACTATGTTACTATGATCGATATATAAAATAACAGCTATGGACACACCAGCAAGGGTGTTTATCTATGCCTCAAAATGAACCACCCAAATATCAAAGAATTTGAATCTTGTGGCGACTAACGTGACGTAGTAAGAATAAGTAACGGGTAACAAAACTAGGCATTGCTTGGTCAGCGGATTCCTACCTTTCTCCATTTCCCATGATCCATGTATGTTCTGCCTCGATTTAATCCCCTGTCCATCCCTCTGCATCAGTGCCGTTACAAGGCGCACACAGCAGCGTGACGAGGATGGAAGCTCCCATAACCCAAAATGGGGAAGCTCGAAATGGTAAGGCACAAATTAACTTGAAAAGGTCGGCAGGTTAAGTATATAGATTGGAGAAATGAGTATCCTTATAAATTACAGTGTCAGGGGTGCAACTTTTGTGCTAGAGAATCATTCTAAGGTTTGGGCTTCACATGTTACCAAGCCTTCAACCTTGTACAACCCGGGAGAAAGTGGTGGAAAGTGAAAGGTGGCTCATCCAAATTCCGAAACTTTGATTTATCAAATTCACATCAATGTAAATTGATAAGCTCACCAGCTACAGTCCCGAGCAATCCCTCCACCTCCAGAGTCTGTCTACGATTTCTACGATTTCGGGTGTCAAGCAGATATAACTAACAGGTGATCGAATCCAAGTTCTCAGATTGCAAGGTAGAAATGTAAATAAGTCACGACAAACACTGGCAGCGCACCATCTAGCCTACGTCGGACACTGCACAAGTTTGCGTACTAGCCGCACGATATGCCAATTACTTCTGCGTCCTTGCAGGAGCCGTTTCCATAGTCAACCGATGACCGTTGCCTGCCAGTCCGTATGTAGCAAGTTATGTAGTGTGGCGTGACGGGTTCGGGCACAACGGTTATCATACCACTCAGCAAACAGCTCAATATTACTACACATTGGATAATGAGAAAAAGAGTTTTTCTGAGGGATGTCACTAAACCTATACTCGAACTCTGCAACCCAGGTGTCTGCTTGGATGTGTCTCTTTCCAATTTCGTACAATGTGATTATCCCATTCCAAACTCATACCACGCGAATGTCGGAATTCAAGAATAATCTGCCGCCTGAGATGATGTAGACCGCTAGCGTCACAGGCACACGATAAAAATCTTTTTGAACGCATCCAAACGTTGCCAATGTGAGAAGCCATCTATTGGAAGAGTGCGCCTGCAAATGTGCGAGAATATATGAGTTCGAGTAAGATACGTAGATTGATAGAGAGAAAGTCACTGTCGTTCAAGCTCACTGTATGACGCCAAAATGGCGCTCACCTGACCCTGGAGGGCAACGCACACTGTTACCAGTAACCTTATCGATTATCACAGCGCAATTACTACTCGCGCTTAAAGTCCAAGATAGAAACAGGTTTAGGCTCTGTAAGTAAATATGCTGTAGTGATGCGTTGCTGACACGTCTCGGATTCCGAGCAAAAATGAACTGTCCTAATAACTTGAAGCTTTTCAAAGTCCGGCGAGCTAATCCCCTTTCTACACTGCTGTGGAAATCAGTCAGCTCGAAGGTGGCCGAACAGTGGTATTATGAGATGGTATTTGTGGAGGCAGACAGTGGGAACTATCTACAAGTTAAATATCAATTCGATGGAAGTGAAGTCGCGGCCACGGTGGGGAAAACTTGATGTAGAGAAATACGTGAGTTCAAAGGGACCGAGTAAAAGGATATGATCGTAACTGATTGTTTTCCACATGAGAATAAAAATATAACCCGTAAAAAGAGCAATGAGAATTCCGGGTTCCTCTCGACGAAGTTCTTCATGAGGGATTTTGTGATCAAGAATTGAATAAATGGGCACGGGATTTCGTTTGGTATGGCCAGTCTGTCGCCTGTACGATCTGATTGCCACTGGCCAACTCAGACTTGGACATATGACACTTGTCATTAACTCTTTTTTGAGTTGTGCTGGGAGTCAGAGTTGTGATGACTATTAACATGAGCATTTGTGATCTTGCTTCACCTCCTCAAAGGCGGTATAGATACGTTCATCAGATGATGGCAACTTTCGACTTGGATAGAGATGGAAGCATGATACTTAGGTGTGAGATACTGCTCGAAATTTGACTCAAGTTCCAGGTGGGGCTTCAGGAGTCAACCATATGTTAATGGCTGGCCATGACAGCAACTGAGGATGAAGTAAGAAGCTCATGAAATTCATGATGGTAATCGGAACAACTTGCCAAAAAGCTATTCCCATGCCCTGTCGAGGCGCCTTCTTACCAGCCGTATCCATTACTCTGGTTATGACAAGATTTTTCATTGAATATACTACGAAAGAGGATAAGTAAAGTACTGAACCATCGCAAGGCAGGGGAAAGAATGCTTAACAAAGATCTCCAATATTTACACAAGTGCCAAGAGTTGTCGATACATCCCCACACATATAGTAGGTGAGATATATCACCATCCTACAGTGAGCATATGAAAAGAGCGTCTACGAGTTCGTGGAAACATCGACCAGATTGAACGTTCCCAGAAGCATGGAACTGAGACTTGTCCGGAGCTCTGAAAAGAAAAACAGAACAGCAGGACGTAATACACACAGCATCGGCACGAAAGATCCGGCATAAAGAGATTTTTTAAATGCTGAATGAGAAGCTGCGGGGAGCCAAAGGAAAAATGTTTCATTTATCCGAAACGCCGAGTTTGAATAGAAGCACAGCCCCGAGGCCCATTTCGTGAAGATTCGTGAGTATGAATGTTCTAGAAGCATCGTAGCCGGAAGCGAAGCTCCACAAGCACCGGGGAGATGTCTCAAAGTATTAGTGTCGAGAGGTACCGAAGTCGAACATATTGTGGGTAGAATTAAGTTGAAGTGGAGCCTCATTAGCCGTGCTTTGTAACTAAGTATTAGTACATCTCATAGCTAATCGTCAGCACGGAGCACGCTGGCAAATTAGTCAAAATTTACGACAAAAGGAGGTACTTGACCTGGTAAAAAAATTTGATGAGACTTGATGGACAGTCAGGTGAGTATGTAATCGTTAAGTGATTCAGTCTGGTCGTAGTCATTGGACCGGACAACCGCTGCTTGGAAAATACCGAGACAAGAATTTTAGGGCTGTACACCGTAACGCCGTCGAAAATCTAGGTGAATCTTCACGGCACAGTTACGAACGGCTGAGCGCTGCACTGAGCCGTAAAGTACGGCCGTATGTATGATACAGGTTATTCCTGAAGACAGCCGCCTATGAGTACTAGTTTCATGATATGTCCTTACCTGTCTTCCTGTCCATCCGTGACAAGTGAAAAAATATCACATGGACAAAGTGTGACATATACATCACACTTTTGTGGTCGCGCATCGACATCAATGTGTGTGGTCGGATCTGATTGGTCCCGCCTTACCTGTGAGAGATCTGGCGCAAATCAGCTGCTTACCAAGATGCTCTCCATAGTATTCAAACTACGATTAACACCTGTAGATTCAATATTCAATACCAGTCAGGTATGTGACTATATTTCACTGCTTGATACATCCTATCTCTGGACAAGGTAGTGTGCTGTCAAATGTTCTCTTGTCATTTAAAACTTATGGTTGGTCATAGATGACCGTTTCCGGCCGTCAACTCCTGCCGTGCTGTCGAAGGCTTGGGATCTTTCCATACGGCACAGTTCGCGGCTGCCATAACCTTTTTTCTGCCGTGCCCATACGGGTGGTGCGCCGTAAACTGACGGTGTCACACAATTTCACTGCATGAAAGAGACAGAGACTTTGAAATACGGAACAATCTTGAAGTCTTGGCAAAATAATATCAAGAAATAGTTTCTCAGGTAGCTTCAACTCTCAAAATAACCTGACAAAGGTAGTGGCAAAAACACTGGTTTCCAGCTTACCTATGCCCACACCAGCAGCAGCCCACCTAGCAGTGTAGTTTGTTAGCCCCGGCGGACCAAGGTATTCTTCATTTCTCGAGACGGATCGAACTGCGGCCATCCGAGTCAATTTCATGTGCGCAGTCCAAGTTCGGGGTGCAGACTCTTGGCAGACTCTAGAGTTGACCCGGTTCTCAAGGGCTCCATTTCATATCTTGCGTCCTTTGATTTCGCTGTTTTCGTCCACGTACTAGTATCTTGGACCTTCTTGACGATTTGATTGTCCGCGGGGTCACGGCGGCGCCGGCACCTAAGACCCTTGACTAGTATATGAAATTACATTCGTTCTTCGCTTCGTTGATGACACCACAATGATAGATTTAAATATCTTTAGTCCACGCCAGTCATCACCATTAAATGAGTTCAATCTCTTACACCTTTTCCTTGTCCGCAGTCACTACCTGAAACCACTTACTTATTCTACTTGGAAGGAACCTGGTATAATTTCAACAGCGTATATAGACCACAGCTTCCCTTGTGTCTCGAACTACCCTTTTTTATACAGCACTGGCCGCTGGCATGAGGCCTAAGACGAAGGATATCAGTATCTACAAGGATTCGCCGCGCTGAATAAAAGCAGTAGTCACTCCTATCTAATTGCTGTTCTGAGAATCATAGGAAAGGTGAAAATGGCTGTTACGCAAGCAGACTGGATGTGGGCTTTCTAAATTCAGATAGTGCCGCTGGGATAATAGAGTGAAAACTGCGCATATTTTTCTTGCCAATTTTGGTACTCGGCGAGTATCGGTGAGATGCGAATATCAAGCTTGATAAGACAAGGTTCACGAGTTGAGGTAAACCCTGCAATCCTTTCAAGTAAACTCAGCATTACCGATTGAGGTTATCAAAATGCTCTTAATCGAGATGTGACATAGTTTCTTCCTAGTGATGATAGATAGAGTTCTTCCAAGGGCAGTATACAAGGTGTAGATTTGAAGTGTTCCATCTAACAAATCGACTTTGGAATGCACGTATTGGGCCACGTTTCCGGGTATTATCCGACGAAATTAGATAGTCACCCGACCGATCCCAATTGTTATGTGCGAACAGTATAAGAGGATCATCGAATTTACTATTTGCATAGCATTGATCCACTAGGTGTTGCAGTTGCAGTTCAGAGCTATTAGTACTTTGTGATTTTGGAGTACGTATTAATCAGAATGTATAGATGCTTGATGGGGGCATGCGACACATACCATAGCTCAAGCCATAACTGTTTAGATAAAGGATATGATCGGATGTAAATTTGATTGGAACTTATCTTTGGATACGTATCTTGCCGTTGAACCTCCAAAGGTCTTGTCATAACGAGAACGTGAGGTTACCATGAAGGCTCAGACTTTCCTAGATCGTCTATTTGCCCGAAGAAGCCAACCATCTCTTGTGCTTAAGAAGACAGTGCAACGAAGCGTGGCAACGTGATGCTGAGGAAGGCTTAAGGTGGTTCTGACAGCAGATTTCGAAGCTGGCAGTCGCTCGCTTCAAATTTGGAATTCAGTCGCTTCAAATTTACAAAGGTGTACTTTACGCAAGGCGATAGTACCCATGGGAAACAAGTCGACAAATGTATAGAAGGTGAAACTATCACAACTGAAGTATGATGGCATATCAGAGTACATCCAATCGTTCAAGGCTATAACTTACCTGTATTGGCGGCTTTGATCGCACTTGATAGAGGTCAGAGATTGCTGATAACGTACATCATAGGAATATGAAAACACCTGGTCTGGTTTCTGCCATTTTCTTGGGCTTGCCCAGCTTTACTTGGCCAAGTTTTCGAGATTAATTGAGGGATAAAATAATTAAGTTGGACACGAGGATCAATCGATGAAAGGGGGTCGGGTGATTGTCATATGGCATGACACCATGTGGTATTGTAGGCGAACACCATGATCAGACTGTGGAGCATTGGAGCGCTAGGGGTCTCTAGTCGTCACAGTGAAGAACAGAGGCATAACAGAATAAATCCACACCCCACTCATGTGAAATTTCGGAGCCATTCCAACATAGTGGATGCGCTATTTTCAAATGGGTAATGGGTCAAGTTTGTGAGCACAAGCCTAGGACACAGCGTTTCGTAGGATAGACGCACCCGTGAATAATACTTTGGGAGCGTCAGGGAGGCTATTGTGTAAAAGCGGACTATGAAGCGTAACATTAGCAAGGGTAACCTCAGCCTCATTTCCTCAAGACTCTCGTTTCTTAATTTCCTCCTTCCATGATCGGGACGATGCTGAGGCACGACTCTGAGGGGTGTTCGAACGGATTCCACAACTTTGGACATGAAAAGCATTGCGTATGAGGCAGTAGGAAGTACTGAATCGATCCTGAAGGGAATGCTCAATCCTGTGCTGTGGATTTTTCTAGGCTGTGACGACGCAGTATGTATTTTGCTCGGCACTCATATGGAGACGATCTGAGCGTTCGGTAACTTCGAGTCGTTCGGTTCGGTAACTTCGGCTGAGACTTAGCGCAGGACTCGGCCCTTTTACACACCCAATTCCCTTAACGGGACAAGCTGTGTGACGACTCATCGACCTGTTACTTAAACTTGTGCTCGTAATTCGTGTTCAACTTTCAAAAGTCTGATATGAACACCTCCCTTCCTCACATTGAGGTATCACTCGACAATGGGAGCATTCATGAAGACTTCTCATCCCAGCCACAAACTTTCCTGCACAATAACCTGCTGTCTCCACACACCCCGCGCCCACCATCTTCTACTACTGCTGTAGAGAGTGGTGACGATAGATCTTCGCTCAGCAACCCCCCTCCTTCTCCAACTCTTTCCGCGCGCTCATCTTTGCACTCAGGACAATCAGTGCGTTTTGTAACCTCAACGGATTTGCGAAACAACGACCCGGAACGCGGATATGGTCACTCGCGTCGACCAAGTTCTGCTTCGGGCACTACCATCCCGGACGATCACGACGTTTCCTCACGCGAACATTCAGATATTGGACATGATACTCTTCGTGTCGAATCTACTACTCCTACTGTGTTCTCCGGATCTAATTTCAGAAAGGGAAACAAGAAAAAAGGAGCAATATCCGAGGCTGACGAACAAACGGCATATCAGCGGGAGCTCGAGCAAGATAGAAATTTCAACCCTCAACCCTTCTCTTTCAGGCCATTTCAGCTGGCACACCTTGTCAACCCACCGCGTGTCCTTGAAGCAATGGGATACTTGGGTGGTACTCAGGCACTTCTTAAGGGTTTGGGAACTGATGGTGAGAAAGGGCTGAGCAAGGAAGCACTTTCTGTCAACTCGGGTGCCCTTGCGTATCAGGCTGCGAAGGACCAGGAACAGAGGGATAGAGAAAAGGCAGAGAAAAAAAAGAAAAAGAAAGGATGGCAATGGCGGTGGCGGTGGGGAAAAGGTGCAGGTCAAGGGGCATCACAGCGACACGAGACACAAAGTGCGGAGGAGGAAGAGGAGCAGGAATGGAGGGTAGAGCAGGAGAAGAGGAAAGAGCAAGAGCACTCGATCCCGATTCCTGAACCGAGTCCTAATGTCCTCAGCGCCTCTGTCGACGAGCGGAGACGCGTATATGGCCCAAACCTTCTACCAACAAGACCGACGAAGTCGCTTCTTTTCCTAATGTGGGTAGCACTCAAAGACAAAGTTCTTGTATTGCTCTCTGTTGCCGCTGTCATATCTTTGGCTCTCGGACTTTTTCAGGATTTTGGTACCCCTCGGCCAGAGGGGGAACCACCAGTCGATTGGGTTGAAGGTGTCGCTATCATGGTCGCTGTTGCTATTGTTGTAAGTCCTATCGTCCTATCACTGTTCTTTTCTTTTGAATTGCTGAATGTACTTGCGCCACAGGTGATTGTGGGGTCTCTAAATGATTGGCAAAAAGAGCGTCAATTCAAGCAGCTCAATGACAAGAAAGAAGAGCGTGGTATTAAGGTCATTCGTGACGGAGTTGAATGCTTTATAGATTCTAAAGTTTGTGATCTTTCGTCGAGGAACTCAGTTATAATGTATGTTTCTCTCCAGGAAGTCGTAGTCGGCGACATTGCCCTTCTTGAACCGGGCGAAGTAGTCCCTTGTGATGGTGTTTTTCTTTACGGCCAACATGTTCGATGTGACGAGGCAGGTGCCACTGGAGAATCTGATGCAATGCGCAAGTTGAGTTATGAAGAGTGTATGGAGTTCATCAAAAGAGGTGTGTCCTTCCTTTTGGGGTTTCTTCAGACTACTGATCTTATGATTGCTGGACTGTTACTAAGATGGTCAATTACCACCCCATACCGACTGTTTTATTGTCTCAGGTAGTAAAGTCCTCGAAGGGGTTGGACGATACGTCATAATAGCTGTGGGAACAAAATCATTTCACGGGCGAATAATGACAGGTTAACAGCATTATATATGTCTTCTGACGATCACATTCTGATCTGATGTTTGTTTTTTTAGCTCTTCAGTCTGATTCAGAAAGCACTCCATTGCAATTAAAGCTCAATGCACTGGCGGAACTGATCGCAAAATTTGGCTCGATTGCTGGAGGAATCCTGTTCGCCGCACTATTGATTCGTTTCTTTGTTCAACTCGGTCAAAATAATCCGGTTCGTACGGCGAGCGAGAAAGGCATTGCATTTGTCAACATTCTGATCATATCTGTCACTCTCGTCGTCGTTGCTGTCCCTGAGGGTATGTATCCGAAACTCCCTCAATTCGTCAATTAGTTTGATCTCAATATTTTATTATACTTCCAGGCCTTCCCCTGGCTGTAACGCTAGCTCTGGCCTTCGCTACGAAACGAATGACATATGAAAACCTTCTAGTTCGTATCCTTGGATCTTGTGAAATTATGGCAAATGCCTCGGTTGTATGCACGGATAAGACGGGGACGCTTACTCAGAACTTAATGACGGTCGTAGCGGGATCTATTGGTCATGCCAAATTCGTTAGAAATCTCCACGAAAACTCGGCGCGGCACAACGCTCATGGCAAGGACGACAAGGACTCTGATATACCGCCGGAAATTGCTGGCGAGCGGAAGAATCGTGATGACTTCTCCATCGATCAAGCCGAGCTTAATAATGTTCTACCTCCTGCACTCCGTGAGCTTTTTAATGAAGCTATTGCGGTCAATTCTACGGCATTCGAGGATCATGACACGAAGACTGGTCAATTGATGTTCGTTGGGAGCAAGACGGAGACAGCTCTTCTGCAGTTCGCGAAAGAACTTGGTTGGAGAGCATTCAGGGAAACGCGAGAGGCAGCGCACGTTGTCCAGATGATTCCATTCTCAAGCCAGCGCAAGGCGATGTGTGTCGTCGTCAAGCTGCCTGACAACGCGGGGTACCGAGCCTACTTGAAAGGTGCATCAGAACTCTTGTCAAAGTCATGCACCAAGCATGTTGTTGTGCGTCCGCCTGCGTCAGAAAAAGGTTGGGAAGGACAGGATCGTATTGAAGTGAAGGCTATCGACGGGCACGAGGCGGAAAATATCAATCGTACTATTATCTTTTATGCCAACCAGACACTCAGGACAATTGCGTTGTGCTACAGAGATTTCGAGCAGTGGCCTCCTAAGGGCATGGAGCACAATGAGGAAAACGAGGTGAGTACTTTAGCTTCAATCGATCCATTATCTGATCAAGTACCCCCACACAGGTTGAGTTCTTAGACTTGGCTCAGGATTTGACACTCATCGGCATCACTGGTATCGAGGACCCACTCCGCCAAGGCGTCCGTGAGGCGGTGGCAAAATGTCACCACGCTGGCGTCACTGTCAAGATGTGTACCGGTGACAACGTCCTCACGGCT
Organism: Termitomyces sp. 'cryptogamus'; assembly: GCA_020091625.1. NCBI lineage: Eukaryota > Fungi > Basidiomycota > Agaricomycetes > Agaricales > Lyophyllaceae > Termitomyces > Termitomyces sp. 'cryptogamus'. The sequence continues at coordinate 3,684,638 of JAGYZC010000005.1, forward strand.
CGCTCGATCGCCCTTCAGTGTGGTATATTCACGCCTGGCGGAATCATCATGGAGGGCCCACATTTTAGGAGGCTTACCAAGGCAGACCGCATCGAAATTGTGCCGAGGCTGCAAGTGTTAGCACGGTCTTCACCTGAAGATAAGGAAGTTCTCGTCAAAACTCTTAAAAGTCTTGGTGAAATTGTCGGTGTTACTGGTGATGGCACGAACGATGGGCCTGCCTTGAAGGAAGCCAATGTCGGCTTTTCTATGGGTATAGCTGGTACGGAAGTTGCAAAGGAAGCATCCGATATCATTCTTATGGATGATAATTTCGCTTCGATCGTCAAGGCTATTATGTGGGGCCGTTGCGTCAACGACGCCGTACGCAAGTTTTTACAATTTCAGCTCTCAACGAACGTCACAGCAGTTGTTATCACTTTTGTGTCGGCGGTGGCGAGCACCGAGGAAGCATCAGTTCTCACGGCCGTTCAGTTACTTTGGATCAACATTATCATGGACACCTTTGCCGCTTTGGCTCTTGCCACTGACCCTGCTTCAGAATCACTCCTTGATAGGCACCCAGACAAGAAGACGACACCTCTCTTCACGACCGACATGTACAAGCAAATATTTATTCAGTCTATTTATCAGATCATAGTCATCTTGATCTTCCACTTCCTGGGACTGAGGATCTTGGGTCTCAAGCTTACTGGCAACAGTCAGGACGATAAACATACAAATCTGATCGTTCAAACCCTCGTTTTCAACGCTTTCGTCTTCGCCCAGATCTTCAACTCGTTGAACTGTAGGCGGCTAGACAGGAAACTCAATGTCTGCGAAGGTATCTTCAAGAACAGATATTTCTTGGGTATCACGTTTATCGGCTAGTTCTCTTTCGTTCATGTCATAGAAATTATCTGACGCTTCTCAACAGAAATTCTTGTGCAAGTCTTGATTGTTTTTGTCGGCGGTGATGCATTCCAAGTCACAAGGATCGGAGGTCGTGAATGGGGCATATCACTCGCATTGGGCGTTGTGTCTCTTCCTCTTGGCATGCTGATACGTCTCCTTCCCAACGAACCGTTTGAAAGAGTTTTCAAGAAGGTCGGCTTTCTTGGTAAACCCGAAGTCTTGCCCACTGTGAGCGCCGAAGGCGAGGCTTGGAGTAACACTGTGAATATCGTGAGACAAAATCTCGGAACCTTCATGAACATTCGCGGTGGACGGACGAGATCGTCTTCTATCGTGACGAGAGGAAAACTGGTTGTGAAACGCTCCGACTCCGATGTTAAGTTGCCAAAGCCAACGTAAGTCTTTGTCTTTTCAGTTTAATCTGTAGATCTTGGTATGACGCAATGCACTCGTTATATAGATCATCGCTCATGGCTATGGTACCTTCACTCGTTGCTGGTGCTGTGGCCGCTGGCCAGAGGACTGTACAAGGCTCGCTTTCTGATCCTGCATCTCACGACCCTTCAAGATCATCAGCCGCCCTCATGGAAGGCCATCTACGATTTCACCCAGATACTCCACACGATGATCCTATGTTCAAACGATACGGTGCTGGCAACCAGCATCTTGATTAAACACTCTTTTCTCTTCTTCATTTCATACGTCGGTAGGGGAGGAAGCATTCTAAAACCTTAATCAATAACTCTTTTCACAGCCACCCTTTTTCTATATCATAGCTCGTAGCAATGTCTTGCTCTCTTCTCGTCTACACTAGACGCACTTTGGCAACTTCTATCATTCATACACGGTCGTTGATTCAGGGGAAATTTGTGCACAATTCACGTCGTAGCTATATTTTTGTCACGCTTCAATACTTCGATACACACGGCACGCCACAGTATTTAGTACAGCTCGTTATGAAACAAATAAACAAGAAGCGGATACTTCCTGACATCAACTTAACATTCTGGAAGTTTTTAAGCGCAATGTCCCATATATTCTGTGGCCCCTCTGTTGTGCGGTTCTACAGAACTTGAGACGGCTGCCGCATTTGAGCGTCGTACCGAGCCGTAGCACAGAAACAGCTGGGGAAGATAAAGTCGGCTTTACCTGTCCATGACAGCCTCTTCACCCTCATCGCCGTCTGCTGGACCACGCACGTTGCAGAAGTCAATAAAGATCTCGGAATCACTACAGTGTATGATACAAGCTATTCCTGAAGACAGCCGCTCATGAGTAATAGTATGTGCTTGTGAGCAGGGACACTGAGAGATCCAGCGCAGATGAGGTTATTAACAGCAATTTACATAACGATAGGCCCCTTTGCTGTATTGGGCTTGAGAATCATATATGACAATATTCAAACTTCGATCTCGCAGGAGATTCAATTATACTACCTGACCACTGCAACCGCTCACCAGGGATGTGAGCATATTATTAGAACCATTGGTCAATACAACTTTCTCTGGACAAGGTGTTTTGGTGTAACATGTCCTCCATCTTCATCATTCAAAACATCTGTACATGGTAGATGACCATTTACGGCTGCCGTCGACGGCTTGGGATTTTTCCACACGGGCGCGGTTCAGTTTTACTGCCGTAACTTGAAGCCCTAAAACTTGGCCGAGTCCTACCACGCGGAGTCGCGCTTCCTACACATTTCAGACATATCTACGAAGCTCCTATATTGATATATACGCGTTCCATGCGCACAACCTTCAGGATAGTCTTTTGAGCGGTGTCATGCCGGCCGAGAAATTACTAATTCGAATTTTTCAAAGTTATAGACTGTTATCGACATGGTGTTCAAGGTACCGCTGAAGCTCGATGGATCATGCGGATCCGGATCCGGATATTTTATTATAGATCAAATATACGTGTTCAGGGTGAAGGAAGTGTTTTGGCCCAAGCCTACGCTAACTCGAACAACTTAACTCTAGGTTGCAGTAATCAACCTCAGTATGCAGACAATCTACCTGACCAATAAAGCCTGACTGCGATTGATCGATAGGTAGCTGTCAGTGCTCATCCATCATCCCTTGCGCTTCTTGACTAGAGCGCGTTGGGTCAAGATCACTCGAAACTCCAGCCTAGTTTGACGTAAGATTGGATGATAAGATGATACAACTACTTGTGAGATATACATATCAGGTGAAAATTTGAACTCTACGTTAGTTCAGTTGTGAAGAGCCCCCCTCGGACCGTTGTTCGATCACTTCTCCATGTTTGTCGTGCGTCGCGTCCCAGTTCTCCACCTCAGCGTTGGGCACCTTCACTAGCTTGTTTATAATGGCTCCATCATCGAGTTTCTCAACAGATTGACGGATCGCATAGCCTCCAAGTTTCGGTAGGACGTGAATACGAAGCAGATACGCAATCCCCGACATTACAAGGCTACATTGAGAATACATGAGATTGGAACGGAGATAGATAGATAGAGAGAGAGAGACGTACATGCCGATACCAACAAGGCAGTACGTAGCGTAAAAGAAGCTCACATCGCCGCTATAGATGCCACTTACTGGTGGGACCCAGGGAAGGACAAGGAGATAGATGTTGACAGATATAGCGAATATGAGGACAGCATTCCAAGCGCGGAATTCTGTTTTTGGTGCACCAATATTTGCCCGACGTCTTCGGACTAGGAAGAGACCCCCTGTCAAGAGAAGACGAAATACGCTTGCTGGGTATGACTGCAGATCAACAACTACGGTAGGACAATTAATGAGTTGCCATAGCTCTTTTGAAACAATACGCAACTGAAAACAAATGCATCTCCAGCGGGAGGTGCAAAAATAACAAGGACAGTGAGGAGCCAGTGTATGAGACAAGGTCCGAGAGGAGTGTTGAAAGGCTTTGTAGAAGCCCAAAACTCTGGGCATGGCAGAATACCTTGCCTCCCGCATTCTCGAATGATCCTGGACAACCCAATGATGGAACTCAGGATGTTCCCAAAGCTGCTAATACCGACTAAAGCACTTAGGGCCTTGACTGATCTGGAGTCCCCAAAGACTGCAATAAAGAAGAGGCTAGCTGTGAGCTGATTTGAGGTCCGAATCTGTTCCTTAGGAACTGACGACAGAGTGTAATGAATCACGAAAAGACATAAATAAAGAGTGACTCACTGGCGGCGAAGTAAGCGATATTAACAAAGAAGTACAATACAAAGACGACGGTCAAGGATAATGGAGCATATCGCTTCATGACCCGAACAGGGTCCTGGAGACCAGCAATAAAGTAAGACGTGGCGAAGAACAGTGATAGGCGACTATCAGCTCACGCGGACTTCGCGTATGACGTTGAAAGCGTTCTTTGCAGTCATGAAGTCCAAATGTTAAAAGAAAGGGGATTACGAAGGCGGATAAATACATGCCTCGAAGCCAGCGTAGGCGAAATTAACTTTGACGAGTGCAGTGGCCAGACCATTGCCATTGGAAGTTGTGCCAACAAACGAATTCTTAAAATTGACATAAGGGTCCTCTACCCGCGAATGCCCCCCAAGGACAATCAAGCCCGTTATCACAATGCTGAAAGTGATATTACGAACTTTGTATTTGGAGATGCAACTTATAACATACAAGATAAGAGTCATGACTTTGATGATCCCGAGGGCATTGGAGAGGCGTAATGACCACTTGGTGCTACAAATGCAGACTAACGAGGGAAGTGATGTTAGCAAGATGTCAGCCCTATAGAGCACACGACAGAACTAGTTTGCTCACTGAGCACAATTACCGTCATTGCTCCGATAGCTAATCCACGAACATTCCATGTAGACGTCTCAGCACCGCCTGCAACAAGGAAATACTGCGCGAGGACTACAGGACTGAATTATTGGGACTTTCAATCAAAGAAGAAAAAATCCCACCGATAGCATTACTGCTGGTGAATGACAAAATCACTGATTGGACAGCGAATGCGGTCGGTATCAGGAATCTCGGCTTAGGATATGCCTATCATAATAGGATGTGCGCGTGAGCGTGGACTTCTAGAATAATTCAAAGTTGTAGATGATGATGCATACCTTTTCTAGGTAGGCGACTTCGGCACCAGAACGGTGAGGGAAATAAGAAGCGTACTCGATGTAGACTGCAAGAGAGGCTACAAAAGCAGTAATAGTTGGTAAAACTAGAAAAGGTATGTTCCAAGAGTCAATGGTTTTACCTCCTGCCAAGCCATACCCAATAACCCAGTAGATCAAACTCAAACCAACGGAGCCCACCGAATTCAGAATGGAACCAGCTGTAAAAAGTCTAAGCTATTGGGTCCTTTGATACTTCTACGAATCAAGAAAGACATACGGGTCGAGAATACACCAGTTCCAATCATCGTGCTGATGTTCTGGGTATAAGATTTAATGTAGGTAATATAGTACAACAGCATAATGATGTACCAGGAATATGACCGTGACAGAGTCGACGTAGTAACCAAGTGGACTGACTGTCTCTACTGGAGCACCTGTTGTCACTCCTGCGTCTTCGTACGAGGGGATGGACGTAACATCGACAACGTATTTCTCATCTTGAAGCTGGCTCTTCTCCGTGTCCTTTAAAGTACCGCGTGACATTCGTATCAGCTAGGATCGGGTTCAACGAGACGAGGCTGAGGGTACTGTGGGATGACCCAGAAAGCCGATAAAGGTCCAGTCTTAACACCCTCGAAGCGACTTCGATCATTCTTACGTATGATACTAGAAGTATAGACAGCATAAAAATTACATGAGCATGCATAGACAGCATGAATTTACATCAGAAGCCAAAAGGAAATCTAGTGTCACTTATCTTGCGTTTAGAAATTGTGTTGATGATGCGGAAAAGTGCTATCATAGAGTGGCATACAAAGAAGAGTACATCAAGAGCGAAGAGGCTAGATGGCTCTTTTGTGCCTTCTAAAAGCATACTAGTTCACAGATTGTCGCCGAAGTCAAGTATAGAGTGAAGAAGAGCGCGGTTCATTTTGTTGTTGTTGTTGTTGTTTCAGTCCGAAGGCGGCGCCTTTGATTTCAAGGCTGGAATTACGTGGGCTTATCGCTCCCCTGTAGCTTGGAGTAACCTTCAGTCGGACAAAAAAGATTTCCTCAAGAACAGCCCATTTATAGTGCTAGCATTGTTTCGACAGAGTCAATATACAGTGACAAGAGCTCACCATGAGTCAAGATGTGCTCTCGTTGTCAAGTCCCCTCGCCGAGGGTGTTCAAGGCGGGGTCACGCTTCCAATTCCACGGCAAAGCGAGGTTTTAATTTCCGTGTAAAAGAGATCATGACGCGTCTCATCCGACTCGCAAAACTGACCGAGTGGAGCTCGAAGTGAGTGTGACAAATATGTGACGTCCAACTGAAGTTCGTGCCCTTGTTTACTTGTTTGTCTGATACCTGCTCAGGCTCTTGAAATAACATTTTACATATGTGCTTCAAGACTTAAGTTGAGGTTCGAGCGAATCGGCTTCATGCATATGCATTAGACAATATCCTGGAAATCAGGAGTCGAAGGGATCCGTCGTGCTGTACTGAAAGGGTAGGGACCTAAGTTTGCCGACAGCTTTAACACAGCCACCATGGCCTCGCCGAACCCACCAATACCCGGAACGCCTTTTCGCGTGGTGGGTGCAGCAGAGGCTGAATCAGAGGTTGTTTCAACGTTGCGAACGACCAAAGTACGTCCTTTCACTTGCAATCAGCTGATTGTTAGTTGACACGGTTGTAGAGGAAATTAGACGACGCTTTTCGAACCTTAGACAACGCAGTTTCATCTCCCGAGATACAGCGTCCTCCTCCGCCGAAAAAATCACATACGATACGTTCCTTATATTCCACGTTAGCAAAATATGGCATAAAAGGGAAAGAAGAAGAACAAGAGTCAGTTCATCAGCATCTGGGAGCAAGCGTTCTAACTTTCACATATCATTGACAATGGTTCATTAGAGTGTCTCAGCAGGCCGCGGAAACGGCATTACCAACCACTAGAAGCACCCCTCATCTTTCGGCGATTCTGGCGCGTGTCACAAAGCGTACTCGAAAGGCATTGTCATCCAGGTTTGGTTCATCTGTGGCGCCACTACCGCCCACAGCAGACTACCGACCTTCTTCTCTATCTACGTTCTTAGCGCGTCTTTCAACCTTCAAGTTGTCTACTTATGCCAATAAGCCTTCTGCGATCGATGCTGTGGCCGCTTCCAAATGCGGATGGATCAATGACGGAAAAGAAAGATTGGTCTGTGGGTTATGTCAAGCTTCTTGGGTCGTTGCTGGAAGAGCAGGAATGAGCAAAGATGCTGGTGAGAGATCTCCTAGCATATATATTATCTTCTTGATCATGACTTCGAAAGCCAATGCACTCCTTGAGAAGCAACGAGTCTCACTGGTAGACGCACACAAGGACGCTTGTCCATGGAAGACCAGGCAATGCGATCGTATGTTCTTTGATCTGAAATCTGTTTGTATTGTTCCGAGATGTTGTGTAGCGACCATCTACTGTATTCCCCTCCAGTCTCCAGCAACTATGGTGAAAGATATCAGGATCAATGCGACGACTTTGGATCCTTGGTTGCGCAATATCGAAGTAAAACATCCTTTGGTATGTTTTGGCCACGATCCGCTGCTTGCGTATGCTAAGATTGACAATAGACATCCACTCAAATCACCTCCCTTCGATCTACCTTGTCTACCGCCGTGGCGTCCTCAGATACCTACTCGCCAGCTTCGAACCTAAACACAACTTCCCCCGATCAAAGCGACGACAATGTATTTTCCGATTTCGATGGTGGAACTTCGGGACCTTCCAATGCGGCGATACTAGCTTCTCTATTTGGCTGGGGTCTTGCCCCTACCGTATCTCCAGATACATCGCGACGGCTATCTCTGGCTCGAGCCAATTCACTTGCTCAATCCACGCCACCCTCTATCTCACTCTCACGATCATCTTCTGTGCGCCCGATATCACCAGCACCTTCTGCTTCGTCCCCCGTACAGCAAGGGACGCCCACCACACCCTCTCGTGTCTCCAGTGCTCAATTTACGTTTCACATGCCGTCAAATGTTAACGTAAAGCGTGACACTATCTTGCATTGTATCCTCTGTCAGCGCCGTATCGGTCTGTGGGCGTTTCGCCCTGAATCACCTTTAAATACCGCAGAATCATGTCATAACTCAACTGCCACTGACGCCACTATGGAATCCACTGGTGCCGCGGAGTCAACTCTCAATTTTACGTCTGTTCCCACCATCTCATCAAAGAAACTCAATACCCAGCGCCCGTTCGACGTTCTAAAAGAACACCGTGCATACTGCCCTTACGTTGTGCGTTCCACAATAGTCCCAACGTTTCCAGTACCCGTCATCTCCGGTGGTGCTGCAGCATCTGCATCATCATTATCTCTCCAAAGATCTAACTCCACCGCTTCAGTCAAGAACCAGAGTACAACGCTAGAGGGTTGGCGTGCAGTGCTTACTGTTGTTTTACGTTACGGAGTTATGCAGAGGCAGAGGCTCGGGCTTGACTTTGTGGACCGGCTGAGAGGGGATACTACATCCTCCGATGAATCTATGGAGTTCGATGGCGTCAAGGCTATGATAGCAGGTGTGAAAAAACGTGGGGTATGTGTAATCTCTTCTATATGCGCGATCCCAAAGTAACGCTATGCTCAGGGTAAGGACCTGTTACAATATGTGAAGGGACTACTTGGATAGGGATGGGGATTATTTGGATGCACTACAGGAACTGGCGACTGCTACCTTCCATAAGCCCTTTAACTGCGCCAATGCCATCTATAAGAAAAGTCAGCTTTGCTGAAATTATATCAGGAGCTGGGAGTAACATCGTGATATGGCATTAGTGGCGCAAGATATTTTTCTCCCACACGGAGTCTCTTAACCCTATTTGGATGACCCGCTCTCTAAGAATTCCCTTAAGATATCGCGCCCTAATAACATCCCTATTAATACCAATCTATACTCGTTTTAAAAGTCAACTCACCTCTTGTTCTCCACCAAATCCCAAGAATCACCTGTACGTCCCGCACGGGCAGTCCGTCCAACACAATACTATTTACACATATCTACAGGCACATCATAGCTCACTACGTGAGAGACATGACTAATGTGTATTCCCCGAGAGATGAGATCGGAGCAGACCAAACTACCAAACCATTGTGTGAGTCGGGTAAAAACGTAGTGAGAGACTAACATACATTCGGATCATGTGTGCTTCAAAATTCTCCAATATGGTCTTTCATTCACTTGCAGGAAGATCACTTGGATAGGTGACAGCTTTCTTAATTGCCTGCAACAGCGCTATAGGCTCTCGCTTTCTCAGAGAAGCCGAGGTGTTGTAGTTGGGAGGTAGATTCAGCAGATTTTGTGAATACCAGACCGTTCGTGACTTGCACAAGGTGAAAGAACATCAATGGTTTTTGTGAATATTCACACACGATCATGTGTTCCTGGTCACGATGTCAGCCCCAATTACGGGTTCCAAAAAAAGGAATTTACTGTCAAGGTCGCGGGCATTGAAAACTATTCCAAAACCGCATCAAGAACCCCTTCTTTTTTGGTATCTGGGGTCTCGCAGTTCCAAGGCTGAAATCCTACCAAGATCATGGGGTGAGCGTGGCAGAAAATAGGAGCTTCTGGCATGAAGAAAATTTTGATTCCGTCAGGAAGACACCAGTGTCCGGATGTGGGAGGTTGTGTAGAAACGCTGGTGCAACGGCATCTGCTGTTGGCAATGTTGGCAAACCAGGCAAGAGGAATTCATCAGTGCGCGGTGATGGACGTGTAAGCAGCTAGGACCTGAGCCAACCAGTCTTGAAATGACTGTGCAAGCAGGCGGTCAGCTTCATCAATAGCCTATATCGAAAGAAATCAGCGAGTGATTCATAAAGCATAATGAAACTCGGAGGACATACAAGAAAGCGCAAGTGCTGTAAAGAGGAGTTGGGCGTTTCATGGAAATGATCCATCAGTCTTCCTGGTGTGCAGATTAGTATACCAACTTTGCTAGAACCACCTTTACAACTACAACCGTTAGCTCGAAACATAAAGTTCGACATTAGATAGATGTGCACTCACTGGGATGATCTATCTGCTACAACCTAAGACTGTTCATGAGAGAATGACTACTGCCCGGTTGAAGTGCCAATCTGAACGGAGATCAGATGAAAGATTCACTATATGAGTGACAGTCAAGCCTGGAGGCCCCTTCCTTTTCCAAGGGCTTCAAAGGTTTCACAGACTTGCATGATGAGATCATGAGTAGGAAGAACAACTAAAGCACGTAGTCAAGCGACTACTTGAAGTGACAAAATCTCTCTCATGTCAAAAGGTGGTGCAGTGGTGTAAAGAAATTAACACCTCAATGGTAGGCAGGACATATACCAGTTTGTTTCCACTCCCAGTGGGAGCAGATATACAGATTCTGTAGATTGATGCCTGCAGACTGTGCAACTCACTGCACAGGCATTGGATCTGCTCACTTGCATAAGCATGGTACAATTCCATCCAGTTCCTCTGAATTGCACACATACTCAGATCAAACAACCAAAGGGCTTGGGGAGTGGAATTTGAACGTAAAAACGGATGGGACATTGTATCCTGAGCTGCCCAAATCGGGAGCCTTGTCGTCATTTGTCCACGAAGTTTGCGAGACAACCATGAGTTGGAGACCCAACAACATACATATGTGCTGTCGGTCTCTAATGTGAAACCATTGATAGCTCTGATACCTAATCCTAATGGGAGACAAACTACACCATATGTCTCTTGGATGCACTTTAATTGCCACACAGAGGACTGAGGCCGGCATTAAGGGAGTCCTAATCCTTATGGACTCCATAAAACGGACTTATCATGCTACCAGACGTAGCGTTGCTCGCACTATGAACACCATAGAAGCTGTAGCGGAGCCCTCGCGTAGATATTACATAAATCAGGTTCAATCCTGAAGAATAAATCAGCTGGAGTTAGCATCACAATTGTCCAAACACAATTGTCAAACTAATCATACATCGACATCAACATCCATAGGGGTTCCGGAGCTCGAATCCACTGCAGGATTACTATTTTCTTTGTCTTTGTCCTTATCCACAGCCTTACCTCTCCCGCGACCGCGACCCCTTCCTCTTCCTCTTCCTCGCCGCGGTGGAGCCACAACTACTTCTTCTGTATCTTCGTCACCATTTTCTCGCGTGGGAGCAGTAGTTCCTCTCCCGCGACCGCGCCCTCTTCCACGTCGTCCCCCTCGCCCGCCTCTACGAGAGGCTCCCCTTCCTCGCTTATTAGGTGTAGATGGTGTCTCGTCATCATCGCGATCGACGTCATTGTCCCCATCAAAGAATTCATTCCTCGCATTACTTGTGTCAACCCTGATCTCCCCTGCCCTGCCTGTTCCTTTAGACTCTTCATCTCTCTCTTCTGCATTCTTTTCCTCATCACCCATCAGTCCCTGCAAGTCGGGAGGTATCTCCTGCATCGCAACGCTAGGGGCACCCTGTAGATACCGCAATTTATGTCGTATGCTCGTTGTTATCCGTTGAAGAGATGCAACGGAGTTCTGATTGTCTACTTTTCCAGTAAGTGGTGGATGGAGTTTCCAGTGTGAATCCTCAAAAAAGGAGTCGTAGACTGTAGCAGGAAGCTCATCTGGTATTGTAGCGCCTACTAACACTGCAGTCTCGTACGTCCAGCATCGACTGACATTTTTTATGGTGTAACCTCCCCCGCCAAGGACAAGTAGAGGCACATTGTATTTTCGAACGAAATTTACGCATTCGCCATGTGCAGCGATAGAGAGATTGAAGGCACCAAGACGATCGCACCCCAAAGAGTCGGCACCGCATTGCAGAACAATGGCAGAAGGACGGAAAGCAGTAACAGTGTCGTCTATGACCGTTTTGAAGATGGACAGATACATGTCGTCGTCAATACCATCCTGCAAAGGCACATTCAGACAGAAGTGTTTTCCAGGTCCGTTACCATTATCATCAAGTTTCCCCGTGCCAGGGAAAAAGTCACCGGTGTACTTATGAAAAGAAACAGTCATAACACGGTTACTCTGATAGAAAGCAAGCTCAACACCATCGCCATGGTGAATATCGATGTCGATATACAGAACACGTGGATGGTATCTATCGATGTCAATACGTGTTGAACCAATGAGGTTGGCCGCTATGGCAGATGACGAACCTGAGAAGCTCCAGAATGGCAAGCACAATGTCATTAACGTAGCAGAATCCGCTAGCTTCCCCACGTTTTGCATGATGTAAGCCCCCAGACCAGTTAATGGCAATGTCAGTAGTACCAGCACAGAGTTTTCGAGCGCCAGCAAGGGATGCACCAGCGTACATACGACAGAAATCCAACATGTCAGCAAATATAGGACAATCCTCGACACAGTTGAAAACATCAATCATCTGTCTCATTTGTGTCTGGTTCCCTGGGGTCACTCTAAGGCAAGGAATTAGAAAACTAGCTGCCAAATGTGGCACATGCCTTGACTACTTACTTAGAGAGGAAATCAATGTAGTCGTGATCATGGTACGCTTCTAGCTCAGCCTGCGTCGCAGGCCGCGGATCGTATATGTTGTGAATCTGTTTGTCAAGGCCGTAACCCATAACAAGAGCATTAGTCAACGTTAGACGATGGGGTTTCATTGGATGTCGTTCCTAAATTGAATTGAGATACAGACGTTGAGATTGATTGAACGATCATACTCCATAATGGTGTTGACCGACTCCTTTTGGCGAATAATACGAGACAATTGGCCGAGAGTGAGGCTTGACTTGGGTTTTAATTATATCCCTACATGTTCAAGTTTTGAGACTTACATTGATACGTTCTGTTATGGGTTGGGCAGTTCCGTGCGCGCCACGGTCAAAAAAGTAGGGAGATGACGAAAAAGTCGTGGAAAAGGCTCGAGCCATGTTTTGATTGCGATGGGTCCTATGTGCACTTGAAGTGAATTAAAGCCTGAAACGACACCTTGGATGCTGTTAGATGCGTGATGGTTATTCGATATATACATGTGCTTACCGGTATCAACAGAATATTAAAATACACGGATTAAAAGAAGATCACACCTTATTGTCTCTACGCAAGCGGTTGAGGAACGAACAAAACTCAAAGCCGGCATGCCGATGTATATTTGGTGCAAATTTGTTCAGATATTGGCGCCCATTGCTTACACCCCTTACTTTACACCAACTTCTCCTGTCCATCCATGCTCACAAATGGCCGCCTCTTCCTCATAGTAACTCTTTGCGGACCCGTATTAGCCTCTTCCGGAGACAGGTCATCCGAGTTTCAACAATGTATCAAATCTTGTTCCTCAAATCATTGTCAATCAAACACCGACACTAAGTCTTTATCCCTGGTCTTGCAATTCACGGGGTGGACGTGCGAGGATGATTGTAAATACTCATGTATGCATGAGATAACGAGTCGCGATATACAACAGGGGGTACCTGTGCAGCAATACTACGGAAAATGGCCATTCTGGCGTCTTGCTGGCATGCAGGAACCAGCTTCCGTCGCGTTTTCCCTCTTGAATCTCTGGTGTCATGCTCAAGGCGCGCTGAAAGTCCAGAAACAAATACCGAAAACTCATTACATGCGATCTTACTACTTAATTTGGTCTTTCGCGAGTATCAACGCTTGGATCTGGTCGTCTGTATTTCATACACGAGGCGAGTTCAATTCGGGCTTAGATATCAACTTTTGTCTCATCTCGAACATCATGTAGACCTCCCAACTACGGAAAAATTGGATTACTTTTCTGCAGCGCTTGCCATCCTTTATGCCCTTTATTATACTGTCGTTCGGCTGTTCCATCTCTATCCACGGCAGTCTCCCCTAACGCTCTCATATACCTCACAAAATACCCGACTACTGTGCAGGATCTGGTCTCTATTGTGTGTTGTCACATACGTGGCTCATGTCTTGTACCTGTCCCTTCTTCCGCGCTTTGACTACGCCTACAACATGGCATTTAACCTCCTAATCGGTCTCACGCATAATGTGTTGTGGTTGATATACGCTCTTCCAATATCGGTTTTTCAGAGGTTTCCTTCTCAACCCAAATCTTATCGGCCCAACTACGTATACAAAGCAGCTGTGTTCGTGGCTCTTACAACGGTCGCAACGGCCTTAGAACTTTTTGATTTTCCACCTTGGGGCAGAGTTATCGATGCTCATGCTCTGTGGCATCTTTCAACGGCACCTATCGCAATGTTCTGGTACGATTTCTTGGTAGAAGACTCTCTAGATGGGAATTGGAGGGAACAAAAGGCATGATGATAGTACGGCATGCTTGTGGGACTTCATTAGTAGGTTTCGTCTGTATCAACAGCAACTCGGTCTCATTCCATCGTTTCTACATGAACTTGTAGATAAACTGTTTCATTGGAAGCGGATATATTCCAGACAAGGCATCAAGCATTAGGTAAACTCTCCATGCTACTGTAGAGTACAAGGCATGCACGAAATAATCTACACACATAATATTGTACATAAGAAAATGAGATACAGAATTCAAAAGACGAAAATAAGGTAAACATGAACGAATTTCCATAAGGATAAAAAAATATCGTGATCTTAAGGAGCCGTGGCTGGACCAGTCTTGATTTCTAAAAGCCCGTTCTTTCCCTTTGCAAGCCCTAAAAATACTACATCAAATCCAAGGAAATCCACACGCAGCATACCATTGCCGGTCTCCAAGCCTTGTCTGTAGTAAAATGCCGTAGTCATCTCCTCACGATCGGAAGGACTCAGTGTGACGTTGTAAAACTCCTGCCGAGTGACTCTCGTGGAGAGATTCTCGTAAATTTGATCAAAGATGTCGCCAATAGTGATTCCGTTTGTCTGTGTGGCTCGGATAGTTATCGTCCATGGAAGTTTGCGATGGTATAAATGAAGCTCATGCATGGGCGGCGTCGTGGCCACCTGGTACGAATCAAGGTCGTTCGAATGTCTTGGAAGATTGAGGTATTGGATATCGATCGTCTGTGGATCTTGTCGAATATCATACGCAAGGGGATGTGTCGAAGAAGAACCGTAGTGTATCAATGAATGAAGGGTATAATTTGTGTGACTGCCTGTCAACGGAGTGAAGTTTTGACCAGTCGATCTGCCCCTCAAAGTGAACCGACGGAGCTTTGCATATGCGGAATGTGCAGAATGGGGAGGAACGTAGTCGGGCCTCCAATAAGCAGGGCGCGGGGCAAGGTTCAGTGAATCAAAAGTTAGATCTGCCCCATACGATCTCAGTGACTTTCGTCTCCTCGATATGGAACCCTTCTTGGACAACGTTGGGGGTTTGCATTTGCACGGACACTTCTCCTTTGGATACTCATACTCGTATGCGTATGTGTGCGGGAAGGGGGATGTGTGACCGTCGTCGACGTCGGATTCTTCTGATTCCGGCGAGGGAGGTATTGGTTCCGTACACGGCTTGTTAGGATCCCAATAGTATGGCGCTATCGGGACCTGAAGCGGAGGGATATCAACCGTGGCTTTCAAGGGTGGAAGATTAACATAAGGTTGGGCTGAGCTGTTGGAATAAGGCGGAGGAGCTCTATTTCGTATGTGAAAACAATACACGGCTCGAATAAAGTGGTCCTCACGTGGAACCCGTGTAGTTTGGATTTGGACTCGGATAATAGCATGGATACGGATAATACCATGGATAGGGTGTATATGAGTAAGATGGATAGCCTGCGTTCATGTTGCAAGAAGGGTGCCGTGCATGAGGTGTACGGAGGATTGAAGCAGGAAATCACTTCGAGGGTATTCCAAGGGGAGATATATATGATGCGTTGTGTAGGCCTTTGTTGCGAACATGGCTGTGGATGACAAAAGTGGTATGGGCTACTCCGTCGCGACCGAATGGATAAGGGACTGTTGTCAAGACGGCCAACCATTATTGGCCCGGCCTAAAGAAGACAAAAAGGTGTTTGTTATGCAATCGCTTGACAAGGAAACTTTAAAATACAAAAGACAAAAAAAAACATGGAATCACACTAGCCCTTGTACATGTCGATGTATCATAGTCAGGGCTCAATGAAGTAGCTATAAACGTGACAGGCGATGTTAGTCCCCCTTCATCACTTGGAAGTCCTAAACGAGCCACACCTGTAAGTCCATGCCACTGCCACCAGCAAAAACAAGTCTATCGGTTTATCGATCACGCTCTCCAGACCAAGGTTGTTTGGTCGAGTGATGTTGTCAAACCGTCAAGCTGCTACTTGGTGGAGGAGCTTTGTTTGTTTGTTCAAAGATAGTGTCTTCTCAAACACTGCTGGGCTGTGAGTCTGGCATTCTCGTTGTCGCTTCCAGCCTCTTCCCTGATAACGCCCTGTTTCACTTCATCGCTCGTTACGGATACCTCTGTCTTTCCTTCAAGCTCAGCATGTAAGTAATCAGAATGCAACAGCAGCTCTCATCTGCCGCTTGCTTACCAACTAAGCTTTTGTCACGCTCGTCTGCAAGTATCAACCCTTTATGTTGAAGAGCTCATCTTTTGAATGGTGCCAGCGGAACCATATATGGCTATTCTTTCGCCATGAAGGTGCTTTGCTTCTTGATAACATGCCGCTTGAAGCTGAGCTAGCGAAGTTGTTATGCTCAATTCCTTCTCCGAATCTTCATGAACTTCCTTTTCTTGTCCGTTTCCGTGAGGGTATTCCAATTCTCATAGGCTCTGTTTTGCATCATGTTTCACTCGTGTCACGGCTAAGCTGTAGACTTGAGTAATATCACGGGAATGGTCCACCGTGATTGCGCCCCGATGCAATACAGCTAGGTACATCTTCATATGTGGTTGTTTGGCAGTCGGCGTACGAAACCTCGCGCATAGCGATAGCGGGAGTAGAGCGCGATGGTTATTGCTGTTGGTGGGTTAATATCCTCAATTCTGACTTGTCCCTCGTCTCATCTATCAACACTCTCACTAAAGCTCTCAACAAGCCTTTTATCCACTTTCGGGATGTCGCACGCCAAACCTATCGTGACCTTGCTAGTCCTTTTGTCATATTCCTACCCTTACTTGTGTGCCTCTTTTGAGCATAATTGTGATGTTGAAGTCCGACGGACGCTATTCGAACTCTGTAATCTATCATTTCAGTTTCTCATGCCAATTCAGACGGTCTGTTATGTTTGTATCCACTCTATAAGTCGCCTTGAGGTGTTAGGGTGCTTCCCGCGCTTCTATTACCAAATTATCTCGTGTCCCGTGCCTGCCTTTCCTCCTCTTGATCATGGCACGTACTACTTAGCGAGTCAACAAATCTCTGAATCATCTCCCAGTCTTGAATTTACTAACGCGTCTCGCTAACCTACAAGCCGCCTTTCAATGTCAATGCGAGTTTTCTGTTTGCTTAATCGTCAACTTTTCTAGAAGTTATGTCCTACTTCAAGTCATGTGAGCACCCATCTATTAGACTAAGTGCCTTAAAATCTTAACGTACCTCCTCAACTTTAATGACACCACCGCGGGGACAAGCTTGCATGCAGTTACGTCGCATCTCCGTACTGTTGTCCGCTGAGAGCCTCCCCACCATTCGTGGTGAAACAGTGAACTCCGAGTCGTCGGTGACGTATTGGGGTAGTATTCGGGTACACTGGCAGGACGTCCATTAGTGAAATACTTTCTTAAAGTTCTTCGATAGTCAGCTGCTAAAACGAGGCGTTCTTGAAAGAATAACCATTTTTGTTTTCGCAATAATCAAAACGTTCAGATATTTATTACTTATATGGTCAGATTTAGGGTCCATTAAGCCGTCCTATCGAAGTTCTGTGCTCCTTTTAACGCAGTCTCCTCAGCGCCACACATCCATTCTGCGACGGAATTTGTAATGAAGAGCTGCAAAATACCTCGACTGTTCTTAGCGACTGCTTATCGCCACACACGACCTCTTGTTCAACATGATTGATTATTAGTGATAGAATTCGAGTTACAACCTACTTCAAGAGTTGGAGTTAGACGCCAGAATCCCTCAGCTCAGCAAAAACGACAGGCCCGGGACTCGAACCCGGAGTCTTCAGCTCATTTCCGAACCGATCCGAACCGGAAACTGACGCGTTAACCATTACGCTAGCCCGCCACTGAATGAGCAATTAATAATAATTGATTTCACTCTTGTACTGTTACTCTGACCGGCAAGGCGTGTAGAGGGACGCAGGAAAAATTTCAAAGAAACAGCGCAACTCCCTTGTCTGTGACAAATTTGATTCAAGGCTCATATGGAGCTAGAACAAGGTTTGCAAGACGTATACAGATTGCCATACTCTCTAAACAGTGAGGAGGGTCAGAAGATAAGCGCCCGAAAAATGGTTTAATAAACTAACATGGACAAATAAATGTTTTCTTTCTGCTCTCGTCCTGCCGTTCTGCCAGAGTGGTCTGGTAATAGGAAATGGAACTTCAATTGCAGCTGCAAATTAGCCCAGCTAATTTGCCGATAATTTTCCGGACTCCAAAATAAGGGATCGAGCAGTGCGAAACGGGGCAAATTGGCCCTAACAAGGCCAGAAAATTGAACCCAGTAACCTCTGAGTAGTGCTCAAAGCAGCCCTATGGAGCTAGTAGATAACATATTTAGCTGTAATTTATTTGTAAATCGCAAATACCGATATCACCACCAGTCGATGCCAGCTGATCCAGAAGCGGATTCTTTGAAGTAGCTGGATGACAGCCTTCCAGACCTGTCCGGATTTGAAAACCGTTACTTTGATCTTGCAGCTCAGTTCGGTATCTCACGTTACTTGCATACAGATCTTGGCAGATAGCATACCTAATGGTGTAATGACATCCAACAACAAGCAGGGATATTTGACAGAGAGATCTATGTAGAGTGGGAAAGGATGTGGAGGCCAATATTTTATCCCTCATGCTGATGCATGAAGAGGGAGTCCTAAAGCATGACGGTTTTATGACCCACGCAAAATAGGTGCAAATTAGATGCAAATCAGTGCAAATCATTGCAAATCATTGTAGATCAGTGCAGATCAGTGCAAATCAGTGCAAATCAGCCTGTTCTTACAAAGCAAAATAGCCTTGGCAAAATTGCTATGAATTAGGCCAGCAAAATAGGGCCTGAGACATAACGGAGCAAATTTGCTGGGCAAATTAGAGCTCAGACCTATTTCCTGCCACTCTAACGTCGAGCTAGATTAACAGATCAGGAGAAGCTGCTGTGCCAGAGCGACAGATAACAGTGGAGCAATTTGTTACAATTCCGTGAGGCTGTTCTTGCCATGGTTATCCACGGTGAATGGAAGACAGAACCGTCTGTCCCGCTTCGAAGTGAGTCGGTCAAGTGACTGACGCGCCGACGACGCGTTTCGAATTTCAGGTTTGATGGGGCACACTATTGTACACGACACGATGTATTGTGGCAGCGCTTGATGATACAGTCAAAAGAATTCACACGAGCACCTCCCAGGCTTACTTTACAGACTTCAGAAAATCCAGAAAGGCAACGACATGATCAGCGTCACATCGTTTCTTGAACTTCGAAGATTAGTAGGATGCAACTTCTGAGGTCCGGGTGTTCAACATGGAAGGATATGTTCTAATCTTTTTCCATGAAGCGTTCAAGCTTTCTGAATCTCAAGGTACATCGATATCCATTTTGGGCCCGCGTACTCTCACAAAAACCTATTCGTGTCGTGCAGGGTTGGATCAAGAGCACAATGGCAAAGACTACACTTCGATGCTGGTGACGCAAGACACGTTCTCTTTTGATTGAGGCCAAGAACAGCCGCATGTTTAATGGTGACCTTACTAGGTATGAACCGTATATGAACGTTGAACCACGCGTAATTCCTTTTCTGTATCAGTGATCGGATAACTTATCCAACACATCAGCAGAAAATTCCATCGGTGTCTTCGCTTCGTTTTTAGAATCATGGTTGTAGGTTTTCTCGGACCGCACATACAGCCAAGCAATACGTCGCATGCCTCCTGCTTGCCGAAGATAAGACGAGTTGTAAGTATAGCGCATAAACCTACGTAGAGTGTGGGGCCCGGCACTTTTAATGGGACCATATGATTACTACTACTCCTGCTCTTCTAAAACTCTACGAACAGTCATACATCTTGCCTTACCCTAGATTACTTCTGAAAAGGTCTTGTGTCAAAGGTGCGGACTATCGACACAAATTCAGGTGTCGTACGTTTTTCTCCATAAAGTATATCTCAAGGCGTTGTTCACCCGCTCCCCCTAAACTGCCGCGCTAACAATAGACAATCGAGCTATTCTCGGATCCCTTGATCAATGAGAAGCTTGTGAAAACGGATAGATATGCTATTCCGCGATGCGGAAGATTGTACTCATCTGCGACAAGCTGCGCTTCAACCTGCTGAGGAGTTGTCTCCTTTTCATTGTCTCTCCCGTTAAGTCTTTCTTTCTCCTAAACCACCCCCTAGTCCCTATAGCGCCACTCCTATCTATTCAGCGCGATTTCGAGCATGATTCTTCGGGTGCCCCTATGGCTGACCTTGGCTTGCGTACCGGCTCTGGGCAAGACGCCAGGCTCCTTTATGGAAGTAGGCAATACACTCGTTAGTGCAATGATGGTAAAGAAGCAACTTATATTCTATCCTCGTCTCCTCAAATTTTGTGGCATTCGTAGATGTTCCTTGGGAATAATGAAAAAGTGTATATCTTGGACAAGGCCGAAGGAAATGCTGCAACAATCAATGGTCATCCGGCATGGGGCGCGGTTTGGTAAGTCTCAGGATGCCCCTTTTATTGCTCTTTGTAACCCCTCTATGCCCAGGGATATCGCCACACAGCAGGCCACTGTCATGGATGTCGTAACTAACACCTTCTGTGCATCGGGAATGCACCTCCCAAACGGATCATGGGTGACGTTTGGTGGCAACGGTGCAGTTGGAAGAGGGGGTAACATCGGATCTCAACGCAACTCAGCTGGAAGTGGCGCTTGGGACTCTGAGTATCAAGATTTCGATGGCACTAAGGCTATACGGATCTTAAATCCATGCACAGACTCTGATTCATTATCTTCCCCTAAATGCCAGTGGTACGATGATCCGAATGTCGTCTCGATGCAAAAAAGGAGGTGGTATTCTGCTGCTGAAGCCCTCGCTGATGGATCCGTTGTGTTGATAGGGGGTTTTGTTAATGGCGGTTATGTCAATCGAAATTATCCCAATGTCGACCCCGAATTTCAGGGCGGCGCCGCCGAATCGACATTTGAGTTCTATCCTGCTAATGGGCGTACTGCGGCCACTATGCAGTTCATGATCAAGACTTCGGGACTCAATTCTTATGCCCATACCTATCTCCT
This sequence comes from Termitomyces sp. 'cryptogamus', assembly GCA_020091625.1. Classification (NCBI taxonomy): domain Eukaryota; kingdom Fungi; phylum Basidiomycota; class Agaricomycetes; order Agaricales; family Lyophyllaceae; genus Termitomyces; species Termitomyces sp. 'cryptogamus'. Next base: position 3,705,872 of record JAGYZC010000005.1, read on the forward strand.
CAAATCTGGAAAAATGCTTGTGCAGGCAAACGTATCCACTAGTAAGATTGGTTTTACTCATCATGACTGAACGAGCTTGAAATTTCTGCAGTAATATGGGATTATACTAACAACATCGAGACTCCTCTCCCGGACATGCCCAACAATGTCGTGCGCGTCTATCCGGCGTCTGGTGCAGTTGCTATGCTCCCCCTCAAGCCTAAGAACAACTACACCCAAACCATACTCTTCTGCGGTGGATGTGATATGCCTGACTATGCCTGGGGTGATTACGCCCATCCCAGCATCAACACTTGGGACTATCCAGCTTCGAAAGACTGCCAACGTCTCACACCAGAGCCTCCTGATGGTTCGGACCCTGCATATGAGGCTGACGACGACATGCTCGAAGGCAGGACGATGGGTCAGTTCATTGTCCTTCCTGACGGAAAGATACTCGTTATAAACGGAGGATTGAATGGCACAGCTGGTTATGCTGAGGCGACAGGAGAGACAGCTAACTACGGCGATATGCCTTATGGAATGTCGCTTGCATCTGGTCCAGTGGGCGCGCCAGCTATCTATGATCCGGAAGCACCAAAAGGATCTCGATGGTCGAACGCAGGTCTCGGAACTTCTCAAATAGCCCGTTTGTATCATTCTTCAGCGATCCTTCTACCTGACGCCTCAGTTCTGGTTGCCGGTTCTAATCCTAACGCCGACGTCAACATAAGTACCGTCTTTCCTACGACGTACAAAGCCGAGATTTTCTATCCCCCTTACTTCAAGGCCACTACACGCCCCGTTCCATCCGGCGTCCCAGAAACCATTTCTTATGGAGGAGACTACTTTAATATCACCCTTCCGAAGAGCTCTTACACTGGCTCGGCTAACGACGCAGCAGAGAGTACGACTGTCGTCCTCGTTCGTGGTGGCTTCTCTACGCATGCAATGAACATGGGTCAGCGCTATCTCCAGCTTAACAATACTTTCACGGTCAATAACAACGGCTCAATTACGCTACATGTCGCTCAGGCACCCAACTCGTACATTTTCCAGCCAGGACCTGCCTTACTTTTCGTCAACGTAAGAGGTATCCCAAGCAATGGGAGTATGGTCATCGTAGGGAACGGTCAAATCGGCACACAGCCCACTGCGCTTGCGAGCACACTCCCTGAAAGTGTATATTCGACTTCAAATACCACGACAACCACTCAGAGTAAGGCTAATGGCAACACGGTAACCTTGACCGGGAGTTCGATTTTTGCTGCTGTCGCTGGCATCGTCGTTATCGGGATATACAATTTACTTAGTAAGTAATTTGGTTTTCTCCGTTAGCCACCGGCTTGACATCAGTATCTTTCTTAGTATGATCGTTAAAGCTTAGAATCTACGAAAGTAATGGCCAAGGGTAGACCATTGCAGTATATAAAATTATCTAGTACGTCCTGGACTCATTAGCTGGTTCTACCAGAGCCATCAGAAACTTGTATCACTACGTTAGGCGATACCTGTATAACACAAGTATACTACAATATTATCTAGACACGAAACAATCGACTATTTTTTGGAAGCGTTAAGTCTACTATATCCAGCCAAAATCATCTCGGCGAATTTGACTAATCCAAAACAAGCTCTGGGAAGACCTTTCGAGGGCCTTGCTGGGATTCGAACCCAGGCCACTTGCAACTTGTGTCCCAAAGCAAGTATCGTACCTCTAGACTACAAGGCCAGAGTCTGACACAACGTATGACAACTACCGTGGCGCTGTCGAGGACGAGACGTTTCCAATTGTGCAGTTTATTGATTGTTGTTCTCCTGGAGTTCCTCATGCCAATATCCTTCGATTAAAGAGCATAAATCCTCATTTGTGTCGGAACACTGTATACCTGGTACGCGACCTATGCTGTATGTAGAACGGACCCCGGCTGTTCGTGCGCGGACCGCGCCGGTAATCCTATCCCATCCTATCCTATCCGTAGCTCCTGAGGGACACGAACAGAATGCTCAGTGCTCAACGAGACACCGGGAATTTCTGGCACATTTCCCAGTCGTCATTCATTGGTCCCGCAGATTACAGTGAGATGTCAGAAAGAAGAGCCGGACGTTGCTTTTTCACAGCTTCGTATTAATACACGACACATCAGAATTGGACACTTGGAAAAAGATCGCCCAAGAGATTGGGTGCCGAAGCTCGTGCCATCTGAATTTGGCATCAGCCGAACTGTTGAAACTTTGGACTCAGCCGTGACTTTATAGTTTGTTCATTTCAAACACTATCTCATTTCTATCCATTTCTCTGAGATTCACACAACGACGCGAGTGTAATCTCTTCTGAAGATATGTCCTTCTTCGCGGCACAGAACACGGCTGCCGCGTCAAGCACAACTGCAGCCGCCGATAAAGATGTCGAGCTGATCGAGCCTCCCACCGACTCCATCTCTTCAATGTCATTTTCAGGACAGGCTGACTACCTTGCTGTAGGAAGCTGGGATAACAGCGTGGGTCTACCAACTCACACTTCTCCTTGTGTGCTCATCAGAGGTGTCGGTAGGTCCGAATCTACGAGATTCTAGCAGGTGGCGTGTCGCAGGGAAAGGCGATGTACCAACATCAGGGACCTGTACTGGGTGTTTGCTGGAACAAGGTGCGTCAATTACGTCCTTTGGCGCGTCCGCGTGTTCCAAACGTATCCGAGGCAGGAAGGGAACAAAATCTTTTCTGGCGGTGCTGACAATGCCGGACGCATGTTCGACGTGACTACCGGCCAAGCTACGCAGGTCGCGCAACATGACGCGCCGATAAAGGTCGTACGATGGATTGACGTGCCAGGATCAGGGCTCTTGGCTACGGGGAGCTGGGACAAGACCATCAAAGTACGTGATTCGTGTGTCGTTTCCAACCCTATATGGATTTTCTATGAAAATAGTATTGGGACCTGCGTAATCCTACTCCAGTTGCGACGGTAACATTGCCTGAACGGTGTTACACTTTCGATGTTCAATATCCTCTGATGGTTGTTGGGACGGCTGAGCGTCATATCCAGATATTCAATCTCACTAATCCCAACACGGTATACAAAGTTTGTTCACTCTCTTCCTTTATGCACTGCAGCCTTTTCCTCAATTGTAATGATCAGAATCTCCTCTCCCCACTTAAATGGCAAACACGTGTCGTTTCTTGTTTTACTGCCGCACAGAATAACGGATTCGCTGTCGGAAGTGTAGAAGGCAGAGTAGCGATCCAGTGCGTCATTTCATATGGTTCCATATTGATATCATTGGCTGATGTACTTCGAGATACGTCGAAGACAAAGACTCTGGGTTAGCCATATATCATGAATTCTTAACTTCTCCTCAACACTTTTGTCCAGGAACAATTTCTCGTTCAAATGTCATCGTCGCGACAACGTTCCCAACTCCAAAGACCAAGCCCTAGTGTATGCAGTGAACGACATTTCATTCCATCCTGTTCACGGAACATTCTCGACTTGCGGTACGTCTCACAGTTCCACTTTATCATCATCTTGTCCTTGAAACTGACGTATACGCCATAGGATCCGACGGAACCATCCACTTCTGGGATAAAGATGCCCGTACCCGGCTAAAGAGTTTGTTACTTTATTTTCATGACCCATACGGCCATTTATCACGTATTTAGCTTTCGAGGCTGCATCAGGCCCCATCTCGACCACCACCTTCAACCGTAATGGCAACATCTTCGCATACGCCATCTCTTACGACTGGTCAAAGGGACATTCTGGCATGACCCCTGGCTTGCCCAATAAGATCATGTTACATTCGTGCAAAGATGAAGAGGTCAGGAAACGGCCGGCACGGAAGGCTTAGTCGCGGTGAAAAGGCCAAATTCAAGCCTGGCCAATTGCTAGAAGTGTTGAGAGTGTCGTTTATCAATTCTTTTTTGTATTTCTGCTGCTGAATGTTTTCAATCGTATATACTGTTAAAGGGGACATCTGTTTGGTGCATTATCTCTGAGAAGTATGTATCAAGCAAGGGAAATAGCACTTACAAGAGTTAGCAGATGTCCCATGAAGAAGTGCATCGTACAACAAGGTGCTACATGTATATTCAATAACATGCCATGGGTAGCAGGATAGTTTGATAGACAGTTTCCATTGGCTCCGATGTGACCGTGTTATGAGAGAGCGTACATTTAAGTGAAACAAGACGACGTTACCGTACTGAATGGCCACTAGTACTCCTCTTCGATCCAGGGCACTTGAGCTCAATCGACACACTATAACGCGTGTTTGCAATCTGGGAAGTGCAAATGAGAGCTGCGTAGTAGGTTACCGTGTGCCTGTGAAACATTGTCGGGATGGAGGCATTTTTGCGCCATTGGAGGGCATCGTTCTTTAAATAATGGATTAGCTATGGATTCCTAGCAGGGAATATAAGTATCTTTGTGAGGCCAGATTAGAATGTGCCACGATGGTTGATGAGCGCTTCGACATCGTCTAATATACAGGCTAAGCATACTGTGTGGCAATCAACATAAAACTTAAGGAGAGCAAGACCGGTCAACACATTCTCCTAACCTAAAAGTTTCCATCGTCTAGCGTATGAGTTTGGTTATAATCTAGCCATATCATATCGGAATGATTGATTCGTAGTCTAATCTGGGCTCACACAGGATAAACAAAGTACATCATCTAATATACAGGCTAAGCATCGTGTATGGCAATCAGCATAAACTTAAGGAGAGCAAGACCGGTCAACGCACTCTCCTAAAAGTTTCCATTGTTGTAAATGTCTCTTTCCGTTTCTCCCGAGTTGAATCAGCATACAGGATCTTGATCGCCGCGCTCATCCCCGCCTTGCACTTCGCCTTCTCCATTGCAAGGCTGCTCGCCATTGCTCGACTCGCCGCAGTAACGCTCGGGTTCAAACTTGGCTTTACCTCTTTTATCTTCTTCGAGCTCCTCACCACCCGCAATGGCCTTGCGCTTCCTACCCGATTTTTTCGAAGGAGGCTCGAGATGGCCCTGACTTCCCATAGCTTTACTCATACATTCTTGTTCAAGGGACGGATTGAGCTGAAGATATCCGCGGCAGAGAATTTCTTGCCGCATTGGGCGCAGAGGCTGAGCTCATCTTAGGTTTGGGCGACGGTCTTAAAACCTGTCTGAGAAACGACACAGTCACATGAGAGGTAGACGAAGGGGACCAGACCATTCATCTCTCTGAGGGTGAGGGGGCATTTGAACTGCCGTCGCTCGGATCCGTCGGGCGCTGGTGCACGGAAGTTTGGGGCCAGATCGAGCTTCTCGATGTCCTGTTGTGTGAGTTGTTGAAAAAGAAAAGAAACGATGTAGAGAAAGTGACCTTGAGAGAACGCAAGTGCCCACAGATAGTCTCGCCATCTCCATAAGTCAATTTATCTTGTGGATACTAGAGGCCGTGTTGTACATCTTTCAAGGGCACATGAAACGAGAGGTTCTTCTATTTCATGCCATAGACTAGCGTTAGAACAGAGAGATACCTTCTCGAGCCGATAATAATGTGACCTTGCCTTGGACAGAGCACAAAATAACCAACGAACCCGGGTCTGATTCGGCTTGTCGGCTTTCTCAGCCTGCAAGGTCTGTACGTGTCTCTGACATAGAAGATAAAGACATACCTTGGCTTGTTCCTCGCAAGATCTCCGCGGTCGGGGATGGTTCTTCCAACAAGAGTGCGACGCGTGCGAACGGATCACCAATTCGGAGACACCTACACCTCGGCAGCAGACGAGTTACGCTCGCAATGCTGCAGGATTTATCGAATATGGATCGAATAACACAACTTCAGGATGAGATACAGCAGGTCAGTTTGATCTATCTGCGAAGTAAAAAGATCTAATGATTTTGTGTTGTTGCTACAGCTCCTCCTTATTATGTCCAACACGATTGCATATCTCACCTCGCGCACCAACTTCCTTCAGGTTACACCAGATATACCCATTACAAAGCAACGTAACCCAGAAAAGTATGATATACCTGAGGTTTTTGAGGGTATGACATCCTGTGTCCGAAATATGCTGGCTGAAGCTGACCTGCTATCAGCGAACAAGAAGGAGCTGGTTGCGGATCTCATGACGAAAGCCAAACAAGTGGAGTATCTCATCAAGTCGCTTCCGGAGCCAGAGCCAGAAGAAGCCCAGGCGAAGCGCCTGGCTGCGTTGGAAGAAGAGATGCAGGTTGCTAATGCTGATTATATCCGGGCTGTGAATAGAGCCAGTGCGTTGATTTTTCTGCTACTTGTCCGAGAGGCCTTGACAATGATGTTGTAGAGGACCTACATGCTCAGGTCAAAGAGGCGCTCCTCAAGGTTCTGATCGATACTGATGCAGATGTGATTGCTGAGAGTTGAATCACTTCTTTTTTGCGTGGTGCTCAGCCTCGCGTATTTTTTGAACAACACTATCATCATGAAAATCTGGTTTTTATTGCGCCCGCTCACTATCCCTTCGTGGCCAATCACTACACCATCACTTGTCTCGACGCCGCTTGACGATCTTTGTGCCGAACTACGAGTCGTATGGTCATCAGTCTACGAACAGGACGTCTCGTTATGGAGGATCCGAATGGAGCGTGATATAATAGTTAGGACACAAATAAGGGCCCGGACTGATAAGGACGTCGTTCAACATGTGGTACTTCATGCCATTGATTGTTGAGTTACTTCCCGACCATTCGTCTCACATGGTTCCTCATTAGCTTAGGAATAAACCCATGTATTCGGTTAGGATCATATATACTCTCGAGGCTGCAGCAGGCCCCGTCTCCACCATCATCTTCAATTGAAAATGGCAAATATTTAAGTTTTCGCGTAAGGCTATCTCGTACGAGTCGGTACAACTCAAAAGGACACTCTGGTGTAATTCTCTGCTAGCTCAACAAGGTCATGTTGCATTCTGCAAAATTGAAGAGATCACGAAACAGCCAGCGATAGAATACTTGGTTGTTGTGAGAATCTTTATGGTTAAATCAAGCCTGACTGGTGACTTGGGTGTTGGAAGTATCGTTTTTTGCATTTTAGTTGTCTTATATAATTATTGTGAAAAGAGATATCTATTCGATGGGATCATCCCTGATACTAGCGAAGATTTTGCAACAAAGGTGAGTATAATGTAGAGGATCATGAATCTCAACTTCAGGCTAAAGTACTACAAAATACAACCGACAGAGTGATATAAATATTATACATAAACGTAATCCCACGGTAGTAGATAGTAAGGTAAGGTGGTTCAAGAACACAAATCCAATAAAAAGTCCAGGAAGCAGACTACATGTTTGCCTGAGATGATGCTGACTTTATTCATCCGTCCTCACACGCGTGAGGCCAGCCACACGAGATTCTGCCAAGAGAGTTCTAATGCCAAATAATTTACAGTTACCGCTACATCACAACGCATACCAGCACACATCATCGGTGTAGAGTTATTACCTTACTTTACCCCCGCCTCTTAGCCCTGTATTGCGGCTTGCCGGCGGTATAAACAGAGTTCATTCAGGGTTGGCCAGGTATCATGCCCACATGGCCCTTGAACCGGTCATATGAATTTGCATACGCAAAGACACTTCCATTGTGGTTGAATGCTGTGCTGGTGATCGAAAACTAAGTCTGATAAAATGAATGGGCAATCAAGGTTGACGGAGATATACTGCAGAAATGGATAGACGTACTTAACAGAGTACTTAACAGACGTCCTCTTCCATCTAAGTTCCAGAAGCACACCATCCATCGGACCCTGGGTAGGGGTGTTGGGGCTGGGTGTAGTAAACGGGAGTTTGAGATATACTCGCCTGCGGTTGAAAGTATCCTGTGGATGGGATGAAGGAATAGATTATCAACTGGGAATAAATCATAGTTTTTGCACTTTAGGCCAAGATTACGATGATGACATTCGAAGGATAGGCTGGGAATACGATGTGAGAAAGGGACGAAGAGATCATCAGAAAAGAGCCTTTATGTATACTCTTCGTTGGTAGCTTCGGCTTCGATGTGACTGTGTGAACAGAAATACATTCAAGCGAAGCAAGAGAAACTGTGTACTGAACGGCCACTCTTTTTCTTCAACGCTTCCGATTGCGAACCCGGGCACACTTGAGCTCGGTAAAGACGTTATAAACGCGCCTTTGCAACCTGAGAGGCAACTCCAGAGTCTAAATACATCTATTGAAGGGTTTAACACGATGTATCTAACAAAAGACACGAACTTGCGGGTAGTGCCCCGATTGTGCACGTCGTATAGACGACACGACCCGCAGTCCCGACGACCATTTGTGGAGATTGAACATCGAATGGATACTATTTCTTTGGAAGATTGACAGTAGCGACAGCGTTCGATCGCCGTAGAGTTGACTGAGTTAAGCCGATCAGTACCTCTAGTGGAAATCAAGAAACCTTGATCACAGATCCTGGTGCGTCCACCCATCTGACAACCTTGATCGTCGCATCACATTGCGCGACTTGTATGCCCTGGCCTGTTGCGACGTCCAGCATTCTTCCGGCTCCATCTGCCCCTTCAGAAAACACTTGTTCCTCCTCTCGGAGTAAGCAGGTCATCTCACACGAAGGAACACATCAGACGTTGTTCCAACACACGCTAAGAATGGGTGTCGTGTGTTGTAGCATCGCTTTCCCTTGTGACTGACCCCCTCCGTCAATCTCGTACCTCGTAGAATTAGACTGTTATCCCAGCTTCCAACAGCCAGAAGATCGACCAATGGTGAGAACTGGATCGAGAATATGGAGTCAGTGGTTGGATCTGCAACCTCAACATCGTCGTGCTAGGCACGGGGATGCCGAAAAACGCCATGAGGTTGGAATGAAGAAAGCGATGTAATCAAAAGGAAAAAGATGGCCTCTGAGGTTGCCACGGCACTGATAAACTTGCTTCCTGGGTGCAAAAAGTGCACCTGAACGGGAATAACCGCAGCGGCCCGGTGGAATGACTCACATGATATTGATGTTGATATGGTTGTATGTAAATAACTCAAATGTGTGTGGCAAATCTTCAAATTTTTTTTAACTAGCACTCCGAGGCTCTTAGGACGTGCAACTGAAATCTCATGAATGTTTCACGAGGTGCCCCTTTCAAGGGGTCAAAACCATCCGAAAGAGAGGGGCGACATGATCCGTATGTACATTTTCAGTTACCATGTTGGCATCTTTGATTATCTGAACATCATAGGAAGTTCATTGGAGAGATATCTGGCTTCCCTGTTGGATCCAGATTTGTAAATCGGGCAGCACTATCTGGGGCTGGTGTCCATGCCCCTCTTAGAGCAGGCATCCACGGGAATAAAGTCGATGGTGCATATTCAGTGGTCCTGTAGGTACATATCTAGGTCTTCTATGGTGTCCGTCTCAAAAATGATTTTTCCAGTTCCTATGGGTACGAAGACGATGAAGACCATGGGGAGACTTTGTACGTCTGCATTGTATCCATTCTTAACACTTTGTTTGACTTGTGCCAGTATCTACACAGGCCAGGGTAAACCTTCTTTTCTCCCATTTTTATAGTCTTTTTGACGTGTGTCCGTCAAGGTGGACGTGATACTAATTCCTCAAAACTTGACAAAATGCAGGGCAAAGAGGTGCGTAGAAAATTTCCCTGGTATCGGGGCTGTAACGTTTGAATTTGAAATCTGTTAGTCCTGGAGTGGTCACCAAGCTTCAGATCAAGAATGGAAGTTAGGGAATAAGGCGTTGCAGGTACGGTCATTTCACATCGATCATCAAAATCAGTTCAAATCTGTGTCATAGATTTCACATGTGACAGGGAAACCTGTCCGTGTCATACGAGGTGCTCCTCAAAAGAAGCCAGGACTGTTCAAATATGCGCCGCCTGAAGGGTGAGTCTCACATTACTGGTGCGTAGGCTTTGTCTGACTTTGAAAAGTCTACGATATGATGGACTCTATCGAGTGACCCATGTAAATTCGACTCATGCGTACTCACGCGAAGTTTGACTCATATGTATCTAGGCCTGGAAAGATGAGGGTGTCACTGGTTTTAAGACATGCAAGTTTCGGTTTGAAGTATGGTATCTTTAACTTCTGAGTCCCGTATCACTGAACTTCTGTATTTAGCGACTGCCGAATCAACTTCCTCTCCCAGGTCAATCTGGCTCTTTCTCGAATGCTTCAACAAACTCGTTTAAAAGACCTTTTGAAGTAATTCTTTCCACTCGCTGTGCTTCCTCAGTTGACCATCTTCAATCGCATCGGCCAGTCATCCAACTCCACAAAATCATCCATCGCCAGCTTTTCTGGGCCCACCAAGCCATCTCGAATACCTCATGTTCCACGACCTCCATACCGACCCTCTGCAGCGGATCTTGCGAAACTCAAATCACATAGTAAATCTGCATCCAGATCACACCCATTCACACCAAAACATGCAAGCGCCACATCGTGTACATTCCATCCACAACAGAGTACTTCGCAATCACAACAAAAAGTGATGCATAATCCCCGGCTTTCAGAAACGGATACGGTCGAATTGAAAAGCGAATCTATCCCTCATTATTCACCTGACCATACAAGACTTGCGCGGGGTATCTCACAGCCAAAGGAGACATATACCTCCATCAAAGCTAAATCCATTTCTCCTGAACTTGAGGCTCCTCCCTCTCCTTCTCCAGAACCTGAAGGAATTAATTGTAAACGACCACGCGATGTCTCGAGCAATCTCGAGTCTAGCGAGGAGTTGGAGCGGTGGCGTGACAGTACCGTCTATGTGGAGTCGGATGAAGAAAGTCCTGTGTACAGCGAATGTGATGATGATCAATCGTGGGCGACTCTCAGGGGAAATCAGAACTTACTTTCGTCTGGTTACAAGAAGAGGAAAATATAATGAGCTTGAGGGAACCGAGGTGTATTTCTATTTCTTGGTATTTCTTGGTGATCTATTTGGGTGCGCATCTAGAATGACGCTGTATTTCACACTTTGCTTGTCGCATATATGTAACATATCATCTATCTTGTCTATATATCATGGGCTTTTGACGACTTTGTGAGATTCTTTTGCCATCAGGAGTAGTTTTTGAGTGATGATAAAATTCGGTTTGGCATATAAGCTCTACAGGATGATCAAGTAACGTACACTCTACGCAGTTATATATAGATAGATGTAGCCCTGGAGTAGCAGGACTGGTCCACAATACCGTGTATATGACACGGAAAAACATCATCACAAAAGACAATAAAAATCATAAACACTTCCGGGCGAATCATATATCCAACAATTGAACCGACAAGGACAAGGAAAACAAATCTCATACCTAGACTTCCCATAGCCCCACATACTATAGCTCAGGCGACGGCGGAGTCCCGTTTGCGTGCACGATGGTCCCATTGCCATTGATCGTCGGCACCTTCTCTCCATTTATTCCATTGAGATGCTTCATCTTGACCTCCACAAGAAACTCAGCAGCTTCATCCCCTTCCTTATTATTCACGTCAATTCTATCCATCTCCTTGATAAAGCTGGATCCCCAGAACGCCGCCGAGTATTTATTAACATACTTGAACAGCTTGCGGTGGTTCTCAGCGCGCGTCGGAGCATCCATCGTCACCGCTTCATGTATCGCGTCTGCGACCTGTTGCGAGTCCCACGGGTTGACGACGATGGAGCCGTTCAGACTCTGCGCAGCACCGGCGAACTCGGAGAGGATCATGACGCCTTGTCGGGCTTGTTGGCACGCGATATATTCATATGAGACCTGGAAGGGTGTCAGGGGGTAAGGGCGAGTCAGGAGAAGAGACGCACGAGGTTCATTCCGTCCCTTGTGCTTGAGACGAGGCAGACGTCGCTCGCTGCGTACAGCGCACAGAGCTCGTCGAACGGAAGGGACTTATGCATGAAGTGTATGGGCATGAACTCGACGGTGCCGAAACGCCCGTTGATGCGCCCTACGAGTTCGTTCACCGTTGATCGTAGGTTCTGGTACTCCTCCACGTCTTGACGTGATGGGACTGCCAACTGTACTAGCACGACCTTGACTATTCGTCAGTATCTCTCTTGAGTTTGGGAAGGAGCAATGAAAACCTTGCCGATCCATTCGGGATGTTGCGTGAGGAAAAGCTCAAGCGCGTGAAGCTTTTGAGGGACACCTTTGATGTAGTCGAGACGGTCGACTCCGACGATGACTTTGACGCCGCTGAAACGATGCTCGAACTGAGCAATACGGTTTTGTACCGATTCACGTTTGAGGTTCTATGTACGAGACCGTTAGCGATTGTCAAAGTAGTAGGAAGAAGGTGTACGTTGATGAAGGAGGCAGGCTCGATACCGATGGGGAATGTGCCAACATGGACGAGACGGCCTTCGAATTCGACGCCATTCGGCATAGTGGCGAGACCGAGTATCCGAGTGCATGAGGAGAGGAAGTGGCGCGCGTAATCGTAAGTGTGGAACCCAATAAGGTCACAGGAGAGGACGCCGAGAAGGATTTCTCTCCGTACGGGCAATATTCTACATTGGGCGATGTCAGGGGTGTTCAGGTGATCTGGTGGTCAACGTACCTGTAGATTTCGCTACTGGGGAACGGCGTGTGCAGGAAAAATCCAATCTTGATACCGCGGAGGTCGAGAGATGGCACGGAAGCAGGCGCGTCGCCTTCAATGTCTTCTGTGATCTTGAAGAGCTCGGTCGCAGTAAAGTCACCCATGTCCGTTCCATCGATCAAACCGCGTAAGAGCATCGGAAGGAGCATAAGATGATAGTCTTGCACCCAAACTAGTGCTCCCGGTGTAAGCTGCGTCTTGACTGCTTCCGCAAAGCGTAAATTCGCCTGTCGATACGCGAGCCAGTTCTCCTCATCAAAGTTCATTTCGCCGGGATGATAATGGAATAGAGGCCATAAGATTGAATTGGAGAAACCGTTATAATGGCGGTCGGCTACATCGTCATCAAGGTACACGGCCTGGCAGGAGTATTCCTCCATAAGCCTCTTGTCGACGAGTGGGCGGTCTTTGGGAGGGATAAAGAATCCAGGCCAGCCGATCCATGTGAAGTTGAGAGACTTTTTGAAGCCGGACAGGGCAGAGACGAGACCGCCCGAAGACATTTTGAAGTGGTACTGCCCCGTAGCATCTTTGTTGATGGTTATAGGGAGGCGGTTGGACACGACGATGAGGTGGCCGCCCTGCATAGTGTGAAAGCAAGGAAGAAACCTTGGCCAGGGGTTCTGAAGTGATCGGGGTGAGATATTTATACGGCTCCGGGGTTGTTCAAAATCCCTCCAACCCAGAGAAACCACACCCACTACACCAGATTGGGAATGATTATCGGATCGTAACTGTCGTCAAACGTGCGATTGTTCGTTCGGAGAAATCCCTGGCAAGGGCGGGGAGGGTGAGATTGTACGACACTTATGGAAAGTTTCAGCCTTTGGGGCCAAAGCTGTGGAAGTTCCTGAGTCTGAACGAACACCATGGTCCCTATTCAGGTCTACATACAAGCCAAGCGTGTACTTACGCGTCAACGATCATTTCTATTGTTGTTTATGATTGGCAGTGCCCGATATAACCCCAAAAGGTCGACCACGAATGTCGGTCCTTCCAGCAGCGCTTTTCCCTCAGACACACACACATAAGTAGACTTAGAGTAGGTTCATACGGTCCGGTGTGATAGCATGCATTTTATACTCGACAAGACTACATACGGACAACGGCACCCCGTGAGGACTTAATCGAACAGACCGAAGCCCTAGTGCAGTCTCAGCATCAAAGTCTAACAGAGATGACGAGATTATACCCACCATATCGTCGTCGGATTCTTCCTCCTTCTCCTCCTCCTTAGCAGCGGCGGGCGCGGCCTCGGCAGCAGCAGGGGCGGCAGCGGCAGCAGGGGCGGCAGCAGCAAAGGCCTCAGGGTTGGCGAGGTACTCCTTGATCTAAACAAAGCAGGTATGAGAACGAGCACATGGCAAAGGTAACATGTCCATCATAGAAGAATATCTCAGCTACGCATCCTTGAGATGCTCAGGATTTTCAGTGTGTAAAGAATTTGTAGTCATGTGGACAGGTTCTGAAAATGGATGGATCTTACCTTCTCAACAGCAGGGAAACTATATTCGGTCTCGAGAGCGACAGCGATAAGGTTCTTGTACGCGTTGACGAGGGAGTGAGTGACCGAGACGAGAGTGGGGTAGTTGAGGGCCAAGGAGATGGCAGCAATGGTCTTGACACCTGACAAGAAGCGGTCCACGAGCTCAGACTCATCAATATCAAGGACCTCAGGCGAGAACGCGTTGCCGTTGTCGAAGATCTGAACGACAGTCATGCCGTAGGTGAACGGCGAGATATTGAGCATGTTCAGGAGGGTAGCTTCGGAGGTACCGACACGGGTACCAGCGGTAACGACCTTGACGTCGGAGACGATTTCGATAGTACCACGGGCGATCTTGGTGGGGATACCGAGGGCCTGGAAGAAGGAGGTCTTGCCGGGTTCCATACCGGTGTTGGCGGCCGGGACGATAACGTCCTTGGGGGCGAAGGCACCAGCACGGGCAGGGGCAGCGACCTTGTTGGCGACAATGAGGTCACGAACATCCTTCAGTTCCTTGTCGGTGAAGACGAAACCGACGTTGCCCCTGACGTGGGGGAGCAGACGCTCGTATTGAGGTTGCTCAGCGAGAATGGTGCGGAGAGCGCGGCGGACCATGGTGTTCTTGCCCATGAGGACAATACCCTTGCCACGGAGAGCGACACGAATTTGATGCATCTGGTTAGAGCCGACGTTGTCGACATTGACGATGAAAATAGAGGCTAGAATCAATATTAGATCAGTGAAAGAAAAAAAGAGTCAGTAGAACAGCACATACGATACTTGGCCAAAAGCTCCCTGAGCTTCTCGAAGTAAAGCTCCTTCTCAGCGCGAGTGGCACCCATTGTATATTTTAGTGAACTGCAAGGCGTTAGTTAGTTTCGACTGCACCAACAAAAGATCAGCGACGTACGTGTGTTTTGGTAAAGTAAGTAACTAAAAGCCTCCCTATTGACCTCTGCGAAGCCAGGATATATGAGTACATCAACCATGATAACGGCAGGGGACGTACCGCGTGTGCCAATGGATTTTTCAAGGCAGACAGTCGTGGTGAGTATAGCCCGAACCACACTAAACTTTTGTGTGGATGTAGTGAATTTAAGGTTCATACTCCGCTTCGGCACCTTCCGGACCTGCGCGAGTCGGAAGTTTGAACTTGCAGAACGGCTGCTATCGTGGCGCCGTCACCGGAGTACGCTAGGAAGATTTGATCGTGCGCTACGACGGGCTGCGAGTGACACGCCCTGTTCGACCTTTTCCATGTCATGGAATGCTGCGATGGTGTAAACCGGCCGGACACGGTAGTGTATTCATCCACGGCTCCAGGTGTGTTTTTTTCTTGAATAACGCGTTGACTGTGAGCTAAACAAAGGTCGAATCGACTAGCTACTATCCTAAACTCCAGACATCTCGAATTCTTCTCCGGCGTGAGCTACATGCAGACTCTTCAAAATCCATAACGCAGAAGGCTATTTCATTTTTATATTGTACATATGTCACACGACGCATCAGTGGCTATCTGGGAGAACCCAGTGACAAACCTTCGACGAAGCACGACACGTTTCCGGAATTAGACTCTGCCATTATAGAGCCTCCCTCCCCAACTTCATCGAGCACTGCAGAAAATAGTTCCCTGAAAGCATTCACTGCTCTTTCCAATTTTCTCTCTTTGACAAATGCCACCTCACACCCGAAAAAGCAGTCCCTTGATACCCTTAGACTTCTCTACAGCTCCGTTAAGACACAAGGACAACTACACCTCTTTTCTCCGAAACAACTTACAGAACTAATTAGCCTCTTTGGCACTCTCTCCCTGCCGGATTCGAGAAACGGTCTCATATATCTCAGCAAACTCGCATCGTATATCACTCCAGAAGGTAATGACGAAGAACAGTGGGACTTTTTAATAGAGGTGGCCCGTGACAAGCAAAAGACACTGAAGATGAAGCTGAATGGGACAGATGGATTTTGGCTCATGCGCGCGCTGTTGACCAAGGTGGTACTGTCGGAGGGGGAGACATCTTTAATGCCAGGTACTGTTCCTGCTTTCGCCCCCCTCCTTCCTATACCCACTTTTCCTCAGGTGACCCCAGGGAACAAGCTCTCTCAGAAGCCACGCAGCACTACCTTCGCATTTGGCGACACGCTTATGACGTTGAAATCCATCTCCCCCTCCTTCAGAAATGGTTTGATTTAGGCACCCCAAAGGAAACGGCAGCGCTCGTCAACCGCCTCTGTCGTGTCCTTGAGCTCCATATCTACCCCAATTCTCGTCTGATTGAGGTTTTCTGGCGCCTTATCCTTCGCCGTACCCTTCCCCTTGTTCCTGATCTGAAAGCCCGCATCCTTGCTATGGTCAACAAACGCCTCTCGCCGCAGTTCGCTGAAACATGTCCTGCCCATAAGAAGAAGAGAGATAGCAAGTCCGTTCCCGCCCCGTCGTCACTGTCAGAACGTCATCTGGGTACACCCGAGCTCAGCAACGCTCTCGGGACAGCCTTGTTCCCTACCTGCGCCGTCCAAGGAAGTCGTGATGACTCCTGCGATATCAACCACTGGGCGACCGAGCAAGCCCGTCAAGCATTCGCACCTGCCGTCGCGCAAGACGTCCAATGGGGCAACCTCCTCTTACTCGCAATACATCAGTCCGAGCGCTTGAAACTACCTCCTTCACCGGCACAAGCAAAAGCAAAGGAAGACACATCGGCTGCTCCAGAGACGAACGAGGAAGCGACAGGTGATTGGCGTCCGGTCTTAGTCTTGAATGCGCTGGAGCGCGAGACTGGCGGGGCAGAAGGTGGTAGGATCTTGGCACCCAACACGAGGATGAGCGTGCAGGGTATTATGAGGCCACTCTGGCGGATGTGGAAAGCAGGCGATGATGGGATGCGTTCTGTTAACGTCGCAACTTCTCGTCCTATCGCAGCTGCATTTTTTCGTCTTGCAGCGAAAGTGGTCGATGGCCCACTTACAGACGCGTGCTACCGCTTCTGTGTGAAGCATGATTTGTTCCGAGGTGGCGAGAAGCTTGCGGCGGAAGCTATGCACAATTGGGCAGACTTGAACGCCGCATATGTGTTAGCCGTTGCTGCGTGTCGCGGGGTGGGGTGGGAAACTGCTTTTGAGGAGACGCAGATCTCGGGAAATAGAGATTTGGTGCTCACGACGCTATTTTTCCATTATGTGTTGACGGATTTGAGAGTCGGATTCCAGGTGTATAGGTATGCGG
Source organism: Termitomyces sp. 'cryptogamus' (assembly GCA_020091625.1). Lineage (NCBI taxonomy): Eukaryota > Fungi > Basidiomycota > Agaricomycetes > Agaricales > Lyophyllaceae > Termitomyces > Termitomyces sp. 'cryptogamus'. The sequence continues at coordinate 3,723,141 of JAGYZC010000005.1, forward strand.
TACAGAGGGGTTATAAGCTGGGAGAGAGGCCGGTGCATATGATGGGGATGAAGCTTGCGACACCCAGGACGTGGCAGCTTGCTGTGCCGCTCCTGGAGCGTCCTGCGATGTCGAGGCGGAGGCAGGAGGAGTTGCTTATCGCGATCCTGCGTGTTCTGCAGACGGAACGGAGGCAGTACGTCGATCCTAAGATTGCAAAGATTTTGGGCGACGCGTTGTGGAGGCTGTATGAAAACACGGCTCCACCCAATAAGTTCAAGTACCCTATACGGTTTTTCTTCTCCATTATGATCGCCTCGCAACAACCCGCTCGTGCTATCGCTATTGTGGAAGTTATTCATCGTAATGCACCCCCGTCTTTTTTCACGACACGTCTCCTGCTCCGGCTCATGCGTACACTGGTTCGGTACCGCCACATCCACCTTACGCATCGTGTTCACCGACTTGTCCCTACGGATCCAGCCAATGCTCGTGCTGCGGCTGATTTCAGACGCAAGATGACGTTGAGTCTTGTTCGTGCTGGCGCTCACACAGCCGCGAAGCGTGCATATGGGTATGGTCTCGACTTGAAGAAAGATCAAGTATGGCGAACCCCTCGTGAGGCAATGACACGTGCTGTCAAGTTTAATACACGCACTCCGTTGGCTAAACACACGCTTCCTATCATGTCGATCTTAAGTCGTGCTCCTACGCATCGTCCGACCATACAATACGCTGCGACACTTCTCGTGCGTGCTCATCGCCCCTCTGCGGTCCGCAAGGTTCTCGAGCGATCTCTTCCGCACCTCGATAGCAAGACCATGACGACGATCGGAAATACGATCCTCGATGGTCTGCTCACAAGACATGTTCTTCGGAATGGACGACTGGTACGGCATATACTACGCACGAAGGAACAGATGGAAAAGACGTATGGGTTTAAGCCGGATCGTGTCACTATCAACATCACGATCAAGAGTCTGCTGCGTTGGCGTGTTGTGTTCGATTCATCCAAGATCAGAGAGCTATTTGACCACATCGTGAGATGCGGGTACCCGGCGTCGGAACAGTGGATGACACCAGGTACTGATGTACCGTTTGGGACGTCCACGGTTAGCATGAAGATTCCAGCTGCGAACGAGAAGATCGTGTTCGAGAAGCATGTGCGACCATTGTATAAGATGTTTATCAAGGCGTTGTTTACGAGGGGAGATGGGCCAGCTGCGAGGAAGGTGGTGGGGATTCTGAGGGAAGAGGAAGGAAGGGCGGTGATGAAGAAGCAGGAGTGGAATCAGGCGCGGTGGGACGGGGTGCAGAGGAAGAAGTTGGGCACTGTGAAGAGTCGGGAGAAGGATTAAGCTCTAGCGCCGTGTATTACTGATATCTCGTTCAGAATCCTAGAATAGCGACGCGTTGTTTGGCTGGTCGAGAATGAGTAAACAAGGAATCGGGATCCTCGATTGCTGCCCTCGGTGACGCGCACTCCAATTACTGATTACATCCATAAATAGTGCCCACCTGTTTATCTCTCCCTCTTACTTCCATGACAGTCTTTTCGCGTCTCCTACCATCTCTTGCAAGTGCCTACGGGCTCCAATCCAGTAAGTGCGCCACAATGGTTGAACTGGGTATCTAACTGATGGTCGCAGTCTTTGCTTTGGTCTTTGTACCTCAGCAGAATGAGAAATACTACGACCTCTGTGGCGCCCTTGGATTCCTCTCTACTACATTTGTCTCACTATACTACCCCTCTCTCAAGGCCAAATTCATTGACGGTATCCCTGGCCCGCTTCCAGCCTTTTCAAGCTTTGCCCCGAGACAACTCCTCCTGAGCGCCGCGTTGGGTATTTGGACCGCCCGTCTCGGCAGTTTCTTGGCTCTTGTATGTGATTCTGCTTTGAAACACGTCCCCTATACGATATTCTGCGACAGCGCGCAGTTAAAGCTGGTGGAGACTCCCGTTTTGACGAGATCAAGACTCAGCCTGCCAAATTTACAGGAGCTTGGCTTGCCCAAGGTCAATTTCCCCGTGATATAACCACCAGCGTCACTGACAGAAGTACAGCCACGTGGGTCTCCCTTGTCGGACTCCCCGTTTACCTATGCAACACCCTTCAACCTGCGTATCTCCATCCAAGCCTTACCCCGCGCGATTATGCCTCAATCGCGCTCTTCGCCAGCTCCTTCCTCTTCGAGGTCATTGCGGACCGACAGAAATCCGCTTGGAGACGCGCTAAGGACCGCAAAGAGCACGACGAACGCTTTATAACTAGCGGATTGTGGAGTATCAGTCGGCATCCAAAGTATGCACACAATATCTCAAATCGACTTGCAAAGTCTTGACACTAAGATTAATTTGACAGCTATGTTGGCGAAGTAGGAATTTGGACAGGCATTTGGGCGCTGTCGACCACCTCACTCCAGACCGCCGCTTTCTCGCGTAGTACAGTCGCCCTCGCCGCGCTCAGTCCTCTCTTTACATGGTTCCTGACACGTAACGTACGCTTATATCTTGTGTTTCAATCTTTTTAGTTCATGGCTCGCATTGTTAGATTTCGGGTGTTCCTCCCCTTGAGCGTGCAGGAGACGAGAAGTTTGGCGATGATCCTAAATGGCTGCATTATAAGAGGTACGTTTTCCGGGTCGTAGTACGTTCATTATGTGACTGATGTACCGATAGAACCGTTCCCATCTTTTGGCCTTGGGGTTCCGTCAATTAGATATTGGAAGTTTGTTCTATGATCTTCCGAGATTTGTGCTCGAGTTGTATTTCTACCCCTACCCCTGCCATCCTTCCTTTGATGACCCTCTGTATATAGTACATAAACATTCAAAGTAAAGCTACGATGAAACGATCTCTTCTGACATATTCAAGAAGTGACAATTTGTCAGCCTGAAGTATCTCCTATTCTGTGTTCAACATTTTCCATCCTCCAGGACTCTCAATGTTGGGTCAAGAAAGTGTTGTCTTGGATGTTCTTGAGGGTAGCGTAGGCCACATCAATACATAATGCAACCATCACAATTGCCCCCAGGGCAGGTAACCAATAAGTCTGTAGCACGACATCAACGCACACAAGGCAGATCAGTATGCGTCTCTCCGAGTCCAGGTAACTTGGTGGTTGAAGTCTTTGCTATCCCAAGGCCATTTTACTGAGTGATTCAGTTAAATAAAAAGTCTATACGTTACAAGAAGACAAACTATATGCTGTGCTTTAAAGAACCTAAATGAGTCTGAGAATAAAATAAGTAACAGATGGAAAATCAGCTCACTGCTATATTCTCACTGAGAAGTTGAATGACAAGTGTTGAAAAAGTTTACACATTGATTGGATGAAGTGGATGCAAAGCATGTGACGTCACATGAAGCTGAATAACTAGATCCCTGCATAAAATCTCCTGTCAGTGTTTCGGCTTCCATTCAGCTTAATCTTAATTTGTGTATCTTGACCAAGGCACAATTCTCGAAGAGTGAATGCAACCTTCTCTCAATCAACACCACTTGGACCATCAAGGTTCTTTGTCTATTTTCAACACCTCTTTCAATTTATCAACCATATCTTCGGGCATCCCAAAACATTCTTCTGGGTTGTCTGTAATGCATGCAAGTGCAAAGCACCTATGAACCCCTCCAGAACAATCAAGGACACTGGTCAATTTTGCATGCCCCAAGAGTTTGGCACAAATCAGAAGATTCATTGCAGCATGGAAAACCCCCCTTTCTTAGGTGTTTGAAGTATCTACTATACTAAGACCATTTTGAAGACCATACTGAAAGAGTGCAGAGTCACTGATTAGATTACTATGTGAGAAGCCTGACAAACTGTGGAAGTGGCTTTGTGTTATATTTACTAGTCAAGCATAAGCTAGTGACAAGTTATGTGAATGGACAACAACTAGAGCTTAACTCGCCACTGTTGAAACTTATTGCAATGATGGAAGCTGATGGCATGTGTAAAAGATGAATGTGATTAGCTCTCAAAATGCAGCCTCATGTCATCCACATGCACATGTATGAAGTTGAATTGTACAATATGGGTACTATTGCATAGCTTTAAAGAGATGGAATTTGGCCCACACCACTCTCAAAAATGACCAGGGACAATGATTTCTTGACCCAATCACTCTTGAGGATTTGAGAAAAATATTGAACACCAAAGCTCCAGGATGACAAATTGTTATTCTTTGGGTTTGTTAGAGGAGATTGTTTTATTGTAGCTTTACTTCGAATGTTTATGTGTACAATATACATGACAGGGCTAGGGGTAGCAATACAACAACTCAGGCACAAGTCTTGGAAGATCATAGGAAAAATGTCCAATACTTAATTGATGGAACCCCAAGGCCAAAAGATGAGAATGGTTCTATTGGTACATCAGTGACATAATGAACATACTACAACCCAGAGGATGTACCTCTTCTAATACAGCCATTTGGGATCATTGCCAAACTTCTTGTCTCCTGCATGCTCAATGGAGGAACACCTGACACCTAACAAGTTGAGGCCATGAACTAAAAAGATTGAAACACAGTATATAAGTGTACATTACATGTCAGGAACAACTCTGCCACAAACTGGGGGACTGTGTCAGAGACATACCTATCAGACAGACTGTGGAGCTTCTTAACATTCTTCCAATACAGGCTAGCCACTCCCAAGGCAGAGCATGTAGTGTGGGTAGGGATAAAGTGGGCTTGTTTATTATAGAAGTCCACCACTACCATTACAGCATTGTATCCATGAGTATCTGGGAGTTCAACAATGAAGTCCACCAATGCAATGCTCCATTGAGCAGCTGGGATAGGGAGAGGGTGGAGCTGGCCCATAGGTGACTGGCAACAATGCTTGGTATGGAGACAGAGATCACAGGTGCTGGTGTATGTGCCTACATATTGGGATATCTGAGGCCACCAGTAGTTCCAGGACACCAGCTCCAGCATCTTCCACTTACCAGGATGTCCAGCTATACAAGAATCATGGTGTCGCTCTACAATGTGTTGGCAGAGTTCTGGAATGTTAGACATGTAGATGCATCCTTAGAAGGTTAGAGGCCCATCCTGAAAATCTCACTCATCTCCATGCACTGACTAAACTCCACTCACTTGTCAGGCTTGTAAGGTCTGAGCAGCCTGGGCAACTGCATCCTCTTGTGCACCCTCTCAATTACCTCTCTGAATGTCCTTGAGGATGTTTGCCTCATCCCCTTGGACCACAATCCCTTCTAGAGCACAAGTAGCAAAGAGCTCTGGCTTGAGGTGAGTGATGTTGTCATTATTCCCTGCCCCAGTGCCATGGTCAGCCCACTTAGATAATGCATCTGGTTTTTCCATGCTCTGTTCAGGTTTGTGATGCAGTGAGAAGTCAAAGTTGGCCAGATACAGGGACCATTGAGCTTGGCATCAATTCAGCTTCTTAGCCATAATTCAGCTTCTTAGCCATATGGAAGTACTCAAGATTCTTGTAGTCTGTCCAGACTTTGAACTTATGCCATGCACCCTTAGGGAAATACTGCCACTCCTTAAAGGACCAAATCATGGCAAGCATCTCTGTTATGGATCTCATAGTTCCATTCTACTGCATTAAGGCTTTTGGAGCAGAAGGCTATGGGATGCCACTTGCCATCCTCCTTTGACTGCTGGGAGAGGACTACTACTATGACAAAGTTAGAGCTATCAGCTTCAACACAAAAGGGAGAGTTATCATCTGGGAACAGAAGGATGGGTTTTGAGGTAATGGCTTGCTTGAGGATGCCAAAGGCAGCTTGCTGCAAGGATTTCCACCACTATGCTGTGTCCTTCAAATGAAGGATGGGAATGGTGGGACAAATCCTGTATGAACCTCTGGTAGAAGTTGAAAGCCTAGAAAGGCCTACATCTCCTTCTTGTTCCTTGGCTCAGGCCACTATGCTACACTTGCCACCTTAGTGGGGTCCATCTTGGCCATTCCATGCAAGATGATCAAGCCTAAGTACTCAACTTTAGTCTGCTCAAACTCACACTTCTCAGGCTTCAGATAGAGCTGGTGTTGGCAAAGGTGTTCTAAGGCAATGCATATGACCCAGCAATGCTCTTCCAAGGTTTTGAAGTAGATGAGATATTGTCAAGATACACACAAACAACACCTTCTACAATCAGATTATGGAAGATGTCATTTATCATAGTCTGGAAAGTGGCTGTGAGATCAAAGAACATCACCAGAGGTTGACAAAGTCTATGATTGGTTTGGAATGCTGCCTTCCACTCATCTCCTTCTTTGATGTACACATTGTTGTAGCCCTAATGGACATCCAACTTAGTGAAATAGCAGGCACCTTGAAGGTTGTTGACAAGTTCAGAGATGAGTAGTAAGGGATAGCATATCTCCACTGTCATCACATACAAGACTTGATAGTTGTGAACCAGACAAAGAGACCCATTCTTTCTCTTATGAAAAAAACTGGGGGAGGCCATTGAGGACTTAGAGGGTCATTATAACAGAGTGCCTATTACAAGCCCAACTACAAACAATATACATTATGTATTTTATAATTATATTATTATGAATGAGTAGCATCACATAACACTACCTATAAATACTATCTCTGTAATTATGTAAGGCAGCACCTTACTTCATACTTGGTAGACAGAATCAACTGGTTTTGACTTATGAAGCATGAATTGTAAGCTATGCAACTCATAATGGCAATGTTACATTTTTCTAAGTCAAACAAGCATTTACTCATTTGCAAAGCAAAAGCCAAACTTCTGGAAAAGAAGTTCACTGCCACTAGTTACAATCAGAACATTAACAGTTTTAATGTTCACTTTCCACAATGGGCATTGTGGTGACCATGGAAGGTCAGGTGTTTGGGCCTAGATCTGAATCAGAGTTTAATAGAGCACTGCAGAGTGCTCCACATGAACCATTGGATCTTGCCACATCACACAATGGTGTGGGAAGAGAGATTGGTGTGATGCTAGGAGGGCTGCTGGCAGCTACTCTTGTTTGACTGCCTTTGAAGGGTCAGACTGGCATCACAACTGAGGGTACTCAAGTGCCCTCTACTCAATTGTATCCAAAGGTAGAACCAGATGACATAGCAGTGATGGCAAGCAAAGGGAAAATTTCCTTGTATATGCCTACAGCTTTATGAGTGGAAGGTCTGTGTTTTCTGGCCATAGGAGATCATCATAACTCCTCTCTGGTGGTTACCCTGCTGAGGAGTAATGAAGATGAGCCTCACAGGGCATACAGCCCTGTACAATCTGGGCCCATGCTGAGCCTGCACACAGTGGATGTATCAGCATTTATTGAAACAATTCCAGAGGATGTCAAAAACACCTTGGATACAGATAGTAAAGCACACCCTGAAAACATTCTCTGCAGGAGGGTGTTGGTGTTCTGACAGGGTCAGATTGAGGTCCCTAAGGCCTCAACACAGCAATCTTTAGCTGGGAGAGTAGCTAAGCATATAGTGATCCAGTAGTCCTTAGGTGAAGGAATAATCTCAACTGACCTAGTAAAATTCATGGAACTTTACATGCTTTTTTTGGCACAGGAAGTAGCAGATAACCTCCAGTGAAAGAAGCTACAAGGATCTCAGGCATTGTCTTTGATGCCTTTGCCATTTGTAAGTGAGGACATGTTGCCCCTACTATTGTTGGCCAATGAGATCTTGACTCTACTCTAGGCACCACAACAGCTTGGCAAAATGCTGCAGGATTATGCTGTGAGGCAGGCTGCTGTAGACTGTTAGAGACAGGCTACATTGAGCACAATTGAAGCAACTGACCTATTGTTAACAGAGGCAGGATCAGTCATTACTGTCAAACAGCCCATGGTGGTGCAATGTAGATCCACTGGGACTACATAAAGAGCATTGACCTGGAAAGACAGAATTGCATTGCAACAATTCCACAACAGTGATATGGAGGACTTTAGACAGTCCTATGTTGATGATTAAGGAGTGGTTGCACCAAGGAAACACCACCTATGATGCTTGGCCTAAAGGGTACATTCTGCCTGAATAGACCAGGCCAATAAAGATGGAGGAGCAAGACACTCACTTCCCAATGGTAGATGCATGCACTGGGACTAGGAATAGCCCTATGGTGCATCAAAAGCAGGCTGAGCAGGGAGGTAGTAATCTTCTGAGCCAGTCTGGCTACCATATAGGAGGTGGAGGAGACTTGGGAAGGGACTCACCTGGAAGCAACTTTGCTTCCACCCCGCTCTCAGGGCCACATCATGGACCACCTGTTCCAGGAGGTGGTGGTGGAGGACCTGGAAGAGGACTATCTTTTCTAGGTCAAGAGCCATCACTGCCTCTGGAAAGGAGCCCTCCAGACTCTTAGTTCAGTGGGTGATGGAGATGACAATGTAGGTCAAAGGACTGGAAGGAGAAAGACCACAATCCTCCCCAAAAGACAGCTGCAAAGGTTTTCAATGCCATTGCAACATCATAGATAGTTTGCCACTCTAGGAGTGGAAGAGGCTCATGAGTATCACCACCAAACAATGCATGATTGTTTAAGGGCAGTGATGGAGCAATTGCTTGCAGTCTGCCTGGCAATTCCAAATGGACTCAAGCGTAGGAGGAGTGACCCATCAAAGACAATCACTCCTTATGCTGAGTCTACCAAGTTCAGTGAACTTGAGGACTGGCTGATGAGTATCTGCATATTTTACACTTTCTGCTGCCTATCATCACTGTGTTTTCAGGTGATAAGACCCACTTGTTGCTGAGCACTGTTTTTGGCATTTCTGATTGGACAGCAGCTGATTATATTGTACATCTACTTGCACAAGTTACAACACTTATAATGTGGAATCTAGCCCCAAGGTCTGGAATGGTATAGCCTTTGCATGGGATTTAGCAACCACAAGACTTATGAATCATGGGCCACATCATGTGGAGTCTGGACTTTGGATCTAGAAAGATAAGGCCAAGACCTTTCTTAGCAACAATTGCTAGCAACATTACCTGGCAACAACACAGCTTCCTTTCTAAAAAGGGATATATTGAAAGCCATGTAATTCTTTACTTATCATTTTTCTTGTCAGGCTTACAAACATACTTGAATAGCATCTACACTTCAGGTATTGACATCAAAAATGCTCTGTTCTTGTGATTGACAATTTTTACACATTATATTGACATCACATATGTATACTTGGTTACCAGACTGACATTCAGTATGTATCATAAACACTTTGGCAGATGCTGTTGCTGGCAGCAACTAATACTTTCTTTCTGAATACTATACCTACAAACAGTATAAATACTGCCTGTATATAGAGACAAAACAACAAACAGAGCACTGTTTCCCTCATTAGCTCTCAGCTTACCAGCTTCAGATTTCTTATTGCTCTTTCTCATCATTGCTAATGACTTAGCAACAAGTCTTGACAACCTCAATCTCAATTCTAGTGTGGGTGCCAACTGCAGGTACCCTTAATATTATTACAACTTAGTGATGCTAGCAACTATGGCTAGCAATTAGTTTGCATTTGTTCCCCAGTCTATTTTAACTTCACTCATTCCCTGTTCCCAACTTCCTTTCTACTGCTTAGTTTCCCTCTTTTTTAGCAACTCTTTTGCCTTTGTTCCTTTCTCTCTCTACTATCTAGCAACATTTTATTACCATCTAACAAGTTAGGCTAGCAATGGTAACATCTGTCACTTCTTGTTCCTTTCACATTTATTAGCTCTTGCTTTCTGGGATGATTACTGACTCACCCTTATTAACTTCCTATTGCCAGCTACTCTATCTAGTTGCTAGTGTTTAGGTCTTCCTTTTGGTTTCCTGCATGGCAGCTAAGTGGCACAGGAGCACATCACAGGTATTTCAGCCTCAGATTCCATTGGTAAAATTGAGAAATTCTGATACTATGTTTCTAGATAAAATGAATTTGATATCTAAACCAGAATCCTTGGTAGGTCCTGCTATTCAGCTATATGGCAGACCCTCTAAAAACCCTGTTTGCAAAGTTGCACTGCCACTGCCTTCTTTATCTCATCTATCATCTCTCCTACTTCCACTAGTTTGATAACTTTTAATGACCTACAGTTCCATGCAATGTTCCCAACCTTCCCATAATTTGAGCATGTTGGAGGGCCATTTTTATGGGTACTACCAACATCTATTGCATTCAGATCAGCCATGTATGTGTTAGAAGTCAAGGAGTTGGTATTGAAAGAAAGTGTAGTTTGATCTGTCTGTGTTTGAATACTGGTCAGAATTCTTTCCTCTGCCTTTTAATCCATGCCATTCATCATCTGCTAGCCCAGCCATTATCTTTGACTGCTTCCATTGTCTATCAAGCAAATCTGCCTTATCCTGCCAATTCTAGAAAGAGGCAGGCATCAGATCACATTGGTACACTTTGAGTAGCAAGTTCTTCTCTAGGCCCAACTTGTAGCAACCAAGTAATGCTGCTTCATTCCATCCTGTATCATTTTTAAGATTGTTGTACTCATCCACAGGTTCACTTCCCATCAGAAGGACTTAGATTTTCATGATAGCCATTCCTTGTGGTGTCTAATCACCAAAATGGTCTTTGAAGGTGCACTGAAATTGGGACTCAGTTGTAAGTACCCTCTCCCTGTTCTCTTGGATCAACTCCAACTGATTCTCTACCCACTTGCTAGCCTTATCTCCTTTCATTGATGCTACTGCTGTTGCCACCTTTACTCCATCCTTCATGCCTTCTGCCTGGGCAAAGTACTGGTTACAAGCCTGCAAAAAATATGCTTCTTTATCCTTTGACCCTTTATACTCATCACAAAGAGGGATAGGTTTTGAGTTGACAGTGACATGAACTTGGAGCTAGGGCATTTGTGTGATTGCAGCAGAGACATTGGCTGAAGCTGTGGCAGACTGAGCTGTGGCTGATGCAAGTTGATTAACAGATTGTGCAGTAGCATCAAGGTGATTAGCAGTGGTCCACCAGGCAGGGATAAGGTGATGGATGGCTTTTAGAATAAAGGTAATACCATTCTGCAGGACATTGATGGGGTTATCCTTGTCAATGTGGATTGGAGTCAACATAGTTAAAGGTGATTGGTGTAAGGTTGTTTATCAATAGAAAAAATGGAAAAAAAGGTTTGTGCTGTTGCATCTGTGCAAGTGAGAGCTCAGCTTGACTAGCCAGTCAAACACTGTTGAACAACACACAAAGGAAGCAACTTGAGGTCTTCTTTAGCCATGAATCAAAACACATTCATGCCAATAAACCAGAGAGCAGTTGTCAAATGCCCAAGCTCAACAGATTGACTAACACCTTTTGCACTGGTGTAGAAGAGGCTGGCCCACTGAACACAGATTCAACAGTCCAACTCTGGAGGATGCCTCAGAGCAATCCTTTTGTGCCTACTAACTAAGGTTCCTGACAACTATGTCTATACTACAGTTAGTAGTGTAGCAGTCAAAATAAGAAGATAAACATACTTGTCCTTTTTATGTGATTAGTGCAGAGGGCAAAAAATAGTAAGAAAGAGTTGAGATGAGTGTGAGGGGAAAAGTGTTAAGTGTGATGGGCTAAACAGCAAGGACAATGCTTGCTCAAAAGCTAGGGACCTTGGCTGAGTAGGAAACTTTGTTGTAATGTCAAGGGTTGCTCAAAATGAATAAAGAAAACTATGAGCAACAGAGTTAAGCCTATCTAACAAATACATCAGATTTTATATATATAAAATAAAGGAGCATTTGTCTTGTAATGTAATCAAGCTTGTGATAAGTGTAGGCAGTCCATGATATAATGAATAGGGACTTCAGAGAAAAAGGAAATGTAAGTAAAACTTTAATAAAATATTAATGAGAACTGAAATGAGTATATGCTATAGTTCAAATGAGCTGACTAAATATCCTCAGTCCAAATAAGGGTGAATCATGACAGTCAGTTGCTATTGCTATAGTAGACCCTTCTTGAAAATCCCATTTCTAGATTCAACCTTGCCTCACTACCTCTCCTTGTACCTCAGGCTACCTGTGCCTTGTTGTGGCAACAACCTCCTTTTTGCTGGTTTCCATAGTTACTTTGTTGTTCTTCATCAATCTATGTACTCTCTGTCCATCTTCCTCCTCCTTTCTTTCTAGTCCTCTCAACCTTCTTTGTTCTCATCTCCTGTGTCCCCTGTGTCCCCTGTGTCCTCTCCTGCCTCACTCTCCTCTCCTCCTTCTTGGCTTTCTTCTTCTGTGTCATTGGCATCATCATGCCACAATGTAAAAATATTGTCAGTGTCAGAGGTCAACTTAGAAACAGCCCAGTATTTACCTATTATTATTTTGGCCAACTCATCATTTATCCTTGAGGCCCTCAAACAAAACACATAGTTTGTCTTCCTCAAACAATTATGTTTTGACTTCTGACTTAAACAAATTCCCTAGCAACATGGTGATGCAAAATTGGAGTATTTGGTTTCATTTATCTTAGAAACTGAACCAAACAACTACAACTTTACAAGTTCAAGAGCTTGAGATTCACTCAGAATTACACAACTTTTGTATTGTAGTAAGAATATATTGATTTAGATTGATTTAAATGTAAGTTCAAACAAAAGTTTAAACAACAACAAGGTTTAATTATCAAAAAAAACCTTAATTAAAGCTTAGTTCATGTCATGAGCCTAAGTAATCCTCTTCCTGGGGATTCTGAGCCACATGCCAAATATTGCTTGATGACCTCAAAATCCCCCCTCTCCTTTATACTGCTCTGCACACATGGACCACAGTGCCCCATGCATGTCTTTGTCATCATTCTGGCTGTTCAGTGACCAACACCAATAATTTTCAAGGTTCTATGCACTTGGCACTGATGCAGCCCCTGTTCCCTCACTCATTTTCCATTCTTTATTCTTCTCTTTTTCCTCACTAACCTCCTTCTCTCCTATAGACCCCATTGATGGTCATTCACATGCTAATCTGAGGGAGGTAGGGGAGTTTGTCAAGTGGGAAGGGCAGGGTGACCAGCTTGGCATTAGCTAAGCAGTAACCAGCCCAAGCTGGCACTGCCACCCATCAAGCAAGCCTTGGCTGTCAGTAACAATCAATTTTGATCATTGACATGTCAAGGCCTCATTGATTTCTTCCTCACTTGTGCTGCTGGCATTTCTTCATTGGAGTTTTTCACTGATATTCAAACTACAGTAAGTACTTCCCCTTGGCCTACAGTTTTCAGCTTGATTATGCTTACAGTTTTCAGCATAATTGGGTATGTATTTAGATAAAGTACTTTTTCTCTGTATTTTTGGCCTTTCCTTCCTTGTAGAAGGTAAGTGCCATCATAATAATGGAGAATTCTTAGGTGTTATTGAAGGAGTTATACCCCACACAAAATGCATAGACAAGTGTTAATGCACACTTGATAAACCAATAACAATGGATCCCACTTCAAATTGTATGTAGTATGTATTTTATCTTTGAAGTTATCACTCACAGTGACTTCTGTTGGCACCTTACTCTTCAATTTCAACTTGCACATACATGTTAAAGTGTAGTATTTTTGAAAAGTTACTTGTAAAAAATACTGTATACATATGTTTATTTGCACTAAAAATGTATTTATTATTTCAACCTAGATTGTGTTATTCTTGAGCAACTCTAAAGCTGCCCTGGAAGTATGGCCAGATCATTGTGAATAGGTTCAATCAATACATCAGAGATTGGAGTGCCCATGCAAACTATATTGCTCCACCCAGGCCCATGCTTGGCAACAGTAGATTGGATGTGCCATACTTGTTGTTTGTCTCTGTTTCAGAGATACAATTAAGCTTTTCAGTTGAAAGTGTATTTGGAACCAGCAACAAAATACAGATACTCCAATAAGGAGCTTATGTTGCAATTACTCTGACAGATTGGATCTGGCAGATGCAAGAGACAATGGCAGCTTGCACAAGGACATCCTGCCTGGCTTCATGTATCCTTGGGGCAACTCAAGAGTCATGCTGCACTCTGGAGAGAGCACAGTTAATGTAGCACTTGTTTTTTGCAAGCACCTTCACAATCACATGCACAATGCAGAATTTCCAATATCAAAGAAAAAGATATGGAATTGGCTGTGGAGTGACCTCAATGATGGCAAAATTGGCAATTCTTGCACTATGTTTTCTGGCAGATGTAGTTTTTGCAGTCAAAATAATGATGAGGCTGACATTGAATGAGTTGATAATGTTGCCATTGGAATCAAATCATAGATTCAAAACACTATTCCCAGGACATGACTTTGTGTAGGAGAGGAGTTCCCTATCTGTGATAGCCAATCTGTGATTCTTGTTTTCTGAGAGACACTGGTGTCATCTGCTAAGTAACCTAGTGATATAGTTTTAGGAAAGGATTGATTGTTGATCTCCACACTTCCCCAAGTGTCCTCTTCACCTTCAGGCTCTCTAGATTTGCAGGGATCAACCCATGGTAGGTACTGGGGAAAAAGTAAGAGGCATGGATTGTGGTTACCAATGAGTTCCATAAGTGCTGATACCAAGATGTATACCATGGCAACTCAATGTTGTGTGGGTTAAATTCACATGACATAGCAAGAGATTCAGCATAATTGGCACATTGTTTGGTGATGGGAGTGCAGCCAGATATAATGAAGGCAGGGGGAGTAACATTATGCATGTTGCCAGACTGAGGTACTACAAATATTTTGCATGTTGTGTTATGTATTCAAAGGACAGAAAAAATGGGGTCTGATTGTCAGAAACTGGTAGTACAATACAAACAGATGCTGTCATACAGAGATAACTCACAACAATGGTGTCCTAAAAATTGAACAGGAATCTGCCCACAAATATTCATGTGACCTAGAACCAACATGAAACAAGTGTTGTTCAATGGAGTTGTGGCCAGATATAATGGAGGTGCCAGCAAGAGAATAACATTATCCATGTTGCCAGAGTGAGGGACTATGGATACACACAACAATGAAAAATTTCTGCAGACATCCATTTAATAGAAAAGGCATTTAGAATACAATGTGGTAGCATGCTATTGCTCAGCAATGACTCACAAAAATAGGTCCAATTTGTGGAGGATAACTAATAGAAATTGAATGGATTGAATCCACCCACAAATAGCCATGTGACATGAAACAACAGATTAAGTAGATGGTGTGCCTTTCAATGATGGGGGTACCAATGATGGATCTAGAACAGGATAAGAGACTGCAAGTTTGTTGCATGCTGTTTTACATCTGAAAACAAAATGAGGTGTAATATACACATAATAATGAGAGTTTGCTATAAATATTCTTGTGATGGGAAAGATGTTTAAGATACAAAGTGGGTAATGCACTGCATGCTGTCATGCAGCAAAAATGGTACCAATTTGGTAATTGCAATTGACAAGTCACAAAAAATCCATGTGACTGCTGGCACTGGAACTTGTTTCCATTGGAAAGATGGAACAGGAAACCTGTCATACCATTTCTTTGACAGACTTTTTCCTTTGAAAAGGCTTTTTCCATTGTTAAGAGCCTTTTTCCATTGGGAATACACTGTACAGAAATGCTATAACAGGTTTCTCTCTCAGCCTTTCCTTGGGAAACACTATTGGCTGCCAGCAGTGGAAGGCATTTTGATTGTTGAACAAAGAATACACTCATCTTGTCACATTGGTAACTGAGCAAAATCACAATGGATGGTTGCAGTGATAAGAGGAGATATTATGCTGTTCAGGGTTGTAATGTGATCAGCAGGCCTGCAGCAAGAGTCTGGCCACTGCATTCATACATTGTTTGTTTTTTTCTTCTGATCTCAGTTGTCACAGCTGTCACAATTGAGGGAAGCACATGGTCAAGTTGAATTTGAATTTATATAAAGTTAATGACCTTTTATTGAATCTCTACAGTGCTTGTCATCTAGGTCATTCAACTTTCAGCAGTGAATTCATTTTCCATTTGTTACTTTATCCTCATACTTACTTCATGCTTTAGATTCTTTAAAGCACAGCATATAGTTTGTTTCTTCTCATATAATGTTTAGATTTTTGATTTGACTGAATCCCTCAGTAATGAAGAACCTAGTCTGGGGATACATCAGTGACTCTGCACTCCTTGAGTATGGTCTTCAAAATGGCCTTGGTACAGCAGAGACTCCAAATGCCCAAGAAAACACCATTTTTCATGCTGCAATGGATGTTCTGACTTGTGCTAAAATATTGGGGCATGCAAAATTGACTGGTGCCGTTTGATTGATCTGGAGGGGTTCATATGTGCTTTGCTCTTGCATGCATTACAGACAGCCCCCAAGAATGTTTTGGGAAGCCATCCCAAGATATGATTGATAAGTTGAAGGAGGTGTTGAAAATGGATAAAGAACCTCAATGGTATGAGTGGTGTTGATCAAGAGAAGGTTGCACTCACTCTTCCAGGATTGTATTTTGGTTGAGATGCACAAATTAATTATGGAAACCAATCTTAGTGTATCATTATGATTTGTGTTTTCCAATCAAAACATCATCTTCCTTGACAACACTGACAGGAGACTTTACCCAGTGATCTAGTTATTCAACTTCATGTGATACATGGTTGTATGCTTTGTGTCCACTTCCTATTTGTGAACTTTTGTAGAACTTGTTTAGGGCCATTCAACTTCTCAGTGAGAATATAGCAATGAGTTGATTTTTTGTCTATTACTTATTTTATCCTTGACTCCATGCTTCAGGTTCTTTCAAGTTGATGTTTGGAATGCTAGTTACCATGAAAAAAGAAGTTTGGGGATCTCTCATTGATGATTCTGCACTCCTCCAATATGGTCTGCACAAAGGCCATGGTATGACAGAGAATCTAGAGTCTGCCCATGATACTCTAAAAGGCCAAATGGCAATGCAAACACCCAACACAAACCTTTCCCTTCTGCAATGAACTTTCTGGACCATGCCAAAATGTCAGGCTATGGGGAATTTTCACCAGTGTTATTGACTGTTCTGGAATGTTTCATAGGTGCTTTGCCCTTGCATGCATTAGAGACAACTCATGTGAATGATTCAAGGAGTTACTCCAAGAGTCAATTGATAATTTGAGAAGAGGGTATTGAAACCAGACAAAGGGTTCCTTGGTGGTACTTATGGTATTGATGCTCTGCCCAAGAGAGGGTTGCATTCATTCTTCTGATATTGCATCTTGTACAGTACAAATCAAGCATTAATGGATGCCAATCTGAGTATAGTGGTAGGGTTTGTCGTTCAAGTCAACATATTGTCTTCTGCACTGTTCACAATACCTCAAATGTGTACTCTCACTCCAATAATCTTAGATAGTCTTATAGTGTCATCTTTTGGATGTTTCATAGCAGGAAAGTGTGCAACCTTTATGTGACAACCAGTATACGTAGATACATGTTATCTATGGATTTAAATTGGGAAGAGATACAAGTTGCATTTTCTTACTCTGCATAAATGCTCAGTATTGTGAACTCAAGAGATTTATATACATGTGTCTTGCGTATATTGATGAGTTCTATAGACTCCCAAGATTGATTTGTCAGCTCCTGGGAGCAATTGTTTTAACTAAGTTATCTGTCACTCTGTCCACCACCCTAGAAAATGGCGAAGACAACACTTTTTTCACCCATATCTCATATGATGATCCCCAAGAGTGTGTAGAAATGTTGTCAAGAGTCTTGATAATTTGAGGGAGACACTGAACACAGAAGAAAAGATGCTTTGTGGTTAGCAAATTGTTACATCTTAGATTTGTCAGAGTTTGTGACAGATATTGTCATTGAAGTTTTGCTTTGAATGTTGATGTGTACAAATACAGAGGGTAGTCAAAGGATGGATAACAGGGCTAGGTAGGATACAACTCAAGCATGTGCGCAATTCTTGGGATATCACAGCTGTGAAGAAATGTTCAGTACCTAATTGATGGAACCCCAAGGCCAAAAGATGGGAACAGTCCTACATTAACCATTAACACATCACTCATATGAGCAGCATACTAATTCATATGATGCAGGGAACATGCCTCTTTAATACAACGTTGTAGGATCATTGCCAAACTTCTCATCTCCTGCACGCTTGAAGGGAGAAACATCTGACACCTAACAAGTCGACCATGAACTAATAAGGTTGAGATACAAGATACAAGATACAAGCATATGTTAAATGTCAGGAACCATGTAAAGAGAGGGCTGAGTGCAGCAAGGGCAACTGTACTATGCGAAAAAGCAGCAGTCTGGAGCCAGGTGGTCAACAGTGCCTAGATGCCTGTCCAAACCCCTACTTTGCCAACATAACTGTCAAAACTAATCTTAGCATCAAAACTTTGCAAGTTGAATATTGCATGCATACTTCGGATGCCAACTGATACCCCACAATCCGCTGGTCATAGAGCATTTGTCGTGCTCTTTGTGGTCCTCAGCACATCTCCAAGCAGATTTCTGTCAGTCCGCAATGACTTCAAACAAAAGCGCGACCGAGGAATAGTTGTGTGGGGTAAGATTCGAAGCTTGAGCGGCAATTCACAGGCTCACGGATGTTGCATAGGTAGACGGGGAGTTCCAACAAGGGAAATCCATGTGGCTGTACTTCTGTCAGTGACGCTGGTGGTTATACATATCATGCAGAAACAGACCTTGGACAAGCCAAGCTCCTGTAAATTTGGCCGGCTGAGACTCAATCTCGTCAACGCAAGGTTCTACCCAAGGGCTTGGAAGATGACCTATCAGAACGAGACTGCCCATTTGAGAAAGCTATAGCTAGTGGAACTTTGCTTTGAGATGATTCGAGTTATTCAAATGAGGCAGTCATATTGCTCACTCCATCAATTCAAGCAGAATAGTCGATGCTACCGTAAAAGGCGCCGAAGATGTTTCCACTTTCAACTCTAAAACACAAACCCTACTAGTACACTAAGATGTTGGCGTTCATTTAGAACCAGATCTGTGCATCTTGACCAAAGTACAATACCGGAAGAGTGAGTGCAACCTTCTCTTGATCAACACCACTCGTACCACCGAGGTTCTTTGTCCGTTTTCAGCACCTTCTTCCAATTATCAATTGATTCTTGATTTGGCTTCCCAAAACATTCACGCGGATCGTCCGTAACACGTGCGAGGGCAAAGCACCTATGAAACGCTCCGGAACGGTCAATAGCACCGGTCCATTCCGCGTAGCCTGCTATTTTGGCACGAGCCAGAAGGTCCATTGCAGCATGGTAAATGGTCAACCTTTGAGCGTTTGGAGTCTCTTTGGTACCAAGGCCTTTTCGAAGACCGTACTGGAGAAGCGCAAACTCATCAATGAAATATCCCCAAACTAGATTTCCCATTACCAATACTGAGGGATTGAGTCATATCATAAAATAGAGACGTTATGAGAAGACGAACTATATGCTGCGCTTCAAAGAACCTAAAGCATGAAGTTTGAGGAAAAAGTGACAAGCGGAAAATGAACTCACTGCTGATAATGTTTCTCCCGGAGCAAGTTCGAATGACCTCGATGACGAGCGAAGGTTTGGAAAAGGTCGTGAACTTTATGTTGATTGCTGTTCAACTTGATCACTCAATTGTGACATTTGCCTGCCCGGATAGATACAGTTGCTCCAGAGATAAATAAACAATTTACAAATGCAGTGTGGCTAACTCAGGAATCCAAACATGATACGAGAAGACATACGATATACTTCGCTTCGAAAAACCCGGAACATGGAAGAATAAGTATGAGTAGAAAGTAGAAAACAGAGAATGAACTCACTGCTAAACGATGAGCGCTGCAAAGACTATATAATGAATGCTGTAAACTTGATCCCATCACCCGTGGATAGCTGTGACCACTTGCGTACGCATACAATCAATAAACATGTCGGATATCTGGAAGATTTCCGTTCGATTTCCTATATCTATTTTGGTGAGGCCACCTCGACGGTGTGCCACTTTGTATTTCAAACGACTTTCTTATGTCGATGCCTGTAGCGAATTCCCATTGTTATGTGTATTTGTAACATTGGTTTGATTCTCGTTGTGTAAATCGTCATGCAACAGACTCGTAGCACTCTGGCGACATGGATTATGGTCACTTCCTTCCCCTTGCTATATCTGACCGCACCCCCGTCTCATCTGTACTGAATCTCTTGTTCCGTGTCACATGGATGTTTGTGGGCGGGGATTTCCATTCAATTTCCATGATTTGTCTGCATAGATACCGATTGGACCCCATTTTTGCACAACAACGTCAACACGTTGTACTTCAAACACCTTTCCTGGATATCTGCAGCAAATTTACATTGTATGGTGACACCGCTGGATCTTACAATCGTACCTCATTTTGCACTGTTGCAGATGTAGAACGGGCATGCGGCGACATGGATAACGTCACTGTCCCGTCTTCGTTATCTCTAGTGGCCGCATTCCTGTCACTAACCGAGATGACATCTATGCTAAACCTCTTGTTCCGTCACATGGACATCTGTGGGTTATCATCCGTTCAATTTCCATTGTTTGTCCACACCTTTCCCTTTCCTTCTGTAGCGTGTGTTGTAACACTGGTTTGATGCGACAACTGGACCCCGTTTTCATCAGATATAAAATGGCATGCAATCTCATTTTGGCGCCATGGATAATGTTACCCTCCGCCCTTGTTATATCTGGCCGCACCCGCGTCACTGAACAACGCGCCATCTATGCTGAGGTTGCCCTGGTATACATCCTGTAACCCATTGTAGCCGCAATCCATGACTCTTACTTTCGCCCCCATTGCCTGCTATGGGTCGATCCCTACATAGCTATAGAACCCGAAGGTGAAGAGGACACTCAGGAAGGTGTGGAAGTTGACAACCATTTCTTTCCCGAAATTATGTCGCCGGCTTCCCCGGCAGACGACACCAATATTTCTGGAAACAACAGGATTATGGATTGGCCATCAAAAGTAGAGAACCTTTCCTTCAAGCAACTATATCACATCATCTGGGGATGATGTTCTGACCCTCATGTCCCAAAACAACAATCTTGACGATAACAAAGTCATCGACCCATTTGATGTCAGCATCTTCATTTCGACCGCGAAAACCGTGTCCAAGGGCGACTTCAGTGCTAGAATCGCTGACTTCGCTATCATATATGTCATCCCGCAGCAGATCTCCGAACTTCCTCTCCGATATTGCAGATTCCGTACTGCGCATGTAATCGTCAAGGTGTTCGCAGCAAACAAGCGCTACGTGAACCGTGCTCTCATTGGAGAGCACCACGACCGTGGAGTCACCTTCAAGATGGAAGAAGCCATGCAGATGTCATTGTGCAAGCTGCCATTGTCCTTCGCATCAGCGAGGTCCAATCTATCAGAGCGATCGCGGCGTCAGGTCCTTATTGGAGCACCTGCATCTTGATGCCGGCGCCAAACACTATTTCAAACAAAATGTTCAACGAGTATCTCAAATGTCATCAATCCTGACAGCTAGAGCACATCCGTTCTACTGTAAGACAGCATGAGCCCGTGTGGAATAGCATACTCTGACAGCTTGCTTGAGTCTATCCAGGATGATTTGACTCTACTTCCGGGGCAGCTTTAGAGTTGCTCGAGAATGATACCCGGATGGATCCAGGTTGTAATAATTAATACATTTCTAGTTTCAACATGTATTATTTTCAACTCTATCCAGCAGGTGGTGACTTTGAAATTTCACCAATAGTACGACTAGGATGATGTATTCGAACATTTATCGTATGTCAAATATTCCGAAGACCGTAAGTGAGGGAGCACGCCTGCATCACAAGGGTAAGGGTGGTAGCCGGGGCCGCAGCCCTTACTTTCTATGACCACCAAGTGACCTCGAAGTGTCTCGTTACCAATAATGCCACCGAGGTTCTTCAGCTGTATTCAAGACAATCTCCAAGCCCTACTCAATCATCTCTCTGAACCCACTGACACTGACTGAGATGAAGTGGACTGCGGCAAAGGTGGTGAACCGAAAGGGACCAATGTCGGATGCAGTGTTAAAATTTCTGTCATAAAATTATCGTATGGCAGAAGCACGGTCGGTAGGGATGGCTTGTAAATGCGACGACACAACCGTTAATGCGTACTCAAAACACTGACATTCATGTTTCATGCATTGATAACACATATCTGGTCGAAACATCATCGACTCCACCAATTATATATCTTGACTCCGAGTCATTTTGAACTTTTTGAGCATACGAATCCTACATTGAGAGGGTTAAAACCTGGCTTGTGCATCTTGTCCAGGACACGACATCTATACAGTGAATGTCAAAGTATCACCAATAATACCACCTAGACTCTTGATCCGTATTCAAATCATCAATCATATCTTGCGGTGCCTTTCCAAAACATTCATGTGGATATTCCATAATGTGCACAAGGGCAAAGGAAATGAACACCGGTCAATTTCGCATGGCCTGACATTTCGGTACGGTCCAGAGGGTCCATCGCAGAAGGGAAAACGGTTTGTGTCGGGCGTCTGCGTCGCCATCCGGCCTTCTAGAAATCATCGTACTTGAGGGGGGCAGACTCATCGATGAGATATCTCCCAATTGTTGCTGGAGGATTAGATTAAGTCAGAAATCTAAACATCACATGAAAAGACGGACTATATGCTTCGCTTCAGTATGCTTCGCTTTAAAGGCCCTGAAGCAGCATGAAGTAAGGATATCAGGAGTGATAATAATCGTATTAGGTAGTCATAATATTCGTGCTATCGATACATGCCTCTCAGGGGCTGTCAATTATCTGTGAATGGAAAGTATGTAATTGTGCATTGTGCGGGATATAATGTGATTGTGCACATGCGGGAGGTATGTTGTCGTGTTACACCTTGAGTATTGCTGAATGCATGCCAGACGTACAAATAAGAAGTTTTTCAGCGCAAACAGAACTGTAGTGGCGTAGCAGTCCTGTAAGATGGACTGTCGAGAGATTTGGTGTGAATTTTGAGATTTATGAGTGGAGGACGACCCAAGCTGCGATTCCAGCGATAACAGCAAGCATGGTAAGGATGAGAAGGGCCCAAAGGCACCTCAATGCCCAACAAATTTCGACTCTCCTCATCTCAGCAATTACGCGTTGGCGTCCTAACTCTGACTTATCCGCCATCCATGCAATTTCGACATTCGAATGATTCGTAGGTGCGTGCAGAGGTAACCAGAGGATACAAGATCCCAATATCCAAAATGGCGGGAAGACTAGAGAACGCAAGTCAACATCAAACATCCCGAGAATGCACTTATAAGGTGCTTACGAAATCCGAAGTTGAAGAGATACTTTGCGAGTGTCACAGGCTCAGGGGGTCTGAGTGAGTGCGTCGGAGGCATGTCCTCGACGTAAGGTGGGAGCATGTCGGCGAAGCTGGGGTCGTGCCTGCTCTCATGGGTACGCGTCGTCGAAAGGGTGTAGCCAAAGAAGTCATCGAGTGGGCAGCGTTGTACTGGCAATGTAGAGGGTGGCATGCGTGTAATTTTGGTCACAACAGTGGTAGGAAGGGGTAACGTCGGCTGGGTCTCGAGGTCGAAGGTAGTGGTGCTGGCGACAACTTGCAAGAAAGGCATCGTAAATTGATCGTCAATGAGGTTCTATTGCGGTAACTGAAGGTTTGGCGTGGAGGCTGGACTGAGTGACATCGTTGGCCGTTGTTGTATATAAATTATGATAGAGAGCCCTGAAGGCTGTGGAATTGGTCGATGAAGAGGTGTCGCTGAACCAATCCGGTTATAATGGTTGTAGCCCGGGCCTTGTCATTGTTTCCTCTAAGAAAATTACCGTAAGCAGAAGGCTGAAGCGCTGATGGAACCAGCTACTAAATAAAGTAATCTCTCTCTTGATGATGTCTATAATAAAGAACTTTTTTATTTATACATATTATTGCAAGGTGGCCAACGGTCTTCACTCGGTTATAAGTACGGAATGGTTAGGCCGCGAGGCTCTGGGCGCAACCATGACGAACATGCCTGGGTTCTCATCAATCAAACAGTCCAGATGTCGCCAATCGTTCGTCATTTTTGAAGTTTTTCGTTTGAGAAACAGTGACACCAATAAATCGCATAGATCTGAACAACTGCTTTGACAACGAGGAATATTTACTGCATATAGATTTATTAAACTGCGTTTGAGACCTTTGACCATCTTTGCGCTCAGAATCCGAGTGCGGCAACGGTCTGTGGGAATACGTCGTCTTTCACGAGGAACTGCTGGGCATCCAACATCCTAGACAGAAAACCCATAATGAGCAAGGTATGGATAGAACAGTAACTGGCGCACATGGTGTGAACAAGTTTCACGCTGCCAGGGAGCGTGATATTGAACTGGTTGAGAGAATTGGCAACCGCGGCATCAAGAGTGCTGAGATTGCTCGTGAATGACTTGACCGAATCAGTCATCGTGCTAGAAAAAGCCGATGCAAGAAGTCTATCCGATCGTTTATACACACAGAGCACGAATAAAAGAGAAATTAGGGCTTACGACGTGCAATCGGCGAAGAGGATGCTGATGTCGTCGTTGGTGGGAAGGACGGTAGTCGAACCACTGCTGACAGGGGTGGCGGCGAGGGCGCTTGTTACATTGTTAAACGCAGTGATGAGAGTGTTGACCTGCACGGCGACGTTCGCGTTATCAATGGTCTCGTTGGCCTGCAAAAACACTAGGTTTGGGTTTACCCGCGTCAGCACGAAATGGCAATTGGAGTTCACAGAGACAGAAAAGAAAGGTACGATAATGGAACAGGCCCTAAAAGGTCTGACTTACGGAGGTTGGGCATGACAACGTGCATAGTCTCGTCGAGGCCGCTGACAATTTCGTTGATGGCAGCGTTAGTGTTGGTCGACTGCCGCGTGTTCAGAGGATTAGCAACAGCAACTGCTGCTGCAGCAAGAGCGAAGAAGGCGCGCAACGCAAGCATGTTTCTAGTCCAGTCTACTGTGAGGGAGGAAGCACAGAGTTGAGGGGCGCCAGAAAAACAACACCAGGAGTCTAAAAGAGACTCCCTGAGGTATGAGAGAATTTTGCGGACTGTGGGTGAGCTTCTGTGGTTGAAATGTTTTTGGAACGTCAGAACGGGAGCTGGTCCAATCACACTCAAGGCGATTGAAAAGGACAGAGATCAGACGGGAATCGTGGTATTTCTGCACGATCATATTTGGCTAAAGTCCTGGACGTAGCAAAACAAATGGTGATGTTCCTCATGATAATTAACAGAGTTCCAGATGATTTTTGAGAGACATCGACATTAGATAGCTAGGAGTTGGCTTGAAGAGAGTGGTACGTCAGGTGAAGTACATACAAACTATAATTTTAACCTCCGCCACGAACCGATCGATCTTTTTTTCTTCCCACTGCGTCCCATCGCTGGGAACAAACAATTTATCTAGTTACACGCTTCGTGAGATTGCTAGCCATCCCAAATTGACGCGATTTGGTACGTTCGTCGAGGCAAAGGTCCTGATCTCGTGGATGGCCCCGCGATGGTCGCTCTTTCACGTTATCGCTGACTCGGAAACCATGTTATGGTTCATTATCCGAGTCATTCTCTCTCGGGTTGCTTCTGTAGTTCCAAAAAACGGTCTTTTGTTGAATGAAAAGGAAATCTGATATTCTTTCCGCCACACGTTGTCAAATCTCCGACCTCATCTTTATCAAACTCGTACTTTCACTTCGAGCGCCTGTCGTCTCTTCCTTACGATCGCGGTGGTAACAAGCTTGTGTGCAAGGCGTTCTAACTTCCGTGATGCTCTAAATTCACTTTTGTGTACAATCAGCTCTACGCCTATTGGAAACTTGAATTAGGCTATATCATTCTTCCCCATGCCTCCGGATCCGGGTTCACACAATTTAGTTCGCCGTGTTTCGTGACACGTTGGTGTAGCATTTCCGTCTCGGCTTCTTCTTCCTCCATCGTTTGTTGTGCATTCCGAAGTTTGGTGAGAACATTTCATACTGGATGGCTCTGTGATTGTTCGTGTTGCGCCAAAATCTGTAATTCAACGCGTATGCATATTTCAAGTTCATTCCGTGATGATGGACCAAGCCTACGTTTGTTGAGGGTCCACAGGACGGCCCAGGCTCTGACTAAGCACCTGTGCCTTTTGTCGATGAGGTGAGGTACAGTCTAGCTCGTCCTGTCAAGGGCAAAACAACTCCTTGATCGCGTTGAAGATACAAAATTCATGAAAGTGTGGAGTAAGGGTGTGAATATCATTCAAAGTTCACATCTTCGTCCCTCTGATAAACTCGAAGGTCATATCTGCACTGAACAGAGCGTAGTCTGTCAATGAATAAAATAATTGAAGTCTACGTATGAAACAAGGCAGCCGTAGATATTATCGAGTCCCTCAAGTATCGTCTTGAAGGTGAAGTCTCCGTGGTACATAACTCCATGACCTTGCACATTGCACTGGAACGCTTGAGGTGATACCTCAAAAAGCCGCACAACGCTAAAGGTTTGTTGGAGACAACTTCGGACGATCCGCTTATACCAAATCGAATTGACTTCTATGTACTGGACTCTAGTCCACCTTGTGGAAATCATTTTTTTACAAAGGAGTGATGTTCGTAACATTGCATCAAGCAGACAAGTTTCTGTTTTGTGCAGGGAAACACTCCAGGACATGATATAAGCCTGGAATATCAAGTTAAGCACATAATCACAATTTTCTCTATACTCGCAGTATAATTCCCATCTATGTGTGGAATACTTTGACTAACGTGTGTCGGGAAGTGTTGACCATTTCTTTTCTGTAGCTCTATCCCCTCGCGGGACTTTTACTTATCTGTTTACGAAAAACCATTTGTCGTCACAATTAGGTCACAGTAGGACTTCCTGCCTTCCTAAGTAAGCTTGATATGCCGGGGACCCGAACAAAAATTTCCGGACTGCCGAGTCCTGTCTGTCACGCTCTCTTTCATCGACACTACAGAGAAATGGGCTACATTTCCGTGGTCTGTTTCCCTTAGAATTAAATTTCAGCAGTAATATATACATAGAATAATTTGCTACACATAAGTCTTCTATAGGTCATCTTTGAATACTTCTCCGAACGGAAGATATCATTACTATTCACGCTAATTTCTTTGCACCTTTCTGCCTCCCACGTTTTGACACAACCATATTCGAAAGAAAGTGAACGTGGAGATCCCTTGCTATACTGTCTACACATATGCTCAATTTTTCGGGAGGTAAAGGCGCAAGGGAACATCTTGAAGAAGACCCATTTCACATTGCGGGCCGATTTCGCACATGACAATATCCTTGTCGGCTGTCACGTGCTTTTCTTGCCGAGCAGCCATACATACAACCAGGTTCCATGTTTGGGGAGGAGGAACCATGTACATCGTGACCCCCCGCTTCTAGATTTTCCATTCCAGCTGTTCTATGGAGAGGCTGAAAAGGGTGATTGGACCTCGAATCGGCGAGGCTCGCGAGCTCAACCAAACTCGATCACGTGGATCAAAAATTTACCAAAGTGGCCTGATGTGTTCAAGGTAGAAGACATAAAAAAGCAATGATTTCTCTTTTACACCATCATATAGTGATACCTTCGTCGGAAGAGCGTTAGGAATAACCCGCAACCTCCGTTCTTCGACTGTAGATTCATCATAACCATGGACCTCGTGCTTCACGTTGCAGATGAGCTTATTCTTGACAAACTTTGGGCCAAGGTCGTCCCGTTGTCCGCCTTCGCCAACTCCTACCCATCTTCACTCAATAGCACACTCACAATTCCGGTCGGAAATGCTGCATCTGCATGGTCACAGATAGTAATGAACTTGCCGCATCCATCTATACCCCTGGATGACCTTGCATCGCTATTGTCATCGACTGCCTCTCCCAGTTCAATGTCACAAATTTCTGCATGGCCCAGGGACTACCTGCCACGGCAACTCATCTCACTATGTGCAATAACTCTTATCGGCGTTCATGTTCTATATTTCCTCTTCGCTTGGCTGTCATACACCTTTATATTCAACCACGACATGATGCGCCATCCCCGGTTCTTAAAGAACCAGATCAGACTTGAAATTCAATGCAGCTTGCGTGCATTTCCTGTAATGATGTTGTTAACACTTCCGTGGTTCCAGGCGGAGGTGATGGGATATTCCAAACTGTACGACGGGCTGGACACGTATGGCTACTTCTATCTTGTTGCATCAGTGCCACTGTGAGTATCTTCATCCTTTTTTGTGCGCATTGACTTATAGCGTAATCCAGATTCCTGCTTTTTACCGATTATTGTATCTACTGGATCCACCGATGGCTTCATATACCCATATTCTACAAGATGCTCCATAAGCCGCATCACAAATGGATCAGTATGTCCTTTGTTACCTTCGCTTGAATTGCTACTAAATCCAGCTTTGTAGTTCCTACGCCATTCGCTTCTCACGCTTTCCACCCTGTGGATGGCTACCTGCAGTCAGTGCCGTACCACCTTTTCGTCTTTCTCTTTCCTCTCCATCGAATGTTGTATCTCGTGCTCTTCGTCCTTGTCAACTTTTGGACTATATTCGTACGTTTTCGTCGCGTAGTTGAATTGTCTGTTATTTGACTATATGCAAGATCCATGATTCAGATATGATTACTGGTCATGCATTGGAGAAGGTCATCAACGGTCCCGCACACCATACCCTACACCACATATATTTCACCGTAAATTATGGCCAGGTACGTCAACATATTTTTCTTCCAGGAAACTTGACGGACGAACTTATATTCGCAGTACTTCACGTGGGCGGACCGTTTCGGTAATTCGTACCGGCAGCCCGAATCATCATTAGACCCCATGCTCGAGGTTCAAGCGCTTGACAAGGCAAAAAAAGAATAGCCAGTGACCTTTGGAGAAACCGTATCTTTAATCATCTATCCTAATCTAAGTCTCTTTTGTAATGCGGCTTGTATTATTCATTATACCACTGACATCATGCACATGACTCTAAGACTACCAATTCAGCGCACAGCAGCCTCATGACCGGAACGAAATCCTTGCTAATCACGTGAATGTTTTTTTTTTTACTTTTCACGGGATTTCGTTGGGTAGGTCAGCGTGATATGAGACCTAGATAAGGCCTCGAACAATTTGATTTGAACAAAGTGGGGTAGGTATCGGTAGCTTGGAAGCGGCTATCGAGATCGATGCGTTGTGCGTCAAAATTTGTCGGACATGGCCCACCAGCTTGGGATGTTTAAATGGCGAAGTGTCACCAGAAGTTTTGCTTTAAAGCGTGAATAGAAAGTGTCAAACAGGTGCTCTGGGGACCACATTGTGGCGCGTTTGTGTCATGAACATAACTCATGAGATTTCCCGACGATTTGCCGTCATATGTATATATGCATAATGCAGATCTGAGCAGAATTGCAATCAGAAACTCGATGTAAGTACTATGCAACCACGATAGGACCCGTGTATTGTACTCAAGTATGGGTTCTGACGGTGTTTGAGACGTTGATCCTGACAACCTGTCTGTACATGTCATTCCTTGAATGATCGGTATTGGCATAAGTACATAATCTCCAATATCATAGAAATGTAGAGATTACTGCTAGGTGGTATTGATGAGGAAGCCGTAGGGATGTCCGAGGAAAGCCTAAGTCGTCCTTCGGAATATGAACCTTACTAGAAATATGATTATGGTCGGCGTCGGTCATCAGATACAGTACACATCAAAATGTCAGATGGATTGTTCCATGTATAACCCCTTCTAGCAGAGGACCCATTTAAAAGTCCCTCTGTCGAAACAATACTCTGTGTCCGGTCGTGACAGACCTCTTGGTACACCTTGTGCGTCTCTGTCCCACTGCAACACAATGCTCTCCGTAGTTGCAGCTTCCCTTGTAAGTGGCGCTGTTCCTGTGCTCATCAGCGGCTTGACACGCTCATTTCGATACCTTGTAGGTTACTCACCTGATCTTCAAGCGAACGGAGACTCACAATCCCGTACACCTGATCGTCCTTCTCCTGGGTATTCCAACTCTTCTCACGCCCCTCATTGCGCGCCATTCTAGCTCAATTCTCAGCGCGGTGTTCACCACATTCACAACGTTTTGGGCTACACTAGCCGCTTCTATTGTGGTGTATCGCCTGTCTCCTTTCCATCCGCTCGCAAAATACCCTGGCCCACTCTTATGCCGTGTCTCCAAGATGTACATGGCATTCCTGTCGCTCGGTGGAAAGCAACATACCTACTACCTGCAGCTACACGAGCAGTACGGGGACATCGTCCGTGTTGGTAAGTTATGTTAGCGGTACTCTGAACCACGCGCTGCCCGTGCACGTTCGGTCCCCATCTCGTTCTTGCCCCTGACTCCGATTAATCTTGTCCGTCACCCAGGTCCGAATGAATTGTCGATCTGCGATGCAGCTGCCATAGCGCCAATGATGGGGCCCCAGGGATTGCCAAAAGGGCCATGTGAGTTACCCTGTCCTGTCCTATACATGAAAAAAATAATCCTTCGCAGTTTGGGATGGTCGGATCCCTGAGGCAGAGACAACGAAACCCATGATTGCATTACGTGATAAGGCGGAACATACGAGGCGGAGACGACCATGGACACGCGCGTTCAGCACAGCTGCTTTGAAGGGGTATGAAGAGATAATCACCAAGCGCTGTGTCCAGCTGGCAGACGCTGTGGGTCAGCAGAGTGGTACTGTCGATATGGCAAAATGGATCTCGTTCTTCACGTACGTCTCTCGTTCTAAATGTTCGAAAGCTAGGTCGGCTTCTGATAAGGCTAACAGATATGATTTCATGAATGATTTGGCGTAAGTTTTTTTTTCTCGTCACTCAGTTCCGCTGGTCCGAACGATCGCATCAGCTTCGGCGGGGGTACAGAGATGATGCAAGAGGGAGATGTCAACGGACTATGGCACCTTCTGGAAGCAGGACAGAAGTAAGGACAACGTGACCATCATCAAAACTATTACCAAAGTCACTGATACCATACCTATTCGAAGGAACGCCATCTTCATGAGCCACGTGCCATGGCTTGGAGCTCTCTTCTTGCAATTCCCCAACCTAGCGAAAGACCTCAAAGCCTTCAGAGAACACGCGAAAAAGTGTGCGATCGCGCGTAAGAAGCGCGGTTCGCCACACAAGGATCTCTTCCACCATCTCGTATGTGTCTTCTCAAACTCATTAGCGACCATTATCCTGATTGAAAGGCCCTAGATTGACGAGGACGGAGTCGCGTCAATTCCTCCGACAGTGGTTGAAGTAGTCAGCGATGGTGCAGAACCTCGTTATGTACGACCTAGGCTGGAAAACTGACGATGACATCATAGGCGGCCTTGCAATCATCGCCGGGGCAGACACGACCTCGAGCGCAATCACGAATCTCGTTTACTTCCTCCTGACCAACCCAAACACCTACAAGCGCCTACAAGAGGAGATCGATACGTTAGGAGACAATGTGATGGACTACGCGAAGCAAGCGCACCTTCCATACCTCACCGCTGCATTGTACATTCCCACAAATCCGAGCTTTCCTATGTATCCACTGATTTATCTTGTGTAGGAATGAGAGCCTCCGTCTCTACCCACCCATCCTCAGCGGAAGCCAGCGGTACACTGAAACTGGAAAAGCCATTGGGCCTTAGTGAGTTCTCTCCGCTTTGACACCCAAGCTTCTTCCTTTTCTGACTATTCCCAACCAGCTATGTTCCTGGAGGTACCAGCACCTTCGTCCCGTTCTTCTGTCTGCACCGTGACCCCAGGTACTTCTCCCCGCACCCCAACGAATTCCTCCCTGAACGCTGGTTGTCCGCCGAACAACAATCCCGTCTCGAACCAGAGATCTTCAAAGACCCCTCTTTAACCATCACGGATCAAACGGCGTTCATACCCTTCTCAGTGGGCCCGTCAAACTGTGTAGGTAAAAATTTGGCATGGATGGAGATGAGGATGTTAGTGTGTTTGTTGATGCAGAGGTATGAGATGAGGTTCGAGGAAGGGTATGATGTTGATAGGTGGGACGAGGATATGTGTGATTATTTTGTGATGATGAAGGGGAGGTTGCCTGTTGTTTTGACACCTAGGAAGTAGATGGGCATCTTGATAATTAGGCACTCGTCTGCCGGTTTTGTGTCTGTAACCATTTATCGAGGTGGTATCTCGCGATACGATGAATTAATTTGAAAGTGGCGTCGAGAAGATGTTCATCGGCTAAGTCTGTGGATGGTGATGTATACCATGAGGTGGACATGAGAAACTTGGTTTCAAATGGCGAATAGTGCCTGAAGCGAGGGGAAAAATTTTTTTGTTGAAAGATCATGATGGTCATGATTGCACCGGGAAGACCATGGGACACAAACAATAGTCTAAAAGTTCGTTAATTTGGAGGGGTAGTTTGACACAAGGATCAGCAGATGGAACTTTGATCATTTTGTGGTGATGTAAGGAGAGTTAATTCCCAGGTATAATGAACCATACTGTAACCTGAACGAGGCACTCTGCCAGTGGTGTCGGTAACCTTTGATTTGTGCGGTATTCACGATGGCAATGCAGTCGAAGTATGATTTTGAATGTGGCGTCGAAAAAAAGTTCAACTAGACTAGTTTCCGCGATATGACCCTCATGGTCCCGCCTCTGGAAAGTTAGAGATCATATTGTAACTTTGAATGAGGGTGCTGATGGTATTGCGGTTTGTAACCCATTGATTTATGCGGTAGCCCCACGATACGATGCAGTCGAAGAACGATTTTACAAGTGACGCCATCCAAGCTGGTCTTCGCGATGGCGAAAATACGACCTGATATGCATTCCACGAGTTGCCAGACACCATGAGAAGCCCACCGAGGCGAAGCGAGTAGCGGCAAGTGGTGAGAATTTTCTGCCTGTTGGAAGATACATATGCAAAAAATGAAACGAACCACTTGAACGGATGGGCATCTTGGCGCCACCGGTGTTTACATATATAGCAAACGTTCATGTTCAAACGTTCAACGATGTGGACGAGGACAGAGAATACATCCTCGCTCAAGCCGTCCGTCGCAACCCAAAAACCGTCGGCGCCTAGGTGAAACTGAATATATCCTGCCGCCTCACGATTATGATGTCAATACTTAATTCGATAGACGCCCAGCCCGAATCAAGACGCCCGCCATACAAACTCGTGCTCGGATATCTTCGAGAAAAAAATTGAGGCCGAAGCGAATAGACAATGTAACGCGTGCGGTGCCGCCGGAAGAAGAGTTTAGGTGGCGATTAATACTCTGATGTGATGCGATGCGATGCGATGTCAAAAACGTGATACTAATGAATTTCAGTGAGGCATTTTCTACTTTCTGGCCGTTATTGCACAATATGCGTCATTGCCGGCGCCACCGGTAGCATGAGAATAATCTCCATTCTCCATGTTAGTGTTTAGACACGTCGGTCGGAAGAAATTTGCTCGGTCCGAGGTGGCTTTCAAAGTTGAGTTGGATTCTGTTGATTCTGTGAGTTTTGTTTTGCTGGAATTTCGCTGGGGAAGGAAGTGAACACGAGTACACGAGAGTTTCTTCGTTCGAATTTTGACTGTCGAGTGCGAGTTTGCGTGCTACTAGCGTCCTAGCGGAAATTGAAAAAAAGTTAATTCGACATTTTATGCTATGCATGGATCGCGTCGATACATACATACTGATACATTCTTCTGAGGCTGTTCTGTCAGTGTTTGCATTATGACGGAATATGCGTCACTGTCCCGGCTCGCCCTCGGCAGTGAGAAAGATCTCCGAGCACGCCCAGATGTTCGGTTCGAGATTGTTTTCAAGGAACGATTTCTGTATTTCCTCGAGCTCCTTTTGTGCTGTGCTGTGTTGTAGAGGAATGAATTGAACGCCAAGCACACGAGATTGTGTCATTCAAAGTTGAATTGGCCCGGCGGAAATCAAAAAAAAAAACAGTTCGGCATATCGGTTACATACATACCATACATACCATACATGTTCACCTTCCCAGCTGTTCTGGTCCAGGCTGGCTGTCCTTATTCGCAGATGCAGATGGAAGTCGAGGCTTTTGATAGATCGTTTCCATATAATGTCTAACGCCCCCGAATCGGAACACGTTGCAGCAGTTTAAATTTATAAACAATGTCGTGTGGATGGACAATGCCAGCTCCAATGAGAAGAAAGTCTAAAGACCCTCATGGATAAATTTCGATGAGTTAGTGCGTATGTATTAGGGATATACGTACCGACACTCTCCGGCGTGCCGAATACAAGTTACGGATACACCTACTAGTGTACTTACTAGTCGAATCACGGCCCGGGTAGTCTAATGTTTTCGTAACAACATCGATATATAGACATGTGATCGTGATTCGTCGCGAAGAACATTGAGCGCTGATTGCAGAGTTATCTGGATTGAATATTGGATGGCTAACATGTATAAGGGTTGGATCGTTGGATCGATCTTGCGGAGGTGCATTCGGTAACTAAACGAGCGCCTTGGTTTGCGGGTTCGCGGACCTCAGGTGGGCTAGCTCACCCACTTAACGACCCGGGGATAACCTTAATCATGCGCTTGTGTGGTCAGGAGGGAATGGAGTTCCGTGGATTATCAGATCAGTGCAGATGACTAATGAGTTACAATGACGCATCGCATGACGGATGCGGTGCAGGACAGAAAACGATCCAGAAAAGGAAGCTGCCATCAATGGCCAATCGGCACAG
Organism: Termitomyces sp. 'cryptogamus'; assembly: GCA_020091625.1. Taxonomy (NCBI): domain Eukaryota; kingdom Fungi; phylum Basidiomycota; class Agaricomycetes; order Agaricales; family Lyophyllaceae; genus Termitomyces; species Termitomyces sp. 'cryptogamus'. The sequence continues at coordinate 3,757,688 of JAGYZC010000005.1, forward strand.
CTACATATGTATGTATATAAATTATTTATACGTAGGAAGCACGAAGAGATGCATCTTCCTCTTCACCCCCGTATAAGCACTTCAAGTTGGACGACCATTCACGTTGACCGTTGACGAAATGCCACTCGCACGATCACGATCACGATCACAAATACGATTAGACGAAGGATGGCGTGTCTTGCCCTCGAGTTCGCAGATGCAGAAACAGACACGGTCACAGACGAATCTGCCATCCAGCACATACACAGACACAAGATCTACTCCTACGAGCAGCACGCTCCGAGGATCAGACGCGTTTTCCGAGATCAATATTGAAACTAGGTCGGAGAAGGGGGTTTATATCGCGAGACCTCAGCCGACGGTGCGGAAGGAGGAGATTGGGTTCGCGACTTGGAAGACGAGGCGTGTATCATGTAGCAGCAACGAAGCTGCGCATTCGCTCCTGCCCCCACCTTATTCAGAGTCACCGTCGTACTCGCAAGCAGGAAGAGAGAAAGGGATTATTAAGAATGAACTTGACGAGCAAGGACACGAGAACGAAAACGAAAACAAAAAGAACGAACACGAACACGAACCGCGCACGTTACCCATGTACCTCTTTTTCCTCGGATTCCGTACGTCCAGCACATCCCAGCCTCGACTGATACATTCTTAAATCCCTCATGCATAGTCTGTCCGATACTCTGGATCATCGGTACATTTACACTCCGACCGCCCCACACAGACCACGAGCGTCGACCCGGAGGATCCCTAGATCCATCCAGAATATGGAGGCTGCCGCCAGAGGAGAAAGCGGAGGCGGAGAGAGAGGTGGAGAGGCTTATGAGGAGATGGGAGGCGGAGTGGAAGTGGGGGAAGAGGTGTATGTGGGCGACGATTGTGTTTGTCGGGGTTGGGTTGGTCGTTGGTATGGCGATATGGCGGGCAATCGATGCTAGGGGTGGAAGTGGGCCGGGGTAGGATGCATGGAATTATGTATGTAGCGCTGGACGCTGGACTAGAATGACATTAATGAGATTGAATTGTTGCATGTACGATACATACATTATATAAACGCTTCAAATCAGACAAAAATCATCGACGGCTAATCTGGATTATAGATGGGTGTTGACATTGAGCGACATTAAATTCAATCAAAGTCATCGCATAAGAGCAATGTTCAAGTCCTGAAGGCAGCTGATCAATGTCTGCATAGACAGACAAGAGATAGTATTGGGAAAGGAGCACAAGTCTGAGAGAGGGAGGCGAATAGAGGGGCGGGTGTATTCCTGGTAAGAACCTGATACACTTCATATAGGGTTGGACGAATATGAAGCTTGACAACTGAGGAAACAATTTAATTGTATGGTCAGAAAATTAGTAACCCCGATCGCGAAATTAGAACCTCGACGCGTCTTCCAAAAGAGGTATATGTGCATGTGCAATGATTGGGTTTGTGGGAATCGTTAGACTTGGGTTTGGTACGACCGGTTGATAGGATGGTACAAAAAGACAGCCCGAGAGAATGAGAAGTGGGGGCACCGCGGATTGAACGCGGGACCTTCAGAATAAATCGACTTCAAACAAAGAAAGTAATACACTTCAGTCTGCTGCTCTCCCAACTGAGCTATGCCCCCAATCATAGAGATAACATGAGTAATACTATCTAAATGTGCACAATTTAAAACTTAATCTCATTGGAACTCAAAGCGACGATCACGTCTGAACCTAGACAGGAAATACGAGAGGAATCATACACTTCCATCTCAACAATCCCTTCTAGGTCAGTGGGAATGAAGGAAGTGGAGGTGAATGGCAGAGAAGTGTGGATAGAGGAAGATCACATGCTGAAGAATGCCCAGAACATGAAGAGTACATTCCAGAGTGAATGATGGTTGACCTCCAGTATAGATGTGATAGATACCAAAACTATTAGCTTCTGTACAATGAGTGAGCAGGTCTAGAGATGGGCTATGAATAGTTTTCTTGAGATGAGGCTTGAGTGAAAGATCATGGACAGGAGGTAATGGTGGTAGCATCAGATTAATTTGTGGGCTCATCTCATTGTTAGAGAGAACCCCTGAAAACCTCTGGAAAGATAAGCTAACTCTGGTGATTCCACTTAGAGTAGCACTGAAACTGGGCCTACCTTTTTGAGAAGGTTCCAGCCATCAATGAGGGACCAGATTTGCCAGTGCAGGTTACTGTTAAAAGTTACCTTCAAAGAGCAAAGAGGGAGTTGGATAGAGCTAGGGCTACAGTGCCTTTCAATACAAGAAGGACTGTTGGACATGTCTTCAGAATTGAGAGAAGATGATACAAAAGTTGACTCTAAAATCAGGGACTAAATCTAGGGATTCTAAGATCCAAAAAGCAGCAGTTCAAAACCAGTCTGCCATAGCAAAAGGACAGTTTGGATTGCCTACTGGGGTGGTAGTGTATCAGGATTGTGTAGCTACTTACTTAGAAAATATCCCTCCAGGAAAAAAGCCAGGAATGGTGTATGTGGCTAGAAATTTGCAGATCTTGAGATTTTTGAACCTCACTGTCAATCAGAAGTGGCAAGTGGAGACAATTCTGAATAGTGGTTCTCAAGTAGTCTGTATGGCACTAAATGAGGCACTAGGGATGGGAGTCATGACCCATTGCTGCTGGGTTGAGCAGCTGGCAAGCATTGCTTAGATGTGAAGTGGGTATTAGTAGGGACAGCATGTTAATGGCAGATAGTATGGGAGCTTATGTGAGGGCTGTATGAACTTTGAAAGGCTCAAACCAGAGTAAAGTGGCTTTGGGGCATGACTGGCAGGCTTGAAAAGGCTTTGGGCCAGAGTACCTTAGATAGTGTCTGTAAATCACACCTGTACATATTGTGGGGACTGACATATGGCTAAGCCACAACTGGTCCTCTAAAAATAAATGGAGATCATCATCATCATCATGCTTAAGATTGACTTAAGATTTAGATATATATTTGAGGATGGAGAGTGCCAATAGTCAAATAAATGAATTAGTTGAAATGTTCCATTTACTTTTGCTAAAGGCTTCACCATTTATCTTCAAATGCATATCTTTGTCAGACCAGCTTATACTGTCCTGCTGGGGTCATCCTTCTAGCACACTGACAGAAAGCAACATACAAAATCTTCAAGATGGCAGTGCCATAATAACTATCAGGAATCCTAATACTGATTATCAGACAGCCCTGCCCACTCTTTAAAGAGGGAAGATGCCAAGGGTAGGTGTTGGGGGAGATGGTGATCCAAAATTCTAAATCTTGATGAACTGGTCAGTTACCAGGGAGAGGTGGCAGTAATGAAATGGAGAAGTAGTTGTGACTGGATACACTATAAATAATAGTGGATCCACAACTAAGAGTGGAGGGATGTGTATCTACAGGCCTTTGCTGCAGAGAGAGAGGTTGGAGAAAGACATGAGAAGACATTAGCAGCCTATCTCAATGGGCAGCTATGTCAGATAACCAGAGATTTTGGAGAAAATCTTAGTACAGCAGGAAATCCTAGAGTTAGGAGCAGGTGTGGGGGAAACTGCACAAGTATTTTCTAAACAATACAAACCTGTTGCTAGAAAGATGTTATTCTAGAAAATCCAGGTATCAGGAGGTTTGTATAGGATGATGATGATGATGATGATGATGATGATGATGATGATGATGATGATGATGATGATGATGATGCATTTTATTTACTTAAAGACCTATTTTACATGTGAACAATAGTGTCCTAGGTCCTGCAGTTATGAAGGGGGGTGGTAATTATGAACACATCCAATAAGTACTCTGGCCAAACACCTTTTCAAGTGTGCCAGTTATGCCTCATAGCCATTTTACTACAATTTGATCCTGTTGGAGTTCATACTACTTCCCACTATAAACTCCCCTCCTCATCTGCCATCAATGTGCCTTCCCAATATCTAAACTCAGCTACACTTGGCAAGGCTTAGTTTGGATTGATTGGTGTAAGGCTGGAACCCAATTGGCTCAGCTCATGCCTTCCTCTAGTCAACCCTCAACCAAGGGCAGTCATGACTACACCCCTCCCCATGCTCAGACATTATTTTCAGAGTACAAAATCCAGTAAGTTGGCAATTAATCAGCTCAGCCAGGCTAATTAGCTCCTCAAATGGAGACCAAGTCTGAATTGACAGGCCACACAGTACCTCAGCAGCCATTCTATACTATATTTACATGTTATTTTCATGCCTACCCATGCCATGACATGCTTGGTCAGCAAGTTTCCTTCCCACCCAAATCCATCACACTGAGGAACCCTCTCTTTTTTTGATTGGACATGAGCATAGTGGTCACCAAACCTCATTGTGTCACAATGTTAATTGGTATGTTCCAAAGTGGCCTGCACAACAAAGCCTCCCTAGTCAAACACATGTGAGCAGTGGCTTTCTGGCAGTGTTGAATAAGCCAGGTGTGGTGTCTAAAGTGTTTTCCACCAAAGGCCACAGTGCATACCATGTCCATTTCAGCCAAGAGTCAAACCCTCAACCTCTAGGTTAGGTGCTTGCCACTCAGAGTCATGTGATCCCTACAGGACACAATGGTGCCAGCTGAGCCACCATACCCTGGTTTGTATAGGAACATCTGCAGAATGTAGACTGAGTGATACAAAGGTTTAAATATGCTGGAGGAACTTTCTCTGGGAAGAAGGCAGTAGTCTGTGCAGATGAAATCATAGTGGTTGGACACAGGCGTTCCTATGAGGGACAGAAACCCAAGACCAAGGGCTTGGCCATTATTATGGGATGGGGTGATTGCCATGATAAGTCAGATGTCAGAGCTTTCCTAGGTACTTATGGTATCTTTAGGATATTTGTTAAATACTATGCCAAAGTGGCTGCACCTATCAACAAGTTGACTCAGATCCACACTCCCTTTGTTTGGGGAGAGCAACAGCAATCAGCAATGGCCCAGTTGAAGAACTTGCTAGCAGCAAGTGCACCTCTAAAGCCACTTGACTATGAGTCAGGAGAGGCAGTAGTCCTGTCAGTTGACACTTCTTGGATGGCAGTAGGCTTTGGAATATTCTAGGAAGCTCCAAACAATCCTAAGTAATACACCTGTGCTAAGCTAGGATCCATCACTTTGAATGAGAGAGAGGCAAGGTTCTTACAACCTAAGAGAGAACTCTATGGTTTGATGCAAGCCTTACAAGCCAATATATATATATTGGTGAGTTGGATGTAGGAAGCTTGTGGTAGAGACAGATGCCATATATTTGAAGGGAATGCTGAGCAATCCTGGAGTATGACCTAATGTTACTATCATAAGATGAATTGAGGATGTACTACTCTATCATTTTACTTTGAAGCATGTGCCAGGAAAAACCTTCAGTGTTGATCTGTCCAGAATATGCAAGCAGTCAGGAGAAGGGGAGTACCCACCTGTTAACTCAGAGTTGGTGGTGAACCAAAGGCTATGCACTTTGAATATCCAGTGGAAGTCAATAACAAGCCAGGTTGAGAAGATTGGGAATGCCTCACACTTGAGGAATTTACAGATCAAATTGATACTAGAGGTGGCCATCTGCATACAGTAGCTACTGAAGTGTATACCTTTGAACAGGAATTTAATAGGGCAAGGTTCCAAGAAGTGGAACTTAGGAAGGCAGTTTCAAGCCAGTAGCAGACACTCAAGATGGATCCTGTTGCAGTACTAGCTCTTTCTCAGCTTCTGTCACCAGCAGAAGATACTGAGGAGAATAAAGAAGCAGACTTACCAGCCTACCTAGAGCATAGGAAAGGTGGTGAGAGTGAACAATGGGATGACTTGATACCAAATTTACAGAGTTAGTTACAAGACCCAAGTAAAGAACCTGAGAGTTTGCAAGGTTGAGAACCAGACAAGTTCAAGAGGTTTGCAAAACAGCTCTTCTTTGATATAAAGGAGAGGCTTTAACAGCACAATCATGAGGCCAGGCATAAGCTAGTAGTCAATATCAATAGACAAATGTTCATGCTTAAATTAGTCCATGATGCCTTGGGGCATAGAGGAATTTATACAACCAAAATTTTAATACAAGAACAATTTTGGTGGCCAGGAATTGATGGAGATGTTTAGTAGTATGTTGGGACTTATCATAACTGTCAGATATGTCAAAAGACAGTTGTAAACAGAGCCCAACTTTGACATGTACATCTTCTATCTTCCAAATGATCCACATTGAGACCATACACATGACTCCAGCTTCAGATGGCTGCAAATACATTGCCCATGGCAGATGTGCATTGTCTTTTTGGAAGGACGGGCAGCCCTTGTGCAAGGAGAATCATAGAACCATTAGTCAATGGTTGTTTGAAGATGTGATCTACTACTCAGGTTACATTTCTGAAATCATCACTGACAATGCTGGTTAATTCAGGAAAGTCACAGCTTGGTTAGAAAGTAAGTATGGAATTAGAGTAGAGGCATTACCATCCATATGACTTATCAGTCAACAGCAGAATTGAATGGCTACATTGGGACATTAGACAAGCCTTATTCAAAACTTGCAAGGATTGCACTGAATGGTTCTGTTTCTTCTTCCACAGTATGTGGAGTGATTGCATTACCATCTGACAGAGATTTGGATGTTTACCATACTTTATGGTCTCTAGAGCTCATCCAACTCTATCTTTGTACTTGATAGAGGCTACTTGGTTAATTGAATTTCCAGAAGGGCCACTATCTACAGAAGAGTTGGATGGTTATTGTGCATGAGCATTAGCCAAGCACCACCAACATGTGGAGGAAATGAGAGAATGAGTTAGAAAAGACAAACTTGACTGGGCATTGAAGTTTGTAGAAGAGCATAAACACTCAATTAAAGACTTCAATGTTGAGGCATTGGACTTAATCTTGGTCAAAAACATGGATTGGGCAAGTAAGAGGGGGGTTGCCCAGGGTTAATTATGGCAAAGATTAGATCACTGCCACTGTCCTACTGTTCACTATCACATTCCTCTATTCCTTTATCTCTTTATTACCCTTTCCCTTATTGCCCCATTGTTTCACTATTATTCAACTGTGAGTGCCACTTACAATGACAATGTTGTCTCACACTGTGCTCACAGGTACATATCACCTTCAACTTACTATGTTGTCTCACATTGCACTTGCAGTGCCCACTTGCCAATCTCATTGCATCACATGTTTTACCCCCACTCACCATTCCTATTCTTGTTCATTCATTCTATATACACACTACTACTCACCCATTTCATTAGTCCCCCATAGTTAGCTTAAGTTTGGCTATTCCTCCTCATCAGCAGGGAGGCTGGCTTGAGAACCTCTCAGACTCAGAAATATAAACATTTCTCATGCATCACCCACAAAAACACTTAAGAAAACTCCTTCTTCAATTGCCTTCAAGCCTTGCCTCAAATTAATGATTACAAAAAGTTCACTTAGTACTAAGATGTTGCTATGTTTTCATGGACCCATAATAGTCATTCCCAAGACTTGTGGTGGTACTTACATTGTGGCAGAACTGGATGGATCTGTTTGGCAGGCCAGGGTGACAGCCTTTTGGGTAGTGCCTTACAAAGCTCAAAAACAATTGAAGTTATTATAAGGCATTGAGCACTGGGTAGATATCACTCCAGATAAGTTAAAAGAGATAAGAGAGGAACTTCAAAAGCCTACTGAGAGTGCCATATGAGATATTTCTCTTGTATCTATAAAGCTCCACAAGTCTTTAGACTAGGAATTGGAGAAAAGAGCCCCAAAATTTGACAAAATTAAGAAGATGTCTTAGTAAAATAAGTCATTAACTCAACAGATCATACATTTTGGGGTTTATGGCATTAAATTAAAGGTATGGAGAGTTAGAGAATGCTACCAAAGTTACAACATGAGTTTGCTACATCCATTGTAAACACTAATGAAAAGCAAGCTCATCCTTCCTATGTCCTGAGATATGTAGCATTAGCTACTGCCTCAAATTACTACTAACATTTTCTATGCCTCCAGAACTATACTTCTCATGTTTGCCAGCTGCCACATGACTTCCATCACCTCATGAACTTTGACTTCATTAGCTTTGCACCCATACTTCAAAAAAATATTTTCAGTATGTAGACCATATAGACTCACTCACTATCTTACTAGCACATTGTATGGCACAATGCCTCCTTCTCCCACTCCCATGCCCTCTCCACTGTCAACAACCTCCACTTGCCACACATCCTCTATCTCCTCTCTGCTTAACCCAATGCCACAACTCTGTGCTCCTCCACATCCACCACCCTCATCTTTGGTCCCTGGTCCCTCTCTTCTCCAGCCTAAGGCCTCTTTGCCCACACAAGAGACCACACAGCCTCCACAATTGCTGTACATCCCCCTCCAACCCATTGTCTGGCACACTCACATCCCTGCTCAGCTGCATTGTATCTGAATCAAGCATTCCCCTCTCCAACCAGCCCCACAGCAATGGGTTTTCTGTCTTTGGTATCTTGCTAGGCAGTGCCACAAGGAGAAGGAGGGACAGTGTCAAGGGCAGGTGGAATGGGATCATGATGCCCTTTATGGGGAGTCCAGCAACATGGTGGGAAGGGAGGGAGGAGCAAATAAGGGAGCAGATGGAGGAGCATAGGTCCTGGAGGAATCCACCTAAGATGAAGAAGACTGCCCCTTAGGCATAGATGGAAGGGTGGGTCCATACCAGTGAGGTGAGTCCTTGTGTTTTTGATCATTTGGCATAGCATAGACAATTTATCTATGGTGACAGAGGGTTGGTAAAGCTGTGGCATTGGTGCTAGGTATGGCTATGAACATCATACATGAGATCTTGTTCACATGTATCACTGTCCTTGATTTTGTTCCAGTGCCAGGTCTTGCACCCACTGCTCATATTCTGTTTACAGATACAAGATGTGTTGCAGTCAGTCAATGTGCATGTATTTATTCTTTTCCTCTTTCTCCTTGCTGATGACAAACTCATTACCCCTTCCTTGCCAGATCTCTGACAACCAAAAGCATCTCACCAGCAATGCCATGTATAACTTTGGTCCAGGACAATGATGGGTAAAAAATTATTAGCACTAGCACCTTGATGTGTGCTTCCTCTGCCAGTTCCAGCTATCCTGTGCCCCCTGCATCTCCAAGGACAAAGCCAGCTGATTGTCATGGTCATGATATACTTTGCTTTCATCTTCAGCAGTTATTTAGTGGCAGTTGCTGCAATTGGTGTTAGTCCCACAAGATAAGTGCCAGTTTTTGATCTAGAACCCTGTAGACCTAGTGCCTGTCCTTCATAACAATTATGCCATTTCCACCAAGGAAAATGACTCCACAATGCTAGTGACAATGGAGATGATTGCCTCCAAGCCTTTTGTCAAGCTCTTGTACCTTTGCTTTGCTTATATCATTGATATACATTACAGTACACACTTTATTTCTTTTCCTACTAGATTTTCTGTTGCATCTCAGGACCTGTTTTCCCTGTTTATTGCTAGCACTATGTCCTGGAGTGCTAGCAAAGGTTTCATTCACTTTTCCTCAGTCCAAATATGCTACTTAATTATTTAGCCCTTGAAGGGGGTGCTAGTATTTATATTCTATGACCACATTACAACAGATATATAAAGACTTCTAACAGGGTCAGTCTTCAACTTTTATGGTGCTGTTGGCAGGGCAGAAATTGCTTGTTGGCAGGGTAAGGAAACTAATGGGCACTGGATTGCCCTCCCACAAGTTATTGGCCATCTGCCAGGCAATAGTGGAGCCACAATCATCATGAAGTTTGCACAATGTCTCTATCATATGCTTCAGCATCTGGTAGCATATACTAGCAGCACTCAAGTGTTGAGCTGCCACCAACAACTCCCTAGCAAACACTGTCTCTATTGTGGCTGCCCATTCCTGGTTGTGCTCAAGGTTGGCATGTGAGTCAACTGATACTGGCACCACTAAACCATTGCCCAGCCATTGCACCTTGAATAGTGACACTTGCAAGATGGGTCAGGCAGTCCTCTGAGGTTACTAGGAAGAATCAGAAAAGCAGTCACTAATGGATGATTTTGAGACTTTACTAGAACTTGGTGCTATAGTGCCAGGATCCCACTAGCACTGGCATCAATGGTTGAGTCCTCTGGCACTTGCTCAGGGACGGGGTTTTTGCTAGCTTTGCAAGGAGAAAATTAGTGATAATGCCAAAATAACTGAACTCACCATGCACTGCTAGGTCCAGTGATAGGGCCTTCCTCCATCTCATCACCACCTAAATAACTCCTAGCAATTGCTGTGGCATTGTTATTATGCTCCCATATCAGCATTGCTTTGTTGCTAATGCCATCCTCTGCCTCTGCCTCATCCTCATGTATTAAGGGGATAGGTCGAAGTCAAGGAATAATAGGAACTATAGCAATAATCACCAAAGCATAGTACTAAACTGAACTTTTGACTAGTTATGTGATTTGCTAGATGGTCTGTGCACTAATTCTTAGGGGTATAAACAGTCCTAACATTAATGTTGAACTTTGTCAAATTTTCCACCTCCTTTCACTTTATTGGTAGGACTACTGTTGACTTTAACCTTAAGATGTCTGGTGCTGCTACCATCACCAATGGCACAAGCTGGAAGGTCACTGTGCAATTTCACATGGACTAGCTTGACCAGCTGTTGGTGCAGACATGCAACCAGATAGCTCTGCCTCATCCTCATGTATTAAGGGGATAGGTCGAAGTCAAGGAATAATAGGAACTATAGCAATAATCACCAAAGCATAGTACTAAACTGAACTTTTGACTAGTTATGTGATTTGCTAGATGGTCTGTGCACTAATTCTTAGGGGTATAAACAGTCCTAACATTAATGTTGAACTTTGTCAAATTTTCCACCTCCTTTCACTTTATTGGTAGGACTACTGTTGACTTTAACCTTAAGATGTCTGGTGCTGCTACCATCACCAATGGCACAAGCTGGAAGGTCACTGTGCAATTTCACATGGACTAGCTTGACCAGCTGTTGGTGCAGACATGCAACCAGATAGCTAAATAACTTTGCCAGGCACCACTGCCATTGCCCAAGGACAAGATGGAGGGCATGACAGTAAGCCACTTGGGGCATTGCTAAAGTATAGCAACATCATCAAGTGGGTTCATAGCTAGTCACAGGTTTGAACATTGTGCACTTCATGTTCCAAGGGTGTTGGCAGGCAGGAGGAAGGTCAGCTTCAAGGAGATCAACAAGGGCAAGGTTGAGGACAAGGCCAAGGCAAAGTGTGCAAGGGGCCCAGAAAAGAGTAAGAAGGCTAAGCCCTTGGAGTCTGAGATAAATAAGCTGTGTCCTTGCTGCTAATGTACATGTTGCTATCTCATTGCATGATGAAAATGCTGGTGACATTGTTACAAGTCTGGCAGCTTTGCCAATGAAGACCAAAAGCTCAAAAAAGAGGAAGAGAAAGGTGCACAATGAAGGTCCCTTTGTAGCGAGTGTTTCTAGCTTTCCTTTTATAGCACCAGTTATTTGATGTTAGTATCAGATGCTGACCCAAACAATCTTTACCAACATGGAATTACTAGATCTCTTGAAGTACTGCTGGCAGTGGACAGTGTTGGACAAGGGTAGGGGTGTGGGTTGGTTCAAGGTGGGATCAAAGTGGAAGGTAGCAGTCTTGCCAGCAGTGTGACAGGCATTTCTTGACCAGCATAGTGCAGTGAGTATTTGGATTCTGCAGACTAGCACTAGTTGCTGATACTCTTGCTAGTGTGATCAATGCTGGGTTATCAATGATCTAGAATCATGCTGGTATCCCACTGGGGGCCAGCCCTGTTTTTGCTGCAATGCCACAAAGAAGGCTTGCTCAAAAGCATGCAAGACTTTATGCAATTGGGGTGGCAAGGACATCAACAACAAGTATGCCACAGTGGTCCTAGTTCAGTGCACCTGGAAATTTGTGATAGGGCAGTGGGCACTAGCAGCTGTGGGTCTACCAATTGCAATCAAGTGGTCAAGTTTGGATCTGCCAACCTTCCAGGCAGTCAAAGATAGCAACAGGGAAGAGGAGGCAGAGGATGAAGCAAAGGAGGGCAAGAATGAGGCAATGCCACTACTTGAACCTGATTGGCTTTCAAGACACTTCTTGATGCCAGTGTTGTTCCTCAACTCCTGCAAGCATCTGCATAATAACAGGGAGATGGTGGTAGTCAATGAGAGGATATTGGACAAGAAGGTTCTGGAGGAAGAGTGGGATGTGATTGCTGCTTGCACTCATTACAGGGTCTTGAAGTGCACAGTGGAGGTCCTTTGGCATGTGCAGGATGACTGCAATGCTGCCATTGCTTGGCAAGTGGAGCAAGTTCCAGTGAGTCTTTTAAATTTACTGCCAACTGACCTTCTTTTAACAATTCCTAGTGACCTCATGAGTGGACATGCACTGATATGCCTACTTTTCTGGTGATGCAGGATGACCTTGACTGGCTCAATGAGGACCTTGTGGTGCCTGTATTGCTTTTGGACTCTTGCACCTCCTTGGAGCAGAACAGACAAAGGGCAGTAGTAGCAGAGGGATGTTCAAGTGTGAATTTGTAGCAGCTAAGCAAGACCTAGTGGGGGCAAGGATTGAGTATAACATGTTGCAGTGGTTGGCAAAGAAATACCACTGCTTGCAGGATGACTGCAATGTTGCTATTGCTTGGCAGCCAGAGAACAATTTCCAGGAAGAGGACTTTGTGCCCATCAGCCCTGCCAAGTTGCTGTCTAGCAATTTCAGCAATTAGTGGTCTTTATCTAATAGCTTTTGTGCATGGACTAGCCTCCCTAAGGGGTCTCATAGTATAAATTGTAGTGCCCCCTTCAGGGGCAAAATAAAATGTATCATATTGTTGCTTGTGTAACACTTAAGTAGGAAATGTGAACAGGGTCACTAGTGCCTAAGGACTCAGTGCCATCTAACAAGTAGGTTGCTGCTTATTGTTTCACTATCCAGACAGAGTTTCCAACACTAGAATATTGCTAAGTGGATCTGTGAAGTCATCAATTGCTCTTTCTTGATTTCTTGACACTGTCTGTACTAAAAAAAATTTGTTATCATTTCTTGTCACTACATTGACACACAGTGCCAAGCCTTTGCTAAGCTGCCTCAGTGTTTCCCCCAAAGACCTTGAGCGATTCCATGACAGAGTTTAGTGCCCACCACCAAGCTGCTCTTTGTTTTAAAAAAGAACATGTTGCCATGGCTGCAAGCATGATGATCTTGTTATAATGTGCAGTATCAGAATTAAAGTCCCCCCCCACATATTATTCTACAAGTAGGGTTGCTTACCAATTTTTTAACCCTATCTTGAGATCTGACAAGTCTCCTTTCAGATCAGAGACTAATACAGAGTTCTCAGTGTCATAGAGCTGTTGAAAAAGGACCTCAGTGGATGGAGACATAGCGTAGCAGACAGCAATGAGTGAGTGAGTGGTGGCTTGTGAGTGAAAGAGAACTTGAAAGTCAAGAATTTGAAAAATAGGGTCATGTGCCTCTGTTGATTTACATATACCATCCAAAAGCAGTATGGCTGCCAAAGAAGATTGCAGCTTCCAAGAAATTTGATGCTTTGATGAGATTTTGATGGCTGCCAAAGAAGATTGATGCTTTTCAAAGGATCTAATCCTCTATGAAGAATTCTGATGCATTCCCAAGCATCTAAAAAAACCTTAACCAATATAATGTGTTCTCCTTTGATTGTGTTCAACTGGCATAATGCTGTGTTTCTGCTGTTCCTTGATTGTTATTTCTGCAGTTAAAATTGATCTTCATATCACTTTTCATTTAAGTGACTTGTTGCCAATGGTGGTACTGGCTTTGGCCACTCCCCATCTTCTCAGTGGTTTTCTGATGGTGCTGGGCAGATATGTTCCTGAGGGCAGACTTTGTCACAAGCAGTGGCAGCTGGTCATGAGAAATAGCTGGCAGCCAGACCCACTGGCAGTCCACTGACACTAGCAGATTTTAGTGTTGAGTGGGGCTGGTCACTGTTAAATGTAATTGCAATGGACCCAGTAGTAATTAGCAGCTCCAGATACTGGTCAAAGAGCTCTGCTGGATATGTATAATATGGCACAATGTATGGCCTCCAAAGCACCTGTATAATTTGCTACATTGTGGGGATTCCACTATAGTGTAGCAGACTCTGCCAGTAACATAGGATACAATCTAAAGTGTGCTCTGCTGTAATATAGGACACACTACATATGTATGTCTCTATGTGCATTGAGGATTCCATTCATGTACTTCATCAAACCAGGAATAAGGCAGCTATCAACACTCACTGCTAGGTATATTATCAAAAGGCTAAGGAAGAATGGCATGTAGATCATCAACTATAATACTTTGACTTATGCATCCATCAGAATGGAAATCAAGCTCAGGAAAGCAGTGCAAGTCAAAGTCAACACTCATAATGCATCTCAAGTCAACACTTCATCTCATGTACAGAATTGTAGAACACAGATTGTAAAGGAAGGATTGTGAAACACAGCCTGAACTTTCTTTACAGTCTGTGTTCTACAATACTCAATGAAGCTCTAATTCACATGAAAATCTAGGGACAACCCAAGTCATGTAAAATACTGGACAATCAGAGTCAAACAGATTGCAAAGAAACTTAGAAAAGACATTAGAAAACTGTTATTTGACTATCTCAAATCATTATATGGTGAATACATGGCAAGTTGCAATGCTGATGCCATCTTTGACACTGTTGTCCATCTTGAAAGGTACACAAAATGTATGGGTACTTATCAACATGAAATCCTACAGTTATCTGGAGTTGAAGATGAGTGGAAACAATCAGAGGAGGTGTCAAAGGACCTTTCAGCAGTCCTGAGATCTTTGCAGGACTTGAGTCCCTATACTACACTGGAGGGAGAGGACTTGGCAGCAGTGCATAGGTTGAAGGAGTTCTTGTATCAAAGTCTTTTAGCTTGAACTGTTTCTGCCATCTGATACATACCCATCTAGTTCAGTATAATGCTATCCTTACATGTACTGTAAGCAAGGTATTTTGTTAAAAACTTTTATTGAAAATAAAGATATTAACATGGGTACATAGTTGTGCAAAAGCTGACAAAGGTCAATACTATGAACAGATCCCAGGGTTTCCACAAAGATATAGGCAATGAAGGCAGTGGAAGGAGGTAGATGGGCATAATAGACCCAATATCACTGCATGCATGATTGAGAGCTTGACAAGGTGATGTGAATCAGTACAAACTGTACAAAAAAAAGAGAGAAAAGATGCAACTAGAATAGACATGTTCCATACATAGCAATACATCAATGCAAATAGAAGGCAATGCCACTTCTACAGATATGCAAGACAATAAAACTGAAAGAGTGGTGACTTAAGCATAGACAAACTGTACAAAAAAAAGAGAAAAGACACAACTAAAATAGGCATGTTCCATACATGGCAATACATCAACATGAATAGAAAGGTGGTGCTGGTTCCACAGATATGCAACATGAATAAAAAGTGATGTCAGGCAATATTGGTTTGGTTCCACAGATATACAAAATAATAAAACCAAAAAGAGCAATGATTTTAGCACAGACATTACAGTGTTACAAAGAAGTTACAAAGGAGAGAACATACTCAGTAGCAATCCTGACATATACACTCTGCTTGGCCAACATGCTTACATTGGTGAGTTAGTAGTTCTATACAGTCAACCCAATATTCAAATTCTCTCAGAAAAGTCCTGGGGTGTACATGAGTGCCAAGTAGCAAAACATCCATCTACCTACCCCTAGAGTCCCATGCCTGAGTCTCCTGTGGACAAGTTGATGATGGGGCAACAGGATGGAAAGAACAAATGGCCTTTTAAGAGTTCTAATATGTAGACTAGATAGTATTTGGAAATTGGAGATGACAAATCAAGACTGTATAGTTTTTGGGTACATCTGAGTGATGCACTGACTTTTGATTCTGAAGAGGGGATGTTTAGGTAGGGTCAAGTAACAATGGGTAATGCACACAGAATTTGTAGAAGAGAGGTTCAAACTAAGAATATATCCTATTCCTGAATGCCCATCATGTCAAAGCCTGAGAGAATGGCAGCAATGTTTGCAAGAACCCACACTCCACAATCAACACTGTTTGTTTGTCATGGGTGGGTGATGGTGGGTTGAGCAATCCAACCAGAGGGATTCAACAGGAGTGTATTTCCATTTTGGTTGGCCAAAAGAATCAAACAAGAAACCAAAGTCATAATCTCCTAAGCTGATGTTAGTTTGAAGATATATCAAGGCAAGTGGGTTATGGTACCTTCACCTCAGTAGTCCAAGGTTCCCATTGTGCAAAGCTGTCAAAGAGGTGAACTTTCCTAATTGATGGAATAACAGTGCACATGACCCAATGTTCAGTAGTCAGGCAATGAATAGGAAATATCCAGACATCATGCAACCAATCTGAGTTATGACATGTTTGTTGCCAAATTTTGGTATTGCTTGTATAGTATCACATCATAGGAAGATTGTAAGTTGAAAAGATAGCACAATGTTGACTAGCACATGATGTGGTCCTAGTTGACTCAGAGAATTGATGCCTTAGTAAAGCAGAAATCCCATTAATGCACACATCATTGAGTCATCCATTTTGTGAATGTAACATTTCAAGTTCTTGTGGACCAAAAACAATATGGCTATGGAGATGAGGAAAATATTGTGATTGGTTGAGAGGTGCAAAGTCTGCAAATGTCTGGAATGAAAGTTCCTGAACAAGGTTAGCATAACAAGATATGGACAACTAAAAGGAATATTTAATATTGTCATAACAATGGACAACATATTGCAACTTACTGGTAGTTCTAGTTTCCATACCAACAAAAAATCAACACCTGGAGCCACAACATCAGCTTCAGTTGTCTCATTCTCAGTTGTATGTTCCAGGTAGTTGCCAAAGAGGACTTCATCCATGCTGTCAGTGATGGCTTGATTGTTGTCAGTTGCCTGATCCAGGAAATCCATCAGTCTGATTTGGCCTGATATAATCACTGCTGGCACTCAATTGTGTTTCCTTGGGAAAAAATCAAAAGGAAACCTGTTATGCCATTTCCTATGTGGCAATTTCTGATGGAAAAAGTCTTTGAACAAAGGAAATTTGCCTTTTTCTATAGTAAAAAGCTGGCCAAGAAACAGATGACAGGTTTCTTTTGACTCTTTTTCCATTGGAAACATTTTCTGGTCCCAGCAGTGAATCTAATTTGGTTTTGAACTTGATTTGGCCAGCCATATTTTTCAAGATCATTGTCTTGTTCAATGCTCTCAGGAGCATGATCAATTAAATATATTGGCATATTAAGCTATATAATCATGTATACCAAAGTATTGCAAAAGAAACTAAGAGAAATAAGTAAGCAAGCATGAAATACTGAGCTCGATGTGCCCAATGATGGTGAGGAAGGGCGGATATCAGGAAGCCTAGTTGTATGGTCAGATAGCTCACAGCCTTCCGGCTCAATGTAGATATTTCCGCCAACTTTTTGGGTGCTTTGCCCCCGAGGTGCCGTATGTGGACACGGCCCTTGAAGAACTTTTAAATTGCTTTCAATCTTCTTCGTGTGATTCCTTGAATCTCGCGATTCGATCCGTAGTGTGACACAAATTGGCTTCCACCACGTTCTTTATCGTTACATACATACAAAGTTTTAGATACGAGAAGATTGTAGATTACAACGACCACCACAACGAAGCACGCAGTGGTACGGCCGTCCATTACTGTACATACTAATAGCTCGTAAGTTAGCCTGGTATATATGACATCAAACGCACAATACACACATCTCGACAACATACAGCAATAGCTACAGAATACTATACCCGGGGTTCTGTGTTAAGGGATACGTAACAAGGTAAACAACGAGGGAGGCGGGGAATCAGGGTCCGTGTTCAAGGAACAAACACAAGAAGAGAAATAGTAAAAGAGCATCGAAGAAGGCAGCACAACTTCGATCAGTCATGAACCGCGACTGCCACAACATGGTAGTAGGCGAATGATATACAAGGAAACCAAGCCCGCGGAGACAACTTCCTCTTGGTGTGTCTCATTTCCCATTTTCCTTGCCGAGCCTCGACGACCCCGTATTCCCGTTCGGCTGGTACATATACGGATGCGTCGCCACTGACGCCGTCGACTTATTGGCGTCCTGGTTTGGTCGAGCACGGTAGTAACTCGTGCGCTGTTCCTGGGTTGTTTTCGCAGCTGGTATGACAGGCGAAGGTGTGTTGACTGCCACGGTCGGCATGGGCCAAGGCAGGGTCGATGTGGGTTTGGGCGCTGGGCGCTGTTGATTTTGCAGGGCGGGTGAGGCCGCAGGGGTCGATGCGGTCTGGCTGTGGGAGGATGAGGTCGAATCCGGGACAGCGGGCGCGGTGGTAGCCGTAGTTGTAGTAGGTACAACGGTGTTTGTGACCGTAGGAGTAGGCGGGACAGAGGGACTCGCTGCATCACTGGTGCCCTCGTCGCGACGTCGTTTGACACCCCTCGAGGAACTTTCTTTCAGGCCCAATGAAGTTGCTTTGATGAGGATCTGATGCCTGTGAAGGAATTATGTCAATTTCATTCCGTCCTGCAATCACTGAAAAGGGCAAACCTCGTCCGACTGTTTCCCCACTGTGCAACAACGCGATCCCAATCAATTTCTCCGGTTTGCATCCCTGACCTGCTTTCTTCGGCCAACTTCTTTAGTCTCTCGGTTTCTTCATCAGACCATGCGCCCTGGTTCCCTCCAGCACCGGTGCTTGATGTAATGACATTGGCCGTACTAACGGTGATTCCGGTGCTCGTCGATGCCTCCGTTTGCGGTTGAGGTGTCCGCACCGGCTGAGTCTGAGTAACTGGTGATTGGGGTTGCGCAGATGTTGATACCTGAGGTTGTGGTTGTGCATAATAAGTCCCGGGTGTGACGTACGGATACTGATAGTACGGTGTCGTCGGATATTGGCCTGGAGGTACGTACATTGAGTACTGTGGATAAGCAGGTTGTGCACTGGGTAGTGGCATGACAAAGGATGCCGGATTGGATATAACAGCGGAAGTAGTTGGTGTGCTCGCAGTTGCAGCGGAACGTGCTGTTGTCGAGGTCGATGGGACATGTTGCGTCTGCATTGGTTGATAGAGTGTTGGAGCGGTGCTATAGATTGGTGGAGGTGGCGAGGCGACTAATTGTGATGGATTGCTGAGCTTGTGTTCTCAATTAGAAAACGTCATAATTAGTACGCTCAAGCAATTTACCAGGGTGTCACAGATACGTTTTGCTTCGCTGAGCATGACCAATGGGTCAACCTTACTTCCAGGACCCATTTGATAACATTGCGCTATAACCAAGGGCTGGGTTGCTTTCTGCAACGTCTCGTAAGAACACAACATATGTTCGCGAGTTATCAAATGACATACTACAAGCTCTTCTGCAGCTGTGTAGAATTCAGAGCACAAATTCAAAACGCGCCATTGAAACTCGTAGTACAGTTGATTATGTGCATTCACATCAGGGTGTTGAGGCGGCGTTACAGCAGCAGGCGTGGTGTAAAAAGCAGCTTCCGGCTTAGATATCGTCTGACTGATGCGGGGTTTCCTGTTTTTGGAACCTCGCGGACGACCTGGTCGACGCTTTGCTGCCTGCGAATTCATATCTTCTTGTTGCCCTTGTTGTACCGTATGCGCGTCCGTGCTTATAGCGGGTCCAACAAGGAATCAGCCCAAAGTGTCTTCATCAAACGTCCCATATGGAATAAAAGGATATACACACCCAGTTATCTTTAATTGTGGGGAAGGTGGATTGCTTTGGGTATCTGGCTCATGTCGGTTTAGTTGTTCCTCAATGAGACCTTCATCGTCACCATCCTCCTCCTCTTCCTCCTCTTCTTCTTCACGGTGAGTGCTTTGTGTGTTTGTTATCTTTGAATTGAACATTCCAGTAAAGGTAACTTGATGGCCTTGTGGAGGATTCAGCGCATGAGAAAGAGGCTGGTAATGTTGAGGGTTGTCCATGAGACGTAAACAGGGGAAACCAGGATAACAGGGACCTGAATGAAGAAGACTTAGTCTTGTCAAGAATTGAAGGTTACATGGTCATATTTTCCGAACCCGTTCAGTTGGTAAATTGAAATATTGTAACCCTGATAAGGCTTTATTGGTGACGAAATATAATATGCTGAAAACACGTACTTGAGGCCACTCAAACTGGAAACGATAGTTATGCGGCCGCGACCTCCGGAATATATCTTTTATTTTTTTCCAGTGCAGTCAGCAGGTGCTCAGGAAAATTCAAGCAGTGGACAATGATGAACCCTGCTCGTTGGTGGATACGATGGTCAGATGTGTGGGAATTTCCGAAAACACAACACAAGGCGATTGTGTCACACATCTGCATCACATTCGTCACAACAACGGTATCCGTGTGTCACAAACTAACTACTTAAGTATCTTGATACAAAGTCTCTCTTGCGCTGTTACTGGTGCGGGTATGTCTCTATGTATTCGTCGTCATGACGTGACGTGACGTAGCGGCGGCATTATAACTGACATGCTACTCGCTGAACGGTCTACCGAACCGCCTGATCTTGATGAATCTTGGATGAACCAAAAACTCTCAGCTGCATCAGATTTGTTGGACATGTTACGAAAACAATCATTGTGATTCCAAATCGCTTCGAAACTCCCTCTGAGGAATCGCGCTCAATGTCGCTGTTACGTTCATCGCTAAATAATAATGATCATCTATGTCGGCAAGTAGTATTCCTATCCTGTCATGGGTTGACATACAAGCTTGTCAGAAAGCAAGAAAGCAAAGTTATGCTTGAGGGGATATATCCTTGTTCCTCACGACATGCTTTTTTCGACCTGGCGATGTCGAACGATTTGAACGAGCCTCATTCTTTTGGTATCAATTACTGTATACCTTCATTGAAGCTCGTGGGAAATATCTCATACCTCCAGCACCCAAGGCCGACTGAATTGGTTACTTGCATAGCCATTGCAGACACCAAAATTACAACCATCTCTTCCATCAATAGCCTGTTCGGCACGTTGTAATCGCCGCTTGTTCATTATAACTAATGGTCACGAGTCTAGTTCGACACTTATCCTCAGACTAGTTTCCCCATTTTCGGTAGTATCACTTCGCTAAACGAAAGGATCCAGGGAGGCTCGAGCCAGTTGTCTCGCATCCTCGAGGTAAGCCCGCTAACAAGGGCATCTAGGAGGAGAGAGACAGAATCTGTCTCTGCGAGAAAGCGTATGCACTTGCTTTCACCCTCAATTTCAATAGACTCACAGATTAATAACAAGATGTGGGTTAGGTATTGGTTGTGCCGCGAATTTCGGGTATCCTTAGCCGCGAACATCGCGACCTAGAAAGACCTGGTATTCATCTCGAGAAAAGAGGCACTAGTGATGGATTAGAAGTAGTTCACCAGATGCAGTGTTACCCATGCCGGAAGTAAGAACATTGTTGCTAAAGTGATGTATCCCTTGTACTAATCCATGTTTCCGCAAAGTACGGCTCGCTGCTCCATGATACATTTAGAGTCATTCTACCTCGGTCAGATGTTGCAGTCACTCTCTCCTTCTTAATCACCTACTTCATTTTTTTGATTTTGGCTTTCTTCGCGATTCAGACGACAAGCTGGGTAGTTCCAACTACCTGGGGTTCCTTGACTTGCAACTTACTCATGCCCATCTCATCCCAGTCAATATCCTGCATCTGGCTCACACGGACGAGAGAAGAGGCCCTTAGTAATTATCTCTCTTCAAATGGTCAATGAACAACCACTGAGGTTACTCGAGGGTCAGCCCCTGTTGTCCAGTGAGGATGGTTACCATGTTCCAGAGCTCGACTCTATGTGGTTTTGCACTGCTTCATTGGCACCGATTACTCCGATGGCTGGAATCCGGACATGTATGGCAAAGATGTGATGAAGTGCACAGTCACCATCAAATTCATGATAGGTCTATCTCTTTCCTCCGCGCAAGACTTTCCAATATGGACAACTTGACTGCCATTTGAACACTTTGTCGCCACCTGTACTTGATTTTAGATTGTAAACTTTCAAAGGTATTGACTATGTAATAGTATCCCTGATTTGAAGTGTACCATCGCGACAATTATTAGCTGTATGTCAGACAGAGGGAAAAGCTTGAGGAGAATGGTAATAACATCGATAAGATAACTAACTAAACCTGCCTTGACAAATATCCCCTCCTTGATGCGACCACTGAGGCTCATCCTTGTTTTACATGTCATTCTAGGTCGGGTCCACCAGATGGTGGGCTTCCATTTGACGTCTCTGGTCTGATGAACCCGACCCAATGTTTCCTGCTTCTGGTGCTCGATCAGCCAATCCGATGGCCAACGATCCTGTGAACCCTTCGCAGCTGCAGCGTCCACATTCTTTAATACCTGTTACAACTGAGTACTCATGATATGTCCCAGGGTACTTTTCAGAACAATCGAGTCCATCATTCACCATCTGTTCACCATACTTCTCCTAATATCTTTCATTCTTGTCACACTCCCTCTCCACATAGACCTCCTCAACCTCCTCCAGTTGTTCCTTTGACTCCTTCTAATGCTCATCATTTTTCTCATATTTCCCCATCTGAATTCAGAAGAACTTGTTTGATTGCTGCATGGTCGATCAATTTCCGCTTTCTGTATGCCTGAAATGGCAGATGGGTGTTGATGATGCCTCCATTGTAAAATACCTTGGAAAAATATACTTTCAAGCCTGGATAAGTTAGGGACACAATAAAGCAGGCTAACCAGTCTGTGGAGCAGCATAACGAATACCAAGAAATTGCATGGTTCTGATAGTCTCATTTAATATGCCTTTATACTTAGCATAGCCAAGGTCAAGCACTGGTATAGTAGAAGGTACTAGAGCAGCTTTGATGCTCCATGCCAAAATGGATAGCACAGTATAAGTATGAGAAAGAATAGAAACATTGTACTAGATGATGTCTGTAAGGTATTCATGCATGATTTTATAGGTTGAGGTCAGAAACCCAGTGGAGCAGAGCGACTTCCATCTCAAGAGCTTAAGACAAAAAATGATCTGTACAAAGTTTAGATCATGTCCATGACTGTCACTTGATCCTGAGACTGTTGTACGTGTCTGGTGCTACGGTGGCATATGTGATCCCATGTTTCTGATCAAGGACTAGTAAGGTGGGGACAGCTGGGCAGATCGCATTGGGTCGCAGAGGAGCTAAGACATGGGTAATTTTGAGGCAGCTAAAATAAGTACCCAAAATGGAGGCAAGGGAGTAGACCTACATTCACTCACAATTGATTGGGAGCTGAGTGCTGAAGGACATGGTGGTGTGAGTAAAGAAAGCTGAAATGTACATGGTGAAATACATGTTATGTGTTTGGGATTTATCTGATTCTTAAAGCAATGTCAGAGTTGCAGTTAGGCTGTTGACAGACTCAGCTCTAAGACCATTCAAGTCGCTGGGAGAACCATTATTGATGCTTGATGCATATATTCCTTATTTTATCTTGATCAGCTTGACATCTCTCCCTCAGCATCAGTGCATCGGTAGGTGTTGTCCAACAGGACAGAACAGTAACAGTACAGTGATGTCCAGGGCATAAAGATGTTGAGGGCAAAGAGAAAGCAGACAAAACAGCAAAAGAAGGTGCCCACATGTGACAAGCCAAGTACGTGACACTAACCCAGGTCAAACAGAGAATGAAGGAACAAGTACTCAAAACCTGGAGAGCAACATGGCTAAAGATCGCCCCCCACAGGAGGATTTGCACCCGCAAATAAACTACCCCCGAGCACCAAACCATGGAAGCATGTCCACGATATCCCGGGAGAGGTCTTCGTGAGGCTAACCCAATGCTGAACACAACACTCCTTTATATGCTACATTTGTACCCACTGAATCCTCAGGATGTGCATGCGGGGAAAGAGATGCCAAACATGGGAACACATAATCAGAGACTGCCCCAAGTATGAGCACAGGTACATACCGAGAAAAGTAGACAAGGAGCTGGACATGGGGAGTCTGCTAAGTACAAAGGAGGGAATCGAGGGGCCATGGGCAAATTTCTGTCGAAATCCTGAGCTTTTACGAAGAAAGGCTCACCGAGACTGGAGAAGACGCTGAAACCAACGATGGAGGAGGATAAGGACGAAGAAAATGACGAAGAAAACTGGAGAAGGATGGAAGAGAGGACATGGGAAGGTCAGAGGAGGATATGACACGTGGAGAGAGGAGCGAGGAAGGGGAAGGATAGCGCACAAAAGCGTCGGGAGGAGACAAATGGGGTACAATTCACATGTCTGCGCAACAGCGCACGCGCGACGCCTAGCAGACACACGAAAGAAGCCATACTTCAATTTCTTATTTTGTTTTTCTTTTCCTTTCTTTTCTCGCTCATGATCAACACTCTAATCGGCCTGCTACTACACCCTGCCCTACCCTACTTCATCTACGCTAGCGAAACTACCTTGGATCAAACGCTTACGTACCATTCTTATTTTACAACCACCATACCTAGTCCATACAGCTCGTCCCTTAGCCCAGTCTGTGGCTTGCCGGCGTTAAACAGAGATCCATCCGTCCATACCTCAGCATCAGGCGGCTTCCACCCATCCAATGCGGCTTCTTCCCCGTGAACAGGAAAAAGTCTTCTTGAATCAGGTACGCCTCGTGGTGTGCAACCGGCCCAAAGTTGGTCAATCCATACTATCCGGACTAGGTCGGCTTCCTGGCTCAGAAACGTCTTGCGCGAGGATTACGTTTAAACCGCTCAGAATCCATCGCGCTTATTGCGTCGCAGCTTCAAGAGAGGATCCGCGATGGTCTGCATTCGGTTGCAGAACTGATGCAACACGGCAAGACTATTCTCGGAAGGCGTCATGTACTGCCAGGAGTCTCGACACAGATACGTGATATTCAAGTTGAAGGCACGTTCCCCGATGGGTGCGTTACTCTACTTCCTTTCTTTGATATTCTTCTCATTTCGTCTTCCAGCGTGTTTCTCGTCACCGTCCATGACCCGATCTGTACCGAGGACGGAGATCTTGAAGCTGCGCTTTACGGTTCTTTCCTTCCGGCACCTTCTGATGACTTGTTCCCTCCGACCGATCCTCAGGAATACGCAGATGAGAAAGCTCCAGGCGCCATTATTGCGAGAAAGGAAAACGTGATCATCAACAAAGGTAGAGAGCGTATTAAACTTCGAGTTACAAACAACGGTGATCGTCCAATTCAGGCGAGCAAAAATCTGGCATATTTTGTGTTTCTGAGTGTTTCGCCATAGGTGGGCTCACACTATCACTTCATCGAGACGAATGCTGCGCTATCTTTCGATCGAGGACTGGCATACGGAAAACGACTCGACATACCTGCCGGCACTGCAGTGCGATTTGAACCAGGAGATGCCAAGACAGTGACTTTGTGTTCTATCGCTGGTAAAAAAATCATCACTGGAGGTAATAACCTTGCATCTGGGCTCGTAGAATACAATCGGATCGACGAGATTGTGAATAACCTACTCCAGAAAGGCTTCTCTCATATTCCAGAACCGGGGGCCCTTGAAGTGTCAGTTGATACAGAAATCAGTCGAGAAACATACATCTCCATGTTTGGGCCCACTGTCGGAGATCGCGTTCGACTGGGCGATACCGATCTTTGGATAGAGGTCGAATATGACGAGGTACATGTTGAGGTGTTTTGATGAGTTCCGTCCATTAATGCCTTGTCGACAGACCCCCTATGGTGATGAGGTGAAATTTGGCGGAGGTAACCGCGAACTTTGTTGTGCGTGTTTCTAGGCTGAGGTCTCCTCAGGAAAGACCATTCGCGAGGGTATGGGTCAAGCAACGAATCTATCTTCCCTTGAGACCCTTGACTTGGTAATAACAAATGCACTGATTGTCGATTGGTCAGGCATTTACAAGGTAAACCTCCAATATTTGTTTCGGAACGCCCTTTACGTCCTTGCGTTTAGGCGGATATAGGTGTCAAGAATGGAATGATTGCGGGCATAGGAAAAGCTGGTAACCCTGCTATCATGGCCAACGTGCACCCATCACTCGTCATTGGTTCTTCGACTGAAGCCATTGCCGGAGAAAAATTGATCGTTACGGCGGGAGCGATCGACGCGCATGTCCACTACATCTGCCCCCAACAAGTGGAAGAAGCGCTTGCTGCAGGGACCACGACGATGATTGGAGGCGGTACTGGACCAAGTGCCGGAACATGCGCCACCACTTGCACTCCAAGCCCCTTTTATTTGAGACACATGCTTGCTGCAACTGATGCACTACCGGTCAACTTTGGTTTCACTGGAAAGGGAAATGATGCAGGCCCTACATCTCTCGAGGAGATAATTTTGGCTGGTGCAATCGGCCTCAAGCTTCATGAAGATTGGGGTTCTACTCCTGCGACGATTAAGAACGCATTGGATGTAGCCGACAAATACGATGTCCAGGTGCGTTCCTTTCCCGTTGATAGTCCGTCACATAACTTTTTTTAGGTCAACATTCACACTGACACCTTAAACGAGAGTGGATTCGTTGAAAGTAGGCAATGAATAAGCGTACACAGGGTACCGTGCTAAGATACGTCATGGTTCGCAGGTACCATTTCCGCGTTTGGAGGCAGAACTATTCATACGTACCATACAGAAGGAGCTGGTGAGTGCTATCAACGTTTTTGTCGCTGGATATCGAGATTCTATCGTCAAGGGGGTGGCCATGCGCCTGATATCGTTGTTGTATGCGGTCTCAACAATGTTCTTCCTTCATCGACGAATCCAACACGACCTTATGCCCGCAACACTCTTGATGAACATCTCGATGTATGTAGTTACTCCGTCGAGAGTTTTCGACCAATCACCTCTTTTCCAGATGCTAATGGTTTGCCATCATTTGGACCCCAATCTTCCAGAAGACATTGCCTTTGCCGAGTCTCGCATACGAGCCGAGACTGTCGCTGCAGAGGATGTCCTGCAGGATATTGGAGCCATTTCAATGATCAGCTCTGACTCGCAAGCCATGGGACGTGTTGGAGAAGTCGTAAGCCGTACATGGCGCACTGCCAGTAAGATGAGGGAGTACCGTGGTCCGTTAACTTCTCTAGGTGATGAGGAGGGCAAGGACAACGCGCGTGTCAAACGATATATCGCTAAGTATACGATCAACCCGTACGTTTCTCCGAGTCCACAACTGTGTGATTTTCGTTGACTCTGGACTATCAGTGCAATAACACATGGAATGAGTCACCTCGTCGGCCATATCGCTGTTGGAACGCTTGCTGATCTTGTACTGTGGAAGCCAGAGAACTTTGGCTCAAAACCTGAGATGGTTTTGAAGAGTGGTGTCATCGTCGTGGCATCGGTAAGAATCTATTCGCCCCATGTAAGCTCGAAATCCAGATTTTTCTTCATAGATGGGAGATCCGAACGCTTCCATTCCCACTGTCCAGCCTATCTATACAAGGCCAATGTGGGGTTCGAAAGCTGCTTCGGCGGCTTTGAACTCGGTGTCTTTCGTCTCTCAGGCCTCTCTGAACTCTGGAACGATTGCTTCATACAATTTGTCTAAACGCTTCGATGCCGTTCGTGACTGTCGTTCAGTAACAAAGAAGGATATGAAGTGGAACAACGCAACGCCGAAAATGACAGTAGATCCTGAGAACTATGAGGTCCGCGCGGACGGTATACTACAAGACATCCAAGCGGCTGAGAAGCTGCCTCTTACCAGAACTTATAATTTGTTCTAAGCATGAAATACGATTTGGATACATACGACAGTTACTAGTGATGTCTGATGGGTATATGTTGGAAGGTATTGGGCTTGGAGCCTTTGTACAATGGAATTATGTTGTCAATGGTAGGATGTGCATTCTAAAGGAATCGATGAAGCTAGTGACCGCTGGACCGATCGTCTATATCGTCATCGAGCGGTATTTCGTCAAACAACGCTTCTGCAAAGGTATCATCAATGTTTTTGCTCCAGTCGTCGAAGTCGTCAAGGTCATGAATTATAGGACTCTCGAGCGGGTCGTCATCATCTAAAGTTGTCTGATTCTTCCTGTCAACGTTGCCATCCCCCTCATTCTGGCTACACCTGATTTCTCGAGCCTGACGTTGATAATGCAAGAAAACTAAAAGCTTAGTGCAAAGCGAGTCTTCCTTGCAGAAGCGACAGCGAGTCCAAGTCTTCCTAAGCCAATACGCCTTGCCATAGTTCAGACTATTTGATTCCCATTCACACTGACTATCTCAGCAGTATTTGAGGAGGGTTGTCACTAACAAAGGATGAACGCACCTCCTAGAATGGCCAAGGCGACTGTTAAGAGCTCGTTTGAAACGAGGACTTGGCAGGAAGAAAGAGCCGGATGGCACCTGCCCATGTTCATTACATGACAAATGTGTCCAAGCACGAGAGGGAACCTTGTTACGGAGTGGATTGAACATAGACACCATAGTAGGTGCATACTGGTCTCTGCGTTTGTTCTCTGTGAGGATGTCGATAAATGTTGGGCTGAACTTTGGTATAGTGATAGATGCGGCTTGTACATCAGCCATGGGTGAGTATAAATCTAGAGCCATGCATTTCATCTCAGGAATGAAGATTGGTTGAAACTTGGTTGACGTAGAATGGATCTCATGCTTAGAAGTGGACCCAAGGAATGTTTTGAGTTTTTCACACATGGGTTGGGGTGATGTGGGAAGTACCCGCCTGCCTGTAGATCGTGAGCTAGATAA
The DNA here is from genome assembly GCA_020091625.1 of Termitomyces sp. 'cryptogamus'. Taxonomy (NCBI): domain Eukaryota; kingdom Fungi; phylum Basidiomycota; class Agaricomycetes; order Agaricales; family Lyophyllaceae; genus Termitomyces; species Termitomyces sp. 'cryptogamus'. Next base: position 3,786,394 of record JAGYZC010000005.1, read on the forward strand.
ATTGGAAAACACCTTCCGGATGCAAGGTATCCGTCCTATATGATTTGAAAATTTCCGCCGAGACTTGAGATTGATAACGGGACTAGGCCTCGATGACACAGCAAAGATATTATTCGTGTCGGTTAGAACATGAGAAAAGGTCTGGTTGGTGTAATGATAATCACTGAGTTTCTCTAGATGCGAGTGATGACTTCAACTTACGAGGTCCATTTGGTGGTTGAGCATGTGCTAAGTTATTGAAAGCAAAGTTCGGAAGTGTGGCAGTTGGCTTTCGGATGTGGCCAAGCGTTCTATTCGCTATACAGAATACACTTAGGCTCCACTGGAAAACGGGCTGTTTATCCTGCATCAGTGATTGTTTCTGCTCGGAAAACACTGGAACGAGGCATACCAGTATGTATGTAGTCAACAGATTCCGCGGATCCGCTATACCAGTGGCAAGGTAAAAAAAGGAAGAATTGCGCGGTAGAGAAAGGACCTTGAAATAAAAGGAATCCAGGTACCAGTGGCATTGTTGTAATTGGTGACCATGCCGACAACATTGTTTGCTCGACTCAACATGAGACAAAAGTTACTGCGGACGGTGACCCGGAGGCAATTTTATCCAAATGAGGTCACCATACTCATACTTACTAAAGAGCACAGAGCTTAGAAGTAGCAGTGGAAGTGCGTAAGAAAAAGCTTGGCGCAGTGTCACTGCACTTGTATCTTGTCCTTTGTATTATTCTTATTATATGTGGAACTGCCAGTTCGGAAAAAAGAATAAAGACATCCTTGGCATCCTCTGCCGCGGGCGACTAAGGCTCTTTGTCGTCCTCAAAGTTTTTCTAGATTTGAGTAATGATACACTTTGGATGTCGAAATGTGTCCAAAAACTTGAGATCTTGAGGGGAAGTCAACTGGCCAAGTCGGAGTACTCAGTGATACATGCAACTGTTGATTAAGAAAGTAGTGAACTGGTGAAAGGGAGGTACAAAAGCAGGATGTGGACGCAATTCCTGACCACATGCCAATTGCAAACCAAGTTACACTGGCATGAGCGCTCAGTGCTCCAAGACCCAAGTGGGTGCTATTGTCCGGCATACACTCTTGAACCCACTGTCGTTTGTCTACATACTTTGGTACAAAAACTGAAACCTGGGCAAAACGGGCAAAATCTAGTACTCTGCGTCGGCCCTGTACTCTACGACTGACACACCATCCACCACAGTAACCTTAGATGCATATCCATGAAACACTTTCGTCCCTGCTTTCGAAACATTCTGGAATAGTAAATCACCCCACTTTGGATGCCGTTTGTAAAACCTATCTGGCAGATGACCCGCATCCACCAGTTCCCCAATTGCACGGATGACCCACTGCTCACATGCCCAACCTGTATCCTTCCGCAAGGATATTACAGGTGTGTGTCCCTGGTCGACAGTATGAGTGGCAAGAAGTTTGCGAATGGTGTTTAGAGACTCAGGCGATGAGTCTGAGAGGGTAGGTAGGGCCACACAACAGACGAAGTTGGTGTTTGTATCGGAGTCATTGGCTGTGAGCGGCTGGTCTATGATAAGAGGAGAGAGGGTGCCTCGTTTCCATCCATTGCTATTTCCTGTGATATGATAAAGTGGAGTTGGGACGGTTAGCGGTTCGGAGGGCAAGGCAAGAGCCCAATGGTATATGTCCGAACAACTGGTTGTGTAGAGGCAGATATAAAGCTGAGACATGAGGATTAACATGTACTTCAAAGGAAAAAGAATTTAAATGGAAGTAGCTCAAGGGAGCATGGCTAAGTGAACCCCGCTTGCAGCCAAAGTGCCGATTATTACGTAATAACGCCTCCAAAAAAGTGATCAAAAAAAAACAGTGGAACTGAGTCCTTCAAAACCAGTATGTAAGTAGCAATCTGTGTTGCAATCAATACATTTATTTGTATGAGGTTTAACCATGTACATTCATTGGTGTAGGACTCATATTAAGTCTCCGATACAAAAATAAACACATGCCACCAAGAGCTAATACTTTCCGTTGCTCTTGTATGGGACAACTCGAACACCATCCCTGATAGTACCAATATTGCTGCCAGACAGAACCTTATGTACATTCATTGGTGTAAGACTCATATTAAGTCTCCGATACAAAAATAAACACATGCCACCAAGAGCTAATACTTTCCGTTGCTTTTGTACGGGACAACTCGAACACCATCCCTGATGGTACCAATATTGCTGCCAGACAGAACCTTGTGCGCTGTGTTTGACAAGTTTCCAGAGAGTAAATCCCACCACTTTGGATGGGCTTTGTAAAACTGGTCAGGGAGGTAACCAGCATCTACCAGCTCTTGACCAGGCCCTCTTATGGGCAAGCAATGGAGTTGAAGCCTGATCCACTTTATGAGTCAAGAGAATATTGTGCACCACATCCATTGCATATGTATTTGACACTGCAGGAAGAGCAACACAGCAGATGAAAGAGCTGGTGTTCAGCAAACTAACTGAGTTTGAGGTTGCCATGGGACCAGCCATATTGATTGCCAACAATGTTATATGAATGAATGAATGAATTTGTTTATACTGCCAGCAAGCCACAATGCTAGGATAAGAGGCAGGGGTAATGTAGTGGTGGTACTCTACACCAGTAATGTAATGTGATTGTCATTATGGTGGTAATCATGTACTGTAGTGTTGGGTATTGGAACTTCCCTTGCAGAGTTCAAGTGGCATGAATGTTAGGCAAGGTTACATTGCAAAGTACTTTTAGAGAAAACATGGATGTTGAGGTTAGTTTGAATTGTTGGATGTGGGGTTCTGGTGTTCTATGTTCCTCTTGTGTCTTCTTGTATGTAGGGTGTCTTGACCTCTTATGATGTATAGCATCTTGCCTTGCCTCTCTTGCATATAGATTTGTCACTGCAGAAAGAGTGACACAGCAGATGAAAGAGCCAGTGTTCAGCAAACTAACTGAGGTTGAGTTGCTATGGGACCAGCCATTCCAATTGCTGACAATGTGGTGCAGCTCCATACATTGTGCAAAATTGTCCAATGTGAGTGCAAAGATAGTCCAGTGGTAAATTCCAGAATCACTAGTGTGGTATAGAGCAATGTAAAGTTGTGACCATGGTATCTAGGGTATTATCTGTAAAAAAATGTGATCAACACTATTGACTTAAATAATGTACTGGCTAATGTTTGGTGATGGTAATGTCAATTTGCATAAGTGGATTAGATATTGTGTTCCAAATATAAAGGATCTGTCAGGGGACATCTCACTTGTTTCCCCTTCTCCTTCTCCAGTTCTTGTCAGATTTGCTCCATTATAGTTTTCCTTTATTCTCCTTCCTTTTCCCTATCTATTGGTCCTAGTTTCAGCCCTCAGGCTGCACCTGTTCTCTGTCAATAATTCAGACAAGTGTGGCCCCTTTGACACTGCCACTGGCTTATGTAACTGCTGACCAATTGCTGACACATCACTTGTGTCTTTTTTCTCTGTCATACTGTACAGTTGTTTCTCATGCTTCTGAAGCCTCTGAAGCATCACACCTGGCCTAGGGAATCCCCAGACTTGTTCTCTTTGGATTTTCCTTTGCCAGGTGAGTAGTTATCTCAGTAGACACTGTACAGTACTGAATAGACTTTGGATTTCCCTTTGCCATCTGTGTGATTGAGACACAGCCTCCAGAGGTCACCCTTACAGGATCAAAGGTACAAACAAGAAGCAAAGACTGGAAATGTTAGTGACATCCTCACAGAACTGGAGCCTTTTATAGTCTTTCTGTTGGATTATGGCTGCCACATCATAACCAATTTTATGGCTCACAGTAACCACATAATAGTACAGCTACTGTTGCAGCCTTTGCCCTGGAGAACCCTCACACATAATAATGCAATTGCTTGGTTGAGAATTTCTAAACCCATTCTAGATTTTCACATAGAAGTCACCAATGTGTTCACTTTGGCACATGTAGTGGGCCCAGTTCCTCCACCACAGAGATTGAATGACTGGCAGTCACTAGAGCCTCCTCACCTCTCAAGTATGGAGTAGCTGTAATGATTAATAGGAAACTGGACATGCAGTCCAACTGTCATCACAAGGCCTGAAACATGAGGAGTAGATAGCAGACTAGATTCCCAATTATGTGAGCATCCTCATTGTGTTGTGGGGGCAAGGACAAAAAATGATAAGAAAGTGATTGCTCCAGGAAGAATAAAATGGAAGCTCTATCAGGCACCATAGAATAATAGATTCAGACTGATAGAATTCCAAAGTATTGGTGACTCCCCATAATACTATCAAGAAGTGGTGAAAGACTGATTGTGAATAGACATGTGAGTGGTGAAGGAGATAGTGATGTTTTTGTCATCTTATCCTAATCTCTTATCCTAATCTTCACAACAAACCCTTCAATTTAATGATATCAGATCCAGCAAGAATCCTTCACTACTTGTGGAGCATGAAAAACCTGATGCGCACACTTGCCGCATTGTGGCTTGGTTCTAAATCCAGACCTATAAGTACTCTTATTGTCCAAATTAGAAATAATAGTAAAAAAAAGAATAATATGTCTTATTTAATTTCAATATAAAAGCATGTTAAGCCACTGAACTATTAACGAAATGAATTTCAAAAGTAAAGACCATTTCAAATAAATATAATAACAATTCCATCAAACACTTTTCAAATAAAACAAATATCAATACAACATAACATGTGAAATATTTTATATATGTATAATATCTTTGTAATATTATTTTAGTTGTTTTTACTATACAACATATAATTCACTTCTTTGAAATTAATGCTGGACAAGCTTCAGATCCAGCAAGAATCCTTCACTACTTGTGGAGCATGAAAAACCTGATGCGCACACTTGCCGCATTGTGGCTTGGTTCTAAATCCAGACCTATAAGTACTCTTATTGTCCAAATTAGAAATAATAGTAAAAAAAAGAATAATATGTCTTATTTAATTTCAATATAAAAGCATGTTAAGCCACTGAACTATTAACGAAATGAATTTCAAAAGTAAAGACCATTTCAAATAAATATAATAACAATTCCATCAAACACTTTTCAAATAAAACAAATATCAATACAACATAACATGTGAAATATTTTATATATGTATAATATCTTTGTAATATTATTTTAGTTGTTTTTACTATACAACATATAATTCACTTCTTTGAAATTAATGCTGGACAAGCTTAGGAATTGTAGAAAGAGACAATAAACCTAAGTGGCCAAATGTTAAATGCTATATTGATATAAGTACCTGTAGAAAGAGACAATAACTACAGGTAAATGAGTAAGGTAAAGTAGTGAGTATATATTGAAGACTTACACCTCAGGGGCTGAATGGTAAACACTGAGGTGTGACAGATTAACAGAAAGAAAACATACAATAACTGTAGGGAATACTTGATCTGGTGGTAAGCCCACATGTCCTGACCTATATGTACTTTCAGAAGTTTTTATCAAAGTGCTTAGCACTTAGCGCTCAATGTTTGATTGCTTCACTTTTCGACTCCTTTCGTTCTCGATCTCTTGTCCCAAGCTCTGAATAATGGCATCGACTCTCCAAGTCAAAGCCTGGTTTTTGTCAGCGGCTGTCTGGCTTTGGAAAGGTACGGAATCCATCAACTTTCTGTGAATGCCTCTTTGTAAAAACTACACAGTCAGTCTGAGTCATTGGCTGTTCATTAAAGGACCTAGGGGTCCCGGGACGGTTGAAGATGAGATGGCTGCCATCCGGTTTGTTGCGTCCCAAACCTCCATCCCGGTCCCACGCCCATGGTTTTGTTTTCAGTGGGGAGATTCGCACTATGCAGTTATGAGTAGAGTCAAAGGGATACCACTTCCAGACGATTGGTCGAAGCTTCCGTCAAATACTCAGGCCCTTGTCGCGGAGCAGCTTCAAGGATATGTGTCGCAGTTACGAAACATTCTTCCCCCAGCCGATATCAAGACAAGGATTTGTTCTGTGACAGGTGGTCCTGTTACAGACTATCGTCTTTATTTCATGCATGGAACGACAGGGCCATTCCGTGACGAGGCACATATGAACCTCCAACTCCGTTGGCTCCAACCAATCGACGATCCAGAATTTCCTGAAATTGTGCGGTTGGCGCATTCAAAGACACATGCTCGAGTTTTCACACACGGTGATTTGACGCCACGAAACATCATGTTTGATCCAACGAGTGGCAAGATCACGGCAATCGTAGATTGGGAGTGCGCAGGCTGGTTTCCCGAGCACTGGGAATACTGCAAAGCCGTAAACTTTGCTAACGAGCGCCCTATACAGGCGGAATTTAAGGCTTGGATCCCGAAAATCATGCCAAGGTTTGAGCTAGAGGCGAAAGCGGACAGAACGTTGATGTACGAAATGGGCGTATTATTACTGGCTCCAACGGAACAAGCTCCTTGAAACTTGGTGTAGACTATACACCTATGTATGTACAACAATATCATGCTTCATACTATGTGTATGTAAGTGTACTTGATATGGTCAGACGAAATCTAGGCAGTTGATTTGAGGATTTTTGTCATTCTCAGACGCTGTTTACCGTCTTCGCAACACCAGAACTTCTTCCTCGTATCCGTCTACGCGCTACACCTACTCTCATCGGTCAAAAGATCCTCGTTATGTACAATCGAGGACATTGACATCGGTCGGCATATCGACCATAAGAAGAGATTCACAATTTTTAAATCCATTCTGCTTACGGAAAGTCGCCAACGTGTTCACTTCAGAGCGTCTCAATCTACTGTTGCTATGATGCCTGATAGAGCTTTCATTTTTATCACCTGCTGGACCAATCATTTTTCCGTCATTGTTTGTCTCACCCGGTAGCCATCTATCGTGAGCCGTAAAACAGGTTAGGGATACGCAGCCCTAATCTGACGCTCATGAGAGTTGGAAAGACTAGAAAGGATTCCAGCTCAGTGTGAGGATATCACTACCACTCCCCGTCTTTGCTTCTTGTCCGTACTTTAGATCCATTCTCTTTGGGACACAGTCAATATGCAACACACATTGCTACTTGTATACCGGCCTTTCAAGGACCCAGGCAGCCTGCCTATTTCGAGAATGACAGTTGTCCTTGTAGAGCAACTTAACGTTGGCGATTCATACACACGGACAATAGAGTTTCCATAATTAATATCTAGCAGGCTCTTTCGTGTCCGAGTCGTAATTATCAATAGCAGCCTTTGACGAAAAGCTCGATGCTAGGCCACTGCCATTCCGAGACCTCCATCCCCGGCAATACGTAGTATATTCAACCGATACTCAACAACCAAAACCATCTCTTACATGAGCCAAAGGTATGCTCGTTATCTGCTTTGAGGGGCGCGTCGACACAATCTTGACACATGGACGTCATTCTAAGATCAAGAAAGAACGACCTCGGTTGTCCTTGACGGGCTCGGATGCGGTCACAACAGTTGTTCCCCTCTGTGATATTCCCGCATGAGGGACAGTGTATGTAGGAACGTCTGTCAAGAGAAAAACGTCTGCAGTGGCCTTTTTCGACGCGTCCCAATTCGGATCAACAGTGAAGTATATCGCAGAGTCACTTGACTGGAAGTATTCCCTATCGAATTTGTTGGGCGATACGGCTTTATGAGGCATTCTGGGTGTTTTGGGAAGTGCAACGGAGTGCGAAGCCTGCATAGAAGGTGCGCCTAATCTATCTGGGGTCTTTTGTTGGGACTTCTTTCTCAGTTTCATCGGATGGCTGACAGTGCTGGCTTTCTCGAACATCGATCTGTCTGGGTTTTCGCGCATTTTCGTTTCCTTGCCCATTTTTGATGAAGTCTCAGTTAGCTTCGGCCTATTCAAGGGAACGTTGAATGATAATGAAACTGGAGCACACAAGTTCTTACTTGGTCTTCAATAGTCCCCAGCGTTTACCCGTGCCTACTCGAGCCGAGGATTCGAGTGAAGGCTGATTTGGAGTATACTGTTCCGAGGTTACGAGCGGTGGCGTGTTCAAAGGAGAATAAGAAGATGATGGAGAAGATCTCTGCTGCCAAGAAACACCGGCAATAGGTCAATAGTCTAAACTGCAAATGTAGGTGATAATCACCTCAGCCTGACTGTGCCAATTATCCCATAATGATTCCAATCGAGCTGGAGTCATACGTGCCTGCTTCTCAAGATAGGAATTGACAGGGGGCTGTGAAGTAGACGAGGTCGTTTTTGGAGCCATTGATTTGGGTGTGTGATGATAGCGCCTTTGCTTTATAGCGAGAATCAGTGAGGAAACAATCAGATGGATTTCTTGCAAGGCCAAGTTATGTATGGGCCACGGTTCTTCCCATTCATCGGGGATCAAGCAGAGTGCCACTACTAACAATGTACTCTTTCGAAAAACAGTGGCATGACATCAAGATTACATGGCCACCGCGAGACCATACATTGTAGTCGAAGTGATGCGTACTTCTTCGAGACCTTGGCGCTGAAGGTGAGTGACTGATTGATGAAGTCATTCAACGGTATGCCGAAATGTGTCGGAAAATGTCGTTTGAGAGGTTCAAGAATGGTCCGAACGCAAGAGGTTCATAAGCTGCAAGTAACGAAAACTTTCCTTCAACTCAAACACATGATTACCAGATTTAACGCGCCTTCCAAAAAAATCTTTGAAGTCGCCTAAAAATAAAATATTGCATTATCTGAATGCGGGAGTCGCACAATTCACCCTTATCAGAACATAAAGACTTGAGCTCGAGATACGAGATACGACCTACAGACTAGTGTCAATGTCTTAACAGCTTCCTCGAGTTTTTTTATGCACCAGAAAGGTCAAAGCTGCACATGATAATATGTATCCTTCAAATCTTCACAATCCCCCCATTCTGGACTGTCGCATCTAAGCGGGACCATTCACTGGTCATCTTCGGCAGGCAAGCAATCAAGAATCACCAAAAGGCCTGTCTGGGACTTCGGATTCCGACAAGAGGCTCTCCTGTTCTGCTTCCTTGCTCTCAACTTGCCCAGCGCTCGGACGACGTGTCTTTCAGAATACTGTGAAGTAACATCCCGACAGTTACCAATGATAACGAGGATCTTTTGGCTGATGAGTGGGCGCTTGGCATGTGCGTAGGCGAATATGAGGGAGAAATCGCAAGACAAGTGTTGTAAAGACGATTTATTGGGATAGCAAGGGAGCATCTGAGGATTTCAAAGTTCAAGACATCAAAGACATACTTACAAGTGACACATCCATCAATATCTGAAGCGATGACATCTAAGAAGGGTCAAGAGAGCAATCATTGAACTCGCTTGATATCTCTCTTGCGTACGTAACACACATTTCACGAGTCGTCATTGGTACCAATGCATTCCACTCCGAAACGATCCACGGTGAGGACTCGCCTTTAGTAGGCTAGTGCTTCGTCTCTTGGTAGATACACAGTGTTGCGTCTCTAGCCTGAGGCTCTGGACTTCGCGTTGCTGTATTTCACGTGCAACAACCTAGCAAACGTCCAAGCCATATTGCCCAAGATGTTGTCCCTGGTGCATCGACTTAGACTTTTTCTTCCACCTATGAACTGGACTGCTTGATCAGTACGGTTGGGGCATCAGATATTGTGCCTAGTCAACCCGATGACTCTCCATTACACCAATGTGGAGCCGTTCCTTCTGCATATTGTTCCTACGACCGATGACTCTATCTCGCTGACTTGATCAGGCCGAAACATACGATTAGAGAAAGAACCCGATATCTGTTCAAATCCCAACTCCTAGCTGGCGAACTGTAACCATCCAAGGCGGGCCCCCTGCACTCCTAACGGAACTTTATATATATTGTGAAGAGCAAATTTATAGTAGGGTTCGCACCCAAGGCCAGTAAATTACTTTATGAAAAATCGTACATACTACTTGTGTGTAAAGTTTGACGATCGTCCAGAATTATATTGATAAAGAATCAACAGGTTCTACCAATGTCATCTTGACTTTTCCTCTCTGAGTGTTTTTATCTTTCTCGACCTCAATGTTCACCGTGACCTTGTCGAAAACAGAAATGGTAACCTCGCTCGTACCAGGTATCGAGGAGGGCACAGTGATAGTATAGTTGTCTGCATCGAATCGAATCTCGCGCTTGAACATTACCAAGCCTTCAATCCCGAGTCTGATAAGATGGCGTTAGCATCAGGTCTGTAGTAATAGATGAATCGTGTGCTGACTTGGAGACAAATACACCGAGACCATTTCTGAAGACCCTAATCACGAAGGCTTCCTCTCTAACCTGAGCCTTTTCTTTCTCATTTCTGTTTTTCAAAGCAAGTCCAACATAAAACTCAACACTTGCGCGGCCAGCCATCTGTGCCATTCGATGGCGTCTGTTAACGACGTCCAAAACTCGTTCAACATGCGATTTTGAGTGCAGTGACGCATGAAGAGGTGCATAGCCGATGGCGGCTGCAAGTTGTCGGTGGGCAAGCACATCTGGCATTTTCAAGTCAAGAACGGTTTTTTTGGCAAGTGTTCATCAAGTGGACTACTCACCAGCATAACGCCTGATGGGGCTCGTGAAGTGTGTGTAAATAGGGCTAGCAAGGCCGTAGTGACCAAATGTTTCGCGGCCGACACTCCCAGAACAAAAATATTCTGCAGAGAGCATGCATCTTGTTGCCATAATACGGACCAAAGTATTGAACGCAGGCTCCTTAGGATCCTATAGACGACATACATTCAGAAATCAGGAAAAAAAAACTGAAGAAATGCGCACTATACACTTGTCCAATGACGCTGCAAGAGCCCCAGAGCTGGAAACATCCAATGTCATCCCTTTGCGTTTGGTCAAAATATCCTGAAGCTTCTCAAAATTCGTCCGAGGAGGTGGTAGATGCCGTCTATTAAGGGTGGAATCAGTAGACGTTGATATAGATTGTATGAAAGGAGATACCTCAATACAGCCGTCTGTGGGAACGTCTCCTGGATTTTCTTCGCGACGCTGATGTTTGCAAGTAACATAAATTCTTCAACCAAACTGTTTGTCTCCCTCATCTCCTTCTGCTCAACATCGATGGGATCCGACGATTCAGAGCTGTCCAAGTGGATTTTGACTTCCGGAGATGCGAGATTGAGAGCACCAGCAGCCATACGACCAGCCTTGAGTTTTTGTGCAAGCTTGTTCAGAAGCCTAATGCCCTCTGTCAATTCGTCCCGTAGATTTCTGGTTGAAAGAGTCAGCTGGCGATGTCGAACAGCGTGTTGAAGACGTACGGATCATCCTTCCTGAGTTGCGCCTCCTCGTAGGTGAACGCAGCTTTTGAAGCAATGACAGATTTAGTAAAGCGGACATTAACAATCTCGGCATCAGGAGTCATTTCCTAGGGTAGCTCTGCGTAAGGCCTCAGTAAATCAATAAGGAAGCGACATACCCAGATGCAAGAAAACGCCAAACGTTCAACATACGGTCTCAGTGAGCATAGGTTGGTCCCGAGAAGACTTGGAAGCATGTCAATACGCTTGTCGACCAGGTACACAGTAGTCCCTCGTGACGCGGCTTCGCTATCCATAGGATTATCTGGATGCACGAAGTGCGAAACATCCGCGATATCTAACAATTCTTATAAGGTATGAAAGCTTGGACGTGGGACACGACGTACGGACACCCGCTTCGATGTTGCCGTTCGGCAAATGTCTAGCGTGAAGTGCATCGTCAATATCTTGGCAGCCTGGTTCAAAAGCATGATTCAGCCAATCTAGGCTCTGGGCGAATGTTTACGCACCAGGAGGATCAATACTGCAAATGACAAGATCCCTCAAATCTTCACGATCCCTCCATTCTGATCTGATGTCGCTTTTAGGCGGGACGACCCACTGATCACCCTCAACAGGCAAGCAATCAAGGATCGCTTTCCCAAAAGGTCTATAGGGGACTTCAAATTCCAACAAAAGACTCTCCTGTTCCGCCTCCTTACTCTCAACCTTGCCAAGCGCTCGTACGAAATGTCCTTCAGGATACCGCGAAGTAACATCCCAACGATCGATTGTAACGAGGATCTTTTGGCCGATGAGAGTGGGTGCTTGACGTGTGCGTAGGCGGATACGAGGAAGAAGTCGCGAGACGGGCGTTGCGAAGACGGTTTGTTGGGATAGTGAGGTAGCGTTTGAGGATGTCAAGGATGTACTGTCTATGTGGCACACGTAACTGCACGAATCGGATTATTAATGGTGACATGTAAGAAAGGAGAAAGCAGTCATACGCTCGCCAGTTCCGCTTAATGATGCCCACGATACGTCCTGTTGGTTGTTTTTCAGAAGTACGTTTAACATCTGCAACCTGATTTTCGCGTCGAGAAAAGTGATCCTTCTCGTCATTTCCCTCGTCTCCCGAATTTTCAGCATCATCGTTTTTCAATGTTGCTGTAAGAATTTGTGGATGATTCAGGAGGAAAGAGTCAGGCTAGCTTACAGTCTTGATCGATGACTTCGTCTGCAGAAGCTTTCCACTCGGATTCGGAGAACACTTCAACCACCACAATGTCACCATTGACTGCCCGGTTCATGTTTTCACGGCCAATCAAAAGCACGGGCTTTGTGAGCGCGGGCACCGAGACACTCCCCTTCGAGATTCTATCAATGTATGCGGATAAGATGATAGAATTCACATACCTCAAGATAATTATACTGGTTGGCGGCGAAATGTCCTTGGTGAAGTCCACCTGCCTTGACCCCAGCGAGCAAAGTCGGCGTCGGTAAGTACTGCTCATGTTATTAACCTCATGGAAAACGAGTGAACCACATTATCTTACATCAGGATAGAGTGATTGACGGCCAGCAGCCCCTGCCTTCGTGGGTTCGATATCATTGGAGCCGTCGGCCGCAAGGAGGTCTAGTAGTTGATTTGGCTCTTTCATACCCTCCACATATTTGCGTACTAGAGACACATTAAATAATGTCAACTATTAAGAATGCATAGTTCGACTTGCCTGATATGCAAGAAATACCCGCCTTCTCTCCCTTCCGCCGATTGTCCACATCCTCTGTCATTAAGACCACGGTTGGTATCTTTGGTGGAGCCTGACCACGTATGATGGGCCAGGTCAGGCGGATGTGTTCGTTGTACCAAGCCGCTGCCTTTCGAATGCCTCCGGAGAGAATGAGATTGGCAGAGACGTGAGAAATATCTATCACCTCTGTCATTTCGATCATTTGGAGTCTCTCCTTCTTCCCGTATGATAGCCGTTTCTCTTGTCCTCAGTGAGAGAGAGCTTCGACCAGAGTGGAGAGTACATACGAGCGATATTCGTTATAGAACACCCATATCCGTTTATCTTCCATTTTTGTGAGAGCATTGAGGCGATTGTATAAGGGGAGCGAACGGTGCCGTACTTCTTCTATGACAGTCTGTAGCAGGATCATCGGTGGCGTGAAGAGATTGGACTCGACCAGATCCATCTAAGTTCATAGACATATTCAGCGGACATTACTGATGACGATATGAATACGTCAGACCTGTGAGAGAAAGACATTGGTATCAGGAAGGATGAAATGCCCATGGGGATACAACTGATGACTGTGGCCAGTCTTCGGCAATGGAACGTTCGATTCACCACACGCAGTGCATCCCTGGACTCCACAAACGACGTCGTCCCGCAGATACCTTTCGCGTAAGACTGATAGATCCTGGGTCAGTTTATAAAATGTAGGCAAAGGGCTAGATACCTTTGATGACCTTGCCTCGTGCAGTCTTTTTGAAGAACTTGCGTTGGGTTACTACAGCTTCCGATCGCGGACGCTTGCGTATCGTAATTTCCACCATCTTGGCGATGTTTTCTCAAGATAACAGGATCTGTCCGGAGAAAACGTACTGCAGACAACTCAATGCGATGTCCCAAACCAAAAGAACGGGGTCGAGAACGCGAAAAGTACTGAGGTTTTAGGAAGTTGAGTGCCGTGGGAAAGGCACGTGAATTTATTTAAATAGAGTTGAAGATGGACGATCCTCAATGATCATGACCACTCCAGGCTCCAGAGCTCGAGCACACTCCAGATTCAAGTATTTTCAATATACACTCTCCATACCATGACAATCGCTTTCGAATCATTTACTCAGCTCCTTGTCCCTTCAAATTCAATTGATTATCTTACTTGAATTGATTGCTTCCGCTTTCCCGACATTTCATTGATTATCCAGGACTAAGTTTCTCGAGTTCCCTACCCGACTTCGAATGTCATTGGAGATATCCCTCTGAGCCCAAAAAAATGTAAAGGAGACTTCGAATTACGTACAAAGGAAATGTGCCAAGTCAATACTGCCTTATGTAAAAAATATTTATATCCTTCAGATATGATCATCCTCTGCATCGAACGAACACTAGCTTGAAGTACGAATGGGTCGTGAAGACCTTTGGCTCGATAGCCTGCTCGGAGAGGAAGCAGATATCTCGGAGCAGAGCCCATATCTCGGCATAATCAGTACCCCAGCGAGTTCCTCAACAGTCTCGACCAACGGCAGTATTACGACGCCAATCCCTACTCGACCGTCCTTACAGGAAGCATTCAATGTTCCACATATACAGCCCAGACTTTCTCAGAAGAAAAGCCTCGGACACCTCGCGTCACTAACATCGCCCGTTCTGCCACGGTTCACGAGGCCAACACCCCTCGTGCGCTCTCAAACGCTCCCGAGGGTGATCCAGATAGAGCACAAACCCCGACGGCGGCAGGCGGAACTTGATCAACTCGCTCTTGCTCCAGAAATGGCCGAGAAAATCCGACGGTGGATCATTGGCATTGCAATTGGTGTGTATGCGAGACTTATTTAGAATAGGTGATTGTCTTAAGTTCTGTTACAGTCAACTTCGACGTAGACGATGGCCCGGTCATTGATGGAATATACCCATCCTCTATTCTGATGCCTGCTGAGGCGGAAAATCTGTGAGTCGTGTATCTCAAGGAGTACGATTGAACTGACAGTATTATAAGGGCATTTTCCTCGTTTCCTGACTCACTACAGTTCGAGCAAGGATCTCAAAGTCACTCATTCCGCATCCGTGAACAACTTTGTCCAATCAGCGCTGAAAAGAAACAGTCAACAAAGGATGGATTCATCTATGGTTTTTCGTACTTTACTCAGAAGAAGGACCCCAATTCGAAGCGCGGTTATGAACAAGCGAGTCTTTCATGAATCTCCTCGTGGTAGCTTTCGTTGACCTATATTCAGCGCTCCGTCGTGATTCTTACGCAGCATCAGTATCCAGCTTTCTTCTCGCTGCTCATGTCAATATTCGGGCCTTTATTCAAACAACATGGAATACCTATACTAGAAACTGCCTGCCAAAATATAGCAACATGGTATGACGTAACATGTATAGGAAGGATTGTACTGATTGACTACAAAGTAAAGGCGCGACCCCATTCCAGGAGAGACTCTGGAGCTCGGTTTTCTCGGCTCTGTCATTCGCCTTATCCTTCCGCTCAATATCAATGAACAACAGTTCATACCAGGTACATCTGCAGCTAAGAATTACGACCCTAGGGAACAAGTGAGCAAAGACAATTTTTCCGATAGACACCTCGCTAATTTGACCAGATTGCGGCTTCTTCGTCACCAATGATTCCTTCTCCCCTTTTGCTATTTGAAGAGGCAGTGACGCAGCTTTGGTCGATATGGGAATGTCTCGTACTGTGCGAGCCTCTTCTCGTTTTTGGAACATCGCCAGCACAGACAAGTCAGGCTGTTTGGTGGCTACGAGACCTCATGCGACCGGTAAGAAGGCACCAAATTATCGACAAAGCAAGGTTAATCTATCCATAGATACCCTTTGCTGGAGACTTTCGTCCTTATTTTACTATGCAAGATGGAGACCAGTCTATGCTGGTCAACCGCCTTCCTCCAAAACCTGGCATACTTCTCGGCGTCACGAATCCTTTTTTCGAAAAATCTTGTGCTCATTGGCCTCATATTCTCAGCCTCGGTCGTCGTAGAAATAGGACGCCGACCACCCAGCCATCAGCTGCTGGTGGACCTGCTGGCCCCATGCCAGGTTGGAAATCCAAGACCCATAAACGTTATATCTCCAAAGATCGCACCCTGCTTAAACAACTAGAAAGCGCTTTGCATGGTGATGCAAAACAGAGTACGTCAAGGTTATCTGGAGCACACTCAACTACGACTGACGCAAAACATTCAGAACTGCTGGCTTCTCTTGCACTGCGTCAGCATTTCCACTCTCGTACGACAGAACTCATCACGCCCCTGGCAAGATACCTCAATACTTTGATACCCACACCTATCGAGGTCGCGCGGACCTCGACCCATAGCCCTCTCCGCCTCAAGCCCTTTAATAATGTTAACTTTTTCGCCTCACTGAGGGCTCATGGGAGCACACTCCCGTTTCGTTCAACGAGTAGGCGGACCGAGTTTTACGAGCGTTTACTGAAGACGCCAGGATTTGGGTTATGGCTTGCGCAGCAAGAGCAAATTGTAGAAGGAGTTTTGAAGGAGAAACAAACTGTAGAGTAGACAGCACTTTCATACGCTAATTGTCATTGAATTATCACGCACGGGCCACTAGTAAACAACCATCAACATGTTCTAAAAATCGACGAGGAGAGGTACCTCGAGTTCGTACCGCAACCGTCTCATCACACACCGTTCCCCATTTCTTCACTTATTGTGTCTGCGTCCTGTGTATCTTGTTTCCAAAGATTGTACGAACTTCTATCTGTATCAATAACGCATGTAAGATTCTTTTCCTGTTATCGGCTAACTCTGTAGAACGCCAATCTTGTGTATGCATTCCACCATTGTCCCATTTGTTGCTTTCCTATCTGTTGTTATTGTCACGTCGATACTCAAGCGTGTCCTGTGATTCTTAACCTACAGAACAAAAGACTTTTGGAAGTTTTCGACCATTGCCACATCTTTAACCTATTGAGTCGATCGACGCTACAATATGCCCAAAGAAGATTATGATTTGTACGCGGAGGATAATTATCGGAGGGCGTCTCATTCGCAAGAGGAGGTTGGTGTCATTATCAAACTATAATACGTGTCTATTGGTTGATTTATAACGTAGAGCGGGCGCCCACCGCGCAGGGATGATATGGTGGAGACAATGGTCTCCAAAGTTGAGCCTGTCACTGGCGACAAGCGCCCCAGAGAAGATGATCATGAGCGTATAGCTTCACCAGCTTCGCGCCAAGCCGCTGTGAACAACCAGCAAGCCTCCCCTCATATGGGGGGAAATCAAATGTCAAACCAGCTGAGTAACGGTGGTTACATGCAAATGGGACAGCCCATGGGAGGGATGCAGATGATGAACAGTGGAGGAGGTGGTATTCCTGGGTATGATGCTTTGTATATCGGCGACTTGCAATGGGTCCGTTTGTCTTGTCGTTTAGCCCTTTGTCATTATGAATTGTCTCACATCTGTTTCTTTGTTTTCTTTCGCCGCACAGTGGACGACTGATGAGGATTTGCGCCGTGTCGCTGCAAGTCTCCGGATCGACATTGCCCTGAAGGACATTACGTTCTCTGAGCACAAAGTAAACGGCAAGAGCAAGGGGTGAGTCAGTAGAAAGTAGGTAGACCCATGTATGTTGACAGGCAATTCTTGGTAGGATTGCTTATATCGAAGTTCACGACCCCGACGGCGCTCAGATTTTAAAACAGTGGTTTGATAACAAGTGAGTACACTTTACCTCTGTTTTCAGGATTCGCGTCCCCTGATCGACACTTTCCAGCGACTTCCAGAATCGGCGAGCGACAGCAACCTTGACTAATTCAGCTCAAGGCAATCCGTTCCGCACTCTGCCGAAAGGCACGTTGTTCCCCACACACACGCTTTACTTTATTTGACTTCTCATCAGAACCGCCTTCACGCAATGCGCAGAATCAGACCCCATCGTCAATACCGACGGTAGGGACCGGAATGGGTCGCGGGAGTCAGGGCTTCCGTGGGAATAGTACGGGTATGGGTATGATGAATCGTGGAGGCATGATGGGTGGGGGTATGATGCGAGGGAACATGATGGGCGGCGGGATGGGTATGATGGGTGGCGGGTTCATGGGCAACGGTGGTTACGGTGGTAACAACTTTGGTGGCGGGCGGGGTGGTATGGTGCCCCAAGGTCCGCGTGGTGGTATGATGAATGGTGGTCGAGGGGGTATGATGAGTAGTATGGGCACGAACTTCTAGGCTTTAGTCTACTCGCTGTATGATGTTTTGCTTGCTGGCTTTGGATTTGACTAGGACTACTTACGACTCCGCCCGTTCAGGCCAATGAGTTTCGAAATTTGGTCATTTCAATGCCGTATTTACGCCATTTGATGAGGGCGGGTACAAACGCTTACGACCTGATAACGATGCACTCCCGATGTCATCTGTGTTTTTCCCTTTCACCTTTACCGTACTATCCCTGCATTTAAAAGGTCTTTACGCTCGTCGCTTCGGTGTGTCATGCAGCTGTCAGACTCTACATGTCTCTGCTTCCAATACTGTGAGGCGGTCCTTCTTCGCCTATCCCCCCTGCTCACTTCGCTCTTGGTATCCTCACCTCCAACCATACATCTGATCATCGTCCAGTGTCGGCTTTTCTGCGAGTGTCTAGGGGTCGCCCATCTTACTTAATAAAGAAATGGATGCTCCCGATTCATCCAGAAATTTAATCATTTCCCCTTGTTCCTTCATTCGTCTCCCGTAAGATATTCCTTGAATGCTTTATCACTGCATCGGTACTTTCTGACTCAATGATCTCAGGTTTGGCATCATGGACAGCAGTTTTGGATGACAAATCTGGCGTAAAATGGTAACTTACCGTTGGTTTTCTGAAAAGTTCTCTTGATGTCGATCTGGTTTGATGATTTATTTGTCCGCCCTATGCATGATGGCGCTCTAGTACATTGTCTCGTTACTTTCTCCAATGATGCCTCTTTTGTTCGACGGTTCCCTGTGTGATCGCTGCGCCTCACTCGCACTTCAAGTTTCGTTTTTTTTTAATCACATCATTCCGGGATTTTCACTAGTGAATTGGCGATCAATTTGTCCTATTCGGACCTGGCAATAGAGGGGAACATATAGAGATTCAATCAAGGATGATGTACTCACGTTCGTGGTGTATGAGATCTTTGATCACGCCTCGGCTGGCGTACTTAAAATTATACAAGCCACTGACATCCTCTTCTTTCTTTTATCATCACGACCCACCTAGGCTGGCGAAATTTCAGATAAAGACGCTGTCCGAGGCCGGTAATATACTACTACAGATTGAAGGCTAATCCTTATTAGTACGACCGCTTGATTACGTTCGGTCAGCGCTCCCACTTGTAAGTGTTTACCCGTTTATTTCATTCCTGGGTAACCTCATTGTGGTTATTGTGCAAAACGTGAGCCTCGTTCCTATGTTTTTTCTTTTGTGTGTCCCACCAATTTCTACTGGTCGAAGTTGGCCAATGTTTGCTAGCATCACAAATTGCATATTTCAACATGTTCATCCCCTTAGTTGCCATCGGTTCAATTTATCTCGACAGTTACTGTTGGTGTTCTATTAAGTACTTATCAGCAGTACACGGATCTCATGTCCCTTCCTATCAATTGATATATAGTCCAGTTCTCTTGGCGTTCACATACTCAGCACCGGTATGATCCTGGCTGGCATCGTATGCTTATGTTTTCCTTTCTTTTTTGTAATTTGTGATTCCAGAGCAGGTACTGAAATTGGCTTGGATATGTAGACCCTTTTTGGATAGAAAGTAGGCACAGGAAGTCGCAGCCTATCATACTGGGCTTTCAGAGGTCAGTGATCGCGTTTGTACATCTGTTCAGACACGCCAAATTATACTATTCTCAACTTCCACAGGTCTATTTGTGTATTCCTGTTCATACCCTCTGCGGACCGTTTCCGATGACTGGACCGCTTCTGATGACTGGACCGTCGAATATAGATCTTGTTACGGGCTGCCCAATTCATGTGGTACAGTTTGGTACAGTTTGAAAGTGGTACAATTTGAGCATGATTCCAAGTCCGCTGTTGGCTGAGTATGGCCGCCAGGAACCATCCTCGACATCAGGTACACTCGGCCGAGCTGGCGGGTGCAGGCCTCAACTGTGCTCAGTGCTGAATTGCTGAAGTCCAAACAATGTGTTGTGCTACCTTCATCATTGTTGATATCAACTATCCTTATAATCTACATTCTTTCCACATTTCCCTATTCAATGGATTGTAGGTTTACAGAGGTAACAATTGTAGTCTTGATCAATGTTGCCATAGATAAGATCATCTGGGTTATCCGAGTTGGAGATAGAGAGTGGCTGCCTTAGAGATAGATTTTGTAGCTGGATTGAAGCAATGAGAAGGAGCTCATGAGGGAGAAGCTCAGAATTCAGTAAGTCTGACAAGAAAAACAAGTTGTTACTAATCATTCAGTCAGCAACAGGCCATCATAATTAGTCTCAACTGGACGGCAATGGTTCCCATTTGTGGAAGGCTCTGCTCAATGACTGAAATGGTTCCTGGCAGTATACTTGGCCAACAGCGGACTTTGAATCATGCTCAAACTGTACCAAACTGTACTACATGAATTGAGCAGTCCTTTAGTGCTTGGGGAGTGCTGTTCATCTATGGCTCCATTGTATTTGGCCTCACCATGTTCAAAACATGAAAGAACAATTTGTTCTCAATCAGGCCCAGAACTAGATCATATATCTTATCATGGTGAGCTTGCTAATGGCAGTGATCTTTTGTCTACAAGCAATTCTAAGATGTAATAGATTCTGTGTAAGTGATCTAGATCAAGAATGCCCAGGCTAATGGTGAACATTGTATCTTGTGTCATGGCACTCATCAACCTATCAAGCATATTGACATTATATACTTCCTTTGTAAGGGGATGAGTGTTCTGTGGATGTACCCAACAGAAGGCAGGCAGTTACAAGCAATGAGCAAGAGTCAAAGGGGCACAAGGCAGCTAAGAGTTGGGCAAGGGGCAAGTGCAGCAAGCCAAGTGTGATGCTAAGCAGTAATTACTAACAATATGTCAAAAGGAGAAATAGAGTCTGATGACTATGAAGGGCTAACTAATACTGACTGGAGGGTGCAGGGGCTTGGCAGCTGGTCAATCAGATATGCTAGAGATGATGCTATACCTATGACCAAGGCTGGATAGAGTGAGAGTTACCCATTGGAGTTACCCAAAGGGGTCATCCCCTTACATCATTGTTCTAATGATGATATCCTTAGTTTTGTGGTGTATGTACATTGTTTCAATATGAAACAATGCATACTCCCCAACAACACTCATATATCTTGCAGCCATTCATGAGAGGAGGATCATCCATGTTCATGAGTTGGTTTGTGACATTTCCAGCTCTCTGTATCCTCATTTAGCTGATATTTTTCAGTATAGTATATCCATAACAATGACATTGCACTTTATGCTCAGCCTCCACAAAATGCCAAGGACAGGATCTATTCAACCACAACAAACATTGCCAGCACTCACATTGAATATCTGTTGCCTCCTGTGGGGATAGCACTCAATACAATTGTGACTGGCAATATGTATCATAGTATCATCCTGCCTGTTCAAAGTTTCAGATTCAATCAGGATGACACTATTGGAAACCTTGCTGCATTGTTGCCACCCCCCAACCCTCGACACTCACTGCTGTATCATCATTGTGTATATTCAATGCATCCAATCTCCACTCAAAGTGCATCTTCCATCTGTATGTATTCACCAGACTGCTGCCATCTCATTGAAATTTTTTTATTTGTACACTTTCAATGTAGATTCCTTGCTATGTGGAATCAGACCATCTTGGTGTGAGTTGTTCATGGTTGTTAACAATCTTGACATACTCATGATCATAGATTGACCATGGTCCTTGTAATCACTGATCACATGAAAAATGTGTACTGTTTACATAAATACTTTTTTCTGACTATGACTCTCATTCAGGCTTCAGGTCTGGAAACATATCAATTAGTTGAGTATCCAATGTGTACAACCCTCACTTTACTTCATAGTACCATCCCAGGGTCCATACTAATTCTCTCCTCTCTGATTTGAATCTGTAAAGGGATCACACAATTGATCAAGGATACTATGTGATGTATAAAAAAATTTCCCCAGTTTCACATTACTGGACTTATATAACATGATTGTTGGATCCAAGCCTATTGGAGTTCATTGACACTATAATATAATTCCTTGACAATGCTTAGCAAATTGTTGCTTCTCTCTTCCTGCTATCTATCATGGTTCACCTACCATCTGGGCTAGTGAGATGCTAGACAATGATGTATGGGACATGTAAGCTGCCCTCATTCAAGGCTAACTTGAACCTTATCTTTATGAACTTTATGTACACCTTGAACTAGATACCTTTGGAATGTTCTGTTCTTTTCCACAATTTGTGTGTTATCCATAAAATTTTGTCACAGCAGTTGTGACCTGATCTCCACTCAGTTTTCTTTTTTTATGACCACTTGATCACATTTGGTCAGTATCTCCCTCATAAGAAGGTTGCCCTGTTTTCATCTCTTTGTTGCCTTGATTAGGCAGTGAGGTCAACTATCTTTGGTTATGCCTGAAGACTCAAAGCACCTATTGGTTCTTCTTCAACTGTTATATCTCATTCCTTAGCCTCCTTGTTGTGACTGTGTTTTGGCAAATGAACCTTTTCACAGATGTGCACCTCCTACCTATGTTTTTAACCAATTCTACTCTACTGATAGAGGTTGGATGAGTCCTGCCATTGTCACAGATAATATGTTTTAATACATTCCTCCACTTAGTTGCTTTTATTTTGGTCTATTTAGACAGTTACTGCTAGTATTTCATCAAGTGCTTGTCTGCAGTATAGACTCTTGTTCACTGCCTATTGTTCAATATATGATATCACAAACAGTCCTCATTACCTTACAGATCTTTGCACTCTAAAATTGTTCCTTTCACATTCTGGCATGTTTGGCTAGCAGTGGCATGGTAGGGGCTACCATCACATGTGTATGTGGTCACTCTACTTATCAATACAGAGCTTGTGCCAGCTAACATTGCTTTGGATAAGTGGTCTCTCTTTGGACAGAAAAATGTTCTAGCCACAGAATTCATGGGATGTTGTATTGGGCTTTCAAGTATCATGTATGTTCACTATTATACATGCAACATTTACTATTTGCAAGCTCCACAGGTCTATCTGTGCATTCCTGCAGGCTGCACATATCTCCAGCATTATTTTCAATGATTGCTGAGTACAGACATTGCTAGTGCCTGGGAAGCATTGTTTGTCTATGACTTCATTTTATTCAGCCTCACAATACTCAAAAGATAGCATAACTGAGATGAATTAATTCTCAATCAGGCCCAAAATTTGATCATATACTGCTCATTATGTCAGCAATTTTTGTATAAGGCCCACTATATCTGACTCCAATCATGAGGCACAATTTACTTTGTGTAAGTGGTTCCAGGTTTAGATGCCCAAGTAAATATTGAATTTTTAATCTACACAGTGTCATGGACACTTGCCAATTTGGCAAATATTTTGACATTCTATGTATGTTTCAGACTTATTCATGTATCTCTTGTTGATGGTATCCTCAGTTTTGTGGTGTATGTCCATCACTCTGATCTCAGATGTTCAGCCATATAACAAGTGATTTCCTAACTATACTGATATATGTATCCTTCTCAGCTGTTCATGGAAGGGGTATTATCCACATTGGCAAGCAGGTTCACTGTTCATCAAATCTCCAGCTCTGTAATCTCATTTAAGGTTCTTTGGCATATCCATCACAATGATATCACACCTCATGCTCAACCTTCATGAAAATGCCAAGCTGGAATATATGCCACATGGACAATGTCATCAGGACTGACATGGAATATCCTTTGTCCTCTGCAGAGATTGAACTAGATACTATCTGGACTGGCAATGTGTATCATAGCAACACTTGAGCTATCCATAGTCTCAGACTCAATGAGGGAAACTCTTTAGAATCTGGATAGTATTGAATGATGACTTGACAAGGGCATATCCAATTTACACTGAAATAGTATTTTCTGCTGCATACATCCATTAAAATCATTATATTACAGACTGCTGACTCTAACTTTTCATTCAAATGAAGCACCACATCTTACCACATCTCATGATTTTTGCTTGTTCAACTGATCTGTTCAAGTCAGATCTGGTCATGGGGAGTGCAACTTTGGTCATGATTTCTCACCTTGCTCTGTACTTACATATGAGCTACAAATCATGCCTTTGGCATGGCTCTATATCTCTTGTAAAGACCCAGTCCCAACCCCCCTTCATTCAGTCAGGGCTTTGAATTTTATCAACTCAATGTTGAGATCCTCACTTTGTTTGGTTAGGGATCTGAATTTTGTTAACTCAATGTTGAGCACAACCTTGTTAAGCATGTACAAATATGAACTACCATTAGCAACTGATTACTTTACAGTTGTGGTGCCAACAGCTTGAAATGATAACATTGTGTACAAGTTGCTAGCTTTGGTTGTACTTGTTGAGTGTACAACATACTTCTTACATCCTAATCTATAACTTTCTGATTCCATGGACTCCAGTTCAAGCATCCTGAGCCATCTCTAGCCCTTTGGTTGAGTTCTGACTTCCTCTGTGCACAAGTAGCTGCAACATTATATATGTTCAAATCAAGATAGATCAGTAGGTATTATGTACTCTTACTTACATGACAACCTCAGTAAAAATTGAACTGATATTCCTCTTACAATGCACAGATGAAAGTAGATGAAATAGCAAAATTTGACTATCCTCACAACTTTGATTTTTACTACTTTTTTTGGCTTCACATACATGAAATCTGAGTTGGAGGATCTATGTATGATATGTCTGGCATTGCTTCAAATAATCTACAAAAGAATTGGAAGAGAATCACAATAAGTAGGAGCCCTTTACATGTGTTGTTTCATCTACAGGTCACATTTCATATATGGGTCACTGACAATAAGTTTAACAAAACCCTAACATAACACTCACACTCTAACCAAACTCTAACCAGCCTAATTGTGTCCCCAATGTACAAGCCCAATGGGAACTTAGGCTACTTTTATTATACTATCATAATCAGGCTCATGGTCTAATGATTATAGTGTTATTATGCATGCTGAAGGCATGCAAGGCCCTTGGTCAATCATGATTTATTGTTTTCTTGACTCTAATGCATCATAGAATGCATTAATCAAACTCACTGGCACATATGGTAATCACTGTGAATGATGCATCATGTATGTACACTAACTAACACAAATGATCCATCACAATGGTGCCATCTGGTCAGCAATGACAGTTATGTACCTCGTTGTACAAACATCATGACATGGAATGAACAGATGTTATCCTGAAAGCACCTGACCCTCAGTCAGACATCACAGACATGACATGCCTTAGTCAGAGGGTTGTTCAAAGTCCATGTGGATGACAAATGACTTGAACATGGCAGATTGAAGGCAAAAAGTTGAAATTTCAAACCTGCCTAGTCACATCGAAGTGGCTCTAAGAAGTACTAAGAGTCAGGAATAGAAGCAATGGCAGAGTGAAAGAGTAGATATTATCATGATGATTGGATAGATTATATGGACCTGAAGGTGTTGTCTACAGATAGAATAAATGCTGTCATCAC
This sequence comes from Termitomyces sp. 'cryptogamus', assembly GCA_020091625.1. NCBI lineage: Eukaryota > Fungi > Basidiomycota > Agaricomycetes > Agaricales > Lyophyllaceae > Termitomyces > Termitomyces sp. 'cryptogamus'. The sequence continues at coordinate 3,812,011 of JAGYZC010000005.1, forward strand.
AGCTGTATAAGAGTGCATGTTGGAATAGTCTGTAGGCCAAGGGCTGAGAGCTCACATGGTCAATACAATCTTCATGAAAGAACTTCAGATGCAACACATTGGATTCATGGCCCAGAACAACAAATATTTTGCAACTCCACTATTCCATGAATCGGCAAGCATGACAAACACTATCAATGACAAAGGGGGTCAATAACTAAACCCCATTCCACCTTGCGTCAAGTTAAAATTGTGTCGTTAATACATCGCTCCCAAATCACTAGTGCTAAGGAGGTCCAATTGTCAAAGAATTTTTTTTCTTGAACTAAAGGGGATCCGGTCTGAGCTACCGAAGTGTGATAAGCTATTACATAATTGTTTTTTGTGGTTTCTGTCAGGTGGTCAAAATAGCAATGATAGTATATATCCGACTGAATGATAAGGAAACTGTAGTTAGTCTTGAGAAGACACATCCTCTGTTTCAGAGAGTAGTCAAGCCGAGATACTCGCACCGCATAGGATAAAAGCCAATAGGTAATAAATGAGATTCCCATTCATATAGCGATGCTCGATGGAGAACGCAAACAAGGAATTGAATAGCGCAGGTCCAATGGCCCTCGTGAAACTAATCATCATCTAAAACCCATCAATCTTTGTCGTTATACTTACAGCTTGTCTTCGGGACACACCGGGAATCATCAGTGTCATACCAAATGAAAATGAGATCCCTAGGGTAAAGAGGACTTGTAGGGAAAGGATGAGCCAAAGCGACGGTCCAATCCCCTGCGTTCTCACCACGTAATTCATTAGCGGAAAGGCAACAATCACGGGAACGGTCATCAAAAGCCCTGTTATGTATGTTCTTTTTGGTCCTAAATAAATATGGATCCTTGCAAAAAGTAACAGTTGGATAAAACCGTTGAGGAACCCGGTGATGGACAAGACTTTGCCGATCGACAATGGAACTAGACCAAGGCCGCCTAGCGCAATGGGCGTCGAGAAAATAACAGGTTGGAGTGTACGCAAGGCGATGTCTAGAAGGGCTAGTAACCCGTAGTTGGCAGCTATGATTAATAAACGAGTCAGAAGTTCCCACAAAAATTTTGGCTCTTCGGACCTGGGTATTAGGAGCTGGGTCGATTCTTGCGACTCCCCAGCCATCACTAAATCGGTACTGGAAGACGCACTCCTTGCACACAATGAGCGAAGAGATTTCGGGGTTCTCACAGTCTCCCTTAGAGTCAGATAAACGATGATCCAGCAGAGGGTTGAAACAACAGCGGGAACTATGCAGGGCAAAAGATAAGGATACTTTCTCCAAAAATCATTCCCAAAAATTTCGGGGAAGTGTTCGGCCGGATGAGATAGAAAGCCGCCCGTCAATGGCCCAATCTGTGAAAGAAAAAATATAGATATCAGAAGGACTTGGAAGATGAGATATAGAAGGTATTTTACAGTTCCTCCAGTTGCCCACGTGACTGGCACAAAAGCAACCATCTTGATAGCGAAGAATAGTTAGTGGGTACATACAAAAAAACTGACACCCACCTGCGCCAGATTTGTGCCATCCGACAATTCTGCTATCGTTCTGAACAGTAGATGGTATATAGTAGGTCAGTCAAATATCACCACTCAATTTGTTTTGAAGTACCCTTTAATAACTCCAACATTTGCATCTCAAGTTCCCAGTCTGGTGAGAAGACGAGCAGTATCATGATGAAAAAGTACTCACTCCAAGTGCTGTAAAGAGCACGGCTAGAGGCGACAATCAATTCAAGTTTTTAGTGACAAGTGAAAAACTGTACCTCATAACAAGGCCCAAAAAGGTTTTTGAGAACCCAAAGCAAAGCATAGATAAAGACACCCCGAACAATCCGGTCAGAAGTACGGGTTTACGACCAATATGATCTCGGATATTCGACCCCAGTGAAGGACAGTCACAACTTGTACCATGTAGAAGACCGAATGCTGTTCGTCGCAGGCATGTTCAACAATTCAAACGTTTTGTGTCTTTTTTGACCAACTAGAATCCCAATATAGTACCCAGCGTGGGCTTCGTTTCCACGGGTGATTCCAATATCACGAATGAGCTGAATTTTCAGGAGGAATCCCAGTTTTCTCAGACTTTCGTTTATCAGAATCAATACTGAGCTGACCTGTGGTGCGAATGGGGAAATGACCTGAGTGCTTAGAGGTTCAACCAATTGAATCCATAAAACAATAGAGAATTGAGACTAAGGTATCGGCGACGTTCCATGGGATGGACTCAAGAGTAATGGGATTTCCTCATTAACCGAAGGATTTTGCATGAGACAGCTCGAATCCAAAGCTAGCGAGGTATATTAGGACAATTCGTAACCACGAAAGTCCCAACGTCGGGATCTTCCGAACGTCACATGACTGCGAAGAAGTCGCTTGGGGTCAATGGCGGTTTAATCCTTTTTTTGCATTGGAGTGTTATCATGACCTGACAGTCAGAACCGTCGACGAGGTATCTATCTACTACAGCGTGGTATTGTAATGGCTCCTAAGGAACCGACTCGTCACCAACTCTCATCTCGGCTGGCTTACAGTCAGAGTACCCCGGCTTTTCTTCAGAAACTGAAGAACAAAATTGCTGGTGAACCAGACACAGACGACCAATATGACAGGGAGTTTGAGGATGATGGATCTGGTCGTCCACCAATACCTAGGCGACCTGCTATTCCTACACGGCCGGACGATGATCCAGGAAGCGCAGACGAAGATGCTGGAGACGAAAAACCACAGGTGGTTGTTCTCAAGGAAGGGAAGCACCTGACAGCTCATGAAGCGGAGAACATTAGGCGCAAAGGTAAAGTGGACAATAAGAAAATATATTGTGTATGTCTCACCCGTCATCAGAGAAAAGGCTCCCACCTCTTCCAGACCTCAAAGCATCACAAGAGGACTTTGTTGGAGCTGCTTCTGACGTTTCTGTCAGCGAAGATGTGAAAGGCGAAAAAAAACAGATGACTCGCCTAATATTCTCGTCGTCCAAAGGAAAATCAACACTTTCTGTCACCAAGCGCAAGATTGCTGCCGACACTGAAGATGATAAGTCAGGCGCACCATCAAAGAAGAAACTAAAGAAACCTAGCAAGACACTATTATCTTTTAGTGATGATGCTTAATTGTTCCGACATTGCCAATGCTACCCTTTGTGAGTCACGGCTAGGGACCTAGAACCATAATCTGACATTTCGACCGTACCGAAACAGATGCTCGACAAAGACGACCTTATTTGGCGCAGCGAGAAGTCTATGTACATATGAATAAAAGCACCTCGTGTCAGTGCAGAAACACAGGTAGAGAGTACTGGTCCCGTTCGAGTAAACTTAAAGACTGTACGTATCCTCAATGATTGACCAGTACCTAAAATTATCGGTGGTCTTGCAATGATCTTGCAATGATCATACAGATTGAATGTCAAGCTCGTGGGAACAGTGGCGACAAATCAAGGTTTGTATCGGTGTATTGAGTCAAACTTTGAACAGGTGGGGCTGTGATACATATCGCTAGTCCCGAATTTACTAACTCGATCTCCGTAGAAGGCTACAGGTGTTCCATGTGGGTGCTAGTAATGCTTATTGCCATTGAACAGATCCCGGGATTTCATGAAGGTCGAGGATGATAATAGGTTATATTCTCCTCCTGTTCCTGTCCTCTTTTCACACTTATTAACTCACAGATACTGATTACTATGGTTTAGACAGTGATATACATATTTATGAGACAATATACAAATGAATACACCATGCCTGGGGGAGGTATGATGAGTGATGTACAGATTTCTTGAAGAAACTTTGTTTAGCACCTTCAGAAGCACGTAAAAGCAGATAGATCAGGAAAATGGCAGACCCTGGTACCAGATGGTATCAAAAGAAATCAAAAAAAGAGCAAGAATTCCTGAAATGCTGAATCCATTGTGCCTAACAACAATGAGGAAGGGTAGAGTGATGACTGAACTGATGGCAGAGCCCTGCGAGGCATCAGAAATGGTGCTGGGAATGTTGATGCCAGTATTGGTGCTATTATTGATGGTGCCTGACACATTAACAACCTTCCTCATATGTAGACTACCTTTTAAAGTAAATAAAAAAAGAATCATTCAAAGATATTGTGTAACAGTGTTGTTACAGTTTTTGCAGCTCTCATTGTATGGCATGTAAGTCAAGACCAATGTATAAGTTGTGACTACATGTATGCAAGTAAGGCAACACCTTACATAAGTTATGATAGTAGGGATGGCTTAGCTGCATAAGTCACCATATGCCCTGCAGTTCAAGATATCTGTTAAGGACCTCTAGGTCCTTGCATATATCTAGCAAGCAGTGTCTCCTAAGCTACCCCTGCTAAGAGTAAAGGCAAGGGGAAGACAACCATGTCATTGCCTTTCATATTAGCAAAGAGGAGTGAATCCTTCTTATCAACCAACTAAAAGATGTTTGAGTGGCACTTCTCTGCCAAAGAGAAGGGCAAGGGCAAAGCTAAAGAGTCTGAGCCTTCCACAGTGGTGGATCAGCTTGCTCAGCTGCTCCAGCAGTTGCACAATGCCAGAGTGCCAGAGGACATCAGAGCCAACATCCTTAAGAACCCAGTAGTGCCATTGGCACTATTTCAAGTTCTTAATGGACTTAATGTTATGAGATTACAGAGGAACAAGGCCCATTCAGACCTCTTCTAGTCTGCACTGGGAAAAGGGAAGCAGGTAGCATCCCCTCCCCAGCTTCCAGATCCAAAGAAGGTGCATACAGAGTCTTCTGTGTACATTGAGGGATCCTCAACTCAGAGGGCACTACTGGTGCATTATGATGACCTAATTCCAGCTGGTGAGGACCAGTCAATGAATATGCACCCCAACTCTAGCAGGGCAACCACACTCTGGAACTGCTGAGTATCCATTGTCTCTATTTTCTTCATCTATAGCTTTAGTGAGTGGAGGAGGTGGAGGCAACTACAAATCAACACAAAAGATGGTGTTCCTAAGCAGGAAGTCAAGGGCAGGGTCCAGGAGTGGTATTCCCAGTTGGTGCAGGGGCATCTGGAGAAGGGGCCCCAGCAACATCTTGGGCCACTAGGAGCTAAATGAGGAGCTCTTCCTGCTCCATTGGGAGAGAGATAGCACACATTCAGAACTTGGGGGCATTGACAAGCAAAGTGACCAGCTTTGCCACAGCATCTGCAAAGCAGAGAAGTGAGGGATTGCTGTTGAGAGGCATCAATGTCCATGGGGACCTCCTGGGAAGGAGGGCAGATGGGCACTGGTGAAGGAAGGGGAATAGAAGGAGTGCACAATAGGGCAACAAAGAACAAGCTGGCTTGCTGAGCAGCCAGGAAATGAGGGTTGAAGCTCTTGTATCAACTCCATCAACTGCCATTGATCCCAGGCTACCTTGTACTAGGTCTCTACTCACTCATCATCAGAATCCTTCAGCTATACTATCAATTCAATCCATGAAGGCAGGATGGAGTTTATTACAGAAGGTCAGGCAGTGTAAGGGAACATCAGCTGTGAATAGTCCAAGCCAAGCCCACCACTCATGTCCTGACACTCCAGTCAGTGGCAAGGAATGAGCAGGCTGGCCAGAGGCACAGTGGGCAAGAGGCAAGCATCCAACAAGAAGTAAAGGTGGAGGCTGCACTGGTTGATGTTACAATTATGCTAGTGAATAAACCCAGAAGCAATGCCATCGTCTGGACTGGGGATATCTTATACTCAGATCCACCTAAATAATATATGCAATGACTCCTGGGAAAGTGGTTGTGCCTCAATCTTCCAACAACCTGGGAAGATTCCTTATGCAATGCTTATGTAAAATTATGTAAGTTGGCTGGCTTCAAATTTTCGGCCTTTTCCATTGGTGTGTGGCAAAGATCAATCATTGCACTGGATCACATTGAGTTTGAAATACAAGGACCTAACCAAATGAAGTGAGGTTGGGTCTGGGAATTAGCATTGAGTTTGAAATACAAGGACCTAACCAAATGAAGTGAGGTTGGGTCTGGGAATTAGCATTGAGTTTGAAATACAAGGACCTAACTGAACAAAGTGAGGTTGGGTCTGGGGCTTAGCATTGAGTTTGAAATACAAAGACCTAACTGAACAAAGTGAGGTTGGGTCTGGGATGAAGCATTGAGTAGAATATTGAGGACCTAACCAAACAAAGTGAGGTTGGGTCTGGGATGAAGCATTGAGTAGAATATTGAGGACCTAACCAAATGAAGTGAGGTTGGGTCTGGAATGAAGCAAGAGCTACAAGCCCATGCCGAAGGCACAGGGCATAGTTCATCCACCTAAATACTACAAGGCTACTAGATGACTAAGCACTTATGACTAAGCTGAAAGCTACTGACTACAGCCTATATGACAAAGCAGAGGCCAATGACAATGAACTATTGACTAATCAGGTCCAGTAGTAGAAGGATCAATGATTGACAATAATATACCATGTGCTAGGTACAATATACTCATTGGGCATGGGAGCCAAGATGGTGAGGGAGTAAGAAGGGGCTAGGCAGTCCAGAGGTTGGCTAGATAGAAGTACCAATCCCCATGGACTAAGCTAGGCAAGGGTGGGATGGTCCAAAGACCATTTTACTTACAGGCAGAGGTTGAAGGCCATCCAGATAGCAGGCCTGCTCAACCAACACATGGAATGAATCAGTGTACTTGTCAAGAGTCCATTTTCCTTGACTATACTGGTCTTGGTCATGTAAGGCAAGGGAAGCAGTCTTGGCAAGATTAAGGGGAAAGAACTCAGCTCTGAAATCCCTCTCAAATTCATCCCAATCCACAAAACTATTCACTCCTTTCAAATGTTAAAAAAACTTCAAAGCATATGTCAAAACTTGGCTAGACTTCATGTAGAAGAGGACCCAGGCAATCTTCAGTGCATTGAAGATGAACACTTTGCTGCTCAACTGAATATTAATGATGCAAGACTGAAGGAATTGTTTCCCAGCCTTACAGTCACCTTCATAGGCATCCAGCAGAGCAGGACAAGCAATTTTTGCATGGGAGGCCATGCAAACATCAAGGCAAGGTGCCAGAAACTTTCTTACAGCTGCTGGGGACATAGGTGGAGAGGTGATCTAAGATGGCCTGGAGGGAATGAGACATGGATTGAGTGGTTTATTATAATTCACTGAGTTTGGTAGTGTAGGAGGTCAGAGAAGCTTGAGTAAGTTTCATCTACACCTCTAGAGTCAACAAACAGCTCTAGGCATTGTCCTAGAAGCTTGAAGCATCAGAAGGTGCTGGAGGGGTTGGTTGGGCCATAGAAGGTAGGCAGGAAGTAGTAAGACACCAGTGGGGGATGGACATTTCATATTGCTCAACTTGTTGAAACAATTGACTCAGTTACCTCAACTTATTAAGGCAATTAAAAGGGGGGCTCCTATACTGAATCTAGAGTCTTGTTCTGCTGTAAGGGTGACCTCTAGAAGCTGTGGCCAAGTCACACAACTGGAACAGAGAGAGAGATCCAAAGTCTATTCAGTACTGTATAGCTACAGGCCATAACTACTCACCTGGCAGAGAGAGATCCAAAAGATCAAGTCTGAGAAACTCCCTAGGTCACATGTGATACTTGAGGGGCTTTAGAAGCATGGGAAACAACTGTACAGTATAACAGAAAAACTTAAACTCTAAAATTGGCCATTAAATCCAGAGTTCATTCTACGAATAAAAATTCATTGTAATTGGTTCCAAAAAATAGCCCTTGGTCAAGCTTATTTGTCACCAGAAGATGGGAGATGTCACAACCCACTCCCTGGACCCCCAAACCTCATTACCAACCTGCTTGCTTCTCTGGAGTTCCTCCCGACACCCCATCAAACTCCCCCAACCATTGTACACCCTCAGTGCCCACCCCAGGTAACTCTGACACTTCTCTGGCAAACCCTGACAGCCCCCTGGCTAACTCTAATGCCTTCTCTACAGCTGTCAATGCTTCCCTTGACCCTCCTGAGCCCCTGGGACCTTCTCCCATTGTTCCTAACTCTGCCACACATCACCAACTCCTAGTCTGCCTGACCAACCCCAGAGGATCATGACAACTCTTGGAGATTCCATCAGAATATCACCATGGCTCATCCCCTGATCACAACTGACACCCCTTAACTCTGTGCAACTCCATCAAGCTCTGCCGCTACACTCACTGTCCCTTGGAGCCCTCCAGTAGTCAGTATATAAGTTGTAGAGTAGCTCCTCATACTCTAGTCTTGATATTACTTGCCTTACCTGATGTGTTTCTGATTGTTTCTGTCTTGTGTTTTGTGTTCTGTGTTATATTTCCTCTTATCTCAGTCTCCCAGTCTTGTCTTGTCTCTGTTTCCATTATTGTTCTCATTATTGTTTTGTATCTCTGCTCAAATCTATTTTTGTCCTTGTCTCAATCTCATCTCAACTCCATCTCATCTCATTGACTCTGTTTCCATTATTGTGCTCAAGTCCTTTTCAACTTCAATGCCTCTACAAACTCCATGCCTATAATTACAAACCTCAAACATTCTTTAAATCAACTCCAGACCTTGCTATTTGCTTGGCCCTGAAAACCCATCAACATCTGTTGATCCCACATCAAACTCTGGCCCTGCTCCTATCACTTGCATAGCCTCTGTTTGCCTTGCACCTCTGATACTCATTTCCAGACTTGTACCTGACACCCCCATCAAGTCCAACTCCTTCCCTACAACTCATTCTAGACCTCTCTGGACCACCCCAGACTTGTTCAGATCACTCCCCATTATGTCTAGGCCTTCTCCAAATGCCTAGTTATCAGTGTAGGACATCACATCCACCTAGTAAGGACTTGCCCAGTGTAGCTGAGCCCCCATGGTCAGTGGAACCTGACAGGAGAAAAACAAATGATACTGTAAGGAATGATTGATCTAGAAAACACTCAAGTCTGTAAAGAAACATTGGCTGTGGATAGTCCAAGCTAAGCCTACCACTTATGTCCTGACCATTTAGTCAAGAGGCAAGCAAAAAGCAGGCCAGCCAGAGGCACAGTGGGCAAGTGGCAGGCAACCAACAAGGGGAAAAAGCAGAGAGCAAGGTGGAAGGCAAGGGGCCACACTGGCCAAACTTACAGTTATGCTAGTAAATAAACCCAGAAGCAATGCTATTGACCAGACTGAGAATATCCTATCCCCAGGTCCACCTATATACTACAAGGCTACTAGATGACTAAGTAAGGAGAGGCTGATGACTATGAACTATTGACCAATTAGGTTCAGTATTAGAAGGATCAATGATTAACAATAATATACCATGTACCAGGTACAATATACTCATTAGACATGGGAGCTGTAAGGGGACAAGCATCCCATGGATAAACCCAATGGAAGGCAGGCAGTCACAAGTGACAAGTGAGAGTCAAAGGAGCACAAAGCAGCTAAGAGTCAAGCAAGGGGTGAGTGCAGTGAGCCAAACATGAGTAATGACACTGGAGCTCTTACAGTCAGTTTGATGGATAGGCCAGGAGAACACTGCTATTGTTTGGTCAGAGGATATTCTATCCTGCTGACTGGTTTATATACTACATCCATGGCTATGCTATGACTAATGCTATATGTAGTAAGTGGCTTGGGTATGCTAAACAGTAATGACTAACAATACCTTGAAAGGAGAAATAGTGTCCAATGACTATGAAGGGCTGACTAATACTGACTGGAGGGCACAGGGGCTTGGTGGCTGGTCAATTGGATATGCTAGGGATGATGCTATACCTGTGACTAAGGCTGGATAGAGTCATAGTTACCCATCAGAGTTACCCAAAGGGGTTGTCCCCTTACAGGAGCTAAGATGCAAGGGACCAAGAAGGGGCCAGGCAGTCTGGAGGTCGGCTAGATAGAGTGTCATGACCTGCTCCTAGACTGCCAGACCTCTTCCCAAGCCACTCCACTTCTCCAGAGTCCCCCCTCCCCAACACCCCCTCAACTCACCCCAACCTTTGTTCACTCACAGCACCTGCTCCAGCTAACTCTGACACTTCCCCAGCAAACTCCAATGGCCTCCTGGCAGACTCTGACACATTTCCTGCAGGCCCCATCACTTCCCCCCTTCTCCTCCTAAGCCCCTGGACCTCTCCAACATTATTCCTGATTCTGGCATACATCACTGAATTGTTCTTTTGACCTATTCAACTGCTCCAGAACTCCCCAACAACTACAGGGCAGACCATGTTTCCATCAGTTCCCATCAGAATATTACCACAGCCCACCATCTAATCAGAACCAACACCTGTCAACCCTGCACAGCTCCAACAAGCCCTGCCATTGTACTCTCAGTCCCTGAAGGAGGCCCAGTAGCTAGTATATAAGTTGTAGAGTAGCATCCATTACACTAGTCTTGATATTGCTGATAATCTTCTGTTATATTTGTGTTCTGTTACATTTCCTATTCTTGTCTCATCTCTATTTCTATATATTGTCTTGTTACTGTCTTGTATCCTTGTCTCAATCTATTCATTCTTGTCTTGACTCTATCTCATCTTGTCTGCCTCAGTACCTCTGTTGTTGCCCAAGTTCCTTTCAACTCTAATGCCATTACAAACTCCATGCACACATTTACAACTCTCAAACATTTATAACTAACTCTGGACTTGTTCTACAATCAACTCTGGAGCCCATCAATATTAATTGATCCTCCATCAATCTCTGGCCCCACTCCCATCACTCATGTGGTTTCTGCTTGCCCCACACCCTCTGTATTCCCCTCTGGACTTGTACCTGAGTCTTCCCAAAACCCAACCCTTCTTTGTACCTTGTTTTAGACTCTCATGGACTACCCTGGACTTGCTTGAAGCACTTTCTTTAACTCATTCTCACAAGTACCTAAAGTTCAGACCTCCCTGGAGTGCTAGGTTATAAGCCTAGTAAGGACTTGCCCAGTTAAGCTGAGCCCTCATGGTTAGTGGAACTTGACATAGAGGTGCCAATCTTCATGGACATGGACTAAGCTAGGCAAGGGTAGGATGGTCTAAAGACCAGTCCTCTTACATCACTCCCCCTTCAAGGTCTGTTGACCCAATGGACACAGCTTTGGGTGAGTAGAGGACATTGCTCAAGGGTGCAATGAAGGAGCAGTCAGGGCTTGAGGGTAAGGAACATGGTGATTTAAGCCTGATTGTAGTTGTAGAGCACCATACACATAGTATAGAGGTGGTGGTGGTAAGGGGTTTGATTGACAGCAGGCCACAGTGAGCAATAAGTGAGCAACTAGCAGGCCAGCATAACAGCAGCAGCAGGCCAGGGGCAGACAAGGAGCAAGCCATAGGCAAGTAGCAGAGTTGACAAAAGGTAGGGGTGTGTGGAGGGTCAGAGGCTAGGTGTGCAAGTGGTTGTCTGGCACTAGAGAAAGGCCAACATGGCACAGGGACTAACAGGTGTCAGTGAATGATGAGCAAGTGGCAAGCAGGCCAGCATTAAAGCAGCAGCAAGCAAGGAGGCAGGCAAGGGGCAACACTACTTGCCTAAGGTATGGGGAATGGAACACATAGAGTGGCATGTCAAGGGCAGTAGAGTGGGGTTATGCCTGACAAGGGTGAGTAGGAAGTAGGAGTAGTGCAGCAGGCTAGGGAGGGGTGCTGTATAGAACTCCAGCCAACCTGTAAGGAAACATCAGCCATGAATGGTTCAAGCCAAGCCCACCACTAATGTCCTGACCATCCAGTCAAGAAGCAAGCAACAAGCAGGCCAGCTAGAGGTTTGGCAGATAAGGAGCAAGTAACCAATGAGAGGCAAAGGCAGAGGGCAAAGTGGAAGGCAAGGTGCTGCACTAGCTAAGCTTACAGTTATGCTAGTGAATAAACCCAGAAACAATGCTATTGTCCAGACTAGGAATATCCTATTCCCAGGTCTGCCTATATACTACAAGCTACTAGATGACTAAGTACCTATGACCAAGTTGGAGACTGCTGACTATAGCCTATATGACAAAGTGGAGGCTGATGACTACAAAATATTGACTAATTGGGTCTGGTAGTAGAAGGATCAATGATTGACAACAATATACCATGTGCCAAGTACAATATACCCATTAGGCATGGGAGCTAAGATGAGAGGGAGTAAGAAGGGGCCAGGCAGTCCAGAGGTTGGCTTGATAGCGGTGCTAATCCCTATAGACTAAGCTAGGCAAGGGTGGGCTGGTCCAGAGACTGGTCCCCTTACAGAGTCTGTAGAATCAGAATAAGGATACTACAGAATTCAGGGAGTGAAAATGAACTCCCTATCACATGAGAGTGAAATCAGTGAAGTGTGTGGCACTCTAGCCACTAGTATACATATACATGGATTTTTTCCATTCAGTATACTTGACAATGCCAAGCTTTTGCATTAGCAATCAAGAATCTAGATGATGTTGTCCACCATGGGTGGTGATGCTGAGAGTGACAGGAATGTAAAGATAGTGATGGGAGTAAGTTAAAGAGATTCTAGTGTACTTTGTGAGGCTGCAATGTGTGATAATGGAGCATTGAACAAGGTTAATCTTTGGTATATGAATCTGTGGGGCCAGGGCCCATAACTTGTTGCAGCTACCTGTGCACAAGAGAAGTTGGAACCCAACAAAAGGGCTAGAAGTCGCTCAGGATGCTCAAACTGGAGTTTGTAGAATCAGAATAATTATATAGTAGGATATAAGTAATATGTTGTACATACCTAGAGTCTATAGAATCAGAACAAGGAGAACATGGAATCCAGGGAGTGAAAATGAATGATCTATCACATGAGGGTGAAATCAGTGAAGTGTGTGTGGCACTCTAGCCACTACTATATCTAATACAATATATAATGCATATAAGAGGGAGACACAAGCTTTGAATGACCAGAGGAACAAATTGGCATGACAACTCTTTAAACTCACCTCAGCATCTATCCTGGACTCATTGCAAACAGTCTTAAAGTTTAACAGGGTCACAGACCTGTTACATCTCATTTCATGTTGCCAATGACTCTTCCATTGGGATGTCTATGGCATCTTTCCTCAAACAAGAAAAAATCCAAAAGCTGGCATACTTACTAGAGACATAAGGTTTATATTTTGTAAGGGATGTATAAGATATTGAAGCCATCTGAAATCTCATTTCATATCTGGGGTCACTGATAGTAGGGATACCCCAGAAAGCCAGAGATATTTGTCAAGGAGATCTTTCTGTTCTTTGTAAAGCTATGTAGCTCAGCGATTACTCTTCAATGATATATTTTTGTGTCTGGGGGCACATGTTCAATCCCTGGGCTAGTATGAATTTTGTAATGCATTATATATAATGTATCCTTTATTGTAATGCTAATTAGTAGAAAAAATGCATCACCATCTCATACTAATTGCAATCAAATGATGCATCAAATTGACTCTATAGGCTGTGAAGTCATTGTCCACCACCATAGTTTGATGCTGATACCAAAATTATTTGAGTTTTTGAATCAGGAAGTTTAGAAATTCTAAACTTTCCATAAAGTCACCCTATAACTGTGATAAGCATGGACTTGTCTGACTGTGGAAAGAGGTATGAAGCCATAAGTGCCCTTGCTCTCCCTCCACTAGAGCATCCCATGAACTTGCAAAAATTATATCATATAGATAAATTGTCAGGTTTCACTGACCATGGGGGCTCAGCTTGATTAGGCAAGTCCTTATTAGGTGGACATGATGTCCTGCACTTATAACCCATGCTCTAGGGAACTCTGGACATTAGAAACTTACAAGAACAAGCTGGGAAAGTGGTCTGAGTAAGTCTGAGAAGGTCTGGTGAGGTTCCAGGAAGTCTAAGACTAAGGGTGAGCATGGGGGCTTGTCAGGCACAAGTCCAGTGTTGAATATTGAATACTTAGAAGGCAGGGCAACTGGGCGTCATGCAAGTAGCAGGAGTGAGGCCAGGATTTGATGGGCAATCAGATGGGATTGATGAGTCCTGGGGCCAAGTGTAGATTAAGGTCTGGGGTTAGATAGAGTCATAGAAAATATGAATGGAGATTGGAACAGAGATAAGAATGGAATCAGGCACACATGAAAGGAAACTGAGGCAAATGAGACAAGATGGAGTTGAGACAAGATAGAGATGAGAAGTGAAATAGAATTGGGAACAATATATGAGACAATAACAAAATACAAGACAGAGACTAGAGACAAAACTGGGAAACAAGAGGTAACAGGACACAATCATAAGTAATATCAAGACTATCATAGCATATATTACTGTATGACTTAAATACTGACTACTGAGCCTACTCTGGGAATCATGGGTCTGACAGTAGGGCTCATTGGGGCCATGTGGGTTGGATGGGTATCAGGTCTGATCAGGCAGGCCATAGTGACACACTAGTGTGGGTCCATGATGTGTGCCAGGGTTCAGGAGAAGTGGTGGGGATACCCAGGAGCTCAGTGGGGGTCAGGGGAGTGACAGGGCCCACAGGGGGGTCTGGATGGGCAGGGGAAGTGTTGGAGTCTAAGGAAGTGTTGGAGTTGGCCAAAGAAGCTTTGGAGTTTGCTGGAGCAGATGCTGGGGGTAAACAAATGTTGGGGTGGGTTGAGGGGGCATTGGCAGGTACTCTAGGGGAGTGGGGGTAGCTCAGGGGCAGGTCTGGAGGTCCAGGGATGAGTTGTGCTATAAATAATCACCATCTATTCAACTTGAATTCATTCAACATCACCTACTCACTGTTTCTTCCTCTATATGAACTCATTCTTCAGTTCAGTCAGTATGCCTTCAATAATCATGATGTCTTGTCTGAAGCACTGAGTATAGACCAATAGTACATTGCATCAAGTGGTGACTTCTTCCATGTGGGCAAGGTTTTCCCTCTCATTGGCTGCATCTGCTTCTCCTTGACAAGGCATGCATGTGCAGGATGCAGAAATGATGATTTGTCATGCTCCAATGCTTAGAGCATCCTGTGCTCATGGAATTGGATCTGGTATTCAAGTCCTTTTGTCAAGTCAAGGATAGTTTGAACATCCTCCTCCATTGTTTCTTCAAAGATAAGTCTGTTGTCATCTTTCTCTGGGCATGTGTCTATAATTTTCCCCTTAGATTCATCATCATCCCCCTTGGAATCTCCACCATCACTATCATCTTGCTCAATGTGTTCCTTGTCATCAACTTGATTCTCACTATTCTTACTCAGTCATGATTCACCATCCTTCTCAAAAATGGGCTTCAAATTTGATGTTTCCAAAATGGTGCTGTACACTACCACTTGACATCAAGTAATAAGACTGCAGGGACTGGGTGGACAACTTGTACAAGGTTCTTAGACAGAAGGAAGTGGCTGATAGCAAAGGAAGAACAGCTACACACCCACTTTTTGGTATCAGGTTTGTAACCTTCATTCATTGGCTCAGTTATTGACTTCTTTTCAAGTCTTTGCCAGATTTGCTTGAAGCCTTTTTGCCATGATAGTAGCTCATGGAAGTGGCCAGTAACTACCAGCAGATGATCTAGCTTTCATTAATATGAAGGGGCAAGTTTGGTAACAAGGATCCATGCCAGGAGTTTGCAACAGGGCATGTGAAAATGGTGCAGGAAGTCATGTTTGATGCACTGCCTGTCACAATTCACTCTCAGACCTCCAGACCTCTTCCCAAGCAACCCCACTCTCCCAGAGTCCCCACCAACACCCTCTTGACTCACCTCAACCTTTGTTCACCCATGGCACCCACCCCAGCTAACTCCAATGCTTCCTTAGCAAACTCCAACAGCCCCCTAGCAAACCCCATCATGTTCCCATTCCCTTTCAAGCTTTCAGCTATCTCCAACACTTCCCAGGAACTCTGGCACACACCACAGACCACCACCAATGTGTCACCACAGCCTACCCAACCACTCTGGAACATCCCATCAACTCCAGTGTGGCCTGTGCTCCCATCAGTTTCCTCAGTTCCCATCAGTATATCACTGTGGTCTGCCAACTGATCAGAACCAATACCTGTTGACTCTGCATGGCTTGAGTGAGCCCTGCTGCCAGACTTGCTATCCCCAGAGGAGCTCCAGTAGTCAGTATATAAGCCATAGAGTAATATCTGCTACAGTAGTCTTGATATTGCTAATAATCTTCTGTTATATTTGTGTTTGTTACATTTCCCAGCTTTGTCTCTATTTTCTGTCTCTAGTCATTCAATTTACTTCATTCTTGTCTTGACTGCATCTTGTCTTGCCTGCTCAGTTTCCTTTATTGTTGCCTGAATTCCAACTCTAACTCCATTACAAACTCTGTGCATATCTCTGTTCATATATCTATGACCTCATACATTCATAATTAACTCTGGACCTTGTCCTATGCTTGGCCCCAGAATCCATTAACACTAATTGATCCCCCATCAATCTCCAGCCCCACTCCCATCACTCATGTGACCTCTGCTTGCCCCACACCCTCAATACTTGTCTCTGGGCTTGTGCCTGATGCACCCCCAATCCCAACCCTCATTGTACCTTGTCTTAGACTTTCCCAGACCACCCCAGACTTGTTTGGACCACTTCTCTTAGCTTATCCTCACAAGTATCTGAAGTCCAGACCTCCCTAGAATGCTAGGTCATAAGTGCAGGATGTCATGTCTGCCTAGTAAGGGCTTGCCCAGTTAAGCTGAGCCCCCATAGTCAGCAGAACCTGACACTGCCAACTGGTGAGTATACATTTATTCAACATTATGATTTGGGACTGACTGGCTTTCTAATATCATTGTTGTCTTCAGAATTGGAATTTCAACACTATAAAATGAATGTGCCTACTCCAAAGGTAAGCCCACACTTTGGGCAGGTTGTGCTCAACACAAAGATTATACATTTATTGAACTGCCCACTTTCTGATACCTCTAAGGCTTGCATGGCCATAAGTGGGGATCAATGGGTGAGCACAGTAGTTTTTTTCCATCATCTTAATGATGACTTCATAGTATATTGTCAGACAGAAGATACATTTCTTGTTTGAGCCAACCTCATCATCTGCATCACTGTCATCATTGACAGCGGGGGCGCGGTGGCTCAGCTGGCACCATCGCGTCCCAAAGCGGGTCACATGATCTGCGAGTGCAAGGTCGGGGTTTCGACTCTGGCTGAGTGCACCTGTGTGGAAAACACCTTAGACACCACGTGGGTTATTTCAACGCCGCCGGAAAGCCACCGCCTGCACGTGCTGTCTTGGGAGGCTTTGTGGTGCAGGCCGGTGGGGACTGACCACACAGCACGTGGTTCAATGAGGCAAGGTGACCACCACGCCCATGATCTGATGAGAAAAACAGAGGATTTCCCCGGCGCGACGGATTTGGGAGAGGATTAAGGTTCTCGCTGACCAAGCAGGTCATGGTACGGGTAGGGGTGAGAATAGGATGTCAATAGTTCGATCAGGCCGCCGATGCATTGCGTGGTCCATCGGGTGGACCGGTTGAAGCGCTGATTTGATCAGGTGCCTAACTTGAAGGGTGCGGCATGACTGTCATTGGAGCGGATGCTGGATCATTCCGTCGCGGGTTCCGTAACTCGGGATCGATCTTCCGAAGGTAGCCTCTGGGCGTGGGGAAGGGTGGAGTCGTGACTACCCTTGGTTGTGGGTTGACTAGAGGAAGGCATGAGCTTGCCGACTGGGCTTATCAGTCCTACACCAATCAACTCCGATCAAGCCCTGCCGAGTACAGCTGGGTTTAGAAATTGGGACGGCACGTTAGCGGCAGATGGTAGGGGGATTTAGCGGTGGGAAGTAGTATGAACTCTGATGAAGTCAAATTGTAGTAAAGTGGCTATGAGGCGTAACCGGCATCGGCTGAAAAGAGATCTGGCCGGAGAACTAATCAGAGTGTCCGTAATTACTACCCCCCCTTACATACTGCGGGACCTAAGATACAATGGTCATGTGTAAACTAGGGCCTCGAAGAAAATAATAACAAAAACTCACTCACTCACTCATCATTGACAGCTGTACATGTGTCATCAGCTGTGACTTGGGTCAGTGGCAGACATATCACAAGTTGCCCAGCACTTATGTTACTTCTTTTCAGGTCCACAACTGGCACAGTGCATGCACAAAGAGACTCAGTCTCAGGAACAGATTGTGTGGGATGTAGGAAAAGCTTTATGAGGAGGTTTTCAGTAGGTTGTGTCAGCCATGGTGCCAGATAGATAGTGACACTCTTGCTATCAGGTATGCCTTCCTCATACTCTTCTACATCTGGTTTTGATTGTAGGACAAAAGGTGGATCAATACATGAGAATTCCAATGTGGTGCACTTTAGATCATAGGGTGTCATCAACAGCTTCTCTTTTGCCAGCCATGTTTGCACCCACCCTCCATAGATGCCACCAACAAAAGCTGATTTTAGCCCTTCCATATGTGTTCCAATGTATTGATCTCTGCCATGTCTTCAAAAACATGAGCAAAGGAAGGTTTGACACCAAGGTGATTGCAAACACATGTTGCCCAAGCTGTCAGTACTTTTGTTTGTTTACCCTGATCAATAGATGTTGCAGTCAATAGGAGGCAGTAAGTTAATGGAAAGCCTGCATTGTTGTACTCTGCTATGATACTCTAGAGCTCAAGATGCTTCAAATTGTTGTTATCTAGAGTAGGCTGTATTCAATTTTGATGTGATAAACGGGCTGTGTCATTACTCACATGTTGCATCTAGGCTTATTTCCACTATTTGTCCTTTCAAGGGAGCCACATTCTTTTTCATACACCACTAGAATTTCAACACCCTCAGGTAAGTCCTTCATCTCAAATACCTCAACTTTGTCAGGTAACTCATTCAATAGTTTTCTTGCTGATGATAATTGCAGATCATCTTGATGCCAGAAGACCTGACTAAGCTCCCCCCCCATGTGGTATGTATGTATCTGGTGTTTGCCATAACTCCAGGGAATGATGCCTAAATTTTTGCAACCATTGCAACTGGAGTTAGCCATTCCAAATGCTCCCATATCATCTCCATGGCCTCTGGTGGCATTCCTACATCAACATAGTGCATGTGTTTGATGTGGTGTTCAAGACACACACTGACAAATGTAGTCCCATGGTCATTGGTACCATGAAATGACGAGACACCTTCAGCATAGATATCTTTTCATCCCAACATAATCATGCTGACACGCATCGGGGTTCTTTGATGGTTTTGGTTTCTTTTTGCAAGTGTCATCTTGGCTGCACTAAAATCTTGTGTGGTGGCCATCTTTCAAGGATTTATTGTCCCTTACTCTGTTGACAGGGTAAGCTTTTACATCGAATCATGATAATTTTTACTCACATAAATCAGTAGCCTGTCATCTGCCATATCTTTTGTGCAACCATCCTGATGTGTTCTTTTTTTGTGATGTCTGGATCATGCATGATCTCATAACCTTCTCTAAATTACAACGTCGTTGTGTGCCTTGGTCTGATTGCAAACTGTTGAAAAAGCTTTTGGCATCGGTAAAAACCTCAATGAGCTGTTTTCACAGAGTTAAAGTGTCTGCTTTCAATATGTATGACACCTACATCATCATTAGCATCATCACTGTCATTTTCTATGTCAGAATCCACTTCTCTCCTTTGTTTCGTCCTGCTAACTTCACTAGCTTGAGCTACTTTTTTTCACGTGCAATGCTTGCTGATTTTTTCTGTCAGTTTCTCAACAGGAATCACAAAAGTTGTATTTTGTAGAGTCAGAAACTATGTGGCAGCACCATGGCTTGGAGCAGATCTTTGGGGAGGACTTGCTCATGGAAGGGTGTAAAACGCGACTGTATGAATAGTGTATACTACAATAACAAATGTGGACTAGATGTGATCATGTTCTCCTTTCTTTTTTAGGAATGTCATAGTGGGGGAGAGCTAGGTCAGCTTGGAGCCATAGCTAAGATGATCAGAAGCTAGGATGATCAGAAGCCATGAAGGGCTAGCGCTTTGTTCTGTCAGTTAACCCGTGACCTTCGTCTGGCGGCTTCGGCTCATCGGTCCGGGGATAGACTGATTCAGAACCTCTTAACCTGCCTTTCGAATCGTTATAGCCTCGGTGAAGTTGTGCCGACTCCCTTCTAGACGTCATTTCATGAGATATATTAGTAAGAGAAGTATCGGGTTTCCCCATACATATGCCTCTGTTAATTCGTTAATCCTCATCACTGACATCTGCCTTTATTTATAAGTGCGCGAAGTCGAGCTGACGGTTCTTGAGACGCCATGACCCAACAGGCCGACGAGGAAACTCCTCTGCTTCGAGAGCAGCCAAAGAAAAGGACGCCGATCCCATGGGGACAGTTCACAATTGTAATGTTTCTTCAGCTTACAGAACCGTTGACATCCCAGGTTATATACCCCTTTGCCCCTCAGGTTTGTGCAACCTACTGTATGTTGATTTTGTATTCTCAACAATTTCTACAGCTCATACGAGACATTGGCATCACGAAGGGGAATGAAAATCAAGTTGGCTATTACGTCGGGCTCATGGTCTGTTCCTCTGGCAATGGAGTTTAACCCATAGCTGATTCGGTGTACAGCAATCCTTATTTTTCTTGACACAAGCTTTCACAGTTTTGCATTGGAGCCGAGCGTCAGACTTTATTGGTCGCAAGCCAGTCCTCCTCATCGGTCTTCTAGGGCTGTCTTTTTCGATGTATTGTTTCGGACTTTCCAGTACATTTTGGGGTCTAGTCTTGAGGTTCGTCTGGCACTATCGGAGAAATCACAGAATTTCTGACTGAACCCACGCAGTCGATGTCTCAATGGTGCTTTGAGTATGTACGACGTCTTGTTACCTATGTGGCCTCCTCAACATAGACCCTGCCAGACGGAAACATTGGCGTAATGAAAAGGTGTCTCTCTAGATTTTTGCAGAAGTCACCTTGAAGCTCATTATTATTGATTTTTCAGTATCATGGTAGAGCTAACAGACTCGACGAACATTGCACGGGTAGGACGTACGTTGTATGTTTGTTTCTTCATAATTGATTCTTTCTTTAGGCATATGCTTACCAACCTATTGCATGGTCCATGGGTGGAACTGTGAGATTACGTGGGCCATTGGTGTTTGACAATATTGTTGACGAATAAGCGCAGCTTGGCCCTCTTATCGGCGGTTCTCTTGCACGACCTGCGGAACGGTTCCCCGAATTGTTCGGAAATAACGATTTCCTCAAGAAATATCCTTACTTCCTGCCTTGCGCAGTTCCAGCAACATACACAGCGATAGCGTGGCTCATTACCTTCCTCTGTCTCAAGGAAACTCTCAAGTCCCCTATCTCAATATCTCAGCTTTTCAAATTTCGGAAGGATCAAGACCATAATGTTGTAAAAGGCGACATTAGATCACAGGAACCACGAACCCTTCAGGGTCACGATGAGGAGCAACCGCTTCCATTGTGTGACCTTCTGACTCCTCGAGTTCTACTCGCGGCTGGCAATTATGCCGGTTTGTCCCTAGTGGATATAGCATTCCGAGCAATCCAGCCTCTATTCCTATCGACTCCCATCGCTTTGGGGGGTCTCGGTCTGTCTCCATCCGTCATTGGTAAAATCCTTTCCGCATATGGGATCTGCAATGGAGTCTTTCAAGTATTTTTCTTTTCAAGTATTCACGACCACTTCGGCTCCAAGAAGACGTTTGTTGTGGGAATCGCATGTGCCTTCCCATGCTTTATTGCGTTCCCTATCATCAACGCGATAGCTAAGTCTCAAGGGGTGACTACAATCGTTTGGGCAGTTGTTGCTTTCCAAGCTTTGATTTCCATCGGATTGAATCTCTCATATGGTGAGGACAATGAAGAGTAAACATCGTTCGTGCTAACTCACTCGTGCAGGAGCTATCTTTATAATCATCGCGGCAGCATCTCCGAACCGCGCATCTATCGGCGCGACGAATGGTTTGAGCCAGGTGCGTCGAGAATCATACCTGAGTGAAGCTATGTTTATCTCTGACCACGGCTATAGATGGGTGTTAGTATGATGAGAGCAATCGGCCCTGCAACGGCTAACTCTCTTTTTTCCCTCTCTATCGAAAAAAACCTATTGAGCGGTTATTTCGTATATTATGTGCTGACCGCGACAGTGTGTGTTGCAATGTACATCGCATCGTTACTTCCTCGGCAACTGTGGACTCGATGAGCTCTGATAGACAGTTGATGTTATACCCTCACACTGTATATACTTAACGCATGGAATTCTGTTATTGTCTTGACTTTGTCGGTGAGCTCTGGCCAGACCTGGCCAGTAGGGCGAGTATTCGGAAGTGACGGACCAAACACGACCAAATTTTGTAGAGCCCTTGTGGCAGAACTTGCCACGCATTCCTTGTGCACTCTACCCTTTGTTAACCAATTGTTCTGTTCTTCTCTTCATCTCGTTTGTCCATCATGATGTCGTTCCAGGATCTCATGGCACTGAGCCATACACAAACTGAGCAGGCAGAAAAGGATGTTCAGATCGCCCTCGCCGAGCGGACGCGTAAGGAGGAGTTGAAGCGAAAAAAGGCGGAAGAACAGGACAGGAAGGAGCAGGAGCTAGCAAGGAAGCGTCGAATGATGATATTCGAGGAAGAGAAGAGACAGAGAGAGCGTCAGTTGAAACGAGAACAGGAGCAAGCTGCTATCGAGGCCGAGCGCCGAAAGCGAGCAGAAATGGAGCGCAATTCTTACCAGCATGGCCCCAAGAAGGCCAAAGTACTCTCTGATGGTTCTGCTCCGAAATGGCCTTCTTCAGCTTCGCAAGACCGAACACGAGAGGAGGTCCGAAAAAGAC
The DNA here is from genome assembly GCA_020091625.1 of Termitomyces sp. 'cryptogamus'. Taxonomy (NCBI): domain Eukaryota; kingdom Fungi; phylum Basidiomycota; class Agaricomycetes; order Agaricales; family Lyophyllaceae; genus Termitomyces; species Termitomyces sp. 'cryptogamus'. The sequence continues at coordinate 3,834,712 of JAGYZC010000005.1, forward strand.
GGCTGCCAGACGATGATGACGATTCTTCTGCTCCCGAGTTTTTGACTAGGGAGGAGAAACGCCAGAGAAAGCAACAGCAGGAGATGCGGAGGCTTTTCCATCCTACAAAACGCTCTGGTGCCTCCCAATCCAAGCCTGGTAAACGCCTACCCGGTGGTGCCGTTGATGTAATGACAGGGCCACAATCGGCCTCCAACGCCTCTTCATCGACGAAGTCAGTCCGAGAGCGGTTGACTGCGATGCCCAACACCTTGACCAAGCTTAACACAGTCAAGCGCGATACTCGTACTATTGATGAAATCATACAGGATCGTGCCAAATTGCGAGAAGGCAAAACTCTCGAAGGAGATCAAGCGCGCGGCTTCGACAATTGGTTTACAGACAAGAGGGAGACGAAGAAGGTGACATCTACTTCAAATGCCCCTTCTGGTGCCAATACGCCTAGCTCTCGTGAGTCTACCAAGAGTCTCCGTTTCCTGTTTACGCGGTTCACTTTCCTCGCCCTCCAGAAGGCCGCAGTGCAACTCCTCAACTACCTACATCGTCGAAGAAATCGGCCCCTCCTGTCAAACCGTTACCGTCGAAGATTGTTGCGTCCAAAGTATCTGCGTCTTCTTCAAATGTTAAGACCTCTTCTGCGAATCAGAAACCCAGCACGTCATCTACAAAGTCAGGCTCTGTGAATTCATTCAAAGCCTTAAACGGCGCTGGAGGTACTAAGTCATACACCTCCGTTGGGAAGAAACGTCCGCGTTCTCCCAGTCTATCCGAAGAATCGGATTTCGATTCTGCGCCACCTCCCAGAAGGCAGGCCGGCTCAGGATATAGCAGCACTATTTGGGAGCTATTTGGTAAAGACAGGGATAAATATGTCAATCAAGACGTCTTCAGCGACGACGAGGACATGGAGGCAGATGCATCCGCCCTCGAGAGAGAAGAGCTGCGGAGGTATACAATTACCAACATTTTCTACTCAGCTTGTCACTTTTTCTAACTTATGTCTGTTCTTAGTGCTCGCCTTGCAAAGAAAGAAGATCAATTGGCGCTCGAAGACGAACGCCGCCATGAAGAGGAGAAACGTAGACGTAAGAAAGATAAGGAAAGGTTAGCCCGTGAAATGCGCGGCTAATGATCTTCTCTTGTTATACCTTCGCCCCCTCGAGTGAAATCAAGTGATATCCAAATTAGGACTTACCGACTCATCACTTTCTCTTGCATTTAACGGGATCGGATGGATGGACATTATTCCCTGGTCCAGCACAATCTATTTAGTATACGACTCCTCACCCTCTCCAAATTCGGACCCCGCATAGATGATTCATGTTTCTCTTACTCATTACTCATTCTGCATAGATTGTTGCATTGGCCGTACAGACCCAATTGTATAGGCTCCACTCATTGTATTATTCTAGTTTTGTACTCCGTACTGTGGATCCAATTTCGGAAATTATTTTTATATTAAAGTGTGTAGATGTGCTAGATGTTTTTTAATTATCGTAGTTGTCTCCCTTTCTCACAAGGCATGTCATAGAAAGTCAAACGTGTGAAGGCTTGAATGAGGTAGGATAAGATGAATGAAAAAGCGCTGAGTAACAAAATATTTCTGCCCTCTGCAAGGCTCGAACTTGCGACCTCAGGATTACGTAACAATTCTTATGTCACATTTCTATGAGACCTGCGCTCTAGCCAACTGAGCCAAGAAGGCTGTCTATTATTTTAAACATCTTCGTGATCCCGCTCCTTTTTCTCTGATCCCTCCCAAGAACTCATTACGCCTTCCCGTTGGTTCCGGGACCTTCTCTCACGGTAGCCCTTCCCTTCCATCTTAAGGCACAAACATCGATCCCTGATCTTTGCCCACATGCTTGAACCGCCCAGGCGAAGAGTCTGATCTGGGCACATTCTCGATCCAGTCCACCTCTATTCCCTATGCCCAGTTTCGCCCATGGCACCCTCTTGCACCCTTTCGACACTCCGTGGTTCGTTGAAGATGATCTCGAAGCTTATCCGGATTCAAAACTTGGCAGCCTTTTCACCAATGGACTTCCCTCCTCACGCCCAGTGTGGACGTAACTTACTAGCATGATCACATGCCGCCTCTTCATTGGATCTTCATTCCCTTTATATGATCGAAGTGGTCAGCTGGACTCACATGACATTTGTTTGAACGAACGTCAAAGGCCCTGTTGTCGGTTTGGATGCAGTCTCATCACATTTTGTTTCACTTGTCATTTTCAATCTCTCCGTCAATCTCATAGTGACTCGTCACTTCCACCTATACGGGACATTCCCCCATATAAACCTCAAGAAGCATTTTCGCATCATTGATATATCGCACAAGTCACTCCGACGACTCCTCCCCTCGGCCCGCATTTGATACTCCATGTTACCTCGGCGCCGCCCCCCACTTTTGTTTCCCCCTCGATCACCGGACCACGGGTAACAGTTCAGTTCAGTGAAGGGGTTAGCAGATAGGTTCGGCACGATTTTGCTTTATACCCGTCATATCATACTTTCTCAGCTCTATTCTATTACTGTACATCCCAGCGATGTGCTCTGTTACATGTCATGTAGTTAGGAAGAAAAACCAGTTTCACTATCACTCATCCCAACCAACAACGGATCATCCTTCCCTCTCTGTTATTTGAAACTCAGAATATAGATAACTAAACTGCGCATAGATCATATACAAAGTGAATCAAAAATATCAAAACAAACTGTTCTTTCAAACCTATCACTGAGCTGACGCAGCACTGTTATTCTGCCAGAACCTAGAAAACACAATCAACCAGTTCCCGTTTGTTGATAGTTTTCCATTTCAAATAAACTTACTCGCATCGCCGCAGCAGCGCGCTCGATGTTTCGATTGCACGAACGTCAGGTAGGCCACCCTCAGTCATGTTGAATAACATTTCGTTCTTCCCTTCCCATAGTCCCCAGTTCGGGGTGATCGTTGGAGATGACTTCTCATTAGGGTTCAGCGATATCGCGAAGTCCAAGAAAGAGTGCGAAAAGGCTTTGATGAAGTCTGGATTGTTGAACAGCGGCGGTCCGTTCCTATAACCAACGAAATCAAAAGTGAGCGCGCACTCTGGGAAATTGTTCATGCGATGGATAATAGTATGCCACGTCATTTCCATGTCCACCAGGTGGAATTGCAAATTCAGTCTGTACACAATCGAGATCGTAATAGTTCTACATTTTACCTTTAGTGAGCTGCTCACCTTGAAGCCACGACCACCAAAGGCCTCCAGCATGAAATAAGTGGGACAGATAAAGATGGCTAAACGGCGGTCAGTACCATACGATTTGCACAGGATCTTGAAGTTCACATTCGCCCATGATTGCCGTGACTTGAAAAAGAGGCGTGCCAAGGTCCTTATAGAGTGCTGCAGCCGCTGCGATCTGTTTGTCACTGTAATCGGGGAAGAGCTGTGCAACGTAGTTCGCCACATCTACGTCCACAGGGGTTTTCGGATCGATGAAAAGGGTTCCTTCGAAGGAGTTGGTGGCAGCTAATACAATGTCCTAGATTGACAAATGTGCATCAGTGGCCAGGGCTTACGGGAAAGAAATATAAGAACGTACACCATTTATTCTTTTCTGCTCCAGAGCTTTAGTAACCCTTTCCTTTATCAATTCACCATCGACAACAGGGACGAATAAGAAAACCCCGAAGAAGCCGCTGTTGCCTATATTCCCGTTGGCTGTCTCGAGTATCTGAGCATCAACGCTTCTGAGACAGTCAAGCGTATTCAGCGCAGTCGAGCAACTAAGATAATGTCGATACGAGACGTCTGATCTATCTCGTGAGGAAGCTCACTTTGTCTGGGCGACCACCTCGTTGTACAGGGTCTACGGAGATGGTGTTCATCAATGTGTTTCAGAAGGTGACTGAATGTATCAACAAACCTCGGGAATGCGGTCATCGTAGCTGTACTGAGATGGCAGGAAGGTAGAGCTTGTGATTGCTGCTCGGAAGAGAGGAGGTGAAGTCTTGCCGCCATTCGCAACGACATGCTGCATGACCGATCCAGCACCTACAGAAACCAAACAAGCTGAGAATCTGTCTTATCCCATGCTGATATCACATACCTGCTGACTGGCCCCAAATCGCGACGCGACTCGGATCGCCATTGAATTTGTGAATCTATACTCTCCTAAGTTGATAAAACATAGACAGACGGACATGTTTATACGAACGTTATTCTGGACCCATCGAAGAGCAAATTGTTGATCCACTATTGAAAGTTCTCAGAGGATATGCAGAACTAGATGTGATTCGCCTTACGCAGTCCAACATTCAAAGTACCATCTTTCTTGACTTCTTTGCCAGCTAAGAAACCAAAGAGACCAAGGCGGTATTGAATTACAACAACAACTACACCACCATTGGCTTCGCTTATGAGAGCGTTTCCGTCATAGAAATCAGCACCATTGAAACCTGATGCACTTCCTGACATATAACCGCCGCTGTACAACTCTTAAGCCAAGAATCATTCACTTCGGAGTAAGATAGCACACCCATGAATCCAGACCACGACTGGTAACTTTTCTGTTGACGATAGTTGACCAGGTAGATAAACACTGAGGCTTTTTCAGAGAAACAAACAGCGATAAAATGAATAGACTCACTTCAAAAAAAGGCAGTCTTCCGTGAAAGACAAATCTCGTTTTTTGTGGTTCTTGTTATCGCGAAAGGGCGAAGCTGCTTGATTCCCCTGTCCGGCAAAGAAGCATACGGATGGTTCGGAGTCAGCTGTCTGTATGCCGGGCGTTGTAGCCGGGGGATGAGGCGGCTGCCACCGCAAAGTACCTTTGGAAATTGAGCATTCTTTGTGTTTGGCGGTCAACTGAGACTGACCGGTAGGTGGAGCAGCATAGCGCATTCCAAGGAATTGGGTCGTCCCTCGGGTCGCATTGAAGGACCCAGCATACTTGGCATAACCAAGATCAACCACCGGAGAAGTCACTGGATTGGCCACAACATTCCAAGTCAAAAAAGCCAGTATGGCGTAGTAATAGCGCAGAGGGGACGTCATGATGTTTTAGCGGTGGATGAGATGGCCAACAACAATTTATAGAATGTGCGAGTACGTTTAGTTCCGAGGAACCTCCTGCCGACTCATCCACAACTCATCATCTGAGTGCTGAGCTTCCATCGCCCTAGATGGGCCATAGGTGATGATCTCAGACCTGAAAGCATCCCTAGAAAGTGGGTACGTAGTATTTAGAGGGGTTATTTGGGGATATAACAGCCGGCCACAGGGGCTTCATGAAAAGACAGAATTCCCACGTGGGCGACTCCCCTTGATTTGAAATCACCCGTCATTCGATGCATATTGGCACATGTATATTTACTGGAGGCCTTCAACAAAACATGTCGGATACTAAATCACAACTGCACACTTTGATTGAATACATTGTCAGCACTGTGCTTGTGTTACTGTCCGGACAAAGCCCCAACACTTTCCCAAAAACTACAAATCACACGTCAGCGATGGAGTCAAATGCATATGTTCTTAGAGAAATTAGAGAGGACTTCTTACCTGCATCGCTGTAACAAGGAGCTAGACGTTACAATGGGTTCAACGACGGGTGCACCTGCTGCAGTTTTGTTGAAAATCATCTCCGTAGACCCTTCTTCCCAGACATTCCATTGAGGTGTTATGGTAGGCTCTGGCTTGATATTAGGGTCAAGCGACATCGCAAAGTCAAGGAAAGAATGTGAAAAAGCCGCGTCAAAATCAGGGTTGCTAAACGGAGGGACTCCAGGACTGAAAAAGTGAGAATTGTGATCTGCAGAAAAGGAACAATACGTACGATGGGAAATAATATACGACATCATCTCCGTGGTGAGCTGGTGGAATGGCAAACTCTCCCTGGACACATGTTGAAGCCAAGCATGAGCACTAGTAGTGTTGGGAGGAGAAAGACGAGCTTACCTTGAACGACTTATTCTCAAATGCATGCAGGAGAAAGTAAGTTGGACATTTGAAGATGGCTGATAACAACATGATGAGCAACAAGTAGGACTCAGGTTTGACATATAATACCTTCGCCCTGGATGGCATTAGCCTGATCGATGGGAGCACCGAGATCTGCGTACTGGGCGGTAGCTTCCGCGATCTCTTGTGCACCGAGCTTGGGGAACAGCTGGCTAACATATTCTGGAGTTGTGACTGTGCCAGCCGTACTTTGATCAACAAAGATAAAGCCTTCAAAGGCATTCGTGACCGCGAGTAAAGCATCCTAGCTAGGAATGAGAGAATGATAGTAGGAGACAACATGAAACAGGCACACCCCATTAACTTTATGTTCTTTCATAGCCAGAGTTGGTCGTTGTGTGATGAAGGACCCATCCACGACCGGAATAAAGATGAAAGTTCCGAAAAATGCACTAGTCGATAAGTTTACATTGATATTTTGCAATATCGTAGTGTCAACGGTTCGTAGGCAAGCAAGAGTGTCTGCTGCTGATGCGCAACTGATTTGTGTTTGTGTGAGGATCACCGTGAGATGCAGGCATTCTAAAGTACCTCGCCTGAGAAACTACCTCGTTATACAGCGTCTAGGATATGTTAGATATAAACCAGTGTATGTAGAAATCCGTGAACAAACCTGAGGGATGATATCGTCAAAGGCATATTGCGAGGGTAGAAAGGTTGAACTCGTAATGGCTGCTCGGAAGAGAGGAGGTGATGTCTTCCCGTCATGCGCGATCACATGCTGAAGAACTGAGCCTGCGCCTAGAGAGAGGGGGAATCATTCTCAGCTTGATAAGACCAACCAATCATGGTCAAGCGGGTAGTTCACCAGCAGATTCTCCCCAGATTGTTACTTGAGCTGGATCGCCACCGAATTGAGCGATCTAGGAAAGATGAGAGATGTGGTCCTTTAACCATTTGCAGAAGAGAGAAAATCTTACATTCGTTTGGACCCACTGCAATGCAAACTCTTGATCCACTGGTCAAGGTACTTTGTCAGTTACTTTGGGAACGCAGAGAAAGAGAGCAACACACGTAACCCTGCGTTCAAAACGCCTTCTGATTTGACCTCTTTCCCTGCTAAGAACCCATAGACCCCCAGTCGGTACTGAATCACAACAGCAACCACACCACCATTGGCTTCACGGATAAGGTCTTCCCCAGAAAAACCCGCAGCGCTACCCGCCTGGTAACCACCACTTTCGTTATGGTATATAAGTAACATGAAAAACTAAGTAATTTGGACACTTGTACCCGTGAATCCAAACCACCACAGGCTTCGCTGTTTCAGCCGCGCTCGGTAATTGAGGTGTAAACACGCTGGAGAGCTTAATTATTGGCATTGGCTGTACCAAATATCGAAAAAAACGTACTTCAAGAAAAGACAATCCTCAGAAGTCGTTGCGATGGCTCTTGTTGCCAAACCATGAGGTTGAGGATTGATTGGAGAAATACCATCACCTGCCGCAGGGCACCCAGGCGGCTCAACATTGGCTTGTATGACACCTGTCACAGTGTCAGGTATCCTTGGAAGTTGCCAGCGTTGGCTCCCTATGCACGATAGGTGAGGTTTGTTCTGTCATATATCCCGAAATGTATAGGTAAATAGTATTACCTGTCGGTGGGGCGGCATAACGGATCCCAAGGAAAACGGTATTTCCCGTTGTCGCATTGAATGTCCCTTGGTAACTCGCATATCCCAGGTCTACGACCTGAGCAGTGGTCACAACGGCGGCAATTGAAGGCAAGATCGCCAAAGTCGTCAAAATCATGTCACTTTAAGGATCGCTCTCTCGCGCAGTCTGGCAGTCCTTATAGGATCTTCGTCCTCGGGCACGGGCCGGGCATCCTGAAAAGCAGTGAGAGGTGAGTAGTGGGATTCAATGTTGCAAATGACCGGGTTTTGACCCCATTTGGGCCGGTTAAGCCATCGAAATGACTGTCACTGACCCACGGTCAGTGGTGTCTTTTGAGAAGAAATGTCAAAAATATATTCAAGCTCCCTACTCGTCATTTGAGACTATAATTGGCTCTGCAACTCTTCCCATGTATGTCGAGAGCTTTGTACACCCTCTCCAGACCCCTGGCAAAGTCTATCCACTTGTGCCTCATGAGCAAGATGAGCTGGACAGGTTTCTACAGAAGAATCTTAGCTCTGGACAGATACAACCCTCTAAGTCTCCAATGGCCTCTCCAGTCTTTATTATTAAAAAGGATGGGTCTCTTTGTCTGGTTCAGGACTATTGAGTCTTAAGTGTGATCACAGTGAAGAATTGCTATTTCTTACCACTGATCCTTGGAACTTGTTAGCAACCTTTGGAGTGCATGCTACCTCACCAAGTTGGACATCCATTGGGATTACAACAATGTGCACATCAAAGAAGGTGATGAGTGGAAGGCAGCATTCCAAACCAATTGCAGACTCTTTGCACCTCTGGTGATGTTCTTTGGTTGCACCAACAGCCCAGCCACCTTCCAGACTCAGATGAATGACATTTTCTGTGACCTGATTTGAGAAGGTGTTGTTTGTGTATATCTTGACAATATCCTCATCTACACAAAGACCTTGAAGGAGCATTGTTGGATCATGTGCATTGTCTTAGAACACTTTTGCCAACATCAGCTCTACTTTAAGCCTGAGAAGTGTGAGTTTGAGCAAATTAGGGTCAAATACCTGAGTCTGATCATCTTGCATGGAATGAGTGAGATAGATTCAGTTGAAGTAGTTAGTGTAGCAGAGTGGCCAGAGCCAAAGAACAAGAAGGAAGTCCAAGCCTTCTTTGGTTTTGTTAACTTCAATTGTAGGTTCATTCAGGATTTCTCCCACTATACTGACCCTCTCTTTGACCTCACTACCAAGGACATAGCATGGCAATGGGAGTCCTTGCAGCAAGTTGCCTTCAACACCCTCAAGCAAGAAGTTACCTCTCAACCAGTCCTTCTATTTCCTGATGATAATTCAATTCTCCTTTCTGTGTTGAGGCAGATAGCTCCAGCTTTGCTACAGGAGCAGTCCTCTCTCAGCAGCCCAAGGAGGATGGCAAGTGGCATCCAGTAGCCTTCTACTCTAAGAGCCTCAATGCCATAGAACAGAACTACAAGATCTATGACAAGGTAATGCTTGCTGTTGTTTGATCCTTTGAAGAATAGCAGAATTTCCTAGAGGGTCTCTAGTACAAGTTTGAAGTTTGGATAAACCACAAGAACCTTGAATACTTCTAAATGGCAAAGAAGCTGAATCAATGCCAAGCTTGGTGGTCCCTGTATCTGGCCAACTTTGACTTCTCATTGCACCACAAGCCAGGACAGAGCATGGGCAAAACAGATGCACTATCTAAGAGAGCTGACCATGGCACTGGGGCAGATGATAACAAAAACATCATTCTCCTTAAGCCTGAGCCTTTTGACATTCATGCTTTAGAATGGATTGTGGTTGAGGAGGATGAGGCAAACATCCTCAAAGACATTTGGCAGGGGAGCTAGGAGGATGTACAACAAGGTGTGGTTGCCCAGGTTGCTCAGACCCTTGAAGCTCAACAAGCAAGTGGGATTAAGTCCATACATGCAGAGGAATGGAGTCTCCAATATGGGCTTTTAACTTTCCAAGAATGTATTTACATGCCTAATATCCCCAACCTCCATTGATGCATTGTAGAGCAACACTACAACTCTCATGTAGCAGGGCATCCTGGTAGGTGAAAGACACTGGAGGCTGGTGTTCCAGAACTATTAGTGGCCTTAGATATCCTGGTACATAGGCACTTACACTAGTACTTTTGACTTCTATGTCTGCACCAAGCCTTGCTGCCAGTCATTCATGGAGCAGCTCTACCCTCTTCCCATTTTAGCTGCCCACTGAAATGTTGTGTCAGGGGACTTCATTGTTGAACTCCCCAATGCTCATGGATATGATGCAGTCATGCTAGTGGTGGACCTTTATGGCAAGTAGGCCCACTTCATCCCTACTCACACCACCTGCTTTGTTCTGGGGGCAGCTAGCCTGTATGAGAAGAATGTTTGGAAGCTCCATGGTCTGTCTGATGGGTATGTCTTGGACCAAGGCCCTCAGTTTGTAGCAGAGTTCACTCAGGAACTGTACTGCCTGCTTGGGGTGAAGCTCCATACTGTCACTGCCTATTACCTTCAGTCAGATGGTCAGATGGAATGTGTTAACCAGGCTCTAAAGCAGTATATCTGCCTGTTTTGTAATGAGAGGCATGATGACTGGGATGAGCTTCTGCCATATGCTGAGTTTCAGCACAACAACAACATTCATTCTTTCACTCAGATGACTCCATTTTTTTTTGGACACTGGCAGACACCCCTACATGGGATTTAAACCTTAGGCACATCCTTCAAAGAATGATTTGGTGAACAAGTTTGTGGACAGATGATGAAGGAGCAGGAAGAGGCAAAGGCAGCATCAATGAAGGTGAAGGATGACATGGCATGGTACTATGACCACTGGCAGACACCAGCCCCAGTATACAAGCCTGGGGACTATGTGTACTTAGACAGCTCTGGCATAAAGACAACAAGGCCATCATAGAAGCTGTGACATTGTTACTTTGACCCTTTCATGGTGGAGAAAAAGGTAGCACCTTTAGCATACTAACTCAAGCTCTTAGCAGGCCTGCATCAACTGTACCCAGTCTTCAATGTTGTCAAGCTGTTCCTAGCATCAGAAGACCCTATCCCTGGCCACTGCCCAAGGCACTACCACTACTAATTCTGGTTAGTGATGAGGAAGAGTATGAGGTGGAGGAAATTTTGGATACCAGAATTTCTTTGGAGGAAGTTGGCATCAAGGACATCTTTTGAGAACCACAGACCAATGTACATTTACTAGCCCTAATCCAGGACTTCTACTGCAGGCACCCCAATGCCCCAAAGGTAATTAGGGGCATCTACCCTATCTCTGCAGCTGACCAAGCAATCTGCAACCTCTTCTACTCAGTGTGTTGGGATGCCACATCCTAGAGGGGGGGTGATGTCAGGGGACTGCTTATACCAGGCTCTGATTGTTTCTTTTATTCTGAGCCTACTGTTGATTGTTCACCTCTCATCTTCTGGTCACAAGTACTTCTACCTGAGAGCTATCCATTGCCTATACTTGTACTCCATTGCTTATACTTATACATAGTTATGTACTGCAAGTCTGGAGATTGAGGCCATTTACAATAGATTCCTGTTCTTGGATTGGATTTCAGATTTGGTTGTTGTTGAGTGTTTTTTCCAGGAGGTCTAGAGTAAATTTTCCAGACACTGGCATTGAGAATCCTTAGACTTGTTCTCTTTGGATATCCCTCTGCCAGATGAGTAGCTAGAACTCTAGAACTTCTCATAGATGCTGAATAGACTTTGGATCTCCCTTTGCCAGTTGTGTGAGCCACAGCCTTCAGAGGTCACCCCTTACAGCAGCTGATCAAGCAATCTGCAAGTTCTTTTACTGCACATGTCAAAACACTGCATGCCAGAGGGAAGGTAATGTCAGGGGACTTCACACTTCATTCCCTCATTTCCCCCTCTCTTGTTTCTCAGGTCCCTCTCCATATAATTCACCTTATTTTTCTTCCCTTTCCCTATCTATTGGTCATACTTTCAGCTCTCATATTGCATTAGTTCTCTATCAATGATGCAGACAAGCATTGGCCCTTTGGCACTGCCACCAGCTTATTTTAATGCTGACAAATCCTGCTCTTTTTTTCTTTAATATTGTACAGTTGTTTCCCATGCTTCTGAAGCCTATAAAGTGTTACATTCAGTATAGGAGAGCCCTAGACTTGTTCTCTTTAGATCTTCTTCTGCCATGTGTGTTAGTTATGCTTGTAGCTACTTTACAGTACAAAATATTTTGGAATCTTGCTAACTAGCTTCACCAAACCACACCATAGTCTTACCAATAGTACTTCTTGTCAAGTACTATTTGTGGGTACCACTCTAGCCCTGTTACATCCCCAGGAGCATGGGTTAAAGGCTGACTACAGTGTATTTTATTATTTCAGTTAGAGATTGGGCTTGGAATGTTTCTCTGTGTTTTTCCTTTAAGCTCTAGGATAAACTTTCCAAAAACTAGGAAGGGACTCCTGAGACTTGTTCTCCTTGGATCTCCCTTAGCCAGATGACAACTTGTACACTATAATGACTATTCCATATGCCAATGTTACAATTGCAGTTTACAGTTGATAATGGTACTTTGCATTGATACATTAGTGCAGAGTTCAGTTTGATAGCCCAAATCACAAAATACATGTGCAAATAGGTGGCTACCCTGTCAGCAGTACAACAAATAGCCCAACTCCATGAGGAGTGATGACTAGCCTTCAGTGAGCAACTGAGCTGTGCCTCAATAATATGGGCATCAGAGGGCAGCAAAGATAAGGCAAGTGCACAAAGATTCTCCACTATAATTATGTCTAAAGCAGTGCACACAATTTAGAAGTTTCACTGTGAATGGAAAATATTAAAGGAAGTTGAGCCAGCCTACATCTTGGGTCAAGCAGAAATGACCCAAAACAAAAATACAACACAGTGATAGCAAAGAGAAATAAACCTGAACTGCTTGGCAATGGTCAATGGACACTTCAGTAGAAAAGTGACAGACACCAAGCTGGTCAGACAAACATGGAGAAATTTCCTAGCAAGAAATTCAGACCCCTTTAACTTCTGGGGAAAGGCAACTGAGGTTTTAGTGGGTATCAGTTGAAGGTCCTCCTGGGCTACCAAGCCTCATGCACAGTACATAAGAGCATTTTCTATCAGGGTGGCTCCAAACTTATAATAAAACAACACATAAAGTGTAAAAAATATTCCAGAGTATAAAGGTTGACTTTATGAAATTTTTATATTTCCATTGTAATACAACCAGAAAAAAAGGAAACCCTTGCAATACTCATACAATGCAATAAAAGTGTATGATTAAGTAATACAGCCTAAATTTTGAAAGGAAGGCCTATTTTGGCCAAAAAGAGTCACCAATCTGAGCCTGTGGCTCATGCTTCCATATCTCAATTCATTAACATTGAAATTTGAGGTCTTAATGCAAGCCTTGCAGTTGGAAAATGCTGCTCACATTGTCATGACTAGGTTAATTGTGGGATGATGATACTGTAGATATAAAAGGAAATAGATAAGATACATCAACTAGATAAGATAACCACATAAGAAAAAGAAAAGGGCCAAGTCTAGATTTAGAGTAATCAAAGTTGACCTACAGTCACAGGCAAAAAGTACTCCAATTTAATATCTTAGGAATGATAACTTTTTGAATGCAACTAAGTACAGAACTAGACTCAGAATGCAAAAATGCACCTAAAAACACATCTCCTGATTTTTTCCCATGAGCAATTGGGTATGGCCAAATTTTTGGTCAATTTTATATATCTTTTAAGGCAGGTGCCAGGGCCTCCAGGTGCATCAGATCAGCCCTTGAGATGGTATGATGGCCCTTATACTTTCACACAGCCCATGCAGCAGCTCTCCCCATCAAGCCAAGTTGGGATGCATGCAAGAATTTCCAAGAATAATTTGCAAACCTGCATATAATATTGGTTGTACATGTGTTGAGTGCTTCAATAGCAGCTTGCTCTGAACTGTTGAAGGATGGTTCTAGGCCTTGCCAATGCCTGTATTTTGCCCAGCCCCAATAGTAGATTCAGATTAGCATTTGATACTTTATGTGATTAATGACTAATCATATCATTTCAATTGGGTTAAGCTCACAATGAAATTTAAGTAAGAAAATGCATTGATGACCAGCTGCATGGACAATTATTTCAAGCATAGAGACTTGGTTTGCAAAGTCATCTTGCTGACTCAAGTGTCTTGCCACACAGCAATTGGTATGGTCCCAGAGGCAGATAGAGGGCTTGACATTCTAAATGAGCTTCTTCAGATGTGGGAATAGCTCATGTTTTCAACTGCATGTTCATCTGTGCAGCATCCTCGATGGATCACCATTTGACTCAGGGTAAATGACTTTGCAGACCTCATGTATAACATTGCTTTTGTTATCTCTGACTGCAAGGCAACCACTAAGTTCATCAATATAGTCAGAAACATGAATCAGCCTTTCTTTGCCTTTCTTGCACAGAACTTGTTGATCTTCAACCTGTTTCAAGTGTCAGCATCAATTATACATGTCATTCAAACATGAAGCCTTACCACAATGAAGTAGCAAAATCATACTGCTGAAAATATGTTTCATCTTGCCATACTGGAACAAGTTCCCTCTCTCCAGGCTAAAGCTGTGGCTCCACATACTCCAGTTCTGGGCCTTCAAACTCTGCCATGCATCATGAATACTTTTGCATTCTTGGTAAGAAATTCTTCTCACAGTGTGAGACAACACCATCACATTCATGACCATCCATAAACACCTTTTCATGAAGTGATATGATGCCAACCAAGTTTGAGAAGCCAATGTTGAGCAGTCCTTTCACAGAGTAGTTTCCTTGTTGTTGTTGCGATCTGGCAGATAAAGCACCATAAGCACGCCACACTCATTGCGCTATCACACATATCACATACTCTTTGTCATTGTGGCCACCCCTCTGAACAATGGACAAGAACTCATATATATACTACATACACACAGTTGAACACCCTCAGTCGTTTCTACTACAGACTGAGGGTGAGTAATGCCTAAACTAGATGGTCGAACTCTATACTTACATGTACGCTAGATTAACACTAATAGTGTCTGTATAATCTAGGTACAAATACAGTCGTTTCTACTACAGACTGGGATTGACACTAACAGTGTCTGTATAATCTAGGTTCAGTTTCTAACAGGTTATGGGCCTGTGCTGCAACGTACAACTGAATAGTATGAAGAACTGAATCTGTGCCTGATGACTCAAACAAGATTGTCGATCTCTTACCCCTGGATTGATTATCTGGATAACGTGGAGTCGACTGCATGCAACTTGCGTAGTGGACTCTTTTCTCGACGCGTCTCTGTGCTGTGTTACTATTGCATGCTGATAATACTATGACTATGCCTACCAAAACTTCGAAGCCCACGATGTCCCCCACCCCCGACCAGATTGCCAAAATGCAAAAGGTAGATGCGTCCTCAAACCCCACTGTTCTGCCGGTGGGGAAGGTGACTGCATCCTGGACAGGGCATGTCCTCGAGAAGGATGATGGGAAATGGCTAGACTGGTCATATAATATGGACCTTGAACTTTCTATGGTACAGCTGTGGGAATATGTTTTCAATCCACCCTCTACCCCCCATATCACCTATGAACCTCACGCTCACCGTGCATGGACTAGCAATAACCGCCTCGTGTGTTCCTTTATCAAATGGGCTTTGTCTAGCTCCAAGCAGAAGTTATGCGCGGACAACTGGGATCCTGTAGCACTCTGGGCTTACTTGAAGGAATGGCATGGCAGTGCTGTCCCTGTGCAGCAAGTTTGACTACTCCAGGAGGCCCTGACAACCAAGTGTTCTCCATCTGAATCACTCACAAAGACAGCCGATCCAATCCTTGAGAAGATCGACCATGCCTTTGATGCTGGGGAAGTAACAAAGGAGCTCCTGAAGTCCATTGCTATCCTGTTGGCACTCTCTGATAAAGCATATGCACATATCCAGTCCATTATATCACGCGACCTAACAAACGCGGGTGAAATGAAGGCATATGGACCAAATGACATATGCAGATTCTTGGAGGGGGAACAGACGCTCATTGATGCCAATAAGTCCAACCCAGCAGCTGCAGACACATCGCCAACTGCCTTTATGGCGAAGACTTTGAGATACGAGAAGCTGGTCTGTAGTGGGTGTAAGTCCAGGAACCGCTCAAACTTCCTAGGACATACTGTCCAATGGTGTATCCTAGAGGGCAGCGGTATGGCCAGAAAGACAGTAGAGGAGTTGAGAACGGCCTGGATCGCGCACTACAATGCACAACGGAAGGCCAAAGGGAGAGGAAAGGCGGCATCTAGGGTAACCATAACACTTGCAGGTGGATCTGCCTTCACAGTGGAAGGCAACTCCGACGTAATTGCTGCCTATATTGCAATGCACAAGGGATCTGCAACCCCAAAAGCTGAGTTTGCTGGACTGGCATCCGATGTGCTCCCTGCCAACGATTCCCTAGCATGCATCAAAACACTAGAATTCAATACTCTGCTTGCATTTGAGGAGGAGATGAAGGAGAGCACTGATCAGAAAGATGACATCAACCTCAAGCAGACTGGGGAAGTTGTATTGTCTAGCTCAACCTCACCACTTGAAAGATCCCCATTCTACCTTGACTCCGGTGTGACAGTGCACATTTCCCCAGATCCCTCTGACTTCATTACATTAAAACCAATCCCTGAGTGCTCGATCTGTGGTGTAGGAGGATTGGCTATTGCAGCTACTGGAATAGGCAGTATTCAACTGCACCTCAAGGACGGTAAACATATAATACTTGAGAACGTCCTACATGTTCGGAAATCGGCAGTAAAGCTACTTTCAGTAAGCAAGCTTGCAAAATGCTCAGGAGTCACTACCACCTTTGACAATCATGGAGCCACACTCATACAGAAGACCACAAACACATCCATCGCAACTGGTACCCTAGTCCCCAACAGAGATCTCTACACCCTAGACCTTTACACTAAGCAAGCCCTTGCCGTACATGCATCCCCCGATTTGAAAACCTGGCATTATCGACTCGGTCATGCTAATTATCAATCCCTTACACAAATGGCCCAGGCTGGAATGATTGAAGGTATGCCTAAAACTTTCCCCTCGAAACCTCCTAGATGCAAAAATTGCATTCTCAGTAAACAGGCATGAACACCGGTACCAAAGGAGAGGGAAGAGGGGATTGGGCATAGGGCATCACGAAAACTAGAGAAGATATGGGTGGACTTGATGGGCAAAGCAGCAGTAATGTCACATACTGGGAATGCCTATATCATGAATATAGTGGATGATTACACCAACAAACCATGGTCCATACCTCTAAAAACTAAAGACAACGGTTTTGATGAACTGAAGGCCTGGATTAAGGCTCGTGAGAATGAGACTGGTCTGAAGTTGGTGACTCTGCACACTGGAAGGGATGGTGAGTTCAATGGTGATGCTCACAAGAATTGGTATAAGTCCCAAGGTATCATACTTGAAGTTGGCGCTCCCCATACATCTGCCCATATAGGCTGTGTCGAGCACATGCATCGTACAATTATGGGAAAAGTGCAATTGATGAGACTTGCTGCAGGTTGTCCGTCGTTCCTCTGGGATGAATTCTACCTTACTGTGTGTTTCCTCCATGGTACGACAAAGACAATGTCAACTAAGGACGTAACACCGGATGAACTTTGGTACAGTAAGAAACTGGATGTCACAACCCGTCCCCTGAACCCCCGCACATCGCCCATCAACCCCCCGAACCCCCAAAAAACCCCTGACGCTCTGCCAAACTTCTGCCCATGCCCCACGCCTATTTCGGCTAACTCCGACGCCTCCCCGGCTAACTCCGACGGCCCCCTGGCCAACTTTGGTGCCTTCCCCGCAGCCACTGACACTTACCCTGGATCTCCTGAACCCCGAAAACCACCCCCGCTGTTCCCGATCTTTGCCTCCCATCATCAACTAAACACCCTGGTTCCTCCGACCTATTCCAGAGTATCACGACAACCTCAGGGTGACCCACGTTCCCCAATGATCCCATCAACGTATCAGCATGGCCCAATCCTCGATCGCAACCGACACCCACCCACTCTGTCGAGCTCCGCCAAGCCCCGCCACCGCAGCCAACGTACCCCGAAGTTCTCCGGTAGTCAGTATATAAGCCGTCGAGTAGCTCTTCGTACTCTAGTCTTGATATTGCTTAACGTTACCTATGGTCTGATTGTTTCCTTTTTGTGTTTTGTGTTTCGTTCTCTTTACTCTCAGTCTCCCGGTCTTATCTCAGTCTCCCGGTCTTATCTCAGTCTCCTGGTCTTATCTCAGTCTCCTGGTCTTATCTCAGTCTCCTGGTCTTATCTCAGTCTCCCAGTCTTATCTCAGTCTCCCGGTCCTGTCCTGTCTCCATTTCGCTATTATTCTCGTTGTCGTCTCATATCTCCACTCGAATCTACTCTTGTTCCATATCATCTTGTCTGACGCTGTCTCGGTGACTCCGTCCGACCGTTGTGCCCAAGTCTTCATCAACCTTAACGACCCCACGAACTCCACAATTACGATTACAAACCCCGACACTCCTTTACCAGGCCTGAACCTCACTCTCCGCTCGGTCCCAGACTCCATCAACTCCAAATGATCTCCCATCAAACCCCGGCTCCATCCCCATTGATCACACAGCCGCCTACTCCTTTGCTTCCGCAAATCTCCCATACGGTCTTCTGCCTGAACCCCGCCAAGACCATCTTGTTTCCTTGCAATCTGACTTCTCCGGACCTCCCTGGATCCGTCCGGATCACATCCCACCAAGTATTCGCACAAGCCATCAGTGCCCGGAATGTCTTCGAGTGTTCGGTTACCAGTGCAAGGGGATCACGCCCGCCTAGTAAGGACTCGCCCAGTGCAGCTGAGCCCCCGAGGTCAGCGGAACCTGACACTGGACTACTCATGCATTTGCAAGATAGGGTGCAAGATTTTTGTCTTAATCCTTGGCAAAAACAACCCTAAGATCTTCGAGTGGTCAATCGAGTGCGTACTAGTCAGTTATGACCTAAATTCTAAGGCATACCGTTGCTATGACAAGTCACAGAACAAAGTCTACAGTTCCTACCACGTAAAGTTCATTGAAAGTCACAATCAAACCCCCGAGGCAGTACCAGCAGCTGCTCACAAGACAAACCCCAGTACCATTCTAACTGTCAACTGTCAGGTTCCGCTGACCATGGGGGCTCAGCTGCACTGGGCAAGTCCTTACTAGGCAGGCATGATCCCCTTGCACTGGCAACTGGACACTCAAAAGCGTTCTGGACACTGATTGCTTGTGCGGATAGTCGGTGGGATGTGATCTGAACAGGTCCGGGGAGGTCCAGTGAAGTCGGATTGCAAGGAAACAAGATGGTCTTGGCGGGGTTCAGGCAGAAGACCATATGGGAGATTTGCAGACGCGAAGGGGTAGGAGGCTACGCAATCAATGGGAGCGGAGCCGGGGTTTGATGGAAGATCAATTGGGGTTGATGGAGTCTGGAACCAAGCAAAGAGCAAGGTTTGGATCTGGTGAAAGAGTGTCGGGGTTCATAATTGTAATCGTGGAGTTCATGAGGTCATTAAGGTTGAGGAAGACTTGGGCCCAACGGCTGGACAGAGTCACCGAGACAGCATCGGACAAAATGAAATGGAGTCAGGATGGAACAAGAATAGATTCGCATGGAGATACGAAACAATAACGAGAATGATAATGAAATGGAGACAAGACAAGACCGGGAGGCTGAGATAAGACCAGGAGACTGAGATAAGACCAGGAGACTGAGAGTAAGGAAAACAAGACACAGAACATGGAACACGAGAAAGAAACACAATCAGACCATAGGTAACATTAACAATAGGTAGGTAACATCAAGACTAGAGTACGAAGAGCTACTCAACGTCTTATATACTGACTACTGGAGAACTTTGGAGTACGTCGGCTGTGGCAGTGAGGCTTGGCAGAGCTCGATGGAGTTGGCGGGTGTCAGTTGCAATCAAGGGTCAGGCCGCATTGATATGTTGATGGGATCATTTGGGAACGCGGGTTGCCCTGAGGTTGTCATGATACTCCGGAATGGGTCGGAGGAGCCAGGATGTTGAGTTGATGATGGGTGGCAAAGATCGGAAACAGTAGGGGTGGTTCTCAGGGTTCGGGAGATCCAGGGTAAGTGTCAGTGGCTGCGGGGAAGGCGTCAAAGTTGGCCAGGGGGCCGTCGGAGTTAGCTGGGGAGGCATCGGAGTTAGCCGAGGGTGCGTCGGGGCTAATCAAAATAGGCATGGGGCATGGGCAGAAGTTTGGCGGAGTGTCAGGGTTTTGGGGAACAGGAGGTTGCTGGATGATGTGCAGAGTTCCAGGGGACGGGTCGTGACATCAACACAATAGAGAGAAACTCATCAGACAAACCAAATCCACGAATAAAAGACGACAAACCTGCTCAAATCTCCGGTATTATAGTCAAGGACATCAACCAAGCCCAGGAGCAGCCACCAGACGATGATAGAACTCCACCCATACAAGTACAGAACCAACCTTGATGCTCGAACCAAGTGCCTGTCCCAACAGCAAAGGCCACACCTGATGACCAGAGTGAAACACATATGGAAAGGGTGGTAAGAGAGTCAAAGGAGGCAGTGCAAAGGGTTAAAGAGACTTGGGCTGATCATCGCAGGGCCTTGGAAGACCTCCAACGTGAAGTACCGCCAGCTGAAGATGATGTTGGTGTGGGTGATGGGAATCTCAATCATACTCTGTCAGTGCTGAACGCAATTGAGAATACACCTGATGTGGGTCCAGGGGCAGACCCTGACACCCCTAGAACTTTAGAGGAGGCTCGAAAGTCTGCAGACTGGGTGAGATGGAAAGAATCCTACCATGATGAGCTAAACTCATTGAAGCAGATGGGGGTGTGGGAGCTAGTACTACGTGAGTTGGTACCACCAGGTCACAAGATCTTCAAAGGGCAACCAGTCTTTACCATCAAACACGATGAAAATGGTATAATCACCAGACTAAAAAGGCGTCATGTACTCCAGGGGTTTACAATGGTTCAAGGCAGGGACTATGATAAGACAACCTCACTGACTGCACGTGCAGAATCTTGGAGAATCTTACTCAGCATGGTGGCCACCTTGAATTGGGACGCCACCCAGATCAACATGAAGACAGCATTCCTGAACGGGATACTACCCAAAGAAGAACAAATATATATGCAACAACCACCCGGGTTCAAAGAGAGTGGAAAGGAAGGCTATGTATGTAAACTCCTATGACCTTTATACAGGATGAAACAGGCAGGCCGCATCTGGAATAAAACACTGGATGAGGTAATGAAAAATCTAGGGTTCATATGACTCCGCTGCAAAGCATGTATCTATTACCGCAACAATGAAAAGGGGACAGTCATCACCGGAGTCCATGTGGACGATTTTCTCTCAATTGCGAGTTTGAAACAGGCAAATGAGGACTTCAAGAAGCAGTTAAGGAGCACCTGGGTAATCTCAGACCTAGGGATCCCGCATCACATTGTGGGGATGGCAGTAGAGTGGGATTGGATAAACAAACAAGTATTCCTATCACAAACCACCCTTATTGACTGTCTAATCGCACAGTATGGCCAATCCAACGCTACTCCACTTACACTGCCAATAGAACCTGGGCTCAAGCAATGGCGAGTTGACAGGTCAAAATTGCATCCTGAAGAGCTCAAAAAACTGAACCAAATCCCCTATCAAAACCTGGTTGGCGGGCTGCTGTGGCTAGCCATATCTACACGCCCCAATATCCAATATGCAGTCCAGCAACTGTCTCAATTCCTCGACTCCTTCTTGTTTGTACACTGGAACGTGGCTGTACGAGTTCTACGGTATCTGAAAGGCACAAGGACACTACAACTATGCCTTGGTGGACAATCACCCATGCGGCTGATTGGTTTCACAGACTCCGATTGGGCAAACTGCCTGGATACTTGCCGGAGCATAGGAGGCTATGCATGGTCACTGGGTTTGGGGCTCATATCGTGGGCAACCAGGAAGCAAAAGACGGTAGCAGCATCTTCATGCGAAGCGGAGTATATGGCAGCGTTTGAGGCTGCACAGGAGGGTATATGGTTACGTATGGTAATGGAAGCACTGGGGCATACTGCGAAGGAGGCAACAACCATCCTATGTGACAACAATTCAGCAATCAATCTCTCGGAAGACCCCCTCCTACACTCACGGGTGAAGCACGTCGATATCAAGTATCATTTCCTATGCGAACGGGTAGCGACAAAGGAGATTACACTATGATACGTTAACACGAAGGATAACGTCGCTGATATTTTCACTAAAGCCTTGCCGACCCCCCAGTTCACGTGCCTTCGGAGCATAATGGGACTACAATAGATGGGATTCCACGTGAGGAGGAGCATTGCTTACGGTGAGGAGGAGTGTTGCGATCTGGCGGATAAAGCACTGTAAGCACGCCACACTCATTGCGCTATCACACATATCACATACTCTTTGTCATTGTGGCCACCCCTCTGAACAATGGACAAGAACTCATATATATACTACATACACACAGTCGAACACCCTCAGTCATTTCTACTACAGACTGAGGGTGAGTAATGCCTAAACTAGATGGTCGAACTCTATACTTACATGTACACTAGATTGACACTAACGGTGTCTGTATAATCTAGGTACAAATACAGTCGTTTCTACTACAGACTGAGGATTGACACTAATGGTGTCTGTATAATCTAGGTTCAGTTTCTAACAGTTGTATCTCCAAGTTCTGATAAAATCTTAGTATCAAGAGCATTTGTGAAATTCTGTGGTGTAATGAGCCAACTTTCTGATCATTGTGGCCATGAGCAAGGTAGGTGCATGGATGGATCCATCCCCCAGTAGACTTGGTAGTTTCCACAGGTTCTGGAGCATGCTGATTGCACAAGCCACTGATATTGCATTTGGCCTTTGGCTTTCAACCATGACAAGACTCGGGCATTGATACTGGTAATGATCAGGAAGGATTTGAGTTAAGCAGTGAGCATCCAGTGGCTTGATCACTCCTTTCATTTTAGCTTGACCTTGTTGATTCTTTCCCCAAAACTCAGGATCATGGTTGACTCAATGACAGCAGTCGATTGTGCATTTTTTCATGATTTTTGAGATTTTTTTGGGTACAGCCAAAATTTTGAGGGTCATATCACCCCACCCCATTTCAGACAAATCGGCTCATTGAATACAGTTCCCCAAGGTCTTATTACAATGTTAATACATTCAGAATGCATCTAATATAACTAGCAGATCATAAGAAATTCGGTCCCTCATATTAGTTGACTTTGCTCGTCCGCGACTGGTTGCGTTCACGAACGCTACCATCAAACGGAGTTTGGCAGATCAATTTTTGAGATAGCATTTCAAAATTTCGGAGTTCGAATTGGGTCCGACCGGATTGTCTATTTGTGTCCTTGTACTGCACTTCCATCTGAAAAGAAGCAGCGGAAAGACATGTGCACACGTGGATTGGTCTTAATCATGAGAATATGTAGGTTCTGCTGAGAGCTGCTTTTCCAATTGGGGACGAGGCTTTGAAGGTAGACGGGAAGATTGTGAAGGAAAAAGAACGTTTGGAGATTGGGAATAGAAACCGAAATCCGAGATAAAGTAAATTTTGCATATGAAGCTGAAGATGTTCTTATTATACACATAAGATAGGCAACAAACTGGCTGAACGCTCGATATCAAGTAACAATTAACTCCGCTTCTAGAATAGACTGTTCGATTATCTCTGAACGTTCACCTGTGAGTGCTAACTCGGTCCTCAGAGCTCAAATTACACAGGCCATATTGAATCGTCGTGGTCCATGGACTTTACTTTAGAAGGATTGTCGGCCTGACAAACCATCACGTTCTCGTAGCTCACGTTCGTTGTGCTAACCACGAGGTTCTGTCAATCCTTTTATAAACTGAAAACAACTACTGTTCCGGGTTAAAAGGCACTTCGAGGTCTTTACATTCCAATCTCACGCTCTCCCTCAGAGTTGAAACGATGCGGTCACAGTTCTTAGGGTTCCTTGCGCTATTCATCGCCTTCTTGATGACCTTGGTCTGTTCCCTCCTACTGTTCTGAAAAGTTATTGATAAATACCGAATGTTCCTCTAGGCATCTGCGAAGGATACCAATGGCAACGGCAACGGAAAGGGCAACGGAAATGGAGATGGCAACGGCAATGGTAATGGTAATGGCAACGGCGACGGCAACGGCAAGGACAAGGGCAAGGGAAATCAAGTTGTCAAGGGCAAAGTCTTCGATCGCATTATACACATTTGGCTTGAGAACATCGACTTTGACACAGCCTTCGCGGATCGTATGTTTGCATGGATTCTTGTATCGAATGAACTCTGATTGCGTGGTGTCACCATCAGCGAATCTGCACGCGCTAGCTAAGCAAGGGGTGGTTCTTCAAAATTACTTCGGAGTGACCCATCCGTCCGAGCCAAATTATGTTGCCGTACGTGTTTTTTTCTCTTTAATATAATTGGCATCGTCTTGATGTCATTTCTCGCAACGATAGTCCGTGGGCGGCGATTACTTTGGTATTGACAGTGACGATCTCTTGAATCTCCCCCTCAATGTCTCAAGCATTGCGGATCTGCTGGATAACAAAGGCATCTCATGGGGTGAATATCAGGAAGACATGCCATCTACAGGTTTCACCGGCTTCCAGTTCCTTAATTCCACTGGCGGCAACGATTACGTCCGGAAGCATAAGTGATACTTCCAGACATCAAGTTGATATGATGACCCAGCTGACATGTCCATCTACAGCCCATTGGTGATCTATGAGTCTGTCAATCAGTTCCCTAGTCGACTCAATAAGATCAAGAACTTTACGCTGTTCGAGCAGGATTTGGCTAATGATGCTCTGCCGCAATGGATGTTCATTACCCCCAATATGAGTAAGTATAACAAAGCTCATTGTGGTCCAGATTTGAAGAGATTCGTAGCAAACGACGGACATGACTCAAGTGTTACAGTTGCTGGCATATGGGCGCGAGGTTTCCTTGAACCATTGCTCGAGAATCCAAAGTTTAATGGTAAAAAAACCCTCATAATTCTCAGTAAGCTGCGGTTAGTATTCTTGATCATTCGAATACAAACTGAGTACTCTGTTTAGCCTTTGACGAAAATGGAACTGATACCAAGCCAAACAATGTCCTTGCGATCCTTCTTGGAAGTGCCATTCCAAAGAAGCTCATTGGCACATTCGACAACAGTTTCTACACACACTACTCTTTGATTGCTACTGCTGAAGCCAACTGGAACCTACACACGTTAGGCCGGTGGGACGTCGGCGCAAACGTCTTGCAATTTGTTGGAGAGAAGACCGGGGACAAGATTCGTGAGGCGGACATTCAAGATGTCTTGCTTAATATGTCATACCCGGGCATTTTCAATTCGGAACACTTGGCGAAGCAGCCAATTCCTAACACTAACCTCGTAATAAATGGGCGCACGGTTCTACCTGCGATCCAATCTCAGTGGGAGTCACAGGTTCACTGCACAGGGTATCACATGCAGCTTGTCCCACCCTCTGCTCAGAATCCTCCTGCTCTTCCATTTGGCTGCTGAAGGTATCAATTACGATTAGGAAGGACAACGAGTATTATAACATCTTCATTTCTTCTTTGAATATGCATGGTGGATACATATGACAATCAAAGACTCTTCGGAATGGGAGTACAAGCGCCTTTCGCTAACTTGTCTACAAGAGCATTGAATTTCCTCAGAATCTGCCACAAATCGACGAGAATTCCAATGACCTGAACAGACATAACGACTTCATCCAGCTGCATGAAATATATTGAGGTATGCGGGCTTTTTACCCTGCGCATTGCGCCACCCGCCTGCCCAGAGATATTATAAATGTCGGATGGACATAGTCAGTTAGCATATCAAAGAACTTACACGCCACCATTCACTCATTCATTTCACGACATACTCGGACTCAGTAGTGACAGCGCACTTGGGTGTATCTTCTCTAGGGTGTCTCTGAGATCCGCCGTGCTTTCTCCACCTTGAACCTTTGAAACCCTGGTGCGCCAGTGTTCCCGCAATTTCTCCAAACCCTCGATTGCCACCAGAAGTTCCGTGCGTTGGCTAGTTCGAGGGGCGTTTCCATTGACCTCATTGTCCATGGGAACTCCCCATTGCCATTCTTCACTAATGCCTCTAATAATCCCTAGTCCGGACCTGGCGTCCTTCTGGCCATTGTTTTAGCATGCTCCGTCTGTCATCACAAGTCTACAATTATGGCAAGCCTCGAACGATGAGAGCCGCAAGGAACAAGAAGTAGTTCGCATGCACGAATGAGACCGTCGACTTCGGTTTCCGCAAGGTCTGGGCAAAACTCGAGTTTGCAGCCATTGATAAATTGATCCTCATATGCAGTGAGTTTGGAAACTCTCACTGGATTGGCAAGGACCGAAATCATTCTAACTGCATGAGACTCTGATATAGATCGAAACTTAAACTGACCAAAGGCTAGAGTGTCAGGTCCTTATTCAAGATATTCATGGTGTTGGATGTATGCAGCAGAACCCATTGAAAGCTATTGCCCCCCAGTTCACATTGAAAGAGAGCAAAGTTCCCTCATCTTTTCAGACAAGCTATGGTATGTGTCTTTGGCATGGGCCTGTAGCTCTTGCTAAGTCCCAGATCCAACCAAATAAAACTTTGTTTGGTTAGGTCCTTGATGTTCTAACTCAATGCTGACATCCAGACCCAACCTCATTACATTTGGTTTGTCATGGTACACGTGACCACACCTCAATACTTGTAGTCAGTATTTGTAGTAGCTTCCTTAACTTAGTCCATTCAATGTTCTCAGGTGTGTAACACTATACTTACTTACTATTCTATTATAATACATTCAATGTTCTCAGTGCTATTGACATGTTGCATTGTGAGTCATAAGTCAAAGCCTTACACTTGGACTAAGTTCTTAAAAGTTGTTTTTCTGATGCCCTCTCCTGGTGACATGACAACCACAGAGTCAATGAGTGAAAGGGTCACAAGTGCTGTAGTCCAAGCTCTGCAGTCCCAGCTGGCAACATGTTTGCAGGCTCAGGAAGACAAGTTGATGGCAGTGCTGGACCACATTGCACATCTGGAGCATGTGACCTGGGAGTCAAGAGAGATACTTTGAGTGCAGTGGGTCCTGCATGTCCCAGGGACTGACCTGTTAAAGGTCTCTGACAGCAAGGTGCTGGATGGGGAGGGTGTGTGGAGGAGGAGGCACAGGAAGGCACATGCAGCAGTGATTCATGCTTGGACACCATGGTCAGACCACACAGCACTAGAGCTACCAGTGATGTTGCAAGTGCAGGACTTGGGATTGGTGCAGGTCATTGACACACAAGCAATGGTGGATTTGGGCTAGCTGTTGTTTTATCAATCAGCATTTTGTTAGCAAGCAACACCTACCTGTGGTTCCAAAGAAGCATCTGATGCAGTTGCATACTATTGACAATTCAGAGGTGAAGTCAGGTCTCCTCATGAGGGAGGTGCATTTGTGTGTGGTGATAGGTGACCACATGGAGACTGTGGTGTTTGATATTGCCAACATTGGGGATGACAATTTAATTCTGGATGTAAATTGGCTGCATTGTCACAGCCCCTCCATTGACTGGGGCTGCTCAACAGTCAACTTCATCTCAATGTTCTACAAGACATCATGTAGGTGTGTGGAGCATAAGGGAGCTGGCAACATGCCAACTGTGATGCAACCATGTTCACCACTGCCAAGACCTGTGCCACCAGTGCTGGTGCAGCAGTGGGTTCTCAAGGCATTTGCATGTAAGTCAACATGCACAATGCCAGCACAGATGCAAGTCTGTCAGAAGATTCCAGCAGAGGCATTTCATGGATTGAAGAAAGCATGCACCAGGTTGACATGTTTTTGGCCAGAGCAACACATGGAGGCAGTGAAAATTGCAAAGGCATGCATTGATGCAGCAATAGGGCATGTGGAAGAAGGATCACAGTTGAGTAGTGGGGGCCAAGTTTTCCTGGAACAGAAGTGGGATATGGAATCAAGGAGGGGGTGTGAGGGACCTTTTTTGGAGATGGAGCAAGGGGTGGGAGGGCAGAGTTTCTCACAGGAGCTGGAAGAGGAGGATGTGAGGAGGAGGGGTGGCAGAGAGCAGAAGGTGGAAGAGTTAGTGCCAGGGGAATTCTACAAATTTCTGGATGTGTTTGACAAGCAGTGTTCAGAGTGTTTGCTAGCACACACCAAGTATGACCTGGGTATTAACTTGCTGGAGGGTGCAGATGTGGCACTGCCAGGTAGGCCATATCAGTTGGCTCCAGCAGAATTGAAGGTGCTGCAGGAGTTTATTGATGAGAACCTGGCAAAGAGTTACATCCAACAGTCCAATGCACCTTGTGGGGCCCCAGTTTCCTTTGTGAAGAAGAAGGAGGGGAGCCTCTGCCTGGTAGTCAACTTCAGGACAATGAATGCAGTCATGAAGCCAGATGCATCCCCAATTCCACTGACAAATGAATTGTTAGACTGCTTGAAGGTGGCAAAGATTTTCACAACCTTGGATATGTGTTGGGGATATTACAACATGTAGATCTGCAAAGGTGATGAGTGGAAGACCTCACTCATTTCAGACACATTATGGCCAGTTTGAGTTTTTAGTCATGCAGTTTGGGCTTAGAAATGCACCAGCAGCACTTAAGTGCATGGTTAATGACTTGTTTCACAATCTGGTTGACATTTATGTGGCCTTGTACCTGGATGATATCATTATCTTCTCAGAAGACCCAGCACAGCACAATGCTCATGTTTGGGAGGTCTTGTGCCATCTGAGGGAGGCCAACTTATTCCTAAAGCCAGAGAAGTGCAGATTTCAGACAACAGAAGTAGACTACCTTGGGTTAAAGATCTTGCCAGGGTGCATTGGTGTGGATTCTGTGAAGGTTAGCAGTATGACAAGTTGGCCAGTTCTACAAAATCTGCATCAGGTCAATCAGTTTTTGGGATTCTGCAATTTCTATTGCTGGTTTGTGGAGGACTATGCAGTGATTTCAAAGCTGCTGGAGAAACTGAAGGCAAAAGACTGTGTGTGGAGGTGAGGGGTGGAGGAGCAGACAGCATTTGAGGGACTGAAGGCAAGGTTTGTGCAGGCACCAGTACTCATGATGTCCAACATGGATGCACAGTTTAGAGTGGAGATGGATGCATCAGATTTTGTGGTTGGCATGGTACTTTTGCAGAAGGCCTACACAGCCACTTTCCCATGTCTGTTGTTGCATAATATATAGATGAGCTATGGTCTGTGTCTTTGGCATGGGCCTGTAGCTCTTGCTAAGTTCCAGACCCAACACTTCATTTGGTTACTGTAGGTCCTCAATATTCTAACTCAATGTTGAGATCCAGACCCAACCTCATTTCATTCAGTTAGGTCTTTGTATTTCTTTAATTCAATGTCAAGATCCAGACCCAACCTCACTTTGTTTGGTTAGGTCTTTGTATTTGCTCAATTCAATGCTAAGATTCAGATCCAACTTCACTTTTTTTGGTTATGTCTTTGTATTTTCTTAATTCAATGCTAAGATCCAGACCCAACTTCACTTTGTTTAGTTAGGTCTTTGTATTTTCTTAACTCAATGCTAGGCTCCAGACCCAACCTCACTTTGTTTGGTTAGGTCTTTGTATTTTCTTAATTCAATGCTAAGATCCAGACCCAACTTCACTTTGTTCAGTTAGGTCTTTGTATATTCTTAACTCACTGCTAGGATCCAGACTGAACTTCACTTCATTTGGTTAGGTCTTTGTATTTTGTTCACCAAGTGTTGCTTTTCTCTTACACTTCAATACTGAGACCTTATATATAAACCAATCATGTATCTATATTACATTATCAACAAAATACTACAGTGTCCACTGGTATATATTAGAGGTGCTGAAAATTATAAAAATTAGTACTAACCAAGCAGTTATTCAAACTGTAATGCTTACATTTGTAAACCATTCAGAGTATTTATACTACACTGTCAGGCTATATACATTAGGTGCTGAAGTTCATAGAGGTTATCAATTTCTTGCTTGAATTCATCAAAAGTCACACTTACATTTGTAAACCATTCAGGATTTCTTGATAGATAATATTTGCAGTCTTTCTTGATGTGTTTTCTGGGTCCAAAATCACTTTGATACAATCTCCTGATGTGCACCAAGAAAGCACAACATAAAGTTGGCCATGTGCAAAAACTCCTGATTGAAGGTCCAATCCAACATGCTTGACTGATTGACCCTGAGACTTGTTGATTGTCATAGCAAAGGACAATCAAACTGGGAATTTTCTCCTGCACAATGGAATTGGCAAATCCTCTTCAGAAACATTCATGTTGATTCTTTGGATCAAAACAATTGATCCTGCAAACTTGGCATCTCCACTAATGATCCTACATCTGAGAACTCTGGTGCTGATGTGGGTGACAATCATTCTTGTCCCATTGCAAAGTCCTTTAGTTGTATCCAGATTCCTGAGCAGCATGATAGGAACACCAATCTTCAGAGCCAATTTAGCAAAAGGCAAACTGCTGGCTCTGAGGGAGTTGAGGTATCTTATTGGATACAATCCAAGGCCATTAGGATTCCCATCATCAGATATGATAGAGTCTGCACTCTGCAAGATTTTCTCTTCTCCTGGGCATCTCTGCAGAACTTCTGAATTGATATCCTCTACATCAGAGTTCCTGCCAGAAAGAATGGTGTGGTCCAGGTAATACTGATCATTTTTATAGTGATCAATATGAGGATGAGTAGAAAGAGATCAATCCAGTGACAGAATTGTTATCACAGATCATAGTTTCTGGAAGTTGTACTGTTTCTACAGGCCCAAGGTTTTTTCCAGCACCAACATCCAATAACCAAGCTGCATGAGCAATGTTATCAGGAGTCTGATCCAATCTCATGTTTTGAACCAAGTAGTGGACTTAAAACTGATCCCAAATGTTGAGGTATGACTCCACTCTGCCTGTTACTGGTTTATTTTTCTTTTCTATTTTCTTATCACTTTCCTTTCACATACTTAGCATATGTTACACCACTATTTCTTTCTCCATATTTACCAGACTTTATTCAGAAACCTTATTTTTGAGGATACAAATACTTAGATACAGAAAAGTTTTTCCCTCAGCTGTCTAACTTGATATTGTGGCACTGAGGGTACATAACACATATTTATAGTTCACTTATTTGGTACTTATGGATTCCTGTAGTCTTATGACTTGTTTTGTTCTACAGGTATATTAATACAACTGTCTAACTTAATGTTGCAACACTGAGGTTTTATGACTCATTTTGCTCTACAGGTTATAGGCTCTGTTAGCATATCTTTCCTGTGCAAAACTCTTGCAACATGCACTTGCCATACAGCTCAAGTTTTTTTTACTGTCCAATAAAAGATGTTGAACATGCACACTGGTGGACCACCCATATTCCCTGAGGAACAGCAGTTTGATGGGACCAACTTTGTCCACTTTAAAAACCAGGTACTGATTTCAGCCTGTGCATGCAGAGCAAAGGGTTATCTCAACAGAGTAATCCTGAAGCCAAAAATTGCCACACACACACACACCAAGTGTTGAAATTGGAATCTACCAAAGACTCCAAACCCATGTAATAGTCTTCTCTTACCCCTTCAGCAGAAGAATTGGACCTGCAAGATGCCTGGTTGATCGGACTTATCATATACAATTGTAAAACTCAGTGGGACTAGGAATAAAAATGGATGGGTCAGCAGCCCAGGCTTGGGATTCACTAACCAAAGCTTATGGGGAGGTGTCCAAGTTAGTGGCCATGGGGGCCAAGAATGCTCTTTGATCTATGAGATTCACAGATGGCACTGACTTCCCAACACATATTTTTGACCTATGCATGAAATGAGCAAATGCCATGGAAAAAGGGGCAATGATAACCATTGCCACTTTCTGCTCCATCATTATGATGTTGTCACCCAAATTGTGGAACACTGTAGTCACTAGTATGTACTCAACCAAAATGTCTGCAGACCTGCTATTGGGCCTACTAGATGGGCTCCAGGGCTTCCTCCAGGCAACATGGGCCAACCCCCCAGTGGTGGGCCTCCCAATGGCAGACCTCCTGGCAGATGGGGCCTGGCCATGGACAACTTCTCCACTCAGCATGGAAATGGAAATAACTATTACTACTACTACAATGCTGGACTCTCGCTTCAAACTCAAAACACCCAGGATGACACTCGCAACACACTGGCTTGGGAAGGAAAGCTCAACATTTAAAAGCCCAAACCTTTCACTAGTTGCAACTCCTGGAAGTGAAGAATCTTCCTAATACAGTGTCTAACTATGTTTCAAGCTAAGCCTATTACCTCCTGGCTTGAGAGCTCATGAGTAGCCTTCACCATGTTGTATTTGCAGGGCATTGCCTTTAACCACTACACAGCACTACTCCAGTTTGACCCCAACAACCCCATGCTCTCCAATTGGCTTGCCTTCACCCAGGAATTCTCCAGTAAGTTTGGCATCTTTGACACTGTAGTGGAAGCAGAGGAGAATCTCTTCAACTTCCAAATGCATGAGAATGAATGCTTCACAACTTTCATTGTATGATTTGAACAGGAGGCCTACAAGACAGGATGGAACTCCAATGCCTTCCAATTTGCCCTCTACCATGCCCTGCCTCAATGTATTAAGGATGTCATCCACCTTGCACCTGAGCAAACTATGTACAACAAGTACAAGGCACTTGTTACACAGATTGACCAATATTACTGAGAAGACCAGAGTGAGAACACAGCACTGCAGACCACATGGAACACCTCCAGCAACACCAACTGGCAAGTCAGAGCAACCAACAGCAACCAACCCTCAATCCTTGCCAACCCTGCCAACCCTGTGCCCCATTGCCTTCAAGGCCAAGGGCCTTCCAGCACCAACTGACTCTCAGAACCATGCCCTTCTGCCCAACTCAATGCTGCCAACCTTCACAAGACTCCAGAACCCCTAGATGCTGCCTCCAATGACCTTGACAATGCTTCAGACTCTGCTGACAATCAAGAAGCCCTATGTGCAAACAAGATTTGGAATGGGCCTTGGATCAATGTACCAGAGGAAACTCAGGAGAAACAATGGAAGGAGGGCACATGCATCCTATGTGGTGAGCAGGGACATTTTATCAGCAGCTGCCCTAAATTCCAGGTGATGGGATGCACTGTATGGATGATTGATGGAGAGAGACTGTGACTACCAGTTTATGAAAAATGAGTCAGCAGTTTAGGTCTTGAAGATGCACTAGACTACAGACCAGACCCTGATGTCTTCTCTGCTCCAGCTGCACTCTTCCACACAATGGTACTTGCCCCAGACAACCTCCCAGCACATCTCCCCTCTCACTCCTCCCACACCCTCCTCCTCCACACCACCCTCCCCTTCTCTGATGGCCCCATCCCCATGCTGATCAACAGTACAGTATGACAGAGAAAAAAGACACAAGTGATGTGTCAGCAATTGGTCAGCAGTTACATAAGCCAGGGGCAGTGTCAGAGGGGCCACACTTGTCTGAATTATTGACAGAGAATTGGTGCAGCCTGAGGGCTGAAACTAGAACCAATAGATAGGGAAAAGGAAGGAGAATAAAGGAAAACTATAACGGAGCAAATCTGACAAGAACTGGAGAAGGAGAAGGGGAAACAAGTGAGATGTCCCCTGACATCACCCCCCTTCTAGCATGCGGCGTCTCGACATACTGGGTAGAAAAAGTTGTGGACTGCCTGATCAATTGCTGAGACAGGGTAGATGCCTTGGATTGCCTTAGGTGCATTGGGGTGCCTGCGGTAGAAGTCCCGGATCAATGCCGGTGCGTGTACACTGGCCTGTGGTTCCCAAGAAATGTCTTCAATGCCATACCCCTTCCACTTCACCTTGAACTGTAGCCTACCCCGGAACATCCTGCTATCAAGAATTTCTTCCACCTCATACTCCTCCTCATCATTCACTAGGACAGGTGGCAGTGGTGCATTAGGATGAAGGCCAGGGATAGGGTCATCTGGCGCTGGGAACAGCTTGACTACATTGAAGACTGGATGCAGTCGACACAAGCCTGCAGGGAGCTTGAGCCGGTATGCCAACGGCCCTACCTTCTTCTCTACCACAAAGGGTCCAAGATGGCGATGGGACAGCTTCTGTGATGGTCTTGTAGTCTTTATGTCTGAACTGTCCAGGTACACCCAGTCTCCAGGCTTGTATATAGGAGCTGGTGTCTGCCGCCGGTCGTAGTACCATGCCATGTCCTCCTTTGCTTTGACCAACGCCGCCTTTGCCTCCTCCTGTGCCTTTTTCATCCTGTCCACAAATTCATTCACTGAGTCATTCTCTGAAGGCCATGCTTGAGGTTAGAATCCCATGCGAGGATGCTGACCAGTGTCCAGGAAGAAGGGAGTCATCTGAGTGGAAGAGTGAATGTGATTGTTGTACTGGAACTCCCCATCTGGGAGGAGCTCATCCCAGTCGTCTTGCCTCTCATTGCAAAACAGACAAAGATACTGCTCCAGTTCCTGATTAACACGTTCTGTCTGTCCATCTGACTGAGGGTGATAGGCAGTGGTAGTGTGGAGCTTCACTCCAAGCAAACAGTACAGCTCCTGAGTAAATTCTGCCACAAACTGAGGGCCTCAATCAGAGACGTACCCATCAGATAGACCGTGGAGTTTCCAGACATTCTTCTGATACAGACTAGCTGCTCCCAGGGCTGAGCAGGTGGTGTGAGTAGGGATGAAGTGGGGTCGTTTCCCATAAAGGTCCACCACCACCATTACAGCATCGTAGCCATGAGCATCTGGGAGTTCCACAATGAAGTCTACTGAAGCAACACTCCAATGGGCAGCTGGAATGGGGAGAGGGTGGAGCTGACCCATGGGTGGCTGGCGACGAGGCTTGGTGTGGAGACAGAGGTCACAGGTGCTGGTGTAGGTGCCTACATACCAGGAAATCTGAGGCCACCAGTAGTTCTGGGACACCAGTTCTAGTGTCTTCCATCTGCCTGGATGCCCAGCTACACATGAGTCATGGTGTTGCTCCACAATGTGTTGACAAAGTTCTGAAATGTTAGGGACATAGATGCGTCCTTGGAAGGTTAGAAGCCCATCCTGGAGACCCCACTCATCAGCATGTACTGACTTTACCCCACTGGCTTGTCGCGCTCACAAGGCCTGAGCAGCTTGGGCCACTGCGTCCTCTTGTGCACCCTCTCAATTCCCTTGCTGGATGTCCTTGAGGATGTTTGCCTCATCCCCTTGGGCCACAATCCCTTGTAGAGCATGGATGGCAAAGAGCTCAGGCTTGAGGAGGATGATGTTGTCGTTATCACCTGCCCCAGTGCCATGATCAGCTCGCCTAGATAATGCGTCTGGCTTACCCATGCTCCGTCCAGGTTTGTGGTGCAGCAAGAAGTCAAAGTTAGCCAGATACAAGGACCATCGAGCTTGGTGTCGATTAAGCTTCTTTGCCATATGGAAGTACTCTAGGTTCTTGTGATCTGTCCAGACTTCAAACTTATGCCGTGCACCCTCTAGGAAATGCCGCCATTCTTCAAAGGACCAAATGATGGCCAGCATCTCCTTGTCATGGATCTCGTAATTCCGTTCTACTGCATTAAGGCTCTTGGAGTAGAAGGCAACAGGATGCCACTTGCCATCCCCCTTAGACTGCTGAGAAAGAACCGCTCCTGTGGCACAGTCAGAGCTATCTGCTTCCACACAGAAGGGGGAGTCATTGTCAGGGAATACAAGGACTGGCTTAGAGATCACTGCTTGCTTAAGGGCGTCAAAGGCAACTCGCTGCGTGGACTTCCACTGCCATGCCATGTCCTTGACAGTGAGGTTAAAAAGGGGGCGGGCATGGTGAGAGAAATCTTGGATAAACCTCCGGTAGAAGTTAACAAAGCCTAGGAAGGCCTGTACTTCCTTTTTGTTCTTTGGCTCTGGCCACTCCACTACACCTGCTACTTTAACTGGATCCATCTCTGCTGTTCCATGAGAGATGATCAGACCAAGGTACTCAACCTTAGTCTGTTCAAACTCACACTTCTCAGGCTTAAGATAGAGCTGGTGTTGGCGGAGGTGTTCCAAGACAATGCGTGTGATCTGATGGTGTTCCTCTAGGGTCTTGGTATAGATCAGAATATTGTCAAGATACACACAGACAACACTGTCCGCAATCAGATCACAGAAGATATCATTCATCATTGTCTGGAAGGTGGCTGGACTGTTGGTGAGGCCAAAGAACATTACCAAAGGTTCAAAGAGTCCACGATTGGTTCTGAACGCTGCTTTCCACTCATCTCCTTCCTTGATGCGCACATTGTTGTAGCCCCAACAGACATCCAACTTAGTGAAATATCGTGCGCCTTGAAGGTTGTTGACCAGTTCTGAGATGAGTGGTAGGGGGTAGCGGTTCTTTACTGTCATCGCATTCAGGACTCGATAATCCTGAACCAGATGCAGAGACCCATCCTTCTTCTTAATGAAAAAGACTGGGGAGGCCATTGGAGACTTCGAGGGTCGTATTCTGCCAGAGCTAAGGTTTTCTTGCAGGAATGCATCCAGTTCATCCTGCTCACAAGGTGCAAGTGGATAGACTTTGCAACTGGAGGGTTTGGCATCCAGTATCAGCTCAATTGCATGGTCCCATTGCTTGCGCTCTGGGAGCAAATCAAATGATGCCTTGGAAAATACATCCTCGAAGTTGTGTAGATGATGTGGAACTATGCTGCGAGAGGGTTTGGGCTGGGAATTTGCTGCAAATGCCTCGGCTAGTCATTGAGAGGTTGTCTGACTAGCCCTGATCTCTGCTATCGTAGGGGAAGGGCAGAGTGTTGTGGCATAGATCCTATCACCTACCTCAATGGTCTCATTTGGAGACTCTGGATCTCGCATGCTGGCGAAGTCCCCTTCACATCCATCTTCCTCCGGAGGTTCACACCTAGCACCTCGGACATCCTCGTAGAGGGCCTCTCTATGAGGGAATGCCAGAGGGGGGGGATTCAGAAGGTCGAGATCTGCAAAAGGGAGATGTCCTGCACGACAAGCACGCACAGCAGTGTGCTCACGGACTTTTACTCTATGCTCCTTCCGAGCCTCCTCTGCACAGGTTAGACAATGATGAGGACAGCGGCTCATCTTCACCTCACCCTTAGTCCAATCAATCTCAGGGTTATGTTCACATAACCAGGTAAATCCTAAGATCATGTCTTGCTTCCCCAAACTAGTGACAGCAAAAGCAGCACGTTCTGAATGGTCCTGGTAGCGAAGCACCAGATCCACTACAGAGCGAATAGAGCCCGCTTCATTGAGTGTGCCATCCACATTGTATACAGGGATTGGACGAGAGAGGGGGCGTGTGGTGAGACGGTGTCGTTGCACATAGTCTGCATTGAGGAAGAGGCCTGTCGCTCCACTGTCAAGCAGGGCCACAACGCTCCGGACCTGTTGGGTGTCCATCATCTCAATTTCTACCTGTAGCTTCAAGGAGTTGATGGAAGGAGTGGAAGCAACAATGTAGGGATGGGGGAGACAGCGTTTCTAGGCAGGGATTCAGGGGCGTGGGCTAGGGGGCATATTTCCAACTGAGACTTTAGCTGGAGGTGGGTTTTGTACATCTGAGGGAGGGCTTATCATTTCGGGCATAGTATCAATAGCAGCAACAGATATATTTGATTCTATGAACAAGAGAGCAAAATGATTAGCACTAGACAACGGGGGCGTACAGGTCATCTGCTGCCTCTTTAAAAATCCTCCTCAGGCTCTAAGGACGCGACCTCCAACTCACCAACCACCTCAGTGGGAGAAACAGTTGCAGGTGCATCCGGAGATGGAGTTCCTGCTGTGTCGCAGGCTGCAAGGAGTTGGGCAAGTAGCTCCTCTTGCTCAGATGAAGACAAGTAGCGCACTTCCAATCCCTGAGGGCAATAATGGGCGAAGTGACCAGCCTTTCTACAGCGTTGACACAGCAAGGGGGTAGAGGACCGCTGGCAGGAAGCATCAACATCCATTGGGACTCCCTGGGGTAAGGGACGTGGAGGAGCAACAGGAAGAGCACAGAACGGGGTGACATGGGAGGGGATGGAAGGGTTCGCACCCACTTGAGGGGCTGTCAGAGAACGAAAAGTAACTGGGGGATGCTGCGTGCATTGCAGCTCGCGTTTGAGTGCCATCAGCTGCCACTGCTCACGTGCCACCTTGTACCAGGTGTCTACATGTTCATCATCTGGGCGCCCTTCTGCCATGTCATCAATACAGTCCATGAGAGAGGGGTGAAGTCCTTCCCGAAAGGTGAGGCAGAGCTGAAGACTATTCGGATACCCAGCTTGCTTGACTAAAGCACGGAATGAATCAATGTACTCATCCAGGGACCGCTTCCCTTGACCGTACTGATCTCGGTCTCAAAGGGAGAGGGAAGCAGTCTTGGCCAGGTCAAGGGGGAAGAACTCAGCTTGAAAATCCTTCTTAAACTCGATCCAACTAGCAAAACTCTCTACTCCTCCTGGACGCTGGAAGATGCGCAATGCATAGGTCGAAGCTTGGCCCATCTTCATATAAGAGAGGACCCAGGCCATTTTTGAGGGCATCGGAGGCAAAGGCTTCACCGCTCAGCTGAATATAGGTGATACAGGACTGGAGGAAGCGTTCCCCAGCCTTACAATCTCCATCATATACGTCAGGGAGTGCAGGACGAGGGAGTTTGGAATGGGAAGCTGGAAGGCCCAAGCCAGACACAGATGCAAACCATTCTGCAGCAGCTGGAGCCAGAAAGCCTGAGCTAGGTGCAGACACAGACCGTTCTGCATCAGCTGGGGGCATAGGAGGTGTAGTAGGAGCAAGGGAAAGACGTTCCAGAAGGGCTTGGAGAGAAAGAGACACTGCTTC
This sequence comes from Termitomyces sp. 'cryptogamus', assembly GCA_020091625.1. NCBI lineage: Eukaryota > Fungi > Basidiomycota > Agaricomycetes > Agaricales > Lyophyllaceae > Termitomyces > Termitomyces sp. 'cryptogamus'. The sequence goes on from JAGYZC010000005.1 coordinate 3,873,310, forward strand.
AGTAGTTTGACGGAGTCCAGTGAGTTCAGCCATGTGGGAGGTAAGGGAAGCTTGGATAAGTTGAACCTGTGTCTCCAGGGACAGCAAACGACTCCAGGCATAATCCTGGGGGCTTGAAGCATCAGGGGGAGGTGCTGGAGGGGTTGGCTGGGTCATGGGAGGAGCACAGGGGTACTAAGACACTGGTGGGGGAGAGACCTTTTGAGGAACCTAGTGAAAGCGCAGGTAATCAAGAAGGGGGCTCCCAGACCGAATCTAGAGACTTGTTCTGCTGTAAGGGCGACCTCTGGAGGCTGTGGCTCAATCACACAGCTGGCAAAGGAAAATCCAAAGTCTATTCAGTACTATACAGTGTCTACTGGAATAACTACTTACCTGGCAAAGGGAAATCCAAAGAGAACAAGTCTGGGGATTCCCTAGGCCAGGTGTGATGCTTCAGAGGCTTCAGAAGTGTGAGAAACAACTGTACAGTATGACAGAGAAAAAAGACACAAGTGATGTGTCAGCAATTGGTCAGCAGTTACATAAGCCAGGGGCAGTGTCAGAGGGGCCACACTTGTCTGAATTATTGACAGAGAATCGGTGCAGCCTGAGGGCTGAAACTAGAACCAATAGATAGGGAAAAGGAAGGAGAATAAAGGAAAACTATAACGGAGAAAATCTGACAAGAACTGGGGAAGGAGAAGGGGAAACAAGTGAGACATCCCCTGACAGACTACTGGGTAGCTCCGGAGGACAGTGGATATGACAGCGGGGCTTGATGGAGTTGCATGGAGTCAACAGGTGTTGGGTGTGATCATGGAGCAGGCCATGGTGACATTCTGATGGGATCAGCTGGGAATGCGGGCTGCTCTGGGGTTATTGGGGTGCTCCGGAGCAGGTCAGGAGAATTAGGATGGAGGGTCAGAGGAGTATGATGTGGTCAGGAAGTCTCAGGAGCTCAGGAGAAGTTAGGGGAGGCATTAATGACTGCAGAGAAGGTGTTGGAGTTGATCAGGAGGCCATCAGGGTTTGCCAAAGAAGCGCTGGAGTTACCCAGAGTGGGTGCAGAGGGTGGACAAGGGTTTGGGGAGTTTGGTAGAGCATTGGGGAGGACTGGAAATGATGTTGGGGATCTAGGGGGTGGGTCGTGACACTGGGGGACACCACATGGGAGTCTCTCACTGCATGGAAGGACCTGGAGGCCCTTCACCACTACTTGGAGCTGTAGAGCATACAGCACCCTGCACAGTTGGCTAGAAGGACAAAGTCTACTTGACTTAGTCTAGAAGCTGGAGGGGCTGCCATGCTAGCAGCCATCAAATATTATATCAGCCGATTTTTTGGCTGGTTGCAAAGTCTGACTGGTCTTTGTCTTCTACTACAACATTGGTGCAACATGCCAACACTACTATAGAGAACTTTTTGCCCAATAAGCAAGAAAAAAATATAGCCTGGCAAGGCAGATGCAAGTCTGCTGGAGTATTTGATGAGCTCTGAACAGAGCTCAAGAGGGGGAGGATTACTAGGGAGTAGCTCACTCCTAGGTTTTGGTAGCTTTACTATGCTGGCAGGAGGGCTGGTACCTGGAGATATATTGCCCCCAGCAATGAGAAGAGCAGCCCCATGGGAAACAAGGTTCACAGGTGGAGGACCATGGCAGCACCTGGAGATGTGACTCCACCCAGCTATGCAGTGGCAATGCAGCAGTTACCAATGCTGATAAGACCCAATTGTTGCTGAGCACCATTACTGATATTTCAGACTATCTTATCTGGGCAGCACCTGATGTGGACACAGCACAAGTATGTATGAGTCATGCAACTTCATCATGTGGGATCTAGCCCTAAGGTCTGGAACAACATAGCCATTGCACAGGATCCTAACAACCACAAGACTTATGAGTCACAAGCCTCATCACATGGAATCTAGCCTTTGGATCTAGAATGATAAGGTCAAGACCTTTGTTTAGCAATTACTGCTAGCAACATTACTTAGCTACAACAATACTTCTTCTCAAAAATGGATATATTCAAGGCCATGTGACCCCTAACTTATTATTTCTTTTGTCTTGCTTACAAACATACCTGAATGGTGTCTACTCTTCAGAAATTGATGTTAGGTATGCTCTTTTTTTGTTACTGACATTTGTTATGCATCTTGTTGACATCACATACAAATACTTGGTTACCATACTGATATCCAGTATGCATAATGGAAACTTTTGCAGATGCTGTCACTGGCAGCAACTATATTTCCTTTCTAAATACTATATCTACAGACAGTATAAATACTGGCTGTACATAGAGACAAAAAAACAACAAGAATATTGTTCTCTCTTAATAGCTCTCAGCTTACCAGCTTCAGACTTCTTTTCTGCCTACTCTTGTCATTGTTAATGGCTTAGCAACAAGCCCCCAGCAACCTCATACTCAATTGAGTGTGGGTGCCAATTATGAGTACTCTATAGTGTCTTTATATCAGTGATGCTAGCAACCAGTTTGCATCTGCCCTCCAGCTTATACCAACATCACTTATCCCCTTGTACCCATCTCCTTTCTGTTACCAGATCCTTATCAACCTTAGCAAAGTATCTTTGTCCTCTCCTTTTGTCCATTCTCCCTGTCCTTAGCAAATTTGCTTCCCCTCTATTCCTGCCAACACCTTTACTTCCAATCACTTAGTCTCCCTTTCTTAGTGACTTTTCCTACACTCCTCTAAGTGACCTTTTTGTCTTCACCCCTTTTCCCCTCTATTACCCAGTGACTTAGTGACTTTTGTTTCAGTTCAACAAACCAGGCTAGCAATAGGAGCCTTTCCTACTTGCACTGTTACTTCATCCCCTGACTCTTTTAGTGCTCTAGTTTTCTGGGATGTTGATAAGACCCACTTGTTGCTGAGCACTGTTTTTAGCATTTCTGATTGGACAGCAGCTGATTATATTGTACATGACCTGGCACAAGTCACAACACTTAGCATATGAGGTCTAGCCCTAAGGTCTGGAACAATGTAGCCTTTGCATGGGATTTTAGTGACCACAAGACTTATGGATCACAAGCTGCAGCACATGGAGTCTGGACTTGATCTAGAATAACAAGGCCAAGACCTTTCTTAGCAATGACCAATAGTGACATTACTTGGCAACAACACTGCCTCCTCCAAAAAGGGATATATTGACAGTCATGTGATTTCTTACTTATAATTTTCTTGTTGAGCTTACAAACATACTTGAATGGCATCTGCACTTCAGGTATTGACATCAGAAATGCTCTTTTCTTGTGGTTGACAATTTTTACACATCATATCAACATTGTGTATGTGTACTTGGTTACCAGATTGACATTCAGTATGTATCATAAACACTTTGGCAGATGCTGTCACTGGTGGTGACTAATATTGCCTTTCTAACTACTATACCTACAAGCAGTATAAATGCTGCCTGTATATAGAGACAAAAACAATGAAAAGAGTACTGTTCCCCCTCACTACCTCTCAGCTTACCAGCTTTAGATTTCTTATTGCTGCTCTCTCTCTCTTGTCATTGCCAATGACTCAGCAACAGTCTTGACAACCTCAACTACTTAGCAATGCTAGCAACTATGGCTAGTGACTAGTTTGCATTTGTCCACTAGCTCACTTTAATTTCTCTCACTCTTTGTTCCCAACTCCCCTTTTATTGCTTAGTTTCTGTAAGGGGATAATCCTTCTGTGGGTAGTCCAACGCTATTTTGGGCTTAGCCACATGGTACATTACTGGACTGTCTGCCTGACAACCCCTATTCCCTTTCATCTTGTACTAGTCAGCCCTTTGTAGTCATCATACCCTATTTCTCCTTTTGACATATTGATAGTCATTACTGCTTAGCATACTTGGGCTGTTTACCACATATAGTATTAGTTATAGCATAGCCACAGATGTAGTATATAAGCCAGTCATAAGGATAGAATATCCTTCAACCAATCAATAGCAGTGTTCCTTAGGTCTATCCAGTGAACTGATTGTGAAAACCCCAGCATTGCCACCTTGTTTGGCTCATTGCACTTGCCCCTTGCCTGCCTCTTAGCCACTGTTCTGCTCCTTCAATGCTCACTTGTCACCTGTGCTAGCTTGCTCTTGTTAGGTTTACCTGCAGAGTGTTCATTCCCCTCACAGTTTCCCCTACCTTAGCAACTCTTTCACCTTCATTCCTTTTTCTTTTATTTACCCAGTGACCTTTTATTACTGTCTAGCAACTTAAGCTAGCAATAGCAACACTTTCCACTTGTTTACTCCACACCTATTAGCCCTCACTTTCTGGGATGGTTACTGACTTGCCTCCTATTAAATTTCTATTGCTAGCTACCCTATCTAGTTGCTAGTGTCTAGGTCTTTCTTTGTTTGGTTTCCTGCATAGCAGCTAGGCAGCATAGGAGCACATCAACACAGGGACACAATGTGCCTGCACAGCATGGTAGAATGAAAAGAGGATGTGGGGGACATCATGCATGCAGAAATCCAGAGGTGTGGGTTAGGAGCTGTATTCCCACTGGAGACTTTAGCTGAGGAGGGGGTTTGTACATCTGAGGAGGGGCTTATCATTTTAGGCATAGTATCAAGAGCAGCAATAGGTATATTTGATTCTATGGACAGGGGCACAAAATGGTTAGCACTAGGCAATGGGTGTGTACAGGTCATCTGCTGCCTACTTAAACATCCTCCTCCAACTCTACAAGCACCTCTCTCAAAATGTTAGCCACCTCAATGGAGGGGGAGGCCATAGGCATGTCAGAGGAGGCTCCTGTTGCATCCAAAGCTGCCAGAAGTTTGACAAGCAACTCTTTCTGCTCTGACACAAATAGGTAGCATACTTCCAACCCTCAATGACAGTAACAGGTGAGGTGGCCAGCCTTTTTGCAGCATTGACATAAATAGAGGAGTAGAGGATTGCTGCCATGAGGCATCAACATCTATAGGGACTGCATAGGGTAGGTAATACATGGGGGCTGGTAGAGGGGCATGAAAGGGAGTGACATGAGATGGAATGCAAACAATTGCACCTGCTTGTGAAGCCACTGGAGCATGTGTAGAAAGAGAGACTTGAGGAGCAAATCCACCACAAGCAAAGAAAGCATGTGGGGTGCCCATGGGGTGCTGGGTCCATTGCAGCTCCTGCTACAGCTCCATCAGCTGTCACTACTCACATGCCACCTTGTACTAGGTGTTAATGTGCTCATTGTCTAGGTGCCCCTCCACCATACTATCAATACAATCCATGAGGGAGGGGTGGAGTCTATTGTGAAAGGTTAGAAAAAGCTGCAGACCATCTGGATATCCAGCCTGCTCAACTAAGGCCCAGAATGAGTTGATGTACAGTGGCTCAAAAAAAGTCCCAATGTTTTATACTTTTCGAAATATGACATTGGCATGAAGGATCAAAAGTATTTAAAATTCTGATTAAATTATGTAAAATACTATGGCATCATTGCTACAAATTACACTTTAGCTTATGCAATTTGATTCAAAACTGATGGAGTGATGGCCATTTTAAGATATTCACTCATCAAGACAGTTTTTTGCACATCTCTACTTTTGGTATTTAGTACTTTGTATGTCCCCCATTTTGATAACTGCTTGAATCCTTCTGAGCATGCTTTCTATCAGTCTTTAGCATACCTCTGCTGGTATTCCATCCCACTATGCAACCCTCTCCCACAATTCATGCACAACATGAGGTGTTTCATACTGTCTAAGCTGCTTCTTTAGGTATTTCCAAAGGTGTTCAATAGGGTTGAGATCAGGGGATTGGGCTGGCCACCAAAGGACATCAAAGCTGTTGTCTTCAAACCACTTGTTAGCCCTTTTGGAGTTGTGTTTGGGATCATTGTCCTGTTAAAAGTAGCAGGCACCCTCCTCCATCTCCAATTTTTCAGAGCTCTCCTTTGCTCCATCATCTCAAATTTCACAGTACTGCTCTGCATTCTGCTCTGCATTCATAATCCCCACTACCTCTACCAGCTTTCCTACCCCATTCCAGCCCATACAGCCCCATACCATGAGATTGTTTTCTCTGTTTCACAGTAGGTGTAGTAGTTTAATTTGGAATGCCTTCTCCTTGTAGCTTCCACACATACTGCTTTTCATCTGACCCAATCCTGTTAATCTTTGTCTCATCTGTCCACAACACTCTTCTCCAGTCCTCCACAGTCCAGTTCTGATGCTCTTGAGCCCATTTAAGTTGTAGTTGCTGATGTTGAGCTTTGAGCATAGGAACTTTCCTCTTTGTAGCAGACCAATACCCCTCATCCTTCAGCACATTCTGGACAGTCTGAGGAGAGACAGGGTTGGATATGATGTTTTTGATGAAATTAGTGACCTGAACAGCTGTATCAACTCTTCCAGTTGAGATTTGTCAAACAATAGCCTATTTATCACATGGACTAAGATTAGCTGGACAGCCTCCAGGATGGTTTTCCTTGTCCACCTCCAATTTTCTACCAATCCTCCCAATAGTAGACTTTCCTAGACCAGTTTTAGCCCCAATCTGATGCAGAGAATACCCTTGAACAAGAAGAGAAGCAACAGTGGAGCATTGTGCAGGAGAATTAGCTTTCATGATTGTGGTTGAAGGTCAAGATGTGGTTCAACCAACTTGAACCACTCCCAAATATAACCAAACATGGTCATATGACTCTGTTACTATTCCCACATGCAACTTACTCTTTATTTCTGACTAAAATAGGGATGAACCTGCAAAGTTGAAGATGCTCAAAAAACTGTCCCAATGAGTGAATATTTTAAAATGGCTGTTATTCCTCAGTTTTGATTTAAATTTCATAAACAAAGATTCAATTTGTAGCTATGATTCCATAGTATTTTACATGATTTAACAAGAATTTTGAATACTTCCAATCCTTCCTGCCAATGTCATCTTTCAAAAAGTATAAAACATTGGAACAGTTTTTTGAGCCACTTTACTTATCTAGCAACCACTTTTCTTAACCATACTAGTTTTGGTCTCAAAGAAAAAGAGCTGCAGTTTTGGCAGGGTTGGAGGGGAAAAACTCAGCTTGGAACTCCTTTTCAAACTCCATCCAGCTCAAGAAATCAGCTTGGAACTCCTTTTCAAACTCCATCCAGCTCAAGAAATTCTCCACTCCTCTGGGGCATTGGCAGATGCACAATGCATAGGTTGAAGCTTGGCTGGCCTTCATGTAGGAGAGGACCCAAGCAATTTTCAGAGCATTAGAGGCAAAAGCTTCACTATTCAACTGGATATAGATGATGCAGAATTGGAGGAAATATTCCCCAACCTTACAGTCCCCATCAAATACATCAGGGAGTGCAGGCCAAGGATTTTTGAAGTAGGATGGTGAATGCTACAGGCTAGGTGCAGAAAAGAGTCTTTCTACAGCTGCTGGGAGTCTAGGAGGAGGCATAGGAGCAAGGTGGAGGTGTTCTAGAGGACCTGGAGGGAAAGGGACACTGCTTCAGTAGTTTGATGTAGTTTGGTGAGTTTGGCAGTGTGAAAGGTAAGAGAAGCTTGGGTAAGTCAAATCTATGTCTTTAGGAACAATAAATGACTCCAGGCATTGTCCTGGAGGCTCAAAACATCAGGGAGAGGTGCTGGAGGGGTTGGCTGGGTATTGGGAGGAGCAGAGGGAGTCATAAGACACTAGTGAGGGAGAGATCTTTTGAAGAACTAAACAAAAAACTCAGGTGATTGGAAAGGGAGCTCCCAGACTGATTATAGACTTGTTCTGCTGTAAGAGTGACCTCTGGAGGCTGTGGCTCAATCACACAACTGGCAGAGGGAGATCCAAAGTATATTCAGCATCCACAAGAAGTTCTAGATTTCTAGCTACTCACTTTGCAGAGGGAGATCCAAAGAGAACAAGTCTAAGGATTTTCAATTGCCAGTATTTGAAAAATTTACTCTAGAGCTTCTAGAAAAACACATCCAACAACAACCAAATTGTGATCACCATTTCACCAGTAGATATGTGTCACAACCCCTCCCCAGATCTCTGGACCCCTCCCTGAGCAACCCCCACTTTTCCAGAGTACTCTTTAGCCCTCTCAACCCACCTCCAACCTTTGCTGACTTCCAGCACTTGCTCTGGCCAACTCTGGTGCTTCCTTGCCCAACTCCAACATCTTGTGGGCCCCATCACTCTCATGTTCCCCACCAAGCTTCCAGTGTCATGACCCACTCCTTGGACCCCTGACAATGTTCTCAGCCTGCTCACCTCCCCAAAGCACTTTCTCCAATGCCTTGCTAAAGCCCCTAACCATTGAACACCCTCTGTAGCCATCCTGAATAACTCTGACACTTCTCTGGCAAACCCTGACAGCCCCCTGGCTAACTCTGATGACCTTTTCTGCAGCTGTTGATGCTCCCTTTGACACTCATAAGCCCCTGGAACCCTCCCCCACTGTTTCTGACCCCATTATGTGTCTCCGGCTCACTACCCTGGCTGACCCAACCTGCTCTGGAGCATCACAACAACCCTGGAGTAGCCCACATCCCCAGCTGATCCCATCAGAATGTTGCTGCAGCCCACTTCCTTGATTGCACCCAACACCCATTGACTCCACACAGCTCCATTGAGGCCTGCCACCATACCTGCTGTCCTCTGGAGCTATTCAGTAGTCAGTATATAAGTTGTAGAGTAGCTCCTCATACTCTAGTCTTGATATTACATTAACTGGTTACTTGTGTCTCATGTTTCTCTCTGTCTCTGTTTCTATTTCTAGCCTCAAATCTATCTCTTTCTGTCTTAGACTTCCCTGGACCACTCTGGACTTGCTCAGATCATTCCTCCTAGCTTCCCCTCACAAGTCCCTACACTCTGCACAAACTCTGGAGTGCTAGGTTATAAGTGCAGGACATTGCATCCACCTAGTAAGGACTCACCCAGTGTAGCTGAGCCCCCATAGTCAGTGGAACCTGACATAATATCAAGACTCCTCCTTACCCCATTCTCAACATCTGCATATAACTCTGCATACAACCCTGCTGGCTACTTAACCAATGTCCATGGTTGGCCAGTCTCTGAGAACCCATATGCCCCATTCTACCCAGGCCCCCCTGCAGATCAGTACATTTCCCACCATTGGACCCCTGATCCCAACCAAGCATTCTATGCCCCCTCCATTAGCTAGAGGATACCTTTGGGCTGTGCCACCCTCCAGCATTCCCCACTGATGGCAACAACTCCTGCATGTACTCTGAAGGATACTCCACAGTGCCTCCTAACCCTGCCTACCTCCTCCCTGCCCCCTACTATGTGTACCCAACCCCTGCTGCAGCTCCAGCCCCTCCGGGGCACCCAGATAATTATTCTCCTCCTTGTCTGCCATTCCCCACTCAAGTTCTCTCCTCCCCCAGACAGCAAAGGGTTGAAGCCTATGTTCAACAGCACAATGAAGTCCTCCACTTCCTCTACCTCTCCCCTGCAGAGTTTGCAAGGTGCACTCGCACCCTCCTCATCAACTTAGGCTACTCCAACACCCCCACAATGCCAGAAGTTTGGATAGATCAGCTCCTCAATTTCCATAAATGCTACCTGCAAGGGAACCTCCCCAAAACTATGCAAGGCACTCTGGAAATCAATGTTAATTTATGGAACAAGCTCTACACACTGATTGAAGAAATCCATACTAGTCTGAACCCCTGCCTATTTGAAGATCCTCTGGACCCCTCCCACTCCTTCCATGTACAATATGAGGAACCTGTCAGGACATGAAGCAAAGCCCCTCCTCCCATTCTCTGCCAGCAGAAAGAACTCAACATGGCCTCCAGCATTCTGAGGAACCTCAACTCCATGGAATGATTGTTTGACCAACCTGCCACCCACACTTTGGCCCTCTCCACTTGTCCCTGGGCCAATTCCATCCCCAGTGCCTTCCATACATGGGATCAGCCCACCATCTCCAAACCCCACTCACAATGGCCACCCCTGTGCATTGACAACAACAACTGGACTCTTTTCTATATTGACAAGCCTGGTAACTCTGCTGATGAGCCCACCCCACACAATGGCCCTCCACAAGACTGACCTCCCCACTTTGATCTCCATGCCCCCCATACCAACATTCCTCCACCCCACCAGAACATCCCAGCCCCTCTGAGACAGCCCATGGGCCCCAGGGCATCCAACCTCCTTTTCCCACTAACTCCCCTCATCTCCCACCTGCTCCAATGCCCAATCCCCCTGCTAACACCAATTACTTTGGACCCCCCACTCCTAGAGGACCCCTTCCCTCAATGAGCCCCAGGGGCTCCCCCAGGCAACATGGGCCAGCCCCTCAGCAGCAGACCTCCCAATAGTGGACCACCTAGGGGATGGAGCTCAGCCATGGACAACTTCTTCCCCAGCATGGAAACAGAAATAATTATTATTACTACTATAATGCCAGACCCCTGCCCTAAACTCAAAACACCCAGGACAATACTTGCAATGCACTGGCTCAAGAAGGAAAACTTGATATTCAAAAGCCCAAACCTTTCACTGGCTGTGATCCTCAGAAGTGGTGCATCTTTCTGACCCAGTGTCTAACTATGTTCCAAGCTAAACCCATCACTTTCTAGCTTGAGAGCCCATCACTTTCTAGCTTGAGAGCTCATAAGTAGCCTTTGCTGTGTCATATTCATATCTGCAGGGTATTGCCTTTGACCATTACATGGCACTACTCTGATTCAATCTGAGCAACTCTGTACTCTCCAACTGGCTTGCTTTCACCTAGGAATTCTCTAGTAAGTTTGGCATCTTTGACACTGTAGCAGAGGCAGAGGAGAACCTCTTCAACCTCTGAATGTGCAACAACAAACATTTCACAACCTTCATTGTACAATTTGAATGAGAAGCCTACAAAACTGGGTGGAATTACAATGCCCTCCACTTTGTCCTCCATCACACCCCACCCTACTTCAACAGATCAAGGATGTCCTCTGCCTTGCACCCAAGCAAACCACCTATGATGGATACAAAGCACTTGTTATCCAGGTCAACCAACATTACTGGAAAGACCAGAGCAAGAACATGGCACTCCAGACCTCATGGAACAACTCCAGCAACACCAACTGGCAGGTTGGAACAAGCAAAGACAATCAACCATCAATCCCCATCAACCCCACCAACTCTGCACCCCATTTCTCTCTGGGCCGAGGATTTTCCAGCACTATTTGACCCCCAGGACAATGCCCACCTGCCCAACTCAACACCACCAACTTCCATGAGGCCCTGGAACCCCTGGATGCCAACCCCAATGACCTTGATGATGTTCTGGACTCTGCTAATGACTAGGAAGCCCTATGTGTAAACAAGATCTGGAATAGGCCATGGATTGACATACTAGAGGAGACTCAGGAGAGATGATAGAAGGATGGCACATGCATCCTATGTGGTGAGCAGGAACACTTTATCTGCAGTTGTCCTAAACAACAGGTGATGGAATGTGCTATATGGACAATTGATGGAGAAGACTGCAATTACCAGTTTATGGAAAACAAGTTAGTGGTTTAGGTCTTGAAGACATACTAGACTGCAGACTAGACTCTGATGTCTTCTCTGCTCTAGCCACACTTCTCCATGCAATAGTACTCACTTCAGACAACCTTCCAGCATACCTTCCCTCCCACTCCTCCACCACCCTCCTCCTCCACACCACCCTCCCCTTTTCTGACAACCCTGTCCCCATACTAGTTGACAGCGGTGCTACAGATAACTTCACCGACAAATCCCTGGTGGTGCTCACTCCCCAACACCTCTGATACTTCCCCACTCCAATCCTCCTCAAGCTCTTTGATAGCAACCCTGCCTCCACTAGAGATATCACACACCACCTGGAGACAACCGTGACATTTGCCAACAGATGATAGCAAGAACTCTAACTACTCATCACAAAACTACACCCCTCTGCCTCCATCATCTTAGGCTTCTTATGGCTCCACTCCACCAATCCCTGCATCAAGTGGCCCAGCCTTACCCTCCACCTTGACCAGGACAATCCAACTGACCCTGGACTAGTGCTCTTTGATGTCTCACGCCCCTCTAAGACCTCTGAGACCACAATCAACTGATGCAGAACTCTTCTGCAGCTCTGCTTGAGGTCTGCATGGTTGTTTGTCATTAATGTCTGACTCAACAGCTTGCCCAAGGTCCTCCCTGCCCTCATTAACAGTGGCACCTCCAGCACCTTCATCAGCAGTCAACTTGATCTCTGACACAATGACATTGACAAACCCCTCAAGCTCCAACTCTTTAACAGAAGCCCCACCATGACAGGAATCACTCAATATCATGACAACACCCTCACCCTCAACAATGACCTGCAGTTTCAGGCCCAGCTTCTTGTCATCCAACTCCCCCTGTTGACTCCAATCATGCTCAGACTCCTGTGGCTGCAAGATGTCAACCCCAACATCAACTGGAAGAACCTCACCATGCAATTTCCTGGCTCTAAAGCAAGTTTAGCGGCTGCCATCCCCCTCCGCCTCCAGTCTATCTCAGACTCCAACAACTCCAATCCCAGTGCCAGCACCTCTAGAGCAACCCAAAACCCCTCAACTTCTGATGGCAACTCAAAAGATGAAGAAAACACACCCCTGCCTTGGTCAACCTCAATCAAATCATGACAGCTGCCCCCCAATATACTTCAGAATTGATACAAGGGCCCATGGTACCCCAACCAGCAATCCTCAACTCCTCTGAACAACTTGAACTCAACTGCTGCTGCCCCATTGCCCACTCCTGTCAACTCTGGAAACCTCAACATTAAAATCACTAGTGCCATCCCCTTTGCATGCATCCTACAAGATGGCACCCCCACCTTTCAGTTACAAATCATGCCAGCCCTACTGGAGGAACACCTCTATGCAGGAACTACCCTGCTGGAGTGTCAAATGGAGGAACAGATCCTGAATGAAGTATGACTCCCCAGAGTATCATGAATTTGCTGACATGTTCTCTGAAGGGAGCACTAAAGAACTTCCCCCACACCACTCTTATGACCACAAGATTGACCTCAAAGAAGGTGCCTTGCCCCCATTTGGCAAGATCTACAACATGTCCAAGATTGAGCTCTGAGTCCTGAAGGAATACCTTGTTAACATGCTTGGCAAGGGCTTCATACACCTGTTAATCTCTGCCACTGGCACTCCAGTCCTATTCACCAAGAAGAAGGACAGATCACTCTGACTCTGTGTAGATTATCTGGGACTCAATAAAGTCACCGAAGAGAACTGGTATCCCCTCCCTCTAATCAGGGACCTCATTGACTGCCTCCACAGTGCCAAGATCTACACAAAGATAGATCTCCATTCTGGCTACAACAATGTCCAGATTGCTCTGGGACATGAATGGAAGACTGCCTTTTGCACCCGCTATGGCTTCTTTGAGTACCTCGTAATTCCCTTTGAAATGACTAACTCTCCTGCCACCTTCCAGTACTTCATAAACAACATCTTCCACAACATGAATGATGTTTTTGTTATTGTGTACCTGGATAACATATTGATTTACTCAAATTTGCCAGAGAAGCATCCAGAGCATGTCTGCTATATCCTAGAACAACTCCAGGAGTACCACCTCTATGCCAAATCCAAAAAATGCTCCTTCCACATAACAGAGATCAAATACCTTAGAGTCATTGTCACTCCCAACAGCATGTGCATGGACCCTACCAAGGTCAATGCTATACTCAACTAGCCCCCACTGTGGAACATCAAGGAGGTACAGTCATTACTGGGGTTTGCTAACTTTTATTGCTGGTTCATCAACAACTACTCTGGAATCACCAAACCCCTCAACCAACTCATGTGGAAGGACACCCCTTGGGATTGGGACAGCAAGTGCCAAAGTGTATTCCTCCTCCTCAAGAAGGCCATTACCTCTACTCCAGTCCTCCACTATTTTGACCCCTCCCTACCAATTGTGCTTGAATATGATGCCTCTGACTACACCATCACCAGAATACTCTCCCAGTGAGACTCCAGAGGCAAGAACCTCTGCTCCATTGCCTTCTATACCCATTCAATGATCCCCATGAAACTCAACTATGACATCTATGACAAAGAATTCCTTATGATCATTGAAGCCTTTTGTCAGTGGTGGGCCTACCTCAAGGGATCCATGCACTGCATTCAAGTCTACTCTGACCACAACAACCTACAATACTTCACAACCAGAAAGCAACTCAGCCACCACTAAGCTTGATGGTCCAAAACCCTCTCAAAGTATGACTTTACCATCCACTACTGCCCCAGACAACTTGGTGTGAAACCTGATGCCCTCACTCAGAGGTCTGACATGTACCCAAAAAAATCATCTGAAGCCAAGTAGAATGCATTCAACCATTGAGTGGTAATCCCCCCTGAACACCTACATGCCTTGCTGATTTTAAATGAGGAAGAAATCCTCTGCCAAATCAGAAACTCACTCCCAGACCCTTCTTCACCCAGGATGACTCCTACAACAACTCTGCCAATGAGTCAAACACTAAGAATCCCTTCATGCTATCTCCGGACCATTGCCTCCTGCTCTGGAGTGGATGAATCTATGCTCTGGACCACAAATCCATTTGCCTTGATATACTCCAGCAACACCACAACCACAAACTCTGTGGACACTCAGGAATTTGTAAGACCCTTTAGCTCATATCCCAAACTTACTTTTAGCCGGGAATGAAAAAGGATGTCACGCAATACATAAAGGCCTGTGAACCTTGTCTTCAGGCCAAGGTACTCTGCCACTACCCTCATGGATTATTGAAGCCCCTCTCTGTTGGTTAGTGCCCCTAGTCCTCAATTTCAATGGATCATATCATCAAACTCTCCAACTCCAAAGGTTTTGATACCATCCTCATTGTTATCTGCTGCCTCACCAAGCAAGCCCTCTTCATCCCCTGCCACACCATTGACAATGCTCTGGAGTTTGCCAAACTATTCCTTGAACATGTATTCTCCAAGCATGGACTCCTGAACAACATTGCCTCTAACCATGGACTTCTGTTCATATCTCATTTTTGGCAATTGCTATGCAAGGCACTTGAAATAAAGACCAATCTCTCCACTGCCTATCACCCAGAGACTGATAGACAGACAGAACGAGTAAACCAGACTTTGGAATAGTATCTCTGCCTCTACATTAACTATTTACAGAACAACTGGTGTGCAGAACTCTCCCTCATTGAGTTTACCTACAACAATATGCCTTACTCTGCCACTGGAGTTTCCCCCTTCTATGCCAACAAAGGCTGCAACTTCCAACTCATGCTGTTCCTCAAGGATATCTCTTCCCACATTGCCCACAAGGTTGCCAAGGACCTCCAATTCCTTCACCAGTTCCTCCAGGATAAGATCACCACTGCCAATCAAGCCTACTTCAAGCATGCCAATGCCTGATGCAAACTGACCCCTGACTGGCCCTCCAGCACCTTGGTCTGGCTTGATCAATGAAATCTCAAGACCCAGAGGCCCTCCATCAAGCTCAATCACAAATGTTTCAGCCCCTTCAAAGTCCTCCAGAAGGTCTCCACACATGCCTACAAGCTCAATCTACCTCTGGGCCTGAAGGGCCTTCACCCCATGTTCCACATGCAACTCCTCAAAAAACATGCTCCAGACCCTTTTCCTGGACAGCGCCCCAGTCAACCATCCCCTGTTGAAGTCAAGAACAAATATTACTATGAGGTCAACCAAATCCTCAACTCCTGCATGGTCTACAGCCAACTCCAATACTTGGTCTGCTGGAAGGACTACAGACCTGAGAACAACACTTGGGAACACCAAAAAAACCTCAATAGAACTCCTGACAAGCTCTGGGACTTCCATTGAAGGCACCCCACCAAGCCCCAGGACCCCTGGAACTAGCAAATACAGATGGCATCAGTGGGTGTAACTCCCACCTCTGGACTTATCAGGGATTCAACTCCTACAAGTAACCCCCTATATGTTTTACTTCTCTGTTTTCTGACTCAATCTGAAAAACTTAATCACTCCAGGCTAGAGGTCCAAAAATTCATTTACACACTATGGATAATTACAATATATGACTGGTTAAGGGTCCAATGCAGAAATCCAAGAAACCCCTACTCCCCCTCCTCCTCTAGTCCTACCTCCACTATCCTCCCCACCATGTTCATCTCCAGTTGCACCACCACCATTGCCAATACATTCAGATGCCCTGGAAGAGGCTCCCTCATATCCATTGCCACCTTCTACCATGCTCCAGGGTCTGCCATCACCCTCTGCCAATGCCCCACCAGCAAATGCCCCATCTGCATGACCCCTTACCTCAGTTCTGGCAGAAGATCCCCAGGCATTCTTGCCAGCCTGTTGTAAATAGACCCCAGCACTGCCAATGCTTAGTCGAGAAGGATGCGGTGCTCCCTGGCCCAGTCTGCTGAAGTGAGGTCAGCTCAGTGTAAGGAGGGAGCAGAGAAAGGAAAAGAAAGGACTCACAGAGTACTCCCTGCCACCCCAAGGCTGCCTTGTTGGCAAGCCACTCCTCCCACCTCTGCACTCTCTCCACCATTGCCCAGGGCACCCCCATATTAGGCCTCCCCCAAGCTCTCCACACCTCTGATCCCTCTGACTGCTGTGCTGCCATCTTTGCCCACACCTCCCACTGCCTCAAATGAGCTTGCAACTCCTGCAGCTGGACTAACCACTCCATGACCATCCCCATGGCCACATCTTTTTCCCTCTGCACTTTGTCATGCTCCCTCTGCATTGTGTCTCAGTCCTCCCCAATCTTACAGGCTTCCTCCTTACAGGTAGCCAATGTCTGCTCCAACCTCTTGACCCAATGCCACAGGAAGGCCTTGGCAACTGACCACAACTCCCCTGCAGACTGCTTGACTGGAGCCCTGGAGGTCAGGGAATACACTGTGGGGCCCAGAGGACCTGCCATTGCCTGCTCCTCCTATGCCTGCTTGCTCAGCCCTGCCTCCAGTGAGGGGGACGCCTTTTGCTTGCCCTTGTCATGTGCTGTGGGGGCTCCTTCCCTCTGCCCACCTCACAGAGGCCCAATCTTCATTGGTGGATGCCCCATGCTGCCCCCATCCTTGGCCCCCTTGACTCTCCCCAACATCTTACCCCACTACCCTTTCTCCATCTGCACCATGACTCACACCTGGTTCCAGCCTTGCTCTATGGCAATGCAAGCAGCATACTAACTTGATGTAACAGAGCACCTCTTATGCTGCAAGTGACATGGAAGGCACACTGACATATCCCACCATAGCCCTGGCACAGGCTCCTCAAAGTTGCACTGTTCCCCACATCAAACACAAGACAAACACTGTAGAAATAGGTTAACTGGAGAAAAGGTAGAATCACATTATTCACTCACTGGAGCCACCACTTGGCACCACTCAAGAGTTGGAGGACCCCTTGCCTACCCTACAGCAGCCACAAACTGCTCTGGCATCACTTCTGCCTGCACAACCCTGGAGGCAGAGGGAATGGGCTGGACCACTCCAGGGCCTAAGACAGTACTGGATTGCAAGGCGGGGACCACCCCCACCACCAACTGCACTGGGGCCCTGCCCAATGAAGGCTTTGAGGGGCCTGCTACAGCCACAAACAACTCTATTAATACTCTATCAGTGCTGCAGAGCATAGAAACAAAGCTGCACTTATGGCTGCAGTACATTGCCTATATATGCCTACAATCCTGATGACCTTTGGAATCCTCAGAGGAAGAGGAGGAAGATCATGCAGAAGGAGAGGGTGATGCTGTGGGATAGTACTCAGAGGAAGACATTAAAAAAGTTTGGGCCTCCAGAATATGTCTGACCCTTTTAATGGTTTGGGAAGAACTCCCTGATGAATGGCAGCCACACTTTGACTTAATTTCCCACACTGCTGCCACTTGCTGCAGTTTGATCAATATTGCTCAACTTCAATTCCCACACCCTGCTGATCCCTAAACTATGCCCTGCATCTTGAGGGTCTCGATGCTGAAGGGGGGGTAATGTCATGACCCACCCCTTGGACCCCCAACAATGTTCCCAGCCTGCTTGCCTCCTTGGAGCCCCTCCCCCAATGCCTTGCCAAAGCCCCCAACCATCAAACACCCTCTGCAGCCATTCCGGGTAACTCCAATGCTTCTCTGGCAAACCCTGATGGCCCCCTGGCTAACTCCGACAACCTTCTCCACAGCTGTCAACGCTCCCCTTGATACTCATGAGCCCCTGGAACCCTCCCCCACTATTTCTGACCCTGTTGTGTGTCTCCAGCTCACTATCCTGGCTCACCCAACCTGCTCCAGAGCATTACAACAACTACAGAGCAGCCTGCATCCCCAGCTGATCCCATCAGAATGTTGCCACAGCCTCCCTCTTGATTGCACCTGACACCCATTGACTCTGCGCAGCTCTGTCAAGCCCCACCACCAAACCTGCTGTCCTCCAGAGCTATCCAGTAGTCAGTATATAAGTTATAAAGTAGCTCCTCATACTCTGGTCTTGATATTACATTAACTGGTTACTTGTGTCTTGTGTTTCTCTCCATCTCTGTTTCCATTTCTAGCCTCAAATCTATCTCTTTCCTCAGTTTCATCTTGTCTTGCCTCCGTCTCATCTTAATTGTCTCTATTTCCTTTGCTTCTCTAAGTTCCTTTCATCTCTAATGTCAGTACAAACTCTGCACATGTGCTATGACTCCCAAACATTCTTATGACAACTCTGGACCTCACTCCACACTCGGCCCCAGAACCCATCAAGTCTTGATCAACTCCCCATCCAACTCTGGCTCCACCCCCATCACTTGCAAAGCCTCCGCATACCCCACAATGTGAACCTGTTTCTGATGCCCACCCAAGCCCAACACCTAGTACACTTGGTCTTAGACTTCCCTAGACCACTTCAGACTTGCTCAGATCATTCTCCTTAGCTTCCCCTTGCAAGTCCCTACACTCTGCACAAACTCCAGAGCACTAGGTTATAAGTGCAGGACATCATGTCCACCTAATAAGGACTTGCCCAGTGTAGCTGAGCCCCCATAGCCAGCAGAACCTGATACCCAGGTATCCCCAACACTTCTCCTAAACTCTGGCACATGTCATGGACCCACACCAAATTGTTACCATGGCCTGCCTGATCAGAACCAATACTTGCCAAACCTGCACAGCTCCAATAATCCCCACCATCAGACCTGCAACTCCCAGAGGAGGTCCAGTAGTCAGTATTTAAGTTGTAGAGTAATATCAGCTATAGTAATCTTTATATTACTTATGATTGTGTCCTGTTACATCTCATTTCTCAGTTTTGTCTCTGGTCCCTGTCTTGTTGGCTTCAGTCTTGTCTCATATCCTTCTCAATTCTATTTTGGTCTTGTTTCTATCTTGTCTTGACTCTGGCTCATCTCATTCACATCAGTCTCCTTTCACATGTGTCTGATTTCTTTCAACTCTATCTCTATTCCAATCTCTGTTCATATCTCTATAACTCTGTACATTCTTATCTAACTTCAGACTTTGTCCCATGCTCAGTCCTGGAACCCATCAACCCCATCTGATTGCCCATCAAACCCCAGTCCTGCTCTGTTACTCATGGGACCCCAGTTCCCTCACCTTTCAAGTATTCAACCCTGGAATTGTACCTGACAAGCCCCCATGCTTGCCCTTAATCTTAAACTTTCCAGAGCTTTACCAGACCTTCTCAGACTTACTTGGACTGCTCCCCCCAGCTTGTCCTCACAAGTAACTAATGTCTGGAGTTCCCTGGAATGTAGGTTATAAGTGCAGGACATCATGTCTGCCTAGTAAGGACTTGCCCAGTTAAGCTGAGGCCCCATGGTCAGCAGAACCTAACAATATGTGTCAGCAGACAGTAATGTGTGGCCCAACAGAATTTGAAGTACCACTCACAATAATTCTGAGGCTTCCTGTTTGTAACACCAGGTGACAGCTTTGCAGTGGCATGACAAAGCAAGAGAGCTCAAGTCCAGCAAGTTAATCAGAAAAAACCCTGCATTTGTTTGGTAAACTAATCTTGTATTTAGTAGGTAGTGTGTTTGTATAGTAAACAAAGAAAATTGAAAGTAAGAAATTTACACATAAGTTTTTTATTAGAGTCAATCAAAAGGCTAGCAAAAATAGTTTTAAGACACCCATTAGCATATACCATGCATGGGATTGTCTAGGTGGCAAGTACATTGTTAGAAGCCATGTAAGGAGTGGGTGTAAGGGTAATCTCTAGGGGCTATGGCTTAGTTACACAGCTGGCAGAGGGAGATCTGAAGTATATTTAGTGTCTATGAGAAGTTCTAGAGGTCTGACTACTCATCTGGCAGAGGGAGATCCAAAGAGAAGAAGTTTAAGGACTCCCAATGCCAGTGTTTGGAAAATTTGCTCTAGAGCTTCTAGGAAAAACACTCAACAACAACTATCATAATTGGCCTCAATCTCCAGCCTCTGGGCATGTGACCATGCCAGGGTGGTGCTGCCAGATAGCAATGGGTCAAAGGTACTGGTGGCCCAAAGATAGGAGGATGGGAATGAGAGGTAGGCTGGAAAGAAAGGAAACAGAATGATAACCCAGAAATAAGTGGTCCCCTGATATCACTGCCCCTCTAGCATGTGGCATCTCAAGGCACTGGGTAAAAGAAGTTGTGGACTGCTTGATCAACTGCTAATACAGGGTAAATGGCTTGACTTGCTTTACAACCATCAAAGAATTGTATCTCATTATTAGCACCAGATTAAATCTAAGTCTTGCAACTCTAATAAAAGCCTCTTCTTTTGCTCTAGCAAGTTAGCATCCTCATCATTTTATCTCACTAGTACCACCTTTGGGTACTTTTCTGCAAGTCTACATTTAGTGCTAGTACCTATGGCCAGTCTCAGTTTGTTATTGTCCAATTTGCTAACACTTTTGCTATCACCTAGCATCTTCCTCTAGTCCTGCTCTGCTAGTGACACTTATGCTAGTGACCTCATATTTACTCTAGCTGGGTTTACTTACAGAATTCCCTCTCTCACTGCACTTTGCTACCAACTTTGTGCTAGAACCTTAGTGCCACTGATACTAAACCAGGTCCTCTGTGACCTAGCTTAACTTGCATCCTCATTTTCTATAGTCCATTCATACTCTACTTGCAAAAGCACTAGTTGTTGTGTCCTCTGCATGGCAGCTAGGTGGCAATGGACATCATCACTGCTGTGGTTATCAATCTGATCCTCTATGATCAGAACAATATCCATGTTGTTGCACAACCTGCACAGGAGAGGCCAGGAAGGAGCATAGAGCAAAGGTTCATGGGCATGCTGATATGTGTGCCTGTTATGCAGGGCATCTCCCTTATGTTGATATTGACCTATTGGATCTCCTCCCCCTTTGCATTGCCTCATAGAGAGGCCCTCTTTGAGGATGGCAGGGGTGTTAGGTGTGAACTACAAGAGGAAAATGGGTGCAAAGGGGAGATTGTTGGTGCTCCAGACCCAGGGTCTCCAAAGAGGTAGGTGATAGGATCTATGCTATCACAATGTGCCCTCCCTCTTGGTGGCAGAGATATGGGCCAGTCAGACCACCTCAATGGCTGGCCAAGGCATTTGCAGCTAACTCCTAGCCCAAGCCTTTCCATAGCTCAATCCCTCATCACCTATAGAACTTTGATGACATCTTTTCTAAGGATTTGTTTGACTTGCTCCCAGAATGCAAGTAATGGGACCATGTGATAGATGGATACTGGGTGCAGGACAATCCAGTTTCAAGGTCTATCAACTTACACTCCATGAGCAGGATGAGCTGGAAGCATTCTTGCAGAAGAATTTGAGCTACATAACCCCTATAAGTCCTCAATGGCCTCTCCAGTCTTCTTCATCAAGAAGAAGGATGGATCTCTTTGTTTGATTCAGAACTCTCAAGTCTTTGGTGAAGAACCACTACTCCTTCCCACTCATATCTGAACTTGTCAACAACTTTTGTGGTGCCCACTACTTTACTAAGTTGTATGTCAGCTGGGGCTACAACAAAAGGTGTACATCAAGGAATGGGATGAGTAGAAGTCAGCATTCTGAACCAATTGCAGACTCTTTGAATGTCTGGTAATGTTTTTTAGCCTCACTAACAGCTCTGCCACCTTCTAGACAATGATGAACAACATCTTACATGACCTGATTGTGACCTATGAGATCCATAATAAGGAGATGTTAGCCATCATTTAGTCCTTAAAAGAGCAGTGGCACTTCTTTAAGGGTGCTTGGCACAAGTTTGAAGTATGGACAGACCACAAGAACCTTGAGTACTTTGGCACAGCAAAGAAGCTCAATCAACTGTCAATCAGATCATAGTAATGGAGCAAGGGACAATGACAACATTTTACTCCTACAACCAGAAATCTTTGCTGTCTGTGCTCTTGAAGAGATTGTGGTCCAAGGAGATGAGGCAAACATCCTTTAGGATATTTGTTGTAAAAGCTGGGAAGGTGCACAAGAGGATGCAGTGGCACAGGCTGCTCAGGCCATGCAGAATGGGCTAGTAGGGTAAAGTCTATGCATGTGGACAGGTGGGCTATACAAGATGGGCTCTTGACCTTCTGGGTGCATGTCTATGTTCCAACCACCCAGAGCTCCACCAGCCCATTGTAGAACAGCACCACTACTCCAAAGTAGCAGGATACTATGGTTGATAGAAGATGCTGGAGCTTGCATTTCAGAACTACTAGTGGCCCCTGATGTCTTGGTATATTACACCTACACTTGCACCTGTGACCTCTGTCTCCATACCAAGCCATGCCATCAACCCCTCATAGGCCAGCTCCACCCTCTCCCCATCCCAGTGGCACAGTTTGCATCCATTGACTTCATTGTCAAGCTCCCAGATGCCCATGGGTAAAATGCAGTCATAGTCATAGTGGATTTCTATGGTAAACAGGCCCATTTCATTCCCACTCATACCACCTGCTCTGCTATAGGGGCTTCTAGGCTGTACTGGAAGAATGTTTGGAAGTCACATGGGCTATTTGATGGGTACTTATCTGACTGGGGTCCCCAGTTTGCAGCAGGGTTCACTTGAGAGCTGTATTGCCTCCTTGGAGTGAAGCTTCACACAACCACTGCCTACCACCCTCAGTCAGATGGGCAAACAGAACAAGTGAAGAGTACCTCTGCCAGCCCTGTAATGAAAGGCAGGATGACTGGAATGAGCTTTTACCTGATGCAGAGTTCTGGTATAACAACCACATTGATTCATCTACCCAGATGACCCCCTTCTTCTTGGATACTGGGCATTACCCTTGGATGGCATTCAAACCCTAGGCATGGCCTCCAAAGAATGACTCTTTGAACAAGTTTGTGAAAAGGATGAAGAGAGCTCAGAAGGAGGCAAAGGCAGCATTGGCAAAGGCTAAGAATGACATGGCACAATACTATTACAAATGACAGATCCCCAGCCCCCACCTATTGTCAGGTTCTGCTGACCATGGGGGCTCAGCTACACTGGGTGAGTCCTTACTAGGCAGATGTGATTCCTTGCACTGACAACTGGGCACTTGGAGGTGTTCCAAACACTGGGGACTTGTGAGGATAGTTAGTGGGAATTGATCCGAGCAAGTCCAGGGAGGTCCGGAGGAGTAGAGGATGAGTTGTGGGGAAGGGGGACAGGCTTGGTGGGGTTCAGCCATAAGTCTGTATGTGAGTATTGTAGGTGCGGAGGAGGTGGAGGCTACACAAATGATGGGAGTGGAGCTGGAGTTCTGATGGGGGATCAATGGGGATTGATAGGGTTTGGAGCTGAGCATGTAGCGAGGTCTGGAGTTGGTGAAAGAGTGTTGGAGGTTTGTAATTGTAATTGCGGAATATGTGAGGGTGTTATGGTCAAGAGGACTTGAACACAATAGACAGAATCAAACGAGATGAGATGGAGTCAAACAAAATGAGACAGAGACAAGACGAGAACAAGAATAGATTCAGGTGGAGACACAGAATGATAACAGAATGATAACAGAATGATAACAGAATGATAACAGAATGGAGACAAGATAAGACTGGGAGACTGAGAATAAGGAAATGAGACACGGAACACAAAACATGAGAAGAAACAATCAGAAATACATCAGGTAAGGCAGGTAATCTCAAGACTAGAGTACAAAGAGCTACTCTACATCTTATATACTGACTACTGCAGAGCTCTGGAAATGTCGGCTGTGGTGGTGGGGCTTGGCGGAGCCTGACAGAGTCAACAGGTGTTGGTTACAACCAGAGGGTGGGCTGCGTTGATATGTTGATGGGATCAATTGTTGACACGGTCTGTTCCAAGGTTGTCATGATACTCCAAGATAAGTCGGAGGAGCCAGGGAGTCAAGTCAATGATGTGTAACAGGGTCAAGCATGGCAGGAGAGTGGTTCCAGGGGCCCAGGAGATTCAGGGGAAGCACCAGCAGCTGTGGGGAAGACGTCAGAGTTGGCCAGGGGGCCGTCGGAGTTAGCCAAGAATGCGTCGGAGTTAGCTGGAGTAGGCACGGAGTGCTGGAGAAGTTTGACGGAGCATTGGGGGAGGTTCTGGGGGGACAGGGGTTTGTTGGGCAATGTACGGGGGTCCAGAGAACGGGTCGTGACACCTATCAGCCTGAAGACAGGGTTTACCTAGACAGTTCTGACATCAAGGCAACCAGGCCATCACAGAAGCTGTCCCATTGATATCTGGGCCTCTTCATAGTGGAAAGGCAGGTAAGACCACTGGCCTATGATTTGAAACTCCCTGCCAGACTCTGTTGATCACACCTCATCTTCAATGTCATCAAGTTGTCTCCAGCCCCACAGGATTCCATAGAGAACCATTGCCCCAAGCCACCACCACCACCAGTCCTGGTGACCAATGAGGAGCAGTACAAGGTGGAGGAAATTCTAGACAGTTGGATATTCAGGGGAAAGGTGCAATTCAAGGTGAAGTAGAAGGGATATGGAATTGAGGAGAATTCTTGTGAACTACAAGGAAATGTACATACACCAACACTAATCCAAGACTTCTACCACAGGCACCCAAAAGCACCAAAGGCAATTTGAGGTATTGATTCCATCTTGATAGTCAATCAAGCAATCCATAACTTTTTATATCCAATGCATTGAGATGCTGAATGCTAGGAGTGATGTTAGGGGACCATGCACACATGCACAGAACATGACATCATGTTTCCCACAGTACTACCACAGTTCATATCTGTAAATTTGCAATCCTGGTAACAAGAATTTTTAGACTTTTTCTCTTTGGATTTCACTCTGCCAGCTATGTGATTAGTTTCTGGTGTGCAGCTACTGTTAACAGACTTTGGATTTCCCTCTTCCAGCTGTGTACCTGAGCCATAGCCCTCCAGAGGTTGCCCTTACAAATGCAGTGCACCATTATTAGCATATGGATCTATAGACTGGGTACTTTTGTCAGAGCTAAGAAAGGAGGGGAAATTTGGTACATAGCCACACTTGAATTAGGGAACTTTTTCCAAACTCTTTACAAAGGACTTTGTCAGGACAAAACCATATTATGAGTTGTGGAAAATCAAAGTGCTTGTATTTGGTTCAGGATTAACTCTGTGTGTTGTCTTCTGATGGTATCCTTTCAGTCTGATAATTACAACTTTACAGAACCAAATTTACTGCATGCTACTGTCATGCCAGTCCAAACAATCTGCAAAGGAAGACACTTTCATTGTACATCAATGATAGTGGATACTGTAATTGATATAATCCACAACTTTACTGCCAGTGCTCATTTGACAAACATAACTTATTTTGTGTCTCCCATGCTCCTAATGTGAATTCTCACTTTTTTCAAGAATGACCTCCTATCAGACAATGGTAAGTACACCTTTCTGGTACCATTTGATGTGGAGATAATCCTTCTTTCAAGTGATCACACACACTTACCTAACACTGACAGCTGGAGCAATGCCCTTACCATCATGTATGTGTATTTTGAACTTTGGAGTGCACTCCTCTGCTGGTTCTATCCCAATGAGAGGTCATTCAAGATTTCAATAAAGAATAGATAGTGAGCTTGCAATCTGATCTATTGGTTCATCACTCCTCATTCCTTCTCAAGCTCCAGTGGCAAGGAAGTTGGTGAGAAAGCACTTGATGACCTTTGTAGAGCTTTGCTGGGTTGCCATGCCAGAACACTAATAAAATATGGTGATCTAGCTTGTTCTAATGATTTGCAAGGTGAAAACAATATGAATGACCCTAACTGCATCTAGTGCAATATCAAAAAATGTATCAGAGGTGGACCTAGATGGGATGCCTTTCATTACAAATTTGATGAGCTATCTCAACACTTTTACATGGATAGCAGAGGACTACTTACTTGGTCAAAAGACTGGGGAAACCAGTTGATTTCCATGAGACCAAGTATTCTTTCACCTCATTCAAAGCTGAAGAGATTTACTAGATTTTCCACATGCTGATGGCCTGGTGTTTGAAGATTTTGAGGCTGCAGAAAGGCTGAAAGTTACTGTGTTACAACAATGCAAAGGATGACCCCATTGAAAAATACAACTATTACAACAGTGGACCAAAAGGCAATCTTTGATATGTCCACAGTAAGTCCTGCCTGAGTCCCCTTGCAGTGTTAGTGAGGACTATTCTGACATCTGTGAGCCTAGTGGTTGTCCTCTGAAGTAGGAAAAGTAGAAAGAATCAAGAAAGGGTGCAAACATAGGTAGAAGAGTGTAGTAAACTGGCAGATCTGGTAAGAAGTGTTCTCTGAATATAGCAATATAATTAGCCCAATTGTTTCCAAGTTTTTACTACCAGTACTTTTTGAAAGTCCTCTCACACTTTCAAATTTGACTTGTGCTCTTTTTGTCTTGGAAAAAATCAACCATAAAACATACACAAGTCATAAGGTCACACTCAAAGAGTGTTAAATCCTAAGTATTCACCTTCAAAGCATTTGAAGATACTGCATAAACAATTTCATTGAATCCAAGTACACAACATCTAAGTCAATGACTGTCTAATTGCCATATGGAATGGTTCTGATATCTAGATTCAAACATGGTCCCATCCCAATTATGACTGACTTTTCATTGAACTTGACAGGCCCCAGCCCCTGTACCTTGAAGTCTTGTTCACGCGACTCTGTTTGTACAACTTGTTTATTTCTAAGCCTGACCCTACACTCCAACTCAACCAGAACCCCAACTGAACCATAACCAGCATAAATATGTCCCTGTTTTAGTAAGTGTTAATTGGGTTTTTAATATACTGGTTATATTGTATCTTATCTTACTTTTCATTGTTATGTCTTTACTGTGGAGGTTGTTGGTTCCATTCTGCCTTGTTTATTTATTTTTCTCTGGTCTCACATTAGATTACAAGGTCTTCATATATTGTGCCCACCTCTACCTTAGAAGTCTGGATGTACTGCACTTTGCTTCTGTCAAGGGGTAAGGAATATATGATTATGTCAAAATCTGGTAGAGAAAGCCGAAAGAGACTCAATTGTGTAAGACTTGGGTTCTGACACAGATCAGTTGGTCCTCAAAACCTCTACAAAGTGGCGGAAATTGCCAAGCACAAAAATTAGTAAGATTACAAAAACAATAGGATTTGATAAGATTGCACAAATTCACGGGTGCCAAATACAAGAGAATTAAACAATTGGTAATGGTACCAGACACAGATGGAATGTCAGTATACAGCCAAGCTTCAATCACACCCTTTAGAAGGAGGGACAGGTGAATGAAAGGCATGTTTGCTGCATGATGTGACATGACAACTCATGGTTGACCTAGAACCATCCTTGATAAGAAGTGTACTCCAGTCTACACATAACACTTTTCAAAGAATCACCCTTGAACAACAACAAAAAGAAAACTTAATCATGATGAAAACAATAATGAATAATGATCCTGTCAAACCTGCTTCTTTCTGTAATGCAAATGGCAGAAGATACTATTTGCAGTCAACTAGTACCCATAACAGATGCCTGGGCATGCAAGAAATTGAACCAAATTTCTCTCCTTGGATAAGAGGTGCCATGCCAGTGTGGAGTCAACAAGTGCTGCCATCACCCTAGTATTGTTGTAATGTATGTACTTTTCTGTGGTATTTCTGGTATGTGCAAGGCAAATAAGCTAGTTTTGAATTTGGGCAAAGGGTATCAAGAGAACATAGTGGTCAAATAGAACTTCACCAGGCTAGCATATGAGTAATGCATATACCATTAATCTGATTGTGGTACCATTGTTGCCATTGTGTATGTAGATGATTTCCTATAGGTTGCAAGCTCTAGAGAAGCAAAAGGCCACTTCAAGGTAGAAATCCAGGAAGCATGAACAATCTCTGACTTAGGGATGCCACAACACCTTGTGGGAATTGCAGTAGAATGGGACATTTCTTACAGGCCCCCATCATTGACCAACTCATCTCAAATTTGGTCAGCAAGTCCCTGCTATGGATCCAGGGATAGACCCATAATGAACCAATTACTCCAAACTGTCTTGGGAGGGATCCAGGGTGACGAAACTCATATAGCAGATTAGCAGGAGGTTGTTATGGCTCGTAATATTCCCAAGGCTGCGGCCAATATCCAGTTCAACAGCCAAGCTTGACTCACTCACGCACAGCAATATGTTTAGTTTTCTATCTCAAGGGCACAAGGAGTTTGAGACTCCACTTGAGCAGAGAGATTTGATGAATTTGATGGGCTTCACTGATTTGGACTGTGCAAATTGTTTACGCCCACGATGGAGCGTAGGATGCTATATTTAGTCATTAATGGGGTCATATCATAGGCATCATGGGACGAAGCTTTGAAAGATGGGAAGTTTGAGAAGAGTGAAATCAAGTGTTTGGAGATCAAAAAAAATAGAAATCAAAATCTGAGGTGGGGTAATTTTTGTACTCAGGAGACAAGTCAAGCTGAAGATACTCATATTAAATACATAATAGACGGGTGGCTGAGCGGCTCACGAGCAGGGACTATCTCTCTCAGGCTATCTATAGCCCCGTTGTTCTCGCGTGAACTGGAACCATTGACGCTCGGCGCCAGGAACCTATTAGCACGCTTGCTTCGGGTCTTTGGCTGTCAATGTCCTTCCTAATGACAGTAGTATACTCATTCCTGCTGCCTAGCATTCGAAATTGTCCACACTCTTGAACTAGAGTTTTACTTGTTAATCATAAAACAGATCTGGCCAAGGCAGCAATCGTAAATCGTACAGATCTGACGCACTAGTGTTTTGACATGAGAAAATTCACTCGTACTGACCCAGGGTAATACAATTGAAATTTGAAACGTGATCCATCGACTGATATTCAGCCGACAGGTCTTGATTGATTATTGCCGTTCTCGTAACGCACCTTTCACTACTTTGCCACAAGGATCTGGTCATCTTCTGTAAACTGAAAACAACAACTCTTTTAGTTTAAAAGGCACTTCGAGAGAGTTGGTTGAAGCTGATTCGAGTATCTCACGCTTGCCCTCAGAGTTGAAACAATGCGGTCACAGTTTCTTGCGTTCCTTACGCTATTCATTGCCTTCGTAATGACCTTGGTCTGTTCCCTTTGCTGTTCTGAAAAGTTACTGGTTCACGCAAATCCTCTTCTAGGCATCTGCGAAGGACGGCAATGGAAACAGCAATGATAACAGCAACGACAACGGCAATTATAACGAAGTGGACAACGGCAGGGACAACGGCAACGGCAGGGACAACGGCAACAGCAGGGATAACGGCAGCGGCAGGGATAACGGCAGCGGCAGGGATAACGGCAACGGCAGGGACAACGGCAAGGCCCATCGAGTTGTCAAGGGCAAAGTCTTCGATCGCATTATTCATATTTGGCTTGAGAACATCGACTTTGACACAGCCTTCGCAGATCGTATGTTTGCATGGATTCTTGTATCGAACGAGATCTGATTGCGTGGTGTCACCGTCAGCGAATCTGCACGCGCTAGCTAAGCAAGGGGTGGTTCTTCAAAATTACTTCGGAGTGACCCATCCGTCCGAGCCAAATTATGTGGCCGTACGTAATTTTTTCTCTTGAATATAATTGGCATCGCCTTGATGTCAACTCTCGAAACGATAGTCCGTAGGCGGCGATTACTTTGGTATTTGCACCGATGATCTCTTCAACCTCCCCCGCAATATCTCAACCATCGCGGATCTGCTGGATAACAAAGGCATCTCATGGGGTGAATATCAGGAAGACATGCCATCTACAGGATTCACGGGCTTCCTATTCAATAATTCTAATGACGCCTTTGATTATGTCCGAAAGCATAAGTAAGCCATCACGTTGATGAGATGACGTCCAGCTGATATGTTCATCTGTAGCCCATTGGTGATCTATGAGTCTGTCAATCAGTTACCTAGTCGACTCAATAAGATCAAGAACTTTACGTTGTTCGAGCAGGATTTGGCTAATGATGCTCTGCCGCAATGGGTGTTCATTACCCCCAATATGAGTAGGTATATCGAAGCTCATAAGGTTGCCTGGATTTGATGAGATACCTGCAGCGAACGACGGACATGACACAAACGTTACAGTTGCGGGTAAATGGTCACGGGGTTTCCTTGAACCATTGCTTGAGAATCCAAAGTTTAATGGTAAAAAAACCCTCATAATTCTCAGTAAGCTGCGGTTAGTACTATTGATCATTCGAAGACAAACTGAGTACTCTGTTTAGCCTTTGACGAAAATGGAACTGATACCAAGCCAAACAATGTCCTTGCGATCCTTCTTGGAAGTGCCATTCCAAAGAAGCTCATTGGAACATTTGACGAGAGTTTCTACACACACTACTCTTTGATTGCCACTGCTGAAGCCAACTGGAACCTACACACGCTAGGCCGGTGGGACGTCGGCGCAAACGTCTTGCAATTTGTTGGAGAGAAGACCGGGGACAAGATTCGTGAGGCGGACATTCAAGATGTCTTGCTTAATATGTCATACCCGGGCATTTTCAATTCGGAACACTTGGCGAAGCAGCCAATTCCTAACACTAACCTCGTAATAAATGGGCGCACGGTTCTACCTGCGATCCAATCTCAGTGGGAGTCACAGGTCCATTGCACAGGGTATCACATGCAGCTTGTCCCACCCTCTGCTCAGAATCCTCCTGTGTTTCCACCTGGCTGCTGAAGGTATCAATTACGATGAGGAAGGATAACGAGCATTATTAGATATTCATTTATTCTTTCAATCTGCATAGTGGATACATATGCCAATCAAAGACTCTTCGGATTGGGAGTACAATCCAGCAGCAGAAAGAGATCAAAGTTCGCAGGCTTTTTTATCTTGCATATTGCGCCCTCGTTTTCCTAGGACCCAATGTCAAATGGACACGGTAAATTAGCTGAAGGTACGAGTTCTGTGTGTGTAAGATTTATACTGGTACGAGCTAGTATGGGCCACTGCTGCGCATGTCATGTCCGAGATCTAGGGTGTTGGTAGCAACACGTTATATATATGCATAATACATTTATCAACCTCCTTGTTCAATGTCATAAGTTGTGTAAGAGAATTATTTATATGCAACTTTATGTCATTCATCAATCAATGTAAATTCAGAATGTAACCTCACAACAGCTGAGTATTACAGTCCCCTGCAAAAAAATGGAATGACTATAAGATCTGCAGGTCCACTTGTAGATGTATGCATATGCACATATAGATTTCTGAACAGCCGAGTTCCTTGAAGGGTGTGCATTGAAGGGTAGTTACAAAGATTTTTGATGGGTGTACCAAAGGGCAGCTACTGTACTTGGACCATGGACATCATCAGAATAAGTTTATGGTGTCCATTTACATGGCAAGCAGGATGGATTCCTAATAGTTTATATAATCACACAAACATGTGTACATGGCCACAGTTGCAGCTCCATTGCCCCTGATACACAGGTTAAGTGTGTGTATGGTACCTTGTTTGAGTATCATCTGGCAACTGGAACCAAGCTTGTCAGAGAGCCATACTTGGGTTCCACTACCTGTGACAACCCTGGAAGTGAAGTGACCATCAGTATAGTAAACTACACCTCCTAATTGATATTCAGCAGCAGTCCCATCCTTAATTTTAAAGGATAATATAGGTGAAATTATAAAAATGACTCAAGAAATATCAAACACAATCAAAGGAGGAGCTCCTACATAGGAAAACATTCTGATCAAGCACCATCCACAAGAAGTACATATTTTTTTGGTAGGTAAAGTGAAAGAGACCACAAAGCCATCAACAAAGTATTTGACAGATGCTTTGTAGATGGTGAACTAGAAGAGTGGAAGTGTCCAGGTGCCAAGGAGGATATGATTGACATAGCAAACCAATACTTCATATCAACTGGAAGATACACTGATAGGAGAGAAACACATACCATTTAAGTTCACAGACCTGAGAGGAGTTCTTGAAACTATGGCAAAAGCACATCTGAATGGAGAATAACATCATGAACTATGTGAAATGGGCTGAATCAACAGATCAAGGTAATGTATGAGTACTCTATCACATGGTTTAACAAGCAAACAAAGACTTATAAGATGAATAAGGCAAGAACAGATGCAGTCCAAAGCATTCAGGATTGGTGACATTGTTGAAACAGAAGTATCTTTTGTGGTGGTACCACTCAAGGGAGACACATGCAAGATGCTCATGATCATGAGGTCACTCACCCTCCTAGACAGCCCATTCAAAATGGTGAGTGATGCAAATAAAAGCAAAGATGAGGAATAATCATTTGATAGAGAACAAAGTCAAGGAGCAAAACAAAACAGATCACACTGAAGAGAAAGATTCTGGGATATACCAATGAGGGGCAACACAAATTCAAGACCATGGAGACAGTTGAGTAGGATTTCATTGTGATATGCATGGGTTAAATGTATTGAGGACAAGAAAAGAGTTACATAGACATGCAGATGTGTCATTACATAAGCATAGGAAATTCCATCAGACAGTTTGATTATTTGATTATGAAAGGGGATGAGGTTCATGATTGTATAAACTGAAGGAATCCAGTTAAGTGGAGAGTACAATAGACAAACATATACAAATGGTTGTATTTGTCAGGTTGATGCTTATTTAGATGTAAGATAAAAAAAGAACAAAGAACAAGATAAGATAATTGTCACAACCCACTCCCAGAACCCCCCAACTTCTTTTCCAAGCTGCCTCACTTCTCTGGAACTCCTCCCAACTCCCCCCAACTCCCCTGACCTGTGTTGACCCACAGTGCCCATCCTGGCTAACTCTGACACTTCTCTGGCAAACCCCAATGATCATCTGGCTAACTCTGACATGTTTCCTGCAGGCCCTAGTGCTTCCCCCTCCCCTCCCAAGCTCCTGAAACCCTCCCTCACTGCTTCTGACACTGACATATGTCACTGATGTGCCACCCTGACTTACCTGACCAGCTCTGCAACATTACAATGACCCCAGGATGGCCTGCATTCCCATCTGATCCCATCAGTCTATCACTATGGCCCACCCATTGACCCCATGCTGCCCTGACAGGCCCCACCACCAGAACTGCTGTCCCCAGAGTGGCCCCAGTAGTTAGTATATAAGTCATAGAGTAGTGTCCATTACTCTAGTCTTGATATTGCTATACTTGGTTTCCTGTGTCTGATGTTTCCTTCTGTTACATTTCCCAATCTCATTTCTATTTCTATTTTTAGTCTCAAATCTATTGCTTTTCTCAGTTCTGTCTTGTCTCAACTATGTCTTGTCTCATCCATCTCTGTTTCCTTATCATTTCTAAATTCCTTTCAACTCTGACATCATTACAAACTCCACACCTATGCCATAACCTTTCAAACATTTGTACAATAACTCTGGACCTTGCTCTATGCTTGGCTCTAGAACCCATCACTCTTGATTGATCCCCCATCAAACTCTGGCTCCACTCCCATTACTCATGAATCCTCCCCTTGCCCCACAGTCCATACATTTGCTTACAGACTTGTACCTGATGCCTGCCCAAGCTCAATGCTTAATATACTTGGTCTTAGAGTTCTCCAGGCCACCCCAGACTTGCTTGGACCACTCCCCCTAGCCTCTCTTGCAAGTATCTGAAGTCCAAGCCATCCCAGGAGTGCTAGGTTATAAGCACAGGACATTATGTCCACCTAGTAAGGACTTGCCCAGTTAAGCTGAGCCCCCATGGTCAGTGAAATCTGACATAATATCAAGACTCTCCCTTATCCCATTCTCAATGTCTGCATACAACCACACATTCAACCCTGCCAGCTATCCAACCAACATCTATGGTAGGCTGGTACCTAAAAATTACTATGCCCCATTCTATGCAGGCCCTCTCATGGATCAATATGTTCATTGTCATTGGACCCTGGACCTGAACCAGGCATTTTATTCCCCCTCCATCAGCCAGGGAATACTCCCGGGCTGGCACTGCCCCCCAATGTTCTCTGCTGATAGCAACTACTCCCAAATGTACTCCAGCGAATTCTCTGGAGCCCCTCAAGCACTATCCAACCCACCTACCTCCCACCCACCCACTACTACACTTACTCCCTTCCTGCTGTAGCCCCAACTCCTTCAGAACAACCAGATAATTATTCCTCCTCTTGACTGCCATTTTCCACTCAAATTCCTTCTTCCCTTAGACAGCAACAAGTTGAAGCCTACATTCAGCAGCACAACAAAGTCCTCCACTCTCTCTGCCTCTCCCCCACAGAGTTGACCAAATGCACTTGTGCCCTCCTTGTTGGCATGGGTTACCATGACACCCCAGGACCTCTGGAAGTTTGGGCAGATTGCCTCCTTGACTTCCACAAACATTATCTACAAGGAACCCTCCCTGAAACCACATAGGGCACTCTGGGAATTGACACCAATCTCCAGAAAGAGCTCCATGCCCTGGTCAAAGAAATCCACACTAGCCCAAACCCCCATCAATTTGAAGACCCTGGACCCTGCCCACTCCCTCTACATGCAACAAGAAGAACTCACCAGAGCACAAAGCAAAGCTCTGCTCCCCATTCCCCATTAGTAGAAAGAGCTCAATGCCACATCCAACTTTTTGAGGAACCTCAACCCCACTGGAGGACTTTTTGACCAGCCTGCTGCCCACACCTTGTCTGTCTCCACTCATCCCAGGGCAAACTCCATCCCCAGCACCTTCCATACCTGAGAACAACCCACTGCCCCCAAGGCCTGTACTCAGAGGCTCCCCTGTGCATCAACAATGACAACTAATCTCTCTCTTACATTGACAAGCCTAGAAACCCCAGCAAAGAACCCATCCCTTGCAACAGCCCTCTCTGGGATAGACCTCCCCATTTTGACCTCTATGCCCCCCATAGAAATGCCCCCAAGCCCCACTAAAATGCCCCAGCTCCTCTGCAACAACCTGCAGGCCCTGGAGCACCTCAACCCCCCTTTCCTAACACTAGTTCCCCTACTCAACCCTTCTGCTGACAACAACTACTTTGGACTGCTGATTCCCAGAGGACCCCCTCCTACCTTGCTGAGCTCTGGGCCCCCCTCTGGGCAATGCTGGCCAACCTCCAGGCAGTGGATCCCCCAATGGCAGACCTCCAGGTGGATGGGGCCCAGACATGGCCAACTTTTCCTCTCAATGCAGCAATGGAAACAATTACTATTACTGCTACCCTGCCAGACCTCCGCCTTGAGCTCAAAACACTCAGAACAACACTTGTGACACATTGGCTGGAGAAGGCAAGTTCAACATTCAGAACCAGGAATCCTTCACTAGTTATGACCTCTGGAAAAGGAGAGTCTTCCTAATGCAATGTCTCACAATGTTCCAAGCTAAGCCTATCACTTTCCAACTTGAGAGCTCATAGGTGGCCTTCACTGCATTATATTGACAGGGCATCACCTTCAATCACTACATGGCACTGCTCTGGTTTGACCCCAACAACTGTGTACTCTCTAACTGGCTTGCTTTTACACAGGAGTTCTCTAGTAAGTTTGGTGTACTTGATACTGTAGCAGAAGCAGAGGAAAACCTCTTCAATCTCTGAATGTATGACAACAAACATTTCATGACCTTCATTGTATGGTTCAAATGAGAGACCTACAATACAGGATGAACCTATAATGCCCTCCAATTTGCCCTCCACCATGCTTTACCTCAATGCATCAAGGACATCCTCCACCTCACACCAAGCAAACTACATATGACAGTTACAAGGCACTCATTACGCAGGTCAATAAACACTATTGGAAAGACTGGAGCAGAAATACCACACCCTGCCCCACCTGGAACACCTCCAGCACCACCAACTGGCAGGCTGGAGCAACCAATGGCAGTCAACTCTTGGTCCTCACCACTTCTGCCAATCCCACATCCCACTTCCCTCCAGAACAAGGACCTCCCAGCACCAACCAACTCCCAGGACCCTGCCCACCTGCCCAGCTCAACACCACTGACCTCTACAAAGCTCCAGAGCCTCTGGATGCCAACCCCAACAACTTCTAGGACCTCAACAATGCTCTGGACCCTGCTGAAGATCAAGAAGCCTTATGCACAAACAAGTTTGTAACAGACCCTGGATTGAGGTACTAGAGGAGGCCCAGGAGAAGGGATGGAAAGAGGGTGCATGCATCTTATGTGGTGAGCAGGGACATTTCATTAGTAATTGCCCTAAATGCCAGGTGATGGGATGTGCCATATGGACCATTGACAGAGAGGACTGTGACTATCAGTTTTTCTCAAGCTCTTTAATGGTAGCCCCACCTCCACTGGAGACATCATGCACTGTGTGGAGACAACTGTGATCTTTGCTAATGGACAACAACAGAACCTCCAGCTATTAGTTACCAAACTACATGCCTCTGCCCTCATTGTCCTGGGATTCTCATGGCTTCACTCCACCAACTCCTGCATTGACTGGCCCAGCCTTGCTCTCCACCTCAACAGGGATAGCCTGATTAATGCCAGACCCATTCCATTCAATGTCTCACCTCACTCCAAGGACTCTGAAGGAACAACCAACATCCCATGAGTCCCCACATTTTTGACTTGATGGCTCCCCAACAATCCTCCCTGCCCTTGTTGACAGTGGAGTCTCTGGCACCTTTTTCAGCAACCAGCTCAATCTCCACCACAGCAACCTCAATCAACCCCTTGAGCTCCAGCTCTTTGATGTAAGCTCCACCTCAACCAGGATCACCCAATACTGCAACAATGCCCTCACTCTTGACAATGACTTAAGATTCCAGATCCAGCTTCTTGTCACTCAACTCCCAAAATTGACTCTGATTATGCTTGGACTCCTATGGCTGCAGGATGTCAACCCCAACATTGACTGGAAGAACCTCATGATGCAATTCCTAGGCCCCAAAGCAGGCCTAGCAGCCACCATCTCCCTCCACATCAGCTCCTCTCAAATCTGATGTCTCAACCTTGACACCAGCACTTTTGGAGCAACCCAAACCTTCTCAATCCTCAAGGACAACCAAGAAAGGGAGGAAAGTGCCCCTCCACCCTGGTCCCCCTTGAACAAAACTTGATGGCTTCCCCCCAACATACCCTGGAATCAATACAAAGGCCCATGGTATCCCAACCAACAATGTCAGACCCCTCCTGACAACCCCACCACAACTCCACACCCAGCCAACACCACTCCAACACCCACCCCCATTGATCCAGAAGCCCTCAACATCAAAATCATTGGCACCATCCCCTTCACATGCATTCTACAAGATGGTACCCCTGCCTTCCAACTTCAAATCATGCCAGCCCTACTAGAGGAATACCTCCACACAGAAACTGCCCCACCAGAACTAAAGACAGAGGAACAAATCCTACATGAAGTGGTTCCCCTGGAGTATCATAAATTTGCTGATGTTTTCTCTGAAAGAAGCACAAAAGAACTTCCTCCTACTGCTCCTACAATCACAAAATTGATCTCAAAGAAGGCACTTCCCCCCCATTTGGCAAGATCTCCAATATGTTCAAGATCAAACTCTGGGATCTGAAGAGTTACCTCAACAATATGCTTAGCAAGAGCTTCATATGCCCCTCAATCTCTGCTGCTGGCACTCTAGTCCTATTTGTTAAGAAGAAGGATGAGTTGCTCCAACTCTGTGTTGATTACTGAGGACTCAACAAAGTCACTAAAAAGAACTGGTATCCTTTCCCCCTGATTAGAGACCTTGTTGACTGCCTCCACAGTGCCAAGATCTATACCAAGATAGACTTCCACTCGGGCTACAACAACATCTGGATCACTCTGGGGCATGAATGGAAGACCACCTTGCAAACCCACTATGGCCTCTTTGAGTATCTGGTGATGCCTTTTGGAATGACTAACTCCCCCACCACCTTCCAGTACTTCATGAACAACATTTTTGTTATTGTGTATCTGGACAACATTCTGATCTACTTGAACTCACTAGAGGAACATCCAGGGCACATCTGCCATGTCTTAGAATGACTCCAGGAGTACTACCTTCATGCCAAACCCAAGAAGTGCTCCTTCCACACCATGGAGGTTGAATACTTCAGAGTTATCATCACTCCAGACAGTGTGTGCATGGACCCCACCAAGGTTGAGGCCATCCCAACTGGCCCCCACCCCAGAACATCAAGGAGGTACAGTCATTCCTGGGGTTTGCTAACTTTTATTGCCAGTTCATCAACAACTACTCTGGAATCACCAAACCCTTCAATCAATGCATGCAGAAGGACACCCCATGGGACTGGCATAGCAAGTGCCAAAGCATATTTACCCTCCTTAAGAAAGCCTTCACCTCCACCCCAATTCTCTGCCATTTTGACCCCTCCCTACTAATAGTGCTCAAATGTGAGTGCCTCTGGCTATGCTATTGCTAGCATACTGTCCCAAATGGACTCTAGTGGTAAGGATCTCCATTCCATCACCTTCTACACCTGCTCAATGATCCCCACAGAGCTCAACTACAACATCTACAACAAAGAACAGTGGAGGGCCTACCTTGAAAGATCTCTGCACTGCATCCAAGTCTACTGCAACCATAACAACCTGCAATACTTCACAACCACAAACCAGCTCAGCTGCCACCAAGCTTGCTGGTCCAAAACCCTCTCAGAGTACAACTTCACCATTCATTATCACCCCAGATGACTCAGTGCAAAACCCAATGCCCTCACTCAGAAGCCTAACATGTATCCAAGAAAATAATTTGAGGCTGAGCAGAATGCATTTAACCATCAAGTGGTAATTTTCCCCTGAGCATTTGCATGCCATGCTAATTATGAATAAAGAGGGGATCCTCCACCAAATCAGAAATGCACCCCCAGACCCCTTCTTCACCCAGAAAGGCCCTCCACAATACTTCTGCTGACAAGTCAACAGTTGATGACCCCTTCACACTATCTCCAGACCACTGCCTCCTGCTCTGGAGTGGAAGAATCTATGCTCCAGACCACAATCCCATTTGCCTTGACATACTCCAGCAACATCACAATCACAAACTCCAAGAACATCCAGGAATTTGTCAGACCCTCCAACTCATTTCTAGGACTTACTTTCATGCAGGAATGAAAAAGGATATCACACAATATGTAAGGGCCTGCAAACCATGCCTCCAGGCCAAAGTACTCCACTACCACCCTGACAGCCTGCTGAAGCCCTTTTCCATCAGTTGCCACACCCTGGTCCTCAATATAAATTGGACCACATTGTTGAGCTCCCTGACTCTAAAGGCTTTGATGCAATCCTTGTGGTCATCTGCCACCTCACCAAGCAAGCCCTTTTCATCCCCTGCCACATTGCCAACAATGCTCTGGAGTTCACCAAGCTATTCCTCAAATACATATTCTCCAAGCACAGACTCCTAGACAATGTCATCTCTTACTGCAGCCCACTATTTGTCTCCTGCTTTTGGCAATTGTTATGCAAGGCTCTCAAAATAAAGACCAATCTATTGACCACCTATCATTGAGAGAGCAATGGATAGACTGAACAAGTAAACCAGATGTTGGAACAGTATCCTTGCCTCTACATTAACTATTTACAAAACAACTGGCATGCAGAACTCCCCCTTGCCCAGTTTACCTATAATAATATGCCTCACTCTGCCACCAAAGTCTACCCCTTCTATGTGAACAAGGGCTACAACTACCAGCTCACCTTATCCTTCAAGAATATCCCCTCCTACATCACCCACAAAATTGTGGAAGACCTCTGTTCCCTCCATCAGTTCCTCCAAGACAAGATCAACACCACTAATTTAGCATACTCCAAACATGCCAAGACCTGATGCAATCCCACTCCTGACTGGTCCCCTGGAACTTTGGTATAGCTCAATCAATGCAACCTCAAGACCTGGAGACTCTCCATCAAGCTTGACTACAAGTGACTTGGCCCCTTCAAGGTCCTCTGGAAGGTCTCAACACATGCCTACAAACTTGACCTACCTCCAGGCCTGAATGAGCTCTACACTGTCTTCCATGTCTGCCTTCATGAAGAATATGTCCCAAACTCTTTCTCCAGACAACACTCCAGCCAACTGCCCCTCATTGAGGTTGAGGACAAATACCACTATGAAGTTGATTCAATCCTTGACTCCTGCTTGGTCCATGGTCAACCCCACTACCTGGTCTGTTGGAAGGGCTATGGACCCAAGAATGACACTTGGAAACCCTTCAAATACCTCTCCAGAGCCTCTGCTGAACTCCAGAATTTCTATTGACAGCACCCCACCAACCCTAGGACTCCCAGGACTAGTGAACACAGATGGAATTAATGGGTATGACCTCTGCCTTTGGACTCATTAGAGACTCAACTCCCACAAGTAACCCCCTGCATGTTTTTATCTTCTTATCCTGTTACATAATCTGAAAAAATTAAATAGGGAAGAGGTCTAGGAAAGTCATGTAAATATGCTACAAAATTACAAGATATTACAAGGAAGGCTAGCATGTAGTATAAGATGAACAAGATAAACAAAGTCCAAGATCCCCCCTCACTTGTCCTCCACCTCCAAAACCACTCCTGCTACTTCCTCCACCAGGTCCACCTCCATCTGAGCCATGACCATGGCTAGTGTCTCCAAGTAGCCCAGGAGAGGCTCCTCCACATCTATGGCCAGCTCCCACCATGACCCCAGCTCCACCACATTCCTCTGCTTGTGTCCCACCAACATCCTACCCATTTAGCCCATGCCCTGCCCCAACTCCAAGAGATGATTGCTAGGCATCTGCACCAGCCCATTATCAATCAATACAAAAGCAGCTGTTGCTCTGTCAAGGAGGATCCTGTGTTCTCTGATCCAGTCTATGGGTTGAGTTAGTAGGATTGGAGCAATGAAAGAGTGAGACTCATGCATGATTCCCCTCCATCCTAAGATCACCTCATTGGCAAGCCATTCCTCTTGCCTCCATGCAGCCTACA
The DNA here is from genome assembly GCA_020091625.1 of Termitomyces sp. 'cryptogamus'. NCBI lineage: Eukaryota > Fungi > Basidiomycota > Agaricomycetes > Agaricales > Lyophyllaceae > Termitomyces > Termitomyces sp. 'cryptogamus'. The sequence goes on from JAGYZC010000005.1 coordinate 3,914,575, forward strand.
ATGCCACAGGGGGCACCCTGGCCTCAGAATTGCCCTGCCATCCCTCTGCCCCTTGCTTTGCATGCACTTCCTCCTACCTCAGCCACTCCCACAGACCCTAGATCTCCAACAATCATTCCATGGCTGTCTGCAGGGAAATCTCCTAGTCCCATTGCACTGCATCTCTATCCCTCCATGCTGCATCTTGTTTCCTTTGCATCATGTCTGAATTCTCTCTGATCCTCTGAACCTCCTCTCCTTGGGTGGCCAACAGCCTCTCCAATCCTTCCACTTCATGATACAGGAGAGCCTTGGACACCAACCAGGGCACCCCCACAGACTGTCTGACTAGGGCCCCAGAGCCTGGGAAATACACCTGGAGGCCCAGAGGTTCTGCTATCAACTCCTCACCTCAAGCCCTCTTGCTCAGCCCCACCTCTGGCAATGGGGATGCCCTCTACTTACCTTTATTATGTGCTGCAGGGACCCCTTCTCTCCACCTGCCATACAGGGGTCCAATCTTCACTGTCAACTGCCTTATGCCACCTCTATCCTCCACTTCAGACCCCCAACCCAACATCCTACCCCTTCACCCTTCCTCCAGCTGCATTGCCACCCACTCCCAACTCCAGCCCTGCTTTATGGCAACACAAGCAGCATGCCAGCTCAACAAAACAGAGCACTTCTTGTGCCTTGAGTGATATAGAAGGCACACTGACATGTTCTGCCATGACTCTGGCACTGGTGCCTCAAAACTACACTGCTCCCCCCATCAAGCACAGAGGGCACACTACACAACTGAATTAGCCCAAACTGGGTAGAAAAGTCCACTAAGCACTCACTGGAACCTCCACCTGGCACCATTCAAGGGTGGGAGGACCCCATACCCATCCCACCACCTCTACAAACTTCTCTGAAGTTACCTCCACCTATGCAACACACAATGCCTCCAGAACAACTTGCACATGCCCCAGACCAAAAATCAGTCTTGACAATTGTGCCAATGGCAACTGCCCCAGGGCCTCTCTGTGAAAAGAAGTCCTAGGCAGAGCTGCCCCCACTGCAGATAGCTCTGATCAGTTTGAGTTAGCAAGGTATTGAATAGCAAAACCCACATACTTATGACTACAAGACAGTGCATCCACCTTTTTCTTGTCCTGATAATAGTCAACTTTCCAATGCCCCTCATACTCTTCCCACACTTCAATGCAGTTGTTATCCAATGGTGGAGGAGTAGGAGAGGCTGATTGGGATGTGGCAGCTGACAACAATAAAGACATGGAGGATGACATTGGGAGAAAGTTAGGGAAGCACTAAAGTATGTCCAACCCTTTTTAATTGATTCAACCAGCTCCACAACATTACAACAACCCCAGAATGGCCTGCATTCCCATCTGATCCCATCAGTATATCACTGCAGCCTGCCCCTTGATCATAATTGACACCTGTCAATGCTGCATGGCCCCAATGAGCCCCACCATCAGAACTGCTGTCCCTAAAGTGGCTCCAGTAGTTGGTATATAAGTTGGAGAGTAGTATCTGTTACTCTAGTCTTGATATTACTTTACTTAGTTATCTGTGTCTCATGTCTCTTTCTATTACATTTCCTGGTCTTATTTCTATTTCTATTTTTAGCCTTGAATCTATCTCTTTTCTCAGTTCTGTCTCATCTTGTCTTGTCCATCTCTGTTTTCTTTATCTCTGCTAAATTCCTTTCAACTCTGATGTCATTACAAACCCTGCACACATGCTACAACCCTTCAGACATTCTTATGATAACTCCAGACCTTGCCCTATACTCAGCCCCAGAACCCATTGCCTTTGATTGATCCCTCATCAAAATCTGGCTCTGCTCCCATCACTTGCAAAGCCTCTGCTTACCCTGCAGCCCATACACTTGCTTATGGACTTGTACCTGATGCTGGCCCAAGCCTAACATTTAATATACTTGGTCTTAGACTTTCCTGAACTACCCCAGACTTGCTCAGACCACTCCCCCTAGCTTCTCCTTGCAAGTATTTGAAGTCCAAACCATCTCCAGAGTGCTAGTGTCAGGGGACTTCCATTTCCAACCTCCATGACTGGTTCTAGCACTTTTACAGCTCATTCAATGTCTCTGTGGCTCTTTCCAGAACTGTGGAGATCTCTGGAGCAGAGTTCTCTATATTACCTCAGCAACCATTGCCCTAGGGTTAGGAGTAGCTCTGGTCACTTGTACAGTAGTTTCCAGGCCTCTGCCACCCACTGATGTGCCACACTGAGCAGCAGGGATCCTTAGACTTGTTCTCTTTGGATCCTCCTCTGCTAGGTGATTAGTTACTGTTTGTATCATTGTCTACTCCACTAATATACTTCAGATCCCCCTCTGCTAGCTGCATGACTCCAATTCCCCATTCCAGAGGTTGCCCTTACAGCAGAACAAGTCTCCTAAAACTGGCCTGGAAGCCCCTCATAGCCACAAGGAACCTCCAGGCCGCTATCTGTCACTTCTTTGCTAGGATTAAGCACCACAGAGTTCTTTGTCTTAGCTTGCCAACCCAGACACACTCTTGGAGGCTTCAGCCCCACAGGACAAAGCCTGGACTCACCTGCTCCACCTAGAGACCCAGGTGCAATTAACACAATCATCTCTCACCCACTATATGACTGAACTCTCTACCCTCCATCAGACAACAGATCTTATTTTCCAATTCCTCCAGGCATTGCTAGAATGCCTAAGCCCTAACTCTGCCCCTCCCATAGCTGTGGAACCAGCCTCACCTGCTGCAGCACCTGCTCCCATGGCTCCAGTGACTCTATGGCCACAGATCCCTCATCTGGCACTACTAGATGCATATGATGGTGCCTGCTCCAGCAGGGAGCAATTCCTACAGTATCTACATTCACCTCAGCAGGGATGCTTTTGACTCTGACACATTGAAAATAGCCTGGGTGCTGTCATACATGAAGACCAGGTGTGCCTCCACTTATGCACTGTGAGTTCTCTGCTGTCCCAGAGGTGTGGGGAGCTTTCCAGACTGGGTTTCCTTTGAGAAGGACTTTTGTGTGGAGTTTTTTTCATTAGACCCTGCCAAGATGGCAGCACTGATGCTACAGGACAGGGAGCAGTATGGACAAGGAAAGTAAAATTGGATGAGTATATCAACTTGTTCTGAGCTCTGATTAAACAGGCCACCTACCCTGATGGCCTCCAACTATGCCTCACCTTCCAGGATGGCTTGCACCCTACATTGGTGGAATGCATTGACAATCTGGTGGAGGGTTGCCCCAACAACAAAAACATTGCATCATGGTACAAAGTGGCCTGGGACCAATGGCAATTCATGGAGATCCAGATGGAGCTCCACCACCCCCATTCCATGCTGTGCCCTGCTCTGGTTAGCAACTTCTGCCACCCTGCACCTACTCACTCAATACCAGCCCTCACTCTAGCCACCCCTGCAGCATGTCTCCTGCCACTGGGGATTCCCATGGAGGTGGATGTGGCCTGACAACTCCACGCTGCCCTGCTGTTGTGCTAGAGATGCAAGAAGCCTGGGCACTTTGCATGACACTGTCCCCTGGGCCTGGAGGTACACTACCTTTCCATGGCAGAGCAGGAGGAACTCCTCCTGCAGCTCTTGGCTGCAAAAGATGCCACTGGAGCTCTATCACTGGATGAGCCTATGCTAGAGTTGACTCCAGAGAAAGTCAGTGTGTGCGCCTCACCTCTGGAGCTGGAGGGGGATTTTTAGTCAAGTGATAGATGAGGTGTATGCCTCCATTGCTAGGTGCTAACAGGTTCTCTTGTCTGTTGATAGAAAATGAAACTGCCTTTTCTGATGCCGTTCATTCTGAGACAGAAGAAACTTGAAGCCCCCCTCCAGATGTACAAACACTAACTCTGGAGCCCCTGCCAAGCTCTCTGACACCCCCAAAGGTCTGTCAGTGTGGCCCTGCTTAAGTGCATCAAATGCCCTGACAGTATGTGATGGCTTCCAGCCTGTCCACCAACTCTCTGCACCTTGATGTGGAGATCAAGATAATGGACACTCAGCAAAACTGTGGAGTCATGGCTCTCCTGGACAGTAGAGCAACAGGACTCTTCCTGGACTCAGAGTTTGTCAAATGCCATGGCCTGACCATGCAGCCCCTTCCTAAGCCCATTCCTGTCTATAATATTGATGGAATGCCCAACAAAGCTGGCACTATTAGCTCCATGGTTGACCTGGTTCTCCATTATTGGAATCATGCAGAGTGTGCTGTATTTGCTGTAACCAGCTTGGGAAGACAAGACATGATCCTTGGGTTCATGTGGCTCCAAGAGCATAACCCCAGAGCTGATTGGACAAAAAGAGAAGTGACCATGAGCAGGTGCCCCAGGAATTGCTCTGCCTGCACTGCAGAGGACAGGGCAGAGCATCAGACCCAAGTCCAAGAGCATATAGCCATCTGCACATATTGCACTGGCCCTCTCTTCTTTGCAGATCTAGACCTCCTGGATCCCCCACCTCTGGCATTCCCTCATAGAGAGGCTCTCTACAAGGACAATCAGGGCAATGGTGGAGCCCAGAGGAGGAGTGTGAAGGGGAGTTTGGTGGTATATGTGAGCTGGAGCTTCTGGACAAAGTGATAGAAGCAGGGGATCAAATCTATGTTACTACTGTCCACCTGCCACCCTCCATCATGGAGATCAGGGCTAGCCAGACTATATCCCAGAGGCTGGCCTAGGCCTTTGCTGCCAACACCATGCCTCAAGAGTTCTGGGATGTGGTACCCCTATCTGCATGCATTTGAGGATGTGTTCTCCAAAGCCTCCTTCAACTCGCTTCCAGAGCACAAGAGGTGGGACCATGCCATCAAACTGCTGCCAGACTCTGCACCCTCCAGCTGTAAGGTCTACTCCCTTGTGCCCAGGGAGCAGGACAAGCTCCACACATTCCTCCAGGAGAACTTGGACTCTGGTCATATCTGTCCATCCAAGTCCCCAATGGCTTCTCCAGTCTTCTTTATCAAAAAGAAGGATGGCTCCCTCTAACTGATAGAGGACTATTGGGTACTCAACACCATGACAGTGAAGAACTATTACTTCCTTCCTCTCATCTCTGAGCTCATCAATGACCTCTAGGACATGCAATACTTCACTAAACTGAACATCTGGTGGGGTTACAACAATGTGCACATTCAGGAAGGAGATGAGTGGAAGGCAGCCTTCTAGACCAACCAGGAATTGTTCAAGCTGCTTGTTATGTTCTTTGGTCTCACCAACAGCCCAGCCACCTTCCAGACCATGATGAACAACATCTTCCAGAACCTCATTGCAGAGGGCATAGTGTGCATGTACCTCAACAACATCCTCATTCACACCAAAAGGCTGGAGGAACACCATTGGATCACTTGCCTTGTCCTGGAATGCCTCCGCCAGCACCAGCTCTACCTCAAGCCAGAGAAGTGCAAGTTTGAACAAATCCATATTGAGTACCTTGGCCTAATCATCTCACACAGAATTGCAGAGATGGACTCAGTGAAGGTAGCAGGTGTGGCAGAGTGGCTGGAGCCCTGGAACAAGAAGGAGGTGCAGGTGTTCCTTGGGTTTGCAAACTTTTACTGGAGATTCATCCAGGACTTTTGCACCATGCCTGCCTGCTGTTCAACCTCATGGGAAAGGATGTTACATGGAGCTGGGGACCTCTGGAGCAGATGGCCTTTGACACTCTCAAGTGTGCCATGACCTCCGGGCCTGTCCTCCTATTCCCAAATGACAACTCTTCCTTCCACATAGAGGCTGACAGCTCCAACTTTGCCGCTGGAGCAGTACTCTGACAGCAATCTCCAGAGGACAGAAAGTGGCATCCAGTGGCCTTTTACTCCTAAAGCCTGAATGCAGTGGAATGAAACCACAAGATCCATGACAAGGAGAAGCTGGCCATTATCCAGTTGTTCAAGGAGTGGCAGCACTTCCTGGAAGGTGTGCAGCACAAGTTTGAGGTCTGGACAGATCACAAGAACCTCAAATACTTCTGGATGGCCAAGAAGCTCAATTGCTGACAGGCCCAATGGTCCCTCTACCTTGCCAACTTTGACTTCTCCTTGCACCACAAGCCTGGCCAGAGCATGGGGAAACCAGATGCCCTGTTCCAGAGGGCAGACTATGATATGGGGGAAGGGGATAACAGTAACATTGTGCTCCTCTGCCCTGAATTGTTTGCAATCCAAGCCATGGAGGGCCTCACTGTCAACAGAGCAGAGGTAGACATTCTCCAGAACATATGGCAGGGTAATCAGGATGGTCAACAGGAGGAGCTTGTGGTGCAGGCCACTAGGACACTGAAGTCAGGGCATACTACTAGTGTCAAGGTGGTCCATGCTGATGAATGGGCCCTCCAAGATGGAATCCTGACCTTCCAAGGTTATATCTATGTCCCCAACATTCCAGAGCTCTGTCAGAGGATTGTGGAGCAACACCATGACTTCTGCATTGCAGGGCACCCCAGGCAGTGGAAGACACTGGAGCTAGTATTGCAGAACTACTGGTGGCCCCAGATGTCCTGGTACATTGGGTCCTACACTAGTACCTGTGATCTCTGCCTCCAGACCAAGCCCCAGTGCTGAATCCCCTATGGACAGTTACACCTGCTACCAGTGCCTGCAGAATGATGAAGTGTAGCATTCATAGACTTCATCATAGAGCTCCCTGATACCCATGGTTATGATGCAATCATGTGGTGGACCTGTATGGCAAGAGGGCACACTTCATTCTGACCCACACCACCTGCTCCATGATGGGTGCCATGAACCTGTACTGGAGGAATGTCTGGAAGCTCCATGGCCTCTCCAATGCCTATGTCTTGGATCGGGAACCACAATTCATGGTGGAGTTGACCCAGGAGCTCTACCAACTGCTCAGAGTAAAGCTCCACACCACCACTGCCTTCTGGATGCCTCTGATATTATAACCACCCAACCCTCAAAAAAAGCTGTCACACTGTCAGTTAGGGCCGTTCACAGTGGAACAACAGGTAGAACCCTTGGCCTATTGGCTCTGACTTCCCATGGGGATGTGCCAGCTTTATCTGGTGTTCAATGTGGTCAAACTAACCCCAGCCCCTAAAGATCCTATCCTGGGACAATGTCTGCCACATCTACCACCCCCTGTGGTGGTCAATGACAATGAGGAGTATGAAGTGGAAGAAATCCTGGACAGCCATTTATTCTGGAGACAACTACAATACAAGGTGAAGTGGAAAGGCTATGGAATTGAGGATATTTCCTGGAAGCCATGAGAGAACATACATGCCCCTGGACTTGTCAAGGAGTTCCACTAGAGACATCCAGATGCTCCATGCACCATATGAGGAATCTACCCTATCTTGCCAGTGGACTGAGCAATCAGGGACTTCTTCTACCCTGTGTGTGGAGATGCTGCAAGCTAGAGGGGGGGTGATGTCAGAAAACTTCCATTTCCAACTTCTGTGACTGGTTCCAGCACCTCCACAGCTTGTTTGACATCTCCACAGCTCTTTCCAGGACCATAGAGATCTCTGGAGAACTGTGGAGTTCTCTGTATTACCTCAGCAACCATTGCCCTAGGGTTAGGAGTAGCTCTGGTCACCTGTACAGTAGTTCCCATGCCTCTGCTACCCACTGATGCCCTGCACCAAGCAGTGGGGATCCTGAGACTTGTTCTCTTCAGATCCCCCTCTGCTAGGTGATTAGTTACTGTTTGTATTGTCATCTACTCCACTAATATACTTCAGATCCCCCTCTGCTAGCTGCATGACTCCAATCCACCACTCCAGAGGTTGCCCTTATAGCTAGGTTATAAGTGCAGGACATCACATCCACCTAGTAAGAACTTGCCCAGTCAAGCTGAGCTCCCATGGTCAGTGCAACCTGACATCTACACTTGCTTGGACCACTCCCCCTAGCTTCCCCTTGCAGGGAATGCACTCAAGTTTGATGTCCCTGTTGTGGACTCATTTCACAGATGTAATGATGATGGATATCAATATATTTTGCCTGGCATGGCCCTTGGTAGACTCTGCAAGTGCTATGGTGGGCAGGTGGGCAGCCCCATGGTGCTTCACCAAAAGATTCTCTTTTGGCACAGAAGGGCAGAATGGCTTCATTCTTTGAAAATATTCCACCAGCTTGCAACAAGGTCCAGAGTGCAGGTTCACCCTGAGATGGTAGGCTGCACTGCTGATGCACAAGCTCAAGTCTGTAACCTTGCCATTCCTGGCATTGGCCTGACCAATGCTGCCAGGCATGGTCCACAGTGGCTGGAAACTTGAAAAGGGGATCATTTTGGGTTGTTGGGATGGAGAATTCTGATTGGAGCTTTAACTGGTACCAACAATGAAGGGGAATGCATTGCCAAGAAGCAGAACAGGTGGGAATGAACAATAACAGGTATCAAAGGATCAAAGGGTCAAAGATAGTATGAACTCTGACAAAGTCAAATTGTAGTAAAGTGGCTATGAGACATCACCAGCACCATCTGAAAAGGGATCTGCCCAGAGAACTAGTTGGGTGTGTCTGTAACTAAGCCCCCTTAAAATACAGGGTGGATGATATACAATTCCAATGTATCCCTACCTTGAAATAAAAGGTGGCACCTTTAGCATTGCAGGATTACACACATGCACAAAGGAGGTATAATATATAGGCTATAGATAGCAATACAATACAAAAATCATGATCACTGCACATTCCAATACATTTTCATGCTGATTTTTAAAGAATTATCATGACACATTATGACTTCTAAAATTATATAGGACCAACATGAGATGAGGAATTCCAGAATATCACCACATTGTCTTGACCTTACCAGGCCATACAACATAAATGACACACTGCTATTAATGTGACTTGAACATGATTTTTCAATGTCTGAACAAGTCTAGAAAATCATCATAAACTAAGACTGTTTGGTATATCTTTTTTAAAATGCTCTGTCATTAATATGTATTCTGTTTATAACCACAGTCAAAGATAGATTTGAGTTCTTAGAATAAAACCTTTCTGGGTCTTTATTTTTTTCATACATCTGGGTTCCAGATTGGTAATACTTATGTTATCATTCCAGGGTGGCAATGCCTGACATAGTGCAATGAAATTTCCCCATTAGAAAATTACAAGGCACCAAATCCTAAGGACTCTTCAAAATACTCTCCTTCACCATCCTCACTGCCTTCTGCTCCCAGTTCCTCTTCTGCCTCATTTCAATCTTCTTCCTCTCATCTGGAAAAACTTGGTTAAGTTAGAAATTGGAAGGAGTTTGCAATGTGTTATTGACATGTGACTCAAAACATTACAAATCAGAACACAACACATTTGACATATATATCTCTCTTTCCACCACCACCTGCCCACCACCACCCTGCCCTCCACATCAAAGAATTGCCCTGACCATGTCAAATCTCCCCAGAAATGCACCTTGTGGGATGACTTCCCTGTAGCTCTGAGGGTTGAAGTTGGGAGTGAGGAACAACAAGGAAAAAAGTTGTATGTTTGTGTTTTTGTATATGGTTTTGATGGCATTTTTTACCAACTACATGTTTAGAATCGGTCTGTTTGCAGCATTCCTCAAGCCAGAAACTCATTCCATGACTGGTCATCAAATTAAATGCAGTTTTCATCTGGGGCCTCATTGCAAAAGGACTTCTCAATTGTTCATTCATTGGAGTTGATGAGGAGGAGAGAGGTGAGAATTAGAAACAAGATGGAGATGCCAAGGATGAGGAAGAAAATATGGAATAATCTCAAAGGTGAGTGGCAATTTATTATATGTGTCCAAGAACTGACTATATGCACTATAGACATACCATAAGGTGCTCCAGGGAGGGAGGGAATGAAGGCTGAGCTCCTGAAGACCCTGTATGGTATGATGCAGGGAGGGAGTGATTGGTTTTGGACACTAAATGCTGCATATAAAAACCTAGACTATTCTGTCTCATGAGCTGACCCTTGCATATGAACAAGGGTGAAAAATGGTGAGTGCATAATCACCAATACCTTCAATGACAATGTTTTTGGATTGTCAACTACTCAAGAGGGAGCTACCAAGGCTAAGCGTGAACTAGCAGAGATCTACAAGGTCAAGGACCTTGGAAACCCATCCTACATCCTTGGTATGGCAATTGAAAGGGATCAGACAATGAGGGCTATATCATTGTTGCAACAGGCATACCTAAAGTGGGTACTCAAGCATTTTGGGATGACAGACAGCAACCCCTGTAGCACACCCCTACCTACAGGCATCTGCCTGACTGAATCTATGGGACCACAGACAGAAGCTGATCATCTGTTTATGACCAACAAACCATATAGAGAGGCATTGGGCTCCCTGATGTGGGTGCAAGTTGCAACTTGCCCAGACTTATCATTTGCCATAGGCCTCTTAGCCCATTCCCAGTCCAACCCTGGCCCCGTGCACTGGAACACTTTGGTCCATGTGCTTGGTATGTGAAGGGTACTCTGGACTACAAGCTCACCTACACTAAGGAGCTTGGAAACAACCTAAAGCCCATTGGCTATGTGGGCACCAATTACAGGGGAGATCTTGACACATGCCATTCCACCTCCAGATATGTCTTTATGATGGCTGGAGGGGCCATGTCTTGGAGCTCAAAACATCAAGCTACTGTAGCACTCAGTACCACCAAGGCCAAATATATGGCCTTGACACATGGTGCCCAACAAGCCCTCTGGATGCACAATTTCCTGGCCAAAGTCAATCTACCCCAGCCACTTCCTGCTGCCATCCATGCCAACAACTGTTCATCTATTGCCCTTGCAGAATCTACAAAAGGACACTCTTGGGCAAAACACATTGACACCAGGCACCTTTACATCTGCAAATGGGTACACAAAGGAGATATCCAGATAATACCTATACCCTCTGCTGAAAATGTTGCTGACCTCTTCACAAAGCTGCTTTGCCAGTCTACCCATGACTTCCTCATTCAAAAACTCGGCCTCAGCAAGTAACACAATGCTGGTTGTCTGGGGGAGTGTTAAGCTGGACCTCCAGTATGTGCTACTTTATATAAATTACTCTCTTTGTATTTTTGTATGTTATGCCAGCCCCCATTACATGATCATTTCTTTGTTTGCCATACTTTACATAAAACCTTATTTTACTGTCCGTACATATCCAGAGTACACAAGACACATGTCCCTCAGTCATCTCAATTACTTTGTCGTGAATCTGAGGGTACGTTGACTTATTACACTTCTCATACTTCGTTACTTACTATCCTGTAGATCTTACTTTATATCCTTGTCTACAAGTACATAATAAAATCATCTCGATTACTTTGTTGTGACTCTGAGGATCTTACTTCATATCTTTGTCTACAAGATTATATATACCTGTAGTGCAAGGCAGTAATTAGCTTACAAGCACTGTAGTAAGTATCTTTGTAAGTAGATGTCGGTAAGTAATCGATGTACCCTCAGGAGTCACAATGTTGATGGTGAGACAACTGAGGGAAGACAGATTCATGTATCAAAATATTTATAAGTAGCCAATAAGCTTTCAAACAAAGTATAGTAAATATGGGAGAGGTGATGTGATGGTGGTGTAACATAAGAGAGATGAAGAAGGAAAAAGATTATATAAAGCAAAGCCGACAATGGTATAAGTAGATCTGAATATATTCGTAGATGCATGGTTAAGCAAAAAATCATATAGACAATTCTTGGGAACAGAGCTATCTCGGACATGCCATGCTCTGCAATGACCCATACAAGCTTGTCTGATTATACTGAGGAAGAAATGGCATGACACATTTTTTGACCCTTTTTGTTTTGTAAAGAGATTCCAGCACCAGCAGTGCTTGTGTGTAAGGCACACACAGGAACCAATGGACTTGTACACTTAACCAATGGACTTGTACACTTAACTTGGGTGCCACGTCAGTCAGCGCTGGGCCAACGCAACAGAGATCCAACAGTTCGACCAGCCATTGGAGATGTTCCTGAACCAAGGTTTTAGGCAAGTTAAATCTCAGGCTGCCGTCAACGGATGACAGCAATTCAAGTGGCACAACACAATCAGCAGAACTAACAACTAAACCCGTTTTGTGTGTTGGCGATAAGTAGTATGGACGCTGCGACATCAGACGATAATCCTGGTGAGCATTCGCCCTCTGGATGTGCAACCGATGGCCGATAATGTCGCTCGAGTCATGTTCAGCCATTACCAATACTCGCCTGCCGCAATTGTGGTCACAGATGAGCGAGATAGAAACCTAGCGAGAATCGATCTCATAACAAGAGCAGTAGCCAAATCAACAATATTTAGTTACATGGTTGTAGCAACATTTCATTTGTGAGAAAACCTGCTCCCGTCGTGAACTTACAACGTTGATGTTGACTACTCACGCGAGTATGCGTTGAGTAGGAATCTTTGACGTGATTGGCCTGACTAGAGTGTCAAGGCCACCCACTAAGTTCACTAAGGAAGGTCCAACCAAAAGTTGAGAAAACGTATCTCAGATAATAACGTCTCTCTGCCCGAAATCGCAGTTACCTGGTTCTCTTTCAACATAGAAAGTGTAGATACCATAAAATTATGTTCCTGGGGATAAGAATTGGCAATCACTGAAGGAGCCATTGGTCAACATCTAGCTCGATTGTGAGCTTGTGTTGTTGGGCAGACACTGCTCTACTTCAGAGATGTTATAAATTTATCGTGAGTCAAGGCGTCATGACGTTATACCGAAGGACAGAAAGCAAGATGGAATTGGGTCCAAGGTACGTCTTGATGTGTGTGGCAATCAGCTGTCGGCCTCCTTCCACATTTCATGAGGCAAGCGTGACGCAAGGCGAACCGCGAGGCACGAAAATATAAAGAGAATCGCATATACTGCATACCCCCACATAAGGTTATGTTCTGCAGATGCCGCAAACAATGAAGTAGTCATAGCTGGTCCTGCAGCGCGTACAATCGAGGCAGCTGTTTGCGACAAGCCATTCGTAGCTCCGAGGGCGCGCTTGCTCGGAGCAGAAGCCGTGATAAACATGAAGATACAGCCTTCGAAAACAATCAAACGCGGAAAGAAATGAGTGACCACCACTGCTGCCAAAGGTGAAACAACGGAATCGCACCAAAACTCATGTCTGAGAAAGACATTAGCAAGACTATTACGGCGATACACGCCCACGTAAAGATCGTGACGCCAGAGCTCTGAGCAGTGAGGCTCATTACAGGGAATAAAAGAAAGATTGGCGCGAAACACGCAATCCCGGCGACAAAGATGGTTCGCTCGCCGAAGAGTCGAATGATTCGCGCAAAGTAGAAAGCCTGGAACAACCCTGTACATATACCATAAATGCCCATGATATAGCCAATAGTGACTGGATCAAATCCTAAGCCACCAATGGCAAGAGGCATTGTCAGGAATAGAGGTAACAAAGCGTTGAGTGATATTTGGAGAAAGGCGAGACTCATGTAGTTCGAGACAGAGAGAATGACAGGATGGACAAGGACCTTGCTCAAAGGGAAAGGACCATCGTGGCAAGAGTCGTCGATGAAAATGTTTTCGCTGGTAGACGGATTATGTGGGCGCTTCTTTGGAACAGTCTAGACAGGACGGTTAGTGTCACTAGAGGCAACATATCATTGGATACCACACCTCTTTGAAAAACAACAGGGTGATAGTGAACGCGGTGAAGACAAAAGCAGAGGTAGCCAGGCAGGGGAGGAAGTAGGGATACTTTTTCCAGAATCCTCTTCCGAAGACGTCAGGAAAGCGCTCGGCTGGCCTAGACAAGGTGCCACCCATCAAGGGTCTGGACAAGATTGTCACATTCCGCACGTAAAACGTTTAGCATTTACCATACATACCCTAGTGTCGCGCCAGTCCCCCAAACCACTGGCATTAAGGCGAAGCCCTCTGCACGGTTTGTCGAATCGGTCAACTCGCCCATGACACTTTTCAGGACACCTGTAAAATGTAACGAAAGTCAAATCCAAAACATATTATTTGAATAAGTGGGAGATGCAATTGGTACCGATATTTCCGTTCAAAATTCCGCAGAGGCATCGGCTGAAACAGGAAAACGTCACTTCCCGGGTCACCACGAGAAGAATGACATACCTAACCACCAGTCCACAAAATGTCTTTGAAAGTCCAAAACTTAGCATGGATGCAGTAAGTCCGAAGAGTCCTGTCAGTAATATCGGTTTCCGGCCGACATGGTCTGAGATTCGACTCCATTGGAGAACAGTAATTGCCTCAGTGATAAAAAAGATGGATTCCTGAGTAAAATAAGGCATTCAGTACTTCATTGAGAAGAACAAGTTCGGGCCATACAATCAGACCAGCGTAGTAGCCTACTTTACGCTCGTCTCCGCCGGTTATGTCTAGCTCACTAACTAACTATAGGATAATGAAGCCCGAACATTGAGTCATAATCCAACGAAGAAATAATGCTCATACCTGGTTGATGTACGGGTATATCGAGAGACTTGTAATAGGTTCAGTAACTTGAAGAAGGAGAACAATAGATATTTGGAGCCATGGAAGGGGGGTTGGGTTGCGACGCTCTCGAGATTGAGCCAATAGTGCAGTTTCTTCGCCGATAATGCGTTCCTCATCGTTCGTAGGATGATGAATCATTCTTGGTTCTCTCGATGGTTCAGGAATGGAGTAAAGGCCGAAGACGTCTATTGCGTCGTGGCCAATAGTAGTTACATACAAGTCGATTTGGAGTTATGATTATGTGAAATTTTCCGAAAGGGTATGGTCTGCTATGGCAGGTCCGAATGTCCAGATTTGGATATTGTTGAACGTGAAAGTACTTTGAGTCCTACTTGTGACGGCAGAATGCACCGGATGGTGTCACTGTCACTTAGTTCGATGCGTCGCATGGACTTTCTTCTTCAACTCTTTCCAAGGGGTGCCCAAAATTCAAAAAATTCAAATCAAACGATAGGGTCGGATTTTTTCATCGGTTAGTGGGTTGGACAGACCAACCTCACCTGCTAACTTTACATTCCAACTATGGACATCGGATCATCCGGCAGAATCGATTCGGGACTGGCCATTAAGGGCAAGTAGTGATGAGCAGATCAACTCGGGTCCTTTTTGGTGGTAGTGCAGTTTGGTGGTAGTGCATTTGAATGATTAGGAAAGGGTCCAGATATCACATATGGTAGCAGAACATTGGGTGCCTTTTGCATGCAGCTTTCAGCTGGGTTTTTACTTGAAGTTGGGCCTTCTTTGCTTCTGATGGAAGCCTCGGAAGGTAGTCCGGCCCATCATCTTGGCATCTTAGATTACATTCTTTTTCTTTTCATCTATAAGCATCTTTTGAATGTTTGTACTTGCTTGTACTACCGTATTTATCATGGTGAAGTCTGACGAGTCACAGGGATTATGTTATAATCTGTTTGCATACATTTCATAGACCTCAACCCAACAATATCTCGACCCAAGTACAATAACTGACGTACTGAGGCCATCTGGACTATACAATATATGCATTATCAATCTTATATTTTTGGTGACTTGTCAGTGCAGAGATGGCCACAAACTTTCTTCTACCAAATGACCCAATCTTTGCCCTCAAAGCTTTGAGGTATAATATGGCTGAGACCAGTACTCTGAAGATGTATATAATGCTATAGCAGTTTGAACAAGATGTATGACAACAGCAGCACTCTGATGCCAGTGCTGAATGTGCTGTTGCACAACAACACTCAGTTCAGGTTGCATAGTGGGAAAGAAGTGATCATTGACATTGCAATGAATGGTCAGATAGGATGATGGGCTGGACTGCCTTCTGAGACTTCTATCAGATCCTAGTCAAATTTTATAAAAAATTGTGGCTGAACAGACTCTTAATATCTAGCTCAACCTTTTCTCCACCAACACAAGTATGACCTGAAAGTGTCTTTGATCATGTTTGGGTAAAAGGATGTTAGGAGGATTGTGAGGTGTGTCAATACATGTGACATGATGCTGCCACCACCACAGAGACAAACCACATTAGGAAGGAGGTAGTATACAGGAGGAAAATATATATTGGAGTTGGATACTGGGGCACCCTCAGTCATTGATACACTGACTGAGGTGTGTACCCATTACATATACACATATACAGTCACTGACAGGTCATAGTTATTCTGTATCTAACAAGTATATACATCATGAATACAGTTGTTGATACACTGACTGAGTTATTCCATATCTAGAAGGATGTTATCATAAATGGACAGTTACTATTACCTTCCAAAAAATATCAAATGACTTGGCCACTGAACTGACTAACTGATCCTTGTCTCTTTCCTCTCTTTCACTACCATTGCAGAATTTTGGCACTTGTGATGGTTACACAATATCATTTATTATAATCCATTGTACAGACTTTTTTTCCTCAACTCTTTCCTCCCTTTCTATCACCACCATCATGGCTTACTATTGCAGCATACCATTGTGGCCTACCATCATAGCAAGTCTATCTTTGTTAAGTACTGTACACCAGATACAGGCATCATTATGCATTATCCTGTCAAGTTACATAAGGTACATCATGTATTTATCTCTCTAGTGGATGTTGATAATGATGCATTACCCAATGAATAAATATGCACCTGGGAAGAATTGAACAAACAACTATGTGTATACATAATATAACAGCAGTTCTACAATAACCAGTACACCAACAGAACAATTGAACTATTATAACTCAGACATAATACAGTGGCTCAAACAACTGTCCCAATGTTTTATACTTTTTAAAGATGACATTGGCATGAAGAATTGGAAGTATTAATAATTCTGGTTAAATCAGTAAAATACTATGGCATCATAGCTACAAATTGCATTTTAGTTCAAATCAAACTGATGGAGTAGTGGCCATTTTTGCCATAGTATTTTACTGATTTAACCAGAATTATGAATACTTCCAATCCTTCATGCCAATGTCATCTTTCAAAAAGTATAAAACATTGGGACAGTTTTTTGAGCCACTGTACATACCCTGGGAAAGACCTGTCTACTGCTCTCTAAGATTATCAGTTAGGTTTAGTTAGATTTGTCAGTATTTTACTGATTTAACCAGAATTATGAATACTTCCAATCCTTCATGCCAATGTCATCTTTCAAAAAGTATAAAACATTGGGACAGTTTTTTGAGCCACTGTACATACCCTGGGAAAGACCTGTCTACTGCTCTCTAAGATTATCAGTTAGGTTTAGTTAGATTTGTCAGTATTTTACTGATTTAACCAGAATTATGAATACTTCCAATCCTTCATGCCAATGTCATCTTTCAAAAAGTATAAAACATTGGGACAGTTTTTTGAGCCACTGTACATACCCTGGGAAAGACCTGTCTACTGCTCTCTAAGATTATCAGTTAGGTTTAGTTAGATTTGTCAGTGGTTTGAGTTCTTTGGTAAAGGTTTAGGACAGTATATCTTGTAAAGAGGAGCTTGCTCCCTTTACTTAGACTGTCCTTTGCTTTGTGTTGTAACAATTGCTTAGTGTAATTCATAATGTAGTTATTAACTGTCAGGGTAGGGCATTACAAGTGCATGTGTCACACATTGTAATGGAACATGGTTTGTATTGTATGCTACATGCCCAGCAGAGTCCTTTGCATTGTAGTGGAAATCAACAATGTTATGTCCACAACAGTGCCATTGCAAGGTTACAATGTGTCATTGAAAACACTCTGAGCAGATATCTTTCACTGCCCTTATGTTCCATGGGAGTCTTACATTGTGTTGTTGTCAATGGTATCAGCAGATGTCTGCTGTCTACTTTCTGTTGCCATATGACATCCATTGCAAAAGGCAGTTTCATTAGCTGGTGGGTGCCATCACAGAACTGTTTCTGTTCAGAAGCCACTCCATTGTTGAGATCTTTGCCTGTTGCTGGATCCTGTTACAGAACTGTTTCCATGCAACAGGTCTTGGACCATCCATAGTAGATGTTTGTTGAAATCTGTAAAGCAGTTCCAGTAATTGACTGTTGATTTGTTCTCAAACTTTATTTATTGTACTTTTTCTCCCTTGCTCTAACCAATGTGTAGGTTCACTTTGAAGCAAAATACCTTCATAGTTTGGGTATTCAGGCTGGCTACCTGCCAAATCCTTTATTGTGCCTGGAACCAACATTGCTCCACAGACCCTATTAACTTGATTGATATATCAGGCCTTTGTGGCTTAATGGGTCCAAACATTAGGCATTTGCCAATGTCACCTGCCTCATATGCTCAGGTTGAGGGTTCAAATCCCTTGCTTGACATGTTTATAAATTTGGAAGCTTTTGAATCATCATTTTAATTGACCACTATTTGCTCAAACAAATGCCTGTAGATGGCTTAATATTGCAAGCCACTCAATCTGTCAGGCCTATGGTTTGACTCCCTCAATTGGTCACTCTAATGGCTTCAAATGTTGCATAACTTGAATTATTTTTGTGATTCCTATAGTGCAAAGCTTTTTCCTGGTGGTCTGGTGTACACCTATTTCCATTAGCAATGGCCTTTCAGCAGTGGGTGGAATACTGGTGGGCCCATCTTCCATGCCCATTTCTGCTGCTGGGAGTAGCCTTCTAGCAGCAGCTAAAAATCCAGTGCACTCATTTTCTGTGGCACCCCAGTGTACTCTCATTTCTGCCATCAGTGGTCTGGAATGTCTACCATGTGATACTGGAAATCTGGTGTGCCCATTTTACCTGGTGTCCACATTCCATCTATCAAGCTTAGAGTTTGACTCCCTCACTTGACATACCAATTTGCAATAATTTTTGTCATTTGCCCTTGTGGTGTACATTCATTTCAACTATTCTACATTTCACTATAATTCAATGTGCCTTCATAGCTTAATGGTTTGAAGTGTTCACATTTGATCTGGTTGATCAAGTCTTGGGTTTGAATCCCTTACTTAATATACATCTTTCACAAGATTACTTTTTTCTTCCATACCACCATACTCAAATTTCTTTGGGCTTGTGTTCAAACAAATCTATAGTTTCATAGTTTCAAACATAGTCAGTTTGTTCCTTATATTGGTCTGGTCAACCTTGGCCTTATAAAATTTTTGCATACAAAAAATGTATTGCTTGCTGTATTGGAATTATCTCAAGCTTGCATTGAAACCAGCCATCTAATGGCTTCAAACATTGGATAGCTAGCTGCAGCCTTCTGGCAGCAGCTGGAAATATAATAAGCCCATTTTCTCTGGCAACCCACCCCAGTGTACTCTTGTTGCTGCCATCAGCTGTGTTCTGGCCACAGCTTCTATTTGGCATCTTTCCACCAACAGCTTTGGTTTATGGCTGAGGAATGTTCTCGTGCACACATTTACAGTAGGTCTGGTTGAACTCTCTTACTTGTCATAGCATGTTGTGGTGTTATTCACTTCAGCTATCCCACATTTGACTATAATTGAAGTCCCTTCATAGCTTAATGGTTTGAAGTGTTCACATTTGATCTGGTCAATCAAGTCTTGGGTTCAATTCCCATACTTGACATATGTCTTCTACAAGCCTGTTTTCATTCTTCCATACCACCTCACTCAAATTTCTTTGGGTTTGTTTTCACTAATCTATGGCTTGATGGCTTCAAATATCTGATAGCTCAAATTGTCTTGTGATTCCTGTGAGTGTGAAACTTTCTCTTGGTGGTCCAGTGTACACCCATTTCCACTGGTAGAATCCTTCCAGCAGCAGCTGGGAATGTGGTGCACTCATTTTCCCTGGTTCCCTTGTATACTCTAATTTCTGCCATTAGCAGGATTTTTTGGCCACAGCTTCTATTTGGCATCTTTTCTCTTCCACATATTTACAGTCATTCATCTATACCAAAGAGTTCTACTCTCCACCCTCTTTGAGTTCTGGAAACTCTTCCAAATTCAAGAAGAGAGCAGTGTCCCTTAGAAATTTGAAATCAAGTGGTGTATATGGACCATCTGAATGATTTGCCACAACACTTGATGTTGTGCTTGATGAAGCTGAAGTTTGCAAGAGAACATCAGAAATGTCAGCAAAGTTGGCTAGAGTGAAAGAGCCAACAGGTATGATCTCTTGCTTGCCAGAAAGCTAGTTCTGGCAGAAACAATTAGGTCTGCCAGGTAAATGATGTAGATTGACTCATGTTGCTGGTGCAGCATGTTGAGGTGTAATGGTATTTTTGCCACTCCTCCACATTATTAGTCCAGCTTTGGTGTCCATTACAGAGTTGCTATCTGACTGTGGAGACCATTGGGGTAGGTGGCTTGCTCAACTAGTGCCTGGAAGGAGTCAATGTACTCATCCAGCATCCTCTTCCTTTGCTCATACTGCTCCCTATCACACAGTGCTAAAGTGGCATTTTTGGCAGGGTCAATTGAGAAAAACTCTGCTTGGAAGTCTTTTTTGAAGGCTGCCCAATCTGCAAAGCTTCCAACACCTCCAGGGTGCTGGAACACCTGTAGTGCATAGGTGGAGGCCTGTCTGGTCTTTATATATGACAGCACCCAAGCTATCTTCAACACATCAGAGTCAAAGGCATATCTGCTGAGGTGGACGTAGGTGAGACAGAACTGGCTCCCTGCCAGAGCAAGCACTGCCATATGCATCCAGGAGTGCAGAGCATGGGATCCATGGCTGGAGGATTATTGGAGCTACAAGAGCAACTACTGGAGCTGCTGGTAGTGGTTCCACCACCAGGGGTAGTGTGGAGATAGGGGCAGGCATTCTAGCAGGGCCTGGAGGGATTGGGACATGTGATTGGTACTCTGACAGAGGATAGAGAGTTTGGTTGTGTGATGGATGAGGGACAATTGAGTCAGTTGCACCTGGTTCTATAGGTGTAGCAAGCAAGTCCAGGCTTTGTCCTGAGGGATCAGGGCCTCTGGGGGAGTGTCTGGATTGGCAAGCTGAGACATAGAATTCTGCTGGTGCTTAAGTCTGGTGGGAAAGCAACAGATAGAGGCTCAGAGGTTCCTTGCAGGCTATGAAGAGCTTCCAGACTAGAGTTAGAGACTTGTTCTGCTGTAAGAGCAACTTCCAGGAGCAGCAGCTCAATTACACAGCTAGCAGAGGGGAATTCAAAGTATATTAGCAAGGTAGTTAACAATACAAATGGTAACTAATCAACTAGCAGAGGGGAATCTGAAGAGAACAAGTCTAAGGATCCCTGCTGCTTGGTGCAGCACATCAGCAGGTGGCAGAGGCATGGGAACAACTGTACAGAAGGCCAGAGCTAGCTCTAACCCTAGGAATGTGCTCAACAAGGAACTTTGGGAAGTTCTGAGGGTCTCCAGAGATATTCAGGGGTCTGGAACAAGTAGTGGAGATTGCCACAGAGGTTGGAAATGGAAGTCCCCTGACAGCAGGCTGCTGTCACCTGGTGCACTTCCATTGTCAGACTTGTCAATCCATTGCAATGAACAGATGTGGAAGGCTGCCATCATCTGGCTCCTCTCCATTCTCTGACCAATTGTCCAATGCAATGAAGAGTGGTAGGAGGTGGTTTTCATATAATCCACTTTCCTCAGCATCAAACAGAGGTGGAATGTCCATGTTGCTGAAGTGGTATGGCTTCAAAGCCATGCCCCTGAGGTCTGGATCATCAAAGGATGGATTGTCAACATCTATCTATTCCTCATCACTTTGCACCAGTGAGAAGAAACTCTGCCAAAAGAAGAAATGGGATGGGAAAGTGGTGGGAAAATAGTTCAGACTCTGCCCATGCTTAAATAACAGATGATTTCTTTGTAGGGCAATAGATGAGCCCAGGATTTTGCCTACATCTAAGGAAGCAGTGGTGGAGTGGATGACATAGATTGGAAGGATCAATGGCCTTGTCCAGCATTTATGGAGGCCATGTGAGTGATTGGAGCACAGTCAGATGATCTTGGGCTATCACCACTCAGGGAATTGGTGATTGAGTCAATACCAATGAGTTCTCCTAAGTGTGATGGCATGGTAGAATCAGCACCACAGAGATGAGTAGAGCTGAGTCTGGCAGATGGACTTGAGAATTAGCAGATTATGTCATTTGCTGTTGATGATGTCTGTTGCCACCTAAATGCTATGCAGAGGATAAAACAACTAGCAGTTTTGCAAGTAGAGTACAAATGGACTATGAGAAATGAGAGTGCAAGTCAAGCTAAGTCCCAGAAAACCCACTAGATACAAGTGGTGCTAGGTTGCTAGTGCACAGTCAGTAGAAACTGGTAGCAAAAGAGGAGAGGTAACTTTGTGGGTAAATGTCAGGAGACTCCTCATTTGTTCCCCCTTTTTCCTTCTTCAGCTCTTCTGGAATTCCCCTTGTTATAGTTCTCCTTACTTCCCCTTCTCTTTCCCTATCTGTTTGTTTTAGGTATAACCCTCACACTGCACTGGCTTCCTGTCCACAATTTGAACAATGTTGCCCTTCTGCACATCACAGGACTGGAGCACATGTCCTGGTCAACTTGTTGACAAGTTCACATGCACCCCCTCTCTTATATATCCCTGTGTAAATGTTGATGGCACACTCAATTAAGCTGACTCTACTTGTTCTGTGGTGAATCTGGTTCTTTGTCACCAGGACCACTCTGAGCAAGCAACTAGAGCAAAGCTTTATGAGCATGCTGCCATGCACACATGTCATGCTGAGCATCTTCTCTATGCTGATCTTGACCTCCTGGATTCCCCCCCCTCTGGCATTCCCTCATAGAGAGGCCCTCTACAAGGATGTTCAAGGCATTGAGTATGCATCTCAGGAGGAAGAGGAATGTGAAGGGGAATCTGCTGGCACTCTGGACTCTGAGTCTCCAGACAAGACCATTGAGGTAGTTGATAGGATCTATGCTACAACACTCTGTCCTCCTCCACAGTAGCAGATATCTGGGCCAGTCAGACAACTTCTCAACAACTGGCCAAGGAATTTGTGGCAAACTCACAGCTCAAGCTCTTTTGTAGCACAGTTTCTAGTCACCTCCCCAATTTTGAAGACACATTCTCCAAGGCATCATTTGATTCACTCCCAGAGAGCAAGCAATGGAACTGTGCAATTAAGCTAATACCCAGTGTAGAACTCTCTAGTTGCAAAGTCTATCTGCCTGAACCCCATGAGCAGGATGTGTTTTTGCAGAAGAATCTTAGCTTGGGCTGGATATGACCCTCTAAGTCCCCAATGGCCTCCTCAGTCTTTCTTATCAAGAGGAAGAATGGCTCTGTTTGTCTGGTACAGACTATTGGGTCTTGAATGCAATAATGGTGGAGAATTGCCATGCCTTACTGCTCATCTCTGAACTTGTCAACAACCTTTGAGGTGCATGCTACTTCACCAAGTCAGACATCTGTTGGGGGTACAACAATGTGCCTGTCAAGGATGGAGATGAGTGGAAGGCAGATTCTAAACCAATTAGGGACTACAACAATGTGCATGTCAAAGAAGGAGATGGGTGGAAGGCAGCAATCCAAACCAATCAGGGACTCTTTGAAGCCCTGGTGATGTTCTTTGGTCTCACAAACAGTCCAGCTACCTTTTAGACAATGATGAATGACATCTTCTGTGATTTGATTGCAAAAGGTGTTATTTGTGTGTATCTTGACCACATAGAGACATACATATGTAGTGTGTCCTACATTACAGCAGAGCATGCTTTGGATTGTATCCTATGTTATTGGCAGAGTCTGCTACACCATGGCAGAATCCCCACAATGTAGCATGTTATATGGGTGCCATGGAGGCCATACATTGCGCCATACTATACATATCCAGCAGAGGTCTTTGACCAGGATCTGGAGCTGCTAATTACTACCAGGTCCATTGTAATTACATTTAACAGTGACTGGCCCCACTCAATACTAAAATCCACTGGTGTCAGTGGACTGGCAGTGGATCCAGCTGCCAATCATTTCTCATGACTGGCTGCTGCCACTTGTGACAAAATCTGCCCTCAGGAACATATCTGCCTAGTGCCATCAGAAAGCTACTGAGAAGATGGGGGGTGGCCAAAGCTGGTACCACCACTGGCAACAAGCCACTTAAATGAAAAGTGATATGAAGATCTATTTAAATTGCAGAAATAACAATAAAGGAACAGCAGAAACAAGCATTATGCAGTTGAACAAAATCAATGGAGAACACATCATATTGGTCATGGTTTTTTTAGATGCTTGGGAATGCATCAGAATTTTTTATGGAGGATCAGAATTCTTTGGAAGGCATCAATCTTCTTTGGTAGCCATCAAAATCTCATCAAAGCATCAAATTCAACCTCCTTTGGCAGCCATACTGCTTTTGAACAGTACATGTAAATCAACAGATGCATGTGACCCTAATTTTCAAATTCTTGACTTTCAAGTCCTCTTTTGCTCATCAGCCACTGCTCATCCACTCATTGCTGTCTGCTATGCTATGTCTCCATCCACTGAGGTCCTTTTCCAACAGCTCTACAACACTCAGAACTCTGTGTTGGTCTCTGCTCTGAGAGGAGACTTGTCAGATCTCTAGGGTAGGGTTGAACAATTAGTGAGCAACCTATTTGTAGGATAATATGCCACACTCACAGATGGTGTTGAAGAAATCTTTGTAGAAGCAAAGGCCAAGGACAAACAACTTGTACTGGAGGCAAGGAAAAGCATTTCCAACTAGGCCCTCCAAATTTCATCAGGCAAGCTGTCAGATGCAAAGGCAATTGAGGAGTTAAAAGAGAAGGCAGGGGTGTATTTCAAGGAGTCACAGGCAAGAAAGCCCAGGAGGTCAACAAGGGCTAGGCAGTAGGAGGAGTGGCAGGTCCATGTTCAAAATCAGATCCCTCACCTTCAGAAATTTTTAAACAGATTTCAACAATTGATCTGCCAATGATTGCAGTGGATCTGGTAATACCAGTGGGTCTGGTGTCCACAGTGGCTCTGCCATCCCCAGCAGGTCCCTCATCAAAACCTGGTAGAGTATTGGCATTAAGTCTGTCATCACCAGTAGAGCCAGTCCCAGCCTGACCCCAGCTGATCAAAAAGGCTAGCAAAGTACAGATTCTACAACAAGAATGGAGGAAATATACTGCCTGAACTCTACCTCATAGTCCTCCCCCTCCCAGCCAGTCTGAATATTAATCTGTCACCTTGGATGAAGACAATGAGAATGACTTGAATGATAACAATGATCATTCCAATAATGAAAAATGTCAACAGTGGAAGATCACACCATCAATGAGGTTAGGGAAGTACTTCATGACAGCACCTCCTTGTGCAGGGGCACAGCTCAACCACCCTTGCCAATACTGTCAAAAAAAGGGGCTTCAATGTGTCAAGATAAAAGGAGGAACCTTGTGTGATGCCTGCTGACTTGTCCTCAAAAAAACATGCAGTCTTACAAGGGATCACAAGGAAGAGGTCCAGAAGAACAAGGGCAAGAAGGAAAAGAAGGAGAAAAGGCAGAGAAAATCCAAGTCTGCTGAATATGTTCAGGGTAAGTGTTGATTTCCCCAACTGAAATCATTTACTGACAACAGACAGAACCAACAACACCAGTTGCTGGGCTGTCAACAATCTGGCTGGCAGATATGCCAGCAGCCAGCAAAAAGGGAAGAGGAAAGGAACAGACAGATGTGCCAGTGGCCAGCAGAAAGGGGAAGGAGCAAGTGGACCTGCTGACAACAAGCAGAAAGGGAAAGGGCAAGTCAACAGAATAAAGCAAACTGTTGAGGCTCATGCTAGGCATCTCATGCAGAACAAAGTCAACATTGTTGTGCTCTGAGGAATAATTAACAACCTTCAAAACCAGCTTCAAATCTCCTCCCCCTCCATCCAACCAGCCTCCAGCACTAGCAGCCTTCCATCTGTGCCAGCTTCTACTCTGGCACCCATTGCTGAGGCAGAAGAGCCCAACAATGACAAGGCTGCCCAGCCCAAGGAGGATAAGAGCAAGATGGACTGCACCACCACTGTAGCCATTGCTGTCAATTAGTCCACCATTGCTGATGACTCTGCTCTCATCAGTGACCCCATCACTATTGTGACCAATTCTAGCATTTCCAGCAGGTCTGCCACCACATCCATTGATCTCACCAGGCCTGCTGCCAGCATCACTGACTTAGCCATTGCCACCAACTCCATCATCTCCACCACACCTGCTGCCATCATCACTGCCTCTGCTATTGCCACCAGACCAGCAGCCAGTAATGAATCTACTGTGCCCACTAGTATTGAAACCATTTTGGCTAGTCCCATTGCTGTAACTGGGCATTTGATGGATGTGGGTGTGACAGGCCCAGAACCATGTCATCTTCCAGATGAGATTGTGCCATGACATGGCCATAGCATGTCCTGAGCCACATGGCCCCCCACCAAATGTACCTGGTCCTCCAGTTGTCTAGCAGGTAAGAGAAAGGCTGATGGACATGCTGAGGAAGCAGTAGCCAAGAAGATAAAGGAAGCATGAAGAGGATGAGGGCCACTGGACTTAGATATGGTGTAAATTTTTTAACAAACAATCATTTTCAATTGCATGTGTGTAACACCTCCTCTGGTGTAGTGGAATTCCCATTGAAGCTTTGAAGCTTCCATACCAGCAGGTTTTGGGTTTGACCCCCTGTCCTTGTATTGTCCAACATATTCCATGCCAATTTTTTTTATTTTTGTTTGACACTAGCAAAGTCTTTTTTTGAACCTTATTAGAGCTACTAAGCATTTCTGGAATAGCAACATGCTACAAGCAGACAGCCTGCACCATTGGAAAGTCCTACCAGAAGTAGCACTGGATATATCTGTTGGGAGCAATAGAAAATGAAATCCACTAGAATATGCAGTCCATCAGCAATGCCAGGCTGTTTGAGCAGATTTGTTGCTATTGGAGCTATGGAGCATTTTGCACCATTGAAAAGTCCTACCAGACGTGGTGCCAGATATATCTGTCAGAAACAATGGAAAAGGAAATCTGCTGGAATATGCAGTCCATCAACAATGCTGGGCTGTTCAAGCAGATTTGTTATGAGTACTACTTCTTGTTGGAGTTGTAGATTCCTGGATGTAACAAGCTGCATTTTCTTTCAATCTCTCTGCTTGAGATCTCCTTTGTCTCTTTGAGATGATTGGTAGCAGGTCAGGTGATGCCTTGCACCTCTGACATGCCAGTTGATGAGATGGTGTTTCCTCTGTTTCTGTTTCATGTGTATCATCTTCCTGGTTGAGAACTTTAAGAACAGATCTAGGAACTGCATAACAAGGAGACTCATCTGCTGGGCCATTGATTGGAGTTAATAGATTATTCCATCCTCTTTGCCATAGCTGTTATATAGTGAGATTGTTGACAATCTCAAGACTTATTTGTAGATTGGACATGGGTGCAGTGCCAGGTTCATCAGATGGATCTGGCTCTACAGTGCCAGCATTGCTGGCTAGATTGCCCAATGAATCTGGTTGGCTTACAATGCCAGGTTTGCTAGACAGATTGGGTTGGCCTGCAATGCCAAGAGTGCTAGTGGGTTTGCCAGCCAGATCTGGGGGGCCTACCATGCTGGATTTTCCAGCCAGAGAATTTTCTGCTATATCACTACTGAATGACCCAACATGCTTTTGTTTCCTCTAATGTTCTCCTTTTTTTCTAGCTGTCTTATGTGACGCTGTAGCAGTGGCCCTCTTTTCATGGTTAGCACAAGTGCCATACTCAGCAGGAACCCTGTCCTTATTCTTGTTGACATAAACCTTCCACCAGAAGGTATCACTGAATCCATGTTCTTCCTGACAATCTCTCCAGAACTTTAGAAGGTGCAACAGCTCTGACTGACCAAGATTGTGGGGATCCTTGAGTTCCAGTGATTCAGGAAGATATCTTGAATTGATGAATTTAGTACAATTCAACCACACAGCATTGTATGGAGCTGATTTGTAATAGAAGCCTGAGGCAATTCTGAGAATTTTTCAGTGAGAAAAATTCAAAGAACTAGGACAACCAATTTACTATAATGACTGTTCAAGTAGTCTTGGACAAGCATTTCCAATTCTGGCCAGGTTTGGACCATGTTGCTTGGTGGAGGTGGTAGTATTGGGAAACCATCACTGTCTTGCTCAAGAGCAAGATCAGGATGGGTCAAAACAAAAGGAGTAGTGTCCTGTTGCAAGGTGTTATTTGTTGCTCTATGTGTGCTCAGGAGAGCAGACATATAGTCCACCATCTTCTGTTTGAAGTCACCTACAAGGTCAGGAAATATATTTTCAAATGAAAACCAGTTGGTCCATGTCAAGTGAGACATATTGTCATGTCTACAAGTACAATGTAGTTAAAAAAAATTCAAATCTGGAATAACATGCACCTATACCCTAAGAGTCATGCCTTCTTTGGCAGCCCATCCTACAACAGCCCAGCTTAACATGCTCATCTCCTTAAAACAAGACAAACATCAGAACAGATCATGGGACAGATAACAGATACCAGACACTGGAGCAGATGGGAGACTGACAGTTCTACATTGGATGGAAGTGAGGATCAGACACTGGACACCATAGGATGACTTTGGAATAAAAAAAAGACTACTCACTTGTGCTGGATATCTGGTGGATTTTCTTTCTCACTCCACTGAGCAGCTGTCCTCCATAAGTGGTTTTCCTCCTCTGGACTTAGCCAATTCATAACATTTTTCACAGCCACATTGTACTGTGAAAATGCTTCTAGTCATGAGCTGTCAACATCCTCAACACCCAGCAAGTTTTTTATCTCCTGATTGATTTCCTTTGACATTGTTTGCCACACCACATCCCTAACAGAAATTTGCATGAGTACCCTTGGATCTTTATATTGGTTATATGGTCTCCAGGAATTTTTTATGTAGTTTTCAACTTTCTACCGAAAGGCATTAGAAGTCTGGATTTAGCAAATGTGAATGGGGACTCACCTTGATTTTCTCTGCCCACTCTTCCCCAGTTTCTGGTGCTGTTCCCTTACTAGCCCAGTAGTTGAAAATATCAGTGAGGATTTTATCTTTTAAGATGGTGGTTCTAGCCTGAGGATTTGGCTCTCACTGGTACATTTCCTTATATGGTTCAAAAATTGCCCTCTCATCTGCAGTGAAGAGTGGTTCCATTTGTCTTTTTCTTGGAGAAAATATTGGTTCTAGCACCTGGTGGACATTGGGTATGGGCTCTTGTCAGGTTCTGCTGACTATGGGGGCTCAGCTACACTGGCAAGTCCTTACTAGGTGGACACAATGTCCTGCACTTATAACCTAGCATTCCAGAGGTGGCACAAACAATGGAGACTTGCAAGGAGAAGCTGAGGGAAGTGGTCCAAGCAAGTCCAGAGTGGTCTGGGGAAGTTTAAGACCAAGTATATTGATGTTGTGCTTGGGCAGGCATCAGGAACAAGTTTGTGGGCATGTAAATGGAATGTGGGGTACATGGAGGCTTTGCAAGTGATGGGAGTGGAGCCAGAGTTTGATGGGGGATTGATCAAGACTGATGGGTGTTGGGGCCAAACAAGGGGTGAGGTCCCAGAGTTTTCATAAAAATATTTGAAGGTCATAGCACATGCACAGAGTTCATAATGATGTTGGAGATGAAGGGGACTTAGGAAAACAAAGGAAATAGAGACAGTCAAGGTGAGACAAAGACAAGACCAGACAGAATGGAGAAAAGAAATAGATTCAAGACTAAAAATAGAAATGGAGAGGAAGAAACATGAGACACAAGTAACCAGTTAATGCAATATCAAGACTAAGGTAACAAATGCTACTCTATGTCTTGATATACTAACTACTGGACCTTCTCTAGGGGTTGAGGTTGTGATGGCAGGGCTTGTTGGAGCTGTGTGGGTGGATGTGTGTTGGTTCTGATCAGAGGGCAGGCCACAGTGATATTCTGATGTGGACATGGCCCATTCTGCAGTCATTAGAGAACTCCAGAGGGGTTGCATAGGTTGCAGGGTTGGTCAAACAATGTGCATCTGAATTAGGGGTTGTGTTGGAGGGGCCTGGGGGCCTTGTAAGCAAGAGGGGGAGCTGGTGAGGCCCTCAGGGGACATGTTGGGGTTTGCCAAGAGGTTGTCAGAGTTTGCCAAGGAAGTGCCGGAGTTAGCTGGGGTGGGTGCTCTGGATTAGCAAAGGTTGAGGTGAGTTGTAGAAGTGCTGGGGAGTGCCCCAGAGGGGCAGGGTGACCTGGGAGGGACTCTGGAGGTGCAGGAGGTGTGGGAGTGGGTTGTGACACTCATGGGACAAGGACATCTTGTAGGCCCATTTGTTCAATTCAATTTTTGTCAAACACTGAATCACATGATCTTTCCCCCACATGAAAAACTTTCAGAGAATGCACTGGAGCTGGCATCTGCCCACCGGAGCAGATGAAGGCTAGCTGAGAATGTATGTCTCTCTATGTGTCAAAAAACTGTCTGTCTCTTCATGGAATTGTCTTGCACCAATTGGAAAATGTCCATAGATGGCCTACCAGATCAGATGACCTACTGGATCAGATGTCTGTTCAGTGGACTGGATGTTGGCCAGTAGTCCACAAGTTCTGCCAATTCAATCAAATTGTCTTGTACCAGTCTTGCTAATTTTTTCCTCACCTACTAAGGAGCACATAGATTTCAGATAACCTTGAAGAACTACACCAGCTGTAACAAAATCTGATTTGTTGCTAATGTCACCAACACCAATGAATATCTGTTTTTCTATTGTCCCTTCTATGTCCATCTTGGCAGACAGTCTGATGGTGGCTTTCCTACTTTAGCCTAGTGCATATCACTTGAGGAAAACTTTCACAACAAAATTCTCTTTAAGAATACCTAATGTTGTGGAAAGATTGCCAATATCAATCATCATCTGCCACACATCACTTGCACTTCTTCACATCAACCAATCATCTTGTATGGGGCTCATAACAATTTCCCTTTCCCATCTCATACATGCTGCTATATATATTCCATGAAATCTCCTGCTGGCAGGCACACTCTTTGACACCTCATTTGCACCATGAATTTGAATGCTATAATGAAGCACCAGCAGTGCAAGCAACCAAAACCTACAGTTCTCAGGCAAAGTAATCTTGTGCCTGCTGAAGAAAAGCCAAGAATCATCCAGAACTCTAAAGGATTACCTATACTGGTGAAAGAATGAGTGCCCATTGGTCCAATTCCAGTTATCACTTCTGCTGTGCCATTCCCAGCCACCATAATTCTTTTGGGGATGCTACAATGGTAGATGATATATATCCTGTCCCCATAAAGCATGGCAAGGTAAATCTTCATGGAAAAATTGTGCAACATATTATTATTCATATCTTATAGACATAGGCAGACTATCTCAATGACTTTGTCAACTATGTTCCACAGTTGCTCAATGGTTTACTCAGTTGTGAATTCATTGGTGATATTAGCCATTGTCATGCATGATCTGACAAACATCTTGTGCAATGGCAATGCCATGATTGCATGGGTTCAAGACTTCTTTGTCATAGGCGTTTATGCTGAACACACCAGTCCAACCCAGTTCACTGACCAGAGATATGGAATGACAAATACTTCCAGCCCATGAACTTATCTGATGCAGGTGGCTATCTCTATGTTCCCCACCATGCAATTCACAATTGCTATGATAGCATAACCTGGGTGAATGTTCTTGAGGACTATGAATGAAAAAATGACATTCAAGAGCAAGACTTCCTGCAAGCCATTCATAGTATGTCCACATTGTCATGGTGTTATCAGGCATGCTGAAATTACTAATACAGGTCATGATGTACCAATTGATATTGATGTAGAAACAGAGATCAATAGCAACATGTTTCCAGCACTGGATCCACCAGTGGAAATGCAGTTTTTATCAAGTAATCCATCCCTGGAAATGCAGTTTTTAGCAGTGGATCCATCCCACAGGGTGGTGGATCCACTGTCTGATCCATTGCTGCAGCAGGAGCAATGGTTTTTTTCAGCAGATTCCATGGATCTGGGGTCAAATCCATCAAATGTCTCTATTCCTACCTCACATGCCAAAATTCCAGCTAGAATTCAGATACTAGAGGAGGAGCAACAGGAACTAGAGAACAATGACACCATAGAAGGTGGAGAACTGCCATTGGAACAAGTATTAATGGAAGATGTTCCTTTACATGGGCCACAAGAAATGGAGGAAAATCATACTGCTCATGTCAATAGACTTCCTCCCTCTGCAGCCACTGCTGGTTTCAATCTGCCATCTGCATATGGGTGCCATATTGAGAGAATTGATTGCTTTGGAAATCCAATTGCATGCATTGTACACACAACTGGTGTGCACTACATCAGTGTTGTTGCATGCAAGTGTTCTGGCCAAGATGTCTGGGTCAAGGATGTTATTCACTCCCAGCTGATTCCCAGCACATTTGACAGGAGAAGAATATATTGTACAACAGCTGTTCTGGATGATTTTCATCTGACTAATTTAGGGTGCAAAGCCTTGCTTATCAGTATTGGCAGAAACTTGCAAGGATCACTTCATCAATTGCTCCTTCAGGTAAAGTAGATAACCTCTATCATGAATTACAATGACTTTTGGTGTTCATGGTGCTGGTTAAAAAAATTGAAATGGGCAGGTTTTGGACATGATGAGATGAAAGAACTGATGGCACCAGAGCACAGTGAGCTTGTGATATTCTGTCCCACTTGCCCTCAACCAGGAGTAAATATTCCATCAAACTGGGAAGAAGATGCATTTCAGTGGAAGTTCAATTGCTCATTGATGATGGATGGAAACTTCAAGGCAGATCATGTCTGTCATCATAATCCTGCTCAGGATGTATGGCATTCTGAAGGAGGCAGAATGATGCCAAGGAGGGATCAACTTGATCAATATCTTAAGTTTGCAAAGGATAGACCAATGGTGAGTTTTTCTTTAGATTGCTAACATGTGCCATTATTGATTGACTATCAATGTTTGCATCCAGATTGCCCACATCCACCATCCAATATCTGCTGTCTGCTGTCTGCTATCCACTGACCACCATTCATTATCAACCTCCACTCTGGCCATCTGGTGGGTCCATTGCCAGGGAGCTCCTTGTAAAAACACATTCAAGGCCATTGAAAAGGCACTTCTATTGAACAAATCATGTGACATTACTGGAGTTGTTGCAACAGCATGCACCTGCCATGGCTGCTTTGCTCCCAACAGCATCATCAACTTAAAATGTGGTGAAGGCCAATTGTATACAGACTTTTCCATCACATGTGCACTGAAAACAATCAACATGGAATCTATTAAGTGTCTCTTGCTGGTATATGACATGGCATGCTAGTGGTGTGTCAAGTTTTTCAAACAATTAGCAGAGGTGGGGGAAGTTTTACCAGATAATCTACTAGTTGGCTATGCAATTGGCCTTCTTCATGTCTATGGCCACAAAGAAAATTGCTTTTTCTGCTTTGCCCCATCATTTATTCCAGGAGTTGGCCACATTGCTGGGGAGATAATTGAAAGTCTTTGGTCTACTCTCAATGAAGTTTCATAGATGGCACAAACTGCTACTCTTGCACATCAGGTGGAAATCCTTGACAATCATATGTGTGACTCCAACTGGAAGAAGTTACTTGATATGATTCCTTCCCTATGCTAAAAATACTTGACAGCCATTGAGATGAGGGAGGCTGCTGTTCATTATTTTGCTGAATGGTCCATGGGAATCTAAGCAGAATTGATATCAATCTGGGAGGCTGAATTAACATTGCTGAAAGTCTGAGGGACCAAGACAAAAAGGCAATGGACATCCTTAAGGCTTGGATGATAGGCCTCCAAGCAAAACATGGTGGTAATCTGGTGGACACCAGATCAGGAGCCAGGGGCTAGATGCTGGGTACTGATACATTCTGAATCCAACTTGCACTTGACATTGAAGAATGGCAGTGAGTCAAACCCAGATGGCTTCACCACTGTTACACTAAGTGTTATATCAGGATTGCATTGCAAGACCATGTCCATCAGATGAGTCTGTAGGCATGGGAGGATGAGTGACAAAAGGTTGAAGCAGACAGAGGATTGTTAAGGGTTCAACTGAATGTCCTAGCTGCTTTCCAAGCCAAGCATGGTTATTCTTCCAATTCACAAAGAACTACACCACTTGAGGTGGATGAGATTCCTGGTACATTTAATGAAGAAATGTCAGATCACAATGAAACATCACTGTATTCAGCAGCAAACTCACTAGCTGGACCAGATCCACTGTTGGAACTGGATTCCACTGCACCAGAAGACTTTGAAATATCCTTGCCATCAACAATTGCTGGTGATCACTCAGAACTGTCTAATATTGAAAGGAAATTGTGTTTGCTTCAAATCAAAAGGCATATTCAAGCACTCTGAGAGCTCATTGCTGAAAAATCTTTCATGTATTCTCATGTTGTCCAGGTTGCTCTAAGCAAAAGTGTCAAAATTCAAGCCAGGGCATCAATTGACAAAATTCAGGCAGCCATTTCCATCAAAGCCAGGGCCTATGAAAAATGTCACAGTGCTCTTATGCAATTAGGCATAGATTCCACATTCAACAAAAAATATTGCATTCTGCAGAAAGCAGATCTTGTGGCAAGCACAGCTATATGTGATCCAAATATCCTGGATCATCAAGAATAAATGTCTCTTGGATATGGCAAGCTAATCCAGATATGGAAGATGACCCTGAAACTACCTGTGAATGTAAGTTGCTTTCCACTCAGATATCTGTCATATTACTCTCAGTCTGCCTGCCAATTCCATGCATTCACTATATCTGTTCATTTGTTGTCAATGCATTGGCCCACTTTCCTCTTCAATTTGCCAGTATCAAATACATAACCAATCTCACCAGTCCATCAGGTGCACTACCTCCACACAAGAGCACAACAAAACAGATGGACAGAAAAATGTCAGCTTGTGACCAGTGAAATGGAATGGACTGTTCACTATTTCCTTAAGCAGGCAGAAATCTGGTCTAAGAAGGGCATGTCAGCCAAGAAAAAAGGCCTCCAAGCCTATGCTGACAAAAAGGTAGCCATGTGGCATGAACTGAGTTCTTTGGTAACTCATAAGTTCAGAAGGGTATACAATGATTTTACACCTCCTGAAAGGGCAACAACACCTTTGTAATGGAGAGTGCAATGGAATGAACAAATGGCTAATTATGCCATATATACTGGATTTTCCATGCACATCCTATCTGCCATGCTGGATTTGCTATGCACATCATATCCACTATGCCAACTGGAACTGCCCTTTTGATAGCAGATTTGCAACCTTACTACTTTGGGACAATGCTACATGTAGTCTACATTGTTGATTCTGCTGCTGTAAAAGTCCTACTTTCCCCAACTACTAGCTCATAACTGCACCAAATCCTTATAGCTTTGTACTCTGACATGGCCTCTACTGCTACTCTATGAACCCAAGCCTCAGTTGACCAATGATCACTGGGTCTCCAAAATCTGATATTTTATGTTGAATCACAGGTGCACACAGCACTTGCCATTTATGGCAACCTTGAGGAACACAAGGATTGTAGGTGGATGTTACAACACCTGGATAAAGAATTGGTAAGGTGTCTTGGATTGCAAATGTAGTTTATCTGATATCTGGGCCAGAACTATATTCTCCTATATCTGGGTATAGCAACATTAAACAACATCAAATACAATGTTCCAGACCTCATCATGTGTCTGAGCCATTGGTACCCTCTGGCAGACAGAGATGACATCCCTCAAGAAGTCCAGGAGTCCTTTCAGGCATGGACAGTTCTCACTCATCCAGATCAAGTTGTACATTGGTATGGCTGTAATTGGTGGAACTATATAGGTATTGAGACCAAGCACCTAACTGATGAGACTGTTGAGAGTTGTCTCCTCATCCATCAAAATGCAACTCACAATGAAGAATTGTCAAGCCAAAGCAGCATCCACCAGAAAGCTCTCTTGGCTCTAGACAGGTTCTGATCAGCAGCTGGACCAAAATTTCCATTGACAGCAAATAACCTAATCTGCCAATTTTCAAGTCTGTCTGCCAGACCCAGCTCTGCTCACCTCTCCAGTACCAATTCTATTGTGCTATCACACTTAGGAGAACTCACTTGTATCGACTCAATCACCAATTCCATGAGTAGCAATTGTGCAATACCATCTGACTGTGCCTCTCCAACCTCTGTGCCTGACACTCAATTACCTGCATGGCCTCCATCAATGCTTTACAAGGCTATCAATCCTCCCAATCCATGCCATTTATTCCACCACCTCTTCCTTGAAAGTAGGAAAAATCCTGAGCTCATCTATCACCCTACAAAGAAATCATCTGCTATTCAAGCACAAGCACAGTCTCAATCACTTTTCCATCCTGTTTCCCTTATTTGGCAAAGCTTCTTCTCACTGGCACAAAGTGATGAGGAATGAATAGATGTTGAGAATCCATTGTTTGATGATCCAGACCTCAGGGGTATGACTTTTGAGCCATACCAGATTAACAACATTCCACCTCTGTTTCATGCTGAGGAAAGTGGATTAGATGAAGAACACCTTCCGCCACTCTTCATTGCATTGAACAACAAGTCAGACAGTGGAGGTAAACTGGATGACAGTGGGCTTCCTCCTCTGTTTATGGTGATGGATGACGAGTCTAACAATGGTGACAGGGCTGACAGTGGAGGTAAACTGGATGACAGCAGGCTTCCTCCTCTATTTATGGTGATGGATGACAAGTCTGACAAAGAGGTGTTATCTGACAATGGCAATGTACTGAGGGATGATAGTCTTCCTTCCCTTTTCATTGCATTAGATGCCAGATCTGACAATGGAACTTCAATTGCTGGATCTGCAGATAATGTACTGGCAAATATAACATACATCTGCATAGCAGACCATCCTGCTGGAGAGATCCCCCCCCTCATCATTCCACCAGGACTATCACCAATTTCTGCAATAGATAGTGATTCTGCATCATCTCTATTCATTCCAGATCACAATTCACATTCATTGGACAGGACTTTGCAATGGACACCAAACATGGACCAGCCCACTTGACTCCACCAGATGATCAAAGTTCATCTGTTACTCCCCCTATTCCTTAGGGGAATGATGTGGAGAAGTGGAAAAGATATGATGAAAGAGTAACACCATGTGAGGACAAGAGATGCATTGAGATGCTATACTAGAAATGTGAGTCAATCTGCATCATTTACCTAGCAGACCTAATTGTTTCTGACAGAACAAGTTTTCTGGCAAGCAAGAGATCATGGTGGATGTAGGCCCATTGGCCCTTTCACCCCAGCCAACTTTGCTGACATTTCTGATGTTCTCTCAGAAACTTCAACTTCTTCAAGCACAACATCAAGTGTTGTAGGAACCCTTCTAGAGGATCTATATACACCACTTGACTTTGAGTGTATAAGCAACACTGCTTTCTTCTTGGATTTGGAAGCAAAACTTGGAGGATGGAGCCATTGATGTAGATAGAATCTCTGTAAATATGAAGAGAAAAGATGCAAAAAAGATGCTGCAGCCACAGTGCTGATAGGAGAAATGAGAGTACACTGTGGTGCCAGGGAAAATGGGTGCAGCAGCAGAAATAGGTATACACTGGACTACTGGCAGCCACTGCCAGAGGCTCTTTGGCAGTGGATATAGGTATACATTAGACTACTACTGGCCACTGCTGGAAGGCCTCTGGCAGCAGAAATAGGTATACACCAGACCAGGATACTAGGGAAAAGTGTTGCACCTGTAGGAATTTACAAAACTTGAAGCTACAAAACATTTAAAGCCTTCAAATGTTATGTGGAATAGTGGAAATCAAATGGAAAAAGACTCATTGCAAATCACTAGGTCAAGGAAGGGAGTCAAACCCTAGGCTTGACAGTTGGAGTGTGGCTTAACCAACAATCCAAACCACTGATCCATGGTGGCTCACAATAGCATGTCATTATAAGCATTTGCTGGAACAAACAATTGTCAATTGAAATAATGACTAAAAAGCCTTTTGTCAACTACAAAACATCAAGAAAGGTATTCAAACCACTAAAGTAAGTGCTTTGGAAAAATAAGCTGGCTACAAGCATATGTTATGTTGTAGCAAAGAGTGGACAATGAAAAACAAATTTATAGACAATAAATGTCAAGCAAGGGATTTGAACCCTCAACCTGAGCATATGAGACTGCAGACATTGGCAGAGCACTAACATTCTAACCCATTAAACCACAAGGGCCTGTTATATCAGGCAAGTTAATCATGAAACAAACTTGGATAGATAAGCCAGCTACAAGCATATGTTATGTTGTAGCAAAGAGTGGACAATGAAAAACAAATTTATAGACAATAAGTGTCAAGCAAGGGATTTGAACCCTCAGCCTAAGCATATGAGTCTGCAGACATAGTTAGAGCACAGGAGAAAAAGTGCAATAAATAAAATGAAAGACCAAATCAGTAGTCAATTGTCAGATCAGGGAGTCAAACCCTCATCCTGATAGAGAGAAGTATAACCTGATGGCATTTTGTACCACTAATCCATGATACTGTACAAAGAATGATATTTTTGATGAATCATTTGTGGAGTGCCCCAATCATTGGCATGGTCATTTCCATCATTTCCACTGGGCTTGCAATGGATGGATGGTTCTATGACAGCTTCTTGCCCCTACAAAAATGCATCCGTGATAGCTTCCCATGCCTACACTTTGACAGATATCTATACAGACAAACTAAGAGCTTTTGAACAGAAATGCATCTGTAATGGATATGCTTTTGTGATGGGATTTGGCAACAGACAAACAAATCAACAATGGAGTGGCCTCAAAAGCTGGCTAACAGAACTGCTTTTGGCAATGGATGTTATATAGCAACAGAAAGTGGAGATAATGGAAGAGTTATATGATAGCACACACTGGCTGACAGAACTGCTTTTCACAACAGATGTGATATAACAACAGAAAGTGGACAGCGGCTGTCCACTGACACCATTGACAACAATACAATGTACTACTCCTGCAAGCAAGAGGGCATTCAAAGATGTCTGCTCAAAGTGTTTATGATGACACATTGTAACATTGCAATGGCACCATTGCAGACATAATATTGTTAACTTCCACTACAATGCAGAGGACTCCACTGGACATGTAGCATACAATACAAAATATGTTCTGCTACAATGTCTGACATATGCACTTGTAGTGCCCTACCCTGATATGTTGCAGAAAATCTTACACTGATATGGAGCCTTCATTGATCTGAAATCTGAGGCTTTGTACTGCAATTATGTATGCAATATGGAATGTGGCTGTAGCTTGAACCTAAAGTGCTGCCACATATCAGGAAAGGCATGCACTTAGCACTATATCATGTATCACTGCTGGTGCTGAGGATCAAAGAGATTGCATAACACATTTCTTTGACCCTTTTTCTTTTGAAAATAGGTTCCAGCACCAGCAGTGATACATGTGTTATTGTCATGTCATTTGTGTAGGCACATCCATCATACAGTTTTCGATAGGCACTCTCTGTGCTGTTCTTTATGGAGTTGTCCCTGTTCTAAGTTGTGTTTGGGGGGAAATACTTGACTTGGAAACCAACTCAAAGCCTGCTGATATACCAGTGACCTTCCTTTGGACTTGATGATGGATCAATTGAAGAACATGGTCTTCAATAGTGTTTGTTTCTGAAGCAGAATATGAAGTGGAGAATGTTTGGGCCTATAATAATGCTGGAGATCCTATGATACCCAGTGATTTTTTAGTGCTATCATACATGAAATTCCACAAGTAGCTTTTTGGATTTTTTTTGAAGTTTTTAATGCCATGAATTCTTGCAAGCAAGCACTTATCCATGATGTGTTACCTGGGGGCAAATAAGCAATGCAACCAGGCAATCATGACCATGGCAGTTTCCTCCCTACATTTCCTAACAGCAGCCATTGTTTCAAGTTTCCAAGACATATGGAAGACATTCCAATGCAATAATCCACTGTGCATGGTGGTCTTGTGGTAATCATGACCAAATGTTGGAAAAATGTATCAACAGGATTTGCAATGATTGAGAAGGAACTGTGAGTTAACTGCTCATAGTACTACAGGAACAAGAATATGCACCCAAACTTATTTTCTAATGGCTCGTTCTGACAAACTCACAGCCTGCTGATATTAATGATGGGCAAACAAAAATGTCAATTTCAAAATGCTATGATTTCAAATCTACTTACATGGTACCCTAGCCCAAATAGGAAGGAGCAGCAACCCAAATACAAACACAAATAATGCACAACTTCACAACTTATGGCTCACCTGAGATGTGACCATGAAAATGAAAATATCATAGTGATCAAGAGCTAGGCCAGCTTGGAATCAACATGGTTCTTGACTACAGGTTCTGAAGCTCCACAACTAATAGCACCTCTGGTAGGACTCAGGTGGAGTTTTGTGAGCAGACACAATGGTGCCCCTCCTGAGTCTGGCACAAGAAAAAGATCATTAGTCCATTGCTGTGGTGCCATGACAAGCATAAGTGTACCATGAACGACTGTGTACTATGAATCATTGAAAAAAATCCATGGTTAGAGTCACAGGCAATGATAAGCTTTGATGATAGATTGGTTTCATTGAAACCTATTGAAATCTATGCTAACATGGCATGGGAAATTGGAGCAATGTGAGTTCACTCACTGATATTTCCAGAGAACACCCCCTGAACAACTAGGATCTGGAAATTTTGCAACAAACCAAAGATGAGTATTGCAAGTGCAAAGCCAAGGGGGCTGAAAGGCTGTTGGTAGCCAGCCTCTCTATGACCTCAGCAAACAAGACAAAAAACACTTTGTTTGCTTGTATGTAAGATGATATGTACTGGAATGAAATATAGTAAACTCACCTTCATTTGCTTGTATGTAAGATGAGCAAACAAAGGTGAAAATAAAATTTTCTTGAGGCTGCACTTACATGAGTATGTTGCAGTGTGCCACTAATGTGAGATTTACATCTCCACATGTTGTAAGTTTGACCAGCAAGCTTACACCCCTCCCCCCTCTGAGAACTTGCTGTCATGACATCAGCTCACTCCATTTCTCCTCTCTCACTTGTCAAGAGCTTCACAGTTCTTCAGTTTGGAGTACAGCAACCATTTGTTGTGGTCTGGTGGGAACCCCATCCATTGCACCAAGTATTGTTGTCCTCATACTCATCTACATTCATTGATTATCTTGTTGATGACATGGTGATCAGTGGTACTATCCTCCATCACAACTGGCTCTGGCCAGGTGTATTCCCTATTGGAAAAGAGGAAGGGATTGTTGGGAATGTGCTGCTTGAGGATATTCACATAAAAACTGGAGGAGGTGCATCTCTTATCATTGGGTAGTCACAAGGTGTATTCAGACTTCTCCAGGAAGGCCACAACTATTTTATATGGTCCATCATGTTGAGGCATGAACTTGGCCACATGTTTGTGGCCCTTCCTCATGTAGTCTCAGTGGTGGTTCCTTGTGGCCAGCATGACAAGGTCTCTAATCTCATAGACCTCTTCATTTGCATGCCCTGTATTCATGTGGTATGCCTGTTGGACCTTGGCAGCAAGGAGATTATCCTGTGCTTCTTTTACATCTGTCTGTAGTTGTTCAATAATACTATGCACCATTCTCTTGTCCTTTGATGCACAGGTCAGTAAGGGTGCAAGAGGAGGGATAATACTTGGCAACTGTCCAGTCTTGAGTTGGAAGGGAGAGAACCCTGTCAATGAGTTGACAGTGTTCATTATGGCAAAACAAACTCTGGGCAAGGTGGCCAGCAACCCCTTCTGGTTGTGATCCACTAAATATTGGATGGCTTGGACAATTGTTTTGTTGGTTTGTTTGCTGCCACTGTCAGTTTCTGGGTGATAGGATGTTGACATCCTTAGCTTCATGCTGGTCAGTTTATGCAGTTCCCTCCAGACTTTGGCAATGAAAAGGTGGTCTTGGTTGGACACAATCTGGGTCATCAATCCATTCCTGCAGTACCACTTGTTGAAAAGCATGAATGCAATTTGTGCTGCAGTGTCCTTGGATTGCATGCCTACTAATTGCACTTCTGCTCCCAAAAGGTCTGTCATCATGATTATTGTGTCCTTGCCATCTTCTTCTGGTAGGGGTCTGACAAAATCAATGCCAACCACTGAGAAACAATTGTCAGGTATGGGTAAAGGGTACAGGGGTCCTACAGGCATGGTGATATGGTCCTTGTTCTGCTGGCAGGGGATGCACAAGAGTATGTATGCACATTCCAGATCATGATGCATGTGCAGCCAATAATAAGAGTTGTGAAGCATGGTGTAGCTCCTTTCAAAACCATGATGTCCTAATGTGTCATGGGCAAGGTTGTACAACAGTTTGCACACACAAGTGCTGCTGGGGATGAGGAGGCAATGCCCAAGGTACAGCAGTCCATTCTCTGATCTGGGCCCCATGATGCTCCCCTTGTTAATCCCTTCCTGGACCTGCTGGGCAAAAGCATCCTCCTTGTAACTGGCCACAATATCCTTCAAGAGGGATTTGTCTGCCTTGATGTGTAGGGCATCTGCAGCAAGGCCTCCATTTCCTGGCAGCCTGCACTCTGGGGCTGCTACAGGCATCTGGGACAGTGAGTTGGCTGCTGAATTGTCCTCACCATGCACATACACAATATCAAAGTCAAAATCAGCCAAGAACATGGCCCATCTGGATTGCTGTTGGGACATCTGTTTATGGGATTGAAAGTACTTGAGTGTTCAATGGTCCATGTACACCTCAAATTCCACTCTTAAAATGCTTGTATACCATTTTTTCAGGGCCTTAACAATTACTAACAACTCCTGCTCATGCATAGGATAGTTGCATTGGGCCATGTTGAGCTGGTAAGAATTATATGCCACTGGTCATGCAGACTCCCAGCTCTCACCAAAACTTAGTATTGCTCTAGTTCTCCTGTCACTAGCATCTGTGGTAACAAATATCTTCTTGGTGGGGTTGTCATAATCAATGACAGTCAGTGTCTTGAGGTCTGTGATGGCATGGCATATGGCATCAAATGCCTTCTGATGGGCTTTTATCCAGGCAGGGAAATTCTTGTCATACTCCTTTGTGTTCAAAGGACTCAGAATGCTCATGTGCTCAACTAATGCTGGGATGAAGGGTGAGAGATATCATGTGAGGCCTAGGAAACCCCTGACCTTGGTGGTGGTGGTGGGAATGGGCCAATTGGCTACCTTGTTGACCTTCCTTGGATCAGGTCAAATGCCTTCTTAGGAGATGATATGTCCTAGAAATTGGAGCTCACTCATGAAGAGTGTTGATTTCTTGAGATTGCAGAACAGGTTGGACCTCTCAAGTGCCTCCATCACCAGACATAAGTGCTCTTCATGTTCTTCAATGGAGTTGGACTAAATGATGATGTCATCTAGGTACACATGACATACCACCCTAATAAGATCTCGCAGAGTGTTGGTCATGCATCATTGGTGAGTGGAAGGTGCATTACAACCTCCCATGGGCATGACAACCCATTTATAGGGTGCCCAGGGTGTTTAAATTGCTGTGAGGTGAATATCATCTGAATGGACACATGTTTGAGAGAACACATTGGTCATGTTGATTTTTCTAAAGATCTTCCCTTGGCCACAGTCTACAAGAATGTCATCCACCTGTGGTAAGGGGAAACTATCATGGATTGTGTTCTGATTTAACAACCTATAGTCATTACTCATTGGGGAGGGACTGTGAAATCCAGTACTCCATCACAGTGCTTGAGAATGCAGAACACTGGCAAAGCAAACTTGGAAGAAGATGGATTTAGCTGTCCCACAGCTAAGTGTTTGTCCAGCAACTTTTTCCACAGCTCATGAAACTTCTTTAGTGCAGAGTATCCCCATGCATTGACAATCTTCAAGGGATTCTTGAGCTGTATCCAGTGGTAAATGTGGTTGGGTATGTCATTGGTCATCCTCAGTAACTCTGCTAGGAAACAGTCCTTGTACTTCTCCTTGGCCTCAGCATCCTTCTTGGATAATACCTCCTCAAGAGAGAGTGACTCTATGCATTTTCAGATCAGCACCATGATCTGACTGGGGGAGGCATAGTCTTCTTGGCATATGGGCTTGACACATGTGCATTTACTTGTACCACTCTTATTAGAGGAGACTGAAGGGATGTTGGAAGTGGGTGGTGGAGGAACACATGGGGGGGCTTGGTAAGGGTGTATGATGTCAAAACCCATCCATTTGTCAATAGCTGTATTTGCCTTAATTGTCAGGTTCTGCTGACCATGGGAGCTCAGCTGCACTGGGCAAATCCTTACTAGGTGGACATGATTCCCTGCACTAGTAACTGGGCACTCAGAGGAGTTCTATATGCAGGGGACTTGCAAGGATGAGCAATGGAAGTGATCTGAGCAAGTCTGGAGTAGTCTAGAGGAATGTAGGACAAGTTGTGGGGAAAAGGACAGGCTTGGCAGAGGGTCAGGTACAAGTCTGTAAGTGAGTATTGTAGGTGCAGAGGAAGCAGAGGTTATGTGAGTGATGGGAGCAGAGCCAGGGTTTGATGGAGTTCAGGGCCAAGCAAGTAGCAAGGTCCAAAGCTGGATTAAAGAATGTTTGGGGTTTGTAATCATAAGCACAGAGTTCATAAAAGTGTTAAGGGTTGAAAAGGACTAGAGCACAATGAAGGAAACAAATCAAATGAGATGAGATGGAGCTGAACAGAGTGAGATGGAGTTGAGACAAGATTGAGACAAGGACAAAAATAGATTCAGGTGGAAATACAAAATGATAACAAGGATGATAATGGAATAGAGACAAGACAAGACTAGGAGACTGAGAGTAAAGGAAATGTAACATGGGACATGGAACATGAGAGAGAAACAATCAGACCATAAGTAACATTAA
The DNA here is from genome assembly GCA_020091625.1 of Termitomyces sp. 'cryptogamus'. Lineage (NCBI taxonomy): Eukaryota > Fungi > Basidiomycota > Agaricomycetes > Agaricales > Lyophyllaceae > Termitomyces > Termitomyces sp. 'cryptogamus'. Next base: position 3,959,321 of record JAGYZC010000005.1, read on the forward strand.
GCAATAGGTAATCTCAAGACTAGAGTACAAGGAGCTACTCTATGACTTATATACTGGCTACTGGAGTGCTCCAGGGGACAGTGGATGTGGTGGCAGGGCTTGGTGAGACTCAGCAGAGTCAATGGGTGTTGGTTGTGATCAGAGGGCAGGCTGCATTGATATCTTGATGGGATCAGTTGGGGATGCAGGCCATTCCAAGGTAGTTGTGATACTCTGGAGTGGGTTGGGGGAACCAGGGTGATGGGCTGGTGATGTATGACAGAGTCAGGAATGGCAGGGGATGGTTCCAGGAGCTCAGGAGAGCCAGGGGAAGCATTGGCAGCTGTAGAGAAGACATCAGAGTTGGCCAGGGGAGCCATTGGGGTTTGCCAGAGAAGTGTCAGAGTTGCCTGGAGTAGGTGCAGAGGGTGTATGATGGTTGGGGGATTGAGGGGGACATTGGGGGGGAGCTCCATGGAAGCAAGCCAGCTGGAAATGGGGTCAGGGATCCAGGGAGCAGGTCATGACATTAATGTTTAGGATAAGATTCTTGGCAGACAGAAATGGAATTCCTAGCAGTAATAGTACAGGGAGTCTGATGTTCACTTTCACCCTGAGAACCTTTGACTTCCAGGCTCTGTTCCCTACTGTTGCCTCCAGTTGTACAAATTCAGTGCATTTTAGGGGTGAGTCAGTCAGAGATGTAAGATTGTCTTCATGGCATGCTAGAGGAAAACAATGCAGTCTGAGCTTTGAAACAAGCTCATTACTAATCACCATAGAGGGGCATCCATTATCCAAAATTGCTCTAATGGATAGAGGAGAAGAAGAAATTGCAGGCCCTGTTACCTCCAACATGGTCATCATGTGGGGCGCTAATAAGGGGGCCTCTGAGTCAGGAGAGGACATGGTTGCATACGTGTATGATTCATCTGTATCTATGTCTCTCATCTCTTTGTCTTCTGTGGGCTCCATGTATGCTAGCCCAGTGATGTTCTTGGGCTTTGCTGCAAGGGCCATGGTCAATGTGAGCATTTTGGTGGTTTTGGGGTCAGGCCAGGTGTTTGTGGTCTTCATGGGACACATGTCTGGGTTCCTGGCATGATTACAATAAAAGGTGCGACACCTAGTGCATCCCTGATGTTCAGACAGTAACTTCTTCTCATCATCTGTGAGCTTCATCAGTTTGAGGTGAGGGGTGTTGGCTCCAGAGGGTGTAGACAAGGCACTCAGGATGCAAGATGGGGGTTCGGAGATCCTTTCAACTCAAGGCTTATGTTGTTTGTTGGTCCTCTCTGCATGACTAGTGTCAATCATAGCTTGTGTCTGTGCCCTGTCCTCTGCTAACTCTTCATCCAACTCTGTATCCTTGGCAATCCAGTCAGCGAGTTCTGGAAGGTTGAGTCTCTTCCTGTCCACTTTCCTGTGCAGGTCTGGGTGTATGTGTGACTCAAAGTGTGCCTTGAGGGCTGAGTCTGTCAGAGCATGTTCAGAGTTCGTGTTTCTGAGGTGCGCATTCAGATTTTGTACCACTATGACCCAGTCTGTGAACGAGGTGCCCTCCTGGTATGAGCTGAGGATAGTGTCCCTGACCTTGGTTTACCAGTTGCATGGCAGGGCAAATTTTTGGAACTCTTCAAGGTACTCGTCAAGTGTCATAGCATCAATTCTTGACTGATTAGTGTGGTACCATGCAACAAAACGAGGGTCCAGCATTCCGTCTGCGACGTAAGCTACTATCTCCGCTGGTTTCTTCCCAGAGTGCTTTTGGTACCGATGGCACGCGATAGACCATTGTTGGAACAGGTAGTCATCCATGCGGCCTTCGGTAAGCATGGGGCACTCTTTTAACTTGGTGATCCTCACTTCTGCCAAGGGGCGCTTGTCTTCCGCTTCCGGGTTGAATGCGAGAGTAGCAGACATGCTCTTTTGATTGGCGGAGACTGTCGATTTGTGATAGGCGCCGAGTGATCGTTTTTCAGGGTTAATTTGATGGGAGATAACGAGTTCGTCCTCGGACGACGATGACTCTGGGTTATTTGACGACTCAGACGAGCAGGACGGCGACGACGGAATAAGTGCGACGGATGTCTCGGCTTCACTGGTCGTGGGGGACTGCTCCTCTCTAGGCGTCCTGAAGTCGTTCCAGGGAGAGCTGATAGGCGGAGGGGTAGTCGGGAGAGCACCTGGTAAGGGTACTGTGGCTCTTCGTTGGCGCGCCGCTTGTCTAGTGACTGGAGTGGTGGGAGTCGACGGTCTGCGGCGGTTCGAAGACAGGTTGAAGAAATTTTGGCCGGTGTCAAGAAAAAAGTGAAAGGCTGTCGGTAGCCAGCCTCACTATGACCTCAGCAGACAAGACAAAAAATACTTCGTTTGCTTGTATGTAAGATGATATGTACTGGAATGAAATATAGTAAACTCACCTTCGTTTGCTTGTATGTAAGATGAGCAAACGAAGGTGAAAATAAAATTTTCTTGAGGCTGCGCTCACGTGAGTGTGTCGCAGTGCGCCGCTAATGTGACGTGAATGTGAGATTTACGTCTCCACACGTCGTAAGTTTGACCAGCAAGCTTACAGGGGCCAACGGAAAAATAGGTCGCATCCCGATAGTAATTCGACGAAAATTCCCAACTGATATACACACTCAAGCGCCCTGACTCCTAGATCTTCCAATACCAGTCAAGCGCCCTGACTCCTAGATCATCCAATACCAGTCGAGGATTTCGCTGCTTTAGGATGCAGACAAGAATGTAGAATGATACCAGCACGATACACAGTCTTGGTCTCGTCTCCATGAGTTATACCAGTCTCGGGCAAATAAAAGGGTAGATAACAGCGTTCTATACGGGTTCCGTTGTGTATGAGCTCCATATGGTCGATAGCTGGGCCAGTGATGGCCTGGAAAATGAGATGAATATTAGAAATACCATGTTCTGCATCCATGTGAGCTGGTGGAAACGAAGGAAAGTTGGGGAAGTAGTAACAACCAACCCAGTGGAAAATATCAGTGACGAAGCAGGTACTAAGAGGTCGAGCAAATCTTTTGCTTTATCATACGAGGTCAAAGGACACGTTGTGCGTCATTGCGGCGATCAGGAAATAATTTGGTTTTTATCCTGATATGCATTCTCCCCTAGTTAGAACTACCATATTTGCCAAAAGCCAGAGAATATAGTCTGGACGAAAGTTGCCCCAATTGAAGAATAAGCGCAGACCTCCTGAGGCTATCATCAAATCTTGACGACTGGCGTTCATCTGTTCCCAATATAAATGATCTCGAAGCAGAGTTAATCGGAATATTGCTAAGATCATGAAGCTGAAGTTACGATACAATGTATGATACCTTTAAAAAGAGAAAGCAAAGCCAATGCAAGGCTTAGTTCTTTTTGAGTTGCCCCTGGAGAGCCGGAGGCAGCAATAGTGACGTCAACAAACCAGATAGAACAATCCCAATTATCACAGCATATACCAGGTATCCTCCAAGTAGCTGCATCTCTTGCGAGACAGAGAACAGGGATGAGGCTATTGTCGGAGCGAGCGTACGGACGACGGAGCTCATCATCTGCGAAAGACCGTTCACAGCTCCAAGTGCCGAGTTGCCAGGAGCGGCATCCAAGATGAATAGTTGTGCACACGCTGATGACAAAGTCAGATGCGTTCCGATGCGCGAAGAATACAAAGGTACGCACGATATGACATACACGCGAAGCAGTGAAGGGTAAGCTGAGTCGTGAGAATGAACCATACATGTACGTCAACATGACCTGAACTTCTCGCCAGAACACTCATCAGAGGATACGCGCCAAATGAAGTGATGAAGAACATAAAACTGCATCGATAGACTGTTCGTGGACCGAGCCATCTGATGAGCCGATTAAAAGCTACGAGCTGGAAGATCGCATTGGAAATGCCCCAAATTCCCATGATTATACCGATGGTAAAAGAGTCAAAGCCCAAACCTCCATGTTGGATAGAAGTGGAGAGCATTAGAGGAAGAAGAACGGTATGACTCTGATCGAGGAAGCAATAGAAGCCATGGTTGACGAGACCAATTATGAGATCTCGAGAAAGAAGTGATAGCAATGGTGGAGGAGCATCAAATGTTTGTGAACTGATCGTAGTGTCGCTATACCCTGTAGCAACCTCTGGCCGTGTCCCATACTCGGTGACGGACTGTTGAGGATCGAGAAGAGGAGCATCTGGCTGATTCTGCGCCAGGCGATGTTGTACTTTTCCCGCCTCGGCCCGCTCTTTTCGACGCTGAATCGCCGAGGGTAGACTCTATTGAGCCAGATGGTCAGTCTCAGGGGTAGACTAGATCGAGAATGGTAGTTCACCTCGTCCAAAAAGTGATAGGCATATAAGAAAGAGATGAAGGCGATTCCTCCTGCGGTGACGCAAGGTAGGAAGTAGGGATAATCACGGAAAAACTGTATGTGTCCTAGAGTGTCGGGCCACCGAACACCTGGTTGTGCCATAGTACCTCCGATGAAAGGTCTGTATGCCGTATTTGTACGTCAGTTGCCGTCAGATAATGAGATTCGTCAGATTACATACCCCAAAGTGATGCCAGTACTCCACATGGCCGGAAGCCAGCCAAATGCTAAAGGAACATCCGCAGGATCGGTGATCTGAGTAATTTGTTATACGTGGGGTCAATCTAGGCTCTCTGTTGGCTTACTTCGACCATCATACTCTTCGCAACTCCTATAAATTGAAAAACTCAGTCATCATTGGCTCCCTTATAAGGAAAGTTAAAATGAGCCTCACCAACATTGCCATTGAAAATTCCTTGAGCGCATCTTGACATGACTAGCATCCAGAACTTCTTGGATAGACCGAAAGAGGTCATTGCCAACGTCAGACCAAACGGACCAAGGAGAAGCACCGGCCGTCGGCCAATTCGATCTGACAGTCGTCCCCAATGAAAGACACTCATACACTCCGCAAAGAAGAAGATTGACTCCTGTACAGAAGTAAGCCATTGCAACAAAGAGAAACAAGACGCGACTTGCAATGATGCCAGCGTAATAACCAGTGGCTGACTCGTCTCCGCGCGTAACTCCAGTGTCGCGAACCTGCTGGTTGACAAAAGGGTAGATGACGGTAGAGTTTATGGGTTCAGTGAGCTTGAGAAGAAACAGAATTGCAAGCTGGAAGGCGGGAAAAGGCTTTTTCGCCTTGATAGCTTTTGACCTGTCTGGAGGCTCAGCAGAGACACTCTCGACGTCATTTTGGTGGGCATCCATTGATGAGAAGGGAATGAAACCGAGCCACAATTGTAAGGGATATGCGTCGATTTATATGAAGCTCGACTTTAGATGTTGCGTCTTAGTTGCGTCGACTAGAAACTTCTCGGCGAAAGCTAAAGCGCAAGTTGACGTTGACGGAATGCCGCTGGTTGTTATCCTCCGAGGAACCGGTATGCTAAATATATAGCTCCATCGCGGGAGAGTGCCAATAAGAAATGCTAAATACTTCTGACAAACTTCGAGGAGGATGACAAGTCGCACCAAAGCGAATAGAGCAGGAAGTCGGTTATGTAAGTTGGTTTCACTTTTAAGCTCTGAACTCTGCGAGGAAAGTTTCAATACCCAACACTACAGTACATGATCACCCAAATGATAGCATTCACATTACATTACCGGCGTAGAGTCACGACCATTTTTTTACCAGCATTTGTGGCTTGCCGGCGGTATAAATAGATTCACCTCATTCATTCATTTTAGGCTCAGAAAATAAATAAATCAAGGGGGCCGCGGTCACGTGCTTGTATATGTTCACCAAATTGAATTCTCTGCCAACTTTATCGTGTAATGCTGGCTTCTTTTGGTCTAACTGACGTTTGATTCGCACGTCGTCTTTGTCGTGTATGTGTGTATGTTACATGTTGAATGTTGAGTGGTGTGTATAGATTTTATCCTCTCTAGTCCCTCAGAATAAGAAGTTCCGGCTCCAGATCATGCCACAAGAGACTGAACCCGAAATCATCGACTTGACGTGTTTGTCGGAGTCAGAGTCCGAGGAGGAAGACGAGGAAGATCTCGATTCTGAGCAGGCGTCTGACGAAAGCAGTTTGGATGACGACATCGCAGAGGTTCCGCTCAATGCGACCTCTCGTAAACGGTTGCGAGACGCGATCGGTGAGCTGGGTGAGGATCGGCTGAGGCGGATCTTGAGTGATCTTGTCGATACGATTCCAGAAGTGGAGGAGACATTAACCAGCCAACTCTTGACTCTCAAACGAAAAACTCGAGATGTTATCTACCGGTGGGAGACCTGTACCAACTGCGATGAAGAGTTTGACACGGCGAGTCGAAGAGAAGAAGAAGAATGTTCCTTCCATCCTGGTATGTCAGCTTCGGCCAGTCTAATTGCCATGTTTGTTCAACCCATATTCGTGTAGGAGAACTTGAGATAGATGAGGGGGAGTTTGTGGATTGGGAATCCTGCCACGGTCCGAAGGATTCATCTCGAAACCCAAAGGATTATCCAGAAAATTTCAAATGGACATGCTGTGAGGGGGATGGGAGAGCAGAAGGTTGTGTACGCGGTATTCATCGGCCAATGTTAAAGAAGAGACGAATGTGAGATGTGAGGTTCACTCAAAGTTCTTTGTTACTTTGTCACCATAAACTGACGTTCATCTGAGATCAAACTCACGAATTCCGGCCGTTTCAAGGCAATAACTTTTATGCCATTATTGTTCTTCGAGACCCTTACCGGTTGTGACCGGGCCTTTATCCCGCCCTGAGGTACCTTTTGAATATTATTGTCTTATTCTTCAAAGACCAAGACCCATCAAAAAACTTGTTGTCTCAGCCGGTCCAGTTGTGGTTTGGACTGTATCGCCTCGCTAACAGATAGTCCTAGATCAGCCTAGATCGTAGGCTGATGGGACTATGTAGTTAGTGCCCTCAACTCTGACGGTTAACTTCTCCTACCTAGTGTCATGGAGAATTGTCGTATTCACAGTTACTCGAGCTCTTCCACTATGCAACAGCAGCACCGAAAACACAAACCATACCGTGCTCATAGACCAAACCAAGATTGTACATCTTTCCAAAACACCGATGAAGATATAGACGATATGCCCACGCTTTCAACGTACTTCAGCTCTTTTCGTCTCCCAGCTTTAATTACAAGTGCGCCAGCAGACAAGCTCCCGGAAAATCTGAACCGTCTCGTCGACCGTAATCCAGGCTTCCAGCTTGCAATAGCCCAGGGGCTTCTTTCCACTCCGTTTGCCACGCCGGAAGCGCCGCCGGTCTGTAAGGCGTGATATTCGGCCCAAAGAATCTTCCTGTGCGAAATGCGCGAAGGATATTTGTGATGGTATTAGTCTTTCATAACGTTGCGCTTCTCGTTTGCTTTCTTTTTTGTCTTTAATGTGTGCTTACATGTACATGCGTTTCTGGGAATATAGTTGTCAAGTATTCACAACTCACTCTTGATTCGATCTCTCGTTGTTCTATGCATCCCATTTTTGCCAGTGACTCACGACGTTCCAAGTTCGATCATTTATTTATTTGTTGCCCTTTCTGATACCTGGAACACCTGTTCGCATGCGCCCCGCAATACAAAATACACGAATTCCTTCTCGTACGCCACATTATAGACACTCCTTCGAAGTGACGCGCAAGATACTAATCTGGAGCTGTTACGATGAAGGTGTTGATTCTGTCTCTTCTTACTCATTTTGCGGTTTCGTCTTATTTCATATTTTATAGACAATTCGTAGTTATAAAATTCGAGATTGATTGTATTAGGCGTAACGTCGATATAGTGTTTTCCGTACATCTTTCAACCTCTAAGTTTCCTCAGCTTTCTAATCACTCTCATAACTTTTATCGTTGATCCAATTATTGATTTGATCTCTACGCTCTAATACGGGAGACAGGAGACAGGGCTAGGCCTATATAAAATGTTCATTTTCTTGTAGCCGTTGTGAACACAGCATAACCGACATCTACAAGTAGGAATCCAGCCAGGTAAAATGTTTATCTTCTCGTGTAGCTACGATTATCCACGCCCCGGCAAGTGCAACAATCAAAACAATCAACTAAAAAAGGGCAACTCAAAGGTGTCTGACATTACGAAAGATACTGTAAGATTTTACCGTTCCTGCGCTCCATCTTACCTCGTAGCCGCGTGTATAGCTGTGCCTTGCTAGCATCCTCCAATCTCATGTGCAACGTGATTCGTTCTGTCTGAGTCCCTGTGAATAAAGCTGTCGCGGCATTGTCATCAAGTCTCTGTATTTTTTAAAGTTATTATTGTAAGAGGGTCCTCAAGTCTTACTTCACTGAGCATGTGAGAGAGAATGAAAGAACGTATGCAATCGCGGAAAGAAACCGAATGACCCGAAACGGGACAGCTCTGATGATGAATCGAAATCGATGAGGGCTTGATCGGAGCCTTCAATGATTTCGCGCCTCGCATCGCCTCTCGTGTCGTGTTGCGTCCTCTATCGTCTCCGTCTCATATCATGTCGTTATCGCGTCATGTCGTCTCGTATGGGTAAGCAGTATGCTTACATTCACCATTCCTCCGGCAAGTTCACTCTCTTCCTTCTCACGTCTCCCAATGTCGTCTCGTATGGTAAGCAGTATGCTTACGATTACACCTTTCGTCCATTTTCTGTTCGATATGGGATGTGACCCACTCCCATGTCAAGTCACAGTAACTAGCGACACCCGCACTGCCAACTTCTGAAGATACTTGTCGAATTAGTCATCATTCTCGGACTCTTACAATTCATGGCCACTTTATGGTCAGGGTAGGTCGTGTCCATGATCCCATGCATCGGACATGGGATTATTTGTGCAATGTAATCGATAATCACAAGCTAATATAAAGTAAAAATGGCAAAAAAAATGGATTATCTTGCACTGTCAATCATGTCACGACATCTCAATTCATTGGTAATTCCATGTCAGCTTTCTTTCGTATGGAACATTGGCATGACATGCAAGTTGTGTCAACAAATCTGACGCGACGCGCTCTTGAATTGTGGCGTGACAAGTACATGACCTGTCCTTCTGCTGGCAATGTAGCACATTTCACTCACGTACTGTGGCGGGCATCTTTGCTTCCATCCGCTTGTCAGCCAATCGTAGCCTGCTTGGCTTTGGCTTGGGCCGTGGCTTTAGGTATGAATCTCATTAAGACGTTTCCTGTCAAGATTCAGCACTTGCAATTATATTGAATGTAAAATATATTCATTGTATCTGAATTTCAAAGTTCTATATTGTAACGGAGCGTCCTCCGGACCTCCATAATATATTACTTGGACTTAGTAACTTATTACTATATTTACATCTGCTTGGCAGCGCCAATAATGCAAGGCATTGCCTCATAACCAGCTTTGACCTATGAGCTGTCCAATGTAAGCTGCAAGGAACCATAACAGAAACATTACATTTTCTCAAATCAAACTAGTGTTGACTTGCACTTACAAAAGCATACTGAACTTCTTTTCAGAAGTTCACTGCCGTGAGATATGATCAGAACATTAGAATTCTAATGTTCACCCTAATGGTCACAATGGTGCCCATTGAGGACTAGGCATTTGCACCAGATGCTGTACTGTTGTTGGATGGAGCAATGCTTGTTGCTCCATATGAGACAACAGAACCTGCCATACATGGCATGGGTAGGGAGAGCATAGTGATGCCAGGAGGGCTCCCAGCAATTACTCTAGTAGGCTAGCTGCAGCCAGTCTCAGTGGTGTTGCGATTGCAGGAACAAGAGTGTCCTCTGACAGACTGTATCCAAAAATAGGACCTGCAGTGCAGTTGACACTTGCAAACAAAGGGAAAAACCCTTTGTATGCACCCATGCCAGTGCAGGTGGAAGGACTCAGATCCTTCCCAAGTGAGCATGGAAGACCCCAGACCCCAAGGATCTCCTGCTATGACTATTCCATTGCAGGGTAGTATTGGAGAATAGCCAAGAACAAATTTGCAAGCATGATTTGGACCTGCCCCAAGTTGGAACAGCATCCATTGCAAGGCCAGATTGAGGCCTCAAGACCTCAACATGAGCTTGTTTAGATGCAGGAGTAACTAAGCATATAGCTGTTCAATATTCATTGGGTGAGGGAATTGTCCATACCAATCCTATAAAGTTTATAGAACTTTACATGGTCTTTTGGGCTCAGGAGGTAGTTTATCTCCAGAGGATGAAAATGTGAGAATCTCAAGTGTTCTCTGCATTACCATCACATTTGTAAGGACAGCCTAGTTGCCTCCACTCCCTCCAGTCAACAAAGCATTGACATTGCTGCAGGCACTGCAGCAGCCTAGAGAGACACCTTGGAATTATGCAACATCTCAGGCTGTATACCATCAACAAAGGGCTACACTAGTAGCAAACAACCTAGCATCAATGATGCTGGGTCAGTCATTACCATGGAGCACATGGAGTGGCACAGGAGACATTCTTGGTGAGTTTATCAGTGCACATGTTGGGTCTGAGTCAGCATGTCCTAGTGACCAGTGGACCTGCAGGTCAAATACACCTTGGGTTTGATCAGACTACCTTCTGCCTGTGCAAAGCATGGTGTGTCCCTCAAATATATGGAATTGTAAATTTAGCTTGCAGTGTAAGTTCTTGACTGCAGTATGGACATGGTCCAGTAAGTAGTGTGCTGGGTGCAATTGCTGGTTTGAAAGGGCCTTGATGGCTGCTTAACAAGTCACTGCAAACCATCATAGGGCCTCCAATGTGATGAAGGATTGACATGAGAAGTTGGAGACCTAGGGTGAAGCCAATGACCTCTCCTTTGTAGACTTTGTGCTCCAACACTGAGGTGGTATGTCAGGACACCTTGCATCCATTGAGGTAGAGGACTGCTGCTGCTCCTATTCCCCCTTCAAAGCCAAATCCATTGCAGTAGACTGAGACCCTGATACTGAGGTGAGCTTCATCCTTTGATGCCAGTGCCAGTCCCCTGCTATTCTCAATGTGGGCCATAAGTGAAGGGCTGTAGTTGGGCCAATGCTGGATTAGGTCCACCATGTTGATTGCAACTGGATTGATACCTTCAAAAGCAAACAAGTTTTCTCAATCTGATACAAGTGACTGTATTAGACTATACCTAGACAGATCAATATAAGTAAGACATCTATGGCATAGTCAGTAAGTATGTAAGGTAAAGTAAGTATAAGTTACTCACCCTCAGTCTGATTGAGGGTGCTGTCTATGGGAGTCCAAATATATATAAAAGATATGAACAATGGGCCATTGTTCATAGTGTGGAGAGACATTTCATGGTCCTGCATGGCCCAGCACAATGAGTGTGTGTGGTGGCACCAGTGAAGCCCAACACTTCTCCTCACATGGGGTTGTGGCATAGCTACCAAATCCCAAGGCAGGGACAAAGGTACTGAAAAGCAGGGACCAGAAAGGCTGTAAGGAGACTGGTCCTCAGACTGTCCCACCCTTGCCTAGCTTAGTCTGTAGGGATTGGCACCTCTATCTAGCCAACCTCTGGCCTGCCTGGCCCCTTTTTACTCCCTCACTGTCTTAGCTCCCAGGCCTAATGGGTATATTGTACCTGGCACATGGTATATTATTGTTGTTCATTGATCCTTCTACTACCACTAATTAGTCAATAGTTTGTAGTAGCCTCTTCTTTGTCATTAGGTTGTAGTCAGCAGCCTCCAACTTAGTCATAGATACTTAGTCATCTAGTAGCCTTAGTATATAGGCAGACCTGAAGATAGGATCCCTAGTCCAGACAATAGCATTGCTTCCAGGTTTCTTCACTAGCATACCTGTAAGCTGCATGGACCCTCACCTTACCTTGCCCTCTGCCTTTGCCCCTTATTGGTCACCTGCCACTTGCCCACCATGCCTCTGGCCAGCTTGCTCACTGATTGCCTCTTGACACAATGGATAGCTACATTCCAATGAGGTATAGCATATGAGTTGGGGTACTGATTGAGTTGTTGGATGCCAAATGCAATATCAGGGTGTGTCAATATAGCCAAGTATACAAGGCATCCAACCAGCTGGCAATACAGTCTTTGTTCAAAAGCATGTTGTTCCTCTGGGCATAATGTGCTGTGGTTAATTTGACAGAACTTGTAGCTGGGGTCCATGGGCAGAGAGAGTGGTGTTGCATCTTTCTGGCCAAACTGATTGATGATTGTGTCAATAAGCGCAGTCTGCAAGAGCTCCACAACATGATTTGGGTAGTCCCCATTCTACTGCAATGCCAACAACAAAACATGGAAGACCAAGGTTGTAAATGGTCCAGAGTTGCCTCATTTGATTTTTCAAAGGCTCATTTGCTTCCTTGCTCCTTGCAATCAATATAAAATCATTTACATGCAAAGCTGCAATGGTAGTACCCTGATCAATTGTTTAGTGGTAAATGCAAGACTTTCATGCCAATTGTCTGAACCCCCACAACATCATGTTCTTGTTCACTATCCCATTCATATCTATTATGCTTGCTTCATCCCATACAGCCCCTGCACAAACAACATACCCAGTCCTCCTTTCCTTTCTCTTCAAATCCTTCTGGTTGCTTCATATACTGTGTTTCCTCTTCTAGGAGAATTCCATAGAGAAAAGCTGTTTTACTATTGATCTGGGTTGCATCATAGCCCTTTGCAGCTGCAAAGTGAAGGAGAATATTTCATGATTCTATGTGCACTGTAGGTGAGGTCATTTTTGTATGATCTCATTCATAATGTCTGAAGAGGGCTCAGGCTTTTTGCCTCATCCTTTCCCTTCTACCTGGAAGTAAAGTACTGCTCTATGGCCCTATCTTGGTTTGCTGATGACCAAGAGGGTCAAGAGAATTCACTCTCCTTGTTGGCTTGAAAGGCAAAAAATCAGTTGCCTTCCCTTTCTCTTTGCTTGTGGAAGGGGTATTAGTAGAACAGTTGAACCAGGTGGATTCATCTTCCATGAGAGTGAAAGCAATTTCTTCATCAATGAATCATTGTTCATGTCCATTGCCTATGGTGAGGACAGAGCAGGGAATAGAATTTATCTTCCTTTGCAGTGTCACTGTCACACCTTAGTGTCCTTCTACTGTTCACTGAGGTGTAAGTACTATTTACTATTCATAATGTTCACTCATTTAAATTTGGTAGTATACCTCATTTATTGCAGGTAGATACATGCAATATAAAGTGTCTTTCTACTGTTCAGTGAGGTCATACCTCATCTATTGCAGCTTCTTAGCTCTTTTGCAACCCAGTCCTGCCACAACAGGTGATTGGCCCCAAAGATACCTATGACATCTTGTCAACTTTGTTGACAATTCTGAGGTTCCAATTTGCCTGCTTACTAGAAACACATTATTAATGCCATAATGTTGAAAAAGCTTTGTTGTCATATTACAGGTACTGCATATAAACTAGCTGACCTCATCAAACCAGATGGATTCTTCTATGAGAACAACAATGCATTGCTTCCACTGTCTGATATGCAGATTGAGGAACATGAAGAGTTGCTTGAAGAATGGTTGCAAAAAGAAGCACAAATCCATGAAATAATTTATGGTACAATTGATCGAACTACATTTTGCCAAATCAAAGGAGAGTCTACCACTGCCACTGTTTGGAAACTCATATTGATTCATGGCAAAGGTGCCATATATGAAACCAATCTTCTTACTTGATTGCAAAATGCTTGGTTTGTTGAAAATAGTGAAATCAACATGCACAACCCATCTTGCCAATATGGTTACTATCATCCCATTTGCATTCACCAAACATTCTGCTTTTGCCAACTTTCTAACTCTATTTGCTATGATATTGACACTTTTTAGCAGACCACCTATTGCTAGTGCCAACACTGCCCACCAACCATTTGCTATTGCTAACCTTGAGCAACATTTTTGGACTTGTATCAAACTAAGTCCACCACCTTTTCATTAGCTTTCCTATGAGTAATTGGGACCTTGTACAATCCAAAGCCCTCAGAACTAGTCTATTCTTTCTACCTGTTCTGCAGGTAGAGGTGGAAAACGATGGCGAGAATGAGGAAAGTAGTCGGTGATCCGATTACCTTATTTGAAAGATTAGTCAGCAGGTAGGTCGAGCCAAGATGCCCTGTTTTTAAAAAAAAAATTCGACCCGTTATGTCTTATTTTAATTTCATTCCCCCCTTGAAAGCATGACTACATTTATACCAAAAGGAAAAACATGGACAACTTCCTTCCTCCTTGCCTTTGACTGCCCCACTGCGAGCCATACCAACTGCGGCTGCCAACATCAATTGCAGCTGCCTCAGCACTGATTGCTTTGTCCTGCTTTCCATGTGACGAACCAAGTTTTGGTTTGTGGTGCCTTGCGAATATGCTCCATCAGGCATGGAATATGACAGAATATGGCCCATATTTCCCATCTACTTTGGTTACATATCGTCAAAAATAGATGGTACATCACGTCCCTGCTTTTATTCGCCTCGAGAATATCACCAGATAATCTTTTCTTCGGGAGCCATTCAAACTCTGCCCTTCAGGCTTACGAATAAGGCCGAGGCTCAACTAGACTGAAGACACATGCGATGACGACTCGATGGAGAAATCAAATGTGTTTACATTGTGAAGCAAAAATAGTGCGCTTCTCGATTGTCGAACCATAATTCACGCACTATCTGCAGTCTGCCATCAGTCGTATCTCGTTAGGCCGGTTCTCACCTGGTTCTAGCCCCTAACTGCATATAAGTATTTCTCTAAGGGTGAGCCAGTGTTATGGAGCACGTCATGTGTCCATAGTATAATGCAAGTTCATAAATTCCTAGCCTCTCAGTGTTGATCCCATGTCTCCCATGTCTGTGTCGACCCAAGAGTTGGAGAACCCTCTTCAAAACTCCACTTCGAAGATTTCCTCTTCCACGGACTATGGCAGCATCTCCGAACGTCTTCAGCCAAAGCGGCGATCTAGTGCTTCACCTCTAAATTCTAGAGACACGATTCAGGTCCACGAGGAAACGTCTCTCCTGTATGGTTCGAGAAAGCAAACAATGACACCTCTACCTTGGGGTCAGGTGTTGATTGTCCTTCTTTTGCAAGTCTGCGAACCTTTGACGAGTATGTCCATATCTCCATACGTGAATCAGGTGTGTCCCATCTAGTTCGAAATTATGCGTTGTTAATGATTCTAAGCTCGTCGGAGGACTAGATATCATCGATTCTGGATATGCCAACGACCACCAAGTAGGATACTACGCTGGGCTGATTGTACGATGTTTCTACTCCTATCGACCGTCTCATTGATCGCGCTTTTCCTAGATGTCTTCGTTTTTCGTTTTCGAAGCCCTGACCGTTCTGCATTGGAGCAGGCTCTCAGATCATGTTGGTCGAAAGCCAATACTCCTCCTCGGTCTCTTCGGGACCACTCTGTCGATGATATGCTTTGGTCTCTCTCGCACATTCTGGGCCTTGGTTATAAGGTACATTTTCTCAGGAACGGGACCTCACTCGCTTTAACTCGGATGCCCCCAGCCGATGTCTTTGTGGCCTGTTGAACGGAAATGTGGGTACGTAAGTAGTATCTATCAATATCTCATTTGTCACTGAGGACCCTTGGTGGCTCGTCTAGGTGTGGCGAAAAGTGTGATGGGCGAATTGACCGACGCGTCAAACCGCGCAAAAGGTTTCCCCATGATGACAATGGTATGGGCAACCGGTACAACATTAGGGTATTAGATTCCATCATCCTCGTAATTACCCTTTTATGCCCCCGTTCTGATATGCTTCTAGACCTCTGATTGGAGGGACGCTTGCACGGCCCGCAGAGCGCTTCCCCAACGCCTTCAAGGGTACATTCTGGAAGGAGTACCCCTATTTTCTCCCTTGCTTTGTTACCGCCGTCTTCGTCTTTATCATATTTGGTATAACCCTAATCTTTCTCAAAGAGGTACGACTCGATCTCTTCATCCTCACTTGACGGCCCCCAATCATCATGCAGACCGTCCCAAAATCGCTTGGTTCATCCGCTAGTCTGAAAGACCAAACCAAGGATCAACCTGTCGCATTCCGTCAGCTTCTCATCTACCCTGTCATTCTCTCGATCACAAACTACACGAGTGTCGCGCTCTTGAACATCGCACTCGATGCCTTGCTTCCCCTGTTTCTCGCGATGCCCCTCAGCGCCGGCGGCCTCGGATTCGCTCCTCATACCATCGGGTATATCATAGGATCATACGGAGCTTTTAGTGGAATATTACAAGCCCTCTTATTTCCAACTTTCGTTCGTATTGCCGGTGTTCGAAGGGTATTTATCACAGGCGTCACCGTATTCCTCCCTATCTTTGCTCTTTTCCCCATCATGAGTCTCAATGCCCGAGAGTTTGGCGTGAACGCCTTTACTTGGGTGTGCATCAGTAGCATTATTGGATTGATGACACTTATGGATATGTCGTATGGCAAGTTCATTCTTGATCTTGCACATTACGACACTCCTCTGACCGTTGGCTGTTTGATCAAGGTTGTATATTCATGTACATCACATCTTCAACACCGAACAAACGTTCTCTCGGCGCGACCAATGGGCTTTCGCAGACCACTGTATCAATAGGGCGAGCCATCGGGCCAAGCATGGCAACTTCTCTGTTTGCCTTATCGGTGGAGCACAGAATTCTTGGGGGATATGGAGTGTACGCCATTCTATTGGTTCTTTCCTGTTGTGCTGTCTACCTTGGCCTCTGTCTGCCTCACGAGGTCTGGAAGGAAGCCGAAGAAAATGATGACTAACTTAAACCTATATCTATCTGACACCTGTGTCGATCTATCTGGGCACCTGTGTCAACACGCAGGATGGTTTAGAATTGTATTTTTGGAACTTACCTATATAGATAGTGTGTACCTATTTTACTGATGTATAGTTTTTGGATTAACTTATTCTCATAATTTCTATTCCTCTCACATTCGTTTGAGCTGGAGAAATACAAAAGCCTTCTCGCGAATTCGACTTGAAGCAGGGCATCTTGCAAAGTGAGATTTAAATAGCTGGCAGTCTAACCCAAAAAGTATAAGTATATACTATCGAGCGAAAATCTGTCTGCCTCTGGTTAAATTTGCGCATGGCCATGGCTTTGCATTTAGGCTCCGGGAACTCCCGAGAAACCTTCTCCAGGTGGGCCTTCAAATCTGCAAATAAAGGATAACATATGCAAAACATATGTCCCAAAAAGTTAATTCCTCTTTTCTCTTGTGATTTTTTCAGTGCATGCATGTATTAGTGTGTTACAGCACCTTCTACATAAGCTGAAACATAGTTAACCACATCCCTATTCAGATACCCTAACAATGCCAAAGCTTTTGCCCGGCTGGGCCTCAAATCCACAATGGCAAAGGGTTGGGACTCAAATTTGGCCAAAAATCCCTCCTCAAATCCGCTATCCTGTGACCTATCCATTTCCCGTAAAATACCATGCCCCGTGACCGTATCCGCGCCATGGTCAGGCTGCTATGAATGAGCCCCAGCCGCCGTGTAGGAATGAATGCTGACTCGAGATCAAGAATAACCGGATAATTTCGGAGCACTGTTCGGTACTTAATTGCACCACAACATACTCCTTCCGGCAGACTCCGAATCTCCTTTCCGGCTGCTCAGGATACTTTTTTCCGTTCTTAATCTGAACACAAAAGATCTGAACATTCCATAGTTATGGCCCGACTCGGACCCGGATTCGCCTACATTCGGTTGTGAAAAACCAGATAAATGCGGTAGTACAATGTACATGGTGTACAGTACATGCATACTTACCCCGCCCCACATACACAAACCCCATCCGGACTCTACCGACTCCACCTATGATATCAGCTGACGTCTCCCGACCCGACTGACCCTCTGTTCCCTTGTGGATTTGTGCAAGCACTGGTCTAGGGAGATGATAGATGAAAGATGGTAGATCTTGCCGAACAGAAAAACTTCCAAGTGATCTGTCTTCTGCCTTACCCTTTGCTTCTCTTCTTTTGTGATACGACCTTGATCTAACTCTAGACCATGTCCCGAGCTCCATCAACCACAATGTGTTCTCTTCGCTTTTCTGGCTTTTCGAGGGCTTTTCGAGGATTTATACAAACATCGTCGAACGTTCGACGTTGTCGCGGCTCGTGATCTTGCCGACTTCCCACGGCCTACAGATCCAACCAGTCTTCCCACCTTCTCCTCTCCTCTCTTCCCTTCTCTTCACTCAATATACGCGTGATACGACCTTGACCAAACTCTAAACTCACCAAGTACTTGGAACCGTCCAAACCGACGTGTCCCGAGCCCTACCAACACAATGTCTTGTTTTTTCTTCTATGTATATCGTCTCTCGGCTCATCGAGGATTTCTCCAAATGGGTGATCTTGTTCCAAAAAAACTTCCAAGTGATCTGTCTTCTGCCTTGCCTTCTCTTCTCTTCTTTTGTGATACGACCTTGAGCAAACTATAAACTTACTAAGCACTTGATACCGTCCACGTGTCCCGAGCCCTATCAACACAATGTGTTCTCTTCTCTTTTCTAGCGATCTCTGTATGTCATCTCTCGGCTCATCGAGGATTTCTCCAAATGGGTGATCTTGTTCCAAAAAAACTTCCAAGTGATCTGTCTTCTGCCTTGCCTTCTCTTCTCTTCTTTTGTGATACGACCTTGAGCAAACTCTAAACTTACTAAGCACTTGATACCGTCCACGTGTCCCGAGCCCTATCAACACAATGTGTTCTCTTCTCTTTTCTAGCGATCTCTGTATGTCATCTCTCGGCTCATCGAGGATTTCTCCAAATGGGTGATCTTGTTCCAAAAAACTTCCAAGTGATCATCTGTCTTCTGCCTTGCCCTTCTCTTCTCTTCTTTTGTGATACGACCTTGACCAAACTATAAACTTACTAAGCACTTGATACCGTCCACGTGTCCCGAGCCCTACCAACACAATGTGTTCTCTTCTCTTTTCTGGCTTTTTGAGGATTTATACAAATACAAACGAGACATCCGTATACTGAATCATCGTCGAACGTTCGACGTTATCGCGGCTCGCGATCTTGCCGACTTCCCACGGCCTACAGGAAAACTTCCAACTGATCTATCTGTCTTCCTACCTTCTCCTCTCTTCTGCTTCTAAATCCTCGCGTGATACGACCTTGATCGAACTCTAAACTTGCTAAGTACTTGATACCGTCCACGTGTCCCGAGCCCTACCAACACAATCTCCTCTCCTCTCCTCTCCTCTCTTCTCTATGTATGTCATCTCTCGGCTCCTCGAGGATGTCCTGGTCTTTCTTTCGACTCAGCCAAGGGTGCCCGAGCATATGTCTAGTCAGTCTAACGACGCGATCAATGATCACCGGCACCGTTTGTGCGCAAGTATCGTCTCCAACGAACTTGATGAATTCACAAATGAACACGCTTCTTATCTTTTGCTTCCAGAGTGTCGTTAACAACGCATCGAGAGCTCGAAACGCTCATTGATCGAACTGATGATCCGTCCAACGTCCATTTCATCCATTTCGAAGCTTTCGTCTAAATTGGCGGGTACTCGGGTTTCTCGGTGGTATCATTGAATATGTATGTACGATCCGACATCACCATCCTACTCCCTTCCTCTTGATACGTGATATGACTGAAACATGAAACATGAACCCACGAACCACGAAACACTGATCGTTTGTCGAATGTCGACATCCAAAGAACGCTGCGTCTACCACTCCAAGTGCCTCCCTGCTACTCTGGAAACTTATCTTTGATTTGATCTCGGTCCTGGCCCCTCGCTCGAGGATGTAAAAAGTCAGAGCTGTAGTACGCTGGTGTTCAATATCAATGTGGTTGATCGTGATTGTGATTTCATCCTGTTCCTACCTGCGACCCTGGGTATATATGTTATAAGCCAATCTCCATA
Organism: Termitomyces sp. 'cryptogamus'; assembly: GCA_020091625.1. Lineage (NCBI taxonomy): Eukaryota > Fungi > Basidiomycota > Agaricomycetes > Agaricales > Lyophyllaceae > Termitomyces > Termitomyces sp. 'cryptogamus'. The sequence continues at coordinate 3,979,156 of JAGYZC010000005.1, forward strand.
TCCCAGTCTTTGTTGTGCATACTACGATCATGAATTAGCAATCAGAAGTGATTGACTGTTAGTGTTGCTGTTGACTCGGTCGAGGCCTGGCGAAGCGTCAACGGGTATTATTGGTATGAGTTAGTAAGTGATACAGATGCTGGTGATTGTAGTAGTCGAGTCTGTGTGTGCGTGGTAATTGTAATACATATACGCAGAGTAGTAGCATGAGAGATCCAGGAGAGCGTACAACAGGAATAATGATAGATGGAACATAAGGGGAATGAGAGTAATACATGCTTGAAGGGAGAGAAAGTCCGTGAGAAAAATGGGGTACACAGCACATGCAGTGTCGCGCGTCTATAGCATCTCCCAGTCGTCTAGAGGCGAGGAGGCCGCGTCGCGCATGAGGACGTCGCCCTCTCCATCTGGATCTGCGTCGTCGCAGGCGGCACGCTCGACAAGCCTCTCGAGCTCCATGGTCGCGCTCATGATGGACACGGCGAGATGGGGGCCCATACGCAGGATCTTCTGGCCCTCTGGGGAGCCCTTCATGCTTGTCCTGAGTGCTTTGCGGTAGAGATCGGGCTCGGGCTTGGAGCGGGGGAAGAGAGGGCGGCTGGGGAGCGGGGTGCGTGTTGGTGCGAGGGGGGAGGACTGGCGCGGGGAGAGGAGGGCGCGGGGGACGGGTTTGGGGGCGAGCTGGCGGACGGTTGTGCGGGCCGGGGCCGGGGACGCGCGGCGGCGCTGCTGGCGCTGTTCCTTGTAGTACTGGAGGCTGCGAGTGTGCGGGAGGTCGATGTGGGACTCGGTCCGGCGCAGCGGAGACGCAGCCATTCGGGGCGCCTTGGCGGGGGGCACGGAGAACGACGACGTGCGTTTGCGCGGGAGGGCCACAGCAGCAACCGACATTGCAGGCTGTGGCCCACTTTTTCTTGTTATCATCACCACGGCTGTGGCGGTGCACGGCCACGTGCCCACAAACCCCGCCCCGCCTCGACGCGCGATGACTCATCCCAACGCTGCCCGCCTCAGGCACACCAATCCGATGCGGCCATCCCCGGGTCCCGAATCGGGCTCAGAATGGCTATCCTTTTGTTACCTAGTGGGTCCTCACAACTGTTCGGCCTGCAGGCATATGACTCGACGTCCCGGGGCACGGTCACTGCAGCCGACCACAACGTCGCTCTAACAATCACGGATGAAGACAAAAACAAACTTCAACGTCAACGAGCAAGGAAATCTAAACTCTTGATGCGACTATACCGGTACCACACACATCCGAAGACCAATCAGGTAAGTACGTACGTACGTTATCAAAGAATCTCACTTCAAAATCAACCCGCTGTTCATCCATCGAGCCGAAGTATGTCAGAGAGCACCCCTTCGATTTATTGTCCTGTGTTATCCTGTACTTATTGTGCTAACGCTAGAAGTCGTACGAATTCCATTGTCATTAACAATAAACACACAATTAACCCTCCCACCTCCTCGCTCCGAGCCCAGCGGCTACGCACGTCACGTTAGGTTCAAATGAGACTGGCATTAGCGGTGCCGCGGCAGTGCATGCCCATGTGAACCTCTCAAAGTAACTTTCAAAACCTACGTGCAATGACGTCAACGTCATGACGGTAAGTAACAGCCCTCAAAAATCATCACGGGTCATCTTCCGAGCCGCCGCTCTCCCGCCCGCTACAAATTGGGATTCAGGACCTGTGGCGATTGCGAGCGTCATGATTAAGTACGTACGTACAAAGTACTTCATAGTGACGATGATGATAGACCCATCACTGTACATATCTATATATATATATAACTCACACTGGTCGAGTCTGCATTCACTTCTGGAACTGATCCAACACCTCATCACTATTCAAGAAATCCGTTTTCTCAATATCAAAGTCTACAATAAACGTATCACAATACTCATACCAATAGAAAAAAACAAGAAACAAACTCACCATCGGGAATAACAGTGATATTATCCCTCTTCAACTTCATCACGCTCCGATTCTCAAGCGTATACCTTGGCCAATTATCTATACATAGAAAACAGGGTTGGTTGGTGTGCTGATGAAGGGACAGGGGCACACACAGACGTACCGCCCGGATTCATATCATTAACAAACACGACAACCACATATCAAGCATCGTATTCGCAAACTCGTCCTCGACCGCCTCTTCACCAGCAGGCAACAAAAACAAAAGCAACAACTCCGACGCATGAGGCACTATCCATCGTCAAGAATTTATGTCGGAGTAACACCCATGAACGATCATGACACTTACCCCCAAACGTGATATTAATACCCGGTATTGGCTCCTCGAACCGGTACGCGAACACGTTCTGCAGCGGTGCCGCATGATCAAAGAACAGTCTGCGAGGCGCGACGAACATCTCGTCCGTATACCACTGCTCTGCACGGTCGAACAGCTCGTTCCCAGTTGCGAAGGGTACCCTGAGCGTCGTAGGGAACAGCTCCTCCAGCCTATCAAACGTCCGCTGCGTGACCCTCGAAGGATCAATCAGCAGCGCCCGTATAAAGTCTACAAAGTCGGTGTCGGAACCCGACGTCGTGCTTGGGTGCGTAGGCAGCAGGGAGACGGAGAACGTCGTGCCTTCGTTTAGCTAGTGAACGTTGGTTGGGTGTTGTTATTATATTATTAGTGGGTGTGTAGGGAGAGACTGGACGAACGTTTGTACCCGCGAGATACGCAACGTCGTGTCTGAACTGTCCTGCCTTGATGAGTTCCGACGCACGGACAGGTGCAAAGCTCCCGGGTGGACCGATGCAGGGCTGCCAGAGCTGGTCGTTGAGCGTGCCGACGATCATCGCGTTGCTGATCGACAAGAGCGTCTGTGGTTTACCAATGTTACTACCGATAACGAAAGTGGAAGGACAGCAGGCGAACATCGAATGGTACGGCCTGAAGACACGCGATCGCATCGGGTCCGGCGGTACATCCTGTACTGTTGAGCAGACGCGCGAATGGCTTTCCAGGCTCGTCGTAAACGCTCGCAGGGGGCGATGTTTTGCTGTACGTCATTTTTTTTCTTTTGTTACTTCAATCTTCTTCGAGGAGTATTGAACATACATACAAAGGGCCAACGGAGGAATCCGCAATACCAGCACGAAATAGCTTTCTGGGAGTAGCGTAAATGATATGCGCCTCGACACTACCTGCACCTGCAGACTGGATGAACGACGGTTAGTCAGCTCCTCAATAAGAAGCCTCTGAGATTTCAAGTCACCTGGCCCCAAATCGTAACCTAAGCCAAACGTGGATGAGGACCCACGATGTTTGTGATCTGTCGACGTACGTACCTTGGCGGGATCACCGCCAAACGCAGCTATGTTGTCTTGCACGAACTCGAAAGCAAGACGTTGATCCAAAAGTCCGGCATTGAGATCTTCAGGCGCGACACTCGCACTGGCTAGCTGGAAGATACATCTTGAGCGAGTGAACGAATATGATTCAGAGGCAAGGTTCACGCACGAATCCAAACGTGTTGACGCGGTAGTTGCTGCATTCATAGAGTTCTGGGCTTGCATTTGGAGGAGAGGAAACTTACATTGATACGAAGACGATGGGACGTTGGTTGGTGACACTGCGTTGGAGGATCCCTAGTCCGAGCTGTAGACGGAGCAATTACAAAACAAGGGGAGGGGCTTACGAGTGGGATCGTACAAGGGCTCTGAAGCAGCTCTATCGCGAAGCGTCAGTGTGGACAGTACTGAGTCTCAGAAAGAAGAGATCAACCCCGATGTATATTGACCACCCTACCTTCAACGTAAATCACAGACGATTGATTCCAAAAACAAAGGAGAGCGCACATGTATCCAAACTAGAACAGGCAAACCAGCCGTAGATGACGTTCCATTCGGCCTGAACACCTGGATATATTGCGACGATCATTTTCACGTACTATAGATTCGAATCCTCATTGAATACGCACATTGAGGAACAAACAATCTTCCGCAATAGGTGCGCCAACTGGCATGAGATTATCAACCGGCAGTTGTGGACACGCATTCCCAAATGTTGACGCATTCACCACCTCTGCACCTGGAGATGCATGAGGGACAGGGACTGGCGCTTTGAACCGTAAGGAACCAACAGGGGCCTGGGCATATCGGATGCCGAGCCATTTCTCGATACCCTGAGGTGTGGATACACCGCGGAATGTACCTATAGGCAGACTGACATCCAGCGGTTCTGGAACGGCGAGAACGGAAGGTGTGATGGCTAGAACTAGAAGGATGGGAATATGGCGGAGCATAGTGGGTGGAATTGTGTGAAGGGCGGTTGATGCGTTTTTATATAATTTACCCTGTCATTAGGAAGGCGGCGAGGGAATTGGACTCTATTTCGGGCGCCAGGTAATCAGGAATGGTACCATGAGGTGTTGCGTCTTCTCAAGATTGTTTATGAGACAAATTATGCATAGACAGGGTAAACTGATAGCTCAACAATTCTGGAGCGGCGAGAGCACCGGTTGTTATACATAGAGCTTAGGGATGGGAGTATGAGGAAGCATCCTGAGTTATCGCGGGATGGTTGGGATCGTGCGAAGGCTGGTCGAGGTCTTGTTGACAGCGAGCGCTTCAAAGGAAATGCATTGGTACGTGACGCCTTAAAAGCCTGAGCTTATGCCTCGACTGTAGGGTAAATTAGATAGATAGAAAACTCCAAAAAGTGTACGTATCAACTCGACATTCAATGATTCTTGACCATCCCACTTGACAAGTTTTTGAGCGTTTCGATGTATCAAGGCCATGACAGAGGAGCTGAAAATTATCCCCACATTCATCACCCAGTTCCCAGGCTGCCGCTCTAGTCTTCTGAATTCTACAACTCGTGATGGATAATTTTCAGGGATGATCTTTGCTCCAGGGGTGCGACAAATCCATGAGATGGTAGACTAATGACTGTTGATCTTGATCGTTTTCTGTGGAGCGATCATGGCTGTCAATCAATGATTTCGTTCCGTCTATCAATTGATGTGATGCTCTTGTTGTGATGGTGATGGGCCTGTTTTTGAATAGTACAAGGACCAGACCGATGATAACGTTTCACACATTGGTGTAACATTGGGTCTTCTGACAAGTTAATTGTTGAATTTTTGTCAAAGAGTATGGTGGTAGCCTCACTCGGTCCACAGTCCATCAGGCCAGATGCATTCCTATGCAGCCTACCATCTACTTCACCTCACATTATGAGGCAGCAACAATCTATTGTTTTTGAGTTGACCACAAGATGACTCCTAATCCAAATGACCATGCACACCCACCCTACACTCTGTCTGCTATCCAAACAATTGGCCCAATCTAAATCAGTGAACCCCAATGGCTCTTTATCACCCAGGGACAAGCTGAGTGTCCTTATTCCTTTCTAATTTCTGCATGCCAGTGTGTTTGAGTGTAGCAATCCAAATATTGGAGAAAGTTCTTGAACAGCGTACTGTATGTCTGGATATGTGTAGAGACTAAAAGCCATAGTAATCCCACCATTAATCTATGATATGGTATTTGCACAATCTTCTCTTGTTCTTCCTGAGACAGCTTTGACAGGTCCACCTGTAAAGATGACCTCTGGAGGCTATGGCTCAGGTCATACAGCTTGCAGAGAGAGATCAAAGATATATTCAGTACTGTACAGTGTCTACAAGCATAACTACACACCTGGCAAAGGGAGGTCCAAAGAAAATAAGTCTAGGGATCACCTATGCCAAGGGTGGTACTTCAGAGGCTTCAGAAGCATGAGAAACAGCTGTAACATCTCTATAGTATATAGTGGCTCAAAAAACTATCCCAATGTTTTATACTTTTTGAAAGATGACATTGGCATGAAGGATTGGAAGTACCTAAAATTCTGGTTGAATCATGTAAAGTACTATGGCATTGTAGCTAGAAATTGCATTTAGACTTATACAATTTGAATCAAAACTGATGGAGTAATGGCCATTTAAAATATTAACTCATTGGGGCAGTTTTTTGAGCATCTCTAATTTTAATGTTCAGTACTTTGTATGTCCTCCATTTGCCTTGATGACTGCTCAAATCCCTCTAGGCATGCTTTTATCAGTCTTTGGTATACTTCTGGTGGTATCTCATCCCACTCCTTTGCAACCTTCTCCCACAATTCATGCACACCATGAGGAGGTGTTTCATACTGCCTAAGCTTCTCCTTGAGGTACTCCCAGAGGTGTTCAATAGGGTTAACATCAGGGGATTGCGCTGGCCACCAGAGGACATCAAAGTTGTTGTCTTCAAACCACTTGTTATCTCTTTTGGAGTTGTGTTTGGAGTCATTGTCCTGTGGAAAGTAGCAGGCACCCTCCACCTTGGCTCCATCATCCAAAATTTCACAGTACTGCCCTGCATTTACAATCCCCCCCACCTCTACCAGCTTTCCTACTCCATTTCAACCCATATAGTCCCATACCATGAGATTATATCCTCCTCTATGTTTCACAGTAGGTGTAGTGGTTTGGTTTGAAATGCCTTCTCCTTGTGGCTTCCACACATACTGCTTCCCATCTGACTAAATCCTGTTAATCCTTGTCTGATCTATCCACAACACTCTTTTCTAGTCCTCCACAGTCCAGTTCTGATGCACTTGAGCCTATTTAGGTCATAGTTGCCAATGTAATGAGTAAGTGGTCATGCCTGATGAGAACTGGATAGATCTGGGCTAGTCAAGTTATATATAGGAAATACATATGACTTGGTGAGTTTATTTTCAGATCCTGAGCAGGGTTGGAGTGCCCCAAAATTTGCCACATTTCCAAATCCTCTTCTGGTATTATATGGTGGCCTGTGTTTGACATCTGATATATTTCTAAATTAATATGTTTGCTGTCACAATCCTCCACTCTCCACAGCCCTAATTCCCTTTTCTGAAACCCAAACTACTCCCCAAACAATCTAATCACCTGACCCTGCCATCAACCCATCAAGTGTGCATCAATGGCCTTCCCCATTAGACTGGAACCTCTGAATCTACTTCCACAGAAACTCCACACCCACTCCATACTCATCCAAGACCCTCAGAAGCACTGCTAAACATTGTTTTGGCACCACTACTCCACTCCTAGTCTCAGGACTACCCTAGACCCCAGAACTACACCCATGTCAGAGAACCTCACATGTCCAGAGTATCTATCATCTTGTTTCCTTTATTCCCAGCCATCACATGACTTTGATAATGGCTTTGATGATGATGTTGGGCTCTGTGCATGCACAGAATCTAATGTCATAATTCCCATGGTATTTTCCATGTTCATTCCTGTAAATTTGCAGTAATGGCAATTGGAGTCTTCAGACTTGTTCTAGTGGAAGGCAAAAAAACCTGAGCTAGATGCAGAAGAGAACCTTACTACAGCTGCTGGGGGTTCAGGAGGAGGGGTAGGAGCAAGGGGGAGGCATTCTAGGAGGGCCTGAAGGGAAAGGGACACTGCTTCAGTGGTTTGACATAGTTTAGTGACTTTGGCAGCATGGGAGGTAAGGGAAGCTTGGTTAAGTTGAACCTGTGTCTCCAGGGACAGCAAATGACTCTAGGCACTGTCCAAGGGGGTTGACACATCAGGGGGAGGTGCTGGAGGAGTTGGTTGGGTCATAGGAGGAGCACAGGGAGTAATAAGACACTGGTGGGGAAGAGACCTTCTGAAGAACTGAACAGAAAACTCAGGCAATCAAAAAGAGGGCTTCCAGACCAAATCTAGAGACTCATTCTGCTGTAAGGGTGACCTCTGGAGGCTGTGGCTCAATCACACAACTGGCAGAGGGAGATCCAAAGTCTATTCAGCATCTACCAGTTCTAGAGTTATAGTTACTCATCTGGCAGAGGGAGATCCAAAGAGAACAAGTCTAAGGATTCCCAATGCCAGTGTTTGAAAAATTTACTCTAGAACTTCTGGACAAAACACTCAACAACAACCAAATCCAGAATCCAATCCAAAAGTGGAAATTCATTGTAAATAGCCCTGATCTCCAAACTCCCAGCACATGACTATGTACAAATATAACCAAAAGATAGCCCTTGGTTGAAAGTACTTGTGGCTGGGGGATGCAAGGTTGAAGATGAATGACAAGCTTGGAATAAAGGAAACAATCAGAGGATCTGATAAGAGCAGTCCCTTGACAGTACATGCCCACTGTTGAGACACTTTTTTACCATGTTTAACAAGCTGCTCAGGATCATAGCATAGTTTATGGCTCTGCAAAAGGACCAGTAGATGTATGACATGAGTTAATGCACATACCACTAGCATTAGCAATGAGTTGCTTGACTTCATGAAATGAAAGCATTTTGCAAGTGTCAGAGTAATGAAGAATGGCTTCATGGCAGTGGTTGTAGGTCTCACTAGCATCTGTAGTTGTAAAGATCTCACATATTATTTCCAATATGAATTGGTTCTTCAATGGGATTTTGAAGATGATAGAGAGTGTCCCTGTCAAGTCTGTCATTATCAAGAAACAACTGCTCTTTACTGTTGCACAGAAAGAAGTCTTGGTCAATTTGATCAAGTATCTTGGGATCACAGGTCACCTCGTAAGTCAAAAAATTCTTCATCCTAAGATGGAATTGTTTCTCCCGGAGGCTCGACGATGGCCCATTTTGAAATCCTGACTTCGAAGATTTCTGGCTCACCATGCTGAAATCAAGCTAGGACGGAGTGCAAGCATTCAATTACACAACTGTTTGACAGCTCAGAAATTGACCTCGATTTTCATTTTCAGATCCATTTCTCTCACAGGGGGTCACGAGGTTTTCTTGCTCAAGAATTTGAACTTTCTAGCAAAAAAAGACTCATAATTCTCAGTAAGCCACAGTTACTGCTGGTCATTTGAATACAAGCTCGATTTTCTGTTAAATTTTAGCCTTTGACAAAACTGATGCTAAGTCCAACAATGCCCTCGCGATCTTTCTTGGAAGTGCCGTTCTCAAGAAACACGTCGGTACATCAGTTTCTGGATCATTTCCATTGTTTTGTGATAATCACCCCTTGATCACTCTCTCCATACTGCCCTTGTTGGCCCTTGTCGGTTTTCTGTCATTCTCAGCCGCACAAACGATCCCAGACGTTGACATTCCAAATGCAGCCAAATCCTTGCAGCTCGTCCCAGGATGCGGATGGTCTTCACCATAGTTGGTGTGGAAAACCACTTGATAAAACGCTTGTGGACAAGTAGCAAATTTGTCAAAGGTTCCCTTTGCTTTAGCACGTTTAGTAACCCAGCTTTAGAATGTTGAGTCGGACGGACAATAGTCTCGGATTTCCTAAGCTTGGCAAGTGGCTCTGGCTCTGGCACGGTCCCCCTCTTCGCTTTTTGGAAGGGACAATGGGGCACACACCAACATCTTGTCTACTTATCCCCATCTGATCCTACCCAAAAATCAACGCCTACCAAGTTGACTATAGTCTTGAACTCTCTCTAGTTGTCTCCCGTACGCTACTTATAAAAGATGATCCAGTTGTGCGGAAGTCAGAAGGAGACCGACTCGTCATATTGAAAACGTATAGAACATATGAGGAACCTGAATAGGCTGGTGTGACCGTTGGGTAGGGTGGGGAATTGTGACGGTTAGGCGGAACACTAGAACGTGGAGATCTTTTGTCAAAAGAGATTCAAAGACATTCCAAAGGAATTTGTGACGCATTCTACAACTTACTGCATGTTCTCGTGAAAGCTTTACAAGATCATTCTAGCCACGCAAAGAACATAAGGTCTGATAAGATCGATACAGGCGATACAGGTATGTCTAAAGAAAAGATAGAATTGGATGTGTCACGCTTAGGAATTCGAAAGTCCCCGAACATATGAAGGACGTCGGCTGGTACCAAGTCATATCATCCCACGTCTACCCATCCCACTCGATCGCACTATCTCTGTTTCGGAGGGTAATTGGATAATGATTCCTAATGCGGGTAGCTATTCTAATTTCCGAGCGAGTCGGTAGGAGGGAAAATAATAAATTATAATTCATCAGTAATATATAGGCTTCCCGTCCATCCTGGATCCCTTCAAGAACTCACGATCCTCTGCACTTTCCACTCCCACCGAACTCTGTACACCAATTATGGGATTGCAAGGTAGGCTGCAAGCAAGGGACTTTGCGGTCAATGTACAGCCTAGTTCAGTGGTGATCCATATCAAAGTAAATAATCATGGTAAGGATATCATATAGTTACATAAAATTTTTTACGAAAAAAGGACAGCCCAAGAGTGAGCACTGATTCTGAAAGCCCCATATAGGAAATATTTTGCCACAGAATGAAGTCAACAGGTTCTAAGCTTCGATATTTAAGAATGGACTCGGAGATCATCCAAAACAACTTCCGAGTTTGCTACTTGGTGTTGGATCTGACTTTCCCTGGATGTAGTGTAGATTCCGGAATTGGCAACTTTGTGAAGATTGAGCATAAGGCGTGACATCATCATACTGGACATACTGTGGCCCGACTTAGTCCCGGAATCAGTGATTAAAGAGAGTACGACCTACGCGTTTGAGAAAATCGAGAGTCCTCCGCGCATGAAAGGCTGCACAACATACATCAAACCCTATCTGCAAAGTCAATGAATGAACATACACCACAGAACTGAATTTTTGTCAGAGAAACTGTAGGATTAGAGTGCTAAGGGCTCACGTAGAATGTCAATATATTTGCCAGGTTAACGAGTGCCACCACGCTAGACGACAAAGAGTTCAACACGTGGACATGTGTATCATGGTAGATATAGGAACTTGCACATAGTATATTGCCCCTTTAAAAAGGTTTACGCTAACATACATATTTATGAGGGTTAGATATGCTTACCATCTCTGACAACAATATATTGAAGAGAGACCCAGGTTCGTTGGATGTTGAACTCGACTCGGTTTTTCCACGTTTTGACCATCACCAAGACAAGAGAAGCCATGTCGTAGACAAAAATTGCCTCCCAAGGGACAACAATATCTGCATCAGGAAATTATCAGAGTTCATTTTTTGGCAGTGTGCTAACTTACGAATAGCTCTTCAAGAATCAGGTTATTTTCAGTAAGCTCGTTCTATCATACAAAGGAATGTACGTGGGATATGAAAGACCAACAAGACAGCCGGATACCGGGGGTACTGGAGCATTCTTCTGGCGAAATAATGCCCACTGTTGATGCACATCTTATGTCCTGAAAAAAGAAAGATCCAAAACACTCACAACTGCGAGTCCTATTGTGGTCGAGAAGCCGCTGACAATGTACCATACTATTTTGTGGGAGCGGTCATACAATGCGTACAACCGCAGCGAAATTAGAACTGGAGAAACCAACTTGGGATATCTGCAAAAAAAATATTCACTACGCACCCCCAACAATGGTCTGGTCACAGAATGTTAAGGCCTGTCGGACGTTTTCATACTGTTTGCATCTACAACAAAATGTTCATAGGGTGTACTTTTCGGAAGCAAAGCCTGAACACACCTCTTCACACGAAATCAGCTTCGGTCATGTAAAGCAAAAAGAGTAGAACAACACAAACCTCTGGTCGAGCTTTCCCCAGAACAAACGCAGTTTTCATCGTGAGGGATAGTAAGACAAAGTATCGGTTCAGGTAAAACAAGTAGGTGCTTTTAGTTTTCGGACGTCGCCAAACATAGGTAACCTCATGTCCTGCCCGAGAGTGGGTCAAGAAAATTGTTGCTGATGGTCAGTTCAACTGACCCAATGTAATCAGGTGGTCATATACCATGATCGCTACAGTTTTAGAAGCAAACTCCAAGTCAGAAACGTATTAGTAACCAATTATCAATGACACACATAGTGAAGCGATATGTAAGAGGTTGTTTTCGAGTCTTGAAATACATGTCAGAAGAATTATTCACGAAAAAAAATTGGCCGCACTCACACTTGGAGGGCAGTGTCGACACTTGTTAAATCGTCTCTCATTTCGCTGGTATGAGTTTGTGGGGAGACCGAAGATGGTTTTTGAACTTTCTCACCCTTCTCACTTGTGTCTGTGTTTTAAATGAGCACTTGTTAAGAATATGATGATGAGTTTCATGTAGACATCAGACGTGTCTTACCGGAGCCAACCAGATCCGACACACAAGGAATGTGCCGAGAATTATCATGCATCTGACAGGATGGTATGTGCTTGATGGCATTTCATAGGGATTAATATTATTTCGGCCTGGGACAACTTGGTGACCGTATATGGTTACTACGATTTATGTCGTTGATCATGATCATCATTGTTATTTTTATCACAATGCCTCTAAGAAAATTTTGCATGTTTTGACACAGGTATTTGAGCAATGGAGCTATATGGTTGTCGTTGTGATCTAATAGTGGAGTAGTTTCATCGAAGGAAGTGTATTGATCAATGTATTGAACTTGCAACACTTCTGGAATTGCTAACTGATATAATTATAATCTTCTTTTGGCTTCTATTTGTTCAACTTCTGACCCAAACATTGTCTTAGAGTGTTTTGAAAGAACATACAAGCAGTCGTTTTCATGTCAAAGATCCTGAGAGAGGCAACATTTAATTCTGTAGATCAAAGTCATGTAGGATGACAATACCATTCGAAGATGTCGCGTTACGCAACATTACTTATGGTTTTCAGTCCTTCAGCATAATTCAAAATAAATTATGACATTGGAGAGGTCTGGTCCTGTTCTATTGACAGTTTCTTTTTTCTCACTGTACAGAAGCACAAATGTTAATGTTTTGGAATCACCAATGAAAAGAAACATGTCGAGACAATACGCTAAACTGGCTACTTCTGGAACTGAGCCAACACCCCATCGGTATTCAAGAATCTTGTTTTGTCAAGGTCGAAATCTATGATGTGTGCAATATGTATTCGGTAGTACTGGGGAATAAACAAAACTAGAGAGCTCACCATCGGGTACAACAGTAATATTTCCCCTCTTCAACTGGAGCACACTACGATTCTGGAGCGTGTACTTTGGCCAATTGTCTATGCACGATACGAAATACAAAGTCAGAGGCTAGGAGGGGGATAGGGGATAGACGCAGAGACATACCGCCAGGGTTCATGTCATTGACGAACGACAACCACATATCAAGCATCGTATTCGAAAAATCGTCCTCGATCGCCGCTTCACCAGAAGGCAGTCTAAAAATAAGCGGTAACTCCGACGCGTGAGACACTGTCCATCGTTCAAGTCACCACTACTTAGCACCACCAGACTGGAAAATCATACCTCCAAAAGTGATATCATTTCCCGGAACAAACTCTGTAAAATGATACGCAAACACATTCTGTAGGGGTGCCGCATGCTCGAAAAACAGTCTCCTGGGCGCGACGAACATCTCATCCGTATACCACTGCTCTCCACGGTCGAACAGCTCGTTTCCTGTGGCAAAAGGCACCTGTATGGTTGTAGGGAACAGCTCTTCTAGGCGGTCAAATGTGGGCTGCGTGACGGTTGAGGGGTCAATCAGGAGCGCGCGAATGAAGGTTTCGAAGTCGGTGTTGGAAGCCGCAGTTGTATTTGGGTGCATGGGGAGCAGGGAGTCGGAGAAGATTGTGCCTTCGTTCAACTAATGGATATTAATTGAGTCAAGTGGTCTAGGAGGAAAAGACACATGATACGAACATTTGTGCCAGCGAGATACGCAACATCATGTCGGAACTGCCCTGCCTTGATGAGCTCCGACGCACGGGTAGGTGCAAAGCTCCCAGGTGGTCCTATGGATGGCTGCCAGAGCTGGTCGTTAAGCACGGAGCGGATCATCGAGTTGCTTATTGACAAGAGTGTCTGTATTTGTCATTGATAGGGCAAGGTGAGAAGGATGGATAGGCGGACCTCGAATGGTACAGCCTGAAGACATGCAATCGCATCGGGTCCTGCGGTGCACCCTGTGTTGTTGAGGAGACGCGCGAATGGCTTCCCAGGCTCGTCGTAAACGCTTGCGGGGGGCGAGGTTTTGCTGTACGTCATTTGGCTATTTGAATCCTCCTCAAAAAGATAAACCATACATACAAAGGGCCAACGGGGGATTCTGCCATGCCGGCACGGAACAAGTTTCTGGGAGCATCGTAGATTATGTGCGCCTCGACACTGCCTGCACCAGCAGACTGAGCGATGTTAGCCCCTCAAAGGAAGGCTTTGAAATCCAAGTCACCTGGCCCCAGATTGTAACCTGAGAGTCAAATGTAAATAGGACCCACTCCCAATTGTTCCATGTGTTTGTGATCTGTCAACGTACCTTGGCTGGATCACCGCCAAATGCAGCTATGTTGTCCTGCACGAACTCAAAAGCAAGACGTTGATCCAGAAGTCCGGCATTCAGATCTTCAGGCGCGACACTCGCACTCGATAACTGGAAAATACATCTTGAACGAATGAACGGAAATAATTCAGAAACGAGCTTCACGCACGAATCCAAATGTGTTGACGCGGTAGTTGCTGAGTTCATGGAGTCAGTGGTGATCCTGGGCTTGCACTTGTAGAGGAAACGTACATTGATACGAAGACGATGGGACGTTGGTTGGTGACACTGCGTTGGAGGATTCCTAGTCCGATCTGTGGAAGGAGAAAGCTCAAAAGAAGAGGAGGGGCTTACGAGTGGGATCGTATAAGGCCTCTGAAGCAGCTCTATTGGGTGTATAGCAAGGGTAAGTGTGTATAGTGATTCTTAGAAAGAAGAGAAGAACCCTGTTGTATATTGACCACCCTACCTTCGATGTAAATCACAGATAATTGAGTTCGAAAACAAAGGAGAGCGCACATGTATCCAAATTAAAACAGGCAAACCGGCCGTAGAGGACGTTCCATTTGGTCTGAACACCTAAAAATATTGGAACAATCAGTTTCCAGTATGAATTAGAATCCTCATTGAAGACGTACATTGAGGAACAAACAATCTTCTGCAATAGGTGCCCCCAGTGGCGTGCCCCCATCAGTCGGCAGTTGTGGACAAGCATTACCAAATGTTGACGCATTCATCACCTCTGCACCTGGAGTTACATGAGGGACAGGGACTGGCGCTTTGAACCGTAAGGGACCAACAGGGGGCTGGCCATATCGGATGCCGAGCCATTTCTCGATACCCTGAGGTGTGGATACACCACGGAATGTACCTATAGGCAGACTGACTTCCAGCAATTCTGAAGCAGCGATGACAGAAGTAATGCTAGCTAGCAGAATGAGAATATGGCAGAGCATCGTGGGTTGGTTGAAATGTCAAGGGAGGCAGGGGCATTTTTATACTTGGGCAGCGAGGGAATGAAGACTCTATTACAAGCGCCAGGTAGTCAATAATAGCAACATAACGTATTGTATCCACTGAATATTCTTCTTGACTAGAAGTGTGTTTGGACAGACAGTGAGAGTGGGAAGGTATTCAAGGAATTGTAATGACACGTACAACAGAAATAGGACTGGACTTTCTGACTTGGAGCTCAAGTAGCTGCTGCGGGGTTGACCGCCTGACTTCCTAAATCAATCTTTAGTTTCCAGTTGTCTATTTGTATCAGCCTCCACTCTCTGATGGACGAACTGAGCTGAAATTGATCGAGTTCCATTCTAGTCACTGCCAGTGTACCTCACTCATCTGTTGGACAAGGATGGATGAAAACAGAAAACAGATCTCCCACAGTGTGTCCGGAAAGCATATGTTGCGAGTCAGCGTGGATAGCAGACGAGTCGTTGTATGTAATGAGCGAATGGTGCTCCTGCGTGCAACGCGCTTTCACGATAGACAGTAAGGCGGCTACCGATGACCCGTTTACGGCACATATAGCACGCTACCCCATAGAGATCAAGGTGCATTACAACAGAGCAGATGCGAGGTTGAGCACATCACAAGGATGTAAGACGAGTCATTTATAATGAACCAAGGGTAAGAAAATTAAAAATAAAACATAAGTGTCGCACCACCCGCCACCACTTGGCTGGGTCGTCATCTGCCAGTGATATGGTCGTCACATTTTGTCTCACGTGGTCAAGGGCAATTTAGAAGACGTACTCACGCGTCATGTACTATTATTCAGTTAATACCGGTGGCCCGAAACCAAAACACGCATTTCCTTAAGGTTTCAACCACCTTTCGCACGATTCTAACGTTAACCATCCCGCGATGCTCAGGATGCTTTCTCATGGCTCCCGTCCCTGAGCTCTATGTGTAACAACTCGTGCTCTCGCCGCTCTACAATTGTTGGGTTATCTTTTTATCTGTCTATGCATATTTTGTCTCATGAACACGCTTGGGAAGATGCAACACCTCATGGTACAAGGCGCCCGAAATAGAGCCCAATTATCTCGCCGCCTCTCTAATGACAAAGTATAAAAACACATCACCCACCCTGCACAATTCCAATCCCACGATGTTCCGCCATATTCCCATCTTTCTAGCTCTAGCCATCACAACTTCTGCTCTCGCCGTTCCAAAACGACTGGACGTCAGTCTACCCATAGGTACATTCCGTGGCGTATCTACACCTCAAGGTATCGAGAAATGGATTGGTATTCGATATGGCCAGGCCCCTGTTGGTCCTTTGCGGTTCAAAGCCCCCGTCCCCGTCCCCCCTGCATCCCCAGGTGCGGCCGTGGTGACCGCGTCAACATTCGGTAATGCTTGTCCACAGCTACCGGACGACACTCTAGGGGCACCTATTGCGGAAGATTGTCTGTTCCTCAATGTGCTTCTTCAATAATAATTGAGACTATCATTCTAAAATGAATGTATGTACAGGTGTTTAGGCCGAATGGAACGTCCTCTTCGGCCGGTTTGCCTGTGTTAGTTTGGATCCATGTATGTTTTCCCATTCTTGGGGGTTACCTATGTCACTTATCTCGCAGGATAGGGTGGCCAATACACGTCTGGGTCGGTACCCTCTTTCTCATCTATGATTATCCATGCTGATCCCTCTTCACATCTAATAGAGCTGCTTCTGACCCTTTATACGATCCGACTCGTAAGCCCCCTCCCATTCTTCCCTGATTTCTTCTTCCACCGCTGGGACCAGGAATCCTACAACGCAGCGTCACGAACAAGCGTCCCATCGTCTTCGTATCGATGTACGTTTTTCGTCCAAGCATAGAGCCCCACATTACTCATACCATAAATTCAGTAACTACCGCCTTAACACATTCGGATTCGTGCGTAATGCTTGACTTGTGGAGATAATATGTTCATTTGTATCTTCTAGCTTTCTAGCGCAAGTGTCGCGCCCGAAGACTTGGACGCCGGACTCTTGGACCAGCGTCTTGCTCTTGAATTCGTCCAGGACAACATAGCGGCGTTTGGTGGTGATCCCGCCAAGGTACATTGAAACCTATGAATCTAACAGGCGTAGGGTACTATTCACATTTGGCTTAGGTTACGATTTGGGGCCAGGTGACTTTCGTCTCGAAGCCTTCCTTCACTGTTTCTTGACGAGCTAACCGTCATTCAGTCTGCCGGTGCAGGTAGTGTCGAAGCGCATATCATTTACGATGCTCCTAGAAATCTCTTCCGTGCTGGTATGGCGGAATCCCCCGTGGGCCCTTTGTATGTATTTTTTTTTCACTCCTTGACCAAGATGAAGTAACAGAAATGACGTACAGTAAAACCTCGCCCCCTGCGAGCGTTTACGACGAGCCTGGAAAGCCATTTGCGCGTCTCCTTAATAACACAGGGTGTACCGCAGGACCCGATGCGATCGCGTGTCTTCAGGCTGTACCATTCGATGTTCGTCTGTTGTTCTTCCACTTTCCCTTCTAGTAGTGACCCTTGGTAAATAACAGACACTCTTATCAATCAGCAATGCGATGATCGTCACTGTGCTCAATGACCAGCTCTGGCAGCCCTCCGTCGGTCCACCAGGGAGTTTTGCACCTGCCCAAGCGTCGGAGCTCATCAAGGCAGGACAGTTCCGACACGACGTTGCGTATCTCGCTGGTACGAACGTTCGTCTCGTCTCATCCTTTCTTTCCCTCAATACAGCTAATATAATAACAAACACCCATCAGTTAAACGAAGGCACAAGTTTCTCAGTTTCCCTGCTCCCCATTCACCCAACCACGACGTCGACCTCCAACACCGACTTTACAAACTTCATTCGCGCACTCCTGATCGATCCCTCGACTGTCACGCAGCCAACGTTCGACCATCTGGAGGAGCTGTTTCCCACCACGATCAGAGTACCTTTTGCAACTGGGAACGAGCTGTTCGACCGTGGAGAGCAGTGGTACACAGACGAGATGTTCGTCGCACCCCGCAGACTGTTCTTCGAGCATGCGGCGCCCCTGCAGAACGTGTTCGCGTATCGGTTCACGGAGTTTATCCCAGGCAATAATATCACACTTGGGGGTAAGTATCATCATCGTCCATGGGTGTTACTTCGACGTGAATTCGTGACGGTGGACAGTGGCTCATGCGTCCGAGCTGCCACTTATATTCCAGTTACCCACTGGTGAAGCGGCGGTCGAGGTCGAGTTCGCGAATACGATGCTTGATATGTGGTTGTCGTTTGTTAATGATATGAATCCAGGCGGTACGTCTATCATCTATTGATATGTACCTTCTCTTCCTCAGCACACCCACCCTTTTTTATATATAGATAACTGGCCAAGGTACACGCTTGAGAATAGGAGCGTGCTACAGTTGAAGAGGGATAATATCACTGTTATTCCTGATGGTGAGTTGGTCCTTTTTTGCTTTTCTGTGTTTTTCCCCCTTGCTATAAGTACTGATCATGTTCGTGTCTTTTGCTGTAGATTTCGACATTGCACAAACAAATTTCTTGAATACCGATGAGGTGTTAGCTCAGTTCCAGAAGTGAACCAATGTGTTTGCGCAATTGGTGTGTAAGATAGTGCATATACCTTCAAGTTGGAAGTGATGGTCCATTATCATTGTCCAAGATTTTCTACATATGTATACGTACGGACTCATGAAAATATCAATGATTGGACATGAACATTTGTCAGTTGGCTCCTCAAAGTGAAAATCACTTGACATAAGATTGTCAGTGGATATGTCACAATGCATGTGATTATGATCTTGTAGATATATGATTCCTGCATCAACAATTTGTGAGATGAGTTGAATATAGGGAATGTATAATCATACCTTGAGCATAGTCCAGAAATGCAGAGAGAAGCTCTGTATAACTTTGCATGGTTGAAAGTAGATGACCAACTAGCTTCTCAGGCACACACTACTTTTCTCAATGCTTGGTTGTTGACTTGCCAGGTTGTTGACTTGCCAGGTTGTAGATGTTGCTTGTGAGTACCAGTCAAATATTCTAATATCATACATAGATCATAGAGTCAATGATCTCAGGGATGTGAGGTGCTTTGCAGTTCTGGATCAAGCTGGCCTCAGACTGTTTGTTGCTTGGCAGTATCCATGATTCCTTGATGATAAATTTGTCTCTGTGCTCATCAACAGCCTCCTAAGACTATGTTTCCTGGCAAGTGAGTGCTCGTGAGTGAAGCACTTCCCACATGATAGTATACACCTTGCCTTTTCAGTTGCCCTGATATTGCAGATGACAGAATCCACTGCACCTTGGCTATCATCATCTTGGCCATCATTGTTTTTCCTCTTTACACTGGCATTGGAGCTACAATCAGATTTAATTGAGGCTGAGGTAATAGAAACATGAAAAGAGGCAAAGGAAGGATGACAGGAGGCAGTAAGGGAGGCAAATTGATCCCTGTCAATAATGTCAGAGAAATATGGGAAGAACCAGAACCCTGTGAGGGACAATGGGAGGCATTTGGAGAAGGCAGAAGCAGGTGCTTCCAATCAAACAATAGTTGCACTTCTGAGATCTATTTATATGAGCTAGTATGGGCTGCTGCTGTGCACGGCATGTCCAAGATCTAGGGTGTTGGTAGCAACACATTAGATATGTGCATAATATGTTTATCAACCTCCTTGTTTGATGTCATAAGTTGTACAAGAGAATTATCTATACATGACTTTATGTCATTCATGAAACAGAAGAAATTCCCTTGGACAGTTTAACAATGAAATGGAATGGGTTCATAATTATATAAACCATGGGAATCCCATTACCTCAACCAGAATGAAAGACCATTGATAGAAAAAGTTGATGCTGTGATGATTGCATAAACTATAGAAAACTCACCAAACCATGATATTCATTACATCTATAATATATGGGACGACTCCTGGGAAAGTGGCTGTGCGCTCAATATATGCGACGACTTTGGATTGTGCTGACTAAAATTTGTCAGCTGCTGACCAAGAACCTTCCTTTTTGGGCAGCTTGGCTATTTTTCGCACTTGGAACAGACTTTTTCCAAAAAAAATTATAGTATACAACTTTACTGAATATATACTATCTTTTGATTATGTGTGAAACATGCCAAATAGCCTGCACATGTCAAACAGGCCAAACACAATTTAGTGGACACTGTTTTTCACGCCTCGCGCGTTTTTTGACACAACATGACCAAATAATGGGCATTTCCGAAGTTGTGGAAAGGAGGCCACACGACAAAGTATGTTTCGTCACATCTATTGATTGATTGATGTTGACTAACAAGCTTATTAGTAACTCCTTAACCACATTGAGCTATTGATACATCAAATATCTCATCATGCAAGTCAATTTTAATGGTTTTTGACTGTTAAATTGCTTAACAATGGATGTTATAGGCAACCACCTACTACTCCTGAAAGCCAAAGGCAACAAGCTAGGAATCAAAGGAGACTTGAACAGTTACAAATGACAGATCCTGACAATTGTCGAGCAAATAGAAACAATAGATCTTTGGAACAGATCAATACTGTGGTTGTTCCACCACTTCAATTTGGGCCTGGGGGTATGGGAACTGGGGGTATTAATCAATCTATGGGATCTGGGGGTATGGGATCTGAGGGTTTGAGGCTTAATCACCAAGCTATAGCCACCACTTCTAGCTCTTCAGGAAGACCTATTAGGCAGCCAGTTGCTGCTGCTGATCCATTTTCCATAGTGATCCCTGAAACTGTTTTGCCTGAAGGATGGGATGCTCCTTTGCAGAATCCCATTCCTAGAATGGTGCCTCCTCCACCTGCTCCTCCACTTAGAAGAGTGAGAAAAGTTCCTATGGAGAATTCTATGCCCATCATGATGCCATCTCTATCTGTTGTACATGGAAGGGACAATAGGCTCAATCAGCCCACTATTGCTCAACCTACAGTGATCATTCCTCAAACTATTTTGCCTGAAGGATGGAATGCTCCTTTACAGCATCCTATACCCAGAATGGTGCCTCTTCTACCTGCTCCTGCACTTAGAAGAATCAGACCTGCTCCACCTCCCCCTGCTCCTAATGTTGCTCAGGAGATGGAAAACTACCAGATCAGACATGAACAAGCATTGGCTGTATTAGAAGAACAACAAAGGCTGAGACAAGAGCAGGACAGGCAGCAGGCATTAGCTATTTTGAGCCAGGAAAGACAGGAAAGAGCAAGACAGGAAGAAGAGCTATTCAGAGCAGAGGTCAGTTCAAGACTACTTCAAGATGCTACTTTAATTAACAAAGTTCAATAGCATATTGATCTGAATCCTGAACATAGGCCTTTGAATGCAGCTATGGCTCAAAGAATCTTTCAAGGTTGGGAACAGCAACATGAAGCTGATCTGGAAGAGGATTTCAATGATTTGTGTCACGACCCGTTCCCCAAAACCCCGCACATCGTCCATCAAACCCCCAAACCCCCAAAGGGACCCCCAACGCTCCGCCGAACTTCCGCCCATGCCCACGCCTACTTCGGCTAACTCCGACACCTCCCCGGCTAACTCCGACGGCCCCCTGGCCAACTTCGGTGCCTGCCCTGCAGCCACTGACACTTACCCTGGGCTTCCCAAACCCCGAGAACCACCCCCGCTACTCCTGATCTTCGCCCACCCATCATTAACTCAACACCCTGCTTCCTCCGACCTATTCCGGAATATCACGACAACCTCGGAACAACCCGCGATCCCATCAACGTATCAGCGCAGCACGATCTTCGATCACAACCGACACCCGCCCGCTCCGTCAAGCCCCGCCAAGCCCCACCGCCACAGCCGACGTACCCCGAAGTCCTCCGGTAGTCAGTATATAAGTCATCGAGTAGCTCTTCGTACTCCGGTCTTGATATTGCTTAACGTTACCTATGGTCTGATTGTTTCCTCTTTGTGTTTCGTGTTCGTTTTCGTATCTCTTTCTCCTTACTCTCAGTTTCCCGGTCTTATCTCAGTCTCCCGATCTTATCTCAGTCTCCCGGTCTTATCTCAGTCTCCCGGTCTTGTCTCGTCCCCTTTTCGTTATCGTTCTCGTTATCGTTTCGTACCTCCACTCGAATCTACTCTTGTTCCATAATGTCTCGTCCAACGCCGTCTCGGTGACGTCATCTGACCCTTGTGCCCAATTCTTCATCAACCCTAACGACCTCACGAACTCCGCGATTATAATTACGAACCCCGACACCCCTTACCAGGTCCGAACCTCACTCTTCGCTCGGTCCCGGACTCCATCCACTCCAAATGATCTCCCATCAAACCCCGGCTCCGCCCCCATTGATCACACAGCCACCTACTCCCTTGCTTCCGCAAATCTCCCGTACGGCCTTCTGCCTGAACCCCGCCAAGACCGTCTCATTTCCCCACAATCCGACTTCTCCGGACCTTCCCGGATCTGTCTGGATCACATCTCCCCAATTACCCGTGCAAACCACCAGGACCCAGAATGTCTTTGAGTGTCCGGTCACCAATGCAGGGGAATCACGCCCGCCTAGTAAGGACTCGCCCAGTGCAGCTGCGCCCCCGAGGTCAGCGGACCCTGACATAATATCAAGACCTGACCTTACCCCGTCCGTGATGCCCGCATTATCTCCGCACACACAATCAAATAACTCCGATGTCTATGGTCTACCCACGCCGGGGAACCCTTATGATTCATACGGCCCTGCCCAATTTGCCGAGGCACATTGAGTCGTGGATCCGACACCAAACGTCCCCTCCGTTCCAGTTACTTTCATACAACGGCTCCCCCCACGGACACCCTCCCCAACTCACACCCAACTCCCAACCCCTCGCGCAAACCGTCAACTCATCTTCCACCCCACCCCTACACTCCCCGCCAACTCCGCTCTCTCGCACAAAGTCGACCCCGACATCACCCAAAGAATAACATCCTAAAGCCTGGCGACCATCCGATCGAATGAGTAACAAGGTCTCCGGCACCGCGCCAGCCCTCCGACCCACAATAATGCCAACCTGCCATGGAACAGTCACCCACAGCGCGAGGATCGCCAGCTACAAAGAAACCACTGAGAACGCGCTTCCCCGAAGCCCGCCTGTGGATTCACCGGCCCCCCAGCAACCCCGCAGACCGACGAACGCGACTAATCACCAACAACATCACCAAACCCTATTATCGACCCCCTCCAAGGAACTAAACCCTCCGACAACTAACCCCGAAACCATCGAAATCAAGCTCGAATCCACCACAGGACAAGAACCTCAGACCTAGGCTATGCTCCAACCCCGTGACCTGCTTCCGGACCTCGATCGATCGGCCGTCACCTCCGCCCAACAAATGAAGGGGCCCCGACTCCCCCGACCCGACCCTGACAACCCCGGAACAGGACCAAAACATCCCCGAGCTTACACTCCGCCACCAGACTACGCCACCTCCCACGAAGGAATCCCCAGCATAGGGGCCACCCCGAACCAACTATAGGAAAAAGGACCCTATACGAAGTAATTCCCCAAGTGCTCTAAATTCGCTGACATGTTCATATAAGGGAGGGAGAAGCCCCACCATCATCCAGAAAACAACGATCGGCCATTTAAGCGACCCGACAACCCCCAGGGGCACGCGCTCCCATATCCTCAAAAGACTTCCCCCATATGGCTCGACGACCCAAAACGGCCCCGCGCCAGCCTGAAACAGTCCCACCCAGACCCCTCCGAACCCATCAACCCGGCTCCGGACCCTGGCGACACGACTCCAGGGCCTCCACTCCGACCCCGACATCTGACCAAGAAAACTCACAGCGCCGGCTCGACAATGATGCCCTGGTAGCCCCAACTCCGCAACAGAAATCACCACCCACTCCGAACCCCGCCCCTACACCGGAATATGTCCGCCCGAACAGGGGCCACATCACCGGGGCCTCCAGACAAGCTGGCAGTGCCTCCCCCCACTATCACCCCTGCACTTGCACAATCTCCGGACCGCTCCGGAACACGAATGAAGAGTAAATCCGACCCTGCCGCATCCCCCGGGGAGCCCCACTCCAGTGCCCTCCCACGGCCGACCTTCCCGCCGCCCCAACAACCATGAACAACCAACAAACCCCCACCAAGTGACCCTTGAGTCGACTCCGGGACCACCCACTTCTTCCCGATGAAGGAACCACCGACCCCCAAACCTCCGAACTCGAGGAAGTATCAGAAATACGTAAGACCCCCTTTGTCCGCCGTGGGCTTACCTTTGGTCAGGAGAGCAATATCACGTAGATGACCCGGAACCCCAAATTGGGCCCCGGACCCGAAGGAACTGGTTGGGACTGATCACCCCGCATCCTACCCCCTCGGTCATCGACACTCCGGAGCACACCAAAGCGCCACCCGAAGCAGGCCCGCCCACAGACGCAGCACTCCAGAACACAACCCCGACCCGGACCAACTATACTGCGAAGACGAACCCCGCCTCACCCAACCCCGCCAATAAGTAAAAAAAAAAAAAGGCCCGCCCGCCTTCACCACCAATACTGACGTAAGGGCTAGACCATGGGAAGACCCCCATTACCCCCCGCCCACCGCACCGCCGAGACAACCAAAGCCCCGAACCCGTTGGGCACCGTACAAAATTCAAAGGCCACCCTCTACTACCAAAACGGTGCACGTCCCCTACACCCCCAGTCGAAAATTTCCGAGAAACGAATTCAACGACACCGCCCGAAATGCCGGGGACCCCACCGGAGAACTCCCACCAACCCCGACAGACCCCGGGAGCCCTCCTGCGATGCCCCGCCCCGTCCCGACCGACCCCGGGACTAGCCAGCGCAGACGGCACTAGCGGGCGTAAACCCCGCCTCTGGACTCACTAGGGATTCAACTCCCTCTCACACCCCTGCGTGTTTCGCTTACTTTGCCCTCCGACAAAACTAAAAATCTCACTTCACACGCCCAGGGACCAAAAAATGACATGTTCGCGTACAAAAGATCATATATACATTAGGCGGGGAAGGCAGCAAGTCCGAGAGCGACAAGAAACGAGGCCCACGCCCATCTCACTCCCTCCCCGGACCTCCCGGAAGCCCAACCCCCAGGTCGACCTCCATCTGGGCCCGCACCACCGCTAGGATCTCCGCCAACCCCGGCAATGCCTCCCCCGCATCGGCCGCCACCTCCCACCATGACCCCGGGGCCACCGCATTGCGTCGCCGATGCCCCGCCAGCAACCTCTCCAACCGCGCCATTCCCTGCTGCAACTCCGGAGGCTGGACCGCGGACCCCTGCGTCAACCCGTCCTGAATCGACGCGAACGCTGCGGAGGCACCGTCCAAGAGGACCCGATGCTCCCGCACCCAGCCTAAACTCTGAAAATGAACCGTCAATAACGAACGGAGGAACGGGAGACAACTCACGAAGAATCCCCGCGCGACCCGAGGCGGCCTCGTTGGCCAACCAATCCTCCCTCCGCCTTGCCGCCTCCAACTCCGCCCACAACGCATCCCCCTCCGGAACTCGTCCCCGCCCCTCCGCTTCCCCCGCGGGTTGCCCCTCCACCTGCGCCAGACGCTCCCGCAGACCCCGCACCTCTAGCGCCCGCTCCGTCGCCACGCGCACCGAAGTATTCCTATCCCGCTCCATCGCTTCCTTCTCCGTCCGCGCCGCATCACGATCCTCCCTCGCCCGGCGGAGCTCCCCCTCCCGTACTGCCAACGACGTCGTCAAGGCCTCCACCTGCTTGCGAAGGAAGACCTCCGTGATTGAAGGAATCGGCGCGGAGGGACTCGACGACCGCTCCGAGGGAACGCCAGGGACAGGGGAAAAGAGGGAAGACTCGGGAGGCCCCGCCGACAACTCGCGCCCACGCGGCCTCTTGCTGGGTCCCGCCCCCGAGGGTGGGGAAGCTCGACGCTTTCCCCGAACCACCACTGAAGACGCCCCCTTCCCCTTTGGCACCGCGGGACGAAACTTGGTCCGCTTCGGAACCCCCGGAAAGTCCACCACTACTACTACGGACGACTCTACCGGAACCCCGTCAACCATCCCGAAAGGAAAATTCGACAACACTTACGACTCCGGTCCCTAACGCTACCCCGGCGCCGACGCTCGAACTCCTCACCCCCACTGTCATACACCACCACCTCGTCTAAAATCGGCGGGAGAAACCACTGGAACGCTGGGGGAAGACATGACGAAATTTGGGAAACCCCGGGGCACGCCCAAAGCTTTAAATTGAGTGAGGAGGACCCTGACGAAACGGCGGCCGCGCTTCGACTTCGCCTCCCATGCCGCTATCACTCGCTGCGGATTGATCAATATTGCTCGACTTCGACTCCCACGCCCCGCCAATCCCCGTCCTGCCCCGCGTCTCGAAGGGTCTCGACGCTGAGAGGGGGGTGATGTCACGACCCGTTCCCCAAAACCCCGCACATCGTCCATCAAACCCCGAACCCCCAAAAGGACCCCCAACGCTCCGCCGAACTTCCGCCCATGCCCACGCCTACTTCGGCTAACTCCGACACCTCCCCGGCTAACTCCGACGGCCCCCTGGCCAACTTCGGTGCCTGCCCCGCAGCCACTGACACTTACCCTGGGCTTCCCAAACCCCGAGAACCACCCCCGCTATTCCTGATCTTCGCCCACCCATCATTAACTCAACACCCTGCTTCCTCCGACCTATTCCGGAATATCACGACAACCTCGGAACAACCCGCGATCCCATCAACGTATCAGCGCGGCACGATCTTCGATCACAACCGACACCCGCCCGCTCCGTCAAGTCCCGCCAAGCCCCGCCGCCACAGCCGACGTACCCCGAAGTCCTCCGGTAGTCAGTATATAAGTCATCGAGTAGCTCTTCGTACTCCGGTCTTGATATTGCTTAACATTACCTATGGTCTGATTGTTTCCTCTTTGTGTTTCGTGTTCGTTTTCGTATCTCTTTCTCCTTACTCTCAGTTTCCCGGTCTTATCTCAGTCTCCCGATCTTATCTCAGTCTCCCGGTCTTATCTCAGTCTCCCGGTCTTGTCTCGTCCCCTTTTCGTTATCGTTCTCGTTATCGTTTCGTACCTCCACTCGAATCTACTCTTGTTCCATGATGTCTCGTCCAACGCCGTCTCGGTGACGTCGTCTGACCCTTGTGCCCAATTCTTCATCAACCCTAACGACCTCACGAACTCCGCAATTATAATTACGAACCCCGACACCCCTTACCAGGTCCGAACCTCACTCTTCGCTCGGTCCCGGACTCCATCCACTCCAAATGATCTCCCATCAAACCCCGGCTCCGCCCCCATTGATCACACAGCCACCTACTCCCTTGCTTCCGCAAATCTCCCGTACGGCCTTCTGCCTGAACCCCGCCAAGACCGTCTCATTTCCCCACAATCCGACTTCTCCGGACCTTCCCGGATCTGTCTGGATCACATCTCCCCAATTACCCGTGCAAACCACCAGGACCCAGAATGTCTTTGAGTGTCCGGTCACCAATGCAGGGGAATCACGCCCGCCTAGTAAGGACTCGCCCAGTGCAGCTGCGCCCCCGAGGTCAGCGGACCCTGACAATTTGGGTCCTCAGAATGATATACCTTCTGAAGATGACTTGGAATATGTTGATCCTGCTCAACATCGACTAGCAGAGCAATGGGATCCTCCCCTTGATGATCCATTGGGTCCTCAGGATGACATGTCTTCTGATGATGGCTTGGAATATGTTGATCCTGCTCAACAGGTGAGGTTGGGTCTGGGACTTAGCATTGAGTTTGAAATACAAGGACCTAACCGAACGAAGTGAGGTTGGATCTGGGACTTAGCATTGAGTTTGAAATACAAAGACCTAACCAAACGAAGTGAGGTTGGGTCTGGGATGAAGCATTAAGTTTGAAATACAAGGACCTAACCGAACGAAGTGAGGTTGGGTCTGGGATGAAGCATTGAGTAGAATATCGAGGACCTAACCAAACAAAGTGAGGTTGGGTCTGGGATGAAGCAAGAGCTACAGGCCCGTGCCAAAGGCACGGGGCATAGCTCGTCCATACATATGGAAGAAAAGGTTGTTACAGATGTGAGCTGTATTAGTTCAATACTATTAATATGACCTGCATGAAATTCCTTCCAAACCAATAAGAGAAGAAGTGACTGAGTGGAGAGTACAACAGACAAACATATATAAACAGTTGTATTATCAGATTAAAACTTATTCAGATGTAAGATAAGAAAAGAACAAGATAAGATAATAAGATAAAGATAAGGAACAAACAGATACAAGTAGTGGTATGGATCTGTGTTGAACTTTTGAGGATAAAGGTCTTGATTAATTCTAGATCTCAGAAGATTGAGGCCTTTCCTCCTGGCTTTTTTGTCCTCAATATTGTGAATTTGTTTGTATTTGTTTTTCACTATCAAAAATCAACTGTTGTGGGTGCATGGTGCATGGCAGGTCCAAGGTCTACAAATGACAGGTCACTGATCACTTACTGAGGACAAAAGCAGTATAACAATTGTATATGTAAAAAATACATCAGATGTCTTAATAAAAACATTTTTTGTATACTAATTTAGTAAAAGGATCCAAGACACTATCATACCAAAAAAAAATGTTGCCAACAGCCACGCTGCATGTGCCAATAGCAAAGCCACACTGAAATTAAATAGAGTAGTGGAATAGCATTGTATAGAACACAAAAATGAAATAGAAAAATTTTAAAAAAACATGTAAAAAATTGGTAGAAAAGACAAAAGGAAAGCAAAACTCATGATGTGTTTAGGATAAGGATTGAAAATGTGTTTGTTTGTCATTCAGTTTGGAATGGTATATCAGACAATAATTTGATGCACCCTCCAGCTGTAAGCCCTACCAGAGTAACTATAAGTGAATGCCTCATTAAGATGTCAATGCACATTGTCCAAGTGTCATGAAACACAGTCACTAGGCAGTCAGCCCAACCAAAGCCCTTCAACATGAGGTGGCAGTGTTTGGGTTGAAAGGAGCATAAGAGCTAAATATAACAAGTAAAATCAAGAGGAAATGTTGCAAAATCAGAAATACCAGAATGCCAGCTCAGCAATGTTGGCCCAGGCCAAAACATTAAAAATATCTACTAGGCACTGCTCTGATCCCCATTTCTGCCATTTCCTGCATCTGGCTGCTACTCACAGATGAGCAAGATGTCTGAGGACACCAACAATGGATGACAATGTGCAGTAGAGTAAATATAGATGAATGACTGATGATGGCGAGTAGTTGAAAAGCAAAAGAAATATGTGTAAATATTTAAGTGGTAATACATAGCATAGGCATCAATATCACTGTGTCTGTACTTGACAAGCACAAGCATTTGCACATTGCCACCACTTCACCCATTGTAGGCTCCAAAATAATAATAATAATAATAAATAAGAGAGAAAAAAATAGAGAATAATAAGAAAAAAAATTACTGAAAAATAATAAAAGTCAGATAAGAATAACAAAGGTGAGGAATCATTGACTAATATGTGCACAAATATATACTTACCAAAAGGGAACATGGTGTGATTTATAGAATTTAATTTATTTGCAGCCATTATCTGCATTCCTTCACGGCTTCATGATCTCCAGCTCTGACTTTTGTGAATTGTCTCACATTATGTCTGCACAACCAAGGACTAATATCTCCCATTTTGATAAGCCACCCATACAGGTCTTTCCTGCACAAGTTGAACAATATTGAAATGACAGAGTTATATGCACAACTGTTATGTTTCTAGGCCAAGAACACACAGTTTACAAATGACAGAAACTAATAATCAGCATCAGTGACTATAAATGCATCAAATATATGAAGCAATCAGTGAAGCTTGACAGACTTGGAATCCAGCATTTTGAGGATGCCATAAAAAGTGCTGGTTTGATATGTGACTACTTTGACTGTGAATTTTCAGAAGTTTGTCTTGAATGATGGTGGGACACACATATAGGCCAAGAAGAAAAACACATCAATCTTATGGGCCATATATTCACACCCATATCAGAAGCTGCATCAGATAAAGTCTATCATCCATTGAACTAAGACTTGATCCCTACAGGCTCATAGAGAAGATACTTTCAAAAGGTTTTATAATAACTAAGGACAACATTATACAGTTCACTCAAGCAAAGGCAAGAGATGATGGCAAGAGAATATTAGCAACATTGTCAATGAGTATACAAAACCTGACAGTATGATTAACATATGAAGCCTGCAAATCAGAAAGATTCAGGACTGGAGACATAGTGTCTGTCCAGCTGTTATTTCAGGTTGTTAACCTAAGCAGAGGCAAATTGAGAATGCTACTAGTGTTGAGATCAATCACACTGATTGATGAAAGCTTTCAAAGGGTAGGTTCAGCTTATTGCAAGCATGACATATGAAATGACTTCAATGACAGACTAACACACTATCAATCAAAAGAATGCAAGGTAGAGAGAAGCTCAAGAGGAAGCTCAGAGAGAGATAGCTGGCTGTGCACCAAATAAGATAGAGGTTGATCTAGCTCAAAGACTAAGATAGTGCATGGCATGTAGACATATCATCACAATACATTTAAGCACAACAAATATGATATTTCATGGCCTTGATAATAAGAGTCCTGATATTCATTCTGTCAATTACACAATTACAGGAGAAAATATGATTATAGTTCACATGCAATATCAACACAATTATGATTACCAATCCAGTTGCTAAAGCAAGAGATTATAAAGCATGATGTGTGACTTTTGCTTTGCTTGGTGCAGATAAGCTGATCATTGGTCTATCACATGATTTCAACTACCCAATTGCAGTAATTTTCAATGCTAGAAAATTTCAAGTGTAATCTTGCCTCTGTAAGGGTTGAAAAGATTGTACACCTACTATATACCATGTTGCTGTGAGAGTATATGAAATAGTATGGCTGCTGCTGTGCATGGCATGTCTGAGATCTAGTGTGATAAAGGATATATGATTGTCCATGTTGCCAACCTGAGGGTTTCCTGTCATTTACATAATCAAATAACTTGACAGCTGCTGTTGCAATTCTGTCATGGCATTTTGATAGGTCAATCATGTGCATAGTATCTCATCTAGCAATATTTGGCCTCCAGAAGCAAGTAAAACTATACCATTAACAGAGACAGAATTATAATGGAAAGGAAAAAAAATTATGATATGTAAGACTAGTACTAGACAACTGGGACAGTATTATCATGTGAATCAGAAGGGAAACCTTGTAAATTACATAAACTCTTGACCCATGGTTGTGATATTATAGAACACATGACTAAGAGCATTTTGTAATAAGAGAAGAAGAAAGAAAAAAGAACAACTGACAAACAGCTACAAATGGTTGTATGAATCTCCATTAAAAAGTTTGAGAATAAAGGCCTCAATCTATTTTAGATCTTGGAATGCAAAAAAAAATAAATAAATAAATAAAATCAGAAAAGATAGAAAGTAGTTGGTGGAGAGTTAACCAGAAGAGAGCAAAATCTAAAGACAAGCTCCAGCTATATTGCTGAATACACATCATGTGCATAGTAGAAAGATAACTGGAAGGGAGCAAAATCTGAAGACAACCTCCAGCTATATTGTTGGCTATACATCACATGTTGATATGGTGATACTTACCCATAACAACTAGTATTTTAATAAAAGAAAGAACTTTTTCAATATACTTGAAATGCTGAAAACTATAAGCATTTTGCTGAAAACAGTAGGCAGAGAAAGTACTTAGCTTAAATACTGCTCCAATGATTCCAAAAAGTCAAAGATTTGCTTACAGCAGCAACAACAAAGCCAGAGCAAAAAGGGTTGAGGGTTGAGCACTAAGCATGTCACTCAATTGAGAAAATTTGATCAGAGTGATAGCCAACATGCCTAACAAAGTGGCAGTGCCAGCTATCCTTAGTATATCAATAGCTGGTGTTGATTCAGCCAAAACTTTAGCTTGTTGCACCTGCAACTTGCATCACCAACCCAAACCAAATGCTCCCAGAGCTGCTGCAATAATAGCCTCAGCACAGAAAGAAGGGGTTTAGTGGAAGAGGGGAAGGGGAAACAAGTCTTACCATATGCTGCCAAGGCCTGTCCACACAGAACCCCAATGCCCATACCACCCATCAGCCAACTATGTTCCCAGACAATGACAAAAAACATGTGGATAGCACAATGGTACATGTGCCAACAACAGGCTATACAAGGGGAAAGATTATAAAGAAGAAAGACAAGAAAGTATTTGCCATGGCTCAGAAGTCCCCAGGGAGCAGATTTCTTAGGCTCACAAGCTCTACTTCAGGATTATTAGTTAATATACTATTTGTGCCCCTTTGCTTGTTTTGAGAACTGTCTTGAGCTAGTAAAGAAAATTAATAAATCTATTATCTTGTCTACTTGTACAGTGAGAACTATTGATAAAGAGCCCTAAACTCTTGCAAAATCTAAGTCCAACACATTTGTCCAAGTTTTGTAAACTTTGTGCCACTGTCAAAACTTTGATTTTGCATCAATGTACATTGGGAAGATAACTAGTCAGGAACAAAATTCAAAGACAACCTTCAGCCATATTGTCAGCTATACATCACATGTTGTCATAACAGCTCTTACTAAAAAGGAGGGTTGAAACACAGAGAAAGTGCTACACATTTCCAAATGTACCCAAAAATGCTGAAGAATGTAAGCATGAAAGCTAAAAACTGTAGGCTAAGGGAAGCACTTACTGTAATCTAAGCACTGATAAACTCACAAAGACAAAAACTGGCAGCAAGAGCTAACAAAGAATAAAGTCAATGAGAGCTTGACATGTCAGTGATCAAAAAATGATTTTACTGACAGCCAAAGCTCACCTAACAGGTGACAGTGCCAGCTCAGGTCAGTTACTTCCTAACCAATGCCAAGAAAGTGCTCTCCTGACCTCCCAGCACAATGGTCACCTCCCTCCCTCAGTTTGCATACTGACATTGACCACTAAATGGATCTAGAAGGATGAGAGGAGATTATGGAAGGATTTGGGATGGGAAGGAACCATTACTTGAGGGGGAAAGAGTGCTGTGCCTTGCCAGCATGCAGGATCAATGAGAATCATTGGCATCAGGCAATGAATTGGCTGGAATGATAACAGGAGCATGCATGGGACATTGTGGTCTGTGCACAAAGATGATGGTATAAAAGGGAGGGGGAATTTTGAGACCAGCAGGCAAAGTTCAGTGCACAGCTCAGAATTCCCAGGGAGCAGATTACCTAGGCTAATAACATGAACAAAGCTTCATATTAGGTTTTATTTGATAATTGAACCTATTATATTTGTTTAAACTTATATTTGAATCAATTTTTGATCAATCTACTATTACAATATAAAAATAGTGTGATTCTAAGTGTACTTCGAGCCCTCAAAGCTGCTGATTTGTTGTTGTTTGGTTAGGTCTCTAAAACAAATAAAAACAAACCACTGCATTTCATATCAAATGTACATTGGGAGGATAACCAGTAGGGAGCAAAAATTGAAGACAAGCTCCAGTTATATTGTCTATACATCACATGTCAAGTCACATGGGAACACATGGGAACAAAATCTGAAGACAAAATTTCACAGGGGATCAAGGAGTAAAGCTTCAGCTACTTCATAGGCCTCAGAATCATTAGGTATTTTGCATAATTCTGTGTTACATTCTATCTTATATGTATGTGTGTACATATCTCTTATCTTTGGATTTATGCTCAATGCAATCAAAAAAACATAACTTCATGTGTATGTATAAGCTCTATAAGATGGAGATGTTGCCATCACGTTGTCAACAGCTTTCCTTTGATTTATGTAATCCTGTATGCTCTCCCTTGCCCAGATCATTGGTTTACTATATACCCCCTTCCGCATGATATTCTAACTTATGCATATGTACCCATGTATCTCTTATATGCTCAGATTCATGCTAAATGCAACTCTTTCTTGGAGATGAAGATGTGGATAAAGTGTGTCTAAATGACCTTTTAACTGAAGATGTTGACATTGTCTTGTCAATGGCTTCCCTTTGATTGATGTCATATGTAAGCTCTCCCTTGATATCATTGATCATCATCAACAGCTTTCTCTCTATTATGAGTAACAAGTGTGCATCAAGTCCAGAACTCTGTGATTTCAGCTGAGAAAGAAAATGGGTGCTTTAAATAATGCCCTACTCAGAGAGCCTTCAGTAATATTCTATATGCATGATAATTTATTGCATGAATCAAGAGACATCTGTCCAACTGTCTTTGAATCTCTGTGATCACAGTCCCTCATCATTCAAACCCTGCAGTTTGTGTGTTCAAAATATGGACCTTTTATGAGATATATGTCATGTATTAACATGGCTTACAATAAAATGCATAATTGTCTGGCTAGATGTCGGGCATGCCATGCTGCACAATGGCCCATACCTACTAGTGGAGGCATATGTGGGAATGGGGGGGGGGGGCATCTTCAGGCTGTAAAGACATCTGAGTACTGTTGAATTTCAAACAAAGAAATTATACATACCACAATGTGAGGCTTGCATGTCATGGTCACATTGTAGCCTGGCACAAGAAGGATAGTGACAAGATGAGGGCCAGAAACTTGTTTGTGTGGTGTTCATAGTACATTGGACCAATTGATATGACCCCTTCACAATTGACAATATAGACATAGAAACCCTTTTCATTCATGGAGAAAGTTGTAACATGGTCTCTGTCTCCTTGTGTAAATAGCATCCGGTATATGCCCTTGCCATCAAGGTATCTTGAATAGAACATGTGTTGGACCTAGTCCTAGTCTTCTCCACAACAGCAAGGCATCTGGCCATGCGAGTTTGTCCACCAGGACTTGTTGCCCATCCTGCACCAGGACAAGCATGACATCCTATTGGGCGCGATGACAGCAATAGTAGTCAAATGTCGTAACAATGGCATTGAGGTATTCCGCAACATGACTCTCGCCTGCCAATCAGCCGAGAGGCGGCATGCACCTCCCATCTGTCGGATCGAGCGGGGCGGGTTTTGCCACCAACCTGCTGCAGGAAATTGGCAAGGGGAATGGTGTGAGAATGGACGTCCTTTTAAAATTCAACTATTAATATATCATCGACACTCTGTTCGAAGTATTTCCAGTCTCAGTCTCACGAAAAAGGTCAATTTTGATTTTATTGTTAAGCTTGGGAACGGTAATCTCAGTGTTAAACGGCATATCGAATGAATGCATCTTTGTGACTACACCGCCTCGTTGAGGCAAGACGTCCTGCTGTGGGAACCTACTGGGAATATTATACATGATGAATACCAAGAGGAAGATAGATGAATAATTGTGATTCACAGGTTCCCGTCGTCAGGTGCAAGAGGCACTCTTTGTATTCTTAGCTCAGGAAGTGATGGGCTCAGACTGCCACTGGTCTGGAGTGAGTCAGATGTACTAGAAGTATTGTCGAATAGTAACATGATGGAATGAAGGTCCTTGAAACGATCAGAACGTTCACTAATGTAAGAAACTCACGAGTTTTTCAATTTTATAGCTCCTCCTCATAGCACTCATGGCTGAGCAGTGGCCAACCGGCAACAACGCGTATAAGTTTCTCTTTCGACATAATGAACATCTCAACTTGACTTAAACGCAGAGTGGGAGCCTGTAGGGACGAATAAATGGAGATGTGCTACTTGTCACGATCCACCGCACGTAGGACGAGATAAACGCGCGCGACAATGCACCATGAGAAGACTCATCAAGAGTCAATCGAATACGCGTGGCAGTCATGTAAGACATCCGAATGTCCGAAGGGTGCAGTTCGTACGCAAGGCACCCACTCCTCCTGACCGTGTACATCAAATTGACACGATCAGCTGCCTCAGAGTGAAAAGTGCCCTAAAGTCACTCATGCATGTGTGAGCATGAGCACTGAAGACCAGCTGAGACAAACTATGCTTGCACAGACAGGAAAATGTCATTGAAAGGAGT
The DNA here is from genome assembly GCA_020091625.1 of Termitomyces sp. 'cryptogamus'. Taxonomy (NCBI): domain Eukaryota; kingdom Fungi; phylum Basidiomycota; class Agaricomycetes; order Agaricales; family Lyophyllaceae; genus Termitomyces; species Termitomyces sp. 'cryptogamus'. The sequence goes on from JAGYZC010000005.1 coordinate 4,015,279, forward strand.
TTCAAGACTTTTGATGACTTGACGTGAGGAGTATCAGACTTCATTGAATAAAATGACTGTACAATGGGATGAGCAACAATTGTTGCTTTTCACATTATGTTGATTATATTATAATCATGAACGTTGAAGAAAGCAATGATACTTGTAACAGATTGTCCTCCTGAATAACAACCTCAAGAAATGAAATGAATTGCTTAGCAGCCTTTAGGGAAATGTGGAGGAGTAAGAAGCGAGGGAGGGATGAGTTGTCCGTGGTAACCGGTGCAGTTCTGCTGTGATGCCCAATACTTCTGGATAGCAGGAAGAACGGTACGACCGTTCACGACGAGCTTGGTATTGGGAACAGGCTGCTTGGCCAGGAGAGTGGTGTGGAAAATACCGGGGTACGAAGCATTGAACAGAACGGAGCTAATATCGGCCTTACGGACCTTGTCACCAGTCTTCTCGGCAACGAACTCGAAGACGTTTGCACCAACGTCCCACCGGCCGAGGGTGTGGAGGTTCCAGTTAGCCTCGACTGTGGCGATGGTGGAGTAGTGCGTATAGAAGTTGTCGTCCGTCTTGCCGATGAGATGCTTGGGAAGAGCGTTTCCGAGAAGGACAGTGAAAACGCGGTTGGGTTTAGGATAGGTGCCGATCTCATCGAAAGCTGAGTAAAGGTTTATTTAGCTTTGATTCAACTATGCAATAGGAGATGACTCACTCAGCATGATGAGGGTATTCTCGCCGTTGAAGTTGGGATTTTTGAGAAGGGGCTCGAGCCAGGCCCTGGTCCAATTACCCGCATAGGTGATGCCAGTGTCATGACCATCGTTAACTGTAGAGATCCGCGTGAGAAGAGACCCAACATTCATGATCGATGGACGCACGCATATTGGGAGTAACGAAAACCCATTGAGGGAGGGCATTGTTCGCTAAGTCCTGGTCAAAAAGGGTGAAGTTCTTGATGTTGGAAGTACGGTCATGTTTGGTGTTAACAGATTCGAAAATGATCAGCGGACTAAAAGGTCACCATGTCAGTGTTAATACTATACTGAATTAGGAGGTCCCCTGACTTGTGCTTGCGGACATAATCGTTGTCGCCGGTGGTTGGGTTGAGGAATTGAAAGCCAGTGAAACCTGTGGAGGGCATGTCTTCCTGATACTCTGCCCATGAAATCTTCTTGTCCTCGAGCAAGTCAACAATACTCGAAATGTTCTTGGGAAGGTTGAATAGGTTGTCGCTGTCGATGCCGAAGTACTCGCCACCAACGACCTATCATAACGAGGAGTTAAGATATAACGACGCCGTGGTTGACCGAACGAGGGACGCACGGCAACATAATTGGGCTCAGACGGATGGGTGACCGCAAAGTAGTTAGATAAGGTCAAGCCTTCCTTGGCTAAGAATGCAAGATTGTCTAGCAAATTGGACTCTCCCGTGAGTCTCTGTACCAGACGGAGTCTCGACTCATGCAAACTTACGATCGGCAGCAGCTTCATCGTAATCAATGTTCTCGAGCCATATTTGAATGATACGATCGAAGGCTTTGCCCTTGACAACTTTTGGGGGATGAGGTTTGTGGTCCTTATCATTACCGTTGTCGTTGCCCTAAGTTGAAGTTCGACATTGGTAACTTGACATCACCGAAGAGTATGGATGATAACACGTACAAGAGTGACCGTGACGGTGGCAAGGAGCGCAAGAAGGACGGAAAACTTCATCGTTATAACAGCGAGTTTACAGCACAAAGCAAAAACCGCTTTATAGACCAGATGATCTGGCGGATTGCTTCCACTCAATTATCTATAGAGAAGTTGAAATGACCCTTGTGGCGGAGCGAACGTGGCTGGTAAAAATGGAAGCAAAGGGGTTTTACTAGGAATAATGTCGGGTATATTACCGCGGTCCCGACATCTATGGACTTGCCGCGTGCTGCTGTCGATGATGACAGAACCTCAATGCTAACGCTTTGCATCGCAAGTAAGTACTACGAGGGCTCGTGAGACGCATTGATTGACAAAGCGTCGTCTCAGTTGAACCAGGCTACAAGAAAATGTAAAGGAAGAGAACTTGTGTAGTGATTTTTAAACGTCGGACGAGTTCGTGAGAGCAAAGAAGCGGATAGATGATGGACAATCGATAAAGTCGTTGATTCCTAACCACATCGCATGCACCCTGTGGCTCGATTTGGACATTGTGCAAGGGGTAAATGTTGAGCCTCGTGCAGACTCATAAAGATAATTTTAGTATAAGCAGTTAGACTGCCGGTGTATGCATATGTCTTGGATGAAGGAGACAAACGATCAAGGCAGATTGACGATATCAACGAAGCTTTTGCTCACTCCCTATGAGCTTGCTGTATTGTATATAAGCCTTGCAACATCGGATATCTTTTCCATCCCAAGCACGGCGAAAATCGACAATCAACTTAATTTTCGGACTCAGAGACCTTGGCGTCAGCAGGTGGAGACACCCTCGTGCGACTGTCAAACAAATAATGCGGATATCAAGGTTAGGAACTCGATGAGAGAATAATCCAACGACGCATAAAAAGACTTTTGATCACGACATAGATGGTGTGAAAGGCAAGTGCGGTAATTCGACATCAATCGAGACTGAATCTTCCCTGCTATCGACATTGTGGAATCTTCTCGGACGTGTGGTGTCATGCGGACAACTGGATCCTGTGTACGTGTCGAGTGATACTAGCTTTGGAGAATAACCAATAACCGCCACAGGTGAGGAGTGGTCCGTCGCTATGAAATCTCCTTGAAGCCCGGTACCAGAGAAGCTGTAATGAGAAGCTTTGACATGGAGCAGCGCTGGCTGTGGCAGATTGATACCATGACCTTCAGCTTAAATGGCATTGCTTGATTCGAAGTTCATTGCAGATCCCCATTCAGATAGATTTTGACTTCGGAAGAGTCCTACCCAAGAGACAAGTATGGCCAGAATGACGATCTCCGAAGTCGGAAAGCCCTCTGGCATGAGATCATGAGTCGCACACGAGGGAGTGGAGTGACGATGATGAATTCAATAGGAGAAAGGCTGGATGGGTGGATAAGTAAAGTTATGTAGCACATGGTGCAAGTTACGAAATCGGACTAGTGATGTCTGTGTACGAACTGAAGATTTTAACCGGTGGCAGTGAGTGTTTAAGTACATACCGATGATCAGCCCCAAAATTACATGATCCATTGACGGAGCGGTCTAGATTCTGCAGTTAGACTTAGATGAAACGTGGGCGTCCATATGCAACGTTCACGGTTGAACTCAGTGAACCATGATGGCATTCGGAAAAAAGACAGTCTTCGCCCGTGATCGTGACCGTTTTGGTCATAACATAACACACTTGAGCTTGGACGCCACCAGCCACTAATACTACTCACTTATTCATTTACTGACATGACAGGCGCAAACTACATGGGAGGAAAACGGTACACTTGGCCCATCTAATACTACAACGTACTCAACTACCCCTCCCCACCGCAGAAATGTCGCGAAAGCGCGATCCAAGGACTCTACCGGACGCATACAAAGAGGTTTCTTCGGGCGACAACGCCTCAATATACTCTCTAAGGGCATTCCTCGTCGAACGTCTGTATCACCGACAGATCAGAGGCCGAGTGCCCCAATTATCGAACTTGCGCACGCGCCGCAGGCACCCAGAGACTTGGCCATCCGGGAACGAATTGACATCAAATTCCCTGAGAACAATACGACAATGACTTCTGTGGCGGCGCCAAAGACCCCCGAGTCGAGGAAGGCGAGAGGAAGTTCGAGCTCCGGCACGGGAAGGTCGCGCGTGCTTGATGTGCTTGACACGGAAGAACGTGCGTTTTTGGTTCTGATCTTTCGGTTTTTAATCATTTGGGAGCCTCGACGCGTGACGCGAGCGTCCATTTGGCCTAGTGATGAATGCTTTAATGACAACATAATTTACAGCCATGTTCTTGCGAGCGACTCTCAACCGGATCTTGAATTTACCGGACCTTGCTGGACTCTCTGGTACCGGTTACGCGTCCAAGCGACTTAGGATGGAGGATGACGACGACGACGACGGGTATACGAGGGATGAGCGTAAGAGAAAGGTATGTATAAGCTATCCCTATCCATTCGTTTAGAAATGATTCTTCTTGACACGCAGAAGACGGCATCGCCATTGAACGATGACCTTCAGTTATTACATCCACAACCAGCGCTGCCCAGCTCACCTGTACTATCCCCCTGTGAAACAGGCACATGGCTGTCAGGCAATAGAGATCGCGTAACTACTCAAAGCACAGACAATATTAATATACTGCATACTCCGCCCGAAGGTATTGGCGTTACCTTGATGGATCTTCGTGCTAACGCTTTTTCTAAAGACTACGAACTTCCAGATCACGTTCCAGTACCATCGATTTCTCATTCTAACCATCCAGGAACATTTAATTCATTCGTGTCCTCGTTGCCTCCGTCATCTGACCAGGCAACATCCTCGGATCTCACGGGCATCGTTGCCACCGGTGCTGCTATGAACTTTGACCATCAAGATTGGGACGACTCCGACTTTGACCTGGACTTTAAGCGTCATCATTGGACTCCTTCGCCTCAGGCTGAATACGAACAATATTCAACTCAGAGTCTGGCTGGTGTACCTTCTCAGGACGAAGATGGCAACGAAATAGTAGCTTTCGATGAGTCTCCTCGACGATGTCCTCGTTTTGCTGAGAACAATCTGTATGAACATCAAGACCCCTGGCATACAATCGGCGTCATACTTGGATTGTCGCCCGTACGACCGGAAGATCGCCTACTGGACGGAGCCTATAAGGAACAAACGTTTGCCAAAAACACTCGATATTTGTCTGAGAATGAAGACCAGGACTTGGATCTGAACGAAGATATACCAGGCGATGTTCAGTGTTGGGATAAGAGTGCCACGCAGCTGGATCCTCCGCCTGATGAACCCAAGGACGATCTCGATGAACCAATCGGCGACGCTCAAGGCTCGGGTTTTACCTCACGGCAAACTTCCCCACCTTTGTTGGTCGTCCAGGACAATCCCGAAGAACGAACACACGACACACGACAAACGACCGCGGATATCGATTTTGATGCGCTTTCGCATGCAAACTTGTCACCTAGATCTGTTCAGGTGTTATCGTCGGTCGAGGAGCCCCAGTCCCCATTTCGGATTTTTCTGGAGTCGAAGAGGAACCCGGCTTCGTCGGTGCACAGTTGCAACTCGCGTTCATTGGAGGTTTCTGGTTCTTGTTCACGTTCTCAATCTTCCCTGGTTCCACGTACCCCATCACCAAGAGGTACTAAGGAGACGCAATCGCCGTTCCGGATGCTTTTGGCTGCGAGAAATCTCGATCGAAATCAGAAGAAATTCAACTTGAATCTGACCGACTATTCCTTCGGGGATTCTGATGCAGTGGGTCCCTTGTCCTCACCGGGCGCGGTCGACTTGTCAAATTTCACGGTGCTCAAGGAGGTAGACGGAGTATTTCAGGGGCCTTGTTTATTCCCCGACGATGCATATGATGCGAGTGATGAGGATTGACCTAGAAAGATCTAGCTACGCCGTTGTAGATCATGCATAAACAATCGCAGAATAAAACAAGAATAAAAAGAGAACAATCACTTCGGATCTGGTGACCAAGGGAAGCGTGGGAAAGAGGATTGTCCCTTTTTGACTCGGCGCACAGGTTGTCTGGACCGCACTTGACCCACAACAACCATGTTTTCGAGCCCAACACCCGCCCCAGGCTCGAGAGCCATCGCCAACAACGCCCTTCGCAACGCCGGACTCATTGGTGCTGACCGCGACGCCACAATGCGAGATGCTACCGACAAGCCAGGCGGTCGCAAAGCCTCTTCCAAGATACGCAGCCATCGCCCGCGTGTCATTGATATCAAGGACCTAAGGAATCCTCGTTCGGTGAGTATCCTAGTCTCGTTGCAGAACGGCGACCTGTGGACGAGCTGCTCGCAACGGCTTCTCCTGTTACAAAGACGCTAACGGACTCACAGAAAGCGGCAATGCAAGCAGGCCCCTCGGAACCTCTTACGATCCGCGGCGCTGGTATGAGAACGACACGCATTGGCGCTGGGGGACCTCTCGGTAATCCACGCGTGCGGATAAAGTCGAAGCCTGTCGAAGTGTGGCGGGAGGTCGTACGAAAGCGGTGGAATCCTGAAACTCAGTTTCTCAATCTTGAGGTAAGATTATCATAGGGCCTTCTGACCGGTCGAATAGCACAGGGCGGCGCGTTATCTATCCCTTCTTCTCTTTTCTTCGATTTCGACGCCAACCTTCACGTTCACCGTTCCTTTGGCCCCTTATTCTGCAACGCCGAGTTCCTGATCGCATTGTCTGCAGTCTTTGATCGACGAAGAGATTTTGAAGAAAAATAACATTCAACCTCCTGGATACGGTGGGGGTGTCAAAGATGCAGCCGTCATTTTCAAACTTGCGAAGGAGCTCACGCCGAAGGTCTGTGCATCCTCACTCATACCCATCGCTTTTTTTCCGTTTAATACTCTTCTAGGTTAAAACACTTTCCCTCAGCAACAACAAATTGCAAGGCATACATTTACAACTCCTGAGCCACTACCTTCCTGACCTTGTCAACCTTTCTTTACAAAATAACAATATCCGGACCTTGAAGGAGCTCGACTTCCTGGCTTCGCGGAGGGGAAGATTGCTGAATTTGAAAGAATTAGTCTTGACAGGGAACCCTGTGCAGGTTAACAGTGTGGGCCAGGATGGTGGCGAGAAGTATCGAAGGTATGTTGTCTTGACGCTGAGTTCAATAGATGTTCTCACGTATCCCATTCAGAGATATCACTTCTCGTTTCACCTCATTAGAGGTTCTTGATCAAGTGGCCATTGCACAAATAGCCTTTGATGGTCCAGGGCCTTCAACAGCACCAGCAACCAAACCCACAGCATCAACTTTTCCCGTTGGGATGGGCGCTTCATTTATCACGGGTGTCGACGGTGGCATCGTTTCCAATTTCCTTGTTCGGTGAGAGAGTCGGAACTAATCAATGTTTGTGTGCCTCTGACTCATTCCAATCAGTTTCTTCAATGGCATGGACACACAACGAAATCTCCTTATTAATGCCTACGACCCCAACGCAACGTTCTCATTCTCCGCGAACACCACAATCGCAGCGCGTGCTCGTGTACAGGGGTTCCACTCCTCTATGCCTAATCAGAAAAAGCTTACTTGGGCGGAATGGCTTGCTGGTGGCTCGCGTAATCTTCAACGTGTAGGAAACCATTTCGACCGTGCCCTCAACAGCCTTCATGTCGGCGCTGAGGATGCCATCAAGGCGCTAGCAGCCCTCCCCGGCACCAAACATGATATCACGGGTCCCCCGGAGAGATTTTGTCTTGATTCATTCCCAATCCTTCTTGGGCAAGGCATGGGTTTGCTTTTGACTGTCCATGGACAGTTTACAGAAGGTCTGTTCCTGCACAATATGTATCTAACTGATCATCTTACGTATCGGCAGTCGGAACGGAGGGTATACGGTCATTTGACCGTTCGTTTGTTTTAATGCCTGCGCCAGAAGGCTCTCGGTATGCCTTGGCTTTGTATCAATTCTCGCAATGTCACTCATCTTCCTATTTGTTTTCGCTTCTCTCCTCTAGCGCTAAATTGAATGGATGGGATGTTGTCATTGTTTCTGACCAGTGGACGGTTCGGGTATACTCCAGCCATGAGGCATGGAAACCTGGTCCACTTCTGGTTCAGGCCCTCTCGCGAGAAGAACAGCAAGCCCAGAATGCGGCTTCCGCTCCTGCTCTCCAACCGCTCACGTTCGATCAACAATCACAAGCAGCCCTGGCTGCCATGGTATGTCGCTTTCGTCGTCATTGATTAATCTTCTGATGAATCCTGTCTACGTAGCCTGAACCACAACGAAATCTGGTGATGCAGGTATGCCAACGAACGCGCCTCAACGTACCGTTCGCAGTCGATTGTCTCACTGGAAATGGGTGGGATCTGAATCGCGCTATCGCCAATTTTGAGGAAGTCAAGGTATGTGTTATACTTCCGCCTTCAGGGTATGTAAATCTCATTCATCATCTTTAGACAACTTTGTCCAGGGATGCGTTCCTTTAGGACATTTCAATCAATCAACGATCCGAAACTTCAGGAGTCGTTGGGGCAGTGTGGGCTCTGCCCATATGATATCGTTTTTCGAACATTTCTTTTCGCGTCACATGTCCTCCTCACCCCAACATTCTACAAACAATCAATAGTCCTTCCGTCATTAGCATTACCAGCATCATCTATCTTGTTCTCGCACAGGATCCAAGTCATCTGTACCCCGATTCGTACTACTACTACTCCCTCGGCCTTCCTGAGCCCTTCTCATTGATATCTTAATGTAAATCGTACATACACACAATTCAAATCTCTGCATGACTCTCATCTCCATCTTTGCACTGCACATCCATAACGTCATATTGAGCATTACCATCTACTTTTGGATCCGATCATGAGTTGACAGCTGATTGTGGCACATCATATGGAAGTTATGAGGGGTCATATGTTGTATGTTGTAGAGGGGAAAAGTCGATGGGGATCACCATCATCGATGATTAGAAAATCAAATTTCACAATCTGGCAGCCTACCTAGGCCTTACTTCATGGTTGAAGCCTGAGGAGAAATCATAAAAGTTTGAAGTGCTATTCCATAAATGATTGTATAGTACACCGACAAGAAGTAATCCACTCAGTAAGGCCTGGGTGCAATCTATGTAGTACAAACGCGTCGACTGAAGAGCAGTTACATAAGGACACCGAGCGGTTTCCGGATGATAAATTCCTCCGATTTGTATCATGTGTGGGGTCGCCTGGGTCATAGATACCAGAGATAGAATAGATATCTACCAGATATCTCAAGTCGAAATTCAATAAGAAGTCACTGTAACATGCAAGAAATTCAGATGCATTTACCATGCAAAGTTCAAGCCCGTTACTGCCTTGAACTGTTTCTACTGCCTCGAAGTCATGAATCTGAAGGAGACGACTGTGTGCTTGTGACTTTATGGTTGATAAGTAATGTTCGTATTACATTAAGATAGAAAAGGACATAAGGAGGCGTACTTTGATATATAGAAGCGTCTTAATTAGTGTCGAAACCCTGAAGCGTGTATAAATGTTCATTTTATGAGGACGGACGCAAATCTCAAATTTGCGCTAATTGATACATAGTAGATATGAAAAGTCTCTTCTCACCTTCCGATAAGTCGTAAGTATCTGAATATTGATTACCGTCACCTTGTCCCAACAGGGTACCCTTGACCCTTCCATATTGGATGGAATTTTATTCTAACTTCCTCTTCCGGAGGCCTCGAGGCGCTGAGCCGTGACAAAATGTCCATCAAGTCTAAGTAATTCAAGGCGGCTGCCAGTGGCTATGCTGCCGTCGAGGCAAAGAGTGGACAGGTTCAAGCCCAGGGCCTCTAATTTGTGACACATAGCCACGACGTGGCTGGCATAGCCTACGGCAGAGCCCAACCTTGTGATGTAGCCAATGGAAGCAGAGGAACAACTGGGAACTGGGAACAACTGGGAAGAAGACCCGGCCTCGTGTTGCTCGCTTACGACAATCGGCGTTATAGTCATTGACCACTTTATGCGATTATCCAAAAGAGTAAATATCCAGGGCCCTGTAAGCATTTTTTTTCTGATGCGCTATTGAGACCTCGCTGCCTTCTTAGCCGTGCGAGAGTGGACCCTCCTCATTCAACAACCATTTACTACTTATTTAACCTCCTCCCGCGTTTTACGGTTTTTCTACCAATATCTTGTGTGCCGTCTTATTGACAAGAAACACAAGGTTTCACGCCTGTTCTTGGCCTCACTGGCAGCTTTCACTTTCTCTACTTCTCTCTCAGCATTCAACGACTCCACTGTATTCCAATTTCCACGCACGCTTCCATTCTCACTTTCATTGTCTCACTCACTTTGCTGGCACTGTCACGACCCACTCCTTACCACCACGCGCAAATGGAACGTTCTCAACTCTCATTCGACCAATTTGGCTTGCACACCTTCGCCACAGTGGGTGACGACGAGGGTGTTGATCGCGCTCTTAGTCATGGCGCGGATATCAATGCCCTAGACTCTGCAGGGAGGACTGCTCTCATGTGTGCGGTCGCAGGGGAACAGTGAGCGCTTACTCTCTGTTTACAATGATGCGCTAGTGTTAATGACCTCCTCTACGGCAGTTGGCAGGAAATCGACGCGTCAAACGCGTCCATAATGACTCCTAAACGATTAAATACGATTCGACGACTACTTAGCGACCCCAGGATATCCCTTTTTACCCTCAATGGACCCCAGAGCTTGATGAACGGTGTGATTCCTCTTGGCATGGCCGCTTGGCTCAATATGGAAGAGGCTGTACAAATACTACTCGAGGAAAGTTTCGACAGTGTTTCCGTCGATGGCACGGATGCACACGGAGCTACGGCTCTCATGTGTAAGACACGATCTTCGCTGTGCTCGCCGACGTGATGCTGACGTGTTTTTGACGTGTCTTCTTCAAGATGCCGCCCGGGATGGTGGTCTGCGTGTGGTACAACTTCTGGTACGTTTTTTCATATTTCTTATCTTGCTGTACAGGCTCATAACTCAATTGAAGTTATCTCACGGAGCTCGGCCTGATTTCCGCGATTGCAACCACCGCACTCCAGTTCAATTTGCTCTTGACCACCCTCAAATTCTGTGGCTCTTTGAAACTATTCTGCGGCGCCATCGATGGCGAGAAAGTCAAGTACGTTCCACTGTCATTAATACACAGCCTTGGTATTAAATGATAACATCAGTCCGCGGATCGAAACAAGCTCTTCCCAAGCTCCGAGGGGCTCCTTGATCTCGCGTTCTCCGCAATGCCATCCGATAGCCTCGAGCCACCACCTCTCTCTATCTTCACTAGTCAAGGAACTTCCAGATTGACCGATACACTCATTTCTTCGATCTCCTTGCCGGATGTACCATTTCTTCACTCGTTACTATTCTCTCCTGCTCTTCCTGCGTCATCTCCTCCCGCATTGTATCCCATGTCTACTCCTATCCTTGTAAACCATCCAGATGCCGCCGGTTGGAGTCCTATCCATCATTGTGTTGCCGCGAAGCTTCCTTGTATTGATATTCTTGATGCTTTGTACTGTGCCGGCGCTGAGATCGCCCTCTTCACGACACAAGATCACTCCACACCCCTCCACATTCTAGCGAAATCTGCACGTCTATCCCCTGAATACCCTGACCATGCGCTCTCCCTGTATCATTTCACTGTACATCTTGTTCGCGATCTCCGTGCTCCCCTCTCTGCTCGAGATAAAAATGACGAAACGTGTATACACATTGCCGCGGAACATGGCAATTGTATTGAGCTATTGATGATCCTACTTGAACTTGACTCTACAGGCTCTGTTCGGGAGTTGCGCAATGGTCGAGGGTGAGTTTGATTCGAGATTCCTGGGTGCGATCTGCTCATCTTTTTGAAATAGCTTGACTGCACTGGAGGTTTCCAAGCCTGAGTTCCGTATTGCGTTCGGCGAAAACATTGAAAGACTGCGCTCAGTGTCTGTCCTGTCCATGCAGACCATCAAAGCTCTAGCATCCTTTGCCTCCCTAGTTTCCTTCTCGGAATCACAACCTACCACATTTGACGATGCAAGCTCCCTCTGCTCTCCTGTTGACCTCGATATCCAGGAGTCGACACACCAACTTCTTTTCAATCTCCGTGTATGCTCTCCCGCCATTAACCACTCCAGCGATCCGGTCACTCTCAGCCGTCTAAGCAACTTCCTAGCGGAAGCTACTCACCTTCACCAGGGTATTATCCGCCAATTCCGCTGCCGCGTCGATGAAGCCACCAATGAACTCGAGCACTTGCGTTGTAGCTCCGGCCAGGTCCAGAAACTCCTGCACCGCGTCACACTGGCTGCTATCCAGAAGCTTGGTGATAAGGGCTTCGATTCTTACCAACGGAGAAGGGCGAGGGACTCAGAAGACTCGCAGGCTACCATGTTTCACGACGCAAGTAGATGTGTATCTTCATCGTCTCTTGCAAGGCCCAGTCAGGTCGATGAGAACCACGTTTCTGTTGCCACACAAACGATCCTTCTTGACGTACTTCTATCCTCCCACCCCTCAGCACACCGGGTCACCTGGTCAGAATGGCTCGACGGCTTACTCTCCTCCAATACTTTAAGTTCACCCTATCGTGATCATATTGCCGAGTTCATGGACGTTGATCGTGAGCTTGTCGAACTTCGACTTAGAATGGAGGAGGCTGGCGCCGACTGGAATGACTTCGCTAGTCCTGGCATGGAAACGAAGCTCAAGCAGTTAGAGAAAAAGCATCGTAAGCTGGAGGACAAGATTCACGAACTCGAAAAAACAGAACGCAAGGCTACGTTACGAGAGTCATCCTTGCCAAAGAAGGGAAAACTTCTGAACTGGTTCAAGCGCATCATCGCCCATGAAAAACCTTCATCTACCAGGTTGCAGATAGTCTACGACATCGACGAAGCAAGCTGTGCTGCGGGCCGGCAAGTACGACCGGTAGATAATTTGCTGGAGGAAGACCCTCCTTGTGTTGAGGAGGACGTTGCTTTCGATACAAGAATTGAGGCCGCGCTGAAGACTTGCAAGGCGGTTCTTAACGCCTCTAGTCGTGACCTTCGGGCAATCAATCAGTGCTTGCTCTCAGTATGTTGTTTTTCATTTGTTAAAAGTATCTTCATAGATGTTCTCTCAGGCGGAACAATTCATATCAAACGCCAACCAAGCCATCTCAAGAGCGGAACGTGTTGCAAGAAGGGCCATCAAGGTATGTTTTTACTTCGGTCTCGACCCTTAGCTGGGTTATTTAACTGAACCACAGAAACGGGAAACCATGCTTGCAAAGATTCGTGCATCCAAGGAAAAGAATTCTGCCCAGGAGAGCCTTGAAGGAACACCTGGAGCTTTAGGATACAATTTTCTCACTCTTCGACCCAGCATCGCATCCCTAACCTCTGTCAACTCTGAACACTCTGTCTATTCATTAGCACCTACTCTGATGGAAAACGACGATGAAGACACGCGAATTCTCCGCCGCCTATTTCAACGCAAGATTGAAGCAGGTGTCATTGCATCCTGGGACGAAATGAACAAAGTCATGGACTGGCTTCGCATCGTTCGGGAGGCAACCCGCGGCGTCAAACGGCGTGCTTATCTGTAAAACGAGAATCAACGAAAACATACGCGAACCCACGTTGTATTCTTTTGTATCGGCGAACGTTTCTGGTTCCAGTATTTCGTTCTTCAACTGTTGTGAATTATACTTATGATGCATATTCTTTGTATTTGCGCGGTTCATCTATGAATCGCTGTATACTACTAACACAATGTTGTACACTATCCAGACATAGAGAAAAAATCTCAATTTGCTTTCCAATGCTCTCTCAGAGAGCCCAGAAGTGATAGAAATGTGTACAAACGGTCATGGGCCCACAGTGTAGATATCATGCCCAAAAAAGGCAGGCTCTCCCAGAGAAAATACACGCACAGAGGCCGCCGGAGCGGCCCGTTTAGGCGGTAGATTTTCGACTTCCTTCCGTTCTCACTGCTTTCCCAAGTCCAAGCTGCAGAGACCAAAAAAGACAGGCTCATGACAGTGCCATGCTATAGTGACGACACCTTATATCATATATCCATTTTCATCGCCGGCCCTCATTCAATCGGCGCGAAAACCCTTCGCGACATTGATAATGGGTGACCTCACCCCTGAATTGTTACTCCATGAGTGAAATACTTGTCAACTACGGCGGATGAACATACCGAGGCGCATGCACAGCAATGACACTATTACCTATGCGTTTATGGCACTGTGGACATCTAGAAGGATGGTAAGTACAAGGATAATCGATAACCCCTGATTGATAAATGAAAGACGCTCACATGCGACTATCGGTCACTTTAACCCTCTTGGTCTGGAGAAGCATCAATCTTCTACTGAGCTGATCATGTCGTGCCTTGCTGATATGACGAATAACGCTCGTGTCAAAGAGTGGAGCTCGAAGAGCTTCGATGAGGAAAGCTCGGACATTCTGCGCCGTGACGAGGGGAGGCAATAGCTGCAATGTCTCGACGATATCCAGCCGTGTATTATGGCGACCTATCAGATCAAGAGCTGGAGGGAGAAGATCCTCGCTTATGTGGACGGTAGGACGTAGGTACAATCTTAGGAGGGTCAAGAAGATACCATTGGTCTCTGAGCCTGGTTCATAGACTCGTTTGCAGTATCTAGTATGGTCGTAATGAGAAATCTGAGATACTTGAGGGAAAAACCACTTACTCCTCTGCCTTCAGATAATCATGCATTCGGTATACGTAAAGTTCAAGGGCTTGGCCATGCCGTCCAAGTCGACCCAAAAGAATAGCCCGTGCTTCGAAGAGGTCTTCGCGTTTTCAATAAGGGCACAGAAATAAAAGATCCCGATCGACCTACCCGTGGAAGACAACGTGCCATAGAGGCGGTCAACGCTATAGATGTTATTGGAGCTAATGAACTGCAATAGTTTGGTGTACATTTCATTCCGTGCTTCTAGATCGTTGGTCAATACGAAGTGCTCTGGTGCTTTGTTCCTCAACAAAAAGAGTTCTGCTTACGGTCATCGCCTTTCTTCTTCGCTGATATTGTCATGCTAAAGTAAAGCTCCGCAAGACGATCGTGGAAAGCCGGAGTTTGTTCATGCCTCTCCTCAATGATGAACTCTAGATAACGAGCCGAAATCTTCACGTCGATACCTGCCAGGAAGATGGATACCTCCTGGCGTGGTAGCTCGACATCCTCTGAAGTGAAGATCTTCGAGGAAAGAATTCATCAATAGCCTATCGTCACGTGATACTGCAAAGACTCACATCAAATGCTAGGTTAGAGTCAGTTGCAAAGACCCATCGTGAAGATTCAAAGATTTGTTGAAGGTGCTCGGGTCCTAATTTCTGAAGGTATTGTATCGTCGGGGATAATTGGTCCTCAACGTCCGCTTCTTTCTCGCCCAATCTGAATCATGGTCAGACTTTATTAGATGTTCAAACATTTTCTGATTTACTCTCTGAGCAACGCTAAAGCCTGTGCGTGCATCTTTTTGCCATTGAACAGATCGACCAGTTCAGCATATTTCTACAAGCCGTCAACAACTTACATAGGAGCGGCGCTCGCATGCTCACCTTACGAGACCTCAAGTCCTCCTCAACCTCTGATACTTCGCACCAATTCGGAAGACGACACAAAGAGCCAAGAAGCGAAGGACGTATGACAAGATATGACTTATACAGCGCCGTATCGACGATTTGAGCACATCTTAGCAATTGTTCGGGCGTCAACACTACCAAAGACACATTAGGCAGTGCAAAGAGTTCCTCGATCGATGCCTCAGACAACGGTGCCGCTGCATGAGACTGGTTTTTGGGTGTGATGCCCACAGATTCAAGCGCTTTGCCAAGCTTTGGTCGTCGGTCGGAGAGATATCGCAGTAGTGCCTCAATTGAGCGGTGCAAATCGTCTGACAATGACATGAGGTAAAGTCCAGGAAGTAATAGAGGACAACATACCAGGAACAGCTCGTTTAGACTTGGAGCCGGTATTTGGCGGAGACGTAAGCTCTTCCTTTGCTGGCATGGAGCGTATCATCGCACCCATCTTCACACTTAGTCCTGTCCCTATCCTTTCACGGAATGATTCAGCGATAGGCGCAACCGGGACAGTAAGGGTATCTAACAATCCCCCAGTAGCCGATACATCCTGGCTATGGGTGTCGCTGCCATCCCTTTCCTCGTTTTTGGCCTTACCTGTATCGTTGGGGCTAGAAGTGGTCGAGACTGTATCGTCATCAACAAGTTTTGGGCCACCATAGAGTGGTATCCAGCCATCGAGAGGAACGGAGAGTCGGCCTGCGACTTGTTCTGGATATAATGCCACGACTTTCGCGGGATTGAAGTCAAGTTCAATAAAGGTGTCAATTGCATTGTCGAATTTGGCCTCTCGGAAATCTGCGACTGCGTTGAGGGCACGTATTCGGGTTCTACGTGTTTCCTGAAAAAATGCGGGAGGGTATCAGCTGAGATGATTTCTAGTTGACATTCGCGATGTTCACCTTGTCAGGCAGCGCAGCTTCATCCAGCGTATCGAGTAAGGCAAGCGCGTCCGCATATTGACCGTCTATCACTAGTTCGTCAAGTTGGTCCGTCCATGACTTCATCTTGAATTGCCATATTGTGCTACCATCGAGAGTGGCAGCTGCCCGGTCTGTCGGAGTCGTGACGAGGTACAAAGGAGCTTTCTCAATCGGAGAGGGGGAAAGGAGACGAATAGTGGCATGGGCTACGGGTCCCGTCGTTCCTGAAAAGGTTGAGGAAGTAGAAGAGGGTTGGCGGAAGGGGAATGGGATGGTCTGGGTCGCAAGAAGGGATAGCGATGAACGGATTTGTAGTACACTGGTGGGAATAAAGTTCGGTTGGCTGGGATATGTTTGAGTTGAGGGTATAAGATTTGAGAATTCAGGCGAGTTTATGTCAACGCATCCTGGTGGAAGTACGGAGAAGAGATACGGTTTCACGTAAGCTGTATCGATGCCATTAATCAAATCTGGAGGATGAATTATTGAAACATACCTAACTCTTCTGGTGGCGCAGGCCATTCAATTGAAGCAGTTCGTGAAACCTTTGCATCCAGTCCAATTATCAGACCCTGACCTAGAACTTTCAAGTTAGTCACAACGCTGCACGAATAATTCCTTCCGTACTGTCTTTGGAAATCACAACCTCCTTCTCACTAATTCGGACTGAGGCTGGTTTCGGTTTTGCACCAAGTCCCAGGGTCATATAACCCGTAAGACCGCTCAATGCCCCCATAGCTCCAGCGCTAGCGGAAGAAGTTATAGGAAGAGGAGTCGAGATCTCCACGGCAGTCATTGTAGATATTGTGAATAGGGCATATTCAGTCGGTGAATATGCAAAGCAAACATTATCATGATCCAGAAACGATATAATACGTGCCGAGTGAGGAAGAGGTGCCTCCTAACAAGGTTTTGAACAATGTCATGCGACAGTCATAGAGTTAAAGACGTGCCTTGGTTTCTTGAGCCTCGCCGTCTCTCCATGTATAAATGACAACTTTTCTCCTACACCCGACAAGAAGTTGCGTGACCAACATCGGCACGGGTTTTGGTTTGGCAAAATCATCTTCAACAGAAGAATGTGTCTCAAGCTCTATGTCCTGCACTGAGGAGTGGACAGCGAACGAGAATGCAGCTTTTGCTTTATGAAGCACCGTCGGGGGTGAAGTTGTAGGCAACGGAAATAACGTGACAGTACTCTCTTCTTGAAATCAGCTGAGCTTCTGCATCCAGCACGCAGAGATCACCTGAGAGGACCACCAACAGATTTAGATCCAAATGCTTGACAAAACCGAGTTGCTCGATTGACCTTCTTGTCAGAGCCTTCTTCACTTCTATCAAGGTAAATACCATTTCTTCACCATCTACTTCAGTAAGTCAACATTCATGTGTGATTTAGGGGGCTACTCACCTTGTTGTTCTTCAGCATGATATATGTGTAAGTTTCCCGTCGACGTCCCAACATACAACCGATCGCCTGAGGACAAAATCAGCGTCAGACAGAGCAATTCGAGAAGAAATATGGGTTACCTTGTACAGACAGAGCATCTATCTTCTCCTTGAAGCCCTGTATTACAGGAGTCGGGTATAAGAAGGGCGCCATTGAGCACGACGAGGTCAAAAACGTTGAAGTTACACCTATGTTCACATGACACCTACGCGCCTGGACACCCTTGCCAAACCAGACAAATACCCGCCAACAGCAAAGTTGATCGAGGCTTTCCAGATTATGGATACTTATGATCGCTCTAGACTTGATCCCCATGTGAGCCCTTCCCCCAAATCCATTGTATGAGATTAGGATCGTCCCTACTACTTTCGACGCACGTCTTATTCGGGGTCAAGGAAGCAACGAGCCTCTTTTCAAACCTTGTAAGTACATACCTTCTTCGGTTGTGCGGCGAGGAACCCAACCCGCATCATCCTTCTCCCAGTTCTCCAGTCAGCATTACCCATTCCGTAACTGGTGTACCATTACTTCTGCGTCATCCTTGCTGTCAACACGTATGATTCAAATAAGATACTTCTGGAGAGTCGGGACCAGTCGAAGGCTGAAGTAACCCAGAATGATAAGAGCACAGCCTCGAGTGGGTCATCGATCTCGATTGAAAAACTGGTCAGTGCGGAATCATAGACCGAAAACTTCCTCTTAGAGAGCCGAAGTTTTCCAGTCCCATAATGTTGTCCAACTCTCATGCATGAATAATTTCTATGGCATGGTACATTGAGTCTAAATACCCAGACACTCAGGCCTCAAAGATGCTTCTATCTCTACCCAGACACTCAGGCCTCAAAAATGCTTCTATCTCTACCCAGACACTCAGGCCTCAAAGATGCTTCTATCTATATACTATCTAGTGCCCTACACTGCAAGTCAGCTCTCATTCTCTGGATACAATCTCGCGAAGGATCCCGCGGAGCATATGCGGGACTTTAGCTAGTTCTTTTATAACTCTGGCTTCGACAGCTTTAGGCAAACGAACCTTTCGCAATGCCTGGTGTAGACTGCGAAGAGACTCCGCTACTTGGAAAAACGAAGCTAACGTCGATACCTTGGTCTCAAGTTCTAGTCATCCTATTCCTCCTGCTTGCAGAACCCTTTACTTCGCACATAATATCTCCCTTTGCACCTGAAGTGGGTTTTCTTCCTTGCTTTAGTCCGATGCAAGCCCATCATCGAAACTTCTCTTACTTAGCTCATTCGAGAAATCGGAATTACGCATGGGAACGAAAGCCACGTTGGCTATTATGTTGGAATGTTGGTGCGCCTCCTATGTCATATTCATTCTGAAAACTGCTGAAGTAAATTAGCAATCATCGTTTTTCCTGTCGGAAGCGGTAGGTGTCTTTTTCTGGGGAAGATTGTCGGATAGAATTGGCCGCAAACCCGTTATTCTCCTTGGTTTGGCTGGAATGTCCGTATCTTCGTTGTGGTTTGGCCTTTCGAAATCATTTGCAAGTTTCATCTTAAGGTAGGTAGCTAACTAGTAATCTGCTTCGGACTGTCCAGGATCTGATGATGCCCCCAACCTTTAGTCGCTGCCTCTGTGGTGTTATGAGTCGGTCTCGGAAAAACCACTCATCGAATTGATCTCATGAATTTGTCTAGATGGGAATGCAGGGGTCATCAAGTCGTGAGCAAGTATGATCTGGGGATGCGTTGCTCTTTCTGAATCATGAGATTCGCGCAGAATGTTACCAGAGTTGACGGCTACGGAAAACTTGCCTGTGGTGAGTTCTCATAGCTACTCTAATATTCCGAATCTCAGATACGAGCAAGATCTGGGGTTGTATGCCTCTTTCCTGGACTCTTGGCGCAACAGTGGGTTTCTCATACATGATACGATCACTTCGTCTATATACTTCGACAGCTCGGACCTATCGTCGGTGGCTACCTCTTTAGACCGGCAGTACAATACCCTCGCATATTCGGAGACTTCCAATTTTTCAAGACATACCCTTACTTTCTACCCTGTGCAATCCCCCCTATGTTTTGCGCCATCGCCTGGGTCGCTGTATTCTATCTGCTTAAAGAGACTGTCAAGTCTCCTGTCCCGATTAGTCATATCTTCAGAGTCAAGTCTCAACAACGAGAGGCCTCGCGAGGCACACCCCTTCGACTCGTTCTCAACTCGAGGGTCATCATCTCGGTGGGCCATTACGCATTTGTCGCTCTCATCGAAGTGGCATATCGCGCTATACAACCCCTTTTCTTCGCGACCCCTATTGATTTCGGTGGCCTGGGGCTTTCTCCCCCATCCATAGGCAATCTTCTCGCTGGAGCTGGAGCTTTGACAGGAATTCTTCAGCTTCTATTTTTCTCGTCGATACATCGACGATGGGGTTCCAAAGCAACATTTGTGAACGGGCTTATAGGTAGTCTTCCGATGTTCTTCACATTCCCGATCGCGCACTTGCTGGTTGGGATGTACGGTTTCAATCGTCTCCTCTGGGTATTCATCGTTCTACAGTCGATCATGTCGTTTGGATATGGTTTGTCATTCGGTAAGCGTGTACACTTTAATAGCTATTTTTGATCTGATGCCGAATTTGTTCTGTATGTGACTCGTATAGGGGCAATCTTCATGTATATAAATGCTGCTGCGCCCGACAGAGCTTCACTAGGTACGACCCATGGTTTGAGCCAAGTACGTTTCAGCAGATCATCCCGAAAATCTCCTCACTGACGCTTAAAAATAGATGATGATAAGCCTAGTGAGGGCTATTGGGCCGGCTAGTGCAAATGGTCTATTTTCTTTGTCCATAGAGCACGAATATCTCGGTGGCAATCTCGTCTACTGTGTCTTTTTTGTCATGACATGTATCGGGGTTGTTGCCACCAATTACCTTTTACCGCAAAAGGTGTGGAATCAGCCATAATAGTTGTTAACCCGAGTTTCGATTTTTTTTGTCCTTTGAATTTCCTGGTTTTCGATGCAGAGGTGGGTCCGAGGGTATTGTCGTACATGTGCGAAGCCCCAAACTTGCAATGATAGCTATGGCTGTGCAATGCTC
This sequence comes from Termitomyces sp. 'cryptogamus', assembly GCA_020091625.1. NCBI lineage: Eukaryota > Fungi > Basidiomycota > Agaricomycetes > Agaricales > Lyophyllaceae > Termitomyces > Termitomyces sp. 'cryptogamus'. Next base: position 4,035,963 of record JAGYZC010000005.1, read on the forward strand.
CACGAGTGAATCTACCTGCAATACCTAACGCGAAATGATTTCTAAGCTGACGGCAAGAATCTTTGGCTAGTCTCCAAAGATACATCCTGGACGTGTGGAGAGCATTGGGCTGGCTTACATTGCCATACCTGGGTCGGAAGGATTTAGAGTCTTCCGTTCTTGCCACTGATCGAACACTGCATATGTTCAAACCAAGTAGGTAGTTATTGTACCATTCTCGACCGGCCATGCTCAGCACCGGTCCGGTGACAGTTTTTCAGATCCCGCGCTAATTCCTTTAATTTAGTTCTAACTTAATCAAGTCGATTTCGCGTCCCATTGCGCTCGCATCAATGATCTGCTGTGACCACCCAGTATTCCTTTTCTGCTCGCCTCCAATGTTCAACTCAAGGCGCTGTCAACGTACAGGGATTTAAAAACCGCCAAATCCCGTCTGCTTTGAATCTTCCTTCTCTGGACTCTAACTCGGAGCATGACCTGAACAACGTTCAGACAGACCATGATACCTGCACCGACAGTATCGTCCTCTTTGGCCCCTCTCGAAATCCAATCAGAAATTTCTTCAATGATCGCTCCTTCTATTGATCCGTCGAAACCTGTCGCACCCGAGCTTGCCTCCTTGATCAGTCCGTCTACGACGCCCTATAATGCTTCAGGCTTTCAGATCTGCCCTACAACCAGCGTTCCACCTAATATACCACTTTCCGTACCTGTAGAACCATCTAGATTGTGGTCAGCTGCCCCAGAAGTTTCTTCCACTGTCAGTGTTGCAAAAAATATCTCCAGCATACCCTCGAACATCCCTTCACCTTCACTTAACAATACGAGACTATCATCGCCGACTTCCGAGTCCCATCTTTCCGCGGCAGAGAGCCTTCCGGCGTCAACACTATCGGCGGTAGCTCCCGCTTCTACTGCACAATGGGCGTCTTTCACAAAAGAGGGAAGCCCAGCTGGCGCCACTTCAGACTCTTTACAATCCGAGGTTTTGGGTGACTTACCCGAAATTCATGTGGGCGTGCCAGTGTCCGAGTCAGTTTTAGCTGAACTCTCCAACAACTTGCCCAAACCGGTTTTATCCCCAATCCCCATTTTAACGGAGTTACCAACAATAGCTTCAACACTGGTGCCGCTCATGCCTGTGATGGAGCTTATGAACGAGGCGACTCCCCTCCTGCAATCAGTGAGGAGGATCCCCTGGTCTCAAGTGTCCATACTTTTATTCCTTCAAATGGTGGAACCGCTCACGACGCATGTAGTGTCGCCCTTTACTAGGGAGGTATGTCTATGATCCCTTCGGAACGTTTCCCTTACTCATTCTGAGATTCAGCTCATTCGCGATGCTATTGGCTCCAATATCGGTACTGACGGACAACTGGAATATGTTGCCGAATTTCTGGTATAGTATACTTCCTTTTTTTATCTTCTCTTGTCCTCAATAAGGAGAGCCCAATGGCTTTCGTTACTTCAGCGATCCATGTTCTGTTTTGCAGAAGCTTCAACAGTACTTTATTGGAGTAGGACCTCGGATAAGGTTGGCCGGAAACCTGTCATCCTCATTGGACTCATCGGATCGTCTGTATCCATGATGTGTTTTGGAATTTCACAGTCCTTCTGGGGCTCCCTTGTGAGGCCAGTCGAGCACACACCGACTTTGCACTTCAGTTGCTGACAAGTGTCGAATATAGTCGTTCTCTGATGATTGGGTTGAGTAAGTTGATTCTTGACGCTTATCTCTGCCTTCACTGATGCATCGTTAGACGGAAATGCTGCCGTGATTAATGGGTAAACTCTACTTCTTGAATCTAGCCGTCAATTTCATAAGTTTATTTAGTATGATGGCCGAATTGGTGGATACAGCGGACTTGGCTCGAGTGAGGATCCCGATCGAGAGTAATCTCTTAATCATGATACTGAGCATCTTCTTGAGATATACGCTTTCATCCCGCTCGCACATTCTGCTGGTGCATCGGTGAGGAGTCACGTACCCCGCGTATGATAACTTAGTGATGGAACTGGCAGATTGGTCCATTCATCAGCGACTTACTTTCTCGTTCTGGTTTATCGACGTCATACGTTGCTAGTGTATTTGGGCAGGCATCTGTCAGGAACCCCAACACATTTTTCTATCTTTTGACCTGCTCCGTTCCTACCATGCTGTCGATTGCATCATTTGTCTTGGCACTTTTCTATCTGAAAGAAACTGTCAAGTTACCTGCTCCCATATCGACTCTCTTCAAAATACCCGAAGTCCCGGCGGATGAATACCATCTTGAATACGGGGCGATTCATGTAATCCCGACATTGCACATCAGGCCACCCGAATTACAAGACAGCCTCGCGATCGGTGGCGCTGTCGCGTCTGTCATGGCTAAGAAGCTACCTTTCGAGTTGAACCAGTTGTTATCCATACGATTCCTCTTCAAAAATCCAGCGATTCTCATTGCCCTTGGAAATTTTGCTTTCTTGTCGGTTGTCGATATCACTTTTAGGGCCATCCAACTTTTGTTTCTCGCAAATCCAGCTCACTTTGGCGGGTTGGGTTTACCTGCTAAACAAACCGACAATTTCATTTCGGCGTGCGGAATTTCGAATGGTATTATTCAATTACTGTTTTTCGCAAAAATACATGATCATCTGGGGCCAAGAAAGTCGTTTCTGTGTGGTGTCGCATCTGCCGTTCCGCTATTTCTTATGTTTCCTGTCATGGGTTTCTTCGCCAAATATGTTGGCCATGGCATTCTCCTTTGGTTGGCTCTCGGTGTACAAGTCATCTTGTTCATAGGTTTTAATCTGGCATTCGGTGAGGACCATTTTGAACCCAGCTTGAGTATCAGTCCTCATTTACATAGGTGCAGTATTCATGTACATAACTGCGTCATCGCCAACTCCAGAGTCCGTTGGTACCATCAATGGATTGAGTCAGGTATATATGATTTTCTGTGCCTAGAAAGCCTTCCACGCTCATTCATACTTGTAGATGCTTTCCAACTCACTGCAAGGAGTTGCGCCAGGGATGGTCAGTAGCTTGTTTGTGTTGTCAAGTGAGAAGAATTACTTGGGGGGTAATCTGGTCTACATTGTACTGGTAACGATAGCTGCTGTAGCGATTATGGCGGCGTGGTACTTGCCCCACAAGTTGTGGACTGGGTATTGAATTTGTACTTCTAATCAATATCCAACCAATAAACGTTCAAGTTATAACTTGCTGAAATCTCGGCCAAGGATCGTGGCGGAATTTCAGATTCAAGTTCAGCGATCTAACTGCGCCCGATGTATTCGTTTGAGACGATTCAGAACGAGCCGTTCGGACAAGGTCTCTTTTGAGTGAGTAGGTAGAATTACCCGGTGAATGTCCCCGCAGGAACGATGAGTTTCAGCTCAGTAATCTACTCAGGTACGCAGCGGAAAATGGTTGACCTATAATTCGGGTTAGAAAGATTTCCTGTGAGATAAAACTGGTCAGAGATGAAGATATTCTACGTGTACAGCATTGGTTAATGCTTACAAGTGCTCTCATGCGTGTACAGCATTGGTTAATGCTTACAAGTGCTCTCATGAAATTCTACGTGTACAGCATTGGTTAATGCTTACAAGTGCTCTCATGAAATTCTACGTGTACAGCATTGGTTAATGCTTACAAGTGCTCTCAATGATGATTATTGCGCAGGAGCGAGTTCAATAACCCTTCTCGACTGTGTGTGGCTATATGCATATGTGATTGTGGACAACGTCCTGGCCGATATCTACTCACATCTACGTTTTTGATGGCTTGCCGCCTGGTGGATCGTGCAACAGTCACCTTTGGCATTGGCTTTTGCCATCACGTGAAACCATCAAGGCCTAAATACTGTATCTACAGTTGATAATAGACCTCAAAGGCCTTGGTGGGTCAGCAGTATCACACCTGAACTCCATCATGACCGGGATCAGTTGAGATCTCGTGGCAGAATTTGCGATCGGAATTTTACAAGTCAGGATTTTTGGAAGTGGCAGTTCCAAGTTTTTTGTGTTGACTCTGGTTCCTAATGATGTGTATCACTTCCAAATCCAGTTTCCAAGTTTCAACTTCCAATCTTTTTTATGAAGTCCTATGTAATGGTGCCTTTACAGTTCTCGCAACTTACCTGAACACAGTGCACACCATTCCCAATCACACACAAAAAATATGTAATGTGGGGTAGTCAAAGCTTGTTCATTGTAACATCCTAATACTACTTATACCAAGGCCTATCTACTGTACCAGTAATGTGTGGTGTACATGAGCAGCAATACATGTGTCTAGGATTAGGGTCCAGTAGATTTCCCAACTCTAATTCTTCATTTACTCTCCTCAGTATATCTCTGTGTCCCTTGTGCTTGAGACATTCCCTTATTGTCAGGTTCTGCTGACCACAGGGGCTCAGCTTAACTGGGTGAGTCCTTACTAGGCAGACACAATGTCCTGCACTTATAACCTAGTGCTCTGGGCAGGTCTGGACATCAGATACTTGTGAGGGCAAGCTAGGGGGAGCAGTCCAAGCAAGTCCAGGGTGGTCCAGAGAAGTCTAAGACAAGGTAAAAATAAGAGTTGGGCTTAAGGAATGTCCAGGTACAAGTCTGGAGAGGAGTATTGAGTGTGTGGGGCAAGCGGAGGTTGCATGAGTGATGGGAGTGGGGCCAGAGATTGATGATGGATCAATTAGTGTTGATGGGTTCTGGAGCCAAGTATAGAGTAAGGTCCAGAGTTAGTTATGAATGTGCAAGTTGTAAATATATGAATGGAGATTGTAAGAGAGTTTGAGTTGAAAGGAATTCAGGCACACATAAAAGGAAACAGAACAGATGAAGCAAGATGGAGTCAACAAGACAAGACAGAGATGAGAATGAAATAGATTGAATGAGACACAAAACTAGAGACAGAAATAGAGACAAAGCTGGGAAATGTAACAGAAACAGATGTAACAGAGAAGTATCAACAATATCAAGACTACCATAGCAGATATTACTCCATGACTTAAATACTAACTACTGGAACTCCTCTGGGGTTGTGGGTCTGGCAGCAGGGCTCATTGGAGCCATGTGGGGTCAATGGGTGTCAGTTCTGATCAGTTGGCAGGCCATAGTGACACATTGGTGTGGGTCCATGATGTATGCTGTGGTTCAGGGGAAGTGTCAGGGATATCTGGGGGCTTGGTGGGGAATGGGGGAGTGACAGTGCCTGTAAGGAAGATGTTGGAGTTGTCTGGGGGAGTGTTGGAGTTAGCTTAGGAAGTGTCAGGGTTTGCCAGGATGGGTGCTGGGGTTGGACAAAGGTTGGAGCAGGTCAAGGGGGCATCAGCAGGTGCTGTGGGAATGTGGAAGTTGCTTGGGGAGAGGTCCAGAGGTCCAGGGATGGCTCATGACACTTATGACATATTTCCATATTTGGTATCTTTGCCTGCATGGACATCTAGAAGTTTCAGTTGGTAAAAACTTGGCATAGTACTCATCTAAGTATGTATGTCATGTTTGGCATTGTATAAGTCTTGCAAAAACTTCTCTTGACAATTCATAAACATGTTCTCTTGGCTTGTGCTTGGGGTAAGTGTGTCCAATTGACAAGATCTTAAGAAACTGGGTTTCATCAATCCTTATGTAATGAATATGTAAAGTTACATAAGTTGACTGGTTTCAAATTTTTGGCCAGTTCCTTGGAAAGATTGATTGATCACATAAACATCAAAAACATCACACCAAATCTCTCATTCTTTCTTCCCAACCTGAAGCTTCCAACATTCTCTCTGTTTTGACACTATGAGAAAAGGTTTTCATTAACCTGATAGACATTACTGACCCTCTTTTTTTTTTTTAGAGGCTTCACTTACTTGACCATGTACTCTACTACTGAGTGTCATCTCCAATCACTGATCAAACTGATAACCAGCTCTTCACTATTGCATCTTTTATCAGGCTATTTCTAAGCATTGAGTAGCTTTCTGTCCTTGATGTGGCCCTTATTTCTTTGCCTAATTGTCTGATGACTGATTTTCATGGTTCTTTCTTTATAAAGCTCATTTTCTTATGTATACTTCTTTTCTGAGAGTAATTTCTATTGACTGACCATGACTGAAAACAGATTTCACTGCAGCCTTTATCATTCTCTTTTTCTGTGCATTCAGTAGCTTTGCAGGTATGCTTTCTCCACATTTATCTGAGAGCTGATTTTTACAATCTATAAGTAGTATATGTTTTTTTTTCAAGCAGCTATTGGCTTTTCTACTTTCAAGGTAAATATCAGCCATTTTATATGTGGCTCTCATTCAGGTAAGAATGTTTCCTGCTTATTGAAGTCTGTATTTGACTGATAATTTGGTAGTTTCTGCTTTCTGTGCTTTACTGCTGTTATTCTTCAGTTTTGGACAGTTGCTGAGTATGTGTTTCTTATTTTTCTCATCTATAAGAATCATCATTAGCTTGAATTCAGGATTAACCATTTCTTCTTATTGAATGCTTCCAATATTTTGTATCAATTTACTTTCCAAGCCTTGATTATGTGAGTACTTATTGATCATTTTTTGATTCTTTATTTATTGAAAAAATTCAGGCCACCTTCTGCTCAAGAACTACCCAGTACTCCTGAGAGTCAAAGACAACAGTCTTGCTCTCAAAGTAGACTACAATTATTGCCAATGACTGATTCTGATGATCAACATGCAAACCAAGGTAATGGAGCTTCTCCTCATAACTTTGAACAGGTCAATGCTGCTATGCCACCTGTGCCACCTTTGAATTTTGATTCTATGGCACAGGGTAGGGGTACTACTTTTGGATCTTCTGAAAGACCTATGAGACTGCCAGCTATCTCTGATGATCCCTTCTCCTTGAATGCTCCTGTGGGCAAAAGTATATATATACCTTCTGTAACACATTTACCTGAGAGTTGGGATCTTCCTTTGCAAAATCCTATTTCTCAGGATGTGCCTGCTGCACCTGCTTTGAGAAGAAACCAGCATAGATGTAAGAATCAAACACATATGTCCCTTTATCCTACTGCTAATGTTGCATCTACCTCTTCTTCTGGACATAGAGGGCTCCTCAGACCACTACATAATATCTCTAGTGGACAAGCTGATCTTAACTTGACCAGAGGAGATATTGCTTATAGAGAAAGGATGTCTAACTATAATGCATTTCAAGATCAATGAGCATTAACAGCTTTTTAAGAGCAACAAAGACAGAGAAATATTGCTCAGGAACAGAATAGACAGAGGCTTGCTGCTCAACAACAAGATGCATTAACTGCATTGGAGCAAGAAATACAGAGATTTATACAAGCAAGCCAGGCAGATTATGAGAGAAGCTCCAGAAGGCCAACCACAAAGGCTTTCTGTCACACTTAGTATCACAACCCATCTCTGACTCCCATACCTCCCTCTGAACAACCCCAATGGTCCAGAGTACCTGCCAATGCTCCCTCAGCCCACTCTGACCTTTGCTTACTCCTGGTGCCCACCACAGCAAACTCTGATGCTTCCCTAGTGGGCGCCATCACTCTCCCAACCCTCACCAAGCTCCCAGGTACCTCTGATGCTTCTCCTGACCCCTGGCATATGTCATGGACCCATATCAATGTGTCACTATGGCCCACCCAATCAGAATGCCCCAACATGCACTGCACATCACACATCTGCATCAATGTATCACTGCAGCCTGCAACCAGATTGGAACTGACACCCATTGAACCCATGCAGCCACAATGAACCTTGCTGTCAGACCCATAGTCCCTGGAGGAGGTCTAGTAACCAGTATTTAAGTCATAGAGTAATATCAGTTATGGTAGTCTTGATATTACTTATGTTTGTGCTCTATATCTGTCTTGTCTCTGTCTCATATCATTTCAATCTTATCTTGTTCTTGTCTCAACTTGTCTCAACTTTATCTCATCTTGCTTCTCCTAGTTTCTCCTTTTGTGTGCTTGTCTATCTCAACTCTATTTCTGTTCCAATCTCCATTCTCACTTCTGTAACTCTGTACCATTTTTCTCAGCCCCAGACCTTGTTCCATGTTTGGCTCAAGGACCCATCACTCCATACCTGATACTCCATTAACTCCTGGTCCTGGTCTCTTTGCTCACATGACCAAAGCCACCCCACCTTCTGATAGCCACCCCTGGACTTTGTGCCTGACACCCCAATGCTTGCCCCTTACTTGTATCACCTTTAGCCTTCCCTGGAGCTCACCAGACTTACTTGGACTGCTCCTCCAACTTGCAGTTATATGTATCTCACTTGCAGAACCCACCAGAACACAGATTATATGTGTAGGACATTGTGTCTGCCTAGTAAGGACTCACCCAGTGGATCTGAGCCCCCATGGTCAGCAGAAGGTGACATTTAGAGCTGATTTTGGAGACCCACAATGCCATAATGACCACAATGAACAGGAGGGGGTTGTAGCTATAATTCCTGGAGATGGCTGAGAAGAACAATCAGATCATTATGATATAGTCTTGCATTTGCACAGAGGTCAATTGAAGCAGATCAGTCATTTGCACCCATATTACACTCCATTGCATTATACCATTATGTTTTCAACTGGAGAGCCAGGATATCACACAAATATTCACTCTCATTCTGGACCAGAGAATCAACAAAGAGTATCAAAGGTCACCCAAACTGCAAATTATGCATATAGACTGCAGAAAAGGACATTGGAGGTTAATGCAGCATTACTCTGGAGCAGAAGGCTATTTCAACAATATATTGCTGATGCACGGGCCTCAAGTGAATAAAATAAGTTGAATTGGGTTTGGCACAATCAGAAGAATATCAGAGCTGAGGTCTATCAGGGAGTAGTAGATGCTGCTGCTGGAGATGAACAAGTCACCCCATAAAGTCATTGTATTATCCTTGCTTCTTCCCATATTGGAAGTGAACAACAAATGCAGCAATTGTTCCAGGACTCTATGGCTATCTGCAGGCATTTTGGAAAACTTGATCTCTTCTTGACTATGACTGCCAATCCAAAGTGGTCAGAAATTGAAGAAACTCTCTTAAAGGAACCTGCAGTCAATGGCAAAGAACAATCAGCTGCTGATCAACCTGATATTGTTTCCAGGGTATTCAAACTCAGGAAAATTGCTGTGTTCAAGGAGATCAAAGAAGGTCTCTTTGGCAGCTGTGTTGCTCATGTTCATACTATTGAATTCCAAAAGAGAGGACTTCCACACATGCATATCTTGATCTTTTTACATCATCATCATAAGATACAGAATGCAGCTCATGTAGATTCTATAGTCTCAGCTCAAATCCCAGATCCAGTTGCTCAGCCTCATTTGTATCAGGTATAGGCTTTATTTGAATTCTTAATCCCATTACTTGACTACTAACATGGTCCATGGTCCATGTGGAGCTGCCAAACCCAATGCTAAGTGCATGGTAGATGGTAAATGTTTTAAAAGATACCCAAAGGAATTTCAAGAAGCTACCCAGTATGGGGAAAATGCCTATCCTCAATATGCCAGACCTGACAATGACTGCTTCTTTGAAAAGAATGGTCATCAATATGACAATTGTGATGTTGTCCCATGGAATCCTTATCTCTCAGCCAAGAATCAATGCCACATCAATGTGGAGGTCTGTACTTCAGTAGGAGCCATCAAATACATTCACAGGTACATCTACAAAGGCTATGCTAGGACCACTTTGGAAATTTCCAGAGAACAGGCAGACCAAAGAGATGAAATTAAAGAACACTTAGATGCCAGATACATTTCTGCAGCTGAATCTTGCTGGCACATCTTTGAATTCAACATGCATGGAGAATATCCTCCTGTGTATCAATTAACTGTGCATTTGGAAGGCCAGCATAAAGTTTACTTCCAGGATAATGAACCTTTGGAGATGGTTGCTGCCAGGCTTAATGCAGATAATACTGCACTTACTGCTTGGTTTTGAAGCCAATGCCAGATTCCCTAACAACAACACCACTTATCATAACTTTCTGACCAAGTTTGTCTATGAAGCTGCTAAGAGGACTTGGGAGAAAAGGCAAAGAGGAACAGCTATTGGAAGGATGTACCTTGCTTCACCCATCTTCCAAACAAGGAGAAAGGTTCTACCTTAGGATGCTCCTGACAGTTGTGATGAATACAAAATCATGGGCTGATCTCAGAACAGTCAATGGCCACACCTATTCAACTTACAAGGAGGCATGCAAAGCCTTTGGTCTTTTGGAACATGATGCAGAATGGAGGCAATGTCTTGCTGAAGCTGCTCCAATCCAACCAGGATCAGCTCTCAGACAGCTCTTTTGCACTATCCTATTCCACTGTGCTCCTGCCACTCCAGAGGCTCTATGTGATGAATCTAAACACTCCTGATCTTCAACACAGATTGAAGAATATTTGGCAGTACAGAGATGAAGTCTTTACTGATGAAAATGTCTATGACTTTGGCCTTCATCTGATCAATGACAACTTGAAGAATTTTGGCAAGACTCTTCAAGACTTTCCCAACATGCCAGAACCTCAACAAATTTGGAAGATGATTCCAGGTAAGTCAGCCACTGTATAGAGAATTGACTATAAGGCTGGTCAAACAATGTTAGGGAATAGACTTTTGCAAGAAGAAACTGATTATGATGTTGAGGAATTGCAGAGAAGAGTGGCTGAAAACAAGGCCAAGTTCAATGCAAAACAATTGGAGATGTTCAATGCAGTTATGGACTCAGTGGAAAATAATTTGGGCAAGATGATATTCATTCATGGTGCAGGTGGATGTGGAAAAACCTTGATCTGCAACACTTTGGCTTCTGCCATTCACTCCAGTGGAGATGTGGCACTATGTGTAGCATCATCTGGGATTGTTGCCTCATTGTTATAGAGTGGTAGAACTGCACATTCAAGGTTCAAAATCCCTATTCCTGCTCTGGCTGCAATGGTTGCTACTTCACTCAAAAGAGGAAGACTTTGGGATCAGATTCAAGTCCACTACTTGGTTCAAAACATGAGATTGGATCAGACTCCTGATAATGCTGCTCATGCAGCTTGGTTATCAGATGTTAGTGCTGGAAAAATCTTGGGCCTGGAGAAACAGTACCACTTCCTGCAACTATGATCTATGATGACAATTCTATCACAGGATTGATCACATGTTCAGCTAAAAGACCATTATCACATGCTTCCCACTTTGAGTAGTCTCTTGCTGCCATTTTGGTGCATTAGCAATTGAAGAACATTGAATGGTAGGCATAGACTGTAGTCTACTCATATTTGGCAACAAGCTTCAGCAGGTGAGCTGAGTAGTCCCAGAAGGCATTAGTGGCTGCTGTGTCATTGACATGAAACACCAGAATCTTAAAGTACATTGTTAGGGGTACAAGGACAGAGAAGGGGTTCTTATACTCCCTGGCTGCCTGGTGGCTCACTTCAAACTGGTTTGTTGTACCATTAAACATGTAGGCCATCTCTTTATTATGATTCATGGGTTGAGCTTGTGCAGATCTGCCAACTTGAAATTGTGCATGATTATAGCTGTAATTACACTGCTACATCAATGTTGGGGAAGCAGAATTGAAGGAAGAGGGGAGCAATGAAGGTGGACATGCCATTGACACCCACCCCTGCAATTGGTGGTACAAACATGCTTGGTTGTTGGGCCAGCACTAGTGGGGCTGCCATGAGGTTTGTGGGTGATGTAAAATGTGCTGCAATGGATTCAAAATGCAAGAGAAGCTGTTCCATCTATGAAGAAAGCTGGCTCTGAGATTTGCAAAGTGTGTTGATTTCCTCTGCAGAGGTTGAAGGATTGGCAGCTGGCATGCTGGATGGGGCAGGGCTAGCTGATGCTCATGACAATCATCTGTTTGAGTCTCTTGGAAGTGATCAACTTGTTATGTACTAGTGGGTGCTAGTAATATTTGTGGGAGTAGATCTGGATCTACAGATGAAAACACATGATGCAATGAGAATGACAAGCAAGTGCTGTGAGTGCAGTGTGAAATGGCATAAATTAGTGAATGTAAGACATACCTGCAAGCACAGTGTGAGATGATGGGGTTGTCGTAAGTGGCACTTGCATTATGATACTAGTTGAAACAATGGTGTGATATTGAAAAGGAATGTGAAATGTGAAGGGAAAGAGATAATGGAAACAGTGGTGGTAATCTAATCATGGCCTGAATCAACCCCGGGCAACCCCCCTCTCACTTGCCCGATCTATTAAGTGAAGAGTACAATGGACAAATAAATATAAATAATTGTATTTGTCAGGTTGACGCTTATTCAGATGTAAGATAAGAAAAAAGAACAAGATAAGATAATAAGATAAAGATAAAGGTAAGGAACAAACAGATACAAGCAGTTGTACGGATTCCGCGTCGAACTTTTGAGGAAAAGGCCTCGATCTATTCTAGATCTCGGAATTCAGCGCCCTTTGCTCACAATCGTCCTTCTGGATGGAGATGTTCAGCTACCAGAATCCTTACACTCACTCCCTTGACCTCGTTGAAGAATTATACTCCCCACCTTATTCCAACGATTCAAACCACGTTGATATTTTCGACAATCTCTTCATTCCGAATTTTCCTATCGCATATCTTCCCAGTGATTTCTCACTAAGCATGTCATCGGAAAAACCGGCAATCCAGAACTTACGAACACTACGAAACGTTTGTATGCATGTCCTTTCCTCGACTGCTCACATGCTTGTAACAACAGGAAAGATTTACAACGACATTTGTCGTGCAGGGAGCATAGAGAGCCTTCTGCTCCCTGCCCTAAACAATGCTCGCAAGAAAAGATTCTGCAAAGAGACATGGGGATCTCTGTACTTCTCGCGCTAGAAATCACATTTGAAATGAAATTCTTCACATTGGACGGTTCCCTTTTACCTCATATGTGCCCTATATAGACTGATACAGAAGTCATTGAGTAGTCACTAAAACATAGTTAGTTACAAGAAGTAAATCTCCATATATGTTTGTTTTTGGTACAAGTAACCTGCAGTTATCCGAGTTTGCGTCATTCAAAATCATATTTATCGCATGAGAAGTCAAGGTGATCTGCATTAAAAGCGTGTGCCAGAGAGTGGGTTTGGCAGGTCAGCAGCTTCGAGTTCAGCTTTAACCTCATCCAGATGGTCCATAAACTGCGCTTTGAAGTCATCCCACATCTTGGGTTCGTGCTCTGATACGAAAACATGAATCAAATAATTGACTGAATGGTCTGAGGAAGATCTACCGTGCAGCAGCTTCCCAGAGCGATGCATTGCGTAGTCAGTGATTGTCAGCATCATACTTGTTTCGAACATGAATCCTAGGGGTATATTGAGAAATAAAGAATGTCCTCTAAAACAGAAACATAATACCAATGCTCCCTTCGTTAACCTTCATTGGCGCAAGATCTGACTCAGTAGCCTTCTTAAACTCGTCGTAGGGCACTACATGCAAAAATGAGAGTGAGATTACGATAGACATAATCATCGCAACCGACCTCCATGAGGACAAAAACCAGTCTTATAGCTTGCGTAACCTTAGAATGAAACCAAGGCTTCAACACTACTTGAAAGCGGGAAGAAGAGCGTCCCTACCAGGTTGAATTGAGCTGCTTCTTCCTCCATATTCTCCGTATATCATTCCCATGAACTCCGTTGCCGCGTTACGATGGTAATACTAGAATATGGAATACTAAGCGGTGAATCATCATGGCCTATACAGTGCCAGTGACTTACCGGTGGACGGAACGTCCCATTTGCAACGTCCCAACGAGGGCTGAATATCAGGAAGTCTGCAAGAGGTGCGTTCGGAGTTTTAGATGGTGCTGTGAGGACACAAAGAATGGATGGGTCGATGTGGTCTTTAGAAATGCTTCCGACAGACACGAACTTCTCCATAGCGTATTTGTAAGGGACGTAGCTGAGATATTCGATAGCCCAAAACGAAAGATTTTCTTGAGTGCTTACTTTCCGTGCCATGCGACTACATCAAATGGCGTATGGTCCTGAGAGCAATTGAAAAGCTTGCCACACAACCTGGGGAATGTAAGAGAGATTGTTCAGGTAGTACGGTCATACACACTTGTAGACAACTAACAAAGAGCACAGATTATAAGATGTCAGGCACTGTGTAACTAACGAAATACAAGATATACGTACTGTTCCATGGACTCTGATCAGCATCAAAATGGGCGAGCGGATATTCAAAATCTCGCGCGTTAGCGAGACCGTTGGCACCCAGAGGCCCGAGATCAGGGAGTACGTAGTGAGAACCAAAAATCTCTTGAATGTCTTCATTCATTGGTCAAGTGAGTGTTATATAAAGAGTATAAAAATAGTTCACATCCTCGCGAGGGACCGTCAGGCAACATAATCTATCCAATAAGCATTGAATAGACTAGTCGTTGACGTTGATGAAATCTGACCTTGAATTTGAGACCGCGCTGAATAACAACAAGCTCTCCAGGGCGAGCCATAAGCCTAACAGGATAGGAACCAGAAGCGCTTGATTGGTTAGCGTTCAAAACACATACTTTCCAAACTCTGTTTGTATATCCAACCTTCCCAATTGTGGAAGGATAAGAAAATCGCCGTCATTGTTGCAAAACGCCTTGTTTTTCATTGATGTATTGGCAAGGTACATATGAATCGCAAGGCCTTCCCTAAATGTGGGATCACCATTTCCGGCCAGTGTCTTCAGGCCGTCGACAAAATCGACCGAGATCGTATCTTTGGGGATGTCGAAGGGATACCAAGCAAGTCGTGTAGGACTAGCGTGGACCTTCGGATTGAGAGGAAGAAAAGTAGATTCAAGCTAAATTGGAAACGAGAATGCATTAGGCGTATTTGTAGTCATACTAGATAGGCAGATATATACGTCAGGGTTGTCTGGAAGTTTGGTGAATCCTTGATGAGCCACAGAGGGCCGAATACGATACATCCACCTCGAATTTTTTCCATGAATTTGGTGAGCGGTGATATTTAAGTGTAAACTCTTACGAGCGAAGACACTGAGCACGAGGCGTGACAAAGGGGGTACCATTCAGCTTCATTTTACATTTTAACTTTGTCGGCCTACGATATATAACTACAGAGACACACCTGCTCTGCATAAAGACCATATTTGCATCGCTGAGGACTGTTTTGATCCCTTGGAAGCGTGTCTGGTCTTCATTTCGGTCAATGAATGGTACGACGACAGAAAAAAGTAAGGGCGTACAACGCTTCGCTCGCAAAGGAATTCCCGAAACCCACTTGGTAGCTGTAAGGATCCTGTTTCGTAGGCTTCGTAGAAAAAGACGTCAACGCAGTTGCCTGTGTCATGTTTGTAAGTGGTGATGCAGTCGGAGGAGGTTCGTATGAATCTTCAGCAAGCGAACGTGCATATATCAATTTAAGCAGAATGGTTAACTGCAAAAGGATCCTCTTTCTCTCGGTTGCAGTGCAATTTTACAACTTTGTTGAAAGCAGAAATATGAAAGCAGAAATATCTCCATTTGGCGCTCAACTCATGAGAGCCAGCTAGAAGCTGAGAAAGTGGATCGGTGAGGTTTGCCTGGGGTTCCTGGCACAGTTAAGCTCGCCCACTCTCCACGTCATCACATTCGCCCCTGCTCATTGTTCATTTCCTCGCTGGCCAAGCTCGGTTCTATATTGTACATATACCTGCGAGCGACGTGTCAGGGACTCCGCCGTCTCACACTGCGCTCGCAGGTAAGGTCTCATTCTACTTGGTCTCACGTCGTCTCACACTGTCCATCTCACACTACGCTCGCAGAGCGGTTCTCGTTAGTACATTACGTCACGCGTCTTATTGGACGTTACGCGTCTTGATTGTCGATCTAATCAATTGCTTTTGTTCTCGCACATACGGTGCATGAGAAAAGCCTCGCTACCTCCTAGATCCGCTGACGGCAGAGGATCATCTATTGCCGGAATAATGACACCCCCTCCCCCCGCCGTGCCCACGGACGGGCCAATCTCGGCCCAAGAATTCAACTCGCTTCGGAATTCTCACACCGAGCTCCACGCGCGATGGTTCGAGAACTTCTCGCACGGTCGTCACCAGCTTCTTCTGCCCACCAGCCTTCCGGTTGGAACGTTCGTACCTCCCATTGTTAGAAATCTAGACCGATAGTTCAGACCTCAAGAACAATTATAAGTGTTATTCCTCAGTCTGATATAAGTGACTAGTTAAGACTATACCTAAAGAACAATTATAAGTGTTATTCTACGGCATAGTCCATGAATATGTAAGGCATATCAAGGTATAAGTTACTCACCCTCGGTCCAATATAAGTGACTGAGGGTGTCTGTCTGCGATGGTTGGTTTTATATATCTATAAATGTGAACAATGAGCCATTGTTCACAGAGTAGCGGAGAGATAATGTGTGGCCAACACAATGCAACAATAGCCCTGTATGTTGTGTGTGTGTGGTGACATTGTTTGAGTCCAGCGATGACATCGTTTTAAGTCCAACACTCCTCCTCACCGCAGACACACTCCTCCTCGCATGGAATCATGGTGCTTCACCGAAGACCGAGGCGTGGTCGAAGGTATTTGAAGGCAGGGGCCGGCAGGGCTTTCGTAAAGATATCGGCAGTGTTTTCTTTGGAAGGGATCCGACATAGCGTTAATTCACCAGATTGTACGCGTTCTCGAAGAAAATGATACTTTATGTCGACGTGTTTGACTCGAGCATGTAGAAGAGGGTCTTCGGATAGCGCGATTGCAGCGTCATTATCGCAGAATATTTTTGTGGGCTGGGAGGTGGGGTCGAAACCGATGTTCTTGAGCAGCCCTCGAAGCCAAATACACTCCTGAGCGCTCTCGAATACCGCCATATATTCGGCCTCACAGGATGACGCAGCCACGGTTCTTTGCTTTCTGACAGCCCACGAAATTGCCCCGGTCCCAAGGTTCCAAGTGAATCCGCCCACGCTTCGTCTCGTGTCCAGGCAACTGGCCCAGTCTGAGTCCGTAAAGCCAGTAAGCGTTGTATCCTGACCTTGTCCCCTCAGGTGTAGTCGTAGGTCCCGAGTCCCTTTTAGATAGCGTACCAGGCGTATCGCAGCGTTCCAGTGAGGTGTTGCGTAAGAATCAACTTATTGAGTAAGCTGTTGGACCCTGAAGGCAATATCAGGACGTGTCGATATGGTGAGATAAAGTAGACAGCCAACGAGCTGTCGGTACGGGGTGCGTTCTAAGCTTTGTTGCTCCTCCTCAGATAGAGTTTTGCAGTCGACCCGTCGCAGTCTTGAGTTGGGGTCCATAGGTAGTGATAGAGGCGTCGCATCTTTCTGGCCGAATTGAGCAATGATTTTGTCAATGAGGGCGGTCTGGGAGAGCTTCACAGTCTGGTTAGGGCGATCCCATTCAACAGAAATACCGGAGATGGTTCAGACTTGCTTCATCTGTTCCATGAATCGATTGTTTTCTCTCTTGCAACTCGCAATTGAGAGGAAATCATCGACATGTAACGCTGCTATGGTTGTGCCCTGATCAGTAACTCAGTAATAAATGCAAGACTCGCATGCCAGTCGCTTGAAACCCCATGACACCATATTCTCATTCACAGTCCCATTCCAGATCCTTCCTGCCTGCTCCATGCCCTACAGCCCTCGCACCAGCATCCATACCCAATCCTCCTTGCCCTTCTCCTCAAATCCTTCCGGTTGTTTCATATATTGGATTTCATCATCTGGGAGAATGCCGTATAAGAAAGCTGTTTTGACGTCGACCTGAGTGGCGTCCCATCCTTTTGCTGCTGCAAGGTTTAGTAGAACGCGCCATGATTCCATGCGTGCTGTTGGTGAGGTAGTTTTCATATAGTCCCGCCCTTGTATCTGCTCATATCCTCTGAAGACTAGCCTGACCTTGAATCGAACAGCATTGCCATGCTCGTCACGTTTGATCTTGAATACAGGTCGACCTGTTCGGACTTTCTGACTGGCGGGTACATCTGAGCGTGGAACCAACTTGTAGACACCCATGTTCCGTAGAGAATTCAGCTCGTCCTGATATGCAACCTCCCATTTGGCTGAGTCTCCAGATTGCTTGGCTTCATTCCAGGTTCGAGGCTCATCACTTATCTCTGGTGCTGCGCAATCGTTACTGAGTTCCTCCACAGCCGCAAGTAGGTGCTCAAGATCCTCGATTGAGGCTATGTTAGCTAGATATGGTGGGATTCGATCTTGATGAGGTCCATGAGGTCCTCGATCAAATACTTCCCGTTCCTGATTGTCAAGCACGTTGTTTTGCT
The DNA here is from genome assembly GCA_020091625.1 of Termitomyces sp. 'cryptogamus'. Taxonomy (NCBI): domain Eukaryota; kingdom Fungi; phylum Basidiomycota; class Agaricomycetes; order Agaricales; family Lyophyllaceae; genus Termitomyces; species Termitomyces sp. 'cryptogamus'. The sequence continues at coordinate 4,054,181 of JAGYZC010000005.1, forward strand.
CAACACATCTGCGTTCTTCTCGAACCATGTGCAGATGCTCCCCTGCTCGATGGATTCTTATACCGCCCTTTCTACTCGTGACTGTGCTGCATTTTTCTGGGTCAGCTCTGGCTGTTGGAACTGGAACGTGGGCTGATCAGTGCAAGGTTGGAGGGTTTCCAACTGCTGGCTCTGGTGGGGGCACTGGAAGTTCTTTTGTAGGTGGTGAGCCTTCATTGTCATAAGCTGATGGTTCATCAAGCTGTTGATGGGTCTGCTCAAGGATTGCATGCTCCTCCTGAGTGATGTCATTGGGAATGGGCATTAGGGGGTGCGGATGTCCATCTTTGCTTTCACAGAACTTGACATGGTCAGTTTCATAAATCTTTCCAGTCTTTTGCTCATAGCATCTGTAGGCCTTTGAGTTCTGCGCATACCCAACAAGAATACATCCAATGGATTGTGTGTAGATCTTTGGATTGTGGAATGACAAAATCAGCACAAATGCCTTGCATCTGATCTCATGCATGTGTGAGTAGTTGGACCATCAACCAGTCCAGGCTTTGTGTGGCGTGATTCCCTTGAGTGATTTGGTAAGAGTCCTCTTGTGAAGGTGTGAGGTGGTAAGGTAAAATTCATCCCACATGTTTGATGGGCATCCTGCAGCTATCTGCATTGACCTTGCTTTCCCCATGATTGTTCTGTGCATTTGCTCAACCTGACTGATGTGTTCTGAGGTATGTGCTGCTCCAAATTGGTGCTCTGACCCCTGGGACAAGAGCCATTCCTCCATCTTATGTCCTCCTAGTTCTCCATCATGCCCTGTTCAATAGGTAACAAGTTTTCCTTGTATTTCAGTCTCCCATGCAACTTGCCAGGCCTTGAGGTGTGCCAAAGCTTCTCTCTTCCACTTGAGCAGAATTGACCAGTGTTCACTTGTGTAATCATCAACAAGATTCATAATATAAGAGTACCCATTTTGTGATATGATGGCCTGTGGCCCAGTAAGATCTACCCAGACAATTTCCAGCTTTTATGTCACTTTCCACCCCTCCTCCTGCACCTTAAGTACAGTATTCTGGGTCTGCTTTACAAAAATACATGAGTCACACCTAGGGGGCTTGGAGGAGAAGACAGAGGGCATACATGGAACCAGGCCAGCTTTTGCCATATCCATAATTGTCTGGTAGTTGGCATCCCCAAGATGGTGATGCCAAGTTTCCAGGTTTGTGGCAGACTGCAACACAAATGCAGTGTTTGTTGTAAGCTGAGTTGAGATTGATGGCATAAGGATTTTGATTGGGAAGTAGTGGGCCTTGTGCAATGATTGTGCAAGTGAATTTGTCAATGAGCTTGACAGATTTGTCATTGAAGAATGAATTGAGGCCAGAGTGCTTTGCAAGTAAACTGACAGAAACAAGTTGAACAGTAGCATTGGGAATATACAAGGCATTTTTGAGAAGAATGGTGACCCCCTTCACAACATGAAGGCAGATATTTCCCATGCCAATTGCAGTAATGGAGGATCCTCCCAGGCCTTTGACATTGCATGGTTGTATAGGGTAGAGTGTTAAGAAGTCATCATGGCAAGGGGAGATGTGAACAGTTGTGCCTGAGTCAATGAGGAAGGGATTAGCATTGGTCGAAGTGATGGGAGCACACTTTGGTTGATGGAGGGGAGAGACATCAGTTGCCATGATCTTCTCCTCAATTGTTCTGTGTAGTCCTTCCAATCTACTGTTGCTCAGGCCCTCTCAAACACCATAAAGCCCACATGTTCCAAACATTCCATTGTGAAGTCAGGTACAGGCATGGACAAAGGGGAATTGGCTACCTCTGAAAGTGCAGCTGTTTCCTGGGAACAGGGAACTGCTTGAGGTTGGAGGAATTAATATACCAAACTTTTCCATCCAATCCTGTGACTGCAATGTAGGATTTTGCTGCTGGGACATTGATTGTGGAGGGAAGAGAGTTGTCTTTGTATTTGGATGCCTTTTGGGCAGTGCAAGCATTGAGGAGAGATTTACTGGCCATTCTACCACCTTTTTGTATACAATATCATTTCATGTGACCTCTACATGGGCATCTAAGTAAATGGCAATTCTCACAACAGATTGCTCCAGGGCCATGATTATGACCTGGTAGATCTGTTTTGTGAGACTTCCCACCCCCTTTTGCATGTAAGGCTGTGGTTTGACCTGTGCTAGCTTTTGAGTTCAGGATATTCTGAGCATTCTCCATGAGAAGGCAAATGTTGGTTGGCATGCAGGGTTTCTCTTTTGTTCCCTTGCTTAGTAGAGTGGATACAGAATTTTGAAGAGTTTCAAATATGGGATTGTTTAAGCTGTTGAGTAAGGCTATACAAGTGAAAATATTGACTTCAATCATGCCTATGTCAAATTCTCTTTTGACAATGTCCATGATTCACCCAGCAGTGGTTGGCAGGGGCTCAGAGTGTAAGCAGTAGGTGGATAAGGCTTTCTGAAGAAGGCTGATCTGTTTGATAGGGCCCTCTTGCTACACACACGTCTTCAAGTCCTCAAAGCAGTGTGCTGCCCCTTTGCTGGTAATGAGGTCATGGTGCTTGGCATCATTAAGTGCAGACTTCATAAAGTGATGCCAAGATGGTCATTCAACTGCCAATTGGCATATGCACATGGCTCAATGGTGCTGTCAGGGCACAAGAGAATGGGTTTGAAGACATATGTGTAAATGCCATTTTGTATCAGAGCAACCTTTAGTTTCTCTGTCCAGTGATGAGAATTGCCATCAGTGCAGCTATATTTAGTGCCATCCCACTTGTGGCAGATAACACATTTGGGGACAGAGGGCATGGAAGAGTCTGAGGGTAGCATAGTAGAGGTAGTGGTAGCAGGGGCCATGGTATGGATATGATTTGCAGACACAGAGCACAAGGATAGACAAAGAGATATGTGATGCAATGCATGTGAGATAAGATCAGATTGATAGGTTCAGATTCAAAAGTTTGACACTTCTAGATAGTTGTTGAGCAGCAATCTCCCATAACCTGTTAGAAATCTAGACTGATAGTTCAGACCTCAAGAACAATTATAAGTGTTATTCCTCAGTCTGATATAAGTGACTAGTTAAGACTATATCTAAAGAACAATTATAAGTGTTATTCTATGGCATAGTCCATGAATATGTAAGGCATATCAAGGTATAAGTTACTCACCCTCAGTCCAATATAAGTGACTGAGGGTGTCTGTCTACAATGGTTGGTATTATATATCTATGAATGTGAACAATGAGCCATTGTTCACAGAGTAGTGGAGAGATAATGTGTGGCCAACACAATGCAACAATAGCCCTGTATGTTGTGTGTGTGTGGTGACATTGTTTGAGTCCAGCAATGACATTGTTTGAAGTCCAACATTTAAGTCCAGTGATGATGTTGTTTTAAGTCCAACACCCATAGCAGGAACTGGTGTGACTGGTTGCATCAAACACCCCTTGCTTCTCCCCCCACTATGACAACCTTGTGACACATCATGTGACCAGCCCTGGACAATGTCCCACCAAACTTGCATGGAAATTTCATTCATGAAGGGTGCCCTCTTCAGCTGCAATGCCTGCTACTTTTCACTTTCATCAATCACAAAGTATGCCTAGCTCAGAACTATGATTTATATGATTCAAATTACCATAACTGGTGCATTCAGAAATGTCTTCAAACTTTGTCTGTGTTGCCTTAGTCACTGATCATGGATGCTGAACAACCAATACCATCATTATCATTATTTCTACAACAATTTGAAGGTTTGTATACAAGGTATGTGAATATATCATAGCAATATGTTATCTATCATATGTTGTATACATATGCTTCAGCAATATGCTTTCTATCTGATGTATCACCCGTCCATCAAAAATTGACCTGATAAACTCAGTATCTGAAAATAAATTTGATAAATCCATTCACCTTTCTCATCCAGTCTGCTGATCCATTTGAACCTCTCCTTTCTGTAAGGATAACAGACCAATATATCAGTGGAGTATTGATTGTTTGAAAGACATCCTATGAATAAATAGCACAAAAATCAACACACTCACAACAATTGGAGGAAAGACAACATAAACACACTAGCAGGGAGCAAAAATGAGTCTGGTTTCAGGATTTGACCTTGAGTTATATAATGTGCAAGTGGTCAGTTTGTTACTGAAGTAAGCAAAAGCAAAGATATTGTTGGACATAACAAGCCACAGTTCTTATTCAGTCTTTCTGTAGCAACAGTTGATCATGTTCATGTTTATATTACAAAGGGTCAAATATATTGTAGAAAATGCAGCAAAGTTAATTTCCATCATGTGACACAGATATAATGGCATGTGACAAGCATGTAGTGCCCCTCTTTAATTGGTAAATAAGGTCTTCCTGTAGCAGAGATCTTGTTATAAGTATGTTTTGTTCCTTCAACACCATCATACCTTTTATCAAATGTACTACACTTGTTTACAATCCTTTACATTGTTATATGCTACCTTGTCATTGTGGCCAACAATATTTGTTTAACTCTATACTACCAAAATGTCCAGGATAATCCATATGTTTTGTCCTTGAACCCATAATCTTGTGGTGTTACAAGACACAAAAAACAGTCCAAGTTTTGTTGTGAAGAAGTTTCCAGATGTTTTATTAAACCTCAACATTCTCTTTCTTTCTTGGAGGTAAGTTACACAACCAATGTAACAAAATGCCAATTCATTTACCAGTCATGCAACCATTCCCATACTTTATCAAGTTATCACACACTATGAGGCTTTGACCACAGTAGTGCAATGGCCACAACATTTCACACATTGAAAAAGAACAACCATATTTGGAGTTATAGAATGGGGGGTGCAAGTTTTTAATGGATGGCCAAGTTTTCATCTGTTCAGCACAATACAATAACTGTTTGCAAGTTTGATCACCACAAATTTGATGCAATAAAAGAGGAATGGGTACATGTTTATATTTTCCAGAGTGTTATAACATGAGAAAGAAGTTTTGTGGAAAAGAGAATGACCAATGTCATTGCAAGTGGTGAGACAATGAGAAGAACTGGGACAATGGCTGCCAGAAAACCAATGGAACATCCATGACCACATATACTCCATCTGGGCCCAAATTAGCCACTACCTACTGATACACACACAAATTATGTTGGCTGCATTCATATGGGCAACTGTACCATCAACACAAGTGATGCCAAACTGAAGAGCATGCTTGAAGGGAATCAAAACAAGAAACACAAACCAGAGCTGAATTTTATAAAACAATGGATAACATTTGCACATCTGGTATAACAGTGCTGGAACACAACTTTGAAGGCCAAACATACAACAAGATGCAAAAAGATCAACCTCCACACTGGGATCCATAACCAGAGTGCTATCAATTAAATCGAGAGATAAGTCATAACTGATGCAATCAGTAAAAGGGATGTAAATCTCAGTTATTGAGAATTTATCTCCCATGTGCAACAAGGAATCAATAATTTCTGTACACAAAGGCTGAGAGCTCAGAAAAGGTCTAAAGAATTCAGAGTGTGTACACTAGTGAAACATGAAACAATGTATGGTTTGAGTGAGTATATAGTGCAAAGAAGGATAGAAAAATCAACAGCATCCTTGCTGATAATGTGGATGGTATGGAGCTGTAACATGTCCATTACAGGTCACATAGCTTATGGTTCACACCTTATAAGTCAAAACCAGTTGATAGTTCTGTTTACAAAGTATGAAGTAAGGTGCTGCCTTACATAAGTAATTGTATAGTACTTTTAGGGATAGCATCATGTGACACTACCCATATAATTAAATATTATTATTATATTGCACAATGGTAAAGGCAAGTAACAGGCACTCTGTCACATACCCCCCTTTTGAGTCTGTCAACAGACTTACTTCCAAAAAACAAGGGTAGTAAATGACAGAGAAAGGGTGGGGATACAGCATCCCACCTGCAAGAGTGCACCAAGATTTTGAGTACAAATCTCTATGTTGAATTGTGGTAGAATCAAACAATTCTATATGGACAGAGTGTATCTCAGTGCACTGTCCAAACACACTAAGTGAGAAGAGTGGGCCGCTAGTGCCCATATATATTGACATCATAGGGTGAGCTCATCTAGTAGCTCACCTGACTCATTTGTCCATCTTTGAGGCTGTGGCCTCCTCATTGCTCACAATGTCTGCCCAGCACTCTGATACAGCATTAGTCATATTATTGGAGCCACTGGATCCAGCCTCAGGAGCAGTGGGAGTAGCAATGTTAGTCACTACCACTGCTTCCAAAGCACTGGGGACAACTGGTGTAGTTGTCACTAGTTGGACAGGCATGGTCAATGCTGGGTCATTTACATAGTCCAGTTCTATGGACTCCTCTGAAAGGGCATCCTCTGAGGACCCACCAGAGCTTGATTCTGAGTTGGTCATGGCTAAAGCTACTGACAACAAAGGCCCTACCTCAGTTAGGGCTGCAGGAACCACAGATGATGGCTCCACTGTAGCTGCTGAGTGGCATTCACCACCTTGGCCAGTTAGTGTATAAGGTTAGTGAAGATCCCCTCCTCTCCATAGTGCAGCCATTCAACCATGCTGAGAAGGGAGTGCCCTCTGCTCTCTTGAATCTGAAGGAGCATGCAGAAGTACTTCCAGTTGTCAGCAGTGGGTACATACCACTCATCATATCCCTCTATAGCAGGGGGAATCCCAATGGTTTGGAGTTAATAATAACATTCATTGTCAACCCATGCAAACAGGTCCATGTGTAGTGCACTCCTGGACCAGTGGTAATCAAGAAAGTGTATACTATAGGTATACACATGATTCACCCAGGATGGGGGCACACAGTTAGCTAGAAGATGACAAATCACCTCTGCCTCACTGAGGTTGTTAATTTGCATAGGCAGCACCTTCAGCCTATGCAGAGTAAAAGTATGGGAGGAGATCATATTAAACTCCCCTACCTAGTGCCAGTAGCTATTGACCACCTCTTAATAGAGATGTGGCTGAGCAACCACCATAGTGAATAGCCTCATATAGGCCATTTGTGCATGCAGAGAAGTTGGGGCTAGCACCCAATTCAAGATATATCTAAAGACTAAATGTCAATCTACATGCAATGACACATTGATGGCAATGCCCAAGTACAGGTTCTGTGAGCCTAGATGGTCATGGTGCTATATGTACTGTGCCCAGGCATCAATGTTGAAGTAGCAGCTGATCAGGACTTGAGTAAGTCCCACTCTCCATGTGTTGTTATCTGTATAGCCAAGCATGGCTGACAATCATGAGGGTAAGGGTACTAAAATCCAATAACAGTCCCCCTTGGGCAGAGTCATTTCTGACTCTGCTGAGATCAACTCCATGACTCACTGCATTGTGCAGTTGCGCAAGTCTGAAGTGGTGTAGAACAAGATCTGGTGGTACTCCTGGAGGAGGAGAGCAGCATGAATCCATTCCCTCATAGTAATCTTGGATCTGCCATCCTGTATGAGCTTCAGGATTAGGCAAATTTGTTCTGGATTCATGAGCATTCCACAGGAAGCCCATTGGTACAACAATTTGTAACACAGGGATATGTGAGATACCTTAGCCATCTCCATTGAGTGGGCAAAGACTGCTTTGTTGCCAAAAAAAAAGACTGCATTGGTCATTGGTGACCAATAGAAGTTGGGGTGGAGAATACCTCTGAAGTCATTCTGGCACTCAAAGTGCCCACAAACCAAAGTAGTTTTCTAGCTGTTTAGAAGCCAGCTGGGCATGGTATCTTTGAGATGCTTGAGGTCCAGTTTGAACTTCTCTGCATCAATAGCTAATAGCTGTCTGGCATTAGACATAGAAGCATTGTGCTGCTCCTTGCAACAACACTCAACAGTGTTATTGTCAGAGTTGCTATCTAAAATATGTTATTTAGATATAGGGATGTCATCATCATCATTGCTACCCAAGTCAGATACCACTAGAGCACCTGCTGCAGTTTGGGCAGCTCAGTGTTGATTGATGAAGAACTCTTTGTTATGAGGATCCCAATGTACAAGAGGCATGTACTCCTGGAGCAGCAGGCCAGGCATAATGGAGGTCCTTGATTTAAGAATCTTGATTATGCCAGCTTTTGCTCCCTGTGGAACATTAGCTGGGAAGGCAATTGGAGTGGCAACAACTGGGTTGTCTGCCTGTACTACTGTGGCAGCTCACTTCATAGAGGGCTTTGATGCTCCCTCCTTCATAACTGCTGGTTTAGGTGGCTTCACTGAAGCTGCCACTGGCTTAGATGGCCCAGCAAAGGATGAAGCCACCTTGAAATTAGGGTGCTCATCCATGCTCTGGTCATCACCAGCAGGCACAACATTATTATAGGGCATGAGTGGTGCCCTCTAAGTCAAGTAATCACTCTGAGTTGAGGATTCCTTGACAAATATAGAAGGCTCAGTACAAGTCTCTGCTTCTGGAGGATTTGGAGGGGAGGCAACACACTTCCTCTTCCCCAATGCTGAATGGAAGAGGTCTGTCTCAGTACAAGTCTCTGCTTCTGGAGGATTTGGAGGGGAGGCAACACACTTCCTCTTCCCCAATGCTGAATGGAAGAGGTCTGTCCAGGCCTCATCCCTTCAATTTCAAACAATGTCAAGTTCATTCAGAACTTGAGCCAGTGCAAGTTGCACCATAGAGTTCTTGAGGACATTAGCATTGATATCCTCTGGCACTTCTGCCTTGTGCAGTTGCTGGGGCAGCAGAGCAATTTGCTCATCTGCAGTGGTGGAAGGCTCAGGCTCTTTAGCTTTGCCCTTGCCCTTCTTTGCCAAGAAGCATTGCTCAACAATCTTCCATGTGGTTAATGAGGGGGCACTACTCTCTTGTGCCTGTGCAGAAGGCACATTAGAATTATGTGCCAAGGTAGGCAGCAGCAAATATAACTGCCAAGGAGGTGCCAATGATTCTATCAGAGCTGTGATTGATTCTGGGCTCTCATCATCAACCTCCATTGCCTCTACTGATGATGTTGCAGGGACCAAGATCTCTACTTCTGATGATATTGTCACAGGTCATTGTTGACCTGCTGTGCCCATTGTATAGCCAGAACTAGCCACTGGAGGTGGGGCTACAGCAAATTGTGGCATCACATATTGTTGGAACTCCTGGGACCACACTGGTTGTGCACTAGTTGTGCAGCCACAGAGTATCCACAGTTAAAGTAAGGGGGGCCAGTAGTTCCCCACATCCTCTTCCTGCTCCTTGAGGGGGAACTACTGTTCCCCCATGCCCTCTGCCTGCTTTGCCTCTTTGCAGGGGCACACTGCATTTCCACTCTGGCAACTGCTGCATCACCACAGCATAGCTAGGCAGGGCCACATCTCTTGGCACCACTGATAGTCCTCCACTTATAGGTCTTGTGTCCCTATGGACTGGGGCCACTTGTCTTGTTGTTGGGAGTGATATGTCCCCTGGCACCAAGCCTCCTGCTAGCACAGCAAAGCCACTAAAGCCAGGGAGCAAACTGCTCCCTGCTCCTCCCCCTCTTGAGCTCAGTCTAGAGCTCATAGTATACCCTAGCAGATCATCATCTGCCTTGCCTGGTCATTTCTTTTTCTTGCCCATGGACAAGGAGTCTCCTAGTATAGTTGGTGCATTGCACCAACAATGTGTAAGGAGACAAAGACCAGTTGGACTTTGCACTAAGCCAAAAAATTGGCTGACATAATTTGTGATGGCCACTAGCACAGTGGCCTTTCTAACTTCTGGACTAAGTCAAGTTGACTTAGCTCTTTCTAGCTAACTGTGTAGGGCATCACATGCCCTGCAACTCCAAATACCTGTCAAGAGCTGCCAGGTCCTTGCAAGTCTTGAGGAACTCCCAAGTGGTATCTCCAAGGCTCCAACAAACCTTGAACTTGAGGTTCCTTCCATCTCAATGATGACCCACTAGATCATTGATAAACCATTCTTGGTTGTTGGGGGCACCAAAGTTCTAAGGCCCTGGCATTGCCCTGTTAGGAAACAGAGCATTGTTGCTGGCCTTATAAAGGCATAACAACAACACATGGAACTTAGAGTATAACCTTTGCTCCTGGAGTGCTATAGGCAACTCTAATACATACTTGGAGATCTCATTATAGGCCTCTAGAATTCTATATGGCCCAACCCACTTTGGGCAGAGCTTTCTTGCTCTGCCTTTAGGCAGGTTGAGGATCTTCCTGGAAAGGTACACTAATACACCTTTCTCAGGATCAGGATCAGGCCTACAATGTGAGTTGGCCACACATGTCTTTTAGACACATGCCTCAATAATTGCATCATGCACTGCTGCCAAGTTCTTCAGAGCTTGACAGGCAAACTGCTGAATTCCTCTTGGAATCATGGTGTCCAACCTAATCTCCCATATTATAGATGGCATGTACTCACTGTTCAGCTCAAACAGTGCAAATTGTGTTGTCTCAGATATACTGGCATTTATTGTGAACTCTGTAAGTCTATATGACTTAACCAGTCTTTCTGGTCTGGTTGTACCACAGTACAAAGAATTTGACCAATGTTCCTATTGGCATATTCAGTCTGACCATCTATCTGTGGATGAAATGACATAGACATTAGGAGCCTTGCTCCTAACAACTTATGTAGTTCACACCATCATTTGGACATGAACCTTGAGTCTCAATTGCTGAAAATTGAGCTCAGGAGGCCATGTAGCCTCACAATCTCACACATGTAAATCCAGGACAGCTGTGATGCCATCATGGTAGTGTGCACTAGAATAAGGTATACCATGCTTGTCATCTGGCATATAACTACCCAAAGGTAGTTATACTCCTTAGACTCAGGGAATGGACCTATAAAGTCCATCCCTATCAAGTCCCAAGGTTTTACTGGCATGGGCAGGGAGTGTAACTCCTCTGGAGGGAGCTGATTGCTCCCTGTTCCCTGCTGACACAGCTGACATGTCATACAAAATGCACAAGCATCTGCAACCATGGTCAGCCACTAATACCAATGGTGAATGTATTCTGTCATTTGTTGAGCACCAAAGTGTCCCATCACATTGTGTGCTTGCTCAAGCACACTGGTTACCAGCTCTTGGTTATGAGGTATACAAAGCACCTTGTGGCCCAAGAGATTGGTAGTCTAAATGAGCTTATCCTGTAGACAGAAGGACTTATAGTCTTTTGGTTGGGTCAGGATTTCAGCAAAGAGCTTGTCTCTGCTATATAACAATTGGATTTGGCAGAGAAATTCCCTGTCCTTTCTCTCTTGGGGCTGCAGAGACTGGGCCATCCCTAGGATGGCTTCTCCAAGAGGCATATCAATCTTGTCCCCTTCAGTATCAAACCCATGCTGAGCATGGGCTGAATTTTCCTTGCCATCATTACTGGTAGCAAGTAATTGTGCTTTCTCATCACAAATTTTGTAATGATTATGCACTTGCTGACTGCTATGGCTAGGTCTGTTGCAGAGAGTGCATATCTGATTCAACTGCACTTGCATCTCTTGCACTTGTGTAGGGGGCAAATCATCCTCTTCTGGGTCAGTACATGCATCTGCATGGACATAGTTATAGACATGGTGTATGTCTCAAGGAGAGTTGATCTCAAAGTAGCAGGATAAACAGTCTGCTACCTTATTGAGCTCTCTTTTTACATACATGATGTCAAAATTAAATCTCAACATATAATCTGTCCACTGTCAGTGATGCAGTGACAAATTTTGTTGAGTTTTGAAGAACTCAAGTGCTTTATGATCTGTTATCACACAGATCTTGTACCCTAGAAGCTTGTTCTCCCACTTGAGGAGGGCTTCTAGGATCACCAGAGTTTTAAGTTCATGCACAGCATAATTTTGCTGTGCATTAGTGAACTTTTTTGACATGAATCCAGCTGGCTAACATTTCTGCCAGCTTGGACCTTGTTCATACATCACTCCAACGCCTGTCTTTGAGGCATCATAGATCAGCCAAATGGGATCCTTGTGTCAAGAATTAATTAGCCATATCATAGGAGTTTTTGCACAGATCCTTCTGATCATGTCAAAGCACCTCTGATGAATAGGATGCCAATGAAATGGTGACCCATTCTGCATCATGGCCATTAATGGCCCAGTGTATGCAGAGACATCAGGCAGGAAATTCCTGATGTAGTTCACTGATCCAACAAAACATTGGATATTGTTGTAGGTTCTAGGAGTGCACCACTCCTGGATCTGATTCAACTTCTCCATTCAGAGTGTATACCCTGCAAGTCAATTACATGGCTGAGACACTCCATGTGCTCAGCATACAGCTCACACTTCTTCCATTTGAAGTAGAGCTTGTTCTTGCATAGTCTTTCAAAGACTACTCTGAAATGCTGCTTGTGTTCCTCAATTGAATCTGAAAAGACAAATATGTCATCTAAGTACACATGCATCCACTTGCCAATGACATTCCTGAATATAGACATCATCAGGTGTTGGAATGTGGCTGGTGCATTACAGTCACCGATCTGCATGATATTACTGTGATACATCCTAGTAATGGTCATAAACACAGTTTTTGGTATGTCCAATGTATGTATCCTCACTTGCTCATATGCATTGGTGAGGTCAATTTTTGACCTCACTGGTGCACAAGCAACATCCTTCCTAATGATTTTTTGGTCTGGTAAGGGTGTTACAATCTTCACAGTATTGTCATTGCATTGACACACATCTAGCACCATCCACAGGAATTCATCCTTCTTAGGGATGCATAATAGTGGTGCAGCCTGATTGGCCACACATGGTTCCCACTACTTAGCATGCACATAGCAGTTGATTTTATCCCACAATTGCTGCTGAAGTGACTTGGGGCACCTTGGCATGAAGTATGAGTACTGTTTGGTCTCATCAATGAGATTTATCTCATGATTTACTTCTTGCCATGGAGGAAGTTCCTCCTTTGTTCCATTGACTATATCATAGAACTCATTGTAACATTGCTATTGAAGGCACAGAATGTTGCCTTCTGTTAGTGTGGAAGGTCATGCCTTCTCTTCATCTACTCTCAGCAAAGAGCAACATTCTTCCTTGGCCGATTTTGCTGGTGGTACAGGCTTTGCATACTATCATGCAAGGCCATCAGACAAATCTCTGATTTGTCTGGTATGTTTAGCCAAGCAGGACCATAGGTTGTCTGGCCTCTAGCTTCTACCCACAAGTATTTGAACTTGCCAGGCTCAGATATTTTATTCTCCATAGCCATTCAGTATATTTCAACATCAGGGGTCAGTCTTCTTACCCCTTCCTGCCATGTCAGGTCAGCTATGACCTGATTCCACTCTTGCAGCATGCATGGATTGTATGCCCATTCAAGGGCAGGCTTTGGAATTGGTCTATCCCAAATCTTTTTTTCTCTCACCTTCAAAGGGTCAATTCAAACCTTCTGGCATACTCTTCCCCCCTCTTGAAGAGTACTTCTTTGATACTCTTCCTCTGAGATCAGCAGCAGTGAGTGGCCATTGAGTAGGCTCTCAGTTATCTGCATTTTATCCTCATCCACTACCTCCTCTACAGTGGGCCCCTTGAGTCTACCAGAGAGTCAAGGCCACTTGTTATGCCACTTCTCCACAGTGTGGAAGCATCATGCATAGCAATCAGCATCTTCCAGCTCCAATTTATGACCTAGAGTTGCCCTTCCATCAATGAACACTTGGTCATTCACAAAATCTAGGAAGACCTTATGAGTCCTCATGAATGGTGTCGCTATGATTATATTGTAGCAATCAAAGTTTGCAATGTCTACATAGACATTGTGATTCTTGCCTGGAGCCTTCATGATAACCCTGGCACCATAATTCACTATGAAACAACTTCCAATTGTTCCTAGCTGCAGGGTGATGGGGGTGGCCAACAGTGCCACCCATATTCCAGCCACATAAGCAAACAATGGAGTAATTTCAGAGGTCATACTCTCTGAATCCCACAGCATCCATGCCTGGTGGCTGTTCACCTCTACCCAAATAATGAGACATTTTTTGTCTTGTGCTGGCAGCACTGAGTGGTAAATAGTGTCCTTGGATGCTGCAAGCTGCACCTTTTGCATGCAAACCTTGTTGCTAGGTTCCTTCTCCCTATGCTCACTGGTAGGGACCTCTGTGAGGACAAACAGTCCCTCACTATTACTACCACAAGTATAGTACTCATTGTTATACATTTCTAATTCCATGTACTCTTTACCATGCTCCTGAGTCCCCTTGGACTCAAATGCATCCTTGATGTTGGCCTCAGCAGGCTCTTCCTCCTGCTCATCATTGGCCTCACCCATGTCTAAAGGTGCAGCTGTATGAGCTGCTCACACAAACACTCAGAGAGCTGGCTTGGCCAGCTCCCTGCATTCCAGTGCAAAATGCCAGCCTTCTTGCACTTGTAACAGTTTGCAGACTGCCTGGCATCCTTGCTGGGTTGGCCTGATGCAATGGCCACCACATTCTTCCCTAGAACAAGATATTTTCCTGCCACCTGCACTGCAGCCACAGGCTGAGAGGACCCTGAGCTCCCATTGCCTCTAGGTTGCATAAGTCTTGAGGCCATGCATATAGCTGGCCTCTTTGCCAACCCTGACAGCTATGACTAGTATGTTGTCCAGTCATCTCTGTCCAATTAGCTAGTGTAGTCCCACTCACTGGAGACTGTGCTGCTGCTAGCAACAGCTGCCATCCTGACTGACCTTTCTTGCTGTGCTCTAAATAGTGTGCAGCAGTTTTAATGCTGTTCTTGTAGGCCTTGGCCTCTGAGACAAACTCCTTGCCTGTATTCACTTCAGGAGCCAGTCCACCATTGCATATTAATGCCACAAGCATGTCAGAGGGTATCCCCTCCAGGAACTGCTCACAAATAGTTAATTCATCAGAGAAGACAGCCATGTTTTGAGCATGGTTGAGCAAGGCATCATAGAAGCCTTGCACCCCTTCTTTGACTGCATACACTGCATTGCAGAATACATCATGTGCATCTTGCATTGTCAAAGGTTGTACAAAACAATCATACAGTTCAAGGATTATGTCCTCAAACCTCCAGTGAGACTGGGCCCTATTGACATGTATTATATGTCATAGGTACTACTTCAGCATCTTTGCAGCTAGGAAGTCCATTAAAATTAGGACTTTCTCACAATCATGCCCATCTTCACCTTATTGAGCTACAGCATAAAATATGCAGATGCTCATCAGCCAGTCCTCAAGTTCACTGAACTTGGCAGACTCTGCATAGGGAGTAATTGTTTTCAAGAGATTATTCTGCCTTGGCTTGAGTTGTTCTGGTATTGCCAGACATACTGCAAGCAGCTGTTCCATCACTGCCCTCAGTCAATCATACATCATCTGGCAGTGATATTTGTGGGCTTCTTCCACTCCTGGAGTAGCAAAGCATCCACAATGATGTGGCAGCATCAAAAAATGCTATGGCTGTCTCTCTGGGAGGACTGTAGTCCTCCTCACAACTCTGCAATCCACACCATTGTCTTCTCCCAAAGGGTCATCATCTGGTCCTCCTGGGTCAGGCAGACCTCCTCCTGGGAGTGGCAGTGGTCCACAACCAAAAAAAGGTGGTCCTCTTCCTGCACCTCTGCCTCCTCCTCCTGAACCTTGGGGTCTATGGCATGGTGTGGAGAGAGGAGATGACACAGGATCACTATCTGGTGATCTCTGTCTAGGTTCTCCTCCACCAGCAAGTCTTTCTCCAGACCAGTTTGAAGGAGCATTAGCTCCTTGACCTGCATGCCTCTGGGAGTCTGCAGGGCTCTGACCAAACCCAGCATTTTCATCTCCAAAAGGGGAGCAAGAGTCTTGCTCCTCCTTCTTAATTGGCCTGGTTCATTCTGGTGGAACATACCCTTCTGGCCATCCATCATAGGCAGTATTCCCCTGGAACACTACTCCTTGATTGTCCATGGAGGACTGTCCAAAGTCCTCCATGTCCTCATTGCAAAATTGCTGCAGAGTGATCTGATCTTCCCAAGTCAGTGCTCTCCATGTAGACCCACCAGGTCTATGCCGCATCACTAGTTGCTCTACTGTAATCACCAACCCCACATCAGTAGATGCTAAGTCTGGTGCTACAATTGTGCCCAATGTGTCCCATTGTTGATGGTCCACAGCAGCTTGTCTAGCCATGTAATCACATGGCATTTCACAAGGCTGCTGCAGTGCTTGCAACAGAGTCAATGCTTTGTTGACTGGGGATAGTGGGGGCACATATTTCCCACCAAGATACAGTGATGGCATTGCAGATGATGCCTGCAATCCCTGCAGCTTCTTGTGCTGGAGGTAATCTGTTACCTCCTGTGCTAAGAACAACATGTAGATATCCATGTATTTCACAGGATCTGTTGGGACAATGCAATCTCCTAACAATCTCTGAATAGTAATGTGTTTAGCTACTCTGGCAACTAAACATTGCTGAGTTAAGGTCTTAGGAACCTCAACATGGTTCTGCCAGAACACCATCACCCTTCTATGAAGGATGTCATGTGGATGGGCCTCACTGTCCATATTTCAATGAACACTGCTGGAGCTGCTAATTGCATATCCAGCACAGGCCCAGCTTGCAATTGCACAGGACCACAAGCCCTATGGGAGAAGTCTTCTTCACTCCTCAATGGTGTTTTCACCAGTGAGGAGTCAATCTGACCTCCCACAGCCACTGGGAAGGATCAGATTCCTTCCAGCCTCAGCACTGTGGGCACATACAAAGGGGTTTTCCTTTTGTCTGCCAATGCCACAGCACCTGCTGGCTCTGCCATTGGGTATAGCTGAGTAGGGGGCCCTTGAGAGCCCTCCACTGTGACACCCTCTCAACCTCTTGCAGGTGGTTGTACTAGAGTAACTGCTGGAAGTCCACCTGGCATCACAGCACTCCCTGCCCCCATCATGGTGTGACATGGCAACTTCCAATGTCCCCAGTGGAGCACTCTTCAATGCTCCATCAAACTCTGTCTTGGACCTAGGCCCAAGCATCTGACCTTCCATGGTCACTACAGAGCCCATTGCAGAAGGTGCACATCAAAAATTTTAACATGCTGATCATAACTAGTAGCAGTGAACTTCTCTTTGAGAAGTTTGAGTTCTTTCCTTGCAAATGAATCATCACTTGTTTGACTTAAAAAAATGTAACATGTCCATTACAGGTTGTGCAGCTTACAGTTCACACCTCATGAGTCAAAACCAGTCAATAGTTCTGTCTACAAAGTATGAAGTAAGGTGCTGCCTTACATATGTAATTGTATAGTACTTTTAAGGATAGTGTCATGTGATGCTACCCTTATAATTAAATATTATTACTGTATTGCACAATGGTAAAGGCAAGTAATAGGCACTCCATTACAGGAGCTGTTGACTCTGATGTGATTAACATGCACTCCACATTGCCTTAAATACTGACAAAAGTGTGGTGAAAATAGAAGCATGAATACAAAAAATTGAATTGCTGATCAGCAGAACTAGGTTGCCATCAGAGAAACAGACAGAAGTGACATCAAAAAGTATCAAATCAGTGGACAGAGGGTGATAGTGAACAGGTAGAGGGAAAAGGGACATTGCAGTAAGTTAGAGACAAGATACAAAAGAAAAGGGGGCATATGGAATGACCCATAGAATCACATGTGGATACCAAACAGAGACATATGATCACAGTGGATTAATGTTGATAGCTGCTGCAAGGGAAGAACTCAAACTGAAAGGTGGCATAGCTTGCATAAAAGGTCAAACAATGAATAAGGAAACAACACCATATGGAAATGACACTAGAAAAGGGAATGGAAGGGATGGGAATGAGCACTTAGCAAAAAATGGGCTGGGCAGATCAATGGTCCAGAAAATATGACTTTTCAACTGAATCAACCTTTGACATTTTTTTTGATAGAACCACAAGAACCCACTACTAAAGTAGCAGGGATATTCATCCATCAAGAATGCCCTCTGCAGCTGCACTGCCCACTACTCCTTGGTTCCTTTGATACATAGTATGTAATTACATCACTGTGATATGTCTTCTACTCTAATGTGATAATTGTTCATTGAATATCAACCCAATGGTCAATTCTGCCCTTTCCCAATCCTCTCAAACAATGGAATCCTTTGCAGTTGCACCTGATTAGATAAGTCACCTTTAGCATGCAGGAAGAGGTAAAAGGGACATTGCAGTAGAAAGACAAGGGAGTTTGAACAGTGGAACAGTTTAATGTCCAATTGTCCAAATAAGTTGTGAATATAATAATAAAAGTAAAAAAAGGGGGCTCACATGTAAATAAAAAAAAATGTAACATATACAATAAATCATAAGGAAAACAGGGAGAAGAAGGCAGGACCCTGACCAGAGGGAATGGATGCTGCAAAGGAATGGTCTGAATGAGATGTGGTGTTGCAAGTGCAGTGCAGCACAAAACCAGTAGAGAAGAGATAAACAAATAAACCAAACAGGCCATTTGGGCCATAAAACATGGCCACTTATCTGAACCAACCTTTGAATGTTTTTTTGGATAGAGCCCATGAGAACCCACTACAGAGTAGCAGGAATAATGACTTTTAAGCTAGCAGGAATAATGACTTGTAAGCTTGATTTTTATCTCACTATTCTACTGACTCTCTTTTTCAGTTTCCACTTGATGTTGGGCACTTGCTAGGTTGAAGTAACAGCATATGATTTCCCAATGTTCATGTATGACAAGATGCAATGCTTTCAAACAAGGAAGGCCAGCTTTTCAGATGATATAGAGGCCAATGACTATGATATAATCATGAAGGGACTTTGCCAAGGGGCACTCCTCATCAGTGTGCACCTAGCTTTATGATTATCTTTTTATGCTTACACTTGCTCAGCTCTGCCATCATATGCTATCTGGATCTGGCATCAAATGAGTCAAAAAGCTTGCAACAAAGCACCCAATTGTAGATAGGTTTTGCCTTACATTGATCACCCCTGAGCTCATTGCATATTTGGCTGTTCAAGTAAGTGATGTGTTTAATAGGCTCTAATCTTATATGATTTGTATAGACAAGATTTGCTCTGAGTGCTGTATCACAGTGGAACATGGCAGACAGTCAATTCTCCTTTCCTGATTTTTACTATATGTACTTGCTCTATTTCAACCAATCAATAGTGAGTTGGCATGTGAGACTTTGAAATATTAGAATGAGTAAGCAATAATTTTTCTATTGTGATATCATAATACTTCTTTGTAATATCTTCTAGAGTAAAGATGGTACAATCTACCACAATTGGAAAGCTGCAGCCCCACCCCTCAAGCCCAGTAACACCATCTCTCACTTCAATAGTTCAAGAAAGCTCAGTGCAAATGCCATCAGCAGAAGCAACACCTGCAGGAAAAGGAGGAAGAGCACCAAGAGGAAATGCCCTGATGCTATTTGAAGTGTAAGAAAGCATAACAGCTGGATCCCACTGATTTGGAAGAACCAGTCAAGTGCAAGCACCAATGCATTGTAATTGAGGACTCTGATGCTGATGTTGAGGGTAATCACAATCACAATGGCAATGGCAATGACAATTGTGAAGGCAATCTTTCTTCTTGGAGCATGTATCAAAGGTCAGACAAAGAGTCACGTGGGAGGTCGGATGACAAGGTGGCTGAGGGGGAAGAGTAGTTTTTGTAAGATTCCGTCATTGCTCTGGGACTTTGTTGCTTTGTCTGATTCTTTTCATGTATCATGTTGTGGACTTTGATGTTGTTATGTACTCATGGACTTTGCTAACCTTGTTATCCAGTTTTACTTATTATATGCTACGCGTAATTGTATTTGTTTCGATATGGCATCTTTGTGCATGAGACCATTGTGACTATAAACTGCTCATAAGAAAGATATCCCATCTGTCAGCTGATAAATACCTCTCTCAAAAACTTCACAGGTTATAATGGAATCCCAGAAGATATCCATATTGCACCCCTTCTGAGACATTTTTAGATAACAATAATTGAAGATTAGTTCTGATGATTCTCTTATATCCAAAATTATATTTCATACGAAAATCAACTTTCCTTCTATAGTGTAATACATCTACTTATATATTACATGGCTGGGATCGTATAAGTGCAATGATTTGGCTATATAACCAAAGTAACTTTTTCCTGGATGTCGGACAGATATTCAAACTCAGCTCGGCCATCCCGACCCCTTGAATCTACCTGGGCTTCCATGTTGCAGCATTTCGGCTTTGCGTGGTAATTGCCTTCAACCATATATGCTATGCGCTAGATCACAAGACAACCTGGAGCTCATCCACATAAAATCCGAGTTCAAACAATATCTGACTGTGAACCAATGGAAAAATTCCTGGCCATTCCGACATTCTTCCAGATCTGTTGGCGGTGTCACTTTCCTATTTTAAGTTTTCTGTAGCCACTGTGCTGATAAAGTCCCCAGCCCGGCCTGCCAAGTGATTGTTATGGATTATTGAGTAGTGCGTTTTCAAGAATCAATATACCATAATCATAATCATCTATAGCTCCATGGCCTAACTATTCGTGGATTCTCTTCATACTCCGTGCCTAGTATTGTCAACTCTCATTCTTGAAACGCTCTAATACTCAGAGAGATCAACTTGAAGAATAATCAAGTCAATGGAGGTTTGTTAGACTCCCTAAATGACTGGCTAGGGTCAGCAGGAAATTCGCTATTATTAGTCTTGAAAAGTCTTACATATGGAAGATGGAATATCCCCGAGGGACACAATCACTTTTTGTCCTGACCAAGGTAAAGCCTCCGAAGGGCAAGGAAGGATCGTAAAGCATGCCGTTGCCTTGTGACTTTTATATGATCCTTATGTAGACTTCATATGCCCTGCCTCTTCAGGAACACTGACCAAAGGTGTCTTTACTCGATTTTCCAAGTTTTCGAACAATGGCCGAGCCCTCATCTGTACTGTGGAACACAGATTTCAATCCAACTATTGGTGCTTTCGAGATCGGTGTTATGGTCTCGATGTTTCTGTTTGGCCTGGTGACCAGTCAGGTATTTTCATACTTTAAGTGAGTCATAGGTCCTCTATTACCTCTTAATGCCTATCCGATGCTCCAGAAAATTCCCCAATGATCCCTATTTAATGAAGGCCTTTGTGTGTCTCTTCTCGTACTGTCGACGCGATTCAACATGAATTATTGACAGGTTGGCGCCGTATGGCAAGTGACAGCTGGCCTTCGAAGGATCCAAGAAGTTCATATTCTCCTTTCATCAGGATCTTAGAACTGGCTCATACAGCCTTGACGGCTCACTCGATCTACTTCGTCAGTAAACATTTTACTGACCTCTTCCCTACTGCCCATTTGCATACGGTCGTTCACAGATCACAGTCGTTAAATATGGACAGAAACAGTTCATAAACCAATTTCCTGTTTCGCTAATAGCAGTCGTAGCATTGTCAGGAATCATTGGGCCCGCTATTCAGGTAACTGTTGACTTCCTAGTAATGTTATCTTTGGTACCATACAGCTGTTCTCCCCAGGCGTTCTTTGCAGACCGTTTACGCAGATTGTGCTCCAGTTGGATTATACCAAGCATTTGCTGGATTTTTAGCGTGCTACGCTGTATCACCCTTATGGCTGTCGCCGGTGCAGCCTATACTTCAGATTCAATTACAGACTTCAGAGAGAAATGGGTATGGCTCCTTACATCATCACTCGCGATATCAACGGCAGCAGACATGATAATCGCATTTTACTCGTGCTATTACTTGTGGCAGCGACGTGATCGCGGGTTCAAGAAGTATGCGGATGTTATGATATGACTTAAAGCCCTCCTGAATTTTGAACTTTTCAGGACGAAGCGATTAGTTGATCAACTTATTTTATGGACTATCCGTGAGTACATGATATATTTAGAGTTGATACGGAACTCAGGTCATTTCCCAGAGACCGGATTATTGACCAGGTCAAGAGACACATTCAAATTCTGGTACTCAAAATCTCCTGTTGACCGTTGTCACCATATTTAGTATCGGGACAGTGACAATGTTGATTCTGGTGAGCAATCTAAACGCACCGCATTTCTACAAATACTGAGAAGATTTCCGAAGTTTGTTGCTGTACACAATTTTGCTTGGATGGCTGTATTTTTCGTCATTTCACGGCGTATGTCTAGTCCACCCGGATTTTTTTTTGATTCACTGATCTTTCGTAACAGTCTTCTCTAATTCATTGGTGGCATCGTATGCGTCTTCTGAGACCAGATCTTATGCTGTACCGCTTACTTCAAGACAGTCTTAATGCTCGATCTATTTTCCGTACCTCCGGTGACAAGATCCACTTTGTAGGGGAAGAAGACTCTACGTTCCACGCGCAGTCATCGGTCCGTCTCTCCATTCACTAAGAGAACCATCGTTTTACGCAGTATCGATTCAGCACTCACGAAACATCAATGTTACCATGACAAGGATTACAGAAAAGTGGATTACTGACGAAAGACTACAGAAGACTCGTGTAATCGATCAGGATAGCGAATCTTAGTCTACGCAGAAATCATCTCATATTGCAGGAGTCAGAGACGGTGTAACATCATTATTCTTTTTCGTATCATGAAATGGAGTATACTGGTCAATTAGCATATTGATCCCTATGTCAGCGAGACTATGTACCGACGACTGAGACGGAAAGACGGTGTCACTTGTTCGATCGTGGTTGAGTAACGAAGACGCACGACTTCCTGTTGTGTCTTTCTTCTGCGAACAGGGGAAGATGTAAGACTGTTGTTTCCCCACTGTCTTGGGTCACCATTTCCATCACTTCAAAGAAGATGAGGTAACAAGTCAGTTATAAGGAGCAGAATAACCGTGGGCCGAATCCTCAACGTGGAGCCAGATCAATTTACCTGGATACGGTGTCGTGAAAGTATCGAATGCGGAGCAATTGGACTAGTAATTAGGGATAATGTCGAGGATTGGTCACCTTGCTTTAAGTAGTTAGAAGCCACGACGTACAGTACGACCCTACACTATACGGGCCGCCGTCAGTGTTGGCATAGTGTAATCGTTACGAAACCAGGAGGAATTCCACAAGACTTTTGTATCAATCAGAAGCTTCAAGCGGATACAAGCGGAGCTACTTTGGATGAAACATATGAGGACGAGGGTCCATGCCAAGAGAGCCAGTGAAAGATCTACAAGAGCGAAGAGCGACCTTATTGGGTCTGAAGGAGATGCAAATGCAATCAAGGACCCAAAAGCAACTTGGAAAGCTGCCGCTCCTCGGTCATCATAGGCGATTCCGCCATCACAAGTAGCTCCTATTACCAGTAAATATATATACAAGATTCCCATTGGGACAGAAAGCCTGAAGTCAGAGTGGCACATGAGACGGCATGATGAAACAACAGTCCGATATCCGCAACAGGACGCACATAAATTGGACCCATTTTTTTACTACGGGCCGTTGCATCACTGCGCCGGACCTTGCTTTGTTCCGCGCACGCCGCTAGCCACGGCGCGAAGGTGAGGTGCGGGAAAATATAGAACAGTAGACACAAAGAAAGACATTAAAAAAGAGAAAGACAGTAAAGAAGTGATCTGACCAGTGTATTATTTCTTTATTTGTACCGGTTACATAATGCTACATGATTTGTCATGTTCACATATCCGAATATGGAAATTGGACAGGATGCAAACGCCTTTTCGCCTCCTCCCTTCCTTATGAACTCATAAGATTTTCTTCGAAAAAATTGGGAAAATACTTTTTGAAAGACATCTTGAACACTACAAACCCGAGGAGTACGAATTCCACACCAATGTCAAAGGCAGAAAGGAAAGGGTATCCTTCTTTGTGAAAAGACTTGATTACACCTCCACGGCTATCTGCACGCGATGCCAATATCTGACGTGCTCGTTATCTCTACAAAGGCTTCTTCATCTCTGGCTTTCGATTTGGCTGGACGTGTTCATCGGCCTTATTCCTTTCATGGGCGATGCTGCCAAAGTATATCTCGACTACCAGCTCGTCGCTAAAAAAGCTCAGCAAGCAGATATTCTACTCTAGCTTCTCCGTCGTGCTCTTCCACATCATTACCGGTGCAGTCGTGGGTTTCATCCTAGCCATTGGAGACGTCTTAGTTGCGGTATACAAACCTAACAGCCGTAATGTTGAACTCTTGATAGAATTTTTGAGTATCAAGGGGAGAGGAGTACACGCGCCTGCCAACTGGCGAAGCTGTTATCGCATATGGGAGCAGTGAGGTCGATTCGAAAGGAAAAGGTCTCACCGGGGATGATCAGGATCAGATCAAGCCTGGAGCAGGACTTGCTCAGGGCGAAATTATCCAGATTCCAACCGAGGCTGTTTCAACTTCCGCGCCTCACGTTCCTCCGGGGACGCAACCTGCTGCGAAGAAGAGGAGGTTGTTTGGGTTTCTTAGATTATCGGGCGTCCGGAAGCACGTGCAGATCCTCCGCCGGCATAATGATATTTCGGACATGTTTATTGATTTGTACAACTCATCACGTGGACAAATCTGCAAAATGGAAACGACATATACGGCGCATTATTGTTAAATGTTACCACCCTGTACGTGACTTACTGTGGTAATGATATCACCTGTGTACGTATGATGCTCTTTCACACTTTGTCTTAAGATCAACAGGTGATAAAATAGTACCTTCTAGGTGTTAAGTTTTTTTCTAGACCAAGTTCGATTCAATACCGAAAGCTTCTAGTGTGCATGATATTCTCAGTCTTGAGATCGAGATACGGCTACTACCAATTGCTATTCGTATACGTGCGACGACCTAACACTTTTCGTGATCTCATCACTTCTCGCATATGTTGCCTCGAGTGCCTTCTAAGATTAGATGCTACCTAGTTGTTCACTCTTTCTTTATCAAGTTGGATTCGATGCCGAAAGCTTCTAGCGTGTGTGATATTTCGAGTTCAGAGACCGAGGTACGAAGTCCACTTATTGCCATCCGCACACGTGTAACCGCCTAAAATCGTTTTTCTACATTTCAAGGAAGCCAAATAATTGATCCCATGACTTTTTCCATATGCTCTGCTTGGAGCATGGCGCCTTCTAACTATGGATTATTTTATGACAGATTGATCATGTTTTCTATAGATATTCATTCCCGGGCAGTTTGCCGAAGTACCAAGAGGTCTCTTTTAAACGAGCTGTCGAGATTATGGCTGTTCCTAGTTTCAACAATGTACATGAACAGATTCCTCTGTCTTGCTCTCTGTCTTGTGATACCTATTGCGGCAACGAACAATTTTGCAGGAATAGGCGCATCCAACAGCATTGGTGGCACGTCGGCCTATACATGTCGGACGGCCGACCAGGTCCTTTCAACACCTTGGTTATTGACTATAGCTGATGGCCTTACCCACAGTGGAACGCCTTTGCCAGCAACGCGAAGAACTCTGGATTTAAATCTATTCGCATTACAGGCTTTGATTGTAATGCATTAGATCTCGCCTCTTCTGCTGCTGCCGCCGTCGGTATTCAGGTTCTAGCAGGCATCTATGCATCAGTAAGTCCGAATCCACTACATTAATTTGTCCCTATACCAGCGTCCTGATTTGTCACTTAGGGAGGTACAATTGCCGCAAGTCTTACTCAGATAAAGTGAGTATTGGAGATTGTTATCTGGGATCCATGTGCTTATCATTTATCTCCTGGTAGCAATGACGTACAAACTTTCCGTACCGCTTATGCGAAATATGGTTCCGGCCGATATGTGGGCCTCACCATAGGTAACGAAGTCAACGATTCTGTGGACAATATCATGGCCAAGGTTTACGATGTCCGGGGTATGCCATTCCTTTTTTTCATCAAAAGTTAATCACGATATTTCTTTCACATCAGGCTACCTGGGTTCGGTTGGCGTAACGACACCAGTCTCCACGGTGCACACATGGGTCAACATCCGCGATAATCCAGCCCTCTGTGGTGCCGATTTTGTTGGTGCTAACGCACAGTAAGTCACCTGACTTCTCTTAATTGGTGTCCTCATTTTTTCTTGTTTGAAAGTGCTTTCTATGATGGCGGGCGTACCTCAGGGCAAGCCGGAGATTTTGTCTTCAAGACCGTTGTTCCGGCGCTAAAAGCTGCTTGTCCAGGAAAGAAAATCTACATTACCGAGTAAGTCGGACAACATGTATCTGAGCCGACATACCCAACGCATCGAAATATAGGTCTGGATGGCCTTCAAGAGGCGGGAGTAATGGTGTCGCCGTCGCATCACTTGCCGACGAACGCAATGCGCTCCTCAATCTAAACTGCGCATGTCGGGATGATAGAAGCATATCGGTATACGCCTTCGAATACGATGATCAGGACTGGAAGGCCAACGACAATGAAAGAAGCTTTGGAATCTCTGGGAAGTTCAACTTGTTGGGTGATGTTTTCGCTCCTTGTTAGAAAGTCTAGTGACAAATCACATATGGATCAATTCTCATTTTGTCAATATCTTTGCTCCTTGTCATATCGAATGGAACCTCCTTCATGGATGGTAACTGGTTTTGCTTAGAGAACTTTGCGGCCCGGCTGCATCAATGCTCAACGTTTCAACGTTCAACTTCAACTCAGATGTTGACATCGAGTCCAAATGCTTCAGCCAGCACAATCTTCTAGACTCACTCTGATATTCGCATGAAGCGTGCGTCAACAGGAGGTTCTGTCGAGCTGAATATCAAAATTATGTATCTCGAAAAATTTGGAGTTTTCGCAATTCCGAGGGGCAAGATTCTGCAGCAAGTATCGCACGTTTGGTTCGAGTTGTTGCCATCAAACCTAATATATTAATATCTTGATCGCAGGGAGTACAGCCTTGCTCCAGAGGTGCGTGTTCGATGATGTCTTTCTAAATTTTGTCGTCAACACACTGGAACACCGCATATATCCTGAAACTTGATTTTAAATAGTCCACAATCTGTTGCTACGGTCAAAGTTCTCACGAAACAACATATATAAATGCTTAAGCAGTCAACCATCCCTCTACTCTACACTGTGGCAGAATTCTATGTGTGCCACCTAAAATGCCGGGAGTGACCCTCGATTATGCTTCTGCATTGTCCACACCCTTGGAGGGTGTGATCTATGGTACCCTAGGTTCTATTAATGTCAGACTCTCTGATGGCGTCTCTTCCGCTCTCATAGGTTTCTCCATTTGTATGTTCGGGCCAACCTTCCTCACCCTTCTTCGAAGGCGTGGATTCTCTGGGAGAATCAATTATGCGATGATTGTTCCAGCATATATCTTATTCGTCCTGAGTTCTATTGTAAGTCTTTGTTATGAACCTCTCCCTGAAATACTCTGCTGAAAATAAGTTTCGACCAGCACATGAGCATAGACATCTTCAGACTAATCAGCGGGCTGATTAAGCATCGCGATAGTTCTAGTGAATACTTTGGCAATCTTGGCTCCTCCAGCTATTTCTTCAAAAATGTAGTACTCTTTATTGAAACATTTGTTGGAGATGCAATAGTAGTGAGTTATCGCATTTTTCGCCATATCATACCACACATTTTGTCAATACGTACTTAGATATATCGTTGTTATGTTGTCTGGTCGCGCAACTTATGGATCATAAGCATCCCTGTTCTTCGCTGGCTAGCTACACTTGGTAGACCTTCCTCCCCTCATATTTTATAATGCTAATCATTCTATAGGCTTGGGGATCACTGAATTGTGGAAATTTTCACACAACGCTGTCCTTGAGCCGCCCGGCAGACCCGCCAAGATATGGCCACAGCGGGTTTTTGATGCATTTTTTGCTACTACTTTAGTTTGCAATGGCCTTGCCACCTGTGAGTCCTACATTCTATAGCACATGCCACATATGACCTCAAAGGAGACCTACTGCGAAGGTCTGTTGGCGTACCGCTTATGGACCGTTGGTCGGGCGATCTCAAGATACTCCAGCATGAATAGTTACCTCATTCATATTGCTCGCGTCGTCATTGATTCAGGAGCCATATACTCAGCATTTTTGATCGTTTTCCTCGGCTTCCACATTGCACAATCGAACGACAAAGACATTGTACTTGACCTGGTCTGTCTAACATTTTCGTGACATCATGCTTGACGTTGAATATCGCCACAGATATCGCCTATCATACCTGTGTGCTTTTATATGATCATCCTACGCGTCACCCCATTGTTTCGCGGAGACAATGACATCCGTAGTCAGATCCCCCCGATCAATATTGGCTCGGAACATGGTGTACCCATCGACCTTGCAGACCAGGGCGATATAGAAGCAAATGGAGTGAAAACTTAAAGAGGGACATCAGTGACTTGACACACATGTAGTATCAGACAGGCCTGCGAATGCTGGACATCTATTTTGCACATCCAGTGAGAAGTAGTAGTCAAAGATGTCGGAGACTAGGCTAGGATACGAGGAAAAGATTCCGGAGTCAAATTTTACCATGCAGCCTGGCGGGTGAGGTCGCGACATAAGGAAAGTTTGCCCGCTGTAATCCCGATCACGACTTACTAAATCCGGACTGTTTACATCCATGTAGACGGAACCTTATTTTTCCGCCACTTATATCCGCCATCTCCAGTAGCTAACGGGGGCTTCCTTTTCTCCCTCTTACTACTACGTCTAGACGTAGTCATAACATCCATAATCCACAGCGTGGTCCCGTTTTGTCGTCTGATTCTCTTTTAGTTGAAGACGGTGACGTCTTCCACCCGCAACCAGTCAAGCGAGAGCCTTCATTTTTCGGGATCGTTCTGTTCGCGTCACAGCTTGCAAAGCTCGTGGGTTCCAGTGCGGCTGTGAAATGTTATAATGACTCAAGCGTATTCACAATGGGGGGCGATTACTTTCGTGTTCTTTGAACCTGACCGGTTGCTGAAGGTTGAGATTACCGGCAGTCAACGAATTGATTTGAAAGAATCAGTAGCATTGTCTTCTAAATGACTGTTGATGGATTGGAATATTGTAACGAATGACCGATGGTCGTACAAATACATCAATATGCGCTATTTTTACATTTCGATGTTCATGATACTGATATATGATACGAGCACACCTGAAGTCCATTTCTGGAAGTACAGTAATGGCTTGTGAGGGTATATTAAAGATCGACAAAAGTGTGTGTATGCTCCAAGGATGGATGTGCAGGAGTCTCGAAAGGAGCTGGCATAAAACAAGAGAATGAAAATGTCGCTAAAGCGTCCTGAACATAGCATCGACAGTTGGGAAAAAATGCAGTTATCCACAAATATTGGGATAGGCACGGCTGATTGGGTTCTGCGGGATCCACCCGTTAGCCAATCCAGCCTGGTATGACCACTCATCGGCAATTTCGGCTTTCCAGGTCCACTGGATCCACCCAATGCCGCGTTCGTAAGCCCTGGTCTGCGCCTCCCAGTACTGTCTAAGGAAAGTCTTGTACTCAGCGCTGAACGTCGACGCCTTGCCTGTCAGACCTGTGCAGCTGCCCACACGGGTAGAACCTGGAAAAGTCCCATCGTAGCGGGAGCCAACACCGCGACCGTTAAGATATTTTGCGCAATCCGTTGCGGCAGGTGCCCATTCGCCGACGACGGTGAAGAGATTGGAAGGGCTGAAGCTGGCAAGCGACGCGCCCTCAGCGCAGGCGACCGCGATGTGCTCCGATTTCGACCTTTGAACCTCCTGAAGTTAGGATGAACTCGTGGTCAGTGGTCAAAAGCTGCGCGGAACTTCAGGATTAGCACCGACCGCAGTTGAGAAAATCTGGTACTTGTGGATGTCCATGATAACGCCTTCGTAATTGGGAGGTCTCATGAATCCTCTCCAGTAATCGAGGCCTCGAAATGCGTCTGAAATCATGAGATAAGTGTTGCTTTGCTTCTTCGAGTTGCTATATGGGTAGCTGAATCGTGGAGATGTTTAGCGCCTTGACTAGTGCATGACAAGACCAGACTAACCGAATATTGCTGTAGCTGTCGTACCAGTACTGAAAGTGTCCCTCGAAATTCAGTTTGCTTCCTATACAATAGTAAAACGTACTTGTTTCAAAACGCTCAACATCTGGTCACCTAGAGGCCCAAATGGTCTAAATAGGATCAGCACATACTCGACGGTAGAATGCTAGGAAGACCCACTCATTCAGAGCAGCGATAGCCGTCACAACGTTACTTCGGTCCTTGTAAGTATTAGCAATCCGTTTGATAATTGCATTAGTACGATCGACGTTTGACTGAGAACGGTACCAAGATCTGAGCTCATACTTAAGCACACTGGGCGTCGCTGTAGGGCAAAAATGATGAGACTCACGGATTTGACGTCTTCTGCCCAGAATTATCAAATCTGAAAGCAGTTGATTGTCAGACTAAATTATAATAGGAGTCCATTGTCGAATTGTGACCAACCCATTTTGGCTTCCAGGAGCACCTAAACCAGATGTCAGAGAAGGTTGCATGTGATATGTCCAACAGACGCACCGTGTAGGTCGATAATTACCTTGATCCCATACTTCCTTGCCCATGAAACCGCTTTGTCAAGGTAAGGCAGCTGTCCTTGTACAAAAGGCTCGCCACCAGAAACATCAAATGCCCAGTACCCAATGGGAAGACGGACATGGTTGAGCCTATCAAAAGATTCTATTTTAAGAACGTTCCCTGCAACGTGTTTCGACTCACCCAGCTGCTGCAATTTTTCGGAAATCCGCTTCTGTGATCCATGAATCCCAATGAGTTTTCAGAGTCCTATAAGCCTTAGCGTGGTCTTGGTATTTGCCAAATGTATACTCGTCAATGATGCGCGAGTCTCCTGTGTTGTCGAATAGAGAGGGTGTGATCCATGGCTATGCGGCAGAAATACGGAGGAAATAGGAGGGTGAGTGATACGTCACTAAGACAACAAAAATCCAGGACGAACCTCTATAACAAGCCACCCACCAAGATTGACACCACGTACTTTGTCAGAACCATAATTGAACCCAGGTTGAACAGCAGCGAGAGAAACAGAAACGACAGAAAGACCAAGGAGAAGGACACCGCGAAGCGAGCTCATGGCGAGGAAAGGGGAAGGAAAGGGGAGAAAAGAGACAAGCCTTTTTCCTAATCAATTTAAGTAGCTAGTCATCGATTCAGATCGATTTTCAACTGCTTCTTGACACTAAAATAAAATGAACACCTCCGCTATATGCTTGGAATTGTCCGCTTCCCGGTCAAATTCACGTTCAATTTGAAGCCGGCGCAGCCGGAAGAAACATTGTACATATCTTGGAACTCCTCAGCTATGTCCGCGCAAGAGAACAGGTCATATGAATTGGCTTGATAAAGGACTTTTTTGAGCGTATACGGTACGCTTACAGTGCATTCCTCTGAAGGCGGGAGAAGACCAGATCATTTAGGATGACATTTAGCAGCAACTATAGCTTTGTGACAGCACGCGTGTCGCAGATGGCAGGAGAGGTCGGAACGTCAGGGATGATAGCACGTTTGAACAGCAGTAAGTAAGTAATAGGAGATTAAGCTTTGATTAAGGTTTAGTCACCTTGGCACGCGCACCAGACGTTCTCTTCATAAACAGTCTCACAAACGTCATGGTGAGAAGCGGGTGCTTTGCTTGGATCAAGGAGGGCACGGATATCTGTTGTCCAGAGCTCGCGTACTGACCCGGCCGCACCGTCGATCGGTTGCGAATATCGGCCATTGGTAAGCATCAAACGCCAAAAAAATTCCCTTCTGTTTTATCATCGTTCTTTTCAACCATCAGTCCTCGGGAACTATACCAGTGGCTGGATGATGTCGAAGATCTTGAACAGTACTCGCCCGGTGGCTATCATCCTGTCCACATTGACGATGTGTTAAATGGCAGATACTGTATCGTTCATAAACTTGGATTTGGATCTTATTCGACAGTGTGGCTCGCGAGAGACCAGCAGCAGAACAGATTCGTTGCAATGAAGTTCACTATCGCGTCAGCTTCGGCAGAAAGCCCAGAAACCAGAATTTTGCACCATATTAACGCATCAGGTCACCAGCACCCCGGACGAAAATTTATTGCAACTCTACTTGACGATTTCGAGCTTGAAGGCCCAAATGGTCGTCATCGTTGTCTTGTCATGGAAGTGGTTGGTCCTAGCGTTGGGAAAGTCAGATATGAGACCCCCGGAAACACATTGCCGATGTCGATCGCCCGCAAAGTCGCGTTACAGAGCGCTCAAGGGCTCGCATTCTTACACTCTTCTGGTGTCGTTCATGGAGGTCAAATAAAGCTATATCTAGTCCGAACTTCCATATGCTAACAGCCCATAGACTTCCATCCCAATAATATTCTCTTAGAGATTCCTGACTTCCATTCGTGGCCGGTCGAAAAGATTTATGAACATCTTGGAAAACCTAGGAAGCAAACCGTCAAGAGGACTGACGGCAATCCCGTCACACCTTCAGCACCCACCTATGTGGTGAAACCCCTTCATCCTCTCCTATTAGCCAGACGACTCCTCGATTCAGATTACTGCTCAATCAAGATAACGGATTTCGGCGAATCGTTCCTTGCAACGGATACGGATAAACGATTTCTCAACACCCCAATCGCCTTTGCTGCTCCTGAAACCATTTTCCGTGACTCCATTAGCCCCAAAGTTGACATCTGGGCCCTCGCATGCTTGATCTACGAGGTACTTGGCAACCATGCGCTCCTAGAGTCCTTCTTCAAGGACCCGGACGAAATTATTACTGAGATGGTTCGTACGTTTGGCAAGCTCCCCGATCGGTGGTGGAAGCAATGGGAGGAGCGTGACACATTCTTCGAGGAAGATGGTACATTCAAAACAGATTCTGGTTACATGTCAGGTAAGCCTAGGACTATGGACCTTAAGGAACGGCTGGGAGATATTCGACGTGATGATGAAAAAGGACAGGAAGAACTCAGGGGAGATCTGGAGGCATTGGAACTGGTTCTTGAGAAAATGCTACGTTATGAGCCCGAACAAAGGATCAGCGTCGAGGAGGTAGTGTCGCTTCTGCCATTTTGAACATAGGCTCGAGCCTTCACCGATTTAATGGCCTGACCTATCTTCAATCATGCAGCATTCTTGATAATTATCATGCTTATTCGCATGACTTGGTAGCTATCTGCCATATTAAAGTAGAA
The DNA here is from genome assembly GCA_020091625.1 of Termitomyces sp. 'cryptogamus'. Taxonomy (NCBI): domain Eukaryota; kingdom Fungi; phylum Basidiomycota; class Agaricomycetes; order Agaricales; family Lyophyllaceae; genus Termitomyces; species Termitomyces sp. 'cryptogamus'. The sequence goes on from JAGYZC010000005.1 coordinate 4,087,206, forward strand.
TGTGAATTGGCATTTTGGCAGGATTGTGAATTACATTTATTCCAGTGAGAAACGCTGTAATTGAGGAAGGTGAAAAGCACATTGGAGGACCGTAATTCAGCCATCAACATAAGACAAGCCATATTCATCTTCATATTCATCATAGTGATCTTGGTGGGTGGCATTAACTTCGTTGTTCGAGGTACTTGAAGACACAATAGTTTGATAGCTTCCATTGTGATGTGTACTTGTCGACTGGGGGACCTAATTCTCGTGAAAATGATAGGTAGTTGAAGCCTCGAAAGCACCAACCTGAGGTGGTTGTATTTGTCTATCGTGATTGGGTCGACGTTGTGCACTCGATGAGGATGCCTATGGTACCTCTCATCATGATGACTGTAGTCTGGTCAATTGAAGTGCTCACTTGATTCTCTCGTCTGCCATGAGAGTACGCAGGTCTCGGTTGCCAACTGGATTGGTCGGGTAACGAGCTCACGAAAAGCGACTCAACGTGGCGTCCATGGCGGGCCAGATTTCTTGTAACGGCATGGCCGTTGATTTCTGGCCTCGAACTCTAAAACGGAAGAGTTAGTCATAAAGCCAGACGCAAGCGTAACCGTTGAGACTTACAGGAGGATGTATCAACCCACTGATTATCACATGCCTTCCTCCATTGGTCCCCTATAGGGACAGAATGCAGAGAGGAAAACTTTAGAATGCAGGGGAACAAGTTGTGAAGTTACACCATACCAACGGTTCTCGTGAGGTACTTGTCTCTCGTAGGTGGCTCATTTGAATGGCATCAATGCTACCTTGCGGCTACGCCGCGTTGTAAGCTGGTAAATTGTCTATCTATATATTACGAGCTACAGTCCGTGCCTTCAGCATGGGCCTGTAGCTCTTGCTTCATCCCAGACCCAACCTCACTTTGTTCAGTTAGGTCCTTGTATTTCAAACTCAATGCTAATGCATGAAAATGGAAGTATGTGCAAGACTGACAAGGTCTTGAGTGGGATACAAGTTACTGACGAGGACATTTCTGGGTTCTGTATCCACTGTCAGAGGTCGGTGAGAAAAGAGGACTGGATACGGGAGACGAACTGTATTGAACTGACCCAACCTCACTTTGTTTGGTTAGGTCTTTGTATTTCTAATTCAATGCTATGTCCCAGACCCAACCTCACTTTGTTCAGTTAGGTCCTTGTATTTTGTTGACTAAGTGTTGCTTTTCTCTTACAATTTAATACACTGAGATTTCATGTATGAGCCAATCATGTATCTATATTACATTATTAACAAAATACTACAATGTCCACTGGTATATGTTAGAGATGCTGAAAATTATAAAAGTCAGTACTAACCAAGCAATTATTTAAACTGTCACACTTACATTTGTAATCCATTAAGAATATCTATACTACATAGTCCAGCTATAGACATTAGGTGCTGAAGTTCATAGAAGTTAGCAATTTGTTGCTTGAATCCAACAAAAGTCACACTTACATTTGTAAACCATTCAGGATTTCCTGATAGACAATATTTGCAGTCTTTCTTGATGTGTTTTCTGGGTCCAAGATGACTTTGATATGATCTCCTGATGTGCACCAAGAGAGTGCAACATAAAGTTGGCCATGCAAAAAAACTCCTGATTGAAGGTCCAATCCAACATGCTTGACTGATTGACCCTGAGACTTGTTGATTGTCATAGCAAAGGCTAATTGAACTGGGAATTGTCTCCTGCACAATGGAATTGGCAAATCTTCTTCTGAGACATCCATGTTGATTCTTGGAATCAAAACAATTGATCCTGCAAACTTGTCATCTCCACTGATGATCCTACATCTGAGAACTCTGGTGCTGATGTAAGTGACAATCATTCTTGTCCTATTGCAAAGTCCTTTGGTTGTATCCAGGTTCCTGAGCAGCATGACAGAAACACCAATCTTCAAAGCCAATTTAGCCAAGGGCAAACTGCTGGCTCTGAGAGAGTTGAGGTATTCCATTGGATATGATGCAAGACCATTAGGATTCCCATCATCAAATATGACAGAGTCTGCACTCTGCAAGATTTTCTCTTCTCCTGCACATCTCTGCAAAACTTCAGAGTTGATATCCTCTACATCGGAGTTCTTGCCAGAAAGGATGGTATGGTCCAAGTAATACTGATCATCTTGATGGTGATCAATATGAGGATAAGTGGAAGAGATCAATCCAGTGATAGAATTGTCATCACAGATCATAGTTTCTGGAAGTTGTACTGTTTCTCCAGGCCCAAGGTTTTTTCCAGCACCAACATCCCATAACCAAGCTGCATGAGCAATGTTATCAGGAGTCTGATTCAATCTCATGTTTTGAACCAAGTAGTGGACTTGAATCTGATCCCAAAATCTTCCCCTTTTGAGTGAAGCAGCAATCATCTGTTGCCTGAATCCTCATTGGATAACTGGGAGAGTTTGCCTAAAATCTCCTCCAAACACCACAGTCACTCCACCAAAAGGAACATCCTTCTCCAGGATGTCTCTGAACCCTCAATCCACAGAGTCAATGGCATTTTTGTGTTGCATTGGGACTTCATCCCAGATGACAACTTTGGTCTGGAGTAAGAGTTGAGATAACTGAGTTCCTCTTCTGATATTGGCAATGGATGTATTCAGAGCAGGAATGGGGATTTTGAACCTTGAATGTGCAGTTCTACCACCCTCTAGCAATAAGGCAGCAATCCCAGATGATGCTACACATAATGCCACATCTCCATTGGACTGAACAGCAGAAGCCAAAGTGTTGCAGACAAATGTTTTGCCACATCCACCTGCACTGTGAATGAATATCATCTTGCCCAAGTTATTGTCCACAGAGTCCATAACTTCATTGAAGGCCCCCAGTTGTTCACCATTAAATCTGGCCTTGTTTTCATCCACCCTTCTCTTCAACTCCTCAACATCATAATCTGTTTCTTCTTGCAAAAGCCTATTTCCTGAAATCATTTAATCAGTATCAATGTCAACTCTCTATACAATGTCCAACTTGCCTGGAATCACATTCCAAACTTGTTGGGGTTCTGGCAAGTTTGGAAAGTCTTGAAGAGTCTTGCTAAAATTCTCCAGGTTGTCATTGATCAGATGAAGGCCATAGTCATAAACATCTTCATTAGTAAAGACTCTGTCCCTGTACTGCTGGATATTCTCCAATCTGTGTCAAAGATCATCACAAATGGAGTGCCTGAATTCATCCCATAGAGCTTCTGGAGTGGTAGGAGCACAATGAAATAGGATAGTGCAAAAGAGCTGTCTGAGAGCTGATCCTGATTGGATTGGAGCAGCTTCAGCAAGACACTGCCTCCATTCTGCATCATCTTCTAGAAGACCAAGGGCCTTGCATGCCTCCTTGTAAGTAGGATAGGTGTGGCCATTGACTGTCCTGAGATCAGCCCATAATGTTGCATTGGTCACAATTGTCAGGAGCATCCTAAGGTAGAACCTTTCTCCCTGTTGAGGTGAAGCAAAGTACATCCTCCCAATAGCTGTACCTCTCTGCCTCTCCTTCCAGGTCCTTTTGGAAGCTTCATAGACAAACTTGGTTGGAAAGCTCTGATAAGTGGTGTTGTTATTAGGGAATCCGGCATTGGCTTCAAACTAAGCAGTGAGAGCAGTCTTGTTTGCATTAGGCCTGGCAGCTACCATCTCCAAAGGCTCATTATCTTGAAAGTAGACTTCATGTTGGCCCTCCAAATGCACAGGTAATTGATATACAGGGGGATATTCTCCATGCATGTTGAATTCAAAGATGTGCCAGCAAGCCTCAGGTGCAGAGATGTATCTGGCATCCAAGTGTTCCTTGATTTCATCCCTCTGGTCCATTTGCTCTCCAGCAATCTCCAAAGTTGTCCTATCATGGCCTTTGTAGATGTACTTGTGAATGTACTTGATGGCTTCCACTGAAGCACAGACCTCCACATTGATGTGACATTTGTACTTGGCTGAGAGATAAGGGTTATATGGAACAACATCTCGATTGTCATAACAATGACCATTCTTATCAAAGAAGTGTCCATTGTCAGGTCTGGCATATTGAGGATAGCCATTATCTCCATACTGAGTAGCCTCTTGGAATTCCTTTGGGTATTTCTTGGAACATTTGCCATCTACCATGTACTTAGCATTGGGTTTGGCAGCTCTACATGGACCATGGACCATGTTGGTAGTAACAACCTAATAACAAAGATAAGTAACTGAATTCAGGATTCAAACAAAGCCAATACCTGATACAATTGAGGCTGAGCAACTGGATCTGGAATTTGGGCAGAGACAATGGAATCCACATCAGGTGCATCCTTGATCCTGTGATGGCAATGGAAAAAGATCAAGATGTGCATATGTGGAAGTCCTCTCTTTTGGAATTCAATGGTATGAACATAAGCCACACAGCTGCCAAAGAGACCTTCCTTGATCTCCTTCACCACAGCATTCTTCTTGAGTTCAAATACTCTGGCAACAATATCAGGTCAATCAGCAGCTATTTGCCTTTTCCCATTGACTGCAGGTTCCTTCAAGAGAGCTTCTTCAATTTCTGACCACTTTGGATTGGCAGTCATAGTCAAGAAGAGATTAGGTTTTCCAAAATTCCTGCAAATAGCCATAGAGTCTTGGAATAATTGCTGCATTTGTTGATCACTTCCAGTATGTGAGGATGGAAGGATAACACAATGGCTTTGTGGGGTGACTTGTTCATCTCCAGCAGAAGCATCCACTACTCCTTGATAGACTTCAGCCCTGATCTTCTTCTGATTGTGTTAAATCTAATTCAACTTGTTTTGTTCAGTGAAAGCCTAGGCATCCACAACATATTGTTGAAATAGCCTCCCACTCCAGAGTAATGGTGCATTGAATTCCAAAGTCCTTTGCTGCATCCTGTATGCATAATATGCTGTTTGGGTGACCTTTGCTGATCTTTGTTGATTCTGTGGTCCAAAATGAGAGCAAATGTTGGTGTGAAATCCAGGCTGTCCAGTGGGAAAGATGATGGTATAATGCAATGGAGTGTAATATGGGTGCAAGTGACTGATCTGCTTCAATTGACCTCCATGCAAGTGCAAGACTATATTACAAATGTCCATTGTTTGGTCATGTTGTATCAAAAAACACACAAGGCATGAAAAACAGTGTCCACTAAATCATGTTTGGCCTTTTTCACATGTACAGGCTATTTGGCATGTTTCACACATAGTCAAAAGATGGTATATATGTATTAAACCAGCAGAGGCAAATGATGGCAGGGACAGGGCTGAGGAGGGGCAGGTGTTGGAGGGGAGGATGGGAAGGGTGGAGGAATGGGGAGGGCAGAGGAACAGGGAGTGGAAGTGGGGGGGTGCAGTGTGGCAGAGCAAGGATGAACAACTTGTATGCAAATGTCATGAGAGCTGAGAGAGAGGACATAGTGCACAGGGCAAATGAAAGGAGCAAACAGATCATCATTGACAATACATGAGAAGGCAAGTGGTGGAAGGAGCTCACAGAGCTGGAACTGATCAAGAAGGCAAGAATTGTGAAGGACATGATGGGCATCCAGGGCCTGGACAGACTGAAGGTGGAGTTTCTTATGATATGCAAGTTGAAGAAAGGAGGGGTGCTGTATGAGCTAGGTTTAGCAGAATAGGGCAGTGGACTGGCTGATGAGAGCAGAGGTGAGGGCTGTTTTTTTACAGAAGTTTGGGGCAGAAGCAGCCATCAAGGACAGGGTACACAGTGTATTTGTGGAATTTGGGAGACACACTGGCAGAGAGACTACACAACATCAAGAATGGGAATGGCCTGCACTCTGGTGAATTGGTGTACACAAAATGGGCAAGGCCCCCCCACACAAGATATGTGAAGCAGAGGGTAGCTCACCTGGTTCTGTCTTGCACCTCAGACAGTGGAGCAAATCACATCATCTGGTTTGGACTGGCCATAGAGGGGAAGAGGGTGCTGGTGAGAAAGCTGGACCTAGAACTGAAGTGGTGCCTCAAGTGTCAGAGGTATAGTAAAGGCCACCTTGCTAGTGAGTGCAAGCAAGATAAGGACACCTGCATAATTTGTGTGAAGGAACATAATACAAAAGAATGCAAGGAGACTGACCCCACTAAATTCTTGTGCATCAGCTGCAAGGCAAGAGGCATCAGACATGATCACCCATCATTGGCAAGGTTGTACCCAGCCTTTGTGGAAGTGAAAAATCATTTGGCAAGCAGAACACTGGAGATGAGATACAAGTACTTCCTGACCAACTAGCCATGGACATGGAACAGGGTAGGAGGAGAAGAACAGGTTGTGATAATGGGGGGTGCAGTAGGGGGTTTGGCAATGAGAGGCAAAGGACAAGGGAGGCTGGTGGGAGGGCAGCAAGGCCAGGAGGGAGGAATGAGACTAGAGGCAGAGAGGGCAGGGATGGAGGAGAGAAGTAGGGGTGGTGACATGCCAGGAGGTATGCAAACCACTCTTGACTGTTACAGAGGAACAGAGGGACTGCCATGGACCTAGATGGGACAGAAGGGCTATTGTAGGAAGAAGAGAGAGTTCAGCTGGAATAAGGAGATAGATGCCTTACTGGGGTCGCTAGATGCAGTGAAGAAGAAGGCTGAGCAGTTATCCCAACAGTTCTTCCAATGAATGGGGAGACTGAAGAGGGGCAGACAGGGGACAGCAGAGCATGAGGGGTGCTCAAGATCTAGCAGTTGAACATGAATAAAATGCTAACCACCCAGCATGCAGCACTGTTTGCATTAAACAAGGATATTGACATTATTTGTATCCAGGAGCTGTACTTTGACTTCAACAAGAAATATTGAGAGCAACCCAGCTGTGGAGGCTGGTATACTCAAAAGGTCATGACAAGAGGGGAGTGGAAAAGACAAGAGCCCTAACACTTCTAAGCAGGAGGTTGGCAACGAATACATGGAAGAGGGTGGAAGTAGACAGCACAGATGTGGTGGGCATAAGCATTGAGACAAGGGAAAGGACAGTGAGAATCTTCAATGTCTATAATAACAAGGAACATGTGCACAGCATGCAGGCATTGGACTCTTACCTGAGAAGTGATGAGGGACAAAGGAAGAGGGGTAGAAACATGGCAGACCTATGGATAGGTGACTTCAATCAGCATCATCCCAAGTGGGACAACTCTCAAAACAGCCATTTCTTTACAAGGGGCAACATTAATGTGGTGGAAGAGCTGATTGCCATGTTAGTGCAGTACAGGATGACAATGGTGCTACAGCCAGGGGTCCCAATGCTGGAGTCTATGAGCATGAAGAACCTCACTAGGCCAGACAATGTGTTTGCTGCTCACAGTTTGATCAAGCAAGTGACTAGGTGTGAGGTACTATAGAGCAAGACACCACCAAGTACAGACCACTTTTCAATCATCATGTTGCTGGATCTGTTGACAGAAGGGAATGAGGAGGAGGAAGGATAGAAGTTCAGAAAGGTGGACTGGGATGAGTTCAGGGAGAAGCTGGGGAGGCAGCTAGAGGGCATGGACATAGGATAGATAAAGAGGAAGGAGGATGTGGAGGGGAGGCTAGATCAGGTGATGGAGGCACTGCAGAAGATGGTGGAATGGGTAGTGCTGGTACGGAGGAGCACAAAGTATGCAAAGAGGTGGTGGAATGAGGACCTGTCAAAGATGAAGTGCAGAGCAAAGGTGCTGGGGAGGGAATTAAACTGGGTATTACACATTGAAGGTCACTAAGCCCACAAGGAGTTCCAGAGGGCCAGGAATGACTACAGCTAGGCTATCAAGAGAGTCAAAAGGGAGCACTGAGAGGAGTGGTTGTCATCAGTTACTGCAAAGATAATATGGGACACCAAAAAGTTTGTGACTACAGTGCCATTGGATGGGGGAAGAACAAGAATGCCAGCACTGAAGGAGAAGAGGGGGAGCACAAAGAAGGAAGTGGTGGAGCATGAGGAGAAAGCAAAGATGTTTCACAACACTTTCTTCTACAAAACAGCAGAGGTGGTGGTGGAGGAAATAGATGGGAGGGTAGGGTCCTAGGATCCAGCCTTTGAATGGGGACCCATAACAGACAAGGAGATTCACATGGCAATAGCAAAGTTGAAACCTCACAAGGTGCCAGGCCTCAGCAGGATCCTAAACATCATCCTGAAGAAAACAAGGGACTTGATCATTCCCTATCTTGATCCCATCTTTAGAGTGACTTTTGAGCTAAAAGTGTACTCAGCAAGATGGAAAATGTTCAAAACAGTGGTTCTCAGGAAACCAGAAAGGTATGACTACAGCAATCCAAATTCTTATAGGCTGATAGCACTGCTGGACATGGTGGCAAAGGTGCTCTCATCCTGTGTCAAAACTAACCTGGCATACAATGTAGAAAAGGCAAACATGTTGCTCAAGCTCCAGTTTGGAGGGAGGACAGGAAGATTGACAACTGACTTAATACACATGCTGACAACTTTTATAAAGGATGCCTGGAGGAGGGGGAAGGAAGTAGTGGCAGTTTTCATGGATGTGAAGAGGGTGTTCCCCAACATGGTTCCAAGGGTACTGGCTAAGGACATGAGGGAGAGAGGAGTGCTGGATGAGGTAGTGGAGTGGTTTGAGCAGAAGTTGGAGAGGAGGATGATGGTGATTGCTTTTGACAATTACACTTCAGGGACCATCCCAGTTGAGAGTGGACTTGATCAGGATTGCAACATGTCAGAAATCTGTTATAACTTCTACAATGCAGGGTAGATTGAGAGGGCAAGAGGAAAGGAAAGGGAGTTGACAGGGTCATTTGCAGACAATGCATATGTGGCTGCAGAGGGGGACACCATGGCAGAGGCAGTGAGGAAAGTCAAAGACATGATGGGATGGAGGGGGGGTGCAGGGAAGTGGGCTAAGACACATCACTCAATCTATAGGATAAAAAAATTTGTGGGGATGGGGTTCACAAGGTGGCAGGACAAGGACAGGTGGAGGAGGAATAGGACTAACCCAGTGGCAAGGCCAACAATCACCATAGAGGGGATGCAGATCAAGATGGAGACCTCCCACAAGTCCTTGGGGGTCATCTTGGACCAAGAGCTCTGGTTCAAGGAACACATAGCATATGTGCAGAGGAAGGAGACTGCAATAGCAGCACAAGCACAGTGGCTAGCCAGGACCAATGGTGGAGTGAGGGGGATGTTCATGAAGAAGATGTATGAGGCAGTAGTGGTACTGAGCATGACATATGCTACAGATGTGTGGTGCATAACAGATGTGGAGGTGGGGGAGAAGATGGCAAAGGGATCAAGGAAGTTCATGGAGAAACTGCAGAGGGTGCAGAGAATAGCAGCACTGCAGATGTTGGGAGTGCTGAGGACAACTCCCACAGATATGTTGGAAGCACACATGGGTCTACTGCCTATTGGCACAAGGATCAAGAAGATATGTGTCACAGCAGTGGCAATAATAGCATTGATGCCAGATACACACCCACTGTACAAACAGGCAAGAAGAGCAGCAGCCTTTGTCAAGAGACACAGAGCACTGCTTCACTATATTATGAAGGCACTAGGTCAACACCCATGCAACTTGGAGACAATTGCAATTGTCAGGCATCCCCTAGACTGGCAATGCCTGGTGAAGGTGAGAAAGGGGGAACAAGGTAGATGTCAGGATATATTCAGATGGGTTGGGGCATGAAAGAAGAATAGGAGTAGCAGCAGTGCTGTATAGGAGGTTTTGGAGAGAGGTCAAGGTCCTGCAGAAGTGTCTGGGGTCAGATAAGGAGCATATAGTGTTTGAGGGAGAGTGTGTGGGACAGATGCTAGGGCTGGAGCTGCTGAAGAGGGAGGTGAGAGGAAGGGGGAAGATAAAGAATGCAACATTAGGCATGAACAACCAGGCAGAAATGAAGGCCCTGGGGGCAATGAAATGAGGAACAGCAAGATACTTGGTGGATGAGGTCTTAGAGGGACTCCAAAGGGTATGGGAAATAGATGCACATGTAGAGATTGAGGTGTACTGGACACTGGAACATGAGGGCATACCTGGCAACAAAAGGGCAGACAAGGAAGTGAAAAAGGCAGTGGGGGGGGGACAAAACCAAGACCAAGGGACTGCACATCCTGAGGAAACCCCTAAAAATCTCTAAAGCAGTAGTCCTGGCATGTCACAAGAAAAGATGGCAGGAAGAGGTGGAACAGCAAATCAGAGAGTCACCTAGATTTAAGAGGCTCTGAGCCATTGACCCAGCAGCACCAAAGATGAAGCCAATCATACAGACTATGGAAACAATGCCAAGGAGACATGCATCCATCCTAGTACAGCTCCAAATGGACACTGCCCCCTCAATCACTACCTACACCACTTCAACAGGAAGGACTTGCCCTTGTGTGACACATGCCATCAAGCACCAGAGATGGTGGCACACTACTTACTGGAATGCCATGTATATGACAGGTTCCACTACAAAATGCACAGAACCACAGGCATGAGGCCAGAGGCAATGAGCAAGCTGCTCACTGAGGAGGATGCAATCAGAGTTCTATTCAGATACATAAACTGCACACATTGATTTGAGAGACCTTATGGAGACCTGTACATAACCAAGCCCACTAGGACAAGGAAGCTGCCAAAGGCATCTGGCAAGAAGAGGCGCAGCAGGAAATAAAGGGCAAAGAGGAGCCCTTAACTGCCTACTAATCTCATTAATATAGAATAAAATGTCTCAAAAAGAGGCAGAATACAGTACAAAGCCCAATTCCAGGTGCAATCCTTGGTAGAGACAAAGTGCATGTTACAGTAGAGAAAGTATGTAGGCAGCCACATGTAGAACCCAATATAGGATCAAATCAAACTATGATATAAGTATATGCAACCCTCCAGCCCTCTACCTTTTTTGTGCTCTTCTAACCCAACTTTGTTCATTCTAGAAATGTCTAGAAATGAAAAATATGTCAATGGTACCAGGCTTTTTATTACAAACTGCACCATGACCATTGCACTCTCAACTAAATTGATTCAATCAAAATTTGTTCATTTATAGGGATACTCATTTTTTACATGGCTGAATAAGTGGGTAGGGCTAGAAGTCATGAATAGTGGTGTTTCAATATGTGAGTTTGTATGCATCAAAAATATCACCATTGCCAAGTGCATAATTGACCTGTACAATGTCTGTTGGAGTGTAAGGAGAGACTTGGGAGCAACACACCTTTGCTTTTGACAGCCATGCTCTGGGCATCTTTAAGCTTCTCTCAATACCCCTTGACATCCATTTACCTGGACTGCTCTGGCATTGTAGACAGGCAACCTTACCACAGAAGCAGCACCACCCTATTATCTGGGACCTGGCCTCATCAAGATGTAGTTTACCTGGGTGACAGCTGCCCTGATAGTCAGGAACATGTGTTACACTAGAAATTGATTTTGCAACAGCAGTAATGAGTAGGTGTAGATTGGTTGCACTATGTAGATATTGGATGTTGTGTCTGACATAATATCACTCATGAAGGTTTTTGGCAAAATGCCAGCTTGAGCCAGACCATTTCAGAAATTGAGATTATTATTAGATAGCCCAGGACCTGTTTTCACTGGGAACAGTAAGCCTGGATATCAGCAGCACATGTATAAAGATACTACTGGCCATGATCATCATAGTTATGGAAATAATGCCATAGCATGTAAGAAGTGCTTCATATACATCAATAGTATACAGGTTTGCCATTTGTGGCTTTCCATATATGCCTCTGGAGTTTGACAGACTCTTCATGTAAATGAAAAATGCCTATCTTTCTAGGTGGGGCCACAGTGTAGGATATATGTTGCTTGTTGAATTTTTGCAACTGACCAAATACATAGATGGAGCAGTGCAGGACCACACAATGTTGCTTGTAATTTGATCTGCAGCATCAGCAATTAGACAGCCTGGTTCATACTGAAAAGGACAGGGACCAACTCATTTATTTGATTGTTCCATTATCCAGAGGAGATATGCAGAGGAGGGGTACAATGGAGTAGTGATCTCCATTGTGCATCTGCTATTGCACTCCAGCAGACACCAACAATGGGGGATTTGAGTTTGCACTACAAACAACCATTCAAACCTCCAAGCTTGCAAAATCCACCATCTCTTATTGGCACATCTTCAGTTCTCCACTACCAATGATCTGTGTTCTTATCTTTACAATTACAGATCTCCCTGGATCATTGACATCAATTTTTGTTGGCTGGCATGCATCCCATACAACACCATCAGCATATTTCATCAAGACAAGTGGTATCCTCCCTCTATACATGATTGTCAGGTTCCACTAACCATGGGGGCTCAGATCCACTGAGTGAGTCCTTACTAGGCAGACATGATGTCCTGCACATATAACCTGTGTTCTGGTGGGTTCTGGATGTTAGAGTAAGTTTGGAACAGTCTGGGGAGGGTTAAGGGCTAGGTATGGTAAGGGGCAAGCATGGGGGTGTCAGGTACAAAGTCTGGGGGAAGATACTTGTAAGGCAGGGCTACTTAGGTCCTATGAGCAACAAGAGCAGACAGGGGTTGATGGGCAATTAGGTATGGTTGATGGGTTCTGGAACCAAGCATAGAGTGAGGTCCAGGGTTAGATAGAAGGTACAGAGTTACAATGATAAGAACAGTGATCAAAACAGAAATAGAGTTAAGGAAAACCAGGCACATGCAAGAGAAAACTGAGATGAATGAGATGAGACAGAGTCAAGGCAAGATAGAGATGAGAACAAAATGAAATCGGAGATGATAAGAGACAGATACTGGAACAACAAGACAGAAACCAAAGACAAGATGGAAACAGGGTACAATCATAAGTAATATCAAGACTACCATAGCTGATATTACTCTATGACTTAAATACTGGCTACTGGACCTCCTCCAGGGACCATGAGTCTGGCAGTGGGGCTTGTTGGAGCTGCACAGGTTTGACAGGTGTTAGTTCTGATCTGGTGGCAGACTGGTGATACATTGATGTGGATGTGGGCTATGTAGTGGGTGTCAGAATGTTCTGATCTGACCAGGTAAGCCATGGTGACAAATCAGTGTGGGTCAGGGCAAGTGTCAGAGATATCCAGGAGCTTGGTGGAGTCAAGGGAGTGATGAGGCCTGCTGAGGAGCTGCTGGGGTTTGCCAAGGAAGCATTGGAGTTTGCTGGGGCAGGCACTGGAGTTGGGCAGAAATTGGGGTAGGTTGAGGGAGTGTTGGTGGGTGCTCTGGGCTGCTGGGGTTATTTGGAGGGAGGTTCAATGGTCTGGGGATCAGTCATGACATACCCTATCTTGAACCCACACTAACCCTAACCTTACCTTTGATCTACCCCCGAGCTATACTGCAATGTGAACCCACTAGTATACATGCTAACTACAATCTATGTAAGGAAAGATCTACTATACAAAAAATACATACATTGATAAATAACAATGCTGCTCCCTGTACATGGTACTGTACATCTGGCCTATTGGCCACCTCTCAGCTCTGGATTGTAGCTTGCCAGTGTTATACAGAGTTCATCATTAGACAGTAGAGGTAAACTGGTAGATGGTGGCCTTCCTCCAATCTTCATCACAGCAAATGATGGGTCTGACAATGGCAGCCTCCCTCCTCTTTTCATTGCATCAGATGCTAGATATGACAATAGATAGAGGATGGAGAGGAGAGCTCTTTGGTGTAGATTAAAAGTGTACTACTGTAAATAATTGCAAGAGAAGTTGTTACCAGAAATCTACAATGATAGACTAGAGCTGTTAGTGAAAAACATGCAAAACAGAAGCTGCTGCTAATGGAAATGAGGGGACACTAGACCACCAGAGAAAGATGGACCACTGGACCACTAGCAATGAAATGGAGCTGCTAGTAGAAAAGATGTGAAATGGAAGCTGCTACCAGAAGGCTGCTGCTGGCAGAAATATTGGTACACCAGACTGCTGAGTGAAAAACCTGGTGCCAGCAGGAATTTCAAAACAATAAGAAATAGTTAAGACATTAACCCATAAGGACATTCTTTGTATGCATAATCAATACATTTTTTGTATGCAAAATTGTACAAAGCCAAAGATGTCAAGCAGGAGTTGAACTCCCAATGAGACAAATGTAAGACTGATCATGTGGGACAAACACCCAATGTTTGAAGCCATTAAGCCATATGCAAGCCTGAAGTAATTCCAATAAAGTAACAAATACATTTTTTGTATATGAAATTTTGCAAGCCTGGGAATGCCAAGTAAAGGAGTCAAATCCTCACTCTGACAAATGTAAGATCAATCATGCAGAACAAATACCTAGCAATTGAAGCCATTAAGCTATGACAGTTAATTGCAATGCAGACCTGAAGTGATTCAAGTGAGGCCAGATGAAAGAAAAAAAAGGTAATCTTACAGAAGATGTATGTCAAATATGGGAGAATTCAAACTTGACAGACTAAATGGGATGTGAACACTTCAAGCCATGGAGCCATGAAAGCATATTGAACCATAGTCAAAAGTAGAATAGCTAGAAAAAGAACATCATTGCAAAAGGATATCAACTGAGGGAAGTAAACCTTAGACCTGACAGATTGTATACAATTCAGACCAATGAGCCATGATAGCTTGAAATGTAAGCCAGCTCCAAAAGTTGGTTGGAGCAAACAGTGGCTAATTGAAATGATGACTGAAAAGCTTCCAAATGCAAAGACATAAAGCAGGAACTTGAACTGTGAACCTGACAGCATAAGGCAGGTGACAAGAGCAAATGCCTAACATTTGAAGCTATCAAGCCATGAAGGCCTATTATCTCAATCAAGTGAAACCCATAGGGCATGGAGTAATGTTGGTTTTAGCACAATAAGAGATTTGGAAAGTAGCCAGTCTGAATAACCAAAGCAGGAGGGTATTTTGCCTTAGAGTGAGCTTAAACATTGGTTAGAGCAAGAGAGAAAAAGTCAGTGGTCAATTGTCAAATGAAGAAATTGAACTGTCATCCTGACAGAGAGAATTGACAGGAAGTGGCACTTTAAACCACTAAGCCATAACACTAGCAACAGAATACTGTTTCCATGGAACAACTCCAGAGCAGACAATTGCTAGGTCCAGTTGACCTGGAGGACTTCCTCACTGTAGAGCAACCAACTTACTAGTTAGAGGTCTGCAATGATTAAAAGGACTTTGCTTCATGCAAATATTAGAGCAAGTCTAGAAGATTGTGCTGACTGAAGCATTTGGACTTGATGTTAACACCTGGGTTGAAGTTGAATGTTGAAACATTAAACATTGATGCAGCTGGGCTGCAAAGTTCTCTAAGCAACCAATTTCCAACCATGAAGGAGGTTCCATTTGATATGACAAGGAGCAAAGATATTGACAAAATGAGATTGATCCATATTTGATCTGTCACTAGACTTTTTAACAAGGAGGAAAAACATTACCCAACAAGTTGAACTTCCCAGAAATTCCAAAGCTTCTTTCATTGTCATTGGCCTTCCAGTCCTGATCATTGTATTCAAAGGCATATACCAATATGCTTTTATCATCCTGACAGGTGCAGTTCAAATTGAGGAGTGCATTGCATTCATTGGCAAGTGATGCAATGGCAATACCATTACTCCTGCCTCTTGAAGGCCATCCAGACCTATATTTTGGTGTGTTGGGTATGTCAGGTCAGATGCATGTTGTCTGACATACTCAGTAATGTGGATTTTCCTCCCTGGACAAGCAGCTTTTAGCACTGCAACAACAGTTTTAAAGACAAACTCTCCAGCTTGCCCTGAAGTATGCCCACCATCATAGAAAGCACTTTCAAACAAGAAAAAATGAGGACACCAATTAAGAGAAGTCAGGTGACTTACTGTGTGTTAACACCAACAAAATTGGCACCACAGAGGGCTGGATTATCATGGACATTGACCCATGTATGCACTATAGAAACTGGTGTCATTATGCCAACTAAACTCAGGTAGCCTGATGTGAAAGAAATATTGTGATTAAGTTTTGATGAAAAAAAGGAATGGCATACCCTGAACATTGTAAACCTTGGCCATGATATTGTCAACAGAACTGTTGACTTTGTTACCTATGGTGAGGCCCATATATTGGCTGGAACCATATTTCACATAAGAGGTATGGAAAGTTTGTACATCATTGCTACCAGGAGATAAGTGATAAGCATATAGATCCCAGATAACAATCTCCAATACTCACTTGATCTGAATAAGACTTGCAGCAATTGTACTCCTCTAAGTGACAAATCAGGATGCTAGTATAGAGACAAATTGATGCAGTGGCTTTGGACTTACTGATGCATAGATGCTTGCTAAAACCTGAATACCAATGGCAGCAGCAATAGATGAAGCAAGGTCAGGTGGTTGCACATGTGCAAATGGCAATCAGTGGACTTCATACCTCTGAACTCTGAACTCAAAATTTCATACATGCTAGAAGATCTTGGCATTAGATCTAACTTGACAAAGAAAGAGTTAACAACTGGGTACCACTCTCATCTTAGAAGGCACTTGGAGGCAACATATAAGAGAAGTGATGAGAAAAAAATATTAGGTTATTGCCACATATATACAAATAGCAATTGGTAGTATCCATATCTTGATCTCATAACTGAGAATATCATGCACACTAGAAGCTTTTGGTATTGGATTGAACTAGCCAAGAAAAAAATTAACACCTAGAAGGTACCTATTTCATCACCTGTTGAACATAAGGCAATGTCTGAAAGAGCATACCATACATACACAAATGATATTATTACCACAGTAAATCATGTTAATCTTGCTCTTAGCAAGTCATGCTCCAGGCTTGCTCCTGACCATTTCTGGTGAGATCTTTTCTTTTGAATCAACCTCACTGCTCCATATGCAACAACAGCTGTGCCAGATGGCAGGCATGTATACTCATCTCCCCTGATTCTCAAGAATTCCATCAAGAGTTCAGTATTTTGGCTGTTAGGTTTGTATACTGCAACTAAGACATCTCCAATGGCAAGCATGAAACCCACACCTGCACCAATAATGATGTGGAAGAGCATGTCCAATAAGCCAGAGTGGAATATCTGCTTGCTGAGTTTTCTTAATAACAAACTGGTAGTTGAGATATACATTAACAGCATTGCCCAGGAAAGGAGTAAGGCCAATGAAAAACATCCAGCCAAATCAAAAGCCAAAGATGGAGAGGCCTTTGTCAAGATAATGGGCATGTTGCTAGACAGATTTCAAGATATTAGTATTGCATGCAGACTCTGGAGGCATAACAAAATCTTTTCACAAAGAAGGATACAATGAATACATCATCAATCATACCCTTTCTGCCTTTGACATCAGTGTAGAATTTGTAGTCCTTGGGTTTGTAGTGCTCAAGATGTCTTTTAAAGGGTATTTTCCCAGTTCTTGCAAGAAAAATCTCCATGACTTCACAAGGATGATGGGTAAGAGGTGAAAAGGCAGTGCATTCAGTCTAATTTCCATAGTTGGATATGTGAACATGACAAATTCCTGCTACTCTATAGTAGGTTCTTGTGGGCTCTATCCAAAAAAACATTCAAGGTTGATTCAGATAAGAGGTCATGTTTTCTGGACCACTTTTCTGAGAGGCCTGTTCTTTCCTGGTTGCTCTTGTTCACCCTCTTTTGGTCTTGTCTTCATCTACTGGTATTGTTCTGCACCTCTCTGATGCAGCTATTCCATCTGGTCAGGTTTGTGTTCAATTCCTGTTTGCCCTCTCTATCTTGAATTATTGTATATGATATGTCTCTCTTTTATCTACATGTGATTTATACATGCCATCACATATGCCCCTTTTCTACCCTTTTCTATCTGCACTTTAATTGGACATTAAACCATTTGACTGTTCAAACTCCCTTGTCTTTCTACTGCAATGTCCCTTTTCCTCCTACCTGCATGCTATTTCCTTCTGTGCACCAACCCAATACTATCTGATGTTACTTCTGTTTGTTTTTCTGGCAGCAATTTAGTTTTATTGATTGGAAATGTAACCTTCTGTATTCATGCTTTGGTGTTCACCAGGCTTTCACCAGTATTCAAAGTGATGTAGAATGCCTGTCCTTTGCATGAAGGAAAACAGACTTACACCATTCATATTATCAGTGAGGATCCTGTTGACTTCTTCATTCTTATCAGGGCTATCTATTATCCTGACTCATATGTCTTTTTGTGAAATGAATACTATCCCAGAGCTTGACAAGATCTGTGGTTGCTGTAGTGCTCTGGGATGTTTTACCCATCAATTTCAAAGCAGAATGTAAGGTCATCCCTGCAATGTTCTTTGTAACTATACCCATATAAGAGCACACCTGGAACTGTTGAGCCTGATTTTGAGAAGTAAAAAAATGAACTGATCAAAGCCTTCAATTGAGGTCTATGTAAGCAACTCAACCCTCAATCAACCCTTGGGCCATATCACACTTGCTTTGTCACTTGTCAATGGTGGCCTCATTGTTTCTATCTATCATTGTGCAGACATTGTATATTAGTTCTAGCTGTGCTTCACTTTCTCTTATCCTGCTTCCTTTCCTTACTCACACAGAGCTCATCAGGTCTGTCTTCTATATCCTGCTTTCTTTCCTTACTCACACAGAGCTTATCAGTCCTTTGGACTTGGCTTTTCTGATTCTCTCACTCCTCTTATCCACTTTTCCCTCATGTGTCATTCATTTCTTGTAGCACTTATCTCATAAAGTACTTCTCCCATGCCGGCTTAAGTATGGTTTCCCTTTTGAGATCCATGTGAGAAAGCAAGGGCAACCAAATAGATTCTATTTGCTTGCAATCACACAGGACCATCTAGGTTATGCTTCAAACCAAAAGGAACTCCAGCTCCACCTCCCTCTTCTCATTTACCTTCTCCTATCCATACACTCTCTACAGTTATGAGCTGCCATAGATCTTGGATCACACTAATTACCCTAGATTTTCCTATGCTGGCTGATCCATTTAGGAGCATTTTGAGAGGTCTAGTTCTAATGACATTTCTAACTAACAACTCTTTGACAATGATTCCAAATGCCAGCTCTTGCTCTCTATTCAGTGTCCATCATATAACCATGGTCACAACATCAAAGTGCATATCAAAAAAATTAGTGCCCAATAGATCACAAGTCAGAGTTGCACTGTACCCATCTCCATTTGTGTTTTTAAGAGACCCAAGGCATGAGATAGATGTGGATGGAGCATTATTCACATCAGAGAATGTACCTGTTGAAGATTGCATATGGTTTTTCCAATTGTTCTTTTGACTCTCATAGTCAGAATGCCACATTTGTTCAACCTAGAGGATGGGCCATTGCAGTGCATGGCAAGTCCAAGGTCTACTAGGACTCATCAATCTGTTTGTAGTAGAGTTGAATATACATTATGATATGACTACAAGTGATACATAATATGGTCATATACAGGTTTCCTTATAATAAACTGTTATATTTACATGTTTTCATGAAATAAGATGTTCAAAAGAATGACTGATGTTGTGTAAATTTGTCAGAAGACTACATGTAATAGTACAAAGACACATACCTGCATTTATCAGAGAAAAACACCACTGCCAGACAACAATTTTAAATAACTGGCCAAAGGAATGGAGGTTACTATGTGGTTTCAGCTGACCCAGATTACACAATCCATTGGTGTAGCAGCAGCTGACTAATCAACTGACCCATTGTTTTCATTAAGTGGATTATACAATCCATTGCTGTAGTGGCAGCTGACTAATCAGCCAACCCAGTGTTTTCATTAAAAATTTGATCTCAAATAACAGAAAATTAACACATTATGAAATTACCTTTATAAATCTAACTTGTTGTCATGAACACATGTTGCAAAGCTGTCCTGAGAGAAATACAATATATATATCATCTGTAGTTATCCCTAGTTTAAATAGAACACCACCATTAAAAAATGGGAAGGAAACAAGAATATTAAAGAATATTACAGAGTGACAGAACAAATAAGAAGGAAAAAAAATAATGAAAAAAGAAGCAACTCACATGTTGTTCCATCAATTAGCCAGTGGTAATTGCCAGAGAACATAGCTGGGAGGGAGCAAATTTTGATAACACAGTAGGTCAAAGTCATGTGGTGTTTATTTTCCCAATATTAGCTGGTGGTAATAGCTAGAAGGGGAGCAAAAATTGAGGACACATGTGGTGTTCATTTTCACAATAATATCCAGTGGTAATAGTAATAGCTGGAAGGGAGCAGAAATTGAGGACAAGAAAGTAATACCTGGTCAGACCAGATCACATACCTGAGGGAGCAAAATTTGGAAGAACAAGGATACCTAGTCAGAGTAGGTCAAAGTCACATGGTGTTCATTTTCATTATATAGCTGGTAGTAATAGCTAGAAGGGAGCAGAAATTGAGGACAATGAAAAGGATACCTGGTCAGACCAGATCACATGCCTGAGGGAGCAAAATTTAAAAGAACAAGGATACCCAGTCAGAGTAGGTCAAAGTCACATGGTGTTCATTCTCATTATATAACTAGTGGTAATAGCTGGAAGGGAGCAAAAATTGAGGGCAAGAAAAGGATACCCAGTCAGACCAGATCATGTGCCTAATAACCTTATCACATGAAAGCAAAAATCAAGGACAAAACTTGGTAGTTAAACATGGAGTAAAGCCTTGGCTACTTCTTAGACCTCAGAACATCTTTTGTCCCACCAACCTGTAACACTTCTTCATCTGATCCCTGCATGTTAATAAGACCCAATTGTTGCTGGGCACCATTTTCAGCATTTCTGATTGAACATCAGCTGACTAAAATATTACATGACCATGCACAAGTCACCATTTTCAGCATTTCTGATTGAATAGCAGCTGACTAGAATTCCACATGACCATGCACAAGTCACACCACTTCTCACATGCAGTCTAGCCCCAAGGTTTGGAACAATGCAGCCTTTGCATGAGATTTTAGCAACTATGAGACTTCTGGATCACAAGCTTCATCATGTGGAGTCTAGCCTTTGAATCTAGAACAATAAGGCCAAGACCTTCATTAGTGATGATTGCTAGTGACATTACTTAGCAACAACAACACCTCCTCTCAAAAACAGATATATTAAAAGCCATGTGACCTCTTACTTATCATTTTTCTTATCTTGCTTACAAACATACCTGAATGGTGTTTACACTTTAGATATTGACATTAGGTATGCTCTTTTATTGTTACTGACATTTGTTATACATCTTGTCAACATTGTGTATAAATACTTGCTTACCATACTGACATCCGGTATGTATCAGGAACACTTTGGCAGATGCTGTTGCTGGCAATGACTAATATTTCCTTTCTAACTACTATACCTATGAACAGTATAAATACTGTCTGTACATAGAGACAAAAAAAGAACAGAGTATTATTCCACTCATTAGTTCTCAGCTTACCAGCTTCAGATTTCTTATTGCTCTCTTTTGCCATTGCCAACAACTTAGCAACAAGTCTTGATGACCTTGTACTCAATCTAGCATGGGTGCCAACTGTGGGTACCCTGAATGTTATTACAACTTAGTGATGCTAGCAACTACAACTAGCAACTAGTTTGTGTTTGTCCTCCAGTTCACATAAACTTCATTCCTTTCTTGTCCCCCACTCCCTTTCTATTCCTTAGTTCCTCTTTCCTAGTGACTCTTTTGTCTTTGTCCCTTTCTCCTTCTATTTCCAAGAGCAATAGCAACACTTTTCACTTGACTCCTTATTCCCTTCACATCAATCAGCTCTTGCTTTCTAGGATGGTTACTGACTTGCCCCTGTTATTTTCCTATTGCCAGCTGCCCTATTTAGTTGCCAGTGTTTAGGTCTTTATTTTGGTTTCCTGCACAGCAGCTAGGCAGCATAGGACCACATCAATGTACTCTCCTTGAAGAACACCAGGCATCTCTTGTGCTACAGAGAACAATCCTACATTTTGGTCACTAACCACAATGCAAAGTACTTTGTCTTGCATTTTGTTGTACCTAACTGACTGACATTGGTCAATGCTATCCAAATGAGCCAAGATGTCATTTTTATCACAATCCATTGCAAAGTTGTCTTCTAATTCACAACAATCATTCATTCTGTGAAAGCTCAATATTTTTTGTCCCCTTAGTCAATGTGCCTCTGTTGTCAGTAGGTTGTTGCAGGTGCATAGCTTGACAGTAGTGACAAAATCACTGGTTATAACCATGCAGCTTCCAGAGATGCCTAATTTCAGCAGAATTAAAGTACTGCAGTGCAGTCACATTGAAGTGAAGATATTTGAATCAACAATGATCAATCCACCGGCACCTATGGTTGATTTTCACTCCTCTGTTGCAATGAATTATATTTTGTTTAATGAGATATATTGTGCATATCCTGAACTGACCTTTGGGAACCTCAACTTAGTTAACATGTGCACCAATTACTACTCCTTCATGTCAATTTTCAAATGCAGTGATAAAATTTGTTGGGAGGGACTACCCTTTTGGGACATCCCTCAAATGACTGGGATGAATGGGCAAACCATGTCTGCTGTATAGATCTGTTGTGCCCAGGAACATGTCAAAAGATGGATGATGGTTTTGGTTTTTGGTGCCATCTACCTACACTAACTGGGGAAAATTTTAACATGCTGGACCATCCCCTAAATGCAACAAACATGACCTGCCACACCTTGAATA
Source organism: Termitomyces sp. 'cryptogamus' (assembly GCA_020091625.1). Lineage (NCBI taxonomy): Eukaryota > Fungi > Basidiomycota > Agaricomycetes > Agaricales > Lyophyllaceae > Termitomyces > Termitomyces sp. 'cryptogamus'. The sequence goes on from JAGYZC010000005.1 coordinate 4,109,813, forward strand.
GACATAGACCCACATATACATTTACAATGGGGGCAGAGGATAAATAAAGTAAATAACCAATCACAGAAATTTAATTAGAATCATTGTATGTTAGTCACAATTATTGTATGAAAGGGGGAGAAACAAGTAGCAGGCAGTGTGACCAAGGAAGGTGCCCTTCACAGATGAAATTATGTAGTATTATGGAATTGTTACAAATAAAGAAATAATACACTGATCACCTCCATGTCATGAGGAGCAGCATGCATGAAACAGAGCAAGGTCTGGTGCAGTGGTGTGATGGCCCATAGCAAAAAAATGGGTCCAATTTATGTGTGTCCTATTGCATCCTGTTTAACATGTTGATGTCATGCACCAATTGTCTGTGATTATTAATGTCCATTGCAACTCTGTCCCTACACTGCTAACTTTTTTGTGCTTGTTAGCCACTGAAGACAAGTTCAAGCTTTGGTTGGTTGTGGGTGATTGCCTGCCAACTGCCTGTGAATTTTCAACTTACCACAGCACAGCTATAGATATTGTTGTTTATTTTCTCCTTATATTATTGGTTGGTTAGACATTCCTTGCTATGTACACAAATCAAAGCACACACTTTCAATCTAGTGTAGTTGCTAGTCATGTGTGATGGCTAGCCAGCAGTTAAAAGCCCCCATGTTAGACCAAGTGATCCAATGTTGCTAGGGTAAGATTTTTTTTACATGCATAAAACCAGGACATCAAATAGAAGACTGAGGCATTCTCAAAATTGAAAGAAAACACCAGATGAGTCTGGAGATTATCCAATTTCCTTTGCTATGGGGCCAAACCCAGCAAGTGGATCCAGTGGTACTTCATCAATTTTGTGGACAACCATAGGTGCATTGGCCACATGGTACAGGTTTATAAATTGGTCAGGCTTGTGAGAATGTGCCACTCTGTATCAGTGGAATAGGCCCATTTCATCAGGTTCAGTTTCAGAAATTCTGATTTGAGAAGGGGTGGCAATGAACTAGGGGCCCCAGGTTCAGCATGGCAATGCTTACTCTCACAAATGTCATCTAATTGAGCATATTCTGCTGCAAACTGTTAAAGTAGTGGTGGATCTGAAGGCAAAAAATCAATTAGGTGGAGTGGAGTTTTTTGAATTTGCTTCTGAGGTTGAGGAGAGGATTGAGGAGATGGGATTATGGGTGGATTTTCAACATTGCCATTTGTTATGTTGCTGTCAATAGGTTCACTAGTAATAAAATTGTTGTTGACCTACAAAATTAAATCAAATTAGAATTGAATATTTGGTGAAGGTAATCACTGCAATTGCTTCATTACTTGGCCCAGCTTAAGATATGAGGCCTGTGCCAAGTTTGAGAGGTTTTTGATTTGGGCATTAAGGTTGATGCACCTTGACTTTGCAGTTTGTCTCAAAAGAATGGTTACAGTATAAACATATATACATTTAGAATTGCATGAGCATGACTTGAACTTGAAAATATTCCAAGTTCAAATTTTGTGATGTGTCACAAGGCACATGACTCTTTGGACTCTCATTCAGACATGTTTCATCATTATTGGTTCTCACTTGTCTCCCCTGTCACCATCATGTCATGCTGCCCACAAGATGTTGAGAGAGATGAGAAGGAAGAAACACTACACCAATTGATGCACTATACACTAGCAAATCAATTGGCACAAACACCAGCAAAAAACAAGAGACATTCTACAAAACTGCCAATCACCACCAAATTAAACATCACATCTATCACTCCTGCAATTATTGTGTATTCTGCATGTTGAGTATATTGTGTCTTCTTTAAATTAACAATGGCTGAGTCAATATTTAGACCCAAAACTCTCTAAATGCTGTATCCCAGTGGAATGTACAAGACACAATATTTACAAATCTTGATTTTTATTACAATACACTCAACTTCTTTGGCCCATCAACCAATTGGTGGGCTCAAGAGACCCTGGTCTTCTGGAATAAGTGAGTTCTATTTATTATTTTTCACACCAATCAATGACTGCCTGTAGAATATTTTACAGTCAAGATGGCATGGTCCAAACAAAACATAAGAAAGCTCCCCCCCCCCACCAAAGTCTGAAAGTGATATTGTGCACATCAAACAAGCTCAGCATAAAGAGCATCTGACTGAACTTGAATAACAACACCAACAAAAAGAGTGCAAGGCTGAGCAATGAAAAGCAGTCCATGCCAATTGTCAAACCAAGCATGAGGTTAGTTGCTCTGAGGAGGACTTTAGATTGTTGAAGAAACATAGAATCAGATGCCACCATTACAATGAGAACACAATGAGCAACAATGACAGGCTGAGCTATGACATTGACAATGATGCTTGTTGGGCTGAATAGGAGACTGAAGGAGGTGAGTATGAGGACATCAAGGCAAGCAAGCATGCCAACACAGGCAAAGGCAAAGGTAAAGCTCAAGAGGAGTCTGATAATGATAATAATGAGGAAGGATTGTATGAGCAGGAGCACAACTTGAGGTATTACAATGATGAAGACTCCAAAGACCAGGCAAATGATGACTTGAGGGAGGAAGAGGTTGATCAGTTGGCAGAAGAGTACAATAATCTAGACGAGGATCAAAGCCATGATGGGAACCATGGCAATGATCATGATAGCCAACATTAAGGTAAAGATAAAGTTCACAATCAGGCAACATGAGACAACAGCATGGATCAAGGTGGCAGCACACCTTGAGGCAGCAGCAATAGTTGAGAGGGCAGTGCAATTTGAGGTGGCAGCACACATTAAGGCAGCAGTGCAAGTCAAGAGAGCAGGACAATTCAAGGTGGCAGCACACCTCATAAGTAGTAGCACAAGTCAAGAGGGCAGTGCATCACAAGGCAGCAATGCAAGTCAAGGCAGCAACAGTAGTTGAGATGATAGCACACGTGGAGAGGGCAGCACAAGTCAAGGTGGCAGCCAAGAACAAACTAGTACAGGTCAAGTGAAGACTTTGGAGCAGGGTGGTGGTGCAGGTTGAGGCAATACAACATTTTGGGCCAGAGGCAGGGGTCAAGGAAATACAGCATATCAGGCCAAGGGCAGGGGTCAAGACAGTGGCAAGGGTCAAGGCAGCAGGAAGGGTAAAGGCAGTGGCAAGGGTAAAGGCAGTGGCAAGAGTCAAGGCAGCAGGAAGGATAAAGGCAGTGGCAAGTGTCTCACTTGAAAATTTCTTGATGACTGGATGTTTCTCTTCTAACTGGACTGCTGACTGCTGACTTCCTATGAAATGGACTACACTGGACTGCTGACAAATGAGCTTACTCATAACTACAATGCTATATTTTATATTCTCTTGCTGTGCATTGCTTTGTTTTACAACTTATATTGGATTTTTATTTATGTACTTTTTTATTCATGTACTTTTTGCCATGACCTGTTTCTAGACTGCTCAATCTCTTCCCGAGCCACCCCACTTCCCTGGAGTTCACTCCCCCCCCCTTCTTCCAAACACCCCCTTGATTCAGCCAACCTTTGTTCACTCATAGTACCTGCCCTGGCTAACTCTAACACTTCTCTGGCAAACTCTGATGGCTCCCTGGCAAACCCTAACATGTTTCCTGCAGGCCCCAACACTTCCCCTTCACCTCCTATACCCCTGGAACCCCCCAATAGTGTTCCTGATCCTAGCATATGTCACTGACTTGTCACTATGGCTTACCTGACCAAGTCTGAAACATAGAGTAGCATCTGTTACACTAGTCTTGATATTGCTGATAATCTTTTGTTACATTCATGTTCTGTTAAGTTTCCTGGTTTTGTTTTGTCTCTATTTCTATTCATTGTCTTGTTATAGTCTTGTGTCTTGTCTCAATTCTATTTATTCTCAACTTTACTCTGTCTTGTCTCATTTGCCTCAGTTTTCTTTATTGTTGCCTAAGTTCCTTTCAACTCTAACACTGTTACAAACTCTGTGCATATAGTATAACCCTCAAACATTCATAACTAACTCTGGACCTTGCCCTTTGCTTGGTCTCAAAACCCATCAATATTAATTGATCCCCCATCAATTTCCAGCCCTGCTCCCATCACTTGCATGGCCTTTGCTTGCCCTGCACCCTCTGTATTTGCCTCCAAACTTGTACCTGAGTCTTCCAAAAACTCAACCTTTCTTTGCATCTTGTCTTAGACTTCCATGGACCACCTCAAACTTGCTCAGACCACTCTCCTTGGCTTACCATTACAAGTATCCAAAGTCCAGACCTCCTTAAAGTGCTAGGTTATAAGCACAGGACATCATGTCTGCCTAGTAAGGACTTGCCCAGTTAAGCTGAGCCCTTGTGATCAGCAGAACCTAACATAATATTAAGACTCCCTCTTACCCTATTCTTAATGTCTGCATACAATCCTGCATTCAACCCTATCAGCTATCCAACTGACATCTATGGAAGGCAAGTGCCCAAAAATTACTATGCCCTGTTCTATCTAGGTGCCTTCATAAATCAATACATTCATTGACATTGGACCCCCAATCAAAACCAGACATTCTATGCCCCTTCCATCAGCCAGGAGATACTCCTGGGCTGGTGCTGCCCCCTAATGTTTGCCACTGATGGCATATACTCCTGCATATACCCTAGAGGATTTCCTGGAGCACCTCCAGCACCATCCAACTCCAACTATCTCCCACCTACTCACTACTATGCTTACCCCATTCCCACTGTAGCCCCAACTCCTCTAGAACAACCAGATAATTATTTCCTCTCTTGACTACCATTTTATGCTCAAATCCCTCTCTCCTCTAGACAGCAATGAGTTGAAGCCTACATTCAGCAGCATGACAAAGTCCTTTGCTCTCTCTGCCTCTCCCTGGCAGAGTTTTCAAAACACATTTGCACTCTCCTTGTCAGCTTGGGTTACCACAACACCCCAGCAACCCCAGAGATTTGGGCAGATTGTCTCCTTGACTTCCATGAATGCTATTTACAAGAAACCCTCCCTAAGACCATGCAAGCCACTTTGGAAATTGATGCCAATCTTTAGAATGAGCTCCACATTCTGGTCAAAGAAATCCACACCAGGCCAAATCCCTGTCAGTTTGAAGATCCTCTGGACTCTGCCCACTCCTTTTATATGCAATGAGAAGAACCCAGTGGAGCACAAAGCAAAGCTCTGCCCCCCATTCTCCATCAGCAAAAAGAGCTCAATATCATGTCCAACATTTTGAGGAACCTCAACCACACTAAAGAACTCTTCAACCAACTCACCACCCACACCTTAGCCCTCTCTGCTCATTCCAGAGCAAACTTCATCTCTAGTACCTTCCATACCTGGGACCAACCCACCATCCCCAAGCCCCATACTCAGAGGCTCTGTAAGGGTAACCTCTGGAGTGGCAAATCTGAGTCATGCAGCTAGCAGAGGGGAATTCAAAGTATATTAGCAAGTATCCAAAGATACAAGTAGTAACTAATCACCTAGCAGAGGGAAAGCCAAAGAGAACAAGTCTAAGGATCCCCATTGCTTGGTGCAGTGCATCAGTGGGTGGCAGAGGCATGGGAGCACCTGCACAGAAGGCTGGAGCTACCTCTAACCCTAGGAAGTTGATCAGTGAGGTAATACAGAAAGTTCTATGGGTTTCTAGAGATCTCTAGGATTCTGGAATGAGCCCCAAAGATGTCAAACAAGCTGCAGAGATGCTAGAACAAGTTGCAGAGGTTAGAAATGGAAGTCCCCTGACATCAACCCCCCTCTAGCATGTGGTGTCTCAATATGCAAGGTAGAAAAAGTCCCTGATTGCTCTGTTTACTGGTGAAATAGAATAGATCTCTTGTATGGCATGTGCAGTATCTGAGTGCTTCTTGTGGAACTCCTTGATGAGCCCTGGAGCATGTACATTCTCCCATGATTCCCAGAAGATGTTCTCAATCCCATAGCCCTTCCACTTTACCTTGTATTGTAGTTGTTGCTAAATAAATAATTATCCAGGATTTCCTCCACTTCATACTCCTCATTGCTGTTGACCATCACTAGAAGTAGCAGGGGTGGTAGACATCATCCTGGAATAGGATTTCTTGGGGCTGGAGTTGATTTGACCACATTGAATACTGGATGAAGCTGGCGCATCCCTGCAAAGAGCCAGAATTGGTAGGCTAGGGGCTCTATCTGTTGTTCCACCATGAAAGGTCCTAGTTGGCAGTGCAACAGCTTTTTTAAAGGTTAAATAGTCATAATGTCAGAAGCATCCAGGTAGACTCAATTCCCAGGCTAGTATTTGTGCTCTAAGGTCCTTCTATAGTCATAGTATTGTGCTATGTTGTCCTTTGCCTTTGATAGAACTGCTCAGGCCTTCTTCTGTGACTTCTTCATCCAGTACACAAACTTGTTTTCTGCTTCATTCTCTAAGAGTGGGGCCTGGGGTTCAGAGCCCATGCACAGGTATTGTCCAGTATTGAGGAAGAATGGGGAAAATTGGGTGGAAGCATGAACATGGTTGTTGTATTGGAACTCAGTGTCAGGGAGGAGTCTGTCCCAGTCATCCTAGTGCTTATTGCAGAAGAGGCAGAGGTACTACTCCAACTCCTGGTTTATGTGCTCAGTCTGGCTATCAGACTGTGGGTGGTAGGTGGTGAAGGTGTGTAGCTTCATGCTGAGTTGTCAGTAGAGTTTCCTGGTGAAGTCTACTATAAATTGCAGCCTCCAGTTAGAGATGTAGGTGTTAGAGAGGCTGTAGAGCTTCCAGATATTCCTCTGGTACAGGTTTGCAGCATTCATGGTAGAGCAGGTGATGTGAGTTGGAATGAAGTGTGCTTGCTTGCTATTCAAGTCCACCACTACCATGATTGTGTTGTAATCATGGGCATTGAGGAGCCTTACAATGAAGTTCACAGAAGCAATGCTCCATTGCTCTGCAGGCACAGGCAACAGGTGTAGCTGTCCAGAGAGGAGGTGGTGCTAGGGCTTGGTTCAGAGACAGAGATTGCATGTACTAGTGTAAGACCCTATATACTAAGACATCTGGGGCCACCAGTAATTCTACAATACCAGCTCCAATGTTTTCCATTGTCTAGGATGCCCAGCAATGTGGGAGTCATGGTGTTGCTCTACAATCCTCTGGTGGAGCTCTGGAATGTTAGGCACATAGATACAATTCAAGAAGGTCAAGACTCCATTCCAAAGGGCCCATTTGTCTGCACAGACTGATTTGGCACCCATGGTATGTCCCAACTTTATTGCCCAAGCTGCCTAAGCAATGAGCTCTTCCTGCTGCCAGTCCTGGTTGCTTTGCTAGATGTTCTGGAGGATGTCTACCTCTGCTCCCTTCATAGCTAGAGCTTCCATAGCTTGGATTGCAAACAGTTTGGGCTGGAGGAGCATGATGTTGCTATTGTCCTCTCTTTTAGTGCTGTAGTCTGCTCTCCAGGACAGGGTGTCTGGTTTTCCCATACTCTGGCTAGGCTTGTGGTGCAGCGAGAAGTCAAAATTGGCTAAGTAGAGGGACTATCAGACCTGTTGGTAGTTGAGGTTCTTGGCTGTTCAGAAGTATTTGAGGTTCTTATGATCTGTCCAGACCTCAAACTTATACTGCACACCTTCTAGGAAGTGCCGCCACTCCTCAAACAACCAGATAATGGTTGGTATCTCCTTGTCATGGATCTCATAGTTCCACTCTACTACATTCAGAATCTTGGAGTAGAAGGCCACCAGATGCCACTTTCCATCCTCTAGGGACTGCTGTGAAAGAACAGCCCTAGTAGCAAAGTCAGAGCTGTTAGCTTCTATCCAGAAAGGGGAGTTATCATCTGGGAAGAGGAGAACAGGTCCTGAGGTCACAGTGTGCTTGAGGGCAGCAAAGGCCATTTGCTCCAGGGGCTCCCAACTCTATGTGATGTCCTTCCTATTAAGATTAAATAGCAGGCAGACATGATGCAAGAAGTCCTAGATGAATCTCCAGTAAAAGTTTGCAAAACCTAGGAACACTTGCACCTCCTTCTTGTTCTTGGGCTCTGGCCACTCCACCACCCTAGCTACCTTCACTAGGTCCATCTCTGCAGCTCTATTCAAGATGATCAGACTAAGATACTCAATCTGAGTCTGCTCAAACTTGCACTTCTCTAGTTTGAAATAGAGCTAGTGCTGGTGGAGGCATTCCAAGATGAGGTGGGTGATGTGGTAGTGCTCTTCCAGTGTTTTAATGTAGCTGAGAATGTTGTCAAGGTATACACACACTACACCTTCTGCAATAAGGTCTTAGAAAATGTTGTTCATTATTGTCTGGAAAGTGGCTGGGCTGTTGGTGAGTCCAAAGAATATAAAGAGAGGTTCAAATAGTCCCCAGTTGGTCTAGAAGGTGTAAGGGCAACCTCTGGAGGGTGTGGCTCAATTACACAACTAGCAGAGGGAGATCCAAAGTCTATCCAGTATCTATAAGAAGTTCTAGAGTGCTAGCTACTCACCTGGCAGAGAGAGATTCAAAGAGAACAAGTCTAAGCATTACTAATGCCAGTATTTAGAAAATTTACTCTAGAGCTTCTGGAAACAATACCCAACAACAACCAAATCCAGAGTCCAATTAAAAAGTGAGAATCCATTGTAAATGGTCTTGATCTCCAGACTACCTGCACATGACCACATACCAATACAACCGAAAGATAGCCCTTGCTCAAAAGTACTTATGGTCCAAAGATGGGAGGCTTACAATGAGTGTTAGGCCCAGAATACAGCAAACAATCCAGGAGTCTAGTAAGAGGCCATATGGAAGGAGCAACACTTGTTGGAATTATGGACAGAGGACCAGTGCAGCCTGAGGGCTAGAGCTGGGACCAGCAGATAGGAAAAACAGAGGAGAATAAAGGAAAAGCATAAGGAGGGAGGGAGAAGAGCATAGAGGGGGCTCAGAAATTCTCTAATAGAAGGTGGCCTTCTATTTGTCTTCCTCCTAGATATGTATATTGTTGTAGCCCCACTGGACATCCAGTTTAGTGAAGTATCATGCACTCCAGAGGTTGATGATGAGCTTGGAGATGAGGAGGAGGGGGTAGCAGTTCTTCACAGTCATGGTGTTGAGAATCTGGTAATCCTGAACTAGTCAGAGCAAGCCATCATTCTTCTTGATGAAGAAGACTGTCACAACCCACTCCCACACCTCTGGACCTCCCTCCAGGTCACCCTGCTTTCCTGGAGCACTTCCCAATGCTCTTCCAACTCACTCTAACCTTTGTTGACCTATGAAACCCACCCTGGCTAACTCTGATGTTGCCTCAGCAAACTCTGATGACTCTCTAGCAAACTCCAATACATCCTTTGTGGGCCTCCTCAGCTCCCCCTCTTGCTGACAAGGCCCCCAAGCCCCTCCAACACTTCTTCTAGCTCAGATGCACATTCTTGAACATCCTCCACAAACTATGCAACCCCTCCAGAGTTCCCCAACAACTGCAGGATGGACTGCATCCTCATTAGAATATCACTATGGCCCACTCTCCAATCAGAACCAACACCTGTCCACTCTATGCAGCTCCAACAAGCTCCATCATTGCAACCTTGACCACTAGAGAAGGTCCAGTAGTCAGTATATAAAGGTGTAGAGTAGCATTGGTTACCTTAGTCTTGATATTACATTAACTGGTTACTTGTGTCTCACGTTTCTTTCTGTTCTGTTTCCATTTCTATCTTTAGCCTTGAATCTATTTATTTTCTCAGTCCCATCTCATTTTGTCTCTGTTTTGCCTTGACTGTCTTTAGTTCCTTTGTTTTTCAAAGTCTCTTTCATCTTCAACATCATTACAAACTCCACACACATGCTATGACCTTCAAACATTCTTACAACAACTCCAGACCTGGCTCCTCATTTGGCCCTAAAACCCATCAGTCTTGATTGACCCCCCCCATCAAACTCTGGCTCTGCTCCCATCACTTGCAAAGCCTCTGCTTACTCTGCAGTCTATTTGTGCACCTACAAACTTGTTTCTAATGCCTGCCTAAGCCCAATGTTTGATATACTTGGTCTTAGACTTCTCCAGACCATTCCAGACTTACTTGGACCACTTTCCTTGGCTTCCTCTTGCAGGTCCCTATAGTCTGCACTACTCCCAGGATGCTAGGTTATAAGCATGTCTGCTTAGTAAGGACTTGCCCAGTGTAGCTGAGCCCCTGTAGTCAGCAGAACCTGACATAATATCAAGACTCCCCCTTACCCTGTTTTTGATGTCTATGTATAACCACGCATACAATTCTAATGGCTCCTTAACTGATGTCTACAGTTGGCTGGTCTCTAAAAATCAATGCTCTATTCTACTCAGGCCCACCCATGGATCAGTACATTCTCCACCATTGGATCCCTGACCCCAACCAGGCATTCTATGCTCCTTTTATCAGCCAGGAAATACCTCTGAGCTGGTGCCACCCTCCAACATTCCCTGCTAATGGCAATTATCCCCACATGTACCCTGGAGGATTCCCTGCAGCACTCCCCAACCCACTTACATTCCACCCACTCATTACTATGCATACTCCATCCTCACTGCAGCCCCAGCCCCTCTGGAGCATCTAGATAACTATTTCTCTCCTTGGTTGCCATTTCCTGCTCAAATCCCTCCTTCTTCCAGACAGCAATGAGTTGAAGCCTATGTCCAGCAGCATGATGAAGTCCTCTGCTTTCTCCACCTCTCTTCTACAGAGTTTGCAAGATGCACCCATGCCCTCCTTGTCATCCTAGGTTATCCCAACACCTCCACAGCTCTAGAGGTTTGGGCAGATTAACTCCTCAATTTCCACAAACATTACCTGCAAGGAAACCTCCCCAAAGCTATGCAAGGTACCTTAGGAATTAACCAATCTTTGGAACAAGCTCTGTGCCCTAGTCAAAGAAATCCATACTAGTTCAAACTCCCACCCATTCAAAGATCCTCTGGACCCTGCCTGCTCTTTTTATGTGCAATGTGAGGAACTTCTCAGGGCATGAAGTGAAGCTCCACCCCTCATTCCCTACTAGCAGAAAGAGCTCAATGCTGCATCCAACATCTTGAGGAACCTCAACCCTGTAGGCAGACTATTTAACCAATCTGCCACTCACACCTTGGCTCTCTTTGCTTGCCCCCAGACAAACTCTGTCCCCAGCACCTGTACATAGGACCAACCTGCCATCCCCAAACTCCATACCAAAAGACCACCCCCATGCATTAACAACAACAATCAAACCCTCTTTTACATCAACAAGCCTAATCACCTCACTAATGAGCCCACCCTGCATAACAACCCTCTCCAAGACAGACTCCCCCTCCCACTTTAACCTTCATGCCTCCTGTGTCAATGCTTCTTCACCCTGCCAGAACACCCTCGTTCTGCAAAGGCAATCCATAGGCTCCAAAGCACCTTGACTCTCTTTTTTCATCAACCCTTCTTGTTCCCTGCCCACTCTGATGCCCCACTCCCCTGCCAATACTAATCCCTTTGGGCCCCCCACCTCTGGAGGACCCCCTCCCCCTTGATGGGCTCTAGAGCCTCCCTTGAACAATGCAGGCCAACTCCCAGGCAGTGGACTGCCCAACAGTGGACCTCCTAGGGGATGGGGCCCAGCTATGGACAACTTTTCTCCTCAACATAGAAACAGAAATAACTACTACTACTACTACTACTACTACTACTACTACTACTACTACTACTACTACTACTACTACTACTACTACTACTACTACTACAACAATGCTGGACCCTGCCTTGAACTCAGAACACCCAGCGAGACACTTGTGATGCACTGGCTTGGGAAGAAAAGCTTGATATTCAAAAGCCTGAACTTTTCACTGGTTGCAACTCCTAGAAGTGGAGAATCTTCTTAATGCAGTGCCTGACAATATTCCAAGCTAAGCCTATTACCTTCCAGCTTGAGAGCTCATGAGTAGTCTTTGCTGCATCATATTTGCAGGGCATTGCCTTTGACCACTACACTGCACTACTTCAGTTCAACCCCAACAATCCTGTGCTCTTCAATTGGTTTGCCTTCACCCAGGAATTCTCCAGTAAGTTTGGTGTCTTTGATGCTATAGTAGAAGTGGAGGAGAATCTCTTTAATCTCTAAATGTAAAACAATAACATTTCACAACCTTCATTGTACAATTTGAATGGGAGGCCTATGAAACAGGATGGAACTACAACGCCCTCCGCTGCACCCTGCCCCAACATATCAAGAACATCCTCTGCCTCATACCCAAGCAAACTATATATGATGGATACAAGGCACTCATCACACAGATTGACCAATGTTATTAGGAAGACTGGAGCAAGAACATAGCACTGCAGACTATATAGAACACCTTCAGCAACACCAACTAGCAGGTCAGAGCAACCAAAAGCAACTGACCCTCAATTCCTGCCAACCCTGCCAACTCTATGCCCCATTTTCTTAAAGGCTGAGGACCTCTCAACCACTAGAACTGTGCCCCTCTGCCCAACTCAATGCTGCTGACCTCCACAAGACCCTGGAACCCCTGAATGCCAACTCCAATGATCTCAATGACACTCTGGACCCCACCAACAACCAGGAAGCCCTATGCATGAACAATATTTGGAACAGGCCCTGGATCAATGTACTGGAGGAGACTCAGGAGAATAGTTGCCTTAAACACTAGGTGATAGGATGTGCTATATGGACTATCAACAGAGAGGACTTCAACTACCAGTTTATGGAAAACAAGTCAGTGGTTTGGGTCTCAAAGATGCACTAGACTGTGGACCAGACCCCAACATCTTCTTTACCCTGGCCACACTCCTCTATGCAATGGTACTCACCTCAGACAACCTTCCAGCACACTTCCCACACTCTCCTCCTCTGCACCACCCTCACTTCCTCCAACAACCCTGTTCCCACATTGGTCAACAGCAGTGCCATGGATAACTTCATTGACAAATTCTTGGCAGTGCTTGCTCCCCAGCACCTCTGACATCTCCCCATCCTAATCCTCCTGAAACTCTTTGATAGCAACCCCACCTCTACTGGAGATATCATGCACTGCATAGAGATGACCATGATCTTCACTAATGGACAGCACTAAGACATCCAACTACTCATCACTAAGCTTCACCTCTCTGCTCTCATCATTCTAGGCTTTTCATGGCTCTACTCCACCAATCTCCACATTGACTGGCCTAGCCTCACTCTTCACCTTGACCAGAACAACCTGACCAACTCTGGACCAGTCCCTTCAATGTCTCACCCTTCTCTGGGGACTTCAAAGATACAACAAATGAGCCCCAGACTCTTCTGCAGCTTTGCTCAAAGTCCACATGGTTGTTCATCATCAATGTCTGACTCGACAACTCACCAATAGTTCTCCCTGCCCTCATTGACAGTAGTGCTTCTGGCACCTTTGCCAGCTTGACCTCTGATACAACAACCTTAACAAACTCCTCAAACTCCAAATCTTTGACAGAAGCCCTGCTATAACAAGAATCATTCAATACCATGACAATGCTCTTGCCTTCAACAATGACTTAAGATTTCAGATTTGGCTTCTCATCACTCAGCTCCCTCCATTGATCCCAATCATGTTTGGACTTCCATGGCTGCAGGACATCAGCCCTGATATCAACTGGAAGAACTTCACCATGCAATTCCTCAGCTCCAAAGCAAGTCTAGTGGCCACCATCCTCCTCCACCTCCAGTCCATGTTAGATTCTGACATTCCCAATCCCAATGCCAACACTTCTAGAGCAACCCAAAGCCTCTCAACCCTCAATGGCAGCCAAGAAGGTGAAGACAATGCAGCTCTGCCTTAGTCACCCTTGAGTAAATCTTGACAGCTGCCCCCCAACATACCCCAGAATCAATACAAAGGTCTGTGGTACTCTGACCAACAATGCCCAACCTCTCTAAGCAACCCCAGCACCACTTGCCCACTCTTGTCAATCCCAGAGACCTCAACATCAGAATTATTGGTGCCATCCCCTTTGCATGCATTGTACAAGATGGTGCCCCTGCCTTCTAACTGCAAATTACACCAGCCCTACCAGAAGAATACCTCCATGCAGAAACTATCCTGCCAGAACACAAAACTAAGGAACAGATCTTATATAAAGTAGCTCCCCCAGAATATCATGAATTTGCTGATGTATTCTCTGAAGGAAGTGCAAAAGAACTTTCTCCACATTGCTCCTATGATCACAAAATTGATCTCAAAGAAGGCACTTCACCCCCATTTGGCAAATCTACAACATGTCTGAGATTGAACTCTGGGCCCTGAAGGATTACCTTAATGACATGCTCAGCAAAGGCTTCATACACCCTTGATCTCTGCTGCTGACACTTTGGTTCTATTTGCCAAAAAGAAGGATGCATTACTCCAACTCTGTGTTGACTACCAGGGACTCAACAAAGTCACCAAAAAGAACTGGTATCATCTCCCCTGAATTGGAGACCTTGTTGACTGCTTCTGCAGTGCCAAGATCTACACAGAAATAGACCTCTGCTCTGGCTACAATAATGTCCAGATTGCTCCAGGGCATGAATGGAAGACTGCCTTTTGCACCCACTATGGCCTCTTTGAGTACCTAGTAATGCCTTCAGAATGACTAACTCCCCCACCACTTTCCAGTACTTCATGAACAATATCTTCCATGACATGAATGACATCTTCATTATTGTATACCTGGACAACATCCTGATCTACTCAAATTCACCAGAGGAGCATCCAGAGCACATCCATCATGTCTTAGAACAACTCTGAAAATACCACCTTCACACAAAATCCAAAAAATGCTTCTTTCATATGACAGAGGTCAAATACCTCAGAGTTATAGTCACTCCTGATAGTGTATGCATGGACCCTGCCAAGGTTGAAGCCATCCTCAACTGGCACCTGCCATGGAACATCAAGGAGGTACAGTCATTTCTAAAGTTTGCTAACTTTTATCACTGATTCATCAACAACTACTCTGGAATCACCAAACCTCTCAACTAACTCATGCAAAAAGTCACCCCATGAGACTGGGACAGCAAGCACCAAAGCATGTTTCTCCTTCTCAAGGAAGCCTTCACCTCCACTCTGATTCTCTGCCATTTCAACCCCTCCCTACCAATCATACTCAAATGTGACACCTCTGACTATGCCATGACTGGAATACTTTCCCAGTTGGACTCCAGAGGCAAGAACCTCTGCCCCATTGCCTTCTACACTTGTTCAATGATCCCCACAGAGATCAACTACAACATCTACAATAAAGAAATCCTTGCAATTGTCAAAGCCTTCTGCCAGTAAAGAGCCTACCTCAAAGGATCTCTGCACTGCATTCAAGTCTATGCCAACCATAACAATCTGCAGTACTTCATGACCACAAAACAGCTCAGCCACCACCAAGCTCAATGGTCCAAAACCATCTCAGAGTATGACTAGGCCATCCACTACTGCCCCAGACAACTTGGCACAAAGCCTTATGCACTTGGAGGTCCAACATGTATCCAAAGAAGTTGTTTAAAGCTGAGCAGAACACATTCAACCATTGAATGGTAATCCCCCCTGAGCATTTGCATGCCATGCTGATTATGAATGAAGAAGGAATTCTCCACCACATCAGAAACTCACCCCCAGACCCCTTCTTTACTCAGCATGACCCTCACAACAGCTCTGCCAATGAATCAAATGCTGACAACCCCTTCACACTATCTCCAAACCACCACCTTCTGCTCCAGAGTAGACAAATCTATGCTCCAGACCACAAGTCCATTCATCTCAACATACTCTAGCAACACTATGACCACAAACTCTACAGACATCCAGAAATTTATAAGACTCTCCAGCTCATCTTCTGGACTTACTTTTGGCCAGGAATGAAGAAGGCCATCACACAATACATAAGGGCCTGCAAACCTTGCCTCTAGGCCAAAGTACCCTGCCACTGCCCTTACAGACTGCTGAAACCCCTCTCCATTAGTTGATGCCCTTAGTTCTCAATCTCAATGAATTACATTGTCAAACTCCCCAACTCCAAAGGCTTCAACACAATCTTTGTTGTCATCTGCTGCCTCACCAAGCAAGCCCTCTTCATCCTCTGCCACACTACTGACAATGCTCTGGAATTCAACAAACTATTTCTCAAACATGACTTCTCCAAGCACAGACTCTTGGACAACATTATCTTTGACTGCAGACCTCTATTCATCCCCCATTTCTGACAATCACTGTGCAAGGTGCTCAAAGTAAAAACCAACCTTTTGACTGCCCACCATTTGAAGACCAACAAAAAAACAGAATGAGTAAACCAGACATTGGAACAGTACCTCTGCCTCTATGTTAACTATTTACAGAATGACTAGCATGCAGAACTCCTCCTTGCTGAGTTTACTTACAATAACACACCCCACTCTGCTACTGGAGTTTTCCCCTTGTATGCCAACAAAGGCTACAACTCCTGACTCATGCTATCCCTCACAAATATCCCCTCTCATGTCACTCACAAAGTTGCCAAAGACCTCTGATCCCTCCACCAGTTCCTCTGAGACAAATTAACACCACCAATCAAGCCTAATCCAAACATGCTGATGTCCAATGAGATCCCACTCCTGACTGGCTCCCCAGGACCTTGGTTTAGCTTGATCAACAAAACCTCAAGACTTGGAGGCTCTCTATCAAGCTTGATCACAAACAACTTGGCCTCTTCAAGATTCTCCAGAAGGTCTCAATGCATGCCTATAAGATCGACCTCCTTCCAGGCCTGAAGGGCCTCCATCCTGTCTTTTACATGCACCTCCTCAAAAGACATACTCTGAACTCCTTCCCTAAAAAATGCCCTAGTCAACCACCCCCCATTGAAGTTGAGGACAAATATCACTATAAAGTTGACCAGATCCTTGACTCCTGCTTAGTCTGTGGCCAACCTCAGTACCTGGTCCATTGGAAGGGCTACAGGCCAGAGGATGACACTTGAGAACTCCAGAAGAACCTTGAGGGAGCCCCCACCAAACTCTGAAACTTCCATTGATAACACTCCACTAAGCTCCAGGACTTTTGGGACTAGCAAACACAGATGGCATTAGTGGGCATAACCCCTGCCTCTGGATTCATTAAGAATTCAACTCCTATGAGTAATGCCCTGCTTGTCTTTACTTCTTTATTTCCTAATGCAGTCTAAAAAACTTGATCACCCTAGGCTGGAAATCCAAAGAACTATGTATATATTATAGAAAATTACATAATAAAATAGGTATTGCAGGTCTGGTGCAGAATGCAAGTCCAAGAAAGTGCCCCTACTCCCTCTCCCTCTCCAACCCCACCTCTGCTATCCTCCCCACTGGGTTCACTTCCATCTGGGCCATCACCACTGCCAGGATGTCTGGGTAGCTTGGGAGAGGCTCCCTGACATCTGTCACCACTTTCTACCATGCCCCAAGGTCTGCTGTTGCCCTCCATTGGTGCCCCACCAGCAAGTGCTCCATTTGCCCTATACTCTGCTCTAGCTCCAGCAAGAGGTCTCTGGGCATCCTCAACAGCCTATTGTGGATGGACATGAGTGCTGCCAATGCTCCATTGAGGAGGATTCAATGCTCCTTGGTCCAGTCTACTGAGGCATGTCAGCACAGCAGAGGTGGGGAGGAAATAGAGTTAACTTACAGAAAATTTCCTACTACTTTGAGGTTGCTTCATTAGCAAGCCACTCCTCTCACCTTCTTGCTACCTCTGCTATAGCTTAGGGTACTTCTGCATAGGGCACCCTCTAACTTGCCTGTGCTTGCAACTCCTCTGACTCCCACACTCCCATCTCCACTGTCTCTGCCCATGCCTGCAGCTGCTCTATCCATGCCTGCAACTCTTGGAGTTGGAACAGCTACTCTATAGCCATCTCCATGGCTACATCCTTGTCCCTACATGCTGCATCTCTGTCACTCTACACCTCATTCTGCTCCCTCTGCATCACATTCTGATCCTCTCAAACCCTTTGGACCTCCTCCTCATGAGTTGCTAACAACTACTCCAACCCCTTGACCCAACAACATAGAAAAGCCTTGGCAGCTGACCATGATGTTCCTGCAAACTGCTCCATGGGGGCCTCAGAGCTTGGGAAATACACCTGGAGATTCAGGGGCCCTGCCATTGCCTGCTCACTCCAAGCTTACTTGCTTGGCCCCACTTCTGGCAATGGAGATGCCCTCCACTTGCTCTTATTACATGCTGTGGAGGCCCACTCCCTCCACTCACCCCATGGGGGCCTGACCTTCATTGTTGACCACTTTGCACTACTCCTGCCCTCTATCCTAGAGCCCTGCTCTGACACCTTGCCCCTCCACCCTTCCTCCAGCTATGCTGCAACCCACTTTCAACCTCAACTCTGCTCCACAGCAATACAGGCAGCATGCCAACTCAACATAATGGAGCACTTCTTGTGCCACAAATGAAACAGACGACACACCAACATGTCCCACCACAACTCTGGCATGGGCTCCTCAAACTCATACTATTCCCCCCATTGAGTGCAAGACATGCACTGTAGGAGTAAGTTTGCTCTGAGAGGGTGAGATCATACTGATCACTCACTGGGGCTACCACTTAGCACCACTCGAGGGTTGGAGGACCCCTCACCCACTCCATGGCCTCTGTGAACTGCTCTGGCATCACCTCCACCAGCACAACTCTGGAAGCTACAAGGATGGGTCGGACTACCCCCCAACTAAGGCTAGGCCTGGAATGCAAGGCAGAGGCCACTCCCATTACTGACTGTGCTAGAACTCCACCCAACAAAACCTGCAATGGACCTACCATGGTCACAGACAACTCTGTCAAGGCTCAGTTAGTATTTCCAGAATGCAAGAGATAGAGTTACACTTATAACTGCAGTACATTACCTTAACTCATCTGCAATTCCAATGTTCCTCAGGCTCCTCAGAGGTGGAAGAATTGGAAGATGCAGATGGGGACCTGAACACTGCTGAGAAATAGGCAGAGGAGGACATGGGAGAAATTTGGAGACTTCAGGGTGTGCCCTGACCCTTGTAATTTCTCAAAGAAGCTTTTTGATAGGTGACAATCCTGCTTTGACTTTGTTACTCATGCTGCCACAGCTGCGGATTTGATCAATATTGCTTATGCTTTGATTTCCACACCTCCACCAATCCCCAACTCTCACCCCACATCTTAAGGGTCTTGATGCTGAAGGAGGGTTGATATCATGACCTGTTCCTGCATCTCCAGATCTCCTCCCAAGTCACCCTGCTTTTCTGAAGCACTCTCCAATGCTCCCCCAACTCATCCCAACCTTTGTTGACCTACAGCACCTGCTCTAGCTAACTTAAATGCCTCCTCAGCAAACCCTAGTAATCCCCTGGCAAATCCCAACACATCCTCTGTAGGCCTCCTCAGCTCCCCCTCTTGCTTATGAGGCCCACAAGCCCCTCCTACACTTCCTCTGACTCAGACACACACTGTTCAACCTCTTCTGCAAACTACATAACTCCTTCAGTATTCTCCAACAACTGCAGGACAGACTGCATCCTCATCAGAATATCACTGCAGCCCACCCTCTGCACCCATCCACCCCATGCTGCTCTAACAAGCCCTGCCATTGCAACTTCAACTACTGGAGAAGGTCCAGTAGTCAGTATATAAAGATGTAGAGTAGCATTGGTTATCTCAGGCTTGATATTACATTAACTGGTTACTTGTGTCTCACATTTCTTTCTGTTCTGTCTTCATTTCTATCTTGAGCCTTGAATCTATTTCTTTCCTCAGTTCTGTCTTGTCTTGTCTCTGTCTTGCCTTGACTGTCTCTGGTTCCTTTGTTTTTCTAAGCCCCTTTTATCTCTGACATCATTACAAACTCCATGCACACACTACAACCTTCAAACATTCTTATGACAACTCTGGACCTTGCTTCTTGCTCAGCCCCAGAATCCATCAGTCTTGATTGACCCCCCATCAAACTCTGGCTCTGCTCCCATCACTTGAAAAGCCTCAACTTACTTCACAGTTTATTTGCACACCTACAAACTTGTTTCTGATGCCTGCCTAAGCCCAATGTTTGATATACTTGGTCTTAGACTTCTCCAGACCATTTCAGACTTACTTGGACTGCTTCTCTTGGCTTCCCCTCACAAGTCCCAATAGTCTGCACCACCTCCAGGACACTAAGTTATAAGCACAAGACACTACATCTGCCTAAGAAGGACTTGCCCAGTGTAGCTAAGCCTCCATAGTCAGTGGAACCTGACAAAGACCAGAGAAGCCCTTTGCTTTCTTGGTTATTGTTAAGAGTCAAGGGGCTTTGAGTTGCTCCAAAGGTGCTGGCATTGAGGTTGGGGACATCAGAGTCCAAGGTGGACTGGATGCGGAGGGGGATGGCAGCTACTAAACTTGCTTTGGAGCCAGAGAATTGCATGGTGAGGTTCTTCCAGTTAATATTGGAGTTGACATCTTGCAGCCATGGAAGTCCAAGCAGGATTAGAGTTGATGGAAGAAGCTGGGTGACAAGAAGCCAGACCTAGAACCTTAAGTCATTATTGAGGGTGAGGATGTTGTTGTGGTATTGAGTGATTCCTGTCAAAGTGGGGCTTCTATCAAAGAGTTGGAGCTCAAGTAGTTTGTCAAGGTCATTGTGACAGAGGTTGAGCTGGTTGCTGACAAATGTGCCAGAGGCACTGCTGTTGACAAGGGCAGGGAGGACCATTGGAGAGCTGTCAAGCCTGGCATTGATGATAAATAACTATGTGGACTTTGAGTGGAGCTGTAGGAGAGTTTGGAGAGTATTGGTTGTACCTTCAGGGTTTGTGGAAAGAGATGAAACATTAAAGGAGACTGGTCCAGAGTTGGTCAGGCTGTTCTAGCTAAGGCAGAGGGGCAGACTGGGCCAGTCAATGCAGGAGTTGGTGGAGTGAAGCTATGAAAATCCTAGAATGATGGAGGCAGAGAGGTGTAGTTTAGTGACAAGTAATCAGAGGTCCTGGCAACATCCATTGGCAAAGGTCATGGTTGTTTCCACACAGTGTGTGATATCTCTGGTGGAGGTGGTGTTGCTGTCAAAGAGCTTGAGGAGGATCAGAGTGGGGAGATGTCAGAGGTGGTAAGGAGCAAGTGCTGCCAAGGATTTGTCAATGAAGTTGTCAGTGGCATTACTGTCAACCAGAGTGGGAATGGGGCTAGTGGAGAAGAGGAGGGTGGTGCAGAGGAGGAGGATGTGGGAGGATTAGGAAGGGAGATGTGCTGGGAGGGTGTCCAGGGCTAGTACCATTGTGCAGAGGAGTGCAGCTGGAGTGGAGAAGATGTTGGAATTTGGTCCAAGGTCTAGTGCATCTTCAAGACCTAAACCACTGACTTGTTTTCTATAAACTGGTGGTTGCAGTTTTCTCTGTTGATAGTCCATATGGTGCATCCCATCACCTGGCATTTAGGGCAACTACCAATAAAATGTCCCTGCTCACCACATAGGATGCATGTGCCCTCCTTCCATCATTTCTCCTGAGTCTCCTCTGATATATTGATCCAAGGTCTGTTCCAAATCTTGTTTGTGCATAGGGCTTCTTGATCATTAGCAGAGTCTGGAGCATTGTCAAGATTGTTGGAGTTGGCATCCAGGGGCTCTAGGGTTTTGTGGAGATCAGTGGCATTGAGTTGGGCAGGGGGGTGGGGTCCCAGGGGTCAGTTGGTGCTGGGAGGTCCTCAGCCTTGAGGGAAATGGGGCATGGGGTTGGTGGGGTTGGCAAGGATTGAGGATCAGTTGCTGTTGGTTGCTTGGGCCTGTCAGTTGGTGTTGCCAGAGGTGTTCTACATAGTCTGCAGTGCTGTGTTTTTGCTCCAGTCTTTCCAGTAGCATTGATCAATCTGTGTAACAAGCACCTTGTATTCATTGTACATAGTTTGCTTGGGTGCAAAGTGGAGAACATCCTTGATATGCTGAGACAGGGCACAGCAGAGGGTGAATTGGAGAGCATTATAGTTCCATCCTGTTTTGTAGGCCTCCCATTCAAATCATACAATGAAGGTCATGAAATGTTCATTGTCGCACATCCAAAAGTTGAAAAGGTTCTCCTCTACTTCTGCTACAGTGTCAAAAACACCAAACTTACTAGAGAATTCCTGGATGAAAGTGAGCCAATTGGAAAGCACAGGGTTGTTGGAATTGAACCAGAGCAACACTGTGTAGTAGTCAAAGGCAATGCTCTGTAAATACAATGCAGCAAAGGCTACTTGTGAGCTCTTAAGCTAGAAGGTAATAGGCTTAGCTTGGAACATTGTCAGGCACTGCATTAGGAAGATTCTCCATTTCTGGGGATTGTGACCAGTGAAGAATTCTGGTTTCTAAATATCAAGCTTGCCTTCCCTAGCCAGTGCATCACAAGTGTTGTCCTGAGTGTTTTGAATTTGAGGCAAGGATCTGGTGTTGTAATAGTAGTAATAGTTGTTTCTGTTTCCATGCTAAGAGAGGAAGTTGTCTATGGCTAGGCCCCATCTACCAGGAGGTCCACTGTTGAGAGGTCCACTGCCAGAAGGTTGGCCTGGAGGAGGGCCTAGGGCCCAGTGAGGGCAAGAGGGTCCTTTAGAGGTGGGTGGCCCAAAGTAATTAGTGTCAGCAGGGGGATGGGGCAGGAGATAAGGAGGGTTGTTAGAGAAGGGGGGTTGAAATGCTCTGGAGCCTGTGGGTTGTCTCAGAGGAGTTGGAGCATTTTGGCAGGGTTGGGGAGTGTTGCCACAGAAGTTGTAGAGGTCAAAGTGGGGGGGTTGGTCTCAGAGAGGGCCATTGCATGGAGCAGGCTTATTGCCAGAGTTGCCAGGCTTATCAATGTAGAAGAGAGTTCAATTGTTATTATTGATGCATGGGGGTGGCCTCTAGGTACAGAGTTTAGGGGCAGCAGGTTGGTTCCAGGTACAGAAGACACTGGGGATGGAGTTTGCCCAGGGATGAGCAGAGAGGGCCAGGGTGTGAGTAGCAGGTTGGTTCAACAGTCTGCCCACAGAGTTGAGGTTCCTCAAAATGTTAAACATGGTGTTGAGCTCTTTCTGCTGGCAAGGAATGGGAAGCAGAGCTTTGCTTTGTGCTCTAGTGGGTTCCTCTTATTGCATATGGAAGGAGTGGGAGGACTCCAGAGAATCTTCAAACTGATGAGGACTTGGGCTGGTATGGACTTCCTTGACTAAGGTGCAGAGCTCATTCTGGAGATTAGTGTCAATTTCCAAGGTACCTTGCATAGCTTTGAAGAGGTTTCCTTGCAGATATTGTTTATGAAAATCGAGTCATTCTGCCCAAACCTCCAGAGTTGCTGGGATGTTGGGGTAGCCTAAGTTAATGAGGGCATAGGCACATCTTGCAATTTCTGTGGAGGAGAGGTGGAGAGAGTGGAGGACTTTGTCATGCTGCAGGACATAAGCTTTAACTTGTTGCTGTTGGGGGAAAGGAGGAATTGAGCAGAGAATGGCAATCAAGAAGGGAAATAGTTATCTGGATGGTCTGGAGCAGCTGGGGCTACAGCGGGAATGGAGTATGCATAGTAGTAGGTGAATGGGAGATAGGAGGAGTTGGGGGGTGCTGAGGGTGCTTTAGGAGATTCTCTGGGGTACAAACAGGAGTAGTTGCCATCAACAGGGAATGTTGGGGGGTGGCACTAGTCCAAGGGTATTCCCTGGCTGATAGAGGGAGCATAGAATGCCTAGTTGAGATTCAGAGTCCAATGATGGAGAATGAACTGATCTATGGATAGGCCTGAATAGAACAGAGCATATCAATTTTCAGGGACTAGCTGACAATAGACATTAGTAAGGTAGCTGGCAGGGTTGTATGTGGGATTATACACAAACATCAAGAATGGAGTAAGGTGGAGTCTTGATATTATATCAGGTTCTGCTGACTATGAGGGCTCAGCTATACTGGGCAAGTCCTTATTAGGTGGATGCAATGTCCTGCACTTACAACCTAGCACTCCGGGGTTGGTGCAGACTATAGGGACTTGTGAGGGAAAGCTAAAGGAAGTGGTCCAAGCAAGTCCAGAGCAGTCCAAAGAAGTCTAAAACCAAGTATATTAAACATTAGGCTTGTGCAGGCATTAGTAACAAGTTTGTAGGCATGTATATGGACTGTCAGGTAAGTGGAGGCTTTGCAAGTGATGAGAGCAGAGCCAGAGTTTGATGGAGGATCAATTCAGAATGATGGGTTCTGGGGCTGAGCATAGAGCAAGGTCCAGAGTTGTTGTAAGAATGTTTGAAGATTTGTAGCATGTGTGCAGAGTTTGTAATAATGTCAGAGATGAAAGGAAACAAGATGAGACAGAACTGAGAGAAGAGATAGATTCAAGACTAAAAATAGAAATGGAAACAAAACAGAGAGAAATATGAGACACAAGTAACTAGTTAATGTAATATCAAGACTAAGGTAACAAATGCTATTCTACATCTTTATATACTAACTACTAGACCTTCTCTTAGGTTTGGGAGGACAACAGTGGGGCTTGTCAGAGCCACATGAGGTTGATGAGTGTCAGTTCTGATCAGTGGGTGGGCCATGGTGATATTCTGATGGGAATGTGGTCTGTCCCATAATCATCAGAGAACTCTGGAGTAGTTGTGTGGGTTGTGGGGGTGGTTGAATAATGTACATCTGTGCCAGGAAAAGTGTTAGAGAGACTTGGGGGCCTGGTAAGTGAGAGGGAAAGCTGAGGAGGCCCACAGGGGATGTGTCAGTGTTTGCCAGTAGGTTGTTGTGGTTTGCCAAGGAAGCATTGGAGTTAGCCAGGGCAGGCACTATGAGTCAGCAAAGGTTGAGCTGAGTTGGGGAGAACATTGAAGAGTGCTCTGAGGAGGTGGAGTGTCCTAGATGAAGGTTCAGAGGTGCAGAAGTGGATCATAACACCCATGTCTGTGGCAAACTCCTACCACAACCTGGGCTCCACCATGTTCCTTTGCCTATGGCCTACTAACAGTCTTCTCATTTGACCTATGCCCTGCCCCAACTCTGAAGGATGATCTCCTGGCATCTGCACCAGCCTTTCCTGAATTGACACAAACATGGCAAAGGCCTCATTGAGAAGGATCCTGTGCTTGTAAATCCAGTCTGCAAAGACACATCAGTGGAGCCAGAGCAGAAAGGAGGGAGGAAACTCATGTATAACTTCCTCTGCTCTAAGGCTGCCTCATTGGCAAGCCACTCCTCTTGCTTCCATGCAGCCTCCAATACAACAGGGAACACTCTAGTCTTAGGAGCTGCCCTGCCTACACCTGCCCCTGGCCCAGTTACTCCCACAGCCCCTGCACCTCCAACAACTACTCTATAGCCATCTGCAGGGCAACCTCCTGATCCCTTCATGCCCCATCTTGCTTCCTCTGCATCTTAATCTGGTCCTCCCCAATTCTCTGGACCTCCTTTTTGCAAGTTGCTAGCAACCCTTATAATCTCTCCATCTGACAATGCAGGAGCACCTTAGAGACTGACTAGGGCACCTCTATGAATTGTCCTACTGGGGCCCCAGACCCAGGAGAGTACACCTGGGGGCCCAGCAGCCCTGCCATCAATCCCTCACCTTGAACCCTCTTGCTGGGCCCCACCTCTAGTAGTGGAGATGCTCTCTGCTTCTCCTTGTCATGCAATGCCTGAGCTCCCTCTCTCTGCCCACCTCACAGAGATTCCATCTTCATTGTGAACTGCTCCCCACTTCCTCCACTCTCCACTCCAGACTCCTGGCCTGACACTCTCTTCCTGTACCCTTTGCCTATCTGCTCCACAACTCACACCAAGTCCCACCCCTGCTCTGCCAACACACAGTCTGCACACCAGCTTAACAAGATTAAGCACTTCTCATACTGTTTCCAACAGGAAAGACACACCAACATGTCACAGCAAGAACCCTGCACTGGCACCTCAACTTCACATCTCTCCCTATGTCTAGTGCAGAGGGCACACTACTCAAATAATCAGCCAGAGAATGGAAAAAAGTCCACCAACCTACTGGAGCCTCCTCTCAACACTACTCAAGGGTTGGAGGACCCCACACTCACCCCAT
This sequence comes from Termitomyces sp. 'cryptogamus', assembly GCA_020091625.1. Classification (NCBI taxonomy): domain Eukaryota; kingdom Fungi; phylum Basidiomycota; class Agaricomycetes; order Agaricales; family Lyophyllaceae; genus Termitomyces; species Termitomyces sp. 'cryptogamus'. The sequence continues at coordinate 4,135,719 of JAGYZC010000005.1, forward strand.
TGCCTCTGCAAACTTCTCCAGAGTCACATTCACCTATGCAACATGCAATGCCTACAGAACTGCCATCACTACCTTCAGCTCAAAGTTCACTCTGGAGAAATGCACTAGGGCTGACCATGTCAAACCCTCACCTCAAGACAAGGCTCCAGATGGACTTGCCACCACCACAGACAACTCTGCCAAAGCTTGATCAGCAACTCTGGAACTCAAGAAAGCCAGACTTACAACTGTGATACAACAACTGCACCTTCTTGCAATCCTGCTGACAATTGAATTCTGCCTGATGACCCTTATATTCTGCCCATACATTGACATGGTTCTTGTCAGAAGGTGGAGGGGTTGAGGACACAGATGATGAGGAAGCTGAAGCTGCTGAGGATGAGGCAGAGAAAGATATGGGGAAAGGGTTGGAGAAGCACCAGGGTACATCTGACTCTTTTTAATTGATTGGGAGGAACCCCCTGACAAATAGCAGCCATGCTTTGGTTTCATTCCCTATGCTGCCACTGCCACCACTGCAGTTTGATAAATATTGCTTGTGCTTTGATTCTCATGCCCCTGCCAATTTCCAACTCATGTTCTGCATCTTGAAGGTCTTGATGCTAAAGGGAGGGTGATGTGACAACCTGCTCCTAGACCTATGAACCTCCCCCTAAATCACCCTGCCTCCCCAGAACTTCTTCTAACAACCTCCTAACTCACCCTAGCATTTTTTAATCCACAGCACCTGCTCCAGCTAACTCTGATGCTTCATCAGCAAAATCCAACAACCTCCTAGCAAACTCTGGCACATCCCCTATAGGCCTCCTCAGATCCCCCTCCCCTCCCACAAGGCCACAAGCCTCCCCAACACTTCTCTTGGCCCAGGCATACATCACTATTTGACCCCTACAACCTACACAACCACTCTGGAGCTCTCTAATAACTCCAGGGCAGGCCACATCCCCATCAGTTCCCATCAGAATATTGCCATGGCCTGCTATCTGATCAGAACTGACACCCATCAATCCAGCACAGCTCTGACAAGCCCTGCTGCCACACCCTCAACCCCTGAAGAAGGTTCAATAGTTAGTATATAAGCCATAGAGTAGCATCTGTTACCTTAGTCTTGATATTACTTTACTTAATTACCTGTGTCTTGTGTTTCTTTCTGTTATGTTTCCCAGTCTTGCCTCTGTTTCTATTTTTAGTCTCAAATCTATCTCTTTCTCAGCTCTGTCTTGTCTCATCTGTCTCTGTTTTCTTATCATTCCTAAGTTCCTTTCAACTCTGACATCATTACAAACTCTGCACATACACTACAACCCTTCAAACATTCTTACAATCATTCTGGACCTCACTCTACACTTGGCCTCAGAACCCATCACTCTTGATTGATCCCCCATCAAACTTTGGCTCTGCTCCCATTACCCACAAAGCCTCTGCTTGTCCCACAGCCTATACATTTGTTTATGGACTTGTACCTGATGCCTGCCCAAGCCCAATGCTTAATATACTTGGTCTTAGACTTTCCTGGACCACCTTGGACTTGCTCAGACTACTCCTCCTAGCTTCTCCTTGTAAGTATTTGAAGTCTGAACCATTCCTGGAGCACTAGATTATAAGTGCAGGACATTGTGTCTGCCCAGTAAGGACTCGCCCAGGTAAGCTAAGCCCCCATGGTCAGCAGAACCTGATAGAACCTGACACTCTTTATTGCTTTACTGCTATGACTGTTTTATCATTTTGGAATGTATGACTGGTTTTTATATTGCCTGATGTGTTCAATGATAATTATCATGGTGAACTCTTTGTGCATAGGTGTAGCTATATACTGATGTAGTGCCAATAATTAAGTGCTATATACAAGGTTATCCAACATCTTTACCAGAATCACAATTTTAGTCCAATGTTGTCACCTGAAACAAGATTTGGGTAGTGCAGCTTGTATTCACTTGAAACTCCCAATTGATTGGAAAGTCTTGTGGAATTCCTGGTTTTGTAACAATTACACCAAACCAATACTGATGGTGGCCCAAACAGTGTAGGATTGTACTGTATGTGGTGGCTTCTAACTTCTTAAAGTAAGGTGATGTCCAATCCTTGAAATAGTCTGATTGCATCCACATTTGATACTTTCACAACATGGTATCCAGGTAATTGACCTGGCTCCACATTGAGGATTCAGCCCACAGTTATTCTGTTCCTTATAGTTGACTTGTTGCCTCATCTTCCTTAAAGTGATAGAACTAGTGGCCCAAAACAGTGGGGAAACAATGGTATTACATCTTCCATTGTTTGTAGATGAAAGACACAACAGGAAGTCATGTGTCTTTGTTACTCAACCATGATCAAACAAGTGACACTGTCTTTCCATCTCAGTTGTCAGTACATAGTCTTGCTGACATAAGGACCAATATGCTAGTTGTCCAGTATACTCCAGTTCATTATATGACAAAGAACAATGATGTTACACCATCTCTGACTCCTGCTATGTGCAATGATTTTTGCATAGACTAGAAATTTGCTACTCTGATTGATTTTATGAGTCTTCTGAAGTCTTTTGTCAGTGATCCACTGTTCTGTAACTCTTGTCATGGTAACATTGATATTTTGCAAGTCCTGAATAGATATTGTGTAACACAATGGTTCTTAGTGAATAAAGAGATGGACTGTTGACTGTGTGTGGAACATAGGGTCTTCTACTCCTACAAAGTGGATCTTATTACCAAAGGTATGGAAAAGAGATCAAGAATTAAGACTGTCTTAAGTAAGTGATACAGTAGAAGATATGATCTCAGAAGATGCATACAATGCCACCAATGAATTAGAGAAGACTGTTTTGAAAGATCAGTGAATCAAAAAAAAAAATCTGGGTGGACTAGACATACACCATGAAATGACAAAAAATACAGCCATCCAAGCAAAATTGTGTACAGCAACAAACTTTGGAATTCTTCTCAGTATTTGTAGAAATGGGGTGTGTTTAGATTGCTCACCAGAGTCAACATTGTCACTGTGCCAATATTAAATATGGTGACAACAGTCAACAGGAGATTTCAAGTACCAGAATTTGAATGTGTCTCTTGACCTGGTCAATAAAACAGTCTCTGGAAAATAACCTGAGTTTCATACAAACTCTAAATATATTGTACTCACAGATAGTCCACAAAATAAGTTGCTTCATCCTAAAAGGTTTGAAATCAGGAAGACTTTAAGTCATATCATAACATCTACATACTTCTTAAACCTGTGATCACATTGGCACCACAAGTAATAGCATGAGTAAAATGTGATTATCATGTCTGCTACTATTGATATTGCAAGTGATGTCAGAAGCCATACCCATTTCTCTCTGAAGTCAGTGATTAAATCTTGAATCTGAAGTATAGGCTGTGCCAGTGACAGCCATAGGGCTAATACAGCATAGCACACTAAAAATCCAGCAAATGCTTAGTATAATTCAACTGGAGCACAATCCATGGAAACAGTCTGCAAAGAATGCCTGGGGAGAACAGTTGTATGGTCCCAAAGATAACATTACTGGAAAGTCAATAGTTACCTGAATAGTGGGTTTAATTATTTCTGACAATGCTACAACTGCTATGAGCAAAATAGAAAATTGGTTTATGAAGTATTTCTGTCCATATTTCATGACTGTGATTTGTGAACAACTAGGGGCACAATGGCTCAGCTGACATCATTGTGTCCTTAGGGATGTTTCTTAATCCTGAGTGTGACCATGGAGTTGTTAGTTCAATTCCCATGTGTAATGCAGCCTTTAGTGGAAAACATTCTAGACACTGCATCTGGCTCATTCAATGCCACCGGAAGCTACTGCCCACATGTGACTGACTAGGGAGGCTTTGTTGTGCAGGCCACTTTGGAACATACCAATCAAGACATGATGCAATGAGGCATGGTGACCACCATGCTCATGTCCAATCAGAAAAAAAGAGGGTTCCCCAGTGTGATGGATCTGGGAGAGGGTCTGGGCCAAGTGCTGGGAAGGAAACTTGCTGAACAAGCATGTCATCATGGCATGGGTAGGCATGACAATAGGTGTCAATATAGTATGGATTGGCTGCCAAAGTACCATGTGGCCCATCAATCAGTACCAGCTGTCTGTTTGGGTGGGCTAATTAGCCTGGCTGGCTGACTTGTTGCCAAGTGCTGGAATTTGTACTCCAAAAATAGTGTCTGGGCATGGGAAAGGGTTTGTCATGAGACTCTTGATGTGGGGCTGTCTTGTCCCTGCCATTAGACCTAATCAGTATGGTATCATGAGACTCTTGATGGGGGTTTGGCTAGAGGGAGGCATGAGCTGTGCTAATCAGTAATAAGACTCAATTGATGCTGAGCACCATTCTTGACATTTCTGATTGGACAGCATCTAACTAGATTCCACATGACCATGCACAAGTCATGCCACTTATCATGCAAGATCTAGCCCCCAAGGTGTTGAATGACATAGCCATTACATGGGATTTTAGCAACCATGAGACTGCTGGATCATCAGCTTCATCACATGGAGTCTAGCTTTTGGATCTAGAATGATAAGGCCAAGACCTTCATTAGCAACAATCACTAGCAACATTTCCATAATACCTCTTCTCAAAAATGGATATATTAAAAGCCATGTGACCTCTTACTTATCATTTTTCTCACCTTGCTTACAAACATACTTGAATAGTGTCTACACTTCAGATATTGACATTAGGTATGCTCCTTTATTGTTGCTGACATTTATTATACATCTTGTCAACATTGCATATGAATACTTGGTTACCATACTGACATCCAGTATGTATCAGGGACACTTTGGCAGATGGTGTTGCTGGTGGCAACTAATATTTCCTTTCTAAATACTATACCTACAAACAGTATAAATACTGCCTGTACATAGAGACAACAAGCAACCAACAAAGTATTATTCTCTTCATCAGCTGTCAGCTTACCAGCTTCAGATTTCTTATTGCTCTCTCCCCTCAACTTTAATGGCTTAGCAACAAGTCTTGACAATCTTGTACTTGATCTAGCATGGGTGCCAACTGTGGGTTCTCTTAGTGTTATTGTGACTTAGCAATGCTAGTGACTGTGGCTAGTAACCAGTTTGCATTTGTTCTTAGTTTATATTGACTTGACTCCTTTCCTATTTCCCACTCCTTTCCTATCACTTAAGTCCCCTTTCTTAGCAACTCACCCTAGTGGTTCTTTTGTCTCAACTCCTTTTCTCTCTATTATCCTGCAACTTAGCAACCTTTTGTTATAATCTGGAAATTTAGGCTGCACTTGACTCCTCCATATCCCTTACCATCTATTAGCTCTTGCCTTCTGGGACATTTACTGACTCACCCCTATTATCTCCTATTGCCAATTGACCTATCTAGTTGCCAGTGTTTGGGCCTTCTCTTTGGTTTCCTGCATAGCAGCTAGGTGGCATAGGAGCACATCATTGGGCTATTAAGTCCTACACCAACTGACCACCATTAAGCCTTGCCAAGTGTAGCTGGGTTTAGATATTGGAAGGGCACATTAATGGCAGATTGGGAAGGGATTCACAAGGGGGAAGTAGTATGAACTCCAATGGGATCAAATTCTGCCCCAGGATAAGTCCCCACTGAACTTTACCATACCTCAAGGGACATATCCTGCAGTACCATTATCACAATGCTGCAATGATATGTTGTTCCTTACATTTCAGTCTATTGATCCAGACATTTGTACATAGGAAAATGGAACAGTAATTATCACTTGGCAGGTTTTTCCATGATCTCAGATTCCAAGCACATCAAGTGACTCAATGTTGATGAGGCACATTGTATCCATGTTGATGGCCTTCCCCATTATCACACAAAGCTTTTTGACCTGCTTAAGCAGAACTTGATTGTCTTAAAGCAATTCTTCCTGATCATTTATCTCAGTGTGCCATCTCAGCTACCTTTCTACCTTATGTTCTCAGAACAATTGCATTGAAAATCAAATCCTTTGTCTTAGCTACATCTATATTTACATCTCATCAAACTGTCCTAATACTCTCTACACTACACATTGTGTTCTTTCTAACCTTGAGGAAGCATGCAACTATGCCTTCCTCACACATCCATTCAATTCAATGCACAACCTTCCATACTGATCTTCTTTGACAGCAAAGTTCTTGTGTGCAATGTCAAACAACATCTAATTCAACATTGCCAAGCAGAAGTTGCTAGCAGAGCATGACTAGAGAGGGATGCTAGGGGATGACATTAGCAAAGGGACAATGACAAACTGAAACTAGTCATATGTGCTAGCACTAAATGTGGACTTGGCAAAATAGTACCTGATGGTGGTACTAGCAAAACAAAACAATGAGGATGATAACCTGGTGAAGAAAGCACTAGAGTGAAGGAAGAAAGCTTTGGAGTCACAAGACTTAGATCTGAAGTCTGAGGCTAATAACAAGGTACAATTCTTCAATGGTTGTATAGAAAACAAGACAGTATTTATAGTAAGTAAAAGTAATGAGACCAAAAGGAGGCAAGATTGGTAAGCAATGAGGAATTGGTCATCGATGACCTAGGCAAGTCAGGATGAATGTCATGTGAAAGTAAGTTGCCCAAAATATAACTAAAGTTGATGCCTGGAATGACAATCAGTATGCCAGCTACTAGGGTACTATGTAGTAAGTAAATGAAACTAAATCAAGTAACAAGAAAGTGTGTCAATAATACCAAGAAAAGAAATATGATCAGCCACTTTGTTAGGAGGTTGCTAGAGGTTGCTAGTTGTCATAAAGGGAAAGTCATTGATGGGCTGAGAGTCTAGACCATCACATTGCATAGAAACTAGGGAATCTGGAAGTCACCAAAACATAGGAAATACAGGAAATTAGTACTTAGCAAGAATAGAGTCTTATCAATGTGCTCCCACAACATTGATCAGAACACCTGAGAAAATTACAAGCTTATTGGAAGGATCAGCAGAGTGAAGTGCAGAGTGGACAAATCTGTTGATAACCTTCTAATTGAGTACACACAGGACTTTCATAGAGCTAAAGCACAGACTAACAAGGGGCAAAAGCTTGTATGAGTATTTATTGCTTGTATTATAATTGTACAATTCATCTTTGCTGCTGTCCATGCCTTCTGCATTGCCAAATACAAAACTTGGAAGCAACATCACTCCAGATCAATGGCCTTTTCTTCAATTGAACTTTGGATCTTCTTGTTGAAGGTGTTCAGTGATGACATTTCAAACATTTCTTGTCCAAATGATTGAAGATCATGAACTAATTTGCAAGGACCAGGGGCAATGTTCATCTATGTATTGCAACTTGAGCTTGCATGCCTTATTGTCAATGCACCATGGAAGCCCATCAGTATTTATATCCATGTGACTAGTCCCTTGACATTGTGCATTAATGGAGCCAGCCACTTGAACCTTGATGTGTTGAAGATGATTAACAGTGTTTGAATATCTCTAAGTTGGTCCCAGCTTCTATATAATCCTTTTGAAGCAAAAAGGGTCCAGAACTAGTCAGTATGACTGCATTGTACATGGATATATGACACATTGTAAGATAACCAATCAAATGTTTGATATTAAGATCAATCCTCATTGCATGCCCAGGTAGGCCAGAGGGATTGACAAGCATGTTATCATGCATTATGTCTCTAAAGTGAATCAGTAATAAGATCCTCAAAATATTGACAGGCTGCTCATGCAAACTCAGGTCTCAAAACTTTCAGAGGTTAAATGAGAGATGGAGTATCTCAGTTAAATAGTTGTTACACCCAGCACCCCAAAACATGCAGGCAAGATCAGGTAATATGTCTTCAACATGGCCAATATTGCCATCTGCCACAGCTCAAACAAGTTCTGTAACATACAGGAGATCACAGGTAAGCCATACAATGTTTTTGTGAACAGGATCTATGATGTTCATCAAATTGTATGTTGAAATAACCTTATCTTCAGAGCAGAACTGTTTGAGATTGATTCATCTAAGTCTGGTAAAATGGTACATGAAACAGTAGGCTTGACATTGCAGGTTTATATGCCAGCACAAAGATCTCCTGAGGTGTGGCATACTTTGTAATAATGATATGTGCATTTCACAGAAGATTGTCAGTTGAAGACTTTGATTGGGCAAATTGATTGAGACTTTGATAACTGTACTCTCATTGCTAGTCATTCAGTACTAGACCATGAAGAATCTGTGCCAGGGCAGCAAGGAGAGTGTGAAATCAGGATGTTTGCCACCAAAACCAAGTCTCTTCAAGAATAGCAAAGCAGTGTGTAAGGCTGCCCAATTGATTTGAGGACCCACAATGAACATTAGTGATGCTACAAATGAGATTCATGACAAGATGAAAGACACTCAATGCAAACTGAGAGACTTCATGGCAGTCCCAAGGTATCATGTCATTGCCACACATATCTTGAGCACTACAAATTCATGCATTAGTCAGCTGGGGTCATTGAGGGTAGGTATAGCACACTTATTCAGATCATTTGCTGATATCTTCAGTTAGTTGAGCTAAATGTTGTTATGGACCTGAATATTACCTTTGACTGATGTCTCATAAAGAATTGAGACATGCAGCAGATGAGATTTTGTCCTATGGCCAGGAGGAAGACATTGTCAGGGCAGATTTTGGAGTGCAGGGAGTTTTTTGTAGCTTGAAAAAGTGTCTACAAGCTGTAGAAGTGGTTGGCTTATATTGATGGCTATTTGAGCTGAGTATAATTGAGCAGTGTTGTATGAAAGGAAGAAATCAGCCATAGTCAGTGGTTTGGCCTTCTTAAGCTATTTGATCATTGGTGCAATAAACATGAGCTCCAGAGGGGCATTGAGTAACTCATAAATGATGCTGAATGTACAAGACTTGACTTTGCTCAGCAAATTTGATGTTTGCACAACAAAAACAGAAGTGGAGAGGTTTCCATTGTCATATGCAAGTCCATGAGGTCCAGAGGCAATACATCAAGCTGCTTCAAGAGAGTGTTGAGAAAGTGCTTCAATAACATTTTGAACTGAAGCATAGGAGACCAACAAGCCAGCCTAGTTCAAGACATCAAGGATGACTTGTAAAACCCCAGTAGAAACAGCCATGAGACTGATACCAAGTCAAATTCTTGCTAACAGTTGTGACCTCAAGAAATGAGCCATGGAGCTCAAAATGTTCTGCCCCTGTATATGAATTTAGTCATCATTCATTGATATCAACCATCAAACATACAGCACAGCAATTATGGGAATGTGGTGTTTTCTCCTTTTGACTAGACCCTTGAGTTTCCATTGCAACATTGATTATCTGAGTCCAGATGGGTGTGGCATGAGAAACAAGTTTCATGATTGCTTGAACATCAAAAGATTGATGAATTTGGGGGAGACTTCATTTGTGTTCATTCAAAGAAGCAAATTGGCATTTTCCGACTCCTTTGATACAGAATTACAGATGTGATCAACAGCATGAGGCTCAAACCAGCTCCATATTGCTCTTGCACCCATTGGATAGGCCCATATCTGCCCAAGAAGTTCTGTAAGCCATTGAACATTTGAAGGAGAGTAAAAAGCATTCCAATACAGAGTATATTTATCTGATGTTTCATTGATCAATGTAAGAATAAATTCTATGGAAGACATGCATAGTGATTGAAGAACGGAAAGTATAGTCTGGAATGCTGTAGTCCTTGAAGCTGATGGCTTCTGTATATAAGCAGTAAATTTTCTTTGTTGTCAACTTGAGGTGTTGAAAATTGTGTCATAGGAGGTGGTGATTCAGTCCAAGGAAGGAGTGGTGACAGAAGAGAGTCTGGAACATTTACATCTAAAGTATTTCCAAAGCCAGAGTTGAGTTTTTGTCCAGAGGTCTTGTCAATAACTGGTTGTGCCATGGCAAGATTAGCAATCCAAGAGCAGCATTCCATGATTCAATGTCTGCAGCAGGTGCTATATAGACTCCTAGAGGCATATCAGGAGCTGAGGACAGCCCAGATGGTAGCTCAAGAAGAAACTCCTGAGGTGGTAGTGTCTAAGTCGAGGGAGTTTGTGGTGTCATGAGGCCCAGTTGTGAAATGGATGTAATGGGAGCCTTGAAGACTTCATCAACATGTTTAAGCATATTTGTGGGCTCCTAATTCATCCTCAAGCTGGTAGTATTACTTTCCCATGGTCTCAGCTTCGGATTCCTTGTCCTTGTCGGGGCACAGGCTGGTCAAAGTGGATGTTCGGCTGATCCACATACTGTTCTATGTGATGTCTGAGTTTCCAACAGGCTGTTCGAGCTGGGAAGAGCTATGCTAGAATGAGCTTGACACGTTGTAGAGGCTGCTGTTCACGCAAAAGAGGGTATAAAACAGTAGATTAGACGACCACGATGGTTCCCAATTTGGACAATAACTCAATCTGGGAGTACGGAACATTCCGAAGAATATTTTTAGAAAATCTCGATCGTATACCGTGCCTACCAAATTTAAACTCAGTTACAGCAGTCTCTACCCGAGGCTTGTATTCCGTGGAGGGACTGGTTACCAGTCTAATCTGGAGGTTGTAAACGATTTTGTTTACCGTTTGTTTACCGTTTTCGTTTCTTTTACTCCCAGTCATAAACGAAAACTAAACGGTTGGAGCCTTAAACAGATTTGGACTAAAAGTCATTTTGTACCGAATGACCGGTCATTGTTGCGCCCGAACTTGACCTTTCGCTGTAACACCCTCGAAGCTTAGGGAGCCTCTCTCCGAAGGCTTGCCATTGCTCTGAAAACTAATTCCGTTTTTGGAAACTGGTCGAATTCCGGAGCCTCTAGGATAAAATAAGATTGACGACAGCAGAAGGTGTCACAGTCCATAAGGACGGGTCGGTTGATCAGCTGATCAATTTTACTATTCAGTAAGTACTTACGCTATGAATTGTTTTTGGGCAGATTGGCGCTCGAGCGACTTCAACCATCAAGTAGCTGTGAATACAGTATTTATCTGCATCGGAATATCCTCTTGAGCATCACCTTTGTGCCTTGCACATGTCGGGCGTCTAACGGTCAATGTTATAAAGTAACGACAATTGGTACGGATTGCTGTGAGTCATTCATTGCACATTTTGTTTCGCGCACAGATCAACCATGTCACTCGATCAGCACATTGTAGATCCCACTCACCGTTATGATGAAGGAGGCCAAAAATTGTGGTCCATCTATGTCCACGAAGCAGAACAATATGATCATGTCTTGATCGATACCTGGAAAGTTAGTTTGGATAGCACCCTAATTTTTGTGAGTGCCATTCGTCTTTCCTCCGATCCTAAGTACAATGATCCACCCTTGAATCGTAGGCCGGCCTATTCTCTGCCACCATCACGGCATTCATTGTCGAGAGTTATAAGTTGTTGAAATCTGATTCCGGGGCTGGCGATGCCACAATCACACTTCTCGTAGAAATATTGGCCGCACAGCGCGTTATAGCCTTCGCCAATACTACAACTACCCCACTTCCTCCTACTTCCACAAACTTCACCGCCCCCACCTGGGCTATCATAGTCAATGTTTTGTGGTTTCTCAGCCTGGCCGGTGTTCTCGTCGCCGCCATTATCATCACTCTCGTGCAACAATGGGTTCGAGACTATGTGCACAAAGTTCATCGCTATCCTCAGCCCTTGAAACGCGCGCGAATGAGGTTGTTTTTGTTCTCCGGTGTCGAAAAATGCAAGTTAGATGATGTCATACACCATATCCCGACCTTGCTTCACATCTCTTTACTCTTTTTCTTTATCGGTCTCTATGTTTTTCTGGCAAAGATCAACAAAGTCGTAGCCGCGTCCGTGGGATTCGTTTTTCTCTTCTGGCTCTTCGTCTACTGCTTTGCCACTGTTGCACCCATGATCAACCTTTCCGCTCCATTCAAAACTCCATTTTCGAGCAGTATCTTCTACCTCTTCTCACTGGTGCGCCAGGAAAAGCCCGTAGACCTTAGTGCCTCTTGTGAGCGGCAGGCTATGCGACCCCCTGATGCCGATGCCGCCAGAGTGGACGCACAGGCTATTAGCTGGACAATTCAAAGGTCGACTGATGATGGGGAACGCCAGGAATTTCTGGCCTGTATACCTGGATTCCTCGGATCTGACGACGGAAGGAAAACCTGGGCGGAGTTATTGAAGCATTCGGAGGTCATCAACATGTTTTTGAGAGGAACTGCCGATCTCCTGGATGTGGCGTCACCGTCACATGGTGGACAGATCAATTCCCATGAAGTTAAAAGAGTTAGTATCTGCCTAGACGCATTGTTTACTTTCCTTCGCACTGCCGCTAATACCTGGCCTTCCACGATCGACATCTCTCCTCTTTCCAAGCCACTTGGTCAATTAGTTCACGCGAGTTGCAAAGACAATCTTGCAATAAAAGTTCAAGCAAGTTGTCTGTTTGCGCTCCATAAATACCTCGCGATCCCTCCTGGGAGGCTCCTGAAATGTCCAGAAGACTCTCTGTTGTCGCCACGCACGATTTGGCCCCGAGGTCTGAGCCAAAAAGTCGATCGAGGACTACAGCAGGTGGACACAACGCGTCAGAACTTAGAGGACGCACTGGAAGTATTTAAACTGGGAAAAATGGAAGAGAGGTACCTAGCAGAATCTATCAGAGCCCATCTCCGCGCCATCGATCATAACTCTCAGGTCATTGTCGCGTGGCTGAGACATCCGTATGCCAAAGATAAAGCTGCAAAAGATGTTCTCGGAGATTGGTCGAGCTACTTTATTCGGGCGGCGAGATTATTACAAACCAAATTTGCCCTCGACAGAAGGGAAGCTCTTTTTTCAATACTCTTTGAAAATATCCCATATATGGAAGATAGATCGTGGAGTGTTGTAGCACTCGTCATCATGGGATACCTACGGCATACAAATGTCTACCCATCACTTCCTGGCTTCCCTCATCACAATTCACCAACAAATTCCAAACCACTGGAGTTCTGGTTTCCTTTTCTCGGAGAAGCCGATTACAGATGGATATCAGAGCCTTTTACGCGAGAGCTACTCCCCCTAGCGTCCGCCCTGAATATCCTCATCCATGACAAGGGCGTAACAGATCATGTCAAATACACTTCATCATTGGATCACTATGACATGATGGATATTCTCCGCTACTCCACCACCTCCTCGCCCAACTTGCCGACCATTGGCAATCCATTTTCCCTATTAGAGGCAATCGTATATGAAACCGTGAATAGTTTTGAGACTCGGGGGATTTTTGATCTGGTTTCTGCCCTCGATGACGCTGACTTGAGCGAACGGGACCTACAAACAATACATACAGATGCTGGACTGGTAATTGGTGAATCACTGCGCATTCTGGGGGAGCAATTTGGTCTCGATCGATCTAGTGGGCCTTTATTGTTCTCTCTCAGTCTCCTTCAGAAGATCCTCAGTCGGGAACAAAAACGAAGTCCATTTCCTTTTTCCGAAGACAATATGGATTACATCGTGAACACTATCTTTTTCAGCACCTTGAAGAAGCACAATCTGGTAACTCCTCAGGACGCTGATTATACGAATATGATCGGAAGTTTGGAAGAGGTACGTGGAGATGCAAATTTAAGGTTCAGTGAGGCGAATAATGCTCTGGTGGATCAGATCGATTCGCATTTAGTTCCGTTCTATGATCTTCGAGGCTTATACGGCGAGATACAATCCGAAACACAGAGAGAAGGAACGAGCATGACATCGGCAGCCGTAGCCCGAGTTCCTAAGTTTCTGAAGGAGGGAAGTTGTCGTCCAATGGATATCCAAGGGAAGAAGGATATCTGTGCGCGTATTATGGAAGGAAGGAGAAGATGGCAAAGGGAGTGGATGAGGAGTTGACTAAGCTCGTCCGTAGATTTATTCCCGTGTTTGGTTGCTGAGATTCTAAGACTTCCTATCTGACTATTCTGTGGCCAGATATAGTGTTCCTAGACGAGAAAACTACTCGAGCGAGAAAGATCCGAGTCAAACATACCCCATTGCATTTACATCATTTTAATAATTGAGTCTGCCTCAGATTGGAAAGTGGTTAAGACATATGAATCGTTTCCTGATGCCCTCTCCATCCCATTACACGTAGACAGATGCCATCCTTCTCTCTGGTATCCACTCTCCGATATCCTTTTGCTTCCAAGAACTTTGGGACTCGAGGTATAGCTGGCAATATCATGTCCAGTTGATTCTTCTGTGCGGTGGATGTCCTCGACTGTACTGGCGCATCGTGTAAGCTTTGAAGATCGAAAAGAGGAATTATGCGTAAAGCAGAGGATGTCAAATCATCATCTACCATCCCACACCCTGAATGCCCATTTGTACACACTCCCTTCAAACTTGCTATCATATCCGTGCAGTCTGAGTCCAAAAGGATGACCAAATCTTGCTTCTCCAAAATGTTCCGAAAAAGGATATTCACAATATAGTCCATGTTATCTTTTGAAAACGGAAAATCGCTTTCTTCACGTTCCCAAACAAAAATTTTCCAGAGAACACTGAAGGATAACAACAAAGATTCTTCTGACCAGTTTGTATCACATTGCTCCTTCAATATCCGCAATGCTTCGCCGATTATAGGACCAGCAATAGTCTGGATCTCCTCGCCACTCCACCCACTGAAATGAGAGCTGCGGAAGATAGAGACCAGATCAAAAATTCCTCGAATTTTACAACCACGAGTAGTACAGTTGATCGAGGCCAATAAGGAAAATGGAAGCCCCATAGTCGACAGATTTGGCGAAGAATAAATAGCGGAGTAGCGAAGTATATCCATCATGTCATACGAACTGGACAAAGAAAGATCTTTGACTTGCACTGTTGCTCCTTTGTTCTGAACGAGTATATTCAAGGCGAATGCCAGTGGAAGCAGTTCCCGAGCGAAAAGTCCTGATATCCACCTCTTGTCAACCTCTTTTAGAAAAGGGAACCAAAATTCCAGTAAATCTGAGGTGACAAACGAATTGTAGTGGGAAAAGTCAGGAAGTACTGGGTAAACCTTTGTGTGTCGCATGTATCCTATGATGGGGAGTGCCATGATGCTCCAGGCTCTTCCGTTGAGATCTGGAATATTGTGATACGCCACCGATAAGAGATCTTCGCCTTTGAGTGAGGATGGATTCAAAGATCCTATTATTTTCCGGATCCGAATCATGTAGCTTGACCAATCACCCAGAACATCTTTGCCAATTTCGTCGCCGGCATCTAGATTTGCCAGCCACGTAACAATGACACGAGAGCCACGGTTTATAGTATGAAAATAGACAGTAAGAGATTCAGAGACACGCCCCTCGTCCACTGAACCTTGTTCAAATCCTACAAGGTCATCCTCCAAGTTCTGGCGCATTACGTCTATCTGCTGCATTGCCCTGTCGGCTTCCAGACTGAGACATGGCAGACAAGTCTTATGTGAGGTTGTTGACCGTGAACCTTTCCCTGTTGAAACGAAAAGGAATCCAGAAGGAACTGAGAATTGCTTGTAAAGCGCAAACAAGCAGTTTGCTTGTGCTTGTATTGATATATTGCCGTTGTGATTTGTGCGAACCAACCGAGAGAGAGGTTTGGCAAGAGGGGCGGTGTTGATATGGGAAAATCTACCGTAAGGGATGGCGTGAAGGAGGGCAAACAGAGCCTCGAAGCAGACAGTCAATCTCTTCATATCATGATAACCTATTTGACTGTCATGGACTGCATTCAAGAATTTGGCAATACGTTCAAAAAACTTTTCAATGGTTTCTCGGTAATCGGGACATGTTTTGTTGCAATCGTTGGACGCGAGGAAATTACGAATGACAGCTGAGAGATCTTCAGGCTCTTCTTCATCAGCCAGCCCCTTGGACCCGTCTAGGTTTCCCTCAGACAGATTGAAGGATTGCATGGTCAAACGCTGAGACAATGTGTTACGCGCTGACCTATACAGCCAGTTCAAATTCCATGTCGTATACAGGCGGAGTATAATGATGCTACTCACAAAAATGAGGGAAGTAAGCCATTCAGCCTTGTTTTCGTCCACCTACACGCAGCGGACCATGACTTCTGGTCACAATCATCAGGGTTTTGATTAGTGAATGGCATGAAGCAGTCAAACTCCGAAGCTGGTGGACTCCAAGAACTGTCCTCAAGGCCGTGAAGGCCGACTGAGATCGCATCACAAGCTGATTATCACACGGTCTCCGATTCACAATCCGAGTAAGTGCAGGCTGTGACTCGGCTCCGGCGGATCGTTGTATTTGTTGATTCAATGCTAAGATCCAGACTCAACCCCACTTTGTTTGGTTAGGTCTTTGTAATTGATAAATCAATGCTAAGATCCAGACTCAACCTCAAATGCTGAGATCCAGACCCAACCTCACTTTGTTTGGTTAAGTCTTTGTAATTGATAATTCAATGCTAAGATTCAGACTCAACCTCACTTTGTTCAGTGAGGTCTTTGTATTTTGTACACTAACTGTTGCTTTTCTCTTACAAATCAATACCAATATTTTATATATAAATCAATCATGTATCTATATTACATTATCAACAAAATACTACAATGTCCACTGGTATATATCAGAGATGCTAAAAATCATCAAAGTTAGTATTAATCAAGTAAATATTTAAACTGTCACACTTAAATTTGTAAACTATTCAGAAAATCTATACTACACTGTCAGGCTATATACATTAGGTGTTGAAGTTCATAGATTAGCAATTTGTTGCTTGAATTCATCAAAAGTCACACTTACAATTATAAACTGTCCAGGATTTCTTGATAGACAACATTTGCAGTCTTTCTTGATGTGTTTTCTGGGTCCAGAATGACTTTAATGCAATCTCCTGATGTGCACCAAGAAACTGCAACATAAAGTTGGCCATGTGCAAAAACTCCTGATTGAAGGTCCAATCCAACATGCTTGACTGATTGACCCTGAGACTTGTTGATTGTCATAGCAAAGGTCAAGCAAACTGGAAATTGTCCTCCTGTGCAATGGAATTGGCAAATCCTCTTCAGAGACATCCATGTTGATTGTTGGAATCAAAACAATTGATCCTGCAAATTTGGCATCCACTAATGATCCAACATCTGAGGACTCTGGTGCTGATGTGGGTGACAATCATTCTTGTCTCATTGCAAAGTTCTTTAGTTGTATCCAGATTCCTGAGCAGCATGACAGGAACACCAATCTTCTGAGCCAATTGAGTCAAAGGCAAGCTGCTAGCTCTGAGAGAGTTGAGGTATTCCATTGGGTATAATCCAAGGCCATTAGGATTCCCATCATCAGATATGATAGAGTCTGCACTGTGGAAGATTTTCTCTTCTACTGAACTGCTGGACTGCTGATACCAGCAGATTGTGGTATCAAAAGGCTGCAACAGGCCAGTCACTGTAAAATCTAATTGCAATGGACCTGGTTGTATCAGTGACTCCAGATCCTGGTCAGAGAACTCTGCTAGACATGTATGGTACAGCACAATGTATGGCCTCCATGGCACCTGTATCATATACTACACAGTGGAGATTCTGCTATGGTGTAGCAGACTCTGCCAATGACATAGGATACCACACAAAACATGCTCTGCTGTACTGTATGACACACTATATATATATGTCTCTATGTGGTTGGCCATTGCAATTGTTGAATTTGGTGTAGATAAATGGATCAGGAAAAACACCACCAACTCACAAGTAGTAATATCCAGGGTTAACCCAATAATTGTGAAATACAGTAAACTAGCAATAAAATATCAACTGGACAAGGCCCTCAAAACCTTATGAGAGATCAAGGCCCTTAGAAGAGAGAGGAACAAAATACCTTCCCAAATCAGATCTAGGATCTGAGTTACAATTCAATTGTAGCCATTAAGAGAAACAAGGAAGAGGAAAACAAGGAAGTGGAACTCAAGGAAGCAGATGATAGTGATGATGATAGTAAAGAGGGTGAGGAAGGGGACAAGAATGGAGGAAGTGACTGATGAAGATGAAGACAGAGTAATTAAAGGAGATTTTAAAGATGAAAAAGGTTTAAGAAACTTTGGCAGCCAATACTTCAGCATTTTGCATGACTTGTCAGTTGTGCCAACATGCCAGGGAAAACAACCAGCTCCCTGCTGTGTCCTTAATGTCATGAAATTCAATTGGAATGGACTTCATCAGCCCATTCCCAAAGCCCAAAGGCTATGGGTAGTTGTCATTCATAACACATGTATGTGGCACACTAACAAGACAGCACCCTAGCTGCCCTGGATTTACAAGAATTTGTGAGACTACATGGTCTCCTAAGTCAATCATAAGCAACAGAGACTTTAAATTTACATTCAAATCATGGCATGAACTGCATAAGATATTAGGAGCCAAGCTCCTAATGCTGACTTCTTTTCATCCTCAAATGTACAGGCAGACAGAACATGCCAATCAAAATATTAGCCAGGGTCTGCATATAGTAGTACACCCAGACTAAAAGGATTACTTGGATTGTATCAATATATCAGAGTTTGCAATTGATGCAAGGATGTCTGAGATGAAGTATGTGTAATTTGAGCTGAACAGCAGGTATGTGCTATCAATGCAATAGGAGATTAGAGTTGACACCATGATTCCCAAAGGAATCAAGGACTTTGCTCACTAAGCTCTTGAGAACATGCCAGTAGCTCTTGATGTGATAATAGAATCACATGTCTTTTAGATGCATAAGGCTTATGTACATTGTCAATTGTGAGACTATATGGTCTCCTGAGTTCAATGGTAAGTGACTGAGACTCAAAGTTCATTTCAAATGGTGGTGTGAACTGCATAAGATATTAAGAGCTAAGCTCCTAATGTCAACCTCTTTCCATCCTTGGACAGATGGTCAGACAGAACATTTTGTTGCTAGAGTCTATGCATAGTACTGCACCTGGACCAGAAGAACAAGATGTGCACCATTCAAGCTAAACAGTGGGTAGTTGCTGTATATAATTTGGGAGATCAGAGCTATCTCTGTCATTCTTAAAGGAATCAAGAACATTGCTTGCCAAGCTCTGAAGATCTTAGCAGCAGCTCAAGACACAATAATAAAATCACATATCTTTCAGATGCATAAGGCTAATGTGTCAACCTGACCTCAAGCTGGAAAAAGATGTCCTAGTGTACTTTTTGACTAAGAAACTGAACCTTCCCTAGAGCAGAGCTAAAAGCTTTGCCCTAAGTGAGCTGGGCCATATAAAGCTTTGGAAGTCTTCCATGACTCTTTCAACTACACATTGGAGTTGCCATTGGCCTTTCAGGAGTGAAAGATATATCCTCAGTTCCACATTGCATTGTTACAGCTGTATAGGACTAGTGATGATGCCTTGTTTCCCAATTTTGCAATCCCAGAGCTATATGACTTTGGAGCCTCAGATGATCAGGAGTGATTTGTGGACAAAGTAATAGGTCATCAATGAAATGGATCAAACCTCAAGTTTGAAGTTTGCTAGAGCATGGAGGACACCACTTGGGAGTCCTTACACACTTGCAATAACCTAGAGAACCTAGAGGCCCTTGACAGGTTTGTTGAGCTGTAGAGTGTATGGCATCCTACATAACTAACAAGAAGAAGCCAGTCAAAGTAACAAAGTCCAGAAATTGATGGGCCATCAAGCTGGAGGCCATCAAAGATTATTTCAGCCAATTTTCAGCTGGCTGGACATTGAACTGTCTTTTGTGTTTCCTCCATTAGTTAGTGCATTGCCACCAACAACAGAAAGGACTCTCTTGTGCTATTGGCAAGAAACAGAAACAACCCAGCAAGGTGGATGTGCAGCCATGACAATAGAGCTCAGTCAGGAGGGGGGAAGAGAGAAGAGAAGCTACCTAATGTGGCTCCTCTAAGTTATGTGATGGTTATGCAACAACTGCTGCTGCAGAGTTAGTATGGGCTCCTGCAGCCCATGTGAATGGTCCCTATGTTAGAATCCAAAATAGGACCAATTAGTTCTACAATGCAATTTGGGCTGAGGTCATACCAGCATGCATGCCCAAGTGCACATGCTGGTAGCAATGAAGGGCAGCTAAGGTGCCTGGATATTGTTCTTGTGTCACCTGGTGAACTATATTCAGTAGTTCACACTGTTTATTTGTCCATCTATGAAGACAAGGCTTCCTTGTTGCTCACTATGTCAGCCCAGCTCTTAGATATTGTGTTAGCCATATTGCTAGAGCTGCTTGTTCCAACTTCAGTGGCAGATGATGTAGCAATGTCGGTTGATATGTCCACAGTCAAATAGCCAGGGGCAACTAATCCAGCTGCCTCTGGGTTGGCAGTGGTGAGGTTGGAAGTCCTTTAATGAGAGTCCTGTACCATAGACTTTGAAGTAATTG
Source organism: Termitomyces sp. 'cryptogamus' (assembly GCA_020091625.1). Taxonomy (NCBI): domain Eukaryota; kingdom Fungi; phylum Basidiomycota; class Agaricomycetes; order Agaricales; family Lyophyllaceae; genus Termitomyces; species Termitomyces sp. 'cryptogamus'. The sequence goes on from JAGYZC010000005.1 coordinate 4,156,005, forward strand.
CAGCTTGAGAAGGTGCAACAGCTGGCATGGATAGGCTAGGTGAACTCCCAGAAGTTAACACTGGAGGAGCAGCTATAGCTGGCTGCATTGTAGTGCCAGAGGGGCTGGCAACAAACTCCTCTATAGAAGCTAAGGAAGCCTGGACCACCTTAGCCAGTCTGTGAATGAGGTGGGTGAAAATGAGTGACTTCCTATAGGAAAGCCATTTGGTGGCTTGCATTATAGACACCCCAAGCTTCCAGCAACTGTGAGAGCACTCTGAAGGGCTCCCAATTGTTGGCAGTGGGCTCATACCACCCAGCATATCTGTGGAGTGAAGGTGGCTCACTGTGGAGCACCAGTAAATGATGAAATTCATTGTCAATCCAGATAAAGAGGTCAGTGTGCAACACACTTCCTAACCAGTGGTGATCTAGGTAGCATTTACAATAGGGATATACATCATCAATCCACAAAGCAATGAGATGTAATTAGCTAGGAGATGCTGCAGAACTGTCAGGGGACATCCCACTTGTTTCCCCTTCTCCTTCTCCAGTTCTTCTTAGATTTCCCCTGTTATAGTTTTCCTTCATTCTCCTTTCCTTTCCCTATTTATTGGTCCTAGTTCCAGCCCTCAGGCTGCACTACAAGTGTGGCCCCTTTGACACTGCCACCAGCTTATATAACTGTTGATCAATTGCTGACACATCATTTTTGTCTTTTTTCTCTGTCATACTGTATAGTTGTTTCTCATGCTTTTGAAGCCTCTGAAGCATCACACCTGGCCTAGGGAATCCCCAGACTTGTTCTCTTTGGATTTCCCTTTGCCAGGTGAGTAGTTATCTCAGTAGACACTGTATAGTACTGAATAGACTTTGAATTTCCCTTTGCCAGTTGTGTGATTGAGCCACAGCCTCCAGAGGTTGCCCTTATAGCAACAAGTCTCTAGATTCAGTCTGGGAGCCCCCTTTTTGATTGCCTGAGCTTCTACTTGGTTACTCAAAAGGTCTCTCCCCCACCAGTGTCTTAGTGTCCCCCATGTTTCTCCCATGACTCAACCAACCCTTCCAGCACCTTCTCCTGATGCTTCAAGCCACCAGGATGATGCCTGGAGTTGTTTGCTGTCTCTGGAGACACAGGTTCAACTCACTCAAACCTCCCTTACCTCCCACACTGCTGAACTCACTGGGCACCATCAAACTACTGAAGCAGTGCTCCTTTCTCTCCAGGCCCTCCTGAAATATCTGCCCCTCACTCCTACTCCTCCCCCTGGATCTCCAGCAGCTGCAGCAAGGTTCTCTTATGCACCTAGCTCAGAGGTTTCAGCACCCCACTTTAAACTTTCTTGCCCTGCACTTCCTGACATCTTTGATGGGGACTATAGAGTTGAGCAAGATTTCCTCCAATCTTGCCATACCTATATCCAGTTGAGCAGTGAAGTCTTTGCCTCTGGCACCTTGAAAATTGCCTGGATTCTCTCCTACATGAAGGCTGGCCAAGCCTCAACCTATGCACTGTGCATTTTTTAATGTCCAGGAGTAGTGGAGAGTTTTTCTAGCTGAATGGAGTTTGAGAAGGTCTGAGCTGAGTTCTTTTCCCTTGACCCTGCCAAGACTGCAGCTCTTTCCATTTGAGACTGAACCCCATATGGTCAAGAGAAGCAGTCACTTGACAAGCACATCTACTCTTTCCATGCCTTAGTTGAACAGGCTGGCTACCCAGATGGTCTGCAATTCTGCCTCACCTTCTGTGATGGACTCCACCTCTCTCTTATGGATTGTATTGATAGCATGGCTGAGGGGCACCCACATGATGAGCATGTTGATTCCTAGTACAAGGTGGCATGTGAGCAGTGGCAGTTGATGGAACTGTAACATAAGGTGTGGCAGATGCAACCCTCAACACTTCTCTTCTCTTATAGCTAGTTCACTCCCTGAGTTCCCCCTTCTATGCCTGCTCTAGCCACCCCACAAGCAGGTGCAACTCTTCCCCTTCCATCCTATGCTGCTCCCTTGTGCTTCCTACCCCAAGGAGTTCCAATGGATGTTGACACCTCCTAACAGCAATCTTCTACTCCTCTGTTGTGTAGATGCTATAGAAAAGCAGGTCACTTTGGCCACTACTGTTCTGAAGGGCTCAAAGCTCACTACCTATCTGCATCAGAGCAAGAAGAGCTGCTTGTCCAACTCCTGGCAGCAAGTGATGCAAAAGGAGCCCCCTTTCCTGATGCACCTATAGCTGTCCACTCTGATGAGGCACTCAAGGTATTGGAGGAGGTTCCTGCAGAGTTGGAGGAGGATTTTTAAAAGGGCAATGGATGAACTGTATGCCACTGTTGCCTAGCATCAATTCCTTTGCTCCCCTGTCCATAGAATCAAATATATCTATTGCTGCTTTTGATACTATGCCTGAAGTGATAAGCCCCTCCTCAGATATACAAACCCCCTCCCCAGCTAAAGTCTCTGCTAGAAACACACCTCCTAACACATGTCTCTGGATTCTTGCCTAGGAATGCCATCTCCCCCATTGTTACATTGTTGCTTCCACTCCTTCTACCAATTCTCTGAAGCTACAGGTAGAAATTGAGATGACAGCTGCTCAGCTGAACCAAAGTGTGGTCACTCTGCTTGACAGTGGTGCAACAGGCCTCTTCCTCAACACAGACTATATGCAATGACATTGTCTCACCACTTGCCCCCTATCTCATCCTATTCCTGTGTACAATGTTGATGGCACACTCAATGAAGCTGGCTCTATTTGCTCAGTGGTGGACAAAGACCACTCCAAGCAAGCTACCTTTGCTGTTACTAATCTGGGGAAATAAGACCTTGAGGTTCACCTGGCTATGTGAACACAACCCTGAGATTGACTGGATGAAGGGCAAGATAAAAATGAGCCACTGCCCTCATCATTGCATGACTTGTGCTGAAGAAGCCTGTAATGAGCATAGAGCAAAGGTTCATGAGTGTGCAGACATGCATGCCTGTCATGCAGGGCATCTCCTATGCTGATGTTGACCTCCTGAATCACCCCCCCTCTGGCATTCCCTTTTTGAGAGGCCCTCTATAAGGATATCCAAGGTGTTGGGTGTGATTCTTGAAAGGAAGAGGAAGGCAAGGGAGAATCCACCAGCACTCTAGACTCAGAGTCTCTGGACAAAACCATTGAGGTAGGTGATAGGATCTGTGCTATAACCCTCTGCCCCCTTCCTACAGTAGCAGAGATTTGGGCCAGTCAGACCACTTCTCAATATCTGGCTGAGGCATTTGCAGCAAACTCCCAGCCCAAGCCCTTTTGTAGTGCAGTTCCTGGTCACCATCACAATTTTGAGAATGTATTTTCCAAGGTATCCTTTGACTCACTCCCAGAGCATAAGCAGTGGGATCATGCAATTGAGCTGATACCAGATACAGAACCCTCCAGTTGCAAAGTCTATCCTCTTGCACCCCATGAGCAGGATGAACTGGATGCATTCTTACAGGATGATCTTAGCTCTGGACAGATACAACCCTCTAAGTCCCCAATGGCATCCCCAGTCTTTTTCATTAAGAAGAAGGATAGGTCTCTTCATCTGGTTCAGGATTATAGAGTCTTAAATGCAATGACAGTGAAGAATTGCTATCCTCTGCCACTCATCTTAGAACTTGTCAACAACCTTAGAGGTGCATGCTACTTCATCAAGTTGGACATCCATTGGGGCTACATGTAGATGTGTCCTCAGAAGGTCAGAAGTCCATCTTGAACACCCCACTCATCTGCATGCACAGACTTAACTCCACTTGCTTAGTAAGCTTGTAGGGCCTATACAGCCTGGGCAACAGCATCCTCTTGTGCACCTGCCTGGGTTTCCTCTTCAGATGTCTCTGAAGATGTTTGCCTTGTCCCTCTGGGCCACAATCCCTTCTAGAGCACAGATAGCAAAGAGCTCTGGCTTGAGGAGGACAATGTTGTCATTGTCCTCTGCTCCCATGCCATGGTTGGCCTGCCTGGATAATGCATCCAGTTTGCCTATGCTCTGCCTAGGCTTGTGATGCAGTGAGAAGTCAAAGTTGGCCAGATATAGGGACCACCAAGCTTGGCATCAATTCAGCTTCTTAGCCATGCAGAAGTACTTGAGGTTCCTGTAGTCTGTCCAAACTTCAAACTTATGCCATGCACCCTCAAGAAAATGCTGCCATTCTTCATGGGACCTAATAATGGCAAGCATCTCCTTGTCATGGATCTTATAGTCCTGTTTTTCCATATTAAGGCTTTTAGAGTAGAGGGCTACTAGATGCCACTTACCATCCTCCTTTGACTGCTAGGGGAGGACTGCTCCCATAGCAAAGTCTGAGCTATCTGCTTCAACATGGAAGGGAGAGTCACCATCTAGAAACAGGAGGACAGGTTTTGAAGTAACAGCTTGCTTGAGGGCATTGAAAGCATCTTGCTATGGGAGCTCCCACTGCCATGCTGCTTCCTTGCCTGTAGGGTCAAAGAGGGGACATGCATGGTGGGAGAAATCCTGTATCAACCTCCAATAGAAGTTGACAAACCCAAGAAAGGCCTGCACTTCCTTCTTGTTTCTTGGCTCAGGCCACTCTGCTGTGCCTGCCACTTTGATGGAGTCCATCTCTGCCATTCTATGTGAAATGATCAAATCCAGGTACTCCATCTTAGTCTGCTCAAATTCACACTTCTTGGGCTTTAAATAGAGTTGATATTAACAGAGGCATTCCAAAACAATGCACAGGACCTGACAATGCTCCTCTCAGGTTTTAGTGTAGATGAAGATATTGTCAAGATACACACAAACAACACCTTCTGCAATCAGATCACAGAAAATGTCATTCATCATGGTATAGAAAGTGGCTGTGCTATTGGTGAGACCAGAGAACATCACCAGAGGTTCAAAGGATTTGTGATTGGTTTGGAATGCTGCTTTCCACTCATCTCCTTCTTTGATGCACATGTTGTAGCCCCAATGGACATCTGACTTAGTGAAGTAGCATGCACCTCAAAGGTTGTTAATGAGTTCTGAAATGAGTGGCAGAGGATAGCAATTCTTCACTGTCATTGCATTTACAACTCTATAATCCTGAACCAGATGAAGAGACCCATCCTTTTTCTTAATAAAAAAGACTGGAGATGCCATTGGGGTCTTAGAGGGTCTTATCTGTCCAGAGCTAAGATTCTTCTGTAGGAATGTGTCCAGCTCATTCTGCTCATGGGATGCAAGAGGATAGACTTTGCAACTGGAGGATTCTGCATCTGGTATCAGCTCAATTGCATGATTCTACTGCTTATGCTCTAGGAGTGAGTCAAAGGATACCTTGGAGAATATGTCTTCAAAATCATGGAGGTGATTGGAAACTGTGCTATGAAGAGGCTTGGGCTGTGAGTTTGCTGCAAATGCCTCAGCCAGACATTGAGAAGTGGTCTGACTAGCCCAAATCTCTGCCACTATAGGAGGGGGGCAGAGGGTCATCATATAGATTTTGTCACCTACCTTAATGGTTTTGTCCAGACACTCGGAGTCTAGAGCACTGGTGGATTCTCTCTTGCCTTCCTCTTTCTCCTGAGGTTCACACTCAGTACTTTAGACATTCTCATAGAGGGCCTTAGTAAAAGGGAATGCCAGAAGGGGGAGATTCAGGAGGTCAAGATCAGTATAAGGGAGATGCTCCACACAACAGGTGCTCATGGCAGCATGCTCAAAAACCTTTGCTCTATGCTCCTTACAGGCTTCTTCAGCACAAGTCATGCAACAATGAGGGCAGCAGCTCATCATTACCTCAACCTTTGTCCAGTCAATCTCAGGGTTGTGTTCACATAGCTAGGTTAACCTGAAGATCATGTCTTGTCTCCCCCAGACTAGTGATGGCAAAGGCAGCTCACTCAGAGTGGTCTTTGTAATGTAGGACCAAGTCCACCACTGAGCAAATAGAACCAGCTTCATTGAGCATGCCATCAACATTGCACACAGATATAGGACAAGAAGGGGGGCAAGTGGTGAGGCAGTGGCATTGCATGTAGTCAGTGTCCAGGAAGAGGCCTGTTGCCCCACTGTTAAGCAGGCTGACCACACTTCAGTTCAGCTGATTGTCTGTCATCTCAATTTTTACTTGTAGCTTCAGAGAGTTGGTGGAGGGAGTGGAAGCAACAATGTAACAATGGGGGAGATGGCATTTCTAAGCAGGAATCCAGAGGCATGTGTTAGGAAGTGTGTTTCTAGCAGAGACTTTAGCTGGGGAGGGGGTTTGTACATCTGAGGAGGAGCTGATCACTTTGGGCATAGTATCAAAAGCAGCAACAAATATATTTGAGTCTATGAATAGGAGAACAAAGTGATTAGTGCTAGGCAATGGTGGCTGCTGTTAGGAAGCATCAACATCCATTGGGACTACTTGGGGTAGAGAGCACAAGAGGGCAACATAGTATGAAAGGGAAAGAGTTGCACCTGCTTGTGGAGTGGCTAGGGCAGGCATGGAAGAGAGAACCCAGGGAGTGAACCTGCCATGAGAGAAGAGAAACATCAAGGGTTGTGTCTGCTGCAGCTTGCATTGCAGTTCTATCGACTGCCACTCCTCATGCACCACCTTGTATTAAGTATCAACATGCTCATTATCTGGGTGCCCATCAGCCATACTATCAATCCAATCAATGAGAGAGGGGTGAAGTCCATCATGAAAGGTGAGACAGAGTTGCAGACTATCTGGGTAGCCAGCCTATTCAATTAAGGCATGGAAATAGTCAATGTTCTGAAACATCTCCCCCTCACTCCTACTCCTTCCCCTGGACCTCCAGCAGCTGCAGCAAGGTTCTCCTCTGCACCTAGCTTGGAGGTTCTAGCACCCTGCTCTAAACTTCCTTGCCCTACACTGTCAGGTTCCGCTGACGACGGGCGCTCAGTACACTGGCGAGTCCTTACTAGGCAGACGCGATGTCCTGTGCTTATAACCAGGCATCCGGAGTTGGAGCGGAGGTGAGGAAAGCTTGCAAGGGGGTTCCCAGGGAAAGCGGCCCAAGTAAGTCCTGAATGGTCCAGAGGAGTCTAAGACCAAAGGTACTGGTCGTTGACCCAGGGCAGGTGTCAGGGCTAGTTCGTGGGCACGCAAATAGATTGCGGGGTAAGCGGAGGTTTCTCGGGTGATGGGGGCGGGGTCGGAGCTGGATAGGGGATTTCCAGGGCTTGAGGGGTCCTGGGGCCAAGCGGGGAGTGAGGGTCGGAGTTGTCGTAAGAATGTTTGGGTCGTGGCGCATGCACAGAGTTCATACTGACGTAGGGAGCAAGAGGAACTTAGAAGGACAAAGGAAATATGTACAGTCGAGACGAGATGGAGATGAGATGAGACTGAGGAAAAAGATAGATTCGGAACTTAAAAACAGAAACAGAGATGAGACTAGAGATGAAACATAGGAAACTGGTAAATGTAATATCAAGACTAAAGTTCGAGGAGTTATTCTACGACTTATATACCAACTACTGGGTACTTCGGAGGGCGGTGGATATGGTGGCGGGGGTCAATGGAGCTGTGTGGAGTTGATGGGTGTTAGGTACAATCCAAGGTCAGGCCGCGGCGGTATTCTGATGGGATCAGTTGGGGGTGCAGCCACTCCGGGGACGTTGTGACACTCCAGGACGGGTCGGGTAAACTAGGGTAGGGGGTTGGGGATGTATGACGTGGCCAGGAACGGTGGGGGAAGGTTTCAGGGGGAGTGTTGATGGCTACCGAGAAGGAGTTGGAGTTGCCATTGGGGTTTGCCGGAGAAGCGTCGGAGTTATCCAGTGTGGGCGCGAAAGTGTGGGCGGGGTTCAGGGGAGTTAGATGGGAAGTCATGAGGGGTTGGGAGCAGTGTCTAGGGAGCAGGTTGTGACATTACCCCCCCTTCACATCGAGACCCTCGAGACACAGGGAGCGAGTTGGGGATCGGTAGGGTGTGGGAATCAAAGTTGATCAATATTGATCAAACTGCAGCGAGCGGCGGCATGGGGAAGGAAGTTGAGGTGTGGCCGCCATTTGTCAGGGGCTCCTTCCTAAGTTATTAAAAGGGGTGGATGCACCTGGGAGTCCCCCAACTTGTTGTAATGTCTTCTTCAGCTTATTCTCCCATAGCATCTAGGTCGCCATCTCCACCATCCCAGCCGTCATCTTCCAAAGATTCAGAGGGTCGCCGAGATCACTGTCGGGTTGAGGCAATGTACCGTAGTCGTGAGTGCGGTCTGTCTCATGTACCCCAGAATACTGATTGCTCCTTTGTAGAGTTGTCCGTGGCCATGGTTGGTCCCTCAGGGCCACCGTCTGGCATGGATGCGACACAGCCACCAGTGGGCATGGCCCCTTCTATGTGCTCCCAGTCTGGCCTTCGTCCAGGGGTGGTCCGGCTTGTCCCAGAGGGTTCGAGGGTGGTACAGGCGGAGGTGACGCCGGAGCAGTTTGCCGAGGCGGTGGGTCAGGCAAGGGGTCCCCCCATCCTTGAGTGGTGTCAGGCGGCGGCCCCGGTGAGTGGCTACTTAGCGTTATGTTTCCCGGACCAACATACTCCTGCAGTGTGCATCTTGTACCCAACAAGGGGAGCAGTGTGAATTTGAGGAACCTGCATTGGGGGTACGGCGTGACATGTCAGTGTGCCTTCCATGCTGTTTGTGGCACAAGAAGTGCTCCGTCACCCTGAGTTGGCAGGCCATCTGCATTGTGGCGGAGCAAGGGTGGGATCGGGGTTGGGTTGCAGCGCAGCTGGAGGAAGGGCGGAAGGGCAGGGTGTCGGGGAGGGTCTCCGGGGCTGGGGAAGGGGAATGGGTTAGCATGCCTGCCATGAAGGTGGGCCCCCCATGGGGTGGGCGGAGGGAGGGGGCCCCATCCATGCAGGAGAAAGGGAAACAGAGAGCATCCCCTTCACTCAAGGCGGGTCCCAGTAAGCGGGCACGGGGCAAGCAGGTAATGGGGGGCCCTCCTGGTTCTGCAGTGTACTCCCCTACATCCGAAGCCCCCATTGAGCAGTCCACAGATAGGTCATGGTCAGTTGCAGAGGCCTATCTGCGGCATTGGGTAGAGAGCTTGGAACAGTTGTTGGTCGCACGCGAGGAGGAGATTCAGGGGGTACGGGAGGAGAGGGACAGGGCTCGATGGGAGTTGGACAGGGTTCGGAGGGAACGGGACTTGGCGTGGAAAGACAAGGACGTCGCCATCAGGACTGCCATGGAGCAATTGTCTCGTCTGCAGGAGTTGGAGGTGCAGATGGTGCATTTGCAGGCGTGGGCGGAGGTGGCGGAGGTGGCGATGCAGCAGGCAGGAGGTTCAGGGGTGCAGGAGACCCAGCAGGGTTCCAGCGCTGGGGAAGTCCAGGCAGTGGCAGAGAGGGCGTGGCAGCAGGAGGAATGGCTTGCCAACGAGGCGGCCTCAGGCCGGCGAGGAGTTCTTTGTGAGTGGTTTCCCTGCTTCCTGTCTCCTAAGCACAGATTCAGTTTCCATAGACTGGGCTAGGGAGCATCGCATCCTCCTCGATAGGACGTCGGCAGCGCTGGGGTCCATCCATGATGGGTTGGCAAGGATGCCCGGGGATCTTCTGCCAGAGTTGGGTCAAGGGGTTACGCAGATGGGGCGTCTGTTGGCAGGGCATCGGCGGAGGGCGATGGCAGATCCCAGGGCGTGGTGGGAGATGGCAATGGACATGGGGGAACCACTTCCCGGGCAACCCGAGGTTCTGGCAGCGGTAGTGGCACAGTTGGAGGTGTTCATGGTGGGAAGGGTAGCGAGGTTAGGGTCAGAGGAAGAGGGGGAATGAGGGGAACTTGGACCCCGTCGTTGACTTGTTCTCTGCCCATTCTTGTTTGATATGTACACTGCTTGTCTCTATACATTCTCTGATCCTTCTGCTGAGTGTGGGAAGTTTCAGATAGAGTGAGGAGAGGAGTAAGTGAAAACACGTAGGAGAGTACTGGTGGGAGTTGAATCCCTGGTGAACTCAGAGGCAGGAATTATGCCCACTATTGCCGTCTGTATTGGGTCAGTCCCGGGAGTTCCGGGGCTTGGCAGAATTTTGTCGGTGGAACTCCCGGAGTTCATCAGGGGCTCTGTCGAGGTTCTTTTGGGGTTCCCACATGTCATCCTCAGGTCCATAGCCCTTCCAGTGGACCAAGTACTGGAGTCGGCCGCGAACTATCTGGGAGTCGAGGATCTCGTCAACCTCATAGTGATACTTGTCCTTGACTTTGACGGGGGGCAGTTGGCTGGGGTGTTGGCTGGGGAAGGGGTCTGGGGCATGCCTTTCAAGGAGTCAAACGTGGAACACAGAGTGGAGGCCCTTCAGGCCCGGAGGCAGGTCGAGCTTGTAAGCATGGGTGGAGACCTTCCGGAGGATCTTGAATGGGCCGAGGCGTTTGTAGTCAAGTTTGATGGAAGGCCTCTGGGTCTTAAGATTTCGCCGGTCGAGCCAGACCAGGGTGCTGGGGGGCCAGTTGGGGGTCGGCTTGCGACGGGCATCGGTGTGCTTGGAGTAGGCTTGGTTGGCGGTGTCGATCTCATCCCGGAGAAATTGGTGGAGGGATCGGAGGTCCTTGGCAACTTCATGGGCAACGTGGGAAGGGATGTCTCTGAGGGACAGCGTGAGTCGAGGATTGTAGCCCTTGTTGGCATAAAAGGGGGAAACTCCGGTGGTGGAGTGAGGCATGTTGTTGTAGGTGAATTTGGCAAGGGGAAGCTCTGCGCGCCAGTTGTTTTGTAAATAGTTAACGTAGAGGCAAAGATACTGTTCTAATGTCTGGTTTATGCACTCGGTTTGTCTGTCGGTTTCTGGGTGGTAGGCAGTAGAGAGGTTGGTTTTGATCTTGAGCACCTTGCACAGCAATTGCCAAAAATGTGATATGAATAGGGGTCCACGGTCGGAGACGATGTCATCAGGAAGTCCATGTTTGGAGAAGACGTATTCAAGAAATAGTTTGGCAAAATCCGGGGCGGTGTTAGTGGTGTGGCAGGGGATAAAGAGGGCTTGTTTAGTAAGGTGGCAGATGATGATGAGGATTGCATCGAAACCTTCGGAGTCAGGGAGTTCAACGATATGATCCATTGATATTGAGGACCAGGGGCAGCGACCGACGTGAAGGGGTTTCAGTAATCCATGGGGGTGATGGTGGGGTACCTTGGCCTGTAGGCAGGGTTCGCAGGCTCTTATGTATTGCATGATGTCCTTCTTCATTCCTGGCCAAAAATAAGTCCGGGAGATGAGTTGAAGGGTCTTACAAATTCCTGGGTGCTCCCGGAGTTTGTGATTGTGGTGCTGCCGGAGTATGTCGAGGCGAATGGACTTGTGGTCCAGGATGTAGATTCATCCACTCCGGAGCAGGAGGCAGTGGTCCGGGGATAGCAAAAAGGGGTTGTCTACACTCGACTCATCGGGGTTGTTGTGGGGGTCATGCTGGTTGAAGAAGGGGTCTGGGGGTGAATTCCTGATTGCTGGAGGATTCCTTCTTTGTTTAAAATCAGCACGGCATGTAGATGTTTGGGTGGGATTACCACTCGATGGTTGAATGCATTTCGTTCAGTTTCAAACGATTTCTTCGGGTACATGTTGGGTCTTCGAGTGAGGGCATCAGGCTTTGCGCCGAGTCATCTGGGGTGGTAGTGAATAGTAAAATTGTACTCCGAGAGGGTTTCGGACCATCGAGCCTGGCGGTGGCTGAGCTGTTTTGTGGTCATGAAATATTGCAGGTTGTTGTGATCGGAGTAGACTTGGATGCAGTGTGGGGACCCCTCAAGGTAGGCCCGCCACTGACAAAAGGCTTCAACGATCGCGAGGAGTTCCTTGTTGTAAATGTTGTAGTTGAGTTCCGCTGGGATCATTGATTGGGCATAGAAGGCGACGGGGCAGAGATCCTTGCCCCCCGAGTTCGACTGGGAGAGTATCCCGGCGATAGCATAGTCGGAGGCATCACATTCAAGCATGATTGGTAGGGAGGGGTCAAAATGGTGGAGGACCAGAGCAGAGGTGAAGGCCTTCTTCAGGAGGAGGAATACGCTCTGGCACTTGCTGTCCCAGTCCCAAGGGGTGTCCTTCTGTGTGAGTTGGTTGAGGGGTTTGGTGATCCCAGAGTAGTTGTCAATGAAGCGGCGATAGAAGTTAGCAAACCCCAAGAATGACTGTACCTCCTTGATGTTCAATGGGGAGGGCCAGTTGAGTATCGCATCGACCTTGGCGGGGTCCATGCGCACACCATCGGGGGTGATGATGACTCCAAGATATTTGACTTCTGCTGTGTGGAATGAGCACTTCTCAGGTTTAGCGTGAAGGTGATACTCTTGGAGTCGTTCCAAGACATGGCGGACATGCTCCGAATGCTCCAGCGGCAAATTCAAGTAGATCAGGATATCGTCCAAATATACAATGACAAAGATGTCATTCATGTCATGGAAGATGTCGTTCATGAAGTACTGGACGGTGGCGGGGGAGTTAGTCATTCTGAAGGGCATTATGAGATACTCAAAGAGGCCGTAGCGGGTGCGAAAGGTGGTTTTCCATTCATGTCCCGGGGCGATCCGGATGTTGTTGTAGCTGGAACGGAGGTCAATTTTTGTGTAAATCTTGGCGCTGCGAAGATGATCAACAAGGTCTCTGATTAAGGGGAGGGGGTACTGGTTCTTTTTGGTGACTTTGTTGAGCCCCTGATAGTCCACACAGAGTCGGAGGGATCTGTCTTTTTTCTTGGCAAACAGAACTGGGGTGCCAGCCGCGGAGATCGAGGGGTGTATGAAACCTTTGCCAAGCATGTCGTCGAGGTATTCCTTCAGGGCCCGGAGCTCAATTTCAGACATGTTGTAGATCTTGCCAAATGGGGGTGAGGTACCTTCTTCGAGGTCGATCTGGTGGTCGTAGGAGCAGTGCAGAGGGAATTCCTTGGCACTTCCTTTGGAGAACATGTCAGCAAACTCATGATACTCTGGGGGAACTACTTCAGATAAGATCTGTTCCTCCGTCTTGCTTTCTGGTGCGGTAGTCCCTGCGCGGGGGTATTCCTCAGGTAGGGCTGGTGTGACTTGCAACTGGAAGGTGGGGGTGCCTTCTCATAAGAGGCGCGTGAAGGGGATGGCGCCGATGATTTTAATGTCGAGGTTTCCAGAGTCGACGGGGTTGGGTACCATAGGTGTAACAGTCGGGTTTGGGGTGACATCGAGATCAGAGATAGACTGGAAGCGGAGGTGGATGGTGGCCGCTAAGCTTGCTTTGGGGCCGGGGAATTGCATGGTGAGGTTCTTCCAGTTGATGTCGGGATTGACATCTCACAGCCACGCAAGTCCAAGCACAATCGGGGTCGATGGGGGTAGTTGGGTAATGAGGAGTCAGGCCTGGAACTGCAGGTCATTATCGAGGGTGAGGGTGTTGTTGTGGTACTGCGTGATTCTTGTTGTGGTGAGGCTCCCGTCGAAGAGTTGGAGCTCAAGGGGTTTGTCAAGGTCATTGTGTCGGAGGTCGAGTTGGTTGCTGACAAAGACACCAGAGGTGCTGCTGTCTATGAGGGTGGGAAGTACCTTGAGCGAGCTGCCAAGTTGGACATAGATGACGAACAATCATGCAGACCTAGAGCGAAGTTGCGGTGGGGTTCGGGGATGGTCAATCAGGGTCTCGGAGTTCTCGGAGGGGGGTGAGACATTGAAGGGTACCAGTCCGGAGTCAGTGGGGTTGTCCCGGTTGAGGCGTAGGGTGAGACTGGGCCAATCGACATGGGGGTTGGTGGAGCAGAGCCATGAGAACCCTAAGACAATGGGGGCGGAGGGGTGTAATTTTGTGATGAGTAGTCGGAGTTCTTGCTGTTGTCCATCGGCAAAGGTCAGGGTCATTTCTAGGCAATGAGTGATGTCTCCCGCTGGAGTAGAGCCTCCATCAAAGAGTTTGAGGGGGATTAGGGCGGGGAGGCAGCGGAGGGGTTGTGGGGTGAGCACCACCAGGGATTCGTCAACGAAGTTATCAGTGGCGCCACTGTTGACTAGTGTGGGGACGGGTTTGTTGGTGAATGGGAGAATGGTGCAGAGGAGGAGGTTTGTGGAGGAGTGGGAGGGGAGGTGTGCTGGGGGGTTATCCGGGGCAAGTACCGTTGCATGGAGGAGTGTGGCTGGGGCGGGGAAGACGTCGGGATATGGTCCGTGGTCTAGTGCATCTTCCAGACCTAAACTGCTGACTCGTTTTCCGTGAACTGGTAGTTACAGTCCTCTCCGTTGATCGTCCACACAGCGCATCCCATCACCTGTCGTTTAGGACAACTGTGAATAAAGTGTCCCTGCTCACCACATAGGATGCACGTGCTTTCCTTCCATTGTTTCTCCTGCATTTCCTCCGGCACGTCAATCCATGGGCTGTCCTGGATTCTGTTTGTGCATAGGGCTTCTTGATCATCAGCGGGGTCTGGGATGTCATCATGGTTGTCGGGGTTGGTATCCAGGGGTACTGGGGTGTCATGGAGGTCGGCGGCATTGAGCTGGGTGGGTGGGCGCTGCCCTGGGGGTCAGTTGGTGTTGGGGACTCCTCGGCCCGGAGGGAAGCAGGGTGTGGGGTTAGTGGGGTTAGTGGGGATTGAGGATCAAATGCCATTGGTTGCTCTGGCCTGCCAGTTGGTGTTACCAGAGGTGTTCCAAGAGGTCCGGGGCACCGTGTTTTTGCTGCGGTCTTCCCAGTAACGTTGGTTGACCTGGGTAACAAGTGCCTTGTACCCGTCATAGGTGGTTTGCTTGGGCACGAGGCAGAGGACATCCTTGATCCATTGGGGTAGGGCACAATGGAGGGCAAACCAGAGGGCATTGTAATTCCAGCCAGTCTCATAGGCCTCTTGTTCAAATCGTACGACAAAGGTCGTGAAGCGTTTGTTGTCACACATTCGGAGGTTGAAGAGATTTTCCTCTGCCTCCGCTATGGTGTCAAAGACGCCAAACTTACTTGAGAACTCTTGGGTAAAAGCGAGCCAATTGGAGAGTACGGGATTGTTTGGGTCAAACCAGAGTAGCGTGGTATAGTGGTTGAAGGTGATGCCCTGTAAGTATGATGCAGCAAAGGCTACTCGTGAGCTCTCAAGCTGAAAAGTGATGGGCTTAGCTTGGAACATAGTTAAACACTGAGTCAGGAAGATTTGCCACTTCCGAGGGTCATCGCTGGTGAAGGGTTCGGGCTTCTGGATGTCGAGTTTACCCTCCCGGGCCAGTGCGTCGCAGGTATTGTCCTGTGAATTTTGAGTTCGAGGTGGGGGTCTGGCGTTATAGTAGTAGTAGTAGTGATTTCCATTTCTGTGCTGGGGGGGAAAGTTGTCCATCGCTGGGCCCCATCCTCCAGGGGGTCTGCCATTGGGTGGTCCTCCACCGGGGTTTTGGCCCATGCTACCCAGGGCAGGTCCTGGGGCCCATTGAGGGGGAGGGGGTCCTCTGGGAGTCAGGGGTCCAAAATAGTTGGCATCAGTGGGAGAATTAGGCATTGGGGTGGGTGGGGGATGAGAGGGGTTGGTGGCAAAAGGGGGCTGGGGTGCCCCGGGGCCCATGGGCTGTCGCAGGGGAACTGGGGCATTAGGACGGGGCGGAGGGGCATTGATATGAGGGGCGCGGAGATCGAAGTGGGGGGGTCGGTCTCATTGAGGCCCATTGTGCAGGGCGTGTTTGTTGGCGGGGTTGCCCGGCTCGTCGATATAGGAGAGGGTCCAGTTGTTGTCATTGATGCATAGGGGTGGTCGTTGGGAACGGAGTTTGGGGGCAGCGGGTTGGTCCCAGGTTCAGAAGGCACTGGGCATGGAGCTGGCCCGAGGCCAGGTGGAGAGGGCCAAGGTGTGGGCGGTGGGTTGGTCGAACAACCCCCCCGCAGGGTTGAGGTTCCTCAAGATGCTGGAGGCCACGTTGAGTTCTTCCTGCTGGCAGGGAAGGAAAGATGGGGCTTTGTTTTGTGTTCCAATGGGTTCCTTGCATTGTATGTGGAAGGAGTGGGCAGGATCCAGAGGGTCTTTGAAGGGGTGGGGGTTTGGGCTAGTATGAATTTCTTTAACCAAGGCGTGGAGCTCGTTCCATAAGTTATCGTCAATGCCCAGGGTGCCTTGTGTATTCTCCAGGAGGTTCCCTTGCAGGTAGCGTTCGTGGAAGTCAAGGAGTTGATCCGCCCAGACCTCCGGAGTTGTGGAGGCGTCAGGGTAGCCGAGGTTGGTGAGGAGGGTGTGGGTATGCCTTGCGAATTCCGCGGGGGACAGGTGGAGGAAGCAGAGGACTTCGTCACATTGTTGGGCGTAGGCTTCAACCCTTTGCTGCCTAGGAGAAGGAGGAGTTTGAGCGGCAAACGGCGGGTGGGGGGGGAAATAGTTATCCATGGGTTCCGGAGGGACTGGGGCTGCAGCGGGGATTGGATATGCATAGTAATGGGCAGGGGGAAGGTAGGTGGGTTTGGGGGGTGCTGCGGAGTATCCTCTGGGGTTGATACGGGGGTTATTGCCATCGGCGTGGAATGCGGGAGGGCGGCGCCAGCCCGAGGGTATTCCCTGGCTAATGGAGGGGCCATAGAACGCCTGGTTGGGGTCAGGGGTCCAGTGATGGGGCACGTATTGGTCTGCGAAGGGACCCGGGTAGAATGGGGCATAGGGATTTTCCAGGAGGGGCTGGCCGTAGGCGTTGGTTGGGTAGCCAACAGGGTTGTACACGGGGTTAAACGCAGACATCGAGAACGGGGTAAGGGGGAGTCTTGATATTATGTCAGGTTCCGCTGATGACGGGGGCTCAGTACACTGGCGAGTCCTTACTAGGCAGATGCAATGTCCTGTGCTTATAACCAGGCATCCGGAGTTGGAGTGGAGGTGAGGAAAGCTTGCGAGGGGGTTCCCAGGGAAAGCAGTCTGAGTAAGTCCTGAATGGTCTGGAGGAGTCTAAGACCGAAGGTACTGGTCGTTGACCCAGGGCGGGTGTCAGGGCTAGTTCGTGGGCGCGCAAATAGATTGCGGGGTAAGCAGAGGTTTCTCGGGTGATGGGGGCGGGGTCGGAGCTGGATAGGGGATTTCCAGGGCTTGAGGGGTCCCAGGGCCAAGCGGGGAGTGAGGGTCGGAGTTGTTGTAAGAATGTTTGGGTCGTGGCGCATGCACAGAGTTCGTACTGATGTAGGGAGCAAGAGGAACTTAGAAGGACAAAGGAAATATGTACAGTCGAGATGAGATGGAGATGAGATGAGACGGAGATGAGACGAGATGGAGATGAGAAGAGACTGAGGAAAAAGATAGATTCGGAACTTAAAAACAGAAACAGAGACGAGACTAGAGATGAAATATAGGAAACTGGTAAATGTAATATCAAGACTAAAGTTTGAGGAGTTATTCTATGACTTATATACCGACTACTAGGTACTTCAGAGGGTGGCGGATATGGTGGCAGGGGTCGACGGAGCTGTGCGGAGTCGATGGGTGTTGGGTACAATCCAAGGTCGGGCCACGACGGTATTCTGATGGGATCAGTTGGGGGCGCAGCCACTCCGGGGACGTTGTGACACTCTGGGATGGGTCAGGTAAACTAGGGTAGGGGGTTGGGGATGTATGACGTGGCCAGGAACGGTGGGGGAAGGTTTCAGGGAGAGTGGTGATGGCTACGGAGAGGGAGTTGGAGTTGCCATTGGGGTTTGCCAGAGAAGCGTTGGAGTTATCCAGTGTGGGCGTGAAAGTGTGGGCAGGGTTCAGGGGAGTTAGACGGGAAGTTGTGAGGGGTTGGGAGCAGTGTCTAGGGAGCGGGTTGTGACATACACTCTCTGACATATTTGATGGAGACTATAGAGTTGGGAAACATTTCCTCTAGTCTTGCATCACCTATATTCAGCTGAGCAGTGAAACCTTTGCCTCTGACACCTTGAAAATTGCCTGGATTCTCTCCTATATGAAGGCTGGCCAAGCCTCAACCTATGCACTGCACATTTTTTGATGCCCAAGAGGAGTGGAGAGTTTTTCTGGCTGGATGGAGTTTGAGAAGGAGTTTTGAGCTGAGTTCTTTCCCATTGACCCTGCCAAGACCACAGCTCTTTCTCTTCAAGACTGAGCCCAGTATAGTCAAGGAAAGCAGCAATCCATGAGAGAGGGGTGGAGTCCATCTTGAAAGGTTAGGCAGAGTTGCAGACTATCTGGATATCCAGCCTGTTTGACTAAGGCACAGAAAGAATTGATGTATTTGTCAAGTAACTGCTTTTCTTAACCATACTGGGTCTGGTCTCAAAGGAAAAGAGCTGTGGTCTTGGCAGGGTTGAGAAAAAAGAACTCAGCTTAGAAC
The DNA here is from genome assembly GCA_020091625.1 of Termitomyces sp. 'cryptogamus'. NCBI lineage: Eukaryota > Fungi > Basidiomycota > Agaricomycetes > Agaricales > Lyophyllaceae > Termitomyces > Termitomyces sp. 'cryptogamus'. The sequence continues at coordinate 4,174,214 of JAGYZC010000005.1, forward strand.
TCCTTCTCAAACTCCATCCAGCCAGAAAAACTCTCAACTCTTCCTAGGCATCAAAAAATATGCAGTGTGTAAGTCAAGGCTCAGCCTGCCTTCATGTAGGAGAGAATCCAGGTGATTTTCAAGGTGTCAGAGGCAGGCTGCACCACTCAGCTGGATATAGATAATGCAAGACTGAAGGAAATGTTCCCCAACTCTATGGTTCCCATCAAATACATCAGGGAGGGCAGGGCAAGGAAGTCTAGAGCAGGGTGCTGAAACTTCTGAGCTAGGTGCAGAGGAGAACCTCCCTGCAGCTGCTGGGGGTCCAGGGGGAGAATAGGAGTGAAGGGGAGATGTTCCAGGAGGACCTGGAGGGAAAGAAACACTGCTTCAGTGGTTTGATGGAGCCCAGTGAGTTCAGCAGTGTAGGAGGTAAGGGAGGCTTGAGTGAGTTGAATCTGTGTCTCCAGAGATAGCAAATGACTCCAGGCATTATTCTGGGGGCTTGAAGCATCAGGGGGAGGTGCTAGAGGGGTTGGCTGGGTTATAGGAGGAGCACAGGAGGCACTAAGACACTGGTGGAGGAGAGACCTCTTGAGAAACTAAGTAAAAACAAGGGCTCCCGGGCCAAATGTAGAGACTTGTTCTGCTATAAGAGTGACCTCTGGAGGCTGTGGCTTAATCACACAACTGGCAAAGGGAGATCTAAAGTCTATTCAGTATGGTATGGTGTCTACAAGTATACTATACACCTGGCAAAGAGAGATCCAGAGAGAAAACAAGTCTGAGGAACTCCCTAGGCCAGATGCTACACTCTAGGCCCTCAGACTCATGGGACACAACTGTACAGTAGGACAGAAAAGATCATGTGACTTGCATGTGCATGGCCATGAACATGCTGACCTAATCACATGACCCAGACTTGCACATGCATGGTCATGGCCATGTACATGCTAACCAAAAACAGTGGTCCCCTGACAAGGCCAGACATGTCCTCATAAGATGTTACCACCTTAAACAATGGTTTGACACCTTCAGCCAATGCTTTGCCAGATTCAGAATCACTTGTGGGTCCCTTCATACCTGTACCTGGATTTTATCATGGCTAATATCTACTCATGGAAGAACCTCAATAGTATCCTCAATATGTGCTAACATTATAGCCCAGACTTGTCCAAGAGGGGGCTGAGGGTGAATGTAATTTTGGCTATTGCCTGCCATCATAGCAATACTACTATCTGCCAAAATTTGTATCACCTTTGGGGCCACCATCTCTCCATCCCTACATGTTCCCTTGATACAATGCACAGTTTATTATGCCACAGAACTACATGGTCTTCTCCATGTATCTAAAGGCCAGTGGCTCAAACAACATAATAATAGCTCAATCTAACTAAGGGTGACAAGAATTTGGTGGAGGTAGCAGGGAAGAATCAGACAAATTGCAGGGTGATTCATTGATGGACAGTGTGGATTGATGCTTGGAAAGAGACAGTCCTGTCTATTAGTACTATGAAGTCTCTTGTAAATTGTTATGTGCATGTAAAAATATATCTGTGTCCAGAATGTTGCATAGAAAGTAGTTCCAATTTACTGAGTCTGTACACAATGGTGATTTTGTCTGGAACTGTAACTACACCACAAATGATAGTGTGGATAGAAATGAACTTGCTATCCTTACATTTGTTCTCCCAGAATTGAAGTAGGCCTAGGTCAATCTCTTTCTGTTGCCAGCTCAAATTTTGAAAGACCAATAAAAATGGCTGCACCAAGGCCAAAGGATGGGTTTGACCATCAACAGTACATGAAAAAAATTGTTCAATGCATGCAATGTAAGGCTCATTCTAACCATTGACCAGAACACAGTCATAGCATGGGTTACCATGAAACTCAGGGTTACACTGTAAATAATTGGTCTTGAGTTGCCAGTTGACTGTACACATATACTTGACTTTCAGAAGGCAATGTTCTATAATCTGAAGGTTCAGATGCATCAGGTTTAAGAATTCAAATCAAAATTGGATTGACACACCATGCTTTTGTTGGTAAAACTTACAGCCTATCTACCAGGAAGAGGGATGTCATATGCAGGTAGGAATCTTGTCATAAATTTTCCCAGCATGATTCAAAAGCATTCAAAGGCCTCATTGTCTTTATGGCTCTGTAAAATGTATAACAGCATGGTCAATGGCAATGGCAATCCAAGTACTCAAACCTGATTATGACCACTAGAATCAAAGCTGACTGTGTGCTGTCAAGATTGTCAAGTGTTGTAATAATGATTCTTGATAGATGTCCAAAGCATCAATATTTGAAAAATTAAAACCATTATCATCAAAATGTAAAACATTGTAAGACAGCACACAATGAAGATCACCATATTTGATCAACCACATTGCATTCTATATCAAGTTAATGAATCTGTAATGTCTGGATTGTAAAATAAAGGAATAACATACTTGGACTGGGCAAAGGCTCTGTTTCTTAAAGCTCCTTGAACAGCTGTGGCAGTTTTTGGAGCCATAGACTCTGTGTAATATTGCTCAGAGCTTGACTGGGTCTGTAAGGGAAATTTGAGAGTCAAGTTCCACATCTGATCTTGTGGTACCAAGCAGATTGGGCATGGAAATTTGCCTCAAAGGCCATGAACAAGCAAGATAACAGACCTGAAATCATTCTTTTATTAGGCACAAAATTGCAGAAAGCTGATGATGCTCCAGCCAGGCTTGTAGTGCAAAGAGAAGTCAAAGTTGGCAAGGGAAAGGGACCACTGGGCCTGTTGGCAATTGAGCTTCTTAGCTGTCTGGAAGTATTCAAGGTTCTTGTGATCTGTCCAGACCTTGAACTTGTGCCATGCACCTTCCAGGAAGTGCTGCCACTCCTCAAATGACCAGATGATGGCCAGCATCTCCTTGTCATGGATCTCATAGTTCTGCTCCACTGCATTCAGGCTCTCGGAGTAAAAGGCCACTAGATGCCACTTCCCATCCTTTGGAGATTGCTGCAAAAGCACAGCCCCAGTGGCAAAGTTGGAGCTGTCAGCTTCTACCCAGAAGAGAGAGTTGTCATCTGGGAAGAGGAGGACAGGTCTGGAGGTCATGGCACACTTGAGAGTGTCAAAGGCCATCTGCTCTGGTGGAGGTCCCCAACTTCATGTAACATCCTTTCCAGTGAGGTTGAATAGTGGATGGGCATGGTGCAAGAAGTCCTGGATGAATCTCCAGTAGAAGTTTGTGAAACCAAGAAATGCCTGCACCTCCTTCTTGTTCTTGGGCTTTAGCCACTCCACCACACCTGCTACCTTCACCAGGTCCATTTCTGCAGCTCCATGCAAGATGATCAGGCCAAGGTATTTGATCTGGGTCTGTTCAAACTCACACTTCTCTGGCTTGAAGTAGAGCTGGTACTGGCAGAGGCATTCCAGGACAAGGTAAGTGATCTGACAGTATTCCTCCAGCATTTTGGTATAGATGAGGATGTTGTCAAGGTATACACACACTATGCTCTCTGCTATGAGGTCCTGGAAGATGTTGTTCATCATGGTCTGAAAGGTAGTGGGGCTATTGGTGAGTCCAAAGAACATAATGAGTGGCTCAAACAATCCCTGGTTGGTCTGGAAGGTGGCCTTCCACTTCTCTCCTTCCTAAATGCACACATTGTTGTAACCCCACCAGACATCCAGTTTAGTGAAGTATTGTGCACCCTGGAGGTTGTTGATGAGCTTGGAGATGAGGGGGAGGGGGTAATGGTTCTTCACTGTCATGGGGTTAAGAACTTGGTAGTCCTAGACCAGTCAGAGTGAGCCATTCTTCTTCTTGATGAAGAAGACTAGAGAGGCCATCAGAGACTTGGAAGGGCAGATACAACCAGAGTCCAGGTTTTCTTGCAGGAATGTGTCAAGCTCCTCCTGTTCCCTGGGCATGAGCAGGTAGACCTTACAGCTGGAGAGTGTGGAATCTGGCAGCAGTTCAATGGCATGGTCCCACCTCTTGCAATCCAGAAGTGAGTCAAACAAGGCTTTGGAGAACACATGCTCAAATACATGGAGGTAGGGAGGTACCATGTCCTGGAACTCTCTGGCATGGCATTGGCAGCAAATGCCTGGGCCAGCTGCTGGGATATAGTCTGGCTAGCCCAGATCTCTGCAATGGAGGGTGGTGGGTGTACAGTGGTTGTATAGATCCAATCTCCCACTTCTACTGCTTTATCAAGGAACTCCAGCTCATGTACACCATCAAACTCCCTTCCATGCTCCTTCCCTGAGGCTCCACCACCACTCTGGTTGTCCTTGTAGAAGGCCTTTCTATAAGGGAATGCCAGAGGCAGAGGATCCAGAAGGTCTAGATCTGCAAAGGGGAGAAGGCTGGCATGACATGCACAGATGGCTGCATGTTCTTGAACTTGGGCCTGGTGCTCTGCCCTGTCCTCTGCAGCACAGATAAAGCACTTCCAGGGGCACCTGCTCATGGTTATCTGTCCTTTGGTCCAATCAACCTCAGGGTTGTGCTTGCAGAGCCACATGAACCCAAGGATCATGTCCTGCCTATCCAGGCTGGGGACAGCAAACATGGTGTGCTCCACATAGTTCTGATAGCAGAGGACTAGATCAACCACAGAGTTGATGGTGCCTGCTTTATTAGGCATTCCATCAATATTGTAGACTGGAATGGGCTTGGGGAGGGGCTGTGTAGTCAGTCCATGGCATTTGACAAACCCCGAGTCCAGAAACAGTCCTATTGCTCTGCTATCTAGAAGAGCCATGACTCCACAGGTTTGCTGGGTGTCCATTGTCTCAATCTCTACATTGAGATGCAGGGAGCTGGTGGATGAGCTGGAAGCCATCATGTACTGTTAGGGCATTTGACATGCCCAGATGGAGCCACACCAATGGACCTTCAGAGGTCTTGGGGAGCTTGGTGGGGGCTCTGGAGTTAGTGTTTGCATGTCTGGAGGGGAGTGTTGAGGTTCCTATCTCAGAATGAAGGGCATTAGAAAAGGCAGTTTCATTTTCTATTGATAGACACAAGAACCTGTGAGCACCCAGCAATGGAGGTGTACACCTTATCCATTGCTCAACTAAAAATCCTCCTCCACCTCTGGGGGTGAGGTGCATGCACTGATCTTCTCTGGAGTCAACTCTGGCATAGGCTTGTCCAGTGACAGAGCTCTAGCAGCATTCTTTGCAGCCAGCAGCTGCAGGAGGAGTTCCTCCTGCTCTACCATAGAGAGGTAGCATACCTCCAGGCCCAAGGGGCAGTGCCATGCAAAGTGCCCAGGCTTCTGGCATCTCTGGCATAGCAGTGGGGCAGCATCCACATTCATAGGAATCCCTGGCAGCAGGGGGTGCACTGCAGGGATGGCCAGAGTAAAGGCCAGCATTGGGCAAGCAGGTGCAGGGTGGTGGAAATTGCTGATTAGAGCAGGGCACAGTGCAGAATGTGGATGGCAGAGCTCCCTCCAGATCTCCATAAGTTGCCATTGGTCCTGGGCCACCTTGTACCACAACACAATCTTTTCATTGTTGGAGTGACCCTCTGCCAGATTGTCAATGTATTCCACCAGTGCAGGGTGCAAGCCATCCTAGAAGGTGAGGCATAGTTGAAGGCTATTGGAGTAAGTGGCCTGCTTGACCAGAGCCCAGAACAAGTCAATGTACTCATCCAGTATACACTTTTCTTGCTCATATTGCTCTCTATCACATAGTGTCAAGGCCACAGTCTTGGTGGGGTCTAACAGGAAAAACTCCACACAGAAGTCCTTCTCAAAGGTGGCCCAGTCTGGAAAACTTCCAACACCTCTGGAGCAATGGAAAACTCACAGCGCATAGGTGGAGGCATGTCCAGACTTCATATATGACAGCACCCAGGCTATTTTCAATGCATCAGAGTCAAAGGCATTCCTACTGAGGTGGATATAGGTGAGGCAGGACTGCAGAAATTGCTCCCTGCTAGAGCAGGCACCATCATATGCATCTGGTAGTGCCAGACATGGAATATGTGGCTATAGGGTCACCAGAGCTGCAGGGACAGGTGTGGAGGGGGTTGGGGCTGGTTCTGCAGCTGTGGGAGGGGCAGAGTTAGGTGTTAGGCATTTGAGCAATGCCTGGAGTGATTGAGAGATAAGATCTGTCATTTGATGGAGGGTAGAGAGTTTGGTAGTATAGTGGGTGAGAGACAATTGCATTAATTGCACCTGGGTTTCTAAGTGTAGCAGGCAAATCCAGGCTTTGTTCTGCAGGGCTGGGGCCTCTGAGGGTGTGTCTGGGTTGACAAGCTGAGACATAGAACTCTACAGTGTTTAATCCTGGTGGAGAAGTGACAGATAGTGGTTCAGAGGTTCCTTGTGGCTATGAGGGGCTTCCAGACCAGTTTTAGGAGACTTGTTCTGCTGTAAGGGCAACCTCCAGAGCAGTGGATCAGAGTCATGCAGCTAGCAGAGGGGAATCCAAAGTATATTAGCAGAGTAGACAACAATACAATCAGTAACTAATCACCTAGCAGAGGGGAATCCAAAGAGAACAAGTCTAAGGATCCCTGCTGCTCAGGGCAGCACATCAGTGGGCAGCAGAGGCATGGGAACTACTGTACAGAAGACCAGAGCTGCTCCTAACCCTAGGGCAATAATTGCTGAGGTAATACAGGAAACTCCACAGTTCTCCAGAGATCTCTGGGGTTCTAGAAAGAGCCCCAGAGATCTTGAACAAGCTGTGGAGGTGCTGGAACCAGTCACAGAGGTTGGAAATGGAAGTCCCCTGACAGCTGCCAGAATGTCTGATATACATGATTGAAATGTAACATGAGTTTGTGAACTTTGAATGTAGAGTAGACAATGTCATACCTCAGGCCTCATCATCTGTCCAGGGCTTGGTGATGAATTGTCCCCAGTTAGTCCCCATCCACCTATAATGTTTCTCTGCATCCCATGTGATGTGCAGTGCAACTATGGGGTCATCAATAACATTTCAGTCCCATGGTTCACATATGCAGATATCAAAGCCTTGAGGCACACCTTATGCAGAACTTGATAATATTTTTTCTCAAACTGGCCAATTATTACTATAAACCAACTGTGAAGTCTAGCAATTGAAGATTATACTCACTCAGGTATGAAGCTCAGATGCCTTGTCTTAGGTCTTTTTCAAGTTGGCACCATTTTTCAGGGTGAGCAGGTCTTCAGTGTCACATGCAGCAGCTTGATGGCATAACTTGATGAGGCATTCCAATTGGGACTTATTGAGGGCAGCCTCAAGTCCCAGTTCAGCAATTTCAAAGTCAAGACACAAATTAAAGGGTTTCCATGGTTCAAAGTCTGGAGGCAGGATCACTTTTTGAGGAAAGCAATCAGTATAAAATCCTAGCTTGGTTGGGATTTCAGAGTGTGGATGATATTCTATTTTAAAGAGCTCTTCTGTTGATGACAGGTTTGCAATTTTTTCTGGACCATTGAGTGAACTGTCATGCCAATTCAGAGCAGCATCCTCAACTTGGAATAGATTAAGATGATAGCTTCTAAATTTGTGCAATAGAACAGATGTGATGAAATAATATTACCTCTCGAAATTCAACATCTCCAAAAGCAAAAGCATGGGGTTCAGCATCAAAATCATACAGTACTGGACCATCAATAGATTCAGATTTGCTGGAGGGTCAAATTTGAGTTGGTACAGATCCATGAATGACTGGTCCATTGATAACAGGATCCTTTTCCGTCATCTTAAACACGTCGTTGGTGTCAATGGACTTGGATGGGCCTTAGTTATTTACATTATTGCCTCTTGCATTTGGAATCAAGGGCAGATCTTACCTGTCTGACATGAGGCATCAAAATGCCCGAGAATTTCTGCGTTTTGACACGCTTGTTCTTGTCTTTTTAGACATGCTTTCCTGTGTATCCCGACCCCGCGGTTCTGGCATGTCTATCCACAAATATCGCACCTTGCATGGTGATATGGAGTTGTAGGTCGAGGGATAGGGTCCATTATGAGACAGGGACTTGACTATAGGACGATGACGAGACGCATAGACTGTATTGACAAAGTGTACATTTTCACAATAGCCGTATCAACCAAAAATTATTACCATGGCTGCCGTGGCAGCTCTGATCAACTTCGTGCCTATCTAATCAGGCTCGATTCAGACAACCTTGATGGCCTGATTTGACCTAATTAGGTTTTGAACCTGATGAGGGAATCAGAGATTTTTCCGACATTATCTGCCGCGATTCTCTAAGCCTCGTGTCATCCGACATCTGCTTACAGCAGCCTCGCGTCATAAATTCATCGCAAATTCGTCTTAACTGCTTTTTTCCAAATGCATATAATAGTTCATGAGCACTCTGGATCCTGAGCACTGCCGAATTGCACTGCCTCCTTTACGAGTGAGTATATGTACCGCGGGCTAAGAACTCATTTGACCTTGCCGGCTGCTGCCGAGAGTGCCCCAGAAGTTCAAGCTAACTCTTGAAGCTTTGTCGCTGGAAATGACAGCAACGGTAGCCACAGTGCCTCATGTAGAAGTCTCGCTCGTCAACGATGATCACGAATCTTCTCATTATCTATTCCTGCAGAACAACCTTCTCTCCCCACAGTCCCCGCCCTCCCCACAGTCCCCGCCCTTTCCGCACTCCCCGACATCTACTGCTACAGCTGTAGAGAGTGGCGACGACGGATCTTCGCTCAACATTCCTTTACTACGGATACCCTCCCCAGCTCGTTCTACAGATTCATCAGAACAATCGGCACATTGTGCGATCTCAAGGGACTCGCGGAACAACAACGCCGAACGTGAGTCGGGGGATGGTCACTCGTGTAAGCCAAATTCCGCTGCTTGTCTCAGAACGTTGATCACGACGTTTCCTTTCGCACTGAATCCTCAGGTTTGGCCCACATTCACGTCAAGTCTGCCGATGCCACCAAGCCTCACATCAAACAGGGCAGAAAGGAAGCGGGACCTTCTGAGTCTGGTGACCGGACTGCATACCAGCTCGAACTCGACCAAGATAGAAATTTTCACCCCGCGCCATTCTCTTACAAACCGTTTCAGCTTGCACATCTAGTCAACCCTCCGCGTCGTTTTGAGGCGATGCGACGTTTGGGTGGGACTCAGGCGCTTCTCAGAGGTCTCGGAACTGACAGGGAAAGGGGGTTGAGCAAGGAATCACTTGTTCACAACTCGCGCGCTCGGGCGTATCAGACTGCGGAAGACAAGGAACAAAGGGATAGAGAAGAGGCGAAGAAAAGGAATAGAAGAGGATGTCCGTGGAAGCACCCAGGTCAAGGTGCATCACGACCCACTCCGGAATTGAGCCTAGATGTTCTCCGCGCGTCTTTCGATGAGCGGAGACGCGTATATGGTTCGAACATTTTGCCAAGAATGTCGTCGAAATCGTTTGTTTCCATGATGTGGTTGGCGCTCAAGGACAATGCTCTCTTGTTGCTTTTTGTTGTTGCTCTAGTATCATTAGCGGTTGGCCTCTTCCAGAACTTTGGTTCTCCTCGGCCAGATGCACAGTCATCAGTCGATTGGACTGAAAGCGTTGCCATTATGGCTGCTCTTACGATCATCGTAAGTCATCTAATCTAGCCTTGTGACAGACTCTACTTACTACAAATCTGAAACATCTTTGACGTCTCAGGTAGTCGTTTCCTCTCTAAATCATTGGAGAGAAGAAGGCCAATTCAGACAATTACACGATAAAAAAGAAAAGCGTGGTGTCAAGGTTATTCGTGACGGAGTTCGATGTGTTATAGACTCAAAAGTTTGTGGACTACCAAGTTATGAGTCACATGGGTGACGTGTCCTTCCAGGAAGTCGTAGTCGGCGACATCGCCCTTCTAGAACCGGGCGAAGTCGTTCCTTGTGATGGTGTCTTACTTTCTGGTCAACTTGTACGATGCAACGAGCCAAGTACCACCGGAGATTCTGACGCAATGCGCAAGTTAAGCTATGAGGAGTGTATGCAGTCCATTGAAAGAGGTATGGATGTGTCTTTTTTTCGGGGGTTTTATTTATGCTGCGATTGTTGGGCCATCAGATGGTCATTTGCCAGCCAATACCGACTGTTTCATTGTCTCAGGGAGCAATGTCCTCGACGGAGTTGGACGATACGTTGTAATAGCTGTGGGAACCAAATCATTTCGCGGACGATCAGTAACGGGTCTCCATTCTCTTTTCCCTCTTAAGCATCGTTTTGATTCAATGCTTGTTTTGTAGCTCTCCAACGTGATCCAAAAACTACACCATTGCAACAAAAGCTCGATATGCTGGCGGAGTTGGTTGCAAAATTCGGCTTAAACGCAGGCTTGGCTTTATTCGTTGCGCTCTTGATTCGTCTTTTTGTCGAACTCGCGAAGAATAGTCCGGTTCGCACAGGGATTGAGAAGGGCGTCACCTTTATAAATATCCTCATTATCTCAATCACCCTCGTTGTTGTTGTTGTTCCCAAAGGTACGTCCTTCAAGTGCCTTTCAAGTTTTCTATCGTTGTCTTGATTCCGTTGCACTCAGGCCTCCCTCTGATAGCGGTACTGGCTGTTGGCTTTGCTACTAAAAGCATGATCCGCGAGAACCTTTTAGTGTGCGACCTTGGCTCTTGTGAAACAATGGCGAATGCTTCGATTGTCTGCACAGACAAAACCGGGACCCTTACCCAAAACGTCATGACTGTCGTGGCAGGTTCCATCGGTATCCATGCCAAATTTGTTAGAGAGCTAAACAAGCACCCGGGTCGACACAACGCCGATGGAAAGGTCAATGATCGAAGTCTTTCGACTCGCAGGGACGAGAATGACTTTTGCATTGACCAGTCGCAGATAAACAGTGTCTTAACTCCTGCGCTCCGCGAACTCTTCAACGAAACTATTGTGATAAACTCAATAGCATTTGAACACAAGAATCCAATAACCGGAGAGTCGATGTTTGTTGGAGATACTACAGAAGCGGCGTTGCTACAGTTTGCGAAGGAGTTAGGTTGGAGAGGACGTCAGAAAACTCCAGAGGTGGATGTCGTCCAGATGATTCCGTTTTCAAGCGAACGAAAGGCGATGGCTGTCGTTGTTCGCTTGCCCCGCAATACCGGATTCAGAGTCTACGTCAAGGGTGCTCCAGAGATTCTCCTGAAGAACTGTACTGACCATGTTGTTGTGCGACCCTCCATATTACCAGGACGTTGGGAAAGGCGTAAGAGGGTCGAAACTAAGGCAATTGGAATGCGTGAGGAGAATGTGAGTGAGACCATCAGATTCTATGCGAGTCAAGCACTCAGGACCGTCGCTCTGTGCTATCGAGATCTCGAACAGTGGTCTGCTGTGGACATGGAGAACGATGTAGGGCGCTCAGCTTTCATGAGCTGTATAGTTTATTGATAGAGCTTTTCACAGGTGACTCTTCCTGGCTTGGCTCAAGACTTAACGCTCATCGCCATAATTGGAATTGACAATCCGCTCCGTCCTGGCGTCCCAGAAGCGATATCAAAATGCCGCCGCGCTGGTGTGACTATCAAGATGTGTACAGGCGACAACATCGAGACCGCTCGCACGGTTGCCCTTCAATGCGGTATTCTCACGTCTGAGGGTAACATTAAGGAGGGTATGAAGTTTAGGGAACGCAGTCATGTGGACCGGATCAAGGTCGCGTCAGAACTGCAAGTGCTTGCTCGATCTTCACCGGCGGACAAGGAGGCGCTAGTCAGTACTCTTAAAAGTACAGGCGCCATTGTCAGTATGACTGGCGACAGTGCACTCAAGGAAGCCAATGTTGGCTTTTCCATGGGTATATCTGGTACCGAAGCTGCCAAGACAACGTCCGATATGATCCTTGCAGATGACAGCTTTGTTTCGATCTACAAGGCCATCATGTGGGGACGTTGTGTCATTGATGCAGTTCGCAAATGCCTTCAATTCCAGGTCACGGCCTTAATTGCGATTGTTATCATCACTTTTGTGTTGGCTTTGACAAATACTCAAGGATTGTCAATCCAGTTGCTTTGGATCAGCATCGTTCTGGACACTTTCGCAGGGTTAGCCCTTGTTACCGACCCCGCTTCAGAGTCGCTTCTCGACAGGCAGCCCGACAAGACGGCTCACCTCTTTACAACGGACATGTACAAGCAAATCTTCTTCCAATCAATTTACCAAATTTCCACCATATTGACTCTTCACTTTTTTGGGCTCAGGATGTTGTGCTTGAAATTTACGGGTGATACTCAGGCTGATAGAAACACTGGACTTGTTGTTCAAACCCTTGTGTTCAATGTCTTCGTCTTCATTCAAATATTCAATTCAGCCAACTGTAGACGGCTCGACAGAAAACTCAACGTATTCTCAGGCATTCTCAGGCACAGGTATTTTTTAGCCATCACACTCATTGGTTAGTCTTTCCTGTTCTTTGTGTAAGAAACAATGTATCTGATAAGATTTTTTCAAAGAAATCATCTTGCAAATTGTAATTATCTTCGTCGCAAGGAATACGTTCAAAGTTACAAGACTTGGATGGCGTGAATGGGGTATCTCACTTGGATTCGGTGCCATGCCTATACCCCTGGGTACATTGATCCGTCTCCTCCCCAACGAGTCGGTCGAAAAAGCCCTCAAGAAACTTGGCCTTCTTGGTTGGCCACAAGTCCTGCCTACAGTGAGTGCGGAAGGCGAAGCCTGGAGCCCTTCCATGAATATCGTTGAACAAAATCTCGGTATTTACATGAAAGTTCGTGGTGCACGGATGAAGTCATCCTTTTTCTGACGAGAGGGAGATCTTCCAATGTCCAAATGCCGAACTCAAGGTGAGTCTTTGTCAGAGAGTGAACGCGTCGAGACGTGTACTTAGTTATGTTATCACGTGTGCTCGGCTACACCGTTCCCTTAGATATGTTTTTTATTTGCCCGCCACACCTCAGTTCGTTCCACTATAACGTGCACGATACTGAGGTGTGTCGCCCATACGTTACTTACTACACCCATTTACTCACACTATCACTTAGCAATTACTTTTTTTGTCTAGGTGATTAATACATTCATCAGTTTGTTCCACTATAATGTGCATGATACTGAGCAATTACTTTTATTGTTTAGCTACCACGTATCTCAACTGCACATTAACCTTTGATAGGTTATAGGCCCTGTTGCCTTAAATACCAACTAAGATAGACAAACTCACCCATATTCCACCCTTGACCTAGCAATTTGTAATGATTGATTTTTTCCATCTGATTTCAGCTATTCCACATAACATTTGATGGCTTTAAATGTTTTGTAGCTTCAGATGTTGTGGAGATTCTTGTGGGAGGTCTGCCAAGTAAATGATGCAGATTGACTTACATTTCTAGTACAGCATCTCAATGTGTCTCTTGACCTCACATGGTGTTACTCTTTCATCATATTGAGGAATAGGGGGAGTACCAGATGAACTTTCATCATCTGGTAGAGACAAGCAGGCTGGTCTATGTTTGGTGTCCATTGCAGAGTCACTATCTAATGGATGTGAATCATGATCTGGAATGAATAGAGATGGTGCAGAATCACTATCCATTGCAGAATTTGGTGATATTCCTGGTGGAATGATGAGAGGGGGGATCTCTCTGGCAGGTTGGTCTGCTATGTGGTGATACACCTGTCTCATACTTTGAGACAGGTTGAAAGAACTAGGAAAAAAAATAAGATTACCAAATGAACAAGCTGAAAACTGTAAGCTTGGGTAAGATGTCAAAAACTGTAGGCATAAAAACATACCTAGTACAATGAAAAATCACCAAAGAACCCAAAAGCATGCATGCAACAATGCCAGCAGGAATTATGATGTTGAGAACAGAGGCTAGTCACATGTTCAATTGATGATCAATGGCTGTGCTTGGCAACCCAGCTAGAAATCTAACTGATGCTGAGGACAGCCATGGATGTCTAAACACAACAATAAATACCCCACATCCCTTGATACCATATGCCAGACCACCTAAACCCAGAGCTGGCCACCATATGAAACACATGTAATCCATTAGAGAGAGGTTAGAGGGAAAAGAACAAAAGAAAATACATTGGATGCACAAAAAACTGAGTAATGCTGACCCAGCATGTCATCTTGTATGACCAACCAATAGGAAAGAAAAGCCAAGGTAAACTATGCAGTACACCCATGGGCACACACAGAAAGCACCCTGGTCTGTGTACATGTGACAAGCTATAAAAGGGGAGGAGAATTGGAGGAGCAGACAAGCAATGACATGCCACAGTTTGGATAGTCCCAGGGAGCAACTATCTTAGGCTTATGAGTGTTTAGTTGTTTTGGGTTGTGAATTAAATATATTTTGGACCCTTTCAATAGTTCAAGGCCATCTCAAACTAGCAAATAAACCATTTTAAATTCATTACTACAATTGTAATGTCTACATGAGCTTTTGTGTAACCTAAGCCTCCAAAACTCTGTGAAAACAAAGTTTGATCTGTTGATCCAATCAATTGACAGCATCAAAACTTACATTTTGCATCAGTGGATGTATGTTATATTTGCTGATACATATTTTCCAGATCTGGCAATTGAAGTTCTGTTGTTAGATCCAGCATCCAATGCAATGAAAAGGGAGGAAGACTATCATCCCTCAGTACATTGCCATTGTCAGATATCACCTCTTTGTCAGACCCATCATCTGCAACACTGAAGAGAGGAGGGATGCTGCTATCATCTGGTTCACCTCTGCTGTCAGCCCTGTCACCATTGCCATAAACAGAGGAGGAAGCCCACCATCATCCAGCTCCTCTCCACTGTCTGACTCATTGTTCAATGCAATGAAGAGTGGTGGGAAGTGTTCCTCATCTGATCCACTTTTCTCAGCATAAAACAGAGGTGGAATGTTGTTGAACCAGTATAGCTGAAAAGTCATACCCCTGAGGTCTGGATCATCAAACAATGGATTCTCAACATCCATCCATTCCTCACCACTTTGTGCCAGTGAGAAGAAGCTCTGCCAAACAAGGAAAACAGGATGGGAAAGTGATTGAGACTGTACTTGTGCTTGAATAGCAGATGATTTCTTTGTAGGGTGATAGATGAGCCCAGGATTCTTCCTACTTTTAAGGAAGAGGTGGTGGAATGGATGGCATGGATTGGAAAGATCAATAGCCTTGTCAAGCATTGATGGAGGCCATGCAGGTGATTGAGCATCAGGCACAGAGGTTGGTGAGGCACAGCCAGATGATATTGTGCTATTGCTACTCAGGGAATTGGTGATTGAGTCAATACTAGTGAGTTCTCCTAAGTGTGACAGCACAATAGAATTGGCACCAGAGAGGTGAGCAGAGCTGGGTCTGGCAGATGGACTTGAAAATTGACAGATTAGGTCATTTGCCATCAATGGGAATTTTGATCCAGCTGCTGATTAAAACTTGTCTAGAGCCAAGAGGGCTTTCTGGTGGACACTGCTTTGGCTTGACAATTCTTCATCATGAGTTGCATTTTGATGGATGAGGAGACAACTCTTGACAATCTCATCATTTAGGTGCTCAGTCTCAATACCTATATAGTTCCACCAATCAAAGCCATACCAATATACAACTTGACCTGGATGAGTGGGAACTGTCCATGCCTGAAAGGACTCCTGGACTTCTTGAGGGATGTCATCTCTGTCTGCCAGAGGGTACCAACAGCTCAGACACATGATGAGGTCCAGAACATTATATTTAATGTTGTTTAATGCTGCTATACCCAAATATAGGTGAATATAGTTCTGGCCCAGATATTAGATAAACTCCATTGCAATCCAAGACACCTTACCAATTCTTTATCCAGGTGTTGTAACATCCACCTACAATTCTTGTGTTCCTCAAGATTGCCATCAATGGCAAGTGCTGTGCACATGCATGATTCAACATAAAATATCAGTTTTTAGAGACTCAGTGACCATTGGTCAACTGAGGCTTGAGTTTATAGAGCAGCAGTAGAGGCTATTAAGAGTGCAAAGCTATAAGGATCTGGTGCAGTTATGAGCAGATTGTTGGGGAAAGTAGGTCTTTTACAGCAGCAGAATCAACAATGTAGACTACACATGACATTGTCCCAAAGTAGCAAGGTTGCAAATCCACTATGGAAATGGCAGTTCCAGTTGGCATGGCAAATATGATGTGCATAGCAAATACAGCTTGGCAGATATGATGTGCATGGCAAATCCAGTATATATGGCATATCAGCAATTTGTTCATCCCATTGCACTCTCCATTATAAAGGTGTTGTTGCCCTTTGCAGAGGTGTAAAATCATTGTATACTCTTCTGAAATTATGAGTTGCCAAAGAACTCAGTTCATGCCACATGGCCACCTTTTTGTCAGCATAGGCCTGGAGGCCTTTTTTCTTGGCTGACATGCCCCTCTGGGACCAGATTTCTGCTTGCTTAAGGAAATAGCAAACAGTCCATTCCATTTCACTGGTAACAAGCTGACATTCTTCTGTCCATCTGTTTTGTTGTGCTCTTGCATAGAGGTAGTGCACCCAATGGACTGGTGAGATGAGTTATGAATTTGAAACTGGCAAATTGAAGAGGAAAGTGGGCCAACATATCAACAACAAATGAACAGATATGGTGAATGAACCGAATTGGCAGATGGATTGAGAATGATATGATGGATATCTGAGTGGAAAGCAACTTACACTTACATTCACAGAGAGTTTCAGGGTCATTTTCCATATCTGGATTAGCTTGCCATATCTAAGGAACCTTTATTCTTGATGATTCAGGAATATTTGGATCATGTATAGCTGTGCTTGCTACAAGATCCACTTTCTGCAGAACACAATATTTTTTTGTCAAATGTGGAATCTATGCCTAATTGCATAAGAGCACTGCAACAGTGTCCATAGGCTCTGGCTTTGATGGAAATGGCTGCCTAAATTTTGTCAATTAATGTCCTGGCTCAGGTTTTGACACTTTTGCTTGGAGCAACCTGGGCAACATGAGAATACATGAAAGATTTTTCAGCAATGAGCTCTTAAAGTGCTTGAATCTGCCTTTTGATTTGAAGCAAACACAATTGTCTTTCAATACTGGACAGTTCTAAGTGATTACCAGCAATTGTTGATGGCAAGGATATTTCAAAGTCTTCTGGTGCAGCAGAATCCAGTTCCAACAGCAGATCTGGTCCAGCCAGCAGGTTTGCCACCAGATACAGTGATGTTTCATTGTGATCTGATGTTTCTTCATCAAATGCACTAGGAATCTCATCCACCTCAAGTGGTGTAGTCCTTTGTGAATGGAAGAATAACCATGCTTGGCTTGGGAAGCAGCCAGGACATTCAGTTGAACCCTTAACAATTCTCTGTCTGCTTCAACCTTTTGTCACTCATCCTCCTGTGCCTGCCAACTCATCCAACAGACATGGTCTTGTAATGCAATCCTGATATAACACTTAGTCCTTAATGGTGGTGAAACCATCTGGGTTTGACTCACTGCCATTCTTTAATGTCAAGTGCAAGTTGGATCCAGTATCCAGCATCTGGCCCCCAGTTTCCAATCTGGCATCTGCCAGATCACCACCATGTCTTGCTTGGAGGTCTATGGTCTGAGCCTTAAGGATGTCCATTGCCTTTTTGTGATGGTCCTTCAGACTTTCAGCAATAGTAATCTCAGGCTCCCAGCTTGATATCAATCTGCTGAGATTCCCATGGACTGTTCAGCAAAATAATGAACAGCAGCCTCACTTATCTCAATGGCTGTGAAGTATTTTTGGCATAGGGAAGGAACCATATCAAGTAACTACTTCCAGTTGGAATCACACATATGATCATCAAGAATTTCTGCTTGATGTGCAAGAGTAGCAGTTCATGCCATCTGTGAAACTTCATTAAGAGTAGACCAAAGACTTTCAATTATCTCCCCAGCAATGTGGCCAACTCCTGGAATATATGATGGAGTGAAGCAGAAAAAGCAATTTTCTTTGTGGCCATGAACATGAAGGAGGCCAATTGCATAGTCGACCAGTAGATTATCTGGTAAAACTTCTCCCACCTCTGCTAATTGTCTGAAAAACTTGACACACCACTGGCATGCTATGTCATATACCAGCAAGAGATGCTTAATAGATTCCATGTTAGTTGTCTTCAGTGCACATGTGATGGAAAAGTCTGTATACACTTGGCCTTCACCATGGGTTAAGTTTGTTACACTATTGGGAGCAAAGCAGCTGTGGTGGGTGCATGCTGTTGCAACAACTCCAGTAATGTCACATGATTTGTTCAATAGAAGTGCCTTTTCAATGGCCTTGAACGTGTTTTCACAAGGAGCTCCATGGCAATGGACCTACCAGATGGCTGGAGTGGAGGTTAATAGCAGACAGTGGATGGTGGATATCAGATGGGGCATTTGGATCAAGTTAATAGCTGGAGTGGAGGTTAATAGCAGATGGCAGACAGGGGCAATTTGGATGCAAACATTAATAGTTAATCAATAATGGCACATGTTAGCAATCCAAGAAAAAACTCACCATTGGCCTATCCTTTGCAAACTTAAGATATTCATCAAGTTCATCCCTCCTGGGCATCATTCCACCTCCTTTGGAATGCCATACATCCTGAGCAGGATTATGATGATGGACATGATCTGCCTCAAAGTTTCCATCCATCATCAATGAGCAATTGAACTTCCACTGAACTGGATCTTCTTCCCAGTTTGACAGAATATCCACTCCTGGCTGAGGGCAAGTGGGACAGAATATTGCAAGCTCACCATGCTCTGGTGCTATTAGTTCTTTTGTCTCATCATGTCCAAAACCTGTCCATTTCAATTGTTTGAACCAGTGCAATGAATGCAAAAGTCATTGTAATTCATGATAGAGGTCATCTACTTTGCCTAAAGAAGCAATTGATGAAGTAATTCTTGCAAGTTTCTGCCAATACTGATAAGCAGAAGCTTTGCACTCTAAATTAGTCAGACAAAAATCATCCATAACAGCTGTTGTAAAATATGTTCTTGTCTGGTCAAATGTGCTGGGAATCAGCTGGGAGTGAATGGCATTATCAACCCAGACATCTTGGCCAGAACATTTGCATGCAACAACACTGATGTAGTGCACACCAGTTGTGTGTACAATGTGTGTGACTAGGTTTCCAAAGCAATCAATTCTCTCAATATGGCACCCATATGCAGATGGCAGATTGAAACCAGCAGTAGCTGCAGAGGGAGGATATCCATCAACATGAGCAGTATGAATTTCCTCCATTTTTTGTGGTCCATGTGAAGAAACATCAATCATTGGTACTTGTTCCAATGGCAGTTCTCCACCTTCCATGGTGTCATCATCTTCTAGTTCCTGTTGCTCCCCCTCTAGTAGCTGAATTCTAGCCATGTGAGATAGGCATAGACACATTTGATGGATTTGACCCCAGATCCATGGAATCCACTGATAAAAACAGTTTCTCCTGCTGCAGCAACTGATCAGACAGTGGATCTGCCATCCTGTGGGATGGATCCACTGCTAAAAACTGCATTTCTGAGAATGGATTACTTGATAGAAACTGCATTTCTGCTGGTGGATCCAGTGCCAGAAACATGTTTTTATTGATCCCTGTTTCTACATTGTTATCAATTAGTTTATCATGACCTGTATTAGTAATTTCAGCATGCTTGATAACACTGTGACAATGTTGACATACTCTGGATGGCTTGCAGGAAGCCTTGCTCTTTAATGTCATTTTTTTGTTCATAGTCCTCAAGAACATTCACCTGGATCATGCCACCATGACAATTGTGAATTGCATGGTGGGGAACATAGAAATAGCCACCTGCATCAGATAAGTTCATGGGCTGGAAGTATTTGCCATTCTATATCTCTAGTTGGTGAAGTGGATTGAACTGGTGTGTTTGGCATAAACACCTATAACAAAAAAGTCTTGAACTAATGCAATCACAGCATCACCATTGCACAAGATGTTTGTCAGGACATGCATGACAATGAGTAATATCACCAATGGATTCATGACTGAGTAAACCATTGAGCAACTGTGGAACATAGTTGATGAAGTCATTGAGATAGTCTGCCTATGTCTATAAGATATGAACAATGATATATTGCACAATTTTTCCATGAAAATTTACATTGCCATGCTTCATGGGGACAGGATATATATCATTTACCATTGTAGCATATCAAAAACAATCATGGTCATCATCAGTGGTTGGGAATGGTACAGCAGAAGTGACAACTGGAATTGGACCAATGGGCACTTGTTGTTTCACCAGTATAGGTAATCCTCTAGAATTCTGGATGACTCTTGTCTTTTCTTAAGCAGGCATAAGATCTCTTTGCCTGCAAACTGTATGTCTTGGTCACTTGCGCTGCTGGCACTTCATCATAGCATTCAAATTCATGGTGCAAATGAGGTGTTGAAGAGTGTGCCTGCCAGCAGGAGATTTCCTAGAATATATGTAGCAGCATGTATGAGATGGGAAAGGAACATTGTTATGAGCCCCATACAAGATGATTGGTTGATGTGAAGAGGTTCAAATGATGTGTGACAGATAATGATCAATATCAGCAATTTTTCCACAACATTAGGTATTCTCAAAGAAAATTTTGTTGTGAAAGTTTTCCTCAAGTGATATGCACTAGGTTAAGGTAGGAAGGCCACCATCAGACTGTCTGCCAAGATAAACAATAGAAGGGACAATAGAAAAACAGATATTCATTGGTGCTGGTGACATTAGCAAAAATCAGATTTCCTCACAGCTGGTGTAGTAGTTCTTCAAGGTTATTTGAAATCTATGTGCCCCTTAGTAAACAAGGAAGAAATTAGCAAGACTTGTACAAGACAATTTGATTGAATCAGTGGAACTTGTGGACCACCAGCCAATGTCTGGTCTGCTGAATGGACATCTGATCCAGTAGGTCATCTGATCTGGTAGGCCATCTATGGACATTCTCCAATTGGTGCAAGACAATTTAATGAAGAAACAGACAGTTTTTTGACACAGAGAGAGACAGACCTTCTCAGCCAGCCTTCATCCACTCCAGCAAGTGGACACTGGCTCCAGTGCATTATCTATGAAAGTTTTTCATGTGAGTGAAAGATCATGTGATTCAGTGTTTGACAAAAATTGAATTTAACAAATGGGCCTACAAAATGTCCATGTCCCATGAGCCCATACCCAATGTCTGCCAGGCACCAGAACCAATATATTCTCCAAGAAAAAGACAAATGGAACCACTCTTCACTGCAGATGAGAGGGCAATTTTCAAACCATTTAAGGAAATGTACTGGCAAGAGCCAAATTGTCAGGCTAGAACCACTATCTTAAAAGATAAAATTCTCACCAATATTTTCAACTACTGGGCCAGTACAGGAACAGCACCAGAAACTGGAGAAGAGTGGGCAGAGAAAATCAAGGTGAGTCCCCATTCACAATTGCTAAATCCAAACTTCTAATGCCTTCCAGTAGAAAGTTGGAAACTATATAAAAAATTCCTGAAGACCATAAATCCAACATAAAGATCCAAGGGCACTCATGCAAATTTCTGTTAGGGACATGGTGCAGCAAACAATGTCAAAGGAAATCAATCAGAAGATAAAAAACTTGCTGGGTATGGAGGATCTTGACAGCTCACAACTAGAGGCATTTTCACAGTACAATGTGGCTGTGAAAATGTTATGAATTGGCTAAGTCCAGAGGAGGAAAACTGCTTATGGAGGACAGGTGCTCAGTGGAGCAAGAAAGGAAATTCACCAGATATCCAGTGCAAGTGAGTAGTCTTTTTTTTTTGTTCCAAAGTCATCATATTGCTCCTCAACCTGCTGGCTGTCTGCTATCCAGTGCCTGCTGTCTGATCCTCACTTCTGTCCAATGTAGAGCTGTCAGTCTCCCATCTGCTCTAGCATCCAGTATCCATTATCCATCCTATGATCTGTTCTGATGTCTTTTTAGAAATGGGTTGATGATGCAGACATCCTTTGTTTCAAGGAGATGGGCATGTTGAGCTGGACTGTTGTGGGATGGATTGCCAAAGAAGGCATGACTCTTAGGGTGTAGGTGCATGTTATGCCAGATTTGAATTTTTTTTAACCACATTGTACTTGTAGACATGACAATATGTCTCACTTGACATGGACCAACCAGTTTTCATTTGAAAATATGTTTCCTGACCTTGTAGGTGACTTCAAACAGAAGATGGTGGACTACATGTCTGCTCTTCTAGGCACACATAGAGCAACAAATAACACCTTGCAACAGGACACTACTCCTTCTGTTTTGACCCATCCCAATCTTGCTTTTGAGCAAGACAGTGATGGCTTCCCAATACTACCACCTCTACTAAGCAACATGGTCCAAACCCAGCCAGAATTGGAAATGCTCATCTGAGACTACTTGAACAGTCATTATAGTAAATTGGTTGTCCTGGTTCTTTGAATCTTTCTCACTGAAAAATTCTCAGAAATTGACTCAGGCTTCCATTACAAATCAGCTCCATACAATGCTGTGCAGTTTAATTGTACCAAATTCATCAATTCAAGATATCTTCCTGAATCACTGGAATTCAAGGATCCCCACAATCTTGGTTGGTCAGAGCTGTTGTGCCTTCTGAAGTTCTGGAGAGATTGTCAGGAAGAACATGGATCTAGTGATACCTTCCAGTGGAAGGTTTATGTCAACAAGAATAAGGACAGGGTTCCTGCTGAGTATGGCACTTGTGCTGACCATGAAAAGAGGGCTGCTGCTGCTGTGTCACATAAGGCAGCTCAAAAGAAAGGAGAACATCAGAGGAAACAAAAGCATGTTGGGTCATTCAGTGGTGATATAGCAGGAAATTCTCCAGCCAGAAAATCCAGCATGGTAGGCCCCCAAGATCTGGCTGGCAAACCTGCTGGCACTCTTGGCATTGCAGGCCAACCCAATCCATCCAGCAAACCTGGCATTGTAAGCCAACCAGATCTGTTGAGTGATTTGGCCAGCAATGCTGGTGCTGTAGAGCCAGATCCATCTGGCAAACCTGGCACTGCACCAATGTCCAATCTCCAAATAAGTCTTGAAATCATCAATGATCTCACTATACAACAGCTACAGCAAAGAGGATGGAATGAACTATTAACTCCAATCAATATCCCAGTAGATGGGTCTCCTCATTACACAGTTCCTAGATCTGTTCTTGCAATCCTCAACCAGGAAGAGGACACACATGAAACAGAAACAGAGGAAACACCATCTCATCAACTGGCATATCAGAAGTACAAGGCATCACCTGACCTGCTAACAATCACTCTCAAAGAAACAAAGGAGATCTCAAGCAGAGAGATTGAAAGAGGATGCAGCTCATTACATCTAGAGATCTACAACTCCCACAAGAAGTAGTACTGGCAACAAATCCACTCAAACAGCCCAGCATCATTGATGAACTGCATATTCTGGTGGATTTCATTTTCCATTGCTCCCAACAGATATATCTGGTGCTACTTCCAGTAGGAGTATCTAATGGTGCAAAATGCTCAGTAGCTCCAATAGCAACAAATCTGCTTGAACAGCCTGGCATCACTAATGGACTGCATATTCTGGCAGATTTCATTTTTCATTGCTCCCAATGGAAATATCCAGCACTACTTCTGGTAGGACTTTCCAATGGTGCAGCCTGTCTGCTTGTAGCATATTGGTATTCCAGAAATGCTCAGTAGCTCCAATAAGGTTCAAAAAAAAAAGACTTTGCTGATGTCAAACAAAAATAAAAAAAAATTGGCATGGAACATGATAGACAATGCAAGGACAGGGGGTCAAACCCAAAACCTGCAGGTATGGAAAGTTTCAAAGCTTCAATGGGAATTCCATTACACCAGAGGAGGTGTTATACACATGCAATTGAAAATGATTGTTTGTTAAAAAATTTTCACCATATCTTCATGGACATTGCCAGCTACAGGAGTCAGACCTGCAACCAACACAATACATTGATTAGACTGATAGAAGACTTCAAAGTTTGAAAGCCATTTCCACTAGACCATAGACATGTGATGAAAAAGTATCATGAAATATGATTGATAATGCACACACTGGGAGTTGAACCCAGAGGTCGCTGGCAATGGAAGGCTAACAAGCTTCAAATGCAATTCCACTATAGCAGACAGCTGTATTTGGTGCAGTGACAATGCAGTATGAGACATGTGATGTAAAAGTACAAAGGGTCAATGAATTACCATGGTCAAAAATGCAAGTGAGGTTGACATTGGCAGTTACAGGAGTCAAACCTGCAGCTGCCACATAACATTGATACAAAGTGAGAACACAGTACCAATACACCATGTTGCTGTTGTAATCCTGTCATATTTATTACATGACAAACAAAAATGCCATGTACTTCCTTTATTGAGTATGCAAAAACCATATTCCACAATGATTATTGCCAACTGCAGGAGTCAAACCTGCAGCTGCCACATGGGATTGAACAAAGTGTCAACACACTACCAGTAGACCACATTGCTGCTAGAATAGTGTCATATTTTAGGCATCCTGTTCAATGAGACAACTTGCACATGTTCAACAAAAGGTTCAAAAAGAAATGAGGTTGTAAGCTATTGCCAGTTACAGGAGTTAAACCTGCAGCTGCCAAATGAAAGTGATATCAAGTAACAATGCAGTACCAGTAGACCACATTGCCATTGTTACTCTCTTGGACAAAGGGTCACAAAGCTAATGAAGATTTTGATTGCCAACCAGAAACATCAATCTAACCACAAATTTGTTGTATTTAGCACTTAAATCTGAGTCAAGACATTGTATATACATTTTCATTAAGTATTACAAAATATCACAATGTGATGACAAGGCCAGAATGTCTTAAAAAAGTCTCCTCTTCATGCTTCCTTTATTTTCTTGACTACTGCTTCCTCAGCATGTTCATCAGCCTTTCTCTTACCTGCTAGACAACTGGAGGACCAGGTACATTTGGTGGGGGGTCATGTGGCTTGGGAGGTGCTGCAGCCACATCATAGCACAATCTCATCTGGAGGATGAGGTGGTGCTGAGCCTATCATATCTATATCCATCAAATGCCCAGTAATGGTTTCAACACCAGTGAGCACAGTGGATTCATTACTGGCTGCCAGTCCTGATGGAGTCAGTGGCAATGGCTGAGTCAGTGATGCTGGCAGCAGGCCCAGTGCAGGCAACAGATTTGGTGGCAGACCTGCTGGAAATGATGGAATCAGTCACAATAGCAACAGGGTCACTGACGAGAGCAGAGTTGTCAGCAATGGTGGACTGATCAATAGCAATGGCTACAGTGGTGGCGCAGTCCATCTTGCTCTCATTCTCCTTGGGCTGGACAGCCTTGTTATCATTGGGCTCTTGTGCCTCAGCAATGGGTGCCAGAGTAGAAGCCAGCACAGGTGGAAGGCTGCTGGTGCTTGGGGACTGGTTGGATGGGGGGAAAGGAGATTTGAAGCTGGTTTTGAAGGTTGTCAACTATGCCCCAGAGTGCAACAATATCAACTTCATTCTGTATGAGACACCCAGCATGAGCCTCAACAGTTTGCTTTGTCCTGTTGAGGTTAGATGCCATGCCCACAACACTCATGTCAATGATGTCCATGCACTCATCAAGCACTTGCAGCATTGTATTGTACTGCTGGAGCATCTTCTCCATCTCTGTAAACCTTGTCTCCTCAGCTAGCACAAACCATAACCTCATCTCTTCCAATACAACCTCAATTCCTTCATTGATGAAATTGAGCCATTGGTTTAACCCCACTATAGCTCATGAAAGGATGGCTTCAATAAATTCAGAGATGGGTGGATCTGCCCACTGCTTGCCCTTTCCCTTTCTGCTCATTGTCAGTGGGTCCACTCACTCCTTCCCCTTTCCACTGGCTGCTGGCAGATCCATCCATTCCTTTCCCCTTCTCTTTCTGCTGGCTGCTGGCATATCCACCAGCTGGATGGTTGATGGCCCAACAACTAGTGTTGTTGGTTCTGTCTGTTGTCAGTAAATAATTTCAGTTGGAGAAATCAAGACTTACCCTTGACATACTCAGCAGACTTGGGTTTTCTCTGCCTTTTCTCCTTCTTTCCCTTCTTGCCCTTGTTCCTCCAGACCTCTTCTTTGTGATCTTTTGTGAGACTGCATATTTTCTTGATGACAAGCCAGCAGGCATTGCACAAGGTTCCTCCCTTTGTCTTTACACATTAGAGCCCCTTCTTTTGACAGTATTAGCACAGGGGGTTGAGCCATGCCCCTGTGCAAGGAAGTGCTGTCATGAGGTACTTCCCTAACCTCATTGGTGGTGTGATCTCCCCTTGCCAACATTCCTCATCATCAGAATGATTGTTGTCATCATTTGAGTCATTCTTGTTGTCTTTGTCTAAGGTGATGGATTGATATTCAGACTGGCTGGGAGGGGGAGGACTATGAGGCAGAGTTTGGGCAGTGTATTTCCTCCATTCCCATTGGGGAATCTGTGCTTCACTAGCCTTTTTGATGACCCAGGGTTGAGCTGGAACTGGCTCTGCTGGTGATAATGGACTTGACACCAATACTCTACCAGGTTTTGATGAGAGACCCACTGGGGACACCAGAGCTGCTGAGGATGGCAGAGCTGCTGTGGACACTAGACCTGCTGGTATGACCAGATCCACTGCAATCATCAGTGGATCAATTGCTGAAATCCATTTAAAAATTTTCAAAGGTGAGAGATCCAATGTTGAACACCAACCTGCCACTCCTCCTCCTGCCTGGCCCTTGTTGACCTCCTGGGCTGCCTTCCTTGCCTGTGACTCCTTAAAATATGCACCTGCCTTCTCTTCCAACTCCTCAATTGTCTTTGCATCTGACAGCTTGCCTGATAAAATTTTGAGGGCCTCATTGAAAAAGCTTTTCCTTGCCTCCAGGACAAGTTGTTTGTCCTTGGCCTGGGAAATTTGCTTCCACAAAGATTTCTTCAACACCATCTGTGAGTGTGGCATATTATCCTACAAATAGGGTTGCTCACCAATTGTTTAACCCTTCCCTGGAGATCTGACAAGTCTCCTCTAATAGCAGAGACCAACACAGAGTTCTCAGTGTTGTAGAGCTGTTGGAAAAGGACCTCAGTGGATGGAGACATAGTGTAGCAGACAGCAATAAGCAGATGAGCAGCAGCTGGTGAGTGAAAGAGGACTTGAAAGTCTAGAATTTGAAAATTAGGGTCACATGCATCTGTTGATTTACATGTACTGTCCAAAAGTAGCATGGCTGCCAAAGAAGGTTGCAGCTTCCAAAGGATTTGATGCTTTGATGAGATTTTGATGGCTGCCAAAGAAGATTGATGCCTTCCAATGAATTCTGATTCTCTATAAAGATTTCTGATGCATTCCCAAGCATTTAAAAAAACCATGACCAATATGATGTGTTCTCCATTGATTTTGTTCAACTGGCATAATGCTGTGTTTCTGCTGTTCCTTGATTGTTATTATCACAGTTAAAATAGATCTTCATATCACTTTTCATTTAAGTGGCTTATTGCCAGTAGTTGTACTAGCTTTGGCCACTCCCTGTCTTCTCAGCAGCTTTCTGATGGCACTAGGCAGATACATTCCTGAGAGCAGATTTTGTCACAAGTGGCAGCAGCCAGATCTGCTGCCAGTCCACTGACACTAGCAGATTTTAGTGTTGAGCAGGGCCAGTCACTGTTAAATGTAATTGCAACAGACCCAGTAGTAATTAGCAGCTCCAGATCCTGGTCAAAGAACTCTGCTAGATATGTATAGTATAGCACAATGTACAGCCTCTGCAGCACCTGTATAACATGCTACATTGTGGGGATTCCACTATGGTGTAGCAGACTCTGCCAGGGATATAGGATACAATCCAAAGCATGCTCTGCTGTAATGTAGGACACACTACATGTGTATGTTTCAATGTGATTGGTTGGGTCATAAGAGAGGTATGGGAGCTAATGTGAAATTGGTCAGGAAAGGACATTTGAAGGAGCTAAAAAAAGAGAGGAAAAGCGTTCAGGCAATCAAAAAGGGAGCTTTGAGACTGAATCTAGAGACTTGTTATCTTGTAAGATCAACCTCTGGAGGCTATTGTTTAGTCATGCAGCTAGCAGAGGGAAATTAACAGTCTATTAATAGTAGCTGCACAGCAGAAACTAGCTATATACTTGGCAGAGAAAAATCCAAAGAGAACAAGTCCAAGGATTGCTGATAGGACCACAAATATTCTGAGACAAACTGTGGGAAGTACTATGGGAAACATGATGTCAGATATTGTGCATGTGCAGAGCCCAATGTTATAATTGACCATTATGTGACACTGTAAAGTGCCTTGATCCTGGGCTACAAATCACATGCCACTACCTAAGTAGTACTGTCAGATAGTCCTGGGTTGAGAGTATCTGTGACTAAAAGATGAGAGGATGAGAATAAGAAGCAGACCAGGAGTAAAGGAAACAATATCTTAAGCTGGAATGAGTGGTTCCCCAACAACTTCCTGTCCTCACCACTCTCCTCATGCAGCTCAAACCTGGAATCACACCTGGCTATACAGCTAGCATTGAAGTCTGAAAGTCTGTTTTTATTTCCTTTTCTGTACCTATCTCCTAATTTGGATATTTGCCACTGCAAGCCTCATGTCCCCATTTACTTGCTGTTTAGCAGTCTTTGTTAAACTTTTTAATCTACAAAAGGTTGATACACAGATCAGCCACCCTCAGCTGTCTCACTTATTCTGTGGAGCATCTGTGGGTGAGATGATTTTACTTTACCTCCATTAAATGTTTCACTTATTATCCCTGTAGCCTTACTTTGTCTTGTACTCTATACTCTGCTTCCTCCTTCATATGGCCTCCACAAACCTCACCCCTTTCAAACCTCCAATTCTCCAGGACTTCACAGCAACAATGGCTTGAGTTTGCATTGATTAGATGATTGTCACTGTCTCAACATTTCACATATCACTTTGCTTTGTCCCATTGTTCATTTCACTTATCTTGCTCCAAGTGTAGTGACAGAGACCTTGTTTTCTCATACTGTGCTTCCAGGTATGTTCCCTTTCCCTCTAGTTCACTTATGTTGTCACACACTGCACTTGCAGCACTCACTGATCAGTTATCTCTATGTCATATATTTTTGCATCTTCACCCACCATCCCTATCCATCTTATTCATTCTACATATTACATACTACTCTTGTACTTATAAAGTCCCTCATAGTTAGCTTGAGTTTAGCCTCTTCCCTCCTTTGGCAGACAGGCCAGCTGAAGAACTTTAGTGACTCAAAAATCACTTTTCTTCCTGCAACAATGGTCAAAACCTCTCACTCAGCTTTCTCTCCCATCTCAACTCTTCTCATCACTTCAAATCAAAAGGCCAAGGATACATGTCTTGTCATTAGGGCTGCTTCAAGTTCTTCAAACCAAGTCTTTCAATGTCTGGATAGATGGATTCTGCTGGCCCAGAGCTTATATGTCATAAGTATGAAAAGTGTCAATTTACAACCAACTTACAACTACTTTTTGATGTGTCAGACTTTGATTTGATGTTCACTGGGTATACAGTAGCTTGTCAATCTTGCTCAAAGAAATAGTCTTTATCTGTAAATCAAAGGTGGTGCTGTAGGAGTGACCTCTGGAGGCTGTGGCTCAATCACACAACTGGCAGAGGGAGATCCAAAGTCTATTCAGCATCTACAAGTCTTAGAGTTCTAGCTGATCACCTGGCAGAGGGAGATCCATAGAGAACAAGTCTAAGGATCCCCAATGCCAGTGTTTGGAAAACTTACTCCAGAGCTTCTGGAAAAAACACTCAATAACAATTAAATCCAGAGTCTGATTCAAAAGCAGAAATCCATTGTAAATGGCATCAATCTCCAGACTCCTGGCATGTGACCATGCACAAATATAACCAGAGGATAGCCCCTGGTTGAAAGTACTTGTGACCCAGAAATGGGAGGTCTATGATGAGTGGTAGGCCTGGAATAAAGGAAACAATCTAGGGGTCTGGTAAGAGGCAGTGTGGAAGGAGTAACACTCATCTGAATTATGAACAGAAAACCAGTGCAGCCTGAGGGCTGAAACTGGGACCAGTGGATAGGGAAAGCAAAGGAGAATGAAGGAAAACCATAAGGAGGGAGAATGGGACAGAGCAAGAATGGGGCATCCCCTGACAGGTGTAATAATAAACAGATTTGCATGAAGTCTTTGTGTGATCACAGTTTCAGTCATGACATCATACATTTCATTGATGATATTTAAGTTTCACAAAGGAAATCAGGTAGGAGGTGTAGGATTATGTGGGTAGAGGGCAATCTAAGTCAGAAAAACAATGAGTGCATGATACAATGGCATTGCTGGTGCTGGAATTTGTTTCCAAAAAAAATAGTCAAAGAAATGACATAACACATTTCTTTACTTTTCCAACAGTATGGGCTATAGTGTTGAACCTACTTAAATGATTGATATGCCACAACATATGGACAACATACATGTACATGTGACCTCTAATTCTTTGTAGCCTAATACCAATTACTGTTGATAACATCTGCATCCCAGGTATTCATACTTATTTAGTCTTATACCAGTTACTGTTGATAATGTCTGGACTATCCTAAGGCTACTATCAGCCTCCTGCCTTTTTTATCAGTATCATAAGTCTGTCTCACTTCTGCATAGCCTGCTGCAACATGTTATGGGCCCTGGCTCACAGACTTAAATACTGAAGATTGGACTATCTTGTTCTCCAACATAGTAGCATTACAATAGGTTCACATCTGAAAGTTATTATTAATCTGCCCAGGAGAAATCTGGGTCCTAGATGTTGAGGAAATTTGCTTTGTGATTATAACCAATGATCAAAGGTGAGCTTAGGGTGAGCTGCAAGAAATATTTACAGGCATGTAAATTGTCATGTCAGAGACCAATGTGCCAAACAAGCTTCTATAATTCTGCTAAATTTGATCAACAGCAGTGGCCAAATGTATCAAGTCACAATGGGGACTCATCTTAGAGAAGATGGAAAGGAATTTGAATTCAAAAATTGACTCTTTTCTCCATGCACATAGAGTCTCCTCATCACTTCTCCACTCCACACCATAGTGATTTATTTTTCATCCCTACTTCTCCAAGTTTGCCATTGCTCCATTTGAATCCTTCTCCTCATCACTCTCCTTCCACAGCACAACATTTTTTCATGAAAAGACAAGCAATGTGCTTGGGATTGGGGATAGTCATAGATTCCAGAATTCTGACAAATGAAATGATATACAAGTCCATTCATTACAACATTCATACAACATCATAACCTATCAATTACACTCATTTTCCATCCTGCTTTTCTTCCCATCAAAACATACATCATTGGTTGGTTGGTTGGTTGGTTATACTCACAAGAAGGGAGTTTGAGATTTCTTAGGCTTTGTCAACTCAACTTCTACTAGAGGTTCATCCAGGACTTCTCTCACCATGCCTGTCCTTTCTTTGACCCCACCATCAAGGACACTGCATGACAATGGCAATCCTTGCAGCAGGGTTGCCTTCAATGCCTTAAAGAATGCCATGAATAAGCTAATCCTCCTGTTTACTGACAATGGCTCTCCTTTCCACATTGAGGCAAACAGTTCTGTCCCAGTGATCAAAGGAGGGTGGAAAGTAGCATGCTATGGCCTTCTACTCATAAAGTCTTGATGCAGTAGGACAGAATTTTAAAATATATGATAAGGAGATGCTCACTATCACTCAATCCTTTGAAGGGTGGAAGCATTTCCTCAAGGTTGCCTGGCATAAGTTTGAACTTTGGACTGACCACAAAAGCCTTGAGTACTTCTGGACAAAAAATGCTTAACTGATGCCAAGCCTAATGGCCCTTGTATCTTGCCAAGTTTGACTTTATACTGTACCACAAGCCTGAACAGAGCCTGGGTAAGCCTGACACCCTTTCTCAGAGAGCTTACCATGATATGGTGGTGAGTGATAATGACAACATCCTTGACTCATTTATAGTGCTGCATGCTTATGTTGCTGGTAGTCCTTAGCAGACTTGGGCTCATGCTCAGATCAGAGGTCATGGTGTTAAGAGTGCAGTTGAAATGAAGTGTAGGCCAGGTGCTCCTCATGCTCATGGAAATAGTTCAACAAGCATGCACTCATTGACATCAAATCTACCACATACACCTGTGCATTTGTCAGTCTCCTTTCCCAACAAATCACCATTTTTTGATGCCTCAACCCTTGATTATTGCACTGTTCTTGTATGGATCAAGTGTTGTGTTCCTTAGTTCTACTAGCAGCATTCAAAAGCTCAGTGGCACAAAATATATTTCTACATATATATGACTGTTGTTGGTGTCTGCAGCACTGATGATAGAGGTTGACAGTTGATGAAAAAACTATGCATGATGCATTCAACAAATGATCATGTTCTCACAGAGATTACCAAGGGTTGATTGAGTCAAGAGG
Source organism: Termitomyces sp. 'cryptogamus' (assembly GCA_020091625.1). Taxonomy (NCBI): domain Eukaryota; kingdom Fungi; phylum Basidiomycota; class Agaricomycetes; order Agaricales; family Lyophyllaceae; genus Termitomyces; species Termitomyces sp. 'cryptogamus'. The sequence continues at coordinate 4,206,572 of JAGYZC010000005.1, forward strand.
CCTGTTAAGGTATTGAACTCAAAACTATGGCTTAATGGTAATTGCTTATGTAGATGTTACTGTAGACTTTGACAAATGACCCTGTGTTTGGACCTCATTGCATGCTTGTTTTCCCAAGTATGATATTTTGTATCATATAATACAATAATGAGGACATGTCAGCATCCATCTAGACTATACATGGAGTAATTCTGCCTATGTAGACTCCACAGAAGCTGTTGCTCAATGTGTAGTCCACCTGGAGTCAAAGTAGACTCTTATGTACTCTTAAATTGAATGTCTGATGTAGATAGGTCTAGGAAGACTCCACATAGACTCTACAAGAAAATTGGACTCTCCCTGAGATCATTGAAGAAATATCAAAAGGCCCAACAATGTGCTATTAATAAGAGCTTGGTAATTGAGCACTTACTGTAGAGCTGGCAATTGACAAGAGATGGGCTGCCACTATCATGACAAATTTCACTTGCAACTGACCAATATCTGTAAAGAAGGATTAAAAGGATTCCATCAAGCATGTGTACAGAGACTCCTGGGAAACAAAGATCAGAGTCACTACTGTATGATTTTCCTCTTGAGACTTTTGAAACATATGTAAACAAAGCAAAAGTCTTACATCATATGTTAAACATATAATAGCAGCAATACAAATGTGATCTGTTCATTACAGAAATATCCTGAGTATATATAAGATCTGTCATAGAACTGAGATTGGGAAGGAAACTAAATAGGTGAAACCAATAACAATATTACTCTGCACAAACAAGGCTGACAAATGCCAAAGCAATTCAAGCATGTGGGATTTTGGATCTATGCAATGAAATTTTGCAGATAAAAATATCTGTAAGACAAAGAGTGTTGCTTGGTGAAATGGGAGCATTGCTGCATAAGATAGAGCATTGCTTGATTGGAACATAGGAGGTTTGCTCCAAATGTTATAGCTGCATTGGTTGTTGAGATATTCAAAGGAAAAGACCAGATATATAAAATAAACATACTGTGATCTATTTGAGTAATAATTCTCTGGTCTGTAAGTCAAGTAAGATTCTGGGCTAGAGGGGGCAGATAACTGCAGTAAAATGCAGTGAGGTGGGGTGGAATGGTGGTAGTTGTTCTTTGCATCATTCATCTTTGATTGTACCTGCTATGCACCACAGCCTCTACAAAACCTCAGATAACTTCTGCAAAACTTGATGTGAACACCTTATTCAGTGAAAATGTTGCATCATGTAACACATCATGTGTAATAGTACAATAGTTGGTATCACAACAAATATCATCCAAATGCAGTCTGAAGTCTGAAGTGGTTTCAGATTCCATAGGAAGCCATCCAATGACATAGCTTTTGACTTACAACAATGTACAAGATCTTGAATGATACTAGTAATCCTGTATTCAAGGGTCGAACAATATACATGTGGAATCAGTTGTCTATTATGTCTTCCATTGGACCTCCTCTTCTTTCCAAGGAATTTGAGGGCTGAGAATCATCTGTAACTGTGATTTCTCGGGCCAAATGGATTTCAACATCTTTGTGCCTAGAAACATGTTGTGTGGTGTTGAATTTGAGAGATATGTTTGTGGTATTTAAGTCTTCATCTGAGCTTTTACGTCGAGCACCCAACAGAACCATATAAAAGCAGATAGAAGTGATTGGCGATAACTGGGAAAAAGTATGAGCATGGAGATTGCGAGTGCCACAGCTGTATTACTAACCAAGTTCTCCATAATGAAGTATACATCTGATTTGCTAAAGTAAAAAGAGAGAAAGAGGATTAAATTGATTGAATAAATGGCCCCCGAATTAATAGCCACATGTGCCAGACGCCGGAGATCATTAGTGGTCGTCCGGTACTGGGAGATTTGTGATTCCACAGTCCATAGCTTGTATGCCAGCAAAACTTGAAAAAAAAAAGTTATGGATGGTCTACAAGCTCAAATAAAATGTTCTACCTGTGGATATTGCATTCCCGGCAAGGGTGCTTCCAAATAACCCTGCAGTCAAATGAGTTCCCAATTCACTGAATAGAATATTTGGATTGGTCTCTATCTTGGTCCAGGTCCATACTGTAACAATCCCAAGCCCTATTCAGGCCATAAATAGCCATTTGCCATGGAATTTGAACATGCTTACCGATTCCTGACACAAACAGCAAGGCAGGAAGGACAAGGATGAGGATGGAGGACCAGACAATGTAACATCGGTAGAGCTAGTTGAGGTGAGAAGAGAAAATACGCAGCGCTGATCCACACGTACGACAATAGCATCTCCTAAAACAATCTGCACGAGAAGAACAGCACGGTTAAAAGTCGAGAACCAAGATCCAACAAAGTACACAGTAGGCTGGTCCAGAATATTGCGATGGATTACAAAAGCATACAAAAAGCGTTGAATAACAATTATCATACTCTTCGGAATCATTATTAAGTAGTCAATTGGGTTGTCCAGAAACAACTCACCATAGTACTTAGTATAAAGAGCAAACATGTCATTGTGAGCATAGTGCGATTGATCCTGCCTGATGGAGGGCGGTGATGCAGAAGATTGCAAAATGTAACACCGAACATATACACTGATAAACCTGTCAATCTTTGTATGAGGTGCAGGTGCTAAAGGTTATTAAAGTGACAAAATAACCGTAGAGAATACCTTGTAAAAGGGCGGACACTGCTACGACATAAAGGAATCCCTGGTCACTGGACGATTGAGCCATGACTTGGAAAGGGGAAAGGTCACTCAGAACAATTCCGAAGCAAAACTCGTTTCTGAGGTACTGATATACCCAATGTTCCAAGAATAGATAGATTTAGAGTTCTATTACTTAGTCTTCGGGCTGTTCAGAATCAAGGGGCCTGTCAATCTCATCACGTTCAAATTGAAAGTATTAACCCCACCCAAGAGGAACTCGGGTCCCGGGGCGTTGTGGAAGCTAGCTTTGTGATTGAAACCGATGATCAAGGGCGAGTTCCAAAGAAATCTTTCACGGCATTTCACATCGACATGCCCCGAGAGTCCATGATCGAGTGAGCGATAGTCCTGCATTAAACCTTCCAACGCTGATGCAGCTAGAGATACTATAGCCCAGTGTCAAACCATTTACTGAAAGGAGACAAAGTAGAACTTTTTTATCACATATGTACTTACAAATAGGCAGACGTGTTGCTATAAACTTTCCACGTATGAGACAACGAAGTCGGAGGTGGTTGGTGCATGTGGCATTTTGAACTGGCCGAACATGTGTACATGTCGGAGTACTAGCCATGGTTAGCCATGGTTGGAAGGTTCCGTAAGCTCTAGGACCATGGGTTGTAGACATCAGCCAAGTAATGCATGCATTCAATGCTAGTGCAAGTCGTTTCACCGAGATGACACATCCAGTGAGCCTGTGCACTCGCTGAGTTCGCGTCAAACAACCTGTTGAGACCGACGTACCGAACAAGCCTCGATATTCTAGCTGAATCTCATCAGCAGCGGTGGTCAAGCACATCAAGTCACAACGGGGACTCGTCTCGGAGAAGATGGGAAAGACCTTGAATTCGAGGGTTGACTCCTTTCTCACCGCGAATTCTAGAATCTCCTCATCACTTCTCCACTCCATAGCACAGTGATTTTATTTTTCGTCCCCACTTCACAAGTTCGCCGCCGCTGCATCTGAATCCTTCTTCTCCTCATCACTTCTCCCTCCACAAAGTTCACCCCCTCCCTATTTTTTATGTGCTTCGGATTGTGGATAGCCATAATTCCAGGATCCTGATAATGAAATGATATTACAAGTCCATTTTTACAACATTCACTCATACATACAACATCACAACACCTATCAATACATCCTCCATTCCGTCAAAACACACATCAATTACTTGGTTGGTCGGTTGGTTGATTGGTCGGTTACGCTTCGCCTCTCTCTGCATTCAAGTCGCAACCACATTCAACCTTAAACGTTCGAAAGAAAATCAAACAATCAAATCAATCACCCAACACTAGAATAAAAAGTACCCTCATAAGCCACAAGCTGCTTGATCTTGGGACTCGTCTCGGAGACGATGGAAAGGAACTCGGATTCGAGGGTTGACTCCTTTCTCCACGCGAATTCTAGAGTCTCCTCATCACTTCTCCACTCCACCTCCAAGTTCGCCGCGCTCCATTCGAATCCTTCTCCTGATGAGTTCTCCACTCCACAAACTTCACCCCCTCCCTATTTCCATCTGCTTAGGATTGCGGATAGCCATAGAGATTCCATAATCCTGACAATGAAATGATATTACAAGTCCATTTTTACAACATTCATTCATACAACATCACAACACCTATCAATACATCCTTCTCTTCCCATTCCATCAAAACACACATCAATCACTTGGTCGGTTGGTCGGGTTGGTCGATTACGCTTCACCCCTCTCCGCCTCCAAGCAAGTCGCACCCACATTCAACCAGTCAACCTTAAACGTCCAAAAGCAAATCAAACAATCAAATCAATCACCCAACACTAGAATAAAAAGTACCCTCATAAGCCACAAGCTGCTTAATCTTCGACACGATCGCTACGAAAAAAAAAGTCGCACTCAGCACACACCGCCCTTGTCAGTGAGGAGGGAAGGGAGGGCACTTACACTCTGGATCGAGACCCTGGTATGGGATCTGCTCCCATAGACCTCCGCATCCTAGGTGATGTGTTAGGATTGGGATGTAGAGAGAGAGAGAGAGAGAGAGAGGAAAAAAAGGATAAGAATGCGAACCTTCGCGAGTGGTGCCGATGTAGCCGTATTTGGGCGTGAGACGACGTTCGAGAAGCCAAGTGCCGAATTTCGAGCCGAGCTGGGTGTAAGAATGTAGAATATCCATTGTAAACGAAGGAAGGAGGTGAAGCTTACGCCTGTCTTTTGGTTGAACGACTCAACGACGAGCACGAACGGGCTCTTTCCGATCATTTGCATCACCTGAAGTAATGAATCAGAACCTGCACACACACACACACGACGGACGACTTCGCACCTTTTCATCAACCATATTCAAACACGGCTTATTAACCAACCCTACATCCATACCCTCGTTCCTAATCCTCAACACCGCATCCCAAGCTCTATACACCATCTCCCCACACGCAACGACGTACCCGTCCTTGCCCTCCTGGAGCACCTCGTCCTTGCCCGGGTGGAACTCGTACGCGTCGTCAAAGACGCGCGAGCCGTCGGGGCGGAGGAGCCAGGGGACCTTGGAGCGCGTGGAGAAGACGAAGCGCAGGCCGGGGTCGAAGAAGATTTTTTTGATGATGGCGATCATTTGTTGGCCGTCGGCGGGGAAGTAGAGCGCGGAATGCGTGTCGGAGAGACCATTGTCGGCGAAGAGGGAGTTGATGCCGAAGTGGCAGGTGTTGTCGGCCATCTAGGGAGGTGGATGTTAGAGTTCGTTATGTTTTTTTTTGTTTGGTTGTTTAGGCAGAACGCACCTCGTCGACTGTATGACATTGACATTGCACACGAGTCTGTCAAACGAACAGAATAGAAAAGAAAAAGAAAAAACAGGACCCACCTCCCGAATGCGAGAAATGACAAAGCACGTTACAGTTATTCAACCTCGCCATTGTAACTTCACTAATGACCATCTCCAAAAAGGCCGAAAAGGTCGAAAACACGCCGACTTTGCCCTTCTCGAACCCAAAGCCCGCGGCGGCGGAAAAGTTGCCGCGCTCCATGATGCCGCTCGGCACGAACACCTCGGGGTGTTTCTGATGAATGACTTTAAGACCCGTGGACCCCTCGAGATCGCTGTCGATGACCATCACGCGCTGGGCGGCGTCTTCCTTGGAAAGCGTATCGAGCACGATATTGACCGCCTCCCCAAAAATAACGCGCGTCGCACCGACTTCTTTTGTGGATCCGAGGTATGTGTACGGCTGCGCGGCGGCTTTGATGGAAGAGTAGAGCTCTGAAAAGTCTGGGAATCCACCGCGTTTGTGGAAGTAGGCTAATGCGGATTTGACGGGGATGACGTCGTGGCCGTGCGTGGACCCTTCAATGTCGGGGATGCCTGGCGCCATTGTGCGGTTGAGGACCACTGGGGGTTGGTTAGTTGGGAGTTGGGGAGCTGGGGGAACGTGGACGTACAGGCAGCCGGCCCGTCGGATGCGACGAGATTCGTGATGCCCGCCCATACGTCGTCGAGATCCTCGCCGCTGGCGCGCACGACGCGGAGCCCGTGGCCCTCGAGCGTCTTGGCGACGCTGTACCCGCCGAGATACTGCGACGGGTGCCCGGCGATGGTGACGTCGTTATCGTCGATGATGAGCTTGACGTTGAGGTTCTGGGCGACGGCGAGGCGCGCGGCTTCTGCGTCGTTGCCTTCCTGCTGGGAGCCGTCAGAGCCGAGACAGAAGACGGTGCGGGAGCGGTTGGCAAAGGCAACGCCGTTTACGAGGGGCCTGCGTTTGGTGTTGGTGGTGATGTATGTATACAAGGCGATACGCACCACATGTGCCCGAGGCGCCCTGAGGAGAATTTGACGCCTGGTGTGAGACCGAGCTCGGGGTGGCCAGGGAGCTTGGAGTTTGCTTCGCGGTAGTGCAGGAGGTGTGCGGCGGGGATGGAGCCCTCGAGAGCGGCGAGGAGGTATTGCGTTGCGACGCGGTGGCCTGGCGGTGTAAGGTGAAATAAATTAGAGAGTAAGCATACATACCAGCTTCGTCAAAGATGACTGGGTAGAATTTGCTGGAATGGTTGAAGAGCGCCAGGAGAATACAGACTTCTGGCGCAGTGTCGTAGGCGCCACCTGGAAACATGAAATCAGAGCAGGAGACGCTGGAAGGAAAAGGGCTACCAGTGTGGCCGCTGACGCCACGCGCAGCGCCGGTTGCGGTGAAGAGCACGATGGCATCGCGAAAGAGCTGGATGTTGGCTGCAAGAGCTTTTTTCTGTTCTGCCGTCAACTTGGGCTTGCTGGGGTCAAGAGCGAGTCTGCACGAGGTCAACCGCCCGTCGTCGCCGTCGCAGACAGCGAGCACACGCACTTTGTGTCAAACTTGGAGAGATCGATGGGGAACTGCATGGTGGGAGAAGGACAGACAGATGCAGACGCGGTTTTATTATAGAATCTATTCAAAGACATTTCTCGGGACTCGGCTCGACACTAGAATGTTTAAGATACTAAATTGTCTACATAATGTCCTGTGTGAGGATAAGTCAGTATAGCGTTTTGCAATGGCTGGACGAGAAAAAAAATCAGAGAACCGAGTTTCGACGCGGCTCTCACCCGTCAGGGGAGCGCTTCGGACGGCACTTCCTAAGCTTTCGGTGAAGGATCGTCATGCAGACAGAAAGAAGAAAAAGAAAACGAAGAAACACCAACTCACCTGCGAAATTTAAAGGCAACGCAAGAATAAAGAAAAAATACCGGGTTAAAACCAGCACATTCAGTCTCCGACCGTCGCCGCCTGAAAAAAGCGCTGTGTCTCACGGTTACCCAATTGGACATATGTTTCAGATAACTTCCCTGGATAACAAAAACCCGCAGACACAGGAATAATTCTCCGTGCGCAGATTCCAGTTGGCGTTTCAAAGTACTTTTCTGTTGATCTCGCAGGGTCTGCAGGAAAAAACAGCCCGCAGTGCGCGATAATTACGCAGATTTTGCAGCCACGTAGTCGGTGAGCGTCGCCTAAAAAAATGACAAAATTATCGAATTTTTTCCGTTGACCGCAGGCCGCATAATGGAAATGTCGAACATGCCGAACGGGGCGTTTCAAGAGCCGCCAGCCGCCAGTGCTGACAGTGGGCCTCCTCCAGCGCCGCCGACGACAGCGGCCAGCGAGGCCCCACCGAAGCGCAGACCAGGCCGGCCCAAGGGGAGCACCAAGAAGGGCGAAGCGCTTGTGCCCAAGGTAAAGCGGCCTGTTGGGCGGCCCCGCAAGGACGGGTTCCCTGCTGGGTCGGTGGGGCCGTCGCGACCGCGGGCGAAGCAGGCAGCGGCGACGACGGCGGCGGCGGCGGCGGCGGCAGGCTGGGCGTCGCAGCCATTTGCGTACGCGATTGACCCGACGCTGCAGCCGACAGACGACTGGGCCGGGCTCGCGCGCACCAACGCCAACGGCTTCCTGGGCGTCCTGCTGTCGTCGCTGGCAGCGCCCAATCCAGTCTCCAGCGCGGGGCCAAGCGTCGAGGAGGCGTTCAAATCGCACCTCAACTCGCTCACGCCCGTGTCCAACGCGTCCCAGCCCATCCCGTCGCTCTACAGCATCCTCAAGACTTTCTGGCTGCCCTCTTCGCCGGCCTACTTCAGCCTCACAGCCAGCGCAAGCACCGCACGCACGCCCTCGGAGCACCGTTTTCTCTACTGGGACCCCCAGCCCCTCGTATTCAACGGCATCGCCTGCCCAAGCTGCGCCACCCCCCTCGCAAACCGCGGCCGCATCTCCAGCGGCCCCGTCAAAATCTACGACATCGAGAAACCCTTCTTCATCATCGGCTGCGAATACATCTGCCGCTCAACCCACTGTCTCTCCACCTTCCCCGACGGCCGCAGATTCGCCAGCACAGACGCCTCCATCTTCCGCGCTCTCCCCGCAAAACTCAAAGACGAGTTCCCCGCCCGTCTCATGTACGCAGACGCAGACGCCGGCTGCGGCCCCAATATATGGAACTGGGGCCCCTTGGGCGTCAGTCGGAGTCTCTGGAACCTTGTCAGGGCGTGTTTGAGGGCTGGCATGGGCAGGGACGTCATTTTGCAGCTCGTCGAGGCCGTCCAGCGAGGCGTGCCAGAGGACGAGCCCGTGCTGCGCCAGGGGGCCCCGTCCGGTACCTGCAAGCCCATGCCAGAGGGGGACGCGGATGCGCAGCACGAGGACGCTCCTGCCGATGACGCAGGGCCAGGCGCAGGTGCCGCCGGCGCCCAGGAAGGCGAGGTAAGTATTGCTTTTGTTCATCATACGTCGAGGCGATGCTGAACGGTCCAGGCTTTTGTGCAGACTTTTATCGATGCGTACACTGACGCGTGGAAAGCCAACAGCGGCTCTGCACCGCCTGCACCTGCACCTCCATCGAGCGCCAGCGCCAGCGGGTCAACCGCACCCCCTCCGAGCGCAAGCAACACCACGAGCAGCTCCACCCCCCAGCCACAGTCGCAGCAGCAACTCAAAAGCCCCCCTAACCCAGGCGCATCCACGTTCGACTACATCAAATCACTCGTGAGCTACCCGTACGGCACGTACCCGTTCTTCCCGCCCGCGGTAGCGACGCCTTCGATATCCGGCGCTTCTACGACGCCCCCGTCTGTGTCTACGGCCGGGGCGGGCGCTGCGCCTGCACGTGAGACCGCGACCGCGACGCCCGTGCCGAGTACGGCTGGGCCGTCCGCGCCTGGGAGTCTCAAGCGTCCGTACCCATTCGCAGAGGACGCGTCCTCGGGCGTCGTAGGCATGAGCACGGGCATCGTTGGCGTTGGCGTCGGCGTTAGCGTGGGTGGTACGACGGGCATGATGGACTCGAGCAAGCGCAGTCCGCGACATTGTTGTAAATGCGGCAGCCAGGATTGTAAGGGTAAGGGAGGCAGGAGCTTTTGTGTGAATGGGTGTCAGGATTGTGGAAAGTTGGAGTGTAGAGGGAGGAATAGTAGGAGACCTGATAAGAAGTGTAGTGAGGGGTGGGTGTAGGCGAGGCTGCGAGGTCTGAGGGAGACTGATAGACTTTTTTTTTTTTTCTTTTTGTGCTTCTTTTTGTTGCGTTGAGTTACTTTGTATTGGTTATGGTGTCTTGCAGATCTGTTACTGTATTGTACAGTGTAAATTACTCTGGCGTTCGAGCTCGGGTCCAATGAAATGTCGAGAATTCGACCTATTTTTTTTTTTGTACTTTAATCACTTTCAGAACAGAAAAATAATCACAAGTAAAAAATTGATCAAGTTGACAAAAACCAGGTTCTGGTTCTCTAAATGATGTCACCTCATGCAACTGCCAGCTTCAATGTACAGGCATGTTGCAGAGTGCGCAGATCTGATCTAGCTGTGCCCAGGTGTAAATTGATTGATTTGTGCATCTGCATGTACATAGTCATAGACATGGTGCATGTCCTTGGGAGAGGTCACTGTTGAAGTAGCAGGATAGACAATCTGCCACTTTGTTAAGGCTCTCCCTTGACATAACATATGTGATGTTAACATTGAACCTTGACATGTATTCTATACATTGTTATTGATATGGAGAATAGTTTTGTTGAGTTTTGAGAAACTTGTGGGTCTTGTGATCCATGGTAATGTGGATCTTATATCTAGGAAGCTTATCCTGCCATTTGAGGAGGATGGCCAATATCTTGAGTTCATGCACAGCATGGTTTTGCTGTGCATTGGTGAACTTTTTTGATATGAACCCTGGCTGGGCTGACATTTCTGCCAGCTTGGTCCTTGTCCATACATTGCCCTGATGACTCTACGCACTGAGCATGTAGCTCACACTTTGTCCACTTGAGGTAGAGCTTGTTTTTTGTAGTCTTTCAAAAAGTACTCTGCAGTGCTCTTTGTGCTTCCCAATGATATCTAAAAAGACAGAGATATCATCTAAATACACTTTGATGCTGTCAATTGATCAGATCAACCAATCAAACTTTATTTTCACAGTTGTTCAGAGGCTCAGTTATATGCAAATTCATGTAGAACAGAAGTAGTTTATTACATATTTTATTATGATTTGTTCACTAGCTTGAGATGGTCTCATGCTTTAGACAGGGTTCAAAAAGTAATATTAAACTAAACCCAAACCAACTATCACTTGTAGGCCTAAGAGAACCACTCCCTGGGGTGTCTCTGAGTCATGGTACATGGTTGCTTGTCCTCCTCCCTCCAAATTCCTCTCCTTTTATAGCTGGCTATTTGCACATGGAACTGTGTGTTTTCCATGCATGCCCATCATCTGCATTGTGTGGTTTTTCTTGGCCTTGCACCCTCATTGGTCAACTGGGCTGGTATGACATGCTGCTCAGCATAATTTGGTATTTGTGGGTTCTGTGTCCTTCTGCCTGTCTTTCCCCCTTCTCAAAACTTCTCCTAGCAGTCTGCATGTGATTTGTTATGGTGGATGGCTTCATTTTGGGTGGCCTGGCATAGGGAATGTTGTGTTATTGAGGTGTGATGGCAGTATCATTGCAATAGGTGCCCATGGCTGGCCTCAGCATTGGTTAGGTTTCTAGCCAGGGTGCCAAGCACAGCCATGAATCAGCCATCAACATGTGATCAGGCTCAGTTCTCTTGATGTCAGTGCTACTGCTCTGCTGGCATCATTTTTAGTGTTTCTCTGGGTTCTTTGGTGCTTTTTACTTATACTAATATACTAGGTATGTACCCAATGTCTACAGTTTTTGACATTCAAAAAAAAGCTTACAGTTTTCAGCTTTTATTTGATATATTTGGGTTTCTAGCTCCTAGTATTTCTGTCCTGTCTCACAGTATGAGACAGGCATATCACCTCCCCCACACTATTTTACTGACTGCTCTCAGTCAGGTTCACATATATAAAATGCCATCATTGCCTGATCATCTCCAAATCCTCAACAAAAATAATTTTCCCCCCATCCTTGATCACACCCACATTCCCATAAGAAAATGCTTGCAACTGCCCTCAACCCTGCAACAATGGCCCCAAATCACCCTGTTCCAACTGCCCCTCACAAAACCTCTATGGGTTCTGCCACCAAGCTCCCCCACACACCATCATCCACTTGCCACAGCCCTGTCTAGAATTCACCTGACAACTTTGTTTTACTCAAGCATTCTGTCAAGTGCAATGCAAACCAAGTTATTCTGGCAGTTCTTCAGTTCCCTTTGTTTGCCCAGGCCATCATAGGCATCTGCAGAGTTGTAGTTGGCATCCCTGGCTCTGGAGCTGACTGTGCACAATACCTCAGCACTATGCAACTCGTAAGCCTCTCTTCTTCTCTTCCCTCACTCTCTTTTCACCTCCCTTCCTTGTTCCCTGTAGTGCTTCACCAATCAAGCTGACTTCCCACATTGCCAAGCAAAAGGGTCTTTTTGACATGCTGTCCACTACTCTTCTTGCAATCAACCATAGCACCACCAACAATTCCACTAACATACCCTTCCTTACCTTTGCTAACACAATTGTTCAGATGGAAAAGAACCATTAAGAGCTTCAGTGCCAGTGTGAGGCCAAGGAGGTACATCTTCCCATTAGTCCCTTCCCTTCAACTAACTTCTCATTTCTTAGCTGAAACATCATGCACAAGATTAGGACATAGACATGTTAGGTCTGTCCTCCATCTATTCTGGAAAGGGTTGAGCTAATGTAAGTCCCAGCTTTTAAACTTGACTTGCTTGCTCATCATTTCAACATGCTTTCCCTCCTCATTAAAACCTAGACTGAGCCCAATGGCCAGCCTAAGCCAAAAAAGATCAGAGTTCTCCCAGCCTATGGTCTGTCACTCCTTCTTGTCTATCCATTCTTCTGTCCTTACTTCTTTTCCCAGCCAACCTTAAGCCTGGGAGCAAGGCCATGCTCTCACTTCTCAGCCAGGTCAGCACCACTCTTGAAGCCATCCAACTTGCCAATGATGAGACCCTCCTCCCATGTGCTGATCTCCAAAAGCACCACAATGCCATCTACCTTGCTGTGCAGCAACAACTCTATTCTCTTGACATTGCACTGCAAACCTACAAGCTTATATTGGCTTGCCTCAATCATCTCAACAAAACTCTGGGCCCCTCCATTGACCAGACCAGAGACTTGCTCAATGATCTATAAGTTTTGCCCAAGATACCATCTTTGTATTGATTCTGCCTAATTCATCTTATTAACCCAGGGCTCTAGGTTGTTGATTATGACTCTGACATCAAGTTTGTAGCTTCTTTCCCAGAAATTTCCCATTCTCCTGTGTCCCCCATACAAGAGACCCCCGCACTGTAAGCATTGGCATTGCCTTTGCTTTAGATAGCATAGCCCTACTCTTAGCTAGCCCCACTCCTCCCAAATAAAAATGCCCCCCTACATATCTCTAGTTTGTAACCCCAAAATTAATGCTCTTAACCCCAAAAATTATGTGATTTTTAGATAAGTTTTTACTTATTCTGCTTTTGCTAAGTAAAATCAAACTTTTTGTCAAACTTTGGGGCTGTTTTCTGCTTTACTGGAATCATGGTCTAGAGGCTTGTGAAGCCTTATAGAACCAAATGAGAGGTCCAGCATGACATTTCCCACAGGCTTGTGTAGTCTCTCTTTTAACTCTTTTAGCTTTTTTGGAGTTATATCCACCCATTGCTCTGATCTTTGGAATAGCTCCAGTCATTGCTGAGCTGTATAAGGTACTATTCTAAAGGCTGCTACTCTGGTCTGCCAAACTGACCCATCCAGTTCTGCCACAATATAGTTACCACCTCTGGTCTTAGTAATTACTACCATTGGACCATGGAAACATGGAAGCATTTTAGCACTGTGTGAACTTTCTGTAATCATATTTTTGACCAAGACCAAGTCCAAGGGTTTGAAATTGAAGTCTTTGATAGAGTTTTTATGCTCTTCTGCAAAGTTCAAGGCCCACTGGAGTTTGTCCTTCCCAACTCTCTCTCTCATTTCCTCCATATGTTGGTGGTGCTTGGCTAAAGCCCTAGTGCAATATCCAATCAACTCTTCTATAGACAATGGTCCTTCTGACAATTCTATTAACCAGGTAGCCTCTACTAGGTCCTCAGGTAGAGTTGGATGAGCCCCAGTGACCATGAAGTATGGTAAGCATCCAAATCTCTGCTGGATAATAATGCAATCACTCCACATTATATGGAAGAAGAACTAAAACCATTTAGTGCAATCCTCACAAGCTTTGAATAAGGCTTGCCTGACATCCCAATGTGGCCTTTCAATCCTGCCATTAGCTTGAGAGTTGTATGGAGAGATGGCTACTCCTCTGATTCCATATTTGCTCTCAATCCAAGCTGTGACCTTTTTGAACTGTCCAGCATAATCTGTGCTGATTTTGGCAATGCAGCCTCAGCAACAAATCACATCCTCAAACAACCACTGACCAATTGTTTTATGGTTTTCTTTGCACAGAGGCTGCCCTTCCATCCATGAAGACAATGCACACCTGCCATGGACAATGTACTTGCAGCCATTTGAAGCTGGAGTCATGTGCATGGTATCAATGTGGATTGTTTGGAAGATAGAGGGTGTATAGGTCACAGTGGGCACTCTGTTTACAACTGTCTTTCAAGTAAAATGATAGAGTATTATTACATCCTCAATACATCTCATAATGGTGGCATTAGGTCCTACTCCAGGATTGTTTAGCATTACCTTCAAATACTTGGCATCTGTCTCCACTACAAGCTTCCTACAGCCAACTAGCCAATACTTATTAGCTTGCAAGGCTCTCATCCAACCATAGAGTTCTCTTTTAGGTTGTGAGAATCTTGCCTCCCTCTTATTCAAGGTGATGGATCCTAGCTTAGCACAAGTGTGTTGCTTAGGATTGTCTGGAGCTTCCTGAAATATTCCGAAGTCCACTGCCATCCAAGAAGTGTCAACTAACAAGACTACTGCCTCTCCTGACTTATAGTCAAGTGGTTTTAAGGTGCACTTGCAGCTAGCAACTTCTTCAACTGAGCCATTGCTGACTGCTGTTCCTTACCCCAAACAATTGGTGTGTGGTTTTGAGTTAACTCATTTATAGGTACAGACACTTTAGCATAGTCTTTAATGAGCATCCCAAAGGTACCACAGGTACCTAGGAAAGCTCTGACATCTGACTTATCCTGGCAATCACCCCACCCCATAACAATGGCCAACCACTTGGTCTCAGGTTTCTGTCCCTCATAGGAACACCTGTGTCCAACCACTACAATCTCATCTGCACAGACTACTGACTTCTTCCCAGAAAAAGTTCCTCCAGCATATTTGATTCCTTGTAACACTCTGTTTACATTCTGCAGATATTCCCATACAAATCTCCTAATGCCTGGATTTTCCAGAATAACCACATAGCCTCTGTCTGGCAATTCATACCTGTGAGGTGGACCTCTGATTGGCACATCATCAATATATGGCTAAGTTACCTAAAGTATCTCATCTTTCAAGATGAAAGTAATGTCATCATGAAAGATTGGTACTGAATTTGTCCAGTCAATTGGCAGGGTTACCAACCTTAGAGCACCAAAGGGTGTCTGAAAGGTAGTATAGTCCCTAGACCTCACATCCAACACTCTCTCATCATATCCCACATACAAGTCAAAGATTCCTCCACAAGCTCTGCCAGAAAAGTGACCAGCTAACTCTTCAGTTGCTGGTGGCAACCCAGAATGTGCTATGGTCACTTTGTTTTGAGGTTCCAAGCTGTGAACTATCCTCAAACTTTCACCATCCTTCTTCAATACTGTGAACCACTGGGATCTGTATGAAGAGTTGGATGGCTCATATACTCCTGCCTCAATTTTCTGCTTTATCATCTGGCAGATTTTGTCTCTGAGTCCAGGAGCAATGGGAATGTTCTTCAATATCCAGGAGGTGTGAGGAATTACTGGCATCACCACAGGAGGGAAGAATTCCTCCTTGAATCTACCTCTTTGAGAATCATCCCATGCAAAAGCCTCATTCTGCAGCATCATTAGATGATGTACTGCCTTCATCTCTGGCCACAAGAAACCATCACCATGTGCTTGGTCAATGATTTCTTTGCACTCAGCAGTATACCTTCCTATGGGTCTGAAATCAGGTGGATTTGGGTCCAACTGTGGCATGTCTGCTAGTGGATATCCAGTGATACACCTTTCAATTCTAAACTCTTCATAAGAGGTCCCTAGTACAGGTTTCACCTTTCTAGCAACAGGTTTATATTTCTTAGAAAATACTTGTGCAGTTTCCTCCACACCTGCTTCTAACTCTGAGCTTTTCTGCTGTACTTAGATCTCCCCCAACTTCTTTGGTATCTGACACAGCTGCCCATATAGGCTGACAATGTCTTCTCATCTCTTTCTCCAACACCTCCCTCTGCCAAAAAGGCCTGCAGATATACATCTCTCAACTCCTGGTTCTTGAATCCACTATTACTTATAGTGTATCCAGTCACACCATTCTCTTTCTCTCCAATCATCACTGCCACCTCTTTCTGATCACTGACCAGATCATTGAGATTTAAAATTTTGGATCACCATCTCCCTCAACTTCTCCCTTTGGCATCTTCTGTAAGGGCAACCTCCAGTGTGGCAGATCGGAGTTACACAGCTAGCAGAGGGAAATCCAAAATATATTAGCAGAGTAAATGACAATACAAATTGGTAACTAATCACCTAGCAGAGGGGAATCCAAAGAGAACAAGTCTAAGGATCCCCACTGCTTGGTGCAGCACATTGGCAGGTGGTGGAGGCATGGGAACTACTGTACAGGTGACTGGAGCTACTCCTAACCCTAGGGCTATGGTTGCTGAGGTAATACAGAGAACTCCAGGGTTCTGGAAAGAGCCCTGGAGACATTGAACAAGCTGTGGAGGTGCTGGAACCAGTCACAGAGGTTGGAAGTGGAAGTCACCTGACATCACCCCCCTCTAGCATGCAGCATCTCAATGTGTGGGGTAGAAATAGTCCCTGATTGCATGGTCCACTGGTGAGATAGGATAGATGCCCCATATGGCGCATGGGGCATCTGGATGTTTCCAATGGAACTCCTTAACAAGTCCAGGGGCATGTACATTCTCCTGTGGCTCCCAGGAAATATCCTCGATCCCATAGCCTTTCCACTTCACCTTGTACTGTAGTCATCTTCAGAATAAATGGCTGTCCAGGATTTCTTCCACTTCATACTCTTCATCACTGTTGACCACTACTAGGGGTGGCAGAGGTGGCAGACATTGCCCCAGGATAGGATCTTTAGGAGCTGGGGTTAGTTTGACCATGTTGAATACTGGATGAAGCTGGCACATCCCAGCAGAGAGTCAGAGTCAATAGGCCAAGGGTCCTACCTGTCATTCCACTGTGAATGGTCCTAACTGGCAGTGTGATGGCTCTTTCAAGGGATGGGTGGTTGTAATGTTAGAGGCGTCCAGGTAGACTCAATCTCTGGGCTGATATCTGCACTCTGGAGTCCTCCTGCAGTCATAGTATCATGCCATGTCATCTTTTGCTTTTGCCAGTGCGGCTTGGGCTTCCTCCTGGAACTTCTTCATCCAGTCCACAAATTTGTTTACTGCCTCATTCTCTGAGGATCGGGCCCAGGGTTCAAAACCCATATGCAGATGCCATCCAGTGTCAAGGAAGAATGGGGAAAACTGAGTGGACAAGTGAACATGGTTGTTGTACTGAAAATTCAGCATCAGGGAGGAGTTCATCCCAGTTGTCTTGGTGCTCATTGCAAAAGAGGTGGAGATACTGTTCCAACTCCTGGTTTACACGCTCTGTCTGGCTGTTGGACTGTGAATGGTAGGCAGTGGTGGTGTGGAGTTTTACTCTGAGCAGTTAGTAGAGCTCATGGGTGAACTCCACCACAAATTGTGGTCCCTGATCCAAAATGTAGGCATTGGAGAGGCTGTGGAGCTTCTAGACATTCCTCCAGTACAGATTTGCAGTGCCCATGGTGGAGCATGTGGTGTGGGTCAGAATGAAGTGCACTCTCTTTCTGTATAGATCCACCACCACTATGATTGCATCATAACCATAGGCATTGGGGAGCTCTATGATGAAGTCTATGGATGCTATGCTCCATCATTCCACAGGCACTGGGAGTGGGTGTAACTGTCCATAGGAGAGTCTATGCTGGGGCTTGGTCTGGAGGCAGAGATTGCAAGTACTGGTGTAGGATCCAATGTACCAGGACATCTGGGGCCGCCAGTAGTTCTATGACACTAGCTCCAGTGTCTTTCACTGCCCCAGGTGCCCTGCAATACAAGAGTCATGGTGTTGCTCCACAATCCTCCAATGGAGCTCTGGGATGTTGGGGATGTAGATATAGTCTTGGAAGGTCAGCATTCTGTCTCAGAGAGCCCATTCATCAGTGTGGACCACCTTGATACCTGTAGCATGCCCCAATTTCAGCATCCGAGCAGCCTGCACCACAAGCTCCTCCTGTTGACCATCCTTATTACCTCGTCAGATGTTCCAGAGGATGTCTGCTTCTGCTCTGTCAACCACAAGGCCCTCCATGGCTCAGATCATGAACAATTTGGGGCAGAGGAGCATGATGTTACTATTATCCCCTTCCCCCATTCCATAGTCCACCCTTCAAGACAGGGCATCTGGTTTTTCCATGCTCCAGCCAAGCTTGTGGTGCAAGGAGAAGTCAAAGTTGGTGAGGTAGAGGGACTATTGGGCCTGCCAGCAGTCAAGCGTCTTGGCCATCAAGAAGTATTTGAGGTTCTTGTGATCTGTCCAGACCTCAAACTTGTGCCATGCACCTTTGAGAAAGTGCTGCCACTCCTCAAATGATTGGATGATGGCCAACATCTCCTTGTCATGAATCTTGTAGTTCTGCTCCACCATATTCAGGCTTTTGGAGTAGAAGGCCACTGGATGCCACTTTCCATCCTCTGGAGACTGCTGCAAGAGCACTGCCCCCATGGCAAAGTCAGAGCTATCAGCCTCTATGCAAAAGAGAGAGTTGTCATCTGGAAAAGGAAGAATGGGTCCAGAGGTCACAGTGCATTTGAGGGTGTTGAAGGCCAACTGCTCCGGAGGTCCCCAGCTCCACATAACATCCTTTCCTATGAGGTCAAACAGTGGGCGAGCATGATGTGAGAAATCCTAGATGAATCTCCGGTAGAAGTTGGCAAACCCAAGGAATGCCTGTACCTCCTTCTTGCTCCAGGGCTCCAGCCACTCCACCATACCTGCTACTTTCACCAGGTCCATCTCTGCAGCTCTGTAGGAGATGATTAGGCTAAGGTACTCAATCTGGGTTTGTTCAAACTCACACTTCTCCAGTTTGAAGTAGAGCTGGTGCTGGTGGAGGCATTCCAAGATGAGACAAGTGATCTGACAGTGTTCCTCCAATGATTTGGTATAGATGAGGATGTTGTCAAGGTACATGCACACTACACCCTCTGCAATAAGGTTCTGGAAGATGTTGTTCATTATGGTCTGGAAAGTGGCAGGGCTATTGGTGAGACCAAAGAACATAACGAGTGGTTCAAACAACCCCTGGTTGGTCTGGAAGGCCACCTTCCATTCATCTCCCTCCTGGATGCACACATTGTTGTAACCCCACCAGACATTCAGTTTTGTAAAGTATTATGTGCCCTGGAGGTTGTTGATGAGTTCAGAGATGAGGGAGAGAGGGTAGCAATTCTTCACCATCATGGCATTGAGTACCCAGTAGTCCTGTACCAGTCAGAGGGAGCCATTCTTCTTCTTGATGAAGACTGGAGAAGCCATTGGGGATTTGGATGGACAGATATGACCAGAGTCCAAGTTCTCCTGGAGGAAGGTGTTGAGCTCATTCTGCTCTTTGGGCACAAGGGGGTAGACCTTACAGCTGGAGGGTGCTGAGTTGGGCAGCAGTTCAATGGCATGGTCCCACCTCTTGCACTTCAGAAGCAAGTCAAAGAAGGCTTTAGAGAACATGTCCTCAAATGCATGCAAGTAGGGGGATACTGCCTTCCAGAACTCTTTAGGTGCAGTGTTAGTGGCAAAGGCCTGGGCCAGCCTCTAGAATGTAGTCTGGCTAGCCCTGATCTCTGCAATGGAGAGCAGTTAGTGGATAGTGGTCACATAAATTTGATCCCTCACTTCTATCACTTTGTCCAGAAGCTCCAGTTGGTGTATGCTGCCAAACTCCTCTCCATGCTCCTCCTCCAGGGCTCTGCCATTGCTCCGATTGTCCTCATAGAGGGCCTTCCTATGAGGGAATGCCAGAGGCAGAGGGTCCAGGAGGTCTAGATCAGCAAAGGGGAGAGGGCCGGCACAACATGCTTGGATGGCTGTGTATTTCCGGACTTGGGTCTGATGCTCCACTCTGTCCTCCACAGTGCAGGCAGAGCACTTCCTGGGGCATTTGCTCATGGTCACCTCTCCTCTGGTCCAGTCAACCTTGGGATTATGCTCTCAGAGCCATGTGAATCCAAGGATCATGTCCTGCTTCCTCAGGCTGGTGATAGCAAATATGGTGTGCTCCACATGGTTTTGATATTGGAGAACCAGATCCACCATGGAGCTAATGGCACCAGCTTTATTGGGCATTCTGTCAATGTTGTAGACTGGAATGAGCTTAGGAAGGGGCTGTGTAGTGAGGCCATGGCATTTGACAAACTCCATATCCAGGAACAGTCCCATTGCTCTGCTATCCAGAAGAGCCATAACTCCACAAGTTTGCTGAGTGTCCATTGTCTCAATCTCTACATTGAGATGCAGGGAGCTGGTAGATGAGCTGGAAGCCATCATGTACTGTCAGGGCATTTGACATGCCCAGATGGAGCCACACCAATGAACCTTCAGAGGTGTTGGAGAGCTTGGTGGGGGCTTTGAAGTTAGTGTTTGCATGTCTGGAGGGGAGTGTTGAGGTTCCTGTCTCAGAATGAAGAGCATTGGAAAAGGCAGTTTCATTTTCTATTGACAGACAAGAGAACCTGTTAGCACCCAGCAATGGAGGTGTACACCTCATCCATTGCTCAACTAAAAATCCCCCTTGAACCTCAGAGGTGAGGAACACATATTGTCCTCCTCTAAGGTAAACTCCAGCTTAGGCTTGTCCAGCAGCAGAGCTCTGGTGGTGTCATTTTCAGCCAGGAGCTGCAGGAGAAGTTTCTCTTGCTCCACCATGGAAAGGTAGCGTACCTCTAGGCCCAAGGGACAGTGCCGTGCAAAGTGCCTGGGCTTCTTGCATCTCCAACACAATAGCAGGGCTGTGCAGAGTTGACAGGCTGCATCCACATCTATGGAGATCCCCAGTGGTAGGGGACAAGTAGCAGGGGCAGCTGGAGCAAGGGCTGGCACTGAGTGAGCAGGTGCAGAGAGGTGGAAGTTGCTGACCGCAGTGGGACACAGTGTGAAATGGGGGTGGTGGAGCTCTCTCTGGATCTCCATGAGCTGCCATTGGTCCCAGGCCACCTGGTACCACAACACAATCTTTTCATCATTGGAGCAACCCTCCACCAGGTTGTCAATGTGTTCCACCAAGGCAGGGTGCAAGCCATCCTGGAAGGTGAGGCACAGTTGGAGCCTATCAGAGTAGGCGGCCTATTTGACCAAGGCTCAGAACAAGTCAATGTACTCATCCAAAGTATGCTTCCCTTGTCCATACTGCTCCCTGTCATGCAGCATCAGTGCCACCATCTTGGCAGGGTCCAACAGAAAGAACTCAGCATGGAAGTCCTTCTCAAAGGTGGCCCAGTCTGGGAAACCCCCCACACCTCCAGGGTGGCAGAAAACTCATAGTGCATAAGTGGAGGCACATCTGATCTTCATGTATGACAGCACCCAGGCTATTTTCAGCATGTCAGAGTCAAAAGCATCCCTGCTGGGGTGGATGTAGGTGAGGCAGGACTATAGGAATCTCTCTCCACTGGAACAAGCACTGTCATATGCATCTGGCAGTGCTGGGTGAGGGATCTGTGGCCACAGGGTCACTGGAGCTGCCAGAGCAGATGCCACAGCAGGTGGAGTTGGTTCCTTGGCTACAGGAGGGGCAGAGTTAGAGCTTAGGCATTCTAGCAACACCTGGAGGGATTAGGAGATGAGATCTGTTGTCTAATAGAGGGTAGAGAGTTCAGTCATGTGGTGGATAAGAGATGATCCTGAGTTTCTAGGTGGAGCAGGCAAGTCCAGGCTTTGTCCTGTGGGGCTGGGGCCTCTAAGAGTGTGTCTGGATTGGTGAGCTGAGACATAGAACTCCGCAATGCTTAATTCTGGTGGAGAAGTGGCAGATAGCGGCCCAGAGGTTTCTTGTGGCTATGTGGGGCTTCTAGGCCAGTTTTAGGAGACTTGTTCTACTGTAAGAGCAACCTCCAGTGCAGCAGATCAGAGTCACACAGCTAGCAGAGAGGAATCCAAAGTATATTAGCAGAGTAAATGATGATACAAATCAGTAACTAATCACCTAGCAGAGGGGAATCCAAAGAGAACAAGTCTAAGGATCCCTGCTGCTTGGTGCAGCGCATTGGCAGACAGCGGAGGCATGGGAACTACTGTACAGGTGACTGGAGCTACTTCTAACCCTAAGGCAATAGTTGCTGAGGTAATACAGAGAACTCCAGAGTTCTCTGGAGATCTCTGGGGTTCTGGAAAGAGCCCCAGGAATGTTGAACAAGCTGTGGAGGTGCTGGAACCAGTCACAGAGGTTGGAAATGGAAGTCTCCTGACATCTTCCCTCTTGAAAGAGTGGGCAGAGCTGTCTGGTGTCCAGTATTAGGATCTCTGATGGTTATAATATACATACTGCCAAGAGATGAAGTAGTTTTGTTAGTGATCATTTCTAGCAATGTAGTATATAGGATAGTCTGCAGGATAGGATATTCCCAGACTAAACAATAGTAGTGTTCACCAGGTCTATCCATTGATCCAACTAGTTTTTCCACAGAAGTAGCCTTTATTCAAAAAAGCACAAGGACAGTTAGCAGCACTGATACTGAGCAAAGCTTCTAAGCACTCAAGTGTGCTAACAATAGCAGAGGTAGCAGAATGATCAGCATGTTTGGACTTAACAATAGGGGCAGGTATAGAAACAGAGGCAGCAGGGACTAAACCAGGACAGGAGGAATTAGAGGTGGTGGTGGTGACAGACTTAGAAGCATTAGTGTATGTGCCTTTCAACATCCACTTAGAGCCTTCAAGTACATTCTCAACATTGTAGGGCCAGCAGGGTGGTGGTCAGAAATGGTGATCTCAAGGCAGTAAACAATTTTGAACTATAGCAACATGGGAATATCCTGCTGGAAGAGGTGACATTGCTCATTTCTGTAGAGCTTGCTATTAGTGAGAACCCACTGAGAAATATGCTAGAAGTCATGATAGTAGTCTGAGAATCTGTCAAGTGTTGAGAGACTGCTAGAGAAAGTCTGTTACAAGCCATTTAAAGTTGCCAAGAGTGTAACAAGCTGTTTTGTCAGTGCCAGGGTAGAGTTGCATCACCACTGCTTTCCATTTGCAATAGGTGTAGTGATGCTCCTCAGCAGCACCAGCAGAAACAAAAGAGTCACCAAATTCAGAAATGCCAAGCTAGACTTCTGCTATATTGTCCAGAATTAGGTGAATTCCTACTTCAGGCTTCATGTGGGAGGGGTGTTTCACGTGTAGTCTCTGAGGGACCTACTTTTGCATATAAATATACAATTTGGTTTCCTGCTGATTGTCTATTACCCTACCCCACCCCTTTTTTTCATAGACCAGCTTATTAATCCCTTTTTGGAATTAAAAAATCCAGTGATTAATAACTCTGGATTTTTTTTATGAGATATAGCACACTGCTTACTCCTTTTCTGAGTTTCATTGGTAATGTCACACTTACCAAACAAGTATTCAATCTTGCAGAAGTATTCTGCTAGGTGGTGAGGATGGGACTCATCCCACTTAGGAGTGGTAGAGTTGTTGCATGGTGGCATGCACATGTGGCAGACCAGACATTTGTTGTTGGCCATAACAATTGTTGGATTTAAAGTTGGAAGGGGGATTGGTGAAGGCAGAAGCCGATAGAGTTTGGGAAAGAAAGTAGGTGAGTCAAGAGGTGTTAGTGGCAAAAGAGGTGTCCTAAGAAAGCTAGGTATGTGGTCTCCTGCAAAGAGGCCATCAATTTTGTTAATAAAGACAGAGTTGTGAGTTGTGCTAAGTTTGTCAGTAAGGTTGTGCAGTGCTGGAGTTGGGGGATGGTGGGAGAGTCAAAGATGATTAAACTGGCAAGGTGCTGGAGTAAAACACAAGCATCAAAAGGCTTGTACACAGTTTCTGGCAGAACCTTGCTCTTAACTTACCTGGTTCTGGACAGGCTCTAGTGGTGTGGTCTATCTGTTACTGGTATGGCAGAAAGGTTTTGGACAGACATTTTCAACTGAACCTACCTCAGCAAATAATCATATCCAATTGCTTTACTTTCACACCTCTATGATATAGTAAAATTGCCTTTGAAGCTTGTAAGCCTTCCATCCCTGCAAATCTGAATGTGACTCCCAGTGCTTGCATTTTCCACCATGTTCCATGCAATTCTTTTGAATTTCTTTGACACCTGCCAATCCCTGTAGCTCAAAATACATAATTTTTGTTGGAATTTTTCTGACATTCTCAACTGAGGCTGCCTCAACAGATAATCATATTCAATTGCTTGACTTTCACACCTCCAAGGTGTAGTGGAATTGCCTTTGAAGCTTGTAAGCTTTGCATCCATGCAACTGTGGGTTTGACTCCCAGAGCCTGCATTGTTGACTATATTCCATGCAATTTTTGTAATTTTTTTTTAACACCTACAAGTTTTTTTATCAAACTTCAGAGCAGATGATCAACTGGAGACAACAGATTGAACCTGCTAAGGATTGCTGGAATAGAAATATACCACCAGCAAAAAGGTTGCATTGATGGAAATTCCTATTAGAAGTAGTGCCAGAAATAGCCATCAGCAATAATGGAAAGTGAAATTTGCTGAATACACAGTCTGTCAACATTGCTGGGCTGATCAAGCAGATTTGTTGTGACTACTACTTCCTGTTGGAGTTGTAGATCCCTAAATGTAATGAGCTGCATCCTCTTTCAATCTCTCTGCTTGAGATCTCCTTTGTCTCTTTGAGATGATTGGTAGCAGGTCAAATGAAGCCTTGCACTTGTGACATGCTAGTTGATGAGATGGTGTTTCCTCTGTTTCTGTTTCATGTGTGTCCTCTTCCTGGTGGAGAATTTCAAGAACAGATCTAGGAACTGTGTAACAAGGAGACCCATCTGCTGGGCCATTGATTGGAGTTACTAGGTTATTCCATCCCCTTTGCCATAACTGTTGTATAGTAGTATCATTGATGACTTCAAGACTAGATAGCTGGATGACACCAGATGCAAAGTTTGGAGTGGATATGGGAAGATTTGACATGGGTACAGTGCCAGGTTTGCCAGCCTGATCCAGGGCTACAATGCTGGGACTGCCAGCCAGATCTGGGTGGCCTACAATGCTGGGTTTGCCAGCCAGATCAGGTTGGCCTACAATGCTGGGATCCCTAACTGGATCCAGGACTACAATGCCAGGATTGCTAGCTACAATGCTAGGTTTGCCAGCCAGATTCCAAGTAGCCCACCATGCTTGGTTTGCTGGCCAGAGAAGATACCACAGTATCAACACTGGGTAACTCAACATGCTTGTGTTTCCTGTGATGTTTTCATTTCTTGCAAGCTGCCTTATGTGACATTGCAGCAGTAGCCCTCTTTTCATGGTCTGCATAAGTGCCATACTCAGCAGAAACCCTGTTCTTGTTCTTGTTGACATAAACTCTCCACCAGAAGGGATCACTAGATCCATGTAGTTTCTGACAATCTCTTCAGAACTTGAGAAGGTGTAACAGCTCTGACCAACCAAAATTGTGGGGATCCTTGAATTTCAGTGATTCAGGAAGAATGGAGACTGGGGCCACTTGTGCTAGCAGAGCTGCTGCTGGCATTGGCAAATTCATTGTTGAAATCCATTTAACAACTTTAGATGGTGACAAATCTAACATTGGATATGGACATTTCACTGCCTGGCTCTTGTTGACCTTATAGGCTTCCTTCCCCTTCTCCTGTGATCCCTTAACATACACCCATGCCTTTTCTTTCAACTCCTCAATTGCCTTTGCATCTGACAACTTGCCTGATGAAATTCAGAGGGCCTTGTAGGAGAAGTTGTTTGTCCTTGGTCTGGGAAATTTGTTTTTATAAGGATTTCTGTGAACACCATCTGTGAATGTTGCATAATATCCTACAAGTGGGGTTGCTCACCAATCCCTTAACTCTACCCCCTTGAGATCAGACAAGTCTCCTCTCATAGAAGAGGCCAACACAGAGCTCTCAGTGTCATAGAGCTGTTGGAAAGGGGCCTCAGTGGATGTAGACATTGCATAGCAGACAGCAATGAGCAGATAATTATGAGCAGCTGCAGATGAGCAAAAGAGGACTTGAAAGTCAAGAATTTCAAAAATAGGGTTGCATGCCTTTGTCAATTTATGTGTACTGTCCAAAAGAAGTATGGCTGCCAAAAAAGGTTGCAGCTTCCAAGGAATTTGATGCTTTGATGACATTTTGATGGCTGCCAAAGAAGATTAATGCCTTCCAAAAAATCTGATCCTTATGAAGAATTCTGATGCCTTCTCAAGCATCTCAGAAAACCATGACCAATATGATGTGGTTTCCATTGATTTTTGTTCAACTGGCATAATTCTGTACTTCTGTTCTTTGATTATTATTTCTTTAGTTTAAAACAGATCTTCATATCACTTTTCTCTATTGCCATGTTGGAAGAATCTGGGCCAACTCTGTCTATTGAACTGGCTTCTCACCAATAATAGTACTGGCTTTGGTCACACCCCATTTTTCCAGCAGCTTTCTGCTGGCAGCCAGTAGATATGCTCTTGAGGGTGGATTTTGTCACAAGCAGTGGCAGCTGGTCATGAGGACTTACATTAGCTGCTGATGGACAAAAATAGATCTTCATATCACTCTTCTTACATTGCCATGTTGAGAGAATCTGGTTCAAATCTGTCCATTTAAGTGGCTTGTAGCCATTGATGGTACTGGCTTTAGCCACACCCCATCTTCTCAGTGGGTTTCTACTAGTGGTGGACAGATATACTCTTAAGGACAGATTTTGTCGTAGGTGGTGGCAGCCAGTCATGAGGAATTACATTAGCTGGTGACAAACCCACTTCCAGTTGGCTGATACCAGTGGAATTGTGGTATTAAGCAACCACAATGGGACAGTTACTGCAAAATTTCATTGCAATGGACCCAGTCATATCAGCAGCTCCAGATCCTGGTCCAAGGACTCTGCTGGATATGTATAGTACAGCACAATGTACAGCCTCCATGGCACCCATATTGTCTATAATATGTACAACAACTCCTAGGAAAGTGGCTGTATGGCTATTATATGCAATGTCTTTGGATTGTGTGGACTAAAATTTATCAGCACTGACCAATACTGACAAAAATATACCCATTTAAGGTAGTAAAATCAGACTTGGCTGTTTTGTCACTTTTCAAATACATTTTTTTATAAAAAGAATACAGTAGACAGCTTTTGTACATATGAACTATCCTTTGACTATGTGTGTGAAAGGTGCCAGATAGTCTGCAGGTGTGAAAAAGGCCAGGCACAATCTAGTGGACACTGTTTTTCATGCCTCACATGTTTTTTGATACAATATGACCAAACATTGCATGTTTCTGAAGTTGTGGAAAGGATACCACATGACAAAGTATGTTTGATTGATCAATGTTGACTAACAAGTTTTTTGAGTTCATAGTCCAGGCAATCAGGCACTACTTGTGTGAAATGTACTGTTTTTTATGCACCTCTTCAAGCAACACTTCTAGCTTTTCTTTAAGAAAGAAACATGTCCCATGAATGCATTTCCAATCAGAAAAAGTTCAAGACAAGAAATTTTCATGATCAAAAATGGCCAAAGAGGTGGCATTGACATGTTTCTTTGACTCTTTTTCAGTCTGTAAAAGTTTCTACTTATTCTTTAAACTTTAGAAAGGATATCAGTTGCCCTGTGTATATTCATAAACAACTATAATTCCTGATGATGAACTTTGAGAGGTTTATGACATATGGTGTGTTTTGACTATAAATCTGACTTGAATTTGATTGCTGATAGCCTCTGACTTAGAAGTGTATATTCTGTGATGTTAGGTGGCACTCACATTGAATTGTAAGATTGAATCCCTATCTGAACAAAGTGAGGCTATACTTGGATATGATTTCAAGGTGTTTATTCAGACTTGAAGGTGTGTATTCTTATAGTTTTACAATAATCAATTCTTATCACCTTCAAGTCAACTTATTCCCAATCATCTCCAACCTTTCCCGCTCTCAATGGATATTTTGACTACATCATGACAGCTTCTGAAAAAGGATGGTGGGTTTAATTTATTATGCTAATGAAATGATTAGTTAAGAAAGTATTGAATATTGCTTTGAGATGGAAAAAGCTTAAGAAGGCAGTATTAATATAGAATGTGTAAAGTTGATGGTCCTCTGTTAAGGGACTGGAACAGGGTTATTTCCTCACTACTATGACATATATGTATGCTTTGATAGATTGGATTACTGATAGCTGTAGGCTAGCTCCTGTTCCTGAGGATCCACAGGCTTTCTGATTTGAAGGGTATATAGTTTGTGATCAGATTGTCATATGTCAGATATATTGGGTTGAAGAAAACAAATGAGTGATGCTTGATAAATCTTGATTAGAAAGAGTATTAGAAAGGGATGGTTAAAGCATCATCACCACTTTTCATGTTACTTTAAGAAAGCATCAAGTCCAAGCTAAGTATTAGTACCACTTAGTGATACTATAAATGAGATTATAGATATCTCATTACTCAGGCTACTTTCTAATTCATTTTTCTTTAGTATATGTTGGTGTCAAAAAATTGTTAAACATGCTCTTCAAAATTTCAAATACCTAATCAAATGTAGTGAGGTTGGGCCTGGATCCCAGCATTGAGTTGACAAAATACAAAGACCTAACTGAATGTAGTAAGGTTGCATCTGGACCTTAGCATTGAGTTAGGATATCAAGGACCTAACTAAACAAAGTGAGGTTGCATCTGTGACTTGGCATGGGAAAGGCATAAACCTATGCAACAACTCCTGGGAAAGCAGCTGTGCTCCATATAAATGCAATGACAAGATTTAAGAAACTGGGTTCCATCAAAATTTTGGCTCCAGCCCTAGACAGCTTGGGCACTGGGGATTAGATAGACTCTACAACATGTCCTAATCTGTGTGAGCATGGATTGATATGGCCACCTGTATGATATTCCCTTAAAATAAAGCATAGATTTTGAGAAGTAGGACAACACAATTGATCATGACCCATTGCTATCATTCTTCTCAAGGTGCATTTGAAACAAAGACATGGAGCTGGAGTATATCTTGAAAAGTAAGGATATTTGACCACATCACTACATTGTCTGAAAAAGGATGATGGATTTTTTGGAATGGAACCAGCTCAAGAAGGCAGAAAGAATCAATACAGCAAGCATGTTTAAAATAGATAGAGTCTATGAGAAAAAAGTGGACAGAAGGTGGAGGAGATTTTGATTCTTCAATGATTTTTTCAAGTATATAAAACATAGAATTGTATAGAATTGTCTCCTTAATGAGAAATCACTTGGAAGAGTCACAATATTAAAGACCTAACCAAATGAAGTGAGGTTTGGTCTGAATTTCATCATTGAGTTTAGAATATCAAAGATGTAACAGAAGGAATTATTAGAACATGATCACCACTTCTCATGTTACTTGCTGAAAAAATGGAGTTAAAAGCTCTATTTGACTGAAGAAAATATAGTTGAAATCATAGTAAAGACTTATGTCTGCTGACATAAACAATGAGAGGATAATAAGCACTGATAGTAAAAAGAAAGACCTAGATTGGAATCATAAGAGAGAATAAGCAGAAAAGCTCCATTTCTCTGACAATCTTGATTATTCTGGTGTGGAACTCTTACAAAGAAAAATCAAAGACCCAAGTAGACAAACACAAGTTGACAAAATACAAGGGCATGATCAATGAGTGAGGTTGGGTCTGGATCTTAGCATTGAGTTGACAAGATACAAGGACCTAACCAAACATAGTGAGGTTGGGTCTGGATATCAGTATTGAGTTAACAAAATACAAGGACATAACCAAACAAAGTGAGGTTGAGTCTGGATCTCAGCATTGAGTTGACAAAATACAAGGACATAACCAAACAAAGTGAGGGTTGGGTCTGGATCTCAGCATTTGAGTTAACAAAATACAAGGACCTAACCAAAAAAAGTGAGGTTGGGTCTGGATCTCAGCATTGAGTTAGAATATTGAGGACCTAACCTCACTTTGTTTGTTTAGGTCTGGGACTTAGCAAGAGCTACAGGCCCATGCTGAAGGTACAGACCATAGCTCTTATGCTACATGGTGGGGATCTGCTATGGTGTAGCAGACTCTGCCAGTGACATAGGATACCACACAAAACATGCTCTGCTGTACTGTATGACACACTACATATGTATGTCTCTATGTGCTTTACATGCCTTATCTAAGCTGACTGTGGCCAGACTCACATATTATACCTGTGTGCTTCTATATGATCATTACATGTGCCACTTATTGCAGTGTGATTACATATGAAGATGGCAGCCATCATCTCCACATTTGGCTAGAACGTCGTCCAGCGCACGTTGATACTAGAAATCCTCGAAAATTCAAAGTACGGAAACAATTGATATTAGGACGGCCTGGCTTGCGGACTGACATGTCTAGCAATGTGTTGTAGTATCAAGTCCACAGATTAAGCTTCCCATTGAGATACAGGTACTTATCGATTATCGATCCTCCTCCACTTGGCAGTCCTGCTGCACTCCTGACCTTGAACCGCGCATGTTAGACTGATGGTTTATGCATTCCGTTTGCTCACTGAGTAGTATATTCATAATATCAAAGTTTCTGGACTAGTACTTGACGTCAGTATAATATGCAAACGTGTGTGAAGTAGTAGATTATGTTGGAGGTAGTCTATTGTCCAGCAAATTGGATGCTTGCTGGTAGGTCGGTGAAAGCAATTGGCTAGAGTAAAACGTCGGACCGAGGCGAGTGAATATGACGTCATCAAAAATATTTTTGCGGATATTTATAAATAATTTCAACATTTGGCCGTGAAAGTCTCAGTAATCAGCCATAATCGTCATTCGTCTTGTTTTCCAACCTCATCCATATGGCGCAGTCATCTCGTGAAATTATCAATATCCAGGTCTGTCTAACGCGTTTTTCATTCTGCTCAACGCAGTATTTGATGCATAATGTAGGCCGGTCAAGCAGGAAACCAAGTATGTGTCATTCAACACAGACCCACTCTTTGATCGTCGCGTCTGTGAATGTCCTGAAAATCAGCATAGGTCGGGGAGACATTCTGGAATATGCTTCTAGCGGAGCACGGGCTCAATGAGCAGGGCGTGAGCTTCCCTTGTCTTGTTATGATGAATTGTATCACCTGGTATGCTCATACCGAGATAGATGTACAAAGGATCAGACGATCTACAGCTTGCGAGGGTCAGTGGCATATCATTCTCAACTCTGGAACTCAGATAGGCTCATGTTTTGAGATTTCCAGACTGGTGTATACTTTTCTGAAGTGGAGGGGATGGGTAGCAGGGGCAGTAAATTCGTACCGAGGAGCATCCAGGTCGATCTGGAGGCAGGTGTATGCAATAAAGCGAGTACGACTCTTGCTTTGCGTGTTTGATCTCTCATTTGCTTGCAGCTCCGTAGTGGATCGTTGGGTGATTTGTTTCGTCCAGACACCTTTATAACTGGTGAATCCGGCGCGGGCAACAACTGGGCCAAGGGATGTAAGCGTGACGACTTTCGTTTATCCTTTGTTGTGGCTGAGCGTGGCGGGTTTGCATAGTCTACACCGAGGGTACGTCACACATCTGTTGCCAATATCCGCATCATTTCTGACACGATAGCCAAACACAGGTGCTGAACTTATCGATTCGATCTTGGTACGCAGAAAATCCTATTGCTACCCTCCTTTCTAATAAATGCAATAATAGGAAGTCACTAGGAAACAGGCCGAATCATGTGATTCTTTACAAGGCTTTCAAATCGTTCACTCACTCGGAGGTGGTACCGGTGCTGGCTTAGGAAGTCTCTTACTTTCCAAGATACGAGAGGTAATTATCGCGCATCAAGCCTCCATCCATCCAAGTCTCATGTAGTATGTACGACAGGAATTTCCCGATCGCATGCTGTCAACATTCTCTATCATTCCTTCTGTCAAAGTAGGTCCTGGATTATAGCTCATGAGATGAGACTAAGCTTCATCATTCTAGGTTTCTGAAACCATTGTCGAGGTAGTGTTATCCTATACAACGCTCTATTAATCTCTCATCGATCTCTTCGACAGCCTTACAATGCTATGCTTTCTCTGCATCAGCTGGTTGACAATGGCGATCTCACGTTTTGCATTGACAATGAAGCCTTGTAAGCCCTTTCCCTCGTAGGTTAGGATGAAAGACTCACGTAAATGTTGATTAGGTATGATATCAACACAAAGACTCTCAAGATTGCCAGTCCCGCCTTCAGGCACCTTAATGATGTGAGTTGTCCTGCCTGTATAAAAGCCTATATTCATACGAAATTAAAACATTCGAAAGCTTATCGCACGAGTGATGTGTGGAGTTAGCACTAGCCTCCGGTTTCCTGGCCAACTTAACGGGTTTGTCGTGACCATTGGATCCCGTGTTGAGTGATTTACAATTACCCCTATAGCGACCTGAGGAAACTGGGGATGAATCTCGTTCCGTTCCCTCGGGTATGTCTTCCGGTCTTGATGTTCACTGGCCGGACTGATTTATAATGTGCTGTCAAGCTTCACTTTCTCATGCCAAGCTATGCGCCGTTCTATAATGCCCAGTCCAGAGCTTTCGAGAGGTTTTCAGTGCCTGAACTTACTAAGGCGTATGTATCAGAAATTTTGATTCTGTTAGGATCAGCTAAGCTTTCCAACAGTCTTTTTGACCGGAAGAATCTCCTGGTGGCATGCAGTCCAGAACATGGGTATCTCATACAACTTATCACACAGAAACGAACTGAGATTGAAATTTATAACCTAGTCGTTACTTGACTGCTGCCACCATTTTCCGTGGCAAAATCTCGTCTCGAGAAGTAAGTGGCGAAATTCCAAGCATAAGCCCCGATGTCATTCGTTGTCCTCTAGGCAGAAGTAGGTTGAATACCTACATTGGCACTGTCTCGACTTTTTGATAGCGTGTGCGCGTGGCATATAGGTATCTGTACATGATTTGCAGACGAAGAACTCTTCTCGCTTCGTAGAGTGGGTCTCGCTTTTGATTTATTTGAAAACGAATTGGGTTAAATTTACGTCTTAGGTGGATACCTGACAATGTCTCTGTGTCGCTGGTATCTGTCCCCCCTGTTGGCCAGAGTCAAGTATGTCTACGGCTTTGTTCGGACCAGTTTAGTAGTAAATGCTCATGTTTCCCCTTTAAGTCGGCCACTGGCTTGTCCAATTCTACAGCTATACAAGAAGTCTTCAAGCGTACTGCTCAGACGGTGCGGTTTAATTCTTTCTCTTGACCTTTCATCTCTCGATAAATATCTGATTCGTCTTTGTCATTTTGTTTTTTTCTTCTTTTAGTTTGCCTCAATGTTCAAGCGGAAGGCTTTTTTGCATTGGTGAACTTGTCGCCTGCTAACGATTCTCTTCCTACTTATTTGATTCCTCCAGGTATACTGGAGAAGGCATGGACATTATGGAATTTAGTGAGGCTGAAAGCAACACACATGATCTGATGTATGTTGTCATCAAACCTTTTTTAACTGGAAACCTGATTCAAGGTTGTTTATAGTTCCGAGTACCAACAAGTTAGCCTATTTTCCTCATATCTTATTTGACCTCTGACTTTTTCGTTTACTGTAGTATCAAGAGGCGACTGTTGAAGAGGATGCAGAGGAAGAGGAAGAGGAGGCCATTGAATAGCACACGCTGGTCAAATTGAGTTTGGACCTCATAGATGATTCTTCCTTGCTCCTGTGCCAGCGAACGACTATTCTAGAACTGATCTATAATTCTGCGATCTCATCTGAAGTTTGTTTTGTGCCATGTTTTCTAGAATATCATGATGCCTTTGTTTATGAACTTTCTGAAGTTTTCGAATCCCAAGATCGACTTCTGATCCCTTATCTTCCTTATGGGTTGGCGAGTTTTGCCGATGTTTTGCCTCGGGAAAGCGCCAATTCTAATTCTGGAACTTTTTCTGGCACAGAACGTGATTTTATCTCATATTCAGCCTTCTTGTTTAGTAATCCCCTGCAGGAAGGATTCGTAGATGGCACCACGCTCTCGCTCATGGTGGCATTGTAATCATCCGCGAGATATTATCCATCTTTAGAGCGTAGATCACATTCCGTCGGGTGTCTCACGGGGAAGTCGATTGTTCAATTTTATTACGCACTCGAATTGGCATTGCGGGCTGTGCCAGCTGACCAGTCCCCTCGCCGCATGGCCCAAGCATGACCAGAGATTCACATGAAAACTAGATAAATTGAGGTTTTGTATATACCATAAAAACAAGTGACTTTTCCCATAACCAACGCTCAGCCATGTCGACATCTGCTCGTCTCCCTGCTCGCTTTGCCGATTTAAAACGCCAGATCGCAGACTTGTATCCTGATTTTCAAGAACGTGTGACTCAGGCGTGGGGTGAGATAATCGCTCAGCTCAAAGTTGTCAACGCAGATATTGCCCAAGCGGGCCCTGATGTAAGTCGTCAAGCTCATTCGAGTGTTTTATCGTCTAATCTTCAATGTACATAGTACATTCCTCAAGTAAATTTCGCAGATCTAGACAAGCTTGAAGAAGAGGAGGTTAACAAGATCAGGAGAAGAGGAAGCGTCATCATACGAGATGTGGTGCATGACGCTGAAGCAATCCGATGGAAGACTCAGCTAGAAGAATTTGTCAAGACTAATCCTGATGTGATTGGTATATATAATTTCGAAATGTACATATCGTGAAGCTGACGCGCTTGGAACATTCTAGGTGTCCCTGAGAATGACAAACAGTTCTTCATGCTCTAGTTCGTTTTGCTGAAATCTAGAACCTGCTGCAAGACACTGATTGTTCTTTTTTTTCTAGCTGGACGAAGCCGCAAGTGGAAGCACGTTCTCATCCCAACATGCTCAAAGTCTCAGTGTGGCTGAACAATCTCTATCATCCCAAGACAAACGATGGGCCTATTGAAGGTGTTGACCTTTCCACGCCTCTCACATACGCCGATCGATTCCGTATCAGGCGCCCAGGTATTTCCTGGGTACTTCATCCTCCGCATGTCGATGGTGAGGGAACGCTTGATCCTCATTCTTGACCCTTGCTAAAAAAATAAAAAAAAAAGGTGGCACTATCGAACGATGGGAAGACCCTGCTTTCAGAGAGTGTTTCTCCGATATCTTGTCTGGTAATTGGCGCTCACATGACCCGTACGAATTGAAAGGACGTCTTAACGCTTCAACCTCAAGGTATGACCGTCCGAGCCAGGTAAGTCCATCATCTTTCACCCATGATGATCTGGCTTCAATATCTGGCTCAGGCGAGTGTCTTCAGGACTTTCCAGGGCTGGCTGGCGATGAGGTGAGATCACGGTCTTGAATGGACCTTGAGTTCCAATGTGATTGAAAATGCTTAGTGAGACGGCACCAACACAAGGGACACTCAGGGTCTACCCCGATGTCCTCCTGTCAAATTCGTATCTAATTCTACGCCCATTCTTCCGGCCCAAAGTTCCTGTTGGTTCTCTTGATTTCCTGAATCGGGATAACTGGGAATTTGGTATGCCTCAAAAAATATCTTGTTCTACTGTCTTTATTCTACATCCCTTGTCAGATATCTCCAGTCCTGAATTCCCAGGAATTTATCCGAAAGATGGCGGTTATTATGGTCCTGAGCCGACACCGGAAATGCATCCTCACCTCGAACTCGAGAAAACGATGACATCGGTACCTAAGGTGTATCCGGGGGACACCGTATTTTGGCATTGCGATGTCGTCCATTCAGTAGAACTTGAACACACAGGGACTGGAGATTCTGCAGGTACATTGATCTCATTGATCTCATAAATCAACATTGCATGAAACTAACTTCCGTTTCAGTTATGTATATTCCAGCTGTTCCCCTTACACCACTCAACCAAAAATATGTCGAGCGACAGAGGGAAACATTTTTGAACAGCCAATGCCCTCCCGATTTCCCTAAAGGACCTGGCGAAGCCACCTTTACTGGAGTTGGGAAGACGGATGATATTCTTTCGCCGATTGGAAGAAGAGCGATGGGATTGCCTATCTCAGTTGCCTAAAATGTTACAAAGTGTCAAACTACTGACTATTCAAGTGAATCAATACTTCATCTCGTCACCTCGGGTGATCACAGCCTGAATGGACGGTTTTCACCACTTTCGTGTCGACATCTCTGTTTTAAATGACACCTCAAGATACTGTAATTACGCCATGGAGAAGGAAAGGGTATCTGTGCTCCCTCACCTATCCCCATTGAGCTACAACTTCTTTCAGGGGCGAAACCGCAAGTGGAGTTAAGATACAGGATGATAGTATCAGCATTACCTCCGCGCCCAAGAACGCAAAAAAAATTCTAAAACTGGTAAAAAGGAGTGTGAAACGCAAACAATTATTGTCCCGCCTGAGGTTTACTTTATGTTGGGAGACATTCTACTAAGCTGCACAGCTTGGTGGAACACACCAGTCTTTTTTTGTGATCTTATAGAATACAAGCTAGTATGGGCCGCTGGTCCGCACGGCATGTCTGAGATCTAGGGTGTTGGTAATGACACATTATATATGTGCATAATAGATTTCATCCGTGAAGGGCGCCCTCTTCGGCCGCACCGCCCGCGACTAAACGCCATTAAATTAACATCACAATGTATTTAAATGCCGCCTTGATGTTTGACTCGCCCTCCATCCATAGTGTACCAGCTGTAATCGTTTTCTATTTTACATTTGTGCAATAAACGCTGTTCAATGAAAAACACAACCAATCCCACTGTAAACATAAGATAATCGAAATCAATCTAGGTCCGTGTCCGTTTTAAATGGGTTTAGAATGTATTGCAGGTGCTGTTCTCGAAACAGCACAAACCAATCAAGACCCAGAACAATGCAAGGCACATCTGCAATGCAAAACGACATCACTGTAGTGAAACCTAGCCCTTTGGTCTGTAGAGAGACAGGCAAGCAGAGAGTCTGAGATGTGTTAGAGGTTAAACTAGAACACGAGTAAGTACTCAATGAACCTCAGTCGTCGTGTACTTGACTCTATTAAGCTTACCTAGAACACGAGTAAGTACTCAATGAACTAGGTAGTATTAGTGAGTATAGTGTCCGTTATATGTAAGTATGTTCACTTACCCTCAGTCGTCGTGTACTTGACTGAGGGTAGTGTCCGTCACTGGTATGTATATATATCTACATAAATTGTATCAAGGGTAAGATGCAACGGAGACAACAGTATATTGACCCTTCGCCAGTCATCAAAGTCTAGGGCACTTACGGTGTTTATTGACGCGACATTAGCGTCTAACACTCCTCCTCACTGTAAGTGGCGTTACAGAGTCTCCTCCTCGCATGGAATCATGGTCAGGATAGTCCAAGTATACTTCGTAGACGAGAGAATCGAGGTAGAGGAAGGGGTTTCGTGAATAAGTCGGCGACATTGTCCTTCGTATTGATATATTTTACAATGAGTTCATTCGATGCAACCCATTCGCGTAAGAAATGGTATTTGATGTCCACGTGTTTCACGCGTGAGTGCAGTAGTGGGTCCTCTGAGAGGTTAACCGCAGCATTGTTGTCGCACATAATAGTAGTCGCCGTGTCAGAGTTGTGGCCAACTGCCCAAAGGAGGGTCCTCAGCCATATGCACTCCTGTGCAGCCTCGAAAGCGGCCATATATTCGGCCTCACAGGAGGAAGCAGCCACGGTTTTCTGTTTCCTCGATGCCCAAGAGATAGCGCCTGAGCCCAAGGACCACGCATACCCACCTACACTTCGTCTTGTATTGAGGCAGTTAGCCCAATCCGAGTCAGTGAAGCCAGCGAGTGAAACAGGAGATGTCCCGCCCAAGCGGAGCCAGAGGTTTCTCGTTCCCTTCAAGTATCGCACCACACGGATTGCAGCATTCCAATGAGTTAGTGAGTATGAATCGAAGTACTGACTCAATTGCTGAACGGCATATTGTATGTCGGGGCGCGAGGATATTGCCAACCATATTAAACCTCCTACTAGTCTTCGGTACGGGATCTTTGCAATGTCATCACGCTCCCTCTGTGTGAGGCTAGAGTAATCAGTTTGCCTGAGTTTCAAGCCCGGTTCCATCGGTAAAAATAGCGGGTTTGCATCTTTCTGCCTGAATTGCGAGATCAATCTGTCAATTATCGGCGTTTGTGAAAGGTATACTGTACGATTGGGCCTGTCCCATTCGATTGCAATCCCAACAATCTGTCGTGGTGTACCCAAGTCCAATATCGTCCATGTTTCCTGGAGTTGAGACTTGAAGTATTCATTTGCCTGTTTGGAACTCACTATTGACAAGAAAACATCTACATGGACTGCCACAATGACCGTCCTGTGACTCAATGTCCTGTAATAAATGCACGATTCGCATGCCAGCCTTGTGAAACCCCATTTCTGTACCATGTTTTTGTTCAAGGTTTGATTCCAGATTCGGCCTGCCTGTTTCATCCCGTAAAGTCCTCTCTCTAACTTACAGACATAGCTCTCCTTCCCGGATTCTTCAAAACCCCTTGGTTGCTCCATATATGTGGTCTCCTCCTCAGGTAAGACACCATATAGAAATGCAGTTTTGATATCAACCTGCATTGCGTCCCAGCCTTGGACTGCCGCAAGGTGAAGTAGGATCTGCCATGATTCAGCGTGCGCTGTTGGTGAGGTAGTCTTCATATATTCTTTGCCATAAACTTGGTTGAAACCTTGCAAGACATGTCTAACCTTAAATCGCACAACTTCTCCCTTCTCATTGCGTTTGAGGGTGAACACTGGATGTCCACAATGTATCTTGTGTCCGGCAGGTACCTCTTCTCTTGGTATGAGACAATATACCCCCATATCTTTCAGGGACTTCAGTTCCTCATCGTATGCTGTCCGCCATTGTTCCACATCAGGGGAGTTTTGAGCTTGGCTCCAAGTCTTTGGTACCTCAGGATCTACATCGTTCGCATTGATACCCGGCTTGTCTTCAATACTACTTATTGTTGTCAAGACTTGATCAAGGTCAATGTTCTCGTTTACGTCATTCGGTGGTTCTATGCGGTCTTCACGGTGTAATTCTTCAATGGCACGTCGACGCTCTGCCTTTGCTTCTTGTATTTGGTCTGCTGATTCTCGTGATTCCCTAGTGGTGCATTGTACGGCCGTTTCAGGGACCGCATCTGGTTGGCTTCTCACAGACGGGATTGGTGCTCGTGTCGACCACTGTGGTTGTTGCTGTATTGGCTCAACACGCTGGTGTAAACGTTCATCTTGTTCGAGAGGAATAGGGTCTGCAGGTACTTCAGGTATGGGTTGGACTGTGTCTACTTTCTCACTCTCACTAGGAACCGGCTCCTCATCGTCATCTGGGGCTACAAATGGATGATCTACTGCCCTTCGAGAGATGGTTTCAATGGAAGGGGCGCTTGTATCGTCAGGAGTTGGAGGGGATGTATGTTGATCCACAGTATTGTACTCATCCTGGTGTTTGATGAATTTGACGTGGTATGTGCTGTATACCCATCTAGAAACTCTGTCGTAACATCGATACGCCTTTGCTTTGGGATCGTAGCCTATTAGGACACATTTGATCGACCTTTTGTATATTTTTGGATTATTTTTGCCTAGTACCAGAACAAATACACGGCACCCGATCTCACAGATATAAGAATAATTTGGTTTCTTGCCATTCCAGAGTTCATCTGGGGTCACATCCTTTATGGCCGAAGTCTTTGTCTTCCCGTGCAAGTGTGTCGCAATCAAGTAAAATTCATCCCACAAGAATGCCGGACATTTCGCATACAGTCTCATGGCTATGCTCTTGCCCATGAGTGTCCTGTGCATCTGCTCGACCCGTCCGAGGTGTGCCAACGTGTATATGGCACCGTGTTGGGTTGTTATTCCTTGGGATCGAAACCACGCTTCATTTTCTTTGGCTATTATCTCAGAGTCATTTCCGGAGCAGAGTATACCTAGCCATAGGCCTGTCTCAACCTGTCGTGCTAGTATCCATGCTTTGAGTTCATTAAATGCATCACTCTTTAGCTTTAATGGGATGGACCACGGTTTATTCGTATAATCGTCA
Organism: Termitomyces sp. 'cryptogamus'; assembly: GCA_020091625.1. NCBI lineage: Eukaryota > Fungi > Basidiomycota > Agaricomycetes > Agaricales > Lyophyllaceae > Termitomyces > Termitomyces sp. 'cryptogamus'. The sequence continues at coordinate 4,246,576 of JAGYZC010000005.1, forward strand.
ACAATGTTCATCATGTAGTTATTCCCAGTTCGTGAGGTCACATCCTGTTTCCCAGTCAAGTCGACCCAGACAATTTCCAGCTTCTGGGTAGCTCTATGTCCAATTCCCTCCTCCCTAACTTTTGGAACAGGCGTTCTTGCCTGTTTGCCACATATACACTCATCAAATTTTGGCGGTTTGGAGGGGAAGTTGGACGGCATACCTTTGATCATGCCAGATTTTGCCATGTTGACGATCGTTTGATAATTAGCGTGACCCAGTTGACGGTGCCATGTCACGACAGTGGGAGGCATGTGAACTGACAGTGCAAACTCGTCGTATAGGTTCAAAGTATATAGGTTCTTTGTGGGAACTAAGGTTCCATGTGCCACTAATTCGTTCGTATCCTTCTTGAACAAGATTGCTTCAGTGTCACTGAAGGTTGTAAAAATGCTAGCCCTTTTTGCCATCAAACTAATTGATAATAGCTTGACTGTGGCTTTGGGTACATACAGTGCATTGTCAAGTACGAGGTAGGAACCATTTGCTAAACGCAGACGTATCTTTCCTATTGCAGTCGCAGAGATTGTCGAGCCCCCTACACCCCGAATAGGCTTATGCAGTATGGGCGTTAGAGTGTTGAAATCGGGCGCATTTGGTGAAATGTGAACAGTAGCCCCCGAGTCAAGGTAGAAAGGGTATGTGTCAAATGGGGCAGCGGCGCTGGACAGTGTCGGTTCAGTGGTGCATTCTGTCCAATCAACGCTGACTTGCGGCTCCTCCTCCAGCGCAATCCACGTATCGATCTCAAGGCTCTCCGCATCCACGAGGGCATCTGGAACATTGTCGGCCGCCAGCCCTGCGAATTCGGTCTTCACAGCAATGTCTGCTGACTTGCTGGTCCGACTGGCAATGTACGCTGCCAAGGCATCAGGATCGCCTTCAACCGTGAATGCAGATCCCCCTGCCAGGGTGACCGTAAGCTTGGTAGGGCCTTTCTTTTTGTCGTGATTCTCCCTTTTTGCCTTATAATGAGCCAGACGTGCGACCCTCGCATCTTCTAATGTCTTTCCAGCCATGCCGCCACCTTCCAGGATGCACCATGGCTTTGTGTGCCCTGTAAACACTGGTTGACCACATGACTTGCAATTGTCGCAAACAAGATCATCCCGTTTGCTCTGCGTCCATGCAGCCAGGGCAGTAAGCTGAGTATCTGCCATCCCCTTGTCCGCTGCATATAGCGTCTGCTCATTCTGCAAGAAGCGGCGGATGTCGTCAGGGCCATAGGGTGTAGATGCCGTCGCCGCCACCAGGTTGCGCGAAATGATCGATCTGGTGTTTGCATAGAGAGAATTGTCAGATAGGAATGACAGGGTGGCAATGGATTGAAGCAGTTCCTTTGTAACATCCCTGACATCAAAAGCGCAATTGATTTTCTCAAATATTCTATCAATCGTCTTTGTGAGGGGTTCCGACGGGGAGCACTTGGTCATCAATGCTTCCTGCAGCAACCGGACCTGCTGGACAGGACCAGCACCGCCATGCCTATTCTGCAAATAGTCCCACAGGGATCTGGCGGCAATTGTGTCATCCGCTAGGTTACGTTCTGACTGAGAAAGACCCATCAGTAAATACAACCTCGCCAGTCGATTGTTCAGCTGCCAATTCCGGTGGGCACACGGTTCATACAGTTTGTTGGGAACGTCAGGAGGATCAAAGATGTATTCATACAGGCCCATCATTGTAAGCTCGAGTTTCATATATTTTGACCACGGTGTCCATTTACTGTCGTCCTTTGCAAGGAGATCTCCTGAGTAACGGAGAGAAACCTTAATTTGTGAGATTGCGGGCATGGTGTTGTCAGCCTTCCGCAGCTTGACAGCCTCAGCATCAGTGAGTGTGGGTGATGGAGAGCTAGCACCATTGTCTTTCTTAGTTGGGGGGGCCATAACGACAGGTCAAAGCAGATGGGTATATCAATGGGGAAACAACGCGTGCTCCTCCAGTCAAACAGTGCTCGTGAATTCACGGCAATCAAGCAGCAAAATATTGGGTATCACCCCGGGGAGAACGGACAGCAGGTCCACAGAAATTTTCAAACAGTTAACCTCGAAATGTGAAGCAGCACACTCCCATAACCTGTTAGAGGTTAAACTAGAACACGAGTAAGTACTCAATGAACCTCAGTCATCGTGTACTTGACTCTATTAAGCTTACCTAGAACACGAGTAAGTACTCAATGAGCTAGGTAGTATTAGTGAGTATAGTGTCCGTTATATGTAAGTATGTTCACTTACCCTCAGTCGTCGTGTACTTACCTGAGGGTAGTGTCCGTCACTGGTATGTATATATATCTACATAAATTGTATCAAGGGTAAGATGCAACGGAGACAACAGTATATTGACCCTTTGCCAGTCATCAAAGTCTAGGGCACTTACAGTGTTTATTGACGTGACATTAGCATCTAACAAGATGCTGCTGACATAGAGGACTCAAAAAGGTGTCGAGGTAACTGGCTGACGGGTACGTTAGGATCGAAGGAAGCATCAAATGGCAGACTGCCTAATGATATCACCATGGAAGGTAGGAGAGTCATTGTTGATGAAAACAAAAAACAAAGGTTTGGAGTGCAGTAGTCGCCCATTTGTAAGATCAAACAAAATCACAGGATTTGCTAAATCTCACATTCAAAAGATTCGAGAATTATGAAACAGGAACCCAATACAAAAGAACAAAAATCAGACAAATAGTCTCAAAAATATTCAAAATTTGAACTATCCATATGGAATACCATGATTTCACGAAATAGATGAACCAAAATAATGTGAAAAGTTATATTTAAATGGAGGCAATCTTCCAGACTGTACTTCTATTGTTTCTCCCTTGAGTGCAACGTTCTCTTCCTCCAAACATGTCTGCAATGCAAAAAGTGAATATATGTGGATCATTAAAACTGCAAAGAGTGAGTGGACAGTTCCTGTCAATGCCACATTTGTGCGCAGAGAAAATGTCCCACTGCACCAAGTCCACAGCAAGATCGAATCCCCGAGATCAATACTTGGAAAGAGCTTTGACAATATTTGGATTGTCAGAACCATGAACAAGGTGGGAATGGTTGATGAGACCATGATAGTTGAATGTTAAGTCGGGATAGGCACACACTATGGTGGTGTCCGACATATAGTTCATAACTGGAGTTGAATGAAACTGAGTGATTGGATGGAGGGCATTGTTAGTAGAGGAAAGAACAATGTCAATAGTGTGCCCCTGTAGTGAGAAATGGGTTACATCCTCGATGCAACCATAGCAATTGTATGTGTCTGGTGAAAAACCATCCTCAAGCTGATACTCATACACATGAGTAAGCTTGTCTGTGATTAGTTTGCGACTGCAAGTGGGCACATAGATATCCAGATCGGTCAGCACAATGTCCCCACAGGAAAAAGGAGGGTGAGCACAAATGAACCTAATAAAACACTTTGCGTCATATTCAACAGACAAAGAAAGCTGTTAGGTTGAAGACTAAAAGCCATCAAAGTCTCATGGATTCTATTGGTTACATAGTGCTGGACATCAGCCTGGAGGGATGTGCTGGTGAGGATTGCGAGATCATGCAAATTGAGTTTCTTAAAAAGGTTCATTTCATAACAATCAACAATCTGATGAATATAAATATTGCCCAGATACGTGCTTTCTTATGAAGATGTTAATGTTGTAGTGTGGATCACACCAAGGCGTGGATACAAAAAGTAGCATTGCCAACCAACAAGATTAAATTGCCATTGAAGAATCAAACAGAAGAGACATTGGATAGTATTGGGTCAGAGGACAAAGGAAAATGGCATGCAGGAACTGGGAAAAGAGACATCACTGTAAAAAGCTAGAACAATGCTGTAGAAAGGCAAAGTAAAGGAACACTGAAACACCTTAGTGACCATTAGTCTCAGAAAGATGAATGAAAGAATAATATTTTTAAAAAAGGAGATGTTATGAAAATCTAGCCAACAATTGAGGAGCCCAATAAAAGAGGAACACATGCATAAGCAAAATAAAAATGAATGCTGGAATAGAAAGAGTAGGGAAGGTCATGTGTCTAGAGTGCCATGGGGGATGGTAGCAATAGAAAAAAAAACGAATAATTTAGAATGGGCTGTCCAGACCAAAAAACGTGAAGATTTATCTGAATCCACCTTTTCAATTTTTTTTTGATAGAATCTCCAAGAACCCACTACTAAAGTAGCGGGAATTTATCAACCTCCTTGTTGGATGTCATATGATGCTTTTTGTACAAGAGAAATATTGATATGCAACTTTATGTCATTGGTGAGATCAATGTAAATTAAGAATGTAGCCTCACAATGGCCAAGTATTACAGTCCCCTACAAAAAAATGAAACAACTATAAGAATGTCTAAACTGGCACAATCATTGATGCAAAACAAAACTATCTGGTTTTGTTTGTCTCAAAGACTCAACCAAGCAGTGCCAAATCAGCAAGTTTGGGGGCTCATACACTCAAAATCACACAACTTTTATAATAGAGAGTAGATTGATTTTAAATTGATTTTAAGATGAGTTCAACCAAATAAAATAGGTCCAATTATCAATAAAACCTAATAATGAAGCCTACTTCATGTTGTAAGCCTAGGTAATCCACTCCCTGGGGATTTCAAGCCACATGCCAAACATTGCTTGTTAGTCTCAAAATCCCCCCCTCCCTTTTATACTGCCATCTCTGTGCATGGACCACAATGTCCTGTACATGCTCCTGTTGTCATTTCAGCCTTTCATTGCCCAATGCTGACAATTTTCATGGCTCCACATGCTAGCAAAGGCTTGGCCCTTGTTCCCCTTGTCCATTTACCATCCCTTCCATCCAAAATCCTTCCCCTGACCTTCTGATCCTTCTAAATCCAGTCTGTGGTTGGTCTCCATATGTCAATCAAGGGAAGGAGGTGGTTGTTGTGCTGAGGAGGGGGAGCACTATCTTGGTGTCAGTTAGGAAGTAACTGACCTAAGCTGGCACTGTCACCTTGTTAGGCAAGTTTGGCCATCAGTGTGATCATAGTCTCAATCACTGACATGGACAAATCTCAAATCCTTTGTTTGTCCTTCTGCTAAGGTGTTTTTTTAGTGTTTTTCTGGGATCATTGGTATATCTTGTAAGTCCCCCTTCTGCCTACAGTTTTTGGCATAACTGCTTACAGTTTTCAGCATAACTGCTTACAGTTTTCAGCAATCATTTTATTGGTATATTGAGGAGGATTGTTTTTCTACCCATTTTGTTGTTTCTTTGTGGTAAGAGACAGCATAACACCATTGGATGAGTTATATGTCCTGCATTGTAGCATTATTGCTGCTTTTGACATGGTAGATGAACAGATTTCTAGTTACATGTTCATCAAAGCCTACCAGAAATCCAACAGATCTACAACCAGTCCATTCCACAAAGCTGTGGAGAATTGCACACCAACAAGTGGTAATGCATGCAGGACATGGGGAGTGCCATGAGATTTGACATGTGAATTTCAACAGTATTTGGAAGGTAGGCTGTTACATAATGTCTGTACATAATATTGTAATTGTCAATGGGATAACCATTGATAAGGAGCTTGCATTTGAGCTCTCTCTCTTGACTCACATCAAGATAATTGTGTATCATGAGTGGATGCAAATTATTAGTCTTGATATATGCTAAAACTTCAAGTTCCATGTGAGATGAATGTCAGTATAGGGTTCTTGCACTGGTAAACAGGATCATGATAAGAATATGTGTGGTTCCACCTTAACATGATTTGTTGAGGCAAAGATAACTCAAGTAAATTGATGGGTCTGCACAACAAAGTGTGAACAGGTGAATGCAACATTTTGGCAGCCATCATCCTACAGAACATTGCTTTGTTCACTATTGATAAGCTAATTGTGGTTGACAGAACTTACACAGTATGATATCATGTTGCATCTGATACACCATAAAGTACCTGCAGTAGACAGACCAGTTTGACAGTATCTGCATATGTTCTTTGGCATCTGGTTATGTCAATATGATAGGAAGGTTTCATTTGCAAAGACCTATAGTGATGGCATGTCAAGTACCACATATCAATGTTGGTTCACTTCATATCTGATTGTATATCAGTTATGAGGGATCAAAAGCAGTTAGCAGCCTGTAGTCTGTTCATACACAAGGTGATGGAATATTCATGGGGTGGTTTAGGCATGCCAATGAGCTCTACAAATTGAGGGTTGACTAACATGCAATTGAACATGTTTGAATGTGAATGGTCATTGTTAGTAAATAATGCATTTATACAATACAGTATGTACTCATTTGTCACATGGTCAACACAAATATAAAGTTGATGCATACTGGACTGTAGTCACATCTGCAGGTCCACTTGTAGATATATGTACAGTGGCTCAAAAAACTATCCCAATGTTTTATACTTTTTGAAAGATGACATTGGCATGAAGGATTGGAAGTATTTAAAATTCTAGTTAAATCATGTAAGATACTATGGCATCATAGCTACAGATTGCATTTTAGTTTATGTAATTCAAATCAAAACTGATGGAGTAATGGCCATTTTGAAATATTCACTCATTGGGACAGTTTTTGGAGCATCTCTAATTTTGGTATTTAGTACTTTGTATGTCCTCCATTTGCCTTGATAACTGCTTGAATCCTTCTAGGCATGCTTTCTATCAGTGTTTGGCATACCTCTGCTAATATGCTATCCCACTCCTTTGCAACCCTCTTCCACATACACACCATGAGGAAGTGTTTTATACTGCCTAAGCTGCTTCTTGAGATACTCCCAGAGGTGTTCAATAGGGTTAAGATCAGGGATTGGGCTGGCCACCAGAGGACACCAAAGTTGTTGTCCTCAAACCACTTGTTAGCCCTCTTGAAGTTGTCTTTTGGGTCATTGTCCTGTTGAAAGTAATGGGCACCCTCCTCCATCTCCAACTTTTCAAAGCTCTCCTTTGCTTCATCATCTAAAATTTCACAGTACTGCTCTGCATTCATGATCCCCACCACCTCTATCAGCTTTCCTACCCCATTCCAACCCATACAGCCCCATATCATGAGATTATTCCCTCCTCCATGTTTCACAGTAGGTGTAGTGGTTTGGTTTGAAATACCTTCTCCTTGTAGCTTCCACACATACTGCTTTCCATCTGACCCAATCCTGTTAATCTTTGTCTCATCTGTCCACCACACTCTTTCCAGTCCTCCACAGTCCAGTTCTGATGCTCTTGAGCCCATTTAAGTTTTAGTTGCTAATATCTAGCTTTGAGCATAGGAACTTTCCTCTTATAGCAGACCAATAACCCTCCTCCTTCAGCACATTCTGGACAGTCCAAGGAGAGACAGGGTTGGAAAGTTGGAAATAGTATTGTTGATAAAATTGGTGGCCTGAACAGCTGTATCAAGTCTCCCAGTTGAAATTTGTCAAACAATAGCCTGTTTATCACATGGAGTAAGCTTAGCTAGACAGCCTCCAGGATGGTTTTCCTTGTCCACCTCCAACTCTCTACCAATCCTCCCAATAGTAGACTTCCCTAGACCAGTTTTAGCCTCAATCTGATGCAGAGAATACCCTTGAGCAAGGAGAGAAGCAACAGTGGAGCATTGTGCAGGAGAAGTAGCTATCATGATGGTGGTAGAAGGTCAAGATGTGGTCCAACCAACTTGAACCACTCCCAAATATAACCAAACATGGTCATATGACTCTGGCTCAAAAAACTGTCCCAATGAGTGAATATACAAAATGGCCATTACTCTATCAGTTTTGATTTGAATTACATAAACTAAAATACAATTTGTAGCTATAATGCCATAGTATTTTACATGATTTGGCCAGAATTTCAAATGCTTCTAATCCTTCATGCCAATGTCATCTTTCAAAAAGTATAAAACATTGGGACAGTTTTTTGAGCCACTGTAATAGAGTGGTCTGCAGGATAGAATTTCCTCCAACCAAACAATAGCAGTGTTCATCAGGTCTATCCATTCAACTGACTGTAAGTGCCTCTAGCATTGCCCCCTCACTTAGCTTGCTACACTCACCTCTTGCCAGACTCTTAGTTGCCTTGCTTTTGGACCTGGTTAGCTGGGACTACTCACTCCAGCCCTTTGACTCTTGCTTGCTGCTTGTGTTGGCTTGGTGTGTCAGGTCTACACTTGTGGAATTTGCTTTGCCATCACAGTCTGCCAACATTATTAGCAGGAGATCTTGAAGTTTGATAGGTTGTGAAAGCTTTGCAAAAAGACAGAGTTCTGACTGTATCAAGCACATACTCTTACTCTTTCTGTGTACTAATGTTGTTTCAAGTTTATCCTCTAGCATTTTTTTGCAAAAGAAATGCCCCACATGTCAGCAGATTGAATTGAAGATATTTTGAAACAAAGTTTCATAGTAAATGATCCAGTATTAATTTAGTTTTATGCAAACGAGGCCTAGAAATAATGTACTTTGAGGTGTAATTGGGTATCGACGCAGAAAACAGCCCAAAAGATGTGAAGAGTGTTCCAAATCAATCATCGGCGATTACCGATCCAAGAAATCTGCTGAATAATGTGGACTGGGTTATTTGGCAAACGAATAGTGTCCAAACATTCAAAAAAAGAACGAGTTAACTTGAAATTCTCAAACTCGAGTCTTTGTTCACGTACTATTCGGCCGTGACCATGCGCCACTCCTTGGTACGCCTTGCCCAATCAGTGACAACGCAGCCCTTGAATTTGCAAGAGGCAAGCGCCACTCTCCTTCCTCCCATCCCGTACGTTTTTATACAGTATTTGTAATTCATATCTTCACTGGAATGGCATGAACAGCTTGTATCGTCAGCTCTTACGAGCCCACCGCTCATTACCCAGGGAAATGCGTAGCTTAGGGGATAATTACATTAAGGCTGGTAAGTGGTCGTGTGCTTTTCATCCTGTATTTAACGATTAGATGTTGTGCTTGCAGAATTTCGCCGGCACAAAGAAGTTACTAATCCAGCGTATATCATTGGGTTCTTGTCGCAGTGGAAGGTGTATCTAGATGGTCTCCCTAAGGCTGGGAATGGAAAGAATTTTACTGGGAAGAAATTAGACCCCACGGTGTTTGAGAAGGTGAGGGCTATGTAAAACCGTGCCGGTCTCGTCCGACAACTCACGATTTTATCTAGATGTCTGCGGAACAGCTCGGGCAGCTTTACGAACTTATGCATGCTACAAAGGATGTTTGGAAACCTATACCAGAACAAGACTCGTAACTGCATTTTCGTTGTGTCTTCAAACTTCAAGTCTGGGTGCATAGAAATTGGTTATTGTCGTGCTTGACTGCTGAATTTTCCTCCATCTTCTTGAGCAGCCAAGCCACTGGCTTTTCCTCTGCCTCTGCCCTTGTTCTCATGTCGATGTCATATGTCACATGGACGTGTCTTACTTCTTTATAAGAGGTTATCAGATCCTATTGCTTGATCTTCTTTCCCATCGTCCCCGCCATGGATCAAGCATCTGTAGTGCGTTACAACGAAGTCCTGTCTTCCAAACCTTTTGTCTCTTATTGTCTCTTCAACAGACCGTGGTCTCCAACATCTCTCCATACTCAGATCTTCCGCCGATTTGTAGCAAACTCTTCGAGGCAAAAGCGCGTAAAGGTTGTACCGTATCTCCAGTTTATTTCTGCGTCATCCTCATAAGCTTTTCTTAGGTTTGACTTTTGATCAGATTGCGAAAGCTCTCGGTAAGGACGAAGTCTGGGTCGCCGCTGCATTCTATGCTCAGGTGCGTCCATACATCGGGTCGTTGTGACTAGCTTTAACTTTCTAACAGGCGAAGTTCACTGACGACGAATTGGCGAGACTTTCTCGGATCTTGGAAATACCAGTTGCAGCGTCCCTTGGTGCCCTGGGAGACCATTGGTGGCCTAATCGTGGTATTGGACCTATGCCTCCGACCGATCCGGTTATCTATCGTCTTTATGAGGTGGGCTTAATTTCTTTTGCCGCCTGTAGGCATCGAGTTTAGCTGTCTGCAGGGTGTCCTCGTATACGGTCAAGCAATCAAAGCCGTCATTCACGAGAAGGTGTGCTTTTGCTGTCCTTACTATGCCTAGCCTCCTGAACTTGCTATAGTTTGGAGATGGCATTATGTCGATGATTGACTGTACTGTCAATGTCTTGAAAAAGCCTGACCCGAAAGGTGACCGCGTGGTGCTCACTTTTGAGTAAGTTTACCCTCGTCCTATGCCTCTTGATTCTAATGACCATGCAGTGGAAAATTCTTACCATATAAAACTTGGTGAACACCACAATGTAGCAGATACGAAGATCAACGATATGTTTTCTATACCGTGCTCAATGCCAAGTGAAGTGTCTCTTACCCGACATAATAATTCCTTTGTCTCCTGTCCATTGAGAACTTGCGCCGCACGCTCTGCCTCGTGTTTCTTTTCCGCTGCCCCATCAAATTCAAAGAAAGGTGTCGCCAAAGGGATTGGCCACGTGGACGGTATTCTCATCCATTTACAAATGTCTGTCGCCAATGGTGACAAAGAACTATGTTCGAAAGCAAAAGCGATTTTGACCCGGGTGACTGCCTTGGTCATTTATAATAAGCTCCAAATCCTGGTCGGGCAACATAGACCCCGCTCAACGTCCTACACACACTGTTGATCAGTCGTGTATCTCTCGCCTCCGTTATCCTCTATCACGATCTCTAATCACTTTCCCCACACGGCCTAGTGCTAACATGAATCACTATCTAATGGTAAGACGGATTCTATTGGTTGTTTCAGACTTATATCAATATGGATTCAGACTAATGCCTTGGACGTGTACAACGATCCTTTAATGACCATGATCTCGTCTATGGACCCAAGTACCACATTCTTTGACCCATTCGGACCTACTCCCCCTTCATGGGCACTCAGCCCCAGGCTCCGGCCAACATACGGAGAGCCCACCCCGCTACAACCTCAAGCTTTCACGCAGGCGCAATTCGACGCACTGAAGTGTGACCTTGCAAGTCCTATTTCATCTCCGTGTCTTTCCTTCTTCGAGATTGAGGACGACACAACTAAGTATGAGCCATGTTACGATGAGTTTATGGACACAAAATTGTCTGTGATCAAAGAACTTTCAGAGAAGGCAAAGGCCAAGGTCTATTTTTATTCTTCTATGATGCGGCGCAACTGTCGGCTGATCTACATTCATAGCCCGTCGAACCTGTCATTGAAGAGCCCCTAGTGGTTCTTTCTCCAGAGCCCGCATTGCCTCTTGCTACCCTAGAGTCCATCTTTGAGGATGCATATACATTGCCTGATACCTTCATCGATGATCTCTGGGAACAGATGAGCAGTGCCTCCGATCACTTTGCCGCCTCTCCTTCCCCCTCAACTTCAACAACTGATTCGACTTCAACAGCGAGCTCACTTTCTGTATCGACGCCACCCGCTTTCAAATTCGCTTGTTACTGTCCAGCCCTAGAGAGGGATGTTTCCACTTCTTGGTTTGATCTCTGGGACAACGAAACCGCCGATGATCAATTCAAGAATGGTAATTTCCAACCATTTGCGACTCGTAATGAGTGCCGCGGGGCTCCACGAAAGAAGTCTGTAAACAAGCAAATAGTTCAGTGTCAACAGGTCTTAACGCCGATGGATTTGTTTTCTGTACCCTTACCTGATAGCCCTGTGTTGAAGACAAAGCAAAAGAGGAGGACGCCAGCATCGGTATGGTTAATGTTCTATCTCCGACATCTACCAACACTCACTCGTTGTGTCTCTCGCTCGTTGTGTCTTCTAGACGTACGACGCAAAGCGCCAAAAGGTCGATGCCGAAGTTGTGTGCCGCATCAACGGATGCCGTCATATCTCCAAAACCCGCTTTGAGTGTTTCAAGCATCGCGAGACCCACTTCCCTGGCCGCTTCCAGTGCCCACATCCTAGCTGCCTCAAGGTCTTTGTCCGCAGCTCTTCCCTTGCTCGACATCTCAAGCGCCCGCGAAATGTCGAGTGCAGATCATACGCTGGCAGTCAATCGGAATGGGGCATAGGTCTCATCAACTTTGCGCTGCGTCCTCCCCCGTGGCTTGAGCCTGGTTTTCTTGATGAGATCAGTGAGCTGTGAGCAATTCATCCTGAGTTTACCCACTCGCGTTGATCTGTTCATTTGTTAACATATCATCGGGGGAGGTTTTCGATCCATGAATATCGTTCTAGTAATTGTACTTTCTAATCACTTATAGATGATCTGTATATTACCAATATTAATATGCCACAGTGTACCCTGAATCGTTTTCATTTTTCCTTTATGTTTTTCTTACCCCTCCAGTGGTCACCAATTATCATCTGTGAAGTCGTGAAGCCTTGTGGATCGTCAACCAGATCGACTCCAACTATGGAAAGTACTGGGATCCATGCATATTCAACATCATTTTGAGCAACAAGTCCTTGAGCGCTTTCAGACTTCAGTCGATTGTCACGGGTCTAGCGCCAGCTGTCACTTAAGCTCTGAACTCATGCCGTATACATACTTAAGGTCAGACCCAACGCACTAATCCTATAATGCCTCACCCAGACGAAATCTTGACGTCCGCTGCCAGCGTTAACCAAATCTTCGACCATCTTCAAAATCCGCTTGAATCATGGCATCCCCTGGAGCCTGACGCTCAACGGTCCGATTTCATGGTTCCCGAGACCGCACAGGAGGAATTTCGAGAGATGCGCGACGTTTTGAAGAAGCAATTGTCCGATCTTGACAAACTTCCAGCGCTCAATAATGATTCTAAGGACCACCGCCGAGCACTCATCAATCGTCTGACGGAAATCAATGCAGTACTTTCCCCGCAGAAGAAGCTCCCGCCCGAGATTCTGATCCTGATTTTCTCAAGTGTGTTTTCGCTAGATTCTGTTGTCGATCTACCTCCACGTAATCCCGCTCACGAGTACCCATGGTGTTTAGCGCGGACCTGTGGAAGATGGAGGCAAATTATTTACAGCACTCAGGGCAATTGGAAATCAATCCGAATATTCTATCGCAGTCTCGGCAACAATCAGTCATACAAATTGCTTATCCAGAATTCCATTAAAGATGTTCTCTCGAGAGGAACACATATTCTGGACTTCCGCTTGCTGAACTGGACCAGTTCCTACAAGACCCAAGATCCCCTCTTAGACATCCTTGCCGCCTGTGCCGCTCGTATCACGCGCGTCACAATTGCTTGTCCATTCATGTTCAGTGATCGTTTCCTCTCCTCAGCACCGTATTCCTTCCCAGAATTAGAGTCTGTGGAGCTTATCATGTCATTCCAAGTACCTCAAGGTCCTCCTGGACTTGGACACCGAGTTTTACCAGTATATCAAACGCAGCCTCGACGTTCCTTGATTTCAGGTTTCTCCGTCTTCACGAAGGCTCCTAAGCTTCACGAGTTAAGCATTAGCTCCGTACTAGAAAATGTCCAATCACTGGACTATGACGAGTTCAGAAGAGCTCAGCCGATGGCTGATTTACATGCCACTTCCATTCCATTCAGCCAGCTAACGAGGCTCGACATACGAGGGAAAACATTTCTCACCATTACAGAAACTCATTGGCTCCTCTCAGCGTGTAAAAATCTTCAGACCTGTACAATGCACATTCGCCGACTTTCACTCGACAGGCAACGAGTTGCGAAAACACACGACAAAAGAATGCATGTAATCACGCTTCAATCACTTTTCACGTTTGAAATCCACGTAGACGCCGAGGAAGCATTATTTCCACTTCTCCAACCTCTTGCTCTTCCATCATTGACATCCCTTGGAGTACATTATCTTCATGCCGCTATTACCACCAGGATCCTTGCACAGTATGACCTGGGCAAGCTCATCCGTCTGTGGCAATGCAAGCTTGAATGCCTGACTCACTGGTTTGAAATACCACCTCACCTCATCGACAGTCTGATCTACACCATTTCTCCATCCATACGTGTTCTTGATATCTCTCCTTCAGAATTGTCTACAAGTTTATTGCGACATATCACGAGCGGATTTTTGCTCCCCATTGTGGAGGAAATCCACGTGTTCATTCGGTCCAAGGAAGCCTGGGACACATTCGTATCAATGGTAGAGGAGCGATGGTCTAAAATCACAGACAGCCTTTCTACTGTGGTTATTTATACGAATAACGATTCATGGCCACTTGAGCCAATTCGTGATCACTGTCGCAAATTGAATCACATTTCCGTGGGCGGACGCTGCATTATCATGAGGTGGGTCGATTACCACTGGATATGATGATTGAAGAACCCTACTGGCTCTGTCGCTCAGGACAATTTGATGTTCGCCCGTTAACGTTTGCCGCACGGCAAAATGAACTCCGACTAAATCAAAATCGATGTGATTGGTCAACTTGAATAGTCATGAATTCTACCAAGGGTTTTCTCAAGGTCATAACCGTACGCGTCATAGTCCTCCTGGTTTTTTATCCTTCTTTCTTCCTTGTTTTGCCTGTTGAACATGACTTCTTCGATCTGTTTTTATTCGTCAGTCCTTACTACGGAGATGCTGGCCATCTCAAACTCTTGTTCTTCTTCCTCGACCTCGCTCTTCAGTTCTGGATTGTCTTCCTCAAGTTCACAGACCGATTATTCACCACCTCAATCGCCTACTCAGCACCTCGAAAAGCCTTCTGTCTATCCAAAGCATAGAACAATTTCAACCCCTTGTGATTCGCCCCTTTCAGTTGGTGACGCCACTCCTCGTCAGCCTTCATACAAACGAATAACGAATCTGTTCGACGTCAGCCATGATATTGGTTATGATTCTGAGAGGGAAGATCACGATGTATCGGAATCTTCGCTCAAAAACGTCAGGCGTACCTGTAAGGATGGGCCTAAGTCCCGACGTCATGGTCTGCGACGAGTTCATCCAGCACTGCCTGAAGACATCCCCGAAGAAGTCAGCTCCTATATTGTTTCCGAGGTCTAATTCATTTATGACGTATGATCAGCACAGCTCGAGCCTCGCATCGATACATCCACCATTTGTCCCTTACAGCCTCAAATTCTACCTATCACTGACCTGGATTCTCCGTCTCCTATCCTTCTTCCAAGTCCTATCTATCGCTCTGGTATGGAGATACACCAGCTTCGATGTAAGGACGAAGAAGTAACATCGTCTTCGGACAATTATCAAGGTTCCGATTTGGCCGACCGTGATTATCCTTCGCGTCGGGGAAACATCGACTGGGCTGAAGCAAACACGTCCGATAGTGATAGCGAAAAAGTCGACATCTGGAACTCCTGTGACCTATCGTCCATTCCAAAAGCAAAAAAGGCGATCAGCGGCATTGGACTCGGACTACCGTCGGTGCTTTGTCGACCACACGTTTTGAAAGAAGGAAATCAACGTCTGGTTTCGATTGATGTTTCCCTGCAACAGAACCAAATTCCAGAGGAATCAAGTTACTGTTGTCTTCAGCATCCCACGCGACGACTCGAAATTTTCGAGGGATCAAACGATTGTTATGTTCAGGAGTCGTTTTCTACTCGCGCGGGACTAGGCATCATTACAGGAGCGCGACGATTCTTGAAGACCCATCAATACCCTAGGCGTCGCTTGTATGATATTCCAGAGCACATTTCGCCCAGGTTCGGCTGCAAGACTATGGCCATAAGCAAGTCCCGCTCTTCTCGTTCAACTTTGTCTCCAGCTGTGTCTGGTCTTTCTAAATTGAAACGACTTCATTCGCCTCTCCTCAACGCATGCAAGAAGCCGCTTCAATGGTTCACTTCCAGATCACCCACCACGGGCCGTCGAACTTCACCTGTGATCATTCATGACGATGTACAGCAGACGCTAAATTTAGTGCCTCACTGTGGGGCAAGTTCTTCCAAGGCCACAGCCCTATTCTAGAGATGTACTCGATGTTCGAAAACAACAGCGTGCCGGCCACGCCGTGCAACCCAGCCATCTTTATATATTGTACTTTGATACATTTTTTTATGCCTGCGTGACAATAAAAATAAACGGTTTATACGAATACAAGTGATTCCCAATTTGCTGTACTGTACTTAGTTGGGTTCACTTTCTTCGTCACGACGATGATTGATCAAATGTTATGGCTGTATATCCCCTGTATGACGGGTCGTGTAGTAGGTGTGGCCAAGTCGAAATGCGGTTGGTAGTGATTTTGATGGCAAAATCATCAGAATCAGGTTGAATTATGCGTGGTGACACCAAGCTTCATCATCCTGTTTCCAGCCTAACTTCCGAATTTCCCGAAGGATTCTGATTCTTCTGCGGTACCACCTTCCCAGCCACGCAACGCATACCAAAGATAACGTGCGTCTCCTTCTGGTCGAAGTAATCAGGAGCGAAGCTATAAAGTACATGCGGAGGATTGGTTTTTCATTCGTTCAGCGAGGGCAAGAAGTGTTGGTCAAGGTCTGACCTTGAAGTACTGCCCCACCCATGACAAGAACTCAGCGCAGTCATCTAGACTGGTGTCGTCTCGAAATATGAATTGAGGGAGCAGCATTCTCGTCTGCAAACAGTATAATGTTACATCCATCGTTGGATCGGATGGAATGGCTAGTGCTGTGTGGCTCATTTCCCAGTCGTAGAGAGACGTCACAAGAGGTGGCCCGTTGACATCTGTTGTAATTGACATGTTGTGGCCATAGCGCAAGAGGGATTGTTTGGGTTGCAAAAGCAATAGGCCCGACGGTAGCATTGTCTTCCTCCCATCCACCTATATCTTTGGCGGCTCGTGAGCCGAGCGAGTGATTGACCCAGCACTTGTTTCACAGACATGTGACTCTCGGATCCGTGTATACGTTATTCCCGCTACTATGTAGTGGGTTTCTTGTAGCTCTATCGAAAAAAATCTCAAAGGTTGATTCAGATAAAAAGTCACGCTTTCCGGACCGTTGATCCTCCCGGCCCATTTCTTCCCGTGTGCTCATCGTTTTCCATCGGTTTTCTTTTTGTCGTTTCTATGATGCCCATTAGTCCGTGCTGTTTCTTGACCTGCAATGCACTGTTCAATAGAAAATTTGGATTTGTTTCCCTTGCTATTGCCCCGTCTTGATCTCCTCAAATGGTATGCCTTTTGTCTTCTCTGTGTATCAGATGTGATTTTATCCGTCGTTTCATATGCCCCTTTGCCCATGCACATGTCCTTTGACTCGATATTCTACTGCAACAATGTCCATCTTTCCTCTACCTGCATGCTATTACCCTTTGTCCTCAGAACCAACGTTATCTGAGGTCCATTCTGTTTTTTTTTTCTGATGGGAATTTAGTCTTGTTGGTCGGCAATTCAATATTCCGTATTCATGCTTCTGTTTTTACCAGGCTCTCTGCAAAAATCTGTGGCAGATGTTACCTTTCTATTTTGGCTTGGCTGAATGGAATGACAAGTTTAAACTGGAGTAAACAAGTGCAGTATATGTTATAGAAAACATTATGTTGATGTGTGATTGTGGACATAGGCAGGGTGCAAGCTCCAATGTAGAAGGATTGAACTTGCTTTGAATAATTTACTCTACATGCCTGTCACATGCTCATAGAACTGTAGTCTAGACCTGTTTAAAGCCAACTGCCCCTGAACAGAAAGAGAAACAAATGCAAACATGAATTAAACGGCTTATGTTTACAATGTGATTTTTAAATGATAACTATTAAATGACAATTTTTGAACAGGAATAAGAAATGGTGAGTAATGTCAGAGCAACTTGAAGATGTTATGTATAGGGCTGCAACAGAATTGTCACAATGGAATGGAGGTCCAGATAGTAGCAGGTGTTGTGGCCAAACAGGGCACCCTTCACGGATGAAATTCCCACTACTATGTAGTGGGTTTCTTGTGGCTCTATCAAAAAAAATCTCAAAGGTTTATTCAGATAAAAAGTCATGCTTTCCAGACTGTTGATCTGCCTGGCCCATTTCTTCTCATGTGCTCATTGTTTTCCTTGTTGGTTTTTGTTTCTATATGCCTTTCAGTCTGTGCTGTTTCTTGACCTGCAATGCACTGTTCAATAATTGCACTTGTCTATCTATCTAATTCCCTGTTTTGATCTCCTCAAATGTAATGTCTTTTGTCTTGTCTGTGCATCGCATGTGATTTTATCCATTGTTTCATATGCCCCTTTTCCCATGCACATCTCCTTTGACTCAATTTTCTACCGCAACAATGTCCATCTTTCCTCTACCTGCATGCTATTACCCTTTGGCCTCAGAACCAATGTTATCCAATATCCATTCTGTTTCTTTTTCTGATGGGAATCTAGTTTTGTTGGTTGGAGATTCAATATTCCATATTCATGCTTCTGTTTTTACCAGGCTTTCTCCAGTCTTTAAGGACATGTGGTATTCATGTCCCTTGCATGGAAATCAATGGACTCATAGCATCCATATAATGAGTGAGGATTCTGTTGATTTTTATACTCTTATCAGGGCTATTTATTATCTCAATTTGTATGTTCTCTTGTGTCTAGTGTTGTACATACATTGACTACTCTGGATCTTCCTTGAGCTGCCAGCTGTTGCATGCAGATATCATCCATTCATTGTTACACATGGGGGACAAATAATCAATATCTGGGGTCTACACTACTATTGCTGGTCACATTCATCATTGTTTCCCTTCCTTTCTACATGGTTTTGATTTATCTTTCAATGAAATTGATACCACTCTGGCAGTGGATGCTGGTTTTGAAATTGATCTTTTTGCATCATGTCATTTGTTTGGTCTTCAATCTTGTGTACCTGCACTGTTGTACCATATCTGTAAATGTTATCTGTTGGTTCATAACATTCAGTTTTTTTTCTTTAACCTTCTTTTGATTCAATTCAAGCATAAAATTCAGTCTGGCATCACCTGGGTAGATGGTACAGTTGTGTGTATGAACCCAGCTGACATCATCAGAGTGTGTGTCAGTAGGCAGTGGTTATTGTCAGCCCAGACAGAGCATACATGATCTTGGTTGTTTAATTGGACTCCTGGCAGTTGTTGTTTACACCCTACCTCTTGTCTTGCTGCCCAAGATGAAATCAGTTGCTCATTCTTTGGCAAAGCTACTCTTTCATGCTATACCACTCTTGAGGCACTTACCATATGGAACCCTGTCTGGTCTTTGCTCTTTTGTATATGGTGTGCTGCCAAGGTCGTGGTGACACATGCAGAACAGCACAAAAATGTGTGGCAGATGTTACCTTTATATTTTGGTTTGGCTGGATGGGATGCACTGAAAGCATCTGAGGATGTGGTATGCTGTGTGTTTCTTTTTCTTGCTAGTTGCTCATTATCCTCCAGCAGCATTTTCATCCTGCTTTTGTATATGAACATTGCAATACAAATCTGTAGTCTGTCTTTCTTTCAACATCTCATTGTTATCACTTTTTTGTCTGATTTGTGATGTCATCTTATTGTCAACAATAACCCCTTTATGGTTGTGGATAATAACTCCTTTTTTTGTTTCTCATTCTCATTGTTTCAGTTCACATATATATTATTGTGTTAATATTACTCCCTTTTCACCCCTCTTGGTTCCACTGAGTTTGTATCATCTTGGTGAAGCTAGTCTTACATGCAAAAGTAAAATATAACTTAAATTGATGTTGCTATTAAACTCCTTTAATTCATAGGCCCACTCTTATTCACTCAAATCATGATCAATATGTTTGGAATTACACGTTTGCTTTTTCTTACAAATTTTTTCACTCACATTGATCAATTTTAATCTACAGTGCCCCATCTTCCTAAGGGCATGTCCACCAACAAACTGATTAACATATTGAAGAAACTTGATTTGCACAATCTTGCAATTCTTGCAGGCACATCCCTTCAGGTTGATGTCCAAAACTTTGTAGCCAACAACATTCATGAGCATTTATCACTTTTTGGTCTTCATCCCAATAGTTTCTTATGCTTGTTAAATGCAACACAGAGTGTTGTGTCAGGCTCCTTATACTCTCTCTTTTGTTTCCCTCTGGTGACATTGAATTCACTGATATGGACATCTATGTGCCCACCTGCAAGTGCAATATAATCATGGATGAACTCACGCTTGTCTATGGATATCAATTGGAGGAGGGGTCCTTGCCAGACAGATACAATCATGATGGATGCATTGAAGATGTAGTTCACTTTGCTCTCCAGGGTCACACTATTGATGTCATCCTTTCATCCACCAATAACACACTTCATCCCATTACTTGGTTCCATTCAACCCCAGTTATGAATTTCATGTCCAACACTGACATTGTCTGTGCTTATCCTCATTGACTTTCAATTGTTGTGGTCTTATCAACTGTCTGCATTTCACTGATGGTTCAATTACACTGACACTTGTTGAAGCCATTGCCAAATATCAAGCTCAGAGGTTTGACCTTGCTTTGAATATCAAGCATTGGGATATCTTTAGTCATCATGAGTGTGGCATTGATGGGAACTGTCTGCTTACTTTCCATATGTTTAATGATTCCCACATCTTCACCTTCTGCATTGCAGATGTGATTCCTATTCATGGTCCTCACTCTGAAATGGGTGTCAATAGAAATACACATTGGAAGCTTGCTTTTGGTTAAAACCTTTCTGATATCCTTCTACAATTTGTATGTTTCATTTGGCTTCCATCATTCATCTCCCTTAAAGATATATACTATTTCCAAAATTAACCTTATTTAGAATATTACCATCATTGGATATAGTATTTTGATATTCACTCATGATTCATGAGACATTATAAAATACAGAGTATCAGCTTTTTAAGCATGTGAGACTTTTGTTTCCTTTCCTCATATTTGATGACTATTCCATCCTCTATAGTGGTATTACTTGGTGATCTTTCTTTTGATGCCTTGTTTGATCCCAACGTGGCCATTAGCCAGTTGCCTCGACGCCTCTTTGAGACTTCTGTGTTATTGTCCTCTCAATCACTTTGTCTACCTGTGTTCTCAACTGCTGAAGGGATTGAATTTTCTATTGTGTTGACTTTTTGTATTGCAGATGTGTCTGGCATTGTTTTGGGACTTGATTGGTTCATGCTTTTCTGAGAGCATTGTTTGCTTTTCAGATTGTCTCCTACAACAGCAGCAGATTTTTGCTTAACATCAACTCAATCTAGATTTCAAGGTAACTGCTTATTTTATATTTTGTCTTTTTGATATATTTTACATATCTTCAAAGGTGTTGTTCTGCCTGCACCAATAGGTAGACCCAATGTTTTGAGATCTGAATCTGTGCATATCTACTCTGATAGATCATCTTTGTCTTCATTTAACAAACCCAGGATTAACGATCTGTTGAATTTGTTGCTTTTTCAGACAAACAGTTTTCATGCAACTTTTTTTCTGGACAAGTCTCTTATGAATTGCATACTCACAAACCATGTCTGACTTGTTGTGAATCAGATAACAAAAGTATCCTTTTGTTGGTCCATCATTTGTTAAATGGACTCTGCACTAATCATGCTACAGATACATGTGGATATCTGGCTGAAGATGCTGATTCCTTGCTGATTTGGTATCACCTCTTGGATGGTATTGTGTCCTATGCTGCAGTATCCTCAGATGATCTGAAATTGTACTGTTCCTGTTTGGGTCTCAATAAAGTTGGGTTCAACAGGTTACAACATTTAAAATGTCTGCATGAATTGTTGCATAAATGGGATATGGGAGCTATCTGCATCATTCCCTCTAGTATCTTTTTGGCTTCCACAAGATTAAAGCAGCATGAACTGTTAGACCTTGCAGCATCCCATGGAATTTCATGTGTAGGGTCGGATGAGCAGATTGCAGCAGGTATTATGGCACATACATTTAATGGTCTTTGTTCTACAGGTGGTTGGAACGTTGCATGTTGTGCATTCTCACATGAAGTGTTATCTTCAGATGGGATGCAAGCTGTTCATCAGAATCAGACAGAAAATTGTAGCAGTGTCAACACCTCCAATGATGAAATTTAATCTCACTTATTCTCTCACATAATACCCAAGCTTAGTTCAAAAGCTGCTCAGCTTCTCCTGAGTATGTATAGTATTCCCTGTAAGCCTGGTGCATTGCTTTGTCAAATGCAGACTTTATTGAAGAAATATGCTCATCACTTGGTTAAAGGGAAAGGCAAAATTGACAACTTGCCATCGATGAAATTTTCCAAAAAACATTTAGATTCATCTTAGCCATCATGTGCTTTGCATAATCTCAAGTCAAAGCTCACTGAAATGTTTTGAGAAGCAACCTCATCAGATTGTTTGCATGTATTACTCTGTGCTTGTTGTTCCAGAAATATGCCTGTGTTTGACACTGCATGTATTTCATGTCACTCGTTACATCTTGCCCTTCTCCATTACCCAGGATGTACTACTCCATTTACTATCGGACTTGATTCTACTGAGGATATCCAGAATATGCCTTTATCTGGATTGCAGTACAACAAATCAGTTGATGGTAGTGTAGATGACATGCAAAGACAAGAGTTTGAACATTTACTGCCAGTACACACTGGACCTCTGCAGAATTTGCTTATTGATCCCAATGGCATAATACAAAGTCTGGATGGGACTCCATTTCTTCAACTATGTAATGAGTGTTTGAATCTGAATAAGGAAAAATCACCTACCAAAATTTGCTTTGGCCAATAAAATGTATTTGGGCAAGGTGCCACAAGTCCTGCAGGATCTGAACACAGTAGAGGAATCTGTCATTTCATTGCATCATCCCAGTCAATATATAGTGTAGATTCAAAACAAAGGTTCAGGCAAAAACTTACCTGGTGTACAGAAAAAAATGCATGGACATACTATAATATTTCCTCAGGATCCTGGAAGCATTGCAAGTATATTACCTCCTTCAGTTGAAGAGATTGTAACCCCTGTGTGTGTGTGTGTTGTTTGTCAGAAATGAGCAACCATCTACAAAATGGTTGAAAGAACATGCAAGACCTCTAATTGTTTGTGCAGATCACATCTGTGCTGCCTTGAAGTGGTTAAAGATACATAACCCTTTGTATCATCATATATTTATATATGAACCAGCATTGGAGGACATTGAGAGTTGGGATTTCCTACCTTACCACATTGAACTTGTCAAACCAGATGTAAATCAAGAAAGTCTACAATCTTGTTATGACAAACCAGATAATGCTGCATGCTAAGCTGTTGGTGTCTAACACAAATCAGTCATGCGCTGTCAGTGGCAAAAGGCAATCCATCTGCATTTAGAGGTATGAATGTCATTTTTGCAGGTGATTTTGCACAACTTCCTCCCCCCACTGATGCAAGGTTATATGGGAGAATTGATGGGGAAAAATGTAGTAAATCAAGTGTGGGACAGGATATAATTTTTGGGAAATTGCTCTGGTTATCAGTGCAGACAGTAGTTTTCTTAACACAACAGCATTGGCAGATGGGTGACAATAATGGTAGATTTGTAGAATTGTTATCTAGGTTGAGGGAGGGTAGATGTAACAATAGAGACAATGACCTTCTACATTTGCATGTATTGTCATTATTGGATGTCAATGAAGATCCTGGCTGGAGGGCTGTACCAATCATAGTTGCTACAAATGCTGCAAAGGATGCGTTAAATGAATGCATGGCCAAACAATTTGCTCTCAACACAGGGCAAGAGCTTCACTGGTATTATGCCATTGATCATATCAGTACAAAAAATACAAACTCAGGGGGGGTTATTGAAGACAAAGTGTTGATAGAACAGCTACAATGCTTGCATTCAGGAAAGACAAAGCAATGTTTGGGCAAAATACCTCTGGTGCTGGGAATGCCAGTACTAGTGGCACACAACTTTGATGTGGGTGGCAGAATCACAAATGGTACAAGAGGTACAATCAAGAAAATCACATATACAGTGGATGTTCATGGAATTCAGCATTTGATGTCAGTCATCATCCATTGTCCAGAAGTGGACCAAACACCAATGCAAAATCTACCTGCAGGATATTATCCTATAATTGCCAATTCAGTAACATTGAAGTTTGAACATCCATATAACAAATCAAAGTGGACAATCTTGTGCACTCAAGTTTCCATTGTACCAGCATTTGCAATGACAGCCCATAGAGTGCAGAGGATGACTCTGGACCATGTCATTGTTGATTTGGAATCCTGCAGTGGTACAGAATCACTATATGTTATGCTGTCGAGAGTGCATTCTCTCAATGGAGTCACTGTTCTATGTTTTTTCCTCAAAAAGAGGATTACTTGTTCTCTGTCCAAAGACATGTGATGTGACAGAAAATGTCTAGAAATCTTGCAATGAAGTACATTGTTGAAACATGGCAATAGCATTGAGATACTGAAGGCAACACAACATATCAATGAATTAGATCAAGCACATAGATATCGCATCCAATCAATGGATGAGTTTGCTGGTACAGCAAACACATCAGCAGTTTTGACTGAGGTCGAACAAGTCATCTTGTATGTATCTCACACTATGGAGAAACTCTCCCCTCGTTGTATTCAAAAATATAAAATTTCAGACAATTTGTCTCACCTTCCTGACATTGGCCAGAGTGCATCTAAACACAAAAAAAGAAGGATGGAGCATGAGACTACAATGGGATGACTCACTCCTGATTGTTTCAATTTTCAGTGTGCAGATGGTGAATGTCCCATGATTCTTTGTTTCAAACCATGTATAAATTACCACTACAGAAACAACAAATGCCATTACCATTTATTCAATCCACACTCTCATGCCTATTTCTTCCAAATTGATAGCAGAACAGAATGATGGCCTGTACAAGTCAATGGAGGAGAGTCTGATTAATATGGGGAGTGCATTCCTGGGAGAAGCAAACTTTCCTGTAGACTTTTGTCACAATGTTGAGCCATGGTCGGGCAACTACACTTACAAGGATGTCAATGGACAAGACTTTAGAACCAACCTTTGTGGTGAAATTGCAGGAACAAAGGCTGGAACAATCATTGCAGCAAAAGGGAACCATTATGCAGGACATTCTGGAGAACTGGTATGAACCATCAGGATAAATTACTGTGATGCCTTTAAATAACAGATTTGCTCAGGTCCAAGTTTTGGAAGATGATTCAAAAACAAAGGATGTTTTGTCAGTCAAGGTGCCTACTGGTGGAACAAGAAGACTGTGCACACTTTTCAACAATCAAATTGGAATGCTGAATGCAATCCAAGATGCAGACAAAAAGGAGGAATTAGAATCTGCAGTGGTATGGAGACATTTTCCAGATGTTCACATTTGTTTATTTTTTTAGGATGTTGCCATTTGCAAATGGGTGCAGAATGCAGATGGGGACAAAATAACAACAAAGGACCATATCATTGTTCATATGCTGCCAAAATATGGTGTGAGTATCATTCATTGTTTTCCCTCGGTATTCAGTCCAGACTGATATTGTTAATTGTTAGAATCCAAATAAGGAATGTTCCACCACTAAAAAATTAACCAAGTGTTCCCTTTCAGATTTACACTCAGACAGAGATTCAGTTGTGACAATGTCTTCTGGTAAATTGGGGAATTTTGAAGGTAAACCTGTTATTATAATTCATTGATATGGATTTTACACTCTTCAAGAACCTTTGACACAAAGCAGGGCATTTTATGACCCCCATTTGAATCAAGACTGCTAGGGACCTTACTTCAACCTTGTACAAAACAAATTAGTACAACTAGACGTTTGCAATCCCAATAACAATCTTGTTGCTCCTTGGACTTTTTACAAAGCATTGAAGCCAGGAACCTTAATGTTGATGAATTGTTCTCTCCATTGTTTTATTATGAAGGATAAATCTTTGATCTGAAAGGTGCATGCTCTCTCACATTGTTTTGCATGCCGGGTGCTAACAACAGAGGAGGTTTATCAAATCAATGTGCACAGTGTCTGCATCATCAGCATCTCTGATGGACCTCCTATCAAACATTTAATTCCTACATTGCCTGGTATGAATTGTGATAATGCAAGTAAGCTCACTGTTTCCTCAGCGGCTACCAATGCTTTTGCTGGCTTCAACATTTTCAAACATCTTAAGAAAGATGCAGAGGTGACCCCCAGTGGCTTCACCATTAGTGTGAGCAAAGACACTTTTGACAATCCTCTGTTGGGAAATAAAAAAGTTCAATCAAAGATGAGGGAGATCTATAAAAATAGAACGAATAAGGACAAGGAAGACAGCAACAGCATGGAATTATAAAGTGTAAATTACATATGAAACCTATAAAATTGTGGTCATATAGTTGGCCACTTGTATTATATCTTAAACCTTGATTTCAAATTCACCAGCATGTAGAAGACACCACATCAAGTCTTCAGACATATGCTAAACTGGGGGTGATTGTACACTAAGTCAAAGTGAATGAGGATTGCTATGGTTCTAACAAAAATAGACATGTAGAATGAAAAAAAGGGACAGTACCTTTGGCAAGATGTCACTGTGTTTTGTCATGATCAATGATTTGATTCTCTCCTAAAAGGTTGAAATGTGTTCACTGGTGAAATGCATAAAACATCCCCTAATATATGTTGCTAATTTTTGCCATTGAATGAGTATTCTGTTACATACACCAACCTAGAATGACTCACATAAAAAAAAGGGTTTGTAATGGTTTCCTATAGTAATAGCTCTCAATAACAACCTATAGGGAAAATTTACAGCAAAAGCATTGGAGATAAAGTAGAAAAAGAGAACAAAGATAAAAAAGCTTGTTGCTCAAGAACCAATCAAAGTAAGTTGTGAACACTAAGAAGATGGCGCATGCTTATTATAAACGTTAGAAAGTAGACTAATGCAGCTGACAGTGGATATTGGCGAACAAATCCTGTGTCAATTGAATCTTTGTGACCAATACAATGTTGGAAGAACATGCAAGAGTTTGCAAATTGTTGTGTGAGTCTATATTGCCAACAGTGTTACAAGGATGTTCAATGGCCTTGGACTGGAGGGAGTGAAAATTCTGGATTTATTGAAAGCAAGCAGTAGCGTCATTGGAGGATCAAGTGTCCTGCTTGTACTAAACCCATGGACCTTCTATCCACAAAACCTGGATATTTTCTGTCCATTGGGTCAATGTGAAACTGTTGTGGATACGTTATTGAAGAGTCACAATTTGACCATAATGACTCAATCACTAGTAATAAGGTTGAGGTTTCCAAGAATGCCACATGTTGGGAGAATTGAAGTACTGAGACAGGGTCACATGGAAGTAAACATATTTGCATCAACAATGGTGAATCCATTGGTGCCCATGGTTGATTTTCATTCCTTGGTCATAATAAATTATATTTTGTTTAATGACATATACTGTGCATATCCTAAACTAACATTTAGATACCTGAACTTAATCAATATGTGAGCGGCAACCACTACTCCTCCAGGTTGATTTGCCACTTCCATTATGAAGTTTTATAGAAGGGGTTACAACTTTGCAATGTCCTTGGACCATTGGACTGATTGGGCAAACCATGTGTGCAGCAATGATCCATCATGCTCCTACACCAAACAAAATCTGCAGGATGGGTACGGCTTTAGATGTTATCTACACAGTTGAACTTGAGATAGAGTCAGCATCACCCATCATCAGCATATCTCAACTAACCTGGTTTGGTGATTGAACCTCAAGTAGAATCAATTCACTGTGGGATAAAGAGGGGCAGAAGAATAAATTCAATGCACAACACAGGTACTTACTTGTGTGTACATATCATAATGTGAACCAAATCTTGTCTTATACACTACATGTGGTGATTGCATCCTAAACTGAGCTCTGCATTGATAGAGCAACATATTTGTTGTTGATGTCAACCTTTGTTTAACAGTTTGTCAAGAGTGGCAATCCTATGGTCAACTAGACATGTAACATTAATGATATAAACCCCCCTTCACATCAGATGTCAAAATTACCAAAATCAATCATTGTGTTCAGGCACAATCTCTGATCACAGGGACTTGGCACACTGCATAATAATCTATGGTTTGTTTACAGCTAAAAGTGGTAGATTGTGGCATTCCATGGTGTGTACATATTCAAACAGAGGAAAACCATGGTCAGTATCGAGGCACTGTATTGAAAAAAAAAACAGAACATATCTTGTTAGATGCCATGACCAAATATCAGATTCATACAGCATGTTGTATAATTTTGATACTGAAATCAAATTAAGCATTTGTCTTGAATGGATACCACTAGAGAAAATCAAAAGAGAAGAAAATTTGTACAGAATTTATTTAATGAATGATTACTTTGTGTAAATAAAGACTTGCAATTTACTATTGTTGGAAATCTTGACAAATCCACACTGATGCTTCTTGAGAAATAACAATGTGCAAAAAATGAAATACATACCCATTCTTCTTCTTCAAAATTGAATTTGTGTTGGTTCATTTGAGGAATGGATAACATTGTGTGCTCAACAAGTGATGACCTAGCCATCCAACAAAAACTTGTCCCACCTGAACCAGAACTCCAAATGCAATCATGCTTCTTCAACATGTGGAAGGTCATAGTCATTGTGTTATTGTTGTCATACCCATGCAAGGTGTGGTATTTGGAAGGGGAATGAGAATGATTGTGGGTTCTGTACATTGGAATTAGTTGGAAAAAGGTGATTTGAGTGATAACTTACCACCAGGAAAGGAATAATACATTGAAATTCATCAACACATCCATATACTTTGCCACAACTGATGAAAGTCCTTTCTTTGCTTTGTTGAGCATGGAAGTGTTGTGGGTGCAAGGGCAAAATAAGTGGATAATCCTAAACATTAGAGGATGTTGATTGTGATAATGAATGTTGACAAATGGATAAAGACAACAATAAATAGTGATACAAATGAAGAAAACATTGTAGGGAGCATTATTTCAATAGGTGAGTGAGTACATAGTCAGACCTCAATCTCCAATATAAATGGATTGAACTTGCCTTGGATATTTTATTGTACATGCTTATCACATGCTGATTTACTTGCATCACATGATACATTTACACTGCAATTTACACTGAATCAATACACATCTAATTGTAGATTCTGAACACCTTTAAAACAGATGTGAAACTAGATCAATTTTGATTATCTTATATTTACAGTGAGATTGGTTGTGTTTTTCATTGGACAGCATTTATTGCACAAATGTCAAATAGAAAACAATTACAGCTGGTACACTGTGGATTGAGGGTGAGTCAAACATCAACATTGTGATGTTAATTTAATGAAGGTTAGTAGCAGGCAGTGTGGCTGAGGAGGGCACCCTTTACAGATGAATATATATAGTGTACAAATAATACACATATGGTATATTATTGTTTACACATATTGCCTGTGATCGTAAACTCATCTGGCCCATCACACATTAATGACAAGCAGGCAATAGAAAAGAAGTGGAGACAGGACAAAGGATTTGCCTGCTGCTTGACATTTTATACATTGCCAGGTAATAATAAGTACAAATGTATATATGCCTAGGCCGGAATGTTGAATACAAAGAGGAATAGGTAGTTGTTGAATCTTTGTGTTGTTAGAACCTCTTTGGCTAGAACTGGAATCAAAAATAGTTCTACTGGAGAAGAGCTGTTCAAACAGTGTGAGTGAGCATGGAATTGAAGGGGTTGAAGATTTCACTACTGACTTATGGGACATCCTATGACTTTGTTCAATCCTCATCTTTTCACTTTGTCACTGAGGTTTAGTTCTACTGGAGAGGAGCTGTTCAAACATGTGAGTGAGCATGGGATTGAAGGGGTTAAAAATTTCACTACTGACTTATGAGACATTCTAGGACTTTGGTCGATCCTTTTCAGTTTGTCAGTGGGGAAAGTATGAGATTGCAAATACACAAAAACAATAGAAGAAGTGGGGATCTAATTTGGGGAAATTTTAAAAAATGACACATGCCTGAGGCTACATAAATTTTGCAGGAAAATTAAAAAATGGCATGCACTTGCTTGGACAACTTACAGATAATATTTGCCCCAATTCATTGCCATGTCAACACTTTCTCCAATTGAATTATTTGCCATGTCAACATTAGTCCACCTTTCTCATCTTCTTTGAATACTCCTGCAGTTAAGATCTGAATCATTAAGTTTCAAAAGACCATGTTATCCATGTCATCCTGCAGTTATTAAGTTTCACTTTTAATACTTAATGATTAAGGTGTTAACTGCAAGGAAAGTGTTGACATGGCAAAGCATTTCAATGCATCCCCAGGATCATGTGTATGTTTGCTTTACCTGTTGAAAAAGCATTGACATTTTTACTCAAAAAACTAGCCAAAAAAGTTGTGATCATGTGTATGAACCTCCTGTGACCATGTGATTGCAGATCCATGATCATGTTTACCATCCTCCCAGGATCACATGTATGTGTGGCTCTTTAAAAAGCATTGACATTTTAATCCTGTGGACCTTTTGAAAATGCCAAGCCACCTTCCCCTGTCATTTAGTGAGTACTCCCAACCTTTCAATCTTTGGTCCAAATCTTACTAAACAGCTAGTGTTTATTTCCAACCTTCAAAATCTCACTGAACAGTCCCCTTTTCTCTCCTCCAGAAGACAACACTTTGCCCAGTACAATATTCCTGTCTCTTCTAGTCACTCCCTCTTGCTCATGCTCACAATGCAGTCTAGATGACTAAGTGGCTTGCCTGATTCTTTGAAAGTATACTACATTGTGGCACATCCTCCTATATCTACCTATTAGGAATTGAAATATATCTATTTAACCTTATTTATGTCAAATAACAAGGCATATCTCGCAATACAAAAGCAATGATAGGAAGATAGATTTGCCCAATTGATTTGCTCAAAATTTTGCCCCAATTGTTGTGACAACCCACAGCCAATTGGCCACCTGTATTTTGATTGGCCCACCACATGTATTTGGCTTGCTCCGCTACCCATGTTTCAATTATTGGCTTTTGCCAGTACATCCCCTTGGATCTTGCCAGTCTCCACATGACTTGGCAATGATGACCCATTGGACAGAATATTATTGGTAGATACTTGTCATATCTAACAGACTCAGGTAGTGTTATAATACCAGATTGAGAGTTCATGTTCTTCACAACACGTCAATGTGTATACTTCTCTGGCATGTACTAAATGGACCCTCCAAGGCCTACACATCATAAGTGTGGCAAATGCTGACTTACACTGCCAGTTAACACATTGAATATCAATCTGCCATTCATAAATGTTTGAAGAAGCAGCATGCATCCTTTGCAGTCAGATCCAATACAGGAATCAGATTCTGATGAAGTTTCTGGGTGATCACAAGTTTAGTTGTACCATCATGGATTTTGTTGATGACATTCAGTTTATGGAAAGACATGAAGAAAATGCAAAACTGCATGGGCAGAGAGGCACTCAAAGTCTGAAAGATAACAAGTGCTGATGTGGTATACACTCATTCATTTTTACAAATAATACTATATTATGACAGCTATCAGAACAGATATGAAGTACTATGACAGTCATAACTTTATAGTGATTCTGATCATACTGACAACCAGGCATGCATGTCAGGGATGTGGGTGGTATTCAAATATCTCCTCATCAGACAAAGCTGTGCATCACCAGCTGTATAGGGATTATGGGCTATACTACTGAAGACTACTGGGATAGTGTAAAGGTGCATATGCCAGCAGGATGAAGCAGAAATGGAGAATGACTTCAGGAGGCCTTGTACCTACCAGATCAGAGAACTTCAGCAATGTGCATTGTTCACAATTGAGTGAATGTGGTATTGGAGAGTCAGACACAGATTGTCTAATACTGAGAACTTGGTAGAATTTTGGACTAGAATGTTGAAGCTTAGGCCAAAGCTGTCAGATCACAGCAATTAAGCTTTCCATGTGAGCAGTGGAACTGGGAGTCTGTCTAGCCAGTTGTGGCACAACAATTTAACCACTGGGTAACCCAGAAAACAAGTACCAGTGCATCAGGCAGTGCTCTAGAGCATAGGAGACACCAATACAAATGCCTCAGACTCAGAATAGAAAAACCCTCAGCACAGAAACCAATTGATTTGACAAGCTCCACACTCTTTGCCCAGTAGTCTAGACACTGAGCAAGTTTTATGTTCAGGTAGCTTTCTGTGTGATTTGGAACTTCCATGTTGTGGTATGCTATTGTGCTAAGGTTTCCACTGGGATTTCTTGTTTTGCTGTGTGCTTTCACCTGTGTGGCTTCACCTTTTCTGTCTGTGTGACTACCCTGGCCTGTGTGGCAAACACCCTGAGCAGCTGTGTGTGCTGACCTCAGAATGCCCCAACCTTTATACTTTGTACACTGTCTCCCATACCCATTTTTGCCATAGACAAATATCTATTCACTTGGAATTTCCTTGATTTGAAGTGAAGCATGGTATTTCTGGATACCCTTTCCCTGAACTCAGAATCAACAGTTGTCTTGTTCCAGCCCTGAGATACAGAAGGAACCCATCTCATTTAGAAATGTATTAGCATTGTATCAACTCTAGTATACATTGTATCATACTCTTTTGTGTTTGCATATGGAAACTAGCAGGTTCATCAGCACACAATACAATGGGCTACACAAGACAAGCATAAAGTTGCTCAATCACATTGGTCACTTGTGGTTCTGGTCAGAATTTGGTTGAGATAATAGGTTGCAAACTTACAAGATACTATGTGCCTCAGTGATTAATTGACATAATGTCTATGCTCTACAATGATTTATTGTTACATTGAATTTGGGTTGTTGAGGATGTGCATATGTATCATACAGACTTGGTTTGTTATGATGATACACTGGTCTCAACAATGAGATTGGCAAAGGAAGAAGCCTAGTTAAAGTATATTATAAAAGTATATACTTTAGTAAGCTGGTAAAAATGTTGAGAACTGTAAACATAAGGCATACCTCATAGTAAAACCTCCCATGTAAAATCAATGATGAACCCAAAGTCAGTCAACAATCCTATGTAATCAAAATTGTCAGATAAATGGAGCTTATCCACTTATTCTCTCTTACCATTCCAATTTGTTTCTTTCTTTTTTTCAATCAATGTGCTTATAGCCTTGTCATTGTTTATATCAGTAGATGCAAACTTTACTATCATTTCAATATCTCTTTCAGTCAAATAAAGCTTTTTTTATAAGTATATCATTATTCTTAACTTCATTCTTTCACAGTAACATGAGAAGTGGTGATCATGTTCTAATAATCCCTTTAATTAGGCCTTTGATATTCTAACACAATCCTGAAATTTAGACCCAACCCCACTTCATTTGATAAGGCATCCAATCTTCCAATTCTTCCAAGTGATTATTATCCAATAGATCATGTTTTATATACTTGAAAAATTATCATTCTTCATGAATTAAACCTCCTCCACCTTGTGTCCCCTTTTTTGGTCATACAATTTCAAGAGCATGTTTGACAATTTTATGACACCAAGATATACTAAAGAGAAAGAAATTAGAAAGTAGCCTGAGTAGCTCTTCCTCTTTGCCTCTCCTTCCAAGTCCTTTTAGAAGCTTCATAGATAAACTTGGCTGGAAAGCTCTAATAAGTGTTGTTGTTAGGGAATTTGGCATTGGCTTCAAATCAAGCAGTGAATGTGGTCTTGTCTGCATTAGGCCTGGCAACTATCATCTACAAAAGCTCATTATCCTGAAACAATGACAGGACTATAAGTACATTGATTGAAAAAAGAAACAGTTAAAGAGATGAGTGGAAAAGTTCTATTTATATGACAATCTTGATTACTCTATTGAGGAACTCTTGGAACTTTTACAAATAAAAATCAAGGACCAATCAGATGGGATTGTTAGTAACAGACATGAAACTCTGGAAATAGTCCCTGGCTATGTATTCAGTGGGGTGAGACTATGCAATGCATCCTAAGCCCCCTTATACAGGGAAATAATAGAGAAAAAGAATCAACCTTATAGAAAATGCATAGTCATGAACCTGGACATGGCAAGGTGGGCAGTAAAACTACAGAGAGCACACCTACAAATGAGAGGCTCTGGAAATCACTGATAAACAAAGACTAACAGAAGAGGCAAGAACTTTCCTCTGGAAAGCATTTTACAGTACTTATAAGGTGGATGCCTACAGCAAGAACATACCTCACTATGAGCACAGAAGCAAGTACAGTGAATATGAAACAACAGAAAGTATGAAACATATACTAACTGAGTGCACTGTATTAGGCCAAAGAGAGGTCTGAAAACAGGCAAAAGCCTTGTGAAAAATGAGGGGCCTTGTCTGGGAGAAATCAAGTGAAGGGCTGATTCTTGGCTGCCACCTAATGATCCTCAAATTTGAAAAGAGGAAGATGACAAAGGCAGGTACAAGAATGTATAATCATAGTATCTGAGTCTGCATGCCTGATATGGCAACTAAGATTTGAATGGAGAATAAAATGGGGCTCAGACTTAGAATTCAGACCAGCAAATGAAGAAGTGGCAGCAAAATGGAACAATGTGCTAGTACAGAGAATAAAACTGGACTGTCTGGCTTCAAATGAGATGAGGTATGGCAATAAGGCCCTAAACAAGAGCCTAGTGGCTGATACATGGATGACTATCCAAAGGGAAAAGATCATACCAAGCACAGAGATCAATGTGTGGGTTTTTGGTTTGTATGGGGACAAAACACCCCCCAGGCAGGAATTGCTAAAGTTTCTGACCAAAGGGAGTAGACCCAAGTCCCACACATTGTGCATAACTGCATTTCTCTGCAGTGGACTGATAAATCATAAAACAACTAAGAGCTTTTGAACAACTTCTTGTTTCTGGCCTCTAGGAGCTAACAATGAATGTAGATATGCCTAATGGCTAATAAAATCACCAAAAAAAATCAGACCAAAATAGGATTAGATCTTGTTCTGAACATGGAGTTAATGAAATACAAAGACCTCACCAAACATAGTGAGGTTGAGTCTGGATCTCAGCATTGAGTTAATTGAATACAAAAACCTAACCAAATGTAGTGAGGTTGGGTCTGGATCTTAGCATTGAATTAGAATATCAAGGACCTAACTAAATATAGTGAAGTTGGGTCTGAATCTTAGCATTGAGTTATAATATCAAGGACCTAACTGAATGTAGTAAGATTGAATCTGGATCTTAGCATGGACTTAACAAAATACAAAGACCTAACCAAACATAGTGAGATTGGGTCTGGATCTTAGCATTGGTTAAGATATCAAGGACTTAACAAACAAAGTGAGGGTTTGGTCTAGGTCTTAGCAAGAACTATAGGCCTGTGCTGAAAGCACAGACTATAGCTCATCCCTATATAGTATGCAATGACAGATGTGGGGAAGTGGCTGTGCCTATGCAACAACTCAACAACTGCTACACAATGGCAACTACAACTTAAATGGGCTCAAGAGCATCAAAACTGGACTGTGGGGGACTGGAAAAGAGTGTTGTGGACAAATGAGACAAAGATTAACAGGATTGGGTCTGATGGGAAGCAGTATGTGTGGAAGCTACAAGGAGAGGGCATTTCAAACTAAACCACTACACCTACTGTGAAACATGGAGAAGGGAATAATATCATGGAATGGGGCTGTATGGGTTGAAATGGGATAGGAAAGCTGGTAGAGGTGGTGGAAATTATGAATGTAGAGCAGTATTTTGAAATTTTGGATGACAGAGCAAAGGAGAGCTTTGAAAAGTTGGAGATGGAGGAGGGTGCCCACTACTTTCAACAGGATGATGACCCCAAACACAACTCCAAGAGAGCTAACAAGTGGTTTGAAGACAACAACTTTAATGTCCTCTGGTGGCCAGCCCAATCCCCTGATCTTAACCCTATTGAACACCTCTGGGAGTACCTCAAGAAGCAGCTTAGGCAATATAAAACACTCCTTCATGATGTGCACGAATTGTGGGAGAGGGTTGCAAAGGAGTGGGATGGAATATTGATGCGAAATGTAAGCTTGATGCCGTCAATTGATTGGATCAACGGATCAAACTTTGTTTTCACAGAGTTTTGGAGGCTTCAGTTACACAAAAGCTCACTTAGACGTTACAGTCGTAGGTATAGATTTTAAATTGATTTATTTGTTAGCTGAGACAGCCTCAAACTATTGAATGGGTCCAAACAAATATATATAATTAAAACCCGAAACAACTAAATACTTGTAGGCCTAAGTTAGCCACTCCCTGGGGCTAGCCGAGCTGTGGTACGTCATTGCTTGCCCTTTTCCTCCGATCCTGCTCTCCTCTTTATAGCTTGTCATACACGCACGGACCAGGCTGTTTTCCGTGCGCTCCCATGGGTGTACCGCGTGGTTTTCCTTGGCCTTCCTCTGTTATTGGTTGGCCGTTTGCAATGACGTGCTGGGTCAGTGTTACTCGGTTATCCATTTGTCCAACCTCTTTTTCTCATTCTTTTCTTTTCCCACTCCTCTCTTAGCAGGCTCCGCATAGTTTGTATGGTGGCTAGGTCTGGTCTCTGGACGGTCTGGTGTGCAGGGTTGAGGGGAGGCAGGGTTTTTGCTA
Source organism: Termitomyces sp. 'cryptogamus' (assembly GCA_020091625.1). Taxonomy (NCBI): domain Eukaryota; kingdom Fungi; phylum Basidiomycota; class Agaricomycetes; order Agaricales; family Lyophyllaceae; genus Termitomyces; species Termitomyces sp. 'cryptogamus'. The sequence continues at coordinate 4,283,014 of JAGYZC010000005.1, forward strand.
TGCATTCAGATGTCTATGGCTGTCCTTGGCATCGGTTAGCTGTTCTAGCCGGTTTTTGCCAAGCACAGCCATTGATCGTTGATCAAATGCGTGACCAGCTGTTCTCGACATCATAGGTCCTGCTGGCGTCGTTCAATGCGTGCTTTCTTGGGTTCTTTGGTGATATTTGTTTTATACTAGGTAAGGTTTTTATGTCTACAGTTTTCGACATTTACCCAAGCTTACAGTTTTCAGCTTGTTTTGATTGGTATTTCCCTTATCTCTCTTTTTAAGTATATTCAACCTGTCTCGTACTCGAGACAGGCATATCAATATCAGCAGAGGTATGCCAAACACTGATAGAAAGCATGCCTAGAAGGATGCAAGCAGTTATCAAGGCAAATGGAGGACATACAAAGTACTAAATACCATAATTAGAGATGCTCAAAAAACTATCCCAATAAAGTGAATATTTTAAAATGGCCATTACTCCATCAGTTCTGATTTGAATTACATGAGCTTAGGTGTAATTGGTAGCTATGATTACATAGTACCCTACATGATCTAACTAGAATTTTAAGTACTTCCAGTCCTTCATGCCAATGTCATCTTTCAAAAAGTATAAAACATTGGGACAGTTTTTTGAACCACTGTAGAATGAGGCCTCCTCTACCTGCTCCTTTGCACTTGAAAGAGCAAGACCAAATGTTCCTCATGTCAATGGTCATACAAGGGAAAATATGGCTTATCAAGAAATAATAGCAAACCACCTAGTGATGGCCAGATCATGAAGGGTATGCTGAAACCAGAAAGTTCATCAGGAGTCAGGTCAGACACCAACTAAGAAGACATCTAGCAACATTGCTGAATTCCTAGTGACACTAGGTCCTCTATCTCATACTCCAGTGAAAGTCAAAGAGGAGCCTAGCAACAATGTTAGCAACTGGTGCAAAGAAGGTAAAAACACTTACAACATTCTTGGCATAAGATGCCACTAATGGTTTGCTAGCATAATGAGCATACAGCTTGCAGCACTCCTTTTCCATGTAGCACTTCCCAGCCACTCTACCCCACTTCCTGCCATCTCAAACCACCAGAGATATGTCTTGAAGAACCTCATAATGGCCCATTCAGGATCAGCCACCATCACCTCATGCACTCTCACTGGGATTTGATCAATTTTGCCCAAGTAAACACAGAGGGCATGCTCATGATTAGCTAGGGTAGTGGTGACAATGACAGAAGACATTTAGAGTATAGTTGGAGGAGTCACAATGAGTAAGGAAAGGTAAGTTGGCAAATTGACAGTTTGAAATTGATGCCAGGACTGGAAGTGATCAACAGATGCAGCAATTATTCCAGGAATCCATGGCAATCTGCAGGAATTTTAGAAAACTTGCTCTTTTCACAAACCACACACCTTCAAATCAAGCTTGTGGATCCTCAAGAACAGGAGCTAGTATCAGCAATTCAATCTATCAAAACATACATATATGTCATAGTAGTGAGTACAAAACCTCCCATTCAATTCTCTTAATAGAGGACTATCTACTTTACATGCTACATTAATACTGCCTCCTTAATAAGTGTTTTCCATCTCAAAGCAATATTCAATTATTTTCACTAATGGATCCATTAGCATAATGAATTCAACCCACAATCCTTTTTTGTAAGCTGTCATAATGTAGTCAAATATCCATTGAGAGTAGGAAAATTTGGAGATTGTCAGGAATAAGTTGACCTGAACATGATAAGAACAGATCCTTGTGACTGACTGTAAAGAGTATAACAACTAATATCACAGAACATACACCTCAAAATCAGAACGCCAGCATACAGCTATCAGCAATCCAGTCCAAGTTCACTTTGTTTGGTTAGAGATTACATTCTACAATTCAATGTTAGTAACAACTAACATCACAAAATTCATACCTTCAAGTCAGAAATTGTCAGCAATCAAATCCAAGTCAATCCAATTCAAGTCAGGTTTATAGTCAAAAGATACTCTATGTCATAGACCATCAGAAACTATAGTTGACTAGGAATATACCCCAGGGCAACTATTCTTCTTTCTAAAGAATAAGTAGAAGCTTTTATAGGCTGTTTATGAGCAAGAGAAAATCAAAGACACATCTTATGCCATTTCTTTGGCCATTTCTTGTCTTGAAACTTTTTGATAAGAAATACATGCATAGGACATGTTTCTTTCCCAAAGAACAACCAGAAATGTTGCTTGAAGAGGTGTAGTAAATGATAGTACACAGGTGATGCCTAAAAAGGCTGCAAATAATCAAATATTGCCTATTTTTGATAGCTCAAAAAACATTGGATTCATTGTATACATACTATAAACTAAAACTGTATCTTATACCCTTTTTTTCCCTGTTCAAAGTTCACAAAAGACTTAATGTAGCATGTGCATGACACCTACATCACTTTCCAGGCTTGGTGGTAGCCAGAAGTATCTGCCAGAAAACTTACTGTACTGTTGTCATCAAATCTCCCTGATATCCCAGGCTATATAAGAGGATAGGAATAGTTGTAGGAGGACAGTCTTGATAATATATAGGACTTCAAACAGTTCTATATAGAGAGACTAACTAGTGTGACTGTATGCTGCCCTAATAAGTAGTCTACTATTACATATTTTAACCTCTACAAGTTCTTAACTCTAAAAACTCAACTCCCATACCATGGGCTACTCTTGGTCTAATCAACCATGCTCATCCTAATCATGAGTCTTGGAAAATTTCTATGTCTACTAATTCAGAATCAAGATACAACTTCTACTGCCATGCAATACATGGGATAGGCCTCTAGGACTGGAGACTTGGTGAGCAGCATATCCTGCATGGCTCCCTCTTATTTACCAGCCTCTGTAGACCAGGCAGGCTACAGCTGAGGCCACCCCCAGAATCTGGACACATCTGATATCTCCACTGCCATGGCAGTGGATTCTTCTTTGAAAGCTTTGGCAAATGATAGGGATTCTGCCCCAGCAGAAACCCCCCTTACAGATTTAAATTCAGATAAAAAATTAAACCTGAGTTCAAAGAAACTACTTAAGGAGATAGAAAATCAGTCTAGTGATACTAGTATAGAAAATAAAGATACTTCAGTAGCTAATATATATTCTACCCTGCACATTGACAATGAAAACTTGTAGGATAATAATGTAAGATGACCAAAACCAAGTCAACTATGTTGGTCTATCTTGAGAGCAATCTGAAACAGTAGAACAAGCCATAAATAGCCTGACAGAAGCTCAGCATGAATTGGTGAGATTGAGGAATTGCCAACTCAACACAAGAATCAACCAATTTAAGGGAAATGATGGAATAGCACTGGACAAGGGCAAGGGACCAGATCCACATGACTGGGGAGATGCTAATCTATCAGAAGATGGGTTAGGCCCTGCAATCCAGCAACAAATCCTAAAAGAATGTACTAACTATCCCAATGAAATGATTACTGTAGATGATACTTCTGCAGAAATGGCAACCCCAGACAGCAACAAAAATGAGCCTGAAGAGGGATGGGAAGACCACTGCACCTGCAAAGAGCTTCATGAAAGACTTCAACTTAAGCATAGACTAGAAAAGGAAATTTGTCAGTTACAAAAAAATTGAGGAACAAAAATAACAACAAAAAAAGTTACAAGCATGCAGGGTCAGAATCTCAAATGAACTTCAAGAAATGATAAATAGAGTCACAAATAGGGCCCACAGCTCCAATAGACCAGACACTAAAACTAAATCATCTCAGAAATTGAAACTGGTGAACTAGGTAGCAAAGAGCAATGCTCTGGGATGGGCATTTGACTGTATTAGGAAAGGAGAGGGATTGGGCTCCTCAGACTCCTCCTCAGAGTCCTCAAGATTGTCAGACCCATCAGACAGCTCAGACAACAAGGATAGTCCTTATCCCTTGTCTGATAATAGTGAATCTAACTCATCAAATTCTACATCTGACTAGAAAGTAAATAGAAGAAAAACAAAATCTAAAAGAAAAAACTTACCTAAAAAAAAAGAGCAAAAGAGCACCAAGATCATTAATTCAACCTACCCCTCCAGCTAAGTATTCTGGAGTACCAGACCTACAAGCTTTCCTACAGTTCATAAGCTATTGCATGTCCTATGTCAAGTATAGGATCATGCAGAAGGAACAACAAGTACCTGTTGTGTTGGAGTTCTTGACTGGCTAGTCCTGGATTTTCTATTCATAAGAAGCCTCTCATGTGCTGGAAGAATGGACTTTGGAATGATTTTAAGAAACTATCTAATGACTTTACTATAATAAGCCATGAAATAGGTTACAGTACTTATGACAAGAAAAGATGACTGTGATGTGACTATGTAGGAGAGTTACAAGAACTCTTTACCATTGTAGAATATACAAGTTGTAAGGAGAAGGTGGTAAAATTATTCAATGAGTTCCACACCTCAATTCAGTGGGAATTATATCATTCAGGACTGAACTCTGAAACTTCCAAATGAAAAGGGTAGTGTCCAAGGCTGAATTTATTGAGATGGCAGAATCTATTGACCTCAAATTTGGCAATGGGCAACTCTTGGGGTTAGGAACATGCTACCAAGAGGATCACAAACATTGCTATGGTGGTTCTAAATGAAATTGATATTATAAGGATAAAAGAACTACCCAAAATGAATCTGGCTGATGAAGGAGTAAGTCACTGTCCAGATTGAGAAAGGGGACTAACCAGATGCCCACTTATTCTGCTAAACAAGGGACTTCTTGCAACTTGGATATTCACTGGAAGAGCAAGAAAGAGAACCCTAATATAAGAAGCATAGTGAACATAAACAACTTGCCAAGAAAGAGGAAGACAAATATTGTGCCCAAAACAAATGTTTCAACTGCAGTCAGGTAGGACACATGTCTCAAAACTGTCCAAAAGGGAAGTCAGTATTGTTGTCAAACCCAGGAAAACCCCCAGGCTTGAAGTCATACAGCATAAAAGTAGACTTAGACAAAACTGATTGCCTATATGAGGAAGCACTAGGCCAAACCACTACTGGTGTGTTCATAGTATGAAAGTTTTACCACTTATAGAAGAAAACTTAAGAGAAAGCAATAATATGATACTCTAGGAGGAAACCATACTAGTACTGGATAGAGAAGTGGGAGGTCAATGCATTGACTTACCAGCATTAACAGAAGCATAGGGCATGGAGATCAGATGAGGATTATGACAGAATTTCCATATAAGGTAGTCCTACCCTATCTGATAGATACTCCAAAGACAGTGCAAGCTACATAGACTCCCCACCACCCACCAGCTCAAATCTAGGAATAAGTGTGAAAGAAGACAATGGGCCTCAACTCTGTAGTTGATTATCATAATGAGGTATTACTTACTACAGAACAGGATTTTGGTGGAGAAACATATGATTTTATAGTATCAAACACTGAAGAGAGAATGGAATTAGTTTGGAAAGAGGAGTTGGCCTTTGGAAGACCTCACCAGACTGGTTATACAGCAGCATGAAAACTCGACTTCTTGCTCAGATTTCTATAACCTTAGCCTGGAGACCCCTCAAACATCCTTCAGTTGAAGGGACAATGGTTCTATTCATACAAAATTGCTGGAGGTAATAGTTGTCTTTGGGATCATGTATGGGATTGAGAAACAATATTACCTACAGAAACAGTGGAACAAGGGTTTGCTGCTAGATTATAGTATGCCCTCAAGCAAAGCAAGCATAGTGGGCTACCTATCACTAGGCTGTCTTGATACCAGACCACCATATCAAAAGATGTATGGGCCTGGAACATGGCAAAGGTCCTGGAACTGGAAACACCATACCTAGACAATGAACATGAGTACTATAGTAACAATTTCAAAAGATTCAACCTTATACAGCCATGAGGCTGGATCATGGGTAATTCTCAATAAATTGTTATGGTTCACAACCCACATAGAGGAAAAGGCCTCTAAGCATCCAATGTTTGACTTGTGCAATTGGTGTTTGACTAGAATACAATGATCATTCAATCTAAATGGGAAGGACAGCAATGGAAACTCTAAAGTAAAAAATTGTAGTCTGCTCTTGAAGGAAATAAGCATGATGAAGAATGAATTAAGGGAATTACTCAAACTTCCATCTGCTAAGTATGGCTGAAGTAAACAAGGCCCTGAGGAAGGAAGAATATTAACCAAATTAGAAGTAAACAGACATCAACCCAGCCATACAACAAAACAATGTGAGGAAAAAGAATGTGAGTTGTACTGTACCAAAACCATTGGTAGTAGTTGTGAAACTGGACAGGCACCCAGTACACACTTTGGTTGACCCAGAATCCTTAGGAGACTTCATATTAATTACAACAATGAAACAATCAAAACTGAACAAGATTGTGTTAATTGTATGAACCAGTTCCAGTACAACTTGCAGTGCAGGGTTTGAGGTCTAGAATAAACTATGGGACTGTAACAAAGTTAAGTACCAACAAATTTCTGGCAAATGGTAATGTCATGAACCTGCAAGGATATAATGTCATTCTAGAAACACCTTGGATATACCAATACAAAATCACCTTTGATTTGAACCCATCCTGAGTCATGATTAGCAGTACAGAGGCAGTACCAATGGTAGAAGAGAACAATGTAGCATGACTGAGTTTGTGAGCATTGGAAGCATATCACAACAACCTAGTACAATTAAGAAGGGTGTTAAGTGAGTATGCCACTCCATTATGTAGAGCAACAGGAGACACTCCTTTACCTCCACTAAGAGCCATTAATCATGAAATTCCATTCATTGATGAGACAAAGATATACCCTTAGAGACTTTCAAACTGTCCAGAAGCATTAAAACCTCAATGGGATGAAAAAAGGGCTGCTTACATCAGATCAGGACAATGGGATTTCACAGCTTTGGGAAATGCAGTACCAATGATGTTCTTGAAAAAAACCAGGGAAGCCAGGTGAGCCACTGTGCCTGCAAATTGTAAATGACTTGTGAGCACAAAACACTAACACAATTAAGAAATCCTCACTGTTGCCTGATATGGAGGGAATTTTGAGAAGAGCAGCTAGGGCAAAGTATCAATCCATTATAGATGGCCAGGACACATACAAGCAGATCTGAAATAAACCAGAACACATCAGCCATATGACAATGACAACACTCAATGGAAACATGGTAAGCCATGTCATTCAACAAGGTGATTGTAATGCTCTGGCAACTTATAAAGCCTTGATGAACTACCTGTTTACTGCATACTTGAGTCAATTTATAGACATTTATCTAGATGACATAATAATCTACTCAGATACACTAAAAAAACATGTAGAACATGTTCAATTGGTGTTGGACATATTAAGGAAGGAAAAACTGTACCTGAGTGAACAAAAACTACAATTTTTGTGCAGAGAGATGAAAATTCTAGCATGTGTTGTGGATGACAAAGAAATCCAAATGGATTGTGACAAAGGTGATGCAAAGGTGATGCTTTAATAAGATGGAAGGTTCTGACAAATAGAGACTTGCTGCAAGGGTTTTTTGGTGCTGCTAGGTACCTAGCAGATAACATTGGCTGAGTAAGAGTACCTATGGGAATTTTACATGGATTAATGGGAGACACAGTGCCATTTCATTAGGAGTTTACTCACCAGCATGCCTTTGAGGATGTAAAGAAACTGGCATCAATCTGCCACAAGCATCACCAAAGACCATTGGAATATGGGCAAAACAAGCCCCCAGTAAACATGGTAATGGATGGATGTATTACAGGAATAGCAGGTGTAGTAAGTCAAGGAGAAGATTGGAAAACAGCAGAGGTGGTGGCATTTTTCTCTGCTAAGCTCAATTCAGCACAACAAAATTATCCTGTCCATGAAATTGATATATTAGCAGGGATTGAGACCATGCTGTGCCACAGAGACATACTACAAGGTGTAAAATTTTAATGGTTTATGGACCACAAAGGGTTGATACATTTGATGGATTAAAAAGATTTATCAGGCCAATAGGCACAATAGCTAGAAAATGTTTTGGAATTTGACTTTGAGATTATTTATGTACCTGGTGTGGAGAACTTACTTTTGGATGTGCTGTCTCAACTGTACTCAAATGATCAGCCAGGGACAGTAAGGGCACCAAGTGAATATACCTACTTTGATGTTATAGATACTGATGGGTTAGAAAAACAGATGATTTTGATGCCAGTTTTGGTTGGGGCAGAGGGCAAGAGCTTGTCTACACCAGGCAATCCAATGACAGACATGGTCAGTATGCAGGACCCTGTAAAAAAGAAGAGAGCATACCACAGGAAAGTAGTCAAGCCTGCTGAAACTGAGTGGCCAGAGACATCAAAAGAATTTGCAGCTCACATAGCACCACATTTTGTCCTTTGAGGACCTAAGAAACAAAATCAGGGGGAGGAAAGTAGTCTAGCTACACCCAAACACTCACACAAAACCTCACATGAAAAAGAAGCAGGCAGAAAGAAGCTGGTTATCAAGCTGCCAGAAAAAAAGAAGCAGCCATTACCTAATGATGGGCCAGCTCTACAGCCAGAAATAGATGATCCACCCATGACCATCATTGAATGTAGCAATGACAAAGTCTTAGCAAGGAGATCCCAACAGTTGGACAATCAATCAGAAAACTTGACCCCACTAACACTGGAAGAATTCTTGAATGCTGATAAGAACCCAATTGATCTATTAGAATCACTTAAGGGACGATATCAGGAGGATAAACTGTTTGCCAGTATCCTGAACAACCCAAAGGGTTTTTGTAACTCTGAAGTCACAAAAGATAACATGTTCTACCTAAAAAACAACAGGAGAAAGTTATCATGCATACCTGCTATTATAGTATGTGGCCAAAGCATCAGAGAAATAATAGTTTCAGAAGCTCACTCACTTCTAGCCCACTTGGGCCCATGAAAAACATTACTTTATTTATATGATCAAGTATAGTTGAAATAAATGTTGCATGATGTCCAGCTTTACTGCAAAACCTGTACAACCTGTCAGTGGAACAAGTACTTGAACTAGAAACCCTATGGGTTACTACAATCTCTACAAGTTCCAACACAGCCATGGGAGGTAATTGGTATTGACTTTGTGGGTCCTCTGCCAGAAACAAAGGATAGATATGGCTTGTACAGTTCAATTACTGTCATTATTGACTTGCTTATAGCTATGGTACACATAGTGCCTAGTCAAACTAATTACACAGCACAACAAGTAGCTGAACTTATATTCTCAGAAGTATACAAGCATCACAAGTTACTAAAAGCAATAGTTAGTGATCAGGATTCCTATTTTACAAGCACTTTCTGGACACATTCACATGAATTGATTGGTACCCAATTGAGAATGTCTTTGGCTTACCATCCAGAATCAGACAAATCAATTGAACAAGCAAATAAAACTATAGTCCAGATAATCCAACAATGCATTGGGACAAACTCAAGGACTGGATTAACTCCCAGCAATTGAGTTTGCAATAAATTCTGCAAGGTCAGAAACAACTGGATACTCACTATTCTTCCTCAACACTGGAAGGATACCTAGACCCATGATCTGGAACAATGCTAAACCTAATGAGGTTGCAGGAGTAAGGGTTTTTGTGCAACAATTAAAGCTGGCACTCATGGCTGCCCATGATTGCATCTTAGCAGCCAGAGTGAAACAGATCCACAATGCTTATTGCCACAGACAACTGGCTCCATTTATCAAGGGAGACATGGTATATGTCTCCACTAAGAATTTTAACTACTCAAAAGGGTTTCCAAAGAAGTTCATTCCTAATTACAAGGGACCTTATAAAATGATCAAAGACTATGGGAATATCTCTTGTCAAGTTGCTATCTCCCATAATATGAAGAGACAAGGAATACATAATGTCTTCCATGCAGCTCTACTCAGAATACACAAGCCTAATGATGATCAACTCTTCCCAGGATGACTGAATGAACAAATCAAGGAGCCCAAGATAAATGAATGGGCTGCAGAGCAAATTGTGGTACATCACAGAACAAAGTCAAATGCTATGTTTGAAGTACTATGGAAAGCTGGAGATAAGTCCTGGATGAGTTATGAGCAGGTAAAATATCTCAACTTACTAGTTCCTTATTTGGAGCTCCTAGGTTTTAAAACAATCAAGGAACTGACAGACAAAGGGATCAGGCAGCCACCTCAGAACAACCCTCAGATTTTCCTGGGACAAGTCAGAGACAGGCTAGGAGTGACCCTTTTCAACCACCCCTCTGAGCTTGATCAGCCCATAACCAACCTCCAACTTTCCTGCCTAGCTCTCAATACAACACCCCATCAATCTCTCTCTATGGGCCACCCCAATCCATACAGCAACTGTGGACCCCCTGTGGACAGATTAGGGCATTCCTGACTGTCAACTCCATCACTCACATGGTCACTCTTTGTGATCCAGAGAACCCAGACTGTGTCATGACCATCCATCCCCTCCAGATTCAGCTCTACTTCAAGTATGACTTGAGGGTCCATCAGTCTCATGGTCACCCCAGCTCCCCCATGCCAGTCAGCTACTCTTTATTTGCAGAGATCTTCAACCTCACCAGCCCTGAGACTGAATGTCAATACAGACTCTCTCTCTACAATCCTGAGAACCAGACCTGGTCCCACATCAATAACCCTTCCCTAATGGTTACCTCCCAAGCTCTTATGTCAACCCTTGTCCTGACCTCCCTGTGACTCTTGACTTCATCTCTAAGCAAGGCAATGTGGACAAGCAGACTGTCAAAGATGCCATATGCACTAGGCATGCTCCCTCTAGACAATTAGTCCAGCAAATTAAACAGTACCACACATGTCAATCAAGGCCTTATTCAGGACCCTGTTACCCCACCAGTTTTCAAAAACATTTCTATTTGGAGGTATGCAAAAACTACATGGCATTGCCAAGGGCAAGCATATCCACCACCTCTACTTCTGCTAGTCACTCTGACACTTGACCAAATCTCCCCTCCACTGCACCTACTTGAACTTACCATCACTCTGCCAGCACTGCTGTCACTGCAAAAGGAGTCGTGATCCAAGACTCTGACCCCAAGGGGGAGGAGAAAGCCTGAGACAAAGAGGAAATGGCAGTAGACCCCAAGGATGTTCCACTCCCAGGAGATGATGTGGAGAGTGAGCTCAAAGACTACCCTGACTTACCAGAGCCCCAATCCAATGCTGATCCCTCTACTTGATGAATATCATTTGATCTTAAAAAAGTTCATTTCAATTTCTACTATACTCTAATATTGATAAAAGCTGTATGCTCTTGCTATCCAACTTGGAGGGTGTATGTAGCACATGTGTGACACCTACATCACTTTCTGGGCTTGGTGATAGCTGGAAGTATCTGCCAGAAAACTTACTGTACTGTCATCATCCTATTTAGTTCCATTCCAAATCTCCCTGATATCCCTAGCTATATAAGAGGATAGGAATAGTTGTAGGAGGACAGTCTTGATAATATATAGGACTTGAAACAGTTCTATACAGAGAGACTAACTAGTGTGACTGTATGCTGCCACCTGATGCTGACAGGATGATATAACATCCCCTGTCATGACAGGATAAGCCTGATATAACCACAGTTGTAATTACAGCACTGCTTGTTACATCAATCATGTGTGATAATTGTCAACAGCATCAAATGTTGAACTGGACAAAAAGAAATCAACCCAAGAGAATTGAACCAACAACCTTGATACCAATACACATAATTGGAAGGAAGACACAATACAACCATTGAACAAACAGGCTCAATAATAATCTCAACACATTAAGGCCTATGTACCCATGAGGCCTGCCTGTTGAGCACATGGTTAGCCTGGTTAGTGTTCAGTTAGAGTTACAGTTAGGGAGTTAGTGGTTTGGTTAGGTTCTGTTAATGTTCTGTTAAGGTTTTGTTAACATGCTTAGGGTTCCAGGGATATGTTGAAGGGGAGCTTGCTCCCCTTATTACAACAAGTTTGTCTTGTAATCAAGGATCCGTGGTTAACTGGTTATGGTTGTATCAATCGTTGTTTTTGGGATAGTGGTCACAGGTTCGATTCTCCCATTTGGCGAAATATTTGACTGAAAATTGGTGATGCTGTAGTTACAACGCTGGTTATATTACGACTATGCTGTGAGTACAGGTTGTTGTTATAATAAATGGACGGTATAGCCTGACGCTGCCCTGATAGGTGGTCTACCGTTACACTTAAGTATCCAAAAAAGAAGGTTCTTGGTCACTCATCACCTTCATTCCCAGGGAGTCGTCGCATACACGCAGCCACTTTCCCGCGTCCGTCGCATAATACAGGAAGATAGATTGTGAAATTGATCTCCTGTTTTTGCCTGTGAAACTCGACCCAATGCTACAAATCAAGCGATATCTTCACTCGAACTATCGGCTGCCTGTCTTTCATATGGTAACATCTTTGCAGGATGTGCTAGCAACTCCCATCGGTAGTTATAGGCAGTCCCGAGGTAATAGCCATCAGTGTCTCGCCCGTGGGTACGCGACCTATGTTGTATGTAGTACGGGCCCCAGCTGTTTGTTCGCGAACCACGCCGGAATCCTTATCCTTGTCCTTATCCACTATTTGAGCTCTTGGTAGGTAATTTTCGGTCTCCTCTTGGCTTTCTCAGGTTCCAACCGTCTCTCATAATTCGAACGCCAAATGGAGATATTTCTGCTTCCACGAAGTTTCAGATTTCACTGCAATCAAGAGAAAGAGGCTCCTTTTGCGGTCGACCATTCTGCTTAAATTAATATATATATACGTCCGCTTGCTGAAGATCAAAAACGAACCTCCTCCGACTGCATCAGCACTTACAAACATGACACAGGCAACTGCGTTGACGTCTTTTTCTACGAAGCCTACCAAACAAGATCCTTACAGCTACCAAGTGGGTTTCGGGAATTCCTTTGCGAGCGAAGCGTTGTACGTCCTTACTTTTTGGTGTCGCCATACCATCGACTGACCGACAGGAAGGCCAGACACGCTTCCACGGGATCAAAACAGTCCTCAGCGATGCAAATATGGTCTTTATGCAGAACAGGTGAGTCTATATAGTTAGATATCGTATGCCGACAAACTTAAAATGTAAAATGAAGCTGAATGGTTCCCCCTTTGTCACGCCTCGTGCTCAGTGTCTTCACTCGTACGAGTTTCCACTTAAATATTACTACTCACCAAATTCATGGAGAAAATTTAAGGTGGATGTATCGTATTCGGCCCTCTGTTGCTCATCAAGGATTCACCAAACTTCCAGACAACCCTGACGTATGTATCTGCCTATCTAGTATGACTACAAATACAATCAATGCATTCTCGTTTCCAATCTAGCTTGAATCTACTTTTCTTCTTCTCAATCCGAAGGTCCACGCTAGTCCTACACAACTCGCTTGGTATCCCTTCGACATTCCCAAAGATACGATCTCGGTCGATTTTGTCGACGGCCTGAAAACACTAGCCGGAAATGGTGATCCCACATTTAGGGAAGGCCTTGCGATCCATATGTATCTTGCCAATACATCAATGAAAAACAAGGCGTTTTGCAACAATGACGGTGATTTCCTTATCCTTCCACAATTGGGAAGGTTGGATATACAAACAGAGTTTGGAAAGTATGTCTTTTTAACGCTGAACAATCAAACGCTTCTGATATCTTCCCTGTTAGGCTGATGGCTCGCCCTGGAGAGCTTGTTGTTATTCAGCGCGGTCTCAAATTCAAGGTCAGCGCCTCATCTAACCAATGACTAGTCTATTCAATACTTACTGGACAGATTATGTTGCCTGATGGTCCCTCGCGAGGATGTGAATCACTTTTACTCTTTATATAACGCCCACTTGACCTTCTGAATGAAGACATTCAAGAGATTTTTGGTTCTCACTACGTACTCCCCGATCTCGGGCCTCTGGGTGCCAATGGTCTCGCTAACGCGCGGGATTTCGAATATCCGCTCGCCCATTTCGATGTTGATCAGAGTCCATGGAACAGTATGTATATCTTGTATTTCGTTAGTTACACAGCGCCTGACATCTTATAATCTGTGCTCTCTGTTAGTTGTCTACAAGTCTGTAGGACCGTACTCCCTGAAGAATCTCTCTTACGTTGTCCAGGTTGTGTGGCAAACTTTTCAATTGCTCTCAGGACCATACGCCATTTGATGTAGTCGCATGGCACGGAAAGTAAGTATTCAAGAAAATATTTCGTCTCGGGCTATCGAATCTCTTAGTTACGCCCCTTACAAATATGCTATGGAGAAGTTCGTGTCTGTCGGAAGCATCTCTAAAGATCATATCGACCCATCCATCTTTTGCGTCCTCACAGCACCATCTAAAACTCCGAACGCACCTCTTGCAGACTTCCTGATATTCAGCCCTCGTTGGGATGTTGCAAATGGGACGTTCCGTCCACCGGTAAGTCACTGGCATTGCTTAGGTCATGATGATTCGCCACCCAGTATTCCATATCCTAGTATTATCACCGTAACGCGGCAACGGAGTTCATGGGATTGATATATGGAGTATATGGAGGAAGAAGCGACTCCTTCCAACCCGGTAGGAGACACTCTTCTGTCCGCTTTCGAGCGTTGTTGAGGCCTCGTTTTCATTTCAAGGGGGTGCAAGCTATGAGACTGGTTTTTGCCCTCATGGAGGTCGGTTGATGATTATGTCTGTCGTAATCTCGCTCTCATTTTTGCGTATAGTATCCTATGACGAGTTCGAGAAGGCTACTGAGTCAGATCTTGCGCCAATGAGGGTTCACGAAGGGACCATTGGTATGATGTTTCTCTTAGAGGACATCCTTTATTTCTCAACATAACCCTAGCGTTCATGTTTGAAACAAGCATGATGTTGACAATCACTGACTACGCAATGCATCACTCTGGGAAGCTGCACGGTAAATCTTCCTTGGACCATTAAGTCAATCATTTTGATTCATGTTTTCGTATCAGAGCACGAACCTAAGATGTGGGACGACTTGAAAGCGCAGTTTATGGAACATCTGGATGAGGTTAAAGCTGAACTCGCAGCTGCTGACCTGTCAAAGCCAGCCTCTGGCACCCGCTTTTAATGCAGATCAACTTGACTTCTCATGCGATAAATGTGACGCAAACTCGAAGAACCGCAGGCTACTTGTACTACAACGACACATGGAGATTCACCCCTTGTGACTAAATATGCTATGATGACTATTCGGTGACTTTTGTATCAGTATATATAGGGCATGTAGGTGGTAAGGGGTACCCGTGAAATGTGAAGGTTTTTCGTTTCAAATGTGGTTTGTAGCACGAGAAGTACAGGAATTCCCATGCCTCTTTGCAGAATCTTTTCTTGTGAACATCGCACCGCATTGTTTCGGGCAGGGAACAGAAGGCTCTTTATGCTCCCTGCACGACAAATGTCGTTGTAGATCGTTTCTGTTGTTGCAAGCATGCGAGCAGTCGGGGAAAGGACATGCATACGAACGTTTCGTAGTGCTTATAGGTCCTGGATTGCCGGTTTTCGGATAAGTGCTCTGACCATTGGTGTGCGCTGTGATTTGTGTTGTAGGAGAAGTACAATAAATTTCCATGCTAGACATGAATTCGTCCAACGTCAGTCGGGAAAGAAGTGGACGATGATCCGAGTCAGATGTCGAGGGAGATTCCGCTCGTGTAACCTTCAAAGGTGCAACGAGATCTTCTGGCCGAACAAATGTCGCTTCGCATTCTGGAAGCACCCGCCAAACAGAGGGATCCATGCCGCTGGTTGGCGTCCTGCCCCCCTCTGATGACATGCTTAGTGAGAAATCACTGGGAACATATGCGATGGGATAGTTCGGAATAAATGGATTGTCGAAAATATCAATGTTGTTTGAATCGTTGGAATGAGGTGGGGAGTAAATTTTTTCAGCAACGTCAAGAGAGTGGATGTAAGGATTCTCGTGGCTGAACATTTCCATCCGAGAGGACGATTCTGAGCAGAGGGAAAACATGTTGAAGAATGAAGTAAATTATGGAAGGCGTATACGTGACCTTTTAAATGCTTTGGAGAAGAGCATCTTTGGTCGAACCTCGAGGAACGCTTTGATACTGCCGGGCCGTAGCACAGTAGTTGGCCAAGATAACAGCTGATTCATTGTTTCCTTGATTTTTTGGACATGAATAGACGGCTCTTTGTGGGTTTCATGGGCAGTTCAAAGCTGGCAAATATACATGGTATAGTTCACAGATATGGAGCTATATGCTCTTTACTTACCAAACCCACCAAACTGTTTCGTTCATGGGAAAGGTTTTGACAAGGAATCGACATTGGGCTCAATATCAGAAGCATAATTTCGAGAACGGCTCGTGGAATGTCGATGAATACTTGTAGAGATGACGACATTCGTGCACAAGGAGTAGAAATATCAAAGCAAACCTGGATTTTATGACGTCATCACTTCCACTGTCCATTGATGTTACCCATATAAGTAGTATGACAAAAACACCTTTAACAAGGTTACATGGGTCAAGGAATAATAAGTGGTAGTACAAAAGCTCATAGGACTATTTTAGGAAATTTTCATGTGTTTAAAACATTCTTCCAATTAGTGCCTCCCACTTCGCTTAACACACGTTCGACTTCGCTTAGCTCTAGATTCAATATGACAAGTCTATCTCCTTCCGGCTTCCGCAAAACTGCTGGACCGTCCTCTATAAGCAGCGCACGGGAGGCGACGAGAGAGTCCAAGACTATAGTCAGCTCGGCAGGCGTCGGCTTTCGCGTAGGATCAGACGGGGATGGGAGAAGATTCATATAGACAAGATGCTGATGTTGAATCTATACGTCCGCGTTGAGCATAAGACGAAACCATGAACGTGACTTGGCTTACTTCTCCCCACTTGATTTCTTGCACACCTTCGCGCTTCATACATTTTATCAATGAAGCGAGCATCATCCGCTCATGGAAACTACATTCGCGCAGGTACGCAGCTGTAGGGCTATTTTGCATCACCCGAATTACTTCCTTCACATCAGGAGGCCGTGCTGTTCGGCGATCTGCATGTACCATTTCAACTGCACGTCTAGAAATTGGCTGGGATCAAGGGTCGGGGGGTAAAGAAAAATTGAGGAATATCGAACCTGCAGATATCAAGTACGCGTCGCGCATCTCCACTTATGCCGCTGACTTTCATGGCCGCCAGTTTAATGGCGTCTGAGCTCAGGGCCTCCGGTGAGTCATCACCTAGGCCGTCTTTAACACTCTTTAGCCGTGCTTGAACAATTTGTTCAAGTTGAGATGCTTTATACGGAGAGAAATTGATTCGTGTCATGCCTAGGATTCATAAGTTGAGGTTCATTGATTGAAACGTACGTAGAAGGAGATCTACCAAGGCGACTTCTAACTCTTCCCGTCATGACTCGTTCTGGAAGGTCCATCGTATTGGCGACAGCGATTACAACAAGTCTACTAGCTGAGAGCGTCGGCCAGTTAAAAAAGTTGTAGATAACGTCCTGTTTGGGAGTGACAAGTTGATCCAGTTCATCCATGAGAACCACGCTTTGCAATTCCGCATTACTTCAGAGTATACGAGTGATAGGTGTTGGTTCTCACCATGCATGGCTCTCAGGCCCTCTAGTACCACCGCTAAAAAATCTCGTTAGAGCCTTCAAGCTCTCTTTTGAACTCATGCGTCCCACGTCTTGGCCCGATAAATTTTCCCAAAGCACATTGTATGCTGCAGGTGGTTCTGGGATCTTGAGTCCATTAATTTCAACATAGGTGAATGGATTTGTTTCCTGCGATAACAGTTGCCAAAATGGCGAATAAGGCCAGCACAAAATGAACGCACACTATTCTCCGCCATCCTCTTTAGTTGACGAACGACCGCGTGAACGGTTGCAGTCTTACCCGTTCCTGGAACCCCTGATATGTCTACGAGCTGTGCGTCAGCGGGTGGAGCGGTGTTGATATTGAAAAGCTCGGGACTCACAAACACAACCGCCGCTCCCTTCTTCTAGTAACTCTCCAACACAGCGTAAAACTCTTTCAAACTCCTCTTCCCTACATGGAAGCGCATCCGGGCGACTACCAACATGCAAGACGTGCATGGAGCGGAGCCATGGGTCTTCCTGAAGATGTGATAAATCTTGTCCGGCGAAATTCAACGTCTGTGGACGAATGGCAAATTTCTCAATAGTTCCCTTTGCTTTAGCACGTTTCCTAAGCGCAGCTTTAGAATGTGGAGTCGGGTGGACAATAGTCCTTTTCCCGGGTTTTCTAGGCGTGGCAGTAGCTGTCGCTCTCCGCTTGAAAGGAGACTGAGATAGGGATGGTCCCTTTCTTCGCTTCTTGGAAGGAGTACGGGGCACATTGGAAACACTTTCATCCCCGTCCGAGTTGTCTCCAACGATGGATCCCTCCGAGTCGTCCGCCTCATCATCACTTTGGGCCTCAAAATCACCGTCAGTAGCATCACCGCTTTCCGATCCCGACTCAATCACGTCGTCTTTCGCTCGCTTGCGACTGGAAGAGGAACCTTTTTCTTCTCGAGGTATCTCCACCTCCCACATAAAACCACTTCCCCATTGTAAGTCGATCTCCAGAGGTGGGGTGATTGTTGAGATATTAGCTACAGTGCGATGTTTCTCCCAATTGAAATTGTAAAATCCTTTATGGTCACCTTCACCCTGATAGGCTAACCGACAAAAGAAGTCCGGGGCATTTCCATCGGCATCGTCGACCTCGTATACCCATCCAGTTCGTCGCCTCCTTTTTGGTGTTTGAGCACTGTCGACATCAACCTCAACGGGTGTTTTACTTGTAACATTACAATGTCCCAAGATAGATTGTGGTCGACCGGTGGCTCGACCGTTGATTTTGTAGTAAACCTCGTTCTGAAGTAGACATTATCAGCTTTAGACAGAGGAAGTACAACGTAAAAATAACCTTCGTGTGTGCACGTTTGAGTCCATATGGAGGCAGCTCTGTAGGTCGTAAAAACCATTGTAACCGGACCCGCATTTTCGTGGGATCTGATACCTCTCTACAACCTTTCTTCCTGACTTCCCACATCGCAAGTATGACCGCAATACTGGGGCGCTTACGAGCCGACGAATCTCCGTTGGTTTCTACAAGGACAGTATCACCGATAGTATAGATCGTCGTTTCCTCTTCCGCATCCCTACCAACCCTCCTGTATGTCGTCGTGGTTCGCTTCTGCATCTGCATTTCCCTGTAAAATACGGTTTCAAATTCCTCGTCTTCTTCATGTTCCTCGTCAGTATCATTCTCCTGAGCTTCGACGTCGTCTCGATCGAGGTCAAGGTTGGTGTTCATTGGTCGAATATAAAGTGGTTTTCCATACCAACTACGGTAAAGATCATCCGCCTCCTGAGATGGAATTGCAAGAATTTGGCCGCGTTGTGAGCGTCTAGGCGTCTGTGGGACCGATTTTGCCATGTTGAGGATGACCAGACTGGGCCGCCTCAAAGCTTACTCGTCAATGAACACGGTGTGACAGTGATCACGGGATGCTTGTCACAAACGGCAAAACGAGTGCTCTTTATGTACATATCAATGGAATACTTAACACTTATTATCCAACGTCTTACAAAAATCATGATTTGAGTTATTCTATCTCCTGATCACAGTGCATCTCTCTCCCTCGACATGGTCCATTCTTCCTCAAAATTCACCTACCAGGCCACCATCCCTTCATACTAGCTTTCGTATCCGGCGTTTTCCCCGCAAGTCCGCTCAGTACATGAGTAGCACAATCAGTCCCCGAAGAGCACTCGATGGCTCACTTGATGTCAAAAGAAGTCATTCTATCATGCTATTCCTAGTTCTAAGCCATAGTATTTGACGTGCGATTGCAAAAATTCACCTAACCTGCTAATATGGAGGTTGGTTTCAGAGCTACATAGTTTCGGGGCATGGCGGCAAATGATGCACGTGTTTGGATTTCACCTGTTCGCAAAAAACCTGGGAATTAGACACATGTTTTGAGTAGCTTGAGTGCTCAAGTCAACGCATCAATTCAGGCTCTAGATCTATCTCATACCTCATACGTACGTAGCCGAAGCAATGGAGCCATCATAATGATGGTCTGATCCTAGTCATTCTCGTAGAGTACATAGTCATAAGTACGCCATAGCAAGCGATGCTACGGCTCCAACTTGGGAAGCCCTGGTAAGTCGTCATGGGAATCGATGCGCGCCAAGTCTCGAGATGGTGTGTCGATGGAATGAACAAAAGAATTGTTTGGCAACAGCTTTTTGGGTCTCCGGATTTCGTTCCGATCAAAACCGCGGTTCAATTTGAAGTATCCTTTTGTCTTCCGAGTATACTTAGCAGGTGGCCTTGCACGGCTGGAACTTATACTTACCTTCAAAGAATTCTCTTAGATACTATGGAAGGCTCTTCTCTCGGAAGGAGCAAGCTAGAACACGTATTACCGTCAGCTTTTGGGGGAACTACGAGTTTGAATACTACCGGTGCCGGCTTTTCCTCTCTGACTCGGAAGAATGTGAAGAAACCGCCGGTTCTCCAGGTTCGTGAGAGCCAGTTTCAACACATTATAAACCTTTGACTACACCTCGAGCTGATCTAATGGCTTAGGAACGCACGAATTCCACAACTATGTACCCTGGAGCAACAAGGTGTGTGCAAAGCTGAGTTCTGTATCTACTCAGAGAAATCTTAGATGAGATTCAGCTTGTATGAAGCTAGAGTCAATTTTGTAGAGCTCCCGACCCCGACAAGAGTCATAGCGCACAATGTGGCTCCACCTCGTCCCAATCCCACTGTCAATCAGCGAAGAATGCAACGCTATTCTGCAGCAGAAGAGGTTCTCGCGAAACAGTTTGAGAAGTGTCAATCGGAGACGTCTCCGGCCAATTTGCAGATTCGAGCCTTGAAGGAGGTGACGTCCATGCTGAGTGCCCATGCACGGGACGCACGCGAGCGTGCAGAGAAACTACGAGGACTCTTGGCCGATCGAGACATGGACCCAGAGGCCTATGAGTCACTTCAGCGGGAGCGATGGTTCCAGGAGCATCGACGGGATGCCGCCGCTGAGGAGGCGAAGGCTGTGCAACAACAACTTTCAATTTTGAGCAATGGTTTGACTCAAACCAACATCTCTGACGGGAGCAAAGGGACAGACGATGAGGAGAGGCGTCGCCGAAACCTCATTAAGTTTCTGGCCGATTCCAGCAAACGGCCGTCTGTTCGTATTCGCAAAACTACTTCCGTCATCATGGAGCGCTCCCAGAACCGAAGGACTATGGATAAGGTGTCTCCGATGCGTTTGCGGACAACCTTTGTCATCTCCCGTACATCCGTTCAACCATCGAGACCGATGTCATTAGATGGCTGGATTCGTCGATCACGCCGCATTTCAAACCTTGCCGCACCAACACCTCTCCATGTTCCATCGCACTCTCTCAACTTAGTCTCTGAAGATGATTTGGATGAGGTTGTGTCACCACCCACTGAAACGGCATCTTCCTTCACTTCTATCTTCACGACTAAGTCATTTTCGTCAATACCCCCTTCTACCGCCATCACCCTGCCAACATCTCTCCCAACTTCCTCAAAGACCGAGGCCGAAAACGAAAATGGTACGGCCATAATCCTTCTCGATACACATCTGTCGAAGGCGCACTACAAACCCAGGGATATCGACGCACCGTTGCCTGACTACGTGCTTGACCTCTTCGCACGCTTCGATTACGATATTGACATTAACTTTTCGAATACCCCAAGGCGCCACCCATCCGCAGGATCCGGACACAGACCAGTTCGGCCACAGAAATCTACCCCCTTACCACCCTCCTCTTACCTTCAAGTCCCGTCATTCTCGCCGCCCAAACACTCGGAACGCAAAAGCTCGCGTCTAGGGAGATCTCCCTCCCATCGCCACTTGAGCACCTTATTCTCGATTCCTGAGGCAATATCATCACGAATTGGGATCAACACTGGTGTCAAGAGAGTACATCAGGAGGCTGTTCCGTCAGATTCACCATCGAAGTTCTCGTTAGCTTCATCATCAGGTGTGTCGGAGGAGACGAAGATGAACAATATAACTACTAGGATCAAGAAGCGGTTCTCGCTCTTGCGTCTGAGACGACCATCATAGCATCACCGGGCGAAGTTATCTCGTTTAGACTATCCGTTGTATATCTTCATTGAATATCGTGCTTTATTTGTAGATACCAGTATTTGGATCGCTATCGGGCTTTTTTCCTTGTCTTCGTGTTGTTTTGTTCTTATGGCACTTACGTCCTTTTGGCTGGTTTCCACGTAAGAACCGCCGGTCGAGGACCGACTTTTCTGCAGAGAGTATATGTCATGATCGTGACATGAAGATGGTCACTTCATCGACATCATCCAAAAATGGTATCCTTGTGCGTCACACTTTATTACTTTCTACGTATGAAGCTGGAATATACAAATTTTCGGAAAAATCAATCCACGGATTCTGTAGTACGACCTCTTTATGTAAAATTCTCCTTTCTCGAATTTCCACCCATACAGAATAACCGACTTGGCTGTGCTCTCTTCTTCCTCCGACTATGGCGCTCCTGCCATGCCCGTGGGCTGGCTCAGAGCCTAGATCGACGGAACAGCCCAACCTGAGCGTCAAGCTACGAACCTTTACCTGTTTTCTCAAGCGATGCGTTAAAGGAATCGAGGCATACCCGTATGAACCCTTGCCGGGCAAGCCTGACCAAATCCCATATTACGAGATGTTGGGTCTGGGACCACCCCCAAAGGATGTTCCAGGAAACCCTGGGGACATTTATATTGACCAAGTCTCTCCCATTGTCCTATATGTTCGCAACAGAAACCAATGGGAAAAGTGGAACGATCCCCTCGTCGCAGATAACGAGATAGATGGTTTTTTCCCTGCATCCCACCCACTCATTGCAAATCGCTATCTCGGCAAGACTTCGTCGTCACGTAGGCTATCTTGGTATATGGGATCTTCTTTATGGGCTGCGGGTCTTTCAGTAAGACGCCCCATCCGTCTCGTTGCTTGTAATGATAGCGTAGGCGGCTTCCGTTTTGAAAGCACCGTATCAAAAGAACCACACAAAACACCAAGTACATTGGTGCCTTCTCAGCCAAGGTCTACTGGTTCTATATCTATTTCCAGATCTCCCTACAAGAAGAGAAAAATTGAAGAAGTGGATTTAATGAAAGAAAGCAGTGGTGGGTTTTCATTTGTATATTTCAATGGTTTTATATTGACACCTCTCAAGTTGATCCTAATGCTCAATATGATCACCTCACGGAGGAGTCACCAGATGTCATCCTGCTAAAAGAAAGTTCAAATGACAGTCTGCATTCCAGTGACGCATCTATTGTTGCGAGTGCGAAAGACTGTAAGAAATTTCTTGTATACAGTATTGTACAAAGGAATTGAACATTCTCAACAAGTATTGGCTTATGTGTCCTGTGCCGAGGAAAAACAGAGGCTGTTGAGCAAGAGGGAAAAGGCCGCTATAGACAAATTGACAAGAGGTATCCGTCCCGTGGTTCTTATGGAGGTATGTATTGATGCATCACCTTCCGGTGTCTAGTTCAAAAAGATCTGGAGCGAGAGAGACGGCAGAGGAAAACCTTAGAAGCACAGAGTAAGGTCTAAAAATTCTATTGCTCGCTGATCCTGCTTATCCCTGGCAATAGAATGTATTCACAAGGATACGTATCAGAATCATGAGGCAGAACTCGTAGCACAAACCACGTACTGTAAGTTACATGAATTCCTCACAGAAGTGCTTTATAGTATATTTCACTGATGACGCATTACTTCTCAGTGACTAAAAAGCTCCAGCAACAAAAAAAAGCATATGCCAGCGTAGAGGCCCGACGTTCGTTCCTCCTTTGTTTTATTGATCAATCCCATTGATTAACCACTTCCAATCAAACTACTCCACCAGTCAGAAAACAAGATCAACAATTTACCAACTTGAAGAGTCAAGGTGAATCAGAAGATAATGATGGCTGTTCAAAATATTCAACGAATACCTTGTACTAGTGGGCAAGATTGTAATGGAAAAATCCGATGCGGAGGCGAAGCTGAAAGAATGTATGATATTTTCAATCCGTATCATAGAATAAACTCAAGGCAACACCACACAGTGACAGAAAAGTGTCTAGCTCAGGACAAACAGCTCATAGCATTGAGAACCCTGAGGGTAAAGATGGATTCCCTTCTCGGAGAGAATGTTTCAAACAATTGCCGTTGTGATGTTCAAGAGTCTCAAGAGGATATGAGAAACGCTATACCATTGAACTGAAATAGCCCTCAATTCATATTTTACGGAAGTCAAGTTAGTATGTACATCATCCGGTAATATTTAGATCCCTGACGTGTCAACCTCTACAACTTTATCACTAAGAGGGGATTCGCGATGATTGGAAGATGATGAACATGAGATAGCGCATAACCACCGCCGACGGCGGTTTCAAATTTTATTTTGACGAAGTTCTCGTATGACTGAGTAAGGGAAGTAAGGACAGAAATTGGAGACAGCGTTCAAAGAGACGGGATTCGAAGAGATGAGAAGTGAACCTACTACTGCTACTGCTATTTCATCTTGCAAGGGTGACACTGCGTATATGTTAGCAGAAGTACAAATGACGATGTATCCCTGTGATAGGTACCGATACCAATTATACATATTACGTAGTTGCACGCTGAGCATCTAGTCCAGAAGCCGATCATTGTGGCAAGTACATATCTTTTGCATGCTGCATTAAGAACGTTTTCTACTCTAAGTCGTGACAATATTTTGAATTCCTGCGTTCTCTGAGGATTTATAGTGATTCCGATAGTTTTGAAATTTCTGCCGTTTTCCTCTTCGAGGAATCAACCGACATTATGATCCCTGACAAGCCACAATCACCAGACTATATCCACTATGTGATTGTTTCATACAAGATAGAAATCTGTCTGTGATCGCTTGAGCTGCAATGCTACCCAGAAATATAAAGAGATAACTGTGATGATCATACAGCGGTGAGTGTCAGGGGTGGCGACGATAACGCAGGGTTTGCAGTGGTATTGTCCTCTCCGAGTCTGTCATTCTGAACAGGTGAGATGATACTGTGGTTCATATCGCAGGTTCCGATTGTATCTAGTTCTATCTCTGTTGTAGGCGACAGGTATTCCATGTAGGTACTGATGGCGTGTGTCGTTGAAAATATCTCAACGTTAGCGTGTTCATGAAGGTTGAGCATAAGACGCGACATCATCGTGACAGATAAGCTGAAAAAGATCAATGGGACAGTGATGCGATGGATAAAGTAGGAAATTATACGAACTCGCTTGCTAACGCCGTCAATCCGTTACTCATAAACGGCTACAATATTAAGATCGTTGGGGAGTGTTGATCTGGTTTTATATCGAAATGATGGACATACACCACAAAACTGGGATTATCATCAGTTGAGACGAGATATATATATTAAGGCCGAAACGTACATAGAATGTCAGGATATTCGCTAAGTTGGCGAGCGCCATGACACTGAATACAAAATTCAAGTTTGTGGGCATTGCTGGTTTGGATCACTTACGCAAAGTAAATCGCGCCTTGTTATTGTGGTCAGACAAGTGTGCACAAAAGTCTCTGGTACAACTAGTAGCTCACCATCTCTGAACAAGAGGTATATGAACGAATTCGGGGTCTGACTGCTCATAGATTGAACTCGATTTTTCCATGTTTTGAACATGGTGAGACCGAATATAATGGAGTCGTAGACAAACAGTCCTTCCCAAGCGGTAGCAGTGCCTATAGTCGGCGGTTATCAGGAGTGATCCTCAGGGCATGAATAGAAACACACGAATAGACCTATTGAATGGAATACAGAACGGTAGAATTTGAAATCGCTGAGCAAGTTGTACGTACGTGATACGTGAGATCCCAATGTGACAGCCTGCGATTTCTTGTGGAGGCCGTTCTCGAGCGCCTTTTTGTCCAAAGATAGCCCACTGACCCCAGACAAAGATCAGCATCAGTTCTGGAATGAAAGGGAAAGCGACAATATATTATATACCACCGCGATTACGAGCAACACAATGCCGCTGTCGATCATGTATGCCAGAATACGAAAGGAACGATGGTAGAGTGCGTAGATCCGTAGAGTAAGGAGGACTGTCGGCTCCATTAGATATAAAAGACAGATACTTGGGACGAGGGGTTGGCGTACTGCACACAAGCACTTGATTAGATGAAAACAGTAGCTCTGGAAATATGGTATACCGACAGCAACTAAAGAGAGGAGCATTGAAAGTTCAATGTCCATGATACGTGACAAACGCCAATCTTGGTCAACCTATGTCATCGAAGTTAGTTGGATAAACAAGAGGAAAACACAGGAACGAGTTGCAGACGTCTAATGGAAGGTTGTTTGCTCCAGCACAATTAAAACAAGGTTGCCAAAGAATGCGAAATAACGATTAAGGAAGAACCAATAGGCACTTCGCGTCTTCGAGTGGAGCCAAAGGTAGCTGACTTCATTACTTAGTATTCCGGGGTGGAAAAATGTGAAAGCGAGCAAATGATTACGAGCAAAGATAATCACTGAACGTGATCAAGTGGTCATAAAACAAGAACGCTTAACAGGAAGGAATCAGGTCAAAACTGCTTGGAAAATATATACGAGTGCCGCACAGACTGCGACGAAATGTAGAAGATTGTGAAGGTATCTAGTTCAAAGAGTGTCAAAGAGATGCCGATAAGCGATAGCCTTGACACAAGCCCCTTACATTTCTTCTGCAGCATCGACTGACATCTCAAAACGAGGCGACGGGTCGTCTGATATAGCACAAGCCTAGGGTGGTTAGTCTCAGTGGTTGCGGCAGGCAGAAAAGTGGGGGGTTCGCCAAGGATATCGATAAAATTTGATAGATCATAGACTCTAATCCAATATTATAAGTCCTGAGATTGTGAGAAATCGCGGCCGCGGCCAAGGAAAAGATTTCATACACTGTAACACGTTTGATCAAGGTCTCTAGTACATTTACTCGATTGACAGATCCGAGTTGGGAGGAAAAATTGATGTTCCGTAAACCAACTCGGGTCTCCCAAATTCATATAATGGCGCTATTCTAAGTGCCGACTCTTGAAGAATGCAAACAGGCTCTGGAGCATATATATCTTGCAAGAAGCTCGTTTTTTGTCGGACTGGCACAGTTCAAAACCAAGCTCAGGGTCGACATTGTACGAAAAAGAATCCTGGCCGAGAGCGGGACATCACAATCTAGTCACACTTAGTCAGACACCCTTTTCAAACTCCGTCCAGAGAATAATATGAGTAGGACGCGCGAAAGAGAATACATTGGATACAACAATCGAAGCCCTGTCGGCGTGATTGATGCTTCCCCCTAAACCTGTCGCTGAGGGTCTTGGGGTTCACCTGGAGCTTTGCAAGGTAAGCTATTTTGTCCTAGTAAGACAAATTTTGTTACTCACCTTGAGGTCTCGGGCCGCTTCTGCATAGGTATTGCACTGCCCCTCAGCTACCCCGTATAGCCGCCTGGATACGTTCCTCATAGTCGCGCGAGCACTAGATGCGGCGGCGCCCCATGGGGGACAAACCGCGGTGAAGGCGAGTCACTATTACGACTCCGACGCGTCAAGGAAATTTCAGACTCCGCCTTGCCGTCGAATCGGCAGGCGTGACATTGACTCGACTATCGTCCACGACGGCACTGTTCCTGTACTCGAATCAAGTAGTAAACACAAGTTTCGGACGCTCAATGTGGTTATTTGCCGCCAAACTTTTTTCGTCCGACTCAAGAATCCGGACTACGGGGGTGAGATAGTAAGTCGCTTTGGGTTGATGATAGTTGATGATGCTGAATTGATGAAATTATACTGAAGTTATTTGGATTGTATCAGAAATGCTGATTACCAACCAAGATGGCCTTTTCCCAAGTATATAGCGAATGTTCAAATGCAGAACATACGTACAGAGAAAAGCACATTGGCACTCAGTGGACATGCGATATATGAAATTGTCAAGAATACATGTAGAGAATACAATTCGAATGGATATCAAATGCATCCTTGATTGAATAAGTAATAGAACCCAGGAATACAAATAGTCATGCAATGATCACACGGTAGTGAGTGTGAGCTTATGAGGTGGAGGTGATGACAGTAATACAGGGGTTTGAGATACAAGTTTCGAACAGACGTAGCGGTACTACGTTACGTATCGCCAGTCCGAATAGTATCCAATTCAATCTCTACAGGCGGCGATATGTATTCCATATGGGTGTTGTGCGTCATTGTTGAATAAATCCCTGCATTGGCATTTTCATGAAGGTTGAGCATAAGGCGCGATATCATCGTGACAGATATGCTGGAGAAACTCCATTGAATGAGATGATAGAGAGCTGGAAAGGATACGAACCCGCTTGCAAATGTGGATAATCCTCCTCTCATAAAAGGCTATGAAATAGATTATAGAATTGTCAAAGAGTGATTGGCACATGTGTTTGTATCGGAGCAATGGACATACACCACACAACTAGGGATACCATTAGCGAGAGGGAATGGATGTATGGGACCGGAACTTACATAGAATGTCAATATATTCGCCAGGTTAGCAAATGCCATGACCCTGGATACAAAGTAAATTTTGGGCCTGGGCATCCTTGGTTTGAGCCGCTTACGCAAAATATATCGCGCCTTGTTATTGTAGTCAGACACACGTGCTCAAAGGTTGCTGACATGAATGGCTCACCATCTCTGAATAAGAGGTATATAAGCGAATTCTTGGCCTGACTAAAAAGAAATTCACTTCGGTTCTTCCATGTTCTGAACATGGTAAGGCCAAATAAAATAGAGTCATATGCAAACAGAGCTTCCCAAGCACCTGCAAGATCTGTACTCGATAATCATCAAACACAGTCCTAAAAACATGGGTAATAACGCACGGATAGACCTGTAGAACTTGAGAATGGTAGTCTTTGATGCGTCTAATCACATACGTGATACGTGAAAGTCCGATATGACAGCCTGAAACTTCCTGTCCTGGAGCACTTTTTTGTCCAAAGAGAGCCCACTTATCCCAAGCAGTATCATCATCGACTATAAATTGACAAAGAAGGCAGCAACATACGCATGCGATGGCAGCCAACACCATGCCACTGCCTACCATGTACGTCAGAATACGAAAGGAACAGTTATAGAGAGCGTAGGTCCGTAAAGTAAGGAGGACTGTGGAAACCTTCAGACGGATGTAAAAAGACAAGGCTGCTACGTACTGCAGACAAGTACTTGATTCAACACCAAGAGTATTTGCCGAAACAAATTGAAACGACGACAACTAATAGGAAAAGCCTGGTAAGATATGCATACCACAACAAGAGCAAGTTTCGGTTAACCTCTATCAGTGGAATTATCTAGATAGAGAAAAGCAAAACATAGAGACGAAGCGTACATCTGATGAAAGGTCCATTTGTTCGAGCACAATCACAACAATATTTCCAAGGAATGCGAAGTAACGGTTGAAGAAGAACCAATAGGCACTTTGGGTCTTTGGGCGTAACCAGAGGTAGGTGACTTCTTTGCCTATCCATGTGACAGATGTGACAGAGATGTGAAAACACGCCAATGTTTAAAAGCAAGACGACTGACCGAACGTTATCAAGTGATCGTAAAAAAAAAACGCTACGCAGGAGAGCAGGAGAGAATCAGATCAAAATTGCTTACAAAAACATGTTTAGTGACGCACAGGCTGCGAAAAAAAGCAGAAGGTTGTGGAGGTAGCTAGTTTAAAAGATATGCATGAATTGAATAAATACGCCATAAAGCTAACCTTGAATCAGCTCACATTTCCTGTGCAGCATCGATCGACCCGTCTGACATAGTGCTAGCAGTATAGATGGTGAGTTGTGATAGCAGGCGAGTAGCGGAGGTCCGCTAAGCTTTGAAAGGGAGATATCGATATTGGGCTTGAATAGGATCGAATCCAATGATATATGAGCACGGGCGATGCAAATCGCGACCGAGGCCCAGCTGGAAGTTGTCACATCTTGATCGATCTTTTCCACATACGTGCGCCCCCGATTGACAGATTGCGAACGAGCTCTAATCCACTGTGCTAGACCTTGAAGCAGAAGGACGGGTTAACGTTGTACCCGGATCTACATTGAGTGACTATTTTTGTAGGCAATTTGCATAACGATAGGCCCCTTTGAGTTTCTGCTGTTTAGTTGTTTGGCTGATCTTTAC
The DNA here is from genome assembly GCA_020091625.1 of Termitomyces sp. 'cryptogamus'. NCBI lineage: Eukaryota > Fungi > Basidiomycota > Agaricomycetes > Agaricales > Lyophyllaceae > Termitomyces > Termitomyces sp. 'cryptogamus'. The sequence goes on from JAGYZC010000005.1 coordinate 4,313,224, forward strand.
TACAGGACATTATCTAATTAATATTCATGAACGAGCTACGGTCCGGTACCGAAGGCACGGGCCCTGTAGTTCTTGCTCAGTCCCAGACCCAACTTCACTTCGTTCGGTCAGGTCCTCAGTATTCTAACTCAGTATTCTAACTCAATGCTGAGATCCAGACCCAACCTCACTATGTTTGGTTAGGTCTTTGTATTTTGTCAACTCAATGCTGAGAATGAATGATTGTTTTCCAAAAAACAAAGCAGAAGCTGGATTATGAGCCAAAAAATTTAACAAGGGAAACTTGATGGGACCTATCATTATGCAAATTGCTGTAACACGCCCTTATCACCACTTATGCCAGCTCTCCAAATTCTCCAGATTCTACACTGAGAACAAACAGCAAGTACTTATAACTTGACAAGTGTAAAATCATTATACACACAGGGATACGGATCCACAAGGGTGACATGAAGAGCACACGAACTGATCATAACAGGTGTACATATGGTATCCCTGAGAGTACAATCGCAATCCGTTTACACAATAATCAATGATGACGATTTCTCAGAACAAATTCCTTGATGCCCTTCCTCAACTCTCGTATCTTCTTCATCACGTTGAAGCTACCACGTCTCTTCCCCATATTCTTGAATCTGAACGCATCATGGCTGTCTTCACCTCCTGATTCTGCCAACACCATCTTCAATTCCGTCTCGCCGCTGAGTGAAAACCCATTGATGTTACGTCGTTGAGACATCATTCCGAAGGCGGATGGAAGTGCTCCACAGCTATGACGAGATGATGGGCGTGATTGATGGGCAAAGGGTTCAAAACCAGCTCCGTCCCCACCATGAAGTGCTGATGTCGATGGAATAGATATTATACCAGGAGAAGCAGCTCGAGATGGCGTCGGAAGAGATATAGGACGCGAGGTGTGCACACTGTAACGTGTATCAGAAGGTTGTGGGGTGCCACTAGAGGTTTTCACAGGGGACATATTGGGGCGAATAGCTGTATAAAGTGGGCGGCTTGGATACCCAAGTTGGGTGACATTAGTTGGTTGCGAGCGCGAGCTCGCATGAATCTGATTCCGCGGCTTTGGCTGACGTCTCAGATCAGGGAAATGATCATCCCAAAGACAGATGCTTTGCGGTTGAGAGACAACGATGAGTGAACCATTGCTAAAGGTGCTGCTGGGGGTTGAGTCGGGACGAGGAATGGATGACCGATAGAAGGGTAGACGCTTTTTGCGTCGAAGTGTCTTTGGTCTGGGAGGAGCTTGCTTCACAGGCGGGCTGTTGATATTAGGCTTAGGATAAGTTTGGTAAAAAGTTTTGACGTCTATAACTACATGAGCCGATCTAAGAGACTTAGTAGAGACAGTCTTGATGAGATGCATAGGTGTGTGGCGATCTACGCCTGTAGAATGAGAATGGCGGAGCTGGAAAGAGCGGGGTGGATTAGAAATGCTCTTGAAAAGACTATCGTTGAACCAAGAGGGTTGCCGGGGCTTCTCAGAGAGTATGTCTGAGTCCTGTGAATAGCAGCGTTTGAGAGTTGACGTGTAAGAATGACTTGTGAGGATGGCGCAAGAAGTTGCGGTAGCAACGTGAGAGTCAGCATCAGTTGGCTCTGAAATTCTAATCAAAGGTTCAGCCCGGTTGTCTGTAAGAGCATGAGACTTCGTTTGCGATAATGACCTGGTAAAATCATAATCTCCTTCCTGGGACGCGTCGCTTGAAGTCCGGTTCTCAGTCAAGCAAGGATTGCTTTTGTGAGAGCAAATGGATCGGAATGTTGCTAGTTCAGATGTAGCGGTAACCATGGCTTGACAATCAAGTTTCCATACAATCTTAGGGGGCATGCTTGCTCTGCGAGCGCGAGGAGTAGATCTTTCAAATTCGCGTTGAGCTGCCTCAGAGGTCCAACAACACCACAAACATAATGGTATGAGTGTGTTGATAAAGCCACATTGGTTACAAGTAAATATCGGTCGATCGGTAGGGAGCAATTTGAAGATTGGAAGAGAAACTGATTTAGGTAGATGCTGCTTAGGACGAGAGATGAGCTTACGACGGCTACGATACTCTGAAAGTCACATACTGGTCTGTACCTTGCCCATTCTCTTTTATAGAATCGCAGTGGTGTCGGTGCACCCCTTTTTGTCGAACAAGGCATGTTCTGGGTTTTGAGTTGTCGTAAATGGGTCGTGAATGTGTTGGTCGTTCAAAGGTCGTCAGAGTAAGAAACAAGGAGGGAATAGCGAGCCAAAACGCTACAATGAGTTCTATGGGTGGCTGCAGGTGCGCTTGCTGTCACAAAAGGCACTGGGACCCTGAGACCCGACCTGATCAAATAATCTGTATCAAAGCCTCATGGCCTTGGGTAACACCTTGCTGATAGCAGGAAGCAATATAAACGGTGTTGAATGGATAAAGCACTTCAAAGTGAACGGACAACAAGATGAACATTGAAGCTGACTCGGAAGTTTGAGTAACAAAGGAAATAAAGTGGCTGTGATACGCACCATACATTTAGATTTGATTTTTTCTTATTTATTTACACGTCAATCTCATCCTTCGGAGATCCTTAACCCTTAGCATGGTCTGGACCGCTGCTGTAGCTTTGTTGCTCTGGCATTACGGGTGATATCTATCACGTACGGAGACCCATGAATACCACGCACAGGGCACCACGACCGCGCGTAAACCTCCCACCACTTCCAACAGAAATCTGGTTGAATATCCTCGCGAGGGCATGCTCTGCAGGCGATTGGAATCCGCTTGGTTTGCACTCTGTAGTTGACTTTTCCTTTTCTTCTGCGCGACAACGGAAGAAAATCTTCAAGGAATCATTAGTATGCGACCTCTGATATCTTGATAATTACTGAGAAAAGGATATATATATATATATATAGGTGACAAAACGTTATGTGGTCCGAGTCTGCAAACAATGGAATACCTGGGCCTCTCCATATTTATACGAGAATCTTTATCTCGGCAGAAGCAAGTGTCTCCGCTCTCTCCATGATGTGCTGTTCAAAGCCTGTGATTCCGAAGGTGCAAATGTGGTCAAGCCGAATATCTTGGGCTTGTGGATCAAACGGCTCGATATTGCGCTGCGGGAGAACCTGTCTGTGCAAGATATGGAAGCCAGAGACGAAAACATCACGCTTATCTCAAGAATTATTCAATGCCTTCCGAATCTTACAATTGTGTTCTTTCGCAATCATCACAGTTCCCTAGGCTCTTTATCGCCCATCATATGGAATCTTGCGAACACGTGTGGGTCGACTTTGCAAGCTGTCGTTTGGGACTGCCGCGTTCCTTCACCTGCGCCTAACGTATGGCGCGCATTCCTCCAGAAAGCTATCCATATCAGGATCCTTCATTGTCCCCAGCACTTACATGCTAATGAATTTGAAGTGCTACCTCCCCTGCTACCATTCCTTGAATTTCTCCATGCTTATGAACATCCATTGTTCGGCCACTTTCCATCTCTACGCCATCTTGTTGTCGATGTTCTCGAAGTCCAAACAGGGTGGAAACCCTTTCTCAAAGTCAACGGGGTGAAGTTGGAGGTTGTCCAGCTTAATATATATATTTCACGCTACTGTTTAACAATAATGTCCTTGCTAGTTGTCTTTTGCCCTAACCTCGTTCGTCTCGACATTTCGGCATCCGATTGGGACTTGATTCCGTTTCGAATAGACGACTTCGAGCTTGAGCTCCCGCCGAAGGTCCACACTCTTGGTTTACAGAATACTGCTATCCAGGCTCCTTCGCAGATGTATGGATTGCTTTTTTCCGGGCTCGAAGAGATGAAACTCACCTCGTCGCTGAGCTGCATTCAACTCATTGATGCAGGAAACGTGAGAGATCTAACTCGGAAACATCGTCGAATATTGATAAGGGGGATAGAAATGCTCAAGAGGAAAGGACTGGAACTGAGAGATCACGAAGGTCGCTTGATAGACTGAAATTTATTGATTGTCCCCGGAGTCTCTCGAGTCTAGAGCAGAGACGAATTCACATTCCCTCATTGTATATTCCTTGCTCTCGAGTGCTATTATTGAAGACTTACGCGCACCTACCGTCTATCCACATACCCTCCTCAATGTCTTATGTTTCTGTTCCACATAGCACGCATGCTAAAGACTTATATGTATACAAGATACAAGGAACAAAGGACTGGTCCTGTGGAACACTGGCGATGATGGGTGGTATCGTCAAGTTATACAAAGAGGCCACCTATCTCGGACAAAAACGGACGAAGGTCCGGGCGTCACGAAACCAACGATGTCCTTTGGCTACTTCAATTGGTTATAAACATCAATAACGACTAGTTCTTCTCTCCCACAGATCACTTCTCTTTGGGACGTTTATAGTACGACTTTGCAAAGCTTCCTGAGACCGAGTTACCCGGAAAGGACCTGGTTATTAATCTACAATCTATCTATGCTCATCAATAGCTATGGTTGTATTGGTAAGGATGTTCCTTGGTTCCTGTGCTTCTGAATCAGGTTGATCGCGGCCGGCGTTTTTCCAACCATATAAGAATTGAAACACCACCAAGCCTTTGGCAGCAGCGATCCTACACGCTCTCATGTCCTTCATCATCGAAAAGGATCAATATATAGTCATCGCGACGAAGCGATGTGATGTCCAAGCCGAGAACGACCAAGTTGCGTCGGAGATGTGGTTTTGCACTCCAGTAAGTAGGGTTCACCATTGAAACATACCATTAACCCTCTCATCCTTCCGCAGGCTCTCGAGAAACATATCGTTGACAACGTCATAAGCATCCAGCTCGAAACAAGATCGCATGATCAGGGCTGGGTGCCGAGATCCGAGGCGGGCTGGAGCTGGTTTGACGTCGTCGTGCTGCAATCGCCTGAGGCAACACAAATCAAGGTCAAGGATGGCTTAGCGCTCATGTGGATGTCCCATGAGAACAAATTGGGCGAGAAGCAGGATGTTATTCAGGCTGGCCCGGTTTTGTTGGGTCATCATGATATTTTCGCGAGTCTTGAGGTAGGCTTTCTAGAATATTATTGCTTGATCGTTGATCAGTAGTGACGACTTCTAAGGTTGGAAATGCGTTGGGTGTCCTTGTCTGTGCCCGCTTCCCAGACTGGGAGAATCATGCCTCGGAAGCACGTCTGATCCTCCGTGTACCTGAGAGAGATGTCGTCGGTATATTATACATCAATGCCTCTTTATATCAACATCGTCTAAATCATTTATCAGATGCAAGACCCCGTCGTCGGCTGAGGTCACTTGTTGATAGAACTTGGACTAGACTCGTCTCCGAGAAAGTTACTTCGCTCATGAAAACACTTGATAAATATCTTGATGCTGCGACACCAGGGGAAGCGTCGCCGGCGTACTCGCTCGTGCGCGAGATGCTTCCTACGGGGCCACTCCGTGCTGATCAGGTTGCGGTGACTGAGGAGCCGCCTTTGAAGCTATTGTCTTTCGGTATGTTTAGAACCATCATTTACGCGTTCATCCAGGTCGCTTAAACGTTGATATTACAGATGGCGGGGGAGTCCGAGGAATTTCTTCATTGTACATTCTACAGGCGATCATGATGGAGGTGTCGCCGAACGACCCAAATGTCAAGCCTTGTAAATATTTCGATATGATATGTGGTACGAGCGCCGGAGGGTACGTCTTTTCGCGTGATGTGCCAAAAGACCCGGATGGCTGACGGAATGAGTAAAGACTAATTGCAATTATGCTTGGGCGACTTCAAATGACGATACCAGAATGCATCAATGTCTTCGAATCCCTAGCTTTGAGCATCTTCTCCGCCGACTCTGCCGAGAAAATTTGGAATTTTACCAATACTGGAGCTTACTATAAGGCGGACAACTTCGAGAAAGTGCTGAAAAAGCTCATTGAGGAGAAGACTGGTGACGAGAATGCTCCGATGCTGGATTCAAACCCTACGAACAATTGTAAAGTGTACATATTTCCTGATTATGCGTCCATTCTTACGAATGCTGATTTGTCTGGCTTACTAGATCTGTTGTCTCTGGTCGTACAGACGACTTGAGCGAGAGAGCTGAGCATTTCAGGACATATTCCATCAAGTTCCCTGATCCATTTGCTGGTTGTTCCATATGGCAAGCTGCGCGGGCGACGTCTGCAGCTCCGTTGTATCTACCGCCAATTACGATCAACAATGTCGAGTTCGTGGATGGAGGAATGATGTTCAACAACCCGTCGATTTTGCGAGTTCCCTGCTTTAATATCATTACGTGAACTTACCCTCATATTTCTTTTGTAGGCTGATGGGAGAAGTTAACGCTGTTTATGGCTTCGGGCGACGCACTAGGCGTCTCTTAAGTATCGGAACGGGTATGCAACCTCTCATCACTATCGATTCCCAGCCCTCCAATGCCTTTGAGGTGCCTGGCTACCTAAAAGCTCTTCTCGAGGCTTCAAAGAGGATCGTGACGGACTGCGAGAGGACGCATGAGTTGATGGTGGGATTGTATGAAGAGGACAAGGTGTATTACCGCTTCAACGCCGGGGTTAAGGTGGGGGATGATTGGGCGCCTGCGATTGCTCTGGACGATTATCAAGGGATGCCAAAGATGGTCGATCTTACCGAGACTTATCTTAAAGGACAGAAGAATCGGATAGCGGAGTGTGCTGAAGCATTGACCCCCTGGGGAAGTTTCAAGCCATCTAAAGGATGACTATATGTTCCGTTGATGAGTTCATAGAGAATTTAGAATTAGCATAGCCACTGGGCGGGGATGAACTTTCTACTACGACGATCATTTCAATGTCGGCGTCAAAAACTCGATTTACCTTCAACTTCAACTTTGCGTAGATCAGTTTTCTCTTTGAGCTGGGCTCAGAGCTATCTCTCTCTGCGTAATACGACAGGAATTCGTCTCTTGACAAATACTTCAAGTTTGTCCCTGACCTGCCGAAACTACTCGACTGGATCAATTCCAATAGATCTCTCTTACGAAGAATATATACCATCGAATGGGAATAAGACTTCTGGTGCAGTAGTGATTTTACATGGCTTATTGTATGTGACCACGGGCAATCTCTAAGAGCCAGCATCCTGACTGGGTTAGTGGATCAAAACGGAACTTCGCGTCGTTATGCAAAGCATTTCTACGCGACCTCGACCGCCCAATTTACGCACTTGACCTCCGAAATCACGGTTCTTCGACGCATGTGACGCCCATGACATATGAGGCGATGGCGACAGATGTACGGCACTTCATCGATAAGCACGGGCTGAAAGACGTATCAATACTAGGACATTCAATGTATGTTCCACTTCTCTCCAAGGTATTGATCACTCTGAATGGCTTAGACTAGGGGAGGCAAGGTAGCTATGACCTTAGCTCTCTCGCTCTCGCTTCCGAACCTGGCCACCCTCATCGTCTCGGATATAGCGCCCATACGATCATCTTTGTCTCCTTCCTTCAAGCGTTACCTAGATGCGATGGCGCGTATTTCGGATCCCCCATCGAATATTAGAACTCGAGAAGAGGCCGATTCTGCTTTGAAAGCGGATGAAGAGGTTGATTACCTCCCCTCTAATGTTGCTATTATCGCTGAAGTAGCGAATATTTCAGGACTTGGGCGTCCGTCAATTTCTCCTTACGAACTTAACCGTCCCTCCGCGACAGTCCAACGAGACCGTCAAATTCAAAATCCCTGTCAACATTCTCTCAGATGCGATAGTCGACATTGGTTCGTTCCCGTATGTACTAGATGGGCCTCATAAGTGGCAAGGACGAACTCTCGTCGTGAAAGGAGCAAAGAGCGAGTAAGTCCACGTTTTCTGATTGTTATGAGTCTCCGCGATTGATTACTCTTCAGTTATATCAATGATTCGAGTCTTCCTGCGTTCAAGGCTTTTTTCCCCAATATGCAGTTCGAAACACTTGACACAGGACATTGGGGTGCGTTTTTTACATGGCGGAAGACATATCTCAATTGAGACAATGCCCTTAATAGTCCATGCCGAAAAGCCCAACGAGTTTAAGAAGATGGTTGTTGACTTTATCCTCGGTAAGTTGAGGTCATGATGGAATTCTTGAAGCACTAGAGATAATATCCTGGTCATCATTCGTGAAACTCGGGTTGATTTCTGCCATTCTAATACCACGTCTGTAGTGTATGCGTCGTTGAAATAATCTGAGGCATGCAAATTTATGTAGAGTGAAAGATAACCTTGTATACTAAGTCACCGGGATCGGCCACCGTACTCCGAAAATAACACGATCAATGAAAGGCGAGCACTTACTTGATCGACGATGAAACTGCCACCAGTTGCGTGTGGGCTGCCATTACCATACCACAGCCGCCACTGTATCGGATATCAATGCTCAGATAACTGTCAAGTTCTCCAGGGTGAGCTCTTCTGCTCTTCTGCTCTTCTGCTCTATTTTGTTGCTTATATATGTGTCTGTATGATCTCTCATGAAGTTCTAATTCGTGTGTCAAAGATTGAGCCTCAGAACTGACAAGACGAATAGACAACAATTGTCGACCTCGTTGAAGAGAGGCAAGGACTTGAGTGATCTAGTACTACTGCTCGAAATCTTTTATCAGAATTGCCCACCATCACGTATTGAGCGGTAATTGCATATGCACCTCTCACTATGCTCCCCTCTGACGCAAAACTTTCCATCAGGTCTCTTCTTTGCCTATGACGTATGATCTCTGCCACCTCGCATGGTTATTCGCAGCGACCAGACATTACTGCCAGGATTCTGGGCAGTGAGTTTTCCTGTCCCTAATCTTCTCATATAGGCTCACCGTATGCTCTTCATTCGCAGGAATAACCTTCCCATCCATTTCCCCATCCACTCCGTGTCTGTGCCGTTCCCTAAGGATACGGATTATCACTCATCTCCTGCCCCTCAAAACGTTGGCCTGGACCGCCGCCCTCATAATGACCGGAAGTATCGCTAGTAGGTTGTTTTCTATGTCCTCTTCACCCTGCTCTGCTCCTGATGTGCTGATTTATTATCTCTGTATTGTAGCTGCATTATTCCTGATCGTGTCAACGACACAGATAGCCCTATGGGCTTTTAGGAAACATTAGAAGGAATTTGGAAAAAAGCATCCGCGATGATGATGCGCCATGACCCCATTCATTCTGTAGGATCGTTGAATTGCTTTCGTGACAAATGCTAGTGACTGCATCTGCGCATACAAACCGATCATGACCAAAATAAAACAACTGACTTTCGCGTACTCTTGTCTGGATGAAGACTGTTTGAACCTTATCGCTGGCTGGGTCGCAGCCATGTTGGATCGATTTGGAAGTAACAAAGCAAGTAATGACAAACGACTTCGTGGGGGCTTCGCAATGGAATCTCTGAGGTTGCTGGTTATCAAACCAGCAACCCATGAAGGATTTATGCGAAGGTGGCGAGATTGGTCGCATATCTACTCGGACTGCCTCAGCCCCACACCAGCTGACAACAACCTCCTAATGGACGTCAGCCGGCATATAAATAATCTAATGCATTATTTTCGTTTCCTCCTCTCCTCTTTCTACCTCTGACGCCAGCCGCAATGCAGTTCCTCTCTGTCGCTTTTGTCGCGTTGTCTTCTCTCTTCTATGTTTATGGATTAGCACCCAGCGCTATTGAAGCAAGGCAGGCGCCGGATAACATCGTCCTCATCAATAGCGCCAACTCCTTTTGGTACGACTGCTGCTCCTGAGTCCTTTGAATCTTTACGATACCGCACTCATCTATCCATTCGTGCAGTCTTATTCTGCCTCGGTCAGTTGCTGTGTTCTTATATGAACTCAGGGATCATTGACGCTGTGACCTTGTGTAGCGATCCGCACACGAATATAGGAGACAGCGAACGTCCTGGTGGAGAGAAAACATACTGTTCTACGTCCGCGCGGAAATCATCCCAGCAAGGCCTCCTTCCTGACCAGTTCTGGCGCCAAGTTGCTTACAAGACCGGGAAAGGGAAGAACGGCAAGGGTTACGCGCAGTGTTAGTGTTTCTCTTCCCAGATCAATGAGCTTAGTTGGACTTTTTATACAGTGACGGGGTGCATCCGCCCTGGGCTTGTGGATCGTCTCAATGCCAATGATGCTGGTGGGCAGTACGACTCGGATGGTGGAACGAATGGAAAGGGGAATCCTGTAGGCAGCAAATGTATCGGGTGAGCCTAGACTTTCTTCGGTCATGCTCTTGCGTTGTTGATACGATGTGCTAGATACAAACACTATGTCGAGCTCGTCGAGCCTGCGGGCCCGCGCGCATGTATTCGGTGCTGCAATGATGCGGCTGACTGCCCAGTTATAACAGGTTCGCATTATTCCTACCGCACCAATATCAAGAGGCTGACTTAGGTAAAGATACGAAGGGATGTCCCAATGTCATACCAGGGAATTACTTCGATTGTTCCATTTAATCTCTTTGTTTACCATGATGTTTGTGACTTGCTGAGGGACTCTACGATATATACCATTTCTGATACTGTCAGTTACCAAGGCCATACACAACTCGTTCAAGGCTTTTCGAAATGAATACCTACCCCTGATGTTGAGGCGATAAACTATCTTCGTTTTGATTTTTGTTGAGAGCGCCACCGCGGCATCGACGCCTACAGGCCCGCCTGTTTGCTGTTCAGAGCACTGATTCGACTATTCTTTTACTTACTACTCGGCTGCGCACTCTTGGTCCGGCATTTTAGGCCATTGGAAACATCTGGTACATATCGGAGATCTTCGTTGAAGTGCGGGCCGTCGTGTCGTTGGGTCATTCGATCCACATCCTGTACATGCCGACAATATTCAAGAGGAAGTGTGTACATGCGGATATACTCAGCGAAGACAAAGGATTAGGTCAGACATTTCGATACTTTTTCCCTGATTGTCCATATTCACTCACTGTCATTTTGACGCTGACAGGCAGCAGAGATTTGGAAAGGAGTTCGCAATGCTGTTTATGAAGGAGGTGTTTTCATGCAAAAGTGGTAAGTCTTATATGATCAGGAACAACCGTAGCAGACCTCACTCTAATGACTCGAATCTGCAGTTCCGGACTATGACGGTTACTTGCCCCCGCATCCCCATGCGTTTCTTCTGTAGCACATCCGGTTCATTTTGAAACCCGGATTCGACTGCGGGAAGAGGCGCCAATCTCCCGCGGGCCGTCTGCTATAAAAACATGGGGTAGTCGAGTATATCTTCTCGTGTAAAGCCGCTCGCCAGCATTGAAGAGATGCAACTTTCGCTCTCCACATTCTTACTTGCATTCCCTTATGTTCAGTTGTCATTTTCACTTCCTGGAGCGCACAATTCTACACCGGAGCGCCGTCAGGCGTCGGACAACATCGTCTCTATTACAGATGCAAACAATCACTGGTATGCCACGACGATGTCTTTGTGACAATATCACGAATAATGTATTTTTAACAGTGTGATTGTGCCTCGGTAACATTTACCGATCCCGTTCAGCGTTGTCCTGACGGAATACCTCGTCAAACTACAGAAATGCCCATACAAACGTCGGAGCTAGCGAGCATCCTGGGGGTATGAAGACATACTGTTCTTCCGCGGCGCGATTTTCTTCTAGTCAAGGTCAGTTACCCGCGCACTTCTGGCGCAATGTCGAATTCAAGGAAGGCAAGGGGAAGCACGGGAAGAGGTTTGCACAATGTGAGTTAGGCTCTCCTTTACTCGCAGACTGTCATCACATTGAATTCTAGTGACCGGGTGTATTCGCCCAGAGCTCCTTGATCGGCTCAACCCTAAAGATGCTGGAGGGCAGTACGATTCTAGTGGCGGTGCAGGAGGAATGGGAAATCCACGGGGCAGCAAGTGTCTTGGGTGTGTATCCACATCTCATATCCGTTGAAACTAGCATTGACTATGTAACATATCTGAATAGGTATAATCATTATGTGGAACTTGTTGAACCCGCAGGACCCCGGGCATGTATCAGATGCTGTGATGATCCGGCCGATTGTCCAACGAACAAAGGTGATGATCGTGGTGTGGGATTCGATGAGACTACGGTGCTGAACGTCTACCAGACACCCAAGGATGCCCGAACGTCATCAAAGGGAACTATTTCAACTGTGGTTAGCGCTATACGACAAGTTCGAGTATCTGCATACTCTTTTTTTGCATGTCATATCCACTTCAAACACCTATACTCTTCTTTACAATAAAATTCAATCCCAATGATAAACTTCGACATTATGGATTATGGCTGCCTGATAACCCCTAGATACTGACAGAGCTTGTAGAACATTCTGCAGAAAGTACTGCCGGCAGCCAGTTATATTTCCTCTGAAAAAGGTGAAAAAGAAACATGTTATGATATGATATATTTCGTGGTGTAAAAGGCTCTACAGTCAAACCTCTGGCTCGATAGCGATTGGGGTGGACGACTTTGAGAAAAAAATATAAAGCAAAAAATACAAGGAAGAAAAAAAGTACTACTGTGTTAGTCCCAAGTAAGATGGCAAGGTTCCATTGCACGGTCGGGGTTTCGCCCTTGACACGCTACTTTTCCACAATTTCTGCACTTGTTTCTGCAAAGTTTCACCATGAAACTCCCAGGACACTTCTCGTTTGCACACTTCCGACAGGTATGTCGTTGCCTTGATTCCTTTGATGGCTTTTCAGGAAGAGTTTTGGGGGGATGATGGTCAATCTCTCATCAATCAGATTTGAGATCATGTCAATATTGAAAAAGAGCCTCAGACTATTGATTACCATCAACCACCCATGGATTTGCCATATGATGGGATTGATATTGTCAATGATATTGATGATAATGAAAACCTATGTTCCTTGGTGTCAGAAGGATGAGGAAACAATGAACTCAAAGGTGATGATAATGAGACTTATGGAGATTCTAAAAATTGTTGATGGCCACATCCTTTCTGGCTCCAGAAATTAGTCAAGACTATCATTGACAAGCTAAACAATGATTGCAGTGCCACTACAAAGCCAGTACATTCTGGCTTCCTCATCAAGCTGTCTGGTTCCATCTTAGCAAGCAAGATCTCACACCAGTTGATGTTTTCCTTCCAGAATTTTTCTACTGGGATCTGATTGACCTACTTGACCAATCAGGGATATCATGTCCCAATTGTGGCCATGTACTCATGGTGTCATAGGTTCATCAATTGCCCTTGTTGTCTTTCAACATTGACAGTTGTTACTGGCTGATTGGAGCTGTGTATTATTATCAAAAGAGTGATGCAGGAGGATGTGGGAAGATATTTCAAAGTTGGGATTCCTGTATACTGGAGAAATTGTTATGTGTGCTTGTGGCTAAGTTTCCTGCAAACTTGATCTGGCATAGTGCCATGTCATGGAGGGGATTTGGCATTCTTTGATCTTGTGTTCAACATGGCATGGGAGCTAGTGAAGTTGCTGAGATGTTCTACATGCAGCACCTTTGGTGTAATGGAGCGCCCATTACACCTCAGTAACATAATCATATAATATGTATTTAGTTATATATTATTATTAGGTAGCATCACATGATGCTACCTTTAAATACTCATATTGTAATTATGTAAGGCAGTGCCTTACTTCATACTTTGTAGACTAGACCAATTAACTGGTTTTGACTTATGAGGTGTGAACTGTAAGCTGCAGGACCTGTAATAGGAATGTTACATTTTTTCAAGTCAAATGAGTGTGTGCTTATTTGCAGAGTGAGAAGACAAACTTCCAGAAGAGAACTTCACTGCCATAGATTACAATCAGAACATTAAAATTTTAATGTACACCTTCCACAATGGGCACAGTGGTGACCATGGAAGGTCAGGTGTTTGAGCCTAGGTCTGAACCAGAGTTTGATGGAACAGTGCAAAGTGTTCCACATGAACCAGTGGACATTGCCATGTCACACCATGGCATGGGGAGAGAAAGTGGAGCAATGCCAGGAGGACTGCCAGCAGTTACTCCCATTCATCCACCCTTGGGTGATCAGATGAGCTCCACAATGGAGGACACTCAAGTGCCCTCTGCTTGAATGTACCCAATGGTAGAGCTGGAGGGTGCAGCAGGGGCAATGAGCAAGGGGAAGAATCCCTTGCATGTGCCTACTATGCCGCAAGGGGAAGGATTGAGATTCTTCCCAGAGGCTGCAGGAGGTCATAGTGACTCCTTGATGGTGATTACACTGCTGAAGAAGTGAGGAAGAAGCTCCTCACAGGGCCCACAGCCCTAGTCAGTCATGAATGGGATTAATGCTGGGCTTACATACAGCAGGTCCCTTAGCCTTCATTGAAACAATTCCAGAGGATGTTGGAGACACCTCAGATATGGACAGTGAAGCAAATCCAGATGACATCCTCTGTAGGAGGGTGTTGGTATTTTGGCAAGACCAGGTTGAGGTCCTAAAGACTTCAGCCCAGCAATGTTTAGTGGTGAGAGTGGCTAAACATATTGCAATCCAGCAGTCAGCTGGGTTAGTAATTACAATCAAACAACCTGTGGTGCATTGGAGACCTGCTGGGTGGATGCATAGGGCATTGACCTGGGACAATAGAATTGCATTGCAGCAATTCCTTAATGGTGATCTTGAAGACTTTAGGCAGTCCTACATAGACAACCAAGGGGTGGTGTTCCAGGAGAATACTGCCTATGATGTGTGGCCTGAGGAATATGTTCCACCAGAACATATTAAGCCTATAAAAAGGGAAGAGCAAGATTCTCACTCTCCCCTGGTAGATCAGCATGTTGGGACTATGAGTAGCCCTGCTGTGCATCAATAGCCAACTGACCAGGGAGGGAATGCCCCTCCAAGTTGGTCTGGCAACCAAGCACTGAGTGGAGTAGATCTCCAATGAGGATCACCTGAGGGTAATTCTGCATCCACTCTGCCCTCAACACCTTGTTGTGGACTGCCTGGGCCAGGTGGAGATGGTGGGAGATCCAGAAGAGGACTGCCTTTTCCTAGTCAAGGACCATTGCCACCTCCAGGAGGAGGTCTGCCAGATCCAAATGGACCAGGTAATGGTCCAGTGGATGAAGAGGATGATGGGGGTTGTAGAGCTGGTAGGAGAAGCACTACAGTCCTCTCAGAGAGACAACTATAGCAGTTTTCAATGTTGCCACAATATTATGGATAATTCACCACTCCAGGAGTGGAAGAGGCCCATGAGTATCACTACCAGATGATGCATGATTGTCTACAGGCAGTGATGGAGCAGATGCTTGTGTTCAACTGGTGATTCCAGATGGACTCAAGCCCAGGAGGAGTGATCTGTCAAAAACAATCACCCCATATGCTGGATCTGCCAAGTTTAGTGAACTTGAAGACTGGATAATGAGCATTTGCATGTTTTATGCAGTAGCTCAGTATGGTGGAGATGGGCACAACTATGAGAAAGTCCTGATCCTTATAGACTTCCTTGTTGCAGGTGCACTGAAATGGTATCTGCAACATGTTATACATGTCAATAGGGCACAGACCCACTAGAGATTTGAGGATGTGATCCTCAGATTGTATGATTGATTTGTACAGCCCTTGGCAATGCAGGATGCATGCAATGTGTTCCATGACATGGTGTATGCAGTTGAAGAGGGAGTGCAAGGATTTTATGATGCCTTGCTCTACCATGCTTAAAACATGGCCATGTTCCCCAACAATTTACTATTTGCAAGCAGTTTTTGGAGGGGATACTCTATGGCATGCTTGTGGTGTTAATACATGACAGCAGACTCACTCCCAAAGTGTATACAATTGAGGAGTTTGTCTTGAAGGCCAAGGCCTATGAGAATAGCATCAAAACTGCTGTGCACTACCTAGAGTGCAGCATAAAGAGTTGGTCAGGACAATAGCTGTCCTTAGCAACAGTGCAGTCTTTAAAGTTTGGGACTGCCTTGGCTAAGTGGACAGAGGTGGCCAGACATCATGTCCACCCACAACTGTATAAGTTGGCAAAGAGGCCTGCTGTATGTGTGGCCTCAAGACCTATGCAACTGCAAGTTAGTATGGGCTTAGAGCTGTCCTGACCTGTGAGTGCAGTACAAGCAGTAAGAAGACATCTTGCTGCAGGGAAAAATGTAGTGGCCATAGCTTCTGGCCAACCAAGCAAGGATGCCAGGCAATCTGCTAACTGTTACAAGTGCAGAAAGGTTGGGCATTTTTTCCACAAGTGCAGGGAGCTGGCTAAGCCAGCTCCTTGAGTGTTTGTGCAAGCAGCACATACTGCTGCTCCCTTAGATGTGGGCAATGCCAATGATGAGCAGGAAGAGGAGCCTGCTAAGGCCAACCATGAGAATGCAGCTGAGTCTGAAGGGACTCAGGAGAATGATGAGGAGTACATTGAATTGGAAATGTACAAGAATGATTACTATACTCAGAGGAGTGATAGTGAGGGACTATTTGCCCTCACAGAGGTTTCTGCTGCTGAGCATAGGGGCAAACAAACCTGGTAATGAGGCTTGTATGCATAAGGTACAGATTATAGTAGCTAAAGATGCCATGGACTGACCAGTGTTGTCAGCACAAGAAAAAGAGTGTCTTGTCACTTGGGTAGAAGTTAATAGCCACTGAGCATGGACACTGTGGAATTCTGGGAGTATGACCTCTGGGATTACATCTTTGTTTGCTGATGTGGCTGGGATATGTATGGCACGACATACCATGCTAATCACACTGCAGCTGAGAATGATTGGAAGTCATTCCATTGTAAACTATGGGACTAGGGTGACTATGAAGGTCCCTGGTGAGTTCTGCAATGTCTATGTGGACATTGCAAATTTTGATTGCTATGATGTGATTGTAGGGACACCATTCATAAGGGCCCATAAGGTCCTCCTGGATTTTGAAAATGACCAGGTAGTTATTAATGAGGTAGTGACACCAGCTCACAAGTTAGAGCTGGAGGATGCTGATGGGCATGCATAACACTTCCATACTGTGGAGAAGTGGCACAATGAGTGACCATGACTCCTTGGTGGACTAAAGCAGCCCACTGTGGAAGAGATGGTAGATAATAATGAGGTGTGGGTGATGGAGAGTTGACCCAAGAACCACCCATCTCTATTGATCCCAGAGGAAGAGTATTGTAAGAGTACTCTTCAGGAGAAAGGGGAGTATGCCAGAAGGATTGAATTGACTCTTCAATGGCAAGAGAGCAAAGGATTTGGGATAGAACAATCCCAAAGTCTACTCTTGAATGGGTGTATGACTCAAAATGCCACAAGAATGTTATAGCTGACCTGAAAAGGCAGGAAGGGGTAAGAAGACTAATTCCTGCCAGTGAAGTATATAGACTGGCTATGGAGGATGAGATATCTGAGCCTAGTGAGTTTGAATACTCATGGACTGAAGCAAAAGGCAGGACAACATTTTGTCTTGCCTGGCTGAACATACCAGATGATATAGAGATTTGTTTGATGGCCTTGTGGGTCAAGTATGCAAAGTAGTGCCACAGTCAAAGTCAGCCAAGGAGAAACATTGTCCTTGGCCTAAAATAGACAGCAGGAAGGTACAACCTTCCGAGCTAATCAAAGGCAATATTCCTCACCTTCAACAGCAGTGGTACAATGAAACACCCTTACTAGATCAAGAGGTCATTAGGGAAGATGTAGCTTGTGTGCCAGTAAGGTCAAAAATTGACCTTACAGATGCATATGAGCAAGTAAGGATACATATGTCAGATATACCAAAAACTGTGTTTATGATCATCACTGGGAAATATTGCAGCAATATCATGCAGATTGGTGACTGTAATGCATCAGTGATATTTCAATGTCTGATGATGTCCATATTTAGGGATGTCATCAGGAAATGGATGCATATGTATCTAGATGACATATTCATCTTTTTGGATTCCATTGAGGAGCATGAGCAACACCTTAGAGTAGTCTTTGAAAGACTACACAAGAACAAGCTCTACCTCAAATGAAAGAAGTGCAAGCTGTATCCTGAGCATGTAGAGTGTCTTGGCCATGTTATTAATGTTCAGGGTATACACCCTGACATGGATAAGCTGGACAGGATCCAGGAGTGGTGTATTCCTAGAACCTACAACAATATCCAATGTTATGTGGAGTTGGTGAACTATATTGGCAATTTCTTGCCCTATATATCTGCATATACTGGATCATTAATGGCCATGATGCAGAATGAGTTGCCATTCCACTGGTGACCTATTCATCAATGGTGCTTTGACATGATTAAATGGATCTGTGCCAAAACTCCAATTATTTGGCCAATTGATCCTTGACACAAGGATCCTATTTGGCTAATTTGCAATGCCTCAAATGGGAATTGGAGGCATGTATGGACAAGGTCCAAGCTGGCAGAAATGTTGGCCAGTTGAATTCATGTCCAAAAAGTTTACTAATGCACAGAAACATTATACTGTGCATGGTCTAGAAACATTGGCTATCCTAGAGGCTCTCAAATGGAAGGATAAGCTTCTAGAGTATAAGATCCATGTAATCACAGATCACAAAGCCCTTGAGTTTTTCAAAAGTCAACAGAATCTGTCACCCCATTGATAATGGTGGATGGACTATATGTTGAGATTCATTCTGACATTACATATGTTAAAGGGGAGCTCAATAAGGCAGCAGATTGTTTATCCTGCTACTTTGAGAGTGACTCCCCTTGAGATGTACACCATGTCTATGACTATGTACAAGCAGATGTGCATATTGATTCAGAGGGGGATGATTTGCCCCCAATGCAACTGCAGGAGATGCAGGCACAACTAGATCAGATATGCACTCTCTGCAATAGACTTAGCTGCAGAAGCTGGCAGGTGCAGGATCATCATGAACTTCATGATGAGGAAGCACAAGGGCTTGCCAGCAATAATGATGGCAGGGAAGAATCAGACCAAGCTCAACAAGGATCTGATAGCAGTGACAACAAGGGAGATATGACTCTTGGCAAGGCCATCCTAGGGATGACCCAGTCCCTGCAACCTCAGGATAGGTCTGACAGAGGGTTCCTCTAGAAGATCCAGTCATTGTACAGCAAAGACAAGCTCTTTGCTAAGATACTGTGTTGGCCAAAGGACTATAAGTCCTTCTACTAAACAACAAGCTAATTTGGACCACAAATCTCTTGGGCCACAAGGTGCTGTGTATTCCTTGTAATCAAGAGATGGTAATCAAATTGCTTGATTAAGCACATTATGTGGTTGGGCATTTTGGCACCCAGAGAATGATGGAATATATTTGTCATTAGTACTGGTGGCCAATGGTGGTTGCAGATGCATGTGCATTTTGTGCCACATGCCAATTATGCTTGTGGGCAAAAGGGAGCAATCATCTTCCTTTAGGGAAATTACACTCTCTGCTCATTCCAGTTAAACTCTGGGATTCCATAGGAATGGACTTTATAGGCCCATTCTCTGAATCTAAGGAATATAACTACTTATGAGTAGTCATATGTTGCATGACCAGCATGGTGCACTTGATCCCAGTACATATGACCATAATAGCATTGCAGCTGTCCTGGCTGTACATGTAAGAGATTGTAAGGCTCCATGGCCTCCCAAGCTTAATTGTCAGTAATAGGGACCCTAAGTTCACATCTAAATAGTGGCATGAACTGCATAAGCTATTGGGAGCTTTGCTTCTAATGTCAATGTCCTTTCATCTGTAGATAGATGGACAAACTGAATGTGCCAATAGAAATGTTGGACAAATATTGCACATAGTGGTACACCCAGATCAGAAAGACTGGTTAAGTTGAATAGACTTAACTGAGTTTGTGATAAATGTGAGCAGTTCAGAGACTATGCACTTTGCACTGTTCAAGTTGAATGGTGGCTACATACCATTGATGATTCATGAGATCAGGTCTGATACTGCAATTCCTTGGGAAATTCAGCAGTTCACTTAACAAGCTCTAGAGAACTTGGCAGCAGCACATGATGCAATAATTGAAGCATGTGTCTTTCAGACATACCTTGCCAATTCATGTTATAGGCCTGTTTCAGAGCTGGAGAAAGGTGCATTGGTGTACCTTTTGACAAAAAACCTCAACCTTCCAAAGGGCAGAGCTAGGAAGCTCTGTCCAAAGTGAGTTGGGCCATTTCAAATCTTGGAGGCCTATAGTGAGACCATCAATTATGTGTTGGAGTTGCCTATAGCACTCCAGAAATGAAGGATACATCCTAAGTTCCATGTGTTGCTGCTGCAACCATACAAGCTCAGCAATGACACACTGTTTCCTAACAGGGTGACACAAGAGCCATATGACTTTGGTGCCCCAGACAACCAAGAGTGCTTTGTCAATGATCTGTTAAGTCATCATTGGGATGGGGCAAACCTTGAATTTGAGGTTCATTGGAGCTTGGGGGAACTACTTGGGAGTTCCTTGCTATCTGCAAGGACCTGGTGGCCCTTGTTAGATACTTGGAGTTGCAGGGCATATGTTGCTCTGCACAGCTGGCTAAAAGGACTAAGTCAAAGTGACTCAGTCCAGAAGTTGAACAGGCTGCCATGCCAGTGGCCATCAAATATTATGTCAGCCAATTTTTTTGGCTGTGTGTGAAGTCCAACTACTCCTTGTCTTCTACTACATTGTTGGTGCAATGCACCAACAGAAAGAAAGAAGAGTCCTTGCCCAATGGGCAAGAAAAAGAAGCAACCAGGTGAGGTGGATGTGAGTCTACCAGGATATTCATGAGTAGTTCACTCCCTGGATTTAGTGGCTTTGCTGCATTGGCAGAAGGCTTGGTGCCTGGGGACATAGCACTCCCAGCAATGAGAAGAGTGGCCCCAGCTCCAAGGAAAATGAGGCCCATGGGCAGAGGATCTGCAGCAGTGCCAGAAGATGTGGCCCCACCTAGCTATGCAGTGGCAATGCAGCAGTTGAGTTCAATGTGGCTCCACCACCAGTGGCTGGTTCTAGCT
Source organism: Termitomyces sp. 'cryptogamus' (assembly GCA_020091625.1). NCBI lineage: Eukaryota > Fungi > Basidiomycota > Agaricomycetes > Agaricales > Lyophyllaceae > Termitomyces > Termitomyces sp. 'cryptogamus'. Next base: position 4,334,077 of record JAGYZC010000005.1, read on the forward strand.
GTACAACAGGCATGGCAGGTCAACAACAACCTGCCACTATGTTGTCACAAGTAGGGATTTTGGTCTCTGCATCCTCACCATCAGAGGGAATGGAGGCAGATGGCAATGGCCCAGAGTTGATCACAGCTCTGATACAGCTGTTGGCCCTTCTGAGGTGGTCATACTCACCATTGCCTACTGTGGTGTGTTCATCAAATGCCCCATTGTCAGCTTCTAGTGCATCAGAGTGTCTAGTGGCTGCCTCAACCAACAAAGGAAAAGGAAAGGCAACTGCAATGTTGCCACCTGCACTGGCACAGGGGAGTAGCACTCCCTCATCAACTGCCTGGAAGATGGTCAAGTGAGACTTCTCTGCAAAAGAGAATGTCAGGATCCCTTGATCCTAGAAGGGCTCATACAGAGCAAAAGAAACACCTGGGCAGACTTGATAGCCAACAAGTATGTGGTTGAGTTGAGAAATAAGAGAACAGGAAAGGATAAACTTGAAAACTGATAGATTGAAGAGAAAGAGACAGGAGGATGAACATAAATAAAAAGCAGACACAATGGGTCATCTCAAGACTGCAGTGTAGCTATAGACTAGGGGACCTTCTATAGCTGTAGAACACTAACAAAAGGGGAAGCTGGAAGTGATCTAAGTCAGGTGGGAGTGATCTAACACAAGTGGAAGTGATCTAAGTCAGGTGGAAGTGATCTGGGACAGGTGGAAGTGATCTGGGACAGGTGGAAGTGATCTGAGTCAGGTAGAAGTGATATAAGTCATAGCAGAAAGTGATCTAAGTCATGGGGAAGTGATCTGGAGCAAGTGAAGCAATCCTGGAAGTGATCTGTGACAGGTAAAAGTGATATGGAACCTGTGTAAGTGATCTGGGACAGGTGGAAGTGATCTGGGATAGGTGGAAGTGATCTGGAACTTGTGGAAGTGATCTGGGCCTGTGGGAATGATCTGGGCCTGTGAGAATGATCTGGAACAGAAAAAGTGGTCCTAGAGGTGGCTAAAATTTGGATGTGGTTGAAACAGGACTGTGGCTGAGATCTGGGGGTGTGGCTAAGATTCAGAAAGGGACTGTAGAATCTGAGGTTGGATCATGGTGAAGAAAAGGGAGAAATGGTATGGGTCATGACAGAGAAAGGCAAAGGCAAAGCAAAGGAGCCTGAGCTGTCTACTACCATGGATGAGCAAATTGCTCACCTCCTTCAGTGGCTCCACAGAGCTGGAGTACCAGAGGATGTCAAGGCTGATGTCCCCAATAACTTAGTAGTGCAGTTAGCACAGAAGCAAGGAAGGCTTGCATGGAGCCTTCTGTGTTTGTTGAGGGATCCTCAAGTCAGAAAGCACTACTGGTGCCCTATGATGATGATGTGCCTGCTAGCAATGACTAGAGGATGGATGAGTGCCCTGACTTCAAGGCATCTCTATCCACTGCTGGACCATTGAATCCAGCAGCAGCCAAAGCTAGGCCACCAGAATCAGCAGCAGCTAAGGCTGGACTGTCAAGGTCTGCTACAGCAAAGGCTGGCACTGTGAAGCCAGCTATTACTCTAGTAGTGGCAGACAACCCTGTGGTTATCACCACCCCAATTGCCTTTCCTGCAAATGTGCCACAGGGATCAGAGGCAGGAATGATTGAGATCCTCAAATCAAGGACCTATATCATCCCTAGTGCTCTGTCCCAGGAGCACTTCCCATCAGTGCATTGGGATCTACATGATGAAGAATTCTTTGTCACCCAAGTACAAGCTGCCTGAGCAGCCATGACTATATATGAGAAGTTTTATTGTTTTGCAAAAGTATGTCACATGGCATCATTTCATAGAGCAGTGACTTATTTTGTTGCAGATAAACCTCATTTGGAACATAACAAATAATGAACATGCTGTGCATGCCTATTCCAACCTCCTCAACACCTAAAATTATTTGGTTTGGTTAGCATTCAATCTACTGCCACCATGTCTTTCATGTCAAAATTCAAGGCTTTATAGTCACAATTTCCACTACATCAGCTGTATTTTCTAATCAATGAGAACTGGCTTCAATGTCCTGCTTGACATTCTGTCTTTCATTGTACATACAAGATGAAGTCTACCAACCTTGATCATTCCAATACTCTCAATTTTACCCACATCCTTCCTGGGTGATAGTATCTGTGTTTATGCTTCTGACACACTTATATAAAACTTGCTCTTGCAAGAGCTTGAACTTCAGTAAGTTCAATTATTTAGCTTACTAGGTACTTGCACTCACATAGAAAAAAAGTGCTGCTTGCCACAAAGTGGTACAAGAAAGGAAAATCCAAGAGCCACCTGTAGCAAATTCAAAGGCAACCCATTGATAGGGTAGCTACCCATTTATGCATACATTTGTGGATTAAAGTCATTAAATTGAATCATGCTACAATGAATAAGATGCAAAATACCATTAGCAACTGTATACTGATATGATGTTGTCACACCATTGGGAACATAATAAACACCAGAAGTCAAAACAAACATTTATTAAGGCTGAAAACTGTAAGCCTCCTGGTAAAACAAGTCCCAGCAACATTATCCCTTTAAATACACTAGAAGAAAGACAGAACAGGATAGGACAAGGACTATACTAGACTATACACTCAATAATAGTCCAATCACTGTAATGGGAGGGGAAGCATGGGACCGGCAAAAGCACCTGAGTAGCATCAATTCTGGCAAGATCTGGATCTGATCTAAGACTAACCAGATTGGAATGTTGACTGAAAGGAGGTAAAGGGGGAATGAATGGAATGAAGGGAAGGGAAAGGAAGATGAATGGAAGAATATGAAATGAATGGAATGAAGGGAAGGGAAAGGAAGATGAATGGAAGAATATGAAATGAATGGAATGAAGGGAAGGGAAAGGAAGATGAATGGAAGAATATGAAATGAATGGAATGAATGGGAGGGAACAGATGAATGGAAGAATCTGAATGGGAAAGAACCTGAATGGGGAAGAATATGAATGGGAGAAATACAAAGGAGGGAGAGATAAATGGGGCAAATGGAAGCTAAGAATGCAAAGGAGGAATGATGGAACCAGGAACTGGCCTGTGGCACTGAAACAGGCATGCCAAAAGGGGGAATTAGAATAACAGTTATGAATAAGGGGCTGGAAAGTATGGAACCAAAAGTCACATGTAGGGGGTGGTCTGTGCACTGTAGAAAGAGGTATAAAAAGCCCAAGTAGAGTAGCAAATGGACAGGCAACTAATAGGCAAAGGCTCGGTGGTTCCCAGGGAGTGAATCACTTAGGCTGGAGTTTGTTGAGACCCCTCTGCATTCAGAATAGAAATATTTTGGAAGTAAACCCCTTCAACTTCAAGCATTCATCAAGACATCAGTGTGGAATTGGAGTAGACTGCCTAAGTCTTCAAGAAAGCCCCAGAACTATCAGTATTACTCTAACCCAGTACTACAATACTCTGCAGTTGTGATGTTGACTCTAGAAGAAATGATTCTGGTGTACAAGTCAGCAATACAGGTGGGACTTGAGTATCCCTATTTTAAACAAAGAGATACTATCACCTATGATACCAAAGTAATGGGCAGCATCGCTTCCAGTTTGATGGAATTAGGAGCCTATGCAAAAATATGAACCAGGAATTGAGAATAGAGCTGTAAGCTTTGAAGGTGGTGTCAGTTACTGTTGCAGGAAGCCCCTGTTTATGCATAACCTGGTTGAACATGGATGCTCACTCTTGTGGACAGTTTAACCTTGGGAAGTAGTGGGTACATGTCTAATGTTGCTGAGCTGAAAGTAGTGATTGAGTGCTCAGATCAGTGGACTTGGTCATCAGGCTAGGAATGGAATAGGGCTCTGGGTTACAGACATTTGGAACAACATTATCTGTGATTGGGTCCTAGGGCATAGAACTACTAAGAATAGACAAATAAGCATTTGAAACATGATCAGGGACCCCAAGCTGGCTTGACAGAGATTCTTCCTAGAAATTCTTAGAATGATTCTTTGTAAATTTTGGTGCAGTACCCTAAATACCTAAACCCAGAGAGAATGATGCCACCAGTCCATATGGTCATGGGTTTCAGTTGTACCAGAAAGGTCCAGATTTACACTACCCTAGACCCTAAACACATGTGTTACTGCTCATGTATGTGACATATTACTGGTACAATAGATAGGCCTTGATATAAGTGATATGTAGGTTGTGAGAATAAACAGGTTTTGACTACCTCACATTACATATCTTTTGTGTGTGATCAGGAATAGTGTGCACTGTGTTCATGTAGCTTCTAAGTGAAATTTGAGACTTCTGTGTGGTGCTATGCTATTGTACTAAGATTTCCACTAGGATCCCCTTTCTTGGACTTATTGTGTGTATAATTTGCCTGTGTAGCCTCAGATTGTCTGTGTGACTTTCTATTCAAGCAGTTGTGTACTTCTGTTCCAGTGACAAGATTAGTGTTATAGTGAGAAACCAGGGATAGCATTTGTGCTCTACAAGTGTTGCATCAATAAGTATTGCATTGTCTTCATACTACATGGTCACTAGTTTGTCACCAAAAGAATTGTGCTTTGTGGGTGAAATTGAGGGCCATTCAAGAGGAGGAGGTGCAGGTCAGCTAGACCATCAAGGAAAAGGAAATAGAAGATGCACAGTATGCTGACAACTATATGAGTGCTTGCCCATTTCCTTGGATGCCTCCTTGTCAGCCTGAACTGTCAGGGGACTCCCCATTTGTCCTCTCTTTCCCCCCTCCATTCCTTCTTGGGTCCCCCTCCTTATGGTTTTTCTTTATTCCTCTTCTCTTTTCCTATTTATTGGTCCAGGTCTCAGCCCTCACACTGTATAGGTTTTCTGTCTATAATTCAGACAATGTTGCCCTTCTGTGCATCACATGACTGGAGCACATGCATTGACTTGTTGAAGCACATGCACAATGTCATGTGACCACAGCACATGCAATCAACCTGTCAAAGCACATGCACAATGTCATGTGACTCTTCTGTTGTACTGTACAATTGTTTCTCATGCTTCTGAAGCCTCTGAAGCATCACACTTGACCTGGGGGAGTTCCTCAGACTTGTTCTCTTTGGATCTCCCTTTGCTAGTTGTGTAATTGAACCACAGCCTCCAGAGGTCTCCCTTACAGCAGAACAAGTCTCCAGATTTGGTCTGGCAGTCCCAGGAGTTCCTTAGACTTGTTCTCTTTGGATCTCCTGCTGCTAAGTGTGTAGTTATGTCTGTAAAGACTGTATAGTACTGAATAGACTTTAGATCTCCCTCTGCCAGTTGTGTAATTGAGCCACAGCCTCCAGAAGATGCCCGTACATGGACCATGTCAGCCCATCAGTGTGAGGGGAACAAACACTCTGTGGGTGAACCTGGCTAAAGCAAGCAAGCAAGCAAGCAAGCAAGCAAGCAAGCAAGCAAGCAAGCAAGCAAGCAAGCAAGCAAGCAAGCAAGCAAGCAAGCAAGCAAGCAAGCAAGCAAGCAAGCAAGCAAGCAAGCAAGCAAGCAAGCAAGCAAGCAAGCAAGCAAGCAAGCAAGCAAGCAAGCAAGCAAGCAAGCACAAGCAATGGATGAGTGTCAAAGGAGCAGAATGGCAGCTGAGAGGCAGGCAAGGAGTGAGAACAACAAGCTGAGCAAGGTGGTGATGCTGGGGTTCTCACAATCAGTTCACTGGATAGACCTGGGGAACACTGCTATTGATCAGTCAAAGGATATTCTATCCTTGCAACTGGCTTAAATACTACATCCATGGCTATGCTATGACTAATGCTATATGTGGTAAGTGGCCTGGGTATGCTAAGCAGTAATGACTATCAATATGTCAAATGGAGAAATAGAGTCCAGTGACTACAAAGGGCTGACTAAATAAGATGAGAGGGGAATAGAAAGTAGATCAGGTGGCTTAGTCCAGTAACGTACCATAGGGCTAAGCCTGAGATAGGGTTGGACTACCCACCAAAGGGTCATCCCCTTACAATCAGTTAAATATGGCATTGGCCATATCAATTGAATTGACACCCTGGCTTGTGGCAGGAGCTTTGGTGACATTGGTCACCACTTCTAGGAGGTTAGCAAGAAAGATCTAGCTCCACCTGTGTTGCCAAGTTCCCAAGCAGTGGTAGCTGGATGGTCTGTTGCTGATAAGCAGTGATAATTAAATCATTTGGTTGTAATTTGGCATCTTATTTTTTCTCACTCAAATATCACCAGGTTTCTGGATATTCATCTTAAGAAACCCTTTTTTTGAGAAAGGGGGATTTCTCAACAGTTTAATCCTTGATCATGTGTACTATGTACCGTTTTTTCCCATGGTTGCTCTTCCACAGCTAGTTATTTGCAAGGCCAGGCTTATGAGTGTCAGGGGACTCCCATTTCCAACCTCTGTGACTGGTTCCAGCACCTTTGCAGCTTGTTCAATGTCTCTGGGGCTCTTTCCAGAACTCTGGAAATCTCTGGAGAACTCCAGAGTTCTCTGTATTACCTCAGCAACCATTGCTCTAGGGTTAGGAGTAGCTCTGGTCACCTGTACAGTAGTTCCCATGCCTCTGCCACCCACTGATGTGCCACACCAAGCAGTGGGGATCCTTAAACTTGTTCTCTTCAGATTCCCCTCTGCTAGGTGATTAGTTACCAATTTGTATTGTTGTTTACTTTGCTAATATACTTTGGATTCCCCTCTGCTAGCTGCGTGACTCTGATCTGCTGCACTGGAGGTTGCCCTTACAGCAGAACAAGTCTCCTAAAACTGGCCTAAAAGCCCCACAGAGCCACAAGGAACCTCTGAGCCACTATCTGCCACTTCTTTGCCAGGATTAAGCATTGTGGAGTTCTATGTCTCAGCTTGCCAACCCAGACACACCCTCAGAGGTCCCAGCCCTGCAGGACAAAGCCTGGACTCACCTGCTCCACCTAGAAACCCAGGTGCAATTAATGCAATCATCTCTCACCCACTACACAACTGAACTCTCTACTCTCCATCAGACAATGGATCTCATCTCCTAATTCCTCCAGGTGTTGCTAGAATGCCTAAGCCCTAACTCCGCCCCTCCTGCAGCTGAGGAACCAACTCTGCTTGCTGTGGCATCCACTCTGGCAGCTCCAGTGACCCTGCAGCCATGGATCCCTTGCCTGGCACTGCCAGATGCATATGATGGTGCTCACTCTAGTGGAGAGAGATTCCTATAGTCCTGCCTCACCTACATCCACCTCAGCAGGGATGCTTTCAACTCCAACATGCTGAAAATAGCCTGGATGCTGTCATACATGAAGATCAGACATGCCTCCACTTACATGCTGTGAGTTTTCTGCTGCCCTGGAGGTGTGGGGAGTTTCCCAGACTGAGCCACCTTTGAGAAGGACTTCTACACAGAGTTCTTTCCATTGGACCCCACCAAGATGGCAGCACTGATGCTGCATGACAGGGAGCAGTATGGACAAGGGAAGTGTACTTTGGATGAGTACATCCACTTGTTCTAAGCCTTAGTTGAACAGGCCACCTACTCTGACGGCCTCCAACTGTGCCTCACCTTCTAGAATGGCTTGCACCCTGTCTTGGTGGAACACATTGACAACCTAGCAGAGAGTTGCCCTAATGATAAAAAGATTGTGTCATGGTATGAGGTGGCCTGGGACCAATGGCAGCTCATGGAGATCCAGAGAGAGCTCTGCCATCCCCATTCTACATGGCACTCCACTGTGGTTAGCAACTTCTGCCTCTCCATGCCTACTCACCCAGTGCTGGCCCTCACTCCAGCTGCTCCTGCCACTCATCCCCTACCACTGGGGATCCCCATGGATGTGGATGTGGCCCATCAACTCTGCACAGCCCCACTATTGTGTTAGAGATGCAAGAAGCCCAGGCACTTTGCATGGTGATGTGCTCCTATGCTGCTTAGTGCCATGCAGGAAACCTAAAAAGAGGACCTAACACTAGTCACTAGATAGGGTAGCTGGCAGTAGGAAGTTAACAGTTGAGGGCAAGTCAGTAACCATCCCAGAGAACTAGAGCGAAAGTTGTGTTGTGGAGTGAAGTTGAGAGAAGTCGCTATTGCTAGCGGAAGTCGCTAGTGATGATCAGGAAAGAAAAAGGGTAAAGACAAGTAATGTCACTAAGACAAAGCACCCTCCTAACAGAGGTAGTGGAGAGTGAGGGAATAGGGTAGAAATGGGGAAAGGCAGTAACGGGAAGACTAAAAATCAAGGGACAAATATAAACTGATCACTAGCCATAGTTGCTAGTGTCACTAAGTCAGATTAATTAAAAATAGGCACCTGCAGTTGGCACCACACTAAGTCAAGGTTGAAGTCAAGAAGGCTTATTGCTAAGCCTGAGTTGAAGGCAATAAAAGAGCAAAAGAAGCCTAGTGAAATCTCTTGCTAGTAAGCTCAAAGATAGCAGTTCTCCAATTGTTCTTTTTCTAGTGTCTATGTACAGTCAGTATTTATATGTTTCAAAGTATAGTATGGGAAAGTAAACAAATAGGCACCACTAGCAATGGCATCTGTCACTGTGTTTAGGGTGCATACAAGGTGTCAGTCTGTAACTAAGTGAAAAATCATAGGCAAAGTCTTGGTGGCACCTAATTGTGAATAAAACCAAAAAGTAATGTGTCCGATGTCAATACCTGAAGTGTAGACACTGTTCAAGTATGTTGGTAAGCTTGGCAAAAGAAATGATAGTAAAAAGGTCCACGTCTGATAATTTGTCCATATATAGTTAGAGAACACCGTTTTGTCACTAGAGTCACTAGGGTCGCTAATAATCATTGCTAGGGAGGGTCTAGGCCTTGATGATTTAGGCCCAAGTTCCAGACTCCACGTGATGTTTCTTGTGATTGGTAAGTCTTGTGGTCGCTAAAGTCTCATGCTTTGGTCCAATCCTTGGGCTAGGTCTCGTGTGCTAAGTGTTGTGACTTGTGTCGGATTCAAGGTAGTCAGCTGCCACTAAGTCCAAAATGCCAAAAAATGGTGCTCAGCAATAACTGGGGCTCATCAACAGCACTGTCCCTTAGGCCTGGAGATACGCTACCTTTCTACAGTGGAGCAAGAGGAACTTCTCCTGCAGCTCCTGGCTGCAAAGGATGCCACTGGAGCTCTACCACTGGACAAGCCTAAGCTGGAGTTGACTCTGGAGGAGGACTACATGTGTTCCTCACCTCTGGAGCTCAAGGGGGATTTTTAGTCGAGCAACGGATGAGGTGTATGCCTCCATCACTGGGTGCTAACAGGTTCTCTTGTCTGTTGATAAAAAATGAAACTGCCTTTTCTAATGCCCTTCATTCTGAGACAGAAGAACCTTGAAGCCCCCCTCCAGACATACAAGTACTAATTCTGGAGCTTCCACTAAGCTCTCCGACACCTCTGAAGGTCCATTGACATGGCCCTGCATGGGCATGCTGAATACCCCAACAGTATATGATAGCCTCTGCCTCATCCGCCCACTCCCTACACCTCAATGTGGAGATCAAGACCACAGACACTCAGCAGACCTGTGGAGTCATGGCCCTCCTGGACAGCAGAGCCACAGGACTGTTCCTGGATATGGAGTTCATTAAATGCCATGGCCTCACTACACAGCCCCTCTCCAAGCCCATTCCAGTCTACAACATCAATGGAATGCCCAACAAAGCTGGCGCCATTAGCTCCATGGTAGATCTGGTTCTCCAATATCAAAACCACACAGAGCATGCTATATTTGCCATCACCAGCCTGGGGAGGCAGGATATGATCCTTGGGTTCACATGGCTCTGAGAGCATAACCCCAAGGTTGACTGGACTAGAGGAGAGGTGACCATGAGCAGATGCCCCAGGAAGTGCTCCACCTGTGCCATGGAGGACACAGTGGAGCATCGGACCCAAGTCTGGGAATGTGCAGCCATCCAAGCATGTTGCACCAGCCCTCTCCCCTTCACTGATCTAAACCTCCTGGACCCCCTGCCTCTGGCATTCCTTCATAGGAAGGCTCTCTATAAGGACAATCAGAGCAATGGCAGGGCTCTGGAGGAGGAGTGTGGAGGGGAGTTTGGTGGCATACACCAACCAGAGCTCCCAGACAAAGCAATAGAGGTGGGGGATTGAATTTATGTGACCGCTACCCACTAGCTGCCCTCTGTCACAGAGATCAGAGCTAGCCAGACTACATCCCAGAGGCTGGCCCAGGCCTTTGCCACTAACACTGCACCCAAAGAGTTCTGGGAGGCAGTACCCCTCTACTTGCATGCATTTGAGGACATGTTCTCCAAGGCCTCCTTTGACTCACTTCCAGAGTGCAAGAGGTGGGACCATGCCATTGAACTGCTGCCCGACTTGGCACCCTCCAGCTGTAAGGTCTACTCCCTTGCACCTAGAGAGCAGGACAAGCTCAATGCCTTCCTCTAGGAGAACTTGGACTCTGGTCATATCCATCCATCCAAATCCCCAATAGCTTCTTTGGTCTTCTTCATCAAGAAGAAGAATGGCTCTCTCCAACTGGTATAGGACTATTGGGTACTCAATGCCATGACAGTGAAGAATTGCTACCCTCTCCCCCTTATCTCTGAACTCAACAACAACCTCCGGGGCACGCAATACTTCACAAAACTGAATGTCCAGTGGGGTTACAACAATGTGCGCATTCAGAAGGGAGATAAATGGAAGGTGGCTTTCTGGACCAACCAGGGGTTGTTCAAACTGCTCATTATGTTCTTTGGTCTCACCAATAGCCCCGCCACTTTCCAGACCATGATAAACAACATCTTCCAGGACCTCATTGTAGAGGGTGTAGTGTGCATGTACCTTGACAACATCCTCATCTATACCAAATCATTGGAGGAACACCATTGGATCACTTGTCTCATCCTGGAACGCCTCTGCCAGCACCAGCTCTACCTCAAACTGGAGAAGTGTGAGTCTGAACAAACCCAGATTGAGTATCTTGGCCTGATTATCTCCCATGGAGCTGTGGAGATGGACCCAGTGAAGGTAGCAGGTGTGGCAGAGTGGCCAGAGCCCCAGAGCAAGAAGGAGGTACAGGTGTTCCTTGGGTTTGCTAACTTCTACCAGAGATTCATTCAGGATTTCTTGCATCACACTCACCCACTGTTCAACCTCACAGAAAAGGATGTTACATGGAGCTGGGGACTTCCAGAGCAGTTGGTCTTCGACACTCTCAAATGCACCATGACCTCCAGACCCATTCTCCTTTTCCCAGATGACAACTCTCTCTTCTGCATAGAGGCTGACAGCTCTGACTTTGCCATAGGGGCAGTGCTCTTGCAGCAGTCTTCAGAGGATAGGAAGTGGCATCCAGTGGCCTTCTACTCCAAAAGCCTGAATGTGGTGGAGTGGAACTATGAGATCCATGACAAGGAGATGTTGGCCATCATCCAATCATTTGAGGAGTGGCAGCACTTTCTTGAAGGTGTGCAGCACAAGTCCAAGGTCTGGACAGATCACAAGAACCTCAAATACTTCCAGACAGCCAAGAAGCTTAACTGCCAGCAGGGCCTATAGTCCCTCTACCTTGCCAACTTCAACTTCTCCTTGCACCACAAGCCTGGCTGGAGCATGGGAAAACTAGATGCCCTGTCTTAGAGGGCAGACCATGGAATGGGGGAAGGGGATAACAGTAACATCATGCTCCTCCACCCCAAATTGTTTGCGATCTGAGCCATGGATGGCCTTGCTGTCAACAGAGCAGAAGCAGACATCCTCTGGGACATCCGACGGAGTAATAAGGATGGTTGACAGGAGGAGCTTGTGGCACAGGCTGCTCAGACACTGAAATTGGGGCATGCTATGGGTGTCAAGGCAGTCTGCACTGACAAATGGGCTTTCCAAGACAGAATCCTGACCTTCCAAGACTGTATCTATGTCCCCAACATCCTGGAGCTCTGTTGGAGGATTGTGGAGCAACACCATGACTCCTACATTGCAGGGCACCTGGGGTGGTGGAAGACACTGGAGCTAGTGTCATGGAACTACTGGTGGCCCCAGATGTCCTGGTACATTGGATTCTACACCAGTACCTGCAATCTCTGCCTCCAGACTAAGCCCGAGCATAGACTTCCCTACAGACAGTTATACCCACTCCCAGTGCCTGCAGAACAATGGAGCATAGCATCTGTGGACTTCATCATAGAGCTCCCTGATGCCCATGGTTATGATGTGATCATGGTGGTGGTGGATCTGTATGGAAAGAGAGTGCACTTCATTCTGACTCACACCACCTGCTCTGCTATGGGCACTGCAAACCTGTACTGGAGGAACATCTAGAAGCTCCATGGCCTCTCCAATGCTTACATTTTGGATTGGGGACTGCAATTTGTGGTGGAGTTCACCCGCAAGCTCTACTGACTGCTCAGAGTAAAGCTCCACACCACCATTGCCTACCATCCACAGTCTGATGGCTAGATGGAGGGTGTAAACTAGGAGTTGGAACAGTATCTCCACCTCTTTTGCAATGAGTGCCAAGACAACTGGGACAGACTCCTCCCCAATGCCAAATTTCAGTATAACAACCATGTTTACTTGTCCACTCAGTTTTCCCCATTCTTCCTTGACACTGGATGGCATCTGTGCATGGGTTTTGAACCCTGGGCCCAACCCTCAGAAACTGAGGCAGTAAACAAATTTGTGAACTAGATGAAGAAGTCCCAGGAGGAAGCCTGGGCCACACTGGCAAAAGCAAAACATGACATGGTGCAATACTACAACCATGAGAGGATCCCGGAGTGTAGATATCAGCCTGGAGATTGAGTCTACCTGGATGCCTCTGACAATACAACCACCTATCCCTCATAAAATCTGTCACACTGCCAGTTAAGACCATTCACAGTGGAATGACAGGTAGGACCCTTGGCCTATTGACTCTGACTCCCTGCCAGGATGTGCCAGCTTCATCCAGTGTTCAACATGGTCAAACTAACCCCAGCTCCTAAAGATCCTATCCTGGGGCAACATCCACCACCTCCACTGCCCCCAGTAGTGGTTAACAGTGATGAAGAGTACAAAGTGGAAGAAATCCTGGACAGCTGTTTATTCTGGAGATGACTACAGTACAAGGTGAAGTGGAAAGGCTACAGGATCAAGGATATTTCCTGGAAGCCACAGGAGAACATACACGCTCCCAGACTTGTTAAGGAGTTCCATTGGAGACATCCAGATGCCCTGTGCACCATATGGGGCATTTATCCTATCTCACCAGTGGACCATGCAATCAGGGACTACTTCTACCCCACACATCAAGATGCCACATGCTAGAGGGGGAGTGATGTCAGGGGACTTCCATTTCCAACCTCTGTGACTGGTTCCAGCACCTCTGCAGCTTGTTTGATGTCTCCAGAGCTCTTTCCAGAACTCCAGAGTTCTCTGTATTACCTCAGCAACCATTGCCCTAGGGTTAGGAGTAGCTCTGGTCACCTGTACAGTAGTTCCCATGCCTCCACTACCCACTGATGCACCGCACCAAGCAGCAGGAATCCTTAGACTTGTTCTCTTCAGATTCCCCTCTGCTAGGTGATTAGTTACCAATTTGTATTGTTGTTTACTCTGCTAATATACTTTGGATTCCCCTCTGCTAGCTGCATAGCTCTAATCCACTGCACTGGAGGTTGCCCTTATAGGACTTTCATTTCCAACCTCCATGACTGGTTCCAGCACCTCTGCAGCTTGTTCAATGTCTCTGGGGCTCTTTCCAGAACCCCAGAGTTCTCCATATTACCTCAGCAACCATTGCCCTAGGGTTAGAAGTAGCTCCAGTCACCTGTACAGTAGTTCTCACACCTCTGCTGCCCACTGATGTACTGCACCAAGCAGCAGAGATCCTTAGACTTGTTCTCTTTGGATTCCCCTCTGCTAGGTGATTAGTTACCAATTTGTATCGTCATTTACTCCACTAATATACTTCGGATTCCCCTCTGCTAGCTGCATGACTCTGATCTGCCACACCAGAGGTTGCCCTTACAATGAATGAGCCCTGAGCTGGGTAAGCTAGGCCAGGCCCTGTTGTTCTTCTAAAGGCCTTGGGCTTGGCTTCATCAAAGCCCTTGAGCCTGGGGCTTTTGTGCTTAACATTTTTTGCTCTATCTCTGTAAAATGGTATTAGTGTGAAAATTCTGGTGTGGACTCCTTTACTGACCCAGAGATCTGTAGCTCCAACAAGACTAAATATCACATGACATTGCTTGCAGGGCATTGAGGGTGCAATGAACTTTTCAAAACTTTCAAGATACATCTGGATAATGTAGTTATCTTGAAAGTATAATTCTTATGTTTTTCCTACCCTTATCATGTTGATGGTTGAGGATATTTAGCATCATTCCCATTTTATGATAAGCCTGGGCTTGAGCCCAAGCCAAGATGGGCCAGCCCTTGATGAGGGCTTAGATTCGGCTCAAAGCTTTGGAAAGCCCTAGCACTTGTGAGCCTGGCCCAAGCCCGGGCTTTTGAGCCAAGCTGAGCCAAGCCTTGTAAATCACTATTCACAGCAAAAGTATGTGGCTTGTTATGTATTATGACTATCTTGAGCTAATGGAGTTCTATGTATTTATTTACTGATGGTATTTTATACATTAAGGAATACAAGTAGTGGAATCTTCAGCCAGAGGGCACCCATTGTGTTTATCAGTACTGAGCCAGGTGTTTTGTGCAAGTAAGGAGGTTAAGCACATGATCATTGGCGAGACTTTTGTGTAATGGTTCTGCTTAAAATGGGGCATGCTGGAATTGCACAATGACAAATCAGTCAGACTACCTGTCCCATTAGAAAAACCCACATTACAACTCTCACTGCTGGCACTGGAACCTGTTTCCATTGGATAAATGGAAAAAGAAACCTGTTATGCCATTTCTAAACAGGGTATTTTCAATATACATAGGCTCTAAACAATGGGAAAAGCCTTTTCCTTCTGCCCAAGAAATGATACAACAGGTTTTTTTTCAGTATTTCCTCAGAAAACACTATTCGCTGCCAGACGTGTCACCCCGTTTCTCTCAGAGGGTGACGAAGCTCTGGCAACTGCCGGTAATTCAAACTCCGTAGGGGGGAAACCCGAGCTGCTACATTTTGGCGCAAATGCACAAACCTTGGTCAAAGCCATCCATGCCTATTTGCACGACCTGCACTAGCTATGTCCCATATCTTTACACAGAATATGAATCGGCATATAATCTTAGGCTTGAACAGTGTGTCCGTGCCTTTTGTAATTCCGGAAGAATGATATAACGTCCTGAACCACTTCAAGTCAGTCTGCCATTGTTTTGCGGACCCTTATGTGGAGCATGATTCGTTAATGTTGCTACTTGATCTTATTCTTCTCAAGCGGGGGGTGTACCGACATCTTCTGTACAACCGAGGAACGAAGCCACGTAGGCCGACGGAAATCAAGGAGACGTGTGATGTAAATCATCGAGCTCGGGAGAAAGTACGTGCCTTTTCAGTATAGGAGTAAAATTTTTCTCAGTTGTTCTCTATAGGAGAGATGGACTCTTGTTCTTCAGCTTAGTGTAACATTGATCTTTCTAGATGCGTGTATGATGCTAGTTCTGTCGTTCCAAATACATACTGATAAACGACATGAGAAGTCATTAGATGGAGCCATCTCAGTAGGATTCTTATGTCACTGCCTTCGAACTTCAATCTACATTTGTGACAGATTCTACTCAGCCGATGACCCATTCACCATGGACGGAAACATTGAGTGGGTTTACCCGTGTTTTCACAGGGTGTCTTGCTGGTTAGATTATCATTTATCCTACCTGCAAGCCGCACTTACGATATCGGTAGAAACGGTAGCGTTCCATTTGGCAATCCTTGTAGCTTGTTACTTCGTTCTGCGCCTCGTTTCTTTGGTGCAGACCTGGCGATATCGTGGAGCGGTACCCAAGAGTTCTGACATTAAGCGGGAATTCAGGTCCTTTTATCTCTTATACTGAAGTTTCGTGATCTGATCAGTCCACCGAAAGATTTTCTCTGGTATCTTTGACATTATTCTATTCATCCCTGACGAAACTCTTCCTTCTCTTTCTTCTGACGGTATGGTGTCCGACGCCATCTCTTACATCCCTCAACGAACCCTGGGGAGGCGAATATCTTTATGATAACGTTCTCGTAAATGCCTTGAAGGTCCTATCAGACGAGGAGATCAACCGTGAATGGATCATCCGCAATGTCCTCGGCGGAATGTCCGCTGGATTCAGTTTACGTGGTGGGTTAACCTGTTCTTCAGATGGGTTTTAGAGTGATGAGAAATTTCCAGTGGTGCTTGACATAGAACCTATGTTTACATTTATCGTCATTCTTGTGGGCTGGAGGGTCAAGACCAGTGTGACAAACATATTGAGTACTTGGGTTGGAGGCAATAGTGAGAGTGCTGGTAAATCATGGAGAATGTACAGTATTCCTTGACCTCAACAATCATTCTTGTATCTAACGCTATTCTTTATTTGTCAATCATGACTTGAATAGTAAAATAAGTATATAGAAGAGATGTCATGTGGATGCAAGGGGATGCATAGTAATGAGGTTTATATCTTTTGACTCATTTTGGGTTCATTCTGTCCAATATGGTTGTGGTGACTTGTATCAGTTCAAAACCATATGATTACATCCTGTAGAATGGACAGTTTTCACATATTGTACCCGGAGGTAAAACTTTCCAAATGAAAAAACCCGTTTAACATTGGACATTTACCTGTTGTAGCCACATATTCCTTGGTATTTTATCTATCTAATGAGTACCTACTGCTTCACTTGGGTGAATATTGAATTATTCAAGGTTGACCATCCTAAAAATTTTTTGCTCCATAGTATTGCTACCTCTGTCAATATTACAAACTGATGGTTGTCTTTATTTTTCACCTAGGTTGGTGTGCGAAACACGCCCAAATTCTCACTGAGATAATCATTTGCAATTAGGCAGAAATTAGAATGCACCTGGGTGCAATTCTACCGTTAGAGAATGTAGGAGGCAATCGTCACGGTCACGATTGCCTGATTGTGTTGGCTATATACGTTGCTTATGTACCTCCAGGTAACGCATCATGGATGACTGGTTGCTTTTGGTCCCGCCTTGTGAGCAGGTAAGTAAGAGGATTCTATTCAGTAATTCTAGCCTGCGGTTGTCTTATTCCTGACCTGTCACGGGTCACGGAACCCTGGTTGCTCCGCCCAACCCAGCATGTCACGGTCTTTGATCAGTTGCCCTTCCTACAATTCCCTAACAGTGCTTGACGATTTCTGGCTTGAAGGTCCAGACAGCCGTCATGACTCATCACTGCCTTATCTTGCAAGTGGCTTGTCCGTCCTAGCGTTGGAAAAGTCGGATGCAAGACCTCGCAGAAAGTCGTGTCATGTCCTCGAATCAGATGATTGCTCATCTACTTGAGACGTATTCTGCCTATTCGCTGCATGCCGTTTAGTAGACTTAGCCGACTTCTATGAGGAAAGCTGCTTTGCTGCTTCCGTCATATCTTACGGGATAGAACTTGTCTGACTTGGGGTCAGCCTCTGGATAGCCATTGAAAAGCATAGGTCTCATATTTCTGGATCGCGACGACAGATATCGGCGTGTCAGCCCTTTTCTTTCGCTCCACAAAACCGATTATAACCTGTTAATGAGCGTCGTGTCTTCTCATTCGTTTCGTCATGGCTTCTCTCATACAGAGACTATCACACTCCTTTATGGCCACGCTCTTTTACATTTGGACTGTTATCCAAGCTTTAATTTCTATTCGCTCTTCGGCGCCTTTTCCGTTCCGCGAAACATCGGCTGTCGTCCCTTGTGCCATTGAAATCGACTTGGAGAAAGGCACGACTGTCAAGAGAGAGCGATGTGAGTTTTTCGCTCAGTTGCGAGTTTGTGTAGTTTGACCGTGGGTTAACCTTGACTTAGGCGCTTATCCTATGCCGGCTCCCCCTCTGGCTTCCTCGACACAAGGAACTTCTCGGCAGGTGGTACAGAAGGCTGCAGACATGCATTCCCATCGGCAGCAAGAGGACAAACTGACTTCCTTTCTTGGTTTCTCTTCAGGATCTGCGTCAGGCCCTTTTCGCCCCGAATTTATCAGCATTGACCTGTCAGCTTCGATTGTGCCTGCTTCCGAGTCGCCTGACCCGCCGAAAAAGACTACTGGAGAGGGAACCAACCATGATTTCGATCTCAATCTGGCAGGTAACCTGACGATGGATCCCTTTTTGGACGTGAAGCCTGTATCCCCACTCGCCACATATCCTTTCAACAACGGCTATACAACGGAAGATGCCGAACCTTCGTTGTTTACGTTGCCGCTCTGCACAAGCACACCCCCAAGATCTCGAAGAGGAGGCAAGGGTCATAGGAGAGGAGCTTTCGCCATAATCACCAAGCCCGAGCATATCAATGCATCGAAATTCCCGATTGAATTTGATTCGCTGTCGTCGCCTACGGATACTGAATCTGTAATTGAAACACCCTCAGTGCGAAGGCAACGCACTGCATCCCCTCGTCAGAGCGTCGATTTTGGTATCTTTGACTCGCCCCCGTCTGTATGGCCTACTCCCAAGAGGCCTGCACTTTCCATTGTCGTCCGGAGCTCGACACCAAAGTCTAGTTCGTCTCCAGAGCCCATTCTCAAGCCCACAACTCCACTCCGGATCGTCAAGCGTAACGAGGTCCGTTCTTCAACGACATCAGCAGTTTCCAGAGCTGTGATCTCGGCTGTACGAGATGCTTTCGTGGAGACACGCGAGGAGGATGAGAATGATCCAGCGGCCGATCCTCGAGATCTCCTCAGTCGGACATCAGTTTGGACGTGTCATACGCTTCCTGTCGGCTGTTCCAAAAGTGATATATCTGTCTATGAAGATGAGGATGCTGAAGATAAGGATGCACAAGAACTAGGTGCCCAAGAGCCAGCCACCCCACCTCCGCCGTATGCGTTGTCGAATTTCAACGCCACTGACACCGTGACGGACGGACTGAAGGCGGATACAGTCAAGGCGTTCTGGGACATCAAACGATGCAGTATTTCCTCTAATGGTTCGACAGAACTCGGATATCTGGTAGCCATGCCGGGAAGTGTACCTGCTTCCGTTGATTCTTGCCTGGACGATATCCTCGCGTCGTTCGAAAATCTGATGGCCGTCATGCCAGAATTTCATCCCTCACTTGCAAAAGCCCAGACAGCCAAGCTTCTATCAGTCGCCAACCAGGAACAGACTGGGTCTTCGTGCTGATTCAATGATCAGGCCAGGTGATCCATCTCAGTGGAGCGATGTGTTTCGTCCGGACTCAGAGAATCATCTAGTACCATATCTTGTCGGTGTATGTACCTAAGGCCTAAGGGGCTATGCTCAATCTGCAAACCATGATTTGCCTTTGAAGATACTACGTGATCTTGCAGTTAAAACACCATAAGACAACTCTGCCAGGAAACCTATACTATTTATTCACTACGGGGACACGAAACCTGGCCATGCATACAACATACATAGAGTACTTGCCCGCATAGAACAGACATAGAGTACCTACTTGCCCTAGCCTGTAGCATAGCTTGCCAGTGGTTAAGACAGAGATCGCCATCATCGTCATCTTGCGATTAGGATTGCTGGAAAAACGGAAGGAGTTGAAATTTTGGGCAGCGTTAAAAGGTGATATCAGAGTATCTAAAGGTGTACATGATGATCGCCTCTAATCCAGTCCGCTAGAGATACCAGGGGTAGTCAATCGCCTCACTGGCTGCTGATCTTTAGGAGTTCCAAACAAAGTAGACATAATATCGCCCATTGGATTGGTTTGTTGAGTCCGTGGAAGAGGAATCGCGAAATAAAGATTCCCGATTTCATTAAGGGGCTATAGCATGTCAGCAACGGTAGGGTAACCAGCTCAAAACGCACCGCTCGAACTTCTGGTAATGCGAGGACACCACCCCGGCTTTGATACGTTCCACAAAGCCTGACCCAACTCTCTCTCATGAGTTTGTTCTTCTCTCCTTGTGCTCGCTGGCATGTCACAACTGCGATTTGTGCAAAATTGACGACCTGATCTTGAGTAAGAACGACTTCATCGTCCCCGAGGGTTACGGTCGTGTTCTTGGGAACACCGGCAGAAAAAGTTGAGATGAATGTGCGAGCAGCTAGAATGTTACCATTTTGTAGATATCTGTCGACATCGATGGGTGACTGAGCGTAGAATAATATGAGGTACGTACGGAATGACACCACGCAAAGCAAACACCCCTGCTGTTCCACCTTCTGCGGACCATACCGTGAACATCTCAGCGAGCAGACGAGCACTGTCTCGTTTTCCTGATGCTAAGAAATGTCGCTCAGCAGCATCAAAAACGCCCTCTGAGAAACTAAGTCACTGGTATGTGACTCGAAGAACAGACGCACCTTTGTAAAGCAATTCCCCAACATAGTGATGGAGATCCTGATCTCCTGCAGGGCAGTCGCCATGATTGACAGTCCATCTGTGCCACATTCACGTCAAAACATAAAATTAAAAAATATGCTGATGATGCTCACGCTAATGCTTTATCAATGAGGGTTTTTCTCCATGTTCCATTGGGACCGGTCAGTGCGATCAATTGTGTTAATCTCCCTGTCTGAATGGATCAACACTTGTTCCAAGAAATTCAGTCCCGCTGACCTCTGCTTTCTCCAGAAACCGCTTCGCCTTTCGTTTCATACACTTCCAACAGAAATCCAGCAAGATCTATACCACTGCCCAACTGTCCAGCCTTGAGGAGTTCCCGCGCGCTTTGGAATAAAACGTCGATTGCTGTGTCATACTGACCAGATTTTATGTATCTAGAAGCAAATGTACGAGCTTTTTGATGAGCCTCATAAGGCACTGAAGCGATCTGAGGAAGAATGGCGTTGAGAGCTCGCGATGATGACGAAGCCATAGGTGTCGTGGTTCGGAAAGTATAGGTTGTTTGGCATCTGCTCTACGACTAAACTCATTCAGCTGAACGGACCGAGATAGCCAATTACATAAAAGTACATTTGATAAATTATACATGAGTACAGATGATGGAATAGAAACAAACAAGACAAGTCAGACACAGATATGTATCGGCTACGTAGAAGTAACGAGCGCCACAAAGCGCTCTGTCTGGGAATTAGTCCGACCTGATTAACAAGAAGTTTTCGGAGCAAACGGGAACTTGAGATTTGCCTCTGACTTGTCATAGATCCCATAGCCAGGTTCTTGGGCATCAGAGTAGATGTGTGCAAACCATCCCACGCCGCCACCCGGGACTGCCTTCAGCTCAGGACAGTGGCTGTCTAGAACTTTGTAGTAATCCTGTATTAATGGGGTAAATTAGGCCAAGTTCCGGGAAATGATAGTCACCTTTTCGTTCTGAACATTCGCTACTGCACTAGGACTGTTGGGTTGCACGCCAGGGGATGTCACAGAGGGCCACCCGTTCTGAGGTAAAAAATCAGGATTCTAACACGATGCCTTCAGTTAGTTGGAACACCCTCTCACCTCACTAAACCAAATCTTCTTTACTCCCTCGCCCTGAGAAATGAAGTAGTCTAGATCGGACTGGACGATCGGCCACGATTTATTTGCTGGATAGGGTAGCTTAGGATCTTGATCTTATCTATCATATTGTCATTCAAGCTCACCTGTTGATGCAAGAGTCGAGAAGAAAGGTAGCATGTGGGCATCAAACATGTCGATGGCCTGCAGAACTTGGGGACCTCCGTCACCGGCATGCAGCTATTTTCGTTTTGTTACGTAATATATCTGAATTATGAGGCGGAAAAGACGAACATCTCTGAAGGAATATGCCATGTCACTAACAGTGACGGGTATATGCAAGCTGGATAAATTCGCCTTCGCAACCTTTACTTGGTCGATGAGACTGTAGGGGTCCAGGACCCAGTCAAACAGCGGTTCCGATCCGAACTGAAGGACGCGCGTGACGAACTTGGCCTTGGGATTTGCGTGAAGTGCGGCAAACAAGGTATCTCGACGTCCCTTCCATTCGTCCCCACCATCGAAACCAAACTAAGAGATCACAAGTCTGAATTAACACGATAAAAGAAGATGAAGATCATGTATGATTGATCACCCAAATCAGAGCTTGTACACCGATACCCGCTCCCCAAGCAGCATCGACAACATCATCGCTGAATAAAGAGATTGTCTGAACCCTTAGCTCCAGTCATTGACTACTTACTAGAATCCGATTCTATCACAGAAGCCATAGAGACGGACGTAACGCCCATTGAAGCGCTGTCGAACGTCTAGAAATTGTCTCCTGAGTTTTTCAAGACTTTGGCCTGCGATTAGTTCAGCAGGTAGCACCGTTAGTATACACGAGAGAGAACATACACGCAGTGACTTCATAGCTGAACCCTACAAAGCCATATTCTGTACTTGTATCACACCACCAGTTCGTCAAAGAAGTCGGGACCGCGGTAGGCATAGTAAACCCCAGGGCTGGGAAGCAATTCGGAGGAGCTTTGGGATTTACGCGGCGAGTGTCAAGCTTGATAGTGTGAGTGGCCTTTAACGGGTTCGCAAAAGTAACAAGACAACTCCCAAACGCAAGAAGAGACAAGAGTGCGACTGCAGAAAACCACATTGTGAGAAAGAAACCCAAGACGAGCGGTCAGCCGCTTTCTTAACGTGCTCGTTAAGAGGATTGGACTGTTTTATATACTTCTGCATTTCATAAACGAGTCAAGACATTCTTGTAGTGCATATGATAGGTCCTTGGCATCCAGGCCATCTGATACACCAAATGCCCCCAGGTTTCCTCAATGTTCCCCCGGGTTTCCTCAAAAGTCGCCCCACGGAAGCACTGAGGCGTCATCCCGGGCCTTGATCACCAGATGTTGTCATAACGAGACCAGGTGGTGTGCAATATGAGACAAGCCAACCTCCTCTTACAAAGAACTATAGAAGAGGAGGACACTTTCGACACTTTGTAGCTTGTCATATATGGTGATTCCCGTGACAGAGCGCTTGACGAAGCAGACGAAACATGACAGTCTAGTTTCCTTAACAATCAGTTGTGTACAATCTAGCACATGGTCCGACATCGAACAAGGCAAACATAACCACACCGCCACATCCATTGAAGATTCCGAGGTCCAGTTCGATTAAAGTATGACGTGAGTGTATCATCCATGGCACGCTTCGTGAATGGAGATGATGGGGAACGGAAAAAAGCTGACCACTTTGACATTGCCATTTTGGGAGAAGCTTATTTAATCCGTGGTACCAGTCCCCGGCACCGAATCTATAATCTACGAGCTACGCCCCGTGCCTTCGGCACGGGCCTGTAGCTCTTGCTTCATTCCAGACCCAACCTCACTTTGTTTGTTTAGGTCCTTGTATTTCAAACTTAATGCTAATTTCCAGACCCAACCTCACTTTGTTTGGTTAGGTCTTTGTATTTCAAACTCAATGCTAATTCCCAGACCCAACCTCACTTTGTTTGGTTAGATCTTTGTATTTCAAACTCAATGCTAAGTCCCAGACTCAACCTCACTTTGTTTGGTTAGGTCCTTGTATTTCAAACTCAATGCTAAGTCCCAGACCCAACCTCACTTCATTTGGTTAGGTCTTTGTATTTTGTTGATCAAGTGTTGCTTTTCTCTTACAATTCAATACACTGAGATTTCATGTATAAACCAATCATGTATCTATATTACATTATTAACAAAATACTACAATGTCCACTGGTATATATTAGAAATGCTGAAAATTATAAAAGTTAGTACTAACCAAGCAATTATTTAAACTGTCACTTTACATTTGTAAACCATTAAGAATATCTATACTACATGGTCCAACTATAGACATTAGGTGCTGAAGTTCATAGAAGTTAGCATTTGTTGCTTGAATCCAACAAAACTCACACTTACATTTGTAAACCATTCAGGATTTCCTAATAATATTTGCAGTCTTTCTTGATGTGTTATCTGGGTCCAAGATACCTTTCACACATAGTCAAAAGATGTACTAAAGTTGCCTACTGTATTTTTTTTGTAAAAAATGCATCTGAAGAGCAGCAAAACAGCTTATTACTATAAAAGGGTTGAAATTTGTCAGCATTTGTCAGTGCTGATAATGTTTTAGTCAGCACAGTCCAAAGTTGTCACATATAATGGGTGCACAGCCACATTCCCAGGAGTCATCCCATATATTATAGCACAGCCACATTCCCAGGAGTCACATTCCCAGGAGTCACATTCCCAGGAGTCATCCCATATATTATAGCACAGCCACATTCCCAGGAGTCATGACTGGGAATGTGGCTGTGTGGATGACTTTTTGGGATTACTCCTGGGAATGTGGCTGTGCTATAATATATGGGATGACTCCTGGAAATGTGGCTGTGTGGATGACTTTTTGGGATTCTGCTGAAGTAAGCCTGACTAATGCTGACCAATTCTTACATAATAATTGCCTTTTAAAGTAGCTGGCACTTTGAATAGGGAAAAGCAAACAGCTTTGGTTGATAGCATGTATCTATTGTTTCCCTGAGCCATTAAGATTGATATTTCAGGTAATTTTCAGCCTTTTTCAGGCATGACTTATGTGAAATGTACTGTCTTTTAATGTACCTCTTCAAGCAACACTTCTGGCTGTTCTTTGGGAAAGAAAGAAAGTCCAGAACAATGAAATCCATGATCACAAATGGTATAAGGTGTTTCTCTGACTCTTAAAAGCTTCTACTTATTCTTCATTCAATTGTAAAATCAAATCCTCAACCAAACAAAGTGAGGCTATACTTGGACTGTGGCTGATTGCTGGCTTTCTGATTTCAAGGTGTGTGTTCAGACTTCAAAGTGTGTATTCTTATAACAGTAATCAGTTCTTATACTTAGAGTCAACTTACTCCTGATCATCTCCAACTTTTCCTGCTCTCAATAGATATTTGACTACATTATGACAGCCTCTGAAAAAGGATGGTGGATTTAATTTAGTATGCTACTATTGGTGAAGAGAGCATTGAAGATTACTTTGAGATGGAAAAAGCTTCAGAAGGCAGTATTAATATAGAATGTAAAAAGTTGATGGTCCTCTATTAAGGAACAGGAGGTTTTTTGGTCACTACTAATAGCTGTAGGCTAGGTCCTGTTTCTGAGGATCCACAGGGTTTCTGATTTGAAGGTGTATAGTTTTGTGATTAGATAATTGTATAGTCAGATATATCAAGTTGAAGACAATGATGAGTGATGTCAAAGGTCTGATTGCTAAGTATTAGTACCATTTAGTGATACCAATAATGAGATTGTAGATATCTCATTACTCAGACTGCTTTCCCTAATTTGTTTCTCTTTAGTATATTTTGGTGTCCAAAAATTGTCTAGCATGCTCTTCAAAGTGCATGAGTAATAAGGGGATAGAAAGTGGAGGAGACTTTGATTGATCAATAATTCTAAATGTTCAAGTATATTATAGATGATTTATTAATGTTAATCACTTGCAAGAGTTGGAATATTGAAAATCTAACCAAGCAAAGTGAGGTTTGGTTTGGATTTCAGCATTATGTTAAAAATATTGGAATACTTATAAAGGAAAGTTCATTTGATTGAGTGAAATATAATTGAAATCATAGTGAAGACTTATGTTTACTGATATTGACAATGACAGGACTATCAATACATTGATTTAAAAAAGAAAGACCAAAGTCAGCTTTTGTTTGGTTAGGTCTAGGATAAAAGACAAACTGAGGTTGAGTTTGGATCTTGGCATTGAGTTGACAAAATACAAAGACCTAACCAAACATAGTGAGGTTGGGTCTGGGATTTAGCATTGAGTTTGAAATACAAAGACCTAACCAAACAAAGTGAAGTTGGGTCTGGGATTTAGCATTGAGTTGGAAATACAAAGACCTAACTGAATGAAGTGAGGTTGGGTCTGGAAATTAGCATTAAGTTTGAAATACAAAGACCTGACTGAATGAAGTGAGGTTGGGTCTGGGACTTAGCATTAAGTTTGAAATACAAGGACCTAACTGAATGAAGTGAGGTTGGGTGTGGGACTTAGCATTAAGTTTGAAATACAAGGACCTAACCAAACAAAGTGAGGTTGAGTCTGGAATGAAGTAAGAGCTACAGGCCTGTGCTGAAGGCATGGGGCATAGCTCATCTATAATATATGGGATGACCTGTGGGAATGTGGCTGTGCCTATGCGATGACTTTTCTGATTAGTAAGGCTGACCAAAAACCTTCCTTTTTGGGTAACTTGGCTGTTTTTTGCACTTTGAATGGAGAAAAAATGGCATAACAGACAGCTTTGGTTGATAGCATGAATCTATTGTTTTTTTGAGCCATTAAGATTGATATTTCAGACAATTTTCAGCCTTTTTCAGGCATGACTTATGTGAAATGTACTGTCTTTTAATGTACCTTTTCAAACAACACTTCTGGCTGTTCTTTGAGAAAGAAAGAAAGTCCAGAACAATGAAATCCATGCTCAAAAATGGCCAAAGAAGTAGTATAAGGTGTTTCTCTGACTCTTGAAAGCTTCTACTTATTCTTCATTCAATTGTAAAATCAAATCCTCAACCAAACAAAGTGAGGCTACCCTTGGACTGTGACTGATTGCTGGCTTTCTGATTTCAAGGTGTGTGTTCAGACTTGAAAGTGTGTATTCTTATAATAGTAATCAGTTCTTATACTTAGAGTCAACTTACTCCTGATCATCTCCAACCTTTCCTGCTCTTAATGGATATTTGACTACATTATGACAGCCTCTGAACAAGGATGGTGGGTTGAATTTATTATGCTAATGGAACTATTGGTGGAGACAGCATTAAAGATTGTTTTGAGATGGAAAAAGCTTCAGAAGGTAGTATCAATATAGATTGTATAAAGTTGATAGTCCTCTGTTAAGAGACTGGAACAGGAGGTCTACTATGACATATAGGTATGTTCTGATAAGTTGGATTACTGATAGCTGTAGGCTAGCTTCTGTTTCTGAGGATCCACAGGCTTTCTGATTTGAAAGTGTATGGTTTGTGATTAAATGATTGTATGTCAGATATATTGAGTTGAAGAAAACAGAGGTGTGATGTGTAATAAATCTTGATTAGATAGAGTATTGGAAAGGGATTTTGAAAAAGAATCAAATCAAAGGTCTGATTGCTAAGTATCAGTAACATGTAGTGATACTATTAATGAGATTATAGATATCTCATTATTCAGGCTACTTTCCCTAATTTCTTTCTCTTTAGTATATTTTGGTGTTAGTAAATTGTCAAACATGCTCTTCAATAAAGTGTATGAGTAAAAAGAGGACAGAAGATGGAGGAGACTTTGATTGATCAATGTTTCTAAATTTTCAAGTATGTTCAAGATGATTTATTGAATGATAATCACTTGGAAGAGTTGGAATATTGAGAACTTAACTAAGTTAAGTAAAGTTTGGTCTGGATTTCAACATTATGTTAAAGACTTATATCTACTGACATTGACAATAACAGGACTATTAACACATCAATTGAAAAAAGAAAGACCAAAGTTAGCATAGTGAAAGAGATGAGGTTTGAGGTTGGGTCTGGGACTCAGCATTGAGTTGACAAAATACAAAGACCTAACCAAATGTAGTGAGGTTGGGTCTGGAACTTAGCATTGAGTTTGAAATACAAGGACCTAACCAAACAAAGTGAGGTTGGGTCTGGGACTTAGCATTGATTTGAAATACAAGGACCTGACCAAATGAAGTGAGGTTGGGTCTGGGATGAAGCATTAAATTTGAAATACAAGGACCTAACCAAATGAAGTGAGGTTGGGTCTGGGATGAAGCATTGAGTAGAATATCAAGGACCTAACTGAATGAAGTGAGGTTGGGTCTGGAATGAAGCAAGAGCTACAGGCCCATGCCAAAGGCATGGGGCATAGCTTGTCTATATATTATGCGATGACTCCTGGGAAAGTGGCTGTGCCTCAATCTTCCAACAACCTGGGAAGATTCCTTATGTAATGCTTATGTAAAATTATGTAAGTTGGCTGGCTTCAAATTTTTGGCCTTTTCCTTTGCTGTGGTGGCAAAGATCAATCATTGCACCAAATCACTCTTTCTTTTGACCTCTCTTTCCAATCTGAAGCATCAAACATTCTCTCTGCTCTGATACTGTGAGAATAAGGTTTGTTTGGCCTGATAGACTCTACTGACCCTCTTTTGGAGGTTTTTACATTTAACTGGCCATGTATGCTCTACTTTTTGTCATTTCCAATCACTGATCATAGCTGATAACCAGATTTCCATATTGCATCCTTCTTCAGGCTTTTTCTAAGCATTGAGTAGCTTTCTCTTCTTTCAGGTGGGCTTTTTTTTCTTTGCTTAATTGTCCAATAGCTGATTTTGGCAGTTGTTTCTATATTGAAGCTGAATTGGGCTAGGTGTACTCTTTTTCTGAGTGTAACTTTTATGGACTAATCATGGCTGAACCAGACTTCACTACATTCTTCATTAGGCTCCCTTTCTGAGTGTTCAGTAGCTTTGCAGGTATGCTTTTTCTATATTTGTCTGACAACTAATTCAAGTATTATCCATTTTCTTTTCTAAACAGTTATTGGCTTTCTGCTTTTAAGGTAGATCTCTTTCAAACACCAAATTGCTAACCTCTGTGAATTTTAGCACCTAATGTATATGAGTTGACAGTGTAGTATAGATATTCTCAGTAGTTCTGGGACTTAGCATTGAGTTTGAAATACAAGGACCTAACCAAACAAAGTGAGGTTGGATCTGGGACTTAGCATTGAGTAGAATATAATGAAGTGAGGTTGTATCTAGGACTTAGCATTGAGTTTGAAGTACAAAAACCTAACCAAACAAAGTGAGGTTGGGTCTGGGAATTAGCATTGAGTTTGGAATACAAGGACCTAACCAAACAAAGTGAGGTTGGGTCTGGGACTTAGCATTGAGTTTGAAATACAATGACCTAACTGAACAAAGTGAGGTTGGATCTGGGAATTAGCATTAAGTTTGAAATACAAAGACCTAACCAAACAAAGTGAGGTTGGGTCTGGGATGAAGCATTAAATTTGAAATACAAGGACCTAACCAAATGAAGTGAGGTTGGGTCTGGGATGAAGCATTGAGTAGAATATCAAGGACCTAACCAAATGAAGTGAGGTTGGGTCTGGGATGAAGCAAGAGCTACAGGCCCATGCTGGAGGCATGGGGCATAGCTCATTTATATACTATGTGACAACCCCTGGAAAAGTGGCTGTGCCTCAATCTTCCAACAACCTAGGAAGATTCCTTATGTAATGCTTATGTAAAATTATGTAAGTTGGCTGGCTTCAAATTTTTGGCCTTTTCCTTTGCTACGGTGGCAAAGATCAATCATTGCACCAAAACCACTCTTTCTTTTGACCTTTCTTTCCAATCAAGAAAATGATCTATGATCTATTAAATAATAATCACTTGGAAGAGTTGGAATATTGAAAACCTAACCAAGTGAAGTGTGGTTTGGGCTGGATTTCAGCATCATGTTAAAAATAATAGAATACTTATGAAGGAAGGTTCATTTGACTGAGTGAATTATAATTGAAATCATAGTAAAGAGTGACATTTACTGGCATTGACAATGACAGGAATATCAACAAATTGATTTAAAAAAGAAAGACCAAAGTCAGCATAGTGAAAAGAGATGAGTGGAAAAGCTCAATTAATATGACAAACTTGATTGCTTATTGAGGAACTCTTATCAATAACATGAAAGACAAACTGAGGTTGAGTTTGAACTTCAGCATTGAGTTGATGAAATACAAAGACCTAACTGAATGTAGTGAGGTTGGGTCTGGGACTGAGCATTGAGCTGACGAAATACAAAGACCTAACCGAATGTAGTGAGGTTGAGTCTGGAACTGAGCATTGAGTTAGAAATACAAGGACCTAACTGAACAAAGTGAGGTTGGGTCTGGGATGAAGCATTGAGTAGAATATTGAGGACCTAACTGAACAAAGTGAGGTTGGGTCTGGGATGAAGCAAGAGCTACAGGCCTGTGCCAAAGGCATGGACTATATATGGGATGACTCCTGGGAAAGTGGCTGTGCACCTATTATATGCAACAAATTTGGATTGTGCTGACCAAAATGGCTGTTTTTTGCACTTGGAACAGGTTTTTTCCAAAAAAAATTATAGTAGACAACTTTACTGAATATATACTATCTTTTGACTATGTGTGAAACATGCCAAATAGCCTGCATGTGTGAAACAGGCCCAATGCAATTTAGTGGACACTGTTTTTCATGCCTCATGCATTTTTTGACACAACATGACCAAACAATGGGCATTTCTGAAGTTGTGGAAAGGAGGCCACATGACAAAGTATGTTTTGTCACATCTATTGATTGGTTGATGTTGACTAACAAGCTTATTAGTAACTCCTTAACTACATTGAGCTATTGATACATCAAATATCTCATCATGCAAGTCAATTTTAATGGTTTTTGACTGTTAAATTGCTTAACAATTGATATTTCAGGCAAACACCTACTACTCCTGAAAGCCAAAGGCAACAAGCTAGGAATCAAAGGAGACTTGAACAGTTACAAATGACAGATCCTGACAGTCGTTGAGCAAATAGAAACAATAGATCTTTGGAACAGATCAATACTGTGGTTGTTCCACCACTTCAATTGAGGCCTGGGGGTATCAATCAATCTATGGGAACTGGGGGTTTGAGACCTATAGCCACTGCTTCTGGCTCTTTGGGAAGACCTATTAGGCAGACAGCTGCTGCTGCTGATCCATTTTTTATGGTCATTCCAGAAACTGTTTTGCCTGAAGGGTGGGATGCTCCTTTGCAGAATCCCATACCTAGAGTGGTGCCACCTCTACCTCCTCCTGTACGGAGAAGAGGCAATAGACTCAATCAGTCTGCTGTTGCTCAAGCTGCTATGGTCATTCCAGAAACAGTTTTGCCAGAAGGTTGGGATGCTCCTTTACAGAATCCCTTACCTAGAATCGTGCCACTGTTGCCTGCTCCTGTACATAGAAGGGTCAGAAATCCTCTTTTATCAGAGCTTATAATGGTACCAGCTCCACTTGCTCCCCAAGCACTGTTGGAAGAGCAACAAAGGCTGAGACAGAGGCAACAAGAGCAGGCACTGGCACTCTTGCAAGAGCAACAAAGGCTAAGGCATATTGTTATGGCTACAGAGCAGGAGAGGCAACAACAAGAGGCACTAGCAGTGTTGCAAGAGCAACAAAGACTGAGACAAGATCAGGAAAGGCAACAGGCATTGGCTATTTTGAGCTAGGAAAGACAGGAAAGAGCAAGACAGGAAGAAGAGCTATTCAGAGCAGAGGTCAGTTTAAGACTACTTCAAAATGCTATTTTAATTAACAAAGTTCAATAGCATATTGATCTGAATCCTGAACATAGGCCTTTGAATGCAGCTATAGCTCAAAGAATCTTTCAAGGCTGGGAACAGCAACATGAAGCTGATCTGGAAGAGGATTTCAATGATTTAGGTCTTCAGAATGATATACCTTCTGAGGATGACTTGGAATATGTTGATCCTGCTCAATGTCAACTAGCAGAGCAATTGGATCCTCCTCTTGATGATCCATTGGGTCCTCAAGATGACATGTCTTCTGATGATGGCTTGGAATATGTTGATCCTGCTCAACAGAGACCTGCAGAAGACTTGGACTCTGCCCTACCCAATGATCCACCTCAACCAGAAAATCCTGCTGAAAATATACCAGCAGAAGAACCAGAGCCTCCCCTTGAACTTCCTATTCCACCACAGCTTGGCCCTGTTCAGCCTATTCCAAGAGGAAGGCAACCTTATTTGATGGCACCACATTACCTTGGTCCTATGACTGTCATATGTCCACACTGTCAAGCTCTACATTTTGATGCTGAAAAGCTCACAAGGTCTGCCAGAAATAATCCAAAATTTGACATGTGCTGCTTACAAGGCCAAGTGAATTTGCCCAGGCTTTGAGATGCTCCAGCAGATTTACTAAACTTGCTCCATGGGCATCATCCTCTCTCTGACACCTTTAAAACATCAATCCATCAATACAATGCAGCCTTTGCATTCACATCTCTGGGAGTCAAAATTGACCATGCTATTACCAATGCACCTGGACCATATTGCTTTAGGATCAATGGAGAACTACATTATTTGACAGGTGCCTTGCTTCTTATAGAAGGCAATCTGCCTGTATATGCACAGCTCTACTTTTACAATCACAATCAGCAATTGGCTTTTTGTCAACAGAACAATCCCAGGCTTGATCCTTAGATAATGGCATCTTTGCAGGATATGCTTGCTAGAGTCAATCCCTTCATTGGCTTATACAAGCAGGCCAGGCAGATTATGGAAGAAGTTCCAGAAGGCCAACTACAAAGGCTTTCTGTCAAGCTTACAGTTGATTTTGGAGATCCTTGATGCTATAATAACCCTAATGAACAGGAGGGAGTTGCAGCTGTAATTCCAGGAGATGGCTCAGAAGAGCAATCAAATGATTATGATATAGTCTTGCACTTGCATCAAGGTCAATTGAAGCAGATCAGTCACTTGCACCCATATTACACTCCATTGCATTATACCATCATCTTTCCCACTGGACAGCCTGGATTTCACACCAACATTTGCTTTTATTTTGGACCACAGAATCAACAAAGGTCAGCAAAGGTCACCCAAACAGCATATTATGCATATAGGCTGCAGCAAAGAACTTTGGAATTCAATGCACCATTACTCTGGAGTGGGAGGCTATTTCAATAATATGTTGTGGATGCATGGGCTTCCACTGAACAAAACAAGTTGAATTGGATTTGACACAATCAGAAGAAGATCAGGGCTGAAGTCTATCAAGGAGTAGTGGATGCTGCTGCTGGAGATAAACAAGTCACCCCACAAAGCCATTGTGTAATCCTCCCATCCTCCCATATGGAAGTGATTGACAGATGCAGCAATTATTCCAGGACTCTATGGCTATTTGCAGGAATTTTGGAAAACCTGATCTCTTCTTGACTATGACTGCCATGCCAAAGTGGTCAGAAATTGAAGAAGCTCTCTTGAAGGAACCTGCAGTCAATGGGAAGAAGCAAACAGCTGCTGATCAACCTGATATTGTTGCCAGAGTATTTGAACTCAAGAAAAATGCTGTGGTGAAGAAGATCAAGGAAGGTCTCTTTGGCAGCTATGTGGCTTATGTTCATACTATTGAATTCCAAAAGAGAGGACTTCCACATATGCACATCTTGATCTTTTTCCATTGCCATCACAGGATCAAGGATGCACCTGATGTGGATTCCATTGTCTCTGCCCAAATTCCAGATCCAGTTACTCAGCCTGAATTGTATCAGGTATTGGCTTTGTTTGAATTCTGAATTCAGTTACTTATCTTTGTTGTCAGGTTGTTACTACTAACATGGTCCATGGTCCATGTGGAGCTGCCAAACCCAATGCTAAGTGCATGGTAGATGGCAAATGTTCCAAGAAATACCTAAAGGAATTCCAAGAGGCTACTCAGTATGAAAATGGCTATTCTCAATATGCCAGACCTAACAATGGACGCTTCTTTGATAAGAATGGTTATTGTTATGACAATCGAGATGTTGTTCCATATAACCCTTATCTCTCAGCCAAGTATAAATGTCACATCAATTTGGAGGTCTGTGCTTCAGTGGAAGCCATCAAGTACATTCACAAGTACATCTACAAAGGCCATGATAGGACAACTTTGGAGATTGGTGGAGAGCAGATGGACCAGAGGGATGAAATCAAGGAACACTTGGATGCCAGACATCTCTGCACCTGAGGCTTGCTGGCACATCTTTGAATTCAATGTGCATGGAGAACATCCCCCTGTATATCAATTACTTATGCATTGGAGGGCCAACATGAAGTCTACTTTCAAGATAATGACTCTTTGGCAATGGTAGCTGCCAAGCCTAATGCAAACAAGACTGCACTCACTGCTTGGTTTGAAGCCAATGCCAGATTCCCTAATAACAACACCACTTATCAGAGCTTTCCAACCAAGTTTGTCTATGAAGCTTCCAAAAGGACCTGGAAGAAGAGGCAGAGAGGAACAGCTATTGGGAGGATGTACTTTGCTTCACCTCAACAGGGAGAAAGGTTCTATCTTAGAATGCTCCTGAAAGTTGCAACCAATGCAACATCATGGGCTGATCTCAGGACAGTCAATGGCCACACTTATCCTACTTACAAGGAGGCATGCAAGGCCCTTGGTCTCCTAGAAGATGATGCAGAATGGAGGCAGTGTCTTGCTAAAGCTGCTCCAATCCAATCAGAATCAGCTCTCAGACAGCTCTTTTGCACTATCCTATTTCACTGTGCTCCTACCACTCCAGAAGCTCTATGGGATGAATTCAGGCACTCCATTTGTGATGATCTCCAACACAGATTGGAGAATATCTGGCAGTACAGGGACAGAGTCTTTACTGATGAAGATGTCTATGACTATGGCATTCATCTGATAAAGGAATTCATCTGATCAAGGACAACTTAAAGAATTTTGGCAAGATTCTTCAACACTTTCTCAACATGCCAGAACCCCAACAAGTTTGGAATGTGATTCCAGGTAAGTTGGCCATTGTATAAAGATTTGACATTGATGCTGATCAAATGATTCTAGGGAATAGACTGTTGCAAGAAGAAACAGATTATGATATTGAGGAGTTGAAGAGAAGGGTGGATGAAAACAAGGCCAGGTTTAATGGTGAACAACTGGGAGCCTTCAATGAAGTTATGGACCCTGTGAACAACAACTTGGGCAAGATGATATTCATTCACAGTGCAGGTGGATGTGGCAAAACATTTGTCTGCAACACTTTGGCT
This sequence comes from Termitomyces sp. 'cryptogamus', assembly GCA_020091625.1. NCBI lineage: Eukaryota > Fungi > Basidiomycota > Agaricomycetes > Agaricales > Lyophyllaceae > Termitomyces > Termitomyces sp. 'cryptogamus'. Next base: position 4,368,837 of record JAGYZC010000005.1, read on the forward strand.
TCTGCTGTTCAGTCCAATGGAGATGTGGCATTATGTGTAGCATCATTTGGGATTGCTGCCTTATTGCTGGAGGGTGGTAGAACTGCACATTCAAGGTTCAAAATTCCCATTCCTGCTCTGGATACATCCATTGCCAATATCAAAAGAGGAACTCAGTTATCTCAACTCCTACTCCAGACCAAAGTTGTCATCTGGGATGAAGTCCCAATGCAACACAAAAATGCCATTGACTCTGTGGATTGAGGGTTCAGAGATGGAGAAGGATGTTCCTTTTGGTGGAGTGACTGTGGTGTTTGGAGGAGATTTTAGGCAAACTCTCCTAGTTATCCAATGAGGACTCAGGCAGCAGATGATTGCTGCTTCACTCAAAAGAGGAAGACTTTGGGATCAGATTCAAGTTCACTACTTGGTTTAAAACATGAGATTGGATCAGACTCCTGATAACATTGCTCATGCAGCTTGATTATTGGATGTTAGTGCTGGAAAAAACCTTGGGCCTGGAGAAACAGTACAACTTCCAGAAACTATGATCTGTGATGACAATTCTGTCACTGGATTGATTTCTTCCACTTATCCTCATATTGATCACCATCAAGATGATCAGTATTACTTGGACCATACCATCCTTTCTGGCAAGAACTCTGATGTAGAGGATATCAACTCTGTAGTTTTGCAGAGATGTGCAGGAGAAGAGAAAATCTTGCAGAGTGCAGACTCTATTGTATCTGATGATGGGAATCCTAATGGTCTTGGATTGTATTCAATGGAATACCTCAACTCTCTCAGAGCCAGCAGTTTGCTGTCACGACCCATTCCCTAGACCCCTGTACATTGCCCAACAAACTCCCGTCCCCCCAGAACCTCCCCTGACGCTCCGCTGAACTTCCCCAGCACTCCGTGCCTACTCCGGCTAACTCTGACGCATTCTTGGCTAACTCCGACAGCTCCCTGGCCAACTCTGACATCTTCCCCGCAGCTGCCGGCACTTCCCCTAGATCTCCTGAGCCCCTGAGACCACTCCCCTGCCATGCCTGACTCCATTACACATCATCGACTCAACACCCTAGTTCCTTCAACTTACCTTGGAGTATCATGATGACCTTGGAACGGCCCACATCAACAATTGATCCCATCAACATATCAACACAGCCTGCCCTCTAGTTGTAACCAACACCTGTCAACTCTGTCAAGCTCTGCCAAGCCCCACCACTACAGCCGACGTTCCCAGAGCTCTCTAGTAGTCAGTATATAAAACATAGAGTAGCTCTTTGTACTCTAGTCTTGAGATTACCTGCCTTACCTGATGTGTTTCTGATTGTTTCTTCTCATGTTTTGTGTTCTGTGTCTTGTTTTCCTTATTCTCAGTCTCCCAGTCTTGTCTCATCTCTATTCCATTATCATTTTGTTATCGTTCCATGTCTCTGCCTGAATCTATTCTTGTTCTCATCTCATCTCTGTCTCATTTGTCTCATCTCATTTGATTCTGTCTATTGTGTTCAAGTCCTCTCAACCATAACACCCTCACAAACTCCGTGATTACAATTACAAACCTCCGACACTCTTTCACCAACTCTGGACCTCACTACATGCTTGGCCCAAACCCTATCAATCCCCGTTGATCCTCCATCAGAACTCCAGCTCCACTCCCATCATTTGCATAGCCTCCGCCTCCTCTGCACCTGCAATACTCACATATGGACTTATGCCTGAACCCTGCCAAGCCTGTCCCCCTTCCCCACAACTCATCCTCTACTCCTCTGGACCTCCCCAGACTTGCTCAGATCAATTCCCACTAACTATCCTCACAAGTCCCCAGTGTTTGGAACACCTCTGAGTGCCCAGTTGTCAGTGCAGGAAATCATGTCTGCCTAGTAAGGACTTGCCCAGTGTAGCTGAGCCCCCGTGGTTAGCAGAACCTGACATTTGCCTTTGGCTAAATTGGGTTTGAAGATTGGTGTTCCTGTGATGCTGCTCAGGAATTTGAATACAACCAAAGGATTTTGTAATGGGATAAGAATGATTGTCACTCACATCAGCACCAGAGTTCTCAGATGTAGGATCATTAGTGGAGATGCCAAGTTTGCAGAATCAATTGTCTTGATTCCAAGAATCAACATGGATGTGTCTGAAGAAGATTTGCCAAATCTATTGCACAGGAGACAATTCCCAGTTTGATTGGCCTTTGCTATGGCTATCAACAAGTCTCAGAGTCAATCAGTCAAGCATGTTGGATTGGACCTTTTACTTTGATTAGGAGTTTTTTCACATGGTCAACTTTATGTTGCACTCTCTTGGTGCACATCAGGAGATCATATCAAAGTCATCTTGGACCCAGAAAACACATCAAGAAAGACTGCAAATATTGTCTATCAGGAAATCCTGAATGGTTTACAAATGTAAGTGTGAGTTTGTTGGATTCAAGCAACAAATGCTAACTTCTATGAACTTCAGCACCTAATGTCTATAGCTGGACCATGTAGTATAGATATTCTTAATGGTTTACAAATGTAAGTGTGACAGTTTAGATAATTGCTTGGTTAGTACTGACTTTTGTAATTTTCAGCATCTCTAATATATACCAGTGGACATTGTAGTATTTTGTTAATAATGTAATATAGATACATGATTGGTTTATACATGAAATCTCAGTGTATTGAATTGTAAGAGAAAAGCAACACTTGGTCAACAAAATACAAAGATCTAACTGAATAAAGTGAGGTTGGGTCTGGGACTTAGCATTGAGTTTGAAATACAAAGACCTAACCAAACAAAGTGAGGTTGGGTCTGGGACTTAGCATTTGAGTTAGAAATACAAGGACCTAACTGAACGAAGTGAAGTTGGGTCTGGGATGAAGCAAGAGCTACAGGCCCATGCTGAAGGCATGGACTATAGCTTGTATCTTGTAAGATGAGCTACAGTTCATCACAGACATAACCTCACTTTGTTTGGTTAGGTCCTTGTATCTTGTCAACTAAATGCTGAGATCCAACTTCACTTGGTTTGGTTAGGCCTTTGTATTTCATGTTACCTCATGCCTTGCCAAGACCCAGCCCCATCCTCACTTCATCTACTTGGGTCTTTGATTTATCTGTCAGAGTTTTCAATGATGTAACCAAGACTGTCTGATAGATGGAGCTTTTCCACTTATCTCTCTTACCATGCTGACTTAGGTCTTTCTTTTTTCAATCAATGTGCTTAAATGTGCTTATAGTCCTGTCATTGTTCATGTTAGTAAGTGTAAGTCTTTATTATAATTTCAATTATATTTTGTTCAGTCAAATATAGCTTTTTATGAGTATTCCATGATTTTAACCTTGTTGTTTCAGGAAGTGACATGAAAAGTGGTGATTATGTTCTAATAATCTTTTTGGTTATTTCTTTGATATTCTAACATTAATGCTGAAATACAGATCCAACCTCATTCATTTGGCTAGGTCTTCAATATTCTAATTCTTCCAAGTGGTTATCATTCAATAAGTAATTCTATGATTTATAGACTTGAAAAATCAGAATCATTGATGAATTGTAACCTCCTCCACCTTCTATCCACTTTTTGTCTCATAGCTTTTGACAACTTTATGAGAAAGGATGGAGAAGCTACACACCTTCTGAGTACTTTCATTGATAACAGAACCAGCCACATTAGTGTTTGGACTCCTATTGTAGAAGCTGTGGCAAGGGACCTTAGTAGATGGGCAAAAGGAAACCCAACCATAGAAGGATGAAGGCTTGTTGTAGGTATGGTAGTGGGAGGAAGAACCCAGTATAGGACATGTGTACAGGGCATGCCAACAAAGGTAGAAGAACAGCTAACAAAAATGATTAGAAACTTTGTATGTGTCATGACCCATCCCCCAGACCTCCAGACCTTCCTCTGAGCAACCCCAACTCCTCAGAGTATCTGCCAATGCTCCCTTAATCCACCCCAACCTTTGCTCACCCCTAGTACCTAACCTGGCAAACTCCAACACTTTCTTGGCAAACCCCAACACCTCCCAGTGGGCCCCATCACTCTTCCAACCTTGACTGAGCTCCTGGGTACTGCCAACACTACTCCTGACCTTGGCATATGTCATGGACCCACACCAATGTGTCACTACAGCCTGCTCATCAGATCAGAATACTCTGATGCACACTGCACATCACACATCTGCATCAATGTATCACTGTGGCCCACCACCAGATCAAAACTGACACCCATCAAACCTGCACAACCCTGGTGAACCCTGCTGTCAAACTTACAATTCCTGGAGGAAGTCCAGTAGCCAGTATTTAAGTTGTAGAGTAATATCAGTTATGGTAGTCTTGATATTACTTATGTATGTGCCCCATATCTGCCTTGTCTCTCTAGTATCTGTCTTGTATTATCTCAATCTTATCTCATTCCTGTCCTGTTTCAATCTTGTCTTGTCTCATCCATTTCTCTTTGACTTGTGTGCCTTATTATATCACTCAATTTCCTTTCATCTCTGATCTCCATCTCAACTCCACATTCTAATATCTTTCCCCTGTAACTCTGCCCCCTACCCAGACCTTAATCCATGTTTGGCCCAAGGACCTCTCAACTTATACCTGATCTCCCCATCAACTTCTGGTCCTGCTACTATTACTTGCATGACCTAAGCAGCCCTGCCTTTGAGATATCCACTCCTGGACTTTGTGCCTGACACCTCTTGTGGAGTTCACCAAATGCACTTGCACCCTCCTCATCAGCCTCAAATATCACAACATTTCCAGGACTCTGGAGGTGTGAGGAGACTGCCTCCTCAACTTCTATGAATGCTACCAGCAAGGCACCCTCCTCAAGAATACACAAAGCACTCTAGGAATAAATGCCAATCTCTGAAATGAACTCTGCACCCTGATTGAGGAAATCCACAGCAGCTCAAACCTTCAACAATTTGAGCACTCATTGGACCCAGCCTGCTCCTTCTATATGCAACAAGAGAAACTTACTGGAGCTCAGATCAAGGCCCTGGCCCCCATTCTTGCCAACAGGAGAAACTCAATGCCACCTCCAACATTGTGAGCTCCCTCAACTCTGCAGAAGGCCTCTTTGACCAACCTGCCATCCATACCATGAGTCTCTCTCAGCATCCCAGGAAATACTCTGCCCCCAGCACCTTCCACACCTGAGATCAACCTGCCAAATTTGAGCCATGCACCAAGAGGCCCCCCCCAATTCATCCCTGTCAACAACAATCTTGTCCCTCTCCTACATGAATAAGCTAAAAAAACTCTGGCAGAAAACCTGCCCCTTGTAACAAAGCCCCAGGGATCTTTCAGGACAGGCCTCCCCATGTTGACCTCCACACCCCCTGTGGCAACACCCCTCCCCCCAAACACTCCCCTACTCTGCCAAAATGCCCCAGCCCCCTGCAGCAACTCACAGGCCCTAGAGCACTCAGACTCCCTTTCCCCACTAACCAACCTTGACCCTCCCCAATCCCTCTACCAAACCAACTTCTTGATGCTAATAACAACTATGAACTGCCAACCCCCAGAGGACTTCTTCTTCCCTGCTGGGCCCCAGAGCCCCCCCAGGCAATGCTGGCCCATTCTCAGGTGGCAGGCCTCCTAATAGCAGATCTCCAAGCAGATGGGGCCTAGCTATAGACACTTTTCCTCCTTAGCATGGAGGTGGGAACAACTACTACTACTACTACAACTCCAGACCCTTGCTCCAAAATCAGAACAACCAGGATGACAACTCACAATACAGTTGGCCTGGAAGGCAAGCTCAACATCCAGAAGCCAAAGCCTTTCACTGGCCACAACTCCTGGAAATGGAGAATCTTCTTGACACAATGTTTCACTATTTTTCAAGCTAAGCTTCACTTCAGGAAATGTAGTGTGTTTCCTGAGAAAAAGGTGTCAGAAATATGTTTTTCAATTTCTGACACCTTTTTCTGAAGAAACATGCTAAATTTTGTGTCAGAAAATTCCAGTAAATATATCAAATATTTTCTTAATGTTTCTTTTGTAGAATGATAAATTTTTCTGTGTTTTATCTGAAGAAAAAATAATCAAAATATTTAAAATGTTCTTGATGATTTTCTTGAGAAACATGTGATATGTTTCAGCACATGTTTCTCAAAAAACCTTTGTCCTGTTCTTAGTGTTGTATGTCAAGAAACACTCTGTATTCTTCTTGAGAAACACATGTTGGCATAACTTATGATACTTTTCAAGAAACATGCAATAAAAAAATGTTATAATATTCTACAGAAACAATCTATAGAAACATGTGTCACATCACTCAGCACGTGACTGTTGATTTGCTCATCAAGACACTTGATACATAGTACTGAGCAACACAACATGTGTTTCTATAGATTGTTTCTGTAGAATATTATAACATTTTTTTATTGCATGTTTCTTGAAAAGTATCATAAGTTATGCCAACATGTGTTTCTCAAGAAGAATACAGAGTGTTTCTTGACATACAACACTAAGAACAGGACAAAGGTTTTTTGAGAAACATGTGCTGAAACATATCACATGTTTCTCAAGAAAATCATCAAGAACATTTTAAATATTTTGATTATTTTTTCTTCAGATAAAACACAGAAAAATTTATCATTCTACAAAAGAAACATTAAGAAAATATTTGATATATTTACTGGAATTTTCTGACACAAAATTTAGCATGTTTCTTCAGAAAAAGGTGTCAGAAATTGAAAAACATATTTCTGACACCTTTTTCTCAGGAAACATGCTACATTTCCTGAAGTGCTTATCACTTTCCATCTTGAGAGCTCATGGGTGACCTTTGCTACCTCATACCTACAGAGCATCTCTTTCAACCATTACATGGTGCTGCTCTAGTTTAACCCTAACAACTTCATGTTTTTAAACTAACTCACTTTCACTCAGGAATTTTTCAGTAAGTTTGGAGTCTTTGACACTGTAGCAGAAGTGGAAGAAAATCTCTTCAATATCTGAATGTGCAACAACAAACAATTTATGACCTTTACCATCCAATCTGAACAAGAGGCCTATGAAACAGGCTGGAATTACAATGCCCCCTGGTTTTCCCTCCACTGCACTCTTCTCCAGAGAATCAAGGATTTTCTCCACCTTGCACCCAAGCAACCCACATACAACAGTTACAAAGTGCTCATTAATCAGATCAACCAATGTTACTGGGAATACCAGAGTAAGAACATGGCCTCCCAAACTATCTGGAATTCCTCTGGCAACTCCAACTGGCAGGCTAGAGCAACCAACAGCAACTGGCCCTCTGTTCCTGCACCCCCCACCAACTCCACTCCACACTTCTCTCCAGGACAAGGACTTGCCAGTACTAATTGACCCCTGGGATCCTGCCCTCCTGCCCAACTTAACACTGCAAACCTCCACAAGACTCCAGAGCCCCTGGACACCAACCCCAACAACTGCCAGGACTCTCATGATGTCCCAAACCTTGCAGGAGACCAAGAGGCCCTATGCACAAATCAAATCTGGAACAGACTCTGGATTGATATTTCAGAAGAAGTGCAGGAGAAACAATGAAAGGAGGGTGCATGCATCTTATGTGGTGAGCAGGGACATTCCATTAGTAACTGCCCTAAATGCCAGGTCATGGGACATGCTGTCTGGACTATTGACAGAGAAGACTGTGACTACCAATCTATGAAAAATTGGTCAGCAGTTTAAATCCTGAAGATGCACTAAATAGCAGATCAGACACTGACATTTTCTCCACCACAGCTGCATCCCTCCATGCAATGGTTCTCTCTTTGAACACCCTCTCAGCACATCTCCCCTGACATCCCTCTCACACTCTCCTTCTCTGCACCATTCTCCCCTTTTCCACCAATTTCATCCCCACCCTGGTTAATAATGGTGCAACTGACAACTTCATCAACAAATCCCTAGTGGTTCTTGCTCCACAAGCCCTCTAGTGCTCATTCCACAACTCCTCTGGTATTTGCTCCACAACCCCTCCAGCACTTCCCCACTCCCATTCTTTTGAAACTCATTGATGGCAACCCCACCTCTGCCGGGGACATCACTGACTGTTGGAAAAATCTATCACTTTTGCCAATAGACAATAACAGGACCTCTGACTGCTAGTTACAAAGTTGCACACCTTCACCCTCCTTGTTCTTGGGTTTTCCTGGCTCCACACAACCAACCTCTGTATCAACTGGTCCAGCCTCATCCTCTGCATTGACTGGGATAGCTTGCCCAACCTTGGACCTGTCCCCTTTGACATCTTGCTCCACCCCAAAGGCCTGGAAGCCATGACACTACTGACATCTTCCAGACCCCCCCACAGTTCCATTTAAAGTCTGCATGATCTCTCATCATTAATGTATGACTAGGCAACTCTCCTATGGTCCTCCCTGCTCTTGTCAACAGTGGAGCCTTTGGAATAGTTGTTAGCAAACAGCTCAATCTTCCATAAAAAACCCTTGACAAGCCACTCAAACTCCAGCTCTTTAATGGAAGCCCCACCTCCACCAGAATCACCAAATTCCATAACAGCTCCCTCACACTCAATAACAAGTTAAGTTCCAGGTCTGCTTCCTTGTCATGCAGCTTCCAGAGTCAACCCCAATTGTACTTGGATTGCCCTGGTTGCAGGACATCAACTCCAATATCAATTGGGGGGAACCTCACCATGTGGTTTCCAGACCTCAAAGCAAGCCTAGCAGCCACTATCCCGTTCCACCTCCAGCCCCCCTTAGACTCCAATGTCCCTGACCTCAACCCCAGCAACTCCAGAGCCACCCATGCTCCCACTGCCCTCAAAGACAACAAAGAAAGGAAGGAAGACACACTCCTGCCCTGGTCTCTCTTGAATGCACCCCAAAGGCTTCCCCTCAACATCCTCTAAAACCAGTAGACACACTCCTGCCCTGGTCTCTCTTGAATGCACCCCAAAGGCTTCCCCTCAACATCCTCTAAAACCAGTATAAGGGCCCAAGGTATCCTCACTAATGGCCTCAGACAACTGCAGACCCTGCTGTTAGAACTCTGACACCCCACCCCATTAATCCAGAAGCTCTCAACATCAAAATCATCAGCACTATCCCCTTCACATGTATCTTACAAAATAGTACTCCTGCTTACCAACTTCAAATCACCCTGGCCTTACTGAAAGAACACCTATGTACAGGGACCACCCTACCAGAGCAAAAATGGAGGAACAGATTTTGCATGAAGTAGTTCAGAGTATCATGAATTTACTGACATATTCTCCAAAGGAGGCACAAAATAACTCCTCCCACACTGATTTTATGATTACAAAATTGATCTCAAAGAAGGCACTTCCCCTCCATTTGGCAAGATCTACAACATGTCAGAGGTCAAACTCTGGGCCCTCAAAGACTATCCCAATGACATGCTTGGCAAAGGTTTCATATACCCCTCCATCTCTGCTACTGGAGCTCTGGTCCTGTTTGCCCAGAAGAAGGACTCTGCATTGACTACCAGGGACTCAACAAAGTCACCAAAAAGAACTGGTACCCTCTCCCTCTGATCAGTGACTGTTAGGTTCTGCTGACCATGGAGGCTCTGCAAGGGCAACCTCTGGGGCAGTGGATCAGAGTCACACAGTTAGCAGAGGGGAATCTGAAGAGAACAAGTCTAAGAGTCCCTGCTGCTTGGCATGGCACATCAGCAGATGGTGGAGGCATGGGAACTACTGTACAGCAGGCTGGAGCTAATCCTAATCCTAGGATAATAATCAGTGAGGTAATACAGAGAACTCTGTAGTTCTTTGGAGATCTCCAGGGTTCTGGAACAAGCTCCAGAGATGTTGAACAAGCTGCAGAGTTGCTGGAATGGGTCATGGAGGTAGGAAGTGGAAGTCCCCTGATATCATCCCCCCTCTAGAATGTGGTGCCCCAACACACAGGGTAGAAGAAGTCCCTGATTGTTTAGTCTGCTGGCAAAACAGGGTAGATCCCTTGAATGGCACATGGAGCATCTGGGTGTCTTCTGTAGAACTCCTTGATGAGCTTGGGGGTGTGCATGTTTTCTTGTGATTCCTAGGAGATATTCTCAATCCCATAGCCTTTCCACTTACCCTTGTATTGTAGCCATCTCCGGAACAGATGACTATCCAGGATCTTCTCCACCTCATACTTTTTGCTGTTGTCAACCACCACTGGGGGTGGTGGATGTTGCCCCAGAATAGGATCCTTTGGGGCTGGAGTCAGTTTGACCATATTGAACACTGAATGAAGCTGGCGCATCCTCATGGGGAGCCAGAGTTGATAGGCTAGGGGTCCTACCTGCTGTTCCACTGTGAAAGGTACCAACTGGCAGTGTGACAGCTTTTTTGAGGGCTGGGTAGTTATAATGTTGGAGGCATCCAGGTAGACTCAATCTCCAGGCTGATATTTATGCCCCAGGGTTTTTCTGCAGTTGTAGTATCATGCCATGTTATCCTTTGCCTTTGCCAGCACTGCTTGAGCCTCCTTCTGTGACCTCTTCATCCAGTCCACAAACTCATTTACTGCTTTGTTCTCTGAGGGTTGGGCTCAGAGTTCAAAGCCCATGTGCAGATGCCGTCCAGTGTCAAGGAAGAATGGAGAGAACTGGGTGGACACATGAATGTGATTGTTGTATTGGAACTTAGCATCAAAGAAGAGTTCATCCCAGTCATTCTAGTGCTCATTGCAGAAAAGGCAGAGGTACTGCTCCAACTCCTGGTTTATGCATTCAGTCTGGCCATCAGACTGCAGGTGGTAGACAGTGGAGGTGTGAAGCTTTATGCAGAGTAGTCAGTAGAGCTCCCTGGTGAAGTCCACCATGAATTGTGGTCTCCAGTCAGAGATGTAGGCATTGGAGAGGCTGTGAAGTTTCCAAATGTTCCTTTGGTACAGGTTTGTGGTGCCTATGGTGGAGCAGGTAGTGTGGGTTGGAATAAACTGTGTCTGCTTGTCATACAGATCCACCACCACCATGATCACATCATAACCATGGGCATTGGGGAGTTCTACAATGAAGTCCATAAAAGCCACACTCCATTGTTCTGTGAGCACAGGCAGCAGATGTAGCTGTCCATAGGAGAGGCAGCATTGGGGCTTGGTCTGGAGATAGAGATTGCATGTACTAGTGTAGGACCCAATATATTAGGACATCTGGGGCCACCAGTAGCTCTGCAATACTAGCTCTAATGTTTTCCAACATTTAGAGTGCCCTGCAATGTGGAAGTTGTGGTGTTGCTCCACAATCCTCTGATGGAGCTCTGGAATGTTAGGCACATAGATACAATTTCTAAAGGTCAGGATCCCATCCTGGAGGGCCCATTTGTCTGTGCAGACCAACTTAGCACCAGTAGTACACCCCAACTTCAGCATCTGAGCAGCCTGCACAATGAGTTCCTCTTGGTGACTATCCCAGTTACCCTGCCATATGTCCCAAAGAATGTCCACCTCTGCTCTGTTGATGGCTAGACCCTCCATGGCTTGGATTGCAAACAGTTCAGGGCAGAGGAGCACAATGTTGCTGGTATCCTCCCCCCCATGCCATGGTCTGCCCTCTGGGACAGGGCATCTAGTTTCTCTATGCTCCAGCCAGGCTTGTAGTGCAGCAAGAAGTCAAAGTTAGTGAGGTAGAGGGACCACTGGGCCTGTCAGCAGTTGAGCTTCTTGGCTGTCTGGAAGTATTTGAGGTTCTTGTAAGCTGTTTAGACCTCAAACTTGTGCTCCACATCTTCTAAGGAGTGCTGCCACTCCTCAAATGACCAGATAATGGCCAGCATCTCCTTGTCATGGATCTCATAGTTCTGCTCCACCACATTCAGGCTCTTGGAGTAGAAGGCCACTGGATGCCACTTTCCATCCTCCAGGGATTGCTGCAAAAGGATGGCCCCAATAGCAAAATCAGAGCTGTCAGCTTTCACCTGGAAGAGGGAGTTGTCATCTGGGAAAAGGAGGATGGGTCTAGAGAGCATGGTGTGCTTGAGGGTGTTGAAGGCCACTTGTTCTGAAGGTTCCCAACTCCATGCAATGTCCTTCCCAGTGAGGTCAGATAGTGGGCAGGCATGATGCAAGAAGTCCTGAATGAATCTCCAGTAGAAGTTTGCAAAGCCAAGGAACACCTGTACCTCCTTCTTGTTCTTGGGCTCTAGCCACTCTGCCACACCTGCCACCTTTACCAGGTCCATCTCTGCAGCTCCATGTGAGATGATCAGACTGAGAGATTCAATCTGGGTCTGTTTAAACTCACACTTCTCCAGCTTGAGGTAGAGCTGGTGCTGGCAGAGGCATTCCAAGACAAGGCAAGTGGTCCAATGGTGTTCTTCCAGCATTTTGGTGTAGATGAGGATGTCATTAAGATATATGCACACTATGCCCTCTGCAATGAGGTCCCAGAAGATGTCATTCATCATGGTCTAGAAGGTAGCAGGGCTGTTAGTGAGTCTGAAGAATATTATGAGCAGTTCAAACAATCCTCAGTTGGTCCAGAAGGCAGCCTTCTACTCATCTCCTTTCTGGATGCACACATTACTGTAAATCCACTGGACATCCAGTTTAGTAAAGTATCATGCACCCTGGATATTGTTGATGAGCTCAGAGATGAGGGGGAGGGGGTAGCAATTCTTCACCATCATGGCATTGAGAACCCAATAATCCTGGACCAGTCAGAGTGTGCCATCTTTCTTCTTGATAAAGAAGACCAGAGAAGCCATCAGAGACTTGAAAGGGTGGATGCAACTGGAGTTCAGGTCCTCCTGTAGAAAGGCATTGAGTTTGTCCTGTTCCTTAGGCACTAGCAGGTAGATCTTACAGCTAGAGGGCATGGAATCTGGCAGCAGTTCAATGGCATGGTCCCACCTCTTCTGCTCTAGAAGCAAGTCAAACAAGGCCTTGGAGAACACATCTTCAAACAGATGGAGGTAGAGGGATATGACATCTTAGAACTTCTAGGGCACAGTATTGGCAGCAAATGCCTGGGCCAGCCTCTGGGATGTGGTCTGGCTAGCCCAGATCTCTGCAACTGAGGGTGGCAGGTGTACAGTGGTAGTGTAGATTCTATCTCCCACTTCTACTGCCTTGTCCAGAAACTCCAGCCTGTGCATGTCACCAAACTCCTCTTTGTGTTCCTCCTCCAGGGCTCTGCTACTACTCTGGTCATTCTTATAAAGGGCCTCCCTACAAGGGAATGCCAGAGGTGGGGGATCCAGAGGTTCAGATCTGTGAAGGGGAGAGGGCCAGCACAACATGCACAGATGGCTGTGTGTTCTCAGACTCAAGCCTGGTGTTCTTCCCTGTCCTTGGCAGTGCAGGCAGAGCACCTCTGAGGGCACTTGCTCATGGTTACCTCTCTCCTGGTCCAGTCCACCTCAGAGTTGTGCTTGCAGAGCCACATAAAACCAAGGATCATGTTCTGCCTACCCAAGCTGGTGATAGCAAAAATAGCATGCTCCACATGATTCCAATAGCAGAGGACCAGGTCAACTATGGAACTGATGGCTCTTGCTTTGTTAGGCATTCCATCAATGTTGTAGACTGGAATGGGCTTGGGGAGGGGCTGCATGGTCAGGCTGTGGCATTTGACAAACTCTGAGTCCAAAAACAGTCCCATTGCCCTGCTATCCAGCAGAGCTGTGACTCTGCAGGCTTGCTAGGTGTTCATTGTGTCAATCTCCACATCAAGGTGCAGGGAGTTGGCAGATGGGCTGGAAGCCATCACATACTGTCAAGGCATTTGACAGGCCCAGGCAGGCCCATGCCAGCAGACCCTTGGAGGTGTTGGGGAGCTTGGCAGGGGCTCCAGAGTTGGTACTTGTATGTCTGGAGGGGAGCATGGAAGTTCTTCTGTTTCAGGATGAAGAGTGTTAGAAAAAGTGATTTCATTTTCTATTGACAGACAGGAGAACCTGTTAGCACCCAGCAACAGAGGTGTACACCTCATCCATTACTCAACTAAAAATATCCCTCCAGCTCTAAGAGTGACACACACATGCAAATCTCCTCTGGAGTCAACTCCAGTATAGGCTTGTCTGGTGATGGAGCTCTAGCAGCATCCCTCACAGCTAGCAGCTGCAGGAGGAGTTCCTTCTGTTCTGCCATGGAGAGATAACATACCTCCAGGCCCAGGGGACAATGACATGCAAGGTGCCCAGGCTTTTAGCATTTCTGATACAGTAGTGGCATGGCACAGAGCTGTCTGGCTGCATCCATGTCCATGGATATGCCTGATGGCAGGAGGTGTGTCACAGAGATGACTGGAGGAAGGGCTGGCATTGGGCAAACAGGTATGGAGTTGTGGAGATTGCTGAACAGAGCAGGGCACATTGCAGAATGTGGGTGGTGGAGCTCCCTCCAGATCTCCATGAGTTGCCACTGGTTCTGGGCCACCTTATACCATGATGCAATCTTTTCATTGTCTGAGTGGCCCTCTGCAAGATTGTCAGTGCTATTCACCAGCATGGAGTGCAGGCTATCCTAGAAGGTGAGGCATAGTTGAAGGCCATCAGGGTAGGCAGCTTGCTTAACTAGAGCCCAGAATGAGTTGATGTACTTATCTATATGCTTTCCTTGCTCATACTGCTCCCTATCATGTAGTGTCAAAGCCACAGTCTTGGTGGGGTCTAGTGGGAAAAACTCTGCACAGAAGTCCTTCTTGAAAGCAGCCCAATTGGGAAAACTTCCAACACCTCTGGGATAACAAAAAACTCATAGTGTGTAGGTGGAGGCACATCCCATCTTTATGTATGACAGTACCCAGGCTATTTTCAAGGCATCAGAGTCAAAGGCATCCCTACTGAGGTGGATGTAGATGAGGCAGGACTGCAGGAATTGTTTTCTGCCAGAGTGGGTACTATTGTATGTGTCTGGTAATGCAGGGCATGGGAACCATGGTTGTAGGTTCACTGGAGCTGCAGAGATGGGTGCAGACACAGTTGGGGCTGGTTCCACAGCTGGGGGAGGTGTGAAGGTAGGTGACAGGTGTTTGAGCAGCACCTGGAGTGATTGAGAGATAAGATCTGTTGTTTGATGAAGGGTGGAGAATTTGGTTGTATGATGGGTGAGGGATGATTGCATTAACTGCACCTGGGTTTCTAGGTGTAGCAGGTGAGTTCAGGCTTTGTCCTGTGGGGCCAGGCCTTCAAGGGTGTGTCTGAAATGGCAAGCTGAGACATAGAACTCCACAGTGCTTCATCCTGGTGGGGAGGTGATGGATAGTGGCTTGGAGGTTCCTTGCAGCTATGAGGGGCTTTCAGACCAATTTTAGGAGACTTGTTCTGCTGCAAAGGTGACCTCTGGGACAGTGGATTGGAGTCATGAAGCTAGCAGAGAGAAATCCAAAGAGAACAAGTCTAAGGATCCCTGCTGCTTGGTGTGGTGCATCAGCAGATGGCAGAGGCATGGGAACTACTGTACAGCAGGCCAGAGCTAATCCTAACCCTAGAACAATGATTGGCAAGGTAATATGGAAAATTCCAGGATTCTGGAATAAGCCCCAGAGACATCAAACAAGCTGCAGAGTTGCTGGAATGGGTTGTGGAGGTCAGAAGTGGAAGTCCCCTGACAGGCTCAGCTTAACCAGGTGAGTTCTTACTAGGCAGACATGACATCCTGGACTTATAACCTAGCATTCTGGAGAGGCCTGGACTTCAAATACTTGTAAGAATAAGCCAAGGGAAGCAGTCTGAGCAAGTCTGAAGTGGTCTGGAAGAGTCTAAGACAAGGTACAATGATGGTTCTGGGCTTGGGAGTGCGTCAGGCACAAGTCCAGAAGTGAGTATTGAGAATGTGGGGCAAGTGGAGACTATGCAAGTGATAGGACCAGGGCTAGAGATTGATGGGTTCTGGGGCTGAGTGTAGGGCAAGGTCCAGAGTTGGTTATGAATGTTTGGTAGTTGTAATTGTAAGCACAGAGTTTATACTGGCATTAGAGTTAAAGGGAACTTAGGCACAATAAAGGAAATAGAGATAAATGAGATGAGACAAAGTCAAAGCAAGATTGAGATGAGAATAAGAATAGATTGAGATGGAGTTACAAGACAATAATGAGATAATAGATAGAGATAGAGATGAGACAGGACAAGAAGACTGAGAGAAGACAAAATGTAACAGGAAACATGAAACACAAAGAAACTAAGTAAGCAATGTTAGGTAATATCAAGACTAGAGTATGGGATGCTACTCTACAACTTATATACTAGCAACTAGGACTCCTCCAGGGATAGTGGGTCTGATGGCAGGGCTTGTCAGGGCCACAGAGTTGATGGGTATCAGTTACAATCAGTTGGTGGGCCATGGTGATATACTGATGAGATTAGATGGGAATGTGGGCTGCTCCAGAGTTGGCATGATGTTCAGACTTGGTCAAGTAAGCTGTAATGGCAAGTTAGTGATGTATGCCAGGGTCAAAAACAGTGTTGATGGAGAGTTTTATGAGCTCAGAAGGGGAAGAGGAAGCATTGGGGCCTGCAGGGAACATGTCAGAGTTTGCCAGGAGGATTGTTAGAGTTTGCTAGAGAAGCATCAGAGTTAGCTGGAGTGGGTGCTATGGGTGGACAATGGTTGGGGTGAGTTGAGGGAGTATTGATGGGTACTCTAGAGAGGTGTGGGGCTGCTAGGAAGAGGTCTGGAGGCCTGGAAACAGATTGTGACATCACTCCCCCTTCAGCATCAAGACTCTTGAGATGCAGATGCAGGGCATGAGTCAGGAATTAGCAGGGGCATAGGAATCAAAGCAAAAGCAATATTGATCAAACCACAGCAAGCAGTGGTGGCATGGGGAACAAAGTCAAAGCATGGCTGCCATTTGTCAGGAGGCTCTTCCCAATTAATTAAAAGGGTCAGATGTACTTTGGTGCTTCTCTAACTTTTCCTAATGTCCTCCTCAGCTTTGTTGTTGTTGTTAGCATCACCATCCCCTACTCCCCCACCTTGAGATGACAATTGCATCAATATGTGGGTGGAGTATAAGGACCAGAGAAAGGAGTTTGATCAGTGCCAGGATTGGAGGAAAGTTGAGTCCATGTATCATCATCATAGGCTTTCTTGTGACAGTCTTAGAAGGTGATGCATTACTGACCTTAGCTTTGCAAAACTGTCTGTGGCAGTATAGGGCCCATCAGGGGCTTCATCTCAGGGCAGGGCTCCAGTATGGTCAGCCCTAGTGCTGGCAGTGCATTTCTTAAGGCCAAGGTTTGGTCTGAGGGTGGTGTAGGTTGTTTTGGATGCATTGCAAGTTGCATAGGCAGAGGTAATTCTGGAGAAGTTTGCAGAGGTAGTGGGGCAAGTGCAAGGGTCCCCAACTCTTGAGTGGTGCTAGGAGGAGGCTCCAGTAGGCCAGTGAATCTTCTGCCATGTTCTGACTGATTGTTTGCTAAGTGTGCATTCTGTGCTTGATATGGGAAACAATGTGAATTTGAGGCACCAGCACAGGATTCTTGCCAGGACACATCATTGTGTCTCTCCTGTTAGACAAGACATGAGAAGTGTCTCATTTTGTTGAGCTAGTGTGCAGCCTGCATGTCAGCAAAGCAAGGGTGGGACTTGGCATGAGTGGTGGAGCAGATGGACAAGGGATGCAGGAGTAGGGTGTTGGGCTGGAGGTCTGGAATGGAGAGTGGGGGTAGTGGAGGGAGGTCCACAGCAAAGGTGGGGCCTCTAGACCCAGGAGTTGCAGAAACACTGGGCTAGCTAGAGGTGCAGGTGCAGCAGAGGATGGAGGTGCAGCAGGAGGCATCTGAAGCAGGAGTGCCCTGGGCAGTAGTGGAGGCTGGGAGGTAGTGCAAGGAGTGGCTGGCCAATGAAGTGGCTTTAGAGCAGAGATTATGCATGAGTCCTCTTTTCTTCTCATAATTTTACTGATGACAGTTGACAGACTAGGTCTAGAAGCACTGGATATTCCTAAATAGGGTGTTGGCTGCTGATGCATCAATTCAGAATGGACTGGTGCAAATGCTTAGGGATCTCTCTCTAGAGTTGGAGTTTCAAGCAGATGGGGTGGTTGTTAGAGAGGCACTGACAGAGGAATGCAGTGACTCTTAGGGCATGGTGGAAGGTGGCCACCAACATGGAGGGGCTCTTACCTAGCCAGCCAGAGGTCCTAGAGGTGGTAGTGACACAAATGAAAGTGGATTTAGTCAGGGTAATGGCAAGGGGACTTTCAGAGGAGAAGGAGGAGTAATGGGGGCATTGGACTTTGTTTCCTTGCTATCTTGTGCCTTCTGCAGCTCCACTTGTGTATTAACCTGTATTTCATAGTTTATATGTATGGACCTCTGCATTTCGGTTTGAGTCTGGTGTGAATTAAATGTAATCTCAGATTTAAGTGAGGAGATAGAAAATAAAACATGCAGGGAGTTATTTGCAGGAGTTGAATCTCTAATAGATCCCAAGGCAGGGGTTACACCCACTACTGCCATCTGTACCAGCTGGTCCCAGGAGTCCCAGGACTTGGTAGAATGTTGTTGATGGAAGTCCCTGATTTTGGTGGGGGTGTTGGAGGGGTCTCTGCAGAGTTATTGAGTGTATCAGTAGTGTTGACTGGTGTTTGGTTGGGGTGTTGTCCTGGGGGGTTTGGAGTATGCTTTTGAGGAGCCAAAACCCCCTCTCCCAATGCACCCATAGCTGTCAACTCCAATGAGGCAGCCAATGTACTGGAGGAGGTTTCTGCAGAGTCGGAGGAGGATTTTTAAAAGGGCAATGGATGAACTGTATGCTACTATTGCCTAGTGCTAATATTTTTTGCTCCTCTGTCCATAGAATCAAATATATCTGTTGCCACTCTTGATACTATGCTCAAGATGATAAGCTCCTCAGATGTACAAACCCCCTCTCTAGCTAAAGTCTCTGCTGAAGACACACCTTCTAACCCACATCTCCAGATTTCTGCATAGGAACACCATCTCCCCCATTATTACATTGTGGCTTCCACCCCTTCCACCAACTCTCATAAGCTCCATATAGAAATTGAAACAAGAGATACTTAGTAGACCCAAAGTGTGGTTGCCCTGCTTGACAGTGGCACAACAGGCCTCTCTCTTGACACAGACTATATGCAACAACATTGTCTTACTACTAGCCCTCTAGCCTGTCCTATCCTAGTATATAATGTTGATGGCACACTCAATGAAGCTGGCTCTATTTGCTTGGTGGTAGACCTGGTCCTCTGTTACAAAAACCACTCTGAACAAGCTGCATTTGCTGTCACTAGTCTGGGGAAACAAGACATGATTTTGGGGTTCACTTGGCTACATGAACACAACTCTGAGATTGACTGGACAAAAGGTGAGGTGAATATGAGTTGCTGCTCTTGTTGCTGCACAATGTGTGCTGAAGAAGCCTGTAAGGAGCATAGAGCAAAGGTTTGTGAGTATGCTGCCATGTGTGCTTGTTGTGCAGGGCATCTCCCCTATGCTGATCTTGACCTCCTGAATCCCTCCCTCTTTGGCATTCTCCCCTAGAGAGGCCCTCTACAAGGATGTTCAAGATTCTAGGTGTAAACCTTAGGAGAAAGAGGAAGGCAAAAGAGAATCCACTAGTGCTCTGGACCCAGAGTTTCCAGACAAAACTATTGAGGTAGGTGATAGGATCTATGCTACAACCCTCTGCCCCCCTCCTACAGTGGCAGAGACTTGGGCTAGTCAGACCACTTCTCAACATTTGGCCAAGGCATTTGTGGCAAACTCCCAGCCCAAGCCTTTTCATAGTATGGTTCCTGATCACCTCCATGATTTTGAGGACATATTTTCTAAGGCATCTTTTGACTCATTCCCAGAGTGCAAGCAGTGGGATCATGCAATTGAGCTGATACTAGATGCTGCACCTTCCAGTTGCAAGGTCTATCCTCTTGCACCCTGTAAGCAGGATGAGCTGGATGCATTCCTACAGGAGAATCTTAGCTCTGGATGAATACAACCCTTTAAGTCCCCAATAGTCTCTCCAGTATTTTTCATTGAGAAGAAGGATGGGTCTCTTCATCTGGTTCAGGACTATTGAGTCTTGAATGTGATGACAGTGAAGAATCACTATCCTTTGCTACTCATCTCAGAACTTGTTAACAACCTTTGAGGTGCATGCTACTTCACCAAGTTGGACATCCACTGGGGCTACAACAATGTGCACATTAAGGAGGAAGATGAGTGGAAGGCAGCATTCTGAACCAATCATGGACTCTTTGAGCCTCACCAACAGCCCAGCCACTTTCCAGACTATGATGAATGACATCTTCCATGACCTGATTGTGGAAGGTGTTGTTTGTGTGTATCTTGACAATATCCTTATTTATACTAAAACCTTGGAGAAGCATTGCTGGGTCACACACATTGTCTTAGAGTGCCTGCCCAACACCAGCTCTATTTAAAGTCTGAGAGATATGAATTTGAGCAGACTAAGGTGGAGTACTTAGGATTGATTATCTCACATGGGATGGCCAAGATGAACCCCATTAAGGTAGCAGGTGTAGCAGAGTGGCCTGAGCCAAGGAACAAGAAGGAAGTACAGGCCTTTCTTGGGTTTGTTGACTTTTACTAAAGGTTCATACAGAATTTGTCCCACTATGCATGTCCACTCTCTAACTTCACAGGCAAGGATGCAGCATGGCAATTGGAGCCCCCACAGCAAGCTGCCTTTGACACCTTCAAACAAGCAGTTACCTCAAAACCTGTCCTCCTATTTCTAGACAATGACTCTTCCTTCTGTATTGAAGCAGATAGCTCTGTCAGGGTACATCCCACTTGGTTCCCCTTCTCCTCCTCCAGTTCTTGTATGATTTCCCCTGCTATAGTTTTCCTTCATTCTCCTTCCTTTTTCCTATCTATTGGTCCTAGTTTCAGCCCTCAGGCTGGACTGGTTCTCTGTCAATAATTCAGACAAGTGTGGCCCCTTTGACACTGCTACCAGCTTATGTAACTGCTGACCAATTGCTGACACATCACTTCTGTCTTTTTTCTCTGTCATACTGTACAGTTGTTTCTCACACTTCTGAAGCCTCTGAAGCATCATACCTGGCCTAGGGAACCCTCAGACTTGTTTTCTTTGGATTTCCCTTTGCCAGATGAGTAGTTATCTCAGTAGACACTGTACAGTACTGAATAGACTTTGGATTTCCCTTTGCCAGTTATGTGATTGAGCCACAGCCTCCAGAGGTTGCCCTTATAGCAGAACAAGTCTCTAGATTTGGTCTAAGAGTCCCCTTTCCAATTACCTGAGCTTCTACTTGGTTTCTCAAAAAAAGTCTCTTCCCCACTGGTATTTTAGTGCCTCTGTGCTCCTCCTATAACCCAGACAACACCTCCAGCACCTCCCCCTGGTGCTTCAAGCCCCCAGGACAATGCCTGGAGTCATTTGTTGTCCCTGGAGACACAGGGTCAACTCACCCAAGCCTCCCTTACTTCCCACACTGCCAAACCCACTGGACTCTGTCAAACTACTGAAGCAGTGTCCCTTTCTCTCTAGGCCCTCCTGGAAAGTCTCCCCCTCACTTCTACTCCCCCTCCTAGACTCTCTGCAGCTGCAGCAAGGTTTTCTTCTGCACCTAGCTCAGAGGTTTCAGCACCCTGCTCCAAACTTCCTTGCCCTACACTTCCTGATGTCTTTGATGAGGATTGTAGAGTTGGGAAACATTTCCTCCAGTCCTGTATCACCTATATCCAGCTGAGTAGTGAAGCCTTTGCTTCTGATGCCTTAAGAATTGCTTGGGTTCTCTCCTATATGAAAGCTGGCTAAGTCTCAACCTATGTGCTGGGTATTTTTTGATGCTTAGGAGGAGTTGAGAGTTTCTCTGGCTAGATGGAGTTTGAGAGGGAGTTTGGAGCTGAGTTCTTGACCCTTGATCCTGCCAAAACTGCAGCTCTTTCCCTTTGAGACTAAACCCAGTATGGTCAAGGAAAGTAGTCCCTCAATGAGTACATTGACTCTTTTCATGCTTTATGTGAACAGGCTGGATATCTAGACAGTCTGCAACTTTGCCTAACCTTCCATGATGGAATTCACTCCTCTCTTATGGATCACATTGACAGTATGGCAGAGGGACACCCAAATGATGAGCATGTCAATACCTGGTACAAGGTGGCATGTGAGCAGTGGCAGCTCATGAAACAGCGATGTGAGTTGCAGCAGATGCAATCCTCAACCTTTCCTTTCCCTTGTGAAGGGTTCACTCCCCAAGCTCCCCCTTCCACACCTATGCTAGCATCTCTACAAGCAGGTGCAGCTTTTCCCTTCACACCTCACATTGCCCCCTTGTGCTCCCTACCCCAAGGAGTCCTAATGGATGTTGATGCCTTCTGACAGTGGTCCTCTACTCCCCTGTTGTGTCAATGCTGTGAAAAGGCTGGTCACCTTGCCCACTACTGTCCCCAAGGACTAGAAGTCTGCTACTTGTCAGTGTCAGAGCAAGAAGAGCTGCTCATCCAACTCCTTGCAGCCTGAAACACAACAGAAACCCCCTCTCCAGATGCATCTATAGCTGTCCACTCCCATGAAGTGGCTTATGTATTGGAGGAGGTTCCTACAGAGTCTGAGGATGTTTAAAAGGGCAATGGATGAACTGTATGCCCTTGTTGCCTAGTTCTAATTGTTTTGCCTCTCTGTTTGTAGAATCAAATACATCTGTTGCCATTGTTGATACTATGCCTGAAACAATAAGCCCCTCCTCAGACATACAAACCCCCTCTCCAGATAAAGTCTCTACTAAAAACATACCTCCTAATCCATGCCTCCAAATTCTTGCATGGGAATGCTGTCTCCCCCATTGTTATATATCTACCCCTTCTCTCAACTCCCTAAAGCTACAGGTAGAAATTAAGATAACAGACACCCAGCAGACCCAAAGTGTGGTTGCCCTACTTGACAGTGGGGCAACAAGCCTCTTCCTCAACACAGACTATATGCAACAACACCACCTCACCACTCACCTCCTTTCCCATCCTATTCCCATGTATAATGTTGATGGCATGCTCAATGAAGCTGGCTCTATTTGCTCCATGGTGGACCTGGTCCTCCACTACTAAGACCACTCAGAGTGAGCTGCTTTTGCTATCACTAGTTTGAAAAAGCATGACATGATCTTGGGGTTCACCTGGCTACATAAGCACAACCTAAAGATTGACTGGACTAAGAGTGAGGTGAAGATGAGTTGTTGCCCTGGTTGCTGCACTACCTGTATAGAAGAAGCCCATAAGGAGCAGAGAGCCAAGGTTTGTGAGTGTGCTGCTGTGCATGCTTGTTGCACTGGGCATCTTCCTTATGCTGATCTTGATCTCCTGAGTCTCCCCCCTCTGGCATTCCCTTATAGAGAGGCCTTCTACAAAGATGTCTGAGGTGTTGAGTGTGAATCTCCAGAGGGAGAGGGAGGTGAAGGAGAATGGACCAGTGCTCCAGATGCAGAGTCTCCAGATGAAACCATAGAGGTGGGTGATAGGATCTATGCTACAACCCTCTGCCCCCCTCCTATAGTGGCAGAGATTCAGGCCAGTCAGACTACTTCTCAAGGTCTGGCTAAGGCATTTGCAGCAAATTCACAGCCCAAGCCTTCCCATAGCACCATTCCCAATCACTTCTATGACTTTGAGGATGTATTCTCCAAGGCCTCCTTTGATTCACTTTCAGAGCATAAGCAGTGGGATCATGCAATTGAGCTGATACCAGATGCTGAGCCCTCCAGCTGCAAGGTCTATCCACTTGCACCCTGTGAGCAGGATGAGCTATGCTTTCCTGCAGGAGAATCTTAGCTTAGGATGAATATGACCTTCCAATATTAAGAAGAAGGATGGGTCTCTTCATCTGGTTCAGGATTATCAGGTCCTGAATGCAATGACAGTGAAGAACTGCTATCTTTTGCCACTCATCTCAGAACTTGTCAACAACCTTTGAGGTGCATGCTACTTCACAAAGTTGGACATCTGTAGAGGCTACAACAATGTATGCATCAAAGAAGGGGATGAGTAGAAGGCAGCATTCTGAACTAATTGCAGGCTCTTCAAACCTCTGGTGATGTTCTTTGGTCTCACCAATAGCCCAGCCACCTTCCACACTATGATGAATGACATTTTCCATGATCTGATTGCAGAAGGTGTTGTCTGCATGTATTTTGATGATATCTTCATCTACACAAAAACTCTGGAGAAGCATTGCTGGGTCATGTGCATTGTCTTGGAATGCCTCTGCCAACACTAGCTCTATTTAAAGCCTGAGAAGTGTGAATTTGAACAGACTAAGGTGGAATACCTGGGTTTGATCATCTTGCATGGAACAGCCAAGATGGACTCCATTAAAGTGGCAGGTGTAGCAGAGTAGCTTGAGCTAAGGAACAAGAAGGAAGTTTAGGCCTTTCTTAGGTTTGTCAATTCTATCAGAGGTTCATACAGGATTTCTCCCATCATGCACATCCCCTCTTCAACCTCACAGTTAAGGATACAGCATGACAGTGGGAGCCCCCACAGCAAGCTGCTTTTGATTCCCTCAAGCAAGCAGTGACTTCAAGGCCTGTCCTCCTGTTCTCCAATGATGACTCTCCATTCTGTATAGAAGCAGATAGCTCAGACTTTGCTACAGGGGCAGTCTTCTCCTAGCAGTCAAAGGAGAATGGCAAATGGCATCCAGTAGCCTTTTACTCTAAAAGCCTTAATGCAGTGAAATGGAACTATGAGATCCATGACAAGGGGATGCTGGCAATTATTTGGTCCTTTGAAGAATGGCAGCATTTCCTCGAGGGCACATAGCATAAGTTTGAAGTCTGGACAGACCACAAGAATCTGGAGTACTTTCATTCTGCTAAGAAACTCAATTGACATCAAGCTTAGTGGTCTCTGTATCTGACCAACTTTGACTTCTCACTGCACCACAGACCAGGATGGAGCATGGGAAGGCAGATGCACTGTCCAGGCAGGCTGACCATGGCACAGGAGCAGGAGATAAC
Source organism: Termitomyces sp. 'cryptogamus' (assembly GCA_020091625.1). NCBI lineage: Eukaryota > Fungi > Basidiomycota > Agaricomycetes > Agaricales > Lyophyllaceae > Termitomyces > Termitomyces sp. 'cryptogamus'. The sequence goes on from JAGYZC010000005.1 coordinate 4,393,687, forward strand.
AAAAACATTGTTCTCCTCAAGCCTGAGCTTTTTGCCATTTGTGTGCTAGAAGGGATTGTGGTTCAAGGGGATGAGGTAAACATCCTTAGGGACATCTGAAGAGGAAACAGGGTAAGCACACAGGAGAATGCAGTTGCTCAGGCTGCACAGGCCCTACAAGCTCAACAGGCAGGTGGAGTCAAGTCAGTGCATGCAGATGAGTGAGGTCTTCAGGATGGGCTTTTGACCTTCAGGAGACACCTTTATGTGCTTAACACTCCATTCTTTGCTGGCACATTGTAGAACAACATCATAACTCTTGGGTAGCTAGATATCCTAGAAAGTGGAAGACACTGGAGCTGGTAACCCAGAACTATTGGTGGCCACAGATCTCCCAATATGTAGGCACTTACAATAGCACCTGCAACCTCTGTCTCTGCACCAAGCCTTGCTGCCAAGCACCCATGAGCCAGCTCCACCCACTCCCTATTCCAGCTGCTTGCTGGAGTGTCACATTGGTGGATTTCATTGTGGAACTCCCAGATGCTCATGAGTACAATGCTGTGATGGTAGTGGTGGACCTCTATGGCAAACGGGCTCACTTCATACCTAACCACACCACATGCTCTGCCTTGGGAGCAGCCAGCCTATACTGGAAGAATGTCTAGAAGCTTCATAGTCTGTCAGATGGGTATGTCTCTGACTGGGGCCCCCAGTTTGTGGCAGAATTCACTTGAGAACTGTATTGCCTACTAGGAGTAAAGCTCCATACCACCATGGCCTATCACCCTCAGTCAGATGGGCAGACAGAACATGTTAACTAGGAACTGGAACAGTATCTCCATCTGTTTTGTAATGAGAGGCAGGATGACTAGGATGAGCTGCTGCCAGATGCAGAATTCCAATACAACAACCATGTCCACTCTTCCACACTGATGACTCCATTCTTCCTGGACACTGGCAGGCACTCTTGCATGGAATTTGAACCTCAGGCATGCCCCTCTGAGAATGACTCTGTCAACAAGTTTGTGACCCAGATGAAGCAGGCACAGGAGGAGGCAAAAGCTGCATTAGTGAAGGCCAAGGAGGACATGGCATAGTACTATAATTGCTGATGGACACCAGCCCCAGTTTACAAGCCTGGAGACTGTGTATACTTGGATAGCTCAGACATTAAGACAACAAGGCCATCCCAGAAGCTATCACATCATTATCTTGGCCCTTTCATGGTGAAGAAGAAGGTAAGGCCTTTGGCATACCAACTTAAACTGCTAGCAGGCCTATGCCGATTGCACCCAGTCTTCAATGTTGTCAAGCTATTTCCAGCCCTGGAGGATCCAATTCCAGGCTGCCATCTTGAGCCACCCCCATCACCAGCTCTGGTTGACAATGAGGAGTATGAAGTGGAGGAAATCTTGGATAGCAGATTATTCCAAGGGAAGTTGCAGTTTAAGGTGAAATGGAAGGGATATGGCATTGAGGACATCTCTTGAGAACCACAGGCTAATGTATGTGCACCAACCCTGGTCTGGGACTTCTATTGTAGGCATCCCAATGCTCCAAAAGCCATTTAAGGCATCTATCCCAATTTCAACAGCTGATCAGGCAATTCATGACTTCTTCTACCTAGTATGTTGAGATGCTGCATGCTAGAGGGGGAGTGATGTCAGAGGATGTCCCATTCCCCCTTTGTCCTGTTCTCCCTCCTTATGGTTGTCCTTTATTCTCCTTTGCTTTCCCTATCTGCTGGTCCCAGTTCTAGCCCTCAGGCTGCACCATTCCTCTGTCCATAATTCTGACAAGTGGGCATCCCTTCCATATGGCCTCTTACTAGACTCTTGGATTGTTTCCTGTATTCTGAGCCTACTGCTCATCATAGGCCTCCCATCTTTAGATTACAAGTACTTTTGACCAAGGGCTATCTTTTGGTTTCATTGGTAGGTGGTTAAATGCCAGGATTCTGGAGATTGAGGCCATTTACAATGGATTTCCACTTTTTAATTAGACTTCAGATTTGGTTGTTGTTGGGTGTTTTTTCCAGAAGCTCTAGAGTAAACTTTCCAAACACTGGCATTGGGGATCCTTAGGTTTGTTCTCTTTGTATCTCCCTCTGCCAGGTGAGCAGCTAGAACTCTAGAACTTCTTATAGATACTAAATAGACTTTGGATCTCCCTCTGCCAGTTGTGTGATTGAGCCACAGCCTCCAGAAGTCACTCTTACAGGAAGGGATCTAGGAGTGTGTTTCATTGGTATGTTCTTTCCAGAACAGGAACCAGAGGCCCAGAAACAGTATAAGAGGTGGGTTGAGAGCTTGGCTTATTAGCAGGGTTGCATTGAGGGTTATGCTAGGTGAGGAGGGAGGTCTGGAGTTGGTGGGGGGCTCCTTCCTCATTCAAATTAGCATGACATGTAAACACTTAATGGGAATCACCACTGAGTGGTGTGATTCACTTTGCTCAGCCCTAAGGGCTTTCTTGAGCACACATTAGGCTTCTAGGTAGGGGTGTTGAGTTTTGTATTAGGTTGACCATGGTGGTAGTAGGAGGTGAGGTTGTATTTAGAGAGGTTCTTGTGCCAGCAAGTGGATGAGTGGCAGAGTTGTTTGGTGATGGTGGTGGTACTTCTGGAGTTGTTCTATAATGTGGTAAACATGTTCCAATTGTTGCCCCAAGAGTTTGAGTTGGTCAGATTGTTGTCCAAGTGCACAAAAACATTGTTCATGTTGTGGAAGTGTAAGCCTGCCATAGCAGACTCATGACAAATTGGAAAGGAGAAGTAGAGAGGCTGTGCCATGGATCATGTGATGCTAACTGGAAAGGCAGAATTCACCTTCATTGCTCTTCACCTAATCTTACACACACAACGAAGTATCTGTTGTCTTGTCTGATCAGGTCCAAGTGAGGCTGCCAAGAATGACAGCCTTCCACTTTTTTTTTGACACTGACAACTGGCTTCAAAAATTTCATCCTGCCCCATTACATCCCATTGATGCCCACTCTGCTTGTTACTTGGCAGGAGGCATGAAGAAGAGCAGCACCAATCAGCACACTGCCACTGACTTCAGTTCACATGAATAGAACACTGTCTGAGACCTTGGACAAAAAATTTCAAACACCACCACTCTCACCATCAAGCTTGGAAAAGAGCTCATCTGAATCAGATGATGACCAAATGCACTTCCCGCCAACCTATCAACACCCCATCATTAGCCCGCTGCCATCAATGCCATGTGCTTACCACTGTCAATGCTGCCAAGATCAAGAAACACCACTGATGTTACAAACCAACAATAGACCTCTTGTAGAAGTAAAGGTGACGAAGTTGAAGGATTGCCCAATGCTAATGCCAGGCTGGGTTGATGTGGAGAAGTTCCAGGAATGGTCAAACACTTGCCACTGGTACCTGAAACAATCTGAAAAGAAGCCCAAGGAGATTGTGAGATATGTCACTGATGGGATGCTGGAGCCAAGGTTTGTCAAGTGGTACCATGCAAGCCAAAAGCATATCAATGCCCTCTCACTTGATGAATATCTCACCAAGTTTGTGAAGTATGCCCTTCCATGCAAGTGGGAGCAGGGGGTAAGAAACACCATCTTATCTTCTAAGCAAGAGAACAAGCCATTTGCCAACTGGGAAATAGAACTTGAAAACTTGAATGCTCTGCTCACAAATACAAAGTCCTCATGTGCCCTATCAAACATAGCATTGCAAGCCCAGCTGGAGGCAAATATGAGCCTTGATCTCCAAGCCAAGCTGGACAACACCAACCTCATCACCACAGTCTTCACAGACTGGGTTTGAGAGGTCACTAAACTTGATGAGGACCTCCAGGAGAAAAACACACACACTCAGAGATTGATGATGCCAATAACATGGCTTGAGCAGCAGAGGATCAGAAGTGCAAACCGTTGGCAGACCAACTCTCAGATCCACCCACACATGCCCAATCCATCTTCCCAATGGCCTCTGGGTCCCAGACACCAACTCTCCACCTGCCCAAGCTAACTGACAAAGAAAAGAGATTCTTGAAGGAGCACAAGGGATGTACCCAATGCCGGATTCCCTACTGTGACCATCCAGGAGATCCATACAAGTGCCCACTAAAGTTGAGCAATGTGTGGCCAGACCCATGCATGCACAAGACTATGACCCTGGAGATGTGCTTGGCAGCAAAACCTAAGACCATAGCGGCCTATGCCTATGAGAACAAGGCTCAAGACAAAGACACCAATTCATATGTCCCTCCATCAGATCCCTCCTTCATAGGCTGACACCTGAAGGCCAAGCTTGATGTGTTTGGTCCTGCTATCCCCTCCTTCCCTCTATCCATATCAGTACTCTCTGATAATGATTGCCCTTCTACAGTGATTAGTGATGAGCTTGCAACTTGGCTCAGACTATGTCAATTTCCCCTTCTGCTGAAGGAGGATAATCTAGCTTCATTAACAAAAACCCTGATGACCTGTTGAGAGTATGTGAAACTGGAGGTGGCATCAGGGAGAGGAGCATGGAGATCAGGAGTGTTTAAGGCAAAAATATATGTTGATCTACCTGTATCACTTATCCTTGATATTTCCTTCCTTGAATCAAAAAAGATACTTCTAGACATGGAATCCCACACTGCAGTGGATAAGAGCATGGGGTACAATCTCTGTAAGCCACCCCCAATGCCTCCATGGAGGAGATCTGCACCTGAGACACCATTGCCACTGCCACAGCAGAAGAAGCCATGGCGAGCAAAGGAGGAGCCCAAAGCAACAAAAGGACCCACCAAACTTGGAGATCATGCATTGCCAGAGACTATCATGGCAATGGTGAGAGAAAGGATTGAGGTTCTAGCCTTCAAGGAGAAACTCTGAGAGAAGGATGCAGAATTCAAGCAGAAATATGCAAATCATTTTTCAGTCTGCTTACCAGACATCCAATCGGTACCAGACAACATCTACTATTGCATTTGTCTCAAGGATCCCCATAAAGTCATTAATGCCTGAGGATACATGGTGCCAAAGAAGTACCACAATGCCTGGAAGAAATTGTTAGACAAACACATAGCAGCAAGGAGATTATGACCATCCTCATCAGAGTTTGCACTCCTGGCCTTCTGCATTCTGAAGTATTGCAACAGAGTGCCCAATAACACTGTACCACCTTGATGGATGAACAACTATTGGGAGCTGAACAAGAACACCATGCGAGACAATTACCCCCTGCCCTGGGTTGATGACATCCTAGCAGCCTGTGGGCGGGGAAAAATCTTTGGGAAACTCAACATGACAAATTCATTCTTCCAGACACAAGTACACTCCAATGGGATCTACCTGACAGCAGTTCACACCCTCTGGGGACTATACAAATGGATAGTCATGCCAATGGGAGGTTGTAACACTCCCTCCACACACCAACAATGTGCCACCAATGCACTCCAAGAGCTGATTGGGGTCATTTGCTACATCTACATGGACAACATAGTGATCTGGTCCAATTCAGTTGAGGAACACAAGTGCAACATCACCAAGGTGATGGAGGCACTGAGGCAAGCAGGCCTGTATTGCAATCTAGCAAAATCTGTACTGTTTGCCACAGAAATATTGTTCTTGGGACATACCATCTCAGAAGTAGAAATCAGCACCAATCTTTACAAGGTTGATTGAATCACCCACTGGCTGAGACCCACCACTGCCACAAATGTCAGAGGATTCTTGGGACTCACTTGATACTTAGCAGCCTTTCTCCCAGCACTCACAGAACATACCAGTATCCTGACACCTCTAACCACAAAGGAGTATGACAAGGTGTTCCTAGAGTGGACAGAAGATCATCAGCAGGCATTTGATGCCATCAAGAGCATTGTGACAGGGGTGGAGTGTCTGATGGTGATAGATTACAATGACCCAACCAAGAAGATCTTCATCACAACAGATGCTAGCAACCAATGCACAGGAGCAATCTTAAGTTTTGGAGAGACATGAGAGAGAGCGAGACCAGTAGCATATGACTCATATCAGCTCAAACTGGAAGAAAAGAACTACTCAGTACACAAGAAGAAACTGCTAGCAATAGTCAAGGCCTTGAAGGAATGGCAATCCAGCCTTCTAGGAGTGAAATTTGATGTATACACAGATTACTGGACACTTGAGTTCTTTCAATCCCAAAGAGAGATGTCCAGACACTAGGCCCACTGGTCAATGTTCCTTGCCGACTTTGAATATGACATTGTGTACATATGGAGAGAGGAGAACACAGCAGCAGATGCACTGTCAAGGATGCCAGATAACAAACCAAATCCAGGACTTGCTGCATGTGCACTCACCTACACATGTTCACCAACATGGAGAGAAACAGCAGGTGGTGCACCCCACATTGCTGCTGACAAGGGCCTCAAGAAGGAGATTGTTGAGAGATACAAAGAGGATACCTTTGCATGACAAGTACTGGAGGATGTAAAGAAGGGGAGCATCAAGAGAAAATGCATGGAGAATGGACTGATCTATGTCAGCTGTCACCTCCTGATACCAAGCAGCACTCACATTCATAAACTGTTATACAACCTAGCACATGACTCACTTGGCCACTTTGGGTTTGAGAAAAGTTACCAGGCACTCTGAGACTCCTACTACTGGTCCAACATGAGGCAAGACCTAGAGCAGGCATACATCCCCTCATGCATGCAATGTCAGAGGAACAAGGATCGGACATCCAAACCAGTTGAACCACTACATCCACTCCCAGTACTAGATGAGAGATTTTCAGTAGTAGGAATTGACTTTGTCAGACTGCTCCCAGAAGAGGAGGGCAAAGATACAATCATGTCAATGACTGACTTGATGGGAGCCAACATTCAGCTGGTGGTAATGCACTCCTCATACATGGCAGCACAGGTGGCAGTAGTACTCTTTGACAAGTGGTACTGTGAGAACGGCCTCATGACACAGATTGTCTCAGACCAAGACCCACTTTTTGTGGCCAAAGTTTGGCAGGAGCTCCACAAACTCACCAGAGTCAAGCTCAAGATGTTGACATCTTACTACCCCAAGACAGATGGTGGGAGCAAGAGGACAAACAAGACAGTAGTCCAGAGCATCCAATATCACATTAATAGAAACTAGAAAGGGTGGTCCAAGACCCTGCACAGGGTGAGATTCACAATCATGAATACCATCAATGCATCCACAGAGTACTTGCCCTTCCAGCTCAAAACAGGCAAATCACTGAGACTTATTCCACCCTTAGCACCACTGCCCCCAGACACCTCAAAAGAAGTGATATCCACAAGGGAGATCATAGAGAAGCTTGAGACAAATGTAAAGGAAGCCCAGGACAATCTGCTAGTGGCCAAAATTTGACAAGCATACCACACAAATGAACATTGGAGACCAGAAGACCACTATAAGGAGGGAGACCTAGTCATGCTGTCAACAAAATACCATCAAAGAGACTACAAACAAAAGGGGAAGAAGAGAGTGGCCAAGTTCATGCCAAGGAATGACAGACCATATGAAGTCATGAAAGCATTTCCAGAGAAGTTGAAGTATACACTAAGGCTACCTGGATCCACCTAATCCTTCCCAGGGTTCCATGCAAGCTTACTGAAGAGACACATACCAAACAATGCATCACTTTTCCCAGACTGAGAATACCCACACCTAGAGCCAGTGGTAACAGAGGACAGAGCACAGAATCAGTACCTGATCAAGAAGATTGTTGATGCATGCCGATGTGGACAAGGACACCAATACCTAGTCCAGTAAATAGGATATGGGCCTGACTATGACAAATGGCTATCTGGGTCAGAGCTGGAGGACTGCGAGGCACTAGACAGGTGGGAAGCAGAGAACAGAATGGAGGTCTGAGAACCAGAGCAACTTATTGGAGGGGAGAGGAGTGTAAGCCCACCATAGTGGACTCACAACAAAGTGGAAAGGAGAAGTAGAGAGGCAGCACCATGGATCATGCAATGCTGACTAAAAAGGCATAATTTACCTTTGTTGTGTGTGTAAGATTAGGTGAAGAGCAATGAAGGTGAGAAAAGTAAATTACTCTTGTTCACCTAATCTTACACATGCAACAAAGTATCTGTTGTCTTGTCTGATTGGGTCCAAGTGAGGCTGCCAAGAATGACAGCCTTCCAGAAAGAGGTCATCTGCAAATACTGCAGAGTGGTGGGGGAGCTGGTCATCTTCAGAGCATCACTGAGCACTTGAAGGGGTCATGGTGGTGTGGAGGGTGGTCTTCTATTCATCTTCCTAAGCAGTCCAGATATCATTGTAGCTAGAGTTGAGGGAGGTCTTGGCACTGCAGAGGCATTTAACAAGGTTTCCAATTAGGGAAAGTGGATACCACTTCTTTTGAGGACTTTGTTCAGTCCCTGATAGTTGGTGCAGAGTCAGAGAGGCCATTTGTTTTTCTTGGTAGCTGGTTTGTGACTCCAGCAGAAGAGATTGGAGTGCATGATGCCTTGCTGGACATATTGTGAGGTATTGTTTTTAGGGTCCAGAGTTTGTAGATCTTGCCACAGAGATGGGAGGCAGCCTTCAAGTTTGACTCAATGAGTGTGGAGAGAGTGCTTTACTCTTCACTTGAAGAATGCATCAGCAAATTCATGGTACTCTAGAGAAACTACTTTGTATTGGGTTTGCTCCTCTGTTGTTCCAATGGTGTAGTCCTTTCACATAGGTGTCCCTCTAGCAAGGTCAGAGTGATTTGTAGTTGATGGGTGGGAATACTGTCTTGTGGAATGTGTACAATAGAGATGGTGCTGATAATTTTGGTGTTGGGAGTTCTTCAGATGGGTGTCAAAGTCAAGGTAGTGGGGCCTGGAGCTATGGTGGCCAGGGTCCAGAGTTGTGTGGTGGAGTCTGGAGCTGCCTGAAGTTATGGATTGAAGCACCTTGGGTCTTTATATTGATTCTGCAAGCTGTTGAGGGAAGCCTTAGAGGGGCTTCCAAGGGGGCCACTCTGCTACACCTGCCACTTTGATGGGGTTCATCTCAACCATTCCATGCAAAATGATAGATATTCCACCTTGGTCTGCTCAAATTCATACTTCTCAGGCTTTGAATAGAGCTGGTGTTAGCAGAGGTGTTCCAAGACAATGCATGTAACCCAACAATGCTCCTTCAAGGTTTTAGTGTAGATGAGGATATTATTAAGATATACACAGACAACACCCTCTGCAATTAAATCATGGAAAATGTCATTCATCATAGTCTGGAAAGTGGCTGGGCTATTGGTGAGACCAAAAAATATCACCAGAGGTTCAAAGAGTCTGCAATTGGTTTGGAACACTACCTTCTACCCATCTCCTTCTTTGATGTGCACATTGTTGTAGCCCCAATGGACATCCAACTTGATAAAGTAGCATGCACCTTGAAGATTGTTGACAAGTTCTAAAATGAGTGGCAAGGGATAGCAATTCTTCACTGTCATCACATTTAAGACTTGATAGTCCTGAACCAGATAAGGAGGCACATCCTTCTTCTTAATGAAAAAGACTGACGAGGTCATTGGAGACTTGGAGAGTTGTATCTGTCCTCAGCTAAGATTCTTCTGTAGGAATGCATCCAGCTCATCCTGCTTGCAGGGTGCAAGCAGATAGACCTTGCAGCTAGAGGGCTCTGAATCTAGTATCAGCTCAATTGCATAATTCCACTGCTTATGCTCTAGAAGTGAATCAAAGGATGCCTTGGAGAATATGTTCTCAAAATTGTGGAGGTGATCAGGAACTGTGCTATAGAAGGGCTTGGGCTACAAGTTTTCCACAAATGCCTGCGCCAGATGTTGAGAAGTGGTCTGAATGGCCCAAATCTCTGGCATTGTAGGAGGGGGCAGAGGGTTGTAGGATAGATCCTATCACCTACCTCTATAGTTTTGTCTGTAAACTCTAGGTCCACAGCCCTGGTCCATTCTCCTTCACATTCCTCTTCCTCCTTAGGTTAACACCTAACACTTCAGACATCCTTCTAGAGGGCTTCTCTATGAGGAAATGCCAGAGGGGAGAGGGACTCAGGATGTCAAGATCAGCCTAAGGGAGATGCCCAGCACAATAGGCACACACAGCAGCACACTCACAAATCATGGCTTTCTGCTCTTTATAAGTTTCTTCCACACAAGTAATGCAACAACAAGGGTAATGGCTTATCTTCACCTCACTCTTAGTCCAGTCAATCTCAGAGTTGTGTTCTGTAACCAGGTAAATCCTGAGATTATGTCTCATTTTTCTAGGCTAGTGACAGCAAAAGCAGCTTGCTCTGAGTGGTCTTAGTAATGGAGGACTAGGTCCACTATGGAGCAAATAGAGCCAGCTTCATTGAGCATGCCATCCACATTGTACATGGAGATAGGACATGATAGGAGGCAAGTAGTGAGACAGTGTCATTGCATATAGTCTGTGTTAAGGAAAAGGCCTATTGCTCCACTGTCAAGCAGGGCAACCACACTTTGAGTCTGCTGGGTGTCTGTTGTCTTAGTTTTTACCTGTAGCTTCAGGGAGTTGGGAGAAGGGGTAGATATATAACAATGGGGGAGACAGCATTTCCATGCAGGAATCTGGAGGCATGGATTAGGAGGTATGCTTTCAGTGGAGATTTTAGCTGGAGAGGGGGTTTGTACATCTGAGGAGGGCTCATCATTTTGGGCATATTATCAAAGGCAACAACAAATATGTTTGGATCTATGAACAGGGGAGCAAAATGATTAGCACTAAGCAATGGGGGTGTACAGGTCATCTGATGCCCTTTTAAAAATCCTCTTCTGACTCTGTGAGGGCCTCCTCCAATACATTAGCCACCTTATCAAAGCAGATGGCAATAGGTGCATCAGGAGAAGTGGTTCCTGTTGCATCTCAGGCTGCTAGGAGTTGGATGAGCAGCTCTTCTTGCTCTGATGCAGACAGATAGTGGACTTCTAGCCCTTGAGGACAGTAGCAGGTGAAGTGACCAACCTTTCCACAGCATTAACACATCAGGGAAGTAGAGGATTGCTGTCAGGAGATGTTGACATCTATTGGGACTCCTTGGAGTAAGGAGTGCAAGGAGGCAATATGAGATGGAATAGAAAGTGCTGCACCTGCTTGTAGGGCTGCTAAAGCTGGGATAGAAGGGGGGACTCAGGGGGTGAACTCCTCACAAGGAAAAGGAAATGTTGAGGGTTGCATCTGCCACTGCTCACATTGCAGTTTCATCAGTTGCCACTGCTCACATGCCACCTTGTACCAGGTATTGACATACTCATCATCTGGGCACCCCTCAGCTATATTATCAACACAATCTATGAGAGAGGGGTGGAGTCTGTCATGGAAGGTTCAGCAGAATTGCAGACTATCTGGATATTCAGTCTGTTCAACTAAGGCATAGAAAGAGTCAATGTACTGGTCAAGTGACTGCTTCTCTTGACTATACTAGGTTCAATCTCAAAGAGAAAGAGCTGCAGTCCTGGCAGTATCAAGGGGAAAGGACTCAGCTTGGAACTCCTTCTCAAACTCCATCTAGTTAGGAAAACTCTCAACTCCTTCTTGGCATCAAAAAATGCACAGCATATAAGTTGAGGCTTAGCCTGCCTTTATTATGGAAGAGAACCCAGGCAATTTTCAAAGCATTAGAGGCAAAGGCTTTACTGCTCAACTAGATATAGGTAATGCAAGACTGAAGGAAATGTTCCCCAACTCTACAGTCCCCATCAAATATGTCAGGGAGCATAGGGTGAGGAAGTTTGGAGTGAGGTGCTGAAGCCCCCAGGCTAAGTGCAGAAGAGAACCTTCCTGTGGCTGCTGAGATTCCAGGAGTAGGATTAAGAGCAAGGAAAAGACATTCCATCAGGGCCTGGAAGGAAAGGGACACTGCTTTAGTGGTCTGATGGAGTCTAGTGAGTTCAGCAGTATGGAAAGTAAGGCTTGAGTAAGTTAAACCTGTGTCTCCAGAGACAGAAAACAACTCCAGGCATTGTCCTAAGGGCTTGGAGCATCAAGAGGAGATGCTGGAGAGGTTGGTTGGGTCATAGGAGGAGCACAGGGGGTACTAAGACACTGGTGGGAACAAGACCTTTTAAGGAATCAAGTTGAAACTCAGGCAATGAAAAAGGAGGCTTTTAGACTGAATCTAAAGACTTCTTCTGCTGTAAGAGCAACCTCTAAAGGCTGTGGCTCAATCATACAACTGGCAAAGGGATCTCCAAAGTCTATTCAGCACTGTACAGTGTCTACAAGTATAACTACACACCTGGCAAAGGGAGATCCAAAGAGAACAAGTTTGAGGAACTCCCTAGGCCAAATGCTACACTTCAGGCCTTTGAACTTATAGGACACAATTGTACAGTAGAAAAGAAAAGTCACATGCCTCTGTCACTAGAGCAGGGCATGTGACCCAATACAAATATGACTAAAAGATAGCTCTTAGTTTAAAGTACCTGTGGCCCAAAGATGGGAGGCCCACAATAAGCAGATGTCTTAGAATAAAAGAAACAACTCAGGGGTCCAGCCATAGTGGTCTCTTGGCAGTGTAGTGGTTTGGTTTAAAATGCCTTCTCCTCATAGCTTCCACACATACTGCTTTCCATCTGACCCAATCCTGCTAATCTTTGTCTCATCTGTCTACAACACTCTTTTTCAGTCCCCTGCAGTTCAATTCTGATGCTCTTGAGCCCATTCAAGTTGTAGTTGCTGATATTTAGCTTTGAGCATAGGAACTTTCCTCTTTGTAGCAGACTAATACCCCTCCTCCTTCAGCACATTCTGGACAGTCTGAGGAGAGACAGGGTAGAAAATGATGTTTTTGATAAGATTGGTGGCCTGAACAGCTGTATTAACTCTCCCAGTTGAGATTTGTCAAACAATAGCCTGTTTATTACATGGACTAAGATTAGCTGGACAGCCTCCAGGATGGTTTTCCTTGTCCACCTCCAACCTCTCTACCAATCCTCCCAATAATAGACTTCCCTAGACCAGTTTTAGCCCCAATCTGATGCAGAGAAACCCTTGAGCAAAGAGAGAAACAACAGTAGAGCATTGTGTAGGAGAAGTAGCTTTCATGATGGTGGTTGAAGGTCAAGATGTGGTTCAACCAACTTGAACCACTCCCAAATATAACCAAGCATGGTCACATGACTTTGTTGATATTCCCACATGCAACTTACTCTTTATTTCTGACTAAAATAGGGATAAACCTGCAAAGTTAAAGATGCTCAAAAAACTGTCCAAATGAGTGGATATTTTAAAATGGCCATTACTCCATTAGTTTTGATTTAAATTACACAACCTAAAATGCAATTTGTTGCCATGATGCTGTAGTATTTTATATGATTTAACCAGAATTTTAAATACTTACAATTCTTCATACCAATGTCATCTTTCAAAAAGTATTAAATATTGTGATGGTTTTTTGAGCCACTATACTATGTACTTGACAAAGACTTCTGCCAGTCTCATACCAGGACTTCTTGTTCACTGGGAAAGACTGAAACTCCAGAAAGCTGCCATGCCATCAGTCACTGCTCTCAAGGCCAATGGAAAACCACCAAGAGATAAATTAATCTGCACAAATCCAAACTACAAGAGAATGGGACACATCATCAACAGGTGCTACTGGCATGGAGGAGGAAGGGAGGGCCAGTTCCCTACCCACTTCCAAAACTGGGAACAGGCACTAGCCACCCTAATGGTATCAATCAGCAGCTCCCAAGCAAACTCCTCAGCATCCTCAGCAGCACACATGGCTAATGTTACCTAGTTGGCTAACACATCACAAACCTCATATACATTGGCCACAGTGGTAAATCCTGTACTGCAACACATCATTCTCTAACCAGATGCAACCCTAGCTTTGACCCTGATAGGCAGAACCATACCAACATTTGCAGACTCTGGCACCACCAATCATTGCTTTGTGGACTGCAAAGCATTCTCAGACTACACTCTGCACCCTGTCCTCAGGCAAGGACAAGCTGCATCAAAGAATAACATGTTTTGAATTGTTGGATTGGAACATGTGAAAATCATCAACACAGACAATGAGGCAGTAGAGCTGATATTCCAGAGAACCCTCCATACTCCTTACCTCTCAGCAAACCTGATCTCTATTGGAAAATCTGATCAAGCAGGGTTCTCAGTTGTCTTCACACAAGGCAGGGCCATGTTCAACAACCCTGATGGTAGAGTGGTCCAGGTGGGTAAGTGAGCAAATGAGATGTATCTGCTCAATTGTTTATGCAAGATCCTGCAAAGCACAGTAATGATAGCTACTTGCCTAGACAAACCAGTAGACCTAGACAGCTAGCACCATTGCCTTGGACATGCAGGGATTGAGACAATCTAGAAAGTGGCTAAAGACAGACTTCTAGATGGGTTAACCATCACAGGAGACCCAGCTGTCAGAGGATTGTGTGAGGATTTGGTATACAGGAAACATAATGCTTGACTCTATGATGGAGAACATGAGATTGAGCAAAGCCCTAATGACTGCATCCATCTTGACTTATGGGGACCAGTAACCAAAACCTTACTTAGTGGCACATTATACATGATGCTGATAGCAGATGACAACACCTTGAGAATGTCTGGATACTTTCTCACAAAGGATGCTGCTAGTACATTAGCAGCCTTCATGTCCCACATAGAAATCAAGCAGTGGGCTGGACTTAGGCTCTTGATGGTCCATGCCAATGCTGGAAGAGAGTGATTGAATGAGTGCTAGAAGGAGTACTGCACCATGCATGGAATAATCCTGAAGTTAGTTGTACTATATAAACACTCTCAAAATAGGTTCTAAGATTTTTGCATGATCATCAAGAGTGTGTGATGTATTTAGCTGAAAGTGGACTTCCAAAAGATATGTGGGCAGAGGCAGCTGCTATGCAAACTTACATGCAAGACTGCCTCCCTTCAGCACATCACAATGGAATTCCAGAAGAGTCATAGTCAGAAAAATGCCTGGACATCACTCACCTGTGCCCATTTGGCTGTATAAGTTTTGCCAAGGTTCCAGAAGAACTAGTCAAGTCTAAGCTGGACTATCACTTGGTGAAATATGTCCTTGTAACATTTCTGTTACAGTTCACACAGCTTACAAATCACACCTTGTAAGTCAAAACCAGTCAATTGATCTTGTCTACAAAGTATGAAGCAAGGTGCTGCCTTATGTAATTACAATACAAGTATTTAATAGATAGCACCATGTGATGCTACCTAAATCAATATTATACCATATGCACTGAGATAGGTAATGGACACTCCATTACATATTCCCCTTTTGAGCCTGTCAATAGACTCATGACTAACAACAACAAAAAATGAAATAAGGGGGGTGGGATATAGCATCCCACCTGAGAGTCTCTACTGGGACCCTAGCTCTACATCAAGGCTGGGTAGGATTGAATGATCCTACTTAATAAGATGGACATAGTAATATCCCAATGTGCTGCCCAACTGCATAAGGTGATATAATTGGGCACTCAGTGGGCCTGTATATAGAATTCATTTTTTTTTGTGAACTATACTATGTAGTTCACCCTGCATGTTCATCCATCTGCAAAGACACAGCTTCTTCATTACTCACAATATCTGCCTAGCACTCTATTACAACATTACAGGGTAAGGCACTACAAGTGCATGTGTCAGACATTGTAGTGGAACATGTTTTGTATTGTATGCTACATGTCCAGCAGAGTCCTCTGCATTGTAGTGGAAGTTAACAATGTTACATCTGCAATGGTGCCATTGCAATGATACAATGTGTCATCATAAACACTCTTAGCAGACATCTTTGACTGCCCTCTTAGTTCATGGGAGTAGTACATTGTATTGTTGTCAACAGTATCAGCAGATGGCTGCTGTCCACTTGCCATTGTTATATTACATCCATTGCAAAAAGCAGTTCTGTTAGCCAGTGTGTGCCATCATATAACTCTTTCCATTGTCTCTGCTTTCCATTGCTATATGACATCCATTGCCAAAAGCAGTTCTGTTAGCCAGCTTTTTAGGCTGCTTTATTGTTGATTTTTTTGTCTGTCACCAGATCCCATCACAAAAGCATATCCATTACAGATGCATTTCTGTTCAAAAGCTCTTGGTTTGTCTGTATAGATATCTGTCAAAGTGTAGGCATGGGAAGCCATCACAGATGCATTTTTGTAGGAGCAAGAAGCCATTACAGAACTATTCATTCATTGCAAGCCTGGTGGAAATGACCATGCCAATGATTGGGGCACTCTGCAAATAATTCATCAAAATATCATTCTTAGTACAGTATCATGGATTAGTGGTACAAAATGCCATCAGGTTATACTTCTCTCTGTCAGGATGAGGGTTTGACTCTCTGATCTGACAATTGACTACTGATTTGGTCTTTCATTTTATTTATTGCACTTTTCCTACTGTGCTCTAACTGATGTTTAGGCACACTCTGAAGCAAAATGCTCTCATGGTTTGGGTATTCAGGCTGGCTACCTGCTAAATCCTTGATTGCTGTAGTGCTCTACAGATGCTCTTAATTTGCTTGATATAGCATGCCCATGTGGCTTAATGGGTTTGAATGTTAAAGGTCTCCTGATGTCCGCAGACTTATATGCTTAGGCTGAGGGTTCAAATCCCTTGCTTGACATTTGTTGTCTATAAATTTGTTTTTATTTGTCCACTCTTTGCTACAACATAACATATGCTTGTAGCCAGCTTATCTTTCCAAGTTTGTTTCATGATTAACTTGCCTGATATAACAGGCCCTTGTGGTTTAATAGATTAGAACATTAGTGCTCTGCCACTGTCTGCAGTCTCATATGCTCAGGTTGAGGGTTCAAATCCCTTGCTTGACATTCATTGTCTATAAATTTGTTTTTAATTGTCCACTCTTTGCTACAACATAACATATGCTTGTAGCCAGCTTATCTTTCCAAAGCACTATACTTTAGTGGTTTGAATTCCTTGCTTGACATTTTGTAGTTGACAAAAGGCTTTTTAGTCATCATTTCAATTGACAATTGTTTGTTCCAGCAAATGCCTATAATGACATGCTATTGTGAGCTACTATGGATCAGTTGTTTGGATTGTTGGTTAAAGCCACACTCCAACTGTTAAGCCTAGGGTTTGACTCCCTCCCTTGACCTAGCAATCTGCAATGAGTTTTTTTCTGTTTGATTTCCACTATTCCACATAACATTTGAAGGGTTTAAATGTTTTGTAGCTTCAAGTTTTGTAAATTCCTGCAGGTGCAACACTTTTCCCTAGTGGCCCAGTCCAGTGTATACCTATTTCTGCTGCCAGAGGCCTTCCAGCAGCAGCCACCAGTGGTCTGGTGTATACCTATTTCCACTGCCAGTAGTCTGGTGTATACCTATCTCCACTGCTATGCCTATTTTTCCTGGCACCACAGTGTACTCTCATTTCTCCTATCAGCACTGTGGCTGCAGCATCTTTTTTGCATCTTTTCTCTTCATATTTACAGGGATTCTATCTACATCAATGGCTCCATCCTCCAAGTTCTGCTTTTAAATCCAAGAAGAAAGCAGTGTCATTTATATACTCAAAGTCAAGTGGTGTATATGGATCCTCTGGAAGGGTTCCTACAACACTTGATGTTGTGCTTGATGAAGTTGAAGTTTCTGAGAGAACATCAGAAATGTCAGCAAAGTCAGTTGGAGTGAAAGGGCCAATGGGCCTACATCCACCATGATTTCTTGCTTGCCAGAAAGCTTGTTCTGTCAGAAACAATTAGGTCTGCCAGGTAAATGATGCAGATTGACTCATGTTTCTGGTACAGCATCTCAATGTGTCTCTTATCCTCACATAGTGTTACTCTTTCATCATATCTTTTACACTCCTCCACATCATTCCTCTGAAGAATAAGAGGAGTACCAGATGAACTTTCATCATCCACTGGAGTCAAGTGGACAGGTCCATGTTTGGTATCCATTGCAAAGTCACTGTCTGACAGGTGTGAATTGTGATCTGGAATGAATAGAGATGGTGCAGAATCACTATTTATTGCAGAAATTGGTAATAGTCCTGGTGGAATGATGAGGGAGGGGATCTTTCTGGCAGGTTGGTCTGCTATGCAGATGTATGTTATATTTGCTGGTGCATTATCTGCAGATCTGGCATCTGATGCAATGAAAAGGGAAGGAAGACTATCATCCCTCAGTATATTGCCATTGTCAAATAACACCTCCTTGTCAGACTCATCATCTGTCACCATAAACAGAGGAGGAAGCTCACTGTCATCTAGTTCACCTCCATTGTTAGCCCTGTCACCATTGACAGACTCGTCATCTGTTGCCATAAACAGAGGAGGAAGCCCACTGTCATCCAGCTCCCCTCTGCTGTCTGATCCATTGTTTGATGCAATGAAGAGTGGTGGGAGGTGTTCCTCATCTGATCCACTTTCCTCAGCATGAAACAGAGGTGGAATGTTGTTGAACTGCCATGGCTCAAAATACATACTCCTGAGGTCTGGATCATCAAATGATGGATTCTCAATATCCATCCATTCCTCATCACTTTGTGCCAGTGAGAAGAAGCTTTGCCCAACAAGGGAAACAGGATGGGAAAGTGATTGAGACTGTGCTTGTGCTTGAATAGTGGATGATTTCTTTGTAAGGTAATAGATGAGCCCAGAATTCTTCCTACTTTTAAGGAAGAAGTAGTGGAATGGATGGCATGGATTGGAAGGATCAATAGCCTTGTCAAGCATTGATGGAGGCCATGCAGGTGATTGAGTGTCAGGCACAGAGGTTGGAAAGGCACAGTCAGATGGTATTGCACCATTGCTACTCATGGAATTGGTGATTGAGTCAATACCAGTGAGTTCTCCTAAGTGTGATGGCACAATAGAATTGGCACTGAAGAGGTGAGCAGAGCTGGGTCCAGCAGATGGACTTGAAAATTGGCAGATTAGGTCATTTGCCATCAACAGAAATTTTGGTCCAGCTGCTGATCAGAACTTGTTTAGAGCCAAGAGGGCTTTCTGGTGTATGCTGCTTTGGCTTGACAATTCTCCATTGCAAGTTGCGTTTTGATGGATGAGGAGACAACCCCTTGGCAGTCTCATCAATCAGGTGCTTGGTCTCAATACCTATATAGTTCCACCAATCACAGCCATACCAATGTACAACTTGACCTAGATGGGTGGGAACTGTCCATGCCTGAAAGGACTCCTGGACTTCTTGAGAGATGTCATCTCTGTCTGCCAGAGAGTACCAACAGCTCAGATACATGATGAGGTCTGGAACATTGTATTTGATGTTGTTTAATGCTGCTATACCCAGATATAGGAGAATATAGTTCTGGCCCAGATATCAGATAAACTACATTGCAATCCAAGACACCTTACCAATTCTTATCCAGGTGTTGTAACATCCACCTACAATCCTTGTGTTCCTTAAGGTTGCCATAAATGGCAAGTGCTGCATGCATCCATGATTCAACATAAAATATCAGGTTTTGGAGACCCAGTGACTATTGGTCAACTGAGGCTTGGGTTTGTAAAGCAGCAGTAGAGGCCATGTTAGAGTGCAAAGCTATAAGAATTTGACACAGTTATGAGCTATCAGTTGGGGAAAGTAGGACTTTACAGCAGCAGAATCAACATTGTAGACTATACATGACATTGTCCCAAAGTAGTAAGGTTGAAAATCTGCTATAAAAAGGGCAGTTCCTGTTGGTATGGTGGATATGATGTGCATAGTGAATCCAGTGTGGTGGATGGGATGTGCATGGTGCATCTGGTATATATGGCATAATCAGCCATTTGTTCATCCCATTGCACTCTCCATTACAAAGGGTGTTGTTGCCCTTTGAGGAGGTGTAAAATCATTGTATACCCTTCTGAACTTATGAGTTGCCAAAGAACTCAGTTCATGCTACATGGCCACCTTTTTGTCAGCATTGGCTTGGAGGCCTTTTTTCTTGGCTGACATGCCCCTCTTGGACCAGATTTCTGCCTGCTTAAGGAAATAGCAAACAGTCCATTCCATTTCACTAGTCACGAGCTGACATTCATCTGTCCATCTGTTTTGTTGTGCTCTTGCATGGAGGTAGTGCACCTGATGGACTAGTGAGATTGGTTATGAATTTGATACTGGCCAATCAAAGAGGAAAGTGGGCCAATGCATTGACAACAAATGAATGGATATGGTGAATGAATGGAATCAGCAGGCAGATTGAGAATGATATGATGGATATCTGAGCAGAAAGCAACTTACATTCACAGAGAGTTTCAGGGTCATCTTCCATATCTGGATTAGCTTGCCATATCCAAGAAACCTTTATTCTTGATGATCCAGGAATATTTGGATCACATATAGCCATGCTTGCTACAAGATCCACTTTCTGCAGAATGCAATATTTTTTGTCAAATGCAGAATTTATACCTAATTGCATAAGAGCACTGCAACATTTTCCATAGGCCCTGGCTTTGATGGAAATGGCTGCCTGAATTTTGTCAATTGATGCCCTGGCTTGGGTTTTGACACTGTTGCTTGGAGCAACCCAGACAACATGAGAATACATGAAAGATTTTTCAGCAATGAGCTCTCAGAGTGCTTGAATATGCCTTTTGATCTGAAGCAAACACAATTGCCTTTCAATACTGGACAGCTCTGAGTGATCACCAGCAATTGTTGATGGCAAGGATATTTCAAAGTCTTCTGGTGCAGCAAAATTCAGTTCCAACAGTGAATCCAGTCTGGCTAGCAGGTTTTCCACCAGATACAGCAATGTTTCATTGTGATCTGACACATCTTCATCAAATGCACCAGGAATTTTATCCACCTCAAGTGGTGTAGTCCTTTGTGAATTGGAAGAATAACCATGCTTGGCTTGGGAAGCAGGCAGGGCATTCGATTGAATCCTTAACACTTCTCTGTCTGCTTCAACCTTTTGTCACTCATTCTCCCATGCCTGCCAACTCATCTGATGGACATGGTCTTGCAATGCAATCCTGATATAACACTTAGTATAACAGTGGTAAAACTATCTGGGTTTGACTCACTGCCATTCTTCAATGTCAAGTGCAAATTGCATCCAGAATGTATCAGTATCTGGCATCTGGCCCCTGGCTTCCAATCTGGTGTCCACCAGATTACCACCATGTCTTGCTTGGAGGCCTATGGTTCAAGCCTTAATGATGTCCATTGCCTTTTTGTCTTGGTCCCTCAGACTTTTAGCAATGGTGATCTCAGCCTCCCAACTTGATATCAGTTCTGCTGAGATTTCTGTGGACCATTGATAAGACCCATTTGTCACTGAACACTATTTTTGGCATCTTGGACTGTGCAGCAGCTGACTATTTTGGTATGGCACAAGTCACAACACTCAGCACATGAGGCCTAGCCCCAAGGTCTGGAACAACATAGCCTTTGCATGGGATTTTAGCAACCAGAGACCTATCAATCATGAGGAACATCACATGGAGTCTGGACTTTGGGTCTAGAACAACAAGGCTGAAACCTTTCTTAGTGACAATTGTTAGCAATGTCTTGGTGACAATGTGGCTTTCTTCCCCCATATATGGGCATATTTCCTGCCATGTAATTTCTGACTTATCAATATCCTTGTTGAGCTTACAAACATACTTGAACGGCATCTACACTTTAGGTATTGACATTGGACTTGCCCTTTTTGAGCTTTATTGCAATTAGGTGACACATAGACTTCACTTATAGTTTTCACTTAGTTACAGATTGATGCCTCATATGAACCATAAACACTCTGGCAGATGCCATCACTAGTGGCAACTATTTGCTTACTTTCCCATACTATACCTTTGAACAGTATAAATACTGCCTGTACATAGACATTTAATTATTGAATTGAGCCCTATCATTAAACCTCACCCTTATCAAATTGTGTTACTCTCTCTATCTCTAAGCTTACCAGCTTGAGATTACATTTTGTCTCTATTGCTTATTGTTTCCCTTTATATCACCCAACAATAACTTAGTGACAAGTCTTGCCAACCACATTGACTTTGTGTGGCACTAACTACTGGTATCCTTAGCATTATTTTCAAATTAGCCAAGCTAGTGGCCATGGCTAGTAATTAGTTTGCATTCATCCTCCTTCCATCTTTCATCATCACCACTCCCCATTCCCTACCAAACACCACATACACTGCTTAAGTTTGCCTGGTCTTAGCAATGCTTTTGACTTCATTGGTTTTTCCTACTTGCTCAGCAACTTCTCATTACTGCTTAGTGAGTTTAGGCTAACAATAGCTACTTCTTCCACTTCTCACCCAAACCCACATTAGCTCTCGTTCTCTGGGATGGTTACTGACTTGCCCTCAATCATTAACTTCCCACTGCCAGCTACCCTATCTAGTGACTAGTGTTAGGTCCTCTTTTTAGGTTTCCTGCATGGCACTAGGAAGCATAGGAGCACATCACTGTTTAGCAAAATAGTGAACAGCAGCCTCCCTCATCTCAATGGCTGTCAAGTATTTTTGGCATAGGGAAGGAACCATATCAAGTAACTTCTTCCAGTTGGAGTCACACATATTATTATTAAGGATTTCCACCCAATGTGCAAGAGTAGCAGTTCATGCCATCTGTGAAATTTTATTGAGAGTAGACCAAAGACTTTCAATTATCTCCCCAGCAATGTGGCCAACTCCTGGAATAAATGATGGGGCAAAGCAGAAAAAGCAATTTTCTTTGTGACCATGGACATGAAGGAGGCCAATTGCACAGTCAACCAGTAGATTATCTGGTAAAACTTCCCCCTCCTCTGCAATTGTTCAAAAAACTTGACACACCACTGGCATGCTATGTCATATACCAGCAAGAAATGCTTAATAGATTCCATGTTGGTTGTCTTCAGTGCATCTGTGATGGAAAAGCCTGTATACACTTGGTCTTCACCATGGGTTAAGTTTGTTATGCTGTTGGGAGCAAAGCAGCCATGGTGAGTGCATGCTGTTGCAACAACTCCAGTAATGTCACATGATTTGTTTAATAGAAGTGCCTTTGTGATGGCCTTGAATGTTTTCACAAGCTCCCTGGCAATGGACCCACCAGACAGCTGGAGTGGAGGTTAATAGTGGACAGCAGACAGCAGATAGCAGATAGCAGATAGCAGATAACAGACAGCAGACAGCAGTCACCACTGTGCCCATTGCAGAAGGTGAACATTAAAATTTTATTGTTCTGATCATAATTAGTAGCAGCAAACTTCTTTCTAGAAGTTCAGCTTCTTGCTTCACAAATGAGTAAATGCTTGTTTGACTTTAAAAAATATAACATTTCCATTACACTTTGTGCAGCTTACAATTTCGCACCTTGTAAGTCAAAACCAGTTGATTGATCTTGTCTACAAAGTATGAAGGTGCTGCCTTACATAATTACAATATGAGTATTTCATAAGTAGCATTATGTGGTGCTATGATATAGCAATAATAAGTAAGCAATAATAAGTAAACCAATATTATACCATATGCACCAAGATAGGTAATGGATGCTCTGTTACAGTCCTAGTCAGATATGCTGCTGAGAAGGGAGGCTACAGGCTGTTCAACAATGGAACTTGGCCCATCATTACTTCTTGTGATGTAATCTTTGATGAAGAGACTGGTCACAAATCTCTCACAATCATTGAGGAAGCTGATGACTTACTTGCTGGTCAGATACCAAACCCAACCATTGTGCCCACTGCAGGACTCTTCATCCCACATCAATCAGTAGCACCCAGAATCTGAGGAGATGTGCCACTCCATAAACCTCAAACCCCAATTGCTGATCCTAATTTGACCAAACTTGTCCCTGATACAGATACATCCACAGCTACATGCAATGAGATTACAAACCCTGCAAATAATGCACCACCAGTACTGCAATGGTAGAACTAACTTCAGGGCTTGGCAGCCCTTGAAGCCCAATCACTGCTTGCAAGGGATGTGTTTGCATTCAAGGCACTACTGGCTGTGGGAGGGGTAGATGACAATGTGTATGTTTCTAGGTACTATGGAAAGGCAATGCACAGGGCAGACCTATGGATGCTGGCAATTCAGGAGGAATTCTGAGTACTGGAGGAGTGGGAAGTATTGCATTTAGTGCCAGAGGAGGTACTAGCAGGGAAGAAAGTCATAGGATATTGATGGGTGTTTGCAAACAAGTACAGAGGGGGAAATTGTCAGATGGAAAGCACAATTGGTGGCTAAGGGGCACTCACAAGTTCTGAAAGAGGAATTACAATGAAACCTATGCTGCAGTCATCTGCCTCAAGTCACTCTGAATTCCAGTCATTATCACTGCACAGTTTGGATTAGAAATCAGGCAGGTGGATTAGAAATCAGGCAGGTAGACTTTGTTTCTGCATACCTCAATAGCATTCCTAATTTCCAAGTCTTCAGGGAGATTCCACTGAGCTTCCCAGGAGAGGAGAGGAAGAAGTTGGAGCTTTTGAAAACCCTTTATGGCATGATGCAGGAAGGCAGAGATTGATTCTAGATTGAATGTGTGTACAAGAACTTAGGATACACAACCTCTCATGCCAATCCATGCATTTGCTCAAGGACATTGGGGAACAAAGGCACCATAACTAACACATTCAACAATGATGTATTTGGAATATCAACCACAAAACAAGGAATGGAGGAAGCAAAACAAGAGCTAGCAAGAATCTATGACATTAAGGACCTTGGAATGCCATCATACATCCTCAGAATGGCTATTCAATACTAAAACAGGAACCATTTCCCTTAGCCAGCAAGCATACCTTGTATGAGTCCTTGAACAGTTTGGAATGGCTGACTGTAACCCCCATCCTACACCTCTCCCTTCTGGCATTTGTCTGACAGAGGCCATGGCACCATGAGACAGAGGTTGATCACACCTTGATGACAGACAAACTATATTGTGAACTGTTAGGATTGCTCATGTGGGCACAGGCTGCAATGTGCCCAGACTTGTCATTTGCTATTGGACTTCTTGCATGTTTCCAAACAAGCCCTGGCTCTACACACTGGAATGCTCTGCTCTGTATGCTTGGATATGTGAAAGGGTCACTGGATTACAAGCTTACTTACACTAGAATGCCAGGTGGTTCAGTCAAACCTGTTGGCTATGTAGATGCAGATTATGGGGAAGACCTCAATACTCATCAATCTACCTCAGGGTATGTATTTATGATGGCCAGAGGGGCTGTATCCTGGAGCTTCAAGTGTCAAGCTACCATCACAGTTAGCACTACCAAAGCCAAATACATGGCCCTGATGTGAGGAGATCAACAAGCCCTATGGATGCACAACTTCCTCATGGAGATCATCATGCTACAATTGCTCCCTGCAGTGCTCAACACTGACAATTGTTCATCCATTGCCTTAGCCAAGTCTAGGGCACACCCATGCAAAACATATTGATATCTGCCACCACTATAGTAGGAGAGAATTGGAAAGGAGATATTGATATCATTCCCATTCTGTCATTCAACAACATCACAAACCTGTTTACCAAGCCATTTGCATGCATTACCCACAACTACCTTGTGACTGCTATGAGTCTGAAGAATTCATGCATGTCATCTTGTTGGGGGGAGTGTTGAGGTACAATGTTGTGTCTTGCTTCATTTTATTTAATCTTTTTCCTTTTTTGTACTTACCATATGTTATGCCAATATCAAATCCACACTCACTGTATTTACTATACTTTATTCAAAGCCTCATTTTTCACCTATAAATATTCCAATATGCAAATCTGTCTTTCCTCAGTTGTCTCACCATTTATGTTGCAAGTCCTGAGGGTACATTGATTATTACCTACCTTTACCCACAAAATACTTACTGTCACCTATAGTCTAATCACTGCTTTGCACTACAGATATATATATATTTAGTTGTCTCACCATTGACATTGCAACTCCTGAGGTCCAATTACTGCTTTGCACTACAAGGCCAATTTCTGGACACTGCTCCCCTCCATAGGCAGTGACTTTATGCTACCAATAATAACTCTTGTGGGATTCAGACCCACCATTGCCTGGTGCTGCTAGAACCATGGAGTCCCTAGTATGTGGTCATACCCTAAGAGGTTCATGACATCAAATGGTCTCTCCTCATCAATCCCTTGATACTGCAGCCAGGCTTTCACCCTGTAGTTGATCTTTGTTCTGGATCCCTGCACCACCAGCAACATGCTCAAAGGTGAGTCTCAATTTGGTTTTCTTCAACTTCAGTGGGATCCTGAATCAGGCAGTGCCTTTATAGGTTTTCCATCAAGGTGTATCATGACTACTATGGGGTCGGGTATCATCTGGGAGGGATCTTGAAGTTTGACTGCATTCTGTT
Source organism: Termitomyces sp. 'cryptogamus' (assembly GCA_020091625.1). NCBI lineage: Eukaryota > Fungi > Basidiomycota > Agaricomycetes > Agaricales > Lyophyllaceae > Termitomyces > Termitomyces sp. 'cryptogamus'. The sequence continues at coordinate 4,419,922 of JAGYZC010000005.1, forward strand.
TTATGTGAAGCCCTGCATCCTCATCCAAATTTTTTTCCAACAAACATTGCCCCAATTCTCAGCTGGGTTACAGCATTCCAAGCATCATGACAGTCTTATCTCAGCCAATAACCCTGTTGCAAGCAAGTCAAAGTCCTCACTCATGCCCCAGTTATCATCCTCCAGTTACTCTATGCACAGGCCAGACTCTCTGTTCATTGGGTCAAGGAGCAAGTTGAACAACTTCCTGCTCTCTCAGAAAACATGAGTCTCATACCATTTCCTGAAATCAAATCCCTCCTTCTTTCCGAATTGGGCATCCAGAGTCACCATGAGGTCCAGTACTCAGTTGTAAATGTGGTACCCAGTCACCTCATTCTCAAGCTTCTTTCCCTTCACCCTGAACTGGTTCAGGGTATCCCTCTTTCCAGATTTATGTTCTGTAAACTGGTCATGCCCAACTTCCAATATCCATCCAATCATATTTTCATATATTTGTTTGGCGGGACATTCCTTTTCCACCATCTCATCCCCAACTGATCTATTCCATGTTCCACAGCTAAAAACAATGCATAATGGAGCATGAGAGGAAATTCTTCCCTCAGCACCAGCCACTCATTGATGAGTAGGTCCTCTCAGTTTTCAGGTCCATAATGACATATTGTTTCTCACTTACTTGGTACACACAGAAATGATCACCCTCAAAGGGTCGGTGTTTCTTGTCTCCTGGGTACAGTTGTTGCAACTGTAACAGATACTCTGCCCTACTGGAGTAGGGATCCTGGGTGAGATCCCAAGCCTGCTCATTCTTGAACAATTTCTTCCTTTGTTATTGAGATGAGGTTGAACAGGCTCTCACTGCTGTTACACTTTGGTCACTTAGATGAGTAGCATCTTTTCCATTTGGCATGGCCCCTGGGCATTGGGATTACTTCCACAAAACCAAATTGTATGGCAGCCATTCTCAGTTGGATTCTGGAGGATGATATAGCTGGTTCTCCGGACTCCCTCAGTTGCTTGATCCCACTAAGGCTGAACCCTATATGGTTACTCCTCACTCCTGGTGGGCCCAATCCTAAAGACTTCACAGACAAACCTGTGGGGCAGTGTTTGGTTATGTGTCCCAATTCTCTGCAGCCAAAGCAGTGGCCCTCCCTCATGTACCCCATCTTTTCCTCTTCTGTGAGCCTTTTCTTCTTCTGTTCATAGGTTTTGGCTTTACCAGCCACATTCTTCAATTTTTTTTCAGGCTTATGTGTGGACTGACCCTTACCCCACTTATTGCTGTGGTTCTTGGTCACCTTGTCCTTCAATTCTCCTGACTCTTTGGGCTTCTAATCACTTTTTTCACAATCATCTTGGCTGCTTTATCCTTGCAACATGACTTGGCTTTCATCCCTATGGTGCAAACAATCTCAAAAGTCTCTGCTTGGTGGACAATCAACCCCCACTTGTTTCTCTCAGAGTCAAGGCCGATTTCAAATAGTCTCTGTTGCAACCAAGGCTGGAGCCCATGCCACAATTTTTGGACTCTTTCCCTCCTGTGCACATATCCCACAATCCAGTACAATATCTTCAACTCCGTGGCATATTCTCAAATGGTCAGATTCCCTTGGGTGAAAAGATCCAACTTCTTCTGCTGCTGCATGTGGAAGTTGGGTGGGAAACATGAGCTGAACAAGCCAGTTAGGAACTTCTTCAACCCCCACTTCCTCAATTCCATGGAAACCTTGTTCAGATATAACCAGTAAGCCTTCCCTTTCAGGAAACTAGGTATTTACACCACCTGATCTTCCTTGTGAATCCATGCCTTCTTCACATAGGAACTTGCTTGAGTCACAAACTGAAAGTAATGCACAGGATCTGCCTCCCTGTTGTACTTATCAGGCATTGTAACTTTAGGGTTGCTTGTATCTTCCTATGTACTTTCTGCTAGATTTCTCCTTCCTTTTATTCCCTTTCCAGCCAGTCCCCAAGTCCTTGTCATCGGACTCAGAGCTGCCCAACAAGTCGGACAAACCCAGGCTCTCACCTCCTGAATTGTCTGAGTTGTCCCCACTGTATTCGCTCCTATCCTCATCACTGCTGTCCGAACTGCTAAAAGATTTGTTGCTTATGTCCTGGAATGCCTTTACTGAGGTAGGTTTGCTTTCCCACCTGTTCACTGGGATGCATGGAACTGTTCCTTCCTTTATTAGCTTGGTATCTGGCCTTGACTATCTTGGAGTATCAATTTGCGCGGCCCTTCCTTAGGCACATTCTCCGTGGCATCTTCTAATTTACCCTCTCGCGAGTCTCCATTGCTTCTTCTTTAGGCGGGTTCAGTTTCCTCTAACTGTTTTCATGAGCGGCCACCTCCATTTCGAGCCACCTCAGTTCGGTTCTCAACCAGTTAATATTTTCATGCGTATCTCATACCGCCTCTTGGGCGTCCTCGATCACAACTTCCCAATCCGATCGGCTGCCTGGTTCGCACTTCAAGGTGCTCAAACTCAAGGACCGGTGTCTTCGTGAGCCGGTTTGGGGGTTTGGAAAAATTTCTTTGGGGTTGTCCTGTATAGGGGACTCGTCGCCCATCTCGCAGATCTCAGAGTAAATTCCAGATCTTCCTCATTATCGTAGCAGCTACTGTATGTCTGTTCTGTTCTATTGAAATTAACCTGTTTTTGTGGGGCATTCATCCCCAACGCATCGCGCGTTTTGTAGGGGTTCATGGGAGTCTCTGGCGCTCCCAGGCCTCGTGCTCTTTCGAGCATCTTTGGTGGAACCGTACTGTTCCCCTCGTCGGACTCCACCGACATTTTAAGCACCAAGGATGTTGTTTGGGTACTGCCCATCGTCACCTCTTTGGTTCTTAGGTCCTCCGGACCCGTTCTAACTAAGCCCTCCGTGCTGCTAAATGTCGCCTGCCCAGACTCCGTCATTTTGATAGTAGTTGTAGGTATGGTTCTTTGCGGTGCGACTTGCGGTCAGAAATCCTTGGGTGATCAAACCGGGGGGTGTCCTTGTGGCAAGTAGCGAGTAGTTGTTGGGTTTCGAGTAGTTCTTGCTTCTATGTCAAAAATATGTAGCGGCAGAGTGACGGGGTCACTAGTGCAGCCACACGAGTTCTCAAGTAGCAGTACTGACATTTCAAGCAATCACATTTCGTTATCAAGGCTGTAAGTAAACATATGTAGTAATGAGTTTTTAGTAATGTAGCTGTAAGTGTTAAGTGGCGCACTGACCAGTCATCACAGTTAAGTCACGCGCCGCTACAGGATCTCAGCATTCAGTCAACAAAATTCAAAGAACTAACTGAATAAAGTGAGGTCAGGTCTGGGTCTTAGCAAGAGATACAAGCCTGTGCCAAAAGCATGGTGCATGGCTCACATGTATTATTTAGCTAAAAATTTTATAAAAGTAGAATTTTCCTTACACCTCCATTGGACTAGATATATGCATCTGCATTTTTCCTGATGAACACCAAAAAGAAAGGCATCCTGGTCAATTGGAGTGCCCCGGAAACTATCCCAGGCTAGTATTCAACAATTCTTGGCTGCTCAATTCTCAGAAAATCTACAAAAATATATATATGGAATTGGCTTTGAGCTATTTCAAGGCCCCATCTGCCCATTCAGAACCCTTGACTCGAAAAAAAAATCAATAGCAGCTGTCGGACCCCTATTACACACTGTCCCAGCAAGTCCTAGTGTTTACCTGTCTCCAAAACCCTTCTACAGAGTAAAGGGAAATTCATGTTCCACAAAGCCCACTAAAGAGTTGCTACAGAGCAGCGAGAATCGATTTGTCTCACAAAATCTACTAGCAAGTAGCGAGAATAGATGAAAGACACTTAGGGTGAACACATACAAGGTAAAAGGTGTTACATACTACACGTGTGTGGGAAGAAATCAAGGACACTCCAGAAGTTCTACTCGACACCTCTCAACAAGATGTTCTCGGAGCAAAATGAAATTTCAGCGACAACTCTTTTGCGTCATATATTCCATATCCAGCCTCCTGTCTATCAGAATAGATATGCGCAAACCAACCAACACCTCCACCTGGAACTGCTTTCAAATCGGCGCAGCGTCTGTCCAACATAGTGTAATAATCCTATGCATGTAAAGTTAGTCAAACCGTAAGTTCTAGCGCGACTTAGCTTACTTTCTCATTTTGAACATCTGCAACGGCACTGGGGCTGTTAGGCTGTACTCCTTGCGAAGTTTTCGAGGGCCAGCCGTTCTGAAATCCCCAGTTGGCGCAGGCGCAAACAACTCACATTAAGACGCACCTGACTAAACCAAATCTTCTTGCCATGTGCATGAGATATAAAATAATTGAGATCGGCCTTGACGAGCGGCCACGAATTGATAGCTGCAAAACAATCAGGTTGTCGAATATAAACAGACACAACCACTATGCATGATTGGGTTATACCTTTGCTAGCCTTTGACGAAAAGAATGGTAAAATATGTGCAGCGATAGAATCTACAGCCTGAAGAACTTTCTCCCCCCCATCCGACTCGAAATTGTTCAGGGTTGTTAGAATTGTTCGGATTATAGTAACATACGTCTTTGAAAGAGTAAGCCAGGTCGCTGACTGTCACGGGAATGCGCAGGCTAGCGAGTTTCTCCTTGGCCGACTTTACTTGAGCCAACAGAGCAGCCGGCTCAAGAACATGATCGAAAAGCGGCTCCGATCCAAACTGGACGACACGTGTGACAAATTTGGCTTTAGGATTTGAGTGAAGGATTGAGAAGAGCTCATCACGACGCTTCATCCACTTGCTGTCACCATTGAACCCAAACTTGACTATGCAGTCAGATGTCGTCATCGACGAGTAGAAGTTGCACTTACCCAGATAAGAGCCTGTACACCAATACCTGCATGCCAAGCAGCGTCAACAATATCATGACTGTCCATACAACAGTGAGATTTCTGGACCGTAAACAAGCTTAGTTTGCGCACTAGAATCCTAGGCGATCGCAAGCCCCATAGAGACGGACATAACGTCCATGAAACCTCTTTCGAATGTCTAGGAAATCGCTTTTGAGTACAGACAGGCTTTGGCCTAGAAACTCATATACATCAGCTGAGGCAAATTGGCACGGTCGAGGAAGACGTACATTGCGTGACTTCGTAGCTAAAGCCCACGAATGCATATTCTGTATGAGGATCACACCACCACTCGTTCAAAGATAATGGGACGTCAATAGGCATCGTAAAACCGAGTGCAGGAAAACAATTGACAGATGCTGGAGACCGCGCATCATGATCTGCCGTACATGTAGGCTCGAGCGGATGCGCAAAACAGATCATTTGCGAAGCAACGAAGATCAAAAGGTATAAAGCGAGAGGAAATAACATCACTATGCTCCAGGGGATGAGAACGTATAAGTCATCTTAACCTGAAGGACAGCTTCAAGAGCTTATATAGGATCCTTCATCACGAATTCTGATTATCTGCCACCAATCTACCGAATGCATGGAATAAAGGGGCTACCTGATGTGCAATTCTATCCTAACAAACAAACCCGCGGACAAAATAAGTGCAATAATCACCGCTTTGCGCGACAATATGCGAGGAAAGCAAGGAACGCCGCGGTCAGGGACTTGGCGTTCGGTTTCGTGGACGTCAATTGTGAACATTTTTTGACCAGATGAACAAGAGAGCAAAGCGATTTCATCATATAAAGAGTTTTTACGTCGGCAGTTACTGCATGATAGAGGCTAGGAGGACGTTAAGCCGACATCTCCTGACAAGAACTCCATCAAAAGAGCGGACAAATGACTGATGTCCTGTGATCAACGCCACCTAATAGCACGATAGGATGAACTCAAACGAAACACTCCTTTGTGGCTTGTCATGGTGACAACCTTTTTCGGAATTGATAATGGCAGGTTAAAAAATTTCACTATTTGTTCCGGTGCTGATCTGTGCGAGCGAACATTGTTCATTTTTACCCTCCGCCGAACCCTGCCGAACCTTCCCAGGTTTTTGGTAACCGTGATGCTTCAGCGGTAGGACAAATGCTCACCTATTTCGAGCCGCCAGAATTGTAAGCTCTAAAGAACAGAATCGGAGATAAAGTCACCTGTCAACCGTTCTAGCGGATTTGAAATTCCCGACCAGATAACAAGTTTGTAGAGTCTCGACTACATAGTACACAGAGCGTAGTTAAAAATTACAATAAGATGACCAGCAGATGCAAACAGGAGATAGGCCATACATGTTAAATCGTCGTCCCTCCTCATACCTCATTTCGACGGACTTCCTCCGTGACATGCGCAGCTTCAAGGTCATTCGTCGCGTCTTGTCCAGGATTGAGCTTCCCATAATGAATGCTGTGGCGGAACATTGGTTGGTCGATCTAGAACAAGAATTCGGGATAACTTACTACTTCATGGTGCCGTAGAAGGCAGCACCTAGAAGCGAGCCCAGAATGGGTCCTACCCAATACTAATCCTGGGGGTCACTGAGACGAAATATAGAAGATGAAGCAATAACTGACCACCCAGTGATCTGAATAAAATCCTGCTATTACCGCCGGACCAAACGATCGAGCGCTGTTCATTGAAGCACCTGTATAGTATACTGCAAATCTACGACCATCATTTGTCACTTGTGTCAAAAGTGAAAGATATGCAGTATATACAGATGACAAGCAAAGAGAGTAAGACCAATTCCAACCTAACGTGATAGTGATGAGTGGACCTGACACAAGAAGTGGTGAAGATACGAACAGGGGCGAATGCCGTAGCCTGGTGTTTCTCGGCCGCGAGCATGAGGACCGAAAGAACAAGGGCACACGTAATGAACATCTCGATGAAGACCCCTTGGGCAAGGTTAATGTCTTGTTGAAGGAATGTTCTGGATCACCACATTAACCTTTTTATCCGAGGAGAATCGCGCCAAGACGCACCCCACAGAGAGATTCTGCGACGTAAGAACACGTACTAGAGCCGAAGCAACAATGGATCCGACCAATTGCGCAATGACGAAGAGGACAAACCGAATGGGCTTTATTGCCCCGACCAAAAGAAGAGCAAGAGCCACTTCGGGGTTGAAGAGACCGCCGGTGATACGGAAAAACAGCCACGCCGAAACTAACAGACTAAATCCCATACACAAAGAAATGTATAGGACCTGCTCAACGTCGGAGGTCATCCCGCTACTCGCTAACTTTTCCCCTGTAGCAGCTTGAATTCCACCTAGACCAAAAAGAAGAAAGAACGTCGTTCCGATGAACTCCAATATCGCCGCCTGACAATCTGCTTTGAGGTTGATGAATAAGTGTTTATAGTACATAGTCAGAGTTTGATGTTCCAGGCTAACGAAAAGGTTTCCACAACAAATATACTTAGGAGTACTTAGGAGCCGTATGGCATTCAAAATCTGAATCATTGGGACAGACCTGGTCACATGATCGTATGCGGGATACTTGAGAGCTTCGTTTAGAGAATAGATAAAGGAGTGAACACGCGACTGCTATGGCCGCGATAACATAGTGTGTAGAAGTTGAACTCCGAGTCCGAGTCGATTGAGTTTTGAGAAATGATAACGAGTGACGAAGTTGACTCGAACCACATGAGTAATTGAACTACCCAAAAGGTCCGTCGTGCTATTTGTTTACTGTTTCCAATTATTTGTGCTGTGTCAATATTTGCTTCCTCAATGGGTAATGACCTCCTTTTTATTTCATCGACACCACCCCAAGCTTCTACACCTCAGAAACCCAGGAGGCCGTCTTTGAGATGAGCAAGTCTTGATTAAGCTCGATTGTTTGGACCGATACATTGCCAAAAACAGGGATGTTTCTCCATCTCGATCCTAATAAGATTGCTCTGCCTCCAATTATTAAGGGACCAACACCCCACCTACACCATCCAACTACACCACTTCCAGGATCACATAATTCGGATACTTATGTAGGTTCGTTACCGAAGACTCATAGTTCTGGTAGACCAATAGAGCAAGTCGCTCGAAATTATGGTGTAAAACAGGTGTCGTTAATCTTCCTCCATCTCCGAATAATCCGTTAAAATAAACATCAGTGGAGTCATGGTATCGTCAATAAAAGAGTATGATCTACCTTGTTTATCATGAAGACATGAAGAAAAGAAACTTGATATCCTTTTTTAGCGCCCGAAACAGTGTGAAAATCGGAATCAGCTTCTTGGCGATAGTTTCAGAGAAAGTCCGATTGTTGATTTCGCTGCCTGCTACCGCACGCATGAACCTGGTGTATCTCATAAGTAACGCATCCAAACCACAACTCACGAGATATGGAAAGCAACAGGATATCGATTCACGTGTGTACTGTCCGTTCTCATTATTCGATTTGTACCTTTTTGAGCTTCGACTAGTGTCAAAGATCATCCACATACCAAGGACGGGCACAAAACGAGATATTGGTGCTCTCAGGATGAATTTCATAAGAACAAGCCACCCAAAACTACACATGCACAGCGTATTGCCAACGATGGGATGGCAAAAACTCGCTATCCATGCCGAAGTGGCCTATTGATATCATCTCGGGACGATCAAGAGCCGGGGGTTTCGTATGTGGTCGTTCGAGTGCATCATTATCTCGCACATGAACCGTATTATGACCACACCTTGCCTCCGGAAATGACCCAATCGATCTGGCAAAACCTCCCAAAACCCATGGGTATACACAGCACTCCAATTTCTTCCATTCCCCCCATCGCTATACCCCTGATCATCTCGGTACCAGCTCCTGATCCAACCGGCGATCTCATCAAAGATTACAATCCTGGGGATAGCAATTCAAGAGCTGACGCTGATCTCTCGAATTAGCCTGATTCTTCGTCCAATGGGAATCTAGTGTCTATGTCACGGGAGGCAAGAATTACTCCTATGCTGACTCCAGAACTCTTCCAGCAATGGATGCGCAAGCACATTGCTGACATTCGTGATTTCTGCTGTGGATTGGAGTACCAACTCCAATTCAATGATCACAAACTCTTGGAAGTGCTGGAGAGTGAGGGGTCGCAGTTCCTCAAGCTTGTTCATCAATGTCTGGAGAGTGAGGGTCGCCTGAGGAATCCGGAGGAACAAGATGAGAGTCCCATTATGGAATCAACAACACGACAGCCAAACGAAGCGATAGCGCATACAGTAGACACAATCAATTGAAATCATTGACTCACATTCATGACATCCTCGCTCTAGATACGCGACGAGTCATTAGAATGGCAAACAGCCTCGGCTTCAGATGTTGATCTGCATACTGAGAAGGACGATTCGAGCACTGAAGATGAAAGCCATGTGTTCACCTCTGGAAATGGTAGACCCGCTGTCCCATCACCGCTTCGTCCGGCCGACGATGTAGTAGACCTGACCCAGGAGAGAAATCGTAAATCTGGCCACGCATCATAAGCGAAGGCGATTATCAACGGTAGCCAAAAAGTCTTTGAGGAAATGGTAATTGTATGGTAGTGTACAATGTTAAAATTACTGGTGATTAGATCAGAAAATTAGTAGGGTAACAGCTGACAATGACAAAATCGTACCAAAGCGATTTTCATTGAATCTCACTATCAATTCTTCTAATGGCAGGTGTTGGAGGAACTCCTGGGCTTGGTGACGGGGATTGTGGCACGCTTACATCGCCATTGATGATATCTTGTATTGACGCCTCCAAAGCATCTACGCGTGTTGACATTTGCGACACTACCAGGTTTCTCGGTCAAGGACAGAGAGGAAACACATTAAAACGTACTACGGTCAAGTATTTGGGTAGACATTTCGTCAAACTTCGCATCTAGTTGTTCTAGTAAGCTTTCTACCTGTTCATTCCATAAAATCAGACTAATATGGCGAATCTTATATCAAATCACTGCGGCTTACGAACGCAGTCAATTCATGAGGACTAGATATGTCGGCCGGTGTTAATGCAGAAGGCTTCACGGTACTAGGTTGTTTGTATGAGGGCGTTGGAGTCTTGTCCTTGTCTGCCTCTGATTTCGAAGGTGTCGCAAAATTCAATGGAAGAGCAGAAGATGGCATAGTTGTATTAAATCGGTTTAGAACGCATGGAAAAAAACGAGGGATTCGACTAGGGTTTGAAACCAAACAACGACAAATCTCCGATTACTTGTACCATTTTCGAACACTTCGGCACGTCACGTGTCACGGAGACCCTGAAAATATTCTGTCTGTCACACAGGTCAAGTGCCGAATCCAAAATTGGGTTCTGTGAAACAGGATGTTTTACATGCTGAACATATTATAGACCTCAGAGTGTATAATCTAACTCAGAGAGTTGAATTCAAACTGTCGCCGTGATATTGATGCCGGACAGGATGGTGAAAATCGAGACCTGCCTATCGATGAAACGGTCATGATTTCAAACTATGTCACTCGATGGCAGATGCGGGGATGATTCTCAAAACAGAACGGTCCGAAGTTATGCGCGAGATTACCATCGTAGATAACGAAGTTGAAACAACACTAAGCCACACATGACAACCTCGAGGGCACCCACATGGAGGACGGGTATTGGATGATGAAAATAGCTCGGAGACCAGATGGTGTTCACGTCATTTCGAGCAATCGACATAGCTTATTGACCCCTAGATCAAGGAGATAAGCCGCAGCTGATAGGGTCTCGTGAGGGACAAGGTTTGACATTGTCACCGTCATTGAAGGAAATACAAGCATCTCTAACACTAATGGCGGGAGTTCGGTCAGACGACAAGATGTCTATGAAGGAAAGCAGATCTACTGTTGACGAATCATGAGATAGCCTTGTCGATCCATCTGACATTGAGGCAAAGTAGTAACATCACGCTGATCATGTAGTCTTTGTGTTAGGGGAGACGATCCGAATCAAAATTGTCTATCACAAAAGCGCAAACAAGTGATTTATCAAACATGACATCGTTCAAGATAATCGGGAGATAAGATATCCGCGCTGTAATTCTTACACGAGGTTCAAAGGCTAAACCTCGAAGTAATGAAAGTAACAGTGTACGAAGGCGCACAAAGCCGTTCACTTACTTCCTTCGATAATCCGTCCAATCCCACGTGACTACAGTAGATTATTTTTTGTAGACCGAAGAAGACGCTGCCCCAGGGAATGCTGAATACGTTTACCCCAAGTCTGCGATCATGATAGATTCACATCTATTTCTCACAATCTCACTGTATCATTCCGATAACTTGCTGCATCACCAAAAACTTGGTCATTCGATATCGGGAGCGGCAGAATGGACTAGAAAATTTGAGCATGGTCAGAAGACTTTAATTTCAGAAAGGTTGACCCATTGGTCTTAGATAGATGAACGCTTTGCGCATTTAAAGAATCCATAGGATCGAAGATGCAGGCTGGCAGGAACCATGAAAGGAAGACGGGCTTGAGAGGACATGAGAAAGTTGTGTGGTGTAATCGCGGGGAAATTGAGTATACGAAATCATCCCAAGTACGGCAAACGCGGTTTGACATGAGTAATGGTTCCAATCGCAGAGACTCAAAAAATGCTGGTCAGATGGAGAATGGAGAATGCGGTTTTCATACTCCGCGACCTCCTTTCCTCGGGCCGAGATTTTGTTGGTTTCATAATCGGTCATTCTTCGTGATACCTCCAAGTAATACCAATCGAATCATCGGATAACAGGATGTCGAAGTAAGAATGTTATTTTCGTCTTTGCCTTTCTGGTAACACAGTACATAATGGGCTTATTGTAGTGTTAGTGATGGATACGCTTTCAGACGAGGTCTCATGGCATATTCTTGCAATACGACCTTAGCCATATTGTGTAGCGGAGATGGATATGATAATAGCAACATAGTAACAGTTTGTGAGTATTTCAAACTCCAATCCGTTCTGTGAAATAAAGTGGATCAAGTCTACCGTCCACCTATCGGAGAGACTTTTGAAACAGTTCGAGGGCTTCTCAGGTCAGTGTAGCTCACATAATTGTTTTTCTGTTGGACTGAAACAGCAGAATTACTATCTTATTACTCACTACTGCCGAATTTTATCGATAACTTACATATCCACCTTATTCTGCGTCATCCATCATCATGTCCTTACATGCCGAAAATTGATTCCAGTTTATCTTCAATCTGAAATCGACGTCGGTACCAGGCACCCGCGATACTGTCAAACAAGACTCGGGTAGATATTATGTTTTGCTTTAAAGTTTGAAAACTGAACAGTAGCACAGAGTCTAATCACCCGCGTAACTTTGATTGTCCAAATCTTTGAGCCATGTTACTGGGCTTATGCTATATTTATTAACCCGATTACATGGCGTTGATATACTTTCTAACCACTACAGCATTTTTTCGCTTCTCGAAATTTGCTACCGCCAACATTCGTAGTCCTGACAAGTCAACAGCTCGGCCTTGCAATGAGAATTCTGCTGAGTAATAAGAACTTCCCAAAAAGGGAAATACGTCATAACTTATATGGCCCCAGGGAGCAATTCATGGTTTGACTGGAATATTCTATGAACTTCCTAATCCAATCGCAAGTTCTCTGCAGATAGGACATTCAATTGTTGAGCCTGCACTACAGGTCATTCTCAAGTGCTGTGCTTGCCAATAAGTCAACGATGGATCTTACCTCTCTCTCTCCTCGATTAGTGACAAGAGAAATTATTCATCCTCGATTCTTCCATCAGGTTAACTTTTTTTATCGATTTCCTTAAATTTTTCATCACTTGAAAATTGCACGATTGTTATTCATCTTCAGATCGCTCTTGAAGCACTTACATAAGTGTTGTACGATAACCAACTTTATCTCTAGCTCTGTACAGTTGAAGTTCCATCCGACCGAGTGTTCGATATCATGATGTTCCCACCAACTTAAGCCATATACGGCTGAATACGAGATCGGTGCTTATGATGCCGTCGTAAGTGACATCGACTTGACGCGGTCTGAATCCAGCGCCACTCGAGCTGAACTTCCCCTAATCATTGTGTGATTGACTCTTAATAACAGCAGTAGCTACTATCTCAGTTACAGTGGGAAGTTCAATGCAGGACAATTTAGACTTTGGGTTAGTCTGTCATCCAAAGCACCGCACATTGGAAGACTGACAGCATTTTCTCATGATCCACAAAGGCAGTGATGGGCATCGGGTCTTAAGCCGAACCAAGCCGAGTCTGTCGGCTTGACGTCTAGTAGAGTTCGGCTGTTACGCAAAGCCTGAGCCCTGGGACGGGGCTTGGGAAGTATCATAAGTTGAACAAAATAGAGAACTCTGTGTTTAGTAACATTGATTTATGAATGACAGAGAGAAACAGCAAAAATGGGTTTGACGTTGCGGGGCGAAACCCGATCTTTCAGCTCAGTGATTGATGTGGACTTCAAGATTATGACATTGTTCAGATGTGGTCTGCTTTTGAGTCGTCCCCTGTCCGATGGAAATCTGGTCGTCTCGCCTGACTGGATAGATTGATGAGGTGAAACTCATCAGCAGGAGGCGGAATATTGTTATTTTGCTTCTTATCCCCAATGGGTATGTTATACTATAGAAGGGACGGCGATCACAGCATGTACGCACACATTGAACATTCCCTCGCCGCTGGGCTTCTCTTCTCGGCTGCGTTCTCCCATTAGTCAAGGACGAGTTTTCCCACCCCTCTCGCCGGCGTGCCATGGTCGCTACACAGTTCATACAAGAGCTCAACCTGAATGACTAGGGAGCAGATTGTATCTTAGGAGACATTTTTTGGTTCCTTTCTTCCCATCGACAGTGATGAGTGATTTCACTTATCTCTCGTTAAGCTTTTGAACCGATTTCCTTTATATGTTTGTCAGAAACGCTGGCTTACCCCGCCGCTGCCTTGCTGCGTACTGCAAAATTGATTGCGATATTTCGCGCGTTAAACCGGATTCGAAAAAAAAAGAATTATAATCAAGGACTGCCTGTGCATGGTACGCCTACCTTTGGTGCATGCTATATACATACTCATTTATAATGAACCAGCTTATCAGGATACGACGGGAAGGACGAGAACTAACTTCTTGGGCAGGCTAATCTGCGGGATCATCTGAAATATTACTTGGCTGTATCCATATACTCGTCGTAGGTTTGGACGTCACAACCAACTTACCATTGCTATGACTTTTTTGGAGGACAATTGCCTGAAGTAAGAGTCTTTCCTCTCGTCCTTTGATCTTACCATTTCTCTAGTCGCAGGTCGCAGTCTTCCAGGACCAAGCTAAATTTAGAAGACTGATGTCGCGCACCATCTTTTCTTTCATGAACGATGAATATCATGTACGTCAATGCCGTGAAATACAGGCTGATGCGCTACCAATTCCCTCCTGACTATGAGACAAGCTCACTTTTCCACCTCTCACTAACCCAATGAGGTCTGTCACCTCCCTGGTACGAGATTGTTCATTTTTCCCATAAACGATGTACGGACGCTTCAAACTACAGAGACGTTCTCGGCAAGCGCCTATAGCCTTTCCAGACCTTTCCAGAGCTATCACCAATGATGCAAATGTATGCGGCCCAATTGAAGATCTTGTCCGATGGCATTTTCAAGAGCGTAGTATCCATGCATCATGTCGTTGGCCCTCTGCTCAGCTAATGTCGAGTTTAGTGAGGATTATTTGTCTATCCCAAACTATAAGAAGCCTGAGTTATGGAAGAGACTGGTGTCGATCGAAACATTTTTCTTTCAGATTGAATAATAACAATCATGTTCTACTGTTTGTATTCGATCGATTCGATCGATCAGAATACGATTGAAGTCTTCGACGTCCGTACAAGTTCTACGTGGTGCTCGAAACATTTTGCTCTGGCGATGCGTCATATTCGACAGCAGCGCGTGAGAATCTAGGCCTCACAAGATTTTAATTCTGTGGAAAAGAACATGAAAGCATTACCGTCGATGATTAAATTGCCATTATGTCAATAATGATGCATTGGATGATACTTATATACTTTCGTGAACATCTGTTGCTTTTCAGACTCGGAGATTTTGAACTCTCAACCTTGTTCTCTCAATGTTCTCTAGCTTAACCTCAAGCAAGATACGCGATATCTTGATCACAAGCAAGGTTGATTTTTCGGCAGCTATGGTGCTATCACTGGCTTATTCGAAGATCAGCGAAGAACACGGAAACGCTGAGAACATTTTACAATGATTGGTAAAGTGAGTCCCTGGGACGGATCAGATGTATCGCTTCATTCACCTGTGAGTAGTTACGCTTGAGGGCTCTGTTTGATTCTCGATTCTTCTTAGCATGGAGCTGTCTGCCAGTCCAAAACTCGGTTGGTCGCTGGCAGAAAACTTATACTTCTTCCAGTTTTATAGACTTTGAAGGTGTCGTCGTTGTGAGCAAGGCACTGTCAGGCTCAATATGCCGTAATTTGGGCTCTCCTAGACACCCTGTAGACACCTTGATTCCCAATGATCAGCGCAGTGATACTTTTGGTTAGGTCTCAGGCCGTTTTTCCCACTGGTGATTACAAAAAATGCATCCATTTCCGGGACAATGGCTCCCTGAGTTAATTTTGGTGATAGATCTCTGATTATCCTGAAGGGAGATAGCCGGGGACGTGGTTCAAATTGTAACATTCTTCCCTAGAACGTGGCGTCTGACCCACTTTTATTAGACCGACCCCATTCCTTCTAATATTATCGCCGCAACAACCAGAATCTCCTATCGTGATCATCATTTGTTGATTGAAAGGTATAACAAGTTACCAGCCACTGGGATTGGGGCTTGTTTCCAAACCGAGCAAAAGCTGGATTTGAAACTTTGAAAACGGAGTTTATCGAGCGCCAATGTCCAATTCAAGCCCAAATTTGCACCATACTACAATGTATAGAATTAATGACTCTGCTTTGGTCCGTTCCCGATATTCGACCATGATCGATTATGATACTTTTGGTTCGCTCCATTTTACTCGCGACTAAACGCAAGCCACCCAACCCTTTCTTGATATACGCATTTATTTACATCCAACGAAAAACTAAATGGTCTAGTTTTGATAACGAATTCAGAAATTTGAGAACCGCGCTACTGATTTGGGAGCGCCGATGAGTGGAGACCAATGCTTCGAGTACAGAAGTTCGGCGTGGCCGCCGGTGTGCTCCAGGGTTAATAGACTCATAGAAATCCCCTGGTCAGGGTCGAACAGTAGACACCTCTCTTTGGAAATCTGATTCCGGGAAGGAGGAGAGTACGTTCGATTTGTGTGTGTTTGACGGACTGACATGGTTGATGGTGAGGAATCTAGCCTCGAAGGGAAATACGTATCGACTCGGATCTTGGCTCCTAATTCCAAAACGATATCTATCTGCACAGACAACGCACAACTCATTGAGCTTCCGGAACGAGGAGCCGCGCCGTTGGCCTGGAAAGAAGGCAGCTGACAAGTGGCGTAAAGAGGAAGCTATGTAACGGCCTTCGGGTAACGTTACCCCCACTTGTGAAAACGTGGATGCTCGTAAGGGGGGTGAACGCCGACGGATGCCTGGTTTCACTCGCGTGGAATCGATTTGGGGCGAGATGAATCGGATTATGCAACAATACCATTGCGGCCAATCATAAAGGAAGGTACCTCTTAGGCTTACCTATAACCTCCCGACTCCTGCCTAACAGCCTCAAGATTAGCTACCGGACGATGACCAGCAACCCCGACGTTCCCCCCTTCACTGGCTACGTGGAAACAACCCTTCATGCCTTACGACTCATTCACGCCGCTCGTCAAGGAGTGATCCCACGCATAACTCGTCGATTAAATGACGCAGAGCGCAGAACGATGATCAAGCCCGGCGCAGTCTTTGTCTTCAGTGTCGAAGAGAGTGGAATCAAACGCTGGACGGGTAAGTTGATTTAGTCCGCTGCAATCCACCAACTAACTGGAGGTCTAAGATGGTCTGTTGTGGTCGCCGTCTCGAATTGTTGGAAACTTCTTGGTAAGGGCAGGCATAGGCATTCTTCATTGGGATTAACAACTGAAGTATTCCCCTTCAGGTTTATCGTGAGATCAACGAACGCACTAGTAGTCGTGGAAGCAACAAAAAGTCGTATCCTCTCGATTCTTCGCGCGGTATATCAGGACGACGAGGATCACCCGATCACAGCCTCGTAGCTTTTGGGAGCTCCAGCCGTTTAGCACAGAGTCACGGTTCGAGCGACCCTGGGGCATTCAAAATCAACGGCCTTATTAAGAAAGTAGGTATTATAGGCTGGTCAGCTTGAACTTTGGCTGAGTATCAACACAGACCATCACTGTTACGATTGAAGGTTCTGACCTCCACCTGATCTCATACTATACCTCTGAAGATATTCGGTCAGGAAGACTGAAGGTAAGTTAGCTGGTGGATGATCGAAGAGAATTCAATGATTATCTTCTTTACAGCGGCCGACAAGTCGACCAGACATCATGGCCTTGCCCATGCCGCCCCACATATTTCGCCTCACAAACTTCAGGGTTCCACCAAAGGTGGAAATTGGACCAGATGGGAAGCCTCGGCTTGTGTATGTTCCGTTGCGCCTGTCTGAACCCACAAAATCATGAGCTGAATTTGAACTCCAGGTGTGAAGGTGAAGACCTTGAATCTCCAACACTGGAATGTAAGGTTGAGGAACCTACTTATCATGTTTCTACCTCGTCACATTGGACGTCCGATTCTGATGAGTCTGAGCTTTCTCCACGGTTAGAAGGATCGTTCAGCTCAGGGAACCCGTTATATTCTCAACATCACGGCATCCAATCTCCTGCATCGTACTCTCGCGACAACACTGGTGAGAGATGGCCGGCTGCACTTGAAAATCTTCGCATCGTTCCCGTCGATCGCCAGTTCGCAGATTCCTGGTCTCCATCTCCTTCGCCAACAACTCATTCACCTCACAATTTACCACGTCGCAGGGACCTGGGAAACACCTTACAGCACCACTCTAGCTCGTGGTCTGCAGGAGGAAATCTCCAACCGGCGCGCTGGAAATCAGACTCATACACCAATTCGCCTCCGACCAGCGTACATCAGTTGGATCGTGCGCGCATTCGATCTAACACCCTGTTAGAGAATTCTAACTCAGCGTTACATCGTCGGGAGGCCGAGTCCATTCACTTCAATCGAGAAAATCATCCACAGCGACCATCATGGAGCCCTCGAGAGACGACGAGCGTGGAGAAGTATTCGCGCTCACAATCATCTTTCCCCAATACCAGTCCATCTCTACCCTTCGGCACAAACGGTTACCATAGGATGTCGAATAGTTTCGGCACTGGTTGGACCTCGAACGGAAACGACAGCCCCGTGGATACTACGCTTCATTCTATCCAGACACAGCCAGTATCTTCGTATGAAAGTTCTTATTTGTCTTCAAGTCCAGAGGGGTTTTCGGCTGTCGAGGATTATGGAGACTCTTAGCTATTTACTCTAAGCACTCTATACTGATGACCTGAGATGATTTCTGTTATGTTCAGTATTTTGTATAGGTATATGTTCAGCAAACCACATAGAAATTACCCGAGATCAAATATGTTTTCGAATTATTCGGACGAAGCCAATGATCTGCAATTCAAATGTTATCCACTAGCAGTCGAGTTGTACTAAACCGAAATCATTCATCCCGTCCGCGTATCTCGGTAATCCTGCATTTTTCCGCCGGGAGGTAAGTTGGCACGAGCGTCTATTTTTAAGACGCGGTGACCGAGGATGCGTAGTGATCCTGCTGGACTACAAATACCTCCGAGGGCTTCGATGAGAAATGGAAGAAATTGTATGCCGCTTCTGAGTGACACGACGCCCGACACAATTGTTCTAAGACTCACTGGATATGGTAATATATTTTTTTGGCACAGGACCCCAAGTAAATGGGCGGCTAGTCTCATGCTGTTCATGTCCGCCCGAGATACCGAAATACTCCTATGGATATGACAAGAAGATTTAGTAGCCTAAACAGGGTTCTTACTCCGGACCAGTGGCGCTGATAAATCTTCATTGCTTGCCCCTTGTCAATCGAGAAAAAATTGTAGACCTTCTACAGACCCTGACCTGGTGATAATTCATTCCGAGTCCGTGCAGGTGTGTGCATGAGTACGAAACGTAGACATATACCAAAAGGAATGTGACCAACAAGCATTAGATGTTTCGGTCCTTTTCCAGGCCTATGCAGGCTGCCTCATGGGGAGCTCCGTTCAGTATGTCACGGTGCCTGGTGCTCGTTTGTGGGTCCCATAGAACAGATGTTGTACAATAAAACACAGCATACTTGTATTTGAAATAGCAGGTGTGAATGAATCTCAAATCGCCTCTACCATTCTGTGGTAATATTCGTCCCTACGGAAAGAAAGGAAAAGAAGTCAATGGTACCAAAAGTGCAGCTAAAATAAACTTCTTCTTGAGACACCGCTATACTGGCCTAATTAGACAAGTGATGGAATTTCGTTTGGAAGCCTGGCGTCTGTTTTAATCTCTATTTCTTGACATCCTATAGGAGAGCGCGGACTGTGAGGACTGTCAAATGACACACCCACATTAAGCTCGGGCCTTCGACCAAGCAATGTTTACTTGAGTCCAGCAGCCCATCATTACAAATGAATGGGGTTCAATATCGAGGAATGAAGTTGATACAACAAATGGGAATCGAGTCTAGCGTGGACGTAACTCTTGCGTCCTATGAAGCAGTCCTGAGGCGCAGGAGAATTAAGAAGCTAATCTTGCCATAAAACGATATGGCAAAAGGTCGAATTATCTGGACTGAGCTGCATGCATATTACTTTGAATCACGATTGTTGGCTTGTCCAATGAGAATTCCCTGAGATAACGACCGCCCCGATATCCCGAAATGAACTTGTGAGTCTAGACATTCACAATCAAGCTCAATGCCATTTCTCTTTGTTGACGAAGAACCAAGATGTCCTACGCATAGTCTGCCATAGTACCAGATATATCTTGAGCAAAGGCTCCCTGAGTTTCCAGAATCGAATGAAGAGTGAATCAGTGCTAGGGATTTTTTGGGTCCGTGTATAGACAGATGAAGGTCAGGACACAGTCCTGTTGAAAGCTCTAACGCGTTGCCGAGCACATATCAAAGAATCGAGATGCAGTTGAGTTATCGAGGACAACAATTTTTCTGAAAGTAAGATAGAATCTGGGTCACATGACACATCACGAGAGGGACGCGTGTCGAGGCTACTACTTGCCAAGTTACTTTTCTTTCAAGCAGACTTGGAGGAATCATTCTGATCCTCGAATGTCAAATCCTTCAATACATTTGGCTGCGCAGAATAGTGTGTAGTTCTTCTGTCATTCTCATATTCCCTATCACTGTTTCATTGTTAGAGCAACTTTCTCTTCTCCGAGCACTTGTGGCGGAAAACACAAAGGATGTGAATTGTCTCGATCAGGCATATAATCAAGCACTACCATGATACTTTTTCGTCTAACGAATCTGTCCGATAGGACGAAAGAACTCCCCTTCATTGGGCTGCGTCCTCTGGAGCGATCGATATTGTTAGGTTCCTCATCGATCAAAAAGCTGAAGTGGATAAACCCGATATTAGCGGCTGGACAGCCCTCCACATTGCAGGTTTGGATGCATGGCTTGTACGTGTCTGCAACGAGACTTATTTGTCGCTTAAAACAGTAAGCGCTGGCCACGATGAAGTCGTCAAAGAACTGGTAGGTGCTGGTGCCGACGTAAACAGGTCTGTCACGTCACCTTCAAAGTCTAATATGCTCTGAGTGTAGAGGAACAGGAAGAACGACAAAGGAATCACACCCTTGTAAGTTATAATTCTTTCTTCTTCAAGGGTTCGTATCGAGTAACGAGGCTTCCGATTCCTCAAGGCACTATGCCGCATCCAAGTCTCGCATAGATGTATGCCGTTATACTGTCAAACTCCTCATTTGCAGGCTGACCGTTATGCTCCAGATTGGCAGGCTCCTAATTTCTAGGGGCGCAGACGTGAGTCTCGCACGGGTTTACGACCGAGGAGTTCTGGACCTCTTTTTTAGATCAATGCAAAGGACAAAGCCAACCAAGTGCCTCTGTCTGTATTCACCTCCTCTTCGCTTCTACGCTTCTGATATCTGGCCAATCAAGCCATCGTGCCGCGACCACCGGTTCAGTTGGCTTCATTCGACTTTTATTGGGTACCTCAAATTCTGGGGTCACTAAAACTCGTTTGAATGTGGCTGATCGTGTCGGTATGTATGTCTCCTGTTCATGACTCCTCAAAAACCTTATTCTCATCAGGAAATACTCCACTGCATCTGGCAATGGACTCGGCCCACGCCGAGGCCGCAGTAGTTCTTATCAATGCTGGTGCTGACCGTTCCCGCGTGGGTTTCCTCCAGTTGAATAATGTTTTTCTCACTGTTGACGTTACCTTGACATAAGCTCAACCAAGACGGAGAAGCACCGGAAGACGTCCCAGGAGTTGGTGGTTCAGAACAGAAGCAAGCAATGCAACATGTGATTGATAGCTGTGGTAAACCATGATATACCACAAGGATGGTTTTATCTGCCTACATACCTCACAGTCAATATATCATTTTCGAGCCTTTGACTGATTCTCCTTTCCCCAAGGGTTTGATGGAAGCACATTTTATACCCACTTGGAAGTTGCAGTAACATTGACTGAATCAAATTCCTTGCAGTACGGATGCAGCTTGACATCAGATGTGTACGGTCGTATGAGGGATGAGGCACCGTTCCCCGATAGGATTACATATCCGATTGCAAGCCCCGCCCAACTTGCAGATTATTGATCCCAATTGACATGATTCTAATTGTCCGAATTCGGTCACCGTCAACTTCCGATGACTTGCGCCCCTCGTCTTTTGCTTGCCTGCTCATATCCGAGCGACCCACAAAAGGCTGCATAGCATGTACCAAGCGTAGTTGGACCTATACTCTGATGTTGTGGGTAAAACTTGTTCGGGGACCATCATATCAGCCATCACTACTCGACAAACACAGATATTGATCGTATTCAGGAACAGTTTGTAGTCCTGTAAGCTGGTCTTCGCCCTCCTCGCCTCGAAAACAAGCTCATTTTGTGTCTCTTCGCATCCTCCTTCAAATACCCCCTGACGAAAAAGATAATTTCGAATCTGTCTACTAAGTATCAATATCATGCGATTTTCATTCAATGTCACTCCTCTTGTCTCTGTCGCCACATCGTTCCCGGGTGCCGCAATCTTTGCCTGCGCGAACTATTACCATAGACTGGATAACCGATATTACCGTATGGACAATATGCGCGTGCACTTTACCCCGAGATAGCGTCGGATACCATCATTGCCTAGAGATTTTCACACGGCGTATTTGTTTATCCGAGTAGCTGGTCAAGTGAGTTGAGATGTTATCATGTGGAATAACGTCTATAACCTCCCCTGCTTCAGGTCAAAAGATTTCTGTTGGAGAGCAAGATTTTTTGGCTGGCCATGTAGTGAGTGTAACTCAGTAGCCCAATTAATCACGAGGATATCTTCTGTTGTTAACCTTATATCGTAGATGTTTTCAAGTCACCGATTCGAAGCGGCTAACACTAGTCACACTAGTCACTTTCCCCAGTGAGTAAGCATAATGTGCCGTAACATCACCTGATCATGTAAGTATTCTGAAATAATTCTGTCCAAGGGGGTCCCACATGGTCAATTTCTGACATAGTTGGTTGGTCCTGGATCCCCATTTATTTTTTTTTGACATAACCTATTTTGGCAGGGCATTTTTGTCCATGTTGGGCAGTATACAAAAAATAACCTATATGAAACTAAAAATTCTCATTTTTATACATGTCAAATATTAGTTCCTTGCTGTGATTCTGTGGGATGCGTGTCCGCACGTACTCGAGACACAAAGCACCAGAACAGGACCCCATAGTATTTTGGGAGAGTAATGAGTCTGTAAGTCTAGTACAAGCAGAAGAGAGGAAAGTAAAAGTAATCAGGACTGTATGCACTGTGGTAATATAAGTAACTGTAGAATAAGGTTCCATCCAAACAAACATACAGTGGCTAAAAAAACTGTCCCAATGTTTTATACTTTTTGAAAGATGACATTGGCATGAAGGATTGGAAGTATCTAAAATTTTGGTTAAATCATGTAAAATACTATGGCATTGCAGCTACAAATTGCATCTTAGCTTATGTAATTTAAATCAAAACTGATGGAGTAATGGCCATTTTAAAATACTCACTCATTGGAACAGTTTTTTGAGCATCTTCAACTTTGCAGATTTATCCCTATTTTAGTCAGAAATAAAGAGTAAGTTGCATGTGGGAATATCAACAGAGTCATGTGACCATGTTTGGGTATATTTGAGAGTGGTTCAAGTTGGTTGAACTACCACCATGAAAGCTACTTCTCCTGCACAATGCTCTAGTGTTGCTTCTCTCCTTGCTCAAGGGTATTCTCTGTGCCAGATTGAGGCTAAAACTGGTCTAGGGAAGTCTACTATTGGGAGGATCAGTAGAGAGTTGGAGGTGGACAAGGAAAACCATCCTGGAGGCCATCCAGCTAAGCTTCACATAATAAACAGGCTATTGTTTGACAAATCTCAACTGGGAGACTTGATACAGCTGTTCAGGCCACCAATTTTGTCAACAACATCATTCTCAATCCTGTCTCTCCTCAGACTGTCTGGAATGTGCTGAAGGAGGAGGGGTATTGGTCTGCTACAAAAAGGAAAGTTCCTATGCTCAAAGCTAGACATAGGCAACTGTGCAATCCTCATCCATCTGTGTTAGCCATGGGATTACACTCCTCCCCTCACCAAAAAAAAGGAAAATGTCATGTAAATGAAAGCACAAGCACAAAGGGAAGCAGGGGAGGCACAAACAAACTGCTTGCATGGGTGCATCAAAAACCCCATGGGAAATGCTACCAGTGGCAGGAACATGAAGAAGAAAAAAGAATATTACTTCCCAACCCAATTCCTGCCAACCAGTTGTCCAACACTGTTATTCTCAAGTTCCCTACCTGAGAACCACTTGTCATGTTCAGGGCCAAAACCAACATAACAAACCAGATATTGCCATTTACACCCATGCCTTCTTGAGTTTACAATCTTCTCCACAAAAAACTCCTTGCAATTTGTATCTAATGCAAAAACAGGTCCAGGTTTGACCATCTGATGAGATGGAAACAAAGTCTTGTCATTCTCACAGAATCAGTTTCAAGGTATGGTACTGAACATATTGCTCCATTGCCTGCAGATAAAAACAGTGACATTAGACAATTTAGCATGAATGGCTGTAATCCTAAACAATCTGTCATATTGGGGCCATGTTATCCCACTTCAAACAGACAATTGTTAAGCCTTTTCTTGTTTGCCTGCAGCCTGCTGCCCCCTAGCTTGGAACAAGTTATCATAAGCAATTTCTGTGTCAATGCAGAGCTGCTCAATCACCTACCTAGCCAACTGCTCCTCAGCTTGCATTGGTCTGCCTGCTAGCAATAAGGGAGGAACCACCTTGGAGTACTCATAAGCAATTGAAACAGTGAGGAATCTGTCAATTGATTCACCATGCTCATGATATCAAAATGTATGCAAGGCAAAGCTCTTTTTCAACCATGATGATTCTATCCACATGGAATCTCAATCCCTGGTTAATGGTCTTGTTGGACCACTCACTTGCCCCATCTGTTTCTGGATGGTGTGTAGTTGACATTTTCAAGAAAATACCAGTCAGTCTTGTCAAGTGTTTCTAAAACTTGGACACAAACAACTTATCCTTATCACAGACAATGCTAGTGGGCAATCCATTCTCACAATAAAATTGCTCAAAAAGCAGTTCAGCTAACTCCTGTGTTATCAAGTCTGTACACATCAGCACAATTTGCACATCTGAATGTAACCAGTCCATCATGGACAATATGCAATTACAACTGTCATCAACAGGTAATGGTCCAATGAAGTCAATTGCAACTGAATCCCCACATGCATTAGGAATGTGCAACAGATGCAGTGGCCCCATTGGCCACACTGACAATGCTTTCAGGTGTTGACAGTCCCAAAATGCTAGTATATATATAAATTCCAAATCTCATCTCACCATGGGCCAGTAATATGACTATCACAGGGCTTTGTATGCCTTTTCAAAACCAAAATGTCCCAGAGAGTTGTGTGCCAATTGGAAAAATCTTCCATACTGAACCAAAGCATGGCAGCATGGCACCATCAGATGAGATCCAACAAACCAAAAGCCATCACAGCTAAAAAGTGCAGACATCCCCTGCAAAGCCTCCACCAGGTTTTTACACCATGAGTTGACCTTGAATCCCTCTCTTAATCTTGGCCAGTATGCCATCATTGTTGGTGGTGTAACCATCTCCACCACCTCACACTCTGACAACACATGCATGAGGGAAAAGGAAGCCAAGAATGGGGAGACAGGTCCTACTGGCAGAACAGCACCAATACAACTAGTTATGACATCATTGTCATGAATTAACTCTGTCAAGTCAGGGGCAGCTGCCACTGACAAGCATGAACATAGCAAGTCCACAAGTAGCCTTGAAAGTGCATTAGCAACTGTGTTGTCCTCACCTTTATTATATACTATTTTGCAATCAAACTATGACAGAGATTCCATCCAGCAAGCCTGGTGCTGAGACAGATCACACTGCTTGTCAAAATTGAGCAGGGTCTTGTGGTCAGTGAATACCATGGACTTGGCACCAAAAAGGTCTACATACCATTCAAGGCTTGGATGATCACTAACAGTTCCTTCTCATGGACAGGATAATTGAGTTCTGGACCTTTGAAAGTTTGACTCTCAAACATCACCAGTCATGCACTCTCCCAGGTCTCCCCAAACAACAGAATGGTGACCAACCAAAAATCATTTGCATCTGTTGTGATGAAGATAGTCTTTGAGCTGTCCTCATGGTCAATAGTTGTCAAACACTTATGACCAACAACAATCTCCTCAATCACATCAGATGCATTTTGTTGGCTAGTCATCCACTGAGAGAAAACCAGATCACAATAATGAGTTGTAAGTTTGTGTAGGACCCTCATATGCTCAGCTAGCCAAGGCAAAAAGATCACAATGTACCAAACCATCCCCAAGAATGACTGGACTTTTTGAGTTGATTTTGGCCTTGGGCAGTCCATGATTCACTTCCACCTTTGTATTGTCAGCTTCAATTTACATCAGCAGAAATGTTATGTCCAAGGAAGTCAATACTCATACCATACAGGTGACATTTTCTTAGATTTGCAAATAGGCAGGCAGCCCTCAGTACTTCCAAGACCTTGCATATGTTCTCATGGTGTTTGTTGACTGATTCAGACAAAATAACAATATCATTCAGATAGACATGACAGAACTTCCCAATGTAATCCCACAATGCCATCATCATCCTGCACTGGTGAATTGTAGGTGCATTACAAAGACCCATTGGCATCACAAGCCATTCATACAATACAAAGGGTGTTGAGACCACTGTCAGATGTACATGAGCTGGATGCATGGGCATCTGGAAGAACATGTTCATCAAATCAATCATGGCAAAGATTTTCTCTTTGGCACAGTCATTCAATGTATTCTCCATGCATGGCAGAGTGTGGCTATCTGGTATAGTGTTTGCAATCAGATCCCAAAAATCATTCACCCACCTTGGAGGAGCTGTAGGGTCCACTTTAGCAATAATGAAGGCTGAGGAAGCAAATAAAGAAGAGGATGGTTGGATACAACCAGCCATCAGATGCTCATTGATCAATGTTTTCCAATGTCTCACAGTATTTATGGGGACATTGATATGAACATGTCTTAAATGCCTGATTTACATCCTTCAACCTAATTTCTGCTAGCATGTTATGAGGCAAGTCTTTCACATGAGCTATTGGCTCAAAAACATCTGCAAACTCAGCCTTCATGTGTATGCCATAATCCAGTAGGGCTTGAGCATTTTCCAGTTCCTCAATGTGTTCTCAGATTGCAGCAATTACATTTACTTCAGAAACCACCTCAAACAGTCCCAAACATTCTGAACATTCCAGCCTTTGGTTACACACAAACTTCAACTCCTTCACTATTAACCAGTGGGCCTGTGACACTTAGGCCATCTAGTAATGCCTGCCAAACAAAATGTGGTACTGATAAAGGAGCAGTACTTACCAAGTCGTCTGTAAATCCAGACAGGTCTGCATCATCTGCATATACTCTCATTTTTGGTGAGTCAGGCAGCACTGGAGCCACAGCTGCAATTGAGGTACTTGGTTCTGCAGACCATCCTGCAATGGTACATGATGTGATGGCTGCTATAGTAGTTGTCAAGCTGGCTTTGTGGCTCTTGCTTGAGATGCCTTATACTTGTTAATGATAGTCTGAGTAATGGTCTGGTATGATAACAAGTCAGGGAAACCATTCTTGCAGTCATGAGAACAATGATTGGTGAAAGGGATGTGACACTCAAAACATCCTTTGTCAGTGACCAGGGGCTTGCATTCCTCTATCATCAGAGGTGAAACCTTTGTGGTCCCTGGAGTTGACACCATACCTTTATGTAAAGCCTGTACATTGTGCTTGGCCATTGTCAGAAGGGGTTTCTTTGCTGCACAGATGGGTTCATCAGCATTCTTGCACTGCCTTTTCTCTGAGAAGTGATGTTTGTTGTCATGAACCCTGACCCCCTCTAACCACTTCTGAAAATCTTTCAACTCACTGACCTCTTTATCCTTGCCTTGCATGTGAATGGGTACTCAAGACACAAGCACCAGAACAGGACAACATAGTATCTGCAGAGAGTAATGAGTCCATAAGTCTAGTACAAGCAGAAGAGAGGGAAGTAAAAGTAATCAGTACTGTGGCAATATAAGTAACTGTAGAATGAGGTTCTGTCTAAACAAACATATACTTCCTGATCATGTGCAATCCCAATCCGTCTGTGTTAGCCACAGGATCACACTTGCATGTCAATCATCCTCACATTCTCCGTGGAAGGATATAGATATATATATTGAAGAATAGGAAATGACATGAGTTTATACTTAGTGAATGAAAGCAAGGCGGTCATCCAGCGGAGTCTCAGAGTTGTCTATATCTAGCAATTTATGTCACGTGGTTGCTTGGGTCCCATTTCTCGTGGCTATCATATATAGTAACAACCATGAATTGGTCCTCAACGTGTTCCATAGCTATTATGGCTGTCACTCTTGCTTCTCAGGCCTCTCAACTCTCTAAAACAACACCTTCAACTGGGAAAGGCAGAGCCAGGAAGCCTCGCGCCTCTTAGTCAGATCCAATTAAAAAGAGACTGATGGCCTTCCTTGTTGAGCACTGAGTAGAGGATGCTAGCAACTTCAGGAAGGCAATTTGAGTGAGGGCTGCAGCACATGTTAACGAGATCATTTCCAAGGGCGCACCTCGGACTCCTAATTCATGTAAAGGCATTTATGCCATTACAGCAATGTTTCTGCACGCCGACAGTGCAAGCATCTTGACACAAACAGTCACACTCTGTCACATTTCCCCAGCAAGTGCAGGTTCTCGGGTGGGTACATACGTCTAAAACATCTACGGGTAAATTTACCGAACGGACCCTAAAAACTGACTATGTTCGCGCGAGCGTGGGGAATAAGATAATTTCCCCCACAATGTGGTTCTCACTTTCTGGTGTTATCATTTCAAGTCTCGTTCCAAATGTCTTTACCCAAAAGGCTACGGATCCCATCGTCGACACGGGTTATGCCAAATACCTTGGGAACCGTACTTTTCCAAATACTGTTGCTTTTTTAGGGATCCCGTATGCTGAACCTCCGCTAGGCGAAAGAAGGTTCCGTGCGCCGCTACCTTTGGATACAGTACGAGTCTCCCTCGAAGCCAGTGGAGCTGTGATCAATGCAACTTTCTATCCTGCCTTTTGTATCCAAGGCACCACAGGAGGTGAATTTGATCTCCATAGGAAAGATGTTCCGCTAAATTAGGGTGTAGATGGAGATGCAGGTGGTGCTGGCAGTGAAGATTGCCTCAAAGTTAACATTTATACGCCTGCCGATGCAAAAAATGGGAGTAACTGTGAGTGAAAGTTGACTTTTAGACGTTCTTCATTTTTGACTTTTACAAGTACCTGTTCTTGTATATATACACGGTGGAGGTTAGAATTAACCTATCTTCCTCATTTCGAGTCAAAGCTGAAGTCTATTAGGCTATACTTTCGGAAATCCGGCGAATTGGCCCTTCGACCATTGGATCCGTCAAAGCCCAAATGTCGTGATCGTGTCGGTATACTATCGTCTTTCTTCCTTTGGATTCCTCGCGTTGCCGGAATTCGAAGATTCACAACTCGGTGACTTCAACGCTGGATTCCTAGATCAAACAGAGGCATTGCGTTGGGTAAAAAGTCACATTGCAAGCTTTGGTGGCAATCCCGACAAAGTAACTATCAACGGAGAGAGCGCGGGAGGAAGCTCTGTTGAACTTCATCTCATTGCCAACAAGGACAACGAGTTATTCACAGGAGCAATTGCTCAAAGTGTATTCAGAACGCCTTTGCCTACGCCCGAACAACAAGAGGTGATGTCACTCGCTTTTTTTGATTCATGTTGGATTTAACCTGTCACCAGCCTTTGTTCCAATTTTATGCGCAGCATGCTGGGTGCGGATCTGGGTCGACGATGGAACAGCTAGCTTGTCTAAGGTCTGCTAGCGTCAGTGCTTTAGCACGCGCGCAGGATGCCGGTAGCTCATCTGCCTTGTGAGATTGCCTGCTCCGTTTGGTTATCCACTGAGCTCTGACCTGGTGGATCTTCTGATAGCACGGGTTCTCCGTACAAGACATTTCATCCTGTTCTGGATGGAAAGATTTTCACTGAGTTTCCGACCCAATCTATAACATCCGGAAAGTTTGCCTCAGTTCCTCTCATCGTTGGGCATGTCTTGATACCCGCTCCATCAGTGATTGCTGACAATATACCTCTAGTGCGACTACCAATGAAACTCTTACTGGAGGGAACACGATAGCCGCTGCTTTGATATCCTATTGCCCTTTGCTTACTACGGCGGATATTGTCGTATTGGAAGAGGTACCGACTTGCTACATCTTGATGCGACGAGTCTCGTTAAATGTGACTAGGCATACCCTGAATCAGATTTCGCAGATGATCTTCGCATGCAGACGTTGACTGGTGATGTAAGTGTGAGATGTGCTGTAAGTGTTTATTTCACGTTCCTTTCGCACCTTCGTCGATCTGCTGTACAGCGTACCATTATGGCCACAAACTTCTCGTATAATGTTCCAGCATGGACATACCGTTACAATCAGCGTAATCCAACGCTCCCGCCTAGCCTGGGAGTAGCCCATGCAGCGGAAAACTGGATGATGTTCCTCGGTACCAACACAGGGTAAGTTGTACATCACCATTCACGATTTTTTGCGTAATACGGCATCGGATACGCAGAGTAAACGGGACAACGACTTTTACCCCCATGACGCCCATCGAGAATGCTTTTGCATCAGAGTTGATCGCCTACTGGCTTTCTTTCGTCCGATCCGGGAATCCTAATACCTACAGGCTTTCCGGATCACCTATATGGCCCTCTTATAGTGTCGAGGAGCGACCTCGCATTGTCCTGCAACAAGCCGCGACGCTGACTGCCAGTGGCAGCTTTGTCGAGGAAGAAGTAGAGCCTGAGACTCACCGCTGTGAATTGATCGCGAGTCAGGCTACAGACCAACAGAATTGATCGTATACTCGTCGATGGACGGAAGAAGGAAAAGACTTTCGGTAGTATTGAAAATGTGAGATTGTGTTGGACTTATCGATGAATGTATTCATGAAGGAACAACTGCTATTCATTATGGAAAACTACTATTCATGGTGGAATATCGTTATTCATTATGGAACACTGCTATTTATGATGGAATATCTATCGCTTTTCATAACGGACCAAATGAAGAAGTCACCGCAACTCTGAGAAAGCGATTGCTTGGTCATATTCGATCCAGAGATCTTGCTCTGGCAAATGGCAAGTTTACCGTGACTTGCCCTCAAGACCTGATCAAGTAATATTGATTTCAATTGTACGTACTTACCACGATCACTGTGAATAACTGAAAGGCTTTTACATATTTTCTGTGAACACAGTTTTTATCTTTACAAGACCTTGAAAATCTCGAACTGATGTCTGATCTACTTCGTTCGGCATTGAGTGCCCGTATAGCCCAACTACCTTCACTACCTCAGAGGGATGAGGAAGATGAAGAACACGAAAGCGAGGAAGCCGCTCACATAATAGGATCCTTACCCGGCAGTGGCATGGGACCGCCCGCTATGTCAGTCACTTGCTTGACATGACAAGGGGTCTTGTACTGATTGGTTATTTGCAGGCCGAGGCGACACCCTAAGTCAAGTCGTCCGCCCAATCCTCAATACGCACCTATATCTGCCTTTTCATGCTATCAACAGGCTCTTCAAGTTGTCGTTCCGTCGCGTGGTCTCGACTTCCGCGTATACTACACCTCCCCAACCTTTGCAGACGGGACGGTCATGATCTGCCACCACGGAGCCGGGTACTCAGGGCTGACTTTCGCGTGTTTCGCAAAAGAGGTGACGGATATGACTAAGGGAGAGTGTGGCGTTCTAGCTATAGATGCCCGCAGGCACGGTACGTGTTCTCTCACCTTTGACAAGGGATAATTAATGAATGATGTCTTAGGCAAAACGACACCTACATCTGATCATTCGGACGAGGATCTTTCGATTGAGGTTCTGATAGAAGATTTTACAGAAGTCATACGAACAATTTTTCCCGAACCTGCTAGCGCACCTTCTCTTGTGGTAATTATATTCGGGACTTTGGAAACCATCGACTGACTCTGGCGCTCTAGTTGGTCGGCCACAGCATGGGAGGTTCGGTGGTTACAAGGAGCTGTCCCAGTTTGCTCGAGCACAAGTATCGGATAACCGGTGTTGCCGTCTTGGATATAGTAGAAGGTAATCTGATCAGCTTTCTCTATTATCGATACTAATACCGATTACTCGTGAGCAGGATCTGCGATCGACGCTTTGCCATTTATGAACAACCTACTGAACGCACGACCGGATGGGTTTAACAACATCGAAGAAGCCATCGAGTGGCAGTACGTCCTTCTTGCTCCTTTGGAACTTTGTCATGATAAGTTCCAGTGTATCCACCAAGGCGATCCGAAATTCTCATTCCGCGCGGATCTCCATTCCTTCAATCATGGTTTCCGACCCAACCGCAGTCCTTCCTTATCAATGGCGTACGCCCTTACGGTCAACTGCACCTTATTGGCTAAGTGAAGCGATTTCTATTTGAGTTTGAGTATTATTTTTTACGAGGTCAGGCTGGTTCAAGGGACTCTCAAGCAATTTTCTTCAAGCACGCGCTGCTCGTATACTTGTCCTAGCAGGAGCAGACCGACTAGACAACGAACTCATGATTGGTCAGATGCAGGGAAAATTTCAGCTGGTTGTCGTACCAGGCGTCGGCCACATGTTGCAAGAGGTTCGTCAAGCCTTCAATCTTACTGTTTGCAATTTGTTGACATTTAATGTACAGGATGATCCAAAGAGACTTGCAGAGATTATGGTTGAGTTCTGGAGACGCAACGATCGCGTTGTGGTGGGTGTCAAGAAAGTAGGAGATCCGTAGAAATTCTATACGTAGACGCAGTATCTTCTTCCAATGAAACGAATGATAATCAGGCGATACTGCTCTTCTCAGCCCTGTTGTCCTCCTCATCCTTTCCCGATCTCACAGGTAATCCCGCAAACTTGTTCCTCAATGCCTCATACTTCCTCCTCTGCACCGCACTAACACTCGGATTCACCTTCCCCAGTGCTGTTGAAAAGTCCACAAATTGCACGACCACCTTCTCCATCTCACCCTTCACAACGACCCCTCCCTTATCCATCTCATCCAGTGCACCAAGTGTCCGTTTAAGCGCAATAACCCCTGCTTCACGCACAAGCGCAGCAAGATCTGCACCACTAAACCCATCACATCTCTCTCTCACAAGTACCTCAATACCAAGCTTTGTCTGTTCCAAAGAACCGCCTTCAACACTCTCCAACGGGAGTTTGCGCGTCATAGTACGCACGATCTCAGCGCGCTCGTCGGCGGAGGGGAGGTCGACGTACAGGAGCTTGTCAAGCCGGCCAGGGCGGACCATGGCGGGGTCGATCATGTCTGGACGATTAGTCGCTGCGATGACATAGACACTTTTGCGCGCGTCGAGGCCGTCTAGTTCTGTCAGAAGCGTGTTGACCACGCGGGCGGAGGATTCGGACTAGTATAGATAGGGAAGGTGTTTTAGTGAGGTAAACGTTGTGAATGGAAAGGAAAGGACGTACCAGGTTGTCGTCTCGACGTGGAACGAGAGCATCCAGCTCGTCAAAGAAGATGACACAGGGAGAGGAAGCACGAGCACGGGAGAAGACTTGGCGGACCGCTCGTTCACTTTCGCCGACGTACTGCAGTTTGTCGTCAGTCAACAATCTTCAACCAAGTATGTGATGGAGTACTTTATTGAGCAATTCAGGTCCTTTGACAGAGATGAAATTCGCCTTCGACTCGTTCGCGACCGCCTTAGCCAACAACGTTTTACCACAGCCAGGCGGACCCCATAGAAGCACGCCACAAGCGGCCGAGATACCTACAGCATTAAATAACTCAGGCCTTTTGATAGGCTGCACAATAGCCATATGTAATTCCTCTCTAGTCCCATGAAGCGCACCGACATCCGTCCATGTCACATCTGGAACCGTAGCAAAGCCCTCGCGTTTGGAGGAGGGCTGGACGTGTTTGAGAGCTTGGAGGAAGTCGTATGCGTTGATACAGATCGGGGCAAGTTGTTCTTCTGTTAGTGGGTCTGGATGGGCATTGAGGAAGTGTGCGATGGAAACAGCGGGCGCATTTAATATGAGGTGGGAGAAGGGCGCTGTGGTTGGCTTGGCAGGGTAATCAGCCCCGTTGAGTTGGGGTTGATCAATGACCATGGTAATATCCTCATCAGGAGTAGGCTGCATCGGTAGAGGAATGGCATCAGGAAGAGCTAGGGTCCCTTCAGACAGCTGTTTAAATATTCTTTTCACCGCAATGATGCCAGCAGCACCTGTTAACGCTGACAGGTCTGCCCCAACATAGCCGGGCGTAGCTTTTGCGAGTGCTGCAAAATCGAAATCACCAGCTAGTCTGAGTTTAGCACATAGAACTTTCAGGATTCTGCGAGATGATTGTTATTCAGAGAAAACCCCAAGATGTGCATATTGCTTACTTGGCACGAGCGCCCTCGTCAGGAACACCCATACTGATTTCATGATCAAATCTCCCAGCCCTCCGAAGAGCTGCATCGAGAGAGTCGGGACGGTTTGTGGCTCCCATAACAACGACAGGCTTGTTGTCTGTCTTGTCCCAGGACATGTCTGAAAATCTGTTATTTACAGAAAAGATAGTGTTTTAAAGCATATGTACCATCCATACACGTCAAAAACTGCGCAACGATCCTCCTCTCCATCTCTCGTTGCGCACTCTCTCGTTTTGGGGTGATAGCGTCTATCTCGTCTATGAATAAGAGACACGGGGCAACACGCTGAAGATAAAGGGGCGAGGAAGGTGAGGAAGGCTACAAAGGGAACGTGCTACACACCTTTGCTTCTTCAAATGTGTCCCGAAGAGTTTTCTCTGACTCACCCGACATACCCGAGACTATGGAAGGAGCAGAAATATTGATAAACGGCACGCCCAGTTCCTGGAGGATGATAAGTATGGTACAATACGAGACAAAAACCTTGAAAGATACTCGCTCCCGCCATTGCATTCGCCAGTAGAGTTTTTCCGCATCCAGGTGGACCATGCAGCAAGACACCTCGGGGAGGTTGAACGCCGGTATGGATATAAATTTCGGGGTGACATAGTGGCATCGCGACGAGCTCAAGCATCTTTTCAACGCATGCTTCTACGCCTCCGAGATCGGATAACCGAGCAGTCGGTGGTGTATAGTCTTTTGCAATGCCTCCACTAGTCCCAGATGCCAATTTGACTCGTTTGCCGTTTGAGTCTGGTGGACGAGATGAACGCACTTTCCGCTTACTACTAGTGGAAGCTTGAGCATCGACCACGACAGTGGACTCTTGCGGAACAGCCATTCGAGAAGGTACCTCAGGCATCTCTGATGCAGGTGCTGGAAGCAAAGATGAAGATGAAGGGTCTTCTGCGGTAGGAGTAGAGGCAGAGGAAGTCCCGGACGACAGAGAAGAGTTTATATTCAGTTTATTCCGTCTGTGGTTCGACCAAAGGCCCTGCATTGAGCGATTCAGTACATTCGAGCCCTGTCTGCTGTTTTGTGAGCGAGTTGGTCCGAAAAAAAATTAAGAACACGCACAGACGCCTCCATCATTAGTCTTGTCTGATTTTCAAATACGTTCTAAAGGTAGCCAATGCGATATCGAATCTGTGGATATGAAAAATCGAGAACAGAAAAATAAATGATGTTTGTCTGCGGGCGCCATACAAATTATGTAATACAGATATTTCTGTACTTCTCAAGTATCGTTATTCCGACCGATTTATGGAGAGAAGACCCGGCTCGGGTAAACCCAGGAACATGCCCGCACTGTCCTATCGTATACTTATCTCCTAACCCATCACCAACGCAACAACATCTTTTTCGTCAATGCTTTGGGGAAACCGTTTGATCTCAGCTGCTTTTGCAACATCATCTTTCCGATACTCTCTATCGACTATGGCGCCGTTATCGCTTACTGGAGGCTACCAGCGCATTGGGAAAGGGATTTACCTGTCGTCTAGTGGAAATGTGACGCCTAATCGTGGCAGCCGACCTCCAACGTGAGATTCTTTCCCATTTTGACCTTTGACGTACACAAGTTTGACTATACCGTCAATTACAGTTTAATACTCACATTTGGATGGAGTGTGTTCTGTAGGGCTATCATCTCTGAGTACCCTGCTGACGTGGCAGATTAGTGGGAGCAAAGTTATCGCATCTCCTGAAGTACACAGCGGTACACCGCGAACTTTACCCAAACGCAACAAATATCCTGATTAAATGTGAATATTCATTTTTCGTCAGCCGCGAATCGACATGTGTATGTTTCCAATTGTCGCCTCAGAGATCCGGGAGTCTAACTCTGAACGACAGCGAGCAAACTTAGAACCTGTCATACACGTACTCGAGAACCTGGGCTATCTCCCATCTTCAATGCTAAAGACCAAAGCTACAGACAAACCCGAGATTGATCCACCTCGTATCCTAATTCACGCATTTTCAAATGGTACTTCCTCTCACTCCCATTCATCACAATCAAGACTCAGACAACACAGGTGGATGCAGTCAATTAACATGTCTTAGTCGTCTCCTCAAAGCTCGTTTCTCCAACTGGGACATCCTAACCCCCGGTATCTGTGCTTTCGTCCTCGATTCCTGTCCCGGCCTCGGCACGATGCAGCACGTTAAGAACTCTATAACTCCCCTCGTTCGTAATCCCGTCCTTCGCACCTTATTCAGAGGCCTTATAGTCTGGCTCTTCTACTACTCCGCCATAATGAAGCGCCTCTTCAATTCAGAAAACTTGTTCGAGATATTGAAACAAGATTTGAACAGACCTAAT
This sequence comes from Termitomyces sp. 'cryptogamus', assembly GCA_020091625.1. NCBI lineage: Eukaryota > Fungi > Basidiomycota > Agaricomycetes > Agaricales > Lyophyllaceae > Termitomyces > Termitomyces sp. 'cryptogamus'. Next base: position 4,456,452 of record JAGYZC010000005.1, read on the forward strand.
CTCTTGCCTTGGACACGAAAAAGTACGCCAAGGCTTTATTTGTGTTCAAAAGCAGACACTATGGTGGCCTTTCATGAGGTTGAGGATCATATGAAGAACGCGAAGGCGGCTGGGTTTAAGGATGTTCGCTTTGAGGTGTTCGTTAATACACCGCACGTCAACCACGCGAAGTTTGAGCCGGAGAGATATTGGGGGGCTGTGAAGGCTGTTTGGGATGCAGCATGCCAACAAGAACAAACGAACGACTAAGGGAAAAGAGGTCATAGAAAGAGTGCAGATTTTCGTCCGGACGGGGATTACTCATATGTTATGATGTATTTCTATCGTTGTACTTATCAGGATTGACCGACTGATGAGATCTAGAATCCACAGGTGTCTGGATGCAACACTGTTATTAAATGTGCAAGATGGAAATACGGGCACTGCCCCTCCGTTCAATGGTTTTGTTATTCTGCTTCACCAATACTTATTTACTCGCAGTCGCTTTAGAGCAAGAATCAATTGAAAGTTACTTGCTAGCTCGTGTGCTCTGTTTGTTCCATCATATGAGCATTTTGTCAATGGTTTGCTCATTCGTTGTGTGCGTCCTTACTCCGTCGCTTCCCTCCTACATATCAAGATCCCTTGAACAGTATCGGCGAACCAGCATCCGGTCCTGCTGGGTTCTTTGATAGCGAACAGACTTTTAGTAATTTCAAAGACCTTGATATCATCGACTATTGATTTGGCGCTTTTATTTCCGGAAAGACCTAAGGATGGGAGGAAGGATCAATATCAATCCAGTTCTCCTAGGCACACCTTGATATCGTCGACTATTAATTTGGGACTTTTATTTCCGAGAAGACCGTAAGTAGGGGAGGGGGATCAATATTAATCCAGTTCTCCTAGGCACTCCGCTTTCCGCCGAGAGAAAAGGTTGAGCCGTACTTACTTCGACATGATCTCAGGAGATCAAAGTAGGGGCAAAAATACTAAGATATATTATTGGTATCAAAGTAGGGGAACGAGCAAGGGGGGGATGGAATTAAAATCAGTGAATTCGTGTCTGCCGTGAGGTGAAGATGTTGGGTGAGGAAGTGTGAGCGTAGATAAAGGCTTAGATTGATGAATAAGAGCTGAGTGAGAGAATTTCGGGCGGTTGTGAGAAAGAATAAAATTCTCTTTGAGTCCGGAAGTTCTCGAGTACCGATCCGTCCTCCTGAGAGGGGAAGGGGGACCGAAACTCAAGCCAGAACTGTATAGTCCCGCAGAGCCGGAGGTTCGAAAGGGGATAGTTGAGTGTGGGCCACATGGAGAAGTGAAGATAAGTGCGAGGTTCGGAGGGGGTCGTTTTCGATATACAATTTGTAAGAGTCGCTGCGCCACCTGCCCAGAAGCTGGATCTCGTAGTCCGAGCAGGCGGCTGCTGCTGCTGCTGAGGCTGCGACCCGCCTGAAACTAAGACCTGCGTAGGCCTCGGGATTAATGCCAGCTAATGCCAGCGCGTCTTCGATGGTTTTCACAAAGAGGGTGTATGAGAGTGCCTTGCCGTCAGACTGTTCGAACAGTGGGGCTGTGCCATCGCGTGATAACTCAACAAACATGGACTTGAGAGCGCGGGCTCAAAAACGACGCAATGTGATTGTGAGATCTGCCGTGGAGCTCGAGTGTCGACCAAAACAGCCTGGAATCATTGTGATCGCCCTAATTACTACCAGCTGACTCACATGGAATACTCTTATTCTAGCTGGCTCCGTGAGACAGGACGACAATCTGAAGCTAGGGAAAGTGGGCACAATAGCACAGAGATTGTTAACGATGTTGAATGAGTAGAGATAGTGTTGGAATGGAATCTGGTTACAACACAAACGGGCTCGCATGGTGAGTAACAATAAACTGAATATCAATGGCTTGTAAGGTAGCAGTAATAATATTTCTTCCATTCCAGCTTTCACTTAGTGACAATGAGGATGTGAACACAACTGGCAACCAGACCCAACATCAGGCACATTTCACAGCACCTCCAAAGGAATCCATATGTGATGATGACAACACCTATGAGACCTACGAAACAAGCTCAGGAAATCATTTGCATGATGAAGATATCAGACAAGTGCCCGAAAATCGAGATGATGACAGTGGCTCCAAGTCTGTTCCATGTACCCCTGGCAATGAATCTGATGATTACAATGTTACTACTGCTCAGGTGTTTGTGCAAGGTGTCTTGGATGCCTACCATCCAGAGGTTGATAAGGATAGTGTTGAGAGCATACAGTGCCAGGAGTGCGCAACTAGAATCACGTGACCGCGCGTAGACATTTTTCCATTCCTAGGTGCCCTCGTACTTCATAGTCTATTCGTCTATTGAATACGAGGACACCGGGTATGTATTTATTGTACTTCATAGTCTATTCGTCTATTGAATACGAGGACACCAGTCTGCGTGATCTCTGTTGGACTATCACTTCAATCTTCTGGTTTCAGTCTTTTCCTCTGCGAGAAACCTGCTGCAACAGGTTATGGGCCCCGGCCCACAGACTCACACCAAAGATTGAAATTGTCTATACCGCTCCATTCCGTAAACGTCTGAAGCGTAACAACCTCTCGAAACTCCCATGTATGAACACTTCCCACACGTCTCTATTTTCAGCTCCGGCATCAGCACCTTTGTAATGGATAACGTCACCATGGCCTCTCAGTCCCCGCTATCGAAGCTAGGAACAGTCAAATATGCCGAATAGGAAAGAGCCATGTATGGCCGTCTCATGGCAGCAGGCGGAGCTCGTATTGTCACTGGCAGAGAAAAACACCCTTCTCCAAAAGCTGATGGTTCGAACGCCTCCGCCATCGATGCCTATGACCTTCGTAGTGACAGAGCAGCCGGTGAAATATATCAATGGCTCGACGAAGGGAACAAAATTCATGTAGATGCTATTCAAGATGATCCTGCAGTGATGTGGAGCAAACTCAAGGAAATTCATTCTAAGTCTGTGCCAAACGCTCGGTTCAACTCACTCACCGACATGTTCAACATCCGCCTTCGCGAAGATGAAGAACTTGTTGATCTTTGCACACATCTTCAGGGTGCAATGCAGCGTGTGTGCGCGCTTCGTCCTCCACCTACTGAAGACAGCAATGGCAACAAAACAGAAACCTACACAATTGAAACTCTGGATGATGAGTCATCAGTTATGGCCATGCTTCGTGCTCTGCCACATGAAGATTATGGCCCATTTATTTTGTCAGTCCTCATGCTGAATAACCTATCTCAGGATGCTGTAATTGAGGCATTCCGCACGGAGCAAGTCCAACATTGTGCAGCAAAGGAGGAAGCACAAGCAACAGCAGCAGCCATTGCTGCTGTGGCAGCCCGGACCATCATTTGCTACATTTGCAATGGCCCTCACAAGGTCCCTGATTGCCCAGGCCTGTTGACAGCTTGTGCAAACTTGAAAAAGGAGAAGGGAGACAACACTAAGTCCAAGAAGCATGGAAATCGACATGGGGGGGGGGGGGGTCAAAGGAGAAGGCCAATGCTGCTAAGACCTCCGACGAGTCCAAAGTGCAAGAAGGATGTGATGTGTGATGGACCTGCTGAGAAGGCAGATGCCACCATTTGTTGATCTTCCATCTGCTCTTCAGACCCCTCTGACATGCTATGGAATGCAGACTTTGGTGCCATGAGTTCTATGACCCTGCATTGCAAATGGTTCTTACCAAGCTCATTTAAGTTGTGGAAAGTCCTGGTCCATGTTGCAAATGGAGCTGTTGTGTATTCTGCAGGAAAAGGATCAGTGAGATATAGACCTTGAAGAAAGGACCATAACAGGGAACCACTCAATGATGTTGTCATTCCTAATGTCCTGTTTGTACCTGACCTCATGAATAATCTTCTATCCATCACCACTCTCTTTATGCATCATGGATTCAATGTGACCTTCCACAGACATAAAGTCTTCTTTAATGTTAGCAATGAACTTGTCTTCACAGCAACCATTGACAAGATGCTGACTTCATACCTTGATGGTGAAACACTTGTGTCCTCTCCCACCCATGCAGCAAGTGTAACAAGGACAGGACCAACATCCTTGTCAGTGATCAACCAAGAGCTTCTCCACAGAAGATTGTGCCATCTTGGCTCAAATCAGCTAGAGCAGCTCATCAAGAGTGAATTAACAGATGATCTAAAAGTCTCAAATACGCCACTACCAGAACTATGTGTGCTGTGCTTGGAAGGGAAGCAACATTGAGCTCCTTTCCCACACATGACAGATCATGCTACTGGAACCTTTGATCAAATTTTGAGTGATGTCCATGGACCAATGTGAGTTGGCAGGCACCAGTCAAACTGTCAATGGTGGGTAACATTCATAGATGATAGTACACAGTGGATGGAGGCACATGACATGTACAAGAAAAGTGACACATTCCAAGCTTTCAAAGACTTCAAAGCTTGCATGGAGCACCAAACTGGTAGGAAGGTTAAGTGTGTACATCACAACAAAGGCAGCAAATATATGTCTAAAGCCATGCTCAACTACTGCAAGTCTGAAGGAATACAACTCAAATTCACCAACACAGCCACCCCTCAACAAAATGGTGTTGCAGAGTGCATGAATAGGACTGTGAACAAAGCTATTACCTCAATGCTTAAGGAAGCCAACCTTCCAGAAAGCTTCTGGACCTATGCCATCAGCACATATAGGCACATCCATAACCATTGTCCAACTTCCACTCTCCTGCACAATAAAACACCTTTTGAAGCATACAAGGGATGAAAGCCTTGTGTTGGTCATCTCCATGTTTTCAGTTGTGCAGCATACATCCTTGTTGGAAAGGACAAAAGGAAGGGACTGCAGGGACACACACTTGCAGGTGTATTTGTTGGTTATCCAGACAACTATGTTGGGTGGAGAGTATACATCCCAAGCACAAGGAAGATCATTGTATCTAGGGACATGGTGTTCAACAAATCTTGATTCCTGTGTCTATCCTCCTCAAGCATATCCCCACTATCCCCCAAATCATTCAATGATCTAGTGGAGTGTGAACCATACAATTTGGACAGACTTACTTTTCCTGCACCTGCCTCAGCTCCTGTCATTGAAGCTGACTCTATATTCAATGACTCACCTCTCATGCCCATTGACAATGACAATGCAGATTTGGTGGGAGCCCCAGATGGAATGGTGGGAGCTACTCTACAGCAGCAACTAGCACTGACCCCTCCCCATCCTCCTACAGTCTGTGCACCTTGACAGCCTAAACTGTTGCCTCCACCCAGAGAGCCCAGCCAGTGTACACATATCCCTGCTCATAACCCAAATGCCAATTACTATGATGCAATACAATGTCAGGAGAATCACAAATCACTCCTTGTATGTGATCCACTGCTGCCATCACCACTCTCACCCTATCCAGAAGAACCCCCAGAGAAACTCCTGTGGGATGTCAATGTAGGTGTTGTTGACAACTATGGGGAGCAGGAGGTAGACCTTGTACTGAACACTGATTCTGATGATGCTCTACTTCTGGCTGGCTGGGCATTTGCTCAAAACAGAGTTAACTTTGGAGGTTTTGGCACTATCTGTGTGAACACAGCAAGCACATACAAAGCTACTGCCCATGACATGAACCCATGCTTATATAAGGAAGCAATGGCAAGCAAAAACTTGGTGGAATGTCACAAAGCAATGTGCAAGGAGATGAACTCTCTGTGGGGCCGCAGGATGTGGCAAGCTGCATATCTGCCAGCTGAAAGGAAGGCTATTGGGTTGAGGTGGGTGTTTAAGGTCAAGCACTTACCAGATGGAGCCATCAACCACTTCAAGGCCTGTGTTGTGGTGCAAGGATTCAGTTAACATCTGGGAGTGGACTTTGATGAAACCTTTGCACCAACAGCTTGCTGGGCAGCAGTTTGTACAATACTTGCTCTGGCTGTCATAGAGGACATGTATTTGGAGTCTGTTGACATTTCCTCAGCCTTCCTTCATGGGGTGGTTGATGCTGAGCTATACATGAAGTTCTCTGAAGGCTTTCCTGAGGATGTCCCATCCAATGTTGAGTGCAAGCCAGGCAACAGATATGCTTGTGCCAAGCTAGAGAAGGGGATATACAGGTTGCAACAAGGTGCTAACCTCTGGAATAAGTGCATGCATGAAGTCTTCCTCAAATATGGGTTCACACACATTACTTCTGATCTGTGCATATATGTCTGCCTTCGTGATGGCATATGCATCATTGTGCCAGTATATATTGATGACATGACCTTTGCCTCAAAGTCTTGGTCTGCAATCCTGAAAGTAATCTCAGAGTTGTGCAAATACTTTACTCTGCACCACCTAGAACCCACCACTGGCCTCCTCAGAGTTGTCATTACCTGAGATAGACCTAACTGTAAGCTCTGGATTAATCAGAAGGCCTATGCCATTGAGGTTCTTTCACAATTCAACATGCTGGACTCTAAGGCCATTGCAACCCCTTTACAACCCAGTGTTGCCCTCTCAAAAGCTGATTTGCCAAGCACACCCAAGGAAGAGGAAGAAATGCACACTGTCCCCTACATACAGGCAACAGGTGCATTGCTGTACCTTGCAATGTGTACACTCCAGATATTGTGCATGCTGTAAGCATGCTGTGTAGGTTTAATGCCTGTGCTGGACCCAAGCATTGGATGGCTGTCAAACATCTAATGCAATATATTTGAGGTACCCTTGACTACAAAATTGAGTACTCTGCTTTAGCCTCAGTGCCTTTCTATTTCCTTGCCTTCAGCAATGCTGACCCTGGACAATTGGCAGTCAACAACAGGCTCAATTCTCACTGTGGGAGGTGGCATGGCTAGCTGGATGTCCAAGCTTCAAACTATTGTTGCCTTGTCAACAACAGAGGCAGAGTTTGTGGCTGCAAGTGAAACAGGATGCAAGCTATGCTGGTTGTGGAACTTCTTGGCAGACATTGAAGCACCACAATCCTTGGCTTTGATCCTCTACATTGACAATTAATCAGCCCTATCAGTCACAAAGCAGCCAGAGCATATGGGGCTCCTTAAGCACCTTGACCAGCATTGGTTCTGGCTCTGGCAGGCAGTTCATGAGAGCATACAGTGCCAGGAGTGCGCAACTAGAATCATGTAATTGTCATGACCTGCTCCTTGGACCCTCAAACATTGTCTCCAACTCACTTGCTTTCCCAGAGCTTCCCCTGATGCCTCATCAAACTCTCTCAACCATTGCCTCCCCTCTGTGCCCACTCCAGCTAGCTCTGATGGTTTTCCAGCAAACTCTGATGGCCTCTTGACCAACTCCGATGCCTTCTCCACAGCTGTTGATGCTCCCCCTGACTCTTCTGAGCCTCTGGAACCTCCCCCCACTGTTCCTGACTCTCATGCACAGTCACCCACTCACCTCTCTGGTTCACCTAACCCACTCCAAAGTATCATGATGGCCCTGGAGTGGCCCATGTCCCCAACTAATCCTATCAGAATATTGCTGTGGCCTGCTCCTTGATTGTACCTAACACCTGTCAACTCTGCATAGCTCTGTCGAGCCCTGCCATCATACCTGCTGTTCTCCAGAGCTATCTAGTAGTCAGTTGATGAGCCCCAGTTATCGCTGAGCACCTTTTTCGGCAGTGCGGACTTAGCGGCAGCTGACTACTTTGAATTTGACACAAGTCACAACACTCAGCGCACGGGACTTAGCCCAAGGATTGGACCGAAGCACAAGACTCTAGTGACCACGAGACTTATCGATCACGGGGAACATCACGCGAAGCCTGGAACTTGGGCCTGGACCATCAAGGCCTAGACCCCCTTGGCGACGATTATTAGCGACCTTAGCGATCCTGGCGACAAAACGGCGTTCCTTTACTATATATGGACATATTACCAGACGCATACCTTTTTACTATCATTCCCCTTGTCGAGCTTACCAACATCCCTGAACGGTGTTCTTACTTCAGGTATTGACATCGGACTCGTTCTCTTTTTGGTTCTTATTAGCAATTAGTCGTTGCCAAGGCCTCACCTATGACTTTTTACTTAGTTACGGACTGACGCCTGGCACGCAACCTAAACACAGTGGCAGACGCCGCCGCTAGTGGCACTTAATTACTTACCTTCCCTTACTATACTTTGAAAACGTATAAATACTGCCTGCACATAGACATCACCCCATCAAATTTTACCATCGAATCACCATTGTATCACTCCCCTATCTATAAGCTACCAGCTTGAAGGTTTCATTTACCTCATCTCTTTCCCTCATCTCGTCTTCGACCTTGGCTTAGCAACAAGCCTCTTCAACTTCGACCTCGACTTAGTGTGGTACCGGCTACGGGTGCCAATAAACGTTATTTCAACTTAGTGACGCTAGCAATTGCGGCTAGCGACAAGTTTACATTCATCCTTCGATCTCAATTTTACTCTTACCGCTGTCTCTCTCCTTTATCCCCCCCCGCCACCGTTTCAGTTTCGCTGCGACTATCTTCTCTGGGACGGTTACTGACTCGCCCTCAACTATTAACTTCCTACTGCCAGCTACCCTATCTAGTGACAAGTGTTAGGTTTCCTGCACGGCACTAGGCGGCATAGGAGCACATCATTTTGGAGCCCACCGCAAGGGGTGTTTAGAAGTTAACCATTCTGCCAGAAACAAGAGCTCACGTGAAACGTCGCTTGAAAAACCCTTTTGAACCACCCCAGTCTTCCCTTTTGACCCCCCAGCATTCTTCGCCAGCAGCCCGTCCTTGACCCCTTGCCGACGAACTCGAAACCACCAAAAACCTTTGCGACGTTAGCGAAATCCTTGCCGACTTCCCAGGTGCCCTCATGGAAAGTTTTCTCGACGCGCCGCTTTCACCTTTAACCCCAACCGACTCTGTATTTTTCCCCGAAGCTCACTCTATCCCCGTATCGCCAACTATCTCCCGTCCTCCGCTAAATCCGACAATCATTAACATGAACAACGACCCCGCTGCTCGGCGCGCTAGAATGCCGCCTCGCAATGACACTACTGCACCTAAGTGGGATGTGAGTCGCCCTAGGGAACTCTCCCAATACTTCAAAGAACTGGAATACCTCTTCGCCAACTGCGGTATCGCTGACGACACACAAAAGAAAGAATACACGTCTCAATACGTTTCCTATGACATGGCAGAAACTTGGCTTGGCTTACCTGAATTTGGCGACAATATTATTATCGGCAACGATGCCCCTTGACCCTACACCTACCAGGAATGGAAAGCGGCAGTGCTTAGGCTATACCCTGGCGCTGACGCTAGCGCTCGTTATAATCTTGGCGATCTGGAACGACTAGTTAACCAGTCTTTCAACAGCGGCTTAGCGACTTTGGGAAGGTTCTCTGACTACTACCGGGACTTCCAACGTATTGCTAGATGGTTACTCGCTAACGGCAAGCTATATCGTAACGAGGAACGTCACTTGTTCCAACAAGGTATCCCCACATCGCTATGGTCTAAAGTCGTCCGCCGCCTCGAAATCACCCTTCCCGATCACCATCCTGAGGACCCTTACGATGTTGACCAAGTCTTCGAAGGCGCTAAGTGGGTTCTAAAAGGAACGGACACTTCCACGACTAAGACCAGCAATGGCACCACCAGCATCCATTCGCCCATCGCTAACCCGCCGACCGTCCCTTCGCTGGCACCTAAGCAAGAAGCATTGGAATTAACGACCACTACCGCAATCGTCAGCGCCTTGGAACGATTGGAAGCCCTTCTAACCAGCGGTAACGCCCAACCTTGCCAACAGTTCGCTAACAGCACTTGCCACTTCTGCGGGGAAATGGGTCACACTATGGTCCGAGGCACTTGTATTAAGCTTGAGCAAATGATCAGACAGGGTAAGATCCGTCGTAACGCCGAAGGCAAGATCATTTTACCGTCTGGCGCCATGATTCCCAACTATTCCAGCAAGCGACTATACATTGAATGCATCGAGGAATGGCACCGGCTTAATCCAGGACAAATCGTTACAGGCAGACTTTCTTCCAACGCTAACCCAGACCCAGAGCAGGCGGCTATGCAGCAGTCACTAATACACGAGGTAATGCAACAGGACGTCGCCACAGGCCGAGTGCTAAGCAAGGAAGAACGGATCGAGGCTTTGGAACGTGAGCTATTTGCACTCCGGCGAAACGGCAAAAAATTCGACGGCGTACAAGTCCCCCAAGCGACTTACTGACCAGCAAGTGATGCTTCAAAGGCAACACCCTCGACCAGTGACCCTCCGGCAACCTCCACCCCTTCTGATTCAGCTCCAGTTCCTGCCACTAAGCCTGCTGACAAAGGCAAAGCACCTGAACGCACTGTCGCTAAGGAACAACCGCCTGTCACTAAGGAACCTGTTGCTCAGCCTCCTATTCATCCATTTTCTGGCCTCCCTAGTCACTATGCCCCACCCGCTAACCGGAATTTCGCTGCTCCCGACAAAGCTAACGACGGTGCATATCGAACTATGCCACCCATCTACGACATTGAGCAATCCAAAGTGGTTTTCGAATGAGTCTTATGCACCCAGGTCACGATATTGGTTGGCGAACTTTGCTCTGTATCCCAGGACATCAGGAATCAGTTTAGGACAGTGGTTACGCCCAAACGATTGGTTGGCGCTAGCGCTAATACAGTACAGGACTCCAGCGACATTTTTGAAGAGATTTTGCCGACTTTTGCTATTGAAGAACCCCAGTTTTCGCTGGGGTCCAATGCTGATACCGCTAAAGGACTTACTGCGGACAAGGCACCATTTGCTTCAGTCGACCCTGTTGAGGCCTATATCGATTCGCTACCCCCCGGAGAAGAGCCTGTGGTACTCACTGTCGCTAAGGAATCTCAGTCACTTTGTACCGTCATGATGCTGATCGACAATAAAGAGGAAGTTGAATGCATTCATGACAGCGGTTCTCAGATTATTTCGATGTCCGCCGAAATTGCTAGCGACATTGGCTTATCCTATGACCCCAACATTGTGCTAAACATGCAGAGCGCCAACGGTACCATGGATTGATCACTGGGACTAGCTAGAAACGTACCATGCACTATTGGCGACGTGACGGTCTATCTTCAAATCCATGTTTTACGGTCTCCCGCTTACGACATCCTACTCGGTCGCCCATTCGACGTATTAACCCGAAGTACAGTTAATACAATTAGCGACATCGAAACAACTATAACAATCACGGACCCCAATACTGGCATACGGCGCACTATCCCTACTTTTCCACGCGGCAAAACCAAGAGAAACAATCGTCAAAATGTTCGCTTCAAAACAGAGGCACCCTGTTGCTTTCATCGCCGGAGGCAATGAAGAAGATAGCAACCTAGCGATCGTTATCAGCTATGACCATTCAACTGGTCTAGCGACGTGTATAGCTTCTTGTGATTTGGACAAAGACATTTTACTTACTGATTCTAACACAGAGACTAATCCCGCGCTAGCATACCTTTACGCTATGGCTAGCGACATTTCTGGTTTGTCCCTTCCACCTCGTTCTTATCTCATTTCTACTGATACATCTAATCCCTTGATTCTTGGACAGACTTTGCCCTTTGATACATGTGTTACGGACACTACCCCCACCTATGTTAACATCCCATTCCCTGCTCAGTATGTTGCTAACGAACCTCCTAAGCGAAAAGGAGTACAGGTCAAGAAGAAGTATAAACCAGTCGTCATGAAAACCAAACCGGTTGCCAGCCACGTTAGCGAAGACTTTCAAATCGAGCGTCAAGTTATAGGCGATCCACTAGCGACCATTCCTCCGCTTAACCCAAACCCGCCACCTTTTGTCCCGACAAAGCGATTCACCAGCGAGCGACAAGCAAAATTGGTTAGCGACCACGACACTGGGTTCCTCACTAGCAACGAAATCAACGTATTGGTCGACATGGTCGCCAAGCAAGAAAAAGCCTTCGCTTGGGAAGATTCCGAACGAGGAAGTTTGCGCCCCGACTTCTTTCCGCCAGTACGCATACCAACAATCCTGCATGTACCTTGGGTTCAGCACAATCGCCCCATACCCCCAGGACTAGAAAAGGAAGTATGTGAAATTATTTGTGATAAGATCAGCGCCGGCGTCTATGAACCCTTGAATTCCGCTTATCGCTCGCGATGGTTTTGCGTTCTCAAGAAAAACGGTAAGCTCAGGATTGTACACAGTCTAGAGCCGCTCAACCGTGTCACCATTCGCCATTCTGGAGTACCACCTTTTCCAGATCACGTTGCCGAATCTTTCGCTGGATGCATTTGTGGTGCCACTCTTGACCTCTACGTTTGCTACGACGAGCAACTTATTGACCCAGCATCACGTGATTTAACGACATTCCAGACTCCGTTTGGTGCTCTTCGCTTAGTAACCTTGCCGATGGGGTGGACCAACTCTGTGCCTATATTTCATGACGACATTACCTTTATTCTGCAGCCAGAGATACCCCACAACGTGCTCAGCTTTATCGATGACGTTGGCGCTAAAGGACCCAAGGACTGGAAGATCATTAACGGTAAACCCGCTAAGCATCCCGCTAATCCGAACATCCGCCTAGCGCTCTGGGAGTTCTTTGAACTTTTTAACAGGATCCTTCAGCGGATGAAATATTGCGGTGGCACTTTTTCCGGTCACAAACTTGTCCTTTGCGCCCCGACATTCAAGATTCTCGGTCATGTTTGTACTCCTAGCGGTCGAATCCCCGACAAAAGTCGCCTAGCGCTAATCGAGCGATGGGGTCCTTGCAAGTCACTATCGGAAGTCCGCGCCTTTTTAGGTACCGTTGGGGTGCTAAGGATCTTCGTCAAAAACTTCGCCCATCGAGCCCATAACCTGATGAAACTTACTCGCGTTGGCGTCCCTTTTGAGTTTGGTCCCGATCAGATTAATGCTCAACGTGACCTCGTGAAGGCCTTACAAGACGCTAAGCCCCTTGTTCCTATTGACTATGAATCGCCTGACCCCGTCATCTTAGCGGTCGATACGTCGTATATAGCGGTCGGATATTACCTTTGCCAGTGTGCTAGCGATAATCGCAAGGAGCGCCGCTACAATTGTTTTGGGTCAATTACGCTAAACGACAGAGAAGCACGATTCAGTCAGCCTAAGTTGGAGCTTTACGGCCTTTATAGAGCGCTACAAGCTTTACGGATGTACCTCATTGGCGTTAGGAACCTCATCATCGAAGTCGACGCTCGCTACATTAAGGGTATGCTCCAGAACCCCGACATTCAGCCCTCCGCTAGCATGAACCGTTGGATTATGGCGATTCTGATGTTCCACTTCGAGCTGGTGCATGTCAAGGGAACTTTCCATGGCCCGGATGGTCTGTTGCGGCGCCCGCCACAGCCTGATGATGCCCCTGTCGACGATAGCGACAACTCTGTCTATGAGGATTGGATTGATTGTTTGCATGGGTTCATACACCAGGTCCAGTTACCGCTGCCGCTCCTTCGCCATCTCTCAACGGCTGCAAGTCGCTTATTCCCTGTGGCCGATCTCGGCTGTTCGCCTACTTTAGCAACTTTCGCCAGCGACACCGACACTGCTCCACGATATAACCCCCTTCCGAGACGATGGCATCACTACTTATAGCGATGTACCCCGCAGTGCCAAAGCTACTACCAACGATGCCCGTATAGTCTTAGTTGAGAAATGGCTTCACGATCTAATCCAACCCGAAGGCTTTAGCGACAAAGATTATGCCACTTTCATTCGCTATGCATCTATGTTTTTCGTTACGGGAGGCAAACTTTGGTAAAGAAGTCGAGACGGTGCTCACAAGGTGTTCGTCCCTATTGCCAGTTGCTTACGGGTCTTGAAGGCGATGCACGATGACTTGGGACACAGAGGCTTCTTCGCTACTCGCTCTGCTCTTCTAGAACGATTCTGGTGGCCCCAAGTTAGCGCCGACATCATGTGGTACCTTAGGACCTGCCATCTCTGTCAGATACACCAGACAACTAAAGTGCTTATTCCGCCAACTGTCGCTACCCCGGCGCCTTTGTTCAGCAAGATATACGTCGATACCATGTTCATGCCGCCCTCCAATAAGTTCAAGTACATCATCCAAGGACGTTGTTCGCTAACTCATTACCCGGAATTTCGCATGCTCACCCGAGAAAACACCGAAGCTATCGCCAAGTGGCTATACGAGGACGTCATTTGTCATTGGGGAGCGCTTAGCAAAATCATGACCGACAATGGACCCCCGATCCTAAAGGCGGTTACCTATTTGGCGAAGAAGTATAACTTACACCATATCCGGATCTCTGGTTATAATAAGTGCGCTAATGGAATAGCCGAGCGGCCTCACTTTGACGTTCGCCAAGCCCTTTTCAAAGCGGTCGATGGCGATCAGTTTAGGTGGAGTACGGCTACTTACTCGGTCTTTTGGTCAGAACGTGTTACAGTGCGCAAGCAAATGGGTTGCTCCCCTTACTACGCAACGACCGGTACCCACCCTCTCCTGCCTGCTGACATAGTTGAAGCGACATATTTGCAACCGCCGCCAAACTCGTTATTATCAACCACCGATCTCATAGCCCGCCGAGCGATTGACCTTCAGCGCCGCCAAGAAGATCTCGACCGTCTGCATAGCCAAGTGCTTAGTGCCCGTCGCCTGGCCGCCATTTGCTTTGAGAAAGATCACGCCGCTATGATTCACGATTACAACTTCAAAACAGGCGACCTCGTACTAATGAGGAATACGAGAATCGAAGTAACGCATAACAAGAAAATGAAGCCGCGATACCTAGGCCCACTTGTGGTAATCTCTCGCAACCGTGGAGGAGCTTACATTCTTTGCGAACTAGATGGCTCAGTTCTACATCGCCCTGTTGCTGCCTTCCGCTTAATCCCCTATCTTGCTAGAGAACACATAACCGTGCCTAGCGACACTTTCGACATCAACACTTCGCGTCTCAGAGAACTGGAACAAACCGAACTTGTTGACGACGATGACACTGGCGAAAACGCCAGTGAAGAAGAAAACTACCTTTCGCTAGGCCTTAGCGACGAATCTTAACTCTGCTTCGTTTCTTACCGCTCTCATCTCTACTACCCAGAAAAACCATCAACAATTACTTTACAAAACCTAAGTCCTTTTTGTTTTGTTACTCTTTCATTTTTGATACAGTTAAAAAGCCTTTCACAGACACTTTACTTTACTACTGTCTTGTTTCGATGCTGCGCTAGGCTATTCTGTCGCCAGCGCTCGGCACGCCTCTAGGGGTAATTCGCCATGATGATCTACTGAGCATTTGCCTTCAAGATGTTGCTAGCATTAGGCGACAGTCACTAGTATGCCCAATTGATTTTTTGCTTTCTTTCTTCTGTTTCGTTTCACTTTCTGATCGCTCGCCAAAGATACTATACATTTTGGAGCCCCTTAAGGGGGCCAAGCTAGGTCCAAATTACTAACAAAAATATAAAATTTATATACAGGAGGTGACTGTTGCTAAGCATCAAGGTCAGCGTCGTTGTCAGGAACCTCCATCGCCTCCGTCTCCTCCCAATCCCCCTCGCTGATGTTGTTCTCCTCCTGCCAGGCCAGGAAAGCCTGGCAGTCGCGTTGATATCCCGCCAGAGTTGCCAGCGTCCGCCTAGCGACCGTGTAGCGAGCCCGTGCCGCTAACAACTCCTCCCTCGCCGCCTCCAGCTCCCTTCGGAACCGTCATTCCACTCCCGCCGCCCTCTCGTCGAAGTCCAGTAGCGACGCCGCCGACGTTAGCGGCGTCGGCCATCCGAGGTCCTCGCCCAGCCACTCCAGCTCGTCGTCGCCCACCTGACGCAATGGCGTGTCGCTCCATGTTCCCTAGCAAAGCGGTTAGCGATGAGGTAGCTAGCGGAAGAAAATAACTTACTTGTCGTACGACCTCGACCTCTTCAGCCCGTTCTTCCTCCTCAGTAGCGACGGGTACGGCCTCCACCTCCTCCTCACCCTCGATCTCCATGTCACTCGCCTCCACCTCGGCGACCGTCGCCAAGGGAGTCGTCTCTCTCATCTCCATGTCCTCCCTTCCCTCCTCGCTGGCAACCGTCCGAGGTCGCTTAGCGCTAGCGACCGATGATGGGCTTGCAGCTCGTTTCCACGCCTGGGGCATGTCGCAGTCACTGTCGTTGGCGTCGTCGTCCTCGTCGCTCTCCACCGTCTTCCTACTCTTCACCCTAGTGCCTCCACTACCTCCAACCAAGCCCTCCTCCTGCGACGTCGGCAAGGTCAAGCTCGAATGCTTGACCTTGATCAGCTCCCCTCTCCTCGCCAGCTCCCTCTGCCTCTCCACGAAGACCCTCGCACTCCTTACTGACGCCGCCTTGATCGCTATCCTCTTAGCGAATTTGCTGCCTGTGCTCCTCGATGACAGGCTGCTGTGCGAGCAGCTCTTCCTAGTGCTGTTGCAACGATAGCAAGGCTGGACCCCCGTGGGGTACCAGCAGCCTTCTGGGTCGTTATCCGCCCAGCAATTGTCGCACTAGAAGAAAGCGTTAGCGACAAAAAGAGAAAAGAACCGCTAAGTACTCACCACTCCTTGTGTGCGCTTATACTCTTGCCGCTTCTCTAGCAACACTGTTACCTTGCCCTTGGCCTTGTCCAACTTCACTCCTGCTCCCAGCCCCGTATCCACCACCGTCGTCGTCCTTCGCCATTGAAGGAGCGTCGCCAAGCGCTTGTCGGTAAACGATTCTTCAACATGATCCTGCAGGAAAGGTTAGCGGTCGTCGCCAAGAATCAGTGAAAGGAAAGAAAACGACTCACCTCAATATCCTCGTCCTCCTCATCTTGTGCCTTTGCCTTTCCTTTCCCCTTCCCTTTGCTCTTCAGGGTTGTCGCCAATTTTGGCGACGTCGCCGACCCCCTAGTGACGCCGCCAGCTGCAGCCTTGGGAGTCGAGGGGCCCGCCTCTTGAATGTCCCCACGATTCGCCGCCTCTTTGTTCCTACGACCCTCGCTCTGTCCCTCCCCCCTCGCCACCGCTAACGCACCTACCGGGTGCTGGAAGAGGAACTGGTCATTCGGTGACAAGTCTTCAAAGAGCTAACGTACCTTAGCGGGGTCGCTAGCACTAGCGACTGCCGAGGCACTTACTGTCATTCCCGCCGTGAGATCGTCCATCAGGAACTCCAGCGAAGGGTCGATTGGTGCCTAGCGATCGTATTAGAAGTTGGCGCTAAAAGGAAGAAAAGGGAACTTACAAAGTGAACATCGAAGGGGCGAACCCATTCTTCCCCCTTGTACTTCTCATATAACTGGCGACACTCCTTCTCGACAGTCGCCAACTCCGGCCACTCGACTCCACTCCCCAAGGTCTTGAACCACTGGAGCCACGTCTGAAAGATGGCGGTGACCGCCAAGCGAGGATCCTTCACCAACAATGCGTGGGCCACCGCGAGCAACCTGTCGACCCGATCGAGGAAGGCGTGGGCCATGGTAATCTTCTCAAATTGGGAGGCGAGATCGGACATAGCGATAAGATTGAGAGGCTAGAAGAGATTAGATGGTAAGGAAGGGGGATGATGAAGTTCAAGCGATACCGCCAGCCACTGTTATTCGAATCCCTTTGGCGCACGGACCAGGCGATCAAGCACGTGACTTTTGGGTTGACTGAGGACAGTCAATATTTCAGTACGGGGGAGGATGATGAGCCCCAGTTATCGCTGAGCACCTTTTTCGGCAGTGCGGACTTAGCGGCAGCTGACTACTTTGAATTTGACACAAGTCACAACACTCAGCGCACGGGACTTAGCCCAAGGATTGGACTGAAGCACAAGACTCTAGTGACCACGAGACTTATCGATCACGGGGAACATCACGCAAAGCCTGGAACTTGGGCCTGGACCATCAAGGCCTAGACCCCCTTGGCGACGATTATTAGCGACCTTAGCGATCCTGGCAACAAAACGGCGTTCCTTTACTATATATGGACATATTACCAGACGCGTACCTTTTTACTATCATTCCCCTTGTCGAGCTTACCAACATCCCTGAACGGTGTTCTTACTTCAGGTATTGACATCAGACTCGTTCTCTTTTTGGTTCTTATTAGCAATTAGTCGTTGCCAAGGCCTCACCTATGACTTTTTACTTAGTTACGGACTGACGCCTGGCACGCAACCTAAACACAGTGGCAGACGCCGCCGCTAGTGGCACTTAATTACTTACCTTCCCTTACTATACTTTGAAAACGTATAAATACTGCCTGCACATAGACATCACCCCATCAAATTTTACCATCGAATCACCATTGTATCACTCCCCTATCTATAAGCTACCAGCTTAAAGGTTTCATTTACCTCATCTCTTTCCCTCATCTCGTCTTCGACCTTGGCTTAGCAACAAGCCTCTTCAACTTCGACCTCGACTTAGTGTGGTACCGGCTACGGGTGCCAATAAACGTTATTTCAACTTAGTGACGCTAGCAATTGCGGCTAGCGACAAGTTTACGTTCGTCCTTCGATCTCAATTTTACTCTTACCACTGTCTCTCTCCTTTATCCCCCCCCGCCACCGTTTCAGTTTCGCTGCGACTATCTTCTCTGGGACGGTTACTGACTCGCCCTCAACTATTAACTTCCTACTGCCAGCTACCCTATCTAGTGACAAGTGTTAGGTTTCCTGCACGGCACTAGGCGGCATAGGAGCACATCACAGTATATAAGTTGTAGAGTAGCTCCTTGTACTCTAGTCTTGATATTGCATTAACTGGTTACTTGTGTTTCATGTCTCTTTCTGTGTCTATTTCTATTTTTAGTCTTGAATCTATCTCTTTTCTCAGTCTCATCTTGTCTTGCCTCCATCTTGTATTGATTGTCTTTATTTCCTTTGTTTCTATAAGTTCTTTTTATCTCTAATGTTGGTACAAACTCCATGCACATGCTATGACCCCCAAACATTCTTATGACAACTCCAAACCATGCTCCTCACTTGGCCCTGGAACCCATCAAGTCTTGATTGATCCCCCATCAAACTCCAGCTCTGCCCCCATTAATTGTGAAGCTTCTGCTTGCCCTGCAATCTATTTGCATGTTTAACAACTTGTTCCTGGTGCCTGATCAAGCCTGATATCTAATATACTTGGTCTTAGACTTCCCCAGACCACTCCAGACTTGTTTGGACTGCTCCCCCTAGCTTCCCCTCACAAGTCCCTCCACTCTGCACCAGCCCCAAAGCACTAGGTTATAAGCACAGAACATTGTGTCTGCTTAGTAAGGACTTGCCCAGTGTAGCTGAGCCCCCATAGTCAGCAGAACTGGACATAATATCAAGACTCCCCCTTACCCTGTTCTTGATGTCTGCATATAACCCTGCCAGCTACCTGGCTGACGTCTACAGTTGGCTTGTTCTTGAAAATCCATATGCCCCATTCTACTCAGGCCCTCCTGTGGATTAGTATGTCTCCTGCCATTGGACCCCTGACCCCAACCAGGTGTTCTATGCTCCCTCCATCAGCCAGGAAATACCTCCAGGCTGGCATTGCCCTCCAGCATTCCCCACCAATGGCAATCACCCCCACATGTACCCTGGAGGATACTTCACAGTGCCCTCTAACTCTGCCTACCTTCTCCTCACCCACTACTATGTGTACCCAGCCCCTGCTGCAGCCCCAGCCCCTCCAGAGCACCCAGATAATTATTCCCCTCCTCAATTGCTATTTTCCACTCAAGCCCCTGTTTCCTCCAGACAGCAAAGGGTCAAAGCCTATGTAACAGTGCAATGATGTCCTCTGCTTCCTCTGCCTCTCTCCTGCAGAGTTTGCAAGGTGTGCTCACACTCTCTTTGTCGACTTAGGCTACCCAAACACCCCCACAACTCCAGAAGTTTGGGCAGATTGACTCTTTGACTTCCATGAATGCTACCTGCAGGGAAACCTTCACAAAACTATGCAAGGTACTCTGGGAATTGACACTAATTTAAAAAACAAACTCCATGCATTGGTTGAAGAAATCCATACCAGTCCAAACTCCTGCCCATTCAAAGACCCTCTGGACCTCTCCTGCTCCTTCCATGTGCAATGCAAGGAACCCATTGAGACACAAAGCAAGGCTTTGCCTCCCATTCCTCACCAGCAAGAAGAACTGAACATGGCCTCCAGCATCCTAAGGAACCTCAACTCCACAGGGGGATTGTTTGACCAACCTGCCACCCACACCTTGGCTCTTTCTGCTTGTCCCTGGGCCAACTCCATCCCCAGTGCCTTCCATACATGAGATCAGCCTGCTGCCCCCAAACCCTGTGCACAACAGCTGCCCCTGCATGTCAACAATAACAACCAGACTCTTTCCTATATCAACAAGCCTGGTAACTCTGCCAACAAGCCCACCCCATGCAACAGCCCTCCACAAGACAGATCACCCCACTTCAATCTCCATGCCCCCCATATCAACATTCTCCCACCCTGCCAGAACATCCCAGCCCCTCTAAGACAGCCCATAGGCCATGGAGCACCCCAACCCCCTTTCCCCACCAACCCTTCTTATCTCTCACCTGTTCCAATGCCCAACACTCCCACCAACACTAATTACTTTGGACCCCTCACCCCCAGAGGACCCCCTTCCCCTTGATGGGCCCTGGGACCTCCCCTGGGCAATGCAGGCCAACCCTCCAGTAGCAGACCTCCCAATAGCAGACCACCTGGAGGATGGGGCCTGGCCATGGACAACTTCTCCCTCCAGCATGGAAATGGAAACAACTATTATTACTACTACAATGCCAGACCCCCACTCCAAACTCAAAATACACAGGACAACACTTGTGACACACTAGCTTAGGAAGGAAAACTTAACATTCAAAAGCCTGGACCCTTTATTGGCTGTGACTCCCAGAAGTGGCCCATTACCTTCTAGCTTGAGAGCTCACAAGTAGCCTTTGCTGCATTATATTTGCAGAGTATTGCCTTTGACTATTATACTGTGCTACTCTGATTTGATCCCAACAACTCCATACTCTCCAACTGGCTTGCCTTCATCCAGGAATTCTCGAGTAAGTTTGGCATCTTTGACACTGTAGCAGAAGCAGAGGAGAACCTCTTCAACCTCCAAATGCACAACAATAAACACTTCACAACCTTTATTGTACAATTCAAATGGGAAGCCTATACAACTGGGTGGAATTACAATGCTCTCTGATTTGCCCTCTGTCATGCCCTGCCTCAGCAGATCTAGGACGTCCTTTGCCTCACACCCAAGCAAACCACCTATGATAGATATAAGGCACTTGTTACTCAGGTTGACCAGCATTACTGGAAAGACTGGAGTGAGAACATGGCACCATAGACCTCATGGAACCCCTCCAGCAACACCAACTGGCAGACTGGAGCAACCAACAGCAGTTGATCCTTGATCCCTGTCAACCCCACCAACACCACACCCCATTTTCCTCTGGGCTGAGGACCTTCTAGTGCCAATCAACTCCCACAACAATGCCCACCCTGCCCAACTCAATGCTGCTGACCTCCATGAGGCCCCAGGACCCCTAGATGCCAACCCCAATAACCTCAATGACACTCCAGATTCTGCCAACAACTAAGAAGCCCTATGCATGAACAAGATTTGGAATAGGCCATGGATCAATGTACTAGAGGAGACTCAGGAGAAATGACAGAAGGAGGGTGCATGTATCCTATGTAGTGAGCAGGGACACTTTATCAGTAGCTGTCCTAAATGCCAGGTGATGGGACATGCTGCATGGACCATCAATGGAGAAGACTGTGACTACCAGTTTATGAAAAACAAGTCAGCAGTTTAGGTCTTGAAGATGCACTAGACCACAGACCAGACCCCAATGTCTTTTCCACCTTAGCCATTTCTCTGCACAATGGTATTTGCTCTGGACAACTACCCAGCACACCTCCCCTCCCACACCTCCACCACCCTCCCTCTATGCACCACCCTCCCCTTCTCTAACAACTCTGTCCCCACACTAGTTGACAGCAGCACCATGAATAACTTTGTTGACAAATCCCTGGCAGCACTTGCTCCCCAACACCTCCAATGTCTCCCCACTCTAATCCTCCTCAAGCTCTTCAATAGTGACCCCACCCCCACTGGAGATATCACACACTGCCTGGAGATGACTGTGACCCTTGCCAATGGACAACAGCAGGAACTCTGATTACATGTCACAAAACTACACCCTTCCATCCCAATTTTCTTAGGCTTCTCATGGCTCCGCTCCACTAATCCCCACATTGACTGGCCCAGCCTCACCCTCTGCCTTGACTAGGACAACCCAACCAACTCTGGACTAGTGCCCTTCAATGTCTCACCCCCCTCTAAGAACTCAAAGACCATGATCAACCTACCCAGGACTCCTCCACAGCTCTACTTGAGGTCCACACAGTTGTTTGTCATCAATGTCTAACTTGATGGCTTGCCCAAGGCCCTCTCCACCCTTATTGATGGTGGCACCTCCAGCACCTTCATCAGCAGTTAACTCAACCTCCAATGCAATGACCTTGACAAACCCCTTGAGCTCCAACTCTTTGATGGAAGCCCTGCCATGATGGGAATCACTCAATGCTATGACAACACCCTCACCCTCAACAACAACCTATGGTTTCAGGCTTGACTTCTCATCACCCAACTCCCCCCATCAACTCTGATCTTGCTTGGACTTCCATGGCTGCAAGATGTCAACTCCAACATTGACTGGAAGAACCTCATCATGTGATTTTCTGGCTCCGAAGCAAGTCTAGCAGCCACCATCCCCCTCCATCTCCAGTCTATCTTGGGCTCTGATGTTCCTGATCCTGGCACCAGCACTTCTGGAGCAACCCAAAGCCCCTCAACTTTTGATGGCAACCCAGAAGATGAAGCAGACACACCCCCACCTTGGTCACCCTTGATCAAATCATAATGGCTGCCCCCCAACATACCCTGGAATCAATACAAAGGCTCATAGTACTCTGATCAGCAACACTCAACCCCTCCAAACAGCTCCACCACCACTCCAGACTCAACTGCTACCACTCCATTGCCCACCCCCATTGACTCCAGAAACCTTGACATCAAAATCATCAGCACCATCCCCTTTGCATGCATCTTACAAGATGGCACCCCCACCTTCCACTGACAAATCATGCCAATCCTACCAGAGGAGCACCTCCACATAGAAACTACTCTGCCAGAGTGCAAAATAGAGGAGCAGATCCTATACAAAGTAGTTCCCCCAGAGTATCATGAATTTGCTAATGTGTTCTCTGAAGGGAGTGCCAAGGAACTTTCCTTGCACTGCTCCTATGACCACAAGATCAACCTTGAAAAAGGCACCTTGCCTCTGTTTGGCAAGATCTATGACATGTCCAAGATCAAGCTCTGGGCCCTGAAGGAATACCTCAATGACATACTTAGCAAGGGCTTCATATGCCCATTGATCTCTGCTGCCAGCACTCCAGTCTTGTTTGCCAAGAAGAAGGACGGATCACTCAGACTCTGTGTAGATTATTGGGGACTCAACAAAGTCACCAAAAAGAACCAGTATCCCCTTTCCTTGATCGAAGACCTTGTTGACCACCTCTGCAGTGCCAAAATCTACACAAAGATAGATCTCTGCTCCAGCAACAACAATGTCTGGATTGCTCTGGGACATGAATGGAAGACTGCCTTTTGCACCTGCTATGGCCTCTTTGAGTACCTAGTAATGCCCTTTGGAATGACTAACTCCCCTGCCACTTTCCAGTATTTCATGAACAACATCTTCCATGACATGAATGACATCTTCATTATTATGTACCTGGATGACATATTGATCTACTCAAATTTGCCAGAGGAGCATCTGGTGCATGTCCACTGCATCTTAGAACAATCTGGAAGTACCACCTTCATGCCAAGCCTGAGAAATGCTCCTTCCATACAACAGAGGTCAAATACCTTGGAGTCATCATCACCCCTGATGGCATATGCATGGACCCTGCTAAGGTCAAAGCCATACTCAACTGGCCTCCACCATGGAATGTCAAGGAGGTACAGTTGTTTCTGGGGTTTACTAACTTTTATTGCCAATTCATTGACAACTACTCTGGAATCACCAAACCCCTCAACCAACTCACATGGAAGGACACTCCCTGGGATTGGGACAGCAAGTGCCAAAGTGTATTTCTCCTCCTCAAGAAGGCCTTTACCTCTGCTCTGGTCCTCTGCCATTTCAACCCCTCTCTGCCAATCATGCTTGAATGCAATGCCTCCAACTATGCCATTGGCAGAATACTCTCCCAATCAGACTCTGGAGGCAAGGACCTGCACCGTGTTGCCTTCTACACCCATTTGATGATCCCTGCAGAGCTCAACTACAATATCTATAACAAAAAACTCCTTGCAATTGTCAAAGCCTTCTGTCAGTGGTGGGCCTACCTTGAGGGATCCCTGCACCACATTCAAGTCTACTCCAACACAACAATCTGCAATACTTCACAACCACAAAGCAACTCAGCTGCTGCCAAGCTCAATGGTCCAAAACCCTGTCAGAGTATGACTTCACCATCCACTATCACCCTGGACAACTCAGCACAAAACCTGACACTCTCACTTGGAGGTCTAACATGTATCCAAAAAAGTCATTTGAAGCCAAGTAGAACACATTCAACCATTGAGTGGTAATCCCCCCCTGAACATCTACATGCCATGCTGATTTTAAACAAAGTAGGGATCCTCCACCAAATTAGAAATTCACTCCTGGACTCCTTCCTCACCCAGCACAACCCCTGCAACAACTCTGCCAACAAGACAAGCACCAAAAACCCCTTCATGCTATCTCTGGACCACTGCCTCCTCTCTGGAGTGGATGAATTTATGCTCTGGACCACAAGTCCATTTGCCTCAACATACTCTGGCAACACCACAACCACAAGCTTTACAGGCACCCAGGAATTTGTAAGACCCTTCAGCTCATTTTCTAGACTTACTTTTAGCCAGGAATGAAGAAGGACATCATGCAATATGTAAGGGCCTGCAAACCTTGTCTCTGAGCCAAGGTACCCCACCACTGCCCTCATGGACTATTGAAGCCCCTCCCCATCAGTCAGCACCCCTGGTTCTCAGTCTCAATGGATCATATCATCAAACTCCCCAACTCCAAAGGTTTCAATGCAATCCTTGTTGTTGTCTGCCACCTCACCAAACAAGCTCTCTTCATCCCCTGCCACACCACCAACAACACTCCAGAGTTTGCCAAATTATTCCTTAAACATGTATTCTCCAAGCACAGACTGCCAGACAATATCATCTCTGACCGTGGACCTCTATTTATCATCCATTTCTGGCAATTGCTATGCAAGGTGCTCAAAATAAAAACCAACCTCTCCACCACCTACCACCCAGAGACCATTTGACAGATGGAACAAGTAAACCAGATGTTGAAACAGTATCTCTGCCTCTATGTTAACAATTTACAGAACAACTAGTATGTGGAACTTCTTCTTGCTGAGTTTACTTACAACAACATGCCCTACTCTGCCACTGGAGTTTCCCCCTTCTATACCAACAAGGGCTACAACCCCCAACTCATGCTATCCCTCAAGGATATTCCCTCCCATGTCACCCATGAAGTGGCTGAAGACCTCTGATCTCTTCACCAATTCCTCTGGAATGAAATTGACACTGCCAACCAAGCATACTCCAAACATGCCAATGCCTGACAAAATCCCACCCCCAACTGGCCCCCTAGCACCTTGGTTTGGCTTGATTGACAAAACCTCAAGACATGGAGGCCCTCCATCAAACTTGATCACAAACATCTTAGCCCCTTCAAGATCCTCCAGAAAGTTCTGATGCATATCTACAAGCTTGACCTACTCCTGGGCCTGAAGGGTCTCGACCCCATATTCCATGTGTGCCTCCTTGAAAAACATGCTCCAGACCCCTTCCCTGGGCAATGCCCCAGTCAACCACTCCCCATCAAAGTCAAGGACAAATATCACTATGAGGTCAACCAAATTCTTGACTCCCACTATCAGGTTCCACTGACCATGGGGGCTCAGCTACACTGGGCAAGTCCTTACTAGGCAGATGTGATTCCCTGCACTGAAAGCTGGGCACTTGGAGAAGTTCTAAACACATGAGGCTTGTGAGGATAAGTGGTGGGAAGTGGTCTGAGCAAGTCCAGGGTGGCCCAGCAGAGTGTAGGATAAGTTGCGGAAAGTGGGTGAGCTTGGTGGGGTGTCAGGCACAAGTTCGTAAGTGAGTATTGCGGGTGCAGAGGAAGTGGAGGCTGCATGAGTGATAGGAGTGGAGGTTATGCAAGTAATGGAAGTGGAGGCTATGCAAGTAGTGGGAGTGGAGCTGGAGCTTGATGGGAGATCAATAGAAGTTGATGGAGTTTGGAGCTGAGCATGTAGCAAGGTCTGGAGTTGGTTAAGAAAATATGTTGATGTCCATAATTGTAAGCACAGAGTTTGTAAAGGCATTAGGGTTGGAAAGACTTGAACACAATAGGCAGAATGAATCAAATGAGGCAAGACAGAGTTGAATAGAACAAAATGGAGTCAAGACGAGATTGAGATGAGAACAAAAATAGATTGAGGTGGAGATACAAAATGATAATGGAACAATAATGGAAAAGAGACAAGGCAAGACTGGGAGACTGAGATAAGACTGGAAGACTAAAAGTCAGGAAAACATAACATGGAACACAAAACACAAGAAGGAAACAATTAGAAACACATCAGGTAAGGCAATATCAAGACTAGAGTACAAAGAGCTACTCTACAACTTATATACTGACTACTGGGGAGCTCTGGGGGACATTAGTTGTGGCAGTGGAACTTAGTGGAGCTTGGTGGAGTTGTTAGGTGTCAGTTGTGATTAGGAGTTGGGCCACATTGATATATTAATGGGGTCAATTGGGAATGCGGGCCGTCTTGAGGTTGTTGTAATACTTTGGAGTGGGTCTGAGGAGCCAGGGTGGTGAGTTGATGACATGTGACAGAGTCAGGAATGGTGGGGGGATGGTTCCAGGGCTCAGGAGATCTAGGGGAAGTATTGGTAGTTGCAGGGAAGATGTTAGAGTTGGCCAGGGGGCTGTCAGAGTTAGCTGGAGAGGCATTGGAGTTAGCTGGAGTGGGCATGGAGGGTAGACAATGGTTGGGGAAGTTTGATGGGGTGTTGGGGGAGGCTCTGAGGGAGCGGAAGGGTTGGAGGCAATGTGTGAGGGTCCAGGGAATGGGTTGTGACACCTATATAGTCTGCAGCTGACCCCAGTACTTGGTCCACTAGAAGGGCTATGGACCTGAGGACAACACTTGAGAACCCTGAAAAAACCTTGATAGAGCCCCCAACAAACTCTAGGACTTCTATTGATAGCACCCCACCAAGCCCTGGGACCCCTGGGACTAGGAAACACAGATGGCATTAGTGGGCATAACCCCCACCTCTGGATTTATCAGGGATTCAACTCTCATGAGTAATACTCTACATGTTTTATTTACTCCTCTTTACTTTCACTAAAAAGAGTCAATCATCTAGGCTGAATGTCCAGAAAAGGCTATATATGCAACATTACATAATATTACAAAGTACAAACAGGTACAGAGCACAAGAAAACAAGTCCAAGAAATTCCTCTACTCTCTCTCTCTCTCCAATTCTACCTCCGCTATTCTCTCCACCATGTCCACCTCCAGTTGCACCACCACCATTGCTGGAATGTCTGGATGTCCTGGGAGGGGCTCCCCCATGTCTATTGCTACCTCCTACCATGCCCCTGAGTCTGCTGTCGCCCTCTGCTGATGCGCCACCAGCAGATGCCCCATCTGCCCTATGCCTTGCCCCAACTCCAGCAGAAGATCCTCAACAGCCCATTGTGGATGGATGTGAGCACCACCAACACTCCATCTAGGAGGATTTGATGCTCCTTGGCCCAGTCTACCAGGGTACATCAGCACAGCAGGGAAGGGAGGAGATAGGAATGACTTACACAGAATCCTCTGCCATCCCAAGGCCACCTCATTGGCAAGCCACTCCTCCTGCCTCCTCACTATCTTCACAGCTGCCTAAGGTATTTCCATGTGTAGCACCCTCTGGCCTGCCTGCACCCCCATCTTTACAGCCTCTGCCTACACCTGCAGCTGCCCCATCTGTGCCTCCAACTCCTGGAGTCAGGACAACTACTCTGTGGCCATCCCCACAGCTATGTCCTTATTCTGCTGTGCCATGTCCCTATCCCTGCACACTTTGTCCTGCACCCTTGGCATTGTATCCTGGTACTCCCTGACTCTTCAAACCTCCTTCTCGCAGACCACCAACAATTGCTCCAGTTCCTCAATCTGACAGTGCAGGAAGGCCTTAGTAGCTGACCATGACATTCCTACAGATTGCTCCATGGGAGCCCCTGAGCTTAGAGAGTACACCTGGGGGCCCAGGGGCCCTGCCATCATCTGCTCGCCCTGCAGCCACTTGCTCAGCCCTGCCTTTGGCAATGGAGATGCCCTCCTCTTCCCCTTGTCATGCATTGAGGGGGCCCCCTCCCTCCACCCACCCCATAGAGGCCTGACCTTCATTATGGACCACCCCACTACCCCCTCCCTCTACTCCAGAACCTCACTCTGACACCCTACTCCACCCCTCCTCTAATTGTGCCATAACCCACTCTCAATCCCATCCTTACTCTACTGCAACACAAGCAGTGCACCAACTGAAGGTGATGGAGCACTTCTTGTGCTGCAAACAACACAGAAGACACACTGATGTGTCCTGCCGCACCCCTGGCATAGGCTTCTCAAATTTGCACTGCTCCCCCTGCCAGGTGCAGGATGTGCACTATAGGAGTAGGTTAGCTTGCAAAGGAAGACAATGTGCCAGTCACTTACCAGGGCCACTACCTGGCACTACTCTAGGGTTGGGGGACCCCATGCCCACCCTGCAGCCTCTGCAAACTGCTCTGGAATTATCTCCACCTGCGCAACTCTTGAACCCACAAAAATGGGACAGACTACCCTGGACCAGGGCTAGGCCTGGAATGCAAGGAGAATGCCACTCTTGCTAATAACTGTGCTGGCATCACACCCAACAAAAGCTCTGAGGAACCTGCCATGGCCACAAATAACTCTGTTGAGGCCTAGTCAGTACTCTGGAATATGTAGGACAGAATCACACTTAAGACTATGATACATCACCTTGATCTGGCAATAATCCTGATGCTCCTTGGAGTCTTTGAAGGAGGAAGGCTAGGACAAGATTGATGGGGACCTGGATGCTGCTGAAGAGTAGGCAGAGGACAACATTGCAAAGAGTTGGGGAGCTCTGGAGTATGTCTGACCCTTTTTAATGACTTGGGGAGAACCTCTGATGAATGGCAGCCTTACTTCAACTTTGTTCCTCATGTTGCCACTGCTCACTGCAGTTTGATCAATATTACTCAACTTTGATTCCCACACCCTGCCAATCCCCAGACTATGCCCCATGTCTCAAGGGTCTCAATGCTGAAGGAGGGGTGATGTTATGACCTGCTCCCTAGACCTCTGAACATCATCTCCAATCCACTTGCTTCCCTAGAGCTCTCCCCAATGCCTTGTCAAACTCTCCCAACTATTGCCTCCCCCTTTGGCTAACTCTGACAGTTTTCCAGCAAACCCCAACAGCCCCCTGACCAACTCTGATGCCTTCTCTGCAGCCATCAATGCTCCCCCTGACTCTCCTGAGCCCCTGGAATCTGCCCCCACTATTTCTGACTCCCATGCACAGTCACCCACTTACCTCCCTAGTTCACCCAACCCACTCCAAAGTATTATGACAGCCCTAGAGTGACCCATGTCTGCAACTGATCCCATCAGAATATTGCCATGGCCTGCCCCTTGATTGTACCTGATACTCATTGACTCTGCATAGCTCCATTGAGCCCTGCCATCATACTCACTGTCCCCCAGAGCTATCCAGTAGTCAGTATATAAGTCATAGAGTAGCTCCTTGTACTTTAGTCTTGATATTGCATTAACTGGTTACTTGTGTTTTGTGTCTCTTTCTGTTTCTATTTCTATTTTTAGTCTAAAATCCATCTCTTTTCTCAGTCTCATCTCATCTTGCTTCTGTCTTGTCTTTATTGTCTCTATTTCCTTTGTTTTTCTGAGTTCTTTTCATCTCTGACATTGGTACAAACTCTGCACACATGCTACAACCTCCGAACATTCTTATGACAACTCCAGACCATGCTTGCTTGGCCCCAGAACCCATCCAGTCTTGATTGATCCCTCATCAAACTCCAGCTCTGCCCCCATCAATTGTAAAGCCTCCACTTGCCCTGCAATCTATTTGCATGTCTAATAACTTATTTCTGGCACCCACCCAAGCCTGACATCTAATATACTTGCTTCTAGACTCCCCTGGACCACTCCAGACTTGTTCAGACTGCTCCCCCTAGCTTTTCTTTGCAAGTCCCTCCACTTCATGTCAGCCCCAGAGCACTAGGTTATAAGCACAGGACATTGCATCTGCTTAGTAAGGACTTGCCCAGTGTAGCTGAGCCCCTGTAGTCAGCAGAACCTGACAGTGATCATGCATAGACATTTTTCCATTCCTAGGTGCCCTCATACTTCATAGTCTATTTGTCTATCAAATACAAGGACACCAGGTATGTATTTATTGTACTTCATAGTCTATTTGTCTATTGAATACAAGGACACCAGTCTGTGTGATCTCTGTTGGACTATCACTTCAATCTTCTGGTTTCAGTCTTTTCCTTTGCAAGAAACCTGCTGCAACAGATAGTACACTTTCCTCAGTTATTGAAGATGATGAGGAATTTCCTGAAGCTCACATTGAAAGCCTTTGCATCAGCAAAGAGTACTTCCACTTGATACAAAAGGCTACCCTTGATAATGGAAAGCTTGATCAGGATACAATTGACCATCTTTGAAACCCTATTGCAGGACCTATGACTATTCCAGAACCTGATGATCAGCTTTCTCTTGAGATTTTGACCTCCACAGATGCCAGTGAGTCAACATACAATCAGTGTTGTGCTGCCATTCTTTGACATTATCCTAATAGTGGGATGCTCACCTTCCACAATGTAAAAAAGCTGGTTGCCAGTATCAGTGGCATAGTCTCAATTGCAGATCACATGTGCATAAACTCATGCCATGCTTTCACTGGTCCCTTTGCTGAACTTGAAATGCACAGTATCTGCAATGAGCCTTGCTATTATCTTGACCAACTTGTTAAACATGGCAAGAAGGTACCACAACAGCAGGTCTGCACCATTACTCTTGGTCCACAGATTCAAACATTGCATTGTTCAATAGAGGGTGCCCAAGAGATCTGCTATCTTGATGAAAAAATCCAGGAAATTCTTGCACAACTTGACAGTCTTGATGATGATGGCAACATGATCTATGATGATATTTTCTGTGGCAGTGACTTCATTGAGTTTGCTGAATGTATCCAGATCACTGGTGCAGACACTTTGATATCACTCTCCATTGAAGGTGTGCAGCTGTACCAGAACAAGAAATCTGACTGTTGAATAGCTATTGAAGGTTGAGAACTACTCACCTGACATTTGCTTCATAGAGAGAAAAATATTTCCATGGACAACTATACCAGGACCTCATAAACCCAAGATCATTGACTCCTTTACTTTCTGGGGCCTCCATTATTTGTCAAAACATGAAAATAGTGGTTGTGGATTAAAAGTCTGGGATTCTAAAACACAGGGTTTTATTTACTCTTGTACTCTTGTATCTTGTTTGCTCTTGGAACAGCTGATGCTGTTGGAATCACTGGACTGGATGGCTATGTTGGTCACCATGGAGCACAAGGTTGTTGTCTTGGCTGTGGCATAAAAGAGCAGCATAAACCAAATAGTGGGCACTCCTTTGCTGTACATTTCAAGTCCAATGTTTATACTTTCCAGGATTGTAACCTTCCAGATATCAATATCCAAGTGTAATGTTTCTATTATGGTTTGTGCAGCTTACAGTTTCACACTCCATAAGTCAAAACCAGTCAATAGTTCAGTCTACAAAGTATGAAGTAAGGTGCTACCTTACATAAGTAGTTGTATAATACTTTTAGGGATAGCATCATGTGACACTATCAGTATATTTAAATAATAATAGTATAATTAGTTATGCAGGTGAAGCAGGTAACAAGTGCTCTGTTACATAGCCCCCTTTTGAATCTGTCAATGGACTCACTTCCAACAACAAATGAAGTCAAAGAAGAAAGGGTGGGATATGGCATCCCACCCCAGGGTGTGCACTGGAATTCAAGTACAAACTCCTACATTTATCAGTAGTAGAATCAACCAATTCTATATGGACAAAGCATACTTCAGTGTGCTGTCCAACTGTGCTGAGTGCAAAATGTGGGCCACTCAAGCCCAGGTGTAGTTATCTGTCTTTGTGAGCTACAATAGTAGCTCACCCTGCTTGTTCATCCATCTTTGAGGTCTCTGCTTCCTTGTTGCTCACAATGTCTGTCCAGCACTCCAATACAGCATTAGCTGTATCACTGGGGCCACTGGATCCAGCCTCAGGCGCAGTAGGAGTAGTGACATCAGTTGCTACCACTACTTCAGCGGGGCTGAGGACCAGCATGGTCAATGTGGAGTTGTTGGCATAGTCCAATTCCATGGACTTCTCTGAGGGTGCATCTTCCAAAGATACACCAGAGCTTGATGGTGGGATGGAAGTGGCTGCAGCCACTGATGACAAAGGCCCCTCCTCAGTTGGAGCTGCACTTGTGGAAGGAGCCACTGATGAGGCTCTACAGTGGTCTGTGAGGCTCTCACAACCTCCACAGGTTGGTGCAAGAGGTGAGTGAAGATACTATCCTCACCAAAGCACAGCCATTCAGCTGGGTCAAGAGGAGAGTGGCCTCTGCTCTCATGAATTTGGAGGAGCACACAAAAGTGCTCCTGGTCATCAGTGGTGGGGATATACCACCCATTGTACCCCTGTACTGCAGGGGGTACCTCAATGGTTTAGAGTCAACAATGACATTCATTGCTGACCTGCATAAACAAGTCTGTGTGCAGAGCACTCCCAGACCAATGATGATTGAGGAAGTGTATGCCATAGGTATACACATGATTCACCCAGGAGGGAGGCATTTGGTTGGCCAGAAGGGGATATATCACCCTTCATCTCACTCAAATTGTTGATCTGTGTAGGCAGCACTTGCAGCCTACATCAAGTGAAAGTGTGGGAGGTAATTGCATTAAACTCCCCTACACTGGATTGGTAATTGTCTACCACCTCCCAATAGAGATGTGGCTGAGCAACTACCATAGCAAATAGCCTTATATAGGCTGTTCATGCATGTGGAGTTCAGGGCCAGAGCCCAATCCAAAATGTAACCAAAGACCAAACATTGGTCTATGCACAAGGTGACATTGATGGCCATGCCTGAGTACAGGGGTTCTGTGAACCTGAGTGGCCATAGTGCAGGATGTACTGCACTCATGCATTGATGTCAAAGTAATGGCTGATCAGGACTTGATTAAGTCCTGCTCCCCACATATTGTTATCTGTGTGGCCTAGCATGGCCAATGAACATGAAGGTAAGTGGACCAGTATCCAATGACAGTCCCCTCTGGGCAGAGATGTCTCCAACTTTATTTTAGTTAGCTCCATAGCCTGCTTCATTGTGTAGTTCCTCAATTGTGGAGTGTCAGGGGCTTTCCATTTCCAACCTCCATGACTAGTTCCAGCACCTCCACAGTTCTCTGTATTACCTCAGCAATCATTGCACTAGGGTTAGGAGTAGCTCTGATCACTTGTACAGTAGTTCCTACACCTCTGCTGCCCACTGATGTGCCATGCCAAGCAATGGGGATCCTTAAACTTGTTCTCTTTGGATTCCTCTCTGCTAGGTGATTAGTTACTGATTGTACCATTGTCTACTCTGCTAATATACTTTGGATTCCTCTCTGCTAGCTGTGCGACTTCAATCCACTGCTCTGGAGATTGCCTTTACAGCAGAACAAGTCTCCTAAAACTGGTCTGGGAGCCCCTCATAGCTGCAAGGAACTTCCAAGCTGCTACCCATTGCTTCCCCACCAGAAATAAACACCTTAGAGTTCAATGTCTCAGCTTGCCAACCCAGACACAACTGTGGAGGCCCCAGCCCCACAGGACAAAGCCTGGGCTTGCTTGCTCCACTTAGAAACCCAGGTGCAACTAACACAATCATCTCTCACACACCATATGATCAAACTCTCTACCCTCCATCAGACAACAGATTTTATCTCCCAATCCCTCCAGGTGTTGCCCAAATGCCTAAATCCTAACTCTGACCCTCCTGCAGCTGTGGAACCAGCCCTGCCTGCTACCACACCTGTCCCTGCAGCTCTAGTGACCCTATGGCCACAGATCCCATGTCTGGCACTACCAAATGCCCACTCTGGTGAGAAGCAGTTTCTACAGTCTTGCCTCACCTACATCCACCTTAGCAGGGATATGTTTGACTCCAACACATTGAAAATAGCCTGGGTGCTGTCATACATGAAGACTGGACAGGCCTCTACCTATGCGCTGCAAGTTTTTTGCCATCCTGGAGGTGTGGAAAGCTTTCCTGACTGGGCTGCCTTTGAGAAGGACTCCCGCATGGAGTTCTTCCTGTTAGACCCCACCAAGATGGCGGCACTAATGCTGTGCAATAGGGAACAGTACAGACAAGGAAAGCATACATTGAATGAGTACATCAACTTGTTCTGGGCTCTGGTCAAACAGGCTGCCTATTCTGACAGCCTCCAACTATGCCTCATCTTCTGGGATTGTCAGGGGACTTCCATTTCTAACTTCTGTGACTGGTTCCAGCACCTCTGCAGCTCTCTGTATTACCTCAGCAACCATTGCCCTAGGGTTAAGAGCAGCTCCAGTCATCTGTACAGTAGTTCCTACACCTCTGCTGCCCACTGATGTGCCATGCTGAGCAGTGGAGATCCTTAGACTTGAGCTCTTTGGATTCCCTTATGCTAGGTAATTAGTTACTGATTGTACCATTGTCTACTCTGCTAATATACTGTGGATTCCCCTCAGCTAGCTGCATGACTCTAATCCACCACTCTAGAGGTCACCCTTACAGGGATGGCCTGCACCCCATGCTGGTGGAATGCATTGACAATCTGGTGCAGGGTTGCCCCAGTGATGAGGAGATTGCATTGTGGTACAAGGTGGCTCAGGACCAATGGCAACTCATGGAGATTCAGAGGGAGCTCCACCACCCCCATTCCACACTGTGCCCCACTCTGGTCAGCAACTTCCACCACCCTGCACCTGCTCACTCAATGCCAGCCCTTACTCTGGCTGCCCCCACAGTGCATTCTCTGCTGCCAGGGATCTCTATAGATGTGGATGCTGCCCAACAACTCTGCACTGCTCTGCTACTGTGCTGGAGATGCAAGAAGCCTGGGCACTTTGCATGGCACTGTCTCCTGGGCCTGGAGGTATACTACCTTTCCATGGCAGAGCAGGAGGAACCTCTCCTGCAGCTCTTGGCTGCAAAAGATGCTGCTAGAGCTCTGTTACTGGATAAGCCTATGCCAGAGTTGACCCCAAAGGAGATTGGTGCATGCACCTCACTTCTGGAGCTGGAGGGGGATTTTTAGTCAAGTGACAGATGAGGTGTATGCCTCTGTCACTAGGTGCTAACAGGTTCTCTTGTTTGTTGATAGAAAATGAAACTTCCTTTTCTGATGCCCTTCATTCTGAGACAGAAGAATCTCAAAGCTCCCCTCCAGATGTACAAACACTAACTCCAGAGCCCCCACCAAGCTCCTCAACACCTCTGAAGATCCGTTGGTGTGGCCCTGCTTGGGTATGTTGAATGCCCCAACAGTACATGATAGTCTCTAGCTTTTCTGCCCACTCCCTATGCCTTAATGTGGAGATTAAGATGACAGACACTCAGCAGACTTGCAGAGTCATGGCTCTCCTAGACAGCAGAGCAACAGGACTAGATTTAGAGTTTGTCAAATACCACGGCCTGATTACGCAGCCCCTCCCCAAGCCCATTCCTGTCTACAACATTGACAGAACACCCAACAAAGCCAGCGCTATTAACTCCATGGTCAACCTGGTTCTCTGTTATTGGAATCATGTGGAGCATGTCATATTTGCCATCACCAGCTTGGGAAGGCAAGACATGATTCTTTGGATTCACATAACTCCAAGAGCATAACCACAATTGGACCAAAGGAGAGGTTACCATGAGCAGGTGCCCCAGGAATTGCTCCACCTGCACTGTGGAGGATAGGGCAGAGTGTTAGACCAAAGTTTGGGAGCATGCAGCCATCTGTGCATGTTGTGCTGGCCCTCTCTCCTTTGCAGATCTAGACCTCCTGGATCCCCCGCCTCTAGTGTTCCCTTGTAGAGAAGCCCTCTATAAGAACAATTGGAGCAATAGTGGAGCCCTGGAGGAGGAGTGTGGAGGGGAGCTTGGTGGCATATATGAGCTGGAGCTTCTAGACAAAGCAGTAGAGGTGGGGGACCAGATCTATGTTACTACTGTCCACCTGCTGCCCTCCATTGTGGAGATCAGGGCTAGCCAGACTATGTCCTAGAAGCTGGCCCAGGCCTTTGTTGCCAATGCTGTGCCTTGAGAGTTCCAGGATGTGGTACCCCCCTACCTGCATGCATTTGAGGATGCATTCTCCAAAGCCTCCTTTGACTTGCTTCTGAAGTGCAAGAGGTGGGACCACACCATTGAACTGCTGCCAGACTCCACACCCTCCAGCTATAAGGTCTACCCACTTGCACCTGAGGAGCAGGACAAGCTCAATGCATTCCTGCAGGAGAACTTGGACTCCAGTCATATCTGTCTGTTCAAGTCTCCAATGGCTTCTCCAGTCTTTTTCATCAAAAAAAAAGATGGCTCCCTCTAACTAGTATAGGACTATTGGATACTCAATGCTATGATGGTGAAGAACTGTTACCCTCTCCCCCTCATCTCCAAGCTCATTAACAACCTCTGGAGTGTGTGATACTTCACTAAACTGAATGTCTGGTGGAGTCACAACAACATGCACATTCAGGAAGAAGATGAGTGGAAGGCTGCCTTCCAGACCAACTGGGGATTGTTCAAGCTGCTCATTATGTTCTTTAGTCTCACCAACAGCCTGGCCACCTTCCAGACCATGATGAACAACATCTTCCAGGACCTCATAGTAGAAAGCATAGTATGCATGTACCTCAATGACATCTTCATCTACACCAAAATGCTGGATATAGACCATAGAATCACTTGCCTTGTCCTGGAACAACTCTGCCAGCACAGCTCTACCTCAAGCCAGAGAAGTGTGAGTTTGAACAAATCCAGATCAAGTACCTTGGCCTGATCATCTTGCATGGAAGTGCAGAGATGGACCCAGTAAAGATAGCAGGTGTGGTGGAGGAGCCCAAGAATAAGAGGGAAGTGCAGGTGTTCCTTGGTTTTGCAAACTTCTACCAGAGGTTCCTTCAGGACTTCTTGCACTATGCCTGCCTGCTGTTCAATCTAACAGGGAAAAAGATGTTACATGGAGCTGGGGACCTCTAGAGCAGATGGCCTTTGACACTCTCAAGCAGCCTGTGACCTCTGGGCCCATTCTCCTATTTCTGGACAGCAACTCTTCCTTCCACATAGAGGCTGACAGCTCTTACTTGCAGCAATTTCTGGAGGACGGAAAGTGGCATCTGGTGGCCTTTTACTCCAAGAGCTTGAATGTAGTGGAGTGGAACTACAAGATCCATGACAAGCAGATGCTGGCCATCATCTAGTTGTTCAAGGAGTGGCAGTACTTCCTGGAAGGTGTGCAGCATAAGTTTGAGGTCTGGACCAATCACAAGAACCTCGAATACTTCTGGATGGCCAAGAAGCTCAACTACTGATAGGCCCAGTAGTCCCTCTACCTTGCCAACTTTGACTTCTCCTTGCATTACAAGCCTGGCTGGAGCATGGGAAAGCCAGACACCCTATCCTGGAGAGTGGACCATGGCATGGGGGAAGGGGATAATAGCAACATTGTGCTCCTCTTCTCTGAATTGTTTGCAATTAGAGCTATGGAGGGTCTTGCCATCACCAGAGTAGAGGCAGACATTCTCTGGGACATATTACAGGGTAATTGGGACAGTTAGCAGGAGGAGCTTGTGGTGCAGGCTGCTTAAACACTGAAGTCAGGGCATACTACTGGTGTCAAGGCAGTCTGCGCTGACAAATGGGCCTTCTGAGATGAAATCTTGACCTTTTGAGACCATATCTACATTCCCAGCATTCTGGAGCTCCATTGGAGGATTGTGGAGCAACACCACAACTCCTGCATCACAGGGCACTCTGGGCAATGGAAGATACTGGAGCTAGTATTATGGAACTACTGGTGGCCCCAGATGTCCTGGTATATTGAGTCCTACACTAGTACCTGTGATCTCTGCCTCCAGACTAAGCCCCAACACTGACTCTCCTATGGACAGTTACACCCACTACCAGTGCTTGTAGAACAATGGAGCATAGCATCTGTAGACTTCATTGTAGAGCTCTCCAATGCCCATAGTTACAATGTGATCATGGTGGTAGTAGACCTGTATAGCAAGAGAGTGCACTTCATTCCAACTCACACCACCTGCTCTGCCATGGGCACCACAAAGCTGTATTGGAGGAATGTCTGGAAGCTTTATGGCCTCTCCAACGCCTACATCTTGGACTGGGGACCACAATTTGTGGCAGAGTTCACCTGGGAGCTCTACTGACTGCTTGGAGTGAAGCTCCACACCACTACTGCCTACCACACACAGTCCAACAGCCAGACAGAACATGTAAACCAGGAGTTGGAGCAGTATCTCCATGTCTTCTGCAACAAGTGCCAGGATGACTGGGATGACTCCTCCATAATGCCAAATTTCAGTACAACAACCATGTTTACATATCCACCCAGTTCTCCCCATTCTTTCTTGAATCCTATCTTGCCAGTGGACTGAGCAATCAGGGACTTCTTCTACTCTGCACATCAAGATGCCACACACTAGAGGGGGGGTGATGTCAGGGGACTTCCATTTCCAACCTCCATGACTAGTTCCAGCACCTCTGCAGCTTGTTCAATGTCTCTGGGGCTCTTTCCAAAACCCTGGAGATTTCTGGAGAACTGCAGAGTCCTCTGCATTGCCTCAGCAACCATTGCCCTAGGGTGAGGACTAGCTCCAGTCACCTGTACAGTAGTTCCTATGCCTCCACTGCCCACTGATGTGCTGTGCTAAGCAGTGGGGATCCTTAGACTTGTTCTCTTTGGATTCCCCTCTGCTAGGTAATTAGTTACTGATTGTACCATTGTCTACTCCACTAATATACTGTGGATTCCCCTCTGCTAGCTGCATGACTCCAATTCACTGCTCTGGAGGTTGCTCTTACAGAAAGACTAAAGAAACAAATGTCAAAAATTTGTTACATCTCAAAGAGACATGTATTGTAAAATACTCATGAAATCTGAATTTGAAGAGATACTTGGCCAGTGTTACAGGCTCAGGAGTCTTGATAGAGTATATTGAAGCAGATCCACAATGTAAGAAAGAAACACTTCTGCAAAGGTGAGGTTGTGTCTGCTCTCATTGTATGTTGGACAGAGAAAAAGAGATCCTGCACAGTGGAGAACAATCCATCAGAGCTGAATATACTTTGTAGATACATACCTATCTTGTGAGCAAGAGATGTGGTGGAGGTGGATGCTGAATTCAAGATCAACTTAATTGAGGACAACTTTTTGAGTCACATGCAATCAGCATGTCATTGTCAACAATTGTTGCTGAGCATGTCAATTGTTGTGCATGGACAACACCAGGATGATTGATATCCTCAAGGTAGCAAGGTCTTCCACACTGTGCTGGTCAGCCATTGCAATGTTTCAGAATGGGGTCTGTGCAAATGTTGGCATAGCTTTGGTTGGGAAGATGAGCATGTAGGAGGGTGTGGGGACTGGTATTGTGCAGAAGCCTTATAGCCCAGATAGCCAGTAGATTCTGATGAATATCTACATATGTTGTAGATTATTGGGCAATTGTTATTGGATACTCACAACATGCACAGGAATGCACTTGCAATCAAAGTCTTCTCCTTTCAATTGATGGACAGTATCTTTGATGCTGCCTGAGTCACAATGTAACTGGGGCATTATTGGGAACTGCTCCTGGCACCTAGACACTAGTAATATGTAAGCCTTCTGCTTTCTGTCAATTGTGGCATCATAATTGTTGTGGAGAAAGGATAGATGTGAGGGTTATGTGAGCAATGCAATATCAAATTTGTTCCCAATGGGGTTTGGCTCTTGCAAAGATCATGCATAGTAAAAGATACATAACTTGTTCATAAGTACTTGCATCACCTGCTATGCCCTTCCAGAAACTCTGCTGATGTAGGTCCCATAACTGCTGCAAGGCCAACAATGGCAAAGGGCTTGAACTCCCTCTCTGGATTTGGAACCAACATCAGGAGGACAATGCTTTGGAGGACAATCACTTGGAGAACCTTACACAACAATTTGCAGGGACAAACCTTGGACAAAATGGGATCCAACAGTCTCTCCAGTCAGCTCACATTCAGTCCTAAGAAGCTGAGATTGTTGCTGCCCTTGTTAAAGGTCAAACTTCCACAATTGCAAACATCAACTCCTGTAATACCTGGTCAGCAATTACAACTGAACATGGAGAAAATTGAGGATTGCATACAGGATCTCATTCAAAACATTGAGGAACTTGAACTTGGAACACCAATGTTGGAATGCAGCTCTAAAGATATTTTCATGGCCCTTGATCACTTTAGGTCTCAAATTTGTAATGAACATGACCAACTCAAACTCCTTTGTACAAAATGCAGTCATGATCAAGCATTTTTGTTAGTCCATAAGGATGTAAGGACTGTGATTCAAGACTCTCTACAACAGCTGGATGATATCAAGGCTAGATGGAGCACAATTGCAAAGCAACAGTATGAAACTGGTTAGTACCCAATGAACATCAATCCAAACTTCTCTCAAATAAGATACTGTGGCAGCTCATCACTTTCACAACAACCTCCAATGTGCCCCAGCTCTAATACAGTTCATGATTCTCATGATTGTTGCCTGTGCTATCACTCTGAATCTTCCTTAACAAGGTTCCTCCTGGTTATTCAAGATGGGTTGTCTTATTATTGAAACAACTGTCTTGAAGGCAATTGAACTTGTCAATGCCCTTGTTTCATCCCACCTGGGGAAATAGTCATTCCTCCAAAACATACAAAGTCTCCCCTATTTCCAAACTATACTCAGTGACTTTCCACAGGACATTTGGACTGCAACCCCCCAATTTAACCTCAAAGGAAAGCACACAATCTACACAACTTGTCTCAAGTGTCACAAAATTTATGTGCCTACAATATGCAATGGTATTCCAGTCTATCCAGAGGTTTTCACCCACAAAACACATGGACACCCTGCATGTGAAGGTGTTCTCCTCTGTAAGTAAACTGTGATAGGTCAGATCATTTTCATCCCAATCAGACCCTATATTGCCTATGATTTCAAAGATTGGCTTGCCAGCCTTCTCTCATGCCTTGGAATAGAAAATGCTATGAACAGTGCTTGGGATTGTATGAATGTTGAAGTGCCCAATGGAATCTTGAAGGACATATTTCAAGGTTTGGTTATCCACAATTTCAAGGGGACAGATGGGACTACTCACTTTAGTGTGTCAGGAGGCAAGAATGCTGGTCAATACATTTTTGCCTTGAGTGTTGATTTTTTCCATCCTCTTGGGAACAAGACTGCAGAGAAGAAAGTGTCCATTAGTGCTCTCTTTCATGCCTCAATCTTCTAATTGACATGTGGAACCAACTAGAGAACATGTTTCTTGG
This sequence comes from Termitomyces sp. 'cryptogamus', assembly GCA_020091625.1. Classification (NCBI taxonomy): domain Eukaryota; kingdom Fungi; phylum Basidiomycota; class Agaricomycetes; order Agaricales; family Lyophyllaceae; genus Termitomyces; species Termitomyces sp. 'cryptogamus'. The sequence continues at coordinate 4,498,214 of JAGYZC010000005.1, forward strand.
AGGGATTATCTCTGGAGAGCCATCAAAGTCACACATTAACCCATATTTGTAACCAATTATCAATGCCTTTTTGGAATTCTGGAGTGGGGTTTTTTTCATCTGCACAGCAACATATGAGTTTGGCCAACTTGTTTTAGCTGCCCTCATTGCAATAATTTGTGACCTACCTGCAGCACAGAAAATTGGTGGTTTTTCCTCTCACAGTCACCACTACTTTTGCTCTGTATTTTGGTGCAACAGAACTCACCATACATATGACAACTTCAATGTTGATTCATGGATTCATTGAACCAATGAAGAATGTTGTCACCTTGCAGATAGATACAAAACTTCATTGTCAAGTGCCACTGCACAAAGCTCCTTTGACAAGTCTGGTGTTTGGTGGTCTGAACTTCTTTGTCTTCCCTATTACAAACCTGCTTGCTTCCTTGTTATTGATCCCATGCACAATTTATTTCTTGGATTAGTAAAGGAGCACTTCCAATGAATTTTTGGATACAATCCTTCTCTTGCAAGTCAACACAAACATTCAATCCAGTTGGACATCCCATTATCTCCCCACAACCCTCATCCTACAGATTCTCAAGAAAAGTCCAGTCTCCACAAACTTGTTGCATGGATTGAAGCACCTCTTGAACTTGAACAAACTCAATTTACTGGTACAAAACAACTTGTCAAACAATGGAGTACTTCTTACTTAGCATTGTTAATATATGTTGCCAAAGGTGTGGGCTGTATTCCAATGATGGTTGATGAAAAGGGGAAGGATCCATCCTTACCAAAACCATCCAAATTGCTTACAAAGATCCTTGTTGTGGAGCAGCTGCTTGACTGGGTAAGCAATTGACTTGCTTTGAAGCCTGCTCCAGCTGATAGACATTGATTTATCTAGCATTAGAATCAAATAGATACTGTCTGCACAACTGATAATGCCTATGAGCTTCAACATGGGAAAGTCTTCACAAAGAAAGAGATGGAGGTACTCTGGAAGGATATTGAATTGTTGGTCAAGCCATTCTGAGTACAATCACCACCCTCAGCACTTGGAACACCTCCTTGTGGCAAATTCAAGTCAGATCAGTGGTGCATTGTGGGGTCTCTATACCTACCAGTTACTTTGATTTGTCTATGGAGCAATCTGACCTCTGAGGCTGATGGAGTATAACATTGGCAGGAGCTCCTTCAACTCACAATGCATCTCTTGACTGCCATTCTGATTGCATCATCATGAGTCACATCATCTCAGCATGCTGACCTCTACTTGTTTCACATGCTAGAGTATTGAAAGCAGCTAAAAAACTTGTTTCTGGAGTACAAGTGTCATCCCAACCATCACATGCCCTTCACTTACCTGAATACCTTCAAATGTATGGCCCAGTGCATGGGTGGTAGGCTTATCCTTATGACTTATGAGTGTGTAATTGGCATTCTGCAATGCTTCTCTACAAATTATAAAGAGGGTAAAGTTTTAACCTTCATCATTCTTGTGTTGATGCTCATACCTACCATTGATCTTCTAGGTGAATATGAAGAGACAATATCTTGTCTTTGGCATTGCTTGACCAATCTTTGGGCTTTTTTTACAAAAGAAAGTTGCCCTTAGCCAATTTTTGCATGTTATGATATGTTCAAGTCACTTGTACCTTCTCAAGCACAAAACCCCTTGGATGTCCAGGATCTTGACATGACTTTGGATGATGACAACCTGGAGAACACATAAAATCCCACCTCAAACAGGAATCTCTCACTGGGTCTCTATGAACTGCCTTCAGGCATGCCCTTGGTCCTAACACACTACCAATCCCTTTGCATGCAAGGTTCTTTGATTACACCACTGTCAACAATCAATCATTTACATCCTCAAAGCATAACAAGGGCAACAGTGGGATCCTTTGTATTAATTCTGATGTTCCATTTTGCATTGATAGGATCATGGAATTTGATCAATATGTCATACATAACTGCAATATGGTGCTTCAAGGTACATTGCTGGTTGGGTGTACATTGAAACCTATCTCTGTCAAGCATGACCCCTACAGTGATTTCCCCTATCTCAAAGCAAAACTTTGGGGTACTGAACTTGATTTGATTATCAAAGTCTGTCATCTTGATGAAGTTGAGGCTCATATCACCCAACATTGCATATTTTGGGAGGGAATGGATGCCACTGTTGTAGTATCATTGTCTCAAGTAAGTATTTTCCCTTTCCCTGAAGGTTACAAGCATTCACAGCTTTCATACATTCCAGAAGTCTCAACTCACCTCCTAAAGGTACCAAAGGACAAGGACTTTATTATATTGGATTGACCTTCTTGGTTATGCAGCTACTCTGCTGTGGGGGGCATCTAATCTTATTGTTTGAGTCTTGGACTATCACACATCTTGCTCCATAGATGTATCTACTGTTCAGCAAGATCAGCAGTAGGAGAATAAGAAAAATCATGCATTTGTTGTCAGAGACAAAGCCTCTCAGCAGTTATGTAGCTGCTCAAAAGTGTTGTGAACCAAATATAGAATGACAATTGTCCTTCCCCCCACCAATGTCATTGCTGACTATAGTAATGTTCTGATCATTCAGCATCCTCAATGTGTTCTTAGCCAAACACAGGTTCCCAACATCTGCATCTGCATCTGGCATGGGTACCACACCATTCACATGAATACTTGCCATAGAGTCCATCTCATCAAGCATGATCTTCCCAGCTGTCTTCTCCTTCAGCTGGAATGCAATCTGCATTAATGCCCACTTATATCAAGGACAGTGTACATCTTGTTGGTGTAGCCCCTCTTCAGTGTCCCAAGGAGGTAGTTTGCCTGTCAAATGCTTCAAGTGGGTAATATTGGTATGTGTTTTGCCAGCCTTATCATGTCTTCTTCTCTCATATGCTAGGAGGACTTTAGTGATGTTGATCATGCCTGGTAAGTCATTTATTTGCAATATGCAAAGAATCACTGTCTGAGTAAGGTCTTCCAGGTGAGCTGACAACAATGGCTGGTTGATGGATGCACTTTGTTCTTCAAAATAAGAGGTCTCCAACTTGTGTTTATTTTTGCTTCACCCACTTTCATCTTTTCTTTTCTCTCCATCTTTCTAACACTTGACATCAATTTTTCAATCTGTTGGGCCATTATTCATGGAAGTCCTTTGTGGCAAACTCATATCATCAGGAGTTCTTGGACCTGATGCATATGTTGTCATCACTGGTCTAGCAAATATGTATGGTCATTATATCATGACTTGAAAAGAGTACTGTGTGCAAAGATACAAGGCTGCATCAACATCTTTGGCCAATGTGACTCCAAATCTTTCATTGTCATGCAGAGTATTATTTAATTGATATACAAAACAGTCACTCTTGAAGCCTACATTGACAAGTACTCCAGTCTTGTTCCCTTCCTTGCAGATAGCACAACTGGTGCCCCTGCCTCTGATCCTGCTCCAGTAGATCAAACTTCCGATGCCATCTCATTACAGGTTTTTCCTCCTTGATCATTCATGTTCTTTGATCTCTGGATTTATCCCAACATCCTATGTGACAATGTTTGACATATGATCATAATAGGCCAACATTGTCTTTGATGCAGCACCTATTGGAAATGTGTTTGGTGATGTTCTAGTTGATGTCAATACCACACCATACCATGCATGTGACACAGTTTCAGCTCAATTTGTTGGTGCCAACCCCAGAGCAAGTTACTTTCTGTTATGTGATCTAACCAATTGTTTAATCTTCCCATTAAACAATCTGCACTTAAAGAGCACATTTTTGACAGTAGATCAATTAGTCAATGGACAGTGGAAGACAGTGCATTTAGACTGCATTGGTGTTATACTGCCTGGTGAGGTTTTGTTGGTACACACCTAAAGAAATCAGGAACATGGCAGTTTAGGGCCATTCTGTTGGCATCTACAATGGACTCATCTACAATGTCACCAACTACATCACAAGTCCACCAGCTGTGAGAGCTCCATATAGTATGCAAGCACCCTCAACTGATACAAATTTCATGGATTCTTTTGTCCTGGATGTCTTCAAATTCAATGCAGGCAAAGATATTACAAAACAGCTCCATAGTTTGGTGATCAACTCTGTTGTTCTTGCGCACCAGAAAATTTGCCTTCAGAACCTTTTTACAATTAGTCAAGTTGACAATTGTAACTTGATCCAATGCCAATTTCCCATGTACCTTTTACTCATTTTATCAATCATCATGATTACTGTCATTGGTTTCAGGTTTCTGGCTTTGATTAACTTTGCTGCACCATGTACTCTCAAGGATCATGACAAGTTTGTTATTTGCCAAGTACCTTATTATATTAAAGGTGACTCATCTCAATTCTCTGGCACAGTTGAAGTACAATGACAGGTGGTGGTAGAATGCAGGAAGCTTCCCTAATACTTGTTTGGAATCCTTGTAACTTGGTCTCAAATCCACTATATTCAAGTTGATGTCACAGATAGAATTCAAATTGAGGTTGTTGTAAAGGCATTGTAGGTGTGAGAGAGTGATAGAATTACAGGGAGGACACTTGAAGGTGATCCCTTTGTGGAGAGCAGATTTCTGCAATGACTTCATATAGTTGTTATGACCAAACCATACTGTGAAAATGTGCCATAAGTGGGAACTGTTCCACCAGCCCATATACACTTGCCAGTACAGGTGCACTGTAGCATCTGCTCCAAAGGCAGCAAGTACAGGTTTAAAATAGAGTCAGATTTTGGCTCACAAAGGTTGTTAGGCCATTGGGTACAAATTCACAAAGGTTCAGCCCATGACTTGTGCTATCTATGTATACTAATTACATACAATCATCAATAAACCTGCCCATACATCTCAACTGACCTGTTCAAAAATGATAATGTTTGTACAAAAAGATTGGAATCCAGACCTACATATTGTCAACATATCTTTTTGCAAACAGCTCACTGCCCTCAGTGCCTGTTACATGCACAGCCCCCATGTGTCTGGCATGGCCCAGTCTCATGGTTTTTTTCCTGTGCCCATCACCTAATCAACAGTGTGGTTTTGTTTGATTTGAGCTGACAGCATGGGTCTGAATTAAGGTCAACCAAGTAAAAGTCAGATGCTCCAATATTTACTCAGTAGCCACAGAGCAAACTTAGACAATGACTAAATATATACTAACTAGATGGCATGCCACATGGTTGCACTAGGCAGGTAAGCTGGAATGACTTTGCTACAAGCAAACAACTTTTAAGAGAAGAGGACTGAGAGCCAAGAATTGCATGTATAGACAAGACCATCAGTGGGTGGAAGGAGGTGGAGACATATTCTGTTACAGTGACTGGGTTGAGGCAAGATGAGGGGAAGCCTGAGTTGTACTTATGTTGTGTCGGTGAGGAAACATGGCATTCAGCCAACTGGGCTCATACTCATCAAGGAATCTGGCAGTCTCTTCATCGCCCAAGGCAGTTGCAACATCAACAGGTGTTTGTCCTCAGTTGTTCTTTTCCAATTTCACCCATCCTCTGTTCAAAAGAACTTTTGCCATCTGCAAGTCCTGGAATTTGGCTGCTTCATGAAGTGCATATGCTGGTCTGTTGGCATGATGATCCAGAAGGTAGGCTACTACTTCTGGGTGATCATTTTGGATTGCAAGATTGATTGCTTTCAAGGGCCCATGTGGACCTTTTGAGACAAGATCCAACAAGGCACCTCTTTTGACAAGAATGGTGACAGCATCCAATCTGCTGTGCAAGGCTGCAAAATGCAAAGCTGAGAGTTCATGACAGTTGATTTGGTTGAGATATTCTGGTTTACAATCCAGGATATCTGTGATTATTTGGGCATTCCCCCTGCTGGCCATGTCCTGAAGGAAAAGCATTTTTGGGGTAGTACTTGTAGGCAATATGCACACACCCCATCCTAGCAATTTTTTGGCTAAACTATGATCACCCCTCAGAGCAACTGCTCAATAGGCAATATCCAGCTTGTCCTGGATCTTTTTCCCCCATGGATGTTCAGTGCAATCAATCAAGAGACACTTCATCAATGAAGGTTAAGAGGATTTTGTTGCCAAGAGAGCTTGGAGGAATTGACCATACAAAGTTTGTCCTACATTATCATGATTTATTGTAGACTCAGATTTCTGCATGGAAAGCTGTTTCAGAGAATAGTCAACTGTGGCTGGAAAGATGTCATACATCAAGACATTGCCAATAATGGTCTTGAAATCAAGCTCAGAGACTTGATGCTTTTCAAAGACAAGATCTTGAAGGAGAGCTGTCCAGTCATGAAGTAGCCCTCTCACCACTTCAATGACAACATCCTTTACCAATTTATGAGATGAATGGTAGAATATCCAGCATAAAGTGTCACATATATTTTGGTTTGTAGCACAAAATGTCTTTTTCAATGACTTTCCAGACACAAGAGGTAATATAGCATCATACTTGGTCTTTGTTTGGGATTTCTGGAAAAAGGCTGGCCATTCAAAGTTCTTGATAAGAACTTTATGGAGGTTTGAGCATTGCCACAAGAATGCAAAAGTCTGCTGTACCAAGAAAACTTCCAGAGTAGAAGATGAATGCAATGGCTGAGTTGCTGATGATTGTCCAACAGATGAGCAGAAACTCCATCTAGTTATATGTGATGGTATAATTGTGGGCTCAGGAAATGATTGCCCTACTTTGAGGATTGTGCTTGACATACTTGGGGCAGATCCTAACCTTGATCCAGAGCCCTTCAGCTTCCTGTCACTAGGGGAAGGAGTAAAACAGCATAACATGGGCAAAGTTCATTCTGGCTTGTACAAATGCACAGGTCATGTCATCCTGTATCTTGTCATTGTCAAAGTTAGCAAGCCTACAGAGAGATCATGGCCTGGCAATGAGTATGAGACATGCAACTCTGGGAGGAGAGACACAACTGTGACATGAAATCACCTGCTCAGCTACAAAAATACACCACACTTGTCCCAGGCCTTGCCTTTCTTGTATTCAGAGCCCTCTTCTCCACCCCCATTATCTGCTGGTTCTACAACTGCTCTCAGATTCTCTTCAACTCATTGAACCCCACTGCTTCAAGATGTACAATGTTGAGATGTCCCCAGTGTCCTGAGTGCGCATATGACCATTTCAATATACCACCCCACATGCTTCCCCCCACAGAATATTGCTGCACCCATTGTCCCAATGTATGGGAATGCAGGTACTTGTTCAAAAGGTGTACAAGTTACTACTGAGAAGGATCAAGTTTTTCATTTGGAACATAATTGAAAATTCTACAACAATACAACCTCTGGATATTAAATAAGAAGTTGCATGTTTGTACTTAAACTAGAGAACAAACCATTGTCTGTAACTTATGAAGCTATATAGAAACCCCCCTGCCTTGAGATATTCTGGCTACTACTGCTTGCAATTGATTTGCATGAGCACATTTATGACTATCAACCCCTGCCTTAAGCACCATTTTCAGAAGGCTGCAAACTGGCCAACACTCAGCATATTGCTTGAGTGAGGGCCACCAAGTATCATGAGTCAACTGCATACAGAGGTCAGTCAGAGTGCTAGTTTTAAAATCAAAGCTAGTCCTTTCACCAAATCACATATAGACTTGACAATGTCATGTTTTTGATAATGAAAAGACTTTGCCATGTCAAATTGGTCATTTGCTGCAATCCTGACTGTTCTGGTACAAACATCAGTATGTGGGATTACAAACTAGATTGTCAAAACTTACATGGAGGGCATTGTATTGATCTTTGTACCAGCTTAGCTTGAAGAGCTTTGCTTCAACATTGTGACCATTGGAATTAGGATGACCAGGCTCTCCTTGAGGTTTCTTGATTACAATGGAAGAGGGTTCAGTAACTGGCACAGATCAAAATTGCATTGTTTCAGATTGTGTCAATCTTGTGGTCTTGTGATCACTGTCTTGTATTGTAATCACTGCTGGTGCTGGAATCTGTTTCCAAAAGGAAAAGGGTCAAAGATATGTGTTATGCTATTTTTTGGTCACTTTTCATTAAGGAAAAAGGCTGTAGACAATGGAATATGTCTTTTTCTATAATAAAAAGTGGCCAAATAAATGGCATAACACATTTCTTTGATCATTTTTCTCTGGGAAACAGATTCCAGCACCAGCAGTGAATGTGTCATGACTGTTGACTTGCTTGATCCACTTGATCATCTTGGACTGGCATCTGCACTTGGGGTGTCTGCACTCAAGGTGTCTGTCCTTGCTGTCTTGGAGGCTCCAGAATGCCATCACCTATTGCCAGAGTCCAACTCCTCACTCCCTCATCTTGTGTTGCCCAGGGCACCTCAGCCCCAAAATTGCCCACTTCTTCATTGTCACATCTGACAGACCATTGTATGTGCTCATACAAGAAGAGGATGCATGGGGTAATCATGGCCCATGAAGGATAGGGAGATGATCTAAAGTTGATGTGCTGAGAGATGAGAGGACAGTGTTTCTCAATGTAAGGCATGGTATTATCCTCAAGAAAACACAGCTCAGTTCTTATGACCATGTATTGTCTTGTTCTAGCTCTGAGTCTCCTCAAACTTTTGGGGCACAAGGCTGTACAAAGACTCTTATTGTACTTTGTTCTTTTCCAGATATCCTTGGGTCCCAGCTTCAATTATAAAAGCTGCAAGAGCACATTCAAACTCAAACATCAACAATGGTATGATGTTCCTATTGCCTGTGATACCTTTTTCACATACTTTCTTTGCTAGTCAAAACAGTACACCCTTTGCCATTGCCTTGAAGGTTCACTAGAAGCTGTCAATTGTCTTGCCTTTTCTCCCAATAGACAGATATTGCTCTCTGGAGGTGCTAGTGTTCTGTTTACTACTAAAGGAATTGTTTGTTTGCTGACAGGGAGGCTGGTAGGTGACAATGATACCATAAGAATCTGGGATCTCCCTGCCAGTCAGTGCATACAATCATACTGCAGCCAAAACTGGGCACAGATAACATCAATTGAATGGCTCCATTGTAATACTGAAGGAATAGTGCAAAAATCCTTGTCTCTTTGATATGGGTTCCTTGTATATTGACCAATTGACTAGAAATTCCTATGGAAAGAAGCAACAACAACATTTCCATTTGATGTCAATAATGGCATTGAAGCTCAGGCTTATGATAGAGTGAATAGAAGACTTGCATTAGCCAGCCATTCAGGACTATGAAAAATGTTCAAACTATGCAGTGAGTGAGTCTTTCCTTCATTATTCCATTTTTTCATCTTGATATGTCAACCTTAGAAAGCTTGATCCTCCTCTGGGATGTCAAGCTGCATGCAGATATTCCCCATTCCCTCCAATTTTTTGGTCCTGGAAATCATTATATACTCTCTGTGTCCCTTGAACAAGCAAAATGTGAGCACTTGCCAATCTTTAGAAACATTATCCCATAACAAAAATTCTAGTGTTAGTTACAATGGAGAGAATTTAATGATAGAATGAAGGGGATTGTTATTGGGTGAGATGTAGGTATTTGTGTATTACATTCCTTGGTGATACATGCTCATCTATATAGTGGAAATGTGGCCATCTCTCCTGATGAGAGTATCCTCCTTATTGACAACCTTACAACAAATAATTTTGATCTCTATTGTTTTCCTGCTGGCACCTTTATTACTTCCATACCATCAAGGGAAGCTGAATGCTTTATAAAGGGCATCATTTTTGCTAAAGGGGGAAGAGTAGCTATATGTCACAACCTACTCCCTGGACCCCCACACATTGTTCTCAACCTGCCCACCCCCCCAGAGTCTCCCCTGATGCCCCATTGAACTCCCCAAACCATTGTCTACCCTCCATGCCCACTCCAACTAACTCTGATGGATCTCCAGCAAACCCTGATGGCCCCCCCTTGCCAACTCCGATGCCTTCTCCATGCCCACCAATGCTTGTACTGGCTCTCCTAAAACTCTGAAACCCTCCCCCACTATTCCTGACTCTATCATATGTCACCAGCCTATCATCCTGGTTCCCCTGACCTACTCTGGAGTATCACAACAACCTCAGGACAGCCCGCATTCTCAACTGATCCCATCAAGATGTTAATGCAGCCTGTCCTCCAATCACAACCAACACCTGTTGACTCCACCAAGCTCTGCCAAGCCCTGCCACCACACCTGCTGTTCCCTGGAGCTCTTCAATAGTCAGTATATAAGTTGTAGAGTAGCTCCTCATACCCTAGTCTTGATATTGCCTAACTTTACCTATGGTCTGATTGTTTCTCTCTTGTGTTTTGTGTTCCATATTACATTTTCCTTTACTCTCAGTCTCCCAGTTCTTATCTCAGTTTCCTGGTCTGGTCTCATCTCCATTTCTGTTATTGTCTTGCTATCATTTTGTATCTCTGCCTAAATCTATTTTCATTCTTGTCTCAATCTCATCTCAACTCTGCCTCATTCTGTCTCAGCTCCACCTCATCTCATTTGATCTGTTCCTATCACTGCATCCAAGTTCTCTTGACATTGACTATCCTTACAAACTCCGCAATTACAATTATAACCCCTCCACATTTGTTAAACCAACTCCAGACCTTGCTACTCACTCAGTCCCAAACCCCATCAACTTCCATTGATCCCCCATCAAGCCCTGGTTCTGCTCCCATCATTTGTATAGCCTCTGCTTACTCCACATCTACAATACTTGCTTACAGACTTGTACCTGACACCCTGCCAAGTCTGCCCCTTCCCCACAGACTCATCCTAGATTCTCCTGGACTACCCCAGGCTTATTTGGATCACTTCCCTCACTTCTCCTCACAAGTCCCCTGCATTCAGAGCTTCTCCAAGTTCCCAGTTATCAGGGCAGAGAATCACATCTGCCTGGTAAGGATTTTCCCAGTGCAGCTAAGCCCCCATGGTCAGTGGAACCTGACATAATATCAAGACTCTCCCTTACCCCATTTGTGATGTCTGCAATTAACTCTGCACACACTTCCATTGGAACCCTTGATGTCTATGGTCAGCCCATGCCTGGAACCACTATGATTTATTTGGCCTTGCCCAATTTGCCAAGGCACATTGAATTGTGGATCTAACACCCAAATATCCTCTCCACTCTGGTCACACCTTACACAACAGCTCTCCATGGACACCTTTCCACTCAAACCCAACTCTGCACCACCCTCACCAACTCCTCCTACATTTCTTCCACCTTCTCTACCAGCTCCACTTCCTACCAAAGGTTGACTACAACATCTTCAAACCAGTACCCAGCCTACCCTGGCAATAAATCCATCTATTGCTCAACAACTCCTCCAGTGCTGCATCCACACCATTCTCTAAGAACAATCACAACCTTTGCCAAAGGAAATCACTTGCTGCACCAAAAAACAAGTTGCCATCCCCACCATAACAACAACAAGGCCTCCAAGACCACACTCTCCTAGCCCCTGCCTTCAGATCCACTGGTCCTACCCACAGCTCCATCAAAATCTGCATGTCACCAGTAACTAATCCAATGAGTTCCTGATGGCACCCCCTTCACCCACAACAAAGAAACAAAACCCCACTGCCTTGCCAGTAAAGCATCCAACCCCCACATTTCACCCACACCCAACTCCAAGAAGGTCAAACCCTCAAAAGCTAGCTTTGCCATCATTGGAATCAAGCCCAAACCAGCAGCCCCACCCTCATCCAACAATAACTCAAGATTCCAAGATAGATGCTACACCCCAAAACCAGAACACACTCTGGAATCAGCTAGGACCCCTTGGTCACCCCAGCCATCACTCTTGCCCAATGTTTGATGGGATCCCAATGCCTCCAATCCAACTCCAGCAACTCCAGAGCAAGGCAAAAGAATTTCCAAGCTTCAAGGTAGTCAAGAAAGGAAGGAATCATCACCTCTGCCCTGGCTCCTCAAAGTGCACACCAAAAATGCCCCAACAACCTCTAAAGTCAACATGGAGAACCATGGCACTCTGATTTGCAGTGCAGAACAACTCTGGACCCCTTTGCCACTACTTCAACACCTCCCACTTGATCCAGAACCTTTGACATTGAAAATGCTTGATGCCACCCTCTCCACATGCCCACCACTAGACAAAACCTCTGCCCTTCAACTCCCAGACTACACTGCCTCTAGCAAAAGAGCCCCCTAGCACAGAAGTCACCCCACCAGAATGAACTATAGAAAAAAGAGAATTCCACATGAAGTAGCTTCCAAGAGTACTCTGAACCCACTGACATGTTCTCCCAAGGGAGGAAGAAGCCCTGCCATCACCTTTGAGACTGTACTACAGACCCCACACCCAACTGTCTTGAGTCCAAGAAGCCCCAACAATAAAGAAAATACACCCAGATGCTCCTTGGAGGGTTTCCCCTGCCAAGCAATTTGAAAGCCCTGACAACTCTGACAACCCTGCACACGGCCCAGGGTGCCTTGACCCACAACTCCAAGCCACTCCAAACCCCTCCATGTAACTCTGGACAATGGCAACACAACTCTGAAACCCCCATTCCAACTCTAACATGCATTGAGGAGACCCATGATGCCAACCCATTGACAATGCCCCTATAGCACACACTCTGCAAGGATGAATTATTGACTGCCAACTCCATACCACTCCACCCTTGCACAAGAAGATATCTATCTCACAAGGACCACACCACCAGATCACCCAGAGACAAACCCTATATAAAGTAGTCTCTCTGGAGTGTCCTAAGTTTGCCAACACTTTCCCCAAGAAATGAGTAGTATCCCCATCACCATCCATTTTGAATTGACATTGAGAAGATGCCACTGCCCCCACCCAACAACAGATCAACACTAAAGAAGGTGCTGCCCCCACCCACAACAAGCAAGGACATCACATGCCTTGACCCCACCCATGGAGTCCCAGCCCCACCACTGTCCTACTCCCCTCCTCTGACAAATCAATTTCCTAGCAAAGAAATGAGCTCTAGACTCTTGAAGTAGTTTTCCTAAGTTCAGCAATGCCCTAGGCAAATAAACCACACCCACTGGAGATCAACCAGATGCCAAGAATGACCAGTGGCTCCTCCAACTCTGCCCTAACAATCAAGGGACCAATGATGCCCTCTAAAGAAGTGGTACTCTTTCCCCCTGATTAGAGACCTTATTGATTGCCCTGCAGTGCCAAGACCTACCTCTGCCTCCATTTGTAGTGACCTCCAGACTACTCCAGAGCATGAATGAAAGATTGCTCTAACTCCACCATGACCCCTCTTGGAGTCCCAAATGATGTCCCCCTATGACCAACTTCCCCATCACCCTCCAACAACCATGGACACCCATCTCCCCAACACAGCTAATATTTTGCACAAGGGGATGATGGCCAGACCCACCCAAGCTCTCAAAAGGCAGCCAGACCCACTCCGCTCATCTGAGCCTGACTCCAACAACTGCTACCCTTATACAACAGCTCCACCACTTAGTGGTAACTTCTGTTAAATGCCTGCATGTTACGCTGATTTGAATAAAGAGGAAAACCCCACTTTGCAACCTTCTCTTTGACCAGTGTCACCTCTAACACAACACTGCCAACAAGCCAAGACTCAACCCCACCCCCCACATTGACTCCAGACCTCTAGTTCATGCACTAGGAAGGACAGACTAATAAAACACACCCTACACCCCTTCCCCTGCTCTGTGCCACCTCCAAAGTCAACTCTGTCAATGAACTACCCATCAAATAACTCCTATGCTAACCTTGGACTGCTAACTCCCACTCTAAGAGAAGAAGTGACACTCTGAAGTCACCCCCAAACCAACCCCACCCTAACTCACTAAACCTAAGAGAGCTCTGCCAGCAAAGTCAATGCTCCACCAACTCTCACATCACCTCCATTTTGCTGGCTCCACCCTGGGAAGGGACAAAAACCCACCCCACCAACCTGCATACCACCTCTGTCTTGCTAGCTCTGCCATGGGATGAAAACTGCTGCTGGACCTCCAACACAATCCTGGACCCCCAATACAATCCTTAACACAACTCTGCCAATGAGCCATCAGCCTCTGGAACTCCAATACAACCTCCAACCTGCACACTACCACCTGCCCCAATCCCCAGGAGAAACAACCTGCAGGACAACAACCCCAAAAACCCCCTTGCCTCAAAACACCTCTGCTAAGAAGAACCACTTACCCCTAGGAGGAACAACTCATAGGATGACAACCCTAAACTCCTCCCTTGCTTTGAAGCACCTCCACAAGAACCACTCACCAACCAACCCCCACACTGCCTCCAAACTCCCAACCTCTACTCTGAAAAGGACAAGCCTATGCCCTGGCCTCAGAACACAACTGCTGTAACCAACCCTAGCAGCACCCCAAGCTCTAGAGAATGCTAGAAACACATAAGACTCCTCTGCCATCTTTGGACTTACCTTTGGCCAGGAATGAAAAAGAATGTCACATAGATAACCTAGAACCTACAAGCCCTAATTCTGGGCCAGAAAAAATTCATTGAGACTGGTCACCTTGAACCCCTCCCCCTCATCAACAACACTCTAGAGCACAGCAAAACCCCAACCATGCATGCCCTTTATTGAATGCAATACTTCAGAATTTGATAAATCCCCAAAGATGGACTCCATCCTACCATCCCCACTGTTGTCAAAAAGGACCTCTGTCCCTTCTGCTAGCTGTGTCAGCATAAGGTTAAACCACCCAAATCCTGACCCATGCATGACTCCACCAAAACACAAATCTCTGAACATCACCAACTGACATACTACAATTTGGACTTTGAGGAAGTACCCCTGCCCCTATGCTAACCCAACCAAAAGTATAGCCAGCACATAAAACAAATTCCCTGCCAGGTATACCACATTGACAAACTACTCCAGAGCCCTGCCACTATGCCACTAAGGACTCCCATCTCTGACCTGCTCTACCAGCTGTGTCAGCACAAGGTCAAACCACTAGAAGACCTCTGCCCTCTCCACCAGTCATGTTGGAGAAAGAACCCAAGCCACCATTAAAGCATTTTTCAAGTCTGGAGACCTGCCCTTAAATCCAACAACAAGGAATGCTTGATGCTGCTACAGACTTGAGGACAACCCCTACAACCTTAGTCCAAAACCCTGAGGAAGCAAGCCAAATCAATGCCACCCATTGATGCCTCCAATATATGCCAGAGCCCTGCAGGAAAACCTCTGACACCCTCACCAAACCTTGGGACCCCCTCCTGTAAAGTTCTGCCAAGTCCCAATGACCCTGGGACTAGCTAACACAGATAGCATTAGTGGGCTTAATCCATGCCTCTGGACTTACTAGGGATTCAACTCCTCCTAAAGTTCCACATGCTTGCCAGAACTTAAAGAAAACTCAATAGCAAAAGAAAACAAACTACAAAAGTGATATGCAAAGGTACAAAGATGCAAAAACACAGCAAGAAGATGGAGTCCAACTGCCCTCTCACTCTCTTCCCCCCTCTGGAACTCCTCCCCTCACCTCTCTCCCAATCCCTGAATCTACCTCCATCCACACTCAGACCATCACCAGGATCTCTGCAAGCCCTGGTAATGCCTTTCCTGCATCTGCCACCACCTCCCATCACAACTCTGGAGCCACCGCATTGTGCCACCAAATGCCCTGCCAACAACCTCCCCATTCTTACCACCCCTTGCTCTAACTCCAGTGGGTGGCCCATGGACATCTGCACCAACTTGTCCTGGATTGATGCGAATGTGGCAGTAGCTCCATCCAAGAGGACTCTGTGCTCCTGCATCCAACCTGCCCCAAACTCATTAACTAGAGATGGAAGAAAGGGGGAGACATTCACGCAGTACTCTGGTACAGCCTGAGGCGGCTTCACTCTCCAACCACTCCTCCCACCACCTGCTGGCTTCCCTCTCTGTCTGGGCTAGCCTGCCCTCCCCCAAGCTCCACTGCCCCTCTGCCTCCCTCCCAGATTGCACCTCCACCTGTGTCAATTGCTTCCACAACCCCCAAACCTCTAACACCTGCTCTGTGACCACTTGCATGGTGGTGTTCTGCTCCCACTGCAGTGCATCCCTCTCCCTCTGCACTGTGTTGCAATCCTCTCCCACTCTCCAGAGCTCCCCCTCTCATGCTATCAATGCTGCTGACAAAGCCTCCATCTGCTAATGAAGAAACACCTTTGTGATCAAGGGCATGGGCTCTGGAAAACTCAGCAGGAGCTCCAATGGCATGCTCAACCTAGGAGAATACATGTGGGGTCCAGGGAGGCCTGCCATCACCTCCTGGCCCCATGGCCTCTTGCTGGGCCCTGCCTCAGCCAGCAGAGAGGCCCTTTGCTTCCTCTTGTCCTTTGCCACCAGAGCCCCCTCTGCCCACTCCATGGAGGTTCTATCTTCCATGCTAGTCACCCTGCACTCCCCTCTCCCTCCAGACTCAACCTCTGCCCTAATGTCCTCACCTTCCATGCCTCACTCAGCTGACCCTGCACCCACCCCTCCTCCCACTCCTGCTCTATGGCAACACAAGCCACCCACCAGTCCAGCAAGATTGAGCACTTCTCATGCCTTGCATGGCACAGAAGGCAGACTGATGTATCATGGTGAGAGCCTATGGAGGGCTTGTCAAACTTGCAAAGTTTGCCCTGCTGAGCACAGAGGGTACACTGAAACAGTTAATTGGCAAACACAACAGGGAAAGACTCAGAAAACTTACTAGGGCCTTGTTTTGACACCACTTCAATGTTGGAGGACCCTGTACCCATTCCAATACCCTCACAAATACCTCTGCCATCACCTCCACCTGTGGAATCATCTGCAACTCTGAAATGACCTCTACATCCCCTGCCATCAAATTGGATCTTGCAGGACAGCTTGGCAGCAGTGGAGCTGCATGACTAACCTGCCCTGGGTCCCTCTCATGAGTAGGACTGCCAGAGGATCCTACTATGGCTGCAGACAATTCTGTCAAACTCAATTAGCTGCCCTGGAGAAGTAGAATACATTATTTATGACTGCAGTACATAGCATTGATCCACTGCTGGCAGTCAAACTCTTCCTATTCACTATTGCACTCCATCTGCTCACAATCATTGTTGGAGAATAAGAGGGCAAAGGACACAGATGATGATGAAGCAGGAGAAGATATAGGGAGAGTTCTTTGGAACCTTGGGGTATATCTGAATCTTTTAATTGATTGGGAAGAACCTCCTAACAAGCAGTGGCCACTCTTTAACTTCATCTCTCATGCTGCCAACACTCACTGTGGATTGATCAATATTACTTGGCTTTGATTCCCATGCCCCTGCTGATCCCCAACCTGTGCCCTGCATCTTGAGGGTCTCAAAGCTGAAGGGGGGGTGATGTCATGACCCACTCTCTGGACCCCCACACATTGTTCCCAACCTGCCTGCCCCCCCAGAGTCTCCCCCGATGCCCCATCAAACTCCTCAAACCATTGTTTACCCTGCATACTGTTAGAGGACTTCCATTTCCAACCTCCATGACTGGTACCAGCACTTCTGCAGCTTATTTGACATCTCCAGGGCTTCTTCCAGACCTCTGAAGATCTCCAGAGAACTGCAGAGTTCTCTGTCTTATCTCAGCAACCATTGTCCAAGGATTAGGAGTAGCTCTGGTCACCTGTACAGTAGTTCTCATGCCTCCACTGCCTGCTGATGCACCATGCCAAGCAGAAGGGATTCTTAGACTTGTTCTCTTTGGATTGGACTTGTTCTCTTCAGATTCCCCTCTGCTAGGTAATTAGTTACTGATTGTATTGTTGTCTGCTCTGCTAATATACTTCAGATTCCCCTCTGCTAGCTGCATAACTCTGATCTCTGATCCATCACTCTGGAAGTTGCCCTTACAGCAGATCAAGTCTCCTATAACTGGTCTGAAAGCCCTCTATAGCTGCATGGAACCTCTGAGCTGCTACCTGTTGCTTCCCCACCAGGAATAAACACTTCAGAGTTTGATGTCTCAGCTTGCTAACCCAGACACACCCACAGAGGCCCCAGCTCTGCAGGACAAAGCCTGGACTTGCCTGCTCCACTTAGAAACCCAGGTGCAATTAATGCAATCTTCTCTCACCCACCATATAACTGAACTCTCTACCCTCTGTCAAACAACCAATTTTATCTCCCAATCCCTCCAGGCATTGCTTGAACACCTAAATCCTAACTGTGCCCCTCCTGCAGCTGCAGACAGCCCTGCCAGCTGCTGCACCCATCCCTGCAGCTCTGGTGACCCTACAGCCACAAATCCCATGCATAGTGCTACCCAATGCATATGACAGTGCCCACTCTGGTGGGCAATTCATACAGTACTGCCTCACCTACATCCACCTCAGTAGGGATGCCTTTGACTCCAATGTGCTGAAAATAGCCTAGGTGCTGTCATATATAAAGACTAGACATGCCTCTACCTATGCATTGTGAGTCTTCCACTATCCTGAAGGTGTGGGAAGCTTTTCTGACTGGGCTGCCTTTGAGCAGGACTTCCATGTGGAGTTTTTCCTATTAGACTCCACCAAGACAGTGGCACTGATGCTGCACAATAGGAAATAGTACAGACAAGGAAAGTATACATTGAATGAATACATTGACTCATTCCAAGCTCTGGTTGAACAGGCCACCTACCCCAATAGCCTCCAACTATGCCTCACCTTCTAGGATGGCCTGCACCCCACACTAGTGGAATGCATCAACAATCTGGTAGAGGGCTGCCCCAGCAATGAGAAGATCACATCATAGTATGGGGTGGCCTAGGACCAATGGCAACTCATGGAGATCTGGAGAGAGCTTCATTGCCCCCATTCCATGCTGTGTCCTGCTCCAGTCAGCAATTTCCACCTCCTTATGCCTGCTTACTCAATGGCAGCTCTGACTCCAGCTGCTCCTATAGTGCATCCCCTGCTGCTGGGGATCCCCATGGATGTGGATGCTGCTCAACAACTCTGCACTACTCCGCTGCTGTGCTGAAGATGCAAGAAGTCTGAGCACTTTGCATGGCACTGTCCCCTGAGCCTGAAGGTATGCTACCTTTCTATGGCAGAGCAGGAGGAACTTCTCCTGCAGCTCTTGGCTGCAAAAGATGCTGCCAGAGCTCTGTCACTGGACAAGTCTATGCCAGAGTTGACCCTGGAGGAGGCTGGCATGTGCCCCTCCAGAGTTGAGGGGGACTTTCAGTTGAGTGATGAATGAGGTGTATGCCTCCATTGCTACTTCATTCTAACCCACACTACCTGCTCTGCCATGGGTGCCATGAACTTGTACTAGAGGAACATCTGGAAGCTCTATGGCCTCTCTAATGCCTATGTCTTGGACTGAGGACTGCAATTTGTGGTGGAGTTCACCTGGGAGCTCTACTGACTGCTTAGAGTAAAACTCCACACTACTGCCTACCACCCACAGTCTGATGGTCAGACAGAGCATATAGACCAGGAGCTGGAGCAGTATCTCTGCCTCTTCTGCAATGAGTGCCAGGATGACTGGGACAAACTCCTCCCTGATGCTGAATTCCAGTACAACAACCATGTTCACACATCCACCCAGTTCTCCCCATTCTTCCTTGACACCAGATGGCACCCATGCATGGGGTTTGAACTCTGGGCCTGACCCTCAGAGAATGAGGCTGTAAACAAATTTGTGGACTGGATGAAGAGGTCACAAGAAGAGGCCCATGCTGCACTGGCAAAGGCAAAAGATGACATGGTGCAATACTACAACTGTGGGAGGACCCCAGAGTGCAGGTATCAGCCTGGAGATCGAGTCTACCTGGATGCCTCTGATATTACAACTACCCAACCCTCAAAAAAGCTGTCACACCATCAGTTGGGACGATTCACAGTGGAACGACAGGTGAGGCCCTTGGCCTATAGACTCTAGCTCCCCATGGGGATGTGCCAGCTTTATCTGGTGTTTAACCTGGTCAAACTAACCCCGGCCCCAAAAGACTCTATCCTGAAGTGATGTCTATCACCTCTGCTGCCCTCTATGGTGGTCAACAACAACAAGGAGTATAAAGTGGAGAAAATCCTAGATAGCCATTTATTCTGAAGATGACTACAATACAAAGTGAAGTGGAAAGGTTATGGGATTGAGGATATCTCTTGGGAGCCATAGGAGAATGTACATGCTCCTGGACTTGTCAAAGAGTTCCATCAGAGACATCCAGACACTCCATGCACCATATGAGGGATCTACCCTATTTTACTGGCAGACCAGGCAATCAGGGACTTCTTCTACCCTGCATATTGAGATGCCGCATGCTAGAGGGGGGGTGATGTCAGGGGACCTCCATTTCCAACCTCTATGACTAGTTTCAGCACTTCCACAGCTTGTTTGATGTCTCCAGGGCTCCTTTCAGAACTCTGGAGATCTCTGAAGAACTGTGGAGTTCTCCCTCTTACATCAGCAACCATGGCCCTAGGGTTAGGATAGCTCCAGTCACCTGTACAGTAGTTCCCATGCCTCTGCCACCTGCTGATGTGCCATGCCAAGCAGGAGGGATCCTTAGACTTGTTCTCTTTGGATTCCTCTCTGCTAGGTAATTAGTTACCAATTGTATTGTTGTCTACTCCACTAATATACTTTGGATTCCCCTCTGCTAGCTGTGTGACTCCAATCTGCCACTCTGGAGGTTGCCCTTACACATGCCCACTCTGACTAACTTCAATGGATCTCTAGCAAACTCTGACAGCCCCCTCTAGCCAACTCCAATGCTTTTTCTGCAGCCACCAATGTTTGCCCTGGCTCTTCTGAAGCCCTGAAACCCTCCCCCACCATTCCTAACTCCATCATACATCACCAGCCTATTATCCTGGTTTCCCTGATCTACTCCAGAGTATCACAACAACCTTGGGATGGCCCACATTCTCAACTGATTCTATCAAGATATCAATACAGCCCATCTTCTGATTACAACCAACACCTGTTGACTCCACCAAGCTCTGCCAAGCCCTGCTGCCACACCTGCTGTCCCCTGGAGCTCTCCAGTAGTCAGTATATAAGTTGTAGAGTAGCTCCTCATACTTTAGTTGTAAGAGCAACCTCTAGCTGTAAGGGCAACCTCTGGAGTGGCAGATCAGAGTCACACAGCTAGCAGAGGGGAATCCAAAGTATATTAGTGGAGTAGACAATGATACAATTGGTAACTAATTACCTAGCAGAGGGGAATCCAAAGAGAACAAGTCTAAGGATCCCCACTGCCTGGTGCAGTGCATCAGAGAGCAGCAGAGGCATGGGAACTACTGTACAGGTGACTGGAGCTACTTCTAACTCTAGGGCAATGATTGCTGAGGTAAGATGGAGAACTCCACAGTTTTCTGAAGATCTTCAGGGTTCTGGAAAGAGCCCCTAGAACATCGAATAAGCTGCAGAGGTGCTAAAACCAGTCACAGAGGTTGGAAATGGAAGTCTCCTGATACTAGTCTTGATATTGCCTAACATTATCTATGGTCTGATTGTTTCCCTCTCATGTTTTGTGTTCTGTGTTACATTTTCCTTTACTCTCAGTCTCCCAGTTCTTATCTCAGTTTCCCAGTCTTGTCTTGTCTCCATTTCTATTGTTGTCTTGCTATTATTCCATATCTCTGCCCAAATCTATTTTTGTTCTTGTCTCAATCTCATCTCAACTCTGCCTTGTTCCATCTCAGCTCTGCCTTGTCTTGTTTCATCCATTCTTATCACTGTGTCCAAGTTCTCTCAACATTGATGTACTTACAAACTCTGCAATTACAATTACAACTCCCACACATTTGTTAAACTGACTCTGGACCTCGCTACTCGCTCAGTCCCAAGCCCCATCAACTTCCATTGATCCCCCATCAGACTCCAGCTCCACTCCCATGACTCATGTAGTCTCTGCTTATTCTGCACCCACAATACTCAATACCAGACTTGTACCTAACACCCTGCCAAGTCCAGGCCCTTCTCCATGAACTTGTTCTAGACTCCTCTGGACCACCCTGGAATTGTTCAGATCACTTTCCATCACCTATTGTCACAAGTCCTCCACACTTAGAACTTCTCCAAGTGCCCAGTTATCAGTGCAGGGAATCACATCTGCCTAGTAAGGATTCACCCAGTGCAGCTGAGCCCCCATGGTCAGTGGAACCTGACACTGTATGTGGAAGCAATCAGAAATTTGTGCAAATCATTGATCTAACCTCACAAAGGAAATGTCAAGAGTTAGTCTCAGGTAATTGTAAGGATCTCCCTATTGTCATCTTTTACATGTTCCATTTCCTCCCAACTAGGTTCTTGTCAGGACTACAGTCTTGGAGGGGGACTCTTACAGGAGCCAGAACCACCTTGGGGAGGTGATGCCAACAGCAAGTATGTAAATAGGGAAAGAAACTAAGAAACTAAGAAATGAGAGTGAGTAATGAATGGAAAGAAGATCAGATAACAACAGAACACAAATAAGATATCAGGTAATGTCAAGGCTGGGGTGTAGCTATAGACTAAGGGACCTTATATAGCTGTAGGACACTGCCAAAAGGAGAAGATAGAAGTGATCTAAGTCAGGTGGAAGTGATCTAACACAAGTGGAAGTGATCTAAGTCAAGTGGAAGTGATCTAAGTCAGGTGGAAGTAATCTGAGTCAGGTGGAAGTGATCTAAGTCATAGCAGGAAGTGATCTAAGTCATGAGGAAGTAATCTGGAACAAGGGAAGCAATCCTGGATATGATCTGGAACAGGTGGAAGTGATCTGGAACAGGTGGAAGTGATCTGGAACAGGTGGAAGTGATCTGGAACAGGTGGAAGTGATCTGGAACCTGTAGAAGTGATCTGGAACCTGTGGAAGTGATCTGTGCCTGTGGGAATGATCTGAAACAGGAAAAGTGGTCCTAGAGGTGGCTAAAACCTGGATGTGGCTGAAACAGGACTGTGGCTGAGATCTGGGAGTGTGGCTGAGATCCAGAGAGGGACTGTGTAGAATCTGAGGTTGGATAATGGTGAAGAGAAGGGGAAAATGGAATGGGTCATGACGGTTCTGACATGTTTCAGACTGTTGCAGCTGTAAGTCTTGGTTACCATTGGCATCTAATTGCTTGTGGGTCCTCATCTAAGAAGCCCACAATTTATGTTTAGGAGAAAGTGGTCAGTCAAGTCTTTTTTTCCCAGCACCTCGACTCATCAGTATTGATCAGGATTACCAATTTGATGAAAGAGCTGTGTCCACTTCTCTCTTGATGGGATCTCACAGTCAGTCTGGTCAATACCAACTCAACAGGAATCATAATATTCTTGACACCCTTATTGTGTGGTTCTTTCAATTGCTGCCTATCATCCTGTCAGCAACTCATACCATATGGATGCCTTATTTTTGGCAGGTGCATCATCCACTAGACTTTCAAGAGTTTTTTACTCATTGTTTTGCATGCTGCAGCTTATTGGCAAAGTTGAGAGTACTGCCTATGCAGTCCAAGCATCAATTGATTTTGAATTTCAAGATCCAATTTGCAATGTTTTGTCAAGTGTAGAGTTAACTACTTCAACAGCCAGTCCTACAGTTGAGATAGAGACCCCCAGTAGCTTGCCTACTCTTGGTTTACATTGTATAGAGTAAGAAAAACCACTGTATTGATCAGATATAACAAGTAGACATTTTGTAATAAGGATATCAATATTTGTCCTCCTGCTCAGTCACTCATAAGTATTGTGTTGTGGAGTTGAGCATTACTACTGACTTCATTATTAGTGTGGATGGGTATGGCAAGAGGATGCCTGTGAAAATGGAGTTGAGTGTGAGGCAGAATGTTGATGACAATAACTGATAGGTTAAGTGATGTTGAGATAGACAGAAATTGCATCCTGGAGGGGATTAGGCAGGAGGAAAAGTGGCTATCAACTCACCTCTTGTGTCAACAACAAGTTGATGTGGAATCCCTTATCAACTCCCTGAGCTACTTGCTGTCATGTTGATTACTGTTTCTTTTCCAAATTTCTGTTGTACATATTTCTCAGGGTTTCTTCCTTGTTTCTAGAGCTAAAAGAATGTGTTTTTTCTTGAGAAATACTTAAAGAGATAGTTGGACATTTTCCATCTCTGTTTCTAAGAGAAAATAATTTCCTTTATTATATCAAAACCTCAGAATAAGGATTTATTAGATTTTCTATATGTTGCTTTTGGAAAAAGGCTCAAAAAAAGGTAATATCTATATGTTAGAAACACTTGGGAAATGAAAATCAACTTTTCTAAAAGTTTCTACAAGAAATTGCTTATATATTTACTCAGGTAAAATTACCTGGAAACTGGGTGATAGGTTTCCTCATCACTCTTTTCCTAGGAAACAGGTTAGGCTGTCAGCAGTAACACCAGCTCATTAGTATCCAGAGTTAGTGTAGCCAAATAATCACAAATGCACATTCTTTCTCATAACCCCATCACAATGCAAATCTTTCAGCTCAAATACACTAGCACAGAGCTGACCACAATGCCTAATTTTGAGATCCTGTATAATAACTGTCATGACCCACTCTCTAGACCCCCAACCTTGTTCCCAACCTGCTTGCTCCCCTGAGCCCTTCCCAACACCCTGCCAAACCTCCCCAACCCTTGTCCACCCTCTGTGCCCACTCTAAGTAACTCCAATGCATCTCTAGCAAACCCCAATGACCCTCTGGCCAACTCCAACACCTTCTCTGCAGTTATCAACACTTCTCCCAGGCCTCTGGAACCCTCCCCCACTGTTCCTGATGCTATCATATGCTTCTGACCCCCTACTCTAGTTCACTCAACCTGCTCCAGAGCATCATGATGACCCCAGGGCTGCCCACATCTCCAGCTGATTCCATCAGAATATTGCCATGGCCCACCCCTTGATTGTACCCAACACCCATCGACTCCACACAGCTCCATTGACTCCCACCACCATACCCACTGCCCTCTGGAGCTACCCAGTAGTCAGTATATAAGTCTGCCAGTGTAGTTGAGCCCCATAGTCAGCAGAACCTGACATAATATCAAGACTCCCCCTTACCCCATTCTTGATGTCTGCATATAACCCCACATATAACCCTGCCAGCTACCTAACTGACATCTACAGTCAGCTGGTCTCTCAAAATCCATACACTCTGTTTTATCCAGGCTCTCCTGCAGATCAGTATGTTCCCTGCCATTGGACCCCTGACCCCAACAAGGCATTCTACACCCCCTCCATCAGCCAGAGAATATTTCTGGGCTAGTGCCACCCCCCACATTCCTTGCCAATGGCAATAATCCCTGCATGTACTCCAGAGGACACTCTGCAGCACCCCCCAACTCCACCTACCTTCCCCACCCCCCAACTCCACCTACCTTCCCCCCACCCACTACTATGCATACCCAGTTCCCACTGCAGCTCCAGCCCCTCCAGAGCACCTAGATAATTATTCCCCTCCTTATCTGCCATTCTCCACTCAAGTTCCCTCTTTCCCCAGACAGCAAAGGGTCAAAGCCTATGTTCAACAGTGCGACAAAGTCCTCCATTTCCTCCACTTCTCTCTGTCAGAATTTGCAAGATGTGCTCACACTCTCCTCATCAACCTAGGCTACTCCAACACCCCCACAACTCTAGAAGTTTGAGTGGATCAACTCCTCAACTTCCATAAATGCTACCTGCAAGGAAATCTCCCAGAAACTATGCAAGGCACCCTGGGCATCGACACAAACCTATGGAATGAGCTTCATCCATTGGTTGAAGAAATTCACACTAGTCTAAACCCCCACCCATTCAAAGACCCTCTAGACCCCTCCTGCTCCTTCTATGTGCAATGCAAAGAACTTGTAGGAACATAAAGCAAAGCTCCACCTCCCCTTCCCTACCAGCAGGAGGAACTCAATATGGCCTTCAACATCTTGAAGAACCTCAATCCCATAGGGGGATTATTTGACCAACCTGCTGCTCACACCCTGGCCCTCTCAGCTTATCTTCAGGCCAACTCCATCCATAGTGCCTTCTGTACCTAGAATCAGCCCACTGCCCCCAAAACCCACACACAGCAACTGCCCCCATGTGTCAATGATGATAACTAGACTCTCTCCTACATTGATGAGCCTGGCAACTCCACTGACAAGCCTGCCCCATGCAATGGCCCTCTACAAGACTGACCCCCCCACTTTGATCTCTGTGCCTCCCAAGTCAATGCTCCTCTGCCCTGTTCAAACATCCCAGTTTTCCCGAGACAGCCCACAGGCCCCAGGGCACCCCAACCACCCTTTGTCACCAACCCCCCTCATCCCCCACATGTTCCAATGCCTAACCCTCCCACTAACACAAATTATTTTGGACTCTCCACCCCTGGAGAACCCCCTCCCCTTCTATGGGCCCTGGAGCCTCCTCTGGGCAACATGGGCCAACTCCCCAGTGGAGGGCCTCCCAATGGCAGACCCCCTAGATGATGGGGCCTGGCTATGGACAACTTCCCCCCCCAGCACAGAAATGGAAACAATTACTATTATTACTACAATGCCAGGCCCCCACTCCAAACTCAAAACACATAGGATGATACTTGCAATGCACTGGCTTGGAGAGGAAAACTTGACATTCAAAAGCCCAAACCTTTCATTGGCTGTGACCCACAGAAGTGGTGCATCTTTCTAACTCAGTGTCTAACAATGTTCCAAGCTAAGCCCATTACCTTCTAGCTTGATAGCTCACAAGTGGCCTTTGCTGCATCATATTTGCAGGGAATTGCCTTTGATCATTACACTGCACTACTCTGGTTTGATTCCAACAACTCCATACTCTCCAATTGGCTTGCTTTCACCTAGGAATTCTTGAGTAAGTTTGGTGTCTTTGACACTGTAGCAGAGGCAGAGAAAAACCTCTTCAACCTCTGAATGCACAACAATGAGTGTTTCATGACCTTTATTGTACAATTCAAACAGGAGGCCTACAAAACCAGATGGAATTACAATGCTCTCCAATTTGCCCTCCATTGCACTCTGCCTCAGCAAATCAAGGATGTCCTTCACCTTGCACCCAAGCAAACCACCTATGATGGGTACAAGGCACTTGTTACCTAGGTCAACCAATGTTACTGGGAAGATTGGAGTGAGAACATGGCACCCTAGACCTTGTGGAACACCTCTGGCAACACCAACTGGCAGGCCAGAGCAACCAATAGCACTTGATCCTTGATCCCTGTCAACTCTGCCAACCCCATGCCCCATTTCCCTCCAGGCCAAGGACCTTCCAGTGCCAATTGACTCCTGGAACAGCACCCACCTGCCCAACTCAATGCTGCCAACCTCCATGAAGCCCTGGAACCCCTGGATGCCAACTCCAACAACCTCAAAGACACTCCAGATTCTGCCAATGACCAAGAAGCCCTATATGCAAACAAGATTTGGGATAGGCCATAGATTGACGTATTAGAGGAGACTCAGGAGAAAGAATGAAAAGAGGGTGCATGCATCCTATGTAGTGAGCAGGGACACTTTATCCACAGTTGTCCTAAATGACAAGTGATGGGGCATGCCATGTGGATGATTGATGAAGAAGACTGCAATTACCAGTTTACAGAAAATGAGTTGGTGGTTTAGGTCTTGAAGACACACTAGACCATGGACCAGACCCCAATGTCTTCTGCACTCTAGCCACACTTCTCTGCACAACAGTACTCACTCTGGACAACCTCCCAGCACACCTCCCCTCTCACTCCTCCACCATCCTCCTTCTCTGCACCACTCTCTCCTTCTCCAACAACTCCATCTCCACACTAGTTGACAGCGGCACCATGGATAACTTTATCAATGAATCCTTAGCAGTGCTTGCTTCCTACCACCTCCAATGCCTCCCCACCCCAATCCCCCTCAAGCTCTGATGGCAACCCCACCCCCACCAGAGATATCACACACCACTGGAAACAACCATGACCTGTGCTAATAGATGATGACAAGAACTCTGGCTACTCATCACTAAACTACACTCCTCTGCCCCCATTGTGTTAGGCTTCTCATAGCTCCACTGCACCAATTCCTGCATTGACTAGCCCAGCCTCACCCTCTGCCTCAATTGGGACAATCCCACCAACTCTGGACTAGTGCCCTTTGATGTCTTACCCTCCTCTGAGAACTCCAAGACCACAATCAACAACTCCAAAATCACCAAACCACCCAACCAACTCATATGGAAGGACACCCCTTAGAATTGGGATAGCAAATGCCAAAGTGTATTCCTCCTCCTCAAGAAGGCCTTCACCTCTACCTTGGTCCTCTGCCATTTTGACCCCTCCCTGCTGATCATGCTCGAATGCAATGCCTCCAACTATGTCATTGCTGGAATACTCTCCTAGTTGGACTCTGAAGGCAATGATCTCTGCCCCATTGCCTTCTACACCCATTTGATGATCCCTGTGGAGCTCAACTACAACATCTACAACAAAGAATGCCTTGCAATCATCAAAGCCTTTCATCAGTGGCAGGCCTACCTCAAGAGTTCCCTGCAACCTGCAATACTTCATGACCACAAAGCAACTCAGCTGCCACTAAGCTCAATGGTCCAAACCCCTCTTGGAGTATAACTTCACCATCCACTACTGCCCTGGATGACTTGGCACAAAGCCCAATGCCCTCACTCAAAGGTCCAATATGTATCTGAAAAAGTCATTTGAAGCCAAACAGAACATGTTCAACTATTGAGTGGTAATCCCCCCCAAACATCTACATGCCATGCTGATCTTAAATGAAGAAGGAATCCTCCACCAAATCAGAAACTCATCCCCAGACTCCTTCTTCACCCAGCACAACATCTGCAACAACTCTGCCAACAAATCAAATGCCAAAATCCCCTTCACACTATCTCTAGACTATGACCTCCTGCTCCAGAGTGAATGAATCTATGCTCCAGACCACAAGTCCATTTGCCTCAACATACTCCAGCAACACCACAACCACAAGCTTCATAGACACCTAGAAATCCATAAGACTCTTTAGCTCATCCCCTGGACTTACTTTTGGCCAGAAATGAAGAAGGATGTCACACAATATGTAAGGGCCTGCAAACCTTGTTTCCAGGCCAAGGTACCTTGCCAGCACCCACATGGATTATTGAAGCCCCTCCCTGTTGGCTGACACCCCTGGTCATTGATATTGATGGATCATATTGTCAAACTCCCTAACTCCAAAGGTTTTGATGCAATTGTCATCATTGTCTGCTGCCTCACCAAGCAAGCCCTCTTCATCCCCTGCCACACCACTAACAATGCTCTGGAGTTTGCCAGACTATTACTCAAACATATATTCTCCAAGCACGGACTCCCAGACAACATTGTCTCTGACTGCAGACCTCTGTTTGTATCTCATTTTTGGCAATTGCTATGCAAGGCACTTGAAATTAAAACCAATCTCTCCACTGCCTATCACCTGGAGACTGACAGACAAATAGAATGAGTAAACCAGATGTTGGAACAGTATCTCCACCTCTATGTTAACTATTTACAGAACAACTGGTGTGCAGAACTTCCACTCACCAAGTTTACCTACAACAATATGCCTCACTCCACCACTGGAGTTTCCCCCTTCTATCCCAACAAGGGCTACAACCCCTGACTCATGCTATCCCTCAAAGATATCCCTTCCCATGTCACCCACAAAGTCACTAAGGACCTCCGATCTCTTCACCAGTTCATCCAGGACAAAATCAACACTACTAATCAAGCCTACTCTAAGCATGCCAATGCCCAATGCAAACCAACCCCCAACTGGCCCCCCAGCACCTTGGTCTGGCTTGATTGACAAAATCTCAAGACCCAGAGGCCCTCTGTCAAGCTTGATCATAAATGTTTCAGCCCCTTCAAAGTTCTCCAGAAGGTCTCCACATATGCTTACAAGCTCACCCTACCTCTGGGCTTAAAGGGCCTCCACTCCATGTTCCATGTCCAACTCCTCAAAAAACATGCTTCAGACCCCTTCTCCAGGCAACACCTCAGCCAACCGCCCCCTGTCAAAGTCAAGGACAAGTATCATTATGAGGTTGACCAAATCCTTGACTCCCATGTGGTCTGTGGCCAACACCAGTACTTGGTCTGCTAGAAGGGCTACAGACCTGAGAACAACACTTGAGAACTCCAAAAAAACCTTGATAGAGCTGCTGACAAACTCTGGGACTTCTATTGATGGCACCCCACCAAGCTCCAGGACTCCTGGGACTAGCAAACACAGGTGGCATTAGTGCACATAATCCCTGTCTCTGGATTCATCAGAGATTCAACTCCCATGAGTAACTTCCTACATGTTTTCACTTACTTTCCCCCTCACTCGATCTGAAATTCCTCTTGCTCAGTAGAACTGCAAGAAGATGGTTAGGAACAAGCTATAAAGTATAGGATTATACAGTAAGGCTAGGAAGTAATGTGCAGTGGCAAGAAATTGAAAGTCTAAAACCCCCCTCACTCCTTCTCCTCTTCCAGGGTGCTCCCCTACATTGGTTGCTACCTCCCACCATGCTCTGGGGTCCACTGCACTCCTCTGCCAATGCCTTGCCAACAACCACCCCATCTGATGAGACCCCTGCTCCAACTCTGGTGGGAGCTCCCTGAACATCTGTGCCATCCTATCTTGCATCAAGGCATAAGCAGCTGATGCTCTGTTAAGGAAAATGCAGTGCTATCAGACCCAGTCTAACATTTCTGGGTTAGCAAGATGATAGGAGAAAAGGCAGAACAACTCATGCATCACCCCCCTCTATCCTGAGGCTGCCTTGTTGGCCAGCCACTCTTCCTGCCACCTTGCTGCCTCCACCCTGGCCCCCTTTGCCTCTATGGCCCCTTGCCCTACTTCTACAGTCTGCTCCACCCATGCCTCTGACTGCACCAGCCATTCCCACAAACCCTGCACCTCCAATAACTCCTCCACAATTATCCATGTAGCCCCCTTCAACTCTCCTTGCACCAAAATTCTAATCTCTCCACACCTTGTCACCTTCCTGCCAAATCCCATTCCTCTGTGATCCTCCAGACCTCCTCCTTGTGCAATGCCAGCAGCCAAGACAGTGCCTCTGCCTGCCACTGCCAAAATGTCTTGGAGATGGCAGGAGAAAGAATGGGGTCCCCACCAGGCCCCCCCATCCCCTTGCACTCCTCAAACAACTATGTAGCCACCCACTCCATGTTCCACTCCTGTCCCTTTAACATGCAGGCCACTCACCAACTGAATGAAATGGGGCACTTCTCATGCCTTGAGTGACAAGGGACACACACTGAGGTGTCTCACTAGGACCCTGGCACTGGCTCCTCAAAACAGCAGTGGTCCTCATAGTGAGCACAAAGGGCACACTGTGAAGTTAAATCAGATCAGAACTGGCACAACAACACTGAATACTCACTAAAGCCTCCACCTGACACCACTCCAGGGTTGGAGGACCCTGCACTCATCTCACCACCTCTGCAAATTGCTCTGGGGTCACCTCTGCCTGGGGAACCTGCAACACCTCTAGAAGAATCTGGATCTCCTCCAGATTGAAATTGGGCCTTGAGGGCTGCCCTGTCAACACCAAGGCTGACCCTGCTGGAACTTCACCTGGGGATGGGATCTCCAATAGGCTGGCCACAGCTGCAGACAACTCTGACAAACTAAATTAGTGACTCTGGAGTACAGAAAAGTGGACCCACACTCATGACTACAGTACATCACCTCCACCTGCTTGCAGCCACAATGCAACTCCCCCAAGGAAGAGGGACCAGGGGATGCAGATGGTGAGGTGGATAACGCTGTAAAATAGACAGAGAATGACATCACATGAAGTTGGGGAACTCCGGAGTATGTCTGACCCTTTTTAATGACTTGGGAAGAACCTCCTAATGAAGGGCAGCCATGCTTTGACTTTGTTCTCCATGCCACTGCCACTTGCTGCAGTCTAATCAATATTACTTGACTTTGATTCCCACACCATGCAGATCCCCAAACTGTGCCCTGCATCTCAGGGGTTTCAATGCTGAAGGGGGTGTGATGTCACAACCCACTCCCTAGACCCCGGACCTCGTTCCTAACCTGCTCACTCCTCCAAGCCCTTCCCAACACCCTGCCAAACCTCCCCAACTCTTGTCCACTCTCTGTGCCCACTCTGAGTAACTCTGACACATCCCCAGCAAACTCTGACAACCATCTAGCCAACTCTGACACCTTCTCTGCAGTCATTGACACTTCCCCTGAGCCCCTGGAACCCTCCCCCACTGTTCCTGACCCCATCATATGCCTCTGACTCCCTACCCTAGTTCACTCAACCTGCTCCAGAGCATCATGATGACCCCAGAGCTGCCTATGTCTCCAGCTGATCCCATCAGAATATTGCTGCAGCCTGCCTCTTGATTGTACCTGACACCCATCAACTACACACAGCTCCATCAACCCCCACTGCCATACCTGCCACCCTCCAGAGCTACCCAGTAGTCAGTATATAAGTTGTAGAGTAGCTCCTCATACTTTAGTCTTGATATTACATTAACTGGTTACTTGTGTCTTGTGTTTCTTTCTGTCTCTGTTTCTATTTTTAGTCTTGAATCTATGTCTTTTCTCTGTCTTGTTTGAATTGTCTATATTTCCTTTGTTTCTCCAAGTTCTTTCCATCTCTGACATCAGTATGAACTCCATGCATGTGCTATGAACCCTGAACATTCTTATATTCTTATGACAACTCCGGACCTCACTCCTTGCTTGGCCCTGGAACCCATCAAGTCTTAGTTGATCTCCCATCAAACTCTGGCTCTGCCCCCATCACTTGCAAAGCCTCCGCTTGCCCTGCAGTCTATTTGCATGCCTATGAACTTGTTCCTGATGTCTGCCCAAGTCCAACATTTAATACACTTGGTCCTAGACTTTCCTGGACTACTCTGGACTTGCTCAGATCACTCCCCTTAGCTTCCCCTTACAAGTCCCTTCACTCTGCACTAACCCTGGAGCACTAGGTTATAAGTGCAGGACATCACATCTGCCTAGTAAGGATTTACCAGTGTAGCTGAGCCCCCATAGTCAGCAGAACCTGACAATAACATCTGCTTAGGGTCCACCATTTCCATCCATCTGTCACAGGTCAGTGTTGAGATTTGTCTATGACTACACAGAATTAACAAGCTTGAGGCTTGTGGGTCTCTGTCTTGTGTCATCAAACTGGAGTGCAACAATGACCAACTGATCCTCAACCAGACACAGGAACTCATTGTTGTTGACAAAACCCCCTTGACAACACTGTCCAACCAATCAAGCATCAACCAGACATGCACAACAACACTGTTCCAGGTAGTTGCACAGTGCTTGGGCCTCACAAAATCTCAATCTGCTTATTACCAACCATATAGCATTCCATGCACTGTCCATGGCTGGTGAATTCAAATTTGAGAGGCTTGTAGAGATTGATTTTGGTGATTTTTCTTGTAAGTCAATGCCCTGTCTGTTCTGCTGATTTAGCCCTCATTTTTCTTGACTTCAGCTGTTGTTATTCTGTTTTTTGGAGTTTCTTGGAAGTCTGTAACTTAGTACACTATGTTACCAACTCAGTACTATGTATTAAGCATTTTGATGAGCAAATTGATGGTTGCGTGCTGAGCAATGCAACACATGTTTCTGTATATTATTTCTATATAATATTATTACATTTTTTATTGCATGTTTCTTGAGAAGTGTTGTACATTATGCTTACACATGTTTCTCAAGAAGAATACAGAGTGTTTCTCAAGATCATCACTTAGAAGAGGACAAAGGTTTTTTGTTTCTCAAGAAAATCATTGAGAACATTTCAAATATTTTGAGGATTTTTTTTTTGTTAAAACACAGAAAAAATTATCATTCTACAAAAGAAACATTAAGAGAATATTTGATATATTTATTGAAAATTTCTGACACAAAATTTAGCATGTTTCTTGAGAAAAGGGTGTCAGAAATTGAAAAATATATTTCTGACACCTTTTTCTCAGATAACACACTACATTTCCTGAAGTGATAGCACTGATTCCCCTGCTAGATTCTATCAAAAGACTGAATCTTTTTTATGATGGTCTTTGGCACCAACATAGAGGTCATCAGCAAGGCATTTTATATAATAGCAAGGTTCATTCCTTGCACAGGTTTATTTAATCCTGACAATCTTGTGTGGCTGCCCACCATCAAGCTGGAGAATGGTCTTGACTCCAACTCTATCACAGTGGTCCTTTGGCTCAAGCACATGGATCTGGACCACTTAAAGCAAACTGTTGCATCCCTTCAGATCATATGCAGGGATGCCAAAACTGCCAATGACCTGATTCATGAGCACATATTCATTGGTGGACATTGTACCTTTACATGGTCTCTTCTGGTCTTTGGAGGCTGCTAATACAAATTCATCCAATGTCTTCATATTTTGGCTTCCAACAGCAGCTACATTATGTGACCTCCTCAACAGAGATCCTGAAGTTGCTGGGATTCCAAAAACACTCTTCACCTGATTGGGGAGCTTGCTCCTCTTTGTATGAATAGGAATAAAGAATGTGGAAGATTTGTCAGCAACTGTGATTTGGACATGTTTGAATCCAAAGCTTTTGTCCAGGAGTGTGGGAATTTGCTCTCTAGTGACCATGAATTTGGGTGTGTTTAGTTTAAAGGCTTTGTCTGGGGGTGTGGGAATTTTACCTCTGCAGACATGTGTGGCCATCTGAATTCTGCCAGTGGAGTCTGAACTTCCCAAAACCTTATGGAGCACTTTTATCAACAGAAATTGATATGCTGTCATTTAGCTCTCATGGTGTGTGCTTCTTTGGCTATTTGGGGCTTACAACTACTTCTGAGCCTGCTCTGCATTTCCTGCTCTTAAGGACCTAGACTTTGACTATATAGTCAAATAATCTAGCACACTAAGGTTGCCAATATGGTATTTAGTGAACTCCAACCTTTCAGTCTTAGTTTGCTGAGACTTCAGTTTGATTGATGTGACTTTGCTAGCTTTTTTTGGTGTGACCTCTCTCACTCAGCTGTGTCAGGAGCTTTCAGTACCTTTTACTTCCTCCATTTACACTTCCACCTGCATGGCAGAAAAAGGGAGCTATTTACTTGAACACTGTCCTACAGCATGTTGAAGTCTAGAAAACTTTAAGCAGTATATCAGAGGACACAGGTTTAATGCCTGTTCTAAGCACTCTCTCTGTGTGCTTATTGTTTTGGTTGCCCCACTATACCATTGTGTCATGACCCATTCCCAGAACTCCTGGACCTCTTTCAAAGCTGCCTCACTTCTCCAGAGTTCCTACCAACACTCCCTCAACCCACTCCAACCTCTGTCCACTCATAGTGCCCACCCCAGCTAACTCTGATGCTTCTCTGGCAAACCCTGATGGCCTCCTGGCTAACTCCAATGCATTCCCTGCAGACTCCAGTGCTTCCCATTTCCCTCTTGAGCCCCTGAAACCCTCCCCCACTATTCCTAACACTGGTGTGTGTCACTAGTTTGTCACTCTGACTTACCTGACCAGCTCTGGAGCATCACAATGACTCTGGGGTGGCCCACATCCCCCTCTGATTCCATCAGTATATCACCACAGCCTCCCCACTGATCACAACTGACACCTGTTTAACTCCACACAGCCCCAACAAGCCTTGCCACCAGATCCACTATCCCTGGAGCTGTCCCAGTAGTTAGTATATAAGTTGTAGAGTAGTATCCTTTACTCTAGTCTTGATATTGCCTAATGTACCATATTTTGATTGATTGTCTCCTTGTGTTTCATGTCTCTTGTTATGTTTTCTCTTTCCTCAGTCTCCCAGTCTTACCTCAGTCTCCTTGTCTTGTCTTGTCTCTATCTCTGTTATTGTCTCATTTTTATTCTTGACTCAATCTTGCCTCAACTCCAACTTGTCTTGTTTGACTCTATTTTCTTTATCATGCCCAAGCCGCTTTCAACTTTAACACCATTACCTCTGCACTTACAATTATGACTCCAAACATTCTTAACCAACTCTGGACCCTCACTATTTGCTCAGCCCCAAGAACCATCAACATTAACTGATCCCCCATCAAACTCCAGCACCACTCCCATCACTTGCATGGCCTCCATTTGCCCTGCACTTCCAATACTTGCCTCTGGACTTGTGCCTGATGCCTTTTCTAGCCCACCCCTTTCTTGCATCTTGTCTTAGACTTCCCTGGACCACCCCAGACTTGTTCAGACTGCTCCCCTTTCTTATTCTCACAAGTATCTGAAGTCCAGACCTTCCCCAAATGCTAGGTTATTGGTGCAGGACATCACATCTGCCTAGTAAGGACTTGCTCAGTTAAGCTGAGCCCACATGGTCAGTGGAACCTGATACATTGTGAGAGGGCAGCCTATAAAATGCCAACTACTATTTCTGAGGATTCTAAATATGCACATACACAATAGCTTAGAAAAAGTCAGTGAAAAGCTGGAGGACATAAAGAAGGAAAGCAAAAACAAACTCCAATATTGAGTATGTCTCTTCTACATTTCTTTGCCTTGCAAACTTCATATATATAGTATTAGATTCCCTCTTGCCTCCTTCTACTTCTTCTCCAATTACATCTCTGGAATCTGTTTCAAATATACTAGGTATGTTGAATCTTCAGCCAAATGTATCATCTAATAGTTCAAGAGTTTCCAACCTTGCTATGCCTCCTCTCTCAACCAGCTGGTGCTGGGCCATCTCCAATTCAATTGACTCCAACTACCAATCCACATACTCTATCACAAATTCTTGCTAATATACATATCACTTCTTTTTCAAATTCTACTTTATTTCCATCAGTATTCATATTTCCTTTTCCATGTACATGTGGTGGTGTCCATAAGTAGTTTTTCCCATTGCAGTAGCCAAAGAACATTCACCTGCTCAAATTGTTAATCAATCACAATTTTGAGTAGGGACATTTGCTCAACAAGAACATTGTAATGGAGTGCCTGATACTTGCATACATATATTATCTATTATCTAATTACACTGATAGCATCACATGATGCTATCCCTAAAAGTATCTTACTAGTACTTATCTAAGGCAGTACCTTACTTCATACATTGTAGACAGACCTATTGACTGATTTTGACTTATGATGTGTAAACAGTAAGCAGCACGACCTGTAATGGAAATGTTACATTTTTTTAAGTCAAACAAGCAATAACTCATTTGTGAGTCAGAAACTCAAACTTTTGTAAAAGAAGTTCATTGCTACTAGATACAATCAGCACATCAAAATTTATGACATGCACCTTCCACAATGGGCACAGTGGTGACCATGGAAGGTCAGGTGTTTGGGCCTAGGTCCAAGGCAGAGTTCAATGGAACATTAAAGAGTGCTCCACATGGGACATCAGAACCTGACACATCACACCATGATGGGGGCAGGGAGAGTGCTGTGATGCCAGGAGGACTGCCTGCAGTCACTCCAGTACAACCACATGCAGGTGATTGTGAGGGCATTCCAGCAGAGGGCTTGTGAGGGCCCTCTACTTGACTGTATCCAGCAGCAGAGCCAAGAGGTGCAGTGGCATGGGCAGACAAGGGGAGAACCCCTTTGTATATACCCACAGTGCTGAGGCTGGAAGGACTCCAATCCTTCCCACTTGCCATGGGAGGTCTGATCAACTCCTCAACAGTGGGAACAATGCTGAGGAGTGGAGAAGACTCTTCACACAGGGCTCATGGGTC
Organism: Termitomyces sp. 'cryptogamus'; assembly: GCA_020091625.1. Lineage (NCBI taxonomy): Eukaryota > Fungi > Basidiomycota > Agaricomycetes > Agaricales > Lyophyllaceae > Termitomyces > Termitomyces sp. 'cryptogamus'. The sequence goes on from JAGYZC010000005.1 coordinate 4,535,731, forward strand.
TGTGAGATCATGAGCTGGGCCAGCACTGGGTATGTGGACAGCAGCCCCAGCTGCATTCATCTATAATATATGGGACAACTTCTGGGAAAGTGGCTGTGTGGATGACTTTTTGGGATTCTGCTGAAGTAAGCCTGACTAATGCTGACCAATTCTTACATAAGAATTGCCTTTTAAAGGTGAACATGATACAAGTTGGCTGTTTTTGGCTGTTTGAACATGTTTTCTTGAAGAAAAATTACAGTAGACAGCTTTAATGAATAAATACTATCTTTTGACTATGTGTAAAAGGTGCCAATTAGTCTGCAGGGATGAAAAAGGCCAAACGCAATTTAGTGGACACTGTTTTTCATGCCTCACGCATTTTTTGACACAACATGACCAAACAATGGGCATTTCCAAGGTTGTGGAAAGGAGGCCACACAACAAAGTATGTTTGGTCACATCTATTGATTGATTGATGTTGACTAACAAGCTTATTAGTAACTCCTTGACCACATTGAGCTGTTGATACATCAAATATCTCATCATGCAAGTTAATTTTAATGGTTTTTGACTGTTAAATTGCTTAACAATGAATGTTTCAGGCAACCACCTACTTCTCCTGAAAGCTAAAGGCAACAAGCTAGGATTCAGAGGAGACTTGAACAGTTACAAATAACAGATCCTAATGATTGTCGTGCAAATAGAGACAATAGATCTTTAGAACAGATCAATACTGTGGTTGTCCCACCACTTCAATTGAGGCCTGGGGGTATGGGAACTGGGGGTAACAATCAATCTATGGGATCTAGGGGTATGGGAACTGGGAGTAACAATCAATCTATGGGATCTGGGGATATAGGATCTGGGGGATTGAGGCTTAATCACCAATTTATAGTCACCACTTCTGGCTCTTCAGGAAGACCTATTAGGCAGTTAGCACCTGCTGATGATCCATTCTCTATGGTCATTCCTGAAACTGTTTTACCTGAAGGATGGAATGCCCCTTTACAGAATCCCTTACCTAGATTGGTGCCTCCTCTGCCTGCTCCTATACAGAAAAGAGTCAATAGACTCAATCAGCCTATTGCAACTATGGGTATTCCTGAAACTCATCTGCCTGAAGGATGGAATGCCCCTTTACAGAATGCCTTGCCTAGAATGGTGCCACCTCTGCCTGTATATGAAAGAGTCAATAGGCTGGGACCAGTCAATCAGCCTGCTATTGCTCAAGCTACTGTGGATATTCCTGAAACCCATCTGCCTGAAGGATGGAATGCACCTTTACAGAATCCCTTACCTAGATTGGTGCCCCATCTGCCTGCTCCTATACATGGAAGAGTTATAAAAGCTCCTATACCAGAACCTATGCCCATAATGATGCCACCTCCCCCTCACACACTAGCTCTATTTCAAGAGCAACAAAGGCTGAAACAGAGGCAACAGGAGCAAGCACTAGCAGCCTTGCAAGAGCAACAAAGGCTGAGACATGTTGCTCTGGCTGAAGAGCAAAAGAGGCAGCAAGAGGAGGCACTAGCAGTACTGCAAGAGCAACAAAGGCTCAGACAAATTGCTATAGCTGAAGAGCAGGAGAGGCAACAACAAGCATTGGCTATTCTGAGCCAGGAGAGAGAAAGAGAGGAAGAAGAGCAATTTATGCCAGAGGTTAGTTTAAGACAGATTTAAATGCTACTTTGACTAATAAAGTTGAACAGCATATAGATTTGAATCCTGAACATAGGCCTTTAAATGCAGCTATGGCTCAAAGAATCTTTCAAGGCTGGCAACAGCAACATGAAGCTGATCTGGAAGAGGATTTCAATGATTTAGGTCCTCAGAATAATATACCTTCTGAGGATGACTTGGAATATGTTGATCCTGCTGGACATCAACCAGCAGAGCAAATGGATCCTCCCCTTGATGTGCCATTGGGTCCTCAGGATGACATCCCTTCTGATGATGACTTGGAATATGTTGATCCTGTTCAACAGAGACCTGCAGAAGACTTGGACCCTGCTCCACCCAACCATCCAGCAGGACTACAAAATCCTGCTGAACAGCCTCCCCTTGAGCTTCCTATTCCACCACAGCTTGGTCCTATTCAGCCTGTTCCAAGAGGAAGGCAACCTTACTTGATTGAATACCCTCCACACTATCTTGGTCCTATAACTATCATATGTCTGCACTGCCAAGCTTTACATTTTGATGCTGAAAAGCTCATCAAGTCTACTAGAAACAGCCCAAAGTTTGGCATGTGCTGCTTACAAGGCCAAGTAAATTTGCCCAGGCTTTGAGATGCTCCAGCAGATTTACTGAACCTGCTCCATGGGCATCATCCTCTCTCTAACACCTTTAAAACATCAATCCGTCAATACAATGCAGCCTTTGCATTCACATCTTTGGGAGTCAAAATTGACCATGCTATTACCAATGCACCTGGACCATACAGCTTTAGGATCAATGGGGAACTACATCATTTGACAGGTGCCTTGCTTCCTATTGAAGGCAATCTGCCTGTATATGCACAGCTCTACTTTTACAATTACAATCAGCAATTAGCTTTTCGTCAACAGAACAATCCCAGGCTTGATCCTCAGATAATGGCCTCTTTGCAGGATATGCTTGCTAGAGTCAATCCCTTCATTGGCTTATATAAGCAGGCCAGGCAGATCATGGGAGAAGTTCCAGAAGGCCAACCACAAAGGCTTTTTGTCAAGCTTAGAGCTGATTTTGGAGATCCTTGACGCTATAATGACCCTAATGAACAGGAGGGAGTTGCAGCTGTAATTCCAGGAGATGGCTCAGAAGAGCGATCAAATGATCATGATATAGTCTTGCACTTGCAGCTGATTTTGGAGACCCTCAATGCTATAATGACCCCAATGAACAGGAGGGGATTGCAGCTGTAATTCCTGGAGATGTCTCAGAGGAGCAATCAAATCATTGTGATATAGTCTGAGGTCAATTGAAGCAGATCAGTCACTTGCACCCATATTACACTCCATTGCATTATACCATCATCTTTCCCACTGGACAGCCTGGATTTCACACCAACATTCGCTCTCTTTTTGGACCACAAAATCAACAAAGATCAGCAAAGATCACCCAAACAGCATATTATGCATACAGGCTGCAGCAAAGGACTTTGGAATTCAATGCACTATTACTCTGGAGTGAGAGGCTATTTCAATGATATGTTGTGGATGCATGGGCTTCCACTGAACAAAACAAGTTGAATTGGATTTGACACAACCAGAAAAAGATCAGGGCTGAAGTCTATCAGGGAGTAGTGGATGCTGCTGCTGGAGATGAACAAGTCACCCCACAAAGCCGATGTGTTATCCTCCCATCCTCCCATACTGGAAGTGATTGACAGATGCAGCAATTATTCCAGGACTCTATGGCTATCTGCAGGAATTTTGGAAAACCTGACCTCTTCTTGACTATGACTGCCAATCCAAAGTGGTCAGAAATTGAAGAAGCTCTCTTGAAGAAACCTGCAGTCAATGGGAAAAGGCAAACAGCTGCTGATCGACCTGATATTGTTGCTAGAGTTTTTGAACTCAAGAAAAATGCTGTGGTAAAGGAGATCAAGGAAGGTTTCTTTGGCAGCTGTGTGGCTTATGTTCATACCATTGAATTCCAAAAGAGAGGACTTCCACATATGCACATCTTGATATTTTTCCATTGCCATCACAGGATCAAGGATGCACCTGATGTGGATTCCATTGTCTCTGCTCAGATTCCAGATCCAGTCACTCAGTCTCAATTGTATCAGGTATTGGCTTTGTTTGAATCCTGAATTCAGTTACTTATCTTTGTGGTCAGGTTGTTACTGCCAACATGGTCCATGGTCCATGTGGAGCTGCCAAACCCAATGCTAAGTGCATGGTAGATGGCAAATGTTCCAAGAAATACCCAAAGGAATTCCAAGAGGCTACTCAGTATGGAGATAGTGGCTATCCTCAATATGCCAGGCCTGACAATGGCTGCTTCTTTGAAAAGAATGGTCATTGTTATGACAATTGAGATGTTGTTCCATATAACCCTTATCTCTCAGCCAAGTACAAATGTCACATCAATGTGGAGGTCTGTGCTTTAGTGGAAGCCATCAAGTACATTCACAAGTACATCTACAAAGGCCATGATAGGACAACTTTGGAGATTGCTGGAGAGCAGATGGACCAGAGAGATGAAATCAAGGAACACTTAGATGCCAGATACATCTCTGCACCTGAGGCTTGCTGGCACATCTTTGAATTCAACATGCATGGAGAACATCCTCCTGTATATTGATTACCTGTGCATTTGGAGGGCCAACATGAAGTCTACTTTCAGGATAATGAACCTTTGGAGATGGTAGCTGCTAGGCCTAATGCAAACAAGACTGCACTCACTGCTTGGTTTGAAGCCAATACCAGATTCCCTAATAACAACACCACTTATTAGAGCTTTTCAACCAAGTTTGTCTATGAAGCTTCCAAAAGGACCTGGAAGGAGAGGCAGAGAGGAACAGCTATTGGGAGGATGTACTTTGCTTCACCCCAACAGGGAGAAAGGTTCTACCTTAGGATGCTCCTGACAGTTGTGACCAATGCAACATCATGGGCTGATCTCAGGACAGTCAATGGCCACACCTATCCTACTTACAAGGAGGCATGCAAGGCCCTTGGTCTTCTAAAAGATGATGCAGAATGGAGGCAATGTCTTGTTGAAGCTGCTGCAATCCAATCAGGATCAGCTTTCAGACAGCTCTTTTGCACTATCCTATTCCATTGTGCTCCTACCACTCCAGAGGCTTTATGTGACAAATTTAAGCACTCTATTTGTGATGATCTTCAATACAGACCGGAGAATATCTGGCAGTACAGGGACAGAGTCTTTACTGATGAAGATGTCTATGACTATGGTATTCATCTGATCAAGGAATTCATCTGATCAAGGACAACTTAAAGAATTTTGGCAAGATTCTTCAACACTTTCTCAACATGCCAGAACCCCAACAAGTTTGGAATGTGATTCCAGGTAAGTTGGCCATTGTATAAAGATTTGACATTGATGCTGATCAAATGATTTTAGGGAATAGACTGTTGCAAGAAGAAACAGATTATGATATTGAGGAGTTGAAGAGAAGGGTGGATGAAAACAAGGCCAGGTTTAATGGTGAACAACTGGGGGCCTTCAATGAAGTTATGGACTCTGTGGACAACAACTTGGGCAAGATGATATTCATTCACAGTGTAGGTGGATGTGGCAAAACATTTGTCTGCAACACTTTGGCTTCTGCTGTTTGGTCCAATGAAGATGTAGCATTATGTGTAGCATCATCTGGGATTGCTGCTTTACTGCTGGAGGGTGGTAGAACTGCACACTCAAGGTTCAAAATCCCCATTCCTGCTCTGGATACATCCATTGCCAATATCAAAAGAGGAACTCAGTTGTCTCAACTCTTACTCCAGACCAAAGTTGTCATCTGGGATGAAGTCCCAATGCAACACAAAAATGCCATTGACGCTGTGGATTGAGGGTTCAGAGATGGAGAAGGATGTTCCTTTTGGTGGAGTGACTGTGGTGTTTGGAGGAGATTTTAGGCAAACTCTCCCAGTTATCCAACGAGGACTCAGGCAGCAGATGATTGCTGCTTCACTCAAGAGAGGAAGACTTTGGGATCAGATTCAAGTCCACTACTTGGTTCAAAATATGAGATTGGATCAGACTCCTGATAACATTGCTCATGCAGCTTGGTTATTGGATGTTGGTGCTGGAAAAAACCTTGGGCCTGGAGAAACAGTACAACTTCCACAAACCATGATCTGTGATGACAATTCTGTCACTGGATTGATCTCTTCCACTTATCCTCATATTGATCACCATCAAGATGATCAGTATTATCTGGACCATACCATCCTTTCTGGCAAGAACTCTGATGTAGAGGATATCAACTCTGAAGTTCTGCAGAAATGTCCAGGAGAAGAGAAAATCTTGCAGAGTGCAGACTCTATTATATCTGATGATGGGAATCCTAATGGCCTTGGATTTTATCCAATGGAATACCTCAACTCTCTCAGAGCCAGCAGTTTGCCCTTGGCTAAATTGGCTTTGCAGATTGGTGTTCCTGTCATGCTGCTCAGGAATCTGGATACAACCAAAGGACTTTGCAATGGGACAAGAATGATTGTCACTCACATCAGCACCAGAGTTCTCAGATGTAGAATCATAAGTGGAGATGCCAAGTTTGCAGGATCAATTGTTTTGATTCCAAGAATCAACATGGATGTGTCTGAAGAAGATTTGCCAATTCCATTGCACAGGAGACAATTCCCAGTTTGATTGGCCTTTGCTATGACTATCAACAAGTCTCAGGGTCAATCAGTCAAGCATGTTGGATTGGACCTTTGATCAGGAGTTTTGTCACATGGCCAACTTTATGTTGCACTCTCACGGTGCACATTAGAAGATCATATCAAAGTCATCTTGGACCCAGAAAACACATCAAGAAAGACTGCAAATATTGTCTATCAGGAAATCTTGAATGGTTTACAAATGTAAGTGTGAGTTTTGTTGGATTCAAGCAAAAAATTGCTAACTTCTATGAACTTCAGCACCTAATGTCTATAGCTGGACCATGTAGTATAGATATTCTTAATGGTTTACAAATGTAAGTGTGACAGTTTAAATAATTGGTTGGTTAGTACTAACTTTTATAATTTTCAGCATCTCTAATATATACCAGTGGACATTGTAGTAATTTGTTAATAATGTAATATAGATACATGATTGGTTTATAGATGAAATCTCAGTGTATTGAATTGTAAGAGAAAAGCAACACTTGGTCAACAAAATACAAAGACCTAACCAAATGAAGTGAGGTTGAGTCTGGGACTTAGCATTGAGTTTGAAATACAAAGACCTAACCGAATGAAGTGAGGTTGAGTCTGGCACTTAGCATTAAGTTTGAAATACAAGGACCTAACCAAACAAAGTGAGGTTGGGTCTGGGATGAAGCACTGAGTTAGAAATACAAGGACCTAACCAAACAAAGTGAGGTTGGGTCTGGGATGAAGCACTGAGTTAGAAATACAAGGACCTAACCAAACAAAGTGAGGTTGGGTCTGGGATGAAGCACTGAGTTAGAAATACAAGGACCTAACCAAACAAAGTGAGGTTGGGTCTGGGATGAAGCACTGAGTTAGAAATACAAGGACCTAACCGAACAAAGTGAGGTTGGGTCTGGGATGAAGCACTGAGTTAGAAATACAAAGGCCTAACTGAACAAAGTGAGGTTGGGTCCGGGATGAAGCATTGAGTAGAATATCAAGGACCTAACTGAACAAAGTGAGGTTGGGTCTGGGATGAAGCAACAGCTACAGGCCCGTGCCGAAGGCATGGGGCATAGCTCGTTGAAACAATACCAGAGGAAGTTGGAGACACCTCTGATATGGACAGTGAAACTCACCCAGATGACATTCTTTGTTGAAGAGTGATGGCATTCTGGAAGATTCATGTTGAGGTTTCTAAAACCTTGAGTAGCTAAGCACATTGTGATTTAGAGGTCATTGGGAGGTGATATTATTCCAACTGATCCATTGAAATATATGGACCTGTACATGCTGTTCTTAGCACAGGAGGTAACAGATTACCTGCAACACAAGAAACTGCATGGATTGCAGGCATGGTCTGCAATGCTGTCTCTATATTAGGGGAGCATATGTGCCCCCTCTGTCTCCAGTCAATGAAGCATTGACTCTGTTGCAAGCACCACAACTGTGATGTTTTTGATATGGTTGTGCTGCTTACTGTTCACACACTGTAAGTCAAAACCAGTCAATATTTCTGTCTATGATGTATGAAGTAAGGCACTGGCTTATGTAAGTACTAGTAAAACTATTATATGTATGCAAGTAACAGGTGCTCTGTTACATACCCCCCTTTTGAGACCATCAATGGACTCACTTCTACACACAGCTAAAGTCAAAGAATAAAGGGGTGGGATATGGCATCCCACCCAAGGGTGTTCACCAGAATTCACATACAAATTCCTACATATCTTTAGTAGTAGGATCAACTGATCCTGTGTGGATGAGTATACTTCAGTGCAATGTCCAACTGCACTAAGTGTGCATGATATGGGCTGCTCAAACCCACAGACAATTTATCAATTTTTTTGTGATGAGCTATGTTAATAGCTCACCCTGCTTGTTCATCCATCTTCAAGGCCTCTGCTTCCTTGTTGCTCACAATATCCACCCAGTGCTCCAATACAGTGTTAGCTATATCTTTGGAGCCACTGGTTCCAGCTTCAGGAGCAGTAGGAGTAGCAATGTTAGTTGCTACTACTGCCTCCACAGCACTGGGGACAACTTGTAGTGTTGTTGCTAGTTGGATGGGCATGGGCACCATGGGATTGTTAGCATAGTCCAGCTCCATGGACTTCTCTGAGAGTGCATCATCAGAGGATGCACCAGAGCCTGATAATGGTGGATTGGCTGTGAATGTGGCCACAGCTACTGACAATGATGGGTCCTCCTCAGTTAGGGCTGCACTCATGGTGAGAGCCACTGATGAGGGCTCTGCAGTGGCAGCCAGTGAGGCTCTTCCTGTAAGGGCAACCTCTGGAGCAGTGGATTGGAGTCATACAGCTAGCAGAGGGGAATCTGAAGTATATTAGTGGAGTAGATGACGATACAATCAGTAACTAATCACCTAGCAGAGAGGAATCCAAAGAGAACAAGTCTAAGGATCCCTGCTGCTTGGTATGGCACATCAGCAGGCAGTAGAGGCATGGGAACTACTGTACAGGTGACCAGAGCTACTCCTAACCCTAGGGCCATGATTGCTGAGGTAAGAGGAAGAACTGTGCAGTTCTCCAGAGATCTCCCAGGCTCCTTCCAGAACCTTGAAGATGTCAAACAAGCTGCAAAGGTGCTGGAACCAGTCATAGAGGTTGGAAATGGAGGTCCCCTGACATCACCCCCCCTCTAGCGTGTGGCATCTCAACATGCAAAGTAGAAGAAGTCCCTGATTGCCTGGTCTGCTGGCAAGATAGGGAGGATTCCTCATATGGCATGCAGAGCATCTGGATGTCTCTGGTGGAACTCCTTGACAAGTCTGGGGGTGTGTACATTCTTCTGTGGCTCCCAAGAGATATTCTCAATCCTGTAGCCTTTTCACTTCACTTTGTATTGTAGTCATCTCTGGAATAAACAGCTGTCCAGGATTTCCTCCACTTCATACTCCTTGTTGTTATTAACCACCATGGAAGGCAGCAGAGGTAACAGTTGTCGCCCTAGGATAGAATCTTTTGGGGCTGGAGTTAGTTTGACTATGTTGAACACCAGATGAAGCTGGTGCATCCCTACAGGGAGCCAGAGTCTATAGGCCAAGGGCCCCACCTGTTGTTCCACTATGAATGGTCCCAACTGATGGTGTGACAGCTTTTTTGAGGGTTTGGTAGTTTTAATATCAGAGGCATCCAGGTAGACTCAATCTCCAGGCTGATACTTGTGCTCTGGAGTCCTCCCACAGTTGTAGTATTGTCCCACGTTATCTTTTGCCTTTGCCAGTGATGCTTGGGCCTCCTCCTATGACCTCTTCATCTGGTCCACAAGGCCATGGAGCTTCCAGACATTTCTCCAGTACAAGTTTGTGGTGCTCATGGCAGAACAGGTGATGTGGGTCAGAATGAAGTGTGCTCTCTTGCCATACAGGTCTACCACCACCATGATCACATTGTAACCATGAGTGTCAGAAAGCTCTATGATGAAGTCAATGGATGCTACACTCCACTGTTCTACAGGCACTGGTAGCAAGTGTAACTGTCCATAGGGGAGTTGGCACTGGGGCTTGGTCTGGAGGCAGAGATTGCAGGTACTAGTGTAAGATCCAATATACTGGGACATCTGGGGCCACCAGTAGTTCCATGATACTAGCTCCAGTTTTTTCCATTGCTTAGGGTGCCCTGCAATGCAGAAGTTGTGGTGTTGCTCCACAATTCTCTGATGGAGCTCCAAAATGTTGGGGAGGTAAATATAGTCTTGGAAGGTCAAGATTCTGTCTTGGAGAGCCCATTCATCAGCACAGACCACCTTGACACCAGTAGTATGCCCTGACTTCAGTGTTCAAGCAGCCTGCACCACAAGCTCCTCCTGCTGACTATCTCAATTACCCTGTCATATGTTCCAGAGAATGTCTGCCTCTGCTCCATTGATGGCAAGACCCTCTGTGGCTCTGATTGCAAACAATTCAGGGCAGAGGAGCACAATGTTGCTGTCATCCCCTTCTCCTGTGCCATGGTCTGCTCTCTGGGACAGAGTGTCTGGCTTTTCCATGCTCCAGCCAGGCTTGTGGTGCAAGGAGAAGTCAAAGTTGGCAAGGTAGAGGGACCACCAGGCCTGTTGGTGATTGAGCTTCTTGGCCATCTGGAAGTATTTGAGGTTCTTGTGATTGGTCCAGACCTCAAACTTGTGCCATGCACCTTCCAGGAAGTGCTGCCACTCTTCAAACAACTGGATGATGGCCAGCATCTCTTTGTTGTCATAGTTCCACTCCACCACATTCAAGCTCTTGGAGTAAAAGGCCACCAGATGCCACTTTCCATCCTCCAGAAATTGCTGCAAGAGCACAGCCCAAGTGGCAAAGTCAGAGCTGTTGGCCTCTATATGGAAGGGAGAGTTGTTGTCTAGGAATAGAAGGATGGGCCCAGAGGTCACAGTGTGCTTGAGAGTGTCAAAGGCCATCTGCTCTGAAGGTCCTCAGCTCCATGTAACATCCTTTCCCATGAGGTCAAACAGTGGCAGGCATGGTGCAAGAAGTCCTAGATGAATCTTCAGTAGAAGTTCACAAAACCAAGAAATGCCTGCACCTCCTTCTTGTTCTTGGGCTCTGGCCACTCTGCTGTAGTACTGGATCACAGTAATACTGATAGTTCTGGGGCTTTCTTGAAGACTTAGGAAGTCTACTCCAATTCCACACTGATGTCTTGATAAATGCTTGAAGTTGAGGTGGTTTACTTCCAAAATATTTCTATTCTGAATGCAGAGGAGTTTCAACAAACTCCAGCCTAAGTGATTCACTCCCTGGGAACCACCAAGCCTTTGCCTATTAATTGTCTGTCTATTTGCTACTCTACTTGGGCTGTTTATACCTCTTTCTACAGTGCACAGACCACTCCCTAATGTGACTTTTGGTTCCATACTTTCCAGCTCCTTATTCATAACTGTTATTCTAATTCTCCCTTTTGGCATGCCTGTTTCAGTGCCACAGGCCAGTTCCTGGTTCCATCATTCCTCTTTTGCATTCTTAGCTTCCATTTGCCCCATTTATCTCTCCCTCCTTTGTATTTCTTCCATTCATATTCTTCCCCATTCAGGTTCTTTTCCATTCAGGTTCTTCCATTCATCTGTCCCCTCCCATTCATTCTATTCATCTCCCTTTATTCATTTCATATTCTTCCCTTTCAGGTTCTTTCCCTTCCCTTCATTCCATTCATCTTCCTTTCCCTTCCCTTCATTCCATTCATCTTCCTTTATTCATTTCATATTCTTCCCCTTTCAGGTTCTTTCCCATTCAGGTTCTTCCATTCATCTTCCTTTCCCTTCCCTTCATTCCATTCATTTCATATTCTTCCATTCATCTTCCTTTCTCTTCCCTTCATTCCATTCTTTCTCATTCATTCCCCCTTTACCTCCTTTCAGCCAACATTCCAATCTGGTTATTCTTAGATCAGATCTAGATCTTGCTAGAATTGATGCTACTCAGGTGCTTTTGCCAGTCCCATGCTTCCCCTCCCATTACAGTGATTGGACTATTATTGAGTGTATAGTCTAGTATAGTCCTTGTCCTATCCTGTTCTGTATTTTTTCTGGTGTATTTAAAGGGATAATGTTGCTGGAACTTGTTTTACCAGGAGGCTTACAGTTTTCAGCCTTAATAAATGTTTGTTTTGACTTCTGGTGTTTATTATGTTCCCAATGGTGTGACAACATCATATCACTGTCATGCCTGCCACCTTACCAGGTCAATCTCCATGGCTCTGTGCAAGATGATCAGGCCAAGATACTCAATCCAGGTTTGTTCAAACTCACACTTCTCGGGCTTGAGGTAGAGCTGGTGCTGGCAGAGTTGTTCCAGGACAAGGCAAGTGATCTGCTGGTGTTCCTCCAGCATCTTGATGTAAATGAGGATGTTGTCAAGGTACACGCACACTATGCCCTCCACTATAAGGTCCCGGAAGACGTTGTTCATCATAGTCTGGAAGGTGGCTAGGCTGTTGATGAGACCAAAGAGCATAACAAGCAGCTCAAACAATCCCCAGTTGGTCCAGAAGGCAGCCTTCCACTCATCTCCTTTCTGAATGCGCACATTGTTGTAACCCCAACAGACATCCAGTTTAGTGAAGTATTGTGCACCCCATAGGTTGTTGATGAGCTTGGAGATGAGTGGGAGAGGGTGTCATGACCTGCTCCCTGGACCCCTGCACATTGTTCCCAACCTTCCCGCTCCCATGGAGCCTCCCCCAATGCCCTGTTGAACTCCCCCAACTATTGTCCACCCTTTGCACCCACTCCAGCTAACTTCAATGCATCTCTGGCTAACTCCATCAGCCTCCTGGCCAACTCCAGCATCTTCTCTGCAGCTGCTAATGTTTTCCCTAGCTCTCCTGAGTCCCTGGAACCATCCCCCACTATTCCTGACTCCATCACACATCACCAACTCATCACCTTGGTTTCCCCGACCTACTCTGGAGTGTTATGATGACCTCAGGATAGCCCGCATTCTCAACTGATCCCATCAACATATCAATGTGGCCCACCTCTAATCCCAACTAACACCCATTGACTCCACTGAGTGCCACCAAGCCCTGCTGCCACATCCACTGTCCCCCAGAGCTCCTCAGTAGTTAGTATATAAGTTGTAGAGTAGCTCCTAGTACTCTAGTCTTGATATTGCTTAATGTTACCTATGGTCTGATTGTTTCTCTCTCATGTTTCATGTTCTGTGTTACATTTCCTTTACTCTCAGTCTCCCAGTCTTATCTCAAACTCCCAGTGTTGTCTCATCTCTTTTCCATTATCATTCTTGTTATCATTTTGTATCTCTGCCTGAATCTATTTCATTCTTGTCTCAATCTCATCTCAACTCTGTTTCATTCTGTTCAGCTCCATCTCGCCTTGTTTGATCTGTTTCCTCCCTCATACTCAAGTCTTTTCCGATCTTAACACCATTATGAACTCTGCACTCATGATTACAAACAACACACATTCTTTAAACCAACTCTGGACCTTGCTAGATGCTTAGCTCCAAATCCCATCAACTTCTGTTGATCCCCCATCAAGCTCCAGCTCTGCTCCCATCACTCACATAGCCTCTGCTTCTTCCACATCTATAGTACTCATTTCTGGACTTATACCTGACACTCTGCCAAGCTTGTTCCTTTCCCCACAACTTGTCCTAGATTCCTCTGGACCACCCCAGACTTGTTTGGATCACTCCCCTCACTTCTCCTCACATGTTCCCCATGTTTAGAACCCCTCTGAGTGCCTAGTTGTCAGTGCAGAGCATCATGTCCACCTAGTAAGGACTCACTCAGTGCAGCTGAGCTCCCATGGTCAGTGGAACATGACAGAGGGTAATGGTTCTTCACCATCATGGTGTTGAGTACTCAATAGTCCTGCACCAGTTGGAGGGAACCATCCTTCTTTTTAATGAAGAAGACCAGAGAAGCCATCAGAAACTTAGATGGACAGATCCAACCAGAGTCCAAGTTCTTCTGCAGGAATGTGTCAAGCTCATCCTGCTTCTAGGGTACAAGTGGATAGACCTTACAGCTAGAGAGTGCAGAGTCTGGCAGCAGTTCAATGGCATGGTCCCACCTCTTGCACTCTGGAAGAAAATCAAAGGAGGCTTTGAAAAACACATCCTCAAACACATGCAAGTAGGGGGGTACCACATTCCAGAACTCTCAAGGCATGGTGTTGGTAGCAAAAGCCTGGGCCAGCCTCTGGGACATGGTCTGACTAGCCCAGATCTCCGCAACAGAGGGTGGCGGGTGGATGGTGGTAATATAGATTTGATCCCCCACCTCTACTGCTTTATCTAGGAGCTCTAGCTTGTATCTGCCACCAAGCTCCCCTCCTCACTCCTCCTCCAGGGCTCTGCCATTGCTTCAATTGTCCTTGTAGAGGCCCCCCCTATAAGGGAATGCCAGAGGTGGGGGATCTAGGAGGTCTAGCTCAACAAAGAAGAAACAGCTGGTGCAATATGCATAGATGGCTGCATGCTCTTGGACTTGGGTCCAACACTCTGCCCTGTCCTCTGCAGCACATGCAAAGCACTTCTAGGGGCACCTGCTCATGGTAACCTCCCCCTTGGTCCAATTGATCTTGGGGCTATGCTCTCAGAGCCATGTGAACCCAAAGATCATGTCTTGCCTTCCCAAGCTGGTGATGGCAAATACAGCACACTCTACATGACATTCATAGCAGAGAACCAGGTCAACCACAGAGCTAATAGCACTGGCTTTGTTGGGCATTCTGTCAATGTTGTAGACAGAAATGGGCTTGGGGAGGGGCTGCATAGACAGGCTGTGGCATTTGACAAACTCTGAATCCAGGAAAAGTCCTGTTGCTCCGCTGTCCAGGAGAGCCATAACTTTGCAGGTCTGCTGAGTGTCCATGGTCTCAATCTCCACATTGAGGCACAGGGAGTGGGCAGACAGGGCAGAGGCCATTATGTACTGTTGAGGAATTTGACATGCCCAGGCAGGGCCACACCAACAGACCTTTGGAGGTGTTGGAGAGCTTGGCAGGGGCTCCAGAGTTGGTGTTTGTACATCTGGAGGAGGGCTTTGAGGTTCTTCTGTCTCAGAATGAAGGGCATTGAAAAAGGTAGTTTCATTTTCTATTAACAGACAAGAGAACCTGTTAGCATCTAGCAATGGAGGCATACACCTCATCCATTGCTTGACTAAAAATCTCCCTCAAGCTCCACAGGTGAGGGGCACATGCCAGCCTCCTCCAGGGTCAACTCCAGTGTAGACTTATCCAGCAACAGAGCTCCAGAGGCATCTTTTGCAGCCAAGAGCTACAGAAGGAGCTCCTCCTGCTTTGCTATGGAAAGGTAGTGTACCTCTAGGCCCAGGGGACAGTGCTGTGCAAAGTGCCCAGGCTTGCCAAGGTACCACACCACTACCTGGACATCCAGAGACCTTACTCATGCTTCTAATATCCTTGCTCTTCCTTCTTTGTTTAGATCGATACAGCTGGGAGAGACATTCTCAAGTTGTCTATGTGTGAATAACGAAGCCCAATTTGATGTCAAAGCAATGAGTCTCAGAGTGGAAATGCAGACAGCCACAGCTAAAGTCGTGCTTGCCGAATATGGTGGCCCAGATCATACACTTGCTGCTGGGAAGACTTTTGAGAACGTTGTACATCATGCATCCTTCAGCACAGCAGCAGAGTAGCATGAAGTTGTTGGGCAGCATCCACATCCATGGGGATCCCCAGTGGCAGGGGACAATGCTATGGGAGTGGCTAAAGTCAGGGCCAGCATTGGGTGAGCAGGCATGGGGAGGTGGAAATTGCTGACCAGAGTGGGACACAGCATGGAATGGGGGTGGCAGAGCTCTCTCCAGATCTCTATGAGTTGCCATTGGTCCCAGGCCACCTCATACCACAATGCAATCTTCTCATCACTGGGGCAGCCCTCTGCCAGATTGTTGATGTGTTCCACCAGCATGGGGTACAGGCCATCCTGGAAGGTGAGGCATAGTTGAAGGCCATCAGGGTAGGTGGCCTGTTTGACCAAAGCTCAGAATGACTTAATGTACTCATCCAACCTATGCTTTCCTTGTCTGTACTGTTCCCTATCACACAGTGTCAGTGCTACTGTCTTGGTGGAGTCTAATGAGAAAAACTCCACATGAAAGTCCTTTTCAAAAGCAGCCCAGTCAGGAAAGCTTCCCACACCTTTGGATGGTGGAAAACTCACAATGCACAGGTAGAGGCATGTCTGGTCATCATGTATGACAGCACCCAGGCTATTTTCAGTGTGTTGGAGTCAAAGTATTCCTGCTGAGGTGGATGTAGGTAAGGCAGGACTGTAGGAATTGCTCCTCATCAGAGCAGGCACCATCATATGTGTCAGGTAGTGCTGGGCATGGGATCCATGGCTGTAGGGTCACTGGAGCTGCAGGGACAGGTGCGGTGGCTGGCAGGGCTGGTTCTGCAGCCATGGGAGGGGCAGAGTTAGCATTTAGGCATTCAAACAATGCCTGGAGGGATTGGGAGATAAGATTGGCTATCTGATGAAGGGTAGAGAGTTCAGTCATATAGTGGGTGAGAGATGATTGCATTAATTGCACCTGGGTTTCTAAGTGGAGCAGGCAAGTCCAGGCTTTGTCCTGCAGGGCTGGGGCCTCCAAGGTGTGTCTGGGTTGGCAAGCTGAGACATCAAACTCTGGAGTGTTTATTCCTGGTGGGGAAGTGACAGGTAGCAGCTTGGGGGTTCTATACAGCTACAGGGGGCTTCTAGACCAGTTGTAGGAGACTTGTTCTGCTGTAAGAGCAATCTCCAGAGCAGTGGATTGGAGTTATGCAGCTAGCAGAGGGGAATCCAAAGTATATTAGTGGAGTAAATGATGATACAATCAGTAACTAATCACCTAGCAGAGTGGAACCCAGAACAAGTCTAAGGATCTCCACTGCTCAGCACAGCACATCAGCAGGCAGTGGAAGCATGGGAACTACTATACAGGTGACCAGAGCTACTCTTAACCCTAGGGCCATGGTTGCTGAGGTAAGACAAAGAACTCCACAGTTCTCTGGAGATCTCCAGAGTTCTAGAAGGAGCCCCCAAGATGTCAAACAAGCTGTGGAGGTGCTGGAACCAGTTACAGAGGTTGGAAATGAAAGTTACCTGACACTTACAACCTGTGCCAGGTGATGTATGAGATGGGTGAAGATACCATCCTCACCAAAGTGAGTGGCTGTGCTAGAAGGAGAGTGCCATCTGCTCTCATAAATTTGCAGGAGCATATGGAAGCACTCCTGGCCATCAGCAATGGGGATGTACCACTCATTGTACTCTGGTGAGGGAGGGGGTACCCCAATAGTCTAGAGTCAAAGATGATGTTCATTGTTAACTTGTGTAAACAGGTCCACATGCATAATGCTTCCAGTCCAGTGGTGATCAAGAAAGTGTATACCAAAAGTATATGCATGATTTACCCAGGAGGGAGGCACATGATTTGCTAGGAGGTGACATATTACCTCTGTCTTGCTCAGACTGGTAATTTGCAGCCTACATGGAGTGAAGGTGTGGGAAGTAATACCATTAAATTCTCCTACACCAAATTGGTAGTTGTCTACCACTTCCCAATAGAGATGCAGTTGGGCAACCAACATGGTCAACAGCCTCATATAGGCCATTCATGTGTGTAGAGCAGTTGGGGCTAGCACCTGACCCAGAATGTAGCTGAAGATGCAAGGAGGCATTGATAGCCACACCTGAATACAGGTCTGTGAATCTGAGTGGCCATGGTGCATGATGTACTGCACCCATGCATCAATGTTGAAGTGGCAGCTGATTAGGACTTGAGTAAGTCCCACACCCTGCATATTGTTATTGGTGCAGCTGAGCATGGCCAACAACCATGAAGAGAGGGGGACCAGTACCCAATTGGGGTTCCCCTTAGGCAGAGTTGTTTCCAACTCTGCTGGACTTAGCTCCATAGCCCACCTCATTGTGTGGTCTTTCAATGGTGGAGCTGTGAAAAAGGAGATTCAATAGAACTCCTAAAGGAGGAGAGTGGCATGAATCCACTCTCTCATAGTCACCTTGATTCTGCCAACCCAAATGAGTTTGAGAATCAGGCAAATCTGCTCCATATTCATGGCATTCCTCAAGGAGCCCACCTGTATAGTAATTTGTAACATGGGGATATATGGGATATCCCCACCATCTCAGTAGAGCAGGCAAAGACTGCTTCATCACCAATGAAAACTGCATTGGTTACTGGCAACCAGTAGAAGTTGGGGTGCAGCATACCCCAGGAGTCATTCTGGCACTCAAAATGCCCACAAACTAAGGTTGTGTCCTAGCTATCTGGTAGGCAGCCAGGCACTGTGTCATTTAGATGCTTGTGGTCCATTTTGGACTTCTCAGCATCAATGGCTAACAGCCATTTGGCATTAGCATTGTGCTGCTTCTTGCAATGACACTCATTAGCATTGTTGTCTGAGTCACTGTCCAGGATATGTTGTTTAGACATAGGCACATCATCATCCTCATTATCACTGCCAAGAAGAGACCTGCCATTGCCTGGGCAGCTGCCTGCTGGGTGACAAAAAATTCTTCATTATGTGGATCTCTATGCACTGTTGGCCTAAACTCCTGAGGGAGCATACCAGGCATACTATAAGTCCTCAATTTGAGGACCTTGATGACACCAGCTTCTGCTCCATAAGGAACATTAGCCAGGAAAGCAATTGTTGTGGTGACGACTGTAGAGTTGTCTGCCTCTGTCACTATGGCAGAAGGCTGCCCAGTGCTAGCTTTCTTTGTGAAGGGCTTTGACAATCCCTCCTTTGTTGCTGCTGGTTTTGGTGGCTTTACTCTAGCCACCACTGGCTTGGATGGCCCAGCTGAGGATGAGGCCACCTCAAAATTAGAGCACTCATCCATCCTCTGGTCATCACCAGCAGGCCTAATATCATTGTAGGGCATGAGTAGTGCTCTCTGAGTTGAGGATCCCTCAACAAACAAAGAAGGCTTAGTACAAGCCTTCTTTGCCTCTGAAGGGTTAGGAGAGGTTGCTACCCTCTTCTGCTTTCCCAATGCTGTAAAAAAGAGGTCTGCACAGGCCTCATCCCTTTGATTTTACACAACATCAAGTAAGCCTTCTTTGTCTCTGAAGAGTTGGGAGGGGTTGCTACCCTCTTCCCCTTTTTCAATGCTGCACAAAAGAGGTCTGCATAGGCCTCATCCCTTTGATTTTGCACAACATTAAGTTCATTCAGAACTTTAGCCAGTGCCAACAGCACTACAAGATTATTGAGGACATCAGCACCAATGTCCTCTAAAACTCTAGCTTCATAAAGCTGCTGGAGTAGATGAGCAACCTGCTCATCCATGGCAGTCAAAGGCTCAGGTTCTTTTGCTTTGCCCTTGCCCTTCTCCTTCACAGAGAAGCATTGATCAACTTTCTTCTAGGCAGTTGATGGGGAGTGCTACTCCCCTGGAGGCAACTATAGATTACCCCAATGTACTTCATGATGTTGAGGGCACATTTGACAAACACATTCCAGTAGGCAATGGCAGATGCAACTGCCATGGAGGTGCCAGCAACTGCATCAGAGCCATGATCAACTCTGGGCTGTTGTCATCCACCTCCATTGCATCAGCTGTTGATGCTGCAGGGACTGAAATCTCTACCTGCAACAAAATAGTGGCAGGTCATTGCTGACCTGCCATGCCCATGGTATGACCAGGACCAGCCACTGGAAGTGGGGCCACAACAAACTGTAGCATAACAGATTGCTGGAACTTCTGGGACCACACTGGTTGTGCAGCTACAGGGTATCCAAAGTTGAATTGAGGGGGGGCCAGTGGTCCCCCATGTTCTCTGCCTGCTCCTTAAGAGGGGGCTGAAAGTCTCCCACATCCTCTGCCTGCTCTGCCTTGTCGAGGGGCAAATGGTGTAGCTCAGCAGAGCTACATCTCCTGGCACTATGGGCAGTCCCCCACTCACAGGCCTTGTGTCCTGTTGAGCTGGGGCCACTCTTCTCATTGTTGAGAGTGCTATGTCCCTCAGCACCAAGCCTCCTGCCAATGCAGCAAAGCTACCAAAGCCAGAGAGCACATTACTCCCTGACTATCCTCCTCTTGAGCTCTGCCCAGTGCTCATCAAATATCCTGGCAGATCTGTGTCTGCCTTGCCTGGCCACTTTTTCTTCTTGCCCATAAAGCAAGGGTTGTGTCCTCTCTAATAATGTTGGTGTTGCACCAATGATGTGTAGGAAGACAAAGTCCAGTTGGACTTTGTGCCCAGCCAAAAAACTGGCTGATCTAATCATTGATGGCTACCGGCATAGTGGCCTGTTGACTTCTAAAGCTAAGTCAAGTTAACTTAGACCTTCTAGCAAGCTGTGCAGGGTGCTATAGGCCCTGCAGCTTCAGATATCTGTCAAGGGCCTCAAGGTCCTTGCATGTCTTGAGAAACTCCCAAGTGGTGTCCCCTAGACTCTAGTGAACCTCAAACTCAAGGTTCTTACCCTTCCAACAATGACCTATCAGGTCATCAATGAACCCCTTGTTTGTCTGGGGCACCAAAGTTGTAAGCCTCTGGCATTGCCCTATTGGGGAACAAAGTGTTGTCACTGGCCTTATACAGGCACAGCAATGACACATGGAACTTAGAATGAATCCTTTATTCCTGGAGTGCCACTGGCAACTCCAACACATTGTTGGAGGTCTTACTAAAGGCCTCCACAATTCTATACAGCTCAACCCACTTAGGGCAGAGCTTTCTTGCTCTGCCTTTTGGTAAGTCAAGGTTCTTTATTGAAAGGTACACCAGTGCACCTTTCTCAAGTTTGGGGTCAGGCCTGCAACATGAATTGGCCAGACATGTCTGAAAGACATGTGCCTCAATAATTGCATCATGCACCACTGCCAAGTTCTCCAGAGCTTGGCAGGTAAACTGTTGGATTCCCTTTGGAATTGAAGTATCTGCCCTAATCTCTCTTATCATGGACAGCATATATCCACCATTCAACTCAAATGGTGCAAATTGTGTCATCTCTGAAATGCTTGCATTTATCACAAATTCCATTAAGTCACTTTGACTTGACCAGTCATTTTGGTCTGGTCAGATCACAGTACACAGAATCTGACCTATGAGCATCTGCACATACATAGTCATGGATGTGATGCATGTCCCATGGAGAGTCACTTCTCAAAGTAGCAGAATAAATAGTCCACTACCTTGTTGAGTTCTCCTTTCACATACATGATGTCAAAATTGAATTTTGACATATAATGTGTCCACCATTGCTGGCATGGTGACAAGTCCTGTTGAGGTATGAAGAACTCAAGTGCTTTATGATCCATTATCACATCAACCTTATATTCAGGAAGCTTATCCCCCCATTTGAGGAGGGCTTCTAAGATAGCCAGCATTTCCAGTTCATGCATGGCATAATTTTACTGTGCATTAGTGAACTTTTTGGACATGAATGCTGCTGGCCAACATTTTTGCCAGCTTGGTCCTTGTCCATACATTGCTTTGACACCTGTCTTGGAGGCATTGCAGATCAGCCAGATAGGACCTTTGTGTCAAGGATCAATCAGGCATATGACTGGAGTTTTGGCACAGATCTTCTTGATCATGTCAAAACACTGTTGGTAGATGGGTTGCCAATCCATTGGCAACCCATTCTGCATCATGGCCATTAGTGGCCCTGTGTATGCAGATACATCAGGCAGAAATTCCCAATGTAATTCAACAACCCAACAAACTGTTGGATGTCATTGTACATTCTAGGAGTACACCACTCCTGGATCCTATTCAACTTCTCCATGTCAGAGTGTATTCCCTGCAAAACAATTATATGGCTGAGGCACTCTATGCACTCAGCATATAGCTTGCACTTCTTCCATTTGAGGTAGAGCTTGTTTTTCCATAGTCTTTCAAAGACTACTCAAAGGTGCTGCTCATGTTCCTCAATAGAGTCCAAGAAGACAAATATATTGTCTAGGTAAACATGCATCCATTTGCCAATGATGTCTCTAAATATGGATGTCATTAGGTGTTGGAATGTGGCTGGCACACTACAATCACCAATCTGCATGATGTTACTGCGATATGTTCCAGTAATGGTCATAAATACAGTTTTTGTAAGGGGATGACCCCTTTACAGGTAACTCCAACTCTATCCAGCCTTAGTCACAGGTATAGCATCATCTCTAGCATATCTGACCAACTGGCCACTAAGCCCCTGCACCCTCCAGACAGTATTAGTCAGTCCTTTGTAGTCATCAGACTCTATTTCTCCTTTTGACATATTGATAGTCATTACTGCTTAGCATACCTGGGTTGCTTACCACATATAGCATTAGTCATAGCATAGCCACAGATGTAGTATATAAGCCAGTTGCAAGGATAGAATATCCTTTGACTGATCAATAGCAGCATTACCCAGGTCTATTCGGTGAATCAACTGTGAGAGCCCCTGTGTTGTTACCTTAGCTTAGCTTGCTGCACTTGCCCCTTGTCTGCTTCTTAGCTGCTTCCTGCTCCTTTGATGCTCACTTGTCACCTGTGCCTGCTTGCTCTAGCTGAGTTTATCCATAGTCATGCTTGTCCTCTCACAGTTTTAGGTATGTCTGATGTACATATCCTAACTTGTTCATATGCATCAGTAAGGTCAATCTTAGACCTTACTGGTGCATGAGCCACATCTTCCCTAATAACTTCTTGGCTTGGTAAGGGTGTTCCATCCTTAATGGTATTGTCATTGCACTGACAAGCATCTAAGGCTGTCCACAAGGATCCATCCTTTTTGGGAATGCACAACAGTGGTGCAGCCTGGTTGGCTGCACATGGCTCCTACCACTTAGCCCACACATAGCAGTCAATTCTGTCCTGCAATTGCTGCTGAAGTGACTTAGGACACCTTGGCATGAAGTATGAGTACTATTTGGAATCATCAATTAGATTTATCTCATGATTTACTTTGCACCAAGGAGGAAGTTCCTCCTTTGTTCCATTGACCATGTCTTGGAACTTGTTGTACCACTGCTGACAAAGGCATGGTATATTGCCTTCTGACAGCTTGGAAGGTTGTAACTTTCCCCCAACTGTCTTTGGCAGAGAGCAATGCTCTCTATGTTTGTTTGCCTTTGCAGGTGGTACAGGCTTTGCATACTTGTCATGCAATGCCATCAAACAAATTTCTGATTCTCTGATATGATCAGCCAAGCAACACTACAAACTGTCCTCCCTCTTGCTTCTTTCCATGAGTATTTGAACTCACTAGGCTTAGATATTTTGTCCTCCATAGCCAGTCTATACAGTTTGTCTTGAGGGGTCAATTGCCATACCCCTTCCAGATGGTGGGGATATCCCATATATCCCCACACTAAAAATTACTTTACAGGTGGGCTCCTTGAGGGATGCCCATGAATCCAGAGCAGATTTGCAATCCTCAAACTCATTTGGATTAGCAGATCTAAGGTGACTATGAGAGAGTTGATTTCTATATCAGAGTGCTGGGTGGACATGGTGAGCAATGAGGAAGCAGAGGCCTCGAAGATGGATGAATAAGCAGGGTGAGCTACTAATGTAGCTCATCACAAAAAAATTTGATGAATTGTCTGTGGGCTTGAGCAGCCTATATCATGCAAGTATACTTGTCCTCATAGGATTGGTTGATCCTACTAGTAAATATATGTAGGAATTTGCATGTGAATTCCAGTGCACACCCTTGGGTGGGATGCTGTATTGCACCCCTTTATTTTTTGACTTTAGCTGTGTGTAGAAGTGAGTCTGTTGATGGACTCAAAAGTGGGGTATGTGACAGAGCGCCCATTACTTGCATACATATATTATCTATTATCTAATTACACTAATAGCATCACATGATGCTGTCCTTAAAAGTATCTTACTAGTACTTACATAAGGCAGTGCCTTACTTCATACATCATAGACAGACCTATTGACTGGTTTTGACTTACAGTGTGTGAACAGTAAGCAGCACAACTCACAACAGAAATGTTACAAACATTCTCCAAATTCAAACAAGTTATGGTGTACTCCCAAATATCATTGGGTGCCAAAAGAGATCTTCAGTACTACATCAAACTGTAATTGTTGCAAACAACAAAGACATGAAAGTTGTCAATGTGCTGCACAGCAAGTTTCTGAGGCTCATGCTCAAGAGCAACTGGATATTGATCATATGCAACTGGTTCACCCTCCACTTCCCAATTCTCCATCTCTTTCTGCATCTTCTTCCACAACTCCTGCTAAAGGTGATACTCTGGCTGAACCTGCAGTTTCAGGAGAAGATAAACATATGTTGGATGATGTGTGTTTATAAATCATGGATATGAAAATGGAAAAATGCAAATTGTGCCATGAGAAGTGGTTTGGCTTCAATGTTATTGATGGTGCTTGCATTAAGTGTTGTAAAAGCAGAAAATACCAAGCTTCAAACAAAATATATCGTGGAATCTATCCTGCTCATTTGCCTCAGCTTATGCAAATGGAGGAAATGCTTATTTCTCCAGTTCATTCATTGATCCAACTCTGGCAAGTTTGTGGTGGTCAATTTAAATACACTGGCCATATCTGCAACTTTCCTCACAAAAATACAGTCTTTCATCAAAAGCTCCCTTGACTTCCTAAAGATTGTGATGTCATTATTATGTGATGTGCTGGAATAGACCCACAAACAAACTTTGCTGCTTATGAAGATTTCTGTGTTTGTTGTGGATATATTGAAACTTGGCTTCACTATCTTCAAGACAACTATCCAACCTTCCATAACAATGCAGTTCACATTGATTTTCAGCAACTTCAGCAAATTGCATATATAGCTCCTTCAGCTGGAATCATTCATGATGCATCTCAGTGGCTTACTAGCCAAGTCAAAGCATCTCCTAATGATGATGTTCAAACTCTCCCAAAAGTGCATTATGCCAATCTCAAGGTAGAGCATCAAATGTCTTTCTCTAACTCATGGCTTATTTTAAAAACCTTCATGCACAAGACAGTGATTCAAAACCTCCTCCTTTACAGTCTAATGTTGATGGAACTGCTGGTACAGGAAAATCATTTTTCATTTGGGCTATAACAACTGCACTCCATAAATGTTCAAAGATGAACCTCAAGGAAAAGATCTTGTTGTTTGTCTAGCTCCTACAGGGATTTCTGTCACGACCCGTTCCCCGAAACCCCGCACATCGTTCATCGAACCCCCGAACCCCCAAAGGACCCCCAACGCTCCGCCGAACTTCTGCCCATGCCCCGTGCCTACTTCGGCTAACTCCGACGCCCCCCCCGGCTAACTCCGACGGCCCCCTGGCCAACTTCGGTGCCTGCCCCGCAGCCACTGACACTTACCCTGGGCTTCCCGAACCCCGAGAACCACCCCCGCTGTTCCCGATCTTTGCCCCCCATCATTAACTCAACACCCTGCTTCCTCCGACCTATTCCGGAGTATCACGACGACCTCGGGGCAACCCACGTTCTCAAATGATCCCATCGACGTATCAGTGCGGCACAATCTTCGATCACAACCGACACCCGCCCACTCCGTCAAGCCCCGCCAAGCCCCGCCGCCACAGCCGACGTACTCCGAAGTCCTCCGGTAGTCAGTATATAAGTCATCGAGTAGCTCTTCGTACTCTAGTCTTGATATTGCTTAATGTTACCTATGGTCTGATTGTTTCCTTTTCGTGTTTTCGTGTTTCATGTCCCATTCTCCTTACTCTCAGTCTCCCGGTCTTATCTCAGTCTCCCGGTCTTATCTCAGTCTCCCGGTCTTGTCTTGTTTCCATTTCGTTATCATTCTCGTTATCGTTTCGTATCCCCACTCGAATCTACTCCTGTTCCATATTGTCTCGTCCGACGCTGTCTCGGTGACTCCGTCAGACCATTGTGCCCAAGTCTTCATCAACCTTAACGACTTCACGAACTCCGCGATTACAATTACAAACCCTGACACTCCTTTACCAGGTCCAAACCCCACTCTTCGCTCGGTCCCGGACTCCATCAGCTCCAAATGATCTCCCATCAAACCCCAGCTCCGTCCCCATGGATCACACAGCCACCTACTCCCTTGCTTCTGCAAATCTCCCGTACGGCCTTCTGCCTGAACCCCGCCAAGACTGTCTCGTTTCCCCACAATCTGACTTCTCCGGACCTTCCCAGATCCGTCTGGATCACATCTCCCCAGCTACCCGCGCAAGCCACCAGGGCCCGGAATGTCTTCGAGTGTTCGGTTACCAATGCAGGGGGATCACACCCGCCTAGTAAGGACTCGCCCAGTGCAGCTGAGCCCCCGAGGTCAGCGGAACCTGACATAATATCAAGACTCTACCTTACCCCGTCTGTGATGCCCGCATTACCTCCGCACACACAATCAAATAACTCCGATGTCTATGGTCTACCTGTGCCGGGGAACCCTTATAATTCATACGGCCCCGCCCAATTTGCCGAGGCACATTGAGTCGCGGATCCGACACCAAATGTCCCCTCCGCTCCGGTTACTTTCATACAACGGCTCCCCCCACGGACACCCTCCCCAACTCACACCCAACCCCTCGCGCAAACCGTCAAATCATCTTCCACCCCACCCTTACCCTCTCCGCCAACCCTGTTCCCTTACACAAAGTTGACCCCCGACGTCACCCAAAGAACAGCATTCCGAAACCCAGCGACCACCCGACCCAATGAGCGACAATGTCCCCGGCCCCGACAACCCTCCGACAAACAATACCACCAACTCGCCGCGAGACAGTCACCCATTGTGCAAAGGATCGCCAGCCACGATGAGACCACTGAGAACGCGCTTCCCCGAAGCCCGCCTGTGGATCCACCAACCCACCAGCAACCAAGAACCTCAGACCTAGGCCAGGCTCCAACCATGACCTGCGTCCGGACCTCGATCGATCGGCCGTCACCTCCGCCCAACAAATGAAGGGGCCCTGACCTCCCCGACCCAACCCCGACAACCCCAGAACAAGACCAAAACATCCCCGAGCCTCTAGACATTAATAAGAAGAACCACGGCACCCCACTCCCGACAAGGGACAACTCCGGACCATGCCGCTATTTCACCACCCTCCCCTACACAATCCGGAGCCCCCGACAATGAGGACCCTGGACGCCAAAAACCCCCCGCATGCCACCCCCAAGCTTAAACTCCACCACCAGACTACGCCACCTCCCACGAAGGAATCCCCAGCATAGGAGCCACCCCGAACTAACTATAGGAAAAAGGACCCTATACAAAGTAGTTCCCTAAGTACTCTAAATTCGCTGACATGTTCACATAAGGGAGGGAGAAGCCCCACCATCATCCAGAAAACGACGATGGGCCGTTTAAGCGACCCGACGACCCAAAGGGCACACGCTCCGATATTCTCAAGGGGCCTCCCCCACCTGGCTCGACGACCCAAACAACCCCGTGCCAGCCTAAAACTGTCCCACCCAGACCCCCCCAAACCCTTCAACACAGCTCCGGACCCTGGCGACACGACTCCAGGGCCTCCGCTCCGACAACGACATTTGACCAAGAAAACTCACGGCACCAGCTCGACAATGATGCCCTGGTAGCCCCAACCCCGCAACAAAAATCACCCCCCGCCCCGAATCCCGTCCCTACACCGGAATATGTCCGCCGAACAGGGACCACATCATTGGAGCCTCCAGAAGAGCGGGCAGTGCCTCTCCCCACTGCCACCCCCACACTTACAACAATCTCCGGGCCGCTCCGGAACACAAATGAAGAGCAGCCTCAACCCTGCCGCATCTCCCGGGGAACCCTACTCCAGTGCCTCCCCGCGGCCGACCTCCCCGCCGCCCCAACAACCATGAACAACCAACAAACCCCCACCAAGTGACCCTTGAGTCGACTCCAGGACCACCCACTTCTCCCCGATGAAGGAACCACCAACCCCCGAACCTCCGAACTCGAGGAAGTATTAGAACTACATAAGACCCCCTTTGTCTGCCTCGGGCTTACCTTTGGTCAGGGAAGCAATATCATGTAGATGATCCGGAACCCCGAATTTCGGCCCTGGACCCAAAGGAACTGGTTGGGACTGATCACCCCGCACTCCACCTCCTCGGTCATCGACACTCCGGAGCACACCAAAGCGCCACCCGAAGCATGCCCGCCCACAGACGCAACACTCCGGAACACAACCTCGACCTGGACCAACTATACCGCGAGGACGAACCTCGCCTCACCCAACCCCGCCAATGAAAAAGGCCCGCCGCCCCCGCCACCAATGCCAGCATAAGGGCCAGACCATGGGGAGACCCCCATTACCCCCCCGCCAACCGCACCGCCAAGACAACTAAAGCCCCAAACCCGTTGGGCACCGTGAAGAAAAATTCGAAGGCCCACCCTCCACTACCAATACGGCGCACGTCCCCTACAACCCCAGTCGGAATTTCCGAGAATTGAACTCAACGACACCGCCTGAAATGCCGGGGACCCCCACCGAAGAACTCCCGCCACCCCCGCCAGACCTCGGGAGCCCTCCTGCGATGCCCCGCCCCGTCCCGACAAACCCCGGGACTAGCCAGCGCAGACGGCACTAGCGGGCATAACCCCCGCCTCTGGACTCACTAGGGATTCAACTTCCTCTCACACCCCTGCGTGTTTCGCTTACTTCGCCCTCATACAAAACTAAAATCTTACTTCACACGCCCAGGGACCAAGAAAGGACGTGTTCACGTACAAAGATTATATATACATTAGGCGGGGAAAGCAGCAAGTCCGAGAGCGACAAGAAACGAGGCCCACACCCATCTCACTCCCTCTCCGGACCCCCCGGCAACCCAACCCCCAGGTCGACCTCCATCTGAGCCCGCACCACCGCTAGGATCTCCGCCAACCCTGGCAATGCCTCCCCCGCGTCGGCCGCCACCTCCCACCACGATCCCAGGGCCACTGCATTGCGCCGCCGATGCCCCGCCAGCAACCTCTCCAACCGTGCCATTCCCTGCTGCAACTCCGGGGGCTGGACTGCGGACCCCTGCGTCAACCCATCCTGAATCGACGCGAACGCCGCGGAGGCACCATCCAAGAGGACCCGATGCTCCCGCACCCAGCCTAACCTCAGAAAATGAACCGTCAATAACGAACGGAGGAACAGGAGACAACTCACGAAGGATCCCCGCGCGACCCAAGGCAGCCTCGTTGGCCAACCAATCCTCCCTCCGCCTCGCCGCCTCCAGCTCCGCCCACAACGCATTGCCCTCCGGAACTCGTCCCCGCCCCTCCGCTTCCCCCGCGGACTGCCCCTCCACTTGCGCCAGACGCTCCCGCAAACCCCGCACCTCTAGCGCTCGCTCCATCGCCATGCGCACCGAAGTATTCCTCTCCCGCTCCATCACTTCCTTCTCCGTCCGCGCCGCGTCACGATCCTCCCTTGCCCGTCGGAGCTCACCCTCCCGTACTGCCAACGACGTCGTCAAGGCCTCCACCTGTTTGCGAAGGAAGACCTCCGTGATTGAAGGAATCAGCGCGGGGGGACTCGACGACCGCTCCGAGGGGACGCCCGGGACAGGAGAAAAGAGGGAGGACTCTGGAGGCCCCGCCGACAACTCACGCCCACGCGGCCTCTTGCTGGGTCCCGCCCCCGAGGGCGGGGAAGCTCGACGCTTCCCCCGAACCATCGCCGAGGACGCCACCTTCCCCTTTGGCACCGCGGGACGAAACTTGGTCCGCTTCGGAACCCCCGGAAAATCCACCACTACTACTACGGACGATTCTACAGGAACCCCATCAACCATCCCAAAAAGAAAAATCGACAACACTTACGACTCCGGTCCCTAACGCTACCCCGGCGCAGACGCTCGAACTCCTCACCCCCACTGTCATACACCACCACCTCATCTAAATCAGCGGGAGAAGCCACTGGAACACTGGGGGAAGACATGACGAAATTTGGGAAACCCCGGGGCACGCCAAAGCTTTTAATTGATTGAGGAGGACCCTGACGAAACGGCAGCCGCACTTCGACTTCGTCTCCCACGCTGCTATCACTCGCTGCGGATTGATCAATATTGCTCGACTTCGACTCCCACGCCCCGCTGATCCCCGTCCTGCCTCGCGTCTCGAAGGGTCTTGACGCTGAAAAGGGGGTGATGTCACGACCCGTTCCCCGAAACCCCGCACATCGTTCATCAAACCCCCGAACCCCCAAAGGACCCCCAACGCTCCGCTGAACTTCCGCCCATGCCCCGCGCCTACTTCGGCTAACTCCGATGCCCCCCCCGGCTAACTCCAACGGCCCCCTGGCCAACTTCGGTGCCTGCCCCGCAGCCACTGACACTTACCCTGGGCTTCCCGAACCCCGAGAACCACCCCCGCTGTTCCCGATCTTCGCCCCCCATCATTAACTCAACACCCTGCTTCCTCCAACCTATTCCGGAGTATCACGACGACCTCGGGGCAACCCACGTTCTCCAATGATCCCATCAACATATCAGCGCGGCACGATCTTCGATCACAACCGACACCCGCCCACTCCGTCAAGCCCCGCCAAGCCCCGCCGCCACAGCCGACGTACCCTGAAGTCCTCCGGTAGTCAGTATATAAGTCATCGAGTAGCTCTTCGTACTCTAGTCTTGATATTGCTTAATGTTACCTATGGTCTGATTGTTTCCTTTTCGTGTTTTCATGTTTTGTGTCCCATTCTCCTTACTCTCAGTCTCCCGGTCTTATCTCAGTCTCCCGGTCTTGTCTTGTTTCCATTTCGTTATCATTCTCGTTATCGTTTCGTATCCCCACTCGAATCTACTCCTGTTCCATATTGTCTCGTCCGACGCTGTCTCGGTGACTCCGTCAGACCATTGTGCCCAAGTCTTCATCAACCTTAACGACCTCACAAACTCAGCGATTATGATTACAAACCCCGACACTCCTTTACCAGGTCCAAACCCCACTCTTCGCTCGGTCCCAGACTCCATCAGCTCCAAATGATCTCCCATCAAACCCCAGCTCCATCCCCATGGATCACACAGCCACCTACTCCCTTGCTTCTGCAAATCTCCCGTACGGCCTTCTGCCTGAACCCCGCCAAGACCGTCTCGTTTCCCCACAATCTGACTTCTCCGGACCTTCCCAGATCCGTCTGGATCACATCTCCCCAGCTACCCGCGCAAGCCACCAGGGCCCGGAATGTCTTCGAGTGTTCGGTTACCAATGCAGGGGGATCACACCCGCCTAGTAAGGACTCGCCCAGTGCAGCTGAGCCCCCGAGGTCAGCGGAACCTGACAATTTCTGCTTTTGGCATCCAAGAATGGACTATCAACTTTGGACTATTTGTTCCTGTCAAAGAGGAAAGAGAATTCCAGTGATTAAAGAAGCTATAAACTTCCTGCTATTGTATTTGTGGAATGCCCAGGATATACTGGTAAGTTCAAAGCTTCAAAATATTTACTAGTATCTTTGCTGATTGAGTCTCAAGGCCCTCCAACTTCTAGATGGCATGGTGTGGATCCATCATGGGTTCCTGTTCCATCTGTGACTGCTACTTAGGAATACAAGTCAGGGAATCAGCTTTCTCATCAACAGTTTCCCTTGACACTGGCTTAGGCCATTATTATTCACAAAAGCCAGGATCTTACTCTTGATGAAGTTACACTGTGTGTTTATTCAGATGCAGCAAGCTGTCAGGGGACTTCCATTTCCAACCTCCATGACTGGTTCCAGCACCTCTGCAGCTTGTTTGATGTCTCCAGGGTCCTGGAGTTCTCTGTATTACCTCAGCAACCATTGCCCTAGGGTTAGGAGTAGCTCTGGTCACCTGTACAGTAGTTCCCATGCCTCTGCTGCCTGCTGATGCACTGCACTGAGCAATGAGGATCCTTAGACTTCTTCTCTTTGGATTCCTCTCTGCTAGGTGATTAGTTACTAATTGTACTATTGTCTACTCCACTAATATACTTTGGATTCCCCTCTGCTAGCTGTGTGACAACTCCAATCCACTGCTCTGGAGGTTGCCCTTACAGCAGAAAAAGTCTCCTAAAACTGGTCTGGAAGCCCCTCATAGCTGCAAGGAACATCTGAGCCACTACCTGTTGCTTCCCCACCAGGAATAAACACCTCAGAGTTTGATGTCTCAGCTTGCCAACCCAGACACATCCATGGAGGCCCCAGCCCTGCAAGATGAAGCCTGGACTTGCCTGTTCTACTTAGGAACCCAGGTGCAATTAATGCAATCATCTCTCACCCACCATATGACTGAACTCTCTACCCTCTGTCAGACAATCAATCTTATCTTCCAATCCCTCCAGGCATTGCTTGAATGCCTCAATACTAGCTCTGCCCCTCCCATGGCTGTGGACGCATCCCCACCTGCTACTGCACCTGTCCCTGCAGCTCTGGTAACCCTACGGCCACAGATCCCATGTCCAGTGCTACTAGACACATATGATGGTGCCTGCTCTGGTGGGGAGCAATTCCTGCAGTCCTGCCTCACCTACATCCACCTTAGCAGGGATACTGTTGACTCCAATGCATTGAAAATAGCCTGGGTGCTGTCATACATGAAGACTGGATGTGCCTCTACCTATGCATTGCAAGTTTTCTGCCATTGTGGAGGTGTGGGAAGCTTTCTGGACTGGACTGCATTTGAGAAGGACTTCCACATGGGGTTTTTTCCATTAGACCCTGCTAAGATGGCAGCACTGATGCTGTGCAATAGGGAACAGTATGGATAAGGAAAGCATACATTGGATGAGTACATCAACTCGTTCTGGGCTCTAGTCAAACAAGCCACCTACCCTGATGGCCTCCAACTATGCCTCACCTTCTGGGACGGCTTGCACCCTGCACTGGTGGAACACATCAACAATCTGGTGGAGCGTCACTCCAGCAATGAAAAGATCACATTGTGGTACAAGGTGGCCCAGGCCCAATGGCAACTCATGGAGATCCAGAAGGAGCTACACCACCCTCATTCCACACTGCACCCTGCTCTGGTCAGCAACTTCCACCACTCTGTGCCTGCTCACCCAATGCTGGCCCTTACTCCAGCTGCCCTGGCAGCATGCCCTCTGCTGCTGGAGGTCCCCATGGATGTGGATACTGCCTGACAACTCTGTGCTGCCCTGCTGCTGTGCCAGAGATGCTAGAAGCCTGGGCACTTTGCATGGCACTGTCTCCTGGGCCTGGAGGTATGCTACATTTCCATGGTGGAGTGAACAACATCTTCTGGGACCTCATAGCAGAGGGTGTAGTGTGCATGTACCTCAATGACATCCTCATCTACACCAAAACACTAGAGGAACACCATTGGATTACTTGCCTTGTCTTGGAATGACTCTGCCAGCACCAGCTCTACTTCAAGCCAGAGAAGTGAGTTTGAACAAGTCTGGATTGAGTATCTCAGCCTGATCATCTTGCATGGAGCTGTGGAGATTAACCCAGTGAAAGTGGCAGGCATAGTGGAGTGGCCAGAGCCCAAGAACAAGAAGGAGGTGCAGGCATTTCTTGGTTTTGCAAACTTCTACTAGAGATTCATCCAGGACTTCTTACACCATGCCTGCCCACTGTTTGACCTCATGGAAAAGGATGTTACATGGAGCTGGGGACCTCCAGAGCAGATGGCCTTTGACACTCTCAAGCATGCCATGACCTCTGGGCTCATCCTCCTATTTCTGGACAACAACTCTCTCTTCCATGTAGAGGCCAACAGCTCTGACTTTGCCACTGGGGCTGTGCTCTTGCAGCAATCTCTGGAGGATGGGAAGTGGCATCTGGTGGCCTTTTACTCCAAGAGCTTACATGTGGTGGAGTGGAACTACAAGATCCACAACAAGGAGATGCTGGCCATCATCTGGCTGTTCAAGGAGTGGTGGCACTTCCTGGAAGGTGCGCAGCACAAGTTTGAGGTCTGGACCAATCACAAGAACCTTGAATACTTCCAAATGGCCAAGAAGCTCAATTGCAAGCAGGCCTGGTGGTCCCTCTACCTTGCCAACTTTGACTTCTCCTTGCACCACAAGCCTGGCTGGAGCATGGAAAAGCCAGACACCCTGTCCCAGAGAGTGGACCATGGCACAGGGGAAGGGGATAACAGCAACATTGGAATCCTCTGCCCTGAATTGTTTGTGATCAGAGCCATGGAGGGTCTTGCTGTCAATGGAGCAGAGGTGGACATTCTCTGGGACATATGGCAGGGTGATTGGGATGGTCAGCAGGAGGAGCTTGTGGCACAGGCTGCTCGGATGCTGAAGCTGGGGCATACTACAATCTTGACCTTCCAAGACTATATCTACCTCCCCAACATTTTGAAGCTCCATTGGAGGATTGTGGAGCAACACCACAACTCCCACATTGCAGAGCACCCCAGGCAATGGAAAACACTGGAGCTAGTATTACACAACTACTGGTGGCCCCAGATGTCCTAATATATTGGGTCTTACACTAGTACCTGCAATCTCTGCCTCCAGACCAAGCCCCAGTGCCAACTCCCCTATGCACAGTTACACCCACTACTAGTGCCTGCAGAATGGTGGAGCATAGCATCCATTGACTTCATCATAGAGCTCCCTGATGCCCATGGTTACAATGTGATCATAGTGGTGGTAGACCTGTATGGCAAGAGAGCACACTTCATTCTGACCCACACCACCTGCTCTGCCATAGGCACCACAAACCTGTACCAGAGAAATGTCTGGAAGCTCCATGGCCTCTCTGATGCTTACGTCTCAGACCAGGGACCACAATTTGTGGTGGAGTTCACCTAGGAGCTCTACCAACTGCTCAGAGTGAAGCTCCACACCACCACTGCCTACCACCCACAGTTTGACAGCTAGACAGAACACATAAACTAGGAGTTGGAGCAGTATCTCTGCCTCTTCTGCAACAAGTGCCAGGATGACTGGGATAAACTCCTCCCCAACTCCAAATTCCAGTACAACAACCATGTTCATGTGTCCACCCAGTTTTCCCCATTCTTCCTTGACACCAGATGGCACCCATGCATGGGGTTTGAACTCTGGGCCTGACCCTCAGAGAATGAGGCTGTAAACAAATTTGTGGACTGGATGAAGAGGTCACAAGAAGAGGCCCATGCTGCACTGGCAAAGGCAAAAGATGACATGGTGCAATACTACAACTGTGGGAGGACCCCAGAGTGCAGGTATCAGCCTGGAGATCGAGTCTACCTGGATGCCTCTGATATTACAACTACCCAACCCTCAAAAAAGCTGTCACACCATCAGTTGGGACGATTCACAGTGGAACAACAGGTGAGGCCCTTGGCCTATAGACTCTAGCTCCCCATGGGGATGTGCCAGCTTCATCTGGTGTTCAACATGGTCAAACTAACCCCAGCCCCAAAAGATTCTATCCTGGGGTGACATCTGTCACCTCTGCTGCCTCCCATGGTGGTCAACACAACAAGGAGTATGAAGTGGAGGAAATCCTGGACAGCCATTTATTCTGGAGATGACTACAATACAAGGTGAAATAGAAAGGCTACAGGATTAAGGATATCTCTTGGGAGCCACAGGAGAACATACATGCCTCCAGACTTGTCAAAGAGTTCCACTGGAGACATCCAGATGCTCTGCATGCCATATGAGGAATCTTCCCTATCTTGCCAGCAGACCAGGCAATCAGGGACTTCTTCTACCCTGCATGTCAAGACACCACATGCTAGAGGAGGGGGTGATGTCAGGAGACCTCCATTTCCAACCTCCATAACTGGTTCCAGCACTTCTGCAGCTTGTTTGATGTCTCCGAGGTTCTGGAAGGAGCCTGGGAGATCTCTGGAGAACTGCACAGTTCTCCCTCTTGACTCAGCAATCATGGCTCTAGGGTTAGGAGTAGCTCTGGTCACCTGTACAGTAGTTCCCATGCCTCTGCTGCCTGCTGATGTGCCATGCCAAGCAGCAGGGATCCTTAGACTTGTTCTCTTTGGATTCCCCTCTGCTAGGTGATTAGTTACTGATTGAACTATTGTCTACTCCACTAATATACTTCAGATTCCTCTCTGCTAGCTGCATGACTCCAATCTGCTGCTCTGGAGGTTGCCCTTACACAAGCTCCCCATTCCATAGGTGAGGTACTCACATACAAACATACTTTGACAATGATAGATACAAGGAAATCTTTAATCATAATATTTATTTTATGATCTACAATGAAAGATACAAGGAAATCTTTAGAAATAATATTTATTTTATGATCTACAATGAAAGATACAAGGAAATCTTTCAAAATAATATTTATTTTACAGCATTGCACTTGATCCACATTGGCAGCTCTGAAATCTTTCAGTTACAAATTGAAATTGAAATTGAAATTGACTATGATAATTGTCAGTATACACATTTGAAGATTACCTAAAGCTTTTACTGGCCTTGTCAATGCATACAAGACTGATTCCTGCTCTTGACCCAAAATACTGGGTACTATGTTACCTCCATGAACTACCCTGAGGCATATCAAAATGCAAAAGAATACTTGAAGAATCTTCTACAAAACACATTTGGAAAAATCAAAGAATATCCCAATGAGGTAGAACATATGACATACTAACAAAATTGGGAGTAGCTGGGGCTGCATTGGAGATGAAAAAACAACTTAAATCTTACTGGAAGAAAGAGTGGCCATTTGCTAAGCTGAAGTCAGACAGTGGAGGATCCTTTGCATTGGTGGGAATGGCTTGAGCTGTATCCTCATGCCTGAGTACTTGCAGTAAGGCATTAATTATCAGTGTGGCATCAATACAGAGTACTGAAGCACATAGTAGTTCCTTGCCATCAAGATCTTCTTGCTTTGCTCGACATGATATCTGAGAAGCCATTGATACACTTGGATATGTCTGACTATATGCAGCCTACTTACAAGGCAGTATCAGATGATGATGAGAATATATGGAACTTCTAAAATTATTTACATTTTTTGAATGTAAAACGTTATTCACAGCTGCGATTAACTCATTAGTCACATGTTATTAATAATAATGTGATTATTGTTATTTACTTGTGGCAAAAAAACCCTTCAGAACCCAGGAGTTGGTAACATGTGTAACCATCTCCTGAAGAATTATTCACCAAGCCCTAATTTACGAGGACTGTATGGACCGAATTTGTTGTTCTGAATTTGGTGACTGTGACGTGAAACGTGTGACGTCACTTCCTAGCTCGTCCACGAAAGGGAGGCCAAAGTTGAGAATTTTCGTAGCTACACTATGGACTAGACTTGCATGCAAAGCTGTTTCTAAGTGGTGTGCTCTGCGGGGCTCTCCGCGCTACCGCACGTTGTGAAGCAAGATGCCCCTGATCATGACAATCGTGGACCACACGACAGTAGCACGTGATAGTTGTAACCTCGTGGTAAAGAGCTGATGAACACGTTGGTTTGAAACCAATTACCTCGTTTTTTCGTAAAAACAACTGAAACAACAACTTCTGATGTCTGCGAAGTGGACAATGGCTTGCGTCGTCGTGGATGCAAGAGGCAAACTTTTATACGGCTCTTGCCCTTTCTTCGTCGAAGTCGGTTCTGACACCCGTGTTTCTGCGTTGAAAAAAGAAATTCACTCCGAGATTCCACGATTACTCGCCGCACACGATCAGACATCGATGACACTCTGGAAGCCTACCAAAGACATTGGCGCTGTCGTTGCGGTTGATGAATTAGAAGAGATTATCGATGGTCTCTCGATCGACGCAAATAGTATTGATGTCGAGCGCCTCATAGACCTTGCGCTCGTTTCTAAGTATTGGAACACGGCTCCTGACATGGAGCTTCTCCAAGTTATCGTGCAAATTCCACAGGGTAGAGTCCTTTTATTGATACATGACTCTCTCGCACATATCTTTTCATAGTCAACTTGCCGAAAAAACATCAACGTGAGGAAGACGACACCACAGCGCTCGTAAAACGCTTGAAAACAGTGACCGACGATGCGCCGTCATCTCTGGCTCGGCCTAGCAACTTTCAGAATGTTGTAGGCGAAGGCAAACTGATCACTGTCAACCGGCCCTATGAGACCAGTAACATCCCTATTGCACTATACGAACGCGCCTTCGGTATCTTCAGGGATCGTTGCAAACAACCTCCCTCAGATAAGGCTATGAACTGCCTTATCCAACTTACACAAGTTGGATGTGAGTGGTATCCAGTGGAAGCCCTCCGGAGGGAAGCTATTGCAAAGGTTTTCTCCAAGTGCCTGGGCTTACAGTTTCACGCAGAGAAGATAGGTGATACTGAATACGTTACGGATGGACACCTCGCCTATAGCATCATACCGGCAGCAATACGAGAGTGTAAAAATGAAAATGGATCTGCTCTGTTCCAAGCGGCATTATATTATGTCAGCTTTTTCAAGTGTGCACTGCCTGTCTTCGGTAATCGAAATACGTGTTTCCCCTCTATCCTTGTCGTCGATTCAGGTAGGTATGGCGGCACCTTCATCAGTACATACTGTCTCATAGGATACTCAGGGTCAAATTTCGGCTTCTATGCCGCTATTTGGGATGGACAGCGTGTCAAAGTCGAGCCATTGTGCCGAGGCATTGACCTGATTGCCAATTGGAAGGAACTACATTCACGATGCGAGGTGGCGGCTACCTTGGATGCCCTGTTGGAAGCAGTCCATCTTATTCAAGCACATTACGCACTTCTCGAATCCACGGTTGGCCCTGTCGAGCGATCCAACCTTGGAGCCATTCCCCGATACCCATACGTAACATCATATCGTAATGACAATAACCAAGAAGTCGCCCTGCACTATACCGCGCAACTTGAAACAGACAAGTTGCTCTTCGCCGCCACTTCCGACCAACCTGGTCTCAGAGAGTGCATTGTCAAATTTACACAACATGAGTATTCCGCGGACGCACATAATCTCCTTGTGATGCATCAAATGGCACCGAAGTTGCAAAAAATCATTGAGATCCCCGGAGGGTGGAAAGTGGTAATCATGGACCAGTCAAAGTACCACATTCTTCATCGTTATCCGTTATCAAAAGAACTGCAGGCAAAGGTGAAAAACAAGGTGAAAAGAATTGTTCGAACACTTCATCAAAATGGATTCGTGCATGGTGATATACGAGCCGCTAACCTTCTCATCGATCCTACCTCCCTCAATTCTGATGACGTACAGGTTCATTTAATCGATTTCGACTGGGGGGGGCGTGCTGGAGAAGTGCGATATCCCATCGGACTGAACTGCGAAACGGTAATACGTCCAAAGGAGGTTCAAGGCGGGAAGCTCATTCTAGAGACACACGATATTGAGATGATATCTTACCTATTTGTCTAGCACAAGTACAAAGTCGTTACTTTATTCCAGCTCTTCAAGGATGCACTTTTTGTAGGAATTGTGGTCAAATGGACCGTGTCACACAGCGTGGGTGTGTCGGTGGTGTGGTGAAGAGAGATATGGAGGTTGTCGGTGGAGACTGAGTTCCATAGCCATAGGAAAAGAGGAGTTGCCGTTTTGTCTTTGTCTTGGTACATAATCGTCTTGGCTCGGCCTGAGTATTTACCAGACTATAATAGGACTGGAACTGAATCAGGTTTTTGGGTCTAATCAGGTAGAATCCCCGCATTCAATGTCAAAATTGAACTTTAAATGACTTTGAGGGCAAGGTCATTGCAGTCATTTCAACCAGCCAAGGAAAAATGTAGTTCTTCTGAATGGTTGTACGGGGAAATCGTCTATCTTCAGCAAAAGATTGTCTCACAAACTATATTTCGATTCATATACAGATAATGTATACTGTCATTACTCCCATTTCACAATGGCCTTGAGGGTTTCGGTCCGTTATGGTTCATGCCTCTCAAAGATGAAGTAGTCATAAAAAGCATCCTTTGCCTCATAGTAAGTGAACTGGTCACCTAGGTCTTTCACTATCCCTGTCCCAAAGAGTAATTTGGTCATATAAGACCCCCACACCACCAGCCATGAGGAAAGTGTGAAGGAAACCTTTGAAATCAATGACAAGATCAAGATCCAAAGAAGCGGTGCAAATCATGGGTAGCACAAAATCAAACTCGGGCTCAGAGTCATCTTTGTCAAAGATACTTTTTCGGAATAGTTGATTCCCACTATGACTATGCTACTATTGGTGTAGTCTGAAGTGAGGAACATGTCACTTGTGAGGAACATGTCACTTGATCCTGTTGGGTTATCGTAGGACACACCGAGGTCACTCCATGGCGAAAGAAGGATCATACCACCAGGTAGTTCTGGCAGCTTATTGAACCCTTGGTATTTGACCAGGTAACATGTGAGCGCTTGTGTAAGGTTTCCGCCGGCACAATTGCCAGCTATGATTATGTTTGCAGGTGGAAACTGGACTACATCAACAAAAAACTTACACCCAGCAAGGGCGTTGAGTAGCTGGGAACGGTGTTAGAAATCTAGACTGGTATACACACTGTACCTAGTAGATCAATGTGAGTGTGATGCCTCAGTCCGATATAAGTGACTAATATTAGACTGTACCTAGTAGATCAATGTGAGTGTGATGCTACGGTACAATCGGTAAGCGCGTAAAGTATGCAAAATATAAGTACTCACCCTCAGTCCGATATAAGTGACTGAGGGTGCTATCTACGGGGAGTCCGAATATATATGTGAATATGCAGACAATGAACCATTGTTTGTAGTGTGACAAAGAGGAACAAAGAGGATAATGCATGGCCCGACACAATGAGTGTATGTGGTGGCCACTGACACCATCAGAGTCCAACACTCCTCCTCACCAGACACTCTTCCTTGCATGGAATTGTGGTACACTCACTGTAGGCCAAGGCAGGGACAAAGGTACTGGAAAGCAGGAGCAGGGAGGGCTTTAGTAAAGATGTCAGCGGTGTTCTCCTTTGATGGCACTCGTCATAGCATCAATTCATTAGATTGGACTCGTTCACAGAGAAAATGATACTTAATATCAACATGTTTGACTTGAGCATGGAGAAGGGGATCTTCAGATAATGCAATTGCAGACAATTGCAGAGTCATTGTTGCAGAATAATTGTTGCAGAATATCTGTGAGGGCAGAGATGTAGGGTTGTGTCTGATATCCTTTAGTAATGCCCGAAGCCAGATACATTCCTGAGCACTCTCAAAGGCTGCCATGTACTCTGCTTCACATGATGACATGGCAACTGTCCGTCGTTTTCTGACTGCCCACAACATCGCTCCAGTACCAAGATTCCAAAAGTACCCACTGACACTCCATCTAATGTCAAGACAGCTGGCCCAATCTGAGTCAGTGAAGCTGGTGAGATTGACATCATTGCTCTGGTCTCCATGATGTAGTTGTAGGTTGCAAGTGCCCTTCAGGTATTGAACTAGGCATATGGCTGCATTCCAATAAGGGGTTGCATAGGAATCAAGGAATTGTGTGAGTTGCTGAACCCCAAAGGCTATATCTGGACGCGTTGAGATTGCAAGGTATAGAAGACAGCCAACTAGTTGGCAATAGGGAGTACGTTCTAGAGTATGTTGCTCCTCCTGAGGTAATGTGTTGTGATTGACTTGTCGCAGTCTTGAGTTGGGGTCCATTGGTAGCAAGAGTGGCATAGCATCTTTCTGACCAAACTGGTTCACAATTTTATTGATGAGCGCTATCTGCGAGAGCTTGACTGTGAAAATACCACAACTCCATTCTACTGCAATGCCAATGACAAATTGTGGTGGACCTAGGTCAGAAATTGTCCAAACCTGGTGCATCTGGTTTTTGAAGTGTTTGTTCTCTTCTTTACTGCTTGCAATTGATAGAAAATTGTCAACATGGAGTGCTGCAATAACCATGCCCTAGTCAGTTGTTCAATGATAGACACAAGACTTGCACATAAGGCACTGGAACCCCCATGCTACCATTTTGTCATTCACAGTCTTGTTCCAAATCCATCCAGCCTGCTTCATCCCATACAACCCTCACACCAACATCCAGAGCCAGTCCTCCTTTCCTTCTTCCTCAAATCCTTCTGGTTATTTCATGTATTGCACCTCATCCTCTGGAAGGACACCATAGAGGAATGCTGTCTTTACATCAATTTGAGTTGCATTGATGTGCTCCTATACCACCTAGTGCCATGCAGGAAAGCTAAAAAGAGAATCTAACACTAGTCACTAGATAGGGTAGCTGGCAGTAGGAGGTTAATAGTTGAGGGTGAGTCAGTGACCATTCCAGAGAACAAGAGCAAACAGGAGTGTGAAGTGTGAATTTGGAAGGATTGCTAGCACTAACCTAAGTCACTAGATAGCAATGGAGGGTTGTTAGTGTGATAAAACAGGTGAAGACAAATACATTGCCAAGGCAAAGTGAACTGTAATGATGTAAGAGGAGTGGGGTAGAGAAAGGAATGGAGGAGTGGTAACAGGGAAACTCAATGGGGGACAAACACAAACTAATTGCTAGCCATAGTTGCTAGTGTCTCTGAGTCAAAATAATGCTAAGGGCACCCATAGTTGGTACCATGCAAAGTCAAAGTCAGAGTCAGCAAGACTTGTTGCTAAGTTGTTGTCAACGAAGAGTAAGATATAGAGTAAACAAGGGAGACAAAATGAAATCTCAAGCCAAGCTTAGAGATTGCATCCATGAACTTGCTCATACCCCTGGAATACCAGCCTGACTTTGAACTGGACTGCATTTCCATGTTCATTGCATTTGAATTTTGAATACAGGATGGCCAGTCCTCACCTTCTGTCCAGCTGGTACTGCAAATTATGGAACAAGTCTGTATACTCCCATCTCATGCAGGGAATTGAGTTCATTGCAGTATGCTGCCTCCCATTTGGCTGTGTCTCTTGATTGCTTGGCCTTGGCCTACATATGGGGTTTGTTGCTGGTTTCTAATACTAAGAGGTCATTTCTGAGTTCTTTGGCTGCAGCTAGCAGGTACTCAACATCCTCCATTGATGCAATATTGGCAAGATTGAGCAACCTTGGACAATCAGGTACCAGTGTAGCATCTGCTCCATGTTGCTGTGCTTGTAAGTGTTTGCCTGCCTCAATAGATTCTTGTACTTCCCTCTGTACTCATGAAGGTGGAGCATTTTCAAGATCTGCTCTTGTGGTCGGAACTAGGATGTGGCTGGATTGGTGGGGCAGGGGAGCCAGAGTGTCCTCTACCTGTAGCTGTTCACCAAGTTCTTGTTGGGTTTGGAGTTGCAATAGTGGAGCTCCTCCTGTGCTAATAAGGTCATCATTGTCAAAGATAACTGGATCCTGGTCTGTGTGCTTGAGAGTGGTAT
The DNA here is from genome assembly GCA_020091625.1 of Termitomyces sp. 'cryptogamus'. Classification (NCBI taxonomy): domain Eukaryota; kingdom Fungi; phylum Basidiomycota; class Agaricomycetes; order Agaricales; family Lyophyllaceae; genus Termitomyces; species Termitomyces sp. 'cryptogamus'. The sequence goes on from JAGYZC010000005.1 coordinate 4,578,686, forward strand.
GTTCTTCAGGCATGACATTGTTAGGAATGGGCATTAGAGGATGAGGATGTCCCTTATGACTTTTGCAGAACCTGACATGGTACATCTCATAAATCTTTCCAGTCTTTCTTTCATAGCATCTGTATGCTTTAGAGTTTTGAGCATAGCCAACAAGAATACATTTAATTGACCATGCATAGACTTTAGGATCATGTTGTGACAGTATCAAGACAAAAGCTTTGCATCCTATCTTTTACATGTATGAGTAGTTTGATTGATGCCCTGTCCATGCCTTGTGAGGAGTGACACCTTCAAGGGATCTCATGAGTGTATGCTTGTGGAGATGCAATGCTGTAAGATAAAATTCATCCCACATGCTTGGTGGGCACTGCTGCAATCTGCATTGCTTGAGCTTTGCCCATGAGAGTACAATGCATGCACTCAACACATTCTATGTGTGCCAAGGTGTATGCTGTGCCAAACTGCTGTTCCAAACCTTGCAATGAGAGCCATGCCTCCATCTCATGTCCCTTGAGCTCACTATCATGTCCAGTCCTATAGACACTAAGTTTGCCTTGAACCTTGTTTTCCCATGCTACTTGCCATGCTTTGAGGTGTGCTAATGCTTCCCCTTTCTTCCAAAGAAGTATTGACCAGTGCTCACTTGTGAAATCATCAACCAAATTCATTATGTACCTATGACCATTGCAAGATACAACAGCCTATGGGCCTGTCAAGTCTACCCAGACAATTTCGAGCTTCTGCATTGCTTTCCACCCCTCTTCCCACACTTTAGGCACTGCATTCTTGGTCTGCTTTTCAAGAATGCATGAGTCACATTTTGGCAGTTTTGAGGTGAAGGCAGGGGGCATACCTGGGACCATGCCAGATTTTGCCATATGTATGACTGTCTGGTAGTTGGCATGTCTGAGATGACAATGCCAGGTTTCCAGGTTGGCAGTGTGTTGTATGGGGAATGCATGGTGTTTGGTGAGCACAGAATCAAGTAGAGGTGCTGGTTTGGGATGAGTGGGCCTTGCACCACAAGCACACCTGTGGATCTGTCAAAGATTATGATGGATGTATCATCAAATAGAGAGTCAAGGCCTAAGTGAGTGGCAAGCAAGCTAACTGAGACTAGGTGGACAATGGAGTTTGGAATATAGAGAGCATCTTTGAGAAGGATGTTGGCTCCTTTTGCAACATGGAGGTGGATATTTCCTATCCCTATTGCAGCAACTGATGATCCTCTGAGTTCCTTGATGTTTTAAGGTGGAATGGGGCAGAGTGTAAGGAAATCTTTGCAACATGGAGATATGTACTGTTGCACCAGAATCAACAAGGAACAGAGTTGAATTTATTGAGATGAGTTGTGCATGTTGTGACTGAAGCATAGGAGATATGTCTGTGGCTAAGATGTGATCTTGGATGGGTTTTGTGTGTTCATTCCAGTCAACAGTCATCCTTGCTTCTTTGAATGCCATGAATCCAATGTGTTCCCAATACTCTGTAGAACATTTGTCTGTGGATGCAGATGCAGTGGGAGTGACAAAACCCACAAAGGCTGCATTCTCTGGTGGAGTGGGGCACTGTCCAAGATTGGATGGGTCAATGTATCAAAGTTTCCCATTTAGTCCAGTCACTGCAACAAGTGATTTTGCTGTGAAGGGATTGGGGTTGGATGTAGGTGAGTCTGACTTGGTTTTTGCTGTCTTCTGGGCTATGTGTGCATCAAAAAGTGACTTCCCAGCCATACCCCCTCCTTTCTGAATGCAATATGATTTTGTGTGTTCTTTGCACAGGCATCCAAGTGAATGACAGTTCTTGCAACATGCTGCACCAGGACCATGGTTGTGTCCTAGTAAATCTGTGTTGCAAGACTCTTCCCCCCCCCCCTTTTGGGCTTAGAGCTGTGGCTGAGTTGGAGTCAGCTTTTGAATTCATAATATTCTGCATGTTCTCCATCAGGAGGTGGATGTTGGTGGGCATGCATGGCTTCTCTGTTGTACTTTTGCTAAGAATAGTAGATATTGAGTGCTGCAGGGCCTCAAACATGGGATCATTCAAGCTGTTTAGTAGGGCAATGCAAGTGAAGAGATCTGCATTGATGGTTCCTATGTCAAAAGCTCTCTTGACAATGTCTTCAATTCATCCAGTGGTGGTTGGCAGGGGTCCAGATTGAGAACAGTATGTGGATAATGCTTCTTGAAGAAGACTGACTTGCTTAATGGGCCCTTCCCTTTGCGTACATGTCTTCAGGTCATCAAAACAGTGCACTGCCCCTTCTCCTGTGCTCAAATCACAATGCTCATTGTTGTTGAGGGCAGACTTCATGAAGGTGATGGCAAGGCAATTGTTTAACTGCCAGTTGGCATGAGCTTGAGGTTTGATGGTGGCATTAGGGCAATCAAGGATGGGACTAAACATGTAGGTGTAGATGCTGTTCAGAATTAGAGTGTCCTTGAGCTTTTTGGTCCACTGATGGAAGTTCTCATCAGTGTGGCTATATTTAGTGCCCTCCCACTTGTGGCAAATAATTTGCTCAGAGATGGAGGGCATAGATGCATCGGAAGAAGAGATGATGGAAGCAGTGACAGAATTCATGGTGCAGATAGAACTGTAGGTAGAGGAGACAAAGCAGATATGAGTGTACATGATGTGACATGTATAAGATTGGATTGATGGGCTCAGATTTGAACATTGGACACTTCAGAAAGTTGTTGAGCAGCAATCTCCCATAACCTGTTGGAAATCTAGACCAGTATACACACTGTACCTAGTAGATCAATGTGAGTGTGATGCCTCAGTCCAATATAAGTGACTAATATTAGACTGTACCTAGGAGATCAATGTGAGTGTGATGCTACAGTACAATCAGTAAGTGTGTAAAGTATGCAAAATATAAGTACTCACCTTCAGTCTGATATAAGTGACTGAGGGTGCTATCTATGGGGAGTCTGAATATATATGTGAATATGCAGACAATGAATCATTGTTTGTAGTGTGACAAAGAGGAACAAAGAGGATAATGCATGGCCCAACATAATGACTGTATATGGTGGCCACTGGCACCATCAGAATCCAACAAAGGGAGCATCAATCATGAATGGCACAGCTGAGGGGAGATGGTAATTGAGCACAAATACATGGTGGAATGATTCAGTTTGTTGCAGATTCCATGTGCAATTGCAGCTGTGGGGTGGAATGGGTGTGCAGAGAGATGGATGTATTTTCCTCCATGGAGATGATAGAGAATTTTCTCTCAAGTAGGGACAGTCCCCACTTTGATATTGTATCCCTCCTTATGTATTCAATAGCTAGAGATTTGGACTGGCATGACCAAATTGTCACCTTTTCATGCTGACAATTTGCCAGTAGTTAAGTCAGCAACCAGTTTTACCCACAGTTCATTGACACTAGGACCAAGGGTGATGGCTTCATGGTTGGGAGCTTTAGAAAGTCATTGCAAAGGCACTTGAGCTTCCAACATACTCTGAGCATCTGAAATATTATGTTAGACTACAACTGCTTGCTGTATTTATTCCTTGACAAATACTCCATAAACCTGTTTTGAACATATATTGGAATGAGTTCATGGATTTTGATGATTTTAATATCTTAATGCTAGCCCCACTAGCAGCATTGCAGGAGCAGCAAAGGCTGAGACATATTGCTATGGTTGAAGAGCAGGAGAGGCAACAACAAGCTTTGACCATCTTGCATCAAGAAAGGCTGAAAGAGGAGGAAAGATTGAGGCAACAGGAACAAGAGGTCAGTCAAACACATCTTTGAAATGCTACTTTGCATAACCAAGTTCAATTTCATATTGATCTGAATCCTGAATATAGGTGTTTGTATGTAGCTATGGCTCAAAGAATCTTTCAAGGTTGGGAAAAGCAACATGAAGCTGATCTGGAAGAGGATTTCAATGATTGAGGTCTTCAGAATGATATACTTTCTGAGGATGACTTGGTATATGTTGATCTTGCTGGTGATCAGCCAGCAGAGCAATTGGACCTCTCCTTGATGATCCATTAGGCACTCAGGATGACATGCCTTCTGAGGATGACTTGGAATATGTTGATCCTGTTCAACAGAGACCTGCAGAAAACTTGGACTCTGCCCTACCCAATCTTCCACCACAACCAGAAAATCCTGCTGTAAATTTACCAGCAGAGGACTTAAACCCTGCCCTACCCAATCATCCACCACAACCAGGAAATCCTGCTGAAAATATATCAGCAAAAGAGCCAGAGCTTCACCTTCACCCTTCCATCCCACCACAGCTTGGCCCTGTTCAACCTAATCCAAGAGGAAGGCAATCTTACTTGATGGCATCACATTATCTTGGTCCCATGACTGTCATATGTCCACACTGCCAAGCTCTACATTTTTATGCTGAAAAGCTCACCAAGTCTACCAGAAACAATCCAAAATTTGGCATGTGCTGCTTACAAGGCCAAGCAAATTTGCCCAGGCTTTGAGATGCTCCAGCAGATTTACTCAAACTACTCCATGACCACCACCCTCTCTCTAACACTTTTCAAACATCTATCTATCAATACAATGCAGCCTTTGTATTCACATCTCTGGGAGTTAAGATTGACCATGCCATTACCAATGCTCCTGGACCATACATCTTTAGGATCAATGGGGAACTTCATCATCTGACAGGTGCCTTGCTTCCTATCTAAGGTAATCCTCCTGTGTATGCACAACTCTACTTTTATGACCACAACAAGCAATTGGCTTTTTGTCAACAGAACAATCCCAGGCTCAATCCTCAAATAATCCCTTCATTGACTTATACAAGTGGGCCAGGCAAATTATGGGAGAAGTTCCAGAAGGCCAACTGCAAAGGCTTTCTGTCAAGCTTACAGCTGATTTTGGAGACCCTCAATGCTATAATGACCCCAATGAACAGGAGGGGATTGCAGCTGTAATTCCTGGAGATGTCTCAGAGGAGCAATCAAATCATTGTGATATAGTCTGAGGTCAATTGAAGCAGATCAGTCACTTGCACCCATATTACACTCCATTGCATTATACCATCATCTTTCCCACTGGACAGCCTGGATTTCACTCCAACATTTGCTCCAATTTTGGACAACATAATCAACAAAGATTAGCAAAGATCACCCAAACAGCATATTATGCATATAGGCTGCAGCAAAGAACTTTGGAATTCAATGCACTTTTACTCTGGAGTAGGAGGCTATTTCAACAATATGTTGTGGATGCACAGGCTTCCACTGAACAAAACAAGTTGAATCAGATTCAACACAATCAGAAGACCAGAGCTGAAGTCTATCAGGGAGTAGTGGGTGCTGCTGCTGGAGATGAAGACGTCATCCCACAAAGCCATCATTGTATCATCCCTTCTTCTCACACTGGAAGTGATCAACAGATGCAGCCATTATTCCAGGACTTGATTGCTATCTGCAGGAATTTTGGCAAACCTTATCTCTTCTTGACTATGACTGTTAATCCAAAGTGGTCATAAATTGAAGAAGCTCTTTTGAAGAAACCTGCAGTCAATGGGAATAAGCAAACAGCTGCTGATTGGCCTGATATTGTTGCCAGAGTTTGAACTTGAGATAAAAGCTGTGGTGAAGAAGATTAAGGAAGGTCTCTTTAGCAGCTGTGTGGCTTATGTTCATACCACTGAATTCCAAAAGAGAGGACTTCTACATATGCACATCTTGATTTTTTCCATTGTCATCACAGGATTAAGGATGCACCTGATGTCGATTCCATTATCTCTGCCCAAATTCTAGATCCAGTTGCTGAGTCTCAATTGTATCCTGGATTCAGTTACTTATCTCTATTATCAGGTTGTTACTACCAACATAGTCCATGGTCCATGTGGAGCTGCCAAACCCCATGCTAAGTGCATGGTAGATGGCAAATGTTCCAAGAAATACCCAAAGGAACTTCAAGAGGCTATCCAGTATGGGGATAATGGCTATCCTCAATATGCCAGACCTGACAATGGATGCTTCTTTGAAAATAATGGTCATTGTTATGACAATCATGATGTTGTCCCATACAATCCTGATCTCTCAGCCAAGTACAATTGCTACATCAATATGGAGGTCTGTGCTTCAGTGGAAGCCATCAAATGCATTCACAAATGTCATGATAGGACAACTTTGGAGATTGCTGGAGAGCAGATGGATGAAATCAAGGAACACTTGGATGCTAGATACATCTCTGCACCTGAGGCTTGCTGGCACATCTTTGAATTCAATATGCATGGAAAACATTCCCCTGTATATCAATTACCTGTGCATTTGGAGGGCCACAAGATAATGACCCTTTGGAGATGGTAGCTGCTGGGCCTAATGCAAACAAGACTGCACTCACTGCTTGCTTTGCAGCCAATGCCACATTCCCTAATAACAACACAACCTATTAAAGCTTTGCAACCAAGTTTTTCTATGAAGCTTCCAAAAGGACTTAGAAGGAGAGGAAAAGAGGAACAGCTATTGGAAGGATGTACTTTGCTTTACCCCAACAGGGAGAAAGGTTCTACCTCAGGATGCTCCTGACAGTTGTGACCAATGCAACATCATGGGCTGATCTCAGGACAGTCAATGGCCACACCTATCCTACTTATGAACAGGCATGTAAGGCCCTTGGTCTTCTCAAAGATGATGGAGAATGGAGGCAATGTCTTGCTGAAGCTGCTGCAATCCAATCAGGATCAGCTTTCAGACAGCTCTTTTGCACTATCCTATTCCATTGTGCTCCTACCACTCCAGAGGCTTTATGTGACAAATTTAAGCACTCTATTTGTGATGATCTTCAATACAGACTGGAGAATATCTGGCAGTACAGGGACAGAGTCTTTACTGATGAAGATGTCTATGACTATGGTATTCATCTGATCAAGGAATTCATCTGATCAAGGACAACTTAAAGAATTTTGGCAAGATTCTTCAACACTTTCTCAACATGCCAGAACCCCAACAAGTTTGGAATGTGATTCCAGGTAAGTTGGCCATTGTATAAAGATTTGACATTGATGCTGATCAAATGATTTTAGGGAATAGACTGTTGCAAGAAGAAACAGATTATGATATTGAGGAGTTGAAGAGAAGGGTGGATGAAAACAAGGCCAGGTTTAATGGTGAACAACTGGGGGCCTTCAATGAAGTTATGGACTCTGTGGACAACAACTTGGGCAAGATGATATTCATTCACAGTGCAGGTGGATATGGCAAAACATTTGTCTGCAACACTTTGGCTTCTGCTGTTTGGTCCAATGGAAATGTAGCATTATGTGTAGCTTCATCTGGAATTGCTGCTTTATTGCTGGAGGGTGGTAGAACTGCACACTCAAGTTTCAAAATCCCCATTGCTGCTCTGGATACATCCATTGCCAATATCAAGAGAGGAACTAGGTTGTCTCAACTCTTACTCTAGACCAAAGTTGTCATCTGGGATGAAGTCCCAATGCAACACAAAAATGCCATTGGTTCTGTGGATTGAGAGTTCAGAGACATTCTGGGAAAGGATGTTCCTCTTGGTGGAGTGACTGTGGTGTTTGGAGGAGATCTTTGAAAATCTCTCCCAGTTATCCAATAAGGACTTAGGCAGCAGATTATTGCTGCTTCACTCAAAAGAGGAAGACTTTTGGATCAGATTCAAGTCCACTACTTGGTTCAAAAAATGAGATTGGATCAGAATCCTGATAACATTGCTCATGTAGCTTGGTTATTGGATGTTGGTGCTGGAAAAAATGTTGGGCCTGGAGAAACAGTACAACTTCCAGAAACTATGATCTGTGATGACAATTCTGTCACTAGATTGATCTCTTCCACTTATCCTCATATTGATCACTCTCAAGATAATCAATATTACCTGGAACATACCATTCTTTCTGGCAAGAACTCTGATGTAGAGGATATCAATTCAGAAGTTCTGTAGAAATGTCCAGGAGAAGAGAAAATCTTGCAGAATGCAGACTCTATCATATCTGATATTGGAAATCCTAATGGCCTTGGATTGTATCCAATGAGATACATTGACTCTCTCAGAGCCAGTAGTTTGTCTTTGGCTAAATTGGCTCTAAAGATTGGTGTCCCTGTCATGCTGCTCAGGAATCTGGATACAACTAAAGGACTTTGCAATGGGACAAGAATGATTGTCACCCACATCAGTGTCAGGGGACCTCACATGTCCAGAGTATCATCTTGTTTCCATTATTCTCAGCCAGCCTCACACTCTTGGACTCCCATCTTTTGGTCACAAGTACTCTCAATCTATGGCTATCTGACAGTACTATTTCAGTAGCCTCACATGATTTTTGGATTGAGGTCAAAGCCATTTACAATGGATTTCTATTTTCAAGTCACATGAATTTGATAATGGCTTTGACAATGACATTGGGCTCTATGCATGTGCAAAGTCTGATGTCATATTTCCCACAGTATTTTCCACAGTTTATTTCTGTAAATATGCAGTCCTGGCAATTGGAATCCTCAGACCTGTTCTCTTTGGATTTCCCTCTGCCAGGTATGTAGTTAGTTCCTGCTGTGCCACTACTGTTAATAGACTTTGGACTTCCCTCTGCCAGTTGTGTGATTGAGCCACAGCCTCCATAGGTTGCCCTTACAGCAGAACAAGTCTCTAGATTTAGTCTGGGACCCCCCTTTTTGATTGCCTGAGTTTCCTGTTTAGTTCTTCCAAAAGGTCTCTCCTCTACCAGTGTCTTACTACCCCCTGTGCTTCTCCTATGACCCAATCAACCCCTCCAGTACCTTCCTCTGATGCTTCGAGCCCCTAGAACAATGCCTGGAGTTGTTTGCTGTCTCTGGAGACACAGGTTCAACTTACCCAAGCTTCCATTACCTCCCACACTGACAAACTCACTGTACTCCATCAAACCACTGAAGCAGTCTCCCTCTCCCTCCAAGCCTTCCTGGAATGCCTCCCCCTCACATCTACTCCTCCCCCTAGACCCCCAGCAGCTGCAGGAAGTTCTCTTCTGCACCTAGCTCAGATGTTTAGCATCCTGTTCCAAACTTCCTTGCCTTGCACTCTCTGACATATTTAATGGGGACTGTAGGTTGGAGAATGTTTCTTCAAATCTTGCATCATCTATATCCAGTTGAGTGGTGAAGCTTTTGCCTCTGATGCCCTGAAAATTGCCTTGGTTCTCTCCTACATGAAGGTAGGCTGAGCTTCAACTCCATGCATTGTGCATTTTTTGATGCTTCAAAGGAGTTAAGAGTTTCTCTAGCTGGATGGAGTTCAAAAAGGAGTTCCAAGCTGAGTTCTTTCCCCTTGACCCTGCCAAAACTGTACACCTCTCCCTTTGTGACTGAATCCAGTATGGTCAAGAGAAGTGGTGAGTAGATGAGTACATTGACTCATTCCATGCCTTAGTTGGGCAGGCTGGATATCCAGATGGGCTGCAGCTTTGCCTAACCTTATGCAATGGACTCCACCCTCCCTCATGAATTGTATCAATAGTATAGCTGAGGGGCACCAAGATGATAAGTGTCAGGGGACCTCACATGTCTGAAGTATCATCTTGTTTCTTTATTTCCAACCAGCCTCTCACTCTCAGAGTTCACCTGGTTACAGGAACATTACTCTGAGATTGACTGGACTAAGGGCAAGATGAAGATGAGTCACTGCCCTGACCATTGCATGACTTGTACTAAAGAAGCACATAAGGAGTATAGAGCAAAGGTTTGTGAGCATGCTGCCATGTGTGCCTGTCATGTTGGGCATCTTCCTTATGTGGACCTTGACCTTCTAGGTCCCACTTCTCTGGAATTCCTGCATAGAGAGGCCCTCTATGAGGATGTATGAGGTGTTGAGTGTGAAGCTCAGAAGGAAGATGAATGCAAAGAAAAATCTACTGGTACTCCAGACCCAGAGTTTCCAGAGAAAAACATTGAGGTAGGTGACAGAATCTATGCTACAACCTCTGCTCCCCTTCTACAGTGGCAGAGATCTAGGCTAGTCAGACAACTTCTCAGTGTCTGGCCAAGGTATTTATAGCAAATTCCCAGCCCAAGCCCTTTTGTAGCACAGTTCCTGATCACCTTCACAATTCTGAGGATGTATTCACCAAAGCATCCTTTGATTCACTTTCAGAGTACAAGCAGTGGGATCATGCAATTAAGCTGATACCAGATGCAGAACCCTCCAGCTGCAAGGTCTATCTGCTTGCACTCCATGAGCAGGATGAGCTGGACACATTTTTACAGAAGGATCTTAGCTCTGGATAGATACAGTCCTCTAAGTCCCCAATTGCCTCCCCAGTCTTTTTTTTAAGAAGAAGGATGGGTCTCTTTGTCTGGTTCAGGACTATTGAGTCCCAAATGCAATAATGATAAAGAGTCACTATCCCTTGCCACTTATATCTGAACTTGTCAATAACCTTTGAGATGCCAACTGTCAGGTTCTGCTGACCATGGAAGCTTAGTTTCACTGGGTGAGTCCTTACTAGGCAAACACAACATCCTGCACTTATAACCTGCACTCCTGTCAGGGGACTTCCATTTTCAATCTCCATGACTGGTTCCAGCACCTCTGCAGCTTGTTCAACATCTCTGGGGCTCTTTCCAGAACTCTGGAGTTCTCTGTATTACCTCAGCAACCATTGCCCTAGGGTTAGGAGTAGCTCCAGTCACCTGTACAGTAGTTTCCATGCCTCTGCTGCCTGCTAATGTGCCATGCTAAGCAGCAGGGATCCTTAGACTTGTTCTCTTCAGATTCCCTTCTGCTAGGTGATCAGTTACTGATTGTATCATCATCTACTCTGCTAATATGCTTCAGATTCCCCTCTGCTAGCTGCATGACTCTGATCTGTCGCTCCAGAGGTTGCCTTTACAGCAGAACAAGTCTCTTAAAACTGGCCTGGAAGCCCCATATAGCCGCAAGGAGCCTCCAAGCTGCTATCCATCACTTCTCTACCAGGATTGAGCATTGTGGAGTTCTATGTCTCAGCTCGCCAACCCAGACACACCCTCAGAGGCCCCAGCCCTGCAGGATAAAGCTTGAACTTGCTTGCTCCACCTAGAACCCTAGGTGCAATTAATGCAATTATCTCTCACCCACTATACAACTGAGCTCTTTACTCTTCATCAGACAATGGATCTTATCTCCCAGTCCCTCCAGGCATTGCTAGAATGCCTAAGCCCTAACTCTGCCCCTCTTATGACTGAGGAACCAGCTCTGCCTGCCATGGCACCTGCTCTGGTGGCTCCAGTGACCCTGCAGCTGCAGATCCCTTGCCCAGCACTGCCAGACACATATGACAGTGCTCACTCCAGCAGGGAGCAATTCCTACAGTCCTGCCTCACCTACATCCACCTCAGTAGGGATGCTTTTGACTCTGATGCATTGAAAATAGCCTGGGTGCTGTCATACATAAAGACCGGACATGCTTCCACCTATGCGCTGTGAGTTTTCTGCCATCCCAGAGGTGTGGGGAGCTTCCTGGACTGGGCTGCCTTCAAGAAGGACTTTTGCATGGAGTTTTTTCTGTTGGACCCTGCCAAGACAGCAGCACTGACACTGCATGACAGAGAGCAGTATGAACAAGGGAAGCATATGTTGGATGAGTACATTGACTTGTTCCAAGCCCTAGTTAAACAGGCTGCCTACCCCAATGGCCTCTAGCTGTGCCTCACCTTTTAGGATGGCTTGCACCCTGCCTTGGTGGAATGCATTGACAACCTAGCAGAGGGTCACCCCAACAATGAAAAGATTGTGTCATGGTACAAGGTAGCCTGGGACCAATGGCAGCTCATGGAGATACAGAGGGAGCTCTGCCACCCCCATTCTATGATGCACCCTGTTCTGGTCAGCAACTTCCACCACCCTATGCCTACTCACCTAGTGCTGGCTCTTGCTCCAGCTGCCCCCACTGCTTGTCCCCTACTCCTGGAGATTCCCATGGATGTGGATGCGGCCCAACAACTCTGTGCAGCCCCACTGTTATGCTAGAGATGCAAGAAGCCTGGGCACTTTGCATGGCACTGTCCTCTGGGCCTGGAAGTCCGCTACCTTTCTGTAGCAGAGCAGGAGGAACTTCTCCTGCAGCTCCTGGCTGCAAAAGATGCTGCCAGAGCTCCATCACTGGATGAGCCCTCATTGGAGTTGACCCTGGAGGAAGCCAATGTGAGCACCTCACCTCTAGAGCTAAAGGGGGATTTTTAGTCAAGCAATGGATGAGGTGTATGCCTCCATTGCTAGGTGCTAACAGGTTCTCTTGTCTGTTGATAGAAAATGAAACTGCCTTTTCTGATGCCCTTCATTCTGAGACAGAAGCACCTCAAAGCCCCCTTCCAAATGTACAAACACTAACTCTGGAGTCCCCACCAAGCTCTCCCACACCTCCAAAGGTCCAACAGTGCAGCCCCACTTGGGTGCACCAAATGCCCTGACAGTACATAATGGCCTCTAGCTCATCCACCCATTTCTTGCACCTCAATGTGGAGATTGAGATGATGGACACCCAGCAAAACCACAGAGTTGCAGCTTTCCTGGACAGTGGAGCAATGGGACTTTTCCTGGACTCGGAGTTTGTCAAATGCCATGGCCTGACCATGCAGCTCTTCCCAAGCCCACTTCTGTCTACAACATTGATGGAATGCCCAACAAAGCCAGTGCAATTAGCTCTGTGGTCAACCTGGTTCTCTGCTATTAGAACCACATAGAGTGCACTATATTTGCTGTCACCAGCTTGGGAAGTCAAGACATGATCCTCAGGTTCACATGGCTCTGGAAGCATAACCCCAAGGTCAATTGGACCAAAGGAGAGGTGACTATGAGTAGATGCCCCAAGAAGTGCTCTGCCTGTGCCACAGAGGCCAGAGTGGAGCATTGGACTCAAGTCTGAGAGCATGCAGCCATCCAAGCATATCATGCTGGCCCTCTCCCTTTGCTGATCTAGACCTCCTAGACCTCCTGCCTCTGGCATTCCCTCATAGGGAGGCCCTCTATGAGGATAATCAGAGCAACAGTGGAGCTCCAGAGGAGCATGGAGAGGAGTTTGGTGGTATATGCAAATCAGAGCTCCCAGATGAAGCAATAGAGGCAAGGGATTGAATTTATGTTACTACTGTCCACCTGTTGCCCTCCATTGTGAAGATCAGGGCTAGCCAGACTACATCCCAGTGGCTGGCCCAGGCCTTTGCTCCCAATGCCACACCTCGAGAGTGCTGGGATGTAGTACCCCCCTACTTACATGCATTTGAAGATGTGTTCTCCAAGGCCTCTTCCCAGAGCGCAAGAGGTGGGACCATGCCATCAAACTGCTGCCTGACTCAGCACCCTCCAGCTGTAAGGTCTACCTCCTTGCACCCAGAGAGCAGGATGAGCTTGATGCCTTCCTCCAGGAGAACTTGAACTCCAGTCATATCCATCCATTCAAATCTCTGATGGCTTCTCCAGTCTTCTTCATCAAAAAGAAGGATGGCTTCCTCTAACTGGTACAGGACTATCAGGTACTCAACACCATGACGGTGAAGAATTGCTACCCTCTCCCCCTCATCTCCAAGCTCATCAACAACCTCCAGGGCACATGATACTTCACTAAACTGGATGTCTGGTGGTGTTACAACAATGTGCACATTCAGGAGGGAGACGAGTGGAAGGCAGCCTTCTGGACCAACCAGGGATTGTTTGAGCCACTTGTTATGTTCTTTGATCTCACCAACAGCCCAGCCACCTTCCAGACCATGATGTACAACATCTTCTGGGACCTCATTGCAGAGGGTGTAGTATGCATGTACCTCAACGACATCCTTATCTACACCAAAATGCTGGAGGAACACTATTGAATCACTCATCTCGTTCTGGAACACCTCCACTGGCACTAGCTCTACCTCAAGCTGGAGAAGTGCAAGTTCAAACAAACCCAGATTGAGTACCTTGGCCTGATCATCTCCTACAGAACTGCAAAGATGGACCCAGTAAAGGTGGCAGGTATGATGGAGTGGCCAGAGCCTCAGAACAAGAAGGAAGTACAGGCATTCCTTGGTTTTGCAAACTTCTACTGGAGATTCATCCAGGACTTCTTGCATCACACCTGCCTGCTGTTCGACCTCACAGGAAAAGATGTTACATGGAGCTGGGGGCCTCTGAAGCAGATATCCTTTGACACTCTCAAGCATGCCATGACCTCCAGACCTGTTCTCCTCTTCCCAGATGACAACTCTGCCTTCTGCATAGAGGCCAACAGCTCCAACTTTGCCACTAGAGTGGTGCTCTCACAGCAATCTCCAGAGAACAGGAAGTGGCACCTGGTGGCCTTTTACTCCAAAAGCCTGAATGCAGTGGAGCAGAACTACAAGATCCATGACAAGGAGATGTTGGCCATCATCTGGTTGTTTGAGGAGTGGTGGCACTTCTTGAAAGGCACATGGCACAAGTTCGAGGTTTGGATGGATCACAAGAACCTTGAATACTTCTGGACAGCCAAGAAGCTCAATTGCCAGCAGGCCTGATGGTCCCTCTATCTTGCCAACTTTGACTTCTCCTTGCACTATAAGCCTGGCCAGTGTCAGGTTCCGCTGACAATGGGGGCTCAGCTACACTGGTGAGTCCTTACTAGGCAGATGTGATGTCCTGTGCTTATAACCAAGCATCCAGTATTGGCGCAGAGGGACTTGCAAGGGGGAGCTAGGGGGCGGTCCAAGCAAGTTTGGAGTGGTTTGGGGGCATCTAAGACCAAGTATACTAGTCGTCAAACCTGGATGGGCGCTGGAACAAGTTTGTGGGTGCACAAATAGAATGCAGGGTAAGCAGAGGCTTCATGGTTGATGGGGGCAGAGCCAGAGTTTGATGGGAGATCACCAAGACGTGAGGGGTTCCTGGGCTGAGCGGGGAGTGAGGTCCAGGATTGTCATAGGAATGTTCAGGTTGTAGCACATGCACAGAGTTTGTACTGTCATTGGAGATGAAAGGAACTTAGGAAGACAAAGGAACTATACACAGTCAAGACAAGGCGGAGACAAGGCGAGACAAGACAGAGAACAGAGATAGATTCAAAACTAAAAATAGAGACAGTGATGAGACAAAAGACAAGACATAAGAAACCAGTAAATGCAATATCAAGACTAAAGTACTAGGGGTTACTCTACAACTTATATACTTACTACTGGGCAGCTCTGGAGGGCAGAGGATATGGCGGCAGGTTTGACAGAACTGCGCAGAGTTGACGGTTGTTGGGTGTGATCTTGGATTGGGTTGCAGTGACATTCTGATGGGATCAGTTGGAAAGCAGATCGTTCTGGGGTCAGAGGAAGCCTCAGGAGTCCAGGGAAATTCAGGGGATGCATCAACTGCTGTGGAGAAGGCGTTGGAGTTGATCAAGGAGCCGTCGGGGTCTGCTGAGGAAGTGTTGGAGTTGCCCAAAGTGGGTGTGGAGGGTGGGCAAGGGTTGGGGAGTTTGGCGGAGCATTGGCGGAGCATTGGGGGGGCTGGGGGCAGTGTCAGGGTCTAGGGAGCGGGTCGTGACATCACCCCCCCTTCAGCGTCGAGACCCTCAAGACGTGGGGCACAGTTTGGGGATTGGTGGGGCATGGGAATCAAAGTTGAGCAATATTGATTAGACTGCAGTAGCAGTGGCAGTGTGGGGAATGAAGTCAAAGCATGGCTGCCGCTCAGGGGGTCTTTTCTAGTCATTGAAAAGGATCAGATGTACTCTGGGGTTCCCAAATTTTTTCAATGTTGTCTTCCATGTATTCTCCAGCAGCGTCCCCATCCCCATTGGCACATACCTCAACTTCTTCCTTGGAGGACTCTGAGGGTCGGCGAGACCGTAGGTGGGTGCAGGCAATGTACTATAGTCATAAGTACTGTCTCTTGCTTGTTGTGGCTGGAGTGCTTGAATAAGTCCCATCAGAGTTGTCAGCGGCAGTGGCGGGCCCCTCGGGGCTTATGTCAGGGGAGGCCCCAGCGCAGTCAGCAGGGAAAATGGTCCTCGCTTCTTGTTCCAGGTCTGGTATTGTCCCCAGGGTGGTCTGCCCCGTCCCTATGGGGTCAAGAGTCGCGCAGGTGGACGTGACACCGGAGTACTTTGCAGAGGCTGCGGGGCGAGCAAGAGGTTCCCCGATGTTGGAGTGGTGTCAGGCAGTGGCCCCAGTGCATCATTGGCATGTCCCTTCCCTATCAAGCTAACCCACGTTTCTAGTGCACATCCTGTACCTGGTGGGGTGAACAGTGCGAGTTTGAGGAGCCCATGCTGGGAGTGTGGTGGGAGATGTCAGTGTGTCTCCCATGTCGCTTGCGGCATGAGAAGTGCTCCGTCACTCTGAATTGGCATGCTGCTTGCATTGCGGCAGAGCAGGGCTGGGACCGTGAGTGGATTGCAGTGCAGTTGGAGGAGGGTTGGAGGGGGAGGTTGCAGTGCAGTTGGAGGAGGGTCGGAGGGGGAGGGTCTCAGGGAGGGGTTCCAGGGTAGAGGGAGGAGTTGGCATGGGGCGGCCCCTGATGAGGATTGGGCCCCCATGTGGTGGGTGGAGGGAGGGGGCCCCTGCAGGGTGGGTGGAGGGAGGGGGCCCCTGCAGGGTGGGTGGAGGGAGGGGGCTCCCATGATGCGTGACAAGGGTAAATGGAGGGCGTCCCCCTTGCCAGAGGCGGGGCCTAGCAAGCGGGCATGGGGGGAGCCGGCAATGATGGGCCCTCTGGGTCCTATAGTGTATTCCCTGACTTCTGGGGCCTTGGTTGAGCAGTCTGTGGGAGGGTCATGGTTGGTCGCTGAGGCTTTCCTGTGGCATTGGGCAGAGGAGTTGGAGAGGTTGTTGGCCACATGTGGGGAGGAAGTCTGTAGGGTGGCGGAGGAGAGGGACAGGCTTCGAAGGGAACTGGACAAGGCTCGGAAGGAATGGGACTTGGTGTGTAGGGATAAAGGTATCGCCATGGGGACTGCCATGGAGTGACTGTCACATCTTCAAGAGCTGCGAGTGCGCATGAGGCTGTTGGAGGCATGGGTGGAGGTGGCGGGGCAACGATTGAAGGGTCAGGGATGCGGGGGACTCAGCGGGGGTCCAGTGCAGAGGTGACCCGAGCAACAGCAGAGAGGGCATGGTGGTGGGAAGAGTGGCTTGCCAACAAGTCAGCCTCAGAGTGGTGGGGAGTGCTCTGTAAGTGCTCCCTTCATCTCCCATTTACTATGAGCTGACATTCAATTCTGCAGACTGGGCCAGGGAGCATTGCATCCTCCTCGACAGAGCATCAGCAGCACTGGGGTCCATCCACGACAGGTTGGTGAGGATGCCCAGGGATCTTCCACTGGAGTTGGGGCAGGGGGTCATGCAGATGGGGCGTCTGCTGACGGGACATTGGCAGAGGGTGACAGTGGACCCTGGAGCATGGTGGAAGGTGGCAATGGACATGACAGAGCCGCTCCTGGGGCATCCTGAAGTTCTGGCGACAGTAGTAGCGCAGCTGGAGGTGGATCTGGTGGGAAGGATAGCGGAGGTGGATTCGGGGTGGGAGGGGGAGTAGGGGCTTTCTGGATTCTGGTGTCTCGTTGCCCCGCGCTCCCCTATTTCTATATTTTGTATTTGTAGCCTTGTTAACATTGGACTTCCTGCACTTCTGCTGAGCATGAGAAGTTTTCAGAATGAGTGAGGGGCAAAGTAAGTGAAAACACATAGGGGGGGTATTCGTGGGAGTTGAATCCCTGATAAATCTAGAGGTGGGGGTTATGCCCACTGATGCCATCTGCACTTGCTAGTCCCAGGGGTCCCGGGGCTTGGTGGGGTGTTGTCAATGGAAGTCCCAGAGTTTGTTGGGGGCTCTGTCAAGGTTTTTTTGGGGCTCCCACATGTCGTCCTCAGCTCTGTAGCCCTTCCAGTGGACTAAGTACTGGGGTCATCCACGGACCAAGCGGGAGTCAAGGATCTGGTTGACCTCATAGCGGTACTCATCCTTGACCTTGACGGGGGGTGGTTGGCTGGGGCGCTGGCTGGGGAAGGGGTCCAGGGCATGTTTTTCAAGGAGTCGAATGTAGAACACAGGGTGGAGGCCTTTCAAGCCCAGAGGTAGATCGAGTTTATAGGCATGCATAGAGAACTTCCGGAGGACTTTGAAAGGACCAAGGCGTTTGTGGTCTAATTTGATGGAGGGCCTCTGGGTCTTGAGGTTGTGTTGATCAAGCCAAACCAAGGTGCCAGGAGGCCAGTTGGGGGTGGGATCACGTTGGGCATCAGCATGTTTGGAGTAGGCTTGATTGGTGGTGTTGATCTCGTCCCGGAGAAATTGGTGAAGGGATCAGAGGTCCTTGGCAACTTTGTGGGCAGTGTGGGAGGGGATGTCCTTCAGGGACAGGGTGAGTCGGGGGTTGTAGCCTTTGTTGGCGTAGAAGGGAGAGACTCTGGTGGCGGAGTAGGGCATGTTGTTGTAGGTGAATTCAGCGAGGGGGAGTTCTGTGTGCCAGTCATTCTGTAAATAGTTAATGTATAGGCAAAGATACTGCTCCAGCATCTGGTTCACTTGTTCTGTTTGTCCATTAGTCTCCAGGTGATAGATGGTGGAGAGACTGGTTTTGATCTTGAGCGCCCTGCATAGCAATTGCCAAAAGTGGGATACAAACAGGGGTCCGTGGTCAGAGACGATGTCGTCTGGGAGTCTGTGCTTGGAGAATACGTGTTCGAGGAATAGTTTGGCAAACTCTGGAGCATTGTTGGTGGTGTGGCAGGGGATGAAGAGGGCTTGCTCAGTGAGGTGGCAAACAACAACGAGGATCGTGTTGAAACCTTCGGAATTGGGGAGTTTGACAATATGATCCATTGATAGGGAGGACCAGGGGCAGCGGCCAATGGGGAGGGGTTTCAATAATCTGTGGGGGCGGTGATGGGGTACCTTGGCCCAGAGGCAAGGTTCACAGGCGCTTACATATCACATGACATCCTTCTTCATTCCTGGCCAAAAGTAAGTCTGGAAGATGAGTTGAAGGGTCTTACGAATTCCTGGGTGCTCCTGGAGCTTATGGTCATGGTGCTGCCAGAGTATGTCAAGGCGGATGGACTTGTGGTCTGGAGCATAAATTCGTCCACTCTGGAGCAGGAGGCGGTGGTCCAGAGACAGCAAAAAGGGGTTCCCAGCACTCAACTTGTTGGGGTTGTTGCGAGGGTCGTGCTGGGTGAAGAAGGAGTCTGGGGGTGAATTTCTGATTTGTTGGAGGATTCCTTCTTCATTTAAAATCAGTATGGCATGTAGATGTTCGGGGGGGATTACCACTCAATGGTTGAATGCATTCTGTCCAGCTTTGAATGACTTCTTTGGGTACACGTCAGATCTTTGAGTGAGGGCATTGGGCTTCGCGCCGAGTTGCCCGGGGCGGTAGTGGATGGTGAAGTTGTACTCCGAGAGGGTTTCAGACCATCGGGCTTGGTGGCGGCTGAGCTGTTGTGTGGTCATGAAGTATTGCAGGTTGTTGTGGTTGGAGTATACTTGGATGCGGTGCAGGGACCCCTCAAGGTAGGCCTGCCACTGACAGAAGGCTTTGACGATTGCAAGGAGTTCTTTGTTGTAGATGTCGTAGTTGAATTCCACTGGGATCATCAATTGGGTGTAGAAGGCCATGGGATGGAGATCTTTGCCCCCCGAGTCCAACTGGGAGAGTATCCCAGGGATAGCATAGTCGGAAGCATCGCACTTGAGCATGATCGGCAGGGAGGGGTTGAAGTGGCAGAGGACTGGAGCGGAGGTGAAGGCCCTCTTCAGGAGGAGGAATACGCTCTGGCACTTGCTGTCCCAATCCCAAGGGGTGTCCTTCTGCATGAGTCGGTTGAGGGGTTTGGTGATCCCGGAGTAGTTGTCGATGAAACGGTGATAAAAGTTAGCAAACCCCAGGAATGATTGTACCTCCTTGATGTTCCGCGGCGGGGGCCAGTTGAGTACTGCATTGACCTTGGCGGGGTCCATGCGCATGCCATCAGGGGTTACGACAACTCCGAGATATTCGACCTCCATCATGTGGAAGGAGCATTTCTTGAGTTTGGCATGAAGGTGGTACTCTCAGAGTCATTCTAAAATGCGGTGGACATGCTCCAGATGCTCCGTCAGCAAATTCAAGTAGATCAGGATGTTTTCCAGGTATACAATAACGAAAATGTCATTCATGTCGTGGAAGATGTCATTCATGAAGTACTGGAAAGTGGCGGGGGAGTTAGTCATTCTGAAGGGCATTACAAGGTACTCAAAGAGGCCATAGCGGGTGTGAAAGGCAGTCTTCCATTCATGTCCCGGAGCGATCCAGACATTGTTGTAGCCAGAGCATAGGTCTATCTTTGTGTAAATCTTGGCACTGCGGAGACAATCAATGAGGTCTCCAATCAAGGGGAGGGGATACCGGTTCTTTTTGGTAACTTTGTTAAGTCCCCGATAATCCACACAGAGTTGGAGGGACCCATCCTTCTTCTTGGCAAACAGAACCGGAGTGCTGGCAGCAGAGATCAATGGGCGTATGAAGCCCTTGCCGAGCATGTCATCAAGGTATTCCTTCAAGGCTCAGAGCTCAACCTCGGACATGTTGTAGATCTTGCCAAACGGGGGTGAGGTACCTTCTTCGAGGTCAATCTTGTGGTTGTAGGAGTGGTGTGGGGGAAGTTCTTTGGCACTCCCTTCAGAGAACATGTCAGAGAACTCATGATACTCTGGGGGAACTACTTTGGATAGGATCTGTTCCTCCATCTTGCTCTCTGGCATGGTGGTCCCTGTGCAGAGGTGCTCCTTGGGTAGGGCTGGCATGATTTGTAACTGGAAGGTGGGGGTGCCATCTTATAGAAGGCATGCAAAGGGAACGGCACTGATGATTTTAATGTTGAGGTTTCCGGAGTTGATGGAGTTGGATGTCAGAGTGGTGGCGGAGTTGGTCAGGGACCTCAAGCGTTGCTGGTTGGGGTACCGCGGGCCTTTGTATTGATTCCAGAGTATGTTGGGAGGCAGCTGTCATAATGTGATTGAGGGTGACTGAGGCAGAGTGGCATCTCCTTCTTTGTTGGGGTTGTCGTCAGAGGTTGAGGGACTCTGGGTTGCTCTGGAGGTGCTGGTGCCAGGGTGGGAGACATCAGAGTCCGGGATAGACTGGAGGCAGAGGGGGATGGCGGCCACTAAACTCACTTCAGGGCCAGGGAATTGCATGGTGAGGTTCTTCCAGTTGATGTTGGAGTTGACATCTTGCAGCCATGGGAGTCTGAGCATGATTGGAGTCGGCAGAGGTAATTGGGTGATGAGGAGCTGGGCCTGAAACTGCAGGTCATTGTTGAGGGTGAGGGTGTTGTCGTGGTATTGAGTGATCCTTGTCATGGCAGGGCTTCTGTCAAAGAGTTGGAGCTTGAGGGGTTTGTCGAGGTCATTGCGCTGGAGGCCGAGCTGATTACTGACAAAGGTGCCGGAGGCGCCGCTGTCAACAAGCGCAGGGAATACCTTGGAAGAGTTGTCGAGTTGGACATTGATGATGAATGACCATGCAGATCTAGAGCGGAGCTGCAGAGGAGTCCAGGGGTGGTTGATTGTGGTCTCGGAGTTCTTGGAGGAGGGTGAGACATTGAAAGGTACCAGCCCAGAGTCAGTGGGGTTGTCCCGGTCAAGGTGGAGGGTGAGGCTGGGCCAGTCAACACGGGGGTTGGTGGAATGGAGCCATGAGAATCCTAAGATGACAGGGGCGGAGGGGTGTAATTTTGGGATAAGTAGTCAGAGTTCTTGCTGTCATCCGTTGGCAAAGGTCATGGTCATTTCCAGGCAGTGTGTGATGTCTCCCACTGGGGTAGGGTCTCCGTCAAAAAGTTTGAGGGAGATCAGGGCAGGGAGGTGTTGGAGGGGGTGGGGAGCGAGCACTGCCAGGGATTCATCGATGAAGTTGCTGGTGGCGCCGCTGTTGACTAGTGTGGGGATGGGGTTGTCAGTGAAGGGAAGAGTGGTGTGGAGGAGGAGGTTGGTGGATGAGTGGGAGGGGAGGTGTACTGGGGGGCTGTCCAGGGCGAGTATTGTTGTGTGGAGGAGTATGGCCAGGGCGGAAAAGACATTGGGGTCTGGTCCGCGGTCTAGTGTGTCTTCAAGACCTAAACCGCCGACTTGTTTTCCATAAACTGGTAGTTACAGTCTTCTCTGTCGATCATCCACATAGCACGTTCCATCACCTGTCATTTAGGACAACTGCGAATAAAGTGTCCCTGCCCACCACATAGGATGCACGCACCCTCCTTCTGTCATTTCTCCTGTGTTTCCTCTAGCATGTTGATCCACGGACTATCCCAAATCCTGTTTGCACATAAGGCTTCTTGGTTGTTGGCAGGGTCCAGAATGTTGTTGTGGTTATTGGGGTTGGTGTCCAGGGGTTCCGGAGTTTCATGGAGGTCAGCGGCATTGAGCTGGGCTGGCAGATGTTGCCCCGGGGGTCGGTTGGTGCTGGTAATTCCTCAGCCTGAGGGAAAACAGGGTGCGGGGTTGGCAGGGTTAGTGGGGATTGAGGACCAAATGCCGTTGGTTGTTCCAGCCTGCCAGTTAGTGTTACCAGAGGCATTCCAGGGGGTCTGGGGCACCGTGTTTTTGCTGCAATCTTCCCAGTAATGTTGGTCAACCTGGGTAACGAGTGCCTTGTACCCGTTGTAGGTGGTTTGCTTGGGTGCAAGGCAAAGGACGTCCTTGATTTGTTGAGGCAGGGCATGACGGAGGGCAAATCAGAGAGCATTGTAGTTCCAGCCAGTCTCATAGGCTTCCTGTTTGAACCGTACAATAAAGGTTGTGAAGTGTTTGTTGTTGTGCATTTGGAGGTTGAAGAGATTTTCTTCTGCCTCTGCTACAGTGTCAAAGACACCAAACTTACTCGAGAATTCCTGGGTGAAAGCAAGCCAATTGGAGAGCATGGGGTTGTTGGGGTCAAACTGGAGTAGCGCGGTGTAATGATTGAAGGTGATACCCTGTAAATATGACGTGGCAAAGGCCACTCGTGAGCTCTCAAGTTGGAAGGTAATTGGCTTAGCTTGGAACATGTTCAGACACTGAGTTAGAAAGATTTGCCACTTCCAGGGGTCGCAGCCAGTGAAGGGTTCAGGTTTCTGAATGTCGAGCTTACCCTCCTGGGCCAGTGCGTTGTGAGTATTGTCCTGTGGATTTTGAGCTCGGGGCAGGGGTCCGGCATTGTAGTAGTAATAGTAGTTGTTCCCGTTTCCATGCTGGGGGGGGAAGTTGTCCATTGCCAGGCCCCATCCCCCAGAGGGTCCACTGTTGGGTGGCCCTCTGCTGGGGGGTTGACCCATGTTGCCCGGGGCGGGCCCCGGGGCCCATCAAGGGGGTCCTCTGGGGGTGGGGGGTCCAAAATAATTGGCATCAGTGGGAGGGTTAGGCATCAGAGTGGGCAGAGGATGAGGATGGTTGGTAAGGAAGGGTGGTTGGGGCGCCCCAGGACCCGTGGGCTGTCGCGGGGGGACTGGGGCATTGGGACAGGGCGGAGAGGCATTGACATGAGGAGCACGGAGGTTGAAGTGGAGGGGTCGGTCTTGTGAAGGTCCATTGCATGGGGCATGCTCATTGGCAGGTGTCAGGTTCCACTGACGACGAGGGCTCAGTACACTGGCAAGTCCTTACTAGGCGGATGCGATGTCCTGCGCTTATAACCAGGCGTCCGGAGTTGGAGCAGAGGTGGGGAAAGCTTGCAAGGGGGTCCCTAGGGAGAGCGGCCTGAGCAAGTCCTGAGTGATTCAGGGGGGTCTAAGACCAAAGGTACTGGTTGTTGACCCAGGGCAGGTGTCAGGGGCTAGTTAGTGGGCGCACAAAGGGTTTGCGGGTAGGTGGAGGCTTCTCGGTTGATGGGGGCAGGGTCGGAGCTGGACGGGGGGTTACCGGGGTTGGGTGGGTTCCAGGGCCGAGCGGGTAGCGAGGTCCGGAGTTGTCGTTAAGAATGTTCAGGTTGTGGCACGTGTGCAGAGTTCGTACTGACATAGGGAGCAAGGGAACTTCAGAGGAACAAAGGAAATATGTACAGTTGAGACGAGACAGGGATGAGACGAGACTGAGAAAAGATAGATTTGAAACCTAAAAACAGAAATAGAGACGAGATGAGAGACGAAACATAGGAAACCGGTAAATGTAATATCAAGACTAAAGTTCAAGGAGTTATTCTATGACTTATATACCGACTACTGGGTGCCTCCGAGGGTGGCAGATATGATGGCGGGGGTCGACGGAGCTGTGCTGAGTCAACAGGTGTCGGGTACAATCCAATGTTGGGCCGTGGCGGTATTCTGATGGGATCAGTTGGGGGCACAGCTGCTTCGGGGACGTTGTGACACTCCAGGATGGGTCAGGTAAACTAGGGTAGGGGGTCGGGGACGTATGACGTGGCCAGGAACGGTGGGGGAAGGTTTCAAGGGGGTGTTGATGGCTACGGAGAGGGAGTTGCCGTCGGGGTTTGCTGGAGAAGCGTTGGAGTTGTCCAGTGTGGGCGCAAAAGTGTGGGTGGGGTTCAGGGGAGTTAGGCGGGAAATCAGGAGGGGTTGGGAGCAGTGTCTAGGAAGCTAGGGAGTGGGTTGTGACATCACCCCCCCTTCAGTGTTGAGACCCTCGAGATGCGGGGAGTGAGTCAGGGATCAGTAGGGTGTGGGAATCGAAGTTGATCAATATTGATCAAACCGCAGCGAGCGGTGGCGGTGTGGGGAAGGAAGTCGAGGTGCAGCTGCCATTTGTCAGCGGCCCCTTCTTAATTTATTAAAAGGGGTGGACACATCCAGGAGTCCGCCAGCTTGTTGCAATGTCTTCTTCAGCTTATTCTCCCACAGCATCTAGGTCGCCGTCCCCGCCTTTCCAGCCGTCGTCCTCCGAAGATTTAGAGGGTCGCCGAGATCGCTGTCAGGTCGAGGCAATGTACCGTAGTCGTGAGTGCGGTCCGTTCCATGTACCCCAGAACACTGATTGTCCCTTCGCAGAGTTGTCCGCGGCCGTGGCTGGTCCCTCAGGGCCACTGTCTGGTGCGGATGCGACGCAGCCCCCAGCAGGCGTGGTCACTTCTACGCGTTCCAAGTCTGGCATTCACCTGGGGGTGGTCCAGCTTGTCCCAGAGGGTTCGAGGGTGGTACAGGCGGAGGTGACACCGGAGCAGTTTGCCGAGGCGGTGGGTCAGGCGAGGGGTCCCCCCACCCTTGAGTGGTGTCAGGCGGCGGCCCCAGTGAGTGGCCACTTAGCTTCATGTTTCCTGGACCAACATGCCCCTGCAGTGTGCGTCTTGTACCCAACGAGGGGAGCAGTGTGAGTTTGAGGAACTGGCATCAGGGGTATGGCGGGACACGTTGGTGTGCCTTCCGTGCTGTTCACGGCATGAGAAGTGCTCTGTCACCCTGAGTTGGCAGGCCGTTTGTGTCGCGGCGGAGCAAGGGTGGGATCAGGGTTGGGTCGCAGCACAGCTGGAGGAAGGGCGGAAGGGCAGGGTGTTGGGGAGGGGCTCCGGGGCTGGGGAAGGGAAACGGGTTAGCGCGCCTGTCATGAAGGTGGGCCCTCTGCGGGGTGGATGGAGGGAAGGGGCCCCTTCCAGGCAGGAGAAAGGGAACTGGAGAGCGCCCCCTTCACCCGAGGCAGGTCCCAGTAAGCGGGCGCAGGGCGAGCAGGTGATGGGGGGCCCCCCTGGTTCCGCAGTGTATTCCCCTACGTCCGGAGCCCCCATTGAGCAGTCTGCGGATAGGTCGTGGTCGGTTGCGGAGGCCTATCTGCGGTGTCGGGTAGAGGGCTTGGAACGGTTGTTGGTCACACGCGAGGAGGAGATTCAGGGGGTATGGGAGGAGAGGGACGGGGCTCAACAGGAGTTGGACGGAGTTCGGAGGGAACGGGACCTGGTGCGGAAAGACAAGGACGTCGCCGTCGGGACTGCCGCGGAGCGGTTATCTTGTCTGCAGGAGTTGGAGGTGCAGATGGTGCATTTGCAGGTGCGGGTGGAGGCAGCGGAGGTGGCGACGCAGCAGGCAGGAGGCTCGGGGGTGCGGGAGACCCAGCAGGGTTCCAGCGCTGAGGAAGTCTGGGCGGCGGTGGAGAGGGCGCGGCGGCGGGAGGAATGGCTTGCCAATGAGACAGCTTTGGGCTGGCGAGGAGTGCTTTGTGAGTGGTTTCCCCGCTCTCTTATCCTAAGCGCTGATTCAGGTTCCACAGACTGGGCCAGGGAGCATCGCATCCTCCTTGACGGAGCATCGGCAGCGCTGGGGTCCATCCATGATGGGTTGGTGAGGATGCCCAGGGACCTTCCACTGGAGTTGGGTCAAGGGGTTACGCAGATGGGGCATCTGTTGGCAGGGCATCGGCGGAGGGCGACAGCAGATCCCAGGGCATGGTGGGAGATAGCGACGGACGTGGGGGAACCGCTCCCCGGGCAACCCAAGGTTCTGGCGGCGGTAGTGGCACAGTTGGAGGTGTTCATGGTGGGAAGGGTAGCGGGGTTAGGGTCGGAGGAGGAGGGAGAGTGAGGGGAATTCGGACCCCGTCGTTGACTTGTTCCCTGCCCCTTCTTGTTTGAGTATATACCTGTACACTACTTGTTCCTATACAGTCTTTGGTCCTTCTGCTGAGTGTGGGAAGTTTCAGATAGAGCGAGGAAAGGAGTAAGTGGAAACACGTAGGAGAGTATTGGTGGGAGTTGAATCCCTGGTGAACCCAGAGGCGGGGGTTACGCCCACTATTGCCATCTGTGTTGGGTCAGTCCCGGGGGTTCTGGGGCTTGGTGGGATTCCGTCGGTGAAAGTCCTGGAGTTTGTCGGGGGCTCTGTCAAGGTTCTTTTGGGGTTCCCACATGTTGTCCTCAGGTCCGTAGCCCTTCCAGCAGACCAAGTACTGGAGCCGGCCGCGAACTACCCGGGCAGTCGAGGATCTTGTCGACCTCATAGTGATACTCGTCCTCGACTTTGACGGGGGGCAGTCGGCTGGGGCGTTGGCTGGGGAAGGGGTCTGGAGCATGCCTTTCAAGGAGTCAAATGTGGAACACAGGGTGGAGGCCCTTCAGGCCCGGAGGCAGGTTGAGCTTGTAAGCGTGGGTGGAGACCTTCCGGAGGATCTTGAATGGGCCGAGGCGTTTGTGGTCGAGTTTGATGGAAGGCCTCCGGGTCTTAAGATTTTGTTGGTCGAGCCAGACCAAGGTGCCGGGGGGCCAGTCGGGGGTTGGCTTGCGACGGGCGTCGGCGTGCTTGGAGTAGGCTTGGTTGGCAGTGTCGATCTCATCCCGGAGGAATTGGTGGAGGGATCGGAGGTCCTTGGTGACTTTGTGGGCAACGTGGGAGGGGATGTCTTTGAGGGACAGCGTGAGTCGAGGATTGTAGCCCTTGTTGGCGTAAAAGGGGGAAACTCCGGTGGCGGAGTGAGGTGTGTTGTTGTAGGTGAATTCGGCGAGGGGAAGCTCCGCGCGCCAGTCATTCTGTAAATAGTTAACATAGAGGCGAAGATACTGTTCTAACGTCTGGTTTACGCACTCGGTTTGCCCGTCGGTTTCTGGGTGGTAGGCGGTAGAGAGGCTGGTTTTGATCTCGAGTGCCTTGCACAGCAATTGCCAGAAATGAGATACAAATAGGGGTCCATGGTCGGAGACGATGTCATTGGGAAGTCCGTGTTTGGAGAATACGTGTTCTAGAAATAGCTTGGCAAAATCCGGGGCAGTGTCAGTGGTGTGGCAGGGAATAAAGAAGGCTTGCTTGGTAAGGCGGCAGACGACGACGAGGATTGCATCGAAACCTTTGGAGTCGGGGAGTTCAACGATATGATCCATCGATATTGAAGACCAGGGGCGGCAACCGACGGGGAGGGGTTTCAATAATCCATGGGGGCGATGGCGGGGTACTTTGGCCCGTAGGCAGGGTTTGCAGGCTCTTACATATTGCGTAACGTCCTTCTTCATTCCTGGCCAAAAATAAGTCCAGGAAATGAGTTGAAGGGTCTTACAAATTCCTGGGTGCCCCCGGAGTTTGTGATCGTGGTGCTGCCGGAGTATGTTGAGGCAAATGGACTTGTGGTCCGGGGCATAGATTTGTCCGTTCCGGAGCAGCAGGCGGTGGTCCGGGGATAGCGAAAAGGGGTTGTCTATGCTCGACTCATCGGGGTTGTTGCGGGGGTTGTGCTGGTTGAAGAAGGGGTCCGGGGGTGAATTCCTGATTTGCTGGAGGATTCCTTCTTCTTTTAAAATCAGCACAGCATGTAGATGTTTGGGTGGGATTACCACTTGATGGTTGAATGCATTTTGTTTGGTTTCGAACGATTTCTTCGGATACACGTCGGGTCTCTGAGTGAGGGCGTCAGGCTTTGCGCCGAGTTGCCCGGGGCGGTAGTGAATGGTAAAATCGTACTCCGAAAGGGTTTTGGACCATTGAGCCTGGCAGCGGCTGAGCTGTTTCGTGGTCGTGAAATATTGCAGGTTGTTGTGATCGGAGTAGACTTGGATGCGGTGCGGGGACCCTTCGAGGTAGGCCCACCACTGACAAAAGGCTTCGACGATTGCGAGGAGTTCCTTGTCGTAAATGTCATAGTTGAGTTCTGCTGGGATCATTGATCGGGTGTAGAAGGCGACGGGGCAGAGATCCTTGCCTCCCAAGTCCGACTGGGAGAGTATCCTGGCGATAGCATAGTTGGAGGCGTCACATTCGAGCACGATCGGTAGGGAGGGGTCAAAATGGCGGAGGACCGGAGCAGAGGTGAAGGCCTTCTTCAGGAGAAGGAATACGCTCTGGCACTTGCTGTCCCAATTCCAAGGGGTGTCCTTCTGTGTGAGCCGGTTGAGGGGTTTGGTGATTCCGGAGTAGTTGTCGATAAAGCGGCGATAGAAGTTAGCAAACCCCAAGAACAACTGTACCTCCTTGATGTTCCGCGGAGAGGGCCAGTTGAGTATTGCATCGACCTTGGCGGGGTCCATGCGCACACCATCGGGGGTGACAATGACCCCGAGATATTTGACTTCCGCTGTGTGGAATGAGCACTTTTCGGGTTTAGCATGAAGGTGATACTCTCGGAGTCGTTCCAGGACACGGCGGACGTGCTCCAAATGCTCCGCCAGCGAATTCGAGTAGATCAGGATATCGTCCAAATATACGATGACAAAGACGTCATTCATGTCATGGAAGATGTCGTTCATGAAGTACTGGAAGGTGGCGGGGGAGTTAGTCATTCCGAAGGGCATTACGAGATACTCAAAGAGGCCGTAGCGGGTGCGAAAGGCGGTCTTCCATTCATGTCCCGGGGTGATCCGGACGTTGTTGTAGCCAGAACAAAGGTCAATTTTCATGTAAATCTTGGCGCTGCAAAGGCGATCAACAAGGTCTCCGATTAAGGGGAGGGTACCGGTTCTTCTTGGTGACTTTGTTGAGTCCCCGATAATCCACACAGAGTTGGAGGGATCCGTCTTTTTTCTTGGCAAACAGAACCGGAGCGCCAGCCGCGGAGATCGAGGGATGTATGAAACCTTTGCCGAGCATGTCGTCAAGGTATTCCTTCAGGGCCCGGAGCTCGATTTCAGACATGTTGTAGATCTTGCCAAACGGGGGTGAGGTGCCTTCTTCGAGGTCGATCTGGTGGTCGTAGGAGCGGTGCAGAGGGAGTTCCTTGGCACTTCCTTCGGAGAACACGTCAGCAAACTTATGATACTCCGGGGGAACTACTTTGGATAGGATCTGTTCCTCCGTCTTCTTTTCTGGCATGGTAGTCCCTGCGCTGAGGTATTCCTCCAGTAGGGCTGGCGTGACTTGCAACTGGAAGGCGGGGGTGCCTTCTTGTAGGAGGCACGCGAAGGGGACGGCGCCGATGATTTTAATGTCGAGGTTTCTGGAGTCAATGGGGTTGGGTACCGTAGGTGTAGCAGTCGAGTCCGGGGTGGTGTCGGGGTCAGGGATAGACTGGAAGCGGAGGTGGATGGCGGCCGCTAAGCTTGCTTTGGGGCTGGGGAATTGCATGGTGAGGTTCTTCCAGTTGATGTCAGGATTGACGTCTCGCAGCCACGGGAGTCCAAGCACGATCGGAGTCAATGGGGGTAGTTGGGTGACGAGGAGTCGGGTCTGGAACTGCAGGTCATTATCGAGGGTGAGGGTGTTGTCGTGGTACTGCGTGATTCTTGTCGTGGCGGGGCTCCCATCAAAGAGTTGGAGCTTGAGGGGTCTGTCGAGGTCGTTGCATCGGAGGTCGAGTTGGTTGCTGACGAAGACACCGGAGGCACCGCTGTCTACGAGGGCGGGGAGTACCTTGAGCGAGCCGCCAAGTCAGACATAGATGACGAACGATCGTGCAGACCTAGAGCGAAGTTGTGGCAGGGTCCGGGGTTGGTTGATCATGGTCTCGGAGCTCTCGGAGGGGGGTGAGACATGGAAGAGTACCAGTCCGGAGCCGGTGGGGTTGTCCCGGTCGAGGCGTAGGGTGAGACTGGGCCAATCGACGCGGGGATTGGTGGAGCGGAGCCATGAGAATCCTAAGACGACGGGGGCGGAGGGTGTAATTTTGTGACGAGTAGTCGGAGTTCTTGCTGTTGTCCGTCGGCGAAGGTCAGAGTCGTTTCTAGGCAATGAGTGATGTCTCCTGCTGGGGTAGAGTCTCCATCAAAGAGTTTGAGGGGGATTGGGGCGGGGAGGCGGCGGAGGGGTTGTGGGGCAAGCGCTGCCAGGGATTTGTCAACAAAGTTATTGGTGGCGCCGCTGTCGACTAGTGTGGGGACAGGTGTGTCGGTGAAGGGGAGAGTGGTGCGGAGGAGGAGGTTTGTGGAGGAGTGGGAGGGGAGGTGTGCTGGGGGGTTGTCTGGGGCGAGCATCATTGCACGGAGGAGTGTGGCTGGGGTGGAGAAGACGTTGGGATGTGGTCCGCGGTCTAGTGCGTCTTCCAGACCTAAACCGCCGACTCGTTTTCCATGAACTGGTAGTTACAGTCTTCTCCGTCGATCATCCACACGGCACGTCCCATCACCTGTCGTTTAGGGCAACTGCGAATAAAGTGTCCCTGCTCACCACATAGGATGCATGCGCCCTCCTTCCGTCATTTCTCCTGCGTCTCCTCCGGCACGTCAATCCACTGGCTGTCCTGGATTCTGTTTGCGCATAGGGCTTCCTGATCGTCGGCGGGGCCCGGGATGTCGTCGCGATCATCGGGGTTGGTATCCAGGGGTACTGGGGTGTCATGGAGGTCAGCGGCGTTGAGCTGGGCAGGTGGGCGTTGCCCCGGGGGTCAGTTAGTGTTGGGGACCCCTCGGCCTGGGGGGAAGCGGGGTGCGGGGTTAGCAGGGTTAGCGGGGATTGAGGATCGGATGCCATTGGTTGCCCCGGCCTGCCAGTTGGTGTTACTGGAGGTGTTCCACAAGGTCCGGGGCGCCGTGTTTTCGCTGCAGTCTTCCCAATAACGTTGGTTGACCTGGGTAACAAGCGCCTTGTACCTGTTGTAGGTGGTTTGTTTGGGCGCGAGGCAAAGGATGTCCTTGATCCGTTGGGGTAGGGCACGACAGAGGGCGAACCGGAGGGCGTTGTAATTCCAGCCGGTCTCGTAGGCCTCTTGTTCGAATCGTACAATGAAGGTCGTGAAGCGTTTGTTGTTGCACATTCGGAGGTTGAAGAGATTTTCCTCCACCTCCGCTACGGTGTCAAAGACGCCAAACTTACTCGAGAACTCTTGGGTGAAAGCGAGCCAATGGGAGAGTATGGGATTGTTTGGGTCAAACCGGAGTAGCGCAGTGTAGTGGTCAAAGGCGATGCCCTGTCAGTATGATGCGGCAAAAGCCACTCGTGAGCTCTCAAGCTGAAAAGTGATGGGCTTAGCTTGAAACATAGTTAAACACTGGGTCAGGAAGATTTGCCACTTTCGAGGGTCGTGGCCGGTGAAGGGTTTGGGCTTCTGGATGTTGAGCTTTCCTTCCCAGGCCAGTGCGTCGCGGGTATCGTCCTGTGAATTTTGAGTTCGAGGTGGGGGTCCGGCGTTGTAGTAGTAGTAGTAGTTATTTCCATTTCCACGCTGGGGGGGAAAGCTGTCCATTGCTGGGCCCCATCCTCCCGGGAGTCCGCCATTGGGTGGTCCCCCACCGGGGTTTTGACCTACATTACCCGGGGCAGGTCCTGGGGCCCATCGAGGGGGAGGGGGTCCTCTGGGGTTTGGGGGTCCGAAGTAGTTGGCGTCGGTGGGGGGATTAGGCATCGGGGTGGGCGGGGGACGAGAGGGGTTGATGGAAAGAGGGGGTCGGGGCGCCCCAGGGCCCATGGGCTGTCGCGGGGGAGCTGGGGCGTTGGGACGGGGCGGAGGGGCATTGCTACGAGGGGCACGGAGATCGAAGTGGGGGGGTCGGTCTTGTTGGGGCCCATTGCGCGGGGGGTGTTCATCGGCGGGGTTGCCCGGCTCGTCGATATAGGAGAGGGTCCTGTTGTTGTCGTCAACGCATAAGGGTGGTCGTTGGGAGCAGAGTTTGGGGGCA
Organism: Termitomyces sp. 'cryptogamus'; assembly: GCA_020091625.1. Classification (NCBI taxonomy): domain Eukaryota; kingdom Fungi; phylum Basidiomycota; class Agaricomycetes; order Agaricales; family Lyophyllaceae; genus Termitomyces; species Termitomyces sp. 'cryptogamus'. Next base: position 4,611,033 of record JAGYZC010000005.1, read on the forward strand.
GCGGGTTGGTCCCAGGTTTGGAAGGCGCTGGGCACCGAGCTGGCCCGGGGCCGGGCGGAGAGAGCCAAGGTGTGGGCGGTGGGTTGGTCAAACAACCCCCCCGCGGGGTTGAGGTTCCTCAAGAAGATGCTGGAGGCCACGTTGAGTTCTTCCTGCTGATGGGGAACGGAAGATGGGGCTTTGTTTCGTGTCCCAATGGGTTCCTCGCGTTGCACGTGGAAGGAGCGGGCGGGATCCAGAGGGTCTTCGAAGGGGCGGAGGTTCGGGCTAGTGTGGATTTCTTCAACCAAGGCGCGGAGCTCATTCCGTAAGTTGTCGTTGATTCCCAAGGTGCTTTGCGTATTCTCCGGGAGGTTCCCTTGTAGGTAGCGTTTGTGGAAGTCAAGGAGTCAATCTGCGCAGACCTCCGGAGTTGCGGAGGCGTCGGAGTAGCCTAGGTTGGTGAGGAGGGTGCGGGTACACCTTGCAAATTCCACGGGGGACAGGCAGAGGAAGCGGAGGACTTTGTCGCGTTGCTGGGCGTAGGCTTTGATCCTTTGCTGCCTAGGAGAAGGAGGGGTTTGAGCGGTGAATGGTGGGCGGGGGGGGGAATAGTTATCCGTGGCCTCCAGAGGGACTGGGGCTGCAGCGGGGATTGGGTATGCATAGTAATGGGTGGGGGGGAGGTAGGCGGGGTTGGGGGGTGCTGTGGAGTATCCTCCGGGGTTGATACGGGGGTTGTTGCCATCGGTGTGGAATGCGGGAGGGCAGCGCCAGCCTGGGGGTATTCCCTGGCTGATGGAAGGAAGGGGCATAGAACGCCTGGTTGGGGTCAGGGGTCCAATGACGGGGCACGTATTGGTCCGCGAAGGGACCCGGGTGGAATGGGGCATAGGAATTTTCCAGTATGGGCCGGCCGTAGGCATCGGTTGGGTAACCGATGGGGTTGTATGCGGGGTTAAACGCAGACATTGAGAATGGGGTAAGGGGGAGTCTTGATATTATGTCAGGTTCCGCTGACGACGGGGGCTCAGTACACTGGCGAGTCCTTACTAGGCAGACGCGATGTCCTGCGCTTATAACCAGGCGTCCGGAGTTGGAGCGGAAGTGGGGAAAGCTTGCGAGGGGGTCCCTAGGGAGAGCGGCCCAAGCAAGTCCTGAGTGATTCAGGGGGGTCTAAGACCGAAGGTACTGGTCGTTGACCCAGGGCGGGTGTCAGGGCTAGTTAGTGGGTGCACAAAGGGTTTGCGGGTAGGCGGAGGCTTCTCGGTTGATGGGGGCAGGGTCAGAGCTGGACGGGGGGTTACCGGGGTTGGGTGGGTTCCAGGGCCGAGCGGGTAGCGAGGTCCGGAGTTGTCGTTAAGAATGTTCAGGTTGTGGCGCGTATGCAGAGTTCGTACTGACGTAGGGAGCAAGGGAACTTCAGAGGAACAAAGGAAATATGTACAGTTGAGACGAGACGGGGACGAGACGAGACTGAGAAAAGATAGATTCGAAACCTAAAAACAGAAATAGAGACGAGATGAGAGACGAAACATAGGAAACCGGTAAATGTAATATCAAGACTAAAGTTCAAGGAGTTATTCTATGACTTATATACCGACTACTGGGTGCCTCCGAGGGTGGCAGATATGATGGCGGGGGTCGACAGAGCTGTGCTGAGTCAACGGGTGTCGGGTACAATCCAAGGTCGGGCCGCGGCGGTATTCTGATGGGATCAGTTGGGGGCACAGCCGCTCCGGGGACGTCATGACACTCTGGGACGGGTCAGGTAAACTAGGGTAGGGGGTCGGGGACGTATGACATGGCCAGGAACGGTGGGGGAAGGTTTCAAGGGGGTGTTGATGGCTACGGAGAGGGAGTTGCCATCGGGGTTTGCCGGAGAAGCATCAGAGTTGTCCAGTGTGGGCGCGAAAGTGTGAGCGGAGTTCAGGGGAGTTAGGCGGGAAATCGGGAGGGGTTGGGAGCAGTGTCTAGGGAGCTAGGGAGTGGGTTGTGACAGCAGAGTTACCAGGCTCATCAATGTAGGAGAGAGTCTGGTTGTCATCATCAATGTGTGGGAGCGGCCATTGGAGTGGGGTTTGGAGACAGCGGGCTGGTCCCAGGTTTGGAAGGCGCTGGGGATGGAGTTGGCCCAGGGGCAAGCAGAGAGGGCTAAGGTATGGGTGGCTGGTTGGTCAAACAATCCCCCTGTGGGGTTGAGGTTCCTCAAGATGCTGGAGGCCGCATTGAGTTCTTCCTGCTGATGGGAAATGGAAGGTGGGGCTTTGCTTTGTGTTCTGATGGGCTCCTCGCATTGCACATAGAAGGAGTGGGTGGGGTCTAGAGGGTCTTTGAAGGGGTGGGGGTTCAGGCTGGTGTGGATTCCTTTGACCAATGTGTGGAGCTCGTTCTGTAAGTTATCGTCAATGCCCAGGGTGCCTTGCATAGTCTTCAGGAGGTTTCCTTGCAGATAGTGCTCATGGAAGTTGAGGAGTCAATCCGCCCAGACTTCCAGAGTTGCGGAGGTGTCGGGGTAACCTAGGTTGGTGAGGAGGGTGCAGGTGCATCTTGTGAACTCCATGGGAGAGAGGCGGAGGAAGCAGAGGACTTTGTTGCGTTGTTGGGCATAAGCTTTGACCCTTTGCTGCCTGGAAGAAGGAGGAGCTTGAGCAGGGAATGGCATACGAGGGGGGGAAAATTATCCATAGGCCCCAGAGGGGTTGGGGCTGCAGCAGAGACTGGGTACGCGTAATAGTGGGCAGGAGGAAGGTAGGTGGGGTTAGGGGGTGCTGCGGAGTATCCTCTGGAGTACATATGGGGATTGTTGCCATTGGCGGAGAACGTGGGAGGGCAGCACTAGCCCAGAGGTATTCTCTGGCTGATGGAGGGGGCGTAGAATGCCTGGTTGGGGTCAGGAGTCCAGTGACGAGGGATGTACTGATCTGTGGAGGGGCCTGGGTAGAATGGAGCATAGGGGTTTTCCAGTACTGGTCGATCATAGATGTCGGTTAGGTAGCCGGTGGGGTTGTACGCAGGGTTATATGCAGACATTGAGAATGGGGTAAGAGTAGAGTCTTGATATTATGTCAGGTTCTGCTGACAACGGGGGCTCAGCTACACTGGTGAGTCTTTACTAGGCAGATGCAATGTCCTGTGCTTATAACCAAGCATCCAGTATTGGCGCAGAGGGACTTGCGAGGGGGAGCTAGGGGGCAGTCCAAGCAAGTTTGGAGTGGTTTGGGGGCGTCTAAGACCAAGTATACTAGTTGTCAAATCTGGATGGGCGCTGGAACAAGTTTGTGGGTGCACAAATAGAATGCAGGGTAAGCGGAGGCTTCGCGGTTGATGGGGGCAGAGCCAGAGTTTGATGGGAGATCACCAAGACGTGAGGGGTTCCTGGGCTGAGCGGGGAGTGAGGTCCAGGATTGTCATAGGAATGTTCAGGTTGTAGCACATGCACAGAGTTTGTACTGTCATTGAAGATGAAAGGAACTTAGGAAGACAAAGGAACTATACACAGTCAAGACAAGGCGGAGACAAGGCGAGACAAGACAGAGAACAGAGATAGATTCAAAACTAAAAATAGAGACAGTGATGAGACGAAAGACAAGACATAAGAAACCAGTAAATGCAATATCAAGACTAAAGTACTAGGGGTTACTCTACAACTTATATACTTACTACTGGGCAGCTCTGGAGGGCAGAGGATATGGCGGCAGGTTTGACAGAACTGCGCAGAGTTGACGGTTGTTGGGTGTGATCTTGGATTGGGTTGCAGTGACATTCTGATGGGATCAGTTGGAAAGCAGATCGTTCTGGGGTCAGAGGAAGCCTCAGGAGTCCAGGGAAATTCAGGGGATGCATCAACTGCTGTGGAGAAGGCGTTGGAGTTGATCAAGGAGCCGTCGGGGTCTGCTGAGGAAGTGTTGGAGTTGCCCAAAGTGGGTGTGGAGGGTGGGCAAGGGTTGGGGAGTTTGGCGGAGCATTGGCGGAGCATTGGGGGGGCTGGGGGCAGTGTTGGGGTCTAGGGAGCAGGTTGTGACAGCCAGAGCATGGGGAAACTAGACACCCTGTCTTAGAGGGCAGACTACAGAATGGAGGAAGGGGATAATAGTAACATCATGCTCCTCTGCCCCAAATTGTTCACAATCCAAGCCATGGAGGGCCTAGTTGTCAACAGAGCAGAGGTGGACATTCTCCAGGACATCTGATGGGGTAATAGGGATGGTCAACAGGAGCTTGTGGCACAGGCCACTTGAACACTGAGGTCAGGGCATGCTACTGATGTTAAGGCAGTCTGTGCTGATGAATGGGCCCTCCAAGATGGAATCCTGACCTTCTGAGACCATATCTATATCCCCAACATCCCAGAGCTCTGTCAGAGGATTGTGAAGCAACACCATGACTCCCACATTGTAGGGCACTCCAAGCAGTGGAGGATACTAGAGTTAGTATCATAGAACTACTGGTGGCCCCAGATGTCCCAGTACATTGGGTCCTACACTAGTACCTGCAATCTCTGCCTCCAGACCAAGCCCCAATGCCAACTCCCCTATGGACAGTTACACCCGCTACTGGTGCCTGTCGAATGATGGAGCATAGCATCTGTGGACTTCATTGTAGAGCTCCCTGATGCCCATGGCTATGATGCAATCATGGTGGCAGTGGACCTGTATGGCAAGAGAGCACACTTCATTTCAACCCACACCACCTGCTCTGCTATGGGTGCCACAAATCTGTACTGGAGGAACATCTGGAAGCTCCATGGCCTCTCTGACACCTATGTCTCAGATTGGGGACCACAATTTGTGGCAGAGTTTACCTGCAAGCTCTACCAACTGCTTGGAGTAAAGCTCCACACCATCGCTGCCTACCACCCACAGTCTGATGGCCAGACAGAGCATGTAAACCAGGAGTTGGAACAGTATCTCTGCCTCTTCTGCAATGAGTGCCAAGATAACTGGGGCAAACTTCTCTCTGATGCCAAATTCCAGTACAACAACCATGTTCACACATCCACCCAATTTTCCCCATTCTTCCTCAACACTGGATGGCACCTGCACATGGGTTTTGAACCCTGGGCCTGACCCTTGGAGAATGAGGCAGTAAATGAATTTGTGGACCAGATGAAGAGGTCATAAGAAGAGGCCCAGGTTGCACTGGCAAAGGCAAAAGATGACATGGTGCAATACTACAACTGCAGGAGGACCCTGGAGTGCAGATATCAGCCCAGGGATTGAGTCTACCTAGATGCCTCCAATATTATGACCACCCATCTCTCAAAGAAGCTGTCACACCACCAGTTAGGGCCATTCACAGTGGAATGACAGGTAGGACCCTTGGCCTATTGACTCCACCTCCCCACAGGGATGCGCCAGCTTCATCCAGTGTTCAATGTGGTCAAACTTACCCTGGCTCCTAAAGATCCTATCCCAGGGCAACATCCACCACCTCTGCTGCCCCTGGTGGTGGTCAATGACAATGAAGAGTATGAAGTGGAAGAAATCCTAGATAGCCATTTATTCTGGAGATGACTACAATACAAAGTGAAGTGGAAAGGCTATGGGATTGAGGATATCTCTTGAGAGCCATAGGAGAATGTACATGCTCCTGGACTTGTCAAAGAGTTCCACCAGAGACATCCAGACACTCCATGCACCATATGAGGGATCTACCCTATTTTACTGGCAGACCAGGCAATCAGGGACTTCTTCTACCCTGCATATTGAGATGCCGCATGCTAGAGGGGGGGTGATGTCAGGAGACTTCCATTTCCAACCTCTGTGACTGGTTCCAGCACCTCAACAGCTTGTTTGATGTCTTCAGGGCTTTTTCCAGAACTCTGGAGTTCTCTGTATTACCTCAGCAACCATTGCCCTAGGGTTAGGAGTAGCTCTGGTCACCTGTACAGTAGTTTCCATGCCTCCGCTGCCTACTGATGCACCACACCAAGCAGCAGGGATCCTTAGACTTGTTCTCTTTGGATTCCCCTCTGCTAGGTGATTAGTTACTGATTGTATTGTCATCTACTCTGCTAATATACTTTGGATTCCCCTCTGCTAGCTGCATGACTCTGATCTGTCACTCTGGAGGTTGCCCTTACAACTCCAGGGAACTCCAGACATTAGATACTTGCAAGGATAAACTGGGGAAGCAGTCCAAGCAAGTCCAAGCAAGACTAAGACTAGGTGCACTTAAGAAGAAAGCATGGAGGTGTGTCAGATACAAGTCTAGAGATGGATGCTTGATATGCATAGCAACCTGGGATCACATGAGTAATGGGAGCAGGACTGGAGTTTGATAAGAAATTAAGCATGGTTGATGGGTTCTGGAGCTAGGCATAGGACAAGGTCTAGAGTTAGATAAGAATGTACAGAGTTGTAAAGATATGAACAGAGATTGGAACAGAGATAGAGTTGAAAGAAAATTAGGTGGGACTTAAATACTGACTACTGGGCCTCCTCCAGGGATTGCAGGTCTGATGTCAGGGCTTGTTGGGGCCATGTGGGTTGGATAGGTGTTGGGTCTGATTGGCAGTCCATGGTGACACACTAGTTGTGGGTCTATGACATGTGCCAGAGTCCATAGGAAGCAGCAAGGATATCTGGGAGCTCAGGGTGGGGTTGGAAGAGTGATGGAGCCCACAGGAAAAACATCAGAGCTGTTTATGGAAGCATTGGAGTTGGCTAAAGAAGTGTTAGAATTTGCTGGGGCAGGTGCTGAGATGAGCAAAGATTGAGGGTGGGTTGAAGGGGCTGGAGCTACTCTGGAGAAGTGGAGGTTGCTTGAGAAGGGGGATGGAGGTCCAGGGATGGGTTGTGACATCATCCTCCATTTTAGCATCAAGACCATAAAGGTGCAGAGTATGGGTCACTTCCCTAATTCTTCACTATATTTTCCTTAGCCTTATCATCAGCTTCATTGTCATTGTCATCAGTGTTCTCAACCCCTCCTCTTCCTGGTGAGAACTGGGTCAACATCCAAGCAGAGTACTAGAGTCATCATGGAGAATTTGAGCAGCATCAAGATCAAGAGCAGGTTGATGCAATGTTTCACCATTGTGGGTATGCTGTTGCTATATTTGATGATAAAGTGATTATGTTTGACAGAGCTGTCCCCTCAGGGTAGGGCACTACAAGTGCATGTGTCAGACATCATAGTGGAACATGTTTTGTATTGTATGCTACATGTCCAGCAGAGTCCTCTGCATTGTAGTGGAAGATAACAATGTTGCATCTGCAACAGTGCCATTGCAATACAATGTGTTGTCATAAACACTCTGAGCAGACATCTTTGACTGCCCTCTTGGTTCATGGGAGTAGTACATTGTATTGTTGTCAATGGTATCAGTGGACATCCACTGTCCACTTTTCATTGCTATATCACATCCATTGCAACAAGCAGTTCCATTAGCTGGTGTGTGCCATCATATAACTCTTTCTGTTGTCTCCGCTTTCCATTGCTATATGACATCCATTGCCAAAAGCAGCTCTGTTAGCCAGCTTTTTAGGCCACTCCTTTGTTGATTTTTTTGTCTGTTGCCAGATCCTGTCACAAAAGCATATCTGTTACAGATGCATTTCCATTCAAAAGCTCTTGGTTTGTCTGTATAGATATCTGTCAAAGTGTTAGGCATGGGAAGCCATCACAGAACTGTTCATCTGTTGCAAGCCCAGTGAAAATGACCATGCCAATAATTGGGGCACTCCACAAATGATTCATTAAAATATCATTCTTAGTACAGTATCATGGCTTAGTGGTTCAAAATGCCATCAGGTCATACTTCTCTCTGTCAGTTGCCAAAAGCAGCTCTGTTAGCCAGCTTTTTAGGCCACTCCTTTGTTGATTTTTTTGTCTGTTGCCAGATCCTGTCACAAAAGCATATCTGTTACAGATGCATTTCCATTCAAAAGCTCTTGGTTTGTCTGTATAGATATCTGTCAAAGTGTTAGGCATGGGAAGCCATCACAGAACTGTTCATCTGTTGCAAGCCCAGTGAAAATGACCATGCCAATAATTGGGGCACTCCACAAATGATTCATTAAAATATCATTCTTAGTACAGTATCATGGCTTAGTGGTTCAAAATGCCATCAGGTCATACTTCTCTCTGTCAGGATGAGGGTTCAACCTTCTGATCTGACAATTGCCTACTGATTTAGTCTTTCATTATATTTATTGCACTTTTTCTCCTGTGCTCTAACTGATGTTTAGGCACACTCTGAAGCAAAATACTCTCATGGTTTGGGTATTCAGGCTGGCTACCTGCCAAATCCTTGATTGCTGCAGTGCTCTACAGATGCTCTTGATTTGCTTGATATAGCAGGCCTGTGTGGCTTAATGGGTTTGAATGTTAGAGGTCTGCTGATGTCTGCAGCCTCATATGCTCCGGCTGAGGGTTTGAATTCCTTGCTTGACATTCTGGTATGGAAACTTTTTTTAGTCATCATTTTAATCAACCATTGTTTGTTTCATGATTAACTTGCCTGATGTAACAGGCCCTTGTAGGGTTAGAATGTTAGCACTCTGCCAATGTCTGCAGTCTCATATGCTCAGGTTGAGGGTTCAAATCCCTTGCTTGACATTCATTGTCTATAAATTTGTTTTAATTGTCCACTCTTTGCTACAACATATACTTGTAGCTGGCTTATCTTTCCAAAGCACTATGCTTTAGTGGTTTGAATTCCTTGCTTGATGTTCTGTAGTTGACAAAAGGTTTTTTAGTCATCATTTCAATTGACAATTGTTTGTTCCAGCAAATGCCTATAATGACATGCTATTGTGAGCCACCATGGATCAGTGGTTTGGATTGTTGGTTAAGCCACACTCCAACTGTCAAGCCTCAAGTTTGACTCCCACCCCTTGACCTAGTGATTTGCAATGAGTTTTTTTTCTGTTTGATTTCCACTATTCCACATAACATTTGTATGCTTTAAATGTTTTGTAGCTTCAAGTTTTGTAAATTCCTGTGGGTACAACACTTTTTCCTGGTGGCCCAGTCTGGTGTATACCTATTTCCACTGCCAGAGGCCTTCCAGCTGTGGCCACCAGTGGTCTGGTGTATACCCATTTCTGCTACCAGAGGCCTTCTGACAGGGCCTGGGAATCTGGTGCACCCATTTTTCCTGGTGCTACAGTATACTCTCATTTCTCCTATCAGCAGTGTGGCTGCAGCATCTTTTCTGCATCTTTTCTCTTCATATTTACAGGGATTCTATCTATATCAATAGCTTCATCCTCCAAGTTCTGCTTCCAAATCCAAGAAGAAACCAGTGTTGCTTATATACTCAAAGTCAAGTGGTGTATATGGATCCTCTGGAAGGGTTCCTACAACACTTGATGTTGTGCTTGATGAAGTTGAAGTTTCTGAGAGAACATCAGAAATGTCAGCAAAGTTGGCTGAGGTGAAAGGGTCAACAGGCCTACATCCACCATGATCTCTTGCTTGCTGGAAAGCTTGTTCTGTCAGAAGCAATTAGGTCTGCCAGGTAAATGATGTGGATTGACTCACATTTCTAGTACAGCATCTCAATGTGTCTCTTGTCCTCACATAGTGTTACTCTTTCATCATATCTTTTCCACTCCTCTACATCATTCCCTTGAGAAATAGGGGAAGTACCAGATGAACTTTCATTATCCTGTGGAGTCAAGCAGGCCAGTCCATGTTCAGTATCCATTGCAAAATCACTGTCTGACAGATGTGAATTGTGATCTGGAATGAATAGAGATGGTGCAGAATCACTATCCATTGCAGGATTTGGTGATAGTCCTGGTGGAATAATGAGGGGGGGGAATCTCTCCAGCAGGCTGGTCTGCTATGCAGATGTACATTATATTTGCTGGTACATTATCTGCAGATCTGGCAATTGAAGTTCTGTTGTTAGATCCAGCATCTGATGCAATGAACAGAAAAGGGAAGACTATCATGCCTCAGTACATTGCCATTGTCAGATAACACCTCCTTGTCATACTCATCATCCATTGCCACAAACAGAGCAGGAAGCCCACCATCATCCAGTTCACCTCTGCTGTCAGCCCTGTCACTGTTGTCAGACTTGTCATCTGTTGCTATAAACAGAGGAGGAAGCCTGCCATCATCTGGTTCACCTCTGCTGTCAGCCCTGTCACCATTGTCAAATTCATCATCCATTGCCATAAACAGAGGAGGAAGCCCACTGTCATCTGGCTCCCATCTGCTGTCTGACCCATTGTTTGATGCAATGAAGAGTGGTGGGAGGTGTTCCTCATCTGATCCACTTTCCTCAGCATGAAACAGAGGTGGAATGTTGTTGAACTGGTATGGCTCAAAAGTCATACCCCTGAGGTCTGGATCATCAAATGATGGATTCTCAACATCCATCCATTTCTCATCACTTTGTGCCAGTGAGAAGAAGCTTTGCCAAACAAGGGAAATGGGATGGGAAAGTGATTGAGACTGTGCTTGTGCTTGAATAGTGGATGATTTCTTTGTAGGGTGATAGATGTGCCCAGGATTCTTCCTACTTTTAAGGAAGAGGTGGTGGAATGGATGGTGTGGATTAGAAGGATCAATAGCCTTGTCAAGCATTGATGGAGGCCATGCAGGTGATTGAGTGTTAGGTATAGAGGTTGGAGAGGCACAGTAAGATGGTATTGCACCATCATGGAATTGGTGATTGAGTCAATACTAGTGAGTTCTCCTAAGTGTGACAGCACAATAGAATCAGCACCAGAGAGGTGAGCAGAGGTGGGTCCAGTAGACAGACTTGAAAATTGGCAGATTAGGTCATTTGCCATCAATGGAAATTTTGGTCCAGCTGCTGATCAGAACCTGTCTAGAGCCAAGAGAGCTTTCTGGTGGATGCTGCTTTGGCTTGACAATCCTTCATTGTGAGTTGTGTTTTGATGGATGAGGAGACAACCCTCAGCAGTCTCATCAGTTAGGTGCTCAGTCTTAATACCTATATAGTTCCACCAATCACAGCCATACCAATGTTCACCTTGACCTGGATGGGGAGGAACTGTTCATGCCTGAAAGGACTTCTGGACTTCTTGAGGGATCATGGCAAATATGATGTGCATAGCAAATCCAGCATGGTGGATGGGATGTGCATGGCAAATCTGATATATATGGCATAATCAGCCATTTGTCCATCATTGCACTCTCCATTACAAAGGTGTTGTTGCCCTTTGAGGAGGTGTAAAATCATTGTATACCCTTCTGAACTTATGAGTTGCCAAAGAACTCAGTTCATGCCACATGGCCACTGTTTTGTCAGCATAGGCTTGAAGGCTTTTTTCCTTGGCTGACATGCCCCTCTTGGACCATATTTCTGCCTGCTTCAGGAAATAGCAAACAGTCCATTCCATTTCACTGGTCACAAGCTGACATTCTTCTGTCCATCTGTTTTGTTGTGCTCTTGCACAGAGGTAGCGCACCCAATGGATGTTGGTGAGATTGGTTATGAATTTGATACTGGCAAATCAAAGAGGAAAGTGGGCCAATGCATTGACAACAAATGAATGGATATGGTGAATGAATGGAATTGGCAGGCAGATTGAGAATGATACAATAGATATCTGAGTGGAAAGCAACTTACATTTACAGAGAGTTTCAGGGTCATCTTCTATATCTGGATTAGCCTGCCATATCCAAGAAACCTTTATTCTTGATGATCCAAGAATATTTGGATCATGTATAGCCATGCTTGCCACAAGATCTGCTTTTTGCAGAATACAATATTTTTTGTCAAATGTGGAATCTATGCCTAATCACATAAGAGCACTGCAACATTTTCCATAGGCCCTGGCTTTGATGGAAATGGCTGTCTGAATTTTGTCAATTGATGCCCTGGCTTGGGTTTTGACACTTTTGCTTGGAGCAACCTGGACAATATGAGAATACATGAAAGATTTTTGAGCAATGAACTCTTGGAGTGCTTGAATATGCCTTTTGATTTGAAGCAAACACAATTGCCTTTCAATACTGGACAGTCCTAAGTGATCACCAGCAATTGTTGATGGCAAGGATATTTCTAGATCTTCTAGTGCAGCAGAATCCAGTTCTAATAGTGGATCTGGTCCAGCTAGTGGGTTTGCTGCCAGATATGGCAATGTTTCATTGTGATCTGATGTTTCTTCATCAAATGCACTAGGAATCTCATCCACCTCAAGTAGTGTAGTCTTTTGTGAATTGGAAGAATAACCATGCTTGGCTTGGGAAGCAGCCAGGACACTCAGTTGAACCCTTAATAATTCTCTGTCTGCTTCAATCTTTTGTTGCTCATTCTCATGTGCCTGCTGACTCATCCAACAGACATGGTCTTGCAATGCATTCCTGATATAACACTTAGTCCTTAATTGTGGTGAAACCATCTGGGTTTGACTCACTGCCATTTTTCAATGTCAAGTGCAAGTTGGATCCAGAATGTATCAGTATCTAGCATCTGGCCCCCAGCTTCCAATCTGGTGTCCACCAGATTACCACCATGTCTTGCTTGGAGGCCTATGGTCTGAGCTTTAAGGATGTCCATTGCCTTTTTGTCTTGGTCCCTCAGACTTTCAGCAAGTGTGATCTCAGCCTCCCAGCTTGATATAAGTTCTGCTGAGATTTCCATGGACCATTCAGTAAAATAATTAACAGCAGCCTCCCTCATCTCAATGGCTGTCAAGTATTTTCAGCATAGGGAAGGAACCATATCAAGTAACTTCTTCCAGTTGGAGTCACACATATAATCATCAAGGATTTCTGCCTGATGTGCAAGAGTAGCAGTTTGTGCCATCTGTGAAACTTCATTGAGAGTAGACCAAAGACTTTCAATTATCTCCTCAGCAATGTGGCCAACTCCTGGAACAAATGATGGGTCAAAGCAGAAAAAGCAATTTTCTTTGTGGCCATGGACATGAAGGAGGTCAATTGCATAGTCAACCAGTAGATTATCTGGTAAAACTTCCCCTGCCTCTGCTCATTGTTTGAAAAACTTGACATACCACTGGCATGCTATGTTATATACCAGCAAGAGATGCTTAATAGATTGTGTCTGTATACACTTGGCCTTCACCATGGGTTAAGTTTGTTACACTGTTAGGAGCAAAGCAGCCATGGCAGGTGCATGCTGTTGCAACAACTCCAGTAATGTTGCATGATTTGTTCAATAGAAGTGCCTTTTTGATGGCCTACAATGTGTTTACACAAGGAGCTCCCTGGCAATGGATCCACCAGATGGCTGGAGTGGAGGTTAATAGTGGATGACAGATGACAGATATTGGATGGGGTGTTTAGATCAAGTTAATAGCCAGAGTGGAGGTTAATAGCAGATGGCAGATGGGGGCAATTTGGATGCAAACATTGATAGTCAATCAACAATGGTACATGTTAGCAATCCAAGGAAAAACTCACTGTCAGCCTATCCTTTGCAAACCCAAGATATTTATCAAGTTCATACCTCCTGGGCATCATTCCACCTCCTTTGGAATGCCATACATCCTGAGCAGGATTATGATGATGGACATGACCTGCCTTGAAGTTTCCATCCATCATCAATGAGTGATTGAACTTCCACTGAACTAGATCTTCTTCCTAGTTTGACAGAATATTCACTCCTGGTTGAGGGCAAGTGGGACAGAATATTGCAAGCTCATTGTGCTCTGGTGCCATTGGTTCTTTTGTCTCATCATGTCCAAAACCTGCTTATTTCAATTTTTTTAACCAGCACCATGAATGGGAAAGTTGTTGTAATTCACAATAGAGGTTATCTACTTCACCTGAAGAAGCAATTGATGAAGTAATCCTTGCAAGTTTCTGCCAATACTGATCAGCAGAGGCTTTGCACTCTAAATTAGTCAGATGAAAATTGTCCAGAATGGCCATTGTAAAATATGTTCTCATCTGGTCAAATGTGCTAGGAATGAGCTGGCATCCTTGACTCAGACATCTTGGCCAGAACACTTGCATGCAACAACACTGATGTAGTGCACACCAGTTGTGTGTACAATGTGTGCAATTGGGTTTCCAAAGCAATCAATTCTCTCAATATGGCACTCATATGGAGATGGCAGATTGAAACTAGCAGTGGCTGCAGAGGGAGGAAGTCCATCAACATGAGCAGTATAATTTTCCTCCATTTGTTGTGGTCCATGTGAAGGAACATCTTCCATTGGTATTTGTTGCAATGGCAGTTCCCTATCTTCTATGGTGTCATTGTCCTCTAGTTCCTGTTGCTCCTCCTCTAGTATCTGAGTTCTAGCTGAGATTTTTGGTATGTGAGGTAGGCATAGATGCATTTGATGGATTTGACCTCAGATCCATGGACAAAACCTTTACATCTGCCAATGAAAACAGTTGATCTGCCACTCTGTGGGACAGATTTACTGCTAAAAGCTGCATTTCCAGGAATGCATTCACTGATAAAAACTTCATTTCTGCTGGTGGACCCAGTGCTGGAAACATGTTTCTATCAATCCCTGTTTCTACATCAATATCAATTGGTTCATCATGACCTGTATTAGTAATTTCAGCATGCCTGATAGCACTGTGACCATGTTGACATACTCTGGATGGCTTGTAGAAAGTCTTGCTCATTAATGTCATTTTTTTGTTTATGATCCTCAAGAACATTCACCTGTGTCATGCCACCATGGCAATTGTGAATTGCATGGTGGGAAACATAGAAATAACCACCTGCATTGGATAAGTTCATGGGCTGGAAGTCTTTGCCATTCCATATCTCTGGTTGGTGAAGTGGGTTGGACTAGTGTGTTTGGTGTAAACACCTACAACAAAAAATTCTTGAACCAATGCAATCATGGCATTGCTATTGTGCAAAATGTTTGTCAGGACATGCATGACAATGGCTAATATCACCAATGGATTCATGGCTAAGTAAACCATTGAGCAACTGTGGAACATAGTTGATGAAGTTATTGAAATAGTCTGCCTGTGTCTATAAGATATGAACAATAATATGTTGCACAATTCTGACATGAAAATTTACCTTGCCATGCTTCATAGAGACAGGATATATATCATCTACCATTGTAGCATCCTCAAAAAAAATCATGGTCATCATTGGTGGCTGGGAATGGTACAGCAGAAGTGACAACTGGAATTGGACCAATGGGCACTTGTTCTTTTACCAGTATAGATAATCCTCTAGAGTTCCAAATGACTCTTGTCTTTTCTTCAGTAGGCATAAGATCTCTTTTGCCTGAGAACTATAGGTTTTGGTTGCTTGTGCTGCTGGCACTTCATCATAGCATTCAAATTCATGGTGCAAATGAGGTGTTGAAGAGTGTGCCTAGAGATTTCCCAGAATATATATAGCAGCACATATGAGATGGGAAAGGAAAATTGTTATGAGCCCCATACAAGATGACTGGTTGATGTGAAGAGGTGGAAGTGATGTGTGACAGATGATGATCAATATCAGCAATCTTTCCACAACATTAGGTATTCTTAAAGAAGATTTTGTGGTGAAAGTTTTCCTCAAGTGATATGCACTGGGCTAAGGTAGGAAAGCCACCATCAGACTGTCTGCCAAGATGGACAATAGAAGGGGCAATAGAAAAACAGAGATTCATTGGTGTTGGTGACATTAGCAACAAATTGGATTTCCTCACAGTTGGTGTAGTTCTTCAAGGTTATCTGAAATCTATGTGCCCCTTAGTAGGTGAGAAAAAATTAGCAAGACTTGTACAAGACAATTTGATTGAATCAGCAGAAATTGTGGACTGCTGGCCAATGTCTGGTCTGCTGAATGGACATCTGATCCAGTAGGTCATCTGATCTGGTAGGCCATCTATGGACATTCTTCAATTGGAGCAAGACAATTTAATGAAGAGACAGACAGTTTTTTGACACAGAGAGAGACAGACCTTCCCAGCTGGCCTTCATCTGCTCTAGCAGGTGGATGCTGACTCTGGTGCAATCTCTATGAAAGTTTTTCATGTGGGTTAAAGATTATGTGATTCAGCATTCAACAAAAATTGAATTCGATAAATGGGCCTACAAAATGTCCTTGTCCAATGAGCCCATACCCAATGTACACCAGGTGCTAGAACCAATATTTTCTCTGAGAAAAAGATGAACAGAACCACTCTTCACTGTGGATGAGAGGGGAATTTTTGAACCATATAAGGAAATGTACTGATGAGAGCCAAATCATCAGGCTAGAACCACCATCTTAAAAGATAAAATCCTCACCAATATTTTCAACTACTGGGCCAGTAAGGGAACAGCACCATAAACTGGAGAAGAGTGGGTAGAGAAAATCAAGGTGAGTCCCCATTGACATTTGCCAAATCCAGACTTCTAATGCCTTCCAGTAGAAAGTTGGAAACTACATAAAAAATTCCTGGAGACCATATAACCAACATAAAGATCCAAGGGCACTCATGCAAATTTCTGTTAGGGATGTGGTCCAGCAATCAATGTCAAAGAAAATCAATCAGGAGATAAAAAACTTGCTGGGTGTTGAGGATCTTGACAGCTCATGACTAGAGGCATTTTCACAATATAATGTGGCTGTGAAAAATGTTATGAATCAGCTAAGTCCAGAGGAAGAAAACTGCTTACAGAGGACAGCCACTCAGTGGAGTGAGAAAGGAAATCTGCCAGATATCCAGTGCAAGTGAGGAGTCTTTTTTTTTTTTTGTTCCAAAGTCATCATATTGCTCCTCAACCCACTGGCTGTCCACTATACAGTGCCTGCTGTCCAATCCTCACTTCTGTCCAATGTAGAGCTGTTGGTCTCCCATCTCCTCCAGCCTCTGGTATCCACTATTCATCTCATGATCTGTTCTGATGTCTTTTTTTAGAAAAAAAAAGGCAGACAAATATGGTTTGAAATGAGTTGATTATGCAGACATCCTTCATTTTAAGGAGATGAGCATGTTGAGCTGGACTGTTGTAGGATGGATTGCAGAAGAAGGCATGACTCTTAGGGTGTAGGTGCATATTATCCCAGATTTTAATCTTTGTTAACAACATGGTACTTGTAGACATGACAATATGTCTCACTTGACATAGACCAACTGGTAATCATTTGAGAATATCTTTCCTGACCTTGTAGGTGACTTCAAACAGAAGATGGTGGACTACATGTCCACTCTCCTGGGCACACATAGAGCCACAAATAACACCTTGCAATAGGACACTACTCCTTCTGTTTTGACCCATCCTGATCTTGCTCTTGAGCAAGACAGTGATGGTTTCCCAATACTACCACCTCCACCAAGCAACATGGTCCAAACCTGGCCAGATTTGGAAATGCTTGTCTGAGACTACTTGAACAATCATTATAGTAAATTTGTTGTCCTGATTCTTTGAATCTTTCTCACTGAAAAATTCTCAGAAATTGCCTCAGGCTTCTGTTACAAACCAGCTCCATACAATGCTGTGCAGTTAAATTGTACTGAATTCATCAATTCAAGATATCTTCCTGAATCACTGGAATTCAAAGATCCCCACAATCTAGGTTGGTCAGAGCTGTTGTGCCTTCTCAAGTTCTGGAGAGATTGTCAGGAAGAACATGCATCCAGTGATATCTTCTAGTGGAAGGTTTATGTCAACAAGAATAAGGACAGGGTTCCTGCTGAGTATGGCACTTGTGCTGACCATGAAAAGAGGGCTGCTGCTGCAGCATCACATAAGGCAGCTCAAAAGAAAGGAGAACATTAGAGGAAACAAAAGCATGTTGGGTCATTCAGTGGTAATATGGTGGGAAATTCTCTGGCCAGAAGATCCAGCATGGTAGGCCCCTCAGATCTGCCTGGCAAACCTACTGGCACTCTTGGCATTGCAGGCCAACCCAATCCATCTAGCAAACCTGGCATTGTAAGCCAACCAGATCCATCAAGCAATCCAGCCAGCAATGCTGGTGCTATAGAGCCAGATCTGTCTAGTGAACCCAGCCCCACACCCATGTCTGATTTTCAAATAAGTTGTGAGATTGTCAGCAATGTCACTATATGATAGCTATGGCAAAGAGGATGGAACAACCTAGTAACTCCAATCAATGGCCCAGCAGATGAGTCTCCTCATTACACAATTCCTAGATCTGTTCTTGAAATTCTCAAGCAGGAAGAGGACACACATGAACCAGAAATAGAGGAAACACCATCTTATCAACTGGCACATCAGAAGTGCAAGGCATCACCTGACCTGCTACCAATCATCTCAAAGAGACAAAGGAGATCTCAAGCAGAGAGATTGAAAGAGGATGCAGCTTGTTGCAATCAGGGATCTACAACTCCAACAAGAAGTAGTACTTACAACAAATCAACTCAAACAGCCTAGCATATTTGATGGACTGCATATTTCAGTGGATTTCATTCCACTCAAACAGCCCAGTGTTGTTGATGGACTGCATATTCTAGCAGATTTCATTTTCCATTGCTTCTGACAGATATATCTGGCACTACTTCCAGTAGGACTTTCCAATGGTGCAACCTTTCTGCTTGTAGCATATTGTTATTCCAGAAATGCTCAGTAGCTCCAATAAGGTTCAAAAGAAAACTTTGCAGGTGTTAAACAAAAATAAAAAAAATTGGCATGGATTATGATAGACAATGCAAGGACAGGGAGTCAAACCTAGACCCTGCTGGTATGAAAAGCTTCAAAGCTTCAATAGGAACTCCACTACACCATAGGAGGTGTTACACACATGTAATTGAGAATGATTGTTTGTTAAAAAAATTTGAACCATATCATGCATGAACATTGCCAGCTACAGGAGTCAAACCTGCAATCAACACAATACATTGATCAGAGTGATGGAAGACTTCAAAGTTTGAAAGCCCTTTCCACTAGACCATAGATGTGTGATAAAAAAGTGTCATGGAATATGATAGATAATGCAAACACTGGGGGTCAAACCCAGAGGTTGCAGGGGATGGAAGGCTAACAAGCTTCAAATGCAATTCCACTACAGCAGAAAACTGTGTTTGGTTCAGTGACAATGCAGTATGAGACATGTGATGTAAAAGTACAAAGTGTCAATGCAGTACCAAGGTCAAAAATACAAACAAAGTAGTAACATTGGCAGTTACAGGAGTCAAACCTGCAGCTGTCACATAACATTGATACAAAGTGACAACACAGTACCAATACACCATGTTGCTGTTGTAATCCTGTCATATTTATTACACCATAAACAAAAATGCCATGTACTTCCTTTATCAAGAATGCAAAAACCATATTCCACAATGATTATTGCCAACTGCAGGAGTTGAACCTGCAGCTGCCACATGGGATTGAGACAAAGCATCAACACACTACTAGTAGACCACATTGCCATTTTAATAGTGTTGTATTTTAGGCATCCTGTTCAATGAAACAACTCGCATGTGTTCAACAAAAAGTGAAAACAAACAAGGTTGTGACATATTGCTAGTTACAGGAGTTGAACCTGCAGCTGCCACATGAAATTGATAAAAATTAACAATGCAGTACCAGTAAACCACATGACCATTGTATTTCCATCATATTCATGCAGCCACAAATGAGTTACTGTAGCTACAGGAGTCAAAAAATTCCAAAGAACATTGCTTCAGGAGTAAAACCTACAATTTCAATTCATATCAAATAGTATATATACATTTTCATTGAGTATTACAAAATATAACAATGTAATAACTAGGCTGGAATGTCTCAAACAAGTCCAAAAAATGTCAATAAAGTTCAGTGGCCCTCATCCTCTTCATGCTTGCTTTATCTTCTTGACTACCACTTCCTCAGCATGTTCATTGGCCTTTCTCTTACCTGCTAGATAACTGGAGAAATAGGTATGTTTGGTGGGGGGTCATGTGGCATGGGAGGCACTGTGGCCACATTGTGGAACAATCTCATCTAGAGCATGAGATGGTGCTGGGCCTGTCATATCCACATCTATCAATTGCCCAGTTGCAGCAATGGGACCAGCTAAAATAGATTCAACACCAGTAGTCACAGTGGATTCATTGCTAGCTGCCAGTCCAGTGGCAATGGCAGAGTCAGTGATCCTGGCAGCAGGC
This sequence comes from Termitomyces sp. 'cryptogamus', assembly GCA_020091625.1. Taxonomy (NCBI): domain Eukaryota; kingdom Fungi; phylum Basidiomycota; class Agaricomycetes; order Agaricales; family Lyophyllaceae; genus Termitomyces; species Termitomyces sp. 'cryptogamus'. The sequence goes on from JAGYZC010000005.1 coordinate 4,630,982, forward strand.
CCAGTGGGAGTGACAGAGTTAGTAGTAGACCCACTGGGAATATCAGAGTCAGTGACAGTAGCTACAGGGTTGCTGATGAGAGCAGAGTCATCAGCAATGGCAGACTGACCAACAGTGGTGGTGACAGCAGTGGTGCAGTCCATCTTGCTCTCATCCTCCTTGGGCTGGGCAGGCTCATCATCATTGGGCTCTTCTGCCTCAGCAATGGGTGCCAGAGTAGGAGCCAGCATAGGTGAAAAGCTGCTGGTGCTGAAGGCTGGTTGAATGGGGGAGATGAGGTTTGAAGCTGGTTTTGAATGTTGTTGACTATGCCATGGAGAGCAACAATGTCAACTTTCTCTGCATGAGATGCCCAGCATAAGCCTTGATAGTTTGCTTTGTCCTGTTGAGGTCAGATGTCATGCCCACAACACTTGTGTCAATGATGTCCACGTGCTTGTCAAGCACTTGCAGTATTGTATTGTACCACTAGAGCATCTTCTCCATCTCTGTAAACCTCATCTCCTCAGCTAGCACAAACTCCAACCTCATCTCTTCCAATACAACCTCAATTCCTTCATTGATAAAATCAAGCTATTGGTCCAACCCCACCATAGCTTGTGAAAGGATAGCCTTGATGGATTCAGTAGAGATGGGCAGATCCACCTGCTGCTTGCTCTGTCCCTTTCTACTCATTGTCAGTGGGTCCACTCACACCTTTCTCTTTCTGCTGGCCACTAGCAGATCCATCCATTTCTTTCCCCTTCCCTTTCTGCTAGCCAATTTCATATCTGTCAGCCAAATTGTTGACAGCCCAGCAACTGGTGTTGTTGGTTCTGTCCATTGTTAGTAAATGATCTCAGTTGGCAAAATCAACACTTACTCTCAACATACTTGAAAGACTTCAGTTTTCTCCACCTTTTCTCCTTCTTTCCCTTCTTGCCCTTGTTTCTCCAGACCTCTTCTTTGTAACCCCTTATGAGACTGCATGTTTTTTGAGGACAAGCCAGCAGGCATTGCATGAGGTTCCTCCCTTTGTCTTAACACACTGGAGCCCCTGCTTTTGACAGTATTGGCAAGGGGGGTGGAGCCATGCCCCTGCACATGGAGGTGACATCATGAGGTACTTTCCTAACCTCATTGACAGTGTGATCTTGCTTCACCAATGTTCCTTGTCATCAGAATGATCATTGTTGTCATTCTTGTTGTTTTTGTCCAATTTGACTGATTCATACTCAGAATGGCTGAGCAGGAGAGGACTATGAGGGGAAGTTTAGGCAGTGTATATCCTCCATTTTTGTTGGGGAATCTGTGCTTTGTTAGCCTTTCTAATCAGCTGGGGTTGGGCTGGGACTGGCTCTGCTGGGGATGATGGACTTGACACCAATACTCTACCGGGTTTTGATGAGGGACCCACTGGACCCACTGCTAGCATTGGTGGATCAATTGCTGAAATCTGTTTCTATCTGTTTAAAAATTTCCAAAGATGAGGGACCTGATGTTGAACATGAACCTGCCACTCATCCTGCTGCCTGGTCCTTGTTGACCTCCTGAGCTTCCTTTCTTGCCTGTGACTCCTTGAAATACACCCATGCTTTCTCTTTCAACTCCTCAAATGCCTTTGCATCTGACCTGATAAAATTTTGAGGGCCTTGTTGGAGAAGCTTTTTCTAGCCTCCAAGACAAGTTCTTTGTCCTTGGCCTGGGAAATTAGCTTCCACAAGGATTTCTTGAACACTATCTGTGAGTGTTGCATATTATCCTATAAGTAGGGTTGCTCACCAATTCTTTGACTCTACCCTGGAGATCTGACAAGTCTCCTCTCAGAGCAGACCAACACAGAATTCTCAGTATGATAGAGCTGTTGGAAAAGGACCTCAGTGGATGGAGACATAGCATAGTGGACAGCAATGAGTGGATGAGTGGTGTCTGCTGAGCAAAAGATGATTTGAAAGTCAAGAATTTGAAAAATAGAGTCACATGCCTCTGTTGATTTATGTGTACAGTCCAAAATCAGTATGGCTGCCAAAGAAGGTTGCAGCTTCCAAAGGATTTGATGCTTTGATGAGATTTTGATGGCTGCCAAAGAAGATTGATGCCTTCCAAAGAATCTGATCCTCTATGAAGAATTCTGATGCATTCCCAAGCATCTAAAAAAACCATGACCAATATGATGTGTTCTCCATTGATTTTGTTCAACTGGCATAATGCTGTTTTTCTGCTGTTCCTTGATTGTTATTTCTGCAGTTAAAATAGCTCTTCATATAAGAAATGTCTATGCACAGGGACTACACCACTAGAGCAATAGAGGAACAAATCCCATATGAAGTAGTTTCTCTGGAGCACCATGAATTTGCTGATGCATTCTCCAAGGGAAAAATAAGGTGCTCCCCACAACTATTGTAGAGTTGAACATGAAGAAGGCCATTCCCATCCTTTTGCCACAAACTACAACATGTCAAAAATCAAACTACAGACCCTCAAAACACTACCCTACAACATGCTCAGCAAGGCATCATGCACTCCAATCTCCTCCATCAGAATCACAACTCAGCTGCCAAGAAAACAAATAGCCTCTCCAACTCCATGCTAACTATCTAGGACTCAACACAGTCCTCAAAAGAAGTGATATGCACTTCTTCTGATTGGAAATCTTGTTGACTGCCTCTACGGTGCTAAGACCTTCCTCTACTCTAGCTATAATGATGTCTGGACTGCTTTGGAACATAAACAGAAGATCACCCTCTACACTGCCATGACCCCTTTGAGTATCCAGTGATGACCTTGAAAGGACCAGCTCTCTGCCACCCTCCAGTATTTGTGGATGACCTCTTCCACAACATGAACAATATTTTTGTGCACTTGGACAACAGTTTGACCAACTTGAACTCTCAGAGGAACAACTGGAACATATCTGCTGCATCCCAGAACACCTCTAGAAGTACCACTATCACTCAACAACTCCACCACTCACCAGCTTGCTGGCCTAAGACCCTCACCAAATACAACTTCACCACCCATTAATGCCCTGAGCAACTTAGCACAAAATCCAACACTGAAAGCCTGACAGATGCCCAGAAAAGTTGTCTTAAGCTGGGCAGAATACCTTCCACCCCCAGTGGTAAACCTTCTTAAGTGTCTACATGTTGTGCTGATTTGAATGGAAAAGAAAATCACTAACAACTCCAGACCCCCTCTTTACCCAGCACAACCTCTGACCACTACCCCACCAACAAGCCAATTCCCAACCCACCCATTATGCTGTCTCTGAGCCTCTGGTTCCTGCCCTGGGAAGAATGGACCAATGAAATGCACCTCCAGACTCCTTTCCCTACCCAACAGAAACAACTCCTTCTCCCACTCAGCCACATCCCCAAAGACAACTCCCTCAATAAGCCAGCAACCAACCAACTTCCATGCTACCTCCAAACTACTGGCTCCTACTCTTAGAAGGACAAACCTATGAAACACACCTCCAGACTCCTTTCCCCACCCAACCAAAACCCCAAAGACAACTCTATTGACAAGCCAGCAACCAACCCACCCCTCATACTAACCCCAGACTACTGGCTCCCACTCTAGAGAAGGCACAATCTATGAAATAAAAAAAATAATTCCACCACCAAGCCAGTGCCCCACTGACCTGTGTGCTGCCCCTAGATAGCTGGCTCCACTCTGGAAAGGAACAAATCTATCTCTGGACCCCTCCCCTGCCCAATACAACTCTTGAAAAGCAACTCTGCCAATAAGCCCGCAGCCAACCTGCCCCTTGTGTTACCTCCAGACCACTGGCTCCTACCCCAGAAAGGACAAAGTTATGGAATGCAACTCCAAACTCCTTCCCCACTCAGCATAGCACCTAGAAACAACTCTGCCAAAAACCACCAACCAACCAACTCTCTACAATATCTCCAGACCACTGACTCCCACTCTAGGAAGGACAAATTCATGCTCCAGACCTCAGAACTATTCATCCTGATGTACTCCAGCAGCACCACAGGCTCTGGGGACACCAGGAATATGTAAGACTCCTGCTTATCTCTGGACTTACTTTGGCCAGGAATGAAAAAGGACATCATGCAAACTTGCCCAAGCAAGCACTCATAAAGCCCCACTGCACCCCCAACCACACTCTGGAGTTCAGCAAGCACTCACCCAGACATGTCTCCACCAGAACACAAACCTCCAGACATCATTGGCCCTCAAAGTCAATTTATTGACTGCTTTACACTTGGAGATTGATAGACCACAAGAACAAGCAACCCAGACCTTGAGAAAGTATCTCTGCCTCTATATTAACTGCCTACAGAATGACTGGTGCACAGGACTCCCCTTCTCAGGAGGATATCCATAGCAAACCTTCTCACTCCAGTACTGGAGTTCTCTCCCTTTCTATGCCAATAGAAACCACCAACCTTGGCACACTCCACCCCTTAGGAATATCCCTGCCCCAGGCATCCACAAAGTCACCAGTGACCTCTGGACTATAGAACAAAATCAACACCACTCTTCCAGAAAGCACACTCAAATTATGCTGATGTCTAATGTAATACCCCTCCAACTGGACCTCTGGCAACCCTGCCTGGCCCAACCAGCACAACCTCAAGGATCAGAGACCCCCATTCAAGCTCAACCACAAGCCCAACCTATCTCCAGGCCTGAAAGGCCTTCACCCAACTATCTCCAGACCCCTTCTCCAGGTCAATGCTCTAACCCAATACCAATCAATGCTATCAATACACTCCAGAGTCCCACAGAGACCTCTCCAACACCTCCACCAAGCTCCAGGACCCCCACCAATGGCTCCAACAAGTCCTGGGACCCCCAGGACTAGCTGATACAAATGGAACTAGTGAGCATAACCCCTGCCTCTGTGTTCATTAGGAATTCAACTCTTGCAAATAAATCCCTATGTGTTTTATTTTCTCATTTCCTCACATAATTTGAAACTTTGTATGCACACTAGAACTCTGGGAATTAATATGGATAAACTATAGATACAGCTCCTCCATGTCTGTGGCCAGCTCCCACCATGATCTGGGCTCCACCACATTCCTCTGCCTGTGCCCTACCAACAACCTCCCCATCTGGCCCATGCTCTGGCCCAAGTCTGCTGGATGATCTTCAGGCATCTGCACCAGCTCATTCTAGATTGAAGCAAAAGCAGCAGTTGCCCTATCAAGAAGGATCCTGTGCTTGCAGATCCAGTCTATGAATTCATATCAGAGGGGCTGGAGCAGAAGAAAAAAAGGAGAAGAGGGAACTCATGCATGGTCCCTTTATGCCCTAAGGCCACCTCATTGGCAAGCCACTCCTCTCACCCCCATGCAACCTCCAATGCTACTAAAGGCATCCCAGCCTCAGGAGCACCCTGCCCTCATCTCTGCCTCTTGCCCTGCCCACACTGTCAGGTGACTTCCATTTCCAACCTCCATAGCTTGCTCCAGCACATATATAGCTCATTCAATGTCTTCAGGACTTATTCCAGACCCCTGAAGATCTCCAAAAATGTACAGGACTTTTCACATTACCTCATTGATCACTTTTCTAAGGTTTGGGCTAGCTCTGGCCTTCTGTATAGCTGCTCCCATGCCTCTGCCACTCTTGATGTGCTGCACTGAGCAGCAGGGATCCTTAGACTTGTTCTCTTTGAATTTCCCTCTGCTAGGTGATTAGTTACTGCTGTATTATCATCTACTTTGCTAATATACTTCAGATTCCCCTTTGCTAGCTGTATGACTCTGAGCTGCCACTCCTAGAGGTTGCCCTTACAGTAGAACAAGTCTCTAAAATTGTGTCTGGAAGCCCCTCATAGCCCACAAGGAATTTCTAAGCCCCTATTTGTTGCTTCCCCACTAGGGTCAAGCACTGCAGAGTTCTATGTCTCAGCTTACTAACCCAGACACTCCCTTGGAGGCTCTGGCCCCACAGGACAAAGCCCAGACTTGCCTGCTACACTTAGAAACCCAGGTGCAACTGATGCAATCATCTCTCACTCACTACACAACTGAACTCTTGACCTTCTGTCAAACCACAGATTATATCTCCTAATTGCTCCAGGCATTGCTTGAGCACCTACTCCCTATCTCCACATCTCCCCCAACAATGGAACCAACCTCAGCCACTCTAGTAATTGCCTCTGAAGCTCCAGTGACCCTACAGCCATGGATTCCATGACCCACACTCCCAGACATGTATGACAGTGCTTGCTCCAGTGAGGAGCACTTCTTCCAGTTGGGAGCACTTCCTCCAGTTCTGCCTCACCTATATCCACCTGAGCAGGGATGTCTTTGACTCTGACACATTGAAGATAGCTTGGGTACTGTTGTATATGAAGATTGGACATGCCTCCACCTACACATTGCAGGTTTTCTGGCACCCCAGAGGAACTTTTGCAGACTAGGCAGCCTTTAAAAGGGACTTTTGTGCAGAGTTTTCCCTGTTTGACCCTGCCAAAACTGCCACCTTAGCACTATGTGACAGGGAGCAGTATGGGCAAGGGAAGTGGATGCTAGACAAGTACATTGACTCCTTCTAGGCATTGGTCAAGCAAGCTGTCTACTCCAATGGCCTTCAACTATGCTTCACATTCTAGAATGACCTGCACCCCACATTAATAGAACACATTGACAACTTCATAGAGGACCACCCAGACAATAAAAGGATCACTTCCTGGTACAAGGTAGCCAGAGATCAGTGGGAATTCATCAGGAGCTCCACCACATGCACCCCACACAGTGCTCTGCTCTAGTAGCCAGCCTCCAATACTCTGCACCTGCTCTCTCAATGCCCATGCCTCCTCTAGCCATCCCCACACTGCACCCTTTGCTGCTAGGCATTCCCATAGATGTGGACACTGCCCAACAGCTCTATACTATGCTGTTACTGTGTCAGAGATGCAAGAAACCCAGGCACTTTGCATGACACTGTTCATTGGGACTGGAGGTACACTACCTCTCTACAGTGAAGCAGGAGTAACTCCTCATGCAACTGTTGGCCATAGAGGACACTGCCAGAGCTCCATTGCCTGATGAGCCAGCACTAGAGTCAACTCTAGAGAAGATCTGCACTTATGCATCACCCCCAGAGCTGGAAGAGGATTTTTAGTCAAGCAACAGATGAAGTGTACACCTTCATCACCAGGTACTAACAGGTTCTCATGTCTGTCCTTAGAAAATGAAATTGTCATTCCCATTGCTCATCATTCTAAGACAGAAGAACCTTAGTTTCCCCCTCCAAACATACAAACACCAACTCTAGAGTCCAAACCAAGTTCTTCAATGCTAGCTAGAACCTGCCAGCACTACCCCACCTGGGAACACCAAATGCCCTGGCAGTACATAGTGGCCTCAAGCCCCTCTACAAACTCACTGTACCTCAATGTGGAGATCAAGACCACTGGCACCCAGTAAACTTGTGGAGTCACCACTCTTCTAGACAGTGGGGCAACAGGACTGTTCTTGGACTGACCATGCAGCTACTTCCCAAGCCCATTCCAATATTCAACATTGACCAAACACCCAATGAAGCAGGCACCATCAGCTCCATGGTTGACCTTGTCTGCCACTACCAGAATCATGCAGAACATTCAATCTTTGCCATCACCAGTCTGGGCAAGCAGGACATGATCCTTGGCTTCACATGGCTCAGAGAGCACAACCTCAAAGTCAAATGGGCTAGGAGCAAGGTAGCAATGAGCTGGTGCCCTTGTAGGTACTCCATCTGCACCACAGAGGTCAAAGAAGAATGCTGGGCTTAAGTCCAAGAGTGTGTGGCCATCTGTGCATGCCATGCTGGCCCTCTTCTCTTCACTGACCTAGATCTTCTGAATCCCCTGCTCCTGGCATTTCCTCATAGAGAGACCCTCTGCAAGGACAACTGGAGTAGCAGCTTGGACAAAGCAGTAGAGGTTGGGGACCAGATTTACACCACCACCTTATGTTTGCCACCCTCCATTGCAAAGATCTGGGCTAGCCAGACCACATCTCAGCAGCTAGCCCAGGTGTCTGCTGCCAACTCTGTGCCCTGAGCATTCCAGAACATTGTGCCTCCATACATCCATGTGTTTAAGGATGTGTTCTCTAAAGCCTTATTCAACTTGCTCCCAAAGCACAAACAGTGGGACCATGTTATTGAATTAATGCCAGACTCCAAGCCCTCCAGCTGTAAAGTCTACTTGCTAGCACTCAAGGAGCAGGACAAACTCAATGCCTTCCTGCAAGAGAATCTAGACTCTAGTCATATTCACCCCTCCAAATCCCCAATGGCTTCTCCAGTCTTCTCTATCAGAAAAAAAACAGCTTGCTCTGACTGGTTCAGGACTACCAAGTTCTCAATGCCATGACCATAAAGAACCACTACTCCCTCCCCCTTATCTCTGAGCTCATTAACAGCCTCTATGGTGCACAGTACTTCACTAAACTGGACATCTGGTGGGGCTACAACAATGTGCACATTCAGGAGGGCAACAAGTGGAAGGCCATCTTCTGCACCAACCAGGGATTGTTCAAACCTCTTGTTATGTTTTTTGGACTCACCAATAGCCAAGCCACCTTCTAGACAATGACAAACAACATCTTCCATAACCTCATTGCCAAAGGTGTAGTGTGCATCTACCTCAACAACATTCTCGTCTACACCAAAATGCTGAAGGAGCACTGCCAAATCATGTGCCTCATCTTAGAATGCCTCCACCAACACCAGCTCTACCTTGAACTGAAGAAGTGCAAGTTTGAGCAGACCTGGATTGAGTATCTTGGCTTGATTATCTCACACAGAGCCATGGAGATGAACTCAGTGAAAATAGTGGATGTTTCAGAAGCCTTCCTAGGCTTTGTGAACTTCTACTAGAGGTTCATCCAGGACTTCTTGCATCATGCCCACCCACTATTTGACCTCACCAGGAAAGATGTCACATGGAGCAGGGGGCCTTTGGAGCTGACAGCTTTCAGTGCTCTCAAACACACATTTACCTCCAGACCCATCCTTCTCTTCTCAGACAATAACTATCCATTCCAGGTAAAAGCCAACAGCTCTGACTTTGCCACCAGAGCAGTTCTCTTGCAATAGTTCCTGGAAGATGGGAAGTGGCATCTAGTGGCCTTCTACTCCAAGAGCCTGAATGTAGTAGAGCATAACTACAAGATCCATGACAAGGAGATGCTGGCCATCATGCAGTTGTTCAAGGAATGGCAGCATTTCCTAGAAGGTGTGCAGCACAAGTCTGAGGTCTCAACAGATCACAAGAACCTTGAGTACTTCCAGACAGCCAAGAAACTCAACTGCCAACAAGCCCAATAGTCTCTCTACCTAGCCAACTTCAACTTCTCACTGCACCACAAGTCAGGCCAAAGTATGGGAAAACCAAATGACCTGTTCTGGAGAGCAGACCATGGCACTGGAGGGGAGGACAATAGCAACATTGTGCTCCTCTAGCCTGAATTGTTTGCAATCCAAGCCATGGAAGGTCTAGCTGTTGAGGGAGTGGAGGTGGACATACTCCAGGACATTTGGCAGGGTAACTAGAATGGTCAGCAGGAGGAACTTATTGCTCAGGCAGCCTGGGTGCTAAAATTGGAATGCACCACTGGTGCCAAGTTGGTCCATACGGATGAATGGGCCCTCTGAGATGGGATTTTAACTTTCTGGGACTGCATCTATATGCCCAGCATTCCAGAGCTCTGTCAGAGAATTGCAGAGCAACACCATGACTCCTAGATTACTAGACACCCTGGGCATGGAAGATGCTAGAGCTAGTATCCCAGAACTACTGGTGGCCCCAGATGTCTTGATATATTGGGTCCTACACTAGTACATGTGATCTCTGCCTCCAGACTAAGCTCCAATGCCATCTCTCCTCTGGACAACTGTATCTCCTACCCATTTCTATGGAGCAATAGAGCATTGCCTTAGTGGATTTCATTGTAGAGCTCCCTGATGCCCATGGTTATAATGCCCATCATAGTAGTAGTGGATCTGTATAGCAAACAAGCACACTTCATTCCAACTCACACTTCCTGCTCCACCATGAGCACCACAAACCTGTACTAGAGGAATGTCTGGAAGCTCCACAGCCTCTCTGATGCCTATGTATCCAATCAGGGACTACAATTTGTAGCAGACTTCACCCAGGAACTCTACTAACTACTTGGCATGAAGCTCCACACCTCTACCGCCTACCATCTGTAGTCCAACAGTCAGACCAAACATGTGAACCATAAGTTGGAGCAGTACCTTCACTTCTTCTACAACAAGTGCCAGGACAACTGGGACAAACTCCTCCCCAATGCTGAGTTCCAATACAATAACCACATCTATGTGGCCACCCAACTCTCACCCTTTTTCCTCAATACCAGATGTCACCCATGCATGGGTTTCAAACCCTGGGTCTGGCCTTTAGAGAATGAGGCAGTGAACAAGTTTGTGGACTGGATAAAGCAATCACAGAAAGAAGCCTGGGCAGCCCTGGCAAAGGCAAAAGATGACATAGCATGATACTACAACTGTGGAAGGACCCTGGTGTCCAAGTACTAGCCTAGAGATCAAGTCTACTTGGGTGCCTCTAATATTACAATCACCTGACCATCAAAAAAGCTTTTGCACTGTTGATTGAGACCTTTCACAGTAGAATAGCAGGTAGGGCCCCTGTCAGGTTCCACTGACCATGGAGGCTCAGCTACACTGGGCAAGTCCTTACTAGGCAGACATAATTCCCTGCACTGACAACTGGGCATTTGGAGGTGTCCCCAAAACTCAGGACTTGTGAGGATAGTTGGTGGAGATTGATCCGAGCAAGTCCGGGGAGGTCTGGAGGGGTAGGGGATGAGCTGAAGGGAAGGGGGACAGGCTTGGTGGGGTTCAGCCACAAGTCTGTATGCGAGTATTGCAGGTGCAGAGGAGGCAGAAGCTATGTGAGTGATGGAAGTGGAGCCAGAGTTTGATGGGGGATCAACAGAGGTTGATAGAGTTTGGAGCCGAGCATGTAGTGAGGTCCAGAGTTGGTTGAAGAGTGTCTGGGATTCATAATTGTAGCTGTGGGGCTTGCAAAGGCATTAAGGTTGGAAAAGATAGGAACATGATGGATGGGATGGATCAAACAAGACAAGATGGAGTCGAACAAAATGAGACAGAGTCGAGATGAGATGAAGACAAGAATGAGAATAGATTCAGGCAGAGATACAAAACAATAACAAAAATGATAACGGAATAGAGACAAGACAAGACTGGAAGACTGAGAGTAAGAAAATGAGACACAGAACACAAGACACGAGAGAGAAACAATCAGACCATAGGTAACATTAAGCAATATCAAGACTAGAGTATGAAGAGCTACTCTATGTCTTATATACTGACTTCTAGAGAGCTCTGGGGGACATCAGCTGTGGCAGCGGAGCTTGGCAGAGCTTGACGGAGTTGACAGGTGTTGGTTACAATCAGAGGGCAGGCCATGTTGATATGTTGATGGGATCAATTGGTGATGTGGGCTGTTCTGAGGTCGTCATGATACTTCAAAGTAAGTTGGAGGAACCAGGGTGTCGAGTTGATGACATGTAACAGGGCCAGGCACAGCGGGGGAATGGTTCCAGGGGCTCAGGAGATCCAGGGAAAGACATCAGAGTTGGCCAGGGGGCCGTTGGAGTTAGCCAAGGATGCGTCGGAGTTAGCCAAGGATGTGTCAGAGTTAGCCAAGGATGCGTTGGAGTTAACCGAGGATGCGTCAGAGTTAGCCAGAGTAGGCATGGAGCACTGTGGAAGTTTGGTGAGGTGTTGGGGGAGGTTCTGGGAGAGGCAGGGGGGTTGTTGGATGATGTGTGGGGGTCCAGGGAACGGGTCATGACAGCCCCTAGCCTATTGACTCTGGCTCTCTGCAGGGATGCACCAGCTCCATCCAGTGTTGAATGTAGTCAAACTAACTCTGGCTCCAAAGGACCCTATTTCAGGGTGATGCCTGCCACCGCTACCACCCTCAGTGGTAGTTGACAAGAGCAATGAGTATGAGGTAGAGGAGATCCTGAATAGCCATTTATTCCAGTGATGACTACAATACAAAGTGAAGTGGAAAGGTTATGGAATCAAGAACATTTCCTGGGAACCACAAGAGAATGTTGATAAGACCCACTTATTGCTGAGCACTATTTTCAGCATTTCTGATTGGACAGCAGCTGATTATATTGACATGGCACAAGTCACAATACAGGTCACAATACCCAGCACATGAGGCCTAGCTCCAAGGTCTGGAACAACATAGCCTTTGCATGGGATTTTAGTGACCACAAGACTTATTGATCACAAGCCATATCATGTGGAGTTTGGACTTTGGGTCTAGAACAACAAGGCTGAGACCCTTCTTAGCAACAATAACCAGCAACTTTCCTGGCAACAACACAGCCTATTCCCCAAAAATGGACATATTGACAGTCATGTGATTTCTTACTAATCATTTTTTCTTGTCAAGCTTACAAACATACTTGAACAGTGTCTACACTTTCAACATTGGACATGCTCTTTTCTTGTGATTTATTATCTTTACACATTACATTGATATCACTTAATTTTTACTTGGTTACTAGACTGACACCTTGTATGTATCACAAACACTTTGGCAGACACTGTCAGGTTCCACTGATCATGGGGGCTCAGCTGCACTGGGCGAGTCCTTACTAGGCGGGCGTGATCCCCTTGCACTGGCAACCGGACACTCGAAAGTGTTTTGGACACTGATTGCTTGTGTGGATAGTTGGTGGGATGTGATCCAAACAGGTCCGGGGAGGTCTGGAGAAGTCGGATTGTGAGGAAATGGGACGGGCTTGGCAAGGTTCAGGTAGAAGACCGTATGGGAGATTCACGGACGTGAAGGGGTAGGAGGCTATGCGATCAATGGGAGCGGAGCTGGGGTTTGATGGAAGATCAATTGGGGTTGATGGAGTCCGGAACCAAGCAAAGAGTGAGGTTCGGATCTGGTGAAAGAGTGTTGGGGTTTGTAATTGTAATTGCGGAATTTGTGAGGTCGTTAAGGTTGAGGAAGACTTGGGCACAACAGCCAGACGGAGTCACCAAGACAGCATCAGACGAAATGAAATGGAGTCGAGATGGAACAAGAATAGATTTGCGTGGAGATACAAAACAATAGCGAGAATGATAACGAAATGGAGACAAGACAAGACCGGGAGACTGAGATAAGACCGGGAGACTGAGATAAGACCAGGAGACTGAGAGTAAGGAAAACAAGACACGGAACACGGAACATGAGAAAGAAAAAAATCAGACCATAGGTAACGTTAACAATAGGTAGGTAATATCAAGACTAGAGTACAAAGAGCTACTCGACGTCTTATATACTGACTACTGGAGAACTTTGGAGTATGTCAGCTGTGGCAGCAGGGCTTGGCGGAGCTCGACGGAGTTGGCAAGTATTGGTTGCAATCAAGAGTCAGGCCGCATTGATATGTTAATGGGATCATTTGGGAACGCGGGTCGCCCCGAGGTTGTTGTGATACTCCGGAATGGGTCGGAGGAGCCAGGGTGTTGAGTTGATGATGGGTGGCAAAGATCAGGAACAGCGGGGGTGGTTTTCAGGGTTCAGGAGATCCAGGGTAAGTGTCAGTGGCTGCAGGGAAGGCGTTGAAGTTGGCCAGGGGGCCGTCGGAGTTAGCCGGGGAGGTGTCAGAGTTAGCCAAGGGTGCATTGGGGCTAATCAAAATAGGCGCAGGGCATGGGCAGAAGTTCGGCAGAGCATCGGGGGTTTTGGGGAACGGGAGGTTGCTGGATGATGTGTGGGGGTCCAGGGGATGGGTCATGACAGACACCATTGCTAGTGGTGACTACTATTTCCTTTCTTATACTATACTTACAAACAGTATAAATACTGCCTGTATATAGAGACCAAAGATTACAAACAGAGTACCATTTCCCCTTCTCTTTAAACTTACCAGCTTAAGATTTCATTTTGCTCTTTCACTCATCACCAACAATAACTTAGTGACAGTCTTGCCAACTTTGACTTTGACTTTGTGTAGTACCAACCATGGGTACCCTTATTGTTATTTTGACTTAGCAACACTAGCAACTATAGCTAGCAATTAGTTTGTGTTTGTCCTCCTCCAGTCTCTTTACCATCACTTTCCCCTGTGTTTTCCAACTCCCCTTTAACTGCTTAGTTTGCCTTTCTTTAGTGACTCTTTTGCCTTCATTTTTTTTTCCTTTTTTTGCTTAGCAACCTCTTGTTACTGTCTAGCAACTTAGGCTAGCAATAGCAACTCTTTCCACTCCTTGTTCACACCACAACCTTTAGCTCTCATTCTCTTGGATGATTACTAACTCGCCCTCACTTTTAACTTCCTACTGCCAGCTACCCTATCTAGTGACTAATGTTAGATTCTTTTTTTAAGTTTCCTGCATGTAACTAGGCAGCATAGGAGCACATTAATGTGCATGCTCCAGGACTTATCAGGGAGTTTCATCAGAAATACTTCTTGAATTCTTAGTGTGGTTTAGAGGGAGAGGAGTGGAAGGGAAAACTGATCAAATCTTAGGTGGGTTTGGGGTGGGTTAGATGCTTTTTTTAAAAAAAAATATTTATCTATTCTATGTTTTTAACTATATCTATATATTCTAAATCTTATAGAATGTATACTGTCACATTTGCTTAATTTTTGAGGTTATTTCAATGAAGATAAAATTAGTTTAATCATAAGGATTGTTATATTGGTTGCTGCTATAAATATTAATTCAGAATTTAGTAAATTAGTAGAAGCTAGTAAAAAAAAAAAGAAAAAGGTTGGTATAGCAATAGTTACTGGAGTATCTGCCCCCCACTCCCCCCACTTTCCACTCCAGACTCCTGGCCTGACACCCTACCCCTGCACCCCTTGCCCATCTGCTCCACCACCCATGCCAAGTCCCACCCCTGCTCCATCAATACACAGGCCACATGCCAGCTCAATGAGATAGGACACTTCTCATGTCTTGTCCAGCAGAGAATACACACCAATGTGTCCCAACAAGAACTCTGCACCAGCACCTTAAATTCACATCACTCCCCTTGTCAACCACAGAGTGTGCACTAAGCAAACAATTAGTCAGAATGTGGGAGAAGATCCACTGGCCCACTGGAGCCTCCTCCTACCACCATTTGAGAGTTGAGGGCTCCTGCACTTGCCCCACTGCCTCTGCAAACTTCTCTGGAGTCACATCCACCTGCACAATGTGGAGGGTCTCTGGAATGACCTGCACAATCCCTGGCCCAAAGCTTGGCCTCAAAAAGCATGTTGGTGGCATTGGGGCTGGCCTGCAACAATGGCCCTGGAGCCTAGGAGGGGCCCCTGGATGAGCTCACCACCACCACAAACAACTGTTTGACTTAGTTAGTATGGCAAGCAAGTGAGGAACTGTTGCACTCATGACTATAATACATCTGCTCCACCCATTACTTGTTTCAGTGCTGGTCAAATTCCTCTTGCTGATCCCCATACTCTGTCCAAACATCATTATGGTTATCATCCAATGGCAGGGGAGTAGGAGACACTGATAAAGATGCTGACAACAATGCTGAGGAAGACATTTGCAAGAGTTAGGGAAGCACTGTGGTATATCTGACTCTTTTAATTGATTGGGAAGAGCCCCCTGACAAATAGTGGCCATGCTTCAACTTTGTTCCCCATGCCACCACCACTTACTATGGTTTGATCAATATTACTTGGCTTTTATTCCTACACCTTTGCTGGTCCCCAACTCATGCCCCATGTCTTGAGGGTCTCAATGCTGAAGAGGAAGTGATGTGACAACCTGCTCCCAAAACCCCCTGACCTCTTTCCAAGCTACCCCACTTCTCCAGAGTCCTCTCTCCCCCCACACCTCCTTGACTCTGCTGACCTTTGCTCACCTACAGTTCCTACCCTAAACAACTCTGATGCTTCTTCAGCAAACCCCAACAGCCCCCTGGTAAACTCTGATGTGTTTCCTGCAGTCCCCAGCACTTCCCCTTCTCCTCCTGAGCCTCTGGAACTCTTCCACACTGTTCCTAACACCAGCATACATCACTGATTTGTCACCACAGCTTACCTGACCAGGTACAGAACATCACAACAACCCCAGGGCAGCCCACATTTCCATCTGATCCCATCAATATATCACCATGGCCTGCCCACCAATCATAACCAACACCCATTGACTCTGCATGGCTCCAACAAGTCCCACTGCCAAACCTGCTATCTCTAGAGCTGGCCCAGTAGTCAGTATATAAGTTGTAGAGTAGTATCCTTTACTCTAGTCTTGATATTTATTACCTTAACATTGCTTTACTTGGTTTCTTTATGTTTCATGTTTCTTGTTACATTTCCTCTATCTCTATCTTCTGGTCTTGTCTTGTTTCTATCTCCATTTATCATCTCATTATCATCTCTTGCCTTGTATTAATCTATTTCCATTCTTGTCTCAATCTTGCCTCAACTCCATCTTGTCTCATTTATCTCTACTTTCTTTATTGTGCCCAAGTCCCTCTCAACTCTGATGCCATTGCAAACTCCACAAATATGCTTACAACCTCTGAACATTCACAACCATCCCCAGACTTGTTCTACAATCAACCCTGGAACCCATCAATATCAATTGATTCTCCATCAAACTCTGGCCCTGCTCCCATCACTTGCATAGCCTCTGTTTGTCCCATGCCTCCAATACTTGCCTCCAGACTTGTACCTGAGCCTTCTCCAAACCCAACCCTTCCTTGTACCTTGCTTGTTCAGACTGCTTCCCCTTGCTTATCCTCACAAGTATCCTAAGTCTGGACCTCTCTAGAATGCTAGGTTATAGGTGCAGGACATTGCATCCACCTAGTAAGGACTTGCTCAGTTAAGCTGAGCCCCCATGGTCAGCAGAACCTGACACCTTCTAAATATCTCTGACACCTCCCAGAAACTCTGACACACACCACAGACCACCACCAATGTGTCACCATGGCCTGCCTAATCAGAAGCAACACCTGCCAGGCCCACACAGCTCTGCCAACCCCATTGTCAGACCCACAACCCCAGAGGACTCCTCATAGTTAGTATATAAACCATAGAGCAATACCTGCTACAATAGTCTTGATATTGCTGATAATCCTCTATTACATTTGTGTTTGTTACATTTCTTGGCTTTGTCTCTATTTTCTGTCTCTAGTCCCACATCTCATTCAATCTATTTCATTCTTGCCTCTGTCTTGTCTTGACTCCATCTCATCTTGCCTGCCTTAGTTTTCTCTATTGTTGCCTGAACTCCTTTCAACTCTCCATTATGAGCTCCATGCATATCTCTGTCATATGTTTATGGTTCCAAAATTCATAACTAACTCCAGACCTTGCCCCATACTCAGCCCTAGAACCCATCAACATTAATTGATCCCCCATCAATCTCCAGCCCTGCTCCTATCACTTGTGTAATACTTGTCTCCAGACTTATGCCTGATGCACTTCCAAGCCCAACCTCCCTTTGTGCCTTGTCTGAGACCTCTCTGGACCACCCCAGACTTGCTTGGACTGCTTCCCTTAGCTTGTCCTCCCAAGTATCTGAAGTCTGGACCTCCCTGGAATGCTAGGTTATAAGTGCAGAACATTGTGTCTGCCTAATAAGGACTTGCCCATTTAAGCTGAGCCCCCATAGTCAGCAAAACCTGACAGTTCTTTGGTCTCACTAATAGCCCAGCCACTTTCTAGACCATGATGAATGACATCTTCCATGATCTGATTGTGGAAGGTGTTGTTTGTGTGTATCTTGATACTATCCTTATCTATATTAAAACTTTGGAGGAGCATTGCTGGGTTACATGTCTTGTCTTGATATGCCTCTGTCAGCACTAGCTCTATCTGAAGCCTGAGAAGTGTGAATTTGAACAGACTAAGGTGGAGTACCTAGGTTTGATCATCTTGCATGGAATGGCCAAGATAGACCCCATTAAAGTGGCAGATCTAGTGGAATGGCTGGAGCCAAGGAACAAGAAGGAAGCACAGGCCTTTTTTGGGTTTGTCAACTTCTACCAGAGGTTTATATAGGATTTCTCCCACCATGCACATCCCCTCTTTGACCTCACTGTCAAGAACACAGCATGACAGTGGGAGTCCTTGCAGCAAGCTGCCTTTTGCACTCTCAAGCAAGCTGTTACCTCAAACCCATCCTCCTCTTCCCAGATGATACCTCTCCCTTCCATGTTGAAGCTGATAGCTCTGACTTTGATATGGGAGCAGTCATCTCCCAGCAGTCAAGGGAGGATGGCAAGTAGCATCCAGTAGCTTTCTACTCCAAAAGCCTTAATGCAGTAGAATAGAACTACAAGACCTATGACAAGGAGATGCTTGCCATCATTTGGTCCCTTGAAAAATGGTGGCATTTCCTTGAGAGTGCACAGGATAAGTTTGAAGTTTTAACAGACCACAAGAAATTCAAGTACTTTTGTATGGCTAAAAAGCTAAATTAACACCGAGCTTGGTGGTCCCTGTATCTGGCCAACTTTGACTTCTTGCTGCATCACAAACCTGGACAGAGCAGGGACAAACCAGATGCATTGTCTAGGTGGGCTGACTATGGCACTGGGGCAGATAGCAACAACATTGTCCTCCTCAAGCCTGATCTCTTGGGATGAGGCAAACATCTTCAAGGATGTCCAAAGAGGGAACTGAGAGGGTGCACAAGAGGATGCAGTTGCCCAGCCTGCACAGGCCCTATGAGCTTGACAAGCAAGCAGAGTTAAGTCTGTGCATGTGGATGAGTGGGGTCTTCAGGATGGGCTTTTAACCTTCCAAGGATACATTTACATGCCCAACATGTCAGAGCTCTGCCAATATATTGTGAAGCAACACCATGACTCTCATATAGCTGGGCATCCTGGAAGGTGGACAATGCTGAAGCTGGTGTCCTAGAACTATTGGTGGCATCAGATATCCCAATATGTAGGCACCTACACCAGCACTTGCAATCTCTGTCTCTGCATCAAGCCTTGTTGCCAGACACTCATGAGTCAGCTCCACCCTCTCCCTATTCCAGCCACTTGCTGAAGTGTTGCATCAGTGAATTTCATTGTGGAACTCTATGATGCTCATGGGTACAATGCTGTAATGATAGTGGTGGACCTCTATGATAAATGGGCCTACTTTATCCCTACCCACATAATGTGCTCTGCCCTAGAAGAATGTTTGGAAGTTCCATGGTCTGTCAGTTGGGTATGTCTCCAACCAAGGCCCTTAGTTTGTGGCAGAATTTACTTGGGAACTGTACTGCCTGCTGGAAGTAGAGCTCCATACTACTACAGCCTATCACTTTCAGTGAGATGGGCAGATGGAACGTGTTAATTAAAAACTTAAACAGTATCTCTGCCTATTTTTTAATGAGAGGCAGGTCAACTGGGATGAGCTTCTGCTGGATGCTGAGTTCTAGTACAACAGCCATGTTCACTCCTCCATGCAATTGACTCCATTCTTCCTGGACACTGGCAAACACCCCTACATGTGATTTGAACCTCAGGCATGACCTCCTGAGAATGACTCCATCAACAAATTTGTGGACAGAATAAAGAGGGCACAGGAGGAAGCAAAAGCCACATTGGTGAAGGCCAAGAATAATATGGCACAGTACTATGATCACCATCAGATGCCAGCCCCTGTTTACAAGCTGAAAGACCATGTATACTTGGATAGCTCAGACATTAAGACAACAAGGTCATCACAGAAGTTGTCACATTGTCTTCTCAGCCCCTTCTTGGTGAAGAAAGTAGGGCCTTTAGCATACCAACTTAAGCTCCTGACAGGCCTATGCCAATTGCACCCAGTCTTCAATGTTGTGTCAAGCTGTTCTCAGCTCCAGAGGATCCAATCTCTAGCTGCCACCTTAAGCCACCCCCACCACCAGTCCTGGTCAATGATGAGGAGGAGTATGAAGTAGAGGAAATCCTGGATAGCAGGATATTCCAGGGGAAGTTGCAGTTCAAGGTAAAATGGAAGGGATATGGCATTGAAGACATCTCATGGGAGCTACAGGCCAATGTACATGTGCCAGCCCTGATCTGGGACTTCTACCACAGGCATCCCAATGCCCTAGAAGCCATCTGAGGCATCTACTCCATCTCAGCAGCCAATCAGGCAGTCTGCAATTTTTTCTATCCAGTGTATTGAGATGCTGCATGCTAGAGAAGTGATGTCAGGGGATGTCCCATTCCCCCTCTATCCTGTTCTCCCTCCTTATGGTTTTTCTTTATTCTCCTTGCCTTTCCTGTCTGCTGTTTCCAGTTTCAGCCCTTAGGCTGCACCAGTTCTCTGTCCATAATTCAGACAAGTATTGCTTTTCCACATAGCCTCTTACCAGACCCCCAGATTGTTTCCTTTACTCCAAGACAACTGCTCATTGTAGGCCTCCCATCTTTGGGCCACAAGTACTTTCAACCAAGGGCTATCTTTTGGCTATATTTGTATGTGGTCATGTGCTGGCAGTCCAGAGATCAAGGCCATTTACAATGGATTTCCACTTTTTGATTGGACTCCAGATTTGGTTGTTGTTAGGTGTTTTTTCCAGAAGCTTTAGAGTAAATTTTTTGAACACTGGCATTGGGGATCCTTATATTTGTTCTCTTTTGATCTTCCTCTGCCAGGTCAGTAGCTAGAACTCTAGAATTTCTTGTAGATGCTGAATAGACTTTGGATCTCTCTCTGCCAGTTATGTGATTGAGACACAGCCTCCAGAGATTGCCCTTAGTAATATAGTATGTTAAGAAGATGGTCCTCTGTTAAGAGACTTGAATGGGAGGTTTTTTGCTCACTACTATGACATATATGTATGTTTTTCTAGGCTTAAGAATCATTAAAAAAGAATGGCAATGGATTTAAGTTAAGAAGCTCCATTTGTCTGAAAATCTTATTGCTCTATTGATCAACTCTTTCAGATAAAAATCAAAGACCTAATTGAAAAATGTGAGGATGGCCTAGGTCAACAAAGAAAAGTGAGGTTGGAGCTGAATCATAACACTGAGTTTCTAAGAACAAAATCCCTAACCTCATATGAACAAAAGGATACTGAGTTAGCAGTCTACTAACATGAACAATAACAGGACTATCAGCACATTCACTGAAAAAAGAAAGACTTAAATCAGCATAGTGAGAGAGATAAATGGGAAAGCTCCATGTATGTGACAATCTTGATTACTTCATTGGGGAACTCTTACAAATAAAAACCAAAAACCCAAGTAAACAAACAACAATGGGGCTGGGTCTTGGCAAAACATGAGTTAATGTAACACAAAGACCTGTCTGAATGAACTGAGGTTGGGTCTGAATCTCAACATTGAGTTGGTAAAGTACAAAGACCTGGCCAAACAAAGTGAGGTCAGATCTGAGACTTAGTAAGAGCTACAGGACCATACCAAAGGCATGGACTGTTATGACCTGCTCCCAGAACCCCTGGACCTCTTTCCAAGCCACTCTGCTTCCCCAGATTTCTCCCCCAACACTCCCTTGACACTCCCAATCTTTGTTCATCCATAGTGCCCACTCCAACTAACTCCAATGCTTCTCTGGCAAACCCTGATAGCCTCCTAGCTAACTCCAATGCATTCTCTGCAGGCCCCAGTGCTTCCCCTTCCCCTCTTGAACCCCTGGAACTCTCCCACATTGTTCCTGACACTGGCATACATCACTGATTGATCACCCCAACTTACCTGACCAAGTCTGTGACATCACAACAACCCCAGGGTGGCCCATGTTCTCATCTGATCCCATCAGTATATCACTATGGCCCACCCACTGATCATAACTGACACTTGTCAACCCCACATGGCTTTGACAAGTCCTGCCATCAGACTCACTATCCCCAGAGCTGTCCCAGTAGTCAGTATATAAGTTGTAGAGTAGTATCCTTTACTTTAGTCTTGATATTGCATTACTTTGGTTACTGTTTCTTGTTTTGTTCTGTATTTGTTACATCTCCCAGTCTTCTTTCTATTTCAGTCTCTAGTCTCAAATCTATCTCTTCCTCAGTCCTGTTTCATCTCCACTCTGTCTCATCTTGTCCATCTCTGTTTCCTTTATCATTCCTAAGTTTCTTTCAACAACATCATTACAAACTCTATGCATATGCTATGACCTGCCAAACATTCATAACTTAACTCCAGACCTCACTCCTCACTCAGCCCCAAAATCCATCACTCCCCAGTGATCCCCCATCAAGCTCTGGCTCCACTTCTATCAACTGCATAGCCTCTGCTTGTCCCCACAACCTATACATTCACTTATGAACTTGTACCTGACACCCCTCCAA
Organism: Termitomyces sp. 'cryptogamus'; assembly: GCA_020091625.1. Lineage (NCBI taxonomy): Eukaryota > Fungi > Basidiomycota > Agaricomycetes > Agaricales > Lyophyllaceae > Termitomyces > Termitomyces sp. 'cryptogamus'. The sequence continues at coordinate 4,653,236 of JAGYZC010000005.1, forward strand.
GCTCAACACTTAATATACCTAGTCTCAAACTTTCTCAGATCACCCCAGACTTGCTTGGACTGCTCCTCCTAGCTTCTTCTTGCAAGTATCTGAAGTCTGAACCACCCCAGAGCATGCAGGACATCATGTCTGCCTAATAAGTACTTGCCCAGTTAAGCTGAGCCCCCATGGTCAGCAGACCTGACATGGACCATAGGTCATAGTATATATAAGAAAGGTCTCAACCTCACATGTTAGTCAGACATACCAACCCCATTTGTGGCAAACACCAATTGTTATGAGGAACTTGGACTTTCAAAATGAATATTCAGGACTCCAAGTAATTTTTTCCCTGCCATTCTTAGGTAAGGCCTTCACCCATATCACATAAATGCAACATTGATATTTCTGAGAATAGGGTACTCACAGTGTCCTAGCCTAGATGCCAGCAATAATAGCACCAATAACCCACATGAATTTATTTAATTGATTTGGAAAAAATACATTTGTCCTCATGATGAGACATACAGGGATAGTCCAACATTTCCACTGAGATTCGGATCATACTTGGTGTAGCGGAGACAATTGAGAAAATGTGGTCAGTCAAATATCTTCAGGGTAAATTGAGTCAAACTCACATAGTAACTAACAATCATACAATTGAAGATGATGAATCTGGCACGGCTTGGGATTGCGCACCACGTCGAGGTCGACGGTAACATCACAGTTTTTGTCCTCGACTCGCCTGGACGCGCCGACGTTATCATCGCCGAACATCTCCGTTGATAACTCGAAGACGAAAACCTTGACCAAAGGGGACGATGGCGAGCTTTCGTGATCTTGGGTTTGCCCTCCCCCTCGACAGTCACTCTCATTGACTTAGCGCGTACAACTCATGGACTGCAAACGAAATTTCAAGGACGTAGGGGTGATAGATGTGTGGTAGACGGCAATTCGACAAGCCAGAATCATTCAAAGTTTTGAGTGATCTCGATCTCCGGATCTCGACAACGACCGCGAACACGCATCCTTGCATCGAAATGCGCCACGCATCAAAGGCAGCGCTCGAACGTAATTTATTCTGAGAAACCTTATTTTTGCATTTTTAACAACAAAAATAGACACACATGAAGGTGAGACAAATAGTCTCAGAGACCGCAGCGGAAACGGGATAAGTGGTCGAGGCCGAAGATGAAATGGAGAAGATATCGATTTAACTGGTGCAATTCAAGTTGATCGTGGATTAACATATCGGGAAAATTGCAGGCTAGGCAATCTGAGCACGGCCGCAAATGAGTAACTTGGCACTAAGAACTTCGTGGAAGTGATGATCTTTGATCGTAATACGACGGCAGTCAAAATCACCCGCGTCATGCATGAGTTGGCTGATGAATTCCGCAGCACCACTAGTGTGAAGCGCACGGCTCACAGCGAGGCGCAGGTTACAGAGTATGGGATGTGGTCCGTTCCGGTATTGTGCGCCTTCAGGACCCTGACCAAAAGTAATTTCATCCCCATCTCGAAGAAGGACGGATCCTGCTCTATGCATGTTTCCGGTTTCAAACGTCTTGAAGTAGTACTGAGGTTGACAAAGCAATATCAAAATGAAGCCCGACAAGCAAAATTCGTTGACTACGCACAGTTACTTGATCAATGTCGTTAGGGTTTTCACGTGCTTCTAACCCCCAGCAGTTTCGGCGGTGAGAAGCAGTAACGCTTGCCTCGACCGTGAAGACATTGTCAATGGTGTTTGAATATTGCAATACGCTTTCCATTGCCTCATTCCCGGCAATGACGGAGATATAGTCCAGTGTTTCCGCCTAACGAGGAGGGCTTAATATTTGGCAATTCGATAGTCAAAACTCTTACTTTGGATTTGATTGAGCACGGGATAATATAGGTAAGAGTCGGATCAACCCCGCCGAGTCCGTAGTAAGGCACCTCAGAAAATGGGCATGATGTACCATCTCTTTTCAAGGCCTTTCGCATACATAAGAAGCCAGTCGATTGCTTTAGGACGATGTCATACCAAGATCTTCAAATTTTCACCTCGGTTTTCAAAAGACTTTTGTCTTGGCGTATTAGGGGAAAGTGTTGACAGAGGTGAAAACAGTCTCCAAAACCGATCATCGTCGTAGTTCATAACTAACTCTCAATGTTCAGCAGGTTGACAGAATGCTACGAACGGAAGACATACAGGGGAGGCCGATGTGAGTGAACAAGTCTGCTGCGAGCTCAAATACGGGGTTGAAATCGACGATATCCGTGTCAACATTTTCGTAAAAGGTCTGTACAGTGTCATCATATGAATAGTAAGGCGTGTGTTTGAGTTCTTGTACTAAAAAAATTTAGAGCGTAATCGAAAGTAAAACAGGTGATGCATACCGTTCTCCATAAATTGCGGATGACTCTTTTCAATCTCACCCCAGAATCTTTCCAGAAGAGTTCCACCAAGTCTATGTGATTCCGCAATCAAGCACAGCAGAAGTCTTCGACACACTATTTTGAATTCGGACGCCTTGTCCGTGTTCGCTCCGAGGGTGTCCATGCACGAGGGCGCAGGCCAATTCCACGCTTCTGCTGCTTCCAGGATGGCATAAGCATGCTTGTTCATCGTTTGATGCATCCGTTTACGAGCAAGGCGACCAGCCGAAGCTCTGGCAGAAGCCCGTGTGAAGGGGGAATGGTCTCATCCAACACTCTGTTCAAGTCCGAACGTCCGTCTGATCTATGGCCACATGACTATGTCTGCCTTGGATAAGCATCCTGGCCCGCTAACGCCTACGTTTCTCATGTCCAAGCATCGAATCAGCGGCAAGTATAGAATGGTCGTAGAGTTTGCGTTAGAGTGATGGCCAGCGAAGTGCATTTGTTTGGCGATCAAAAAATTCTCCAAACTTTGAGGCTCAAGTTATTTGAAACATTAAAGTTTCATTGTACTCCTGCCCGTCTTTGCTCTCCAGCAGCTCGAGGTAATTACTCCATAATGTTTCATTGCCGTGGGCCATGTACATATCGCTGTTGTATCACTTCATACTACGACTCAGACTACAATAATGAGTACGGCCCGGAAGAAGCTGTCAAATTACGCCGATCTCCGATACGGGCTTCGTTGCATTGTATCAATATATGGGTCTGAACTATTGCTAGCTATTACTTATGAGGACCTGATAAGCTTACGTTCTGAATTGTAGTTCCTCCACGCCCAGCTTTACCTCTTCTGATGTCTCATAGACTTGAGCAACCCTCTTCGGACGCATTCTGCTCACATGCTTTTTGCGCACAACGTCCACCTCATGTTAGGTTCGGGAAATATCGGTGTAGAACCCTCTTTCAGTATTGGCACACTATTCTCCCTCATGACCCCTCCAAATCAGACATCGAACCCCCAAAAAGGTTTCACAAGTACTCTGATATGAATATTTTTACTAGGAATTGACGTCATGTTCAGATGTCCTGCCGGAAGAAATTGTCTGGCTTGGCTTGCAAATCGGTCCCTTGCATGGTCAATTCTGAATCTGAAAGAGATATTCGAGTCTTTTGCAATTGCAGAGCTTGTTCTCACTCGTGCCTACGCAAACAACAACTTCAAGGTAACTTTCACACTTCTGAAGTTTCGGCTTCCTTTGAACCTGTCCCTCAGTTGGCTAAGTCTGGCTTGCAAAATGATTTGTGTAGGGCTCGAAAGCGAGATTGTGAGGAGCTTTTCCAGCGCCTTGATAGCCTAGCAGCTACTGCAGAGTCGAACATTGTTTGCACTCTCCAGGCTAACAATGATCGTGGTAAACCATATCAACTTAAGGAGCTCGCAACTGCTTTCACCAAGGTACTTTTTCACTTGTCTATTCATCTTCTCTCCTTGAACTATGTCATGCCTTGTTCGACAGCGGCTTCGAACCCCTGTAGCCGACTCCGATGATAAGACACCTGATATTACTCCATTTTTGCGTAAAGCCGTCGCCGCGTTACAGCGCATCTCTGGTCGACCGCCAGACTTCGAGATACCGCCATGGTCACTGACGAGTATTGAGGTGGACTTTGATGTAAAAGATACTCGCTTGATCGGCCGTGGCACTTTCGGGCGCGTCGTTGAAGGAGAATGGCATAGCAAGGTATGTTCCTTCACAATGGACGGAGTGGAAGAAAACCAGTTTTTCCAGATTGTCGCAGTGAAAGAGCTCAGTCTACCAATTACTGACTCCATGGCTATGGATGTAAGCCATATGTCGATGGGAATTTCTGGTGTCTCTGACGACATTGACGTAGTCTATTCGACATGAAGTTCAAATATGGTAACAAATAGCAAATCTTACGGGTTCACGAGCTTGACATTCGCCACAGGTCGCGTCTCTCACACCCGAATATACTTCCTTTCTACGGTGCCTGCTTGGAATCTACGAAGGTAACTCTACAGAAAAACCCTTAGCACTTTTTTGACATTCTAGCAGCCCTTCATTGTCAGTGTATTCTGCTCATTCGGGAATGCTCTCAAGTATATTCGAAGGAACTCTCACGTCAGTCGTATTCAACTGGTACTTGATCTCTAGTTCTGTGTTTGCTTCAAAGTTAGATAAGTCACCTCTAGTTGCATGACGTTGCCACCGGTATGGTATATTTACATGACCAAGGCATTATACATGCGGACCTTAAGGCTGTGAGTTTTTGAATTGACCATCCCTGCAGACTCAGTAATCTACTTCTCAGTCAAACATTCTCATCAGTGACACTGGAGAAGCTCTCATCGCTGACTTTGGTTTGTCCCAAATCCAAGATCAAGTATCATCATCCATGCACATAACTCGGACGTCCACCGATAGAGTTGGAGGTACGGTCCGCTGGATGGCGCCGGAGCTCCTCATGGGAAAAACTATAAACAAGCCCGCGGACATCTACAGTTTCGCACTTCTGGCTTGGGAGTTCTATACCAATGGAGCCGTGCCATTCAAAGCCATCGTGAATATGGCGCAGTTCCGTAACGTTGTGGCAAGGGGTGAGCGTCCCAAGCGCCCCTATCAAATGGATGATAAGACATGGGCGCTGGTGGGAAAGTGTTGGAGGACAGATCCTTCTGAGCGGCCAGACTTTGTAGAAATCAGGAGAGTGTTGGTTAAATTGATGGGACGAGAAGGTGAACACTTTTGTTCAATGCACTATGAGTACCTCAGTCATTTCCTATCATAGACGACAACAAAAAGCGGTCGACTTTAGAGGACACCTCAGTGCCGCGGAGTCACGCAACACTCTCACCATTGGACGTAAAGGACAGTTGTTCACGGGGTAAGGCTCCTTCTCGTAATGGTCTTCCTTAAATCAGATCTGATTCTCTCACAGGGGAATCTCCCTTCTCCCCCCCAAAGCGCAAATTCTCGCTCAGCACAGGTGCTGATCCGGACAGTAAACCTTCTTTCCTCAAGGGGCTCGTTAATAATAAAATCATCGGGTTTTCCAAATCAACAAGCTCAAAGGACGCCAGCGTGAGCCCCAGCTCCTATCACAGTATGCTTTTTTCTATATTCCGCTGCAAGTCCTCGCTGAGGTTTTCCCCGACAGCTGAAAAAGCTCCACCACCAAGCAATGAGCTGGACTTCAACAGCCATGTACAAAGGCTGCTCTCCCCTCCCCCAACGTCTGCAGAACCCAATTCCAGTAATACTACTCCCGTTGAGGCCACGCTGGTTTTCTTATATGACCATTCTTTGAAATGTAAGTTTCTCCATATGTCCGGTGTTCATAGAAACTTATAAGCAAACGCCGTAGCCGAAGGTGTATCTGACATCCTTGGGGAGGCTGGTCTTGTACCGGCTGTTGTCAAACGTCTTTTGAAGCCTGACTGCCTGGAAAGGGAGAGTTATTTGCTTTTGGGGTTGCTTGCGAATCTTGCGTGCCATGGTGCGTCTACGTTTATTTTGTCTCATTACATTCTTGTTGATGGGTGAATGTAGGAATCGGCAGAAGTGTAATCACGGCACAGCGTGAAATCATGCTGGCATTGTCCTTGCATTTGCCTCCTTCCAATCCACCATCAGTGCAGGAAAATACTACTCGTTGTCTTTACAATTTGTCGACGGAAGGTAATCCTTCTCTTCGGAAAGCTGACAGATATTTTAAACGCTACTACCGATAGATACCAATCACAACCTTTTGGCACAAGCGAACAGTGTTGTTCCTTCACTCGGCCTTCTCCTCTCCACAACGTTATCGCCGATCATAGCCAAAAATGTCCTCGGATGTCTCACGAACCTTTCACTCAAAGGTCAATCTGCATGAGAATGTGTTGTCGTAAAGCTCTCACCAGTCCAAAGACCCGGGCAGGTCCACGATACTTTCCACAACAGTCGCAATCGATGGACTTCTGTATGCTCTACGATTAGAGACGGACGATATCACAAGAGAGCAGGCGCTGTTGTGTATCGGAAACCTGTCAGTCGATCCAGGTTAAGCTGCAAATTCGCTTTTCACCGACAATAGCTGATCTGTTGATAACTCATCTAACTCTGCAGACAAGGGCGTCACTGTACTCCTCGCGCACTCAGAGCTCATTCCTAGGCTTTCTACATGCTTAATCCAGCGGTCCAATACACCTGCGATCAAAGCGCAAACATTGAGGTGCCTGCGGAACCTAGTCAAGTCGGGTATGTTCGTGCGATGTGCTGGATTGTGGATCGCTTGACTTTGGGTTTCATATCGTAGTTGCAAGCCACACAACCATCCTTGATCATCCAGGCATTCTGTCAGCAGTGTGTGATGTTGTTTCCCTCTGTGTAGCGTCAAATCAGCAAAAATACGCGCTGCATTTTCTTCATAGATTCACCGCCTCGTGTAAGATCGTTCCCTGTCGCTGTTGACATTTTTTGACTCAGTAGGAACTCTTTTTTAGACTTAGGAAAAGAATGGTTGCGGGGCGAGAAGCGGGTCTGGGTTAGCTTGTACTGGTATGTTGAAAATGGGTCGTCGGAAGACCAACTAAGGGCCAGCAGTTGCCTAAAACTCGTAGAAGACCTTATGTAGGACTAATTTTTTGGGGTATTGGACTACTCAGTGCTTTACATGTACCATTGAATGTAGCATCCATCTGACAATAATTTCCACGAGTTCCTTTTCCAGACTGATCATGCGTCGTAGGTATTAGAGTGAGGAATTTCTATGCAGTACTGACATCACACATTGCTATCACAAACGGAGATGTGACGAGGAAGAAGAGGATCAGTAGTCAGAGTTTCTTCATTACCGAGGTGGTGCATGAATTCACTACTATCAGTAGTTTTTTGCGAGCCGACAGAGGCGAAGGAGAGGTGACCGAAGGTTGCAGCGCGCCTTTCATGGGAGCCAGAATCAAGCCCGGCGGTTTCCTGAGCCATGGAAGTGATGAAAATCTCCACGACAGAAGTCTTTTTGTCGACGAAAACTACGACCAGCGATGGGTACATCGCCTTATGAAAATGATTAGTTTGATTCCTAGCTCCTCAAGGTGTTTCACAACTTACTGAGAAGACAAAATAGACAGGAAAGACGATCGAAGATGCCATGCTGAGACCACCCTGGAAGTATGTAACAAATACATTCACAAGCTGTTGATGATGTGATTATGCGACTCTGTAATGCATGGAGGTTCTTGTGTTGTAAAATCATACCTGAAGGGCACAGTAGAAGACGCCAGACTCTACAAGTAGCACCAAAACCTGGTCCGCTAACGATTGTTTTGTTTGTAAACCAAAACTCTTTAATTGTTTACGATATGACCTGCTTGGGATTAGACCTATAGGTCTTTAAAAATTGATACTTGAGGTTTGTACGCACCATAGCTTGAACCATATACAAAAAGTAGCCCCGGCATTCGCCGCCATAGAACATGGAAGGAAAAAGAATAAAGAATTGGGATTTGGTGTTGTGTCAGGATCTAATGCCGAGATCATTGAGTCCCCCAGAGGAAGCAGGATTGCCATGCGCCGAGCAATTGCTATAATATTCAATATAGAAACCCCTATCGGTCGATAAATTGCAGGATCAGATAGCTAATAGTCAGGCTCACCTATCGCACCAAGGAAGAAACCGCAAGGAACAATAAGCAACCATCTCTTATCAGTGTACAAGGCCGCTGCTCTCCAAATGACAATCATGTCACTGATTAAAGGCTATGATGGACATGGGAAATAGCAGATCTCAGGTTAGAAAGAGCACGTACTACTAGTTGAATTGTCAATAGCTGGATCGTTGTCAAAATCAAAAACGGATGAGCTGCCAGTGTCGAACGGCCTAGTGTATATAGAGTCATCGCAACGGTGACTCCGAAGGTGAGAACAAGCAAGGTCATGTTTATGACACAGACAGCCAGTATTAGTTGGCTTGAGCGCGTACTGAGTCCGCGTCGCCTGTACAAGATTCAGAATGAGACGCTTAATTTGACTCGACGGTCTCTCTGTACCTGAGTTTCACAATTGCGCGGATGAACAATGGCAGTGAAATCCCTGGATAAACATCATTAACATATAGATAGAAGGAGAGTGACGACAGTTTCGTGCCGCATAGAAGGGATAATATTGTCAGCTCAACGATATTGACTTTGTCTTCCCTTAAACTATCAAGGAGCTGGCGATCGGCAGATGCCATATGTGAGGTGGGGAGAGGGCGGGGACACCAAAGGCTCCCAGATTGAAGGTTCCAATCCCCCAATCCCTTATGGTCAAGCGACTCGGACCGAGTCTATTATTGTTGTCTCCCTAGATCAACAATTCTTCTCATCGTGGTAACCTCGACGAATTGCAGCCACTCAAGTATATCATTAAGACAACATCAAGTCATATCAATCTGTCGAACTTAGTGTTGTCAAGCCTGTGATAGTTGCAACGAATGAGTCGTATTTATTATGTTGCGAGAAAAAAGTTTTCTGATGTGATGCCGACTTGGAGCCGAAGAGAATGCTAGCTTGACATCTAGGCAATCAGATTCAGAAGGTGAAGATAAGATAGGCGTATGGTAATGTGAAGGAACGAGCCGCTCTTCATGCATCATGTCGTGAGATTAAATCCTTGCAGAACATAGTCATGCGGCAAGATGAAAACGCCAATTGCAAAACCCTAACCCAAGAAACTCGTGAACATTCAGACTAAGTTAGAATATACCAATACGCACTTACAATAGTCTGCGAGTGTATAGGAGTGGTCTCAATAATATCAAAATCCAGAATAGTATGCAGTAGGCCACAAAACAAAATTTCCACCACTGTGCATCATGTGTACATCCAAATAACCAGTGGCACACTATACGAACACCGCAATCGCTCCCCTCCCCGAAATCACAGCCTCCAAACTTGCAGGCAACGGTACTGTCTTTCCCTTCCCCTTGCCTCCGGTTGGACCCTTATCAGGCTCCGGAATCCACACCCCATCAATCTTCACGCTCGCGTGTATCCGCCCACAACTCTCGACAGGACATTTCCACTCGTGTGTCGCCTCAATACGTGGTTTCGTGCTTCGCTTACGTTTTCCAAGGATCGTTGTGGTGGTGGTGGTCGGCATCATCGGCGCAGGTGGTGGGGGGACACGAGATCGTAGGCGTGAACGTACAGTGTTTTCAGCAGCTGCAAACACTTCTGTGCTGGTGAAGGTACTAGCACCATCATTTGCCTTTGCCTTGCCTTTCCCTTTCCCGCTAAAACTTTGCTCCTGTCTATTCTCCTGTTCTGGAACACCGAGAATATCCAAACATTTCCCATCGATCATGTGCCCACACCTCAAAGCCCACACCTTTCTTCGGCGACCCTCATCACCAAGGAGATCACCACCAAGGACCAGAGGGTCGAAACACTTCGCACAGACAAGAAGTTCACGTACGGACGCTGCAGGTGACGCAGGCGCCGACAATTTGCTTGGACCCCCGGCAGGTCCATCCTCCGAATCCGATCCCACGAGGTCAATAACAACAGGACGGGGTTTGGGAGGACTCAACTCTGGTGGGGCAAAGTTAAACGTGTATCCCGGCTCCGGCGGATGAGGATGGGTGTATTCTACTTTGTACTTGGCCTCTTCTGGACGCCTGCGGCGAAATAGTGCTTCCTGGAAAGCAACGCCAGCAGGCTGGGCGGCAGCGACAGCAACTGCATTGAGCGGTTCAAAGGGGAAAAAGGCATCGTCATCAGCGCTGGAGCGTGCAAATGTGGTGTATAGTGTCCGTAACGCATTGAAACCACGATCGATGAATCCAGGTTGTTGCTCGTCATTGGCAATATGATTGTGGAGATACCGTCGATGATTCCTATCGCGGTTGTTATTGAGACGGGGTCCTTGATCATTCAAAGCGATAATTGCGCCTCCCAGACCTAGAGCAGGGAGATGGTGAGGTCCAGGCTCGGCTCGGGGTCCAACGATAGGTGGACGTCGGTGTCGATTAGGATGTGCAGGGACAGCAGTTGTAGATAGAGGTGGTGGCATACCTCCCAGATTAAAATTTCGTTCTATTGGACGGATCACAGGGGGTGTGCCCGCGTCTAGTGTGGGATTTACAGGAAAGCCTGCTAAGACTGCAAATCGGTGAGGTACAGGCGGAACGGGTGGTCGTTGAATAGGTTCAGGGGTTGGTGGAGGTGGTGATATAAGACGTCTCCGTCTGGAAGCTATTTGACAAATTGTTACCCACTGCGAAACGCTGCACCGATAATAGACAAGGGCTAACCTGTGGGTGTGCTCCCAGACGCCTGAGTGGGAGTAACAGTTTCATCGTCACTATCAATAACAATGACCTCCCTAGGATGTCTCGTTCCCAAGAAAGTACTCGTACTCGGCATGTCGTCCAGCTGGTCAACATCGATAATCTCGACCTCGACGACGGAGGATCGTCTCTGCTGAGGTTGGTGCCTCGGCAGCACCTGAGTATCACTCAGAGAAGCCATTGGCCTTTCTACTACGGTGGCCATAATGGACAAGGTGGTGGTGGCGGTTAACCGTGTGGGGCCATCGCCTTCAAATAGTCGATTAGTCAGCACCGTCCACTCGAATTTGTCGAATAGCGGCGTTGTTTTCAAGTTTCAACAACTTGTAAGTAATGACCTTCTCTGTTCAGTCGAGAGGGCAGGTTCAAGTTCGCAATGCCACGATGCGTTCAATCAAGCGACTCTCTTCTCCGCCAGAGTTGTCTTGTCAGGGCAGATTTGCCGACTCTGAGGATTCATCCGAATCGAGAGGTGGAGACACAAGTGACTACAAGACTGTCGACAAGTATTGATTCTGGAATCCGGCTTTTACTTTTTTTCGACCTTCTAATCTCGGAACCCTCAATCCGTACGCGGCTATAAGTTGTAGGTCGCAGAATCCTGGACTATTCTGGCTATGTTCATTATATTCCCAATGACCAATCACTGTTAAGGCCTTTATCTTTCAGAATCAATAGATCACTGATTTTTGACCCGTTTATTGCTGTATTCGAATGTGGCGCGATACTATAAGCTTTTGTGATGCGACGTTGCTACGCGACGCTTCCTATCCGAACATCTCTAAGCCTACCTTAACCTTACGCAGCCACTCTCCATTCTAGAAGTACCCCAAGAACTGTGGAGACTATACTTCTGTGTGTTGGCGTCAGTCAATTATTTTGTCACTGGCTTCCGAAGACCAGAAGCATCTACAAAGCGCTATAGTACACCTTCGCCTACTCATCATAACTTCCTGGACTCCTGCTACAAGTATGTATATGCGTTTCTTAAAGTGCCATCATAATTCTACAGCCCATACGACACGTTCTCTTGTCTATTCGAACTTCAATGTGGGAGACACGTGTACTATGGAGGCAGTGTGTCGTAGGACCCTAAATGGGTCAAGGTGTTCAAGTATTCCCGTCTTAATCAAGGTCAATTTGCAAATCTGGCCACGAGGTGTTCGTCCGCGAACAACTACAACAATATGACCTTCTTCCGGTTACAAAGCAAGCATTGAGGCAGCAAGAACGTGGAATCCGCAACTCACGGCATGACGATACCTTGTAATTGACTTGTTCTCTATGCCTATTAAAGCAATCAGCTCCAGAACTTCTTTCGACACCACCTCTCGATCTCAATTTGGCTGATATGATCGCCTCTACCGAAGCTCACATGTCTCACCCACATAATCTACAAACGGATATCCTGATGAAATTCCTTGAATCGAACGAGTTTTGGGCCAACGTTGAGTTCAGCAACAAGGGCGACTTGGATATCCTAACTTATGGAGACTTTCCGGCATTCAATGCATTTATGGAAGAGAACTATGATTCAGACTCAAGTTCGAACTTGGAAGGCTTCTTACCACAGCTTGACGATGGCCAGAAACCTATGATGCTCTCTACTGAAGCTCCCACAGCCCACCCACCTGTCTTGCAAACGGATAGTCTGATGGAACTCCTTGAATCGGACGAGTTTTCAGTCGACATCGAGTGCATCAACAAGGGTGACTTGGATATTCTATCTTGTGGAGACCGGCCGTCCGACTCGGCGTTTGTGGAGGAGGACTATGATTCACACTCTTTGAACAAGGAGGAACCCCTACTCCAGCTCAATCAGCAGCAACCTATGATGCTCTCTCTCCGCGTACGTCCGCAGCAATATCCTCGCTCACTACAGAATTTGACAATGAACATTACAGCTAGAAGACAACATATTCTCTATCCAGCTTCCAGAGAACTTTTCGAGTAGGGAGGAGCCTCCGACGCTATTCATCCATTTTCTGTTATCGATGGAGGAGGTTCAACATTATTTGGATCCTCAGTCAACCAAATCGTCAATCGATTTGACCCCCGAGACTATGATATGGTACAGTGGCATTTTTAATACGTGGTACTGCGATATATAGAGTTCAGTATTGCCTGACACTTGTTGACTGGAGTATGCAAATGTGGTTCCATGTCTTGTCCAAAAAAGCCTATTCTTTGATATGTAATGGCTTTGATTTTAGTCCTCACACAGTACCGTAGTAACACGCTGCACCAACGAGCATACATCTCTCGTCGATGTGTCTCTCCTCACTCATCAAAATCACAACAATGACATCGGTATCGGCGTTGTTATGGAATTGTTGCGCAAAGACATCGCTGTTTTGTGCCATGACTGCAATCAATAGTCCAAGATGGCCTAGATTTTAGCACTTCCAATTATTTCGTTCATCTCAGATATTCTGATTAGATGGACCAGGGATCGTAACTGTATTCTGTGACAATACCCGTATCATTGAGTGAAAACGGATCTGGGGGTGGCATCGCGGCCAGTGGTGGCATGGAAGTTTATGCACTAACAGGCTGTTTGCCATCATTTATAGCACTAAACCCATACTGGTCCCAGGCCCCGAAAGGACAAAAGTCGATCACGGCGTAAATTCACGTCAGAGGATAATGTATTTTCCTATGGGTGCCTTCGGGCATACGTTTTGGAGATCACTGCCGGACTCGTGAATGATCTCCCGATGACAAAGGTGTAGGAACGTTCGCTTGACTATTGGACATTCCGAGACAGCTGCTTTATAAGCGCAAAACCGTCCTGGAATTGATCCATCTCCTGGGAAGAGATCTAATGTCCTCCAAAGCACAACCTCTTTGGACCCTAGACGACCTCGTAATCGTAGCAGAAATACATACCTTTCCCTATGGCCCGAGCTCATGGTTTTGCCCGAAGATTTGGTGGAAAATTCCGCATCAATTCCAGACGAGACATGAATGATATGAATATCGCTTATATAGACATTGTACTCATATGAACATACTACAGAATAGCACTATTAGTGTAGGACTACACTTGGTAGCAATGACGCCACTGGCAAGATGAGTGGTATTCTACATGGAAGATGTGCGCACAATCAATATGGCACGACAGAAGATGGAAGTGGTGGGGAATAAATTCCAGACAGTATATGTTGAGACGAGGACAGTTGAGCCTGCAGCTGATGGAAGGAAAGAAGTCTCGCAGCTTTTCAGAACGCACGAGCATGGTGAGATCTCACGAATCGATCGTGAAATGAACGAGCATGGTGGAAGGAACGTTTATCCTGTTGAGCCTGTTGCTTCCTCAGACGCTTGTGTCTGAACTTTCCTGTCGCGCAAGCAGGCTGAGAGTTGGAAACAGACCCCACTGGGAGGTTCCCAGTTGGTGTGGTTGAAGCACCGACAACGGTGGTGGTGGGAGTGTGATGAACTGAGTCAGCAGAAACTTTAGATTCCGATCCAGCGGGTGAAGTGCCAAGAAGGATATCGTTTGTCTCATCGTCGTCCTCTTCTTCACAGTCCTCATTATGATCATCAGAAGAACTGGAACTCGTTTGAGCTGGAATCAGAGCCGTAGAACTGGCGGAGTGTGACACTGAGGCAGATGTAAACACAGGAGCACCTGGAATCGACTCTGTAGGGATCGCAGTTGGATTGGTCGACGTAGCGCCATGAGAAATACTATCCGTCTCCTCATCATCCGCTTCTTCACAGTCAACCTCATCATTACCAAGAGAAGGAACAGGACTTGGTTGAGCTATGACGGAGGTCATGTGGATGGCGGAGCGAAGCATCGAGGTAAAGGGGGCCAAGGAAGCAGGGGGAACTATTATGGAAGGCATAGAAGGTGCTGCGAAGGAAACGGCCGGCTTGGATGACGCGGACATACTTCCCGACGAAGGTACAGATGAGCTGGGCAACGCGACAGCCGAAGACAAAGACCCAGAAACAACAGTGCTCGAAGCACTCTTCGTGGAAAACGCTGATGACGCATGGGACGACGCGGCGGTAGGTCCAAATGCAGGAGGAATAATGACAGTGCCGACCTGGGTAGGGCTATCTCCAGTGTATGCGTAGATGGGGGAAAGGAGAGCGGGAGTATTAGGGTCAGTATACATCGTAGCCTGGACACCCTCCTTCTGAACCGGATTGTTGCCTGGGAGTTTATTCAAGGTTCCCGTTGCTACGAACATAGTGAAATTACAATTAGTCAGACAATCATACACGATGGTTCTAGCGCACTTTGCTCATCAATAGCTTTTGTAATGCGACATGTCTGTCCATTATTCATGTGGAAGATTCCCTGATCAACGCAACAAGTGGGCTGCCCACAGAATGTTTAACGAAAAGAAATAATGATAGGAAATCATAACTCACGTCACCATAAGGGTTACAATGGCAATTGTCGACAGCCTTCTGCAGAACACCCTTGTCCCAGCCGTTGAGGAAATCTATATATCCGATAAGAAGGTCGAAGAAAGGCAAGCAATGAAACATACCGGCATGATATCCATACCCGGTGGGATCTCCATAGGAGTACCTAAACATGCTGTCGGTCGTTGATATTGAGACCGACTGAAACCACGTACACAAAAGGCTGGGTTGAGTTCATGGCCTGAGAACGGACATTGTCAAAATCGTTGGAAGCCCAATAGACCTATTCAAAATAACGTTAGGATTTGAAACAGGTCATAGAAGATAGATGATGTGACCTCGATGAAGATACGCGGAAGGGTGACTGGAAATTTGGGATCACTGCAAGTACCAGAATCGGGTCCGCCAGAAGGAAATGCAACATGAGATTTATGGTCGGACGAATCAAGATTCTGATCGTGATTTATTGTCATCACTGGAGAATGAGCAAGATCTGTCAACAAACCTTGCCATCCCAGCAGCTCGGGAAGTTCTATCGTCAAAGTTAGGTCGACTCATGATAACACATACAGACGAAATGTATACATACAATCTGAGCACGGATACCTGAAGGACAGCCATTGGGAGGCAAAGAATTCCAGCGGGTAGAGACCCCATTGAAATCTAAGCATAGGAATGTGACAGCTTGTTGAGCATAGCTGTTGGGATCGTATGTGCGTAAGGTAGGATCCCCTGAGTATGATGAGGCTGAGTTGTACTATTACAAGTGGTCCGATCTCACCGCTAAGCATACGAAGCTATTTACCTCAAGGTCAGTTTGCTTTGGATATAGAGGAGTGAAAATCACGTACATCATCTGGGAATGCGGTGGTGGTTCCAGGAGTATCGCTGAACAAGTAATCTGAAAGACGTAGATTGAGAATCGAGCCACGAAAGATGAACATAGACCATACATCTGAGATACAAAAGATTAGGAAAACAGAAGGTTTAGTATCAGTGTGACCAACATGACTGCTCCGCCATTCATACTCGTGAAACTGCCGTTGGCCCATCTATAAGTGGTTATCAAGATACTGACACGTTCCTCATGGTCTTTAGACATACTGGAAGTAAAGGTGCTGAAGAACGGAAAGTGATTATCAAGGCCATTTAATCGTAGATTGTATACACACAGGAAACCAGTAGTTCGACTTGTCTTCTGGGATTGGTATAGACGTACACTGGCTCTGTCGGAGAGCATTGGTGTTGGTGTTCATCCTGAAATTACTCCCGCCGAGGACTAAGCGAATTTTGATCAATGTTGTCGGCTAGGAATTTAGACTTTCTGTCACTGCCATACCAGAATGCACATGGCCAGAGACTCTGCCAGGATTGACGATAGGATCCAGACGTTCAGTGGTAATGAAATCCTCTACGTAAAGCACGGGTCAACTGTTTTGAGCCGCAGAACTTGAGAAAAATCGAAAACACCGACCAATTCCCATCAGCCAGTATCCATTGACACTTGAAAGAGCAGCAAAGAGAAGAGTCAAGGCTTTCATGACATGTCGCGCCATTGAAAGAGCGTGAAAAAGAGCGAAAGTCCCAAGGACGGGGGATATAAGAGGGAACGGCAAATGAAAGGAGGGTGTAAGAAGGAATGGCAACTCAAAACTTCTTCACAAAGTTTGTCCTTATTTGCTGTCCGTAACCAGCAGCGATTAGCTCGACAGCAGATATGAATTATCAACATTCCCTGTCAACTGATCTCCAGACTTCGCGGAGCAGGAACCTGGCACAAAGGCCGTTCGAATTGTCTTGACACAGTCACACAAAACAGAAATTCACTGGAGCACCAGCCATCCTACATACATAAGACCCTATCACTTACTAAATGGAGTTTCTCGAGATACAGGCGTCATTATCCATAAATGATACCTACAAGTCTAGTTATTAAAACGAGAAGCATTGGCGACAGTCTTCCTTCATACTCAAGCCACGTGGATAGACCGGTGCAGGCACAAAGTGCACCTGAAGCTCGGGAAGCGGGAAGGGTACACAGCGATGAGGATTCCAACGCGAGGACTTGGAGTCACGGACGTGTACTTTGATCATCATTTTGAGAAATATAGTTAACATTGCATCAATTAAGCAACGAGGATCGAAGAGGCCGACTTCCATGGCTTGGGCGGAGATTGGGAGGTCCGAGAACGTGCCGTGAGGTCGCCATAGTACTTGCAAGTCCACAGTTACAGCGGCATTGGATCGCGGAAGCTGATGGCGATATTGGTAGGTTTTATGATGTGGTCACAAGACGGTCCTGTTTCGATAAGCAGTACTAAGAGGTATAGGGCTGATGGGCCTTCGTATTTGTAAAGGATGGTAATGGTCGTAGAATGGTAATGGTCATAGAATTATGCGCTCCATAGTCTCGAACACGCGTACTTCTCGAGGAGCTCTAGCAGAAGGGACCGAAACCCGTGGAAGAGCACATTCAAGTGAATGACCTAGAAGGACAAGCAATCTATAACACTCTTCCAGAACTTCAGCGCCGGAAGATATTCCAGCGATGCAAGATGTCCAAGGACACGAGGTAGATACATACTGGAGGTAGGCACTTATCAAACTCAGTCGAAAATCCTCGGCACTCCGTTCCCCGTATTGTTCGTAGACGGCAAAAAGATTGCCTTCCCAACAAGATACGTATAGATATCGACAGGTAAGTATCTTGATGAGCCGGTTTTCCGAGTCTTCGTCAAGTCCTCGCTACGCCACACGGCAAGTCAAGTGAATGACGTTGCCACTCGGATTAGAATACTTCCACGGATGCCGACCAGGTCGGTGACGAGCCCAAGATCCGCAGTTCTGCCGCCTGATATCCTCACGGTATTAGCAATGAGGGAAACTATGATTGGAGACAAGTAGCATAGCTTATGAGTTTGATGAGCACCAAAGTCGAGTGAAGGGGGCTTCCAGAAAATCCCTCAATTATTTCTATTGAAGATCATTTGAAGAGGTGTTATCATCATGGTCCTATCATAATCATGGTCCTTTACAAGCATGATGAGTACTATCTGATGCTTGTCTGTTAACGTAGGTAATGTAATAAGCAACTCAAAGTCAAATTTTAATGTGCTGTGTGCTTAGCTTTCCAAGCGGATATACTGGTCTCGAAAACGCTAGAACTAGATTGAACTTGTCCGGGAGACAACGATTTGGCAGTGCACAGTCAGTCGGCAAGCCTGAGTGGATTTCAATGTCATGCGTCATTTTCGGTTATTCCGGTTCTGAATCGTATTGTTCCTGCATTTCAGTTCCGTGGTTTCAAATGTATGCCGTAGTATTGTGCCACCAAATCTCGCAGACGCATGTAGCTCATGCCATGTTGTCTTCGGTTCATATAGAAATGGATAGCTTCTGAAGACTAAGAGGAGATGCCACAGAAGCTCTGAGGTACAATCCTAGCCTCATGTACCGCTCATGAACCTATGTCGACGTATCGTTGCAAGAACCAGAAGTATGTGTACCTTTGCTGTGCCTGAAATGATTATTATGATTTATGATCCCCACTCTTGAGAAGGCGAGTGGCTCCGGGTTTTCTAGAGAGCCGACATCACGTACTACCCCGTTCCAAATATTAAAACTTCTTGTTACGGCAGATGTATGGAGATCTTCTGATACCAAGTCATCCTTTGACAATCTTCCAATAAGTATCACAAATTTTATGTTCTCTTCTGTGGACAGCTTCGATCTGTCAAATGTGACGATTCCATTCTCTTTTCGACGAGCCGAAATTTGAACGGAATCGGTAAACTTTTTGAAACAACTCAGTATGGGAAACACCAACATCGGGAAAGTGGGAAAGACTACACACAGTTTAGGGGTACACGCTATCCGTTTACGACACGGCCATAAAGTTACGGCAAAAAAACGGTTACGACAATGACTGTGGACCGTGCCTTATGGTCAAGGTCCAAACGGTACGACGCGGTAATCTTACGACGGTGAACCGTAGAGAATGGGTACAACCTTGGAAGCAAAAACAGATTAAAATGTTGCCACAACAATGTGTTTGGAATGTGACAAACCAATTTAAGTCCATACTTTGTCATCATGAGAGTCCGAATGGTGTCAGGCTGCAAACTAGCACGGTAAAGTGAAATAGTCCCCCTGAGACTATACATTCAGCAACAGCGGACCCTTAGAAAGTGCTAAAACAAGCGAAGAGTAAGTGACCGAAGTAATCTCACCACAAGCTCCTAGAGTATCTCTCGCGCGAGATGAGCTCGCCCAATAGACCATCATCTGCTGAGAGCGTCATTATTCTGAACTAAGCTTAAAGTAGTCATCCAGTTCATTGAAGACTTGACGGCTTCGGTTCATGTAGTATGCTGTGAGCCGTGTGAAGTGTAACAGGAACTTTGAGAGTTGGGCCTGATCTGGTGCGGAGTTAGAAATTATTCACGACATGGTCGTTCCGATCAGTATGAGTGCATTATAATAATCAGTATCATTGAACTGTACGAAATTGTTCCGCAGATATTTCACTTGGATGGTCGACGGTACTCTAGTGATTCCGTGAGACCGTCTATCGTGAATTGGGACTCGCTCATAATTTCTTGAAGGTTGCTGTCCTGGGGTGAGGTCTGTCATGATTTCGCCTGCGTTATTTAGAGTGTTTTAGCTCCCTGTTGTAATGTTGTGGGTGTCTTTTTCTCCAAACTAGACTCTTGCCCCTGCAATAGGATCGATATCTATCTGTGTAGACCTCAATTCTCTTTGGGGCCGGACTATCGGTCTCGGGTGTGTTCTCCTCTTTTCAGAAACTTGAAAATCGGATGAAAATAATTAATAACTAAGTCGTAATAATTAAGTAGTAAAAGGGTAGTAGTATTATGTGTAGTAAGTGTATTATGATTATATATGTAAATTAAGGTCAATCTAGTCGACAGACTTCTACATGCATGCCCAATACCCTATACGTCGAAGTGTATGGTTTATTGTGATGGAGTGGGACGAGCACCAGTGTTTGCAGATGGAGAATGATATCCGGGATGACATTCCTTGATAGGAGATCAATCTATCAAAGGTGAAAGGTCAAAATTGTCTCTTCGGGTTCGCAAGCGCAAACAATTTCTCGGCTAGGATGTGGGTTATGAGTAAAATGCACCTAGTTTTGCAAGGAGAAGGAACAGAGTAGGAAGCCACTCGCCGCCTTAGTTGACGAGATACGAGTGAGAGATGAACGCTCCGCTGTTTCCAGGCAATAGCGCAGAGTCGGCGCCTGCAATTTTGATGTTCATATCACCGAGCTGTTGTTGGAGTGCGATGAATTTCTCTGTCTGTACGAACTACATCAAAGGGATTTTTTTCTTCTTCAACACAGAGAAAAGAGAAAATAGAGGGTGTACCTTGGGAAGTGAGTCCATAAGCATCACACGGAACGTGTGGCCTTGTATCTTGTTGAACTGCGTCATGAGATTCTGGAGCTGCTCGCCATTACAGTTCATGATCCGAGCCGTCCTATCTTCCAAGTCCGCCCCTGAGCCCGAAACCTTTTCCCTGTTCGTCGATAGTGACACCGTATCAATGAAACGGAATAACTCATTCCGCAGCGTATAGTCGGTATTCAGCTCAAACTGACTATTAGGGTGGAGATAGGACTTGTATATGTGCACCGCCTTCTTTAAGAGCGCTTGATGGTGCTTCTTGCGATCTTGCCTGACTTGTGTATCATAAGCAGAAGAATGGTTGGTGGTGGCACCGGAGATGGCGCTGGAGGTGACGTTGAACTTGCGGTTGATGGCATCAACATCGAGCCAGTACAGGATGTGTTCTTCGCAATAGTTTTCATGCAAGAAGGCGCGGAAAAGGGAGCGATATGATTGTTCTCTGAGAATGTAATGTAATCGGTGGGTAGGTGTTACGCGTTCTCTTGGGACTGAAAGATCTGTCAGAGGAGGATCGGATTTTTGAGAAACGATATCTCACCCCGTCCGGCCTTTTCATCGATTTCCTCTGATTCTCGTTCACAAAGGGATTTGAGTGCAGGATTAAAGTCCCATCCGGCCACCCAGCGCCCTTTGTCAGTCACTTGGTAATATACCTTATTGGCACACCAAAATTCTCCTTGGGTCTACCAGTAGCATACGATGACGATTAGGCACAATGGCGTAGAGAAGAAAAAGTCGATGCTCACCCGACCAATCAAGTCACACCCTTGATCATCGGGAGAGCCGTGGACGGTGAATACGATAGCCTGGTTGTTGTACTTCTCTGGATTACCAACGAACGCTATAAGCCCAAGACGCTCAAAATGCGCTGCTACCTGTGCCGCCTCTTCTCTTCCGCTGACAGACGTGAAATTACAGAGCCATTCCAGGGCATCCACTGCATCAAAGCAGTATTGACGCTGCACCGCCTTCCGTGAAAGCAATCCAGAGCGGTCTATGACTTCCTGCAAGCCAATGCCTTTGGACTGCTTGTGTTGTAGTAACGGGGGCTCAAGGCAATCCTTGGAGGAATAGTTGGGCTGTTTTCCCACGAACCATCGGAATAGGGCGATAATACTGCTGTATGGGAAGATAATGTTATCCTCAGCGGACTCTCGCTCGACATAAAACAAGTTCGGGCATATGATCTCGGATTCGAGAACAGGTTGGAGGTGGTCGGCGTCGATCCCGGTTTTCTCAATGAAGGATTCGAGCACGTGTAGACCTTTCGGCGTCAGGCAGTGTAAACTTTTGTCTTTAAAGAAGCTGAGAGATGGGTCGAGGGCATTCCGGATATACCGAGCATCCATGAAATGTTGGCAGAGTTCCATGGCCACGTGCCGCGTCATCGAGAACACGAAGTTGGTCGTAGTCGTGATAACGGATGATGGATCGTCTGGGTTCGTTGTGCGCATCGATTGTGAGAATTTGAGCCTTTCCAGGGTTCGAACGGCGTCATCTCTAGGTGAAGTCAGTCGTCTATACCGAATTCAACTATGAAAGTCCCACGTCGAGAAAGAGTTTGGGTAGGTTCGAAAGAAAAGCCTGTGAGATTTCAATTCACTTGCTACAATAAACGTTGCAAAGAGATCCGCAGTGTCCTTAGAGCTACCTCAGACGATAAATGGGGCACACGACAACATTCTGACCTTATAAAATGGCCGACCGACCTTTGTCAACTTCAAGACATGTTCAGCTAGTTCTTCCCCCTCTGGAAGCCGAGACTTTGCCACTACCTCGAAGTAAGCAGACTTCAAAGGTTCCGCGTCTGTGGTTTGAGCCGAAGCCATTCAGATTAAGGAAGATGGAGGAAAAGACCAAGTTAAAGCGAGTAAGCAGGTGCCAATGCGCCCACAGCCCTAACCTGCATGGGCGAATGGGGGGAAGTTGCTGCCGGAATGGATGGGTTTCAGCAGTCCAACTGGGTATAATACCACAATTGTATTGACAGAGGTTCTGATAGATGTCCCAAAGCCGAATTTCTTCAAGTTCTTACGAGAATCGGTTCCAAAAGAAAAGTCTGAGAATCGATAAGCCCACTCGTACATAAGAAGTTTTTTGCCTTACCTGGCGATGTGTTAGTTGCCTTCTGAACCTGAGTTGATTGGACAACGGTTGAATATTGCCTCCGGGCCTAATTAGGAAGTCCTGACGCAATACCAGCAACGACGGCACTCTAAACACTTGCTAGAGAGTACTTATGGAACCGACTGGGAGAAGGAAAGCAAGAAGGATTCATTGTCACTTGAAGAAGTCGAAAAGTGTACATATTTGGAAGTCCGCCCAGGTCAAGGTGATGGTTACATATATTGTTCAAGTTCAACGCTAAACGTTAAATAAGTATTATCTAAATCGTCTACTTACAGAAAATTTGGGCGCTAGATTTTGTCACAGCTTTTGAGCCAACTCACGTTGAACAGCATCATTCTACTATTCTGTGGGCTATTACAACGGAAAGTGTAAATAGCGAGATCTGCCCAAGAGTCACGGTTATTAGCATCGGTATTTTCCGGTTAATAATGGATATTGTGCTCAGACGACGATTCCACACTGCGACGATGTTGCGATGCCTTTCCCTACATCTCACAAAAAATGCAGCTCTAGCTCCAAGAAACTATTCGCAGGCAGCAAATTCTTTACCTCCAACTCCAGAGTTAACAGCTCTTGCAACCCCTGAGGACCATCACGAGGCAAAAGCCTGGATTTCCAAGTTCAAGACGCAGACAATACCAAAGTCGTTGGTTGAACTGAATTTCTCCAGAAGTTCCGGGCCAGGTGGCCAGGTGTGTGAGATTGTTAAATAATTGGCTCCACTTATCTGCTTGAGCCAGAACGTCAACAAAGTTAACACGAAAGTTACTTTGAAATGTCCTCTTGACTCATCATGGATTCCTGCCTGGGCCCACTCACACATAAAGGCAAATGTATGGCCTCACGCCTAATGGTTGCATTGATACCTAATGAATGCACTGATAGCCACACTATGTCTCATCTTCGAAATCAATTCAGATCCAATCGACAGTCTTTCGCTCCCAGTCCCAGAACATCGATGACTGCTTGTCGAAGGTGGGCTTTATTCTTTGCTCGTATAACGACTCAGCAGAGAGTATCAGTTGCACGACCTCGTCCTCAGCGCATCATCGGCCGATATCAAGAACGAGCCAACTCAAGAACAGAGGAAACGCGTTGAGTTTTTGGAGCGTGCTGAAAAGGCTCGTCGTCGCCAGGATAAATCATATCGAAGCGAAGTGAAGAAGAACCGATCGAAAAGAGGGTGGGATTGAGGTTTCTGAGATCCCTCGCCACAATTTCTGCTCATCTTTCAGCCAGTCACCATAGTTGCCGGACTTTTCATCGCAGAAAGCAGGTCCACATGCAGAGGCTGTACCATGTGGTCATGCAGAGAGGTGTATATCAAAGCCTTCTCTCATCTGACTCTTGGGAGCCTTGTTGTTTACAAGAGGCATGCCTCGTCATGATACATACGTCATCTAGCATCCTCCATTCCACACATAAATGTACTACCAAGCACTGAGCATCGTTATGAGCGGTTCTCTCTCGGATATCCAGAATGAAATTGATCGGGAGGGGAAATCTTTCTCTCCCCGATTACACCAAAGAATCCATAGGATAGAATTACCGGTGCGGTTCGGGGGTCACACAAGGTACTGAATTATCACAAATGTGTATCGTGATAGCATCCGAGATAACTTGGAGTATCTCCTTCACTGATCGCCCGGATCTATCTCAGAAATGCCGCTTGTGAAAGGAGTTATTCGTACGCCGGTCCTGGTCTATGTAGATCTAAGCAGGCTACTCATTTTTTTCTTCTTCAGGATACATAACTGAAACACAGAACAGGCTGAGGTGGACTCGGGTGAATCAGATGACGCTTTTGGTATCAACACCAGGAAAATAGCAAAAGGTTCACCGACAAAGTTGTTGTTTTCATTTGAACATATTCAGTACTCTGGGCCATGCCCGATGGTAGCCTAAACAAGAACGAAGGATTACTGGAGTTAGGTTTCACTCACATCATGAAGAGATGGCTTTAGTTCACTTAAACTGTGGGTGTCTTGTACTTGTGTTGTGCTTTTCGAGTTCTTCGATATAATCTATGGGCATGATTTGGTCCAATGTATGGAATTTTTGGAAATAAAATATTTGACTGATTGTGGATGCTATATATGAGAATGAAGGTATGAATAAAGGTATGTTCAAAATTGTAATGAGCTTTCAGATGCATTTCTAGCCAGGCCAGACATCCTGATTGGGGATACATTACTTACAGTGGCTCAAAAAACTGTCCCAATATATTTTTTTTTTGAAAGATGACATTGGCATGAAGGATTGGAAGTATTTAAAATTCTGGTTAAATCATTAAAATACTATGGCATCATAGCTACAAATTGCATTTTAGTTTATGTAATTCAAATCAAAACTGATAGAGTAATGGCCATTTCAAAATATTCACTCATTGGGACAGTTTTTTGAGCATCTCTAATTTTGCAGGTTTATCCCTATTTTAGTCAGAAATAAAGAGTAAGTTGCATGTGGGAATATCAACAAAGTCATGTGACTATGTTTGGTTATATTTGGGAGTGGTTCAAGTTGGTTGAACCACACCTTGACCTTCAACCACTATCATAAAAGCTACTTCTCCTGCACAATGCTCTACTGTTGCTTCTCTCCTTGCTCAAGGGTATTCTCTGCATCAGATTGGGGCTAAAACTGGTCTGGGGAAGTCTACTATTGGGAGGATTGGTAGAGAGTTGGAGGTGGACAAGAAAAACCATCCTAGAGGCTGTCCAGCTAAGCTTACTCCACATGATAAACAGGCTATTGTTTGATAAATCTCAACTGGGAGACTTGATACAACTGTTCAGGCCACCAATTTTATCAACAACATCATTTCCAACCCTGTGTCTTTTCAGACTGTCTGGAATGTGCTGAAGGAGGAGGGGTATTGGTCTGCTACAAAGAGGAAAGTTCCTATGCTCAAAGCTAGACATCAGCAACTGCAACTTGAATGGGCTTAAGAGCATCAGAACTAGACTGTGGAGGACTAGAAAAGAGTGTTGTGGATAGATGAGACAAAAATTAACAGGATGAAAAGCAGTATGTGTGGAAGCTATGAGGAGAAGGGATTTCAAACTGAACCACTACACCTACTGTGAAATATAGAGGAGGGAATAATCTCATAGTATGGGGCTGTATGGGTTGAAATGGAGTAGGAAAGCTGGTAGAAGTGGTGGAGATCATCAATGCAGAGCAGTACTGTGAAATTTTGGATGACAGAGCAAAGGAGGGCTTTGAAAGGTTGGAGATGGAGGAGGGTGCCCACTACTTTCAACAGGACAATGACTCCAAACACAATTCCAAAAGAACTAACAAGTGGTTTGAAGACAACAACTTTGATGTCCTCTAGTGGCCAGCCCAATCTCCTGATCTTAACCTTATTGAACACCTCTGGGAGTACCTCAAGAAGCAGCCTAGATAGTATGAAACTGTAAGGGCAACCTCTGGAGGCTGTGGCTCAATCACACAACTGGCAAAGGGAAATCCAAAGTTGATTCAGCATAGTGCAGTGTCTACAAGCTTAACTCACACCTGTCAAAAGGAGATCCAAAGAGAATGAGTCTGAGGATCTCCAATGCCAGTGTTTGGAAAATTTACTGGAAGTCACATGACCAAGTCACATGCATTGGCAGGTTGGCAGATCACATGACCAAAGCACATGCATTGTTAATTCGAAGCTTTGATTGAGGCGCGAGAGTGGGGGCGATAGAGGAAGTGATTGAATGGGTCGGAAGGAGGTCTTTGAAGAGGTGAAATGCTTATTAAGTGTGAGGCTGTGACTTGCGGGAAAGAAATGAGATTTCTTTGAGTCCTAGGAGTTCTCGAGCGCCGGTTCCCCCTCTGGAGAGAGAGGGGCCAGAAACTCAAGCTAACACAATGGACTACTGAGTACGAGTGTAGTAATAAGTGTAGAAATGAATATGTGAGAGACGTATGAATTAGGGATGGCGGGAGGGATCGAAATGACATGTGACGTATTGTGGGTGTCTAATCTAAGTCGATGCTGCTCATGCAGTGTGAGACAATGTACGAAATGAGAGTAGGTAAGATTTACCTGTGAGCGCAGTGTGAGACAATGAGGTTGTTGTCACTGCGCCTGCCGGTATATAATGACATGAAAACAATGGATGGAAATTTATCAAAGCGCTAGTGGCCAGGTGGCCAGATGTGATATCTGAGAGGGGTTCGGTGATTAGATCACCACCCGAATTAACCCCGGTCAATCCATCACATTGCCCGAATCATTAATTCGAAGCTTTGATTGAGGCGTGAGAGTGGGGGTGATAGAGGAAGTGATTGAATGGGTCAGAAGGAGGTTTTTGAAGAGGTGAAATGCTTATTAAGTGTGAGGCTGTGACTTGCAGGAAAGAAATGAGATTTTTTTGAGTCCTAGGAGTTCTTGAGTGCTGGTTCCCCCTCCAGAGAGAGAGGGGCCGGAAACTCAAGCCAGAGCTGTATAGTCCCATAGAGCCGGAGGTTCAAAAGGGGTGAGATGAGTGTAGGCCATGTGGAGGAGAGAAGATAAGCGGAGGATCCTTGCTGGGTTGTTCTCGATGTACAACTTGTAGGAGTTGCTGCACCAGCGGCCCAGCAGTTGTATCTCGTAGTTGGAGTACCTGGCGGCTGCGGCAGCTGATGCTGCACCATGGCGGAAGCTATGACCTGCGTAGCTGTGTGGGTTGAAGCCTGCTTTGGATAGGGCATTGCGCACTGTGGCAACAAAGTAAGTGTACGAAAGGGCTGACCCATCTGGCTGCTCAAGGAGGGGAGTGTGTCCATTGTGAGGGAGCTCGCTGAAGAGCGCTTTGAGTGCTGCGATGGGGCAGGTTGGGCAGCCTGGGGTGGCGGCAATGGTGATTGTGACGCCCTGTCTGAATGGGTCAGTTTTAGAAGCTGGTAGGGTGAGGCGGGCATGGGTGGCATCCTTGAAGCTGGGGAGAAACTCTATGGAGTTGCGGGAAAGGTTGAGGCTGGCATTGAATTTCCCTCCTTTCCCCACTGTGAATTCACTGCTGCGTAGGAGGCCAGAATAGGCAAGCAGCACGCAGCATATACCGCCGTGTGCCCTGGGGTGGACCCAGGGTTGAGCTGCGCAAGGAGGGCAGAGAGGATGGGGAGCGTGAGTGGTTGGACCAGGTGCCTGTCATGTTTGCCATGGTAATGTTTTATGCCCTGGATGAGGTGCTGGACCAGAGGGGACTCGACGGCCATGAAAGAGAGGTTAGCATCTATGTGGAGGGAGTGTACTGCAGACAGATATGCCTTTATTGTCTTGGGCTGAACGCGGCTGCCGAGGCTTGCAACCCAAGAAAGTATAGTGGGTTCTGAGGCAGGCAGGATGGAGCCATCTGCATTGTAGAGGTTGTGGAGCTGCGTGTAGAGGATGAACTGTTGCTGGCCTGTTGAGTAGGTGCGCCTGGTGCTGGCGGCAAGCCCATGCCAAAGGTAAAATATGACGGTTTGAGGGTGGTGCCTGTTTTGTTGGTACCACCAAGCTGGAGGTGCTTTGAGCATGGTTTTTGGTTGAGCCAAGGAGCGAGCAAAAACATGCGATGAAAAGAAAAACAAGAAGCGGCATCAGCAATGGAGTTATCAGAGGACGAGAGCCAAGCAGAAGGAAAAGAAAAATCAAGTCTACATTCCAGGCCGATCATGTGGCATACGAACTTCATTGTAGCTGCAGACCTAATTGTTTTGCTCCGAATCGCATTGAAGATGGCTTCGTTGTCAACATGGAAGACAACGTGGCTGCCATGGAAGGATTTGCCCCAGCACAGAATGGCATGGACTACAGCAAACATTTCCTTTACTTGGATGTGTTCATGGCGCAGGCGGCGGGGGCAGTGGGCCACGAACCACTCAGCGCCGAAGTGGCCACCCAAGCCCTTGGCACCGCTAGCATCAGTATAAATGTTGATTGTGCTGCGGTTGGGGGACACGAACCATACCCTGTTCCATGTTGGTGCAACCGTGTTCCACCAGGATATGTTGAGTCGAGCTGCTTTGGGTATGTGGCGTGAGGCAAATGGGGATGAGAGGAACAAGGTGGCAAAATTGTAGAGTGCATGAATGAAGGTGCGTGCTGCTGGGATGACCTGAGATGCGAACTGCAGGAAACCTGTGAGTTCATCCAGTTCGCAGTGCGTGGCACAGCGCTGGCGGGCCCATGAGTCCATGAGGTTGTGAAGGTGCTCTAGCTTTTCCTGGGGAAGACGTACTTCCATGGCACGTGAGTCAAGCTCTAGCCCTAGGAACTCGACTGTAGTGTTGGGGCCTACTATCTTTGTGGGCTGAAACGTGAGGCCCAGGTGGTCACCAAGTTTGAGTGCCCAGCTGAGCGACATGCTGACAAGCGTCGGTGGGGATGCTGGTGGGAATATGGCTAAGAAGTTGTTGAGGTAGTGGCAAACCCATGCTGGAATGTTGCGCTGTAGAATCCAGTGGAGTGCTTCGGCGAATAGGTTGAAGATATATGGAGCTGAGCGGGCCCCAAACACAAGGACAATGTTGTAGTACAGCTTCCTGAGCCATTCAAAGCCTAGGAGAGGCCAGTCCACATGTTGTATGGGGATATGGTGGAACACTGACTCTAGATCTAGCTTGAGCATCAGGGAGCCCAGCCCTGATGCAGCAAGATCATGAATTGCCTGCTCCACCATGTCATAGATGATGGTGGCCTCTGCATCAGGTATCCCGTCATTTATCAAAGACCCTTGCGGCCATGAAAGGTGGTGGATACGGCGCACCTTAAGCAATCGCTTGCGTGTTATGGCCCTGATGGGTGACGTGCAGAAGTTGCTGAAGGGAGGGGAAGTGAAGGGTCCACACATTCGCCCGTTGGTGACTTGTGTGGCAATGTCAGCAGAGAGGGTCTCGATGACCTGGGGATCAGATGTTGCAGATTTGAGGTTGACGCAATGCTGACTTATGGTGGGGTCACCCATGAAGCCTAGATTGGCGCCAAAACATATGATTTGGAAAAGAGTAGATACAAAATGATGACTGGGATAATCACATAAATAATGTAGCCAGGCCTTCTCGTTCAGTGACGAACTGACGCGCAGTAGGCTGGTGGTGTCGAGGAGCGGAGCATTGGCACATGGATCAGTGTTGGGGCAAGGAGGGGAGATAGGGAGAGTGTGATTGAGAGGTTCGAGATATGAGGGACTGAGTGACGAAGTGCCTTTGCCCAAGGTGAGGCTAGGGCGAGTCGATGAGTTGAGCGGGCAACGACTTGCCCTGCCAGACACCTAGTTCTTGTGTTGAGCCTTGCTGTGGTCAGCCTTTCCGCATGTGGAGCAAGTGTGTGGCCGGCCCCAGGGGCAAGGGTTTGTTGCACACTTGCCCTCCTTGATTTTTCTGCAGGGGTCATTGGGGTTGGCAGGCATGTGAGGGGTTGCGCTGATCTTAGAGCTTTTTGATGGTGTGATCTTCTGGTGCGCATACACATGTTTAGAGAGGAGGTCACTGTCTCTGTGGCCCCACTGAGAATAGTCACCTGCAGCCATCTCCGTGCGTCTGCAATTGAAAAAGATCGAGTGGTAAGCAAACACTGCCAACCATTTGTATTCCGCTACTAGCTCTAATAGTTGCTCCATATATGCCCAGAAAGTTTCCGTGGCTGCTGCGTCATTGACGTGAAAGGCAAGAATTCAGAAATACATTTGGAGGGGAATGAGTACTGAGAACAGTGTCTTGTATTCCTTGGCTGCGCGGTGGCTAACTTTGAACTGGTTTGTAGATCCGTTAAAGGTGTAAGCCATCTCCCTGTCCCAGTTTGTTGGGTTGAGCTTATGTAGGTCTGCAGCCTTAAATTTGTGCATGATGATGGCCACAAGCACGGATGTTTCGGCATCGGGGAAATGTGTGCGAAGAGATAGGGGAGCGGTAAATGATGCACCATTGATGCCTACAGCTGCGATTGGAGGCATGAAGGGGCTTGGAGCTGCAGTTGTAGGCGCAGCTGTGGGGGCTGGAGCTAGTGCGGGGCTGGGCTGTGTGTCCACTTTGGCTGTTAGCTGTGTGATCAGCACCTGAAGCTGCGCATGAGAGCTTTGGATTTCCACCACCTCTTCAGCTGAGAGAGTTGTGGGTTTGGGGGACATGGGCAGAGGAGTCATGGTGTGGGAAGAAGCAGTAGCAAAGCGACCGTCTGGAGCTCTAGGAGGTAGAGACAAGTTTCTCATATACTTCTGGTGCAGTCAGGAGTTAGATTAGACAATCAAAATGACGCGTGACATATTGTGGGTGTCTAATCTAAGTTGACGCTGCTCGCGCAGTGTGAGACAATGTACAAGATGAGAGTAGGTAAGACTTACCTGTGAGCACAGTGTGAGACGATGAGGTCATTGCCACTGCACCCACTGGTATATAATGACATGAAAACAATGGATGGAAATTTATCAAAGCGCTAGTGGCCAGGTGGCCAGATGTGATATCTAAGAGGGGTTCGGTGATTAGATCGCCGCCCGAATTAACCCCGGTCAATCCATCACATTGCCCAAATCAACAGGTTGGCAGATCACATGATTGTATGACCAAGTTACATGCATCAACAAAGGGGAAACACTTGTCTGAATTATGGACAGAGGACCAGTGCAGCCTGAGGGCTGAAACTAGGATTAATAGATAGGGGAAAGGAAGGAAAATGAAGGAAAACTATAATAGAGGAGATCTGACAAGAACTGGAGGAGAAGAAGGGGAAACAAGTGGGATGTCCTCTGATAGAATCACACAAAGTGACAAATAGAGTCCAGGTGGCTAGGGCTCAGAGGTGCAAGGTGGTGCAAAAAGAATCCATGATCACACCCAGAGGCACCACACCACCTATAATACCTCTAGAAGGCACTCTAGACTCAAGAGGAGATAATGTTGCCATTAGTGTACCCAACTTGGCCAATGTAGTGATGACAGATGAAATTGAGCACCTACTAGTGGCAGGGGAATCACTGGCTGATTACATATCATTGGATCTAGACAATGAGCCACAAACATGAAAGAAAGCACAAGAGTCTTCAGATGCAGGCTGCTAGGCAGAAACATACAAAGAAGAGCTTAAATCACTAAAGAATATGGGTGTTTACAAGCTCATTCCACAAAACAAGGTTCCTGTTGGCCATAAATACAAAAAGGATCCCTAGTATTCAAGATTAAATGAGATGAAAATGGGAAACTTGTACACTACAAGGTGTGCTTTGTATTCAAGGGGTCCAAACAAATAGATGGGAAAGATTACACTAAAACTACCTCACTAACTGCACATATGGAATCATAGCATGCCATGCTTCACCTCATGGCTGCAAAAGGCTAGGATGCTACTCAGATTGATATCGAAACTGCATTCCTATATAGATTGCTTCCAGAAAATGAGATACAATACATGTAGCAGCCCAAAGAGTTTGAGGAGCATATAAGAGAAGGTTGGATATGGTGTTTACTCTGTGGGCTATATGCATGAAATGAAACAGGCAGGCCAAATATGGAAATATACTGTGAACAACAAGATGATCTCATCAGGATTTACTCATCTTATATGCAAGTCTTGTGTTTATATAGAAAAACCAACTTAGGAATCACTGTAGCCACATTCATGTTGACAACTTTCTATCAATTGCAAGTAGCAAAGCTGAGAATGACCATTTTAAGAACCAAATGTGCACTATTTGGACCATCACTGACCTTGGTATACCCAAATTTGTTGTTGGGATAGCAGTTGAGTGGGATCATGACAACCATTTAGTACAACTGTTCCAAACAGCACTAATTGACAAGATTGTCTTACAATTTGGTCAAAAGGATGCAACACCACTCTCCTTACCTATGGATCCAGGTCTGAAACTCTATAGAGTCAATTGCTCATCTTTATCTTGTAAAGAACAACTAGCACTCCAACATACCCAATATCAATCCCTAGTTGGTTGCTTGCTCTACATTGCCATCTCCACCTGCCCCAATTATTACATATGCTGTCCAACAACTCATGCAGTTTGTTGACAGCTATGCCACAATCCACTGGAATGCAGCAATATGACTTGTTTGATAGCTGAAAGGGACCTGTGATCTCAAGCTTACTCTTGGGGGCAGGGGCAACCCTGTTAATCTCATTGGCTTCACTGACTCTGATTGGGCAAATTGCATTAACACTAAGTACAGCATAAGTGGATATGCATGGAGCCTTGGATCCAGGATAATCTTGTGGGCTACAAGAAAGCAAAAGACTGTTGCAGCCTCATCATGCAAGGCTGAAGACATGACAGCATTTAAAAGTGCACAGGAATGCATGTGGTTGTGAGCACTCTTCAGAGGCATTGGTCATGAAGAGGCTGCATCCAGTTTGACTTCAATACTATGTGACAACAATGCTGCAATTAATTTTTCCAAAGACCCCACTCTACACACATGCATTGAACATGTTGATATCAAATACCACTTCCTATGCAAATGTGTACAATCTGAGGATATATGTATTTGGTACATCAACACAAAACATAACATTGCTGACTTATAAAGCACTTCCTATTCCACTGTTCACTCAACTTTGTACCTTACTGGGTCTTTCTTAATCAACACTCTGATTTCATGTGAGTAGGAGCAAGGTTTCTGGTGAGGAGGAGTCTTGGAACCCCATTGTTGCCACCATCAACCTTGCATGCTTTATCTGTCCAGTGGCCACAGAGTCTCTTTCACTTATGTTTTCCCATTGCTCATTCATGCATATTGACCCTGATACACTTACATATATATATACCATTGCTTACATTATGATGCCCTCAGTCATTTATACATGACTGAGGGTGAGTTCCATTGTTACTACACATTTTAGACTACTCACTAACTGTACCTATTAGATTGTACTTATGACATCACCACAGGTATGGTAGATGCCAATATCAGTCATTTATACATGACTGAGGATTGTAGTTATGACATCACTACAGATGTTACAGTCCAGGATTCTAACACATTGATTCTGTCTATGAAGTATGAAGTAAGGTGCTGCCTTACATAAGTAAAGTAAATAGATTTATGAGTAGCATCAGGTGACACTACAATAATAATATAACTAAATCATGAAATAAAGTAAGCTAATGAAGAACTAATAGGGTACTCCATTACACTTGTGAGGATGGGACTCATCTCACTCAGGTATAGTAGAGTCATCATGCACATGCAGCAGACTAGACATTGCTGCCACCTGGCTACTATGCAGAGGACACAACAACTAGTGGTTTTGCAAGTAGAGTATGAATGGACTATAGAAATGAGGGTTGCAAGCTAAGCTAGGTCCAGAAAGCCTGTTAGATATAAGAGGTACTAGGTTGCTAGAAACTGATAACAAAGAGGAGAGGGGAACTCTGTGGGTAAACCTAACTAGAGTGGAACTGAGGTTGCTAAATAGAGGTCACTAGCAAATCTGGACAAAAGGAAGTGCTGGGGATAGCAATAGCAAAGAGTGTTAGCAAATGGGGACTATAACAAAACAAAACTAGCCATAGGTGCTAGTGCTAAACAAGGACTTGGGCAAAATAGTACTTGAAGGTGGTACTAGTTGAGCAAAATGATGAGGGCACTAACTCAATAGAGAGTGCACTAGGGCAAAAGGAGCTTTAAAGTCACAAGACTTAGATCTGAAGTCTGGGGCTGATAACAAGGTATGATTCTTTGATGGATGTATAGAAAACATGACAGTATTCATAGTAAGTAAAACTAATGAAACCAAAAGGAGTGAATGATAGAGAACTGGCTGCTAGTGACCTAGGTGAGTCAGTAGAAATGGCATGTGAAAGTTAAAACTCAAATTGTAGCTAATTTTGACACTTGGGATGACAGTCAGTATGCCAATTGCTAGTGTGTTGTATAGTCATTAAATGAAACTAAAAGTAGTAACAAGAAAATGATATCAATAATACCAAGGAAAGAAATATGATTGGTGACTTTGCTAGGAGGTTGCTAGAGGTTGCTAGGCTTCATAAAGAGAAAGTTGTCTGATGTGCTGAGAGTCTAAGACCCACATAATGTGGAAACCATATGTGAGACTGTCAATGGTCTCAAAGGGGGTATGTAACAGAGCAGTCAGCTGACCTCATTGTTACTATAATTATTTTACTCTACTAATAATGATATACATATTATTCAGAAGCATCACATGATGCTGCCCTTTATTGTAATATTTATTTTACATAAGGCAGTGCCTTACTTTATACTTCTTAGTATAGAATCACAACTGGTTTTGACTTATGCTATGTGAACTGTAAGCTGCATGACCTGTAATGGAAATGTTACAAAAGGCCAACTACTCCTTTGTCTAGAGATTGTGTATATCAACAGACTCATGCACAGAGCACCCTCAATTGCATATTACATGTTACTGAGGATGCATCACTACTTACCTACAATACAACCCATACTGACTCTGTACCTAGATATAAACTTATGTGTATTATTGCAATCATGTATTACACATTACTGAGGCTATAAACTTATGTGTATTATTGTTTAGGTATCAATCACACTTACATATATTGCTGCTAAATATGTAGTTCATGCATATGTGATGTACCCTTGCCCAATAGAAATTGGTGGAAAGGTGCTTGCTAAAAACCCTCTACAGAGTAGCAGGATTTTCCTCAAGTAATAGCACAGGAACACAAAAAGTTTTTTTGTACAGTTTCTCAAATTCTATTTTCCCTACTTCTTGAAACACTTGTTAGAAATAATGTGACCTGTTTAAAAGATCTTTATGAGCAAAGAACAGATTCAGACCAAATAGCCTTAGCAATGGTACATGTTGATTATATCTGAATGACCTAGATGGCAGTGATAGATTGCTTCAGTACCTGCCAAATAGTAGTAAACAAGGACCTGGGAAGCTCTTGATAAACCTTGTCTGCTAAATAGCAGATTTGAGGGAATGTTTTTGCCAAATCTCAGTCCAAACATTGTGGATTTGAGGCCTCAAAATAAGAATCTTAGTTTATGGATTTGATGCTTAGATGGGTAAAAAATTTGAAAATTCAAAACAAAGTAACAGCCTCATAGATGTGCTTCTTGATTTCCTGCTCATTTCCTGTAAGGGGACAGCCCCTTTAGAACTGTTGAACTCTACTCCAGGCTTAGTCTGAGGATGTTTTATCATTTTAGCTCATCTGACATACTGCCTGACATACTGTCTGTCATCCCCTGCACCCTTCTGTCCCCATTAGTCACCTTCCATGAATCATATGCATGGACATTACTCAGTATAGATTAAATGTTAGCCATGCTTCCATACATACTGCCAACAGATGAAGTAGTTATATCAGTCATCATTTCTAGCAATGTAGTATACAAGACAGTCTGCAGAATAGAATATCCTCAGACCAAATAATAGTAGTGTTCACCAGGTCTATCCATTGATCCTACTGTAAGATCCTTCAGTGTTGTCTCTGTGCTCAGCTTGCTGTGCTTGCCCTGTGCCTAACTCTTGGTTACCTCCATGCTCCCTCAACTCTTGCTCATTGCCTGTGCCTTGCCTGCTCTTGCTAGAGTTACCTGCAGAGTGATTGTTCCTTTACAGTCTCATCATCATACATCTCATGTTTATTGACAAAATTTAGCAACTCATTGATATGTTGAGGATGCAGGCATAACTATGGACAATTACTTACTCATCAGCTCATATGTTTTTATTGCTTACTCATGTCCCATCACACCTCAGTGTTCAACCTTCCCTGAGGTGTAAGTGCCCCCATACTCCCCACTCAATATACTTACTGATAGTTCATAATTACCTTGTATTCTCACAGGTACTTATACAATACATTAGTGTTCAACCTTCACTGAGGTTCACCTTGTATTCTCCCAGCCTATTCTCACCTACCCCATCACTCTGTTCCTCCCATAACTAGCCCTGCTCAACAGATGATGGGCTTTGAAGATACCTACAGTGTTTTGACTATGAAACTTACCATTTCAAAGCTTGCAGCTGATGGATCAAAATGGACATCATACCAGGAGTGTATTATCAACACAATCACATCAAAGAAGCTTTAACAACATGTTATTGGTACTGTGCATGAGCTGGTAGTGCTTGTCAAGCATGATGGCTCCTTCTTCCAGGATGACAACTCACTGCTTTCACTATTGGAAAAGCAAATTGAGGAACATGAAGACATCATAGAGGACTGGCTTCAGAAGGAAGCAATGGTTTGTGAAATCATCTATGCAATTGTTGATCAGTATACATCCCACCAAATCAAAAGAGAACCTACTGCTGCTGCTGTCTGGAAGAAACTCACTTCTATCTATAGTGACAGAGGTGCCATGTTTGAGACTGACCTTCTTGCTCAATTGCAGAACTCCCATTTCATTGAGAATGGTGAAGTGAGCATGCATAATTACCTGGCCAGCCTTGCTGTTATCAAGGAATGCCTGGCTGAAATCAACTGTTCCATTTCCAATGCTTCATATGTCAGCTACATTCATACTTCCCTGTCCCTTGCTCCTTCCTACAAACCACTCATTACAACAGTTTTTGCCAATGCCTGCATTACTAAAAAGCCTATATCTAGTAAGGACCTCATCTGGCATCTCAATAAAGAGGCCAATAATGCTGCTATCAAAACCAGCATCAACCAGCATCATGAAGCAATGGTCATGGCTCATGCCAAGGCCAAGAGTGAGTCAAAGGGTGCAAAGGAAAAAGCTAAGTCCAAGGGGAAAGGAATGATAAGCATCATTGCAACAATTGTGGAAAGGACTGACATACCAGTGGCCAATGCTTTGAAGAGGGCATAGGCATGACAGGCAAGGCAGGCAAGGCACCCAATTGGTGGGTCAAGAAGCACAAGGATAAAGGAAAAGACAAGATGAAGTCAGCTAATGCCATCAAAACCAATGAGAAAAGTGATAAAGCTTATGCCTTTCTCATCTTTATTCTCATCAATGCTCCAAACAACTCTGCCAATAAAAACATCATCCTTGCCATCACCTCAGGTCACAGTCACAATGCTCACACTGCATCTCCCTCTGCTGGCATAATTATTAATTGTAGTGCCAGCAGTTACTTTTTGCCATTCTGCAAAAAATTCCTGGACTACCAGAAAATCAGTCCTGAACCTGTCCATGCTGCTAACAGATGTATCTTCAGTGCTCTTGGTCAGGGTGATCTTTGCATCAGCCTGCCAATAAAGAAAGGGGGAAAGTCAGTACCCATTTTATTGAAGAAGGTCTATTATGCACCTAAGATGGCTTTCACACTTGTCTCTGTCTCATGTCTCAATTGTGCTGGGTGTTGCCTCCTCATCAAGGATGGGATGTGTGTCATCTGCAGTCCTAAACCCAAATGCCAAGTCATTGGCCATGTTCCTACAGACTGTGGTCTCTATCATGCTGACTCATTCACCTCATGTCCAAAACATTCTATTAATATGGCTTTAAAGGCTATCACAATTAGTGAGCTCCACTGTTGAATGAGGCATACTAACCACTAAGACATATGGGAGGCAGTCCACTAAGGGGTGATAAATGGCATTGAGCTTGACATGTTGTCTGAGCTGAATCATTGTGAGGCCTGGATAAAGGAAAGGCTCAGTGCCAGTCATCCCCAAAGAAAAGTGAAACAAAGTATACTCACTCTGGGAAACAGATTGTTAACAATCTCTAGGGTCCAGCATAGGCCAAATCTCTTGGCAGCACTCTCTATTCCTATACTAACATCAACCTCTATACTTGCAAAGAATGGATCATGTTCTTACCTTGCAAGTCTGATACCTTCAAGGTGTACTGCAGTTATAAGGCATGGGTCAAGGTCCAATAAGGTGCATTAATCAAGACCTATGGAAATGATTGAGGTGGTGAATTCACAAGCAATGAAATGAAGCCTCACCAAAATGCCACTAGCACCATTCACAATCTCACAGTCCATAACTCCCTGCAATCTAATGGTAATGCTAAATGTGCAGATTGCACCATTGTCAAAGGTGCTCATATGATGATGATAGCTGCCAGTCCTCCAAAAAACCTCTGGGCAGAGGCTAAATGCCATATAATGTGACTATGGAACTAAGCACCATCCAGCACACTTCTTAGCAATGTTACACTGCTTCAAATGGCTACAGGAAAGAAGCCTGACATTTCAAAGGTCCATGAATGGGGTGTGCTCATTTGTATTTGGCTGTACAAGACAGGGAAACTTGAAACAAAGGTCAAGGAGGGCAAATTTGTTGGAATTAATGAAGAATCTAAAGGACAGAGTTTACTGGCCTAAAAAGCACATAATAACTGTGGAAAGAGATGTTTATTTCAGTAAGAATGCTGCTCTCAACCCAGACAATGTCCAGATGGACGGGGAGTGGGACATACTTATTAATTCAGACAGTCCTCAGGCTTCTACACCATCCAATTTTCCAAAAATCAGATCCAAACCCACTCCAAGCACTTCTCCCAACATTGTTAAGCCTGAATCCTCCATTGATGACCTTCCACTACTCAAGGACATTTAAAAATCAGACAAAATTGTCAAGAAACCCACTAAAAACTTGCTAAAATCACCCTGAATTGCTTTAGACACTTCCAAAGCCAAAGACTCACCTTCTGCTAATGCCCTGCACCTCCATATACATTGAAACTTACTTGCAGTCTTCCTCAATTTGATCCCATGCAATATGGCTGAGAACAACATTTAAATACCACAAAAAAGGTCAATATCATTAAATCTACATTTATTGTTGATGCTGTGGACATTCTTGAGCACAGTAGTGTCAAACTTGAAGGAGTCAATGGGAAATGGGTTCAGGAGGCCATCAAGCATGTGTTGGCTGCCATTGAAGATGTACCAACCATCAAGGAAGCACTGTTAGGCCATGAGAACCATGATTGGTCATTGGCAATTAATGCCAAGCTTGCACAAATCAAGAAACTCAGCATCTGGAACATTGTCAAAGCCCCCACAGACACCAACATCATTCCTTGCTGCTATGTATTACATTGTAAATGTGGCACTGATGGCTAGATAGTCCATCACAAGGCTTGCCTGGATGCCAAAGGCTTTAAACAACAATTTGAAGTTGATTATACTAAAACCTTCACTCTGATAGTCTGCACTGCTACACTTTGCATCTTATTGTTGATTGCAGCTTTGTGTGGTGCTATTATTGAGCAGGCTAACATCAAAAATGCCTACCTCAATTCTTCTCTCAAAGAGGATGAAATTATTCACATGCAATTTACACTCCACTACCACCACTTTTGCAACTTACCTCCAGAACTTGAGAAACTCCCTGATTCCCAGCTTGTGTGCAGACTCAAGCATCCCCCTTATAGTACAAAGCAAGGCACACACCACTGGTACAAGAACTGTGCCAGGCTTTTGTAAATCTTGGCTACTTAGTCTGTCAGGCTGATGTTGCTGTCTTCTATAAATTAACATTAATAAGTTCACCATTCTTGCTGTTGCCACTGATGATTTTACCATTATTGGTGATACCACCAGCACCATGTTTCTCATCAAGAAACAGCTTGGTGAATGTTTTGAAATTGTTGATCTTGGCCCCATCAACTGGCTCTTCAGAGTTAGCCTCTCCTAGAACTTGAATGCTTGCACTATTGCACTTGGCAAGCAAGCCTACATTGAACAAATCATTAAACAATTTTTTCTCAAAGATGCCTAGATTGCCATCATGCCTATGGAAGCTGGAGCCATTTTTACCCCTGACTCTAGTTCTGTCTTGCCAATCCTCCTCTTGCCTGCTGAGAAGACTCACTACCATGAAATGATTGGATCTCTGATGTATACAGCCATTATGACATGTCCCAATGTTGCATACACAGTTTCCACTCTCTCTCAGTATCTTGATGCAGCCAGGACCACTCACATGATAGCTGTTACCTGTGTCTTCCACTATTTATATGTGGAATCATTAACAAGAAACTGGTTCTTGAAAGTTCTGATCCTGAGATCTTTGGTTATTCTGATACTCATTGAGCCTCCTATTCACATTGTCACTCCATTTCAGGTTTTGTATTCTTCATTGGACTTGACACTATTTTTTGGAGTTCCAACCAATCATAACCCTCTCCAGCACTGAATTTGAATATGTTGCACTCACTCACACTGCTAAGGATGTCATCTGGATCTATAAATTACTTACAGGACTTTTCTTTTTCTATTCTCTTTCCTTGCCTACTGATCTTTTTTGTGATAATCAGGGCACTATTTGCCTCTCCAAGGATGCTACACTTCATGCTCATACCAAACACATCAATGTTCATATCTACTTGATTTGTCAAACTGTCTCCTCTAATCACATCCAACTCCATTATGTTTCTACTTCCAATATGATTGCAGACATCTTCACCAAGTCACTTGCTCATATCAAGTTATGAACTCCTTGGTGTCAAATAACCCACTGTTCATCTTGAGGGGGAGTGTTGAGGATGTAGGCATAACCACAGACATTTACTT
Organism: Termitomyces sp. 'cryptogamus'; assembly: GCA_020091625.1. Lineage (NCBI taxonomy): Eukaryota > Fungi > Basidiomycota > Agaricomycetes > Agaricales > Lyophyllaceae > Termitomyces > Termitomyces sp. 'cryptogamus'. The sequence continues at coordinate 4,694,297 of JAGYZC010000005.1, forward strand.
ACTCACCAGCTTGTATGTTTTTATTGCTTACCCATGCCACATCACACCTCAGTGTTCAACCTTCACTGAGGTGTAAGTGCCCACATACTCCCCACTCAATATACTTACTAATATTTTGTAGTTACCTTGTATTCTTGCAGATACCTATACAATACATTAGTGTTCAACCTTCACTGAGGTTTACTTTGTATTCTCACAGCCTATTCTAACCTACCCTGTCACTCTGTTACTCCCATAACCAGCCCTGCTCAACATGATAGCCATATGATTACCAGGTTGAAGGACTCAAAGGTTCCCAAGATATGACAAGGCTTGTTCAACTTCAATGTCAACCATGTCAATTAATTCTGTGGATTCAGCATTGAGAAGCAATGAGATTGAAACAGAAAGTATACCTGCAGGCTCATTTCAAGGCAAATTAAGAAGTTTTTGAGAAAGAATCCCAGACTTCTCCCAACAATTTCCAAATGATTGTTGTGTCAACCTCTTTTCATGCTGTGTCAGCAATGTGTAAGACCTTGAGAATGTTAAGATCATAGATTTTGGCAGGGGAAATGTCTCTGTCATAGTTGTTGATAGCATGATTCACAAAGTGGGCATGGTAATGAGATTCAAAGCAGCAGATAATGCCAGCATCAGCTGACTGAACATGAGTTGTAAGATTCAGTCTGAAGTTTTCAACAGGGATTTTTGTGAGGTCATAAGGAGGAACATGAGCATGGAAATTGTCTTACAACAGACAAATATAGTGTCCTTGACACCATAACTCAATATCCCAATCACATACCCATTCCTGATAGAGTACTGTAGTCATCCAAGCCTTGGCATTGCTTGTCCAATGAGACCTCAGTTGAGCTCCAGTCTTTTCATACTTCTCAATAATCATTGGGGGAAGCTTCTTGGTTCCAGCAGCATTCATTGTGAATGCAAAAGTCAAATGCTTCTTGTTTCCTTTGCTTCTTGTTTTCTTTTACACCAGCCATCCATTTTATCATGAAGCCACAATCCGGTGGCATTCTGTATTGAATGTGAGGTAAGTCAAAGGATATTTTCACTGAGCACTCATGCCCAGAAAAATCCAGTCTCATCTATGTTGAAGATATCTTTCAGTTGGAATCCATGATTAACAATCAACTCTCAAACATGTTCATGTTCATGTTCATTATCTTTAGGATCCACAGAAGCAGCTTCTTCATGATGTTTGAAGCTTCTCAAGCCACATTGCTTCTTGAACCACTCCTACAAGTTATGCAAAGTGATTCCACTTCTTTTTGATAATCTCTCCAGAAAGTTTGATTCCATCTGACATGGTTTTAAAAACCCACAGTTCCAGCATCTTGTTGACTTCCAGCTCTGACAGCTTTTCTCACTTCATGTTCCTAGCCTGTCCCCTTGCTAATGCCTTGGCATACTGCTTCCAAAATCTGTCCTCATTTTTTAGCCAGTCCAAAATCAATGGTTGTTTCAGGCAAAGATTAGGGTACATCTTGTTCCAATATGCTGCCATTTTCTTTGGCCTTGCCTTGTTTTGGTGATGCCAATCAAGAATCTCAATTCTTTGTTTGAGAGTCACATTCCTTTTTTTATGAAGGCAGGTTCTTTCTTTTTCTTCTCTCCATGAGGTTTACCATTACAATTTTCAGGCCCTGTCCATGTTCAGGTAAAAAACTTGATGTAACAGTTGATAACCAACTTTTACAACACTTCTTCTTCAAGCCAACTGCTGTTTTCAAACCTCCACCAAGCTCTGCAAGTCATTATACTACAGTCTTTTGAGGGGATCCCAACTGAGCCAGCCCATGTTCATAGTCAGAAGTCCTTCCAAGAAGTTCTATAACTGCTTCTTCATCAATCAGGTTGACATCATTATCCAACCATGTTTTGTCAGCCCCTGAAATTTTCTCCTTCTTCAAGAGTTGTAGAAGAAGACCTTGCTTATGAGTTTCTATATTTGCTTTGAGCTGAGATATGTCTGTTTTGAGGATTTCAAGATGGTTTTCGAGCATCGTAGTACTGGTAAGGTGGAATCTAGTGCACAAATTTTTGACTTAGCGATTTTTCATCCAAATTTCAGTGATATTTTTGACATTCTAAATATGTACAAATAATAAATGCATGATGATGGAGAAGAAAAATTAATTTATGATCAAATATCTATTTATTTTAGGCAAAGTATGGGTTATAAACCCCCTGAAAGGCCCATGGGTTATGGAGTATGGGAGGGTTGCGAAATTCCCCTGCGAACCAAGTTGGTGGATGACTCAAACCTATGGGTTTGAAGGGGTTATGGATTATAAGGGCCATGGGTTATAAGAGGTTCGACTATAGCTGGGTGACCAAGTGAACTTCTTACTTACGTAAGAGAGTCAGGAATGTATGTACATTTGTACATACAGGTGCCACCACTATAGTACTGCCACTGCCATACTTCTCTTCCATTGACCACCACAATGACGAAACAATAAAGCTCCCGACGACCTACATCCATGGAGCCCCTACAAATCCTCTGTGAATACTTGTATTCATATCCGCTTATCGTTCGATTACCTTCGATTGGCTTGCTTTCCTTCTCTATATCCATAGTTCAAGCTTTTGTAACGCCCTACCATTCTTTGCTAGCAACCAATAATCGTTATAACGGTTACAAGAGAAGTTATGGTTCCTTCGGCGCAGACTCGGCCAGAGCCGATGAATTCTTCGCCCCACCATCCGAAGGTCAAGGTCTCGATGACACTTGCTCATTCAATCTACGTCGCAGGCAAATTTATTGCGGGGAAGATGGAGGTTGAGTGTCAAGCTGATAAGGGCCTAGGTATCAATGTCATCATGGTAGAGCTTCTCGCCATGCAGGGTGGGTATCTTAGCCGTTCAAAGTTATGATATCCCTCACCACAACGGCAGAGTTGATGTCCAGGGACCATTCTGCTACTTCTACCTTCATTCATAGTCGACGTCTGTTTCAAGGACCAGATCTCCCACCCTCCAATGCAGTGCAAGCTCATCCACTGTCCGGAGACCCTTCTTATCCCCCACACTATCACCAAGCTCGTCGCGGTATTTCGACATTTCTCTTTCGCATTCCACTACCTTCGTCTGCCCCATCGTCGATCAACTTCGGTTCTGGCCTTGCAAGAGTTCGATACGAACTTCGTGCAACTGCTGAGGCGGTATGGCAAGGGGAAAAGACTCTGATCGTTTGCAAGCGAGAGATTGATGTTGTTGAGAGTTTTGAAGAAGATTCCAGTCGGTTGATGCCCCAGGGAATTGTTGTTGGCGAATTCGGAAAAATTTGGGCTCAGGGCAGCGTTGTGGGTGGCATGATTATAGCGGGCGAAAGTGCATGCTTGGAACTTCAGGTCAAGAATCATTCCAACAAAAAGGTACATCGTTTCATGATTATTGACACAATTTATCAACCTGGAGATTTGCAGAATACTGGACTGACGCTATCGCTGACCCGTTTGCTGGTATTGCCGGGGCTAAATCCCGGCGAAATTTCGCCCTCCCAGATATCTGATAACCTTACTACTCTGTCATTCGATGGTCCGGAGTACATCATTACACCTGGTACGGAAGGAGTTGCGAGTCTTGTTTTTGACGTGCCTGAACATGCACGAGGGGTTCGGGCTGGTCCATATGAAGGGGATGAGTCAGAGAACCGTACATCTGAATCGATATTTGAAGTACGATGTATCCTTGGAATCACCATCAATATGGGATCTGGGACGTAAGTTGTTTGTAACGTACGATCCACTTTCGTTCATTCTCATTTGCCCTATAGCAAAGACATTCACCTAGACATTGACGTACCAATTGCTCATCTAGATGCACTTACAGAGCCTGCAGAATCTGCATACCTTCCTCCAGAACCCTCACATTTGCCTCATCAACTGCAAAGTCCGTACACGCATTCTGGACTGCCGATGCTCCCGCCTCTACCCGCAGCCTATGTCGACTTGGTCCAGAATCAAGTCTGGTTCCAATCTCCATCGCACACGTCTCAGTTTAATGACACCAGTTATTTTTCTCCTGTTGAAAGCGCAGAATACCAGTATCACTCCCCTTTGCCCCTACATGTCGATATACCCGCCTACGTCCCAATACGTGCTGGGCCAACAGACCGATCTCTTCCATCTTATGCAACAGGGTTAAATGTGGAGCTCGTACTTCCTCCACCATCCCAACCTCCGCTTGCCCTCTTCAGGGATCTAGAAATTGAAATTGAAGAAGGCAAAGGCGAACGAGCACCGAAGGTGACACAAAACCTTCGAATGTCCTCACGCCATCGTTCCGTTTCTCCTCAATCGCATCGATTTCCACTCCTCAGGCCTCCTGCAGCAACACGAGTTCCTCCTCCAGCCCTTCCGTCATGGGCAGAGCAGTTGAATCCGGACCAACTAACTCAAAGTTCGCCCTCTGCATCCCTGTCGCAGCCGACTGTATTCCTTCCTGCAGCTTCGGGAGAGCCGCTTGTCCACTCTCCTCGCCCGCTCCTTTCTCCCAAACGGTCGATTGATAACTTGTCTAAGAGCGACCGTGTTGAAGAGCTTGAGCGCATGGCAGAAGAGGTGGAGAAAATCACAGTCAACTTTTTGTCCGATCTTCCACCGACTACGTTCGAGGCCCATGATCTCGAGCCAATCCTGACCTCTGCTAATTCTGTTCAAATGCAAGGCAGCCCAGTTACAGAGTCAGATATGCATAAGACGTTTCCAGTACCCCCACCAGCCAAAGAAAAGATGAATGACAAGGAAGTCATGAAGTCAAGCGGTCGGACTCGGATCGACGAGTTCTTTGCCAACGCACCCTTTAATCTGACTGCGCACAATGCACCGAAGACTCCTATGACTGCAGTAACACCCATTAAGCTGCCCTCCAAACCCAAGTCTGCCGAGTTCAAGGCCTTGTCTCCGAATGGGCAGGCAGAAAATGGTCTCAATGCTCTGGAGAAGAGGTTGCTTGCGGAGGTCAAGATGGAACTGGCGAGTGAACAACGACCTTTATGCGGTGTCATTGGTGCGAAGCCGATTGATATTCCAAGCAAAGACTGTGTCCCTGATGACCCGTTGAATGATTCCGCTATCTCGAGTTTGACTCTTGCTGGGGAACGGATATGGATTGACCGGGAAGAGGTGGAATCGAATGAAGTGATGGATGTAGATGCAGAGCATGACTCGGACGAGAAGACGCATAAGGCAGGGAAGTCAATTGCTTCCGCGGGCTCAAGGAAAGGTTCCAGAGACACGATGGACAAGAGAAAAAAGAAGGGAAAGAAGGACAAGGATAAGAACAAGGTTCAAGATCGAGGCAGGGATAGGGAAAGTCATCATACGAGGAAGAAGACGACTGCTGTGAAGGGGAGGGTGGCAGCATGGTTGGGAACTATTGATCCAGACGTTCCCCCCGAGGAAGACGTACTACCGCCCAGTCCGGCTGTGCCAAGAAAGATCTCTCCATTCATTGAAAGTAAAGAGGTACCGTCTCCTGTCGTCGGTGGAGATGTTGCCTGCTTGGCAAGCAAACCGTTCAATGGTGCTGAATTAAAGGATCCCTTAAACGATAGTACCTCGGCTACCAATCCTCGTTCGTCTGGTTTTGTACCTATCGGGAGGTTTAAAAAGGAGATACTGCAACAACCCTTCAAACCTCTTTCGAAGGGTGCGACCGTAGTACGAGAGGCTCGACGACTCGCTGATATTCGGACAGCATCACCTTGGGCGCCTACCACACCAGCACCTCTGGATAACAAAGGTCATTCAGCAATACTGAAGGATGTTTCTCCTGCCTTTTCCCTACCTACCCCGCGAACAGTACCGTTGATTCGAAGCAATTTCAAGGTGACTCCCCTTTCAGCAACTGGGGCCGTTGATGTGCCCGGCGCTCAACAGTACAATATTAAAGCTGGTCAAGCCCCTAGTGTGAACCCCAAGATGTCAAACGCAAATGAATTCGCTCATGCATCACCACGTCTTGCGATCCTTGCCACACCTCAACGTAACCCCAAGTACAATTTACGATCTGCGTACGGAGAACGCGAAGCCAGAGTAACAGCGATAAGTTCCTTTCGGAAGCCTTTACGAGATCGTGTTCCAGGCATTGATACTAAAGATCTTTCGGCGAACACTGATTCTGCTGTAACACCAAAGATCGGTGCACAAACATCCGTCGAGTCACATCTGACTGCCACCGCTTCGACCATTCCCCCACTGAACCCAGGACCTAAGCCAGTGGACGTAGTAGGCAAGCGTCCGCAGTCAATCATCAAGTCGACTTCTGTGCCTGCCATTATCTCATCTTCACATGCAAGGCCTACTCTTTCTTCCACAGCCTCCCTCGCCCATCCGGCTTCTGCTACGCCTCAAACACATACAGGAAAGTTATCTTCTACGTTCAGCGAATCGCGACCAGATTTTGGTAGACGAAGTCCTGGGCAGGCTCCTGCAAAATCTACTATGTCTTCTTCCAGAACTGGATCTGTAGGAGAGATGGCGTTCGGACAGGCTAGGCTTCGCGATCTGATCAAGAAATACCAGGGACAGGCTGCCTGATGATCCTTTCCTTCACGTTCACCACTGACTCAATCTATGAGTATTTCGCATGCTTCGGCTTTCGTACTTATCCCGAATTTATCTTAGCCGTCCCCGTCATGAACTTACAACTTACGATTTATCATTATTCCTTTGTTTAACGACTTTGTCTTGCAAATATATGTATCTGTCCTCGTGTAATAAGAATGGTCTGTCAATCAATCCAATCATGAACTCGCCACCACGTAAAAAAAAACTCGTTTGTCAGGTGACTACGTAATATGTATGGATTCACGAGTGTTTGGGAAAATATTGACTGGTATTTGGGAAAATATTGACTGGTATTTGGGAAAATATTGACCGGTATTTGGGAAAATATTGGCTGGTCGTTTGATCGCGGACTGGAAGATGTACGCAACGGACATCTAAGCTGTTTTCCGGTCTGATTCACTGAGTCATATCTGAATCATTTGAACCATTTAGTCTGTCTGACCCCAACGGAACTGTCGATGTTTCCAAGTCTCGTATCATAGAAGCCTTCGTGAGTTCACTCCCTGTCATATCGCATGCGACCCCTGAATGATAGTGCTAAGTTATAAGGTGGTGCCCAATTTCCTATCGTTGACTATTGACCACACCGAAGTAATGATGAACATCTTTCCTCGTCCGTCGACTGTAGGGTAAACTTTTGGCCACCACGGAGAAGGCGCTTCCCTAGTGGAGATATACTCGCAGTACATTACCCGAACCAGGATAGAGGTGAGTTGTCAATACTGTCGAATACCCTTCGCATGTTCGACATACTAATTCGGGGCCTTGGAGTTCGGGTCGATCAATTTTCCAGATGTTCCCAGCTTGAAAACCTACCTCATTCAGTCCGCGCCGGACCGGTTGTGCGAAATAGGTATGACCTCCTTTAAGGATTGAGATTACTGAATTGTCCTCCAGATCGCAAGTGGAAAGGATCTTGCGGCTCATCGCATTCTATATAATTGTCACTTCATGTTCAAATACGGCTATCTTTTACAGGCCGACGGAACTTGAACGTGCCGAGCCCGATTAGACATAGGTAGTTGCCCATGTGGACGCTCAGAATTAGTCCATCAACATGCTGATCGATTGACTTATAAGCAGTCTGGTCTGTTAGTCCTAAAGTCTTCCTTCCTCCAGGCGCTTGTGCACGTATGGCGAACTTTCTCTCCTTTTCGCACCTGAGCTACGAAGTCAAAGCCAGAGATGGCGCACCGAGAAGACTACTCGATGACGTTTCTGTTGAAATCAAGGCAGGGGAGCTCTTGGCAATTATGGTGAATATCCATCATCTTAACCAGGAGTTTTACGATAGAGATCACTATTTTCCTAGGGCCCGTCCGGCGCAGGCAAGTTCCCGGCTCTGCAAGTAAATTCGAACAAGTGAAGGCTGAGATTCGTACTCCTAGGGAAGAGCACACTCCTTGATGTGATGGCGTTCCGTAAGAATGCTACTGAGGAATCCTCTGTGAGTCCAGTAATATCAGCGTCAAGCATGCCTCCCTGGGTCATAGTACTCACGACTCACGCTAATAGGTGCGATTGAATAATCGTCTGATTGATGCTCATGTTATGCATCGTATATCGAACTTTGTTGAGCAAGAAGACGCACTTCTTGGTGCCTTGACTGTCCGGGAATCCATAACCTACGCGCTCCGTTTGCAGTAAGTCAATGTGAACCTGATACAATTGAATCCTGTCTCTAAGTTTGACTCAGTCTTCCATTGTTGTCTCGTAAAGAGGTCACTGAACGGGTTAGACGTGTAATTGCAGCAGTCGGTCTTCAATCCTGTGCAGAACAACGAATCGGGACACCTATCTCGAGAGGAGTTTCCGGTGGTAAAGTTTTCTTTTTCTCTGACTTCTCATCTTTCTCCTCATGTCACGATGAAAATCAGGACAGAAGCGTCGTGTCACGGCTGCTTGTGCTATGGTGACATATCCGTGAGCTTCAATCACTGTTCAAATAGTGTCAACGTATTTTTGCTCATACACTTGGTTCAGGCGCATTCTATTCCTAGACGAGGTTACGTCTGGGGTCAGCTTATTCCTCTTCACTGTGAATTCTAACTAATGATTGTGACAGCTTGACAGCACCTCGGCAAGGGAGGTAATGTCTGCCATCAGAACATTAGCTATTGCAGAGGGTATAATCATCGTCGCAACCATACATCAACCATCACTCGAAACACTTGCCCAGTTCAGCAACCTGCTATTGCTCTCGGAGGGAAAGACATGCTACTCGGGTCCTGTGGAGGATCTTGAAAATTTTTTTGAACGCTGGGGTCGACCAGTTGGAAGATTCGTACGTTACCCCACCCCCTCGATTTCTTTTATTGACAACATAACTCGAAGCATGCTCCGGCCGAGCATGCTATGAATTTTCTGAACAATGACTTCGCGCCAATTGAATCGAAAGATGCTGGTACAGATGACCTCCGCAAATATTATCTTACCACTGTCAACGTCTCAATCGAGCCGGTTAATTCTCACGCGGAGGATGTTCAAAGCCAACAATACGTTATTGAAGATGACTATGGCAAAGCTGGAGTCTTCGGGACGCTATTCTGGAATATCGTTGTCCTCGCGGAGAGGACAATGAAGAATTACTCTCGAAATCTTTTAGCCTATGGTGTCCGGGCGGGCATGTATGGAGGTGTGTTTGTACGAGCTCTTGCTTTTCTTATGCTCACTGGTGAGCAGGCATGGGCCTAATGCTTGCGTAAGTGGGGTCTCATAACTTGTTGGGGCTTCTTTCAACCGTCACAGTACAATATGGATTCACCTTGGTCAGAAGGACTCTACCATCAACGATAGGTTATCTGTACATTTCTACAGCGTAGCCTTTTTAGCATTCGTGAGTCAGATTTCATTCAATCGATATCTAACATAATATGGATCAATAGATGTCTGTTGCTGGGATCCCTAGTTGTACGTCCATGACTGCTACTTGGCCTAGTCTCTCAATAGATGTTACTAGTTCTCGAAGAAAGATCAGTGTATTACAGGGAAAGTAAAAATGGATTATATGGCGCACTTCCTTTCGTGATCGCGAATACGTTGGTAAACATCCCTTTTCTTTTTGGATGCACTGTTGTTTTTACCCTCATCTGCTACTGGGCAATCGTACGTTTATCCTTTCTGTATCATGATGCTAGGGCTACATTGACCTTCTTTTGATTCAGGGCCTACATTCAGGAGCCGTAGCCTTCTTCCGCTTCCTGGCTTTCCTTTTCTTAGCCATCCTTGTTGCTGAAAGCCAAGTTCTTGTGGTTGCTTCCATCCTCCCCGTCTTCGTGGCTGCTTTGGCAATTTCTGCCTTGTGAGATCTTCTTTTCTTGTGTGGTATAGCCATTGATCTTCAATAGTATCAATGGGTTTTGGATGAGTGTTGGAGGCTACTTGTTCGTACTTCTATGATTGCCTTGCCTCAACTTGTATTGACTATTTCCAGCATCAAAGCGCGATCCCTTCCTAGATTCTGGTACTTTTCATTCCATTTCATGGACTATCAAAAATATGCATTCGAACTTATTGTAAACGTATGTTGGATAATGGACTAAGACCGGTCGACTAGTCTCACGGTCATACAGTCAGATTTTCGTGGATTAGTCTTCCAGTGTCAAAGACAGTCAGATGGCTCTTGTGCCTGCGCATATCCTTCTTCGGCGCCTGCATCTTGTACGGTGTCCGGGGAAGATGTACTATCCTATCTTGAGATTGAAGGTATCTCGTATGGAAAATGGTCAGCAATCCTTATTTCTATATTCCTCATATTCCGTATCATGTAGGTGGCCCTCCGTTTTGATCCTAATGTATTCTTATTGATTTTTCGTAAACCTAGTCTTTACCTGGCTCTGAGATTGCGTTCAACGTGATATCCGTTTTTATATAACTGGTGCATCATGTCTTGTGTCCTGTCATTGAATCAGATACGAAACGAGATTCCGGATGCTTCCGGCTTTTATCAATGTTTTACAGATCCCTTAGACAATTAGAACCTTACATCTGTAGTATAATTTTTTTTGTAATGTTCTTGTTCATGGAGAAATGCCACAGGTATCCCAATGGGAGGGTCATTTTTAACGTGCAATGAAATTTGATGATGAATATAGCTCGGATTCTATGCGAGAAATCAATCAAATTGAGCAAGAGACAACAGAAAGGTATGTGAGGCAAACATCTATTGCACTGCCATCAAATCAGTTTTCTTCGATCCACTCACATTCTACACCAACCCAACATCGATCAGCTAATGTGTAGATGTTCTATCAAACACAACATGAACCCTTAAATAAAGCTGCTAAGCACTCAGACAAACATAAGTTGACCTGCGCCTAATGATGTCTTGCCTGACATCTAAATCTGGATATAGGACCCTTTTTCAGTCAAACCTTTCAGGAAAATGGGAATCTAGATGGATCTGATGATGATATGCAATCACAAAATGAGGATAATTTGCCAGACCAGAGATTTGAACAACGAGGTCTCAATTCCAAGGCTCGGACAAAGGGTATGGTCTATTTTTAATCATGAAATTTTTTGATGAGATGTTGATAATATTATTTTGGCATGGTTTTCCCAGCTAAAACACATGCCAGACTGGCTCTATCTTATCAAGCCATCATCTTCCTTCTGGATGTATCCTCCAGAGCCTGTTATATCACTTTCTCAAAAGTATTTTGACCTTGAAACTTTATACCAACACCATATCTTTTTGTTGTTCAATCATTTTTATATCAAAGAACTTTTTCATCCATGTTGCTGCTCTGCTTCACAGAAAAATGGAGCACTCACCCCTTGCAAAATATGTGATATTGATAATATTTATGAAATTGTTGCTTGGTATGGGCATATTACTGTTGCAAAGGATGCTGAGCACATTTCCACAGTTGGAGTTACAAACTTCTTGATTCACTTATAGCATGGTTGCATCTTGCTTGTCCTTCAGTCCTCTCATATCATGGATCATGTGATGACTGCATCTCCGCATGAACCATATCTTAGCAATGTCACTAGCCTTGTTCTCAGCCTTGCCCTTGTCCTCCTCAACTACAAATCCAACCTTCTTGCCACTACCTGACACCTTTGTAACTTCCAACTTGTATGGTAGATGCTGAAACCAGGAAATTCTGTTAGGAGTCAGATCAGAAATCAACTAACAAGACCCTTATTGACATTGCCAAGTATAGCAATGCCCCAAGTAACTTACCATCATTTCCTCTGTAAACAAATCATCAATTTCATATTCCAGCAAGGGCACTGGAACCTAGCAACACTGTTGTTAGTTGATGCCAAGAAGAAAGGCTACCACTTACAAAGTTCTTGGTAAAGGGAGCCACTCATGGTTTGTTGGCAAAGTGAGCATGCAGCTTGTAACACTCTTGCTTGATTGCACTGCTGTAAGGATACATCAGCTGTGGATAGTCCAAGCCAAGTCCATCACTCATGTCCTGACTGTCTGGTCAAGAGGCAAGCAGCAAGCAAGCTGGCCAGAGGCATGGCAGGCAAGCAGTGGGCAACTAACAAGAGGCAAAGGCAGAGGGCAAGGTGAGGCAAGGGGCCACACTGGCCAGGCTTTCAGTTATGCTAGTGAAGAAACCTGGAAGCAATGCTATTGTCTGGACTGGGGATAGGATATTCCCAGATCTGCACTATATACTACAAGGCTACTAGATGACTAAGTACCTATGACTAAGGTTGGAGGCTGCTGACTACAACCTATATGACAAAGTGGAGACTGATGACTATGAACTATTGACTAATTAGGCCTGGTAGTAGAAGGATCAATGATCAACAATGATATACCATGTGCCAGGTATGATATACCCATTAGGCTTGGAAGCCAAGACAGTGAGGGAGTAAGAAGGGGCCAGGCAGTCTGGAGGTCAGCTAAATAGAGGTGCCAATCCTCACAAACTAAGCCAGACTAAGCTAGGCAAGGGTAGGATGGTCCAAAGACCACTACTGACCCTATTCCACTCCCAGCCATCTCAAACCAGCAAAGGTAGGACTTGATGAAGCCCACTACTCCTCTCTGGCTCTGTTGCTATCCTCTCCTTTGCTAGCATCAACATGTGATCAATCTTGCTAAGGTAAGCATGGGTGTCACACTCAAGGTCCATTTGCTTGGCAGTCATGGTGGTGGTGGAAGACATTTCAAGTTAAGTAGAGTGTGGTTGGGCTGAGTAAGCAAATGATGGGGGGAATTTGACAAAGTTCACTGATGCCAGAACTAATTAAACCCTCAAAAATGGTACACAGGCCATCTAGAAAATCATGGGACTTTGACAGTTGACTGGAAACAGTCAAAATTTTAGTTTGGAGGAGAATGATAAGACCCATTCTTGCTGAGCACTGATTTCCTTATTTTCCTATGTTTTTGGCAAATTCCAGATTTCCCAGTTTCTATGCAATGCAACAGTCATGTGACTTGATCATGTATGTTCTAAACTCACTGCTGGCACTGGAACCTGTTTCTAGTGGAAAAATGGAAAAAGAAACCTGTCATACCATTTATTTGACAGATTTTTCCTTTGGAAAAAGCCTTTTTTCATTGTTTAAAGCCTTTTTCCATTGGAAATACACTGTCCAGAAATGGTATAACAGGTTTCTTTTCCAGTTTTTCCCTTGAAAACATGATTGGCTGCCAGCAGTGACTCTTAGCCCACTGGACAACTTTTCCTTTTTGGCAACAATGTTGAGTGATTCCCTAGCAAAGTTGGCAATCACATTTGTTATTTTGGAACTGAGATATCTGGGACTTAGCTCAACTTGCACCCTCATTGGCTACAGTCTGTTCATACTCTACTTGTGAAACTGCTAGTTGTTGTGTCCTATTCATGGCAGCTAGGCAGCAACAGACATCATCACTGCATGCTAGAGGGGGGTGATGTTGGAGGACCACTCAATTTCAGGTTATCATTTCATTTCCTTTATTCCTGGCCTGCCTCTCATCCTCATTTCCCCATCCTTGGGTCACAACTACCTATGACCTGGGGCTATCTGATAGTACCACTCCAGCATATTGGTCTGAATCTTAAATAAAAGCCTTTGAATGCAGCTATGGCTCAAAAGATCTTTCAAGGCTGAGAACAGCAACATGAAGCTGATCTGGAGGAGGACTTCAATGATTTAGGTCCTCAGAATGACATATCTTCTGATGATGACTCGGAATATGTTGATCCTGCTCAAGATCAACCAGCAGAACAATTGGGGACCTGCAGCATGAGCTGCAATGAACTCAGCATCCCATTACCACCCCACATGTCTCTGTTGCACATGGTGAGTTTGCCCTCCAAGTTTCCCCTTCTATGCATGCTCCAGTGGCTTCATGAGCAGGTGCAATTCTTCCTGTTCCATTTCATGTCATTCCCTTCCATACTCTACCAGCCCCCATGCACTCCTTACCCTAGGAAGTCCTTATGAATGTCAATGCCTCCCAACAGCAATCCTCTACTCCTCTGTTGTGTCAACACTGTGTAAAGGCTGGCAACTTTGCCCATTACTGTCCTCAAAGGCTGGAAGTGTGCTACCTATCTGCATTAGAGCAAGAAGAGCTGCTCATCCAACTCCTGGCAGCCCAGAATGTAACAGGAGCCCCCTCTCCTGATGTGCCTATAGCTGTCCCCTCCACAGAAGTGGCCAATGTATCAGAGGTAGTGCCTGGAGAGTTGGAGGAGGATTTTTAATGTATGCCTCTGTTACCTAGTTCTAATCATTTTGCTCCCCTGTCTGTAGAATCAAATATATCTGTTGCTGCTCTTGATACTACACCCAAAATGATAAGCCCCTCTTCAGATATATAAACCCCTCCCCAGCTAAAGTCTCTACTGAAAATACACTTCCTAACTCATGCCTCCAGATTTCTGCATGAGAACTCCATCTCCCCTATCATTATATTTGGCTTCCACCCCTTCTGCCAACTCTCTAAAGCTACAAGTAGAAATCAAGACAATGGACACCCAGCAGACCCAAAGTGTGGTTGCCCTGCTTAATAGTGGGGCAATGGGCCTCTTTTGCAACAACATTGTCTCACCACTTTCCCCCTCTCTCATCCTATCCCTACATACATTGTTGATGCATGCTCTATGGAGCTAGCTCTATTTGTTCTGTGGTGGACCTGGTTCTTTGCTACCAGGACCACTCAAAGTGAGCCACTTGTGCTATCACTAGTTTGTGGAAGCAAGACATGATCTTGGGATTCACCTGGTTACATGAACATAACTTGAAGATTGACTGGACTAAGGATGAAGAAGATGTGTTGCTGTTCTTATTATTGCATGACTAGGAGCATAGAGGAAAGATTTGTGAGTATGCTGCTATGCATGCCTGTCATGCTAGGCATCTTCCTTATGCTGACCTTGACCTTCTGGATCCTCCCCCCTCCAGCATTTCCTCATAGAGAGGCTCTCTACAAGAATGTCTGAGGTGTCAGGTGTGAACATCAGAAGAAAGATGAATGTGAAGGAGAATCTACCATTGCTCCAGAACTTAAGTCTCCAGATGAAACTTTTGAGGCTCTCTGCCCCCCTCCCCACAGTGGCAGAGATCTGGGCCAGTCAGACCACTTCTCAATGTTTTGGCCAAGGTGTTTGCAGCAAATTCCCAGCCCAAGCTCTTTCATAGCATGGTTCCTGATCACCTCCATGATTTTGAGGATGTATTCTCCAAGGTATCATTTGAGTCACTTCCAGAGCACAAGCAGTGGGATCATGCAATCAAGCTGATACCAGATGCAGAACCCTCCAGCTGCATGGTCTACTTGCTTGGACCCTATGAGCAGGATGAGCTAGTTCCATTTCTATAGAATAATCTTAGTTCTAGATGGATACAGCCCTCTAAGTCCCCAATGGCCTCCCCAGTCTTTTCATTAAGAAGGATGGGTCTCTTCATCTGGTTCAGGACTATCAAGTCTTGAATGCAATAACAGTGAAGAATTGCTATCTCTTGCCAGTCATCTCTGAACTTGTCAACAACCTTTGAGGTGCATGCTACTTCATCAAGTTGGATGTTTGTCAGAGCTACAACAATGTGTGCATCAAAGAAGGAGATGAGTGGAAGGCAGCATTTCAAACCAATAATGGACTCTTTGAACTTCTAGTAATGTTTTTTGGTCTCACCAATAGCCTAGCCACTTTCCAGACCATAATGAATGACATCTTCCATGATCTGATCGCAGAAGGTGTTGTTGTATGTATCTTGACAATATCCTCATCTATACCAAAACCTTGGATGAGCATTGCCAGGTCACACACATTCTCTTAGAATGCCTCTGCCAACAACAGCTCTATCTGAAGCCTGAGAAGTATGAATTTGAGCAGACTAAAGTGGATTACCTAGGTTTGATTATCTTGCACAGAATGGTTGAGATGGACCCCACTAAAGTGGCAGGTGTAGTGGAATGGCCTGAACCAAGAAACAAGAAGGAAGTACAGGCCTTTCTTAGGTTTGTCAACTCCTACCAGAGGTTCATACAGGATTTCTTCCACCATGCACATCCCCTCTTTGACCTCACTGTCAAAGACACAGCACAGCAGTGGGAGACCTTGCAACAAGCTACCTTTGGCACCCTCAAGCAAGCCATTACTTCAAAACCCATCCTTCTATTCCCGGATAATGACTCTCCCTTCCATGTGGAAGCTGATAGCTCTGACTTTGCTACAGGAGCAGTCCTCTCCTAGCAGTCAAAGGAGGATGACAAGTAGCATCCTGTAGCCTTCTATTCCAAAAGCCTTAATGCAGTAGAATTGAATTACAAAATCAATGATAAGGAGATGCTTGCTATCATTTGTTCCTTTCAAGACTGGCAGCATCTCCTTGAGGGCATATGGCATAAGTTTGAAGTCTGGACAGACTACAAGAACCTGGAGTACTTCCACATGGCCAAAATGCTCAGTCAACTCCAAGCTCAGTGGTCCCTGTATCTGGCCAACTTTGACTTCTTGCTGCATCACAGATCTGGACAGAGCATGAGCAAACCAGATGCATTGTCTAGGCAGGCTGACTATGGCACTGGGGCAGGGAATAATGACAACATCATCCTCCTCAAGCCTGAGCTCTTTGCTGTTTGTGCTCTAGAAGGGATTGTGGTCCAAGGAGATGAGGCAAGCATCTTTAAGAACATCTAGAGAGGAAATCAAGAGGGTGCACAAGAGGATGCAGTTGCCTAGGCAGTGCAGGCTCTATAAGCCCAACAGGCAAGTAGAGTTAAGTCTGTGCATGCAGATGAGTGGGGTCTTCAGGATAGGCTTCTAACCTTCCAAGGACACATCTATGTGCCTAATATTCTGGAACTCTACCAATGCATTGTAGAACAGCACTATATCTCTTGTATAACTGGACATCCTGGAAAGTAAAAGATACTGGAGCTAGTGTCCTGGAACTACTGGTGGCCACAGATTTCCCAATATGTAGGCACTACACCATCACCTGTGATCTTTGTCTCTGCAGCAAGCCTTGCCACCAGTCACTCATGAGTCAGCTCCACCCTCTTCCAAATCCAGCAGCTTGCTAGAGTGTTGCATTGATGAATTGTACTGTTGAACTCCCTGATGCTCATGGGTATGATGCAGTAATGGTAGTGGTGAACCTCTATGGGAAATGGCCCACTTTATCCCTACCCACATGACATGCTCTGCTCTGGGAGTGGCTAGCCTGTACCAGAAGAATGTCTGGAAGCTCCATGGTCTGTCAGATGGGTATGTCTCTGACTAAGGCCCCCAGTGTGTGGCAGAGTTTCCTTGGGAGCTGTACCACCTGCTGGGAGTGAAGCTCCATACCATCATGGCTTATCACTCTCAGTCAGATGGGCAAACAGAACATGTTGACCAGGAACTGGAACAGTATCTCTGCCTGTTTGGTAATGAGAGGGCAGAATGACTGGAATGAGCTTCTGCCAGATGCAGAGTTCCAGTACAATAATCACATTCACTCTTTTTTCCATGCAGATAACTCCATTCTTCCTAGCCACTGAAAAATACCTCCACTACCTCAAGCACACCCCTCAGAAAAGGCTGCATTGGTGAAGGCCAAGGATGACATGGCACAGTACTACAACCACCATCAGGTACCAGTCCCCATTTACAAGCCAGGAGAACATGTGTACTTGGATAGCTTGGACATTAAGACAACAAGGCCATCACACAAGCTGCCACATCATTACCTTGGCCCTTTTATAGTAGAGAAGAAGGTAGGGTCTCTAGCATACTGACTTAAGCTCCTGGTAGGCCTATACCAACTGCACCCTGTCTCCAACATTGTCAAGCTATTTCCAGCTCCAGAAGATCCAATCCCTGGCCACTACCCTAAGGCACCCCCACTACTAGTCCTAGTTAACAATATGTATGAGGCGGAGGAAAATTTGGATAGCTGAATATCCTGGGAAAAGTTACAGTTCAAGGTGAAATGGAAGGAATATGGCATTGAGGACATCTCTTGGGAACCACAAGCCAATGTGCATGCACCAGCATTAATTTGAGACTTTTATTGCAGGCACTCCAGTGCATCAAGGGCACAAGGCATCTATCTCATCTCAGCAGCTGACCAAGCAATCTGTAATTTTTTCTACCCAATACTTTGAGACACTGCATGCTAGAGGAGGAATGATGTCAGAGGACCTCACATGTCTGGAGTATCATCTTGTTTCCTTTATTCCCAGCCAGCCTCTGACTCTCATACTCCTATCTTATGGTCACAAGTACTCTCAATCCAGGGCTATCCAATGGCACTACTTTGGTAATGTCATGTGATCTGTGGCTTGAGATTGAAGCCATTTACAATGGATTTCCAGTTTCAGGTCATGTGACTTTGATAATGGCTTTGATGATGATTTTGGGCTCTGCACATGCACTTGGGCTCAGCACATGCACAAAATCTGATGTCATATTTCCCACAGTATTTCCCACAGTATTTTCCATAGTTCATTCCTGCAAATTTGCAGTCCTGGCAATCAGAATCTTCAGACTTGTTCTCTTTGGATTTCCCTCTACCAGGTATGTAATGAATTTCTGCTGTGCCACTACTGTTAAGAGACTTTGAATTTCCCTCTGCCAGTTGTGTGATCGAGCCACAGCCTCCAGAGGTTGCCCTTATAATGATATGGCATGGTACTATGATTGCTGGCAGACACCAGCCCCTGTATACAAGTCTGGAGACCATGTGTACTTGGATAGCTCAGACATCAAGACAACAAGGCCATTGCAGAAGTTGTTACATTGTCACCTTGGCTCCTTCAGAGTGGAGAAGCAGGTAGGGCCTGTAGCATACCAACTTAAACTCCTGGCAGGCCTACACCAACTGCATCTAATGTTGTTAAGCTGTTCCCAGCTTCAGAAAATCCAATCCCTGGCCACTGCCCTAAGGCACCCCCACCACTGGTCCTGGTTAACAATAAGGAAGGGTATGAGGTGGAGGAAATTTTGAATAGCAGGATACTCCAGGGGAAGTTACAGTTTAGGGTGAAATAGAAGAGATATGACATCAAGAATATCTCTTAGGAACCACAGGCCAATGTATGTGCACTAGTCCTGATTTGGGACTTCTGCCACAGGCACCCCAGTGCACCAAAGGCAATTCAAGGCATTTATCCCATTTCAGCAGCTGACCAAGCAATCCACAACTTCCAGTACATTGAGATGCTGCACATTAGAGGGGGGATGATGTCAGGAGATGTCCCTTTCTCCCTCCATCCCATTCTCCCTCCTTATAGTTTTCCTTTATTCTTCTTTGCCTTCCCTATTTGCTGGTCCCAGTTTTAGCCCTCAGGCTGCACTGGTTCTCTGTCCATAATTCAGACAAGTGCTGCCCATTCCACACTGCTCTTATCAGACCCCTGGATTATTTCCTTTATTCCAAGCCTGCTGCCCATTGTAGACCTGCCATCTTTGGGTCACAGGTCACAGGTACTTCCAACTGAGGGCTATCTTTTGATTATATTTATATGGAGTCAAGTGCCACAGGCTCAAAGATTGAGGCCATTTACAATGGATTTCTATTGTTGGGTCAGCATGTGACTGGTTGACTTGTTGACAAGTCACATGCACAGGTCAGGCAAGCCTCAGGACAAGTGACTGGTTGACTTATTGACAAGTCACATGACTTTTCTGTCATACTGTATAATTGTGTCCCATGCTTCCCAAAGCCTTAGAGTGTAGCATTTGGCCTAGGGAGCTCCTTAGACTTGTTTTCTTTGGATCTCCTTTGCCAGGTGTGCAGTTATACTTGTAGACACTGTACAGTACTGAATAGACTTTGGATCTGCCTTTGCTAGCTGTGTGATTGAGCCACAGCCTCCAGAGGTCCCCCCTACAGATGCAATTAAGAAGTTTGAAGAATTTACAGAGTGCTAGGTGAATATTGGAGTTGTTGTGCCACTTGTTTGCAAACACAGTGCTACTACAACCCCTGCACCCCAAAGTCAGAAGCAAATTTGCATTGCTAGTGACAGCCAGAGCCTCTTCAGACATTCATTCAACCATGTGCAAGTTCAACTCTATTTTTCAGGAGTCATTTGCTCCTTCTTGCTCTGGGCTTAGAGCTACACTACATTGCAAGCAGCATGCGATTATCCAAGTTCAGAATCTGGAGAAAGATCATTTATCTAACAAAGACATGGTGACCTTTATTGGACTGCTGGAACAGAATATTTCTGGAGTTGACAGCTATGCAGTCTTAAAGAATGAGGATTTGTGCAAGGAGTGGATTCAATGCAAGCTGGAAAAAGAGAACAATTGTGCATTTTATGAGTAGACAATCAATTAGATTTCTACCCTCCAATATATCATTCACTTGCCAGATCTTCTTGTTCAGCACTGATGGACAAGCAGCAATATAAATGCCATCCATAGCATCAATGGCTGCTTAAAAAAAGGGAAACCATTTTGGATTGTCCTGAATGCATTCAATAATGGGGTCATTGATAGTAGGGAGGCAAACATGTCAATTGTAAGAGGTAGGAGAGGAATGAGTAGTAAAAACACATCAGGAATATCTTTGTAGCATTAGAAGAGGTATTAGACCAAAGCATGATATCACATACTTGGAAATGGTTGCATTGGCATGTCAAAATTCTTCTCCACCATGCTGAGTGGATAAGCCAGTGACACAAGTGTATAAAAAGATAGTGAGCTGTTGCTGGAGAGAAATATGTTTTGAATCTGTCATAGCACAAGTTTGTAGCTCAGAAACTAGGACTGAAAAACATGGAAATGCATTCCAAGTTCACTTCTAATGCACTCAGGATGTCCATAGATAAGTTCTCATACCCATGCTTCGTAATCAAGTCATTCTTCTAAAAGGAGAAATTGTATTGTCACATCATGTCACATTACTATTCTTGCATATTAATAAGCAGAATCTCGCAGAGTCGGAATTCGACGCGTGCTGAACAGGCTGTAAATCATTGTCAGCATCCGCACCTTGGAACAAGCAAGGGCCTATTGCATTTACTTGCACCAGTGTGTAAAGGAGGAATACAATATATATAGTTACAACCAATTAATTACGATTAGAAGGATCTCTGCGGTAGTCTATACAAGTATTTGAGCGCTAGTGGTAAAATCAACTTTTTGAAGTGGATAGGAGACACATCTAATTTTGAATCAGGCCTCATGCGGCAGGACGTCCAAGTGGAACTGCCGCCAGTCGATATTTTGGGTGGGATCCAAATCTAGCTGTTCCTCAACGATGTTCTCGACAAGTCCGGGACCTTGCCACGTCTCCAAATCCTCTTCTTCCAATACTTGTTCCCCGAGTATCCATGAGTCGCGACTAGGAGGGAAAGCGATATAGGATGAGCGGCGAGAAGTCGCTGGGAGGGGCATTGTCTGCACGGAGGTAGGGCGCTCACGAACGCGGATACTCGGGAGACGTAAGAAGGATCGGTCAGAGGACGACCCCGAAAGCGAAAGGAAGGATTCACGATGGCCCTTTGACGACTGGTTTGAGGGTGCAGGACTCTCGCTCCAATCAGTAAAGAAAGATTTCGAATCGGGAGATGAGGCGAAAGGATCAATTGATTGAAACACGATCGAATCCTCGTGACTAGGATAATCAGATATCGATAACTGCATCCATAAAAGATTGTGATGAATCCATCTACCTCTTTGGCGTATACGGGCCACCGGCAGTAATCCAAACCTCCATTATTTCCGTAGAATTGAGCAACTCACGAGTATTCTTGGACGGAGAGCTGCTGAAGGAGAGTGAGCTATCTGTAGTCGCAGCCTTGCGATCAAAGATCCGGTTTGGGAAACTGATTATAGATGAACATCGCTTGTGACGTTCACGGGATGGGGTAGACAATGACGGGGAAGTCGTTTGAAAAGATATGGAGGAAGATAAGATCATGGAAGTTGGGCGTGAATGGCGTTTTGCAAAGTCAATGAGTTTGCTATGACGGCGTGATGATTTAGGCGTAGACGTAGGCTGGGGAAGGGGGTCATTTTCCGTAGGAAATGGTGAGGGCATACTACGACGTGAAGATCGAGACATCATGGCACGGAAACCTGAGGTAAAGAAATCAGAATAAGACCTGCCGCTCTTCGTAGGTAACATCTGAGGAGTGTCAGGGAGCTAAGCTAGAGATCCCTTGAATACGGGGTTTTGCTTATAAGTAATCGCTACGTAGCCACAACCCGTTTACGATAATCTGATCAATCCGTGGCAAGGCGATTACGAGTCTTTTCCTACACTTGAAGGCTGGGCGGTAATGTCGAACTTTCAGGGGCAAGATACGAACAGAAGCTAAAATGGAATTGTGTGAGAAAAATCTACAATGAGTAGCTCCCATCTGGAATACTAAAATCTCTTGGGATCAAATGATAATGGATTTGCGCAAGTTACGAACAGCCTTGAATGGAAGAAACGCTGGATGAGACAGGACATCAATCAAAGGAGCACCTAGAACTAGAACGAACCCTAGAGGAATCAGATTTCCGCCATAGCCATGATTATCTGAAACGAGACCCAACTGATTGTTTTCAGGAGCTGACAAAGCACCAATGTGATGACAACTCCATGCATTCCATCGACTATGTTCTCGACGACTAGTTTTCTCCAGCGTAGCTTCTAGAGGGTAGTATGGATATCACAGTTGAAAGAGTCGTCACAGCATGCGAGATGAGAGATGGACGGCCTAGGGTTGCGTGAAAATCAGATCACAAGTGTCATTCAACGGTGTGGAACTTCTGATGCTCCAACGAACAGATGAGCTGTTGTGACGAAACAACTCCTTACGTTTGTAGGTACCGCGTGCTACCAATTTGTTGATGAGACGGCAGAGATGACGGACATAAAAGGTAGCTTGAAACATCTAATCACCCCTTAGTTGTGGCGAGGTAAAGATAGCTCGCGAGACTTGTAAATATTTGTACCGGTCCCGAGTACTTATAGGTGCAGTGTCATGTATACATAACCCAGAAATATATGGTTGGAACTTGAGGAAAACATAAGGCATCAATCGGTATCTCACCCCAATGGGAGATGAGACGCACCTATTTATAACACTACCGCTGGGCGCTCTGAGCCTGTGTATTAGCCTGTGCGAGTCTGTCCTTCTGCGCTTCTGCTATCACTCTCCTTTGATTAAAATATTCGATCTGTACAAAGTCAGACGCACATCATTCATTGTTAAAACAACGAAATTACCCAGCTCTTTGCACAGTTTTCTTGGTACTTCCGGCTCTCTGAGGAGCATGTTTTACCTTCCTCGCCTGCTTTGATTACACCTTCACGATCTAAGCAAGCAAAGTATGCGTCTCTGGCCTCCCAGCAGTGTTGGCGGTCTTGACGTGAAGTTGCATCGAGTTCTTTCGGTTTTGAGCTCCAGCCGAACCATCCCATGATGTGATACGCTGAAGTATTAAAGGAGAGATGACTCCAAATCAAACAGGAGGTGTCGTCCTGTCGACACCGACAGCAGAAGGACCAGGATGGGCAACCATTACATAAGTCATCCGAGTCGAGCTCCGGGCCGCCTAACGACGGACCATGCATGCATGCGCTATCCTTCATAAAATGTGCGTTTTTCTGCAAGATGTGACAGTTTTGTTAGCTGGACCTATCCACTTGGAATGATGGTAAGGTGGCATTATGTACTCATAAGATATCTGGCTCACGGGTGCTAATTATATACCTGCACGGTACACGACAGGACAGTAGTCGTGATCCTTCTTCTGAGTAGAATGACACCCTTGATTCTGTGCTGCGAACTTCTTTGTTTCTAGGCGATCCCGAATCCCTCCAATATAGGACTGCTTGGTGGGATTCCAATCTTATCCGGTCGTGGTCCCTGGAGAAGAGTTACACTCTGTACCCCGGTTTCCCTCCGAAATGGATTATGCAGCCTGGAATGTACCCAGTCAGCCCAGAACGGGACGAAAGAAAATTTTTCTTTGCATGTTGTGAAGGGTCGGAAACCGTTCGCGTATATCTACCACCTCTTTATGAAAACATCGGTCCCGTGGTATGTATGAACCTTTTAATTAAGAAGAGTTTACGCTCATGCAATCTCCAGGGCTACATTGCTTTTGCTCAAAATGCTCAAGGACAGCACGTAGCTGTCAAATCAGTTCTAGACGGGAGCGAGGAGCTTCGTTTCTCAAATACCTTCATAATCAAGGGGTGCCCCATTCAATTTCCGCCACGTTATACCTGTTCTAGACGTTCTTGCTTGTGAAAGCCACTGGTTGGCTGTTATGCCTAGGTACGTTTCAAATGCTACATTTACTCAGCTCATTCGATAATTTGACAATCAGGTGGGGTGTTCATTCACTTTCGCCCAGATGTAGCAGTTTGCGGGAAGTATTTCATGTAATACATTGTCTTTTGAAAGTTTCTTTCGTTCTCCCAGGATTAAATCAACTCTAATATCTGCATTAGGGATTGGATTACCTTCGCAAACATCATTGCTCATGGGGTACGTTTCTTGAATTGTCAGAAATTTGACTCATTATTAATCTCTCGATACCATGGGATATCAAAGCGGATAATATACTCGTCGATGACGTCAACGTCGATACTTGGGACCGCTTTAACTCCTACCGCCAGTCTCTACGTTTACAAGGAAGACTGACGTATGCCTTCTATGACTTCGACTGTTCCACCACGTTTCCGCTTTCAATGCCTCTCGAGGAATGTCGTCTTCCAAGCGAGGCTTCTTACAACACCCTGTATAATCAGGTTGCGGGAGATGCGTTACAGGGAGAGCTCGACTTCAATCCTTTCGCCTTTGACGTCGAAATGCTCGGTGTTATGTTTTGTGAAAATTTACAGGTAAGCTGATCTGTTCCTCCTCATTAGTCTGTTGACGTCGGATTTCATTTCCTGTAGCATATGACGCGTAACTGCTGGCACCCCTTTTGGACCATAGATGACTCGCGATATTCTTCGGCGATTCAAAGCTTTAGAAGCTCTACAATTCTTCGAAGAACATGATATTCCCTTGACATCCCAGTCTATACTATTGCCCGAGCTACTTTTCTCACGTGTGCCATATGATTATCACAATCGCTGGAAGTACCTTGATCCAGAATTTGTGGGAAAATGGGGGGTTTACCGTAAGCCTCTTATCCTGCGTTACATTCACTTTCTTCGAGAGATTTGTGTATATCCATGGGTCCTCTATACGGCTGGTTTCATACGCTGCGTTGCTCGACTTGTTTGTCGTGGATGCACTCTCCTTCGCATGCCGGGTTGGAAATAGTAGTCCCTGTACTTTCGTTATTTTCGAATTCAGTCAAAGTTTAGTACCTGATTGTTAGCCTTTGACTGATGTTTAACTTGCAGTCTCTAATATGCGTTCAAAGAATTGTTTTAGAATACTTGCTGAAACCTATGCATGTAGTGCCCGACTAGACTCTATATCCCTCAAGACCATATGTAACAAAATGGAAACACAATACTCAAATGAAAACAGTCCAGTTTTTCTTCCGATTGCGTGCTGCGCCCAACTTTTATTACTTTATCTTTCATCCCCTACTGCATATCTGATGCTATGCATCAACATTGTATCAAATTGAAGACTACTAACGAGTAGATGCATAGCTACTGTCGAGAGATTGAGCTTATCGTTGGCTTATCGTCAAAAATGATGATAAAAGAAAACTTAATCAGAGAACAAAGTGTAACGACGCGTTGCCAAGACTTCACCACGCGGCCTCCGTACATCGGCCTCTGGTCTATCCTCTCTGCCGGACTCTGACTACATTGATATTACACACACAGTTCTACGATATATAAAGAGTTCGCTATGTATCGTATCAGTAGTTCTTTCAATTCTAGGACGTACACCTGTTCCTTCGAAAGACTCTAAGTTTACTCTCGTGCGACGTTACCGTTTCTCACACGCTACCGTCATACAAAGTCGATACTTATTCTGAAAACATCTTATATTATCTCCGTCAGTACTTACATGAACCTGCACATCATGGAATTGACTCTGACGTACGCATATGCGTAGATTGAGGAGGCTCATGTTCCACGCAACATCTGATGCTGCGTCGCCATGCGTTGAATTCTGACGGATCTTTGGGGAATTTCCATACATATCATAAAATAGCATGAGAGTGTAGTTATAGAACTAGGATACGAGTATAACGGGTATTTTGGTGCATAGGATGTTTATCCATGTAGCATAGGTTCTGTGGGTATAGGAATTCAGGAAAGTGCAGAGCAAGACATGTCATGCGAAGGAGAACAATAGGCGATAGGCGACAGCAAAGAAGACAAATCAACATATAAGTAAAGCAGGATTCGAAGCGAGACAATGACAAAATAAGCTGCATATAGAAGACGATGATAATGACGGATAAGAAAATTTCGATATAAATGAGGCAGGGTATAGAATAAGTTAGACAGGTAGGCAATGAAAGAAGGATCAAAATGTCAAAGAACCAAGACAGACTCCATTCTCTGGGTAAAAAGATCAATCCGCGTCTGAAACATTTGGGAAAAGACGTACCGCTGGGTAAAGGCTTGATAACTGTTGTCGCCATGTAAATAAGGCAATATGTGTAAAGCTAGGCACTTACCTGTGGATCTGCCCCTTGTTTGTTCCCTGGTCCCAGACCGGCCTTGGGGGCACTAGATTGTCGGGTCACTATCACAGTTTGCTTCAAACAACTTTGATTTGACTCACCTCAGATATCGCATTGTCTCCTTGAGGGTAGGATGAGGATTCTCTCCTAATAACAGATAAGCCTCGGAGGCGCGAATTGAAACGACTGCAAGGTATTCACTTAACAACCTCACTAATGACTGTAAGTATTGGTGAGCATTTACGAGTTGAGGCATTCACAGAGAAAGACTGACAACGGTCATGGATGGGAATTGACTGTCCTCCAAGACTTCTTGAGAGTCTTTGCACGCCGAGAAACAAATCTGAAAAGATCCTTCATCGGATAGGCTCGTTCGAATGAGGGATTAGGATACTCGCAATATTATTCTCAACGTCCTTTCTACGACAACATCTGGACCGGAATCCATCGCAAAACCATTTCTGATTGGTGAGGTGCATCGTTCTACCGACTAGCATATACCCAAAGCGCCCTTCTTGAATTTGAACACATATTTCGGAGCCTGAGTAAGGAATATGAACGTCCAAAAGAATAACGAGACAGACTGAAACTCACAGCGACGTACGACCCTCCGCACTGTGACACGTCGCACAGACTGAGCGAGGGTTCAACAGAGACAAAATGTCGTGACTTACAGCGACTCTTCCAATTGTAAACTCGGTTGCATCGATAATGAGGTAAATCTGATAGTGCATCAGCATGCAACATCATGTCAAAGAAAGCGACTCACCTAGTAACGTGTTTGAATGGCATGTGTCGAAGATGGCCTTGACCACGTTAATTGGCGGACTTAGGAACTAGACGCTAGCGGCTTACGGTCAAGTTACTCATACAATCCAAACGCTTGACTAGATATTCCTCAAGGACCTGAGAGACAGCGGCTTCAGAATTCAAGGAATTAGTCATGATCGGTCGGCTAAACATACATCATCAATTATACCAGCTTCTTTATCAATGAAGTCATTGGATTGGCGAGTGATCTCACAGAAACTTCTTCCTTTCTCTGACGCTTCATTCAATTTCCTAAAAGTCTCGGAATCCGCATTGACACTGGGTAGGATAACTGTCCGCCGGATTTTCTAAGCCGAACCCTGTGGAGCTCACAGTTTTGAGACGTACACTCATCCATTCTATCCTCCTCTTTCTGATCATCCGTTTCGTGTTGGAATGAGTGTCCAGCGACTGTAAAGTTCGTGATCCCCGAGGTTCAGCAGAACTAGTTGAGGTCCAACTCACAATAAAAGAGGTAATGGTCGCCCGGCTGCTGGTCATCATAGAATGTTCGAAGATACTTTAACTTTGATTCCAGCAAGCAAGGTCAGTGAGTCGAAACAGGGAAGCAGAGATCTTGGGCTGACAATGTTCTCCTTCGATGGATAGTGCGTTTCCGGCGTCCCTTCTTTATCCGTGAGAATAGTGATCGATTCCAGTTGATATTTGTCCTGCTCTACGATAACGAGACAGCGTTGGGATGATAGATGTCGGTGATGTTATCGAGGATGAACTGACCGATCAACAGATCTCTAAGTTCCTCCACTTCCTGTTGCGGGCTTCTTAGACGGTATCGGTCCGGGAGGTTGGTATAATTTATTGCGATTAGTAATGCTCGCTTTCTAGGCTCTCGGGGAGATGTGGCTTCAGACAGTATTTCCAAAGAACACGGCCCCTGAAGCACCAGTCCCGCATTTACAAGCTAGGAAAGTATTCAATCATCCTGAGCAGCATTACTTGTGGAATGTAGCTTACTAGCGACGAGCATTTACCCTCTGAGTTAATCGACATGAAGATGAAAGAAGAGACTAGACACTGGGAGGCAGTGACAGCGGCAGCGACAAACAAAAACATTGGGCTGAGCTGATGCTGTGTACGAGTCCAACACCGAGCTTACCAGGAGTGTGCATTTTGTTGAGCCAAACTTGGCGGGACGCGGGATTACTTAATGGAGAATGAAGTTGGCCATACACGTGATGTTATGCGGGAATTTACAGGGCAGTTTGATCCTTCATTCGACACTTCATACAACGTGGTATCTACCATGTCAAACCGTGCATTGCCTTGCTTCTGTGGGCTCCGGTATTGCGTCATACAATAGGGTCATTAATTTTTCCTTTCAAATATGGACCAAGAGGTCTTTTCATCTCGGCCAACTGATAAATAATCAGGCGAGCTTGTGGCGCTCAGACATGTCAAGAGATGTCAAGGTCAATTCATGACATACGCGGCATTCAGGCCCCTTCCTCGTCATGTAGACCCTCAGTCTATTGTTGTTCTTCCCACTCTACGTTGTCTCACATAGTCGGAACCCTTGAGTGATAATCGTGTAGGATGGAAGGATGCGATGATCAATCCTCAAGTTTGCTTCCTGCAGCCGTCCATGTCATCAATTATCCCCGTATTGTGATCAAATCGCCCCTAGAGTCCATGTGTTAATCGACTTTCCGCTCGCCATATTCTGCGGTCAAATAATTGTCCGCCCGGGAATCTTGGCTATATATAATTGGGGTCAAATGCACATCCTCCTTGAATTTCTGACTTATGTTGCGCCATTATCTCATCGCTGGAATCTCTCTGGCCTCCTATGTCTTTGCTCATTCCGCACATTCTGATCTAGATCTCACCACAAGATTCTTTCCCGTTTGTGCGCAGATCGAAGATGAGACTTCCTCTGCAACATCAGTCTTTTATCCAGGTAGGCCTGGAAACGATTTCTTCTGTCAGCGCGCTGCTCGTTAACTTTCATTAGGCGATATCCTAGGTCGTTATGCTGCTGATATCTCCCACTGGGCGAGCTCAAGCACACAGTTCGCAGAGTGTAGTGTCAGGCCTGGGACTGCAGAGGATGTGGCTAAAATTGTATATCGTACCTTGGTTGTTTGATCGTGAAATCATTTAACCACCTTGCACCAGCTTCAAATAGTTGGGTCCACGCGAAAACCGTTTGCGGTACGTTCATTTGGCCAATTTGCGAGTCATTACCTCATCTACATCTAGGTAAAAGGTGGTGGACATGCTTCCAATCCTGGTTTCTCCTCTACCAACGGCATTCAAATCAGCATGAAGCCATTTTCCGAAGTCACCTATG
This sequence comes from Termitomyces sp. 'cryptogamus', assembly GCA_020091625.1. Lineage (NCBI taxonomy): Eukaryota > Fungi > Basidiomycota > Agaricomycetes > Agaricales > Lyophyllaceae > Termitomyces > Termitomyces sp. 'cryptogamus'. Next base: position 4,724,011 of record JAGYZC010000005.1, read on the forward strand.
ACGCTGAATCTCAAACTGTTGTCATCGGTGCCGGGCTCATTTGGGACGATGTGTATGCTGCACTCGCTCCTTATGGAGTCAGTGTAGTTGGTGGCCGGGTGACCGGTGTCGGTGTAGCCGGCTTCATCCTTGGCGGAGGCAAGCCATTTTGGATTTCTTCATGTCGATGCTGACATTACTCAGGGTATTCATGGTTGACGAACCAACACGGTTTGACAATTGATACCGTTCTAGCATTTGAGCTCGTCAAGCCTAATGGCGATATCGTTAATGTAACGGAGGCGTCTGATCCCAATCTTTTTTTCGGGCTGAAGGTAAATTTCCATTCATCGACCTCATCCTTCCCGCTTTCTCATTCCTGGGTACAAATTCAGGGTGGAATGAATAACTTTGTAAGCAGTGTCTATAAGAAGTATCGCTCTTTCATTCTTCGACACGCCCATGTAGGGGATCGTTACTCGCTTCACGCTCAAAACTTTCCCCCAAGGTCAAGTCTGGGTAGGAATTTCGAGCCCCAACTTGATTGCATCATCTGAGATATCTTGGCAGGCTGGTTCCATCACTTATACATTCGATCGTATTCCTAGCGTCGCGGCAGCAACTGCCAAGTTCTCTTCTACGGTCACCGACCCTAAAGCTGTAATAATTACCACGTACAATTTCCTTCTTGGACAGGTACGTTCGTCTAAACCTCGATCCACATATAGCCTTGATGTTCTCTAGCCCGGAATTTTGCAATTGATCTTCTATGATGGCCCTGAACCACCCGCCGGCATCTTCGACGACTTCCTGGCCATTCCTCATTTGACGAACGACGTATCAACTCGCGATTTCACGTCTTTTGTCAAGGGTCTGCCAGCAAATGCTACATATGGGCAGCGGTATGTCGATTTTAGTGAAAATCCATGCCACCGACTAATTCCAATTCATGTCAAGCGGTATTTTCCAGAGTGTTTCATTGACTGAATACACTACAACTCTGCTCGATGCCGTCTATAACGAAACAGTTGTATGCCTTCTTTACTTTCTTGCGATAATCGTTCTTCTCATCCTAACAATATGTCACGCAGTTCTGGGGATCAAGATTAAGTCTACTTAGTGGCTCATTCATCTCGTATGGTGTCGAGCCTTTCCTCCCCACACTCTTCTCACACGGCTCTGATTCTGCTTACCCACCCTCACGAGAGAAAGGCCTCTCTCCATTCAACATCTACTTTGCCTGGACCTCCTCCCTCTCCGATGATGAGTTCCATGAAGCTGCGAGGCAAAGTGCAGCACAGATCAAGGCTGTAGCTATGGCTGAGGGTCAGGACATTTCAGACGTCGCGATATATCCCAATTACGCTATCTATGATACGCCGTTGGAAGGGTTATATGGATCAAATGTGCCGACGTTGCAGGCCTTGAAGGCGTCGCTTGATCCTACAAATGTTATGGGGCTTGCAGGAGGTTTTAGGCTTTAATAATTTGTGCTCTATGTGATAGATATTCTCGCTGCTATGTGTGTAGTGGATTTTGTAGCCTTTCGAATTTAGATTCAGTGCTTTGAGAAAAATTATACTGTGATTATGGGGGACTCATGACCAGCTGTTGACAAGATGTTGCCTTGCATTGCAAGGTCTTTCCACCATCAGTTTCCCCAGAATTATTTTTTGTAAGGACAACTTCGAGTGCACATGATGCCCCTCAAATACAACACATACAATTTGGTAGTTTAGTTCTGCGTTGTGCTATAACTATTAACTTTCAATGGTCTCTTGCTTTGCTATTCTTTGACTAAACTTTATTTTTTGTACTGTTGTTGCTTGCACAGATATTGCTTCCCTCAGCTGATTACTTTCACTAGTTCAAATCTGAGGGTGAGCTTATATTTTTGATGACATTTTTACCTACTTTTTGGCAAAGACTCTCAAGGACATCCAACAAAGGAGCCAGGAGGGTGTGCAGGAGGATTCTGTGGCTCAAGCTGCCTAGGCCCTTCAAGCCTGACATGCCAATGGAAGTAAAATCAGTACATGTGGATGAGTGGGGCCTCCAGGATGGACTTCTGACCTTCTGAGGATGCATCTACATGCCCAACATCCCAGAACTCTGATAGCATATTGTGGAGCAGCACCATGACTTCCAGGTAGGTGGGGCATCTAAGAACTCTGACAGCATACTGTGGAGCAGCACCATGACTCCCAGGTGGTGGAGTATTCAAGAACTTTGACAGCATAGTGTGGAGCAGCACCATGACTCCCAGGTGGTGGAGCATTGAAGAACTCTGACAGCATATTGTGGAGCAGCACCATGACTCCCAGGTGGTGGAGCATTCAAGAACTTTGACAGCATAGTGTGGAGCAGCACCATGACTCCCAGGTGGTGGAGCATTCAAGTACTCTGACAGCATATTGTGGAGCAGCACCATGACTCACAGGTGGGTGGAGCATTCAAGTACTCTGACAGCATATTGTGGAGCAGCACCATGACTCCCAGGTGGGTGGAGCATCCAAGAACTCTGACAGCATATTGTAGAGCAGCACCCTAACTCCCAGGTGGTGGAGCATCTAGGAACTTTGACAGCATAGTGTGGAGCAGCACCATGACTCCCAGGTGGTGGAGCATTCAAGAACTCTGACAGCATATTGTGGAGCAGCACCATGACTCACAGGTGGGTGGAGCATCCAAGAACTCTGACAGCATATTGTAGAGCAGCACCCTAACTCCCAGGTGGTGGAGCATCTAGGAACTTTGACAGCATAGTGTGGAGCAGCACCATGACTCCCAGGTGGTGGAGCATTCAAGAACTCTGACAGCATATTGTGGAGCAGCACTATGACTCCCAGGTGGGTGGAGCATCCAAGAACTCTGACAGCATATTGTAGAGCAGCACCCTAACTCCCAGGTGGTGGAGCATCTAGGAACTTTGACAGCATAGTGTGGAGCAGCACCATGACTCCCAGGTGGTGGGGCATTCTGTAGGTGGAAGACTCTGGAGCCTGTGTTCCAAAACTATTGGTGGCCTCAGATGTCCCAGTATGTAGACACCTATGCCAGCACCTGCAATCTCTGCCTCTGCACCAAGCCTCATTGTCAGTCACCATGGGTCAACTCCACCCTCTTCCCATCCCAGCTGCCCACTAGTTGCTTCAGTGGATTTTATTGTGAAACTCCTGGATGCTCATGGGTATGATTCAATTATGGTGGTGGTGTCTTACTGGAAGTGAGCTCATTTCATCTCTACTCACACCACCTGCTCTGCCCTGGGAGTGGCTAGCCTGTATTGGAAGAATGTTTGGAAGCTCTATGGTCTATCTGATGGGTATGTCTTTGACTGAGGCCCTCAGTTTGTTGCAGAATTCCCTTGAGAGCTGTACCACCTGCCTGGGGTGAAGCTCTATAAATCACAGCCTATCACCCTCAGTCAGATGGACAGGTAGAGCATGTTAACCAAGAACTGAAACAGTATCTTCACTTGTTTTGTAATGAGAAGCTGAGCTCCTGCTAGATGCTGAGTTTCTACAACAACTATGTTCATTCTTCTGCTCAGATAACTCCATTCTTCCTGGACACTGGATGACACTCTTGCAGCATAACTTTTGGAGAATGATTCAGTAAATGAGTTTGTTGACCCCAGATCCTGACAAAGTAATGCAACATTTACTATGATTTACAGTACAATGGTGATTGCAATATTTGTTGTAATTCCTAAGGCATGAAGCTTGAGACAAATAATGTATTAGTAAGGTTCAAAATGTACTACAGCAAGAATTGAACCAACAGCCTATAATAAGAATACAAGTATACTATAATAAGCAACATAACCAATACACCATAGTGGTAGTTAAATTTCACTAACATCATGAATATGTGTAGTCTTGAAGGAGCTGTCTGTAAGGGGATGGTCCCTTTGGGACTGTCCAATTCTATTCTGGACTTAGTCCAAGGATGATCCACCATTTTAGCTCATCTGACAGACCATCTGTTATGCCCTGCACTCTTCTGTCCCCATTAGTTGCCTTCTATGAATCCCATGCTTGGACATTACTCAGTATTGATTATTGTTACTCATTCTCCATGACATACCATGGACCAATGGATAGGTATAATGTTAGTCATTGTTACTAGCAATGTAGTATATAAGACAGTCTGCAGGATAGAATATCCTCAGACCAAACAATAGCAGTGTTTACCAGGTCTATTCATTAATCCAACTGTAAGAACCCCAGCATTGTTGCTCACATTTGGCTTGCTATGCTTGCCCCTTGCCTGACTCTTAGCTGCCTTGTGCTCCTTTGACTTTTGCTTGTTGCTTGTATCTGCTTGCCTTCTATTGGGGTTATCCATGGAATGTTTGTCCCCTTACAGGTTGTTTGGTCTCCTATGCTGTCTGCCTTTCTAGCCCACAGCACACAATCCTACCCTCTACTATGTCATTAGACTTTGACTCTAACACTACCCCTCCAACTTGCTCCCCTACAGCAGCCCCTCTAGCATTGCATCTGGCACTCCCCCAGTTCCTGGGACTGGGCCTGTTCAGACCCTCACTAAACAGCTGATTGGTGGCCCACTATGCAGCAGATACAGCTGACTCTCTCTGCCATCAAATGCCAACTAGCTGCTGTGGAGGAAGGGCACTTAGTTGCTGCCACCTAAACTGCTTCTCAGCATAGTAATGCTCTGCTAGCCAGCTGCTCTACCCCTCCAGGCCATCCTAAGCCTGCTGAGTCTACCAAATCCTCTACCATGCCCCCCTCTTGCATTCTTTGATGGGTAACATGCTCTAATACTAACATTCCCCTGACTGTCCCCCTTGCTTGGGATCTTCCTCCTACCAATAGTAAAACCCTTCATTACAAATGTGCTCTGGAGCTCCCTGACTCCCTTGTAGCACACATTGTTGGGCATCAGGGGCAGGGCCTTAAACAAGCCCATGATTTATCTGGTGCTAGGTGGGCTGCTTTTACAGTTGGTCTGGCTTGGGATGATGGATGCTGGTTTGTCACTATCAGGAGCACTGACCAGCAGATTGGTGAAGCCCTTGTGGTCTTTGGAAAGTGCATTGTCAAGCAGCATGTGTGCATACTGTGAAAGCAGTGCTCAGGCAACACTGTGCTGGCTGTTGCTCCACTGGCCCCTTCTTGGGATCCCACATCATCCACCCCTCAACCCTCTACCCAGCAGCCCCAACCTCCTTCCCTTCCTACTCCATCTACCACTGTTGCTCCCTCTGTGATAGTCACACATGCTGCTGCTACCCCTCCTACTCAGGGCATGCATGCCTACTCTTTGGGCAGTTGGCTCTCCAATGGCAACCAGAACTCCAATGTCTGTCATGCTGACTCCCTTGGCCTCTGGCTCTCCAATGAATACTAGTTTGCCAATGACCCTCTCTACATCAGCACCTGATATGTCAACCCCCATCATTTCCTACACCTTTGAGCATTATTCTCAAGGCAATCCAGAACCATGCAACACTCCCACTGCTTGTCACTCTCATCCTTGATGGTGGGGTCAAACACTGTTCATTGAGGCAATGAACTATAAGGAGGATGTAAGAGGATGGTCCCTTTGCAACTGTTCAATTCTATTCTGGGTCTAGTCTGAGGATGATCCACCATTTTAGCTCATCTGACAGACTACCTGTTATGCCCTGCACCCTTCTGTCCCCATTAGTCACCTTCCATGAATCACATGCTCAGACATTATTCAGTATTGATTATTTTTAGTCATTCTCCATTACATACCACAGACCAATGAATAGGTATAATGTTAGTCATCATTACTAGTGATCTAGTATATAGGATGGTCTGCAGGATAGAAATATTATATTGGACCAAAACAATATATCAATCCTTCAAGAAATATATTAGTTTTACATTAGTACAACATAGGTTACCAAAAACATGAATGAATTTACCTCTCCCTGGATCATCATATGGCCAACAGGAGTGAAAGATGGAGGAAAGTTGATTCAAATGGTTTCAGATTTGATTATCAGCAAGAGACACAGTACCAAAATTTCCTTGAATCATTAAGACATGTACAAGAACCTATTTCCATAATTTCAGAGCATCTCAACTTGTCAAGTGCAAGATACAAAAGACAGAGTATCTGAGCATGACAATGAGTAATTTGACATTGATTGTATCAAAATCCACTTAGTACATAATCAATCTGTTTAATTTACAAGTAGTTACTGTCAGTACTACTCTATGCTGTATGTACAGTACAATTTTCAACTTTGTTGCTCATTAACTGGCTTGTGTCATAGAGTGTGAATCCCAAGCCTCATCACAAAACTCCTGCCAAGGCCTTTTCTTGACAAACTATCATCTGCTCTGAGATCAAGAAGCTTATTCAGGAAGCATGCACCCTGCTCCATGCTGAGGCAAAGCCTAACTACTCTAGGGTTATTAAGGAAATCTTGGACTGTCATGTGTTGCTATCCCTTATCATACCCTGCATAATTGCTTCTTTGGCAAGCAATGCCAGGCTCATGCTGGTCAACAACTCCTTTCTCTGGAAGTTGAGGAGGTCCTTGTTGATTAAAGTTTTTGTCAGACACTGGTCATCCACTTAGCAAGCAAACAATCTGGACAAAGGCTGAAGCCCTTTGTGAAAAGAAGCCAAGTGAATCCTAGATCCAATAATTCCTGAGGTGTCAACAGGTCTGGACTCCAAACATGCTCAGGCATTCAACAGACCTGTTGTTGATTGCTGCTTTGACTTTCTTATCCAAGATCATTTGGAACTATGAGATTCCAATTAAGAACATTTATAATATGGATGAAAAAGGCTGTCAGAAAGGGGAAGGGTGGACAAACTCAGGCAGGAAATACTTTATTCATAGGACACATCATCCTAAGTATATAACATGTAGTGGTAATCTCAAACTTGTTGCAATCATTGAATATGTCTGTGCTGATAGCATATACTTACTTTCTGGATTTGTCTTCTCTGGAAAAGAGTTTGAGCCTAAGTGGTTCAATGTGGATCCTGGGATTGGGTGAGTTATTCCAATCTATATGATCTTGACTTATCAGTTGATTATGTACCAGAGTATTCATGTCCAAGAGTGGCTGGACAGATGACTTACTCTGTAGACAGTGGTTTGAGAAGAGCTTCATACCTCAGTCTGCTGCATGCAACACCTCTGGCAAACCAATCCTTCTCATTTATGATGGACATGGCTCACATGATACACTCAAGCTCATCAGGCTTGCCTGTGACCATATATTATACTATTCTGTCTTTCCTCCCACACAACACATAAGCTTCAGCTTCTAAATGTTGGGGTTTTTGGTCCCTTTGCACATGGGTGGAGAGAGCAATGCAATGAAATTGTGGATATCACTGATGAAGAGATGCCATGTGAAGACTTTATTTGGGAGTACATGGACATTTGGTGTGAGACATTGAAACCTGCAACAATCATGGCTGCTTTCCACAAGAACAGATGCTGGCCAGTCATTCAAGATGTCTTTACCGATGAGGATTTTGCACTGAGTATCCCAACATCCACTTCTGCATGACATGTACCAAACAGCTTTCCTCTTTCCATGGATAACTACAACAGAGACCTTGCCAATGATCCTTCACCAATCTATTCAGATGCAGGGTCTGACAGTGACAGTGATTCTGTCTTGGAGACTAAAGATACTGGTGGAGTTGATGGCATAATTGTCCCCACTCCCACCACTGTTTCCCACCCATTCACTCCTGTTAATTCCTCTGAAACACCATCTCTTACAGCCCACAACCTCATGCAAGAACCCATCCCACCAGCAAGGTTTTACTCATCCAGCAGCTGTGAGAAATGGAAGCACATGGAGGCCATCCTACATAATACCAGTCTTGCCTTGATGATCTTTCACAAGTATACACCAAACTTCAACAGGAAAACCTCAACCTACACTCTGAAAACTCAACCCTCCAAGCACACTGCATCTTTGCAGGTACTGGGATTTAGGATCTTAATTGATGTCTCAATACTAAGGAGAAAAGGCCATCAAAGCAATGCAAACTCAATGTCAATGTGAGGTGGCTTAATTCAGATGAAGGCCTGAGATTAGTGCAGGAACAAGAGGCAGCACAAGTAGTTGAAGGTCAAAGGAAGTGCAAGGTACAGGAGTTATGAGCTGCAAAGGAAGCAGAGAAGGAGGAACAACAATGATAGTGAGATCCAAATGCACCATTCATAGGTGCATTAGGCCAAAAATCTAAGGCTGACCTTCAGGATATTGCACAAGCCTTGAGACTTATAACAGATGGTCAGAAGAAGGATCTATTGGTGCATATTGACACTCATTTTGATACTTACCCCATCTTGCATGAGGATCCCCAGTATAAAGGCATTTTCAATCAGACATGTCATTGACCTACTACCCAAACCAAAGCTTCAAACTTCAATACAACAAGCCCACTATCTTCAAACATTGTGGATCATATTCATCCACAATCATATGCCTCCCAGAATCCCATACCATACTCAACATACCCTCCATTGTTCTATTATTCTCATCATGATGCACCTCACTAATTTTTGGTATTCTATTTCACATATATATATATATATATTGATTTGTATTAAGCTTGGTATACAATCAGAATTAATCTACATACCTCCTGATTACTTCTCAGTAGCATTTTGTTGAGTCCAGTGCTGCTGTGAGCCATCTCAACATTGTATATTCAAGTGACATTGCCAGAGCAGAGATGAATTTGGCCATATGTGTCAGTGTTATGATCTGTGACAAAAGTTTTGAAGCACTCAACTTTTGGGTCACCCTTGACCAGCATTGTTCTGACACAACAACACATCCACCATACTCTAACTTAGTGTGGTAGTGTCTTAGACAGAAGTTATTGCACTGACTCCTGAAGTCCAATTGATGAAAACTATTGTCAATGTTTTTCTATCTACAACCTAATCAAGATTTTGAAACACTTAACTGATGATAGCAATGGTCATTGGTGTTATGTGCTGTAGATTTCTTCATACAATGCTGTTGGTTCAATTCCATTGTGATGCACTTTTTTTGTTCCTAATGCATTAGTGATGAATTAATGTCACATCAACAGTGTTGCATTACTTCTGCGCAGTACTTAATTTTAGTTATAGAGGATAATGCATTACATTTTCACTGTAATTACACAGTATGATGCATTCAAATGTCAGGGTTGGCTGTTGTGGACAGGATGAAGAAGGCACAGAAGGAGGCAAAGGCAGCATTGATGAAGGCAAAAAATGACATGGCACAGTATTACAACTGTTGGCAGACACCAGCCCCCATATACAAGCCTGGGAACCATGTCTACCTGGATAGCTCTGACATAAAGACAATAAGACCATCTTCAAAGCTGTCATATTGTCACCTTGACTCCATCATGGTAGAGAGACAGGTAAAGTTATTAGCTTATCAGTTGAAACCCCCTGTGGACCTGTGCCAGCTGCACTCAATCTTTAATGTCATCAAGCTGTTCCCAGCTCCAGAAGACCCCATTCCTGGTCATCACTCAAGTTCACCACAACCACCAATCCTGATTGATAATGATGAGGAGTATGAGGTAGAGAAAATTCTAGATAGCAGGGTTTTCCAGGAAAAGTTGTAGTTCAAGATGAAGTGGAAAGGATACAGTGTTGAGAACATTTCTTGGGAACCACAGGAAAATGTATGTGCACCAGCTTTGGTCCAGGACTTTTACTGCAGGCACCCTGGTGCACCAAAGACCATCTGAGGCATCTACTCAGTCTCAGCAGCTGACCAAGCAATCTGGAACATCTTCTATCCCATATGTCAAGACACTGCATGCTGGAAGAGAGGTGATGTTAGAGGACTGCACATACTGGACCCCATTCTTGTTTCCTTGATTCTGAGCTGGCCTTCATTTCCACCCTCCCATTCTCTGGAGACAAGTACTTTAGACCAAGGGCTATCTAATGCTCACATTTAGATTAGTCACATGCCCAGAGGCTGGAGATCAAGGCCATTTACAATGAGTTTCCATTTTTGGATCTGACTCAAGATTAAATTTCCATTTTCAGAGTTTAAGTCTTTCTGTTGTGCTGTACAGCTGTTTCTTATGCTTCTGAAGCCTCTGTAGCATCACATCTGGCCCAAGGAGTTCCTTAGACTTGTTCTCTTTGGATATCCCTCTGTCAGGTAGTTATGACCTGTAGACACTATACAGTACCAAATAGACTTTGGATCTCCCTCTGCCAGCTGTGTGATTGAGCCATAGCCTCCTAAGGTTGTCCTTACATCTTCAATTATAACATTTGTCTACTTTTACAGGAGGTAAATAGGGAATTGCCAAGTCAAAAATGGTAAAAACATCAAAGATCAATCTTGTAAAAGCTTTGACACCTTTTTTTAATTTTACTATACATGTTATAAAGCTATTCAGAGGAAAATGGCCCCAGAAAGCATGTGCACCAGGGTTTATTTTCTCCAAGGATCTTCTGAAGTTATCCCATGCAGCTATCAGATCCTGAGACACATTACAGGTTTATACCATGAGTCTTGTCCTCAATGTCTTGAAAACAGGACCTCTACTCACATCTTACCTGTCTGGGTTTATAATGGTCAGTGTGTTGTAACATTTCAATTCCCAAATTGTGGTTGGATGTGAGCAATTTTGTAAGTGCCTTTCAATGTGCTAGTGTAGGTACACTGAGGTAGTGTCAAAAGGACATGACTTGAGTGTCTGGACAAATTTCTTGGCATTGACATAAAGGTGTAGTTTGGTTGATGAAGTTATAATATCTGGCAACCCTGTTTTGCAACTTACATTTACACACTCACACACATCCATGTTTTGTGCTTCATCCCACAATCTGTCCATTCAATTGTCACTAGTACAGGTCTACCCCGAGGCATAGCAAGATTTCCAAGGACCTTGACCATATTCCCTATTGACAATGCCTTCCCATTCATGGCAAAATCAGCTGAGTCATGCAGTGCTAGGGATACATAATGGTTGGAGGGGAGTTTTGACAAATATGCAGAATAATAAATGGCCAGCATGATCTCTGGTGGGCCAGAAGCATAAGTCCAGTCTCTGTAAATGGGGGAGCTGACCTTGAACCTATGCTGAAAGGCCATCTGTAGTATGCAATTTGCACAGCTTCCAGAGGATTTAGGAGAGAATGCAAGACATCCAAGACAACTTCACAACCAAAGATCAAGTGAGGTTCATATGTGCCATATATACCATATATAATATAATGCCCTTGTGTGGTAGAATGACATCCACCATGAACTGCATTGCAAACATGACATTCACCACTTTGATGGTCTTTTCTGCCTCCTCCTTATAGTGTTTCTTGATAATGGAGCCTCTCATAAATTGGCTGCCCACACATTTGTAGCAGTCCACCCTCTTGATTATTTCTCCATTAACATGCAAGTTCCCAATGTGTGACAGAATGGGTTTGATAATCACTTACTTAGTTTTTCCAATGCTGGTTAATGGTCTTTGTAAAGAGTATTGACTTCAATACTGATCAAACAATTTTATGAAATAGACTATTTCAAGAAACTAATTATGATGCTGAGGAGGTCAAGAAAACAGTAGATGAGAATAAGGCCAAGTTCAATGCTGAACAACTGGAGACCTTCAATGCTGTCATAGACTCTGTGAACAATAACTTGGGCAAGATGATATTCATTCACAGTCCCAGTGGTTGTGGCAAATTTTTGTTTGCAATACTTTAACTTCTGCTGTTCAATCCAATAGAGATTATGGCATTATATGTAGCATCATCTGGGATTGCTGCTTTACTACTGGAAGGTGGTAGAACTGCTCATTCCAGATTTAAAATCCCCATTCCTGCTCTGGAGACATCCATTGCTAATATCAAGAGAGGAACTCATTTGTCTCAACTCTTAATCCACCCCAAAGTTGTCATCTGGGATAAAGTCCCAATGCAACACAAAAATGCCATTGACTCAGTTGATTATGGGTTCAGAGACATCCTGGACAAGGATGTTCCCTTTGGTGGAGTGACCATGGTGTTTGGAGGAGACTTTTGACAAACTCTTCCAGTTATTCAATGAAGACTGAGGCAGCAAATGATTGTAGCTTCATTTCAAGGAGGGAGACTTTGGAATCACATTCAAGTCCATTACTTGGTTCAAAATATGAGATTGGATCAGACTCTGAATAACATTTCTCATGCAGCTTGGTTATTAGATGTTGGTGCTGGGAAAATCTTGGCCCTGAAGAAATGGTACAACTTCCTGAAACTATGGTCTGTATTGACAATTCTATGACTAGATTGATCTCTTCTACTTATCCTGATATTAGTCATCTTCAAAATGACCAGTATTACCTGGGTTGTATGATCCTCTCCAACAAAAACTCTGATACAGGAGATATCAATTTGGAAGTTTTGCAGAGATGTCCAGGGAAGAGAAATCTTGCAGAGTGCAGACTTTATCATGTCTAATAATGGAAATGGTAATAGCCTTGCATTATATCCTATGAAATATCTCAACTCTTTAAGAGCCAACAGTTTGCCTTTAGCTAAATTAGCTTTGAAGATTGGTGTTCCTGTCATGCTCCTCCAGAATCTAGATGCAACTAAAGGACTTTGCAATGGAAATGAAACACAAATGATTGTCACCCATATCAGCACCAGAGTCCTCAAATGTTACATCATCAGTAGAGATGCCAAGTTTTCAGAATCAACTGTTTTGACTCCAAGAATCAACCTAAATGCCTCTGAACAGGATTTGCCTGTTCCATTTTGGAGAAGACAATTCCCAATTTGATTGGCCTTTGCTATGACCATCAACAAGTCTCAAGGGTAATCAGTCAAGCATGTTGGCCTAGATCTTCAATCACCCATTTTTGCACATGGTCAACTTTATGTTGTACTTTCTTGGTGCAGATCAGGAGATTGTATCAAGGTCATTTTTCACCAGAAATCATATCACAAAAGGGGCATGGTGGCTCAACTGGCACCATCATGTCCTTAGAGATGTTTCTCTCTTCCCAAGTGGGACCATGGGGTTGTTAGTTTAATTCCCATGTGTAATGCAGCCTTTGGCAGAAAATACTTTAGACACTGCACCCTGGCTTATTCAACACTGCTGGGCAGCCACCACCCTCATGTGCTGACTAGGGAGGCTTTGTTATGCAGGCCATTTGCAAGTGACCAATCAGCACATGACTTGATGAAGCAATGTGACCACCACACTCCTGTCCAATCAGAAAAAGAGAGGATTGCCCAGTGGAGTGGATTTGGAAGGGGAAAAGGAGCCCTGCTGACCAAGTGTGTGCTAGCATGGGTGGGTGGAAAGGATAGGGTCAATATAGATTGTTCAAGCCTCCTTCAGAGGGTCCATTGGCTGGATTTGGCATGGCTGTAGAGGTCAAGGCAGAGAGCATTTGATCAGCTGCTTATGGTGTAGCCCACAGCAGGTCTGTCACATTCTGCCCATGCTGGTCTAGTCCATTGTGGTACCAATTGGTAAATCTGGATTTGATCTCCAAAGCATACCATCCAAGTGTGGGGAAGGTTTAGAGTTGTGGGACCTTTGCAGGGATGGTTGACTAGGAAGCTGTCATGACCCACTCCCAGACTGCTGGACCTCTCCTCAGGCCACTCTGCTCTCCTGGAGTCCCCCCCAACACCCCCCCCCCAGCTCACCCCAACCTTTGTTCACCCATGGCACCTGCCCCAGCTAATCCTGATGCTTTCCCAGCAAACTCTGATGGCCCCTTGGCAAACCCCAATGTGTTCCCTGCAGGCCCCATCACTTCCCCTTATCCTCCCAAGCCCCCAGGCCCCTCTGACATCTCCCCTGACCCTGGCACACATTGCCAACTTATCCCCTCAGCCTACCCAACCACTCTGGAACTTCCCAACTATAGAGCAGATTGCATTTCCATTAGTTCCCATCAGAATGTCACTGCAGCCTGCCATCTGATCAGAGCCAACACCCATCAACCCTGTGCAGCATTGACAAGCCCCATTGTTGCACCCTCAGTCCCCAGAGGAGGTCTAGTAGTCAGTATATAAGCTGTAGAGTAGTATTCCTTACTCTAGTCTTGATATTGCCAATATTCTCTTGTTACATTTGTGTTCTGGTTATGTTTCCTGGTCTTGTCTCTATTTCCAGTCTCAGTCTCATCTCAATCCTATTTTGTTCTTGTCTCTGTCTTGTCTCAACTCTATCTTGTCTTGTCTGTCTCAGTTTCCTTTATTGTTGCCTAAGTTCCTTTCAACTCTGACTCCATTCTGACTCTCCAATCATAATTATAATCATGCCTTTATGGCTCTGTACATTCATATCTAATGCCAGACTTGCTCTACAATCAACCCAAGAACCCATCAACATCAATTGATCTCCCATCAACCCTCCAGTCCCACTCCTGTTGTTTGTGTGACCTCTGCTTGCCCTGCACATTCAATACTTGCCTCTGGACTTGTGCCTGACACATCCCCAAGTGCAACCCTTGGCATACCTAGTCTTAGACTCCTCCAGACCACCCTGGACTTGTTCATACCACTTCCCCTAGCTTATCCTCACAAGTATCAAATGTCCAGACCTCCCAGGAATGCCAGGGTATAAGTGCAGGACATCATGTCTGCCCAATAAGGACTTGCCCATAAGCTGAGCCCCCATAGTCAGCAGAACCTGACAGAAGCAAAAGTGAAATGGCTTAATGGCCAACACCAACCAGCACCAGCAAGCATTGCTGAAAGTAGAAGGGCTGAGAAATTGGAATGGCATGTTAGTGGCAGATGAGTGGAGATTTCTAGGTAACACTGCCTTACTGTACTGCAGGATGTAGAACACAATAGCTCAAGATGTAAACATCATGTGAGTATATCTCAAATAAGAGAAAAAGTTTCATCATCATCATCACATCACAAAAGACTGCAATTATCATCTCACAAGAAATTCTCAATGGTTTATGAATGTGAGTGTATTTTGGTATTGCTAACTTTTATCATTTTCAGCATCTAATTTATATAGCTAGACATTGTAGAATTTTGTATTAGGTCTCAATATGAAACTGTAAAACCTTGAGTTTGGGTCTCAACATTGAGTTAGAATATCAAAGAGGTAACTGAACAAAATGAGGTTGGGTCTGGGTCTCAACATTGAGTTGGAATATCAAAGACCTAACCAAATGCAGTAAAATTGGGTCTGGATCTCAACAGTGAGTCAAAATATCAAAGACCTAAGTGAACAAAATGAGGTTGGATCTGGGTCTTAACATCGAGTTGGAATATCAAAGACCTAACCAAATGAAGTAAAATCAGGTCTGGATCTCAACAGTGAGTTAAAATATCAAAGACCTAACTGAACAAAGTGAGATTGGGTCTGGGTCTCAACATTGAGTCAGAAATATCAGACCTAACCAAATGAAGTGAGGTTAGGTCTGAGTCTTAGCAGGAGATACAGGTCCGTGCCTTCGGCACGGGCCATAGCTCGCATACTTGACAGCCCATGAAGCCCCTTTCATAATGTTAGACCCCTTCGAGTTTCCCTTGTTTAGTTGATCGGGTTGATGGCCGTCCTGGTCATGAACTCCTCTTACCACTCACCAACGGCATCCATCTTAACTTTCTCTGCCTCATCATTCTGTAACTCCTGGATCGACTCTGATTCACTGTTTCTTAAAACAGTTTTGTCTTACTTATTCCATGTTGTATAGACAATTCATAGCTATAAAAATCGAGTTACTAGATTGTATTAGATGTACGCATCCACACAGTGCCTTTTGCCCGACCTCTAAGTTTTCTTCAGCTTCCTCATTGTCCTCATTTCTCTTTTTATCATCGACCTCGTCATTGATTCTATCTGTGTTCTAACGCGTCTCATGATAAAGGGCTTAGCCTATATAGAATGTTCATTTTCTTGTGTAGCTATGAGTATACTATGGGCCGTCGCGAGCAAGGCGTAACCGAGATCTAAGCATAGGAATCCAGCCAGGTTAGACGTCCCGGTAAGCGCGGCCATCAACCAATCAACTAAAGAAGGGCAACTAAAAGGGGTCTAACGTCATGGTAGGAATGCAAGCATGGTCGTTCAAAATTCTTGATCTTCTGATCTCACAGCCGTGAGACTAGAAGACCAAAAAGTAACACTAGCTCACAAGCTACTAATATTGATATATATCTACCTACGCTGCCTAAGATCTTCTCTACTTTTTATCTCTTCACCTGCCACAGGACCCGAATGAGCTCTAAGAACGTAGTGCCCGCCGTGGACACAGAATCCCGGAAAGACGCGTTGTATGACTCGGAGGAGGGCTATAGCCACGCATATGGCCTCAAATGTAATCTGAGTATGTTCTACGTGTGTTGTCAACGACGTAGCTTATCCATCCAAGTCAACAAATGCATGCAGGAAGAGTAATACGGTCTTTGTCCTCTAACCAACTACTAATTGTCACCCACGAAGGATCGGATATGGAAGGTATCAATGGCAGCTATTCGTACTGACAGGGTTCGGATGGATGGCAGACAGTGAGTTCTGTACTACAACCACGTGCTAGTGCGCACCGTACGTTTCGTTTTTTGCTGATTCAACGTTCGTCAGATATCTGGCTCCAGGGCGTCGCAATTGTGTTGGGCCAAGTGCAGCAGGGACTGCATCCTTCACGCGTGGAATTTGCGACACTCGCACTGTTTGCTGGTCTAATTCTTGGTGCAACTACCTGGGGTATCATGGCGGATTTGATAGGAAGAAGACTTTCTTTCAATGTTGGTCTTAACATAATCCTACGTTCTCATTCTGCATCCACGATGTACTCATGATCAGATTACACTTTTCCTGGCTGGTGTGTTTGGGATCGCGGCTGGTGGTGCTCCTGATTTCATCACTTTTGCATCCCTCGAAGCCTGCCTTGGCTTCGGGGTCGGTGGCAAGTACGCCATTCTCCCCCTGTTTTAAGCTATCAGCTTCATCATGTGTTTTAGTTTACCTGTAGATGGTGAACATCTGGATTCTCGCTAGCCAAATATGTCAATTGTTCACACTAGACTTCACAGGTGCTCTTTATCTTGAACATATCCCTCAAAGCTACCAGGTTGGTATAGCTTAAATTTCCATACAGCTTTGCGCTGACACGAATTTGGAAGTGGACATTAACTCTTCTTTCTGTATGGTGGGCTTTTGGCCAATTGGTCGCATCGCTGATTGCGTGGGGTTTTATCGATAACTTTTCGTGTGAAGCAACGGCGACGATATGTTCGAAGAGCGACAACATGGGCTGGAGATATACCTAGTGCGTTTGACTATTGATAATTGCGGGGATTGTGATTACCATACAAACTTTTTGTTTTGTACCTGAGCAGCTATACCTTGTGAGTTTCCTCCCAGATCAATATAAATTTAAGTGGATAAATGATACCGTCTTTCAAGCGGTTGTATGACATTTCTCATGTTCTTCATACGCTTCGTTGTCTTCGATCTTCAAGAGTCACCGAAGTACCTCGTTGCGAAAGGTCGAGACCAAGAAGCCATTGCCGTAGGTCGCCTCAGCAAGGTTCTTCAATCTACTAAAGTACTTTAAACTTGAAGGTTCTCGAACACATCGCAAAACGAAACGGCAAGAAGATCAGCCTTACTTTAGAACAATTATCAGTCATTGAGAGTGCTGCAGAATATACCCCCAAGTCAAACCTCGAGGTGGTGAAGAGTGTATTTTCGACTATCTCCTTGTATGACTCTTCCTGGTCTCGAGACCGATTGTTTCCCTAACACGGGGCTTCCAGATCGCATATCAGACCCTTGTTCTCCGGCCACAAGCTTGCAATTAACAGCACATTGATTATTCTCTGTTGGGGTACGATTCATGCCACTTTGAATTCCGATGCAACCAATCGATCCAGTCAATAGGACTCATTGGACTCGCGTACCCTCTCTTCAACAGCTTCCTGCCTCTTTATCTCCAGCAGCGCATCGTCAGCTCCACAGACTCAGACAGCATCAATGTCACTTACCGTAACTTTGCTATAATATCTATTATGGGAATCCCTGGGTCTATTCTCGCCTGCTTCATCGTCGATTGGACCCGTGGCTCAAAAAGTAGGTGGTCCCTCGGCGGAAGGAAGCTGACAATGGCAATTTCGACTGGACTTACTGGACTCTTTCTCTTCCTCTTCACCACAAGTAAAACTGATGGTGCTGTCCTTGGATGGTCTTGCGCGGCAGGTGCTACACAGTGGGTCCATGATCAGTCCAAATCATGATTACATTACTGATGTGTGTTTATTCTTATAGAAATGCTGTAGGTTGCCTGTATACTTGAAGTTCATCACAGTTGATTCACTGTCCAATCAGATGTATGGCGTCCTTTTCGCGTATACCCCGGAAGTTTGTACCCGGACTAACACAGCACCTTTCTTAAGAATGACATACAATATCTAGGTCTTCCCTGCCCCTCATCGCGGTACTGGTGACGCGCTTGCGAGTAGCTTCAATAGAATGATGGGTATTCTCGCGCCTGTCATTAAAATTGTCACCACAAGTGCCACCGGTGCCGCTGCACCTGGGTCTTCAGCCAATGGGTACGTTGTCGTGAAATATCTTGATCGTCCTATCATTAGTCCAACCTTTCGTGTGATATTTTCATCAGCTCGATATTTGTCGCTGCAACATTGTTCCTGGTTACCGCCGTCCTGATGGTATTTCTGCCTATTGAGGTGAGTAGAGTCACATCCATGATGTTTCCTCTGTACTGAGGTTTTTTGTTACAATCTAGACGGCAGGTAGGGCTGCGATGTAGAGAGAACTGGATGTGTGAGAAACTTTCGATTATCTTGAATTTGAACTAGACATGTCTTAACGTGTACGACTACCATAACTAGACTTTTGACTATCCAGATAACTCTCATACAACACGGTCATGGACGATTCAGTGGCTATATGTTTATCTATGAGAACGTGGTCAACTGTCAACAGGGCTCCTCTGACCATCATATGATTGTGTGCCAGGAGATGGGAGCTAGGACCAGCACATGATACCTATGTGGTTTGTTATATTCCAACTTAGTGTTAGTGTTAGGAGAACTTGGCGGTCAGTAGGGTTCGGCAGAATGTAGAGAAGAAAGATGTAGATACAGATTGGGGGACCGGACCTATTCAAAAGTAGTGGAGACAGGTCAGAGAACTTGAAGACGAGTATGACAAAGGTCCATGATTATTCTTGTAAACTTCAGACCAAATAATTCGTCCCGCCCGCGTCGCCATCTTCATTCATCGTCCTCGCAATCTTTGCAGCTGTCGTCACCACTACTGGCTTGTTCGTCCTCGTCACGATCCCCCTATTAAACCCCCTCTGTACGCCATGTTTGAGCTTGTCGATATGTTGACAAAAAACGTATGGACGAATTAATTTATGACGAGGATGGAACGAATAAGGATGTGGATGAGACAGGACTGTCTGTTCAGCGTCGTAACTCTTAAAGAGATTTGACCGAAGCGTTTGCTGCCGAATAGGAAGAGATTTTCTTCAAACCTTCGTGAGGGATTCGCAGAGCTCGGCATAGCTTTGATAATTTGTACATATCGTCGAAGAGGAGAAGTAGACACGTTCGTGAATGACTACAAATGCTGACCTGCTGTGGTCATCGAGGTGCAAGAGACAAGAGGGCATCTTGATGTTGGCCAATGCAGGTGATGGCAGGGTCACACTGAAACCAATGTTGAGGTTATCGAACGACAAGATGAGACTTTTGAGTGCTCGCATAAACGAGTCGTTGGAAAATAAAAAGAAATCATTACATAGTCATCGAAATTCGTATATGCCCTACGCCCGGTCCTCCAACGCCTCAAGTCTCGTAATTTGTCTAGAAGACAAAGCACTAATCAACACCCGAAACTTATATCGCGTAAAAGAACCAAATATTCACCTATCTCTAATGGCCTCCTGCCACCTTTGCAGTCTCGCCGTCTCATTCAACTGGAATCCATAAATTTTCGGACGGTACCTCTCCACCTTGAGTGCGACAGAAGCCGTGCTGATCGAGTCCCCACCACCCTCCGTCGGGGCCTCCTGTTCCTCTCTCATCCTCTTCGTCCTCCTCTCTCCATCTTTCGTTGCCGGCCCTAAATCCGATGGACCACTCTTCGGCGGTATAAGGCTCGGGTAGACAAGGAACAGGAGATGTGGAAACGTTGTACCGAAGTATGCTCCATCGATAGAGCCGTGGCGGGCAGATTTAGGTGAGTAGAGGTCTTCGCAACGTCCACAGTAGAGTTTTACGGACTTTTCGTAGGGGACGTCGGTTAGACCTACGGGTAGGAGGGGCTGAAGCTGACAGAATACGCGGGGGCATCGTCCGAAGTCGGCGCGTTTGTATTTTTCAATCTGGGAAGGTTAGAGGCAGTTTTAGAGAGAAGAGGTCGAGAGCACCATTTTCTGTAGGCCCCGCGCGGTGACGATCCATCGGGCGTGGATGAGCCCGTACAGAAGACGGGCTTGGACGTCGAGAGAGCCTCGTAGTTCGTCTTGAATTTCGTCGTCTATGTGGTCACATTGAGTCGAGTTGAAGAAAGTATAAAGAACAAGTACTCACCCAAATTGTCGGTGATGAGGTCGAGAGCCTGAGAGTAATTGGTTACTTCATTGTTGAGACCAGTCAAATTGAAACGATCGAGAATGAAGTCTTCATCGACCTCGCAAAAGTACTCGTTGCCTTTGGAAGATAGAAACCAAGATATCCACTGTATCGCCTAGTGAGCAGCGATGGTGACGAAACCCTGAAAGCCCCTACCGAGCTGAGGAAATGGTTTGATCTCGGTCGCAGAGAAGAGTTGATTATCAGACGAACCTGGAGTAATCAGAATCGGACCCAGAGGTTGCTTCCTCCACTGTAAGTATATGGAGTTCAATGATAAGCCGCAGTGAAGCAGAGCACGCAACTTGTAACGAGGCTTGAGATGGACGAGGCTGCGAAGAGATCGCTGGGCAGTTGGGGCCGCCCACGCGTCAAAACGAGGACAAACAATGCTCGACTTCACGGGAGACGGGTGTTCCTCGGCGTCCACAGCCAACACAATTAATCCCTTTGAGTCGTCTTGGCTACGCGTAATTGAGGCGCAAAACGTGCCGTATCACGATTTGCGCGGCGAGAAAGCCCGGAACATCACCACGAGGCTGGGCATCTTTAGATTATGCGAGGCTGGGGTCTCGCCATTTCGAGGATCTACTAATACATGGCAACGTCGCAGATGAAGACTCCAGTGCACTTGCATCCACTCTCTCCGGACGATAATGCATCTAGATGTCGACGGGCTCGGACTCAGACAGATATAGATTTACGCCAACGGCAACCGACTAATCATCATTCATCTCACGCTCAGCTCCAGGCTGATGACCCTGGCAAAGCGAATTGGGATGGCAGTGTGCGCTATAGAAAAGGAAACAAGGATAGAACTAATGGAAGTGGGTCGAAAGACTTGTCCACGCTGTGGAGCCAGCCAAATGGTACTGCATCCGTCTTCGTTGTCGGATCGTCCATGGACTTTATGTCATCTACTCCTCGTCGCTCGAGCATCGTGAATCCAGATGTCATCGTTACCAGCGATTCGGATGAAGAAGTATACGGTGCAAATATTACGACTCGGGTTCTCGCCACCAAATGGCACAAGTATTCGGACGACGCCATCCAAAGTGCTATCTCGAACATTGGTCGAGTCGAATCTTCCGCTGAAGCAGTAGATCATCCCTACCATACAGCACTTCGAATACTTTCCTCGGCGCTCCATAATTTGTCACGCGCTAGGATTGAACTAGAGGAGAATAGGAGGACATTACAGGAAAAGGAGATTGCGCGACGTGAGAGGGCAGAAGCACTTCTCAAAGAACTGCCGAGCTCTGAACAGGACGTTGCCAAACGCGTTATACAGTCACTGTTCGCCGACGCTAACGAGTCTCAGCATCAAGTGCAACGGCAACCGAGTTTACTGGTAAGCTATACAGCGTCCGATTTTTCGAGTCCAGCTCAGGATTTTTCAGTCTTTAACTGAATCACTGAGTGAAGCTCTCGCGGACCATACTTCATTTATACCTAGTACCAGTCTTACGGAGACATCAGTGCTTACAATCATGCCAGAAGAGTCAGACTCTGCAATCGGATCTGCAGATCAATTCGCCCAACCAACCACCCTCGTGCTTAATGATCAAGTCACTCCTACTGTTCCAGACACCGTTATACCAGAGTCTACAGAGGAGTCAGGAGAAAGCCGCGACGATCTCACTTCGGTACCCAGCCAAAAGCGTCAAGAACGCCTTTCGTGGATGAATAGCTGGTTTGGTAACGGTTCCAGGGGCAAGTCCCGCTCTCGAAGCGGGACAGGTTCGCAGACCGAATCAGACAAAGATCCACCAACGTCCGAAGAGCCCTCGGTCGATATGCCGGCCCCCCCACACCGTACCGATAGTAGCAAGGCCACGAAAAGCGTGTTTAATACCCTCGGAATCACCTTGCTCAACCCGGCGACGCCGAAAAAACGACCGAACACATTTGATCCCCCTGGTTTGCCCGTGACTGCGGCGAGCTCAGATACAGAGTCCACCCTCTCGACGCGGGCAACACCCCCAACGTTGTCTAATGTCGCGTCAGCTATCTCATCACCGATACAACCCAGCTTCGTACCTCTCGCCCCACCCCAGCTCACAACCTCACTGGATCTCACAGAAGTAAAACAACCACCACAAGCCCTTATAGCCACGCCCACTACGGACGACCCTCCACGCATTCAAGGTTCTTCCCTCCGCGCCATCGCCAACGCCACACGGGTCATGACAACAGGGCCTGCAAGTGTCCTCGCCGACTCGGGACGATACACCAGCCCTCTTATAGCCCAACTCGCATTCGAACTCATCTCGCACGCTCGTGACCAAGCTATCACTTTCCGCGACTGGCCCAAAGAGCGGCGAGAATTTAAGGTTATCGATGATGGGTCGAAACGGCATGGACCTACGCCTATTATCAGCCCGTCGGACGGGACGGATGCGACGATGACGCTTAGTCGGGCGTTGATTCATCAGATGGAGAAGAATAGGAAGGTATCATCGAGCAGGCAAGGTGGTGCTACGCCGTTTACGTCGCCGATTTTTGGGTCGTTTTTGCCGCAGCAGCAGCGCAAGGCTGGGGCCGTGGATAAGGCACATGGACACGGACATGGGACGACGAATCAGGAGGTGCGGCAGGGAGGTGCTGGGACGGCAGGCACACATCATGCACAGGCGAATGGGCCAACGGTGAAGAAGCCCGCATCCGTTCCGCTCGAGTCGATCATACCAGCCATATCTAAACCTCCGACGCAATACCTCTCTCGCACCTACACGCCTCTCACATCAAGGGAGTTTAGATTCTCAATACCACTCCCACAGAACGCGGCGAAGTTCAAGGTGTATCACGATGACAAGAACCAGAGGCCTCTGACGGATCGGTATGGGTTTATGTATGATGTGTCGCAGTATGACGTGCTTTTGCTGATGAGGGCGAGGGAGTGCGGGAATACGGCACCGGCATGTCTTACGGGTGTCAAGATTGCAGATCGGGAGGAAGATAATAGTTGGCCTGGGGAGGAGGGGGAGGATGAGGGGGAAGGGGTGAAAGATGTGATTGAGGTTGTAAAGGAGAATTGTACGTGTGACGGAGAATCCCCACCGCCGCTGCAGCCTCCTACGACGACGAATGACACGGCTAGCGTATATGAGCAGTCCATAGCACCCAGCACGAAATCGCAGTCCTCGTCGAACAGCCGGAAGCGTTCGTCGACGCTCACTTCTTCATCGATCGCTGCGACGTCTATGACATCCGTACTCCACGTCACTCCCGATACCCCGCGACACGTCTGCGCCAACACCATGCGGAGGCTGCTTGATCAACTCACATCGATCCATGACGCAAGACAGACTGTCCAACGACGCGAATGGGACGTTTTCGTTCGCCAGCGGAGTAAAGTTAGACTACTCAAACCGCACCCTGCGGGTCCCGCACCAGCTACACTATCTGCTGCCGGAGGCGCAGCCGCAATCTTGGGTCTCGGAACTGCATGCGAAGACGAGGAGCTCGCGCATAGCGAAGGGCTCATTGGGTTTGCACAGCTTGGGCTTTCGGCAAGCCGGGATGAGCGGAGAGTGTTTGATAGGCTTGTGAGGAATGGAATTCCGCTCGTGTATCGCGCGAAGGTGTGGCTGGAGTGTAGTGGGGCGTTGGAGATGCGTGAGCCGGGGGTGTTTAGGGATCTTTTGGAAGAAAGGGGAACGGAGGAGGGAAAAGCGGGTGTGGAAGGGGAAATTGAGAAGGATGTAGGGAGGACTATGCCGTTGAATGTATTTTTTGGAGGTGATGGAATGGGGGTGGATAAGTTGAGGAGGGTATTGGTTGCCTATAGTCGGTGAGTCTGATGGTTCACTCAGAATCTGTCGGTAGGATACTTATGTATTTTTTTGTCTAGACGCAGTCCTGCTGTGGGGTACTGCCAGGGCATGAATTTGATCACTTCGACACTGTTGCTCGTGCATGCAGATGAGGAGGAGGCGTTTTGGACGCTAGCGGCCATTGTTGAACGAATCTTGCCTGAAGATTTTTTCACGCCGTCTCTTCTCCCTTCGCGTGCATGTCCCCTCGTTCTTCTCGACTATGTGCAGGAGCATATGCCCAAACTCCATGCCCATTTGACCAAGCTTGGTGTCGACTTGGCTGCGATATGCTTCTCGTGGTTTCTGTCGCTTTTCACGGACTGTCTGCCCGTCGAGGTGAGTCATCTTTAGATTCTTGCTTTCTCTCCAGGGCTGATTCAGTGACCTGTGTTAGACGCTGTTCCGTGTATGGGACGTGTTTCTTGTAGATGGGCTTGATGTCCTCTTCCGTGTCGCGCTCGGCATCCTACGCAGTAATGAACAGGAGCTTCTGCAGTGCGAATCGATACCTGCAGTTTATGTGGCGTTGGAGAATCTGCCTACGAGGATGTGGGAAGCAGACAAGGTCCTTCAGGTGCATAATCTACTCCTATCTTTCATTTTTGCGCTGATGAAGGTTTCTTTCTGCAGCTCGAAGTCGAGTTACGGGGATTGATGACACATGCTGATTTAGTTAGCAAGCGGGATGTGCATGTTGCTACCCTCAGCAAGCTAATATCGTAGGACCTGTTTTACATAGATGGATTTTTGGAATACTTTTCCCCACAACCGAGAGTGCTACATTAGGGGGGGAAATGTCCTTTTTGCTCTTGATATCCCTCAAATAAGCCACTTACCGAAAAATATATGAACATCCGACTTGCCTGGATCGAACAGGCGGCATCAAGATATGAACGTCATAACCATTACAGTCTTGCGCTCTACCAACTGAGCTAAAGTCGGTTGTTCACAACCTAATCATTGATAAATATATAGTTCCCTTATGTCTTCCCAGACACCGGCATTTGTAAACTGTACTGAACTGTACCACAAGAATTGAGCAACCCCTAGTTGAGTTGAGGCTACATCAAAAAGAGGGTCAAGGATAAGATGACATGTCAACATTGATGTCAGGACCCAGTTTCAATGATGTGACAATAGCATGCAAGTAGAGGAGAGAAGATCTTCTGATTGATCTGGACAGAACACGATACTTAGTGGAAAGTGACATTTCAGTTAGCTTTTTGAAGAATAAAGATTAGTCAAAAGGAATAGAGGTGGTCTATTTTCTCGAAGTACTCGAGTATGTGTGACTGGATGACATCTTGCAAAGAACAACACGGACTAAATAAACTGGCTTGCACACGAGGAGCAGCCCGAACAAAATGGGGCCGGAGCTAGGCAAGGTCAACAAAGTGTATGGGATTTGCAGCTGGCTACAGCAATCAACATCATTGTAGACATTTCTTTCGCGACACCTCGGATTTATACCCTAGCGTTTTTGAAGTCTGGCAGCTCGCAGTAGTAGTAGTTGTTATTCTGGTCGCTACAGAATTTCGCATTGCTTATGGCCACATGGAAGTATGATTATGAGGATTATGTGGAAGATATCGGTATTCAAAGGCAAAATGGTGTCGGGATTGGGATACCAAAATACTATGTTTATCCATCAGAGCCACAAAACTCGAATATTGAAATGACAGACTATGGCATGAGCTGGGGTCACTCCACGAGAAGGTATTGAAGCCGAGCAAGTCGGATCCTCCCCATCTGGACAACACAAAAATGTTGTATCTTTTGATGCAGGATCTGCGCTCAACCAATATTCAATCCCTAGGAAAATGATGGCCGAACATCAGCTGATGATATCTGAAATGAATTATTATTACCGTGATGGTGGTATCCTAATGAGACTGGTATAACTGTAGGAACCCTGTCATTGAAATCAATTTCAGGAAAGACATGAGCAATGTAAACTACCCGTCCGTCGTGTGAACCACTGTGTACATGTTAGAATTCATAACCGGAGAAACTTGTCTACCTACCCCGAAAAGCTCTTGTTCCAAGCTCTGAGTTTACATACTCGGCAAATTCTTTATTCTAGGAAGACCACTTCAAGAAAAGATACATATGACACGTCACGAAAGACGTACACCGAGCCTGGGAGCACCGTACGAATACGTCCGAACTTCTCTATTAGTATCTTGGGGATGATTGTGTCCCGAACCATCATTGCCACTACTAACCCACGTTTCGAGGAAGTTGTGTTTCAAAGTAACTGCTGCAAGAGTAGCCAACGCGCCCCCGAGCGAATGACCCACCGTAACTATTGCAAATCCAGGGTGTGATTTTATTTGTTGTGTCACGACAAGCAAAACTTGTGCCACGACAGAGTTCCAGCTAGATACAAGAGCGAATATCAGTATCGTACACTAGCAGACTTTTGCCTCTTACGCGGCCAAAAATCCGCTATGCACTCGTACACCGACTAATCTGTGGTCGACATGGAGATCATATAGACCTATGATATTGCTCACCTGGAGCAGATACACCTGGAATTACCAATGGTACGAGAAGCAGCTGACCATCGAGCAGGAAATTAATTAGGGAAGCGCTAAAGACGACCCCTGTATTGAGGTGCTAGAATCCACGCAGCATGAATTCAACAAGTCACCTTCCACGAAGGGCAACAATAATCTCTTTCCGATGTGAATCTCTGGCAACAAATCCTTGAATGTCTGTTAGCTCATTGGAGAACTGTTTTACGGCGCGATTAGTTTTTTCAATCAGCTACGTGATTATTGTGCTGAAAATGGCAAAAACGCGCATGTAAGACCAGTGTGTTCCCGTTTGGGCGTGGGCACAGACGACTATAAGCCGAAGACGCATATTTGAAGTAATGCAAGAGGTCATCGAATGTAGAATCTGCTCGTGTCGCATATCTGCCGATGAGGATTCTTTCGAGCACATCAAAGTAACATGTACACTTACCAGAAATAATTGTGCGCTTTGTGCTACAAGCATTGGTCATCAAGATAAGAAGTGCAAGGAAGACAACAGTAAGAATGAGAATAAAGAGGCTGACTCGGGCTGGAACTATTGTCCACGTTCGCTAACAAAAGCAGATGCCGAGGGAGCTGCCGAGAGAAATCCGCACTTTGATAGGGCATCACGTGCTTTCTCAAATCCTTCACCCCCACACTGTTGCTCACAAGCACACAAGCAAATTGTAGTGATGCAGCTCCCGGACAGTAACTTATTTCATATCAGGTACACTTGGACAATATAACAATTTCCACAGGCACTTTCCACAGGCACTTGCTACATATCCTAGCAGCATTGCTAAGGTCACTTATAAAGCCACTAACTATTTTGTGACAGAATTAGATGGGTCAGTTTGGAAGATCAGGGTAGCAGCCTTTAGAGGAGTCCCTGACAAAGCTTGGCAACAATTGGAGCTATCCCAAAGCATAGAGCAATGGGTGAATATCCCTCCAGAAAAGTTAAAAGAGTTGAAGGAGGAACCACAAAGGCCTGTGGGAAATGCTATACCAGACCTTTTATTTGGTTCTACAAGGCTTCACAAGCCTCTAGACCATGACTTGGGTGGGTCAGAAAGCAGCCCTGAAGATTGACAGAAAACTTGAGAATTTTACTTAGTAAAAACAAAAATAAGTAAAAACTCATTAAAGTCACACATTTTTTGGGGTTAATGGCCTTGATTATGGGGAATTACAGAGTAAAGATGTGTAGGGGGCAATTTCTAGACAAAAGAGGGGGGGCTATGCTATCTAAGGCAAAGGCAGAGCTGATGCTTACAGTGCAATGGGGGATGCAGCAGTATGGTAATTATCTAAGGAAGGACCTGTGAACTTGATGTTGGAGTTGGAATTAACAATCTTGGGTCCCAGTAAATAAAATGGGATATACAGAGTCAGCAGAAAATCTTACTTCAGGCAAAACTTGGAGATCATTGAGGAGGAGATCATTGAGGAGATCACTAGTTTTGTTAATGTCAGAAGAGCTGAGGGCTTTGTCCAGATGAGTGAGGTGGTTGAAAATGGGCTTGAAAGTTTGCAAAGCAATGTCAAGGATGAATAGCTGCTGCTGGGCAGTGAAATCTATGACTTCATGCTGTTTTGCAGTTCAACATAAGGGACTGCAGCCACATCATCAGAAGACTTGAGGGCTTCAAGGGCAGTGCCAATCTGACCAAGGAGCAAAAGTATGGCATTGCTACCAGGTTTATGGCTGGCTCAAGGTGGGAGCTTAGTGTCAGGGGACTTCCATTTCTGACCTTTGCGACCTATTCCAGCATCTTCACAACTTGTTTGACATCTCTGGAGCTCATTCCAGAACCCCAGAAGTCTCTGGAGAACTGCAGAGTTCTCCATATTACCTCACCAATCATTGTCCTAGGGTTGGGAATTAGCTCTGGCCTTCTGTACAGTAGTTCCCATGCCTCTGCCACCCACTGATGTGCTATGCCAAGCAGTGGGGATCCTTAGACTTGTTCTCTCTGGAGGTTGCCCTTACAGCAAAGCAAGTCCTCCAAAACTGGTCTGGAAGCTCCTCATAGCTGCAAGGACTTCCAAGCTGCTATCTGTCACTTCTCCACCAGGTTTAAGCACCACAGAATTCTATGTCTCAGCTTGCCAACTCAGACACACCCTTGGAGGCTTTGGCCCCACAGGACAAAGCCTGGACCCACCTGCTACACCTAGAAACCCAGGTGCAATTAATGCAATCATCTCTTACCTACCATACGACTAAACTCTCTACCCTCTGCCAAACCACAGATCTTATCTCCCAGTCACTCCAGGCACTGCTAAAATGCCTAACTCCTACCCCCACACCTCCCCTAGCTGTGGAACCAGCCCCAACTGCATCTGCACTCATCCCCATAGCTCCGGTGACCCTACAGCCACAGATTCCATGCTCCACACTACCAGATGCATATGATGGTGCTTGCTCCAGCAGGAAATGTTTCCTCCAATCCTGCCTCACCTACATCCACCTCAATAGGGACACCTTTGACTCTGACACATTGAAAATAGCCTGGGTACTGTCATACATGAAGACCAGACATGCCTCCACATATGCATTACAAGTTTTCTGTTGCTCCAGAGGTGTTGTAAGTTTCCCAGACTGGGCCACCTTCAAGAAGGACTTCCATGCAGAGTTCTTCCTGCTAGACCCCACCAAGACCATGGCCTTAACACTATGTGACAGGGAGCAATATGGGCAAGGGAAGCATATGCTGGATGAGTACATTGACTCATTCTGGGCTCTAGTTGAGCAGGCTGCCTACCCCAATGGCCTTTAGTTATGCCTCACTTTCTGGGATGGCCTGCACCCCATGCTGGTGGAATGCATTGACAATCTTGCAGAGGGCTGCCTGGACAACAAGAAGATTGCTTCATGGTACAAGGTGGCCTGGAATCAGTAACAACTCATGGAGATCTGGAGAGAGCTCCACCACCCACATTCCATGCTGCACCTAGCTCTGGTTACCAGTTCCCACCACCTCACACCTGTTCACTCTACACTGGCCCCTACTCCTGCCATCCTCACAACATGACCCCTGCTACTGGGTATTCCCATGGATGTGGATGCAGCCAGACAGCTCTATGCTGTGCTACTACTATGCCAGAGATGCCAAAAGCCTGGGCACTTTGCACAACACTGCTCCTTGGGTCTGTAGGTATGTTACCTCTCCATGGCAGAGCAGGAAGAACTCCTTCTGCAGCTGCTGGCTGCAAAAGATGCCACTGGAGCTCTGTCATCAGATGAGCCAAACTCAGAGTTGACCCTGGAGAAGATTAGCACATGTGCATCACCTCTGGAGCTGGAGGAGGATTTTTAGTTGAGCAACAGATGAGGTAGGTGTATGCCTCCATCACTGGGTGCTAACAGGTTCTCATGTCTGTTAATAGAAAATGAAATCACCCTTTCCAATGCCCTTCATTTTAAGACAGAAGAACCTCAATGTTTCCCTCTAGACATACAAATACCAACTTCAGAGATCAAGCTGAGCTCTCCAACACCTGTTAGGGTCTGCTAGCACTGCCTTGCCTGGGCTCACCAAATTCCCCAACAGTATGTGATGGCTTCCAGCCTGTCTGCCAACTCCCTGCACCTTAATGTGGAGATAGAAACCATGGACACTCAGCAAACCCACAGAGTCACTGCTTAGTGGAGCCCCAAAGGAGGAGCACAGAGAGGAGTTTGGTGGCCTACATGAGCTGGAGCTTCTGGACAGAGCAGTAGAGGTGGAGGACCAGAGCTATGATACCACCATACACCTGCTGCCCTCCATTGCAGAGATCTAGGCTAGCCAGACCACATTCTAGCAGCTGGCCCAGGCATTCACTGCTAATGCCATGCCCCAAGAGTTCTGAGATGTTGTGCTCCCCTATCTCTATGCATTTGAGGATGTGTTTTCCAAAGCCTCATTCAACTCATTTCTGGAGCACAAGTGGTGGGACTACACCATTGAACTGCTGCCTGATTCCACACCCTCCAGCTGTAAGGTTGACCTGCTAGTGCTCAGGGAGCAGGATGAGCTCAATGCCTTCCTGCAAGAGAACCTGGACTCCAGTTGCATTTGCCCTTCCAAGTCTCCAATGGCTTCTTCTGTCTTCTTCATCAACATCTACACCAAAATGCTGGAAGAACACCATCAGATCACTCATCTCATCTTGGAATGTCTCTGCCAGCACCAGCTCTACCTCAAATCAGAGAAGTGTGAGTTTGAGCAGACCTAAATTGAGTATATTGGCCTGATCATCTCACACAGGGCTGTGGAGATGGACCCAGCGAAGGTAGCAGGCATGGTGGAGTGGCCAGAGCCAAAGATTAAGAAGGAGGTGCAGGCATTTCTCAGCTTTGCAAACTTCTACTAGAGATTCATCTAGGACTTCTTGCATCATGCCTGTCTGCTGTTCAACCTCACTGGAAAGGACACCACATGGAGTTGAGGGCCTCTGGAGCAAATAGCCTTTGATGCCCTCAAGTGCACCATGACCTTAGGACCCATCCTCCTCTTCTCAGATAATAACTCCCCCTTCCAGATGGAAGCCAACAGCTCTGACTTTGCCACTAGGGCCATTCTTTTGCAGCAATCCCCAGAGGATGGAAAGTGGCATCCAGTGGCCTTCTACTCCAAGAGCTTAAACACAGTAGAGCAGAACTATGAGATCCATGACAAGGAGATGCTGGCCATTATCTGGTCATTCAAGTGGTGGCACTTCCTAGAAGGCACACAGCACAAGTTTGAGGTCTGGACAGATCATAAGAACCTCAAATACTTTCAGACAGCTAAGAAGCTCAATTGCCAACAGGCCCAGTGGTCCCTTTACCTTGCCAATTTTAACTTCTCATTGCATCACAAGCCCAGCCAGAGTATGAGGAAACCAGATGCCTTGTCCCAGAGAGCAAACTACAGCATAGAGAGGGAGGACAACAGCAACATTGTGCTCCTCCACTCTGAACTGTTCACAATGCAAGCCATGGAAGGTCTAGCCATTGAGAAAGCTGAGGTAGACATTCTCTGGGACATCTGATGGGGGGAATTGGGATGGTCAGCAGGAGGAACTTGTTATACAAGCAGCTTGGGTGCTGAAGTTGGGATACACTACTGGCACCAAATCAGTCTGTGTAGATGAGTGGGCCCTCTGTCACGACCCGTCCCCTGAACCCCCGCACATCGTCCATCAACCCCCCAAACCCCCAAAAAAACCCCCGACGCTCCGCCGAACTTCCACCCATGCCCCGCAGCTATTTCGGCTAACTCCGACACCTCCCTGGCTAACTCCAACGGCCCCCTGGCCAACTTTGGTGCCTTCCCCGCAGCCACTGACACTTACTCTGGATCTCCCGAACCCCAAGAACCACCCCCGCTGTTCCTGATCTTCACCACCCATCATCAACTCAACACCCTGGTCCCTCCGACCTATTCCAGAGTATCACGACAACCTCGGGGTGACCTGCGTTCCCCAATGATCCCATCAACGTATTAGCGCACAGCCCGATCCTTGATTGCAACTGACACCCGCCCACTCCGTCAAGCTCCGCCGCCGCAGCTGACATACCCCAAAGTTCTCCGGTAGTCAGTATATAAGCCGTCGAGTAGCTCTTCATACTCTAGTCTTGATATTGCTTAACGTTACCTATGGTCTGATTGTTTCCTTTTTGTGTTTCGTGTTTTGTTCTCCTTACTCTCAGTCTCCCGGTCTTATCTCAGTCTCCCGGTCTTATCTCAGTCTCCCGGTCTTGTCTTGTCTCCATTCCGTTATCGTTCTCGTTATTGTTTCGTACCTCCACTCGAATCTACTCTTGTTCCATATCATTTCATCTGACGCTGTCTCGGTGACTCCGTCCAACCATTGTGCCCAAGTCTTCATCAACCTTAACGACCTTATGAACTCTGCGGTTACGATTACGAACCCCGACACTCCTTCACCAGGTCCAAACCTTGCTCTTCACTTGGTCCTGGACTCCATCAACTCCAAATGATCTCCCATCAAACCCCGGCTCCGCTCCCATTGATCACACAGCTGCCTACTCCTTTGCTTCCGCAAATCTCCCATACGGTCTTCTGCCTGAACCCCGCCAAGACCGTCTTGTTTCCTCGCAATCCGACTTCTCCGGACCTCCCCGGATCTGTCCAGTTCACATCCCACCAACTATCCACACAAGCCATCAGTGCCTGGAACATCTTTGAGTGTTCGGTTACCAGTGCAGGGGGATCACACCTGCCTAGTAAGGACTTGCCCAGTGCAGCTGAGCCCCCGAAGTCAGCGGAACCTGACATAATATCAAGACTCTACCTTACCCTGTCTGTGATGCCCGCATTATCTCCGCACACACGATCAAATAACTCCAATGTCTATGGTCTACCCATGCCTGGAGACCCTTATGATTCATATGGCCCTGCCCAATTTGCCGAGGCACATTGAGTCGCAGATCCGACACCAAACGTCCCCTCCACTCCGGTTACCTCCATACAACAGCTCCCCCACGGACACCCTCCCCAACTCCCACCCAACCTCCAACCCCTTGCGCAAACCGTCAAATCATCTCCCACCCCCACCCTCACCCTCTCCGCCAAATCCGTTCCCTCGCACAAAGCTGACCCTGACATCATCCAAAGAACAGCATCCTAAAACCTGGCGACCATCCGACCAAGTGAGCAACAAATGTCTCCGGCACCGTGCCAACCCTCCGACAAACAATAACGCCAACCCACCGCAAAACAGTCACCTATTGCGTGAGGATTGCCAACCCCAATGAGACCACTGAGAACGCGCTTCTTCAAAGCCCGCCTGTGGATCTGCCGACCCACTAGCAACTCCGCAGACCGACGAATGCGACTAAACGCCGACAACATCACTGAACCCTACTATCGACCCCCGACCCTTACCCCGACCCCCCCCTTTCCGAGGAACTAAACCCTCCGACAACTAGCCCTGAAACCACCAAAATCAAGCTTGACCCAACAACCCCAACCACAGAACAAGAACCTCAGACCTAGGCTATGCTCCAACTCCAGGACCTGCTTCTGGACCTCGATCGATTTGGCTGTCACCTCCGCCCAACAAATGAAGGGGCCCCGACACCTCCGACCTGACCCCAACAACCCTGGAACAAGACCAAGACATCCCCGAGCCTCTAGACGTTAATAAGGAGAACCACGGCACCCCACTTCCGACAAGGGACAACTCTGGACCACACCGCTATTTCACCATCCTCCCCCACACAATCCGGAGCCCCTGACAATGAGGACCCTGGACGCCAAAACCCCCCCGCATGCCACCCCCGAGCCTAAACTCCACCACCAGACTCCGCCACCTCCCACGAAGGAATCCCCAGCATAGGAGCCACCCCAAACTAACTATAGGAAAAAGGACCCTATACGAAGTAGTTCCCTAAGTACTCTAAATTCACTGACATGTTCATATAAGGGAGGGAGAAGCCCCACCATCACCCAGAAAATGACAATCGGCCGATTAAGCGACCTGACGACCCAAAGGGCACATGCTCCGATATCCTCAAAGGACCTCCCCCACCTGGCTCAACGACCCAAACAACCCCACGCCAGCCCAAAACTGCCTGACCCAGACCCCCTCCGGACCCTTCAACACAGCTCTGGACTCTGGCGACACAACTCCAGGGCCTCCGCTCCGACCATGACATTTGATCAAGAGAACTCACGGCGCCAGCCCAACAATGATGCCCTGATAGCCCCAACTCCGTGACATAAATCACCACCCGCTCCGAATCCCGTCCCTACGCTGGAATATGTCCGTCGAACAGAGACCACATCATCGGAGCATCCAGAAAAGCGAGTGGTGCCTCTCCCCACTGCCACCCCCACACTTGCAACAATCTCCGGGCCACTCCGGAACACGAATGAAGAGTTGCCTCGACCCTGCTGCGACTCCCGGGGAGCCCCACTCCAGTGCCTCCCCGCGACCGACCTCCCCGCCACCCCAACAACTGTGAACAACCAACAAACCCCCACCGAGTGACCCTTGTGTCGACTCCGGGACCACCCACTTCTTCCCCGATGAAGGAACCACCGACCCCCAGACCTCCGAACTCGAGGAAGTATCAGAAATACGTAAGACTCCTCTGTCCATCTCAGGACTTACCTTTGGTCAGGAAAGCAATGTCACGTAGATGATCCGGGACCTCAAATTACGGCCCCGGACCCCAAAGGAACTGGTCGGGACTGATCACCCCGCATCCTGCCCCCTCGGTCATCGACACTCCGGAGCACACCAAAGCACCACTCGAAACATGCCCGTCCACAGACGCAACACTCCGGAACACGACCCCGACCCGGACCAACTATGCCACAAGGACGAACCCTGCCCCACCGACCCCCACCAATGAAGAGGGCCCCGCCACCTTTGCCACCAGCGCCGACATAAGGGCCAGATCCTGGGAAGACCTCTGTCCCCCCCACCAACCGCACGGCCAAGAAGACCAAAGCCCCGAACCGCTGGATACCCGTGAAAGATTCAAAGGTCCGCCCTCCGATACCAACACGGCGCACGTCCCCGCTGCAGACCAAAGTAAACCCCTACACTCCTGGTCAGAAATTCCAAGAATCAAATGCAATACAACACCCCAAAACACCACGGAACTCCACCAGAGAACTCCCACCACCCTTGCCAGACTCTGGGAGCCCGCCCTGCAATGCCCTGCCCCGTCCCGACAAACCCCAGGACTAGCCAGCACAGACGGCACTAGCGGGCGCAACCCCCGCCTCTGGATTCACTAGGGATTCAACTCCCTCTCACACCCCTGGACCAAGAAGAGGGCATGTTCGCATACAAAAAAATTATATACAACAAGGCGAGGGAGGTGGCAAGTCCGAGAGCAACAAGAAACGAGGCCCGCACCCATCTCACTCCCTCCCCGGACCCCCCGGCAACCCAACCCCCAGGTCGACTTCCATCTGGGCCCGCACCACCGCTAAGACCTCTGCCAACCCCGGCAACGCCTCCCCTGTGTCAGCCGCCACCTCCTACCATGACCCCGGGGCCACTGCATTGCGTCGCCGATGCCCCGCCAACAACCTCTCCAATTGCGCCATCCCCTGCTGCAACTTCGGAGGCTGGACTGCGGACCCCTGTGTCAACCCATCCTGAATCAACGCAAACGCCGTGGAGGCACCATCCAAGAGGACCCGATGCTCCCGCACCCAGCCTAAACCCAGAAAATGAACTGTCAGTAACAAACGGAGGAACGGGAGACAACTCACGAAGGATCCCCGCGCGCCCCAAAGCGGCCTCGTTGGCCAACCAGTCCTCCCTCTGCCTTGCCGCCTCCAGCTCCACCCACAGCGCATCCCCCTCCAGAGCTTGTCCCCACCCCTCCGCCTCCCCCATGGGCTGCCCCTCCATCTGCGTCAGACGCTCCCGCAAGCCCCGCACCTCTAACGCTCGCTCCGTCGCCACGTGCACCAAAGTGTTCCTCTCCCGCTCCATCGCTTCTTTCCCGTCTGTGCCACATCACGATCCTCCCTCACCCGTCAGAGCTCACCCTCCCGTACTGCCAACAATGTCGTCAAAGCCTCCACCTGCTTGCAAAGAAAGACCTCTGTGATCGAAGGAATAGGCATGGGGGGACTCAACAACCATTCCGAGGGAATGCCCGGGGTAGGAGAAAAAAGGGAAGACTCCAGAGGCCCCGCCAATGACTCGCGCCCATGCGGCCTCTTGCTGGGTCCCGCCCCCGAGGGCGGGGAGGCTCGACGCTTCCCCTGAACCACTGCCGAGGACGCCCCCTTCCCCTTCGGCAACGCGGGACAAAACTTGGTCCGTTTCAGAACCCCCGGAAAATCCACCACCACCACCATGGATGACTCTACAAAAGCCCCGTCAATCATCCTGAAAAGACAAGTCAACACCACTTACGACTCCGGTCCCTGACACTAGCACGGCGCCGACGCTCAAACTCCTCCCCCCCACTGTCGTACACCACCACCTCGTCCAAATCAGCAGGAGGGACTACTGGAATGCTGGGGGAAGACATGACGAAATTTGGGAAACCCTTGGGTACGTCCAAAGCTTTTAATTGATTGAGGAGAACCCTGACAAAGCGGCGGCCGCACTTTGACTTCGTCTCCCATGCCACTATCACTCGCTGTGGATTGATCAATATTGCTCAGCTTCGACTCCCACGCCCCGCTGATCCCTGTCCTGCCCTGCGTCTCGAAGGGTCTCGACGCTGAAGGGGGGGTGATGTCACAACCCGTCCCCTGAACCCCCGCACATCGCCCATCAACCCCCCGAACCCCCAAAAAAACCCCCAACGCTCCACCGAACTTCCACCCATGCCCCACAGCTATTTCGGCTAACTCTGATGCCTTCCTGGCTAACTCCGATGCCTCCCCGGCTAACTCCGATGGCCCCCTGGCCAACTTCGGTGCCTTCCCCGCAGCCACTGACACTTACCCTGGATCTCCCGAACCCCGAAAACCACCCCCACTGTTCCCGATCTTTGCCACCCATCATCAACTCAACACCCTGGTCCCTCCGACCTATTCCAGAGTATCATGACAACCTTGGGGCGACCTGCGTTCCCCAATGATCCCATCAACGTATCAGTGCGGCCCGATCCTCAATCGCAACTGACACCCGCCCACTCTGTTGAGCTCCGCCAAGCCCCGCTGCCGCAGCCGATGTACCCCAAAGTTCTCCGGTAGTCAGTATATAAGCCGTCGAGTAGCTCTTCGTACTCTAGTCTTGATATTGCTTAACGTTACCTATGGTCTGATTGTTTCCTTTTTGTGTTTTGTGTTTCGTTCTCCTTACTCTCAGTCTCCCGGTCTTATCTCAGTCTCCCAGTCTTATCTCAGTCTCCCGGTCTTATCTCAGTCTCCCGGTCCTGTCCTGTCTCCATTTTGCTATTATTCTTGTTATTGTCTTGTATCTCCACTTGAATCTACTCTTGTTCCATATCATCTCGTCTGACGCTGTCTTGGTGACTCCGTCCAACTGTTGTGCCCAAGTCTTCATCAACCTTAACGACCTCACGAACTCCGCGATTACAATTACAAACCCCGACACTCCTTTACCAGGTCCGAACCTCACTCTTCGCTCGGTCCTGGACTCCATCACCTCCAAATAATCTCCCATCAAACCCCGGCTCCGTTCCCATTAATCACCCAGCTGCCTACTCCTTTGCTTCCGCGAATCTCCCATACAGTCTTCTGCCTGAACCCCGCCAGGACCGTCTCATTTCCTCGCAATCCGACTTCTCCGGACCTCCCCGGATCTGTCCAGTT
Source organism: Termitomyces sp. 'cryptogamus' (assembly GCA_020091625.1). Lineage (NCBI taxonomy): Eukaryota > Fungi > Basidiomycota > Agaricomycetes > Agaricales > Lyophyllaceae > Termitomyces > Termitomyces sp. 'cryptogamus'. The sequence goes on from JAGYZC010000005.1 coordinate 4,762,181, forward strand.
CACATCCCACCAACTATCCGCACAAGCCATCAGTGCCTGGAATGTCTTCGAGTGTTCAGTTACTAGTGCAGGGGGATCATGCCCACCTAGTAAGGACTCGCCCAGTGCAGCTGAGCCCCCGAGGTCAGTGGAACCTGACACTCTCCAGGATGGGATCTTGACCTTCCAGAATTGTATCTATGTGCCCAACATTCTGGAGCTCTGTTGGAAGATTGTAGAGCAACACCACAACTCCTGCATTGCAGAGCACTCTGGACAATGGAAAACATTGGAGCTAGTATTGCAGAACTACTGGTGGCTCCAGATGTCCCAGTATATTGGCTCCTACACTAGTATATGCAATCTCTGTTTCTGGACCAAGCCCCAGTGCTGCCTCTTTCCAGACAGCTATACCTGCTGTCCATGCTCATAGAATGATAGAGCATTGCCTCTATGGACTTCATTGTAGAGCTCCACAATGCCCATGGTTACAATGCAATCATGGTGGTGGTGGACCTATATGGCAAGCAAGTGCACTTTGTTCTGACCCACACCCCCTGCTCCACTATGGGTGCTGCAAACCTGTACCAGAGGAATGTCTGGAAGCTCCACAGCCTCTCTGATGCCTATGTCTCTGACTGGGGACCACAATTTGTGGCAGACTTCACCAGGGAGCTCTACTGACTACTTGGCATGAAGCTTCACACCTCCACTGCCTATTATTCACAGTCCAACAGCCAGACCAAATGTGTAAATCAGGAGTTGGACCAGTACCTCCACCTTTTCTACAACAAGTGCCAGGATGACTGGGATGAACTCCTTGTAAGGGCAACCTTGGGGGCAGCAGATTGGAGTCATGCAACTAGCAGAGAGGAATCCAAAGTATATTAGTGGGGTAGACAATGATACAATTCAGTAACTAATCACCTAGCAGAGGGGAATCTGAAGAAAACAAGTCTAAGGATCCCTGCTGCTTGGCGTGGCACATTAGCAGGCAGTGGAGGTGTGGGAACTACTGTACAAGTGACCAGAGTTACTTCTAACCCTAGGGCAATGGTTGCTGAGGTAATACAGAGAACTCTGGAGTTCTCTGGAGACCTCCAGGGTTCTGAAAAGAGCCCTGGAGATGTCAAACAAGCTGTGAAGGTGCTAGAACCAGTCACAGAGGTTGGAAATGGAAGTCCCCTGACATTGCTCCCCCTCTAGCATGTGGTGTCTCAATGCATGGGGTAGAAGAAGTCCCTGATTGCTCAGTCTGCTGGTGAGATAGGGTAGATTCCTCATATGGTGTGTGGGGCATCTAGATGTCTCCAGTGGAACTCCTTGACAAGTCTGGGGGCATGTACATTCTTCCATGGCTCCCAGGAGATATCCTTGATTCCATAGCCTTTCCACTTCACCTTGTACTGTAGTTATCTCCAGAATAAACAGCTATCCAGGATTTCCTCCGCTTCATACTCCTTGTTGTTGTTGACCATCACAGGGGGTGGTGGAGGTGGTGGATGTTGCTCTGGGATAGGATCCTTAGGGGCCAGGGTTAGTTTGACCACATTGAACACTAGATGAAGCTGGCACATCCCCATGAGGAGTTGGAGTAGATAGGCTAGGGGTTCCACCTGTTGTTCCACTGTAAACAGCCCTAATTAGCAGTGTGACAGCTCTTTTGAAACTTGGGTAGTTATAATGTTAGAGGCATCCAGGTAGACTCAATCTCTGGGCTGATATCTGCACTCTGGAGTCCTCCCACAGTTGTAGTATTGTGCCATGTCATCTTTTACTTTTGCCAGCACAGCTCAGGCCTCCTCCTATGACCTTTTTATCCAGTCCACAAATTTGTTTACTGCCTCATTCTCCAAGGGTCAGGCCCAGAGTTCAAAATCCATGCATGGGTGCCATCCAGTGTCAAGGAAGAATGGGGAAAACTGGGTGGATGCGTGAACATAGTTGTTGTACTGGAATTTAGCATTGGAGAGGAGTTTGTCCCAGTCATCTTGGCACTCATTGCAGAAGAGGTAGAGATACTGTTCTAGCTCCTGGTTTACATACTCTGTTTAGCCATCAGACTGTTGGTGGTAGGCAGTGGTGGTGTGGAGCTTTACTCCAAGCAGTTGGTAGAGCTCCTGGGTGAACTCTGCCACAAATTGTGGTTTCTAATCTGAGAGATAGGCATCAGAGAGGCCATGGAGCTTCCAGATGTTCCTTTGGTACAGGTTTATGGCACCCATGGCAGAGCAGGTGGTATGAGTCTGAATGAAGTGTGCTCTCTTGCCATACAGGTCCACCACTACTATGATCACATTGTAACTGTGGGCATTGGGGAGCTCTACAATGAAGTCTATGGATGCTACACTCCACTGTTCCATAGGCACTGGTAGCAGGTGTAACTGTCCATAGGGGAGTTGGCACTGGGGCTTGGTCTGGAGGCAGAGATCACAGGTACTAGTATATGACCCAATGTACCAGGACATCTGGGGCCACCAGTAGTTTCACAATACTAACTCCAGTGTCTTCCACCACCCAGGGTGCCCTGCAATGTGGGAGTCATGGTGTTGCTCCACAATTGTCCAATGGAGCTCTGGAATGTTGGGGATATAGATATGGTCTTGGAAGGTCAGAATTCCATTTCAGAGGGCCCATTCATCAGCATGGACTGCCTTAACACTAATAGTATGCCCTGACTTCAGCATCCAAGTGGCCTATGCCACAAGCTCCTCCTATTGACTGTCCCTATAACCCTGTCATATGTCCCAGAGAATGTCTGCCTCTGCTCTGTTGATGACAAGGCCCTCCATAGCTTGGATCACAAACAATTCAGGGCAGAGGAGCATGATGTTACTGTTATTTCCTTTCCCTGTTCCATAGTCCACCCTCCAAGACAGAGCATCTGGTATCCCCATGCTCCAGCTAAGCTTGTGGTGCAAGGAGAAGTCAAAGTTGGCAAGGTAGAGGGACTATTGGGCCTGCCAGCAATTGAGCTTCCTGGCTGTCTGAAAGTATTCAAGGTTCTTTTGATCTGTCCAGACCTTGAATCTGTTCTGCACACCTTCCAGGAAGTGCTGCCACTCCTCAAACAACTGGATGATGGCCAGCATCTCCTTGTTGTGGATCTCATAGTTCCATTCCACTGCATTCAGGCTTTTGGAGTAAAAGGCCACTGAATGCCACTTCCCATCCTCTAGAGATTGCTGTGAGAGTACCACCCCAGTGGCAAAGTCAGAGCTATCAGCCTCTATGCAGAAGGGAGAGTTGTTGTCCAGGAATAAAAGAACAGGCCCAGAGGTCACAGTGTGCTTGAGAGTGTCAAAGGCCATCTGCTCCAGAGGTCCCCAGCTCTATGTAACATCCTTTCATATGAGGTTAAACAGTGGGCAAGTGTGGTGTGAGAAGTCCTGGATGAATCTCTGGTAGAAGTTTGCAAAACCAAGGAATGCCTGTACCTCCTTCCTGTTTTGGGGCTCCAGCCACTCCACTACACCTGCTACCTTCACTGGGTCCATCTCCACTGCTCTGTGGGAGATGATCAGGCCAAGGTACTCAATCTGGGTTTGTTCAAACTTGCACTTTTCCAGCTTGAGGTAGAGCTGGTGCTGGTGGAGGCATTATAAAACAAGACAGGTGATCTGATAGTGTTCCTCCAGCATTTTGGTGTAGATGAGAATGTCATCAAGGTATATGCACACTACACCCTCTGCAATGAGGTCTCAGAAAATGTCATTCATCATGGTCTGAAAGGTGGCCAGGCTGTTAGTGAGACTGAAGAACATGACAAGCAGCTCAAACAATCCCTGGTTGGTCTGGAAGGCCACCTTACACTTGTCTCCTTCCTAAATGTGCACATCATTGTAACTCCACTGGATGTCCAGTTTAGTGAAGTATTGTGTGCTCCAGATGTTCTTGATGAGCTCAGAAATGAGGGGGTGGGAGTAACAGTTCTTTGCTGTCATGGCATTGAGTACCTGGTAGTCCTATACTAGTTGGAGGGAGCCATCCTTCTCCTTGATGAAGAAGACTGGAGAAGCTATTGGGGACTTGGATAGACAAATATAACTAGAGTCCAAGTTCTTCTGTAGAAATGCATTAAGCTTGTCCTGCTCCCTGGGCACAAGGGGATAGACCTTACAGCTGGAGGGTGCAGAGTCAGGCAGAGTCAGGCAGCAGTTTGATGGCATGGTCCCACCTCTTGCACTCTGGAAGCAAGTTGAAGGAGGCTTTGAAGAACACATCTTTAAACACATGCAGGTAGGGAGGTACCATGTCCTGGAACTCTTGAGGTGCAGCATTGGCAGCAAAGGCCTGGGCCAGCCTCTGGAATGTAGTCTGGCTGGCTCTGATCTCTGCAATGGAGGGCAGTGGGTGGACAGTAGTAATATAGATTTGATCCCCCACCTCTATTGCTTTGTTTGGGAGCTCTGGTTCACATATACCACCAAACTCCTCTCCATGCTTCTCCTTCAGGGCTCTGCCATTGCTCCAGTTGTTCTTATAGAGGGCCTCTCTATGAGGGAACACCAGAGGTGGGGGGTCTAGGAGGTCTAGGTTGGCAAAGGGGAGAGGGCCAGCATAACATGGTTGGATGGCTGTATGCTTTCAGACTTGTGTCTGATGCTCCACTCTGTCCTCCATAGCACAGGTGGAGCACTTTCTGGGGCATTTACTCATGGTCACCTCTCCTTTGGTCCAATTGACCTCAGAATTATGCTCTCAGAGCTATGTGAACCCAAGGATCATGTCTTGCCTTCCCAAGTTAATAATAGTGAATATGGTGCACTCTGTATGATTCCAATAGCGGAGAACCAGGTTGACTACAGAGCTAATTGTGCCTTGGGCATTTTGTCAATGTTGTAAACAGGAATGGGCTTGGGAAGGGGCTGCATGGTCAGGCCATGACATTTAATGAACTCCAAGTACAGGAAGAGTCCTGTTGCTCCACTGTCCAGAAGAGCTGTGACTCCACAGTTTTGCCGGGTGTCCATTGTCTTGATCTCCACATCAAGGCACAAGGAATGGGCTGATGAGCCAGAGACCATCATGTACTGTTGGAGCATTTGGCATGCCCAAGCAGGGCCATGCCATTGGACATTTGGAGGTATTGGAGAGCTTGGCAGAGGCTCTAGAGTTAGTGTTTGTACATCTGGAAGGGGGCTTCAAGGTTCTTCTGTCTTAGAATGAAGGGCATCAGAAAAGGCATTTTCATTTTCTATTGACAGACAAGAGAACCTGTTAGCACCTAGCAATGGAGGCATACACCTCATCTGTTGCTCAACTAAAAATCCTCCTCCCACTCCAGAGGTGAGGTGCACACACTGGCTTCCTCTGGAGTCAACTCTGGTGTGGGCTTATCCAGCAATGGAGCTCCAGTGGCATCTTTTGCAGCCAAGAGCTGCAGGAGAAGTTCCTCCTGCTTAACTGTGGAGAGGTAGCATACCTCCAGGCCCAGGGGACAGTGCCATGCAAAGTGCTCAGGCTTCTTGCATCTCTGGCACAATAGCAGGGCAGTGCAGAGTTGTCAGGCTGCATCCACATCTATGGGAATTCCTGATGGTAGGAAACGTGCTGTAGGGGTGGCTAGAGTGAGGGCCAGCACTGGGTGAGTAGGCACAGAGTGGTGGAGGTTGCTGACTAGAGCAGAGTACAGTATAGAATGGGGGTAGCAGAGCTCCCTCCATATCTCCATGAGTTGCTATTGGTCTTGGGCCACCTCATACCATGATGCAATCTTTTCATCATTGGGGTGACCCTCTGCCAGGTTGTCAATGCATTCCACCAAGGTGGGATACAAGCCATCCTGGAAGGTGAGGCATAGTTGGAGGCTGTTGGAGTAGGCAGCCTGTTCGACCAGAGCTTGGAATGAGTCAATGTACTCATCCAATGTATGCTTTCCTTGTCCATACTGCTCCCTGTTCCACAGCATCAGTGCCACTGTCTTGGTGGGGTCTAATGGGAAAAACTCTATATAAAAGTCCTTCTCAAAGGTGGCCTAGTCTAGGAAGCTCCCCACACCTCTGGGACAGTGGAAAACTTGCAGCATGTAGGTGGAGGCATGTTCAGTCTTTATGTATGACAGCACTCAGGCTATTTTCAACAAATCAGAGTCAAAAGTGTCCCTGCTGAGGTGGATGTAGATGAGGCAGGACTGTAGAAATTGCTCCCCACTAGATCGGGCACCATTGTATGCATCTGGCAGTGCTGGATGAGGGATTCATGGCTGTAGGATTACCAGAGCCACTGAGGTAGGTGCTGTGGCAGGCGGAGCTGGTTCCACTACCACAGGAGGAGTGGAGTTAGGGCTTAGGCATTTTAGCAGTGCCTAAAGAGATTGGGAGATGATAAGATTTATTGTCTAACAGAGGGTAGAGAGTTTGGTTGTATAGTGGGTGAGAGATGATTGCATTATTTGCACCTGGGTCTCCAGGTGGAGCAGGCAAGTCCAGGTCATTACCCACTCCCCAGACCTCTGATCTTGTCCCTAACTTGCTTGAGCCCTTCCCAATGCTCTGCCAAACTCCCCAACCCTTGACCACCCTCTGTACCCACTCTGGGTAACTCTGACACTTCTCTGGCAAACCCCAACAATCCTCTGGCTAACTCCGACACTTCTCCAGCAAACTCCAATAATCTCCTGGCCAACTCCAATGCCTTCTCTACAGTTCTTGACACTTCCCCTGAGCTCCTAGAACCTTCCCCTGCTACTCCTGACCCTGCCATATGTCTCTGATCCCCTACCCTGATTTACCTAACCTGCTCCAGAGCATCACAATGACCCCAGAGCAGCCCACATCTCCAGCTAATCCCATCAGAATATCACTGTAGCCCACCCCTTGATTGTACCTGACACCCATCAACCTCATGCAGCCCCATCAAGTCCCACTGCCATGCCTGCTGTCCTATGGAGCTATCCAGTAGTCAGTATATAAGTCATAGAGTAACTCCTTGTACTCTAATCTTAATATTACTTGCATTGTTGGTTACTTGTGTTTCATGTTCCTCTCTGTCTCTGTTTCTATTTTCAGTCTTGAATCTATCTCTCTTCTCTGTCTTGTCTTGCCTCATCTCCATCTCATCTCAACTGTCTATATTTCTTTTGTTTCTCTAAGTTCTTCCTATCTTTAATATCAGTATAAACTTTGTGCATGTGCCACAAACCCTGAACATTCTATGACAACTCTGGACCTTGCCCTTTGCTCAGCCCTGGAACCCATTAACTTTTAATTAATCTCCCATCAAACTTTGGCTCCACCCCCATCACTTGCAAAGCCTCTGTTTACTCTGCAGTCTATTCATGTGCTTACAAACTTGTTCCTAACACCCATACCAGCCCAACATTAATATACTTGGTTTTAGACTTCCCCAGACCACTCTGGACTTGCTCAGACCACTCTCCTTAGCCTCCCCTCACAAGTCTCTTCTCTCTGCACCAACTCTGGAATGCTAGGTTATAAGTGCAGGACATTGTGTCTGCCTAGTAAGGATTTGCCAGTGTAGCTGAGCCCTCATCATCAGTGGAACCTGATATAATATTAAGACTCCCTCTTACCCCATTCTCAATGTCTGCATATAACACCATGTACAACTCTGCCAGCTACTTAATTAATGTCTATAGTCAACCAGTCCCTGAAAATCCATATGCCCCAGGCCCCCCTGCAGATCAGTACATTCTCCGCCATTGGACTTCTGACCCCAACCAGGCATTCTACACCCCCTCCATCAATCAGGGAATTTCCTTGGGCTGGCACCACCCTCCAGCATTCTCTGCTGATGGCAGCAACCCCCACATGTACCCTGGAGGATTGTCAGGGGATATCCCAGTCCCCTTTGCTCTGTTCTCCCTTCTTATGGTTTTCCTTTATTCTTCTTTCACTTCCTGCCTACCTTCCCCCCACCCACTACTACATGTACCCAGTCCCTGCTGCAGCCCCAGCCCCTCCAGAGCACATAGATAATGATTCTTCTCCTTGTCTACCATTTTCTGCTCAAGTTCCTCCTTCCCCAAGGCAGCAAAGAGTTGATGCTTATGCCCAATAGCACAACAAAGTCCTCTGTTTCCTCTGCCTCTCTCCCACACAGTTTGCAAGATGCACTTGCACTCTCCTCATCAATCTAGACTACCCCAACACCCCCACAACCCCAGAAGTTTGGGTGGATCAACTCCTCAACTGTCAGGTTCCGCTGACCTCAGGGGCTCAGCTGCACTGGGCAAGTCCTTACTAGGCGGGCGTGATCCCCTTGCACTGGTAAACGAACACTCGAAGACATTCCGGGCACTGATGGCTTGTGCGGATAGTTGGTGGGATGTGATCTGGACAGATCCGGGGAGGTCCAGAGAAGTTGGATTGCGAGGAAACGAGACGGTCCTAGCGGGGTTCAGGCAGAAGACCGTATGGGAGATTCGCAGAAGCGAAGGAGTAGGCGGCTGGGTGATCAATGGGAACGGAGCCAGGGTTTGATGGGAGATCATTTGGAGTTGATGGAGTCCGGGACCAAGCAAAGAGTGAGGTTCGGACCTGGTAAAGGAGTGTCGGGGTTTGTAATCGTAATTGCGGAGTTCATGAGGTTGTTAAGGTTGATGAAGACTTGGGCACAACAGTCGGACAGAGTCACCGAGACAGCGTCAGACGAGATGATATGGAACAAGAGTAGATTCAAGTGGAGATACGAGACAATAACAAGAATAATAGCAAAATGGAGACAGGACAGGACCGGGAGACTGAGATAAGACCGGGAGACTGAGATAAGACCGGGAGACTGAGAGTAAGGAGAACGAAATACAAAACACAAAAAGGAAACAATCAGACCATAGGTAACGTTAAGCAATATCAAGACTAGAGTACAAAGAGCTACTCGACGGCTTATATACTGACTACCAGAGAACTTCGGGGTATGTTGGCTGTGGCAGCGGGGCTTGGCAGAGCTCAACAGAGTGGGCAGGTGTAGGTTGCGATTGAGGATCGGGCCGCGCTGATACATTGATGGGATCATTGGGGAACGCAGGTCGCCCCGAGGTTGTCGTGATGCTCCGGAATAGGTCGGAGGAACCAGGGTGTTGAGTTGATGATGGGTGGTGAAGATTGGGAACAGCAGGGGTGGTTCTTGGGTTTGGGAGATCCAGGGTAAGTGTCAGAGGCTGCGGGGAAGGCACCGAAGTTGGCCAGGGGGCTGTCGGAGTTAGCTGGGGAGGCGTCAGAGTTAGCCAGGGAGGCGTCGGAGTTAGCCGAAATAGCTGCGGGGCATGGGTGGAAGTTCGGCAGAGCGTCGGGGGTTTTTGGGGGTTTGGGGGGTTGATGGGCGATGTGCGGGGGTTCAGGGGACGGGTTGTGACATCACCCCCCCTTCAGCGTCGAGACCCTTCGAGACGCAGGGCAGGACAGGGATCAGCGGGGCGTGGGAGTCGAAGCTGAGCAATATTGATCAATCCACAGCGAGTGATAGTGGCATGGGAGACGAAGTCAAAGTGCGGCCGCCGCTTTGTCAGGGTTCTCCTCAATCAATTAAAAGCTTTGGACGTACCCAAGGGTTTCCCAAATTTTGTCATGTCTTCCCCCAGCGTTCCAGTAGTCCCTCCCGCTGATTTGGACGAGGTGGTGGTGTACAACAGTGGGGGGGAGGAGTTTGAGCGTCGGCGCCGTGCTAGCGTCAGGGACCGGAGTCGTAAGTGGTGTCAACTTGTCTTTTCAGGATGATTGACGGGGCTTTTGTAGAGTCGTCCATGGTGGTGGTGGTGGATTTTCCGGGGGTTCCGAAATGGACCAAGTTTCGTCCCACGTTGCCAAAGAGAAAGGGGGCGTCTTCGGCGGTGATTTGGGGGAAGCGTCGAGCCTCCCCGCCCTCGGGGGCGGGGCCCAGCAAGAGGCCACATGGGCGCGGGGCCTCTGGAGTCCTCCCTTTTTTCTTCTGTCCCAGGCGTCCCCTCGGAACGGTCATTGAGTCCCCCCGCGCCAATTCCTTTGATCATGGAGGTCTTTCTTCGCAAGCAGGTGGAGGCTTTGACGACGTCATTGGCAGTATGGGAGGGTGAGCTCTGACGGGTGAGGGAGGATCATGATGTGGCGCAGACGGAGAAAGAAGCGATGGAGCGGGAGAGGAACACTTTGGTGCACGTGGCGACGGAGCGAGCGTTAGAGGTGCGGGGCTTGCGGGAGCGTCTGACGCAGATGGAGGGGCAGCCCGTGGGGGAGGCGGAGGGGTGGGGACAAGCTCTGGAGGGGGATGCGCTGTGGGTGGAGCTGGAGGTGGCAAGGCAGAGGGAGGATTGGTTGGCCAATGAGGCTGCTTCGGGGCGCGCGGGGATCCTTCGTGAGTTGTCTCCCGTTCCTCCGTTTGTTACTGACAGTTCATTTTCTGGGTTTAGGCTGGGTGCGGGAGCATCGGGTCCTCTTGGACAGTGCCTCCATGGCGTTCGCGTCGATTCAGGGTGGGTTGACACAGGGGTCCGCAGTCCAGCCTCCGGAGTTGCAGCAGGGGATGGTGCGACTGGAGAGGTTGTTGGCGGGGCATCGGCGATGCAATGCGGTGGCCCCGGGATTGTGGTGGGAGGTGGCGGCTGACACAGGGGAGGCGTTGCCGGGGTTGGCAGAGGTCTTAGCGGTGGTGCGGGCCCAGATGGAAGTTGACCTGGGGGTTGGGTTGCTGGGGGGGTCCGGGGAGGGGGTGAGATGGGTGCGGGCCTCGTTTCTTGCTGCTCTTGGACTTGCTGCCTCCCTCGCCTATTGTATATATAATTTTTTTTGTATGTGAACATGTCCTTTTCTTGGTCCCTGGGCATGTGAAGTGGGGTTTTAGTTTGTATGAGGGCAAAGTAAGTAAAACACGCAGGGGTGTGAGAGGGAGTTGAATCCCTAGTGAGTCCAGAGGCGGGTTTTATGCTCGCTAGTGCCGTCTGTGCTGGCTAGTCCTGGGGTTTGTCGGGACTGGGCGGGGCATCGCAGGGAGGATTCCCGAGATTCGGCGGGGGTGGTGGGAGTTCTCCGGTGGAGTTCCATGGCATTTCGGGCGGTGTTATCAAGTTTGATTCTCGGAAATTCCGACTGGGGGTGTAGGGGTTTTCTCTTGTCTTTGGCAGAGACGTGCGCCATATTGGTATCGGAGGGTGGACCTTCAAATCTTTCACGGTGCCCAGTGGGTTCGGGGCTTTGGTTGTCTTGGCAGTGCGGTTGGCAGGGGGGTAATGGAGGTCTTCCCATGGTCTGGCCCTTATGCCAGCACTGGTGGCGAGGGCGGCAGGGCCTTCTTCATTGGCGGGGTTCGGTGAGGCGAGGTTTGTCCTTGCGGCATAGTTTGTCCGGGTCGGGGTTGTGTTCCGGAGTATTGCGTCTGTGGGCGGGCATGTTCAGGTGGTGCTTTGGTGTGCTCCGGAGTGTTGATGACCGAGGGGGCAGGATGCAGGGTGATCAGTCCCGACCAGTTCCTTCGGGTCCGGGGCCAAAATTTGAGGTTCCGGGTCATCTACATGACATTGCTTTCCTGACCAAAGGTAAGTCCCGAGACGGACAGAGGAGTCTTATGTATTTCTGATACCTCCTTGAGTTCGGAGGTTTGGGGGTCGGTGGTTCCTTTGTCGGGGAAGGAGTGGGTGGTCCTGGAGTCGACACAAGGGTCACTCAGTGGGGGTTTGTTGGTTGTTCACGGTTGTTGGGGCGGCAGGGAGGTCGGTCGCGGGGAGGCACTGGAGTGGGGCTCGCCGGGAGTCGCAGCAGGGTTGAGGCAACTCTTCATTTGTGTTCCAGAGCGGCCCGGAGATTGTTGCAAGTGTGGGGGTGGCAGTGGGGAGAGGCACCGCTTGCTTTTCTGGATGCTCCGATGATGTGGTCTCTGTTCGGCAGACATATTCTGGCGTAGGGGCGGGATTCGGAGTGGGTGGTGATTTTTGTCGCGGAGTTGGGGCTACCAGGGCATCATTGTCGAGCTGGCACCGTGAGTTCTCTTGATCAAATGTCATGGTCGGAGCGGAGGCCCTGGAGTTGTGTCGCCAGAGTCCAGAGCTGTGTTGAAGGGTCCGGAGGGGGTCTGGGTCAGGCAGTTTTGGGCTGGCATGGGGTTGTTTGGGTCGTTGAGCCAGGTGGGGGAGGTCCTTTGAGGATATCGGAGCATGTGCCCTTTGGGTCGTCAGGTCGCTTAATCGGCCGATCGTCGTTTTCTGGGTGAGGGTGGGGCTTCTCCCTCCCTTATATGAACATGTCAGCAAACTTAGAGTACTTAGGGAACTACTTCGTATAGGGTCCTTTTCCCTATAGTTAGTTCGGGGTGGCTCCTATGCTGGGGATTCCTCTGTGGGAGGTGGCGGAGTCTGGTGGTGGAGTTTAGGCTTGGGAGTGGCATGCGGGGGGGTTTTGGCGTCCAGGGTCCTCATTGTCGGGGGCTCCGGATTGTGTGGGGGAGGATGGTGAAATAGCAGCGTGGTCCGGAGTTGTCCCTTGTCAGGAGTGGGGTGCCGTGGTTCTCCTTATTAACGTCTAGAGGCTCGGGAATGTTTTGGTCTTGTTCCAGGGTTGTTGGGGTCAGGTCGGAGGTGTCGGGGCCCCTTCATTTGTTGGGCGGAGGTGACAGCCAAATCGATCGAGGTCCAGAAGCAGGTCCTGGGGTTGGAGCATAGCCTAGGTCTGAGGTTCTTGTTCTGTAGTTGGGGTTGTTGGGTCAAGCTTGATTTTGGTGGTTTCAGGGCTAGTTGTCGGAGGGTTTAGTTCCTCGGAAAGGGGGGGGGGTCGGGGTGAGGGTCAGGGGTCGATAGTAGGGTTTGGTGATGTTGTCGACGTTTAGTCGCATTCGTTGGTCTGCGGAGTTGCTAGTGGGTCAGCAGATCCACAGGCGTGCTTTGAAAAAGCGCGTTCTCAGTGGTCTCTTCATAGCTGGCAATCCTCATGCAAGGGGTGACTGTTTCACGGCGGGTTGGCGTTATTGTTTGTCAGAGGGTTGGCACGGTGCCGGAGACATTGTTGCTTGTTTCGTCGGATGGTCGCCAGGTTTTAGGATGTTGTTCTTGGGGTGATGTCGGGGTCAACTTTGTGCGAGAGAACGGAGTTGGCAGAGAGGGTAAGAGTGGGGTGGAGATGATTTGATGATTTGCGCGAGGGGTTGGAGGTTGGGTGTGAGTTGGGGAGGGTGTCCGTGGGGGGAGCCGTTGTATGGATGTAACCGGAGTGGAGGGGACGTTTGGTGTCAGATCCGCGACTCAATGTGCCTTGGCAAATTGGGCAGGGCCATATGAATCATAAGGGTTTCCAGGCACAGGTAGACCATAGACATTGGAGTTATTTGATTGTGTGGGCAGAGATAATGCGGGCATCATGGACGGGGTAAGGTAGAGTCTTGATATTATGTCAGCTTCCGCTGACCTCAGGGGCTCAGCTGCACTGGGCAAGTCCTTACTAGGCGGGCGTGATCCCCTTGCACTGGTAAACGAACACTCGAAGACATTCTGGGCACTGATGGCTTGTGCGGATAGTTGGTGGGATGTGATCTGGACAGATCCGGGGAGGTCTGGAGAAGTCGGATTGCGAGGAAATGAGACGGTCCTGGCGGGGTTCAGGCAGAAGACCGTATGGGAGATTCGCAGAAGCGAAGGAGTAGGCGGCTGGGTGATCAATGGGAACGGAGCCAGGGTTTGATGGGAGATCATTTGGAGTTGATGGAGTCCGGGACCAAGCAAAGAGTGAGGTTCGGACCTGGTAAAGGAGTGTCGGGGTTTGTAATCGTAATTGCGGAGTTCATGAGGTTGTTAAGGTTGATGAAGACTTGGGCACAATGGTCGGACGGAGTCACTGAGACAGCATCAGACGAGATGATATGGAACAAGAGTAGATTCAAGTGGAGATACGAGACAATAACAAGAATAATAGCGAAATGGAGACAGGACAGGACCGGGAGACTGAGATAAGACCGGGAGCCTGAGATAAGACCGGGAGACTGGGATAAGACCGGGAGACTGAGAGTAAGGAGAACAAAACACGAAACACAAAAAGGAAACAATCAGACCATAGGTAACGTTAAGCAATATCAAGACTAGAGTACAAAGAGCTACTCGATGGCTTATATACTGACTACCAGAGAACTTCGGGGTATGTCGGCTGCGGCAGCGGGGCTTGGTGGAGCTCAACAGAGTGGGCGGGTGTCAGTTGCGATTGAGGATCAGGCCGTGCTGATATGTTGATGGGATCATTGGGGAACGTGGGTCGCCCCGAGGTTGTCGTGATGCTCCGGAATAGGTCGGAGGAACCAGGGTGTTGAGTTGATGATGAGTGGCGAAGATCGGGAACAGCAGGGGTGGTTCTTGGGTTTGGGAGATCCAGGGTAAGTGTCAGAGGCTGCGGGGAAGGCACCGAAGTTGGCCAGGGGGCCGTCGGAGTTAGCCAGGGGGGTGTCGGAGTTAGCCAAAATAGGTGCGGGGCATGGGTGGAAGTTCGGCGGAGTGTAGGGGGTTTTTGGGGGTTCGGGGGGTTGATGGGTGATGTGTGGGGGTTCAGGGGATGGGTCGTGACATCAACTTCCACAAATGCTATCTGCAAGGAAATCTCTTGAAAACCATGCAAGGCACCCTGGGTATTGACACTAGTTTGCAGAACGAGCTCCATGCATTGGTCAAAGAAATTCACACCAGTTCAAACCCCTGCCCATTTAAAGACCCTTTGGACCCTTCCCATTCCTTTCATGTGCAGTGCAAGGAACCCGTTAGAATGCAAAGCAAAGCCCCACCCCTCATTTCCCACTAGCAGGAAGAACTCAATGTGGCCTCCAGCATCTTGAGGAACCTTAACCCCATGGGGGGATTGTTTGACCAACCTGCTGCCCATACTTTGGCCCTCTCCACTCACCTCCAGGCCAACTCTGTTCCCAGCACCTTCTAAACATGGGATCAGCCTGCTGCCCCTAAACCCCATTCACAATGGCTATCCCTATATGTCAACAATGACAACCAGACTCTTTCCTACATTGACAAGCCTGGCAACTCCACCAACAAGCCTGCTCCACACAATAACCCTCCATGGGACCAACCTCCCCACTTCAATCTCTGTGCCTCCCATACCAACATCCCTCCACCCTGCCAAAACCTCCCAACACCCTCAAGGCAGCCTATGGGCCCTAGGGTACCATAACCACCCTTCTCCACTAACCCCCCTTACCCCCTACCTGTCCCAGCTATAGACAATTTTTCTCCCCAGCACAGAAATGGAAATAACAACTACTACTACTACAACACTGGACCCCTGCCCCAAACTCAAAATACACAGGACAACACTCATGATGCACTGGCTCAGAAAGAAAAACTCAACATTCAGAAGCCTGAACCCTTTACTGGCCATGACCTCCAGAAGTGGTGCATCTTCCTGACCTAGTGTCTAACTATGTTCCAAGCTAAGCCCATCACCTTCCAGCTTGAGAGCTCACAAGTAGCCTTTGTCATGTCCTATTTGCAGAGTATTGCCTTTGACCACTACATGGCACTACTCTGATTTGATCCAAGCAACTCCATACTTTCCAACTGGCTTGCTTTTACCTAGGAATTTTCTAGTAAGTTTGGCATCTTTGACACAGTAGCAGAGGTGGAGGAGAATCTCTTCAACCTCCAAATGCACAACAACAAACACTTCATGACGTTCATCATACAATTTGAATGGGAAGCCTACAAAACTGGGTGGAATTACAATGCCTTCTGCTTTGCCCTCCATTGTACCCTGCTTCAATAGATCAAGGACCTCTCCAAGCAAACCACTTACAACAGATACAAGGCACTTGTTACTCAGGTTGGCCAATGCTACTGGAAGGACCAGAGTGAGAACATGGCACCCCAGACCTTGTGGAACACCTCCAGCAACACCAACTGGCAGGCCAGAGCAACCAACAGCACTTGACCCTTGATCCTCACTAACCCTGCCAACCCCACACCCCATTTCCTTCCAGGCCAAGGACCTCCCAGCACTAATTGACCCCTGGGACAGTGCCCTCCAGCCCAACTCAATGCTACTAACCTCTACAAGGCCCCAGAACCCCTGGATGATGACCCCAACAACTATGATGACATTCCAGACTCTGCCAATGACCAAGAAGCCCTATGTGCAAACAAGATTCAGGATAGGCCATGGATCAATGTACCAGAGGAAACTCAGGAGAAACAATGGAAGGAGGGTGCATGCATCCTATGTGGTGAGCAGGGACACTTTATTTGCAGTTGTCTTAAATGACAGGTGATGGGATGCACTGTCTGGATGATTGACAGAAAAGACTGCGACTATCAGTTTATGAAAAACAAGTTAGTAGTTTAGGTCTTAAAGACATATTAGACTGTGGACCAGACCCTGATGTCTTCTCCACCCCAGCCACACTTCTCCATGCAATGGTACTTGCCCTGGATGACCTCCCAGCACACCTCCCCTCTCATTTCTCCACCACCCTTCTCCTCTGCACCACCCTCCCCTTCTCTAACAACTCTATTTCCATGCTAGTTAACAGCAGCACTACAGATAACTTCATTGACAAATCCCTAGTGGTGCTTTCTCCCCACCTTTTCCAACACCTCCCCACTCTAATCTCCTTCAAGCTCTTTAATGATGACCCTGCCCCCACTGGAGACATCATGCACCACCTGGAAATGACCCTGACCTTTGCCAATGGATAACAAGAAGAACTCTGGCTACTTGTCATGAAACTATACCCCTCTGCTCCTGTCATCTTAGGCTTCTCATGGCTCCACTCTACTAACTCCCACATTGACTGGCCCAGCCTCACCCTCTGCCTTGACCAGGACAATCCCACCAACTCCAAACTAGTGCCCTTTGATGTCTCACCATCCTCTGAGAATCCCAAGACTATGATTGACTATCCCTGGACTCCCCTGCAGCTCTGCTCCAGGTCCATGCAGTCATTTGTCATCAATGTCTGACTTGATGGCTTGCCCAAGGTACTCCCCACCCTTGTTGACAGTGGCACCTCTAGTACCTTTGTCAGCAGTCAACTTGACCTCTGATGCAACAACCTCAACAAACCCCTTGAGCTCCAACTCTTCAATGGGAGCTCTGCCACGATGGGGATCACTCAATACCACAACAACACTCTCACCCTTAACAATGACCTGCAGTTCCAAGCCTGGCTCCTTGTCACCCAACTCCTCCTATTGACCCCAATTGTGCTCAGACTCCCATGGCTGCAAGACATTAACCCTGACATTAACTGAAAGAACCTCATCATGCAATTTCTTAGTCCTGAAGCAAGCCTAGTAGCTGCCATCCCCCTCCACCTCCAGTTTATCTTGGACTCCAATGTCCCTGACCCCAGTGTAGTACTGGGTTAGAGTAATACTGATAGTTCTGGGGCTTTCTTGAAGACTTAGGCAGTCTACTCCAATTCCACACTGATGTCTTGATGAATGCTTGAAGTTGAAGGGGTTTACTTCCAAAATATTTCTATTCTGAATGCAGAGGGGTCTCAACAAACTCCAGCCTAAGTGATTCACTCCCTGGGAACCACCGAGCCTTTGCCTATTAATTGCCTGTCTATTTGCTACTCTACTTTGGCTTTTTATACCTCTTTCTACAGTGCACAGACCACCCCCTACATGTGACTTTTGGTTCCATACTTTTCAGCCCCTTATTCATAACTGTTATTCTAATTCCCCCTTTTGGCATGCCTGTTTCAGTGCCACAGGCCAGTTCCTGGTTCCATCATTCCTCCTTTGCATTCTTAGCTTCCATTTGCCCCATTTATCTCTCCCTCCTTTGTATTTCTCCCATTCATATTCTTCTCCATTCAGGTTCTTTCCCATTCAGATTCTTCCATTCATCTATTCCCTCCCATTCATTCTATTCATCTTCCTTTGTTCATTTCATATTCTTCCCCATTCAGGTTCTTTCCCATTCAGGTTCTTCCATTCATCTGTTCCCTCCCATTCATTTCATTCATTTCATATTCTTCCATTCATCTTCCTTTCCCTTCCCTTCATTCCATTCATTTCATATTCTTCCATTCATCTTCCTTTCCCTTCCCTTCATTCCATTCATTCCCCCTTTACCTCCTTTCAGTCAACATTCCAATCTGGTTAGTCTTAGATCAGATCCAGATCTTGCCAGAATTGATGCTACTCAGGTGCTTTTGCCAGTCCCATGCTTCCCCTCCCATTACAGTGATTGGACTATTATTGAGTGTATAGTCTAGTATAGTCCTTGTCCTATCCTGTTCTGTCTTTCTTCTGGTGTATTTAAAGGGATAATGTTGCTGGGACTTGTTTTACCAGGAGGCTTACAGTTTTCAGCCTTAATAAATGTTTGTTTTGACTTCTGGTGTTTATTATGTTCCCAATGGTGTGACAACATCGTATCACCAGCACCAACACCTTTGGAGCAGCTCAAAGCCCCTCAATCTCTAATAGTGACCCAGAAGGCAAAGAAAATGCAACTCCGCCTCAGTCACTCTCGATCAAATCATGACAGCTGCCTCCCAACATACCTTGGAGTCAATACAAAGGCCTGTGGTACTCTGACCAGCAATGCTCAACCCCTCTGACCAACTCCACCACCACTCCAGACCCAACTGCTACTGCCCCATTGTCCACCTCTGTCAACTCTGGAAGCCTTGACATTAAAATCATTGGTGCCATCCCCTTTGCACACATCCTACAAGATGGCACCCCCACCTTCCAATTACAAATCATGCTAGCCCTACTAGAGGAGCACCTTTGTGCAGAAACCACTGCACCAGAGTGCACAACAGAGGAACAAATCCTATCCAAAGTAGTTCCCCCAGAGTATCATGAATTCGCTGATGTGTTCTCTGAAGGGAGTGCCAAAGAACTTCCCCTGCACTGCTCCTATGACCACAAGATCAACCTCAAAGAAGGTGCTTTGCCCCCATTTGGTAAAATCTACAACATGTCCAAGATTGAGCTCTGGGCTCTGAAGGAGTACTTTGATGACATGCTTGGCAAGGGCTTCATATGCCCATCAATCTCCACTGCCAGCACTCCAGTCTTATGAAGAGTGGATCACTCCAACTCTGTGTGGACTATTGGGGACTCAACAAAGTCACCAAAAAGAACTGGTATCCCCTCCCTCTGATTGGAGATCTCATTGACTGCCTCTGCAGTGCCAAGATCTACATAAAGATAGACCTCCACTCCAGCTACAATAATATCTGGATTGCTCCAGAACATGAATGGAAGACTGCCTTTTGCACCCACTATGGCCTCTTTGAGTACCTTGTAATGCCCTTCAGAATGACTAACTCCCCTGCCACTTTTCAGTACTTCATGAATGACATCTTCCACAATATGAACAACATTTTTGTCATTGTGTATCTGAACAACATCTTGATCTACTTGAATTTGCTGGAGGAGCATCTGGAGCATGTCTGCCACATCCTAGAATGACTCCAGGAGTATCACCTTCATACCAAACCTGAGAAATGTTCCTTCCACATGATGGAGGTCAAATCCCTTGGAGTTATTATCACTTCCAATGGCGTGCACATGGACCCCACCAAGATTGAAGCTATACTCAATTGGCCTCCACTGTGGAATGTCAAGGAGGTACAGTTATTTTTGGGTTTGCTAACTTTTATTACCAATTCATCAACAACTACTCTGGAATCACCAAACCCCTCAACTGACTCATGCAGAAGGACACCCCTTGGAATTGGGACAGCAAGTGCCAAAGCATATTCCTCCTCCTGAAGAAGGCCTTCACCTCCACTCTAGTCCTCCACCATTTCAACCCTCCCTGCCAATCATACTCAAATGCAATGCCTCTGACTACACCATCACTGGAATACTCTTCCAGTCAGACTTCAGAGGCAAGGATCTCCACCCCATTGCCTTCTACACCTGTTCAATGATCCCTGCCAAGCTCAACTACAACATCTATGATAAAGAACTCCTTGCAATTGTCAAAGCCTTCTATCAGTGGCAGGCATACCGCAAGGAATCCCCACACCACATCCAAGTCTACTCCAACCACAACAACCTACAATTATTCATGACCATGAAACAACTCAGCCATTGCCAAGCTCAATGGTCCAAAACCCTCTCAGAGTATGACTTCACCATCCACTATTGCTCCAGTCAACTTGGTGCAAAGCCTGATGCCCTCATTTGGAGGTTCAATGTATATCCAAAAAAATCATTTGAAGCCAAATGGAACACACTCAACCATTGAGTGGTAATCCCCCCTAAACATCTACATGCCATGCTGATTTTAAATGAAGAGGAAATCCTCTATAAAATCAGAAACTCACTCCCAGACCATTTCTTCACCCAGCATGACCCCCACAATAATTTTGTTGACAAGTCAAATGCTGAAAACCCCTTCATGTTGTCTCTGGACCACTGCTCCTGCTCCGGAGTGGACAAATTTATGCTCTGGACTACAAGTCCATTTGCCTCAACATACTCCAGCAACACCACAACCACAAACTCTTGGGACACTCAGGAATTTATAAGACTCTTCAACTCATCTCCCAGACTTACTTTTGGCCAGGAATGAAGAAGGATGTCACACAATACATAAGGGCCTGTGAACCCTGTCTTTGGGCCAAGATACCCTGCCACCATCCCCACAGGTTACTGAAGCCCCTCCCTGTCAGCCAATGCTCCTGGTCCTCAATATCAATGGATCATATTGTCAAACTCCCTGACTCCAAAGGTTTTAATGCAATCCTCATCATTGTCTGCTGCCTCATTAAACAAGCCCTCTTCATCCCCTGCCACACCACCAACAATGCTCTGGAGTTTGCCAAACTATTCCTCAAACACATATTCTCTAAGCACAGACTTCCAGATGACATTGTCTCTGACTGCAGACCTTTATTCATATCTTGTTTTTGGCAAATGCTATGCAAGGCACTCAAAGTCAAAACCAATCTCTCCACTGCCTATTAGCTGGAGACTGACAGACAAACAAAATGAGTAAACCAGATGTTAGAACAGTATCTCTGCCTCTATGTTGACTATTTACAGAATAACTGGTGTGCAGAACTTCCCCTTGCCAAGTTTACCTACACCAATATGCCTCATTCTGCCACCAGAGTTTCTACCGTCTATGCCAACAAGGGCTACAACCCCCAACTCATGCTATCCCTCAAGGATATCCCTTCCCATGTCACCCACAAAGTTGCCAAAGACCTCTGATCTCTTCACCAGTTCCTCCAAGATGAGATTGACACTGCCAATCAAGCCTACTCCAAGCATGCCAACCCCTAATGCAGCCCAATCCCTGACTAATCCCCTAGCATCTTGGTCTGGCTCAATTGACAAATCTCAAGACCTGGAGGCCCTCTATCAAGCTTGACCACAAACATTTCAGCCCTTTCAAGGTCCTCTGGAAGGTCTCCATGCATGCCTACAAGCTCAACCTACCTCTGGGCTTGAAGGGCCTCCACTCTGTGTTCCACATCCAACTCCTTGAAAAATATGCTCCAGACCCATTCCCCAGCCAATACCCCAGCTGACTGCCCCCCATCAAAGTTGAGGATGCATGTCACTACAAGGTCGACCAAATCCTTGACTCCTGCATGGTCTGTGGCTGACTCCAATACTTGGTCCACTGGAAGGGCTATGGACCTGAGGACAACACTTGGGAACTCCAAAAAAACCTCAACAGAGCTCCTGATAAACTCTGGGACTTCCATCAATGACACTTCACCAAGCCCTGAGACCTCCAGGACTAGCAAATACAGACAGCATCAGTGGGCATGACCTCCACCTCTGGACTCATCAGGGATTCAACTCCCACAAGTAATCCCTTATATGTTTTATTCACTCTCCTTCACTTGATACTAAAAAGAGTCACTTATCCAGGCTGAAGGTCCAAAAAGGGCTGTATATACAAAAATACATAATATTATAGAGGTATGAGTGGGCCTGGAATACAAGAAGACAAGTCCAAGAAAATCCCCTACTCCTCCCCCTCCAACTCTACCTTCATGATCCTCCCCACCATATCCACCTCTAGCTGTGCTACCACCATTGCCAGAATGTCTGGATGCCCCAGGAGGAGTTCCCCCACATTCATTGCCACCTTCTACCATGCTCTGGAGTCCACCATTGCCCTCTGCCAATGCTCTGCCAGCAGACACCCCATCTACATAACCCCTTGCTCCAGCTCCAGGGGGAGGTCTCCAGGCATCCTCACCAACCCATTGTGAATGGATCCTAGCACTGCCAATGCTTCATCAAGGAGGATGTAGTGCTCCCTGGCCCAGTCTGCTGAAGTGGGGTCAGCCCAGTGGGAAGGAAAACAGAGGATGAAAAGGAAAGGACTCACAAAGCACCCCCTGCCATTCTGAGGCCACCTCATTGGCAAGCCACTCCTCCCACCTCTGTGCCCTCTCCACCATTGCCCTGGGCACCCCTACATCTGACCCCCCCCCCCCCAAGCCCCCCACACCTCTACTCCCACCTGTGCCTCTAACTGCTTCAAATGAGCTTGCACCTCCTGGAGTTGGACCAGCTGCTCTGTAGCAGTTCCCACAGCCATGTCCTGGTCCTTCTATGCTGTGTCCCTGTCCTTCTGCACCTCATCCTGCTCCTTCCACATCATGTCTCAGTTCTCCCCAATCCTCTGGACCTCCTCCTTATGGGTGGCCAGCAACTGCTCCAGGCCCTCCACCTGATGCTGCAGGAAAGCCTTTACAACCAACTATGACTCCTCTATAGATGGCTCCACTAAAGCCCCAGAGGTTGAGGAATATACTGCAGAGCCTGCAGGGCCCATCATCACCTGCTCCCCCCACACCTGCTTGCTCAGTCTCACCTCTGGTGGGGGGGATGCCTTCCACTTACCCTTGTTATGCGCCATGGGGGCCCCTTGTCTCCATCCACCCTGCAGGGGCCCTACCTTCATTGGCAGGTGCCCTACACTACTCCCATCTTCAGCCCCCTCAACTCTCTCCAACACCTTGCCCTACTGCCCCTCCTCCAACTATGCCATGACCCATGCCTAGTCCCAACCTTGCTCCACAGCAATGCAGGCAGCATGCCAACTCAATGTAACAGAGCACCTCTTATGCTACAAGCAACATAGAAGACACACCAATGTATCCTACTGTAGCCCCAGCATGGGCTCCTCAAAGTTGCACTGCTCCCTATGTCAAACACAGCACAAACACTATGGAAATAGATTAGCCAGAAAAAAGGTAAAATTGCATAGTCACTCACTGGGCCCACCACCTGGCACCACTCAAGAGTTGGAGGACCCCTCACCCACTCCACAGCCTATGCAAACTGCTCTGGTGTCACCTCTGCCTGAGCCACCCTCAAACCCACAGGAATGAGTTAGACCACTCCTAAACCAAGCCCAGGCCTGGAACATGAGGGGGGGACTGCCCCTGCTGACTGCACTACATCCCTGCCTGACAAAAGCTCTGAGGAGCCTGCTATAGCTGTGAACAGCTCTGTTAGGACCCAGTCAGTATTCCAGATCATATGAGATGGAATCACACTCATGACTACAATACATTGCCTTAACTCAGCAATGATACTGAAGCCCCTCAGAGTCCCTAGAGGAGGACAACTGGGATGATATAGATGGAGACCTGGATGTTGCTAGAAAATAAGTGGAAGATGACATTGCAAAAAGTTTGGGAAGCCCAGAGTATGTCTGACTCTTTTTAATGGCTTGGAAAAAACCCCCTGATAAATGGCAGCCATGCTTTGACTTTGTTCCCCACGCTGCTGCTGCTTACTGTGGTCTGATCAATATTACTCAACTCCAATTCCCACACCCTGCTAATCCCCAAACTGCACCCTGTGTCTCAAGGGTCTTAATGCTGAAGGGGGGGTGATGTCATAACCCACTCCCCAGACCCCCAACCTTGTCTCCAACCTGCTTGAGCCCTTCCCAATGCTCTGCCAAACCCCCTGACCCTTGACCACCCTCTGCACCCACTCTGGGTAACTCTGACACTTCTCCAGCAAACCCCAATGATCTTCTGGCCAACTCCGATGCCTTCTCTGCAGTTCTTGACACTTCCTCTGAGCCCCTGAAACCTTTCCCCGCTACTCCTGACCCCACCATATGGCTCTGATCCCCTACCTTAGTTCACCTGACCTGCTCTAGAGCATCATGATGACTCCAGAGCAGCCCACGTTCCCAGCTGCTCCTATCAGAATATTACTGTGGCCCACCTTTTGATTGTACCCAACACCCATCGACCCTGCATAGCTCTGTCAAGTCCCACCACCATGCTCACTGTCCTATGGAGTTATCTAGTAGTCAGTATATAAGTTATAGAGTAACCTCTTGTACTCCAGTCTTGATATTACTCACATTGTTGGTTACTTGTATTTTGTGTTCTTCTCTGTCTCTGTTTCTATTTTCAGTCTTGAATCTATCTCTCTTCTCTGTCTTGTCTCGCCTTATCTTCATCTCATCTTGACTGTCTATATTTCCTTTGTTTCTCTAAGTTCTTCCCATCTCCAATGTCAGTACTAACTCTCCACATGCACCATGAACCCCAAACATTCTATGACAACTCCAGACCTTGCCCTTTGCTCAGCCTTAGAACTCATCAAGTTTTAATTGATCCTCTGTCAAACTCTAGCTCTGCCCCCATCACTTGCAAAGCCTCTGTTTACTCTGCAGTCTATTCATGCACCTACAAACTTGTCCCTGATGCCCGCCCCAGCCCAACATTAATATACTTGGTCTTAGACTTCCCTGGACCACTCTGGACTTGCTCAGACCACTCCCCTTAGCCTTCCCTCACAAGTCTCTCCTCTCTGCACCAACTCTGGAATGCTAGGTTATACGTGCAGGACACTGCATCTGCCTAGTAAGGATTTGCCAGTGTAGCTGAGCCCCTGTCATCAGTGGAACCTGACACCTCTGAGGGTGTGTCTGGGTTGGCAAGCTGAGACATAAAACTCCATAGTGCTTTATCCTAGTGGAGAAGTGACAGATAGCAGCTTGGAGGTTTCTTGGGGCTATGTGGGGCTTCCAGGCCAGTTTTATGAGACTTGTTCTGCTGTAAGGGCAACCTCCAGGATGGCAGATTGGAGTCATGCAGCTAGCAGAGGGAAATCTGAAGTATATTAGTGGGGTAGACTACAATACAATTCAGTAACTAATCACCTAGCAGAGGGGAATCTGAAGAGAACAAGTCTAAGGATCCCTGCTGCTTGGTGCAGCACATCAGTGGGTGGCGGAGGCATGGGAAATACTGTACAGGTGACTGGATTTACTCCTAACCCTAGGGCAATAGTTGCTGAGGTAATACAGAGAACTCCAGAGTTCTCCAGAGATTTCTGGGGTTCTGGAAAGAGCCCCACAGATGTCAAACAAGCTGCAGAAGTGCTGGAACCAGTCACAGAGGTTGGAAATGGAAGTCCCCTGACCCTCCTCTCTGATGCCAAGTTCCAATACAACAACCATGTTCATACTTCCATCCAGTTCTCCCCATTCTTCCTTGACACCAGATGACACCTGCAAATGGGTTTTGAACTCCAGGCCCAACCTTTGGAGAATGAATCAGTAAACAAATTTGTGGATCAGATGAAAAGATCATAGAAGGAGGCCTGAGCAGCACTGGCAAAGGCAAAGGACAACATGGCACAATACTACAACCACAGAAGGACTCCAGAGCACAAATACCAGCCTGGAGATTGAATCTACCTGAATGCCTCCTACATTACAACCACCCAGCCCTCAAAAAAGCTGTTACACCACCAGTTGGGACCTTTCATGGTGGAATAGCAGGTAGGCCCCCTAGCCTACCAACTCCAGCTCCCCACAGGGATGCACCAGCTTCATCCAGTGTTCAACATGGTTAAACTGACTCCAGCCCCAAAGGATCCTATTCTGGGGCAATGTCTGCCACCCCTGCCACTCCCAGTAGTGATCAACAACAACAAGGAGTATGAGGTGGAGGAAATCCTGGATAGTCATTTAATCCAGAGACAACTACAATACAAGGTGAAGTGGAAGGGCTATGGGATTGAGTATATCTTCTGGAAACCATGAGAGAATGTACATGCCCCTGGACTCATCAAGAAGTTCCAGAAGAAACACCCAGATGATCCACATGCTATACAAGGAATCTACCCTATTTTGCTGGTGGACCAAGCAATCAGCAACTTCTTCTACCCTGCACATTGAGACACTACATGCTAGAGGGGGGGTGATGTCAGTGGACTTCCATTTCTGACCTCCACAACCTATTCCAGCATCTCCACAGCTTGTTCAACATCTCCAGGGATCATTTCAGAACTCCAGAGATCTCTGGAGAACCATGGAGTTCTCCATATTACCTCACTGATCATTGTTCTAGAGTTAAGACTAGCTCCAGCCTTCTGTACAGTAGTTCCCACACCTCCACCACCCACTGATGTGCCATGCCAAGCAGCAGGGATCCTTAGACTTGTTCTCTTCAGATTCCCCTTGGCTAGGTAATTAGTTACTGATTGTATTGTTGTCTACTCTTGCTAATATACTTCTATTCCCCTCTGCTAGCTCCATGACTCTGCTTCACTGCCCTGGAGGTTGCCCTTACACTCAGCCTCAGTAATAAAAAGAGATGAAGGAGGAGTATACCTAAGGCTGGAAAGACCTTAATCTTTTTGGGTTTGGGCTTGCCTGCAGGCTTGGTCTGGGAGCTGAAGAGATAAAGGTTGAGAGTGTCAAAGCAATGAGCAAGTCAGTCTAATTTAGAAGCTGCAACTTACATTAGCTTTGTGCTTGCCAAAGCAGGCAGTGGACAGACCTGGCATCTCAACATCTTGATCTTTGGCCACAATGCTTCTGCTAAGGACAAGATATGGAATGTGATAGGGTGGAAGGTAGAAAAGGACAAACCTCTTTGACCTTGTGCTTGTAGTGCATCTCACAATAAGTATTGTCAATCAAGACAATGGTGTCAGCAAAAATGAGGAAGGACTTAATATTGGGAGAGTTGTTGGCAGTGCTATGATCAACTTGTGAAAGGATTGCAGTCAAGGTGTTGGCCAGGCCTTTCTAGTCAGCAATGCACAGACAATTGGCCTGATTGGCAAATTGCTAAGAGGAGGAGTTGAGAATCAGGATAAGAAGAAAGATAGTGGACTCACAAGCTGCATAGTGCCCAGGTAGTGGGCACAATCTGCACTAGAACCAGAAAACCCTCTTGCCACACCACACACCCTGATGACAGCCTGCGCAAATGACAGGGACTGCAGGATAGCCTGGATAGCTTGGTTGGCATCACACTTGATTGAGTGCTTGAGCAAGCCAAAGTTATTGTGCAGAATCTGGAATGGGGAAGCATTGGCAGAAATAGAGGGATGGGGAAGCCTGGCAGCAGGACTGGTTGGAGTTTTTTTGAGGAGGAGTTGAAACATTGGTAGAGGGAGCCATGATGACAAGGGCAAAGTTGAGTTCTGAAAGTTGTTTATAGAGAAGTGGATGTGATTGAGGTGGAAAACTTATGGAGAACAAATGAAATAGATGAAATTTTTTTTTCAGAAAAGAGAGAAAAAAATTGGGGTCAGGACATGATTAAATGGCTGGCAGACCTCAGGAGTGGGCAGCTAACTTGGAGCAGTCAGTAAAATGGCATGGGGGAGGTGATGTGCCTGTCTCATACTGTGAGACAGGCAAAAAGATTATATAGTTGGAGTGTTTGGAATATACCCAAAAACTGGCTGAGAACTGTAAGCCACAAATGCTGAAAACTATAGGCACCAAACATGTACCAAATATACCACCAATGAGCCCAAAGAAACCGACCAAAAAGCAACCAGAAACAAGCTGCCAATGATGAGGAAAGCATAGAATAAAGATGAGATCATGCACTGATTGGCAACAGGTGGCTGTGCTTCACAGGTCCGGCCACCTGCCTACCCAGGCATCTATTCTTGTAACCTTCCCCAAACCCCTCAGAAATGCGACCTTCCACTGTCTCAAGCTAAATGATAAATCATTTAAATTTATATACTATTATTGTGTTCTGCGTGAGTTTGCATGTAACTAAGCCTCCAAACTTCTGGGAAAACAAAGTTTGATCAGTTGATCTGATCAATTGACGGCATCAAACTTACATTTCGCATCACCCACTGTCGCACCACACGCAGACTTGTATGTAGCCTGGCCATCCATCGGGGATGAGAATTTGCATGTAGCATGTCGTCGTAAGGCTTCTATTGGATCAGCCATGACTTGTCTAGTCAGCACGACGTCCTCCCCACGTGGGCCTCCTAGTTTCGTGTTCGGAAAATGTAATATACGAGAGCCTGAAACAGTCGAAGGAGGTCTAAGATCCGACCAAGTTGGATAGGCAGCAGGGTTGAATTTATTCTCACTCGCCGGCAAAAATTCTCCAAGCCGAATTTGTGCCCAAAACGGAGCAAGTGCGACAAAATAGATGCACACGTCAGATCTGGATTTCTAATCTATCGAACACTCGAGACATCGTAGCATCTCCATGGTAGGTGGACGTTTGGGTCTGAATGAGGACAAAGGGCGTCGATTCTCAATACCTTTGATCACACATTCCAGCTGTAGTCCTCCGTGATAGGAGAAGCCATTCTCTATATGCCAGGCACGTATTTCATCACACTTTGCTGATACCATCTTCTCAGCCAAACGTCCGGCAAAGGAGGACGCAAATCCACAGAGCAAGACTTCAGATGTGGGTAACGTGTCCTCGGCTGGTACGGCGTTTGTTCCACAATATTCTAGGAATTGCTTCACAGCTGAAGAATACTTTGAACGTGTCGATAACTTCCAGGCGCCACTGATAATCAATCTGACTTTGGCAGGTTGATGTATCTTTAAGGGTGAGGGATGTATCCACCGCACCTGCGAGGCTTCTCTTCGTTGTGTCTGATAGAGTGCATGGCCTCAAACCGAATTGTAAGGGGGATTAGGCGCAAGGTGTACTCGATTTGAGATGTATTTGTTACAAAGTCAGCCAGAGAAGTATGATGTTCCAGGGATGATACCAAGTGCGAAGCCAAGGATGCGAATAAGGAAGCCATAGCGGTATTATTGGTGGAAAGATCGTCAGATGATACTATCCGATGCTATAACTATCCATTCGGAGGAAACATGTATTTATGCAGCAGTCTGTGGCTGATAAGGTCAGTGCCAATAGGGAATCACTGTTTTCTATATAACCGTCTGTGGATGACGAAAAGGAGAAACGATCTAATGGTAGCTCGCTCCTAAACTGTGTCCATGTGAACATGTCCCATCCTCTCTGGTACCTTAAAATCTGCGTACGCGTTTTTCTTGACCCACCCACCCTCTCCACATCATCCGACCTTATTTCTTTGGAACCTTTCACATTCCACTTCTATTCTAGATGTCCTCAAGCCGTGTCATCAGCGGTTTCCCTATTCGCCGACGCCACACCCCCTTGATTCGTTTCAGAGCGGGTCCACGCCCAGATTGGCTTAGGGTATCGAGTCTGGAACTGGTTTTTTCTTATTTCTGAAAAAGACTAGTATATTCCTTATGACAGTTCATCTATTCTGAATAGTTTGTTGCCGGGTTCTCGGGTGGGTACGTAAATTACCGAACATACCATAAAAACTGACTATGTTTGCGCGAGCATGGGGAATAAGATAATTTCCCCCACAATGTGGTTCTCACTTTCTGGTATTATCATTTCAAGTCTCGTTCCAAATGTCTTTACTCAAAAGGCTACGGATCCCATCGTCGACACGGGTTATGCCAAATACCTTGGGAACCGTACTTTTCCGAATACTGTTGCTTTTTTAGGGATCCCGTATGCTGAACCTCCGCTAGGCGAAAGAAGGTTCCGTAAGCCGCTACCTTTGGATACAGTACGCGTCTCCCTCGAAGCCAGTGGAGCTGTGATCAATGCAACTTTCTATCCTGCCTTTTGTATTCAAGGCGCCAAAGGTGAATTTGTTCACCATAGGAAAGATGTTCCGCTAAATGAGAGTGTAGATGGAAAGGCAGGTGGTGCTGGCAGTGAAGATTGCCTCAAACTTAACATTTATACACCTGCCGATGCAAAAAATGGGAGTAACTGTGAGTGAAAGTTGACTTATAAACTTGCTTCATTTTTGACTTTTACAAGTACCTGTTCTTGTATATATACACGGTGGAGGTTAGAATTAACCTATCTTCATCATTTCGAGTCAAAGCTGACGTCTATTAGGCTATACTTTCGGAACTCCGGCGAATTGGCCCTTCGACCATTGGATTCGCCAAAGCCCAAATGTCGTGATCGTGTCGGTATACTATCGTCTTTCTTCCTTTGGATTCCTCGCGTTGCCGGAATTCGAAGATCCACAACTCGGTGACTTCAACGCTGGGTTCTTAGATCAAACAGAGGCATTGCGTTGGGTAAAAAGTCACATTGCAAGCTTCGGTGGCAATCCCAACAAAATAACTATCAACGGACAGAGCGCGGGAGGAAGCTCTGTTGAACTTCATCTCATTGCCAACAAGGACGCCGAGTTATTCACAGGAGCCATTGCTCAAAGTGTATATAGGACGCCTCTGCCTACGCCCGAACAACAGCAGGTGATGTCCCTCGCTTTTTGAATTCATGTTGAATTCAACGTCACTAGCCTTTGTTCCAATTTTATGCACAGTATGCTGGGTGCGGATCTGGGTCAACGATGGAACAGCTAGCCTGTCTAAGGTCTGCTAGTGTCAGTGCTTTAGCACGCGCGCAGGATGCCGGTAGCTCATCTACCTTGTGAGATTGCCTGTTCCCTTTGGTTATCCACTAAGCTCTGACCAGGTAAATTCCTCGATAGCACAGGTTCTCCGTACAAGACATTTCATCCTGTTCTGGATGGAAAGATTTTCACTGAGTTTCCGACCCAATCTATAACATCCGGAAAGTTTGCTTCAGTTCCTCTCATCGTTGGGCATGTCTTGGTACCCGCTCCATCAGTTATTGCTGACAATATACCTCTAGTGCGACAACCAATGAAACTCTTGCTATAGGGAACACGATACCCGCTGCTTTGATGCACTATTGCCCTTTGCTTACTGCGGCGGATATTGCCATATTGGAAGAGGTACCGACTTGCTACATCTTGATGCGACGAGTCTCGTTAAATGTGACTAGGCATACTCTGGATCAGATTTCGCAGATGATCTTCGCAAGCAGACTTTGACTGGTGATGTAAGTGTGAGATGTGCTGTGAGTGTTCATTTCACGTTCCTTTCGCACCTTCGTCGATCTGCCATACAGCGTACCATTATGGCCACAAACTTCTCTGATCATGTTCCAGCATGGACATACCGTTACAATCAGCGTAATCCAACGGACCCGCCTAGCTATGGAGTAGCTCATTCAGCAGAAAACTGGATGATGTTCCTCGGTACCAAACTAGGGTAAGTTGTACATCACCGTTCACGATTTTGCGTAATACGGCATCGGATACGCAGAGCAAACGGGACAACTACTTTTACCCCCATGACGCCCATCCAGGATGCTTTTGCATCAGAGTTGATCGCCTACTGGCTTTCTTTCGTCCGATCCGGGAATCCTAATACCTACAAGCTTTCCAGATCACCTGTATGGCCCTCTTATAGTGCCGAGGAGCGGTCTCGCATTGTCCTCCAACAAGCCGCGACGCTGACTGCCAGTGGCAGCTTTGTCGAGGAAGAAGTAGAGCCTGAGACTCACCGCTGTGAATTGATCGCGAGTCAGGCTACATACCAACAGAATTGATCGTATACTCGTCGATGGATGGAAGAAGGAAAAGACTTTCGGTAGTATTGAAAATGTGAGATTGTCATGGACTTATCGATGAATGTATTCATGAAGGAACAATTGCTATTCATTATGGAAAACTGCTATTCATGATGGATGATGATGATGATGATGATGATGACTCTGTTTAAAGCCGACAAGCTACAATACTGAGCTAAGAGGCGGGCCGTAGGCCGGTGTACAGTACTTTGTCCAGGGTGGTAGCGTGTTTGTGTATCGATTTTTATGTAATATTTTGGGATTAGAACTTTCCTCGCAGAGATTGTGGTGACATGTATAGTAGCGGGTTCACGTCGCAATAGGTTCAAAGGTAGATCAAAGGTAGGTTAGGGTTAGTACGGATTTCTAAGGGTAGGGGCAATTCGAGACCAGTGAAATTCCTGTTGTGCTGTGCGGATGCGGGGTGTCGTGACGCCCCCGTGGTGTGTGAGGTCTCGCTAGTGCCAGTAGTTGTGACAGTTGGTGGAACATTTTTTTGACATGTAGAATCCGATCCGGCTTGATCCATTGTCACACCATTTCTTCCCTCGTCATTTCTTCGCCTTTTTTCTCCTATCCTGGCCGAGACTGACTCCGGCACATGGCCATGAGTGCAGTGATTCAGAGCTGGGGTTCCGGCTCTTTCCGAGTAACTGAGGGTGGACAAGGTCTTTGGCTGCAAGACCCAAATAACGAGGGGTGGACGAGGTCCCTGTTATGGGAACCATTTGTGTATGGAGGCAGGATACCATTGTCTTGATGTAATGTGCCTGATGGGTTTGTACAGGATGTATGCCATCAAGGAAAATTGACAAATGATGAGTTGGAGAGATCCGTGATACCATGGATGGTTGGATCATCAGTAGTGGAGAATTTGAATATGTGCTGAATGAGGAGTGGATTTTTAGCAACCATGGGGGTTTGAATGCTTGTTCTTGGTGTAAAACTCATAACCCCCCATCAGTGTCTGCCAGGGTGCAATGACAGATGCATGATGGAGACCACTACTCCACTGTGCCCCTGCTATTCATGATGGACTAAATGAAAAAGTAGCTGCACTCTGCTTTGCTTTGTCATATTCAATCTAGAGATCTTGCTCTGGCAAATGCCATGTTTACTGTGACTTGCCCTCATGACCTAATCAAGTAATATTGATTTCAAGTACATACCACAATCACTGTGAATAACTGAAAGGCTTTTACATAATTTCTGTGAACACAGTTTTTATCTTTACAAGACCTTGAAAATCTCAAACTGATGTCTGATCTACTCCATTTGGCATTGAGTGCCCATATAGTCAAACTACCTTCACTACCTCAGAAGGATGAGGAAGATGAAGAACACAGAAGCAAGGGAGCCACTCACATAATAGGATCCTTACCCAGCAGTAGCATGGGACTGCCCGCTAGGTCAGTCACTTGCTTGACATGACAAGTGGTCCAGTACTGATTGGTTGTTTGCAGGCCAAGGCAACACCCTAAGTCAAGTCATCCACCCAATGCTCAATACACACCTATATCTGCCTTTTCATGCTATCAACTCAAATTGTCATTCTGTCACCTGGCCTCAACTTCCATGTCTACTACACACCCCCAACCTTTGCAGATGGGATGGTCATGATCTGTCACCATGGAGCAAGATACTCAGGGCTGACTTTTTCATGTTTTGCAACAGAGGTGACAGATATGACTAAGGGAGAGTGTGGTATTCTAGCTATAGATGCCTGCAGGCATGGTATGTGTTGTCTCACCTTTGACAAGGGATAATTAATGAATGTCTTAAGCAAAACAACACCTTTTTGATTGAAGCTCTGATAGAAGATTTTACAGAAGTCATATGAACAATTTCTCCTGACTGCACCTTCTTACTGTTGTCCTCCAGGGCCAGGTCTGTTTCAGGAAGAGGTGTGTTGGGGGTCCTGGAACCCTGTGACATCAAAATTCATGACTACTCATCCACAATTTTCCTCTGATTGCCTCCCCACATAATTCAATGGGAGGAAAAAAAACAGAGCTTATGTTTTTCTTGTAAACTGCCATTTCCTTGCTTCTAGTTTATGTCCAGAACAATAATCTTGTAAGGCAGTTCCTTTTCTGAATGAATCAGAAACTTAATGCAACTGACTCAAGCTTGACATTCATGGCATATCAAGATCAGCTCTTCTGGTGCATTCATTGACCTTGGTCATAAGCCATAATTTAGTTGTGCAGACTGCTCAATTTGAAAGACACAGTCTTTGTTATGTTGATTGGTTTTCATAGGATTGGAGATATGAGCTTAAGCCTCAAAGAAATGGTCAGTCTAGCTGAAAAAACCAAAAGCATTCCTCTCATGTCAGATAGATTATTATATATATATAACACAAGATTCTGACAAAATTGTTATTGTAAACTCTTAATGCATCTCCAGTGTATCCAGTAGATAAAATATATTTCAACCTAGACAATATTGCTTGGATATAGTGACTTTGTGACCAAATTTTGTGTGACAAATATTGACATAAAGACCCCATCAACTGGAAATGGACAGGCAGAAGAAAAAAGTGGACCTGACACTGGTAGACAATGGTATATGGACCACTTATCAAAATGATCTTTTCAGGTTAGTGCATGGAAGATAGAAATGAAGTAAGGCATTTCTGTCATCCACTGCTGGCAAGATGGTAAGTGCTTCTTGATGGTACTTTAGGGGGCTTCACTGAACAGATGTCAGGTACCCTAATGATACCTAATGTACTCCTATGCTACCCAGCTGCCATGCAGGAAACCAGAAAGAAGGCCTAAACACTGGCAACTAGATAGGGTAGCTGGCAATAGGAAGTAATAGAGGCAAGTCAGTAACCATCCCAGAAAGCAAGAGCTAATAAGAGATAAGGGTGGTGGAGGAGTCAAGTGAGAAAATGTCACTATTGCTAGCCTAAATTTCTAGATAGTAACAAAAGGCTGCTAGGTTGCTGGGTAGTGCAAAGAAATGGGGAAGAGACAGAAGAGTCACTAGGAAAGGGAAACCTAAGTGATAGAAATGGAGTGGGGAACAAGGAATGAGTGAAGTCAATGTAAACTGGGGGACATACACAAATTAGTTGCTAGTCGGAGTTGCTAGTGTTGCTAAGTCACAAGACACTAAGGGCACCCACAGTTGGCACCTATGCTAGGTTGAGTACTAGGTTGTCAAGACTTGTTGCTAAGTCATTAATGATGGCAAATGTCATGACCTGCTCCCCAGACCTCTGCCATCACTTCCAGCCCCCTTGTTCTCCTGGAGTCCTTCCCAATGCCCCACCAAACTTCCCCAACCCTTGCCCACCCTCCATGCCCACTCTGG
Source organism: Termitomyces sp. 'cryptogamus' (assembly GCA_020091625.1). Classification (NCBI taxonomy): domain Eukaryota; kingdom Fungi; phylum Basidiomycota; class Agaricomycetes; order Agaricales; family Lyophyllaceae; genus Termitomyces; species Termitomyces sp. 'cryptogamus'. The sequence continues at coordinate 4,797,110 of JAGYZC010000005.1, forward strand.
GTAACTCTGATGCTTCTCTGGCAAACCCTGACAATCCCCTGGCCAACTCTGACACCTTCTCCACAGTCATCAACACTTCCCCTGAGTCCCTGGACACCTCCCCTGCTGTTCCTGACCCCATCATATGCCTCCAACTCCCCTACCCCCTAGTTCCCTGACCTGCCCCAAAGCATCATGACAACCCTGGAGTGGCCTGCACCCCCAGCTGATCCCATCAGAATGTCACTGCAGCCTGCCCCTTGATTGTACCCAACATCCATTGACTCTGCACAGCTCTATTGAGCCCTGCTGCCATATCCACTATCCTCCAGAACTATCCAGTAGTCAGTATATAAGTTGTAGAGTAACTCCTTGTACTCTAGTCTTAATATTACTTGCATTCACTACTTACTTGTGTCTCATGTTTTGTTCTATCTCTGTTCCTATTTTTAGTCTTGAATCTATTTCTTTTCTCTGTCTCATCTCACCTCTCCTCCATCTTGTCTTGACTGTCTATATTTCCTTTGTTTCTCTAAGTTCTTTCCATCTCTGACATTAGTATGAGCTCTGCACATGCACTACAAACCCTGAACATTCTATGACAACTCTGGACCTCACCCTTTACTTGGCCCTGGAACCCATCAAGTCTTAATTGATCCCCCATCAAACTCTGGCTCCACCCCCTTCACTTGCAAAGCCTCTATTTACTCTGCAGTCTATTCACATGCCTATAAACTTGTTCCTGATGCCTGCCCCAGCCCAACATTAATATACTTGGTCTTAGACTTCCCTGGACCACTCTAGACTTGCTTGGACTGCTCCCCCTAGCTTCCCCTCACAAGTCTCTCCTCTCCATGCCAACTCTGGAATGCTAGGTTATAAGTGCAGGACATTGCATCTGCCTAGTAAGGATTTGCCAGTGTAGCTGAGCCCCCATTGTTCGCAGAACCTGACATAATATCAAGACTCCCCCTTACCCCATTCTTAATGTCTGCATATAACCCCATATACAACCATGCCAGCTATCTAACTGATGTCTATGGTTGGCTGGTCCCTGACAATCCATACACCTCATTCTACTCAGGCCCCCCTGCAGATCAGTACATCCTCTGCCACTGGACCCCTGACCCCAACCAGGCATTCTATGCCTCCTTCATCAGCCAGAGAATACCTCCAGGCTGGCACCACCCCCCAGCATTCCCTGCTGATGGTAACAATCCCCACATGTACTCCAGAGGTTACTCTGCAGTGCCCCCCACCCCTGCCTACCTTCTCTCTGCCCACTACTACACATACTCAGCCCCTCCAGAGCACATAAATAATTATTCTCCTCCTCATCTGCTGTTTTTCCACTCAAGTTCTCCCTTTCCCCAAGCAGCAAAGGGTCAAGGCCTATGCCCAACTGCACAATGAAGTCCTCCATTTCCTCTGCCTCTCTCCTGCACAGTTTGCAAGATGCACTTGCACTGTCCTTGTCAACCTGGGCTACTCCAACACTCCTGCAACCCTGGAAGTTTGGGCAGATTAACTCCTTAACTTCCATGAATGCTACCTGCAAGGAAATCTCTTGAAAACTATGCAAGGCACCCTGAGTATTGACACTAATTTGCAGAATGAGTCTGCAAATTGGTCGAAGAAATCCACACCAGTCCAAACCCCCACTCATTTGAAGACCCTCTGGACCCCTCCTATTTCTTTCATGTGCAGTGCAAGGAACCCATCAGAATGCAAAGCAAAGCCCTGCCCCCCATTTCCTGCCAGCAGGAAGAACTCAATGTGGCCTCCAGCATCTTGAGGAACCTCAACCCCATGGGGGGATTGTTTGACCAACCTGCTGCCCACACTTTGGCCCTCTCCACTCACCTCCAGGCCAACTCTGTTCCCAGTGCCTTCTGAACATGGGATCAGCCTGCTGCCCCTAAACCCTATTCACAATGGCTGCCCCTATGCATTAATGATGACAACTGGACTCTTTCCTACATCAATGAGCTTGGCAACTCCACTGATGAGCCTGCCCCACACAATAACCCTCCACAGGACCAATCTCCCCACTTCAATCTCCATGCCCCCCATACCAACATCCCAGCCTCCCTTGCAGAAGCAGAGGAGCTATTTTCTGTGGTCTATCCACCAAGTGCAGCTCCAACTGAGGAGGGGCCCTCTTCATCAGTGGTCTTGGCCACTACCAACCCTGCCACAAGCTCTAGTGCATCCTCTCAGGATGCACCTACAGAGAAGTCCATAGAATTGGACTACACCAACAACTCTTTGGCACCCACAAATCTCCACCCAGAGATGACTCCACAAGTCATCCCTAGCCCCTCAAAGGTGGCTGTAGTGACTAACATTGCTACCCTGGCTGCTCCTGAGGCTGGATCAAGTGGCTCCATCAATATGGCTAATGCTGTATTGGAGTGCTGGGCAGACATTGTAAGCAGTGAGGAAGTGGTGGCCTTGAAGATGCTTAAACAAGCAGGGTGAACTACTAGATGAGTTCACCATTCAAAATCAAAAAGAAAAAACAGATGCAGGCTCACTGAGTGCCCACCTTGTCACCCTGCACAGTTAGGCAGCATGCTGGGATGGTACTATGTCCATCTTATCGAGTAGGACCATTTGATCCTACCACTATTCTAACATAGGAATCCATGCTTGACTTCCAGTGAGACTCATGGGTGGGATGCCATATCCCACCCCCTTATTTGTGTTCTGATCTTCTATGAGTCCATTGACAGACTCAAAAGGAGGGTATGTAATGGAATGCCCATTAACCCTCAGTAGCAATTACTCTTTAATGTTAATTTATTTATGTTATTATTAAGTAGCATCACATGACACTACCCTTAAATACTTGTATTGTAATTACATAAGGCAGCACCTTACTTCATACTTTGTAGACAAGATCAATTGACTGGTTTTGACTTACAAGGATAAGATGTGTGAACCATAACAGAAATGTTACAACAAGTCAACACTAATTTGACTTGATAAAATGTAATAGTGTCATTATGATTCTTGCAGCTTATGTTGCACAGCTCATAAGTCAAATCCAGTCTTGGAGAACTCCAAGTATGCAAGTAAGGCAATACCTTACATCATGTAATATATACATTTAGATAGGCAGCATCTGGCAATGCTGCCAAACAACTATAAAGAAGATAATAATTCACTAAGTCCATATGATATAGGTTAGTCTGGTGGATGCTCCATTACAGTTAGATAGCCCTTGGTCAAAAGTACTAGTGCCCAAAAGATGGGAGGATGAGGACAAGAGATGGGCTTGAAATCAAGGAAACAAGATTGAGGTCCAAAATGGATGGTCTCCTGACACCCACCACAAGGGCCAATCTACTGGCCATCTGGGTTGGTCAGGTTGCTTTTATGTTAGGAGACATTCTACCAAACCACACAGTGAACCCAACCCATCTGGCTAGTGTCTACCTTCCTTTGTCCCAGAATTGCTGGTCAGTAACTGCATGCTAATGATATTCCTCACCCAGCTTCATCAATGTTTATTTGTGGTGTTCAGCTGCTTTTGCTTCCAAACATATTGCCTACTATGGGGATTGATCTGCTACCTACCTAGGATCATAATCCATAGTTTTGATCAGCATTGTCATTGAATCTCTGAGTGAGTTCAACTTCAATTGACTATACATAAAACAAAAACCATCCAGAATGGAATGATTTGACTTTTTCACTGCCTATCATGGGTTTTATGGGAAATGTAGTGGCAGTGTCTCTACAATGCTTGCTTGTTCTCAGACATATTTCTTTTCTTGGCCTAACTGTGTTATGTCTCCCATATGACAAGCTCTCAATTGCTACTATACAGTCCTTGCAGCCACACATACAATTGCTCATAATAAAACTACTTTCTAAATTAGGAAGCCCTCGTTCTTGTCAAACTGAAGATGCGTAACTTACTTTATCTTACCAGACTTGTAGAGATAAGACTTATCTAGTTCTACAGGTCAAACACAACAGAGTTCTATTTGTCAAACTGAGGAGATAAGACTTATCTAGTTCTACAATGGATCATTTGATGTACTCAAAAAAGGCTTGAAGACCTTGTAAAATGAGGTCAAGAGCAAGAAAGAATATCTACAGGCTCAATTGAATGCGCAGAATACTATTTCAACTGAGGATGAGGATTTATGTGAATGATATTTGTGGAGACAAGACTTTCATAATACCAATCTATTCTAGATCTTTGAACTCATACCCATAACCTTTTCCGGGTCATAACCCATAGTTTTGATAAGCGCTGTCATTTGCTGAGCTCATTTAATTTAATTTGACTATAAATGAACCGAAAACCATCCGGAATGAAATGATTTGCTTTCGACCTTTTCGTTGCCTATCATGGGTCCGAACCCGCTCGGTGTACTCAGAAGGCTTGGAGAACTTGCAGAATGAGGTCAAGACCAAGAAAGAATATTCACAGGCTCAATTGGCTGCGCAGAAGACTATTTCAACCGAGGCATGGCTGGACCAGGATAATTTGGTACTTGGTGACAATTGTGGACACTCTGGAGAAAGCGATTACGAGAGGAGACTCACACGATTGGATGAGCAGCAACTATAGACTGGTCAGAAGACTCAGGGAAGCAGGTGAACTTGCCAAAGCTGTCGGGAAGAAGCGCAAACATATGCTATGTTAAAATTCAGCTTTACGCGGCAGTCGGCCAGAATCCAGAATCCACAGGATTGGAACCTAAACCAAGATCAAAAGCTAGCACCTGTTGTCTCCAACAAGAAACGAAGTTGCAACTTTAAACAACGGATCGAAACCCGACCGGACTGGTATCATGCGAACGGCAAGAATCAGTCAAAAACGGCAAAGCATCTTGTACCAATTTATCCAGACCAAATAGCCTGTTAATCTCAATTTGGGTCAAAGAAGAATCACTTGAAATAAGCTAGTTACTCACATAATGTGCGTAGAATAGCTAAAATACCGAAAATACCTGATTTTTTATTATTTTGAGGCTCTTTCCTCATCTCCCTGGTAGCCCATACTCTCTCATAACCTATAACTTTTGGTCTACACCGAAGAGGCATGAGTCATGAGGAAGGCGACACTCGTAGGCCTCTAAATCATATGACGTCACAGAATGATCTTTTGGGGATTACAAAGTTGCAAGGCTGGGGGTACACCGCTTGCCTAAAGTTTGCCGTGACACACAGCACAGATCGATGCGTCCGGGACGAACGTTCTGCGGAAAGAACCCGTGGACAGTCATGGACTTGAGAGCCTGAGGCCTGCGGCCAGACAGGTGGCTCGCGATTCGGATCGGTCGATCCAAATTTTCCTTCCGTACTCCCTGACCCGATATACCTACCTCTTCACCGGTTGACATGTTTTTCCACTGCTTGCTTCCCCCCTCTTTCTCACATTGGTGTGAAGCAAACTCGGGAATGTCTCAGGATGGAGCCCTCGACAATAAACCCCGAACATCCTTACCAAGGGTTCAACTGCTTATCCTTTACTTGATTCAATTGGCAGAACCTATAACAGCGACGGTAGTATTTCCTTTTGTCAACCAGTTTGTGAGAGACACAGGAATAACGGGCGGAGACGAGCGTAAGACGGGCTACTATGCAGGACTCATCGTAAACAGTCATTTTTCTGGTGGCGATTTATTGTTGACGCTTCCAACGATTCATTTTATAGGGCTCTGCATTCTTTTTTTCTGAAGGATTGGTAGTCTTTCACTGGGGATTGCTCTCAGATCGAATTGGGAGGCGACCTATCCTTCTCCTAGGTCCGATAGGCCTATCTTTCGCAATGCTGAGTTTCGGTGTATCCATGGATTTTTGGACGATGGTTGCAGCAAGATGCGCTCAGGGTGTTTTCAACGGCAATATCGGTACGCTGTTTCCGTCATTGCGACTTAATGTGACTCATGCATAGAGTGTAGGGGTTGCCAAAACTGTAATAGCTGAGGTATATTCAATGTTTTGGGTCTCAAGAATCTAGCATGAACTTTGTTCCACAGATCACGGATCCCCGAATGCTCGCAGATGCATATGCTATGATGCCCCTTGTATGGAGTTTGGGGTCCACGCTTGGGTAAGTATCATCAGCTCTCTCGTTCTCGAATTTCTGAGATATTTGTATTATGATTAGACCAATTCTCGGTGGCATTTTGGCCGATCCTGCCAAAAGATGGCCCGACATCTTTGGAAAATTGACTTATTTTACGCTTCATCCATACTTCCTTCCCTGTGCTGCAGCGGGATTTTCCACAATGGTAATTTTTGTGATAGCAGTACTTGGTTTGAAGGAGGTAGGCCCACTCTCAGATTGGTCGGTAACTTGCATCAACTTGTAATCACAGTCACTTCCTTTGGCTTTGTCTGAACGAAAGCAGAATACAGCCTGTGTCGAATCACCACTACTCGACAACGATACTCCCACCTACGGATCCACGAGCCTTTCACGAAACGAACGGTCTACTCAAGCTGGTGCGGATGCCCCAATGTCGTTCAGTGGCCTACTTATACCTCAGGTTCTCACCCCTCTGCTGGTCTATACATTTCTCTCCTTTGTAGACATGGGCATGCAAGTTCTGCTGCCCCTGATGTATTCTACCTCGATTTCGATCGGCGGCCTCGGATTTGACGCTTATCGCATCGGGGTAATCCTGAGCATCTTTGGCTTCGTCAACGCTTTCGTCCAGTTCTTCTTCCTAGGACACCTCGTCCGCCGATTCGGACCAAGGAATCTTCTTGCCCTCACACAGCTCAGTAATGCTGTCAATATTGGATTGTATCCATTATTATCCTTCTTCGTTCGCCGGGCCGGGAGGGCAGATGGAATAGTCTGGGCTATCATCGTTCTACAGCTAATATCCCGCTTGACCGCTGGGATGGGTTGGGGTGTGTGGAGCTCTGTTCAATCTGGTATACAGGATATCTGATAGGATCTCCAGGTTCTATTCAATTACTCATTGTGGACAGTGCACCGAATCGGGCATCTTTGGGCGCTACCAATGGTATGGGACAGGCTGTAGGCTGTATCGCCAGATCTGTCGGCCCATCTGTGGCCTCATCACTGTTTTCACTTTCACTGGAAAGGAACTTGGTCGGAGGATGTCTGGTTTACTTAGTCCTCGTTGGTTTCGCCCTCCTCGGATTAGGTATCACCTATATGCTGCCCCGGAAACTCAGATCACTGACTAACTAGAATATGTGCACGAACAATGGATATCTATTAGTATCATGTAGCTACAGACCTAGGTCTTCTACGTCGTACATTTTGATGAATCGATAAAAGCATTGATCGAGTTCTATGTAAGCGAACCGACCCTCGCTTGACCCTAGACGCGTCGCGTCACTTGCGATTTCCATCCTGGAAAACGTGTGTGAGAATAGGGCGACCAAATAGATTCAATTTGGTCGCACTATATCCCCTACTATGCAGTCAGTACTTTCTGATAGCTCGACAAATACTGTGTTTCTTCCTATGTTTTTGTCAGCTACTCTGTATTCTATAATGAAACATTTTCGCACTTGAATTGAGAAAAAAGACCCAGAATTTGTCGAGTCCCTTCTTGACCTTGGGAGTTCGTCATTCTGTTGTGACGACTGCCGATGCCGAAGTAGACCATAAGTATTTTTGATCGCAAAACGTACGCGACTTCGTCAAGAACGTGTGACATGTGGGGTGACGGTAAGGATGTGACCTGCCCGGGCACCACACTGGAATGAGTATCCTCACCACCATCATCCACTCCTTCTCCTTCACGCTCTCCAAGTGAGCCGGGCATAGACCATGGGAAGCTGACAGGAAAATAACTGCACTAGTAGATATTCAGTATCCGGCGTAAGTATGCATAATACGCCGAGCTTCAGTCTATTCGGCTTGTAGAAGGTTTACGACAAACGCCGAGATCCTGCCGTTGCCAGTGCTTAGATCCTGCCCCCTGACCCGGGACCTCGGAACTCATCGTAATTCTTGACCCAGTCAGACCAGTATGTTTGACTGCTGGTAAAGTCACAATGTCTTCTAACCAAATGGCTTCCTATCCATGATTTCGATGTTCAGCTTGTGATTCGGTCATCTTCCAATTATCTGCCTGCTATTTTTTCAAAGAGGTACTCACAGATACTCTTCTAAACATGATGAGACTGTGTAGACCTTAGACGATGCAGACTTAGGTCCACTGCCCGGTGCACCAGCCGGAGACATACTGTGCATCGTCAGAAATCCGCTAGCAGTGATGGTAAGAAGCTCTTCTCAATGAAGAAGCAACACACTATCCTCGTATATATTTCACCATCAATTTGTTGACTCGGCCTGATATACCACAACCTGAATCTCGGCGCGTCTTCTATGACAGCATATACCCATCAAAAGATAGGACTCATTCCATTTCTTCGCAACAATAACTCTCGTCCACCTCGCTTCAAGCGGTCCTCTTGCTGTCCCAGATGTTCACATGATCCGCGTCCCTCCTATCTTGGAAGCTTGAATCTCCAGCCTTTGTTAGCCTTCCTTCACGAGTCCTTAACTGCACAGCCCTACCAAAAGGGAAGGCCGGCGCAGATTGTGATAGTACTTTGACCGATTTCTAAAGCTTGGCCAACTATTGTCGACATTCATCTTGAGTTCTCCCACATCCTCCATCCTTTTTAGATAACGATCCCGCTGATATAGATCAGGTCTCCCGATCTTTACAGATGGCATCTAGCAGAGGTGAATTCATAAAGCATCTATCAATCTTTGCACAAAAAGAAAATTTCCTAAATCCTTGAATGCTCGGAATACTAATCAACGACTTGCTACCATTCTTACACATATCACCATAAGCCGTACTACCAGACCTTTCCTTTCCGCTCTCATCGATGTACTATGCAGCACACGACAAGTTGGGTACTTGCCATGGCGGTGGAACTTTCCGGTGTTGAGCCCGATACTCGGTACTCGGTCTCTGAGCATTGAGGACATCAAAAAGTCCGGTTCTTGGCCACATCTCATGATGTTGATGGTAAATCTTGACTGCCTTAACTGAAAAAGACCAATAAATCAAAGGGTTCATGGACCACTTATCGAAATGGTCTTTTCAGGTTAGTGCACGCAAGATAGAAACGAAGTCAGGCATTTCTGTCATCTCGACCAGTGATCCGGTCCTACATCACAGTCTGACAGCTGTCTTCGAAGCTTACGAACCCCAGCTTCTGTTCAGGGTAATAACGGGCCCTCAACTCTTGTTTTTCGCAAAATCCCTCTCTCAAGTCTGAAATCTACAAGATTGGGAGGCCTTGACGGGCTCAATAATCCTGACCCAGTACCGATGAAGCTCCTTACCTTCATTTCTCCGACTCTTGAGTTCCCTTGACTTCATCCAAATTGCTCAGGCAGGGGATGAGGCGTATCATAACAATTGACATGACCATGCCATGCCTTATATAGAGACCTTTGAACAAACCTTGAGCCTTGCAGGCGACGTCGCCGGAGATCTGACCATGATCTCTCGAAATACCGAGACAGCTTGCACAGATCAAGAGGGCAGCTTACACAGATCAAGAGGGCAGCTGAGGTCAACTTCAGATGCCCTGTAGCCCCGAACTTCTCCGATTAGAAGTCGCGCTCAGGAGTAACCATCGGGGATAGCGGACCACAATCTGCCAAATCCTAGCGTTCATCACGGTAGTGGCTACCACGACCGCCGGGACAAAAGGCATACACTTTCGGGTTTCGGGGATGAACTTGCAGAAGCTACATGCTTCTAACTTGACAGAGGACGTATCTGAAGTCTAATTATCTAGCTCACATTCAAGTCCAGCCCGCTTAATCCAAAGTCCTTGACCATTTGAGTAGATGAACGCCATCCAACCATACCCATACGTACTGATTCAACCCATTGCATTCAGACTGTTCTGCATAGAATTGATAAGGGGATTATGGCCTGTTTCGAGAAGACAACAATCTCTGCAAAGTAGATTACATATGATCACTCAACAACTATAAACTAATCATTTTGCATATTTGCATATGTAAGGGAGGCAAGAGCAAGAAACTGACGCGCGACGGAAGAGTGGCGCGTCACATACGATCGGTAGTAAAGGTATCGCACTGAGATGTAGCAAGGGAGGAGACATGGAAGGAGATGATGCAGATGGAACCCAGCATATCCTATTCATACCCCAAAATCGTCCAAAGTCTGCGCACACGACTCCATCCAAGTCCTAGGTGGGCGACTCATGAGGTCCATTGTACACATTTATACAAGAGTACGAATGTAGATCCGTCGAACATTGGTTCAAGCACGCGTTCTAATCTATTTTTATGGTGCTGGGGTCCAATTATCACCTAACCCCCCAGCCCAAGGTGCACTTGACATTTGGGACACTGGACTCATAGGCTCAGGAGACGACGACCCATTCCTCTCCGCATCCATGTCTTGTGATCCTGACATACGATGAGTACCCGCTCGCTCTGGAGGATAGTGTGCAGTTGATGGGACATTGAGCAAAGGGCTCGGAAGGGGCGGCTGCGGGCTGCGAGGTCGTGAACGGGGGCTGAAGGAGGTCGTCACAGGTGAGGCACGCTTCCGAGCATCGGAGGAGACGCTCTCGGAGTGGGCTAGGGAACGTCCACTGCTGTGTGTGCGGACCGCGGAGAAGACAGAAGGGCGAGAAGAGGCGGAACTGATAGAGCCTGAAAGGTCGCGCCGTGCCGAGGCAGGGTCAGAGCCTGTAGAACGGGTGGGCGTGGGGCCGAGGTGGGAGTTGACTGAGTAAATGGAACCTTGTTCTGACATGATATCAGGAGATGAGATAGGCTGTGATGGGAGTCATATCGATGGGAGTCAAGGAAGTAAAATAGGAACACGTACTATACCAAACGTCGTGCGTCTTGCAAGAATACCTTGTTCGGCTGCCAGGTTTCTCCAGCCTTCCCCGGCAGCAGGAGGTGCTTCTTCCAGAATATCAATGGATATGCCCGCAGAAGTGTCCTGGCTTGACAAGATCGAGGAAGAAGTGAAGTTCACATTCACAGGTGTATTGACAGAATTGGTGAGTGAAGTGACGTGGGTGATGGATGACCCCTCGTCCGTCCACGATCTCTGCAGTGCAGCGGGAAGACCAGGCGGGAAAGGATGGACCTTGAGCTCGTCAGTAACATCGGTCATCGTTTCACGCGCAGAGAAGTTAGAGTTAGATGTTCTGCTTGACGACATGAATGGCGAAACAGCGGTTGGCACAGGTGAGTCAAGAACATCGACACCAGCCGGAAGGCCATGATTCACATTTGGGATGCCGGAAGAATCAGAATGTGACGTGTTCGAGAGGTCAGGTATGGGTGGGACGGGCGGGATAGGTGAAGAGTTAGCTGGCCTACTCGATTGCGGTCCGCTAGATCCAGACGGTGTGAGGGCTCGTGGCAAGGGCGTGATTGGAGTGCTAACAGAGACGGGTGTGCCAGGTGAAGACTGGGCGTCATGGTACACGGTATTTCCGCTTCGTCCACTAGCAGTCGAAATAGGACGGTCGCCTGCGAAGAGACCTAGCCCTGGACGAGGAGCAGGAAGTTTATTCATCTCAGGACTAAGAAGGGCTTGTCCAATCTCCGGGTCTTCATCGGCGAGAGGAGATACACTGTACCCATTAGCTCGCGAGCTACGTCGGGAACCGCTGTCATAATTCTTGAACCAACTTAAACGATCAAGACCGAGACTACTCAGAAGCCCGCGATTACCATTTTTGGAATAAGCTTCGCCGAAGGACCCAGTTAAACGTGGGGGTGACCGAGATGCCAACTCTTCGACACGTACACGGCGTGCAGTGAGTAAGGTGGCGGCTTCGTCAGCATCTGGATAAGCAGAGAGCGAGTTCTGCGAGGGAGGCTTCATGAACGGAAGTCGGGAGGGGTAAGAAGACGGGGAGTGACGATTTCCCGAGGTCCACCCTTCGTTAGGGTCGAGACGATAGGGTGAGTGCAAAGGCGACAATTCGCCTTCACTGTCCTGCGGGAGCACGGCCTCTTCATTGATACGATCGAGTTCTTCTGTGGTCAAAATGTGGCCGCGACGCTGACGCTCAAGTTCTGCCGTTGTCCCTGGAAGTAAATTGAGTGTTGGGCGGTCCACCAGCACACCATATCCGGAATGATTAGTGCCAGAAGATTTAGAGGTCCCTTTCGAAGACTGACTGCCGGTGGTTGGAACAGGAACGCGAGCGATACCAACAAATGGAGGTACATTTGAATGTTGCGGTGTGCCTGGAGACTGGGGGAGTTCATCGGTGGTCTGAGCCAGGAAGGGATCAGCCTCGCCACCGCTCGTCCGAGGTGAGCGATCATTCCAACCAATAACATGATGAGTCGTATAGTTGTATGACACCCAGGGCTGGGTAAGAGGTGTGAGAGGTTCAGTCCGAGTGGGTTCAGTCATTGGTGGAAGCATCTCGGGATCTTCTTGTCTTCTCCGACCTTTCATACAGAGGTACAGAAGAATGGCGGCTATGAAGAGAAAGATGAAGCCAAGAATACTGCCTAGAATGACACCAATCAATCCCCCGCGAGAAAGAGTATGTGATGCTGCACTAGCGGACGTAGGTGTAACAGAAAGAGTAGTCATCACCGAGTTGGATAAAGGTAGAGATGATGCTGGAAAAGTCGTGGGTGTCGCAGGTGAGGAGAGAGTTATCGGTAAAGAAGCAGGTATCGCAGTTATAGTCGTGGGAGGAATTTTGGGAGATGTTGTAGCTGAAAGCTCAGCGGCAGTCGTGACAGGTAGAATGGTTGAAGTTGTGGCTGGTGATGTAAGTCCACCGTAAGTCCAGTCCGGGCCCAAAGGTATCTGGAGCATGTTGAGCTGTGAAACAGGTCACGCAGAGACAACTACTCACACTTGGTCCATAGTAAGTCAGTGGTAAGAATAGGACTGTCGTTTCGGTGGCCGTCGGCGCACCATTACCATCGAAAAGGGTAGTGGGAACAGCCGTCAACCAGGGAGGGAAAACCTGTGTTGGCGCAGCCATAGAGTTTTTTTTTTTTGGTTTTTATGAACACTGTTAATAAGTCGTTAGTAGTGAGCGTGAGGTTTCTATTGGCATTGTATGAACAAGATCAGCATTGAGACGCCCAAAATGCAGTAGAATAGAAAACTCACTGTTCTTCCTGATTTTTTGTCTTTTTGACGCGTAGTGGAGGGCAATGGGAGGGGAGGAGGTGAAAGAAGAGGTGGAAGCCGAACTTGGCCTCTGGCAGCCTTGTTATTGAACCAACGTCACGTGAAAGCGTTCTCCTCTCATGTGATCGCATAACCATTTTCGGCGTTCGCCATCACGCATTGGTGACAATGGCCACCAGACGCACGCAATTCAAAGTTAGGAATGTAAATGGCTGAGGCATCGATCCACATATAGATAAAATTGAAAACTCATGTAACGGCCGCAAAAAACAATCAGCCCTGTTAATCAGACCTTCTGCCATCGATTGATTCACAATCTCGGCTCTTCCGGCCCTCAGGTCGACCGGCCGCGCGGTTTTCTCTACATGGAACGACCAAATCGAAAACAAAACGGTCATATGTTGCGATGAGCTTCTGATCACTGTGTTAAAGCTACCGATGGTGATATATGTCGACAAAGCAAATGCAATATGTATTGTACAGAAGGATTACTAGATCCATACTTATGGAAGGGTACAGATCAGATGATGTGATAATGATGTGTGGATATACAGAAACAGTAAAACAGCAAGGAAGGTGATCTATTTGATCGGACAAAGGAAAGGTAAAGACAGCATGAACTTGAGCAAGGGTATGAAAGTGGTACAGACAAGAGCAAAAGCGAGGGTGAAAAAAGATAGAGAAAATGTACGTTGTTATACATGTCGTTATATGTGAGAACACTAGATGGTCCAAGGAGGCGTGGATAGGATGAATGACTTTGATGTGACGTCATCTATGTCCACAAATATCAGGAACGGAAGCAATTTTGCGAAAAACAAAAACAAAAACGTACAATGGCAAATTCGACTTAGGAGGCCCGGCGTTTAGCTTTATCTCCTCGAAGGTGCCTGTGTGACTCCGAGTCGTTGACCTCCATGCGGTCATAGCCATAGCCTGAATGACCCTGTCCATCTTGGAGATACTCTTCGCCAGAGGCTCCCAAGGGGTTGTAATTAGGTTCCTCGAATATGGGAACTGTCGAAGGGCGAGTGGGGTACATGCGAGGGTTGAGTTCGCTCAGGTTCGGGAGAGGAGTGCTATTAGCGCGTGAGATAAGATGGCGAGAACGGGAGGATTGCCCGAGGTTGTTTGTTTGACCGAACGCAGGAAGGGTGCTGTGCCCAGCTGATGGATTCACCGTCATGAGATTGCCACCGCTGATAGGATAGTGGGGACTAGATGAAGAATCAGGACGCGAATACGAATAACGGACGCGAGATGAGCTGGGGCGATCATCATGGGTCCCGTCTTCGTCATCATCATCGTCAAAGTCATCGTCTTCTTCTTGTTTATGGGGAAATTCCCTGGACGAATATGACGACTTGCTCTTGCGCTTCCTTTCACGTTTCTGGCCGTAGCCATTGCGGTTGGTAAGAGACCAATAGCCACCCTTACCGGGTTCACTAATGTCTCGCCCTTCGTTGTGGAAGATAGACTCAAGAGAGAGATTATGTCGCACAGATCTCTGTATAAAACAACTCCGTTAGTTGGCATTATATCATAGTCGTAGTCGCAACTGCGTACCTGCCATTTTTTTCCTCCGCCCTTACCATCGCGCCCAGTCTCGTCAGGAAGGTTCTTATAGTAGGGAAACCTATTCTCAATCTGGCTGTAGATCTCCTGAAGGGAGAGACGACGATTGGGACTGCCCCATATAGCCAACGACACCAGCACCTTGTAAGTCACATTCGGTCGTGAGCCAGGGGCGGGATCCGGCAAAGACCACAGGTTTAGCGGCTGCCTAGGTATAAGACCGGCATTTTCTCGCAACCAATCTTCGATAGGTTGATAAAGCGGTGATTCACTACCGGATGATGATAATGAGATACTGGCAGGAGAGTCAGGTTTAACAACGGGGCTGATATTGCCAGCTGAGTGCGATGGAGGGGAAGAGTACAGACCAGGACGTCCATGGTCAGTATAGATATGGCGCTGGCCGTGCAATTGAAAACTGGGAGGACCTTGACTGGGTCGGGGCTGGTGTGAACCAGGCATTCCTGCTATATCTCGGCCACCGCCTCGGCGGTAGTAACCACCTAGAGGCTCAGCTGTCGAAGGCCTGTTATGGTCGTCACGTCGTGGACCTGAGGGGTTCCATGTACGAGCATCGTTCGTGTAGTATATATGAGGTTCTCGCGAACTATGGTGGTGTGGTGTGTATACTCCGACCGCGCCATGGGACTGTTGATAACCAATGGGCTGACCTGTTGGAAGAGCAGAAAAGTCGAAAGCGTCCTAAAAATTGACGATACGTTATGTCTATACAAATGCGCCACACAAAAAAGAACCCTACTTGGCCGTGATCCGGAGGAAGACGTGAGCCTCTTAAGCTTCGATGGCCTTCCCTCGGGGACGATGAAACATATTCACTGCCGCCGCCAGCAGCCTGAGCGCCGTAAGAGTCTTGTTGTAGGCCGGGATTGGCCGGTTGACCGTAGCCACCCCCACCTCCACCAATTTCGGACTCCTCCGAAGCATGACTGTAAAGAAGCGGGATGCCGTACATATCAAGCGTGCTGGACGAGAAGTTGTCAATGTTCGAAGGCGAGAAGCCCTGTCGATTCGGACGCGGCATGTCTGCTGCTGTAAAAGACCCGTTGGATAGAAATAGAAGACCAGGCGGACCCACAGGAGAACGGAGAAGAGCGGCGAGCGAACAATTCCAGGCACGTGTGGTATCCACAGAGAAATCGATTTGTTCAATTCTGTTTATTAAAAAATAGCGGACAATGCAAGAGATCAGAAAAGTTAGTACGCGGTGATGCGGGCCGGCCCAAAAAAGGAAAGACGTACCACAATATTGTCACGGAACGTGATCGCGTAGAAGGGTTCTGAAAAAGTCGTAAAAGAATGCGAGAAAAAGCTGGAGAACGAGATATTAGACCAGAGGTTGATTGGAACACTTGGTGGGTGCTCCTTGCGAGAAAATTTCGCCTCTGTGGACCCGCTTTTAACAACATTGCAAACAGTGACCTCAAGCGCCGTGACAGTAACTACACACCTCCTTATAGTAAAAAAAAATCACTTTACAAGGCAATTCGTCGGATTGGTGAAAGTGAAAAATACCAATCCACCTTCGGGATTGGTTCCGACCCACATTTTTGACGTGCGAATCTCGCTTACGAGGGGGTCTTGAGCTCTAGCAGAGAGGTGTACGCCCAAAAGCGGCCTGGGAAGAAAAAAATTACTCAAGAAGGCGATGTCGGTATGTGTTGGTCCACCTCTTACAAATCGAGGAATGATGATGATTGGGGCGGACCCATTTTCTTGTAAATTGCTTCTAAGAGCAATACGGCGGTCATGTGTCGGTGTCCCACATAGGTAATTCGTACAGTTGATGCGCCTGATCTTGCCGCACCTTGAAAGGTTCCACTTATGGCGCAGATGAGAATACGTCAAAGAGGGTCCCGAACGTGTAGAATGTTGCGTTATTTGATGTGGATGTGAGAAAATAGACCCTCGGTGGGCGCAGATGTCAAATAGCGTTTACCCAGGATAGAGTGGGCGCATTGTGGAGGGGCGGAGCCCAAATTGGGAACCATCACCAATTGTCGGAATTGACCGACTGTGTCTTCATCAGTGAACTCATGTACCGAACGGCTGCATGCGACACTTAAGACTCTCAGCCATAATGGCACCTTTCTATAATCAAGGTTGACGCTATGGTATGGCTCTGAAAATTTATAATATCTTGAGATGCGGGTTCTTTGTATTTTTGTGGGTCCAAAGTTAATTTCAACACATCAAGATCTGCCACTTACATTACACGTTCTGTACATCCCGGCCCAGGTCCATTGTATGTATGTAGGTCCTACTTGAAACCAGTCATGTATATTTCTAACGCCACTGATTCACTTTACCCGCATGCCAAGTGTCTCCAGGGCCCCCTTCGGTTTCATATTGTTTGTTGGTGCCGCGGAGCCGAAGCCTAAAACTTCAGTGCTGCGCTTCAACACGTACATAATAATAGTGCCTGCCATCCATTATCTTGATGAGCAGTTTGTCTGTGGCAAGATTTTTGCAATTGCTTGCACATCTGTCCAGAGGATGATTCCGAGTCCTCGACGGAGAGTATCCCGCCATTGAAGTAATCCTCGAGGCCTACACGCGCGCACGAAAAAATTTCCGACGGCTCTACCCACCCCCACTCAGTTATATTAATTTCGGCGGCTAACTAGCTTCTCCGTTCTATCTTCTTGTGAGTCCCTTCACAACTCGGGTTATCTCATCCCTTTCTTTCAACGTTTTCTTGTCTGTCACGAGCCACAACCCGGATTTAGAATAACCAAGACAAAATGGTGTGTTTGGCGGGAGACCTTTGTATACTTTCAGCTATTGGAGACATTGGATTCCATACGTTATGCCTTGGCGGTCCAAAACTGTACTTACATCCCCGTCCCTCCAAATTTTCGTATTTAGTTAAATTCGTCGCGAGCTCGAATTTTCTCAAAGATGACCCCAAGCGCCACTACGGCTCACTAAGAAAATCGCCGACTGGGTTTGAATCTCATCCAACAATGTAGTCAACTATCGTATGATCGATATAGTAAACACCAGTGGTCCATGATCTAACTCGAATCAAGGGGTTCGCTGACGCCACCTGGGATATAACCACTGTTCATGGAAGCGTATCACTTTGATCCGTCCTCTACCATGGCATAAACTCGCCAGAAGTACTAATAGTGCTTGAATGTCGCCGACCCCTTACCGCCCAGGCCCCAAAGTAATAGTAGATGCTGGCTTCTTATCTCTGTCATGGGACTCAAGCCTGAGGTCCTGTACTTTGGTGGAAGTAGCGCCGTCAAAAGTTCTTTCCAAAGGATTTCTCCTGAATAGTAGGATGTTTGGGAGTGTGTTATGGGTTGGATGATTCTTTCTAAGTACGAGTTGCCACTCGCATCCGCTCATCTACGTATGATACTCGGAAATATAACAGAACTAGTAAGTCTGTTAACAATATTTTATATCCTGACTCCAATGCTTAGGTTCATCCAGCTGTGACCTCAAGAGCAGCGGTTTGCACTCCATATCTTTAGTATCTTCAATGAGAGGCAAAACGCCACTGTCTGGGCCTAAATCTCAGGATATTAGACGATGAGGGGGCGATCCGGGCGTGGCAAAATCACTACCCCGATGACACTCATATCAAGCTCGATTTTGTCTCTCTATGACGCAGAGCTCGTTTTCAGGCCTTTCCCGTCACGCGTTAGAAAACGCACTTCACGCGACTCCTCGAAGATATCTCCACGGACGGGGCGCGAATGCCGGTACTATGGCACAGGTCATAGACGTTCGCTCACAAACTTAAGCCTGGACAGGGTGATTTTTGTGTCATGATATTGCGCTATGCTAATAGCCTCGAGATAATCCACTGTGATAATTTCACCGAACCGAAATGGCTGCTCACCGGCTCCGAGTACCACGCGAATGGGCTTCATCTTTCTTTTGAGACTTTGAGCTTTGATCGCGCGTAACTTACTAGATTTAGGCCCAACCTTTCTTTCGCCCCATCATGAAGGTGCTGGTTCTGGTGAACCTCGTCATCGAGAGTCACAAGTAAATGAATCCAGTTTTCCCTCGTCCTAGAAATGTACTTATAATCGAGTCCGCGTAAACAATGTTACACTGGATTTTAAGTAGTGTGTAAACTCTTTTCCGGTTGGGACATGAGGATCAGAAAACATTTTCAACATGCCCTCTTGGACGACAGACAATATAAAAAATCCCCTATATTGCGGGCATAAAATGAGATGCGTTTTCAGCGATGACAAGACTTGAGAGGGGAGTGTAAGAGATAGTACATGTGCAGTTACAATGTAAATAAAACCTAAGGACGTCCGTATTGAGGTAAAGAGGATGAGTGTGATCGTTGAAAGAGAAACTGACGATCTAGTACTAGAAGGTAATCAATCTATGGAATGATGTAATCGAGTTCGCCCTCTTTCACCCGAATCTCAACCACTTCAACCTCGTAGTCATTCAAGGCCGAATTTGTCGACGACACAGAGGTTGAGATGAATTCTCGGGAATTCGGAGGGGAAGTGGAAGCAACATCTGATCATGGGATTTCAGGTGACAAAAGGAAAACACAAAAGTATGGAGCGGTCAGCACTTTCAAACACAAAAGGAAGAACATAGACAATAACGAACATCTGTCTTTGATGTATGGTGGCACGAAGAGATCCTTTAATAAATGCATGATGTAAGAAGAGATTTCTCTCGCAAGAAGGGGTTGTCAACACACTTGGTTCCACACAAATCCTTGACTCCGTTGTATAGTCAAGATGGGCCGGAGGGTAAAAACTGGCGAACGCTTCTTCCGTTGCCTAGGGCTTTTCTCAGGTTCCTGTTCTATAGCTCGTTGCTTCCCTTTGACATCTTTCTGGGATTCAATAGCCTTTCGCATGGTTCCATCGTCGCCCTCTTCCTCAATGTCCATCTTGAGATCATGGGCTGGATCGTCGGTCTTGCCACCGCGGCTCACAGCTGAATCCTTATCCTCGGAATCACTAAATGATTCGTCCCGTCGATGGCCACCGGAGTAGTCTTCATCGTCCTCAGAACAGGATTCGGATCCACTGTCGCTGTACTCATCGTCATACGGAATTTGCTCATAGCATGCCCAGGTAGGCGGCGAGGCAGCTCGACCAATAGTACGGCAGCGAAAAAAGTATGGGTTCGCTTGGGCACTCATCAGCTTCAATGTAGAGTCGTTCAAGGCAAGATGGCCTTGAGGCAGATTCTGTGTGAAGTGGCGGTCACACCTGTCTTTGATCGTGACCTGAGTCATTCCACATCACTCTGATTCAAGGCTTTTTTTGGCGAGCTGAGATTCGCCACTTCTAGGCGACCTGGTGCAATTTATTGAGTATGTCGAACCTCTTCCAATCATGAGCTGCTTTTCATACCAATACCATCAAGCTCAGTTTTATCTATAGTCAAGTGACTATATATCTAACCAGCTAAACGAGAATACAGTAAACCAAATTTCTAGCCGTCAAGAAGCATCTAACCTGAGCTTCTAAGGACTTTGGGGAATGGCTCAACTCGAAGCTTGAAAGCGTGAATTGAAGTTTAGCGAGTAAGAGATCTAATCTTATCTCTGAATATGATCAGGATATGATTGACCGCATTTTGTTCAGACCCCCATCATCATCTTCGCGGGAAACTACCCTTTGCATCTTTGCACGACCATCTATTCCACCTCTGGAATCAATGGCTGGCTCCAAGTTTGCGTACGTACG
The DNA here is from genome assembly GCA_020091625.1 of Termitomyces sp. 'cryptogamus'. Lineage (NCBI taxonomy): Eukaryota > Fungi > Basidiomycota > Agaricomycetes > Agaricales > Lyophyllaceae > Termitomyces > Termitomyces sp. 'cryptogamus'. Next base: position 4,817,520 of record JAGYZC010000005.1, read on the forward strand.
GAATTTTGAACTACCGGACACATTGCTGCCCGGTACCTTCATGGTATTCCGACTCGACGGACATTCGTTTCATCGGTACGATCTACCACTCGTTGGATGAGCCATACCAAAACATTTCATATTAGCTTTTCAGATAAACATGACTTCACTAAACCGAATGATGTTCGCGCTCTTCAATTGATGGATCACGCTGCCCGGGATGTGATGGAAGAATATCCAGACATTCTTCTTGCTTTCGGAGAATCTGACGAATATAGGTAGGTATTACAGTCTATATCATGCGTATGCAGCTTTGTCTGCGAATTGAAATGGTTGAATATCCCTCCTGGTCGGGGAAAACTTCCGCTTCTCGCAATTGCGCAAACCCGATGATATTCTCATTAAATGAGAGAGTCAGACTATACTTTTGAAATACTGGTTTTGACCTCTCAAAGATACCGATCTGTTACTTGAAGTGGAATGTATCCTTTCCTCGCTAGTAACTCGACTGTACGCCATCTTCGTTTGATCTGTACTGACATCTGCCTCATAGTTTTCTCCTACGAAGATCGACCGATCTTTACAATCGCCGACAGGCAAAAATAGTGTCTACACTGACGTCGCTTTTCACGTCGTCATATGTTTTCAATTGGCAAAAGTATTTTCCTAATAACCCACTACAGTATCCGCCGTCTTTCGATGGTCGAATAGTGTTGTATCCTAGAGAACAACAAATTCGGGACTATTTTTCATGGAGACAGGCAGACAGTCTGTATATCATTTGAAAGGCCGCATTCCGCGAACTTACATGTCTTACAAGCGCACATCAACAATCTTTATAACACGGTGTTTTGGGCACTCGTCCAGCTGGGTGGCGAGACAACGACACAAGCACATGCAACCCTACGAGTTGGTACAATCGTTCCACTGCTTCTTTCCGAAAACTCACAAGGAAGATTAGGGAACAGTCTCCAAGGAGAAACACGAAATCCTCTTCACCCGGTTCCAAATTAATTACAACCAAATTGACGAACGATTCCGAAAAGGAAGCGTACTGGTTCGTAAGGAGGTTTGTTTGACCTACGTTCTCATCGTGCGTATCTGAATGAAGATTGTAAAGGTCACAGAACCTGCCGTGACCGTAAATACTCAAGGTAGTGCTCCACACGGGCCCTCGGACGCATCGGACGATACCCTTGTCGTGTCCGCTTTCTCACCGTTCGAACAAAAGAGGACGAAGCTAAACCGTGAGCTAAAGCGTGATACAAAGCCTAAAACGGAAGTAGTTGTACTTCACTGCGACATTATCAAAGACCAATTTTGGGACGACAGACCTGGCATTCTCAGCGGGTAATTTCACGGAATATTGTGACGGTGAGATTCCGTTTTCCTTTTGGGTTCAGAATCTAACCGATCACGCCAGCCTAAACAACAGATGGACGCGATTAGGACGGCGAAAGAAGGTAAGAGTAGTTTTGTTGTCTCAAAGGGTATACCAGTTGTTAATTTAGATATTATACAGATGTGAACCGAATCAGACTGTCGCCAATAAAGCATCTTCAACTTCTTTCATCCTTGCCGCTTCCTTCTCCTTTTCGTTCTCTTTCTCCTTCTCTTTTTCCCGAAGGGCTTCTGTCTCCCGCGCTATCACGTATGTCGGTCTAGTTTCAACCTTGTAGTCCAGGTAGCGTTTGACGTAGAAGCACATGTACGCTGGAGAATCCAAACAAGTTCCAAGCGTGGAAGAGGTCACTCTTGTGTCTAAAATTAGCGCTCGGTCAAACAATGGAGGATTTTTAGACTGACTTGTCGTCGTCAAAACGGCACCACTAAGACAAGGGCAATTACAGTCTCTCAGCTCACGCAGGTAAAAATAACGTGAGAGGTCGTACCTCATCTTGAAAACGAGCAAAATTAGTATAATGACCGTTGTCCATATTCCCTTCGTGATTGATGACCGCAAACAGATCGTAGTCGAACATGCCTGCGGGTCCCGGGAAACTAGTGACATATCAGCAACATGTCACCATTTTTTCCGTTTGACAAGACAGGTGACGCACATGCCATGACCTGCCTTCTCTGGATCTTCTAGAGCAAAAGTGGTATAAGGCGCCATACAAAGAGAAGCAGGAAACCGGATAGGGGTGTCGATCTTACGTGCTGCATTCTTGTCAGCGGTTTTGTGTTCGAAGCGCTGCGCAAACATGATCAGAAGACCGTTGAGAAATAGAACAAACCTTAAAATGACTACTTTGAATTGAAAACACAATACTGGTGGAAGTTTCCGGAAAGTGAGGCGTTTAGAGGCCTCCTGCAACAAAAGACAAAAGGGGTAGAAAATTAGCATTGTACGGCTCCGAGACGAGGTTGGCACATGGTACTTGAGACGATTTAGAGCATTTCTCGCTTTTACAAGTGTACTTTGCACCCAGTTTCTCCGGTTGAGTAAACCTACGCAGTTCAATTATATTATCTCTAAATATGGAAAAAGACACAAACCTTCTCAGACAAGCGGCCAATGTATTTTCGCTCGAATTTCCTTCGTTTCCTTTCCCCCTGAAATCGAGACTAACATCAAGCATGGGATCAACGGTGCTGGTAACATTTCCGCAGCGTTCACATTTGACATCACTTTGCAATTGTCCTGCAAAAGTAGAGTGTATGATGCAGTTGCAATGTACATTGGTGGAACCCCGTGAGGTCAAATGAATCGCGTTGAGAGTGTTCATGAAGAATTCGTGCGCGTCTTGCTGTGCATACCCAGCTAGATCAGGCGAAGCATGCCATGAAGTAGCGAGGAACGACACCGGTCCGTGGGGTGTGGAGTCCTCTGAATATATCTATGTTCGCATTTCTTTAGTGATTTAACAGGCACGCCCTTATTTGGAATGGTCAAACCTCTGTGAAAAGTTTATCCATCTCACACGATGTACATTGTTCGAATTTACATTGCTTGGGATTGTGTTTATCCGCTAGGTAATAACTGCGGAGTAGAGGGTTGTGCACAAAACATTGGAGGACAGCATTCAAGAAGCAGGTCTGGCCAAGATTGAGGAGCCCGCGTCTCGCTGTGGGGAACATATTCAGCTCTGAAATTAACGAGAGCAGAATTCTCACCCTGACACGGAATCGTCTGAGATCCTTTAAGGGCCCCGACATCCTTTTCATTAAGAACCCAAGGCTTGAAAACTTCTTTTGGCAGAATCTTTGTGGAATTGACTGGTGAAATGTAAATCAGTTCAGGTAGCATTGTATAAGGAGAGATATTACTTTTCAAACTCCCATACTTTTCTTCCGCAAGAATCTTCGTTTCCAAGAAGAGTTTGTTCAATGGATGAGCAAACATAAAGTCGTTGCACTGATTACAAAAGATCACTCCTGTTGTTGCATCGACACCTATGTAACAACGGTGAATATTCTTGCGATATTGTTCAAAACAGGACCTACAAAAATCATGATCATTCTCCTTGAGGTGGTGGGATACGTGTCCATCCAACCAGCAACCCGTATATACGCAATGGAGACATGCAAAAGTTCTGGCCAGTGTGAGGCCGCATGTGCCGCAAGAAGGTGCTGAAACCTGAAAACAGCTCTAGTTTTGCCTGACGCCAGATGTCAAATGCTCACTTTGCGCCTTTTAACGCAGCCTCTGACGCTCTGGTATCTGTTGACACTCCAGTTCACAACGGATGCATATTTTTCCAAGAGTTTCTGGCTGACATCGCTCTCTTCAAGAACGATTGCGAAGTGAGGGCACGAACTTGTTGGGTTCGACGTCATCTTAACAGACGTGATCACTGAGGATTAAAGTAAGCACTTGGGAAGTAAGAACCCTTATAGTATTTCGGACCAGATAGTCAAGTTGCGGCAAGAAAGATACAAGAAGTCTTGTTCGATGTTCTCTGGAAGCCACTGCAAGACGGTCACGGTGACGACCATAAGTGGGGTTGACGATCGTGACTGTCACACACTTTTGGGCCTTGTCTTCATCATAATTCAGCACACTTTCTCCGTCAGCTAGTAGTGTCCTCAGTCTTGGGTTTCGTGCCATATCGCATCAACATAGTCGAAATTCTGAGACGCTCATTTTTCTCTAGAACTCAGTCAGCAGCCTATTGCCATGTTAGGATCGCTCACAGCTTGTTTCTCGTCCCTCAAATCGTCCAAGGCACCTGACCCACTACTTCCAGCACATAACCAGGTGAACCTATCAGAATTGTGTGTTTTCTGTCAGGTCTCGTCAGAAAATGGATTCGTTGTGCTATGGGAGGTATGATGACCCATCACAAGCGACACATCGCAAGAAAACTGATGTGTTTCCTAGAACAGTGACTTCATGGCTTTCCAAGATCACCGTCCATCTGCCAGGTACCATTTTCAAGTCATTCCCAAGACCCACATCAATGTCTGAACAATTTTTCCGGCATATCTAATAAAAATTTATTCTCAGCATCGGTCAAAGAACTGCGAAACTCCGATATAAACTTAGGTGTGTTTAATGACGACCTCGCTATAGATAATCCGAGCTTTGTTCCCTGCCCAGTGAGAAAGATGAGCGCAATCGGACATAAACTTCTTGACGATCACAAGGTACCGTCCTCAACACGCAGGTACGTATCCCCGAATTGCGGTGGGTCATGTCTCATGCCTTCGCAAATAAAGAATGGGGTTCCATATTCCACCCTATAATTCCGTCAACCATCTTCACTTGCATGTGCTTGGTTTGCCGTTTAGATCATTTGAAAGAAGCTTCAAATATCCGATCATAAATGGTAGAGGTACCTATCACAAAGGTTTCAGCTGGTTCGCCGAAGTTGGCCAAACAATCAAAATACTCGAAAGTGGCCGACGTGTTGGTGTGTGGTTATGCTGAGGTCTCATCATTTAGGCTCAGGGATACTTGAATCTTTTTGAGAGACGCCAACCCAAAAGCATCTCGGAGCTGCGAAATAGAACCGATTGTGTGCTGTGTTATTTTTGTCTTTGACTCACTGGCAGGTCATACGACCCTCACTATTCTGATTTGTTGGCTGAACCGCCGTTAATGTGCTCACGTATGCGCATTCGGTACAAAACTGGTGAACAGCTGTACTATCGATATATATAGCTTTCGTTCCTATGGCTGACAAATTTAACAAACTTGGTCTAGCCGAGATGATGATCCGAAGGCATTTCTCCAACTTGACGTGTCATACGCTTTGCGCGACCACCTTGATCCTTTCTGGTATCAAAATTGAGCTGGAAGCGCGACGCATGACCGCCCATTTGAGTTGTTTTTTTCATGCTAGTCTGGCTGCTGTGAGTCCCGGTCAAGCTCAAGAGACGAGTTCAGAATGAGAAGCGTCAACCGAAGAAATTGGAAGAAGTACTAGAATTGACGTGAGTACTATCTCCCAGCGCGAAGGATCGCATGAGAATCGCATTACAAATAACTCCATTTTTTATCCTTGAGATCTTAACATTAGCACGCTATTCTTAGGGCATAATCATGGTCTCTTGACGATGTATTTTTTAGATATTGTGTGTTTCCCGAAGGAATGGTGTCTGGTCATCCTGTGAATCCAAGATTGCTCATCTTCTTTCCGACAGGTTGGCCGCGACACCATCCTACCAATGGCTAATACCATGAGGGCGCAATTATGAATCGAACCGATTACCATTTGTCAGGACAATTCGCGTGGATGACTCACTTGGTGTGGTCATTGACAATCTAGACCCTCCGACTTTATTTCCAGTTGTCTTTTGAGTTCAAACCGGTTTTGGTGGTGCGTAAGGTCGGTGCATTCCCTCAAGTCACTCCTTTCTTACTCATCAAAGGATCCATGACGCTAAAAATCCGTACCTATTTTCGTCTGACGGTTCTTGTGAGAAATATTGAAGACCTTTAAAGGCCCAAGATCGAGCATTTGAACTCGACCGTCCAGTGTGCCAGGATGATCAAGTTTACTTTTTGTTTCTGTGCCCTCTTCTTTCTCAGGGTTGCTGTTGCTGCCCCGGCTGCATCGTCGGCTCTGAGCAGTCCAGAGAGCTCGGTAGCCAGTTCTGTTGTCTCCGGTACGATCGTCGCTAGTTCTGGCGTTTCATCTGCTGTGACCGCCAGTTCTGTCGTTCCATCTTCTGTGACCACCAGCTCTATCGTTTTGTCCTCCTCTGTCGCAAGCACCATTGTCCAAGAACCCAGTTCTACAGTGATTGCTGCCGAACCGTCGGCCACGGTACCCGTAATTTCCTTAGATCCTAATGAACCCCTGATCGGAGACCTTCAACCCATTCGCGGTACTCTCGGTGCCCCGCTCTTGGGCCCCACGGATCCAGAAATCGTCGAGCAAAACCCTGATTTACTTGCACCTCCCACTACCGATCATGGTTCAATGTGGGTATTGTTTCTCAAATTGACTCGAAACATGCACGCACTAAGCCTATGTAAAGCGATAATGCCAAGTGGCCTTTCAGCCTCAGTCACAACAGGCTTCAAACCGGTGGTTGGGCAAGAAATCAGAATAGTAAGCTTTGTCTTGGTCAACAGCTCCACTCCTACTGATAGTATTTCAGTCGGCCAAATGCCACTCGCCACTCGTATGTCTTGAGCCCTTGAAAAGGATTTCTGCTCACATTTTTCTCCAGAGTTGGCGGGTGTTAATATGCGATTGGAAGCTGGTGCGGTCAGGTGGGTTGAAGAAACCATCTTATTTTATAAGGCGATCTGATCACAATGGGCCAATTACTTCTTTAGAGAACTTCATTGGCATAGCACCTCCGAAGTATGTATGAATTGCATCTTTTCTGTCGTCACAAACTGATTGACAGCATATAGTGGGCATACGTCCTCAAAGTGAGCAATGAGAAAAAGATACTTTTCTATGTGCTGACCGGGATCTCACAGGGAAAGACTCAGGTAACATCTGTCGATACCGAAGGGCGAAACTTTATCTCAACTGTCGTATGTTGACTTTGTGATCTTTACCTGGAGATCTTCATAGCCTTTTGTCCTTCTCCAGGGCCCTGGCGATATTTGGTTCTTCCCACCTGGTATCCCACATTCCCTTCAGGGAACTGGTGACGACCCAGAGGGTACCGAATTCATTTTGGTTAGTTGACGTTGTCTTCGCCGGATATCCTGCACTTATGATGTCTCTAGGTCTTTGATGATGGCGCATTCAGCGAAGATGCAACATTTTTGGTTCGGTCTATAGTCCTTTGGTATGAATATACCCACATTAAACTTGACTCCAGGTAACCGATTGGCTTTCTCACGTCCCAGTTGAGGGTAAGTGACCAAGGGGGATTTCCCAAAAAAGGACTCTGATGCCCTTCATTAGTGCTTGAAAAGAATCTGAGAGTGTAGGAATGTGTCACCTCTTTTCAATCCTGTCATTCTAACCCTTCTACACAGCAACGCATCCGCTCTTGCAGGAATTCCTGCAGAGGAGCTCTACATTTTCCCGGCAGGTAAACTGGTTCCTTGACCTGAAAATCCCTTTACAAACTTCGTGCAGCGCTTCCCGGACCGGATAGCTCCGGAGTTGTCAGCCCACAAGGCGTTGTTCCGCAATCCTTCACTTTCCCGTTCTCTCAGGTCAACGCCACCCAACTTTCAGGTGGCAGCGTCAAGGTTGTTGACACTTCCACTTTCCCTGTCGCTGTAACCACTAGTGCCGCAGGTGGGTAACAGTTCTCTAAACAAGGGTTTATGTTAATGGTCCGGTTAGAGGTTGTTGTAAACCCTGGTGCGATCAGGTGAGTATATGGTACCTCTTGTTTGATGACATTTTGACTAAATTCAACTAGAGAGCTCCACGTGAGATTCCTCGCTTTCAAAGGCTCATGTAATGCTATATTGAGAAAATCCTAGTGGCACCCTACTCAAGATGAATGGAGTTTCTTTATGTATGTTCCACTAGTCTCCTGATCGTACAATATCTCACCGAAGACAACGCACTAGTGAGGGCACGGGCCGTATGACCATCTTCGGTTCTCAATCGAACGCCAGAACATTTGATTATCAGGTGAGCCATAAGCCTCAAAAGTGATTTCTGTTCCCTTGCCCATGAGATTGTCAGGCTGGAGACATCGGTGAGTAGATAAAATGTGTGATTTTGAACGGGCGTATTGATTTCATTACTTTCAAAATCAAGGTTATGTGCCTGCCACTTTTGGTAACGTCATCCATCATGTCTTTCCATCTTTGTCCCTGACGGGGTGAACAGGCCACTACGTTGAGAACACCGGAAATACCACACTAAGATTTTTGGAAATCTTTAAGTCAGGTACCTGAATATCCTTCGGCCTCATAAGTGTCTATACCTGACGGTTCCTGTCATAGACAAGTTCCAAGATGTCAGTTTGGCCCAGGTACGGATGATAATATGATATGATTTTGGGACTCTGACGGGTCCGGCTGAGTAGTGGCTCGCATTGACACCACCCAAACTGGTTCAAGAACACCTTGGGCTTCCTCTCGACGTCATCAATCGCCTCTCCAAGACCAAAGAAACTGTCATTGGGTGAGAATCCTTCTGGTAAACACTATTAATGATGCTTTGTAATACGAAAAGAATGAATTTCGTTATGTATAATGACCAAATATGCTTACTGGCACATCCTAGGCTCATGCATGAGCTAACAATAGTTTAGATGTCACCCGAAGTCTTTACTATCTTATGTATCAATGTTCTCTAGGTTTCGGCACAATGAAAATTCGTGAGTACTCGGATTTGGATATGAGCATATGGCGCAATCAAACCTTTCATGAGAGTATCTTCACGCGTGTTCCCCTTGCAGACCGTCATATAGCGTGGTGTCACCAGACATCAGTGTCGTACCGAAGACGCGCGAAGCTCTGAAGTAGCGGAACTTCTCGCGCTCCGCCACGGTCTATGTAAGGAACTTTATTGCGGGATAGATGGACCCCATAGGGGAGCAAATTTCGCGTTTCAATTAATTCGGGTGAGAAAGACGGCGGCCGCCTTGAAAAAAAACAGGGTCAGACTGGGTCGATAACCATCTTAGGGTACCTGAGACCCATAGCACGATGAGAATCTGCTGCCGATGTAGCGCGGCAGTGGTGTGCGTACCGAAGCCGAAATCGAAAGCTCGTGAGAGGGAAGATCGCAGTAGTAGACATCTAGGATATAGACATCCGTCATATGGTAGAATCTAATCATAGTGACCAGTGAAAGTATCTGCATCCAGCGTCCTGTTCGCAAATGGAACGGCCTCATCCGACTCGGAGTGGGAAATGCGTTATGCTAGTGCAGCATGGTAGAAGCTCCGGCATCATCTGATCCCAGGATATCGTTCGTCGGCGTACGGTGAGCCGGTCAAGGCGATAGAATATACAAATCGTCCCATGCCCGTTGGTAATATTCCACGTCAGGAAGGCAAGAAAGGAGAGGTTATATATAGCTCGTCGAAGTATATCCCAAAGACGAATGCTTGACATTATGGTCATAAGGCCTATCTCAACAGGTTTCTGTTTCAACTGATAATGTGTTAAGTCGTATTTCTCGAGTGCTTGATTGTGTCGGGATCTGGGAGAACATCTGTATCAAAATAACATGAGACTTGAACAAGAAAGAATGCACAAACGTGCCAGTTGTCCAGCGTTGATGAGGTTGGCTCGATGCCAAGAACCACAGACGAGATTATAAAACAATTAACAGATAGAACTCTGAGTCCGTGCAGCGAGATGCTCCGCAGCGGTGACGAAGGAGAAGTAATGCTCGCGAAGATCTTTGCTGGAAGTTCATTGGGGTAGACTCTTGAATTCAGGACAAGGATATTCTGTCGACGGTCATTAGGATCTCGACCTTTTTATGCAGAACAACTTATGTGTCCTTGTTGATATCAATAATCAGCTGCAGCAAGTAAACGTTATCCGAGGCTACGGTCCTAAGTGTTGATTCATCCATTAGAATTTGAAGGATATACAACCTATAAATGACTGTATCTGAGTTCGCAAAGAAGTGCGGGTTCTTAAAGTTCTTGATTTTGCAAGAGTGATCTTTAAATATTCGTAACTTCTGCTGAGCCGTCGGGCCGCTCAGTAGGACGACAGATCGACACTCATCTGAGCCAGATTATCGCAAATCAACCTTTAACTTGAAATGGAGCAATCCTTTACCGGAATCCAAACATGCCTATTTTTTCCAGAGAAGTAGTCGGTATTTATAACAGAGCAAGTGCATTCGCATGCCCATATACGGTCACATATCAAACTTGACGACATACTTTGAATCAAGTCCGACAAAAATGTGTAAATTGCCGAGTCGAGGTTCGGCGAGCCAGAATGAGCGGCTTGAGCGGTAACGCCCTGAAAGCAAACCATTACAGGCTACATAGTTGCCGGTGGTTTGGTCAGGATGGAATAGCCTGGGTTGATTCGAAATGCAGCGGAGGACAATATTATGGGTTGGGCCTCGGAAGATGATTTAATGCTACACTATAGATTAGGTAACAGCCTTGAAGTCATTAGAAGCATATGAACTGAGGTTGAGCACGAGTCACACCGAGTTATTTGGATGGCATCATACAGAGTCAGGAAGTTAGCATTCGCTGGTCGGTGCTATGACCAACATCTAGAAGGTGAAATGAGAAGAAAGGGGGAAAGGTCAAGTAAGTATGGAGCATGATACACAAAAACATTCTCAAGAAGTGAGGCGTAGGGAAAGCAGTGGAACGCTTGAATCAACTGAACTGTAGATGTCAAAGTTGTGTAGGCTTTTTCCCTGGATGATTCTGGATTCGTGCGTCATATATACCAAGAATTTCAGAGATACCTCACAAGATTAATCACATCGGATGTCAGGGTACTACTCCTCAAGTCCAGAACGAATTCGAGAGAGATATAACACAACCGTTTGCAGTCTGAGATTTGAACTTAGTCAGAATTTAGCACCCTTGAGTAGCTCCATTTCAGTACTTTAGATGAATCGAGTTCAATGGGAGTACAGACAAGGCTTGCGAGGTCAATTGAACTATGTTGATTTTCACGTGACCCAACTGCCGGCCCTAAAGATGGCTCTTGAAAATAACGCAGAAATTTTTCGCCTTTCATATTATACCCATGTTCAGCCCAGTGAACTCGTAAACCCATGATACCATTCTGGTGAGTGTTACATTCATTTTCCACGTCTTCGAAGGGATGATATCTTCCAAATTACCTTCGAGTGTCCGTCTTTACTGAGACTGGACACGATGTGTTTTTTTTTGTCATAGTTACACTGATCGGTTTTTTCTTCTCGAAGTCTCCTTCTTATACTCATACTTTTTCTCTCCTGTAGGTATTCTACTCAACTTGCCACTTGGCCGACGTGTATATGAGAATGATGGGTCTGGTATCGGTATCGGGAAGACTGTAAGTCTTTCTTCCTTTATCCTCCACTATCCCTTTCTGCTCTACCAGGATGAGTTAAAATCATTCAAACTAGAGTATAAGAGAGCCAACGGCTCGATGCTTTTACTTTATATCTGTCAATCCACTGATTCTTCCATCCAATCATACCTTTCTCATTCCGTAACCTGCTCATTTCTTTCCATAGGGGCCATCGTTTCACTTTCCTTGAACTTGATCTCATAATGTGGAGTCTAACTCGGGTTTTTGTCGTTTATTGATAGTAAGTCTCTTGAACATCGTTGTTATTTGATGATAAACAAGGAATTACCGCCTGAGCTTCTCTTCGAGGAGTTTTGACGAAAATTCCATGGCTGTTTTTTTATTTTGCTGATCTTTTTTTTTTCCATCTTAAGACATCATTACTCATTGTTCGTTGTTCGTTAGGCTTTCCTCTGACCCGTCCACAATGATGATCGCGCTCGACGAGCCCTCTCAGATGGTGAGTATCATCGAAATCAGGCTTCTTTTTCCATGATGTTTTATCACGACGGTCTTCGTATCATCGCTGCCGAAAAGGCCCGCCACAGCTCAAAACTTCGGGCAACCCAATCTGATCTTTCTTCACATAAGTTGTACATTCATTTGCTCATTGTCTTGTTGATAGGATCTACCGTTATCGCGTCGTGAACGTCCTGTTAATAGGTCTATCATGTTCGCGTACCCAAAGTCGGAGTCGGAGTTTGTGTTTCCCTCGCAACACTAGTGAGTAGAACGTTTTTTTTGATACCTGTTTTATTTCTACTTTTATTATTTTGATGAAATATACACAAAAAATTATCAACTAGAAGCTGTTGCTGAGCTTCGGCTTTGATTATATCACTTGCTTCTGACTTGCTTCACTATTCTTTGATATCAAGATATTGTGTTGACCATACCATGTTTAGCTCGTCCGTAGCTTCTACATACTTGTGATGAATATCAAGCCTTAGTTGCATTCTTCGTTCGTCCCACTTGAGTCCGTCTCTTTACTGTTAGTACAATTATCATCCAAATGTGTCGGCGGTTGTGATTGGGCGATGGAGGGTTTCGTCTGTGGTACTTGATACTACCTCGTGGAAGTATTTCGAGGTTGAGGGGCTTTCTTTGCCTTCGTATGTGCTCTGCTCATTGCATCATTGCTTTGGAATCATCTATGTTGATTGTAATACGTAAAGGTGTTCGACACGAGGGTTTGTCGTTGTATTCATCAGAAATATCGTTATCAGTGTCGTCAAGAACTATTGTGTATACACCGCACCGAATTTAGACACTACAAGTACTCTACGCCACAGTACAGTAGATTACCAATTGACCCGTCTACAACGCTTCTCGTGTTGGATGCAGCGAAGAAGAAATGAGTTGTGTTCCACTATGTTGGACTAAGACACGGTTCCACTATGCTGGGCTATGACACGGTTCCACTTTGTTGGGTGAAGGACACGGTTCCACTTTGTTGGGTGAAGGACACGGTTCCACTTGTTGGGATAAGGACACGGTTCCACTTTGTTGGGCAATGCCACGCGAGGATGGAGAGAAGCATTGAAGCATCTCGGAATTCTCAGATTTCCTTGGCTTAGATTGTATGGGATTGATATCGGTACCGATGATGTTTATCTCCATCTACGCGTACCCAAGACATAGCCAAGACGTGTGTAAAAGTAACTGTCTTGTGTATGGAGATTTTCGTCAAATGTGCCAACGGCCCGCGGAATCCGAACTCCGAACTCGTATAAAATGATTGGATGTAATTTGTTTGTCCTTTTACGCGTTTTGCTTTTCTCCATTATAATCTCTCGTCCGCATGAGTGCGCGAACGCCCTTTATGCCAATTGTTCGCCCTCCTTCGCGCCTTGCTGCTCAGGAAGACACTCAGACTGCTCACTCTCCTTTCACGGTCGATCCCAATAGTCCACTCAATGCTTCTACTGTGCCCAAGAATCAGGTAGATGCTAATTCTCAGGCAGATGCTACGAAGAATGTCTCTCTCAGCGTCGAAGCCCAACCACTCAACACTTCATCGTTGCTGAAAGGAAGGAACTCCAATCAGCAAGGCCACAGCCAAAGCTCCACTAGACGGCCCTTTCAGTTTGCACCGGAGAAGGCTCCTATCAGGCCCGGAACTGCTGATCCTCGTTCAAAACTTGATCAAAAACCGAATCGCAGCAATTCTCTGAATATTCTCGCTCCGATTCCACGTCAAGCACCACGTCCATCTTCACCTAGTCTTTCTACCAACTCAGTTTCTGGTATCTTCACGTCTAACGTTCCCCTGCCAATGTTCCGCCTGCCAAACTTGCCCCTTTCGACTCCGAACGATAATCAGTCCAAGAACGACACGCATATATCCAACTCAGCTCTCGGATTCCCGTCTTCTAATCCTCATGCTCTTCCCGACATGCAGAAATCTCAACTCCCTAGCCCTCCAAACTCACTTCGCTCGCGAGGCGCGCGTAATATCGTCACAACTGACCTGGAAATACCGCCGCCACCGCCACCGTTTACTCTTAACTTCTCAAACTCGAACCAAACAGGCCCTCAACGTGTGCTTCTCAATCCCGATGGGACGCGTGGGACACTTGCCGATTATACTCCCATTCCTGATGATATGCAATTGACTCTAAACAGGACCAATTCTTTACGACTGAAACGTTCTTATCCCGACAGGGAACTTGACTCGGAGCATCAAAATGAGGCGAATGATTTCAAGAGATACAAGAAGGAAGACGTGAGCGAATTTCTTCTCGTGACTATATGTGCTTAGGTTCCCGTCTATCAGGATGGACATTACCAAAGAGCGAAATCCGTCGCATCTCACCCTTCAAGCCCAGGCACCGTTTCGGTCCATTCTTTGAATCAAATTCACACCCCCGACCATTCTCATCGGCACATGAGCCCAATGGATGGCCATGTCAACTATTTTACGAATAACTCAAGTGGACTCACTCGACTTCTGGGGTGCGAGGTCGATGCCTACGTTGATCACCACGTGGAGCAGTACGAGCAAATCGTTGAGCGGTGGAAAGGCTGTACAATGGAGGAGTGGATCGCAGGCGCGGAGGGTACGTTCTGTTGATACCAATCCATGTCTTCTGGAGCCAGCTGTACCTTTTATCCCAGAACAAGCCGCGCGATACACCAAGATTCTTGATTTCGCGAGTATCTTTCTAACTTCTTCAACCATGGTACTGACGCCCGAGTGGTTCTAGGTCAAAAATCATATGTCGTCTGTCCTTTACTTATTTTATGATCCTTGGCATGCTCAGCGTATCAATCAATGTTTTAGGTCTAAGATGAGACTCTTTGCGAGCTTCGACGTCAAGATCGATGGACACCAGAATATACTGGCTGATAGGGAAAAAGCTCTCGAAGGGGTAAAAACACGACTGGTGCAACAGAGTGCGCATGCCTTAGGACATGCACGTTGAACGCAACACAAATTGGCTTTTAGCTCCCCTGTCTAGCTGACGTGCTTCTTCCATCATTGTTCTTTTCCATCGAAATATGAAGCCTTGGGACGTTCTTGTCTTTCTTTGTGTCTTACTACTGGCTATAATATGATGTGGGTCGATATGATCTCAGCGTCTAAAATACTAGCAAAGACTGCGATATTCTATCATAGATGCCGCTTTGAAAGGACTTGAAACTTGGGATCTGAGATCTGAGATTCTACTTTCTCGAAAACCTCGAAATGCCGTACCACTGATAATCTGAAATCATCCATCGAAGCAAGAGGGCTTTCTCGACTCTAATCATCCTGGGCCTGTTGATCTTGAATCTCTTCCTCTGACACGAATGTACACATTCGATGGCATACTCGATATCCAATGCATGGGAATTGCCGTTATACAGGTTCAAATGACTATCTAAAGCGACAACAGGAAGATCTCATCTACCAACGAGCAAAGCTAATTATGACAATCGTGTCCCCCCGATTCTACTATAGCACCACCACGATATGTCTATCTGTCATCTGGCAAGAAATGGAGCGTGGACATTTTGAAAGCTTGGACCCAAGTCATTCGCGAGTATCTCCTTCAATAAGTCCAGTTTATCTATTTTCTCTCATTCAGAATCACGAAGAGATCACCTGAAGAGAGATATCGAGAGTCTTCAATTTATGTCCTTAAGCTTGAATAGTCTTTTCAGCATAGCTTCTTTGCCTCAAGTTCTCCTTCATCGTTTGAAACTGAGGGATTTAATTCTTGGCGCGTGGACATTCAAAGAAGAAGGTTCAAATTATCTTCTTCATTGATCTTGAGATCTGAAGAGAGCGTAATCAATGTTTTCCCAGTTATCGCATGCGGCGCTCCATAATCGACTTGTAGGTTAGTAGTACCGATGAGCATGTTCCGTCTTTGAATTCTGTCACTGTCCCAACTGTCAGCGTATTGCTCATAAGGCGACATTAACGTAGAGGGAGTTCCTACGTTTCCAGATGTTACGCCGATTCGCACTGGTATGATGTGGTGCACTAAATGTCAAAGGAGTTGTAGCGAGGGCATGTATGTACAATTGTAAATTTACCATTCATCGTGAGTTTAGATCTCATTATTCCCTTGGATGGCAGTAACGTTCTTCGCTTCGTGAAACGTCTGACACCCAGGACTCCAAATTCCCAAGAAGTAGCGTCGAGACCTCCGCGTGTCAACTTCTGTATTACGGCAGTTGTTGGATCGCAGGTGTGAACCGTTTTTCAGTTCTTGAACTGCAAGTACATGTGGTACGCCAGCCCATTGTCAATGTAAGTATATGTAGCTCTTTCCTGAGCCCTTGGTCAAGTAACTTTTTTTTTTTTTTTTATATCCATTATTACGTGCACGAGGCGCTTGGCGCCTATGCTGCACGGAACTATCGACGGGTACATACATCTACGAGAACTACGGGATTCCTCACCCCCCCGCATACGCGGAGAAAGAGTGGGCCGACGCTTCCGAACGTCGTTTAGGCCGCATTCCCCTGGTAGTCCCGAGTACAGAGGAGAATCGTTGTGTTGTGCCGGGTGGAGGAGCGAACGAGGACTCGCGTGGGCGAGTGAGGATGAGGACGAGCAGGGGAGCCGTGGTCCCCACCGGGTCAGCTAAGGAAGAGGTTAGTGATGGTGGGAGAGGGCCGAGTGCCGTTAGTAGGTGGGAGTATGTTAGTATTAGTTTGTGTGTATGAAATTATAAAGTTTTAGAAGGCACAGCCGAGTGTGGGCGGTTTCGAACATCAGGGTAGAGGCTTTGGGCGCGGAGCGCATTGACGATTTTAGCGAGAGCGTGTGGGCGGGAGTGCAGTTGGATGGAGGGGCGGTGGGGTGGAGGCGGATCGGGCGGCGGGGTCTATGCTGGATGGGAATCGCTTGGTAGCTTCCGTGAATCTGAATAGGTGTTTGAGAGCAGCCGGGGATGAGAGCAGCAGGGAAATAGACTCAGCTTTACGTTTCAGTGGGCGGACCAAATGTATGTGCCGCTCATGTTTGTACTGCGGGCACTGGAACAGGAAGTGTGCGACCGTCTCGACTGTTATGCCCTGACAGTACGGGCAGGTTGGGGACTCTGATCTCCTGATGCGGAATAAGTGGTGGTTGAGCGGGAGGTGGCCCGTACGCAGCTGGGTGAGGAGGGCGGAGCGGCGTTGATTGAGGTCGGAGACGAGACGGAGGTAACTTCTAGAGGGGAGGGTACGGTCGAGGAGTCGGATGAACGGGGATCGCGTTGACTTTTTCCATCTCCTCTTCCATATGACTTGTGAGGCGACGAGGTCGGCTTGGCGGACGGCGGTGGTGCTGGTCGGTAAGGGTTCAGTGCGGAGGTATACTGGAAGGTCGTGTGGGGGGCTCAAGGAGCCCATGGCCGCTTCCTTGGCGAGTTTGTCTGCGCATTTGTTCGGACCAAAGTCAAGGTGTCCAGGTGCCCAGTGGACCTGCAGCTTGATGACGCCCTGGGAACGCAAGTCCTTTTCTCTGCCCGTGCCTTGCACGGCACGACGTTGGGTCGTGTGGATGAGACGGCCTTGCTTCCTGTGTAGGGCTTCGGCTGCAGAGTGGGCCTTGTCGAGCAGGTGGTGTGCGGGGTGAGGTCGCTGGTTCTTGAGGGCCTTGATGACCGCTTGACTGTCACTCCCCATGATCGTGGGGCCTCATAGTTGCCGGTTGAGTGTTGAGAGTAGGTGTAGGCCAAGTGTGAACCCAACTGCCTCCCCTTCATAGACCGTGTGCTCTGCAGCAGAGCCGAGGTGATACCTCAGAGAGGTAACCTCCTCGCCGTCTATGTACAGGACAGCCGAGGCTCCAATCCCCCCTTCGAAGCCCGACCCGTTGCAGTAGACTGAGGTCCTTGACTTGTCATGGGCCCTCTGGATGGCCATCAGGGCGGTCTCCTTTGATGGGGGGATGTGGAAGCTGAAGGCTGGTCGGTAGCTGGGGTGTCGTCGTGTGGGTTCGATGGTCTCCATAGTTGACGGGTTGATGCCTGTGAAGTGGAATAAGTTGTGTAATGGTGAGCGGTGTCGCTTGACATATTGTCGTGCAGCTGTTCTGACTGGTTTAAACAGGGGGTGGGAGGGAGGTAGCGATGCAAGGCGGACGGCCGCCCTTGTCAGTACTTTTCGGAAAAGAAGGTCAACAGGTAACAGGTTTGCATGCACTTCGGTTACATCACCTGCCGTGGTGCTGAGGGCACCTGTGATGGTCTTGGCGGCCTTCCGTTGGGCTGATGAGAGCTTCCAAGTGGCCGCCACCGAGCCTGTTTTCCGCTGACCACCTGTGCCATCAGAGACACCAGTGTACCAAACATCTGCGGCATATGTAAAGGCCGGCACCGCGACCGTGTTGTAAAGCTGCCGGACGCGGTGAGGGGGCATGCCTCCAGAGACTCTGGAGAGTCTAGACACTTGGTTTGTCCACCATACGGCGCTCGCCGTCACTCTCTGGATATGTGCCGACCAACGTAGTTTGGGGTCAAAGACCACCCCGAGGTATTTGTAAGTCTGGACAGTGTCGACCGTCTGCGTGGTGATTGAGCCGTCAGCATTCGTACGGCGGAGCGTCAGGTCAGTGGGGGGGGGGGTCATGGTGGGAGCGAGGAAAATTCATAAGAGCTAGTTTGGTTAGTTCAAAGGGGGAGTGGTGTTGGATGGACCAGTCGAACCTGCCTCTGGCGCGTTCCATCATGTCAGCAATGATAGTGTGGGTCTCCGTCAGAGACTTGGCTACCGCTAGAAACATCACATCGTCGACGAAGCCAGACACGAGTTCTGACTTATTCACGATCAATGCAGTCCCTATGAGGGGGGCATTGTAAAAGGCGTAATAGATCATCGACAAGGGGCAGCCTTGAGTGGTGCCGTTGGTGATGTCGATCCAGTCCGACGTGAAGTTGTCAAACGTCAAACGAGTGCGTCTGTTGGAGAGCATACGCTCTGCCAGGCAGACATAGGCAGAGGGAACACTGCATTCCTTCATGTTGTGCAAGAGGCAGCTCGTGACTGTGTTGGGGAAAGCCCCTTGGACGTCAAGGAAGAGGGCAGTCGCTACTTTACCTGTTCGCCATGCATCCTTGATCCTTGAGACCACCAGATGCATGGCGTCAGACATGTTGCGTCCTGGTCGGCCGCCGAACTGCCCAGGAGGGAACATGCCATGTTTTTCTGCTAAGTGCGAAAGGTCAGCAGCAACCAAGGTGGACAAGAGTTTTCCAATGGTATTGAGAAGACCAATGGGTCAGTATGCCTTCGCGACATTGTAGGCGGGTTTCCCTGGTTTGCGCAGGACGAGAGTTGTTGATTCCAGCCAGCTGGAATGGTAGACGTCCAGTTCAAAGACTGCTCTGAAAATGAAGTAAAAGTGGTCGAGGAGAGTCTCGGCGCAGCGCTTAAGAACAATGTTTGGAATACCATCTGGGCCAGCCGCCTTGAGTGGTGGTAGTCCCCCAATAGCGGCAGCTATGCGGTCCCGGGTGAAGAAGGGGGAGTCTGGGAGCAGCAAGGGATAGGCAGTGTGGGGTATGGAGGGAGAAGCGGGAGGAGGAGGAAAGAAAGACTCGGCTAGAGCATCGGCCTTCTCTCCATTGGTGGATGCTGTGAGCTGGGCGCCGTTGACCTCGACCTTGAGATCTGGGACCCTGTCGCGAGCAAAGTTGGTTGGCTCGTTGACGACGTATTTGTTCGCCAGGTAAATCTGGCGCGCGTCAATGTTCTCCAGCCATTCCCTCCAATGTGTCTCTTTGGCCAGACGGATTGCAGAGTCCATCTTGCATGCGAGGCAGGAGGCTTCAGCAATGGACGGGTGATCGGGGACGTCGCGATGCTTGAAAGCCTGGTTGCAGGCCCTGCGCCTCTGGGCCTTGAGCCGTTTGAAGTCATCATTCCACCACTGTTTGGTGTGTGGGCAGGGTTTCCAGAGAGGGACAACGTCATCTCTGGCCACAATCTCCTGGATGATGGAAGAGAGGTCAGAGACTTTTTGGTCAAAGGCCTCAGCTGTGGTTAGGTGTACGGCGGGGGAGCGAGAGTTCAGCTGCTCCGTCAGAGCTTCGCTGAAGGCTGTCCAGTCCACGGCCCTAAAGTCCCTTGAGGGAGGTGCGGAGGACCGAGGTACTGGCAGTTCTATCTCGGTGATGATTGGGAGGTGGTCAGCAAGGGAGGGACGGAGAGAGGCATCTACGTCACAGAAAATAATAGGATCCACATCCGAATGTGTTCTCCAGACATTGTCTGGATGAGTCCATCGGTTGGCAGAAGTCTGCAGTGTGGGTATACCTGGCGGCAGTGCCAACTCCATGTCATAATCAGACAGGAGGTCAAGGAGAGGCTGGATGAAGTCTCGAGGGGTGAGGAGGTGGCAATTATCAACAGGCTCCCAGAGTGGGTGGTGGCGGTTGAAGTCGCCCAGCCATACCATATGATCCCCTGGAGAGGGGCGGGCAAGATGAAGGGAGGAGGACAGAAAGGAAGAAAGAGAGAATAACACCTTGTTGTGGGTGCAGTCGTTGTACACGTTGAAGAGAGATAGGTGTCCAAATTCGCCAGCGAATCGGACAGCCATGATGTCTGTGGAGTGAATGGTCAGCTGGGTATATGTGTCTGTGGAGATGTTAGCATTGATTAGGAGTATAGACCACGTACGAGAGCTTCCATCCCGTCGGTGATCTGAGGGGTAGAGGACTCTCCAGTGTCTGTTTGCTTTCATGTTGCCCACACGGTCAAGGAATGGCTCCTGAATGGCAAGCACATCCCAGTCCTCAGGGCGGGCTGCAGCCAGAACCTCCGCTTGCGCGGTGTCGGACTTGCAAGTGTTTTGCTGCCAGATGCATAGTTTGCCGGGTGCTCTGGATGGATGGCAGTTCATTAATTCAATGGGGAGGAAGAGACTTCACCTCCGCTGTTCTTCGGGCCCCCCTGCTGGGATGTGAAACCAAAGTTGTCAAGGTTGCCCATGCAGCTTGGAGCCCTGGAGCTGGCCTGGGTTCGTTGCGTCGGGGGCTGAGGTCGGGTAGGCTCGGTCTGTGGTGGAGGAGGTTGCGACAGGGACTGCGATATAGGGAATGGCAGGGGCGTTGCGAGGGGGCAAGTGAGCTCGGAGGCTGGCTTGGGAGCTTGCTTAGGCGGGGCTGTTATCCACGTCAGAGGGTTGTCCGTTGGGAAGTATGGCATGCGGTTTTCTGGGAACCTAGAATCCAGCTCGGCGCAGCGACGCAGGAATTCAGGGCAGCTGCGGTCCGTGCTCATATGGGCAGAATCTGGACCGCACGATACACACCTATATTTCACTGCTTTACACGTGCTTGCTGAGTGGTCCTTGTCGGTGCAGTTAGCGCAGCAGCCGTCCTCTTTGCATTCTTTGCGGATGTGGCCGTATTTGTGGCAGTTGCCGCATCGTATGGGCTCGCGGACGTCCTTTCGAATAGGGACTTGACGGCCCCCGATGAAGATTCGTTTCTCGATCAAGGCGTTGGCTGTCACGGCGTCGTTGCATACGATCTTGAGAGAGGCAACCAATTGCTTCGGGGATCGTAGATCCGGATGTTTGAGCCACAGTGCCAAAGAGATGGTGTTGGACTTCAGGCCGTTCTCGAGTTCGATCGTGCGGAGGCAGTTGACGTCATCAGGGTTGAAGGATCCCTTGCACGGGACAAAGCGTGCGATGAGGTTGAAGGCCTTGTCAACTATACTTACCCCGTCCCCAAAGATGGCTGTGAAAAGGATCCATTCGGTAGTCATGTACTGACGGAATCTGGAAGCAGAGTCAGCTGTGTCGAATTCGGCAAGGTACGCACTGCCGCCTAGTGACTTCAGTCCTATTGCGTGAGTGCGTGGGGTGGTCACGTCGATTTCCCCATCCTTGGTTTGACAGATAGTGGTGGCATTCTTGTCCAGTCGTTTTAGGATCTTGTTGAGGCTGTCCCGGAGTTTTGAGGATCCCAAGGCTGTGAAGTCGGTGGGTGCATCGGTGTCGAGGGGGTTGAATCGAATGAGGACTGTTCGTGCATCCCGGAGGGATCGTTGCTGAATGCGGGACACGTCTTCAGGTGATAGATCGTTCGTAGGCGCGTTGCGGGTGATGGGTGCAGGGGCGGTGGTCTTGGGGGCAGTTTTGGCTATTGATGCCCAGGACGGGGCGGAGGCATCAACGGAGGTGGGAGGGGGGCTCGCGAGTTTGGACGCCAAAGCACCCAGTGAGGAGGATACCCCCTCAAGCGTCTCGGATGTAGCCTTGAGCGCGAGGGTCGACTCGGCGCGTTTGGCATCATTGGCAGCGAGGAAATCGGCTGTGGAGCCGAGTTTCTCTACTAGACCCTCGATACGACCGAGGGCCTTTGCCGCCACTGCGTCGGCCAGGGTGTCCGAGACGCAATCCATGATATCAGCATCCAGAAGGAATGCTACTGCCAGTGCCGCATTCCTGAGCTCCGGGAGTTTGGATGTGAGTGCGGCGGTCGCGAGGATGTTCACGAGTTTGGTGCGGTCGTACGGGTCCGCGGCTAGTATCCAGCTTCTCGATTCAAGCCACTTGCGGGCATCCTGCGCCGATTTGATCGGACCACTATCGACAGCCATCAGGGTCTTCAGGTCGGAATGGGTCGGAAGGGGGCGCGAGCGATCCGGGGTCCCACCTGGGCTGGGACCGCCGGGGGGGGGGGCCTGGACGATAACCTCGAGGTCGAAGTCATCGCGAGGCCGAGTGGAGGCGATAGGGGAGAGAGAGAGACAAGCTTAGGAAGTGCTCGGAGGCAGCTGGAGGCTGACGAGCACGGGAGAAAAAGGTATATACGCTAGCTACAACCTAAAAACTACCAGGACCCCGGAAGGGATTGCGGTGGTTATAGATCAAGAAGCGTCCACGTCAAGTAACTTCCCCTGCAGGTTCCTTTTCTATATCAGGTACGGTCCGGGACGGCCAGGAACATCCGACGGAGCACGAACGGTGGACGTGCCTTCTCTGACCGTGTCGGCGATTTCAAATACAGCGCGCTTCAATATCATTATTGAGTTCAATCCATATGCAGAACTCATCTAACTTAGGCTCCGAGTCCTCGTGGCGATCCAGAGTATCGTGGATTTGATGGAGTAATGCATGCAAGTGAATACATAATTTCAAGGTTTGTTCCCCATAGGTGTCCTTGACTGAAGGAAATTAAAGAATTACCCTGGGACTGCCAAAAAAAATACATGACAGCTATTATGGGGCGCTGATGCATCACTGATGGGTGGTTCTTTGTTATGAGCCCGTCCTATTGTAACATCGACTCAAAAATTATCCTAAGATACATACAATTTCAGCTCTCAAGTCAGGGTAAGTCAGGGCCCTTCCTCAATATCCTAACTTGCTTCTGCCAGCGAGCTCTCAAAAGCCTTCGATCCATTCCCTCTTCAATAAGTACTCAGATAAGACCGGTATATATCTGAGAACGTCTATTATTGCTATGCAATGGAAAGTAATATGTCTCCGCCACATCTCATATCTAGGGTCAACGGTGTGTAAACCATCTCCATACTAATTCAAAAATTATATTCGAAGTTGCTTAGAACATCGCTTATCGTGCGCAATTTTTGACAGGTTTATGATGAGGTTTTATCTATCCAAATGTAGAAATGGGAATGCGCCCTAAAATCCAGGCAGAGAGATCTCCAAAGCCCAGTTCAGCAACTAGTTTCACTTCTCTCTACCACCGTCAACATGTTTGCTCGCCTCTCCGCTGCCATTGTCCTTGCTCTCCCTTTGCTCGCTGCCGCCACTTGCAGTTCCGGACAACCGCAGTGCTGCAACAGCCTCCTTGATGTGAGTGGATAGACTATGGCTCCACTGAAGTGTTTTTGATGCACTGGCAGGCCACGACCGATGGAGTTGCTCAATTCTTGGAAAATCTTCTCGGTGTTGATGTGCAGAGTATTACTGGCCTTGTCGGATGTGCGTTCATGTTTTCCGACGATAGTTCATCGGTTTGATTCATTATTTCAGTGACCTGCGGTCCCTTATCTGCAGGATGCACCCAGCAAAACGTTTGCTGCTCGAACAACAATTTCGTAAGTTCTGAGCCCTTCCTTCCTTTAATGATCTAGCTAATTCTTTGCTGTTTAGAACGGTCTCGTTGCACTTGGATGCACTCCTATAAATGTCGGCCTCTAATGCTTCGGTTTACATGAGTTATGGAGACTTACCTTGCAATTGGATTTTCATATATCATGGTGGATGGTTATTTTTTATTCTCTGGGCTAATTCAGTACACTGTCATTGGCATATTTTGTCTTCCGATGTATGGTAAAATACATGTACCCACGGAAGCCTCCGAAGCTATTGGTGCTATCGAATGGTATCGTAGCGAAACATTTAATATGAGTCGGACTACTGTTGAATATACGCTCCGCGTCCGGTTGGCCGCAAAGATTAGTTATTTAGATCAGTCGAGCCTTCATTGTCATTCGATAACAAGCGCCAAAAACAATTGCTTCAGATGAAAACGAGACAGAAAGCTAGCTGCAAAGCTTACGAGAACAGGACTAG
The DNA here is from genome assembly GCA_020091625.1 of Termitomyces sp. 'cryptogamus'. Classification (NCBI taxonomy): domain Eukaryota; kingdom Fungi; phylum Basidiomycota; class Agaricomycetes; order Agaricales; family Lyophyllaceae; genus Termitomyces; species Termitomyces sp. 'cryptogamus'. The sequence goes on from JAGYZC010000005.1 coordinate 4,841,855, forward strand.
ACAACAAACATGGCAGAGCGACAGGGCGACATTATTACCAATTGGTCCTACCACCACAATTATCGATTCTCCTTCTCCTCATCCAAGCTGTCCTTTGTGCCCAAAATCATATCACGAACCAACAGATCCATCCTGCGCATCTCCAAGATGGACCTCAGACGTTCAGCGAGCTCTGCTTTCCCGCCCGTGACGAGTATTTCTGAGTTCTTTGTTTTATGAGCAGCAAGATTACGTTGTAGTGCCGCAGCGGACAATCGTGCACAGACTTCAGGTAGTACAATGAGAGGCGGGTGGGGATGAAGCTCGTATTTATGATCCAACTCTATTCGGTTTAAGAATGGCAGCGAGTAGAAAGAGGAGAGCGTACCTTTGAGATACTCCATGCAGAACGAAGGGATCTCGATGTCGAGAGTGCGTTCTTCATCTCGAATGGTGCGCGCAAGTCGACGAAGTCCTGGCATAGAAACTCCAGTGTCCAGTATCGAGAGGAATGTAAGCTTGAGAAGAAGGATGATGGCGGGTATAGCATCGTCATCAATGGCAGGGTTTGAACCAATAGAAAGCTGGGTCAGGGTATGCTTGAGAGGAACGAGCAGAAAGATTCTGTACGGGTGTAAGGTCGAAGTCAGTTCCCAGGCTATATGCATAACTCACGCTTGATTAGAAATGGAGGTGTTGTCCAGCAGAAGAGTTGCGAGTCTGGGAAGGTGGTGAATGTGTCTAAGATCAAAGTCGTCGATGGGAATGTCGCGAAGTGAAAGTTCGGAAACGAAAAGGAAACTATTAGGCAGGTTGAACGCTATGTATATGCGGACATTGTCAGCTAACGAGACATATATCCAGAGTTTCTTTACTGGGCAAGATATCCCCGGAGAGATTGAGACCACCGGGGTCCATGAGAGACTCAGTGAGCGTGATCCAGCGTACCTCGGAGCTTCTGAAGGTCGCGAGGATACGAGAACTGAGGTATCCTGAAGATTGTAGTATGATATTAGTATGAATCGTCGTAGAAGAGATCTTCGGACCGTTCGTGCCGAGAAAGTCAATGATAGACTGGTGTGAAATAATTGGCAGTTCAAAGAGCCGGTCTTTGAGTCTGATACCAGGGAGCACGTCGTCTAGGACCTCGATGAAAGCTCGAATATCTCGGTCCGACTCCGTTCCAATGGGAGGGCCAAATAATCGCTCTGGGGACTTATCTTTTGTCTTTCCATCGAAAATCTTGTTAGCTATCGTACCTTCGAGATCTCTGACTCGAAGAGTCAACATCGATACAACATCGGTATTCTCGAAGCCTTCGGAGAAAACGGTTTTGACCGGAGATCCTGGTAGATCCAGAAAAGAGAGTTTTTCACGTTTGACACTGACATCGAAAGAACTGTCATGAGCAGAGAAAACAGATCTCGCATATTGAGGTGAGCCGTAGATATCACTGAAGGTGTCTCGTTTCCGCTTCTTGAAAGCGAAATGCCCGTAATCCCACATATCTTGCCTGTTTTCGCGCTCCCAGCGAGGAATTGAATTCAAAAGAGGGCTTGCTTCGTCACTTGAAGGTGAATCGATCGGAGATGGGTGTTTTCCAAGGACATGGCTTTGGTGGCTTTGAGGGATGGTCTTTCCATAACGGTCGTCGTCAGAAAAGTCACCAGTATCCGCGAGAAGAGCATCCTGTAGAGCCCGAGCAAAAGATGCGACAAGACGTTTTTTTCTACGCAACTGAACCTTAGAACTAGTAGGACGACTTCGGTCTTGAAGAGACTTGATATAAGACGCTGCAGGAATAGCCGGACAATAAAGAGGATTATCTATATCAACGGAAGGAAGAGACTCAAAGCGATTCATAGCAGGCAGACGGACATGGAAGTTTGAGACAAAAGAGTACACTAAGTCTCCTTACATACGTAGTCTGGTCACGCGCAGGTTTTGACGCAACGATTTAGGGCAAGTCACGTCGCGTTCATGTAATTTATAAGTAGTTTACGAGAGTCACTTCGAATTCCAGTCATCTCATTATCTTTTGGTAATATTGTCTATAGATCTCTGAATGATTCGAGCGACGTGTCTTCTATCTTCCTGACGTGGACACGTGTCATAGAGGCATCACTGTTATGTAGCTGTCCAACGAAACTTTAAAGCAAAGTATGTATGATGCACTTTGTTCAGCTACATAGGCCCGGATACACCACTGATTTTCCACGCGGCAGCATTGGTGTTTTGAATATCACCTGATCGTGTCGTGTTTACGAAATGAGACATCAAGGTAGTTCACGGCAGGGATTTTGAGCGGATTTAGGATGGATTTTGATGTGGATTTGAGTGGATTTGAGGCAAACCCAAGTCAAAGCAGTGAGAACGTCGCAACTTTGATCCTGATGCTCAGATCCGGTCTTCGGAAGCTCTGCGCAGCCAGTCGGCACTGCGCCACGGTCATTATTAGATGATGCGATGACAGAAATGTCACGAGACACTGAAATCTCTTAATCTGAGACAGCCATGAGCGACGAATACGCTTCAACAGGCTACAAAGGCAGTCTAGTCAACCCGAGTCTGAACGAGGCACCTAACACCAAACAAGAAGATTCTAACAGAGAGCGCGGTGATACGCGAGGACGACAGAGCGGTCGTAATTTTGACTATCAAACATTAAATTACCCTGCTTCCGGGGATTGTGCGTCCTTTCAGTTCAACTGCATTCTGAAGATCTGGAAGTTTTTCGTTTTGCAGCAACAGCCGAAGGGGGTTACGGCTCTTCTATGAACGTCTGGTCCGGACGAGCACAACGCGGGAACAGATCGGGTACGGGGACATATACAGATGGAACACTGGTGGATGCGGGCCTAACAGACCAGGGCAAGGACGGGGAGCCATTGGGAGACCAATTCGATCACTACAGGGTTGCATCTAGTGATTGACATCACGTAAGTTTTGTCCGTAGAGCCTCGGATGATTGACGTGTTCAATATACGACAGGTAGGGTTCATGGTTTCCACGGAAATTTAAAGAGGACAATATGGAATTTTGATGGTCTCTGAACAACTCCGTCGCGATGGAAGCGCAGAAACCCGCCAAATGTCGACTCTCATGTTTTCCATTCGCGTTTTCTCTTCGTCTGGAACATCGAGAGTCATCTTAGGGCTGAGATGACAGTTCTTACTCTGATAATGTGCCCTAGCTTCGATAATCTATGTCGGCCTCGTGATAGATATCGATCAAGGATCATTAGTCCCTAGATTGAAGGAGATGGAACGTAGCAGGCGAGAGATCTGCAAGTAAAACAAATAGAATTGCAAATCCGCTTAGGACGGTTTTTTGTTGTAGTTATCAAGGTAGATGAAGACGAGAAAAACGTGTTGGGATCGATACCGATGACGGGTCTGTATCATGGTCAGATTATCGCCACTCTGACTCGACCCTTTCTTGGAAGTCACTTCACGTTCTCTGAAATCGCTTCACAAGATCTTCTGTGGAAATGTGCGGAGTTTTCAATATTAATTGGAACGTTGGAGCAGGTTTCTAGAACTGTTAAATTTCATTGAGCATGCAGTTTCTCAGAGGTACAAAAGTAGATACGTGCATTCATCGTGGTCACTTAAGTATAAGTTGTCCGAGTCTGATGCAGACGCTTCAAAGCGCTTCAACGCTGAGCGCACTGTTGATGGGGAAAATAAGGAACTGTAGAATGGAGCAGATTAAGTTAGATCACGATTCACTCGGGGATCCTGGAATCATTGTCTTGATCACGATTTGGCGACAAGATGCGGTTCCTGATCGTCCGATAAAGTCGTGAGCCAGATGTATCATGGCTCAAAAACGTTATGTCCCTGTTTCAATTCTCTGATCTTCGAAGAAGACCTGGTATTGATAGTATGGTTAGCTTGGTGGTTGAAATTTGGTCCCTAGACAAACATCGACCACACAGATGCAAAAGGAAGATTGAGATAGATCTTTGTATCGCTACAAGTTAAAATATTTGCTAGGGGTTGATTATGAGCAAAGGTTGTGGATCTGTATACTGTGGGGCGTATGGAGCCTGAAGGCCTGACAGAGTGCTTTTGGCGTCGTTCAAAGTTCAAAATTTCGATTCTGAATTTAGTATCAGGATCCGATCTGAAGTTACGCTAACCATAAGTCGTCGCACGTCGTTACTATAGACATCTGAGTGTAGTATATCGTTCAAGATTGTACATGACACGGTCTCTAGGGCCACAATTCTGGGTATTTGGGAAGTGTTCTTCACGCGTCATCTCGTGATCGTTCTATCTTGACCACGTGGTTTATACGGCTAACAATCTTCACGCTGCAGGTCGCCGCCCGCGACGACGACGAGACCCCTTCCGCTGACGTCCAGCGCCCCTTCATGAGCGAGTCTTGTAATCTCACCAACCTGCAGTCTATTCCTCTAACTCCAACAGCGCAAGAGGCCTATAAACCAACCGTTTACGAGTCAGCACTCCCTCAAAACGTTGAGCGGCCATCGTACCGCAACCGTATGATACTCACCGACCTCACCGTCGATATTCCCGAGAGCCATAGAGTCCCAAAAGATGCACCCGCTACACCGCCCAAGGCACGCTGGGGGACGCTTGAATTCAGGACCTACATCGCAGTCGCGTGCGTGATGATTCCTGTTATGACGTGGATTCCTATATCGCTGAGTCTCGGTGCGATGTTTTGTAACATGTATAATGTATAGCTGAAGTCCTGATGAGAAGCAATTTTTTGAACAGAATCTCATCCTAATTACAAGTTCTACGAACGCCGACTATCTCCTGGGTGGATTCCATTTCGCAAAGTCGTGTGTAACTTTTGTTAGGATTTTGATGACACGTTGAAGACCTTCAGGACAACAGTGATGCCCAGTACCGGAGCTTCAGGAATAATTTTTGGCTGCTAACGACTCTCGCAACCGCATACCTTTCCATCAAATATCTTTGGAAACGCCTAGGGACGGCGCCACCCCAGGACAATACCTATCTCATTCGCTATAATCTCTTCTTTTCTGTTTTTTTCCTCTTGGGATTACATGGGACAAGTTTCTTCAAGATACTCATAATATTATCCTTAAATTATTCTATTGCGCGCTTTTGTGGTGATAGAAAAATAGGCCCAGTGTTGACCTGGGTGTTCAATGCGGCTGTCCTTTTTGCGAATGATCGATTCAATGGGTATCGATATGGCGATCTATTGCCTTCATTGGAGGTGTTGGTGAGTCGTACCGATGTTTATGAAATAACTTCTTGCCCACTCTTTGCTAGGATGGCTACCAAGGCGCATATTCACGGTGGCATATCGTCTACAACCTCACTATGCTCCGTCTGGTCTCCTTCAACATAGACTATTACTGGGCCTGCAACACCTCCACATCCAAAGAGGTAATGTTCTCTTATCATCGTGTTTTGCTAATCTTGACTTTCCGTTTGAAAGCACAATCGGAACCGCACAATGACTTATGCAGAACGAATGTTCCCGCATCCGCCACAAATGTACACCTTTCTCAGCTACCTTTCTTACGCTCTCTATCCCCCACTCTATCTCGCGGGTCCGATCATGACATTCAACGACTACCTCTGGCAGCATCGCCAGTCTATGAACATTTCCGGATGCGCTAAGGTTCTGTACTGCATCCGACTCATCGCGTCTGTTCTTACCATGGAGCTTATACTCCATTTCATGTATGTCGTGGCCATTAAGGACACGAGCGCTTGGGATAGCGCAACCCCGGCACAGATCAGTATGATTGGATTTTGGAATCTGATTATCGTGTGGCTCAAGGTAAGTACGAGAAGCTATGGGTAGACTGAAACTGAGATGGAATCTGACAGCTACTCATTCCATGGCGCTTTTTCCGTCTCTGGGCATTGATGGATGGAATTGAAGTCCCAGAAAACATGGTCCGGTGCATGGCGAACAATTACTCGACTCTCGGTTTCTGGAGGTCCTGGCATCGCTCGTACAACCTCTGGATTATCAGGTACGCTTGCCTTCTCCACATCAACATCAGTCTTTGCTACTGATTTCGACTTCACTCGCAGGTACATCTACATCCCCCTCGGCGGTTCGAAGCACGTACTCCTGAACATGCTTCTGGTGTTTACGTTCGTCGCGCTCTGGCACGACCTCACGTTCCGGCTTCTTGCGTGGGGCTGGCTGGTCAGTCTCTTCGTTGTCCCCGAAGTACTCGCGATGTATCTTCTTCCCGCGAGTAAGGTACGTTCTACTTCCCTTATGATTACATATATTTCTTGGCTTTGCTCGACGTCTGGCCAATCTCCCGGGACATACATATTTAGTTCGGCTGCCACACCGTCCAGTCCATAAGTGATTTCTAGCACGATGGCGCGTGTGATGCCTGTCCTTGTAGCGTCTGTCATCATGGATGACGGATGACGATGTAAATGTCGATTTGTCTAGGGCTGTCCTGGAAGATGAGACGTTGGACTCCTAGCTTTCGCACTTCCTTCCCTTTTTCGGGATTCCCTTTCTTCTTCGCCACCTCCTGCGTGATGCACTAGTACGATGTGCTGACGATTTTTCTCTTCCTGTACTTTCTATTCTCTGCTCTTCCACTTCGGTCGGACTTGTCGGACATTGGTGTACTTATTGTGCTTCTTGTGGCCTTGGCGCTTTTTCTTGGATACATAGTACGGATCCGAGCCGTGGTATCGCCACGTGTGTGCGGCTGGCGGCGTACTGAATGTACTCATGATGATGAGCGCCAACCTGGTCGGGTTTGTCGTTGGAACCGACGGGGTAGGTTTTTTTGTGCAGCAGCTGTTTGGTACGGGAAAGGGTAAGTGGCGTGGGTTTTTTTACCGTGTCAAGATATATTCAATCTTTGATCTTTCTCAATGTAGGACTCGCATTCCTCGCAGTGGCGTGTGCGGTGCTGTTCGTCGGGGTGCAGCTGATGTTCGAGTACCGGTACGTTCGATGCGACCTGCCGGTGTAGAGAGTCTGATAAGGTGGTTCTACAGAGAAGAGGAAAAACGAAAGGGGATATATCGGAGGTGCTAACCGCTGACGGGGATTGCAGCGGATATCATATGTATGTATAAGCCCTTCAGTGTGTAGATAGGACACTTTGACTGAATCTATACATATGTGTCGTCAATGACGGAATGGTAAAGATTCGTTGTCTTCGGGACATCCAGATGCAGGGATGTATGCTATATGTATCATACTTTATAAAGTACCAGTGTGGACTTAAAGGGATAGACCGGAATTTGTGAGAGAAAAAAAGGATGACCCTGAGCGTAGGTGATCGCATCACGATATCGATATGATCCGGATGTACCTCGAGAATTCACTGAGCTGACTGAATGGATGATGGATATGACTCTTCCAAATACTCGTTCCTTCTTCCTTGTGGTACTGCAACGTATCTGTAGGGAGAAAAGGTCAGCAGAGGAACAGAGTCCAGTAGAAATGGACAGATACATACATGCATAGGTAACAAAAGTATGCCCCTGAGGTCCTGTGCGGCGGCCGCATCAGAAAGAAAAGGGACGATCTGCAAGATCTTGCAAGATGTGCTACTTGCAAGGCGATCTTGTTATGCATAAAGGACGATCTAGGGTTCTTTTAGAACGCCCCCCACATGTTGTAACCCCGAACTAGGCGCAAGTCGACGCGATTCCTAAGAAATCACCCGCGTTATACATAATATATCCTCCCCGATCTCAACGTTGTCTGTTTTCACTTCAATCCTGTATTCAAGTTATACCTCTTTCGCTGACTCCTTCCGCTTTGTCTCAGGCTTGTAACCCCTGCCACTGTTGCACGACTCATCTAACGACGAATCAATATGGTATGCCTTCGTCTTCGTTGTCGTGTCTTGTCTCCCCCTGTCTCAATCCATGTTGATCCTCACCGATAGACTGTACCATATGTCAGCGAATACCCCCTGCCAAAGCGGGCAGAGCTTCAGATTAAATTTCTTATTGTTGGTGGAGGCATCTCAGGGCTCGCGTGCGCTGTCGCGCTTCGGCGAATCGGCCATAAAGTCGTCCTGCTCGAGGCAGACAGAACACTTGACACACAAGTACGTAGGCCATTTGACATTATTCAGTGCTACAGACTTTGATCGCTAATGGTCGTGTGTAGCTCTTGGGTGGATGCCGTATGGCACCGAATCTTGCAAAGATATTATACCATTGGGGTCTGCACGATAAGCTTGCATCAATAGCTGTCAAGTCTCAAATGATCAACCTCATGTCCTGTGAGTCCTTTTCTCCTGCCTGGATACAGTTACTGAGAGGAAGGACAGTCCACACAGGGGAGTGTCTGGGCCCACACGTTTGGGACGAGGAAATGCTTCGCGAAACGCGGGGGGAGTTCATTTTTGCACATGTGCGTCATGTTCACCGAGTTTGACATTGGCTTGACATGTTTTCCTCGACTCGCATCAGTACACGGATCTCAGAAGTCTTCTTTACGACACAGCTGTCTCGCTCGGCGCGGACATTCGGCTGAACTCTCCCGTCGCCTCGATCGACCCCGACGACCAGAGTGTCACTTTACATACCGGCGAAGTCCTCACAGCTGACGTGATCATCGGTGCCGACGGCGCTTATGGACTCGCCCGCGGCCTCATCACCGATGATCCCCCAGCGCCACATCAATTTGTCATGTATAGCACCACTATCAGTAAAAAGGCTATCATGGTCGATCAAGATCTGCGATGGCTCTATGACCAGCAATATGTGCGTCACCCACGGTTAGAAAATACTCGCTCTGATATTTCGTGTGCATAGAGGTCCATGTTTTCGTGGTTTGGCGACGGACGCGCGGTCCTCGGATTCCCATTAGGTGGCAAAGAAGAGTTTGCATTGTTTGTTTATGGACCTGCAGATGGTTTCGACGGTACTTGGACACAGCCGGCGCTTTTGGACGGCATGCGTGAATGTTTAGCATCTTCGGAAATACGGTACATGTCGATCTTTTTTTTCATTTTTGAATGGTCCTTGCTTACTGCTTCGAAACAGGCTACAAAAACTCGGCGAGCTCGCGACACACGCGACATGTGTACCAGTGCAAGATTTCAAGGCGCTAGATGAAGAAGATTGGGTACACGAGTCCGGTCGAATGCTTCTAATAGGTGAAGCCGCCCATCCATACCCCGTAAGCCAAAAAATCTAGCGTCCCTCAATTTGATTCAGCCTGTTCTAATTCTTATATTTTTCCAGCCTGGCGCCATTCAAACTTGCGCCATGGCAATTGAAGACGGCGCCGTCCTCGCCAAACTATTCTCACACCTCCGCTCACCCGATCAAATCACTTCCTTCCTCTACGCATTTGAATCCCTCCGACTCAACCGCTGCACAACAGTCTGCACCAAAGAGTTCGGGGATATCTATTTCATGACGATGCCTCTGGGGCCACAGCAGGAGGGGCGCGACAATCACTTTAGATCGAAGAGAGATAGGGGTTTGAATGTACTTGATGCGGAATCGGCTGAGGAGGAGTGTCCACAGTGGACGGAGATCAAGGAAGTGTTTGGTTACGATGCGGAGGACGAGGCGGATAATTGGTGGCAGGAGTGGGGTCTGCTCAGGGAGCGCGCGGCGGGCCGCGTGAATGTGCTAGAGGGAGGGCTTGCTAACATAGTCGTGAAGCAACAGGTGGGTGAATAACGTCCCTTTGCCATTTTTCTGTTTTGTCGTGCTTTGTGTTCTCGCTTTGTCTGCTTGCCTGCTTTCCACAACTCTCTTTCCTCTCTCCTTTTTGGGTTATTGCTATGTGTTCTCGGTTTATTGGGAGATTGAATCTGATCTTGAGGATCCAGTCAAACCATAGGAACATGAGTCCGTTTCCGAACTCGAAGATTGCACGGAGCAAATTTCACTGAAGGCAACAGGCAAATTTGATTGCGAGGCGACGGCACGCTCGACGATGGAATGTAACTCCTTGCGGATATCAATCAACACCCACTGCAGGTCGCTTTAATATTCGCTGACACTTATCCGTCCACTTTCTTTCTTCGGCTTCTTTTCATCAGGTTCGCTCTTTTTGGGCGTTTTGGACAGGGAGATCACAGACATTTTCTGACCATCCACACTCGCGGTCATATCTACATTACATATATGTTACCATCACATTTACGTGCAGTACCCTACCACGTGTACGTACACCCTTATTTTTGTAGACCCTCAACTTATGAAGACAGCATTTCAATTTGATTATACCGCCGGAAAATCTACATATACCCTCAAGGGGTAGAGACTTGTCATCCGTCAGTCTTTAGCTTTAGGCCTTATCGATACATCTATTATGATCTAGTTAGTATACTACATATGTCTCTTATGCGATGTCATGTTTCCAAGATTCGTGTCTTCCGTTTGGCATCGTATCCATGCACTTCAAGGTTAGATTACATTTCTAGTGATGTTCCATTAAAACCACCTTGCGGTGAAAAGATACCTATATGAAAGGTAGTTATGGAGTTACCTGTTAGTGGTTAATGAGCCTCGCTGACCCTGTCGTCAAGGAGCATCATCCTGATGAGGGTACCCACGGCAACGTCTAACTCGGAATTGTCAGTCCAAGCGCGTGATATATGTACATAGATAATTGTACATGTGGAACATGGATACATACGCGTGCGTGATAAAGGGCTCCCTAGCTCCGCACAATAATTTCACCGGGACCTAATAAGCATCAACACCTGTCTACCTCACGCTCCCTGCTCCTCCCCCGTAGATTGAAGCGAAGTCTTCCTGGAATCGTGATCGTGGTTCATGCTCGGGGCCCGGGCCTGGTGCTCCTGATGCTCCGTCACGGTTTCCGGCTGATGTTGGTGGTGCTCGTGGGGCAGTAAGTCTGGGAGGGATCATTAACGGTGCCATATCAGTGTCATCAGACGCGCCCGGGAGCTGACCTGGAGCTGCCTCCGCATGTCCTTCTTCGTGTCCGTTTTGCTCAGGCGCAAGCTGCTCGGGCTCAGGCTCACGTGCGACCTCACGCTCACCACCGCGTTCCCGTTCCCGTCGTCCATCCCGGTCCCGGTCCCGGTCTGGTTCCCGGTCTCTGTATCGCCTCCCGTCTCTATCTCTGTCGCGGTCTCCCTCCCGTTCCCTGTCATCCCTATGCCGATGATCCCGTTTATCCCGCCGGTCCCTGTCCCTACGACGATCTCTGTCATCTCTGTATCTATCCCTGTCTCTTTCGCCACGATGTTCACGATGTCTCTCCTTCTCCTGCTCTTTCCTCGCCCGACGCTCCTCCCGACTTTCTGCGTCTTCTTCATTCGCATCAGCAGGATATGGGATGTACGTAGGCGACATCATGACCGGTGTGATCTCTGTATGGTCTCCGCCTCCTGCCTCTGTTTCACGGGCCTGGTCTCGCTCGCGCCGCCGCCGGTCGTCACGATTTTCGTAGTAGTGCCGATCGCGTTCGTCTCGCCTTGAAGAGTATTTGTCCCGTTGATACCTGTCGCGGTCATCGTAGTGTCGGTGTCGATAGCGGTCGTCCCGGCGTCCTCTGCTGTCGTCATTGTAGTATCTGTCTTCCCTGTGTCGTTTTTCCCTCTCGTCTCTGTCTCTTGCTCTTTCCCTTTCCCTTTCCCGCTCCCTTTCTTTTCTGTCCCGTTCTCGTTCCCTTTCTTTCCTTTCTCGTTCCCTCCTTTCTCGTTCTCTCTCCCTTTCTTTTCTTTCTCGTTCTCGTTCTCTTTCTTTTCTTTCTCGTTCTCTTTCCCTTTCTCTTCTTTCTCGTTCTCGTTCTCGTTCCCTTTCTCGTTCCCGTTCTCTTTCTCTTTCTCTTTCCCTTTCCCTTTCCCTTTCCCTTTCTCGTGCTCTTTCCCTTTCCCTTTCCCTTTCCCGTTCCCTTTCTTTTCTTTCCTTTTCCTTCCTCATCCGTTCGTATTCAACATCGTCATCGTCCACCTTTCCATTCCCATAGAAATCCTGCTCGTGAGGGTCATCATTGTACCTAGGGTGGTCCTGCTCAATAAGTGGAGGTAATGTTGTTGGGTCGTCTAGCGGCAGAGGCTCGGGACGCTGCCTTGTCTTGTCCCTACGGCGCCGGGATGAGGTATACTCCTTGCTGTTGTTCAAGGAAAGTTCCTCAATTTCGGGAATAGGATCGTCCCTTTGACGAGTGGAACCCTGGAATGCGTTAAGTACGTGGAGATGAAGGAGGAAGGTGGTGGAGATCTGAGAACGCACTTTGTGAGAGGTGTGGTCCCTGGATGATCCAGAGCGTTCAGGAGGGGCGGGGATGGGTACAGGTCCGGGGTCACGTAAGGATTGGCCACGGTGATGTGAACTGATGGAACCTTGTTGCTAGAAAGTCCATGAGTACAATACATACAAGATACAAAAATGAGCACACGGATGGCGATGGCGCAGGTGGTGAGACCATCTCATTGTAATGTGAGGATGAAGGCCCGCTTCTGACACCGTCGAACGCCCCCTGTTTTCGACACTTGAGTTCTCTAGACAAACATTATACATATGACACGTACCTGTACATCATCATACAAAATCTTTGTTTTATCGCGAAACTCATCGGGGGACAGAAAACCTTTCGTTAACTTCTTGCCCTTGGGTGCCGCTCCGTACAGACTTGATAGTATCAACCACAAATGACAATGAGTAACAAACGAATAAACAGGCAAGCGACTCACTCTCCCCAGCGATCCTGCAAAAGTTCTAAATGTCCACTCTCAAACACATGCTGGTAATCCCGGTTGTTAATGAGGTCTGTCGTCTTCGATAGATATTTATATCCCTCTTGCACGAGTGCTTTACGCTGGTTTAGTTCCGCATTCTCAGCGGGATCCTTGGGGGCGCGCCTGAATAACCCCAGCAACCCTGGACTGCGCTTTGGCGCTTCGGTCGTCGTCGTCGTGGCCATGTACTAGCAGAGGATGCGTGGGTGGCTGAGTACTTAGAGTACTGGGAGGAAATCAAGATGCGTGATCAAAGTTTGATCCCATCTATTTGCCTCTGAGGTATATATATGGGACGTCGACCTGGCCTTATACCAACCTTACGGTAACCTTGTACTTTTCTTTGCTTCTCTGCAACAAGGTTCCTTGAGAAACTATGCAAGAGTCGATCTTCTCTGTTACCTTGGTTTCAGTCGATGTGCTTTTCTGTCTTCAGCTTTCAATTGACTGAGGCGGCAGTAAGCACCTTGTTCTTCAACGTTCTTCTAGGTGGCTGATCCAGGTATTCTGATAAGCTTGCTTCCAGCGGCGACAATGGATTTAGGGCATGGCTGGATAGTAGGCAGTGGCAGCAAGCATGGATGATTAACGAAGCGTGCCGCGCCGTTAACGTGCCACGTGGGTTGCTACTAGGACTGGCTATCTCCAAGCTATTGATGGGGCTACATCGTTCCTTGCATAAACAAGACTGTTGACTGCTCCCTCTTATGAGACGTGTAAATACATGATCAGAGCGCTTACAAAAAGTCAGGAACAAAATCTCCAAATTTACTTTACATTTGCAACCATTGCAATCATGCATGCATGTTCTACAATGAGTTGATCAAATCGGATTATACATACTCAAAAAGAGTCCCTTATACCCTATCTTCAGATGCAATTAATTGAATTCGAGGACGACGCGCCCACTAATCATGCCCTTTTTCATGTCCTCGTATGTCCTAGATAAATCAACGCCATCAATAATGACGCCAAGACAAGCCAACCACACCAACTTTTGTAGATCGTCAATGTTCCTCAGCTCATAATGGCACTTGACAGCACCGCGCGATGCAATTTCGATGGCCTCAGCAGCGTCCTGTCGGTTTCCGACATACGAGCCAAGGATGCTGATGCTCTTTTAAGAAACATTAAATAACTTGTGAAAAGGCATGAGGGTATCTTAAACGGACCTTGTAGACAGTGAAGAAGATAGATGCTTCGAGATTGGCTTTGCCTGGGAGCCCAACAGCCATGAGAGTTCCACCGCATCGGAGATAGTCAACGGCTTGAGAATAACCCGAGGGCTACGAATAACAGAGGTCCATACTTGAGTATATCATGGATATACAGAAAGGAGATACGAACTGAAGCAGTGGTGACGACAGCGGAATGGGCTCCAGCACCGCCGGTCGCTTTCTTGACGTCTTGAACGATATTTTTCGACTCTTTATAGTCGATCCAAACATCTGCTCCAAGGTCCTTGCAGAGCTTCTTCTTTTGCGATCCACTATCTACAGAAAGGTGAGCATAGGGTATTGGAGACATGCGAAGGGAGTATACCAATCGCAATAACCTTGAGACCCATGGCCTTCGCGTATTGAACGGCTGGAGAAAGTCGTAAGTAGGAAAAATTGTTATAGTAGGCAGATGAGAGTACCGAGATGACCGAGACCTCCACCAGCACCTGGTAGAACAACCCAATCGCCCACGGTGGTCTTACTGTACTTTAATGCGCGATAAACGGTTAACCCCTTCATTCAGGCGATGATAAGCACGCTTCCACAAAAGAAAAGTGTCGACGAACAGCACAAAGTATCGATGCCGCAGCTCGGCTGTCGAGGCTCTCCGGTATCGGTGTAACATGGCGTACGAACGAAACCTGGATCTAATCAGTTCTCTTGTCGCAAAAATCCACTTGTTTACGTACGACATATTGCGAGAATGTACCGTCTACTGTGTATCCACCGAGCTTTGCCTCAACGCAATCTAATGGGACAGAAAAATAAGATCAAAAGCAAGAATTAGGAATAATCAATACTTTGTTCAAGGCCTTTCCGGCATTGCTCGCAATTGAGACACGAGTCAGCTAACCACTTTATGCCGACGCGATCTCCGACATTGACAGGACTACCTGTGGTATGGTCGCCGATGGCAACAATTACGCCAACACCCTCGTGGCCGCCAATAAGCGGACTCTTTGTCGGGATGGGCCAGTCACCAGCTGCAGCATGAAGATCTGTGTGGCATACTCCAGTGCAGTCAAGCTTGACGAGGCACTCGCCTGGCGCAAGCTCAGCCTGCGTCTTGACTGGGTGGTCGTGTTTGACCTGAATGGAAGCACCACTGCTCGCGACAATGGCAGCGGTCTGAGTCTTTGGGATGGTAGGAGACATAAGGAGTTGTTAAGAACAGATTCATTTGGCCGCTTTTAAATCAATTTATCAATTTCTAGACTGGCTTCAGCTTAAGCTTGATAAGAAATTTAACAACGACTGGGAGAACTTGAATCTCGCTTCATTCGGCATCCTCCGGGATGCCGTGTTCGGTCATGTTCGAGACTCGATCGCGACTCGATCGCGACCGTTATTCAGCGTTATTCTGGGTTAACTTCCATCAGGTGGTCTCTACCTCAGTCCTTTCGGCATACTTATGCAAGTTCCAGTCTCAATATTATCAGCACTCTGTGTCCGATCTATGACTCACTGAGCCCAGACCTCGCATGGAGCCTACTTTATGAGTGCGGCTGACTAGATTCTTAAGTAACACGCTCTGATCAGTCCGCCGCCAACTCTCTCAAGCACTTCACATTCCACCACAATGTCAAGGCAATCTACAGCTGCACTGGAGGCTGAGATCCACCGTCTCAAGCTCGAAGTTCACAGTCTCAAGACTCAACATGGTTCTGAGATCTCTGTCGGGAATTACCTTCTCACCCGTCTCGAGCAGCTTGGTGTCACTGTGAGTATACCACCCATGCTTAATACCTACGGCTAACTATATAACGCTGTTGTAGAACATGTTTGGCGTCCCAGGTGACTTTAATCTTGGTTTCCTGGTAGGTTCACTTTTTCGCTTGCTTGTTCCCATGTCTAGGATTTCCCACTGATTGTTGACTAGGATCTCGTCGAGGATCATCCTACTATTGACTGGGTGGGCAATTGGTATGTTTAATGAGCTTTCTCATACGAAGCTGAAACTGACCCGTGTCAGCAATGAATTAAACGCTGCTTATGCGGCCGATGGATACGCACGAGCCAACAATTCGATTGGTGTCGTCCTGACCACGTACGAGTTCTGATTTCTCTTGATTAGAGCTCACCTTACATTTTCCATCAGCTTTGGGGTTGGCGAACTATCCGCTATCAATGGCATTGCTGGAGGTAAGTCGATTGTTACTTGCGATGTTTCTTGTCAAGTTGACTTTCGTGGTGAAAGCTTTTTCTGAGATGGTCCCTGTATTGAATCTCGTAGGAGTTCCCAGTACGTCCCAGCAGCACTCAAAGCCAATGTTGCATCATACATTGGGAGACGGACGGTACGTCATCCGCCTCGCGTGCAACTTCCGTTTGTTAATTTCCAGCAGTTTCGATGCCTATACAATGGCTGCTCAGCAGTTCACTTATTCTCAGGCATCTCTCAAGAATAAAAATAATGCTGCAGCCGAAATTGATCGTGTACTCATTGACTGTATTACCAAGGTATTCAATTTATGTTTCCAGCTGTCTTGACTCGGTTTTTTTGATGACATCTTTTCATTAGGCCCGTCCTGTCTACTTGTCACTTCCTACGGATCTCGTCTCCGCCAACATATCCACCGAGCGTCTCAGCATACCATTGACTCGCAACCCGCCTCCTAACGACCCTCAGACAGAGTCTTTCGTCATTGATCTGATCGCAAAGCAGTTCGAGGTGGCTGAGGGCGACGCAGTTGTCCTGGTAGACGCGTGCGCGATCAGACACGGGGCTAAAGATGAATTGAACGACTTCCTCAGGAAGACGAAGTTTCCCGTTTATTCCACACCGATGGGGAAAACAGTTGTTGACGAGAACTTCGAACGCTACGGTGGAGTAATTGATTTGATAATGATCGTTGTCATGTGCTGGCCTCATACTACTTTTCCTAGATTTACTTGGGTTCTATCAGCCGCCCCGAGATCAGAGAGAGGGTTGAGTCCGCCAAACTCGTGCTTTCCGTTGGTGGGCTAAGAAGCGACTTCAACACCGGCAATTTTTCTTATCACATTCCTGTCAAGCGTACTATTGAGGTTCGTTTAACAGTGTTATGATGAATTTCTATTAAACACGACCTTACCAGCTTCACTCGGACAGCACGAAAGTCCAGTATGCTGTATTTAAAGGTATAGGTATGAAAGAGCTGATCCCGAAATTGACGGAGCGATTGGAGACTCATTGCGTTGCTGCATCAAAACTTGTCGTCCCCAAGTTCCTTACTCCCGTCCCGAAAGAGGAGTCGAAATCCATCACCCACAACTTTTTCTGGCCTCGTGTCGCAGAGTTCTTCAGACCTCATGATATCATTGTAACCGAAACCGGTATGCATGCAATAGATTTCTGTCCGAGACCCTCCATTTACAGTGCATAGGTACTGCTAATTTCGGCATTTTGGACGTCCCTTTACCCGAAAAATCAGTTCTAATCAGTCAAATTCTCTGGGGAAGTATCGGCTGGTCAGTGGGTGAGAATATCATTCTTTGCTGCGGCATAGATACATTTTTTGAGCGGGTTTCTCGACTCTAGGAAGCCTGCTGGGCGCATCCTTGGTCGTGAAAGAGTCGGGTCATGGGCGATCCATATTGTTCATCGGAGATGGCAGCCTGTGAGACTTTCATTTGATTCGTTTCAGGTTCATCCATTGACAGTCCTGATTGGTCAGTCAACTTACAGTGCAAGAGCTTTCCGTGATGCTTCGGGTTGGGGTGAAACCTATCATCTTTGTCTTAAATAACAGTGGTTACACCATCGAGCGCTTCATTCATGGGAAAACCCGGTACGCAACTGTGATATCCCATTTCCCATCATGTGGTTTTACTGAAATGATAGGAAATACAACGATATATCGAACTGGAGTTGGACCAGTCTTTCTAAGGTCTTCGGTGATCCGGACGAAAAAATATCGAACTCCTACACGGTTCGCACCAAGGCTGAACTCTCCGACCTGCTCGATAATACTACGTTCGCTCATGCTGACAAGATGCAGGTGGTTGAGGTCATCATGGAGAAATTAGATGCACCGATAGCGTTGCGACTTCAGGCTGAAGCGAGCGGAAAGGCAAACGCATATGACGCCCCGTTAAACCCAGCCATCACTCACGCATAAAGCAACGTCACTAGCACTGGCATTGATCAAGGACGCAGATTGTTGTTGACCCTCTACTGTAAACTAGCATTTGTTTCGTGGCTCCATCAGGTCTGAACATCGAAAATTCTGGATGGCGCTATGTAGATGAGATCTTTTGTTTGAGAGAAATCGAACAGCGTTCACACTTCTCCGTGCCTTCATTTACCGCCAAATATACGTATAACCTCTCTTAACTCTCCAACAGCCATGCTTCTTTTATCCTGCCGCAGCCCGCCGAAGTCATCTCTGAGGACACTATTCATCTCAACAGCGTAGAGCACCTGAGATTCCTTGTCTCGAAGAGGAGCATGAGAAGAACGATATATTGTGGATGATTACTACATCCAGGACTATAGGTACTGCGACTTCCGTATGGAGGTCCTCAAGCGTTCCTGACATATATGTCACATCCCTAGAGGCTGGAGACCTCAGATACTTATGAGACTATGTGATAATTTTCAATTAGTTCAATCAAGCGCTGCCCCAGGCAGGGTACATACCGACGATGTATTTCCTCTCTTCTTACTTCGGGTCTTCCTTTCTCGTGAATCACAACTCTGATCGATCATTCCACATATGCATCCATCCTACTTTCCTCCAGCAAAGCAGAAATTCTCTGCCAATCTTCGTTATATCCGTCCCATGTTACATTCGGTAGGTTTGGAAACATTTTGGTCAGGCATCGAAACACCCCAACAGGATTCTCGATCGGAGAACTCCGGAAGGCTATGTATTTCATTTTAGCATTATAGACTTCGAGCAGTTCCATTCTGAATGGTTTTGCAACGATAGTGAGACGAAGAGACTCAAGATCTGGACAACGTTGGACAAGTGGGATAAGACCGGATAGCGTCGCTTTGGGCGGCAGACCGTCGGACAAGAGCCCAAGCTTTTTCAGATGCCGCCATGCGTTAGCCGCAGCTAAAAACCAGATATCATCGAGTTCGACGACACATGGGTTGTCTATTGTGAATTCAGCCATGTTTTTAAGGGAAAAGAAAGGTTCGAAGGCGCTGTAAATATCCTGATCTTGAAACTTTACAGTAGGGACAAAGAGGCGAAGAACCGTTAGAGATGATATGAAGCAGTGACCCACGAAAACTCTAGTGAACGTCATAATGAAGGAAGGGTCGTTGGAAGGACGATCCTTTGCTACAACTAAGAGCGTCTGTAGGGGACGCTGCAAAGACTGTATTATACTCGCCGCATAATCTAAATCGGCAGTGTGTAAAGAGAGGTTTCGTAAATCAGGAAAACAATCATCGGTAGATGTGAACAAACTTGGAATCACATCAACCGGGATTTCCGAAGCTAAAATGAGCATCCAGCTTCGAAGTTTCGTGAGCCTGCCTGCATTGCGAATCGCATTTGCAGAAAATGGAAAATGAATAGTGAGCCCTTGCAGGGAAGTGAGCGAGCATGTGAGAGTTTCAAATGCGGAAGCTAAGCAGGGAGAAGAAAAACTTCCGAGATCCATACAATAGACGGTCAATTTCTCTAGGTTCGGGCAGAGCTGTACAACAGAGGATAGTAGACCAGGTAATTCTCCTGCCGCCAGTTCTAGCGAAACATTGCGTATCGTAAACTCCGTGATCGATGCGCCAAAGAATATTGAAAGAAAACGCGCAAAACGCGTCATATTAATGCCGATGGAGAGTGATCGGAGATTTGTGAGAATCGGATGTGTTGGACGATATGCACAAAAAGCAGTGAGAACCGATTCATGTACTTGAATGTCGTCGGGAAAAACAGTGTTGATACATTCCAAATGTGCAATTCGAGGAGAATAGTAGTCGAATCGGATCCAGTCGTTTGGTTCAATTATTCTAGTGAACTGCAGCAGCAGTAGAATGTCATATCAGTTGAAAATGAGATGAATATCTGCACAAGCGATGATTCACGTGTATCGATTTGACTTGTCTCCCTAGAGCTACCGAACTCTTTACCATCCAGAGGTCAGCAGGCATGACCTTGATGAGGGGCACGATCGTCATTTGCTTATGCCATATAGCATCAAGAGCAGTTTCTAAGACGAGGGATCAGAGGAAAATGCTGAGACAATCGTTGAATGTACAGAACCTTTGAACGAGGTACAGGTTATCGCTAGCTCTAACAATGAAGAGAAACCTCGGGGGTCAAACTGAAGATACTCGACAATAAGACACTGTATCTCTTTGATGTTCACACAGCAGTGAACAGCATTGGTTGCTGGACCTGCGCTCGAAGACATGGGCATGGCATAAAAATATGAAATTTTTTTGAAATTTTGGAATCTTTATCTAATCTCATCCGTCAAGTTATTTCGGTGTTGCATTCCTGCGGACCTGCCCCACGCGATTTCAGTCAACTTCTCCGCCAAGGCACTTGCAAAATTTGAATGGCTGGACCTTTTGCAATTATGTATCTTTGGTGTGTATCTAAAAGGAAACAATTAACTTAGCATGACCTGTTCAGTCGCTACCTCCTTGCCACTTCTTTGCATTGGCTGCATCAAACAATAAAAAGTGTCAGCTAGGTAGAAGGCAACTCATGTTTACTGACAGAAATGTTTCTAATTTCCTGCACGGGAGAAATGAGTCCTGAATGCTTTCCCGAATCCTCACTTTGAGAACGATGGTTTTTCTGTCCTCTTCTCAGCTTTTGTGATGCTACATTGTCGAAACGTGGTGCGAGTGGATAAAACTCAGGTCTAACGCTCAAATAGTTTCAGTCAATCGTTTATATATAAGGGGAATATATATCACCTACACCTAGTCATGGATAACGACACACCATCCTTGATAGGGACACTCACACCAGAGGAGAGTTTATTTGAGTATTCAACAACCATATCCTGTACGCAAGTCTCTTACACCCTGCACTATAGCTCGGACCTAAGAATTGGCCATATGTCATTGCTGCTCTCTCTAATTAAGGATGAAAGTGTCTCCCAGTCACCACTGCTTCCTAGTACCGTCACTTCCTGAAGTTTAGGAAACATACAGACGAGACATCGAAAGACGGCGAGAGGTTTATCGATGTGAGCATGTGTAAAATGCAAAGACGTGATATTCATATTAAACATCTTCGGAAGCAGCAGTGAAGGCTCGAATGGGTCAGCAACAATGCTGACTTGGAGGAAATTCAGATCGGGGCAGTGACGAATGAGTGGAATGAGGCCAGAAAGAGTCATCTTTAGTCGTGTGGAAGCTTCGGGCAGAGGTGAAGGTAGAAGTGTAAGGTTCTCGAGTCGAGGCCAAGCTTTGGCAGCATCGGCAATGAATGCATTGTCAAGTTCGAGAACGCACTGGCTCACGACGCGAAAAGCAGACATGTTATACACAGCAAGTAAAGGTCGGAAGGCACTGACAACATCTTCATCTTCGAAGCCTACGGTGGTAACGTTAAGGTGAAGTTTCACGAGCGAAGATGCACATGGATGCTGAAGAAAAACACGTGCGAAGGTTGCAAAGGTAGAAAGTGTGCTGCTGTCATCACTTTCTTTGACTTCAATATATAATTCGGTAAGGGGTCGCTGTAATGAACTCATCGCTTGTGTGACGTGACCAAGATGATGTGCTCTAAGGTGAAAGACGCGAAGCTCGGAAAACCGGTCATCTGTTGACAAAAATATGTCGCGTGCCTCCTGAGTCGATCCTTCAGATGATAGCTGGACCAATAATTCACGGAGTTCTGGAAGGTTTCCTATTTGACAGAGTACGTCGGCGGATAAAGGAACAGTAACGAAGAGCTTGCGGAGGTGAGAAAGCGAGACAGTAAGCCTTTCCAGAGCAGAAACAGATTGAGGCAGAGGAGCGTTAAGGAAAAAAGGGGTAAAATCTTGTATGTTCGGACAGTGATGAGGAATGAGGAACAGCAGTCTAGGCAACTCCTCTGCTAGCAGGATTGTGACATAGACCATTATGAATAGGCTGACGATTGAAGGGTTCAGCAGGAAGGCGAAAAAACGCGTAGTGTACGCTGTTTGCAGTTTTACACATAGTGTGCGAAGGTTTTTGAATAGTGGATGGACCGGACGGTATGCACAAAAGCCCTCGAGAACCGACTCATGTATCTGGATAAAGTTAAATCCATACTGGAAATATTGGAATAGAGGGGTGTATGGAAGTCCTAAGGAGAGAATTCGGGGAGCATAATAGTCAAATCTATCCCAATCAGTCGGTTCGAGCGATCTAGTGAACTTTTTTTTGAGGAAAAAAAATCAGGACAACAGAAAATGATAATAATAAACCATACCTGTATTGTATGAGTTTCATAATCGTCTTCGCGCGAGCTCACGACCGTCCAAAGGTCCTCAGGCATGACCTTGATAAAGGGTACAATCGTCACGAGTTCACGCCATAGTATATCCAATGCAGCTTCTGGATCACAAAGTCAACATAAAGTCATGCGATAGGAATATTGAAGAGACCTTTAAACAAAGTGGAAGTTCTTGCCAGCCTTGCTAGAGACCGAAAGCCTTCTGTCCCGAAGCCATCCCGCAAATACTCGAAGATGTGATACTGAATCTCCCGTATACTGAAGGTGTGATGTATGGAGGCATGGGGCACTGGATCTGGAATTGATGGCATAGGTGCAGACTGTGCAGTAGAGCTGTGTCAATAGGAATAAAAAGTCTCGCTGTTTCATTACTAACCACGACGCGATCAGGTGATGATTCATATATTCAACACCCAACGCTCGGCGCGTGAAAAACTATTAGTACACGCGACAGGCCGAGCAAAGTGGATCGATCGTACTTTGCATGTCTGACTGAAAGGGTGTTATTCGGTGGGGTTTTGATTGGCCCACCATGCTCTGATCAAGGGAACAGCCATTGCGCGCAACACAGCCAGCCTCAACCAAGATGAAAGACGCATCTTTCGAATTATTAAGAGAGCCAACATCACCGAGAGACGGTTCAATGACTAGCATTACTACTTATCGGTTTATCGTGGACATCATGGCATCCAGTGAGAGAAGTCCAAGACGACGTGACTTACCCTAAATCATCGCGTCAGACTCGGAAGCCGTCCGTAACAAAGCATGCTTTACTCTCCGATCTGTCTCAAACGTCTCGGCATCTGTGGTCAATTGCTGTAGATCTCCAGTCATTGATTAGACAACTTCCCAGCTGTCTCTGCAGCATCTCTTTCAAGTCTCTTCAAGACAGAGGTCGTTCTACTCGTTGTAAGGGTGTCTTCTACCCTTATCGCGGATACTAGCTGAGAATTATGAAAGACTCCAACGGGCCCACTTCCAAGCGATAACATAGCCTCTTCAATCCTTGGAAGCGAATACGGACGATATCATTTCTGAAACCATGAGCATTTTGCCTTGAAGGAATGTAAACGAGACATTTCCAGTGACAATTAGCCCTTCGATATGTGAGATCTTTTTTCTCCGCTCACAACCTTTCTTTCAATATACTGCTTTCTCTTAGAACGGAATTCGCCCACCATCCGGGACTCGGACAGCTATGCTCTTCGGTATCAGACTCAAGGAACGGCCCTTCCAAATGTCTATCGTTTTAGTCATTGATTTGTCGGCACGAACTGTAGGAAAATTTATTCTACGACGCCTCATACCAATGTTACGATTCTAGGATATCTTAGTTCTCGTATCCTTGCGAGTTTCGGGATTTGTTGGATCCTATCGAGTCTCCCAGATACAAGAGGTCTTAGGCTTTCCGGAGATGGAAGATGCGTCTCGTTAGCTGACATTGTCCGCATATATATAGAATTTGGCCGACCTACCAGTTCCTTTTGTCTCTGGACTTATCTCTCGAGACTCGCAGCTTTTCTACTTGCTGGATAACACTTCCATTTCCAACAAAACGTAAGTCTGAAAAGAATATTCTTGCTCATTCCTGCTATCGACGACGATACTATTCCGGCCATCATCCTCGTTACGCTATATTCTGTGGCCCTCGTAGTATGCTTCTCTTGGAATCAAAGGAACCCAACGAACAATTTACATCCCGATGTAAGTGAGGTTCATCAGTGAAAATAAACTGGATGTGTCAGCGAGTTCTTGAAGGGAGCCTTTCCGACAACCGACAAACAACGGACATGAATATAAGAGATGATGATCCAAATCTTTTTCTCAGTTTCCGAGGTGTAACGCGTTCGGGAAAACAATCCATGAAACGACAAGACGGCGACCTCGTATGTTCAAATTGAAGAAGTTGATATACTTGTTGTACAAAAGTTCTGTCTTTCACATCCTGGAGTAGATCCGACGAACAGTGACAACTAATAAATCACATATTGCGTTGCGATTCGCCGCCTGAATGAGTACGACGCCTGTCTTCATCTTCCTTTGAAAGCATCATTTGGGCAAGAGATGGTCCCAGACGCGGAGAAGTACCAGTATTGCACTGTTTAAAAATGGATCTTACTGATGGGCTTAGCTAGTAATTTCAACGGAATCATGGCCAACTGTGATATACAAATGTTCAAGCGAACGACTAAGTAGTAATCACTGTCCGCTTGTTATGGAGTACTGTACGGTATCAAAGGTCGACACCAACGGAAATGCATCCAACGGCAACTTGAACAAGATCGCCCTAAGAAAGTAGAATAAGAGATTCAAGTACTTGTCCTAAGTAAAAACACTTACGCTGTTGCCCGAGCAGCAAAGGCTTCTCCCGGTGCATCCTGTGGGAGAGAGGAGATCGCCACAGCCCACTGTTTAACCGATGCTCTCAGAATAATGGTCTATCATTGTGAAAGGAGTAAACGTACATCCAACAAGGCCAGTGATGCCCTCAAGACCGAGAGAATTCAAGAGCCCTTGAACAAGGCCTTCACTCGCCTACATCTAGTTCAGTGATGAATAGTTGACCATACCACTCTACTCACATCCGCGGCACTGTTGCAGCACTTGAACGTATGGCTGTCCGGGCAACTACCAGTGGCAGCGGCAGCAGCGAGCAGAGGGAGAACGTGGAAGATGACAGAAGTGAAGCGAGAGAACATGATGACTGTTACAGAGCGAAGTTGAGCAGGTTTGCAGAACTGGCCTTAGAAGGTCCGTCTTTCCAGCTTTTAAAGGATTGTTCCCTCTCCACTTTTCTTGATTTGGATAGTGATTAATATTTGTCTATCTGTAACGTTGGGCTCACGAACTGGGATACTGACGGATCTCGATTCAATGATGGAATTGTATGCCTCGTTGAGTGCTGCTGACATACGAACAGTTAACATGTCAGGCTGTGGTGTCTATTCTATTCTCCAAATCTTGACCCGCCGCAATGTGCGAAGTATTGAACAAGCCTCCTGTCACAATCGGCACTTCTAAGCCCAAATCTGTATGAGTACCGTATGGTATTCAGTTTCAAAAAGACCGAGTCGCATTCATTTTAGCGGGAATGGCGAAAAAATCACAGGATGATATTACTTAAGGTTATGGAAGCTTGATCACGATGAGCACATACTGCACGCGTTTTTGATCTACTTTGAACCTAGAAATTCATCCGACAGAAAAATTTCCGCTATGAATAGCATTCCTGACTTAGGTAAATAATAATGCATCGTACCCAATCATTTTTTGAGGCGAGGAACGGTCCTATGGTTTAGTTCCTTTGTGGAGCCAGGTTGACGCATTGTTACGCCGGCCGACTGGACTTGATATTTTCGGGGAAAGGGGTAAAAGACGCGCTCAGGGAGCCTCAAAGAGGATGTCCGACTCAACGAAGTTCAACTTTACCTGTCAAGCATCCGAGCAGAAGGGTTTCACTAATAACAGTCGTTGACGTCGTACTCCAGCAGCGGTGGCATGTCGAAAGAGTCTCAAGAAGCGCGCCACATTCGTAAAATCGCCAGCCGTGAAAGTATGATTCTGTCCACTCTAATGTAAGAAGCCTTCCCAGTGGACTATTGAGGTGTCAGAAAAAGTTTGAGTCCATTGGATTACATGAGACGGGCCGGGTACAGCGAGCACACAGTTATCTTCATCTGAGCGAAAAACATTCAATCTGTCGACACAGAAAATGATCATCATGAGTACCGAGGAACAAGCCCAAAACGTCGAATTAATGTGCATGTTTCCAGGTTAGCTTCTGATTCTTTGCACGTTGGGAATAAGGTTCTGTACATACTTACTCCTTTCATCGAAAGATATGCCGGACAACAATTGCGATTGTGTCCGAACACAGGCATGAGAGTGTATGAAAGGTATCTAAAGGCCACTTACAATCAAACACAAACTCTATAAATAACCGAAAGGGCTTCTGATTCATACAAACTCTAAACAACCTCTGTGCAAACTCTGGCGGAACAAACCCTGAGCACTGGCATGTGATCTTTGTCCAGTCGAGTTACGGTGTGGTCAAGGTCGTCGTGAAGTTCATGGAGCAAGGAACCGACACCTGGGGTGTAACCGATCGGTTCAATGTTAAAATGCATCACTTCGTTCGCCCATCGATTAAGAGCTTCCACGCAGAGGATGCAAATTTTCCGTAAGACAGGTCATGATTCGGGGGTGGTAAATTTCTCAAAATCGGACTAGATCTCCGACATGGAGTAGAACATTTACCACGAGACCAAATACCACTGACGATGCCAGCTGTCAAACTACAGAATCCGGAACTGATTTGTCGAAGCTGACAGGAAAATTTAACACCAAGAAAGGAGAAGTAAATCGAGGCTTTTGACATCTTCCATCACTTTGTGAGATTCCTTCCCATGACGGCCTGATTCGTAGAAGTACTAAGGACTTCTCCGACAACGATGGCATCGGATTGCTGCCACGACCCCTACTTTGGCCCTGGAGGAACTAAAAAAGGAATACAAATAATCACACAGATGTTCAAGATGGCACACTGATGCCAACCGGCACAGTGCGCGATCTAATACCCGGAGTTGATGGAGAGAAATAACGCGAACGAGTAGCAGTTGTCTGTCAGAACGTAAAATGTATTATCAACACTACATTTTCCGTCTTTTCACAAGGGGAAAGATAAACAAGCCAGCGAGTCTTGTGGCCAGATCCTTACTTTTATTCTGTTGTTGAACCATTTTTTTAGGGCTGAACCGAGGAAGGGATAGTTGTCCGCGTTGACAAAGTATTTGTAACATTGTTGCACAGCGTATGATCGAGGCAAGCGGGAAGATGGCGAGGGAAATGACAACTGTGAGAAAAGTGAATAATATCATGGACCGATGAGGCCAATTTGCGGATGTATACATGATCGACCAAGCACACGTCGAACTGGATACCAATTTCTCATTAACGTTGCCAGGAGACACAGATAATTAAGCACCCCGATGAGACGGTGGATAACCGGCAGAAGACCATGGATGACTGAGTGCTCGAAACTTTGTCTTAACGCATACAGCGAGGGGTAACAAACAGGCACAGGAAGGAGCGTTTGAAGGCTCAACAGCAGGGTCGATACCTGAGTGAAGGTAGATAAAACGGTCGGCTCATTGAAGGTGTCCTGGTACACCACTACAGCATCAATCAGCTTGATCGAACGCTTACCACTCGGAACATGTTGCATCGTTCGACAAGTCATCTGTGAACTGGGATCCCTTTGGTCAACACTGTTAGAAATGATGATGTTACTGATCTTCATACGATCGCTGCCAAGCCAGCTCATGAACGCTAAGCAAGAGGTCTTTAAAGCGTTGAACGGGTGATGAGGACATCGATAGTGAGGCGGAAAGGGCTAAACACTTACATTAGGACAATTAGTCTCCCGGTCCGGGGCGTGGAGGGGGTTTAATATTGTGGGGCTTTAGGTTTGGGAACTCTTTCACTAGTAGTTAAATATATGGGACCTATACAGTTAACTGAGCGTTATATACTTCGCATTGAGAACTCAACACAGCACGTGGGAAAAGATTGGTCAGCTGGTATTTAGCATTCAGATTTTTTCCCCTTTGGTTTCCAAATTTTTCCCTTTGTTTTCAACGTTTGTTTCCTGCCCCAGATTTTTCGGCCTTCTGCCTCTCAGATATACGGACTCGCTGATTCACGTATATCAGCCATCCCAATTACATATCCCTTCAGGCATCAATATCAAGGACCTCATTCGCGTTTATATTCCATCTCATCCTTGATTTACTCTTTTCATACCACAAGCAAGTCAAGACTTCCAGTAGCCCTCACGGACACATACACGCATACTAGGAGTTTGTTACGCTCGTGGAAGACCAATCCGGTCCATCTCTGCCTGCCTCTGTGCCTTGTTTTGAGGTTCGGAGGGTCCACACAACATAAATTACTTACTAAGTGTTGTTACCCGTTGTTATACACGGTGTCAAATATATGACCAGACAACATAGCATTATTTTGTTTAGCGGTAGACTGGGGAAGAGATGCAGTGATGTAGAATCACACTTACAAGGATGACATCTCCGAGGACCTCTGCACGGAATAAGACATTTTCAAATGCGCAGTGCCACCATCCCAAGGAAGATGTTGTACCATTAGAAATTTGCGGTGCATGATGAAACCGATTAAATGGTAGCTGCTGACTATGACCACAACATCAGTTGCACATCAAAAGAATGAGACAGTTTATCTTTACCGCAGTGTTTGATAAGAAAGGCAAGCATACCGTCGTTAGGATATTAAGACTCATCTTGCCTGATGTAGCGTGTCGTTGTGACACCAGTTGAAGGGTGGCACCAAACGTTTTGTAGACTGATGAGCCTGTAGATGATAGGAATAAGTAGCTTCATATGAGGAAGATATTGTCGCAGTGTAGTCCAGAGCAATCGGCTTATCCGACCATTGAGACAACGAAGTCCATCTTGAATGACTTCAAAGTATAATACAATCAGATCAATTTTTGATGTATGTATCTCTTAGTCATCGGATGATTGAAGTTCAGCAACCCTCAGGCATAAAGTGTACTGTTCAGACAAATAGAAGGGCCAGTTCGTCTGACCATGTGACCTCAGATCCTCAACCTGGACAACAATAACAAAAGTTAGAGGATCGCAGCTGAAACTTGGTGATACTAAGGTGATACTAAGTGTTTTCTAGAGTTTCACCTAAGGCTATCCACAGAAACTTGATCGTGCCGTAGCGATTGTTCAACTCAACTTCTGGAGCCAAATCATGTTACAGATAGACATGGAAGAGAGGAAGCCTACTGCAGTGAGCGGCACTCCGAGATCGGACTGCCTCAGTCAAAAACGTTGAAGTCAAAAACGTTAAAAGTTTTACGTGCTCTCACCAGGCCCCGGGAAGCTGTCTCTCCCGAAAATAGCGTATTTCAGACCCCGAAAATGGCCAAATCCCGGTCCAGGTATAGCGCATTCTAGGCACTTGGAAAAATTTTGAGACCTTTGTCCTTTTGATAGCGTATTTTACGACCATATGGACAATTTGATGTGGTAGGGTTAGTCCAGAATAGCGTATTTGCAGCCCAAAAAAGCGATTTATAGCGTACTTGAAGCCCATTTTGGGGGTAAATTTTGGACAGACCTATAGGCGAGCTTCCCGTGGTCTCTCTCACCCGTGCGTGATTATGTAAACGTTAGTCCGAAGAACTGGAGAGGAAAATTGATGGTGGAGAGGATGGTGCGTTTTGAAGGACAGAATTCCGGCAGGATAGCCGATAATTCTCGGAGATACCACTAGATCTTATCTAACAGTGCCACGGTAACTGGAACGACATGGGCCACTAGACTAACAGCCTTGTATATTCTAGTCAATTATAACCCAAGCCCAAAACACGTAGATCGCCTCTTTTTATTGTTGTCCTGGTACGACATGCCAATTGATGCATGAAACATACTTCAGATCAGGCTTAATCTCCACATGTATTGTGAGTAATCGGAGCTCAGATTTGTAACTAGCGAGTGAGTCGAATTAATTGTGTCAATTACTATTCACTCCAGACAGGTTGGTTCTGGATATCGAGGGAAAATCAGATGGTCTCATATACCAAGATCGACCCTCTTCCTTCGAATCTCATGCTACATTGCTGGACAAGAATGTAACTCCACAATAGGAGACGAAAATGTGTTGAGTAGTCCGACGGTGCCAGCTCCTTTTTATCTATGCATGCTTATTCCCCTTTCCCAGTTCTCAACGAAGGGTTTTCCCGAGACCCTAATTTCACACTTCACGTACAATCATTTTGCTTCTCTTTCACCATATCTATTCATCTCTGAAGCCTTTGCATAGATGACAGGACCGCTGAACTGCACCTACGATCTCGAGTAAGTGTTATCGAATCATTGCACCCGAGATGTACTCTGATTTGGGGAAATACGTTACAGGCGTGAGGTCCGTTATTGCTCGGTAATAGATTTCTCCTTTAACCAATTTGAAGCATTCCGCTTATCTACTCAAATGAAGAATTGTGGGAAGACTGAAAATGAGCTTGCGGCAAAAGATAAAGCTGCCGTCCTTCAGCTGTGCGGCGATTGCAGAAGGTACGCGCCTCACATGCATTACTGGTTGAAACCCAAGTCCCTAATCTTGCTCATAGCGTTCGGTATTGCTCCGCTAAATGTCGTAAGCCCGGAATCCAACTTGAATAGTAATATCAAAGCGTGACCCGAGAAGAACTTACAGACTGGCCAGTCCATCGAAAGATATGCAAAAAAGGGTATCAGTCGCCGAAACAAACAAAGAAAACTGATAAGCTCAGCTTCCTTCTGGCACGATTTCTTCGCACCAAGACTTCTCCGATGCCTGTCCACGCGATCCAAGCCATTTTCGTACGTGCATAAAATCAAAGCTTGGACATTTGATGACTTATCCATACACAGAGAGATTGGACGGAAATATACAGGGCATTGTTAACTTTTATATTCATCAATGCTTCTGTCTCGGCACCAAATCACGCTCCTCAAGTCCTTTACGTCAAGCTTTCAATGCCTTCTACGTCCAATCTGGAAATCAAAGCACGCTGCGCCTTCCAGGTGGAAGACGCCGAATTCTTGACACTGGAAGAATTCCGACGCGCCACCGTTAACAAGTCCCATCGCTTATACTCTGAAGAGAATGGTCAGATTTTGGATGGATATAATCGGCATGTCCAGATTAGGATGCCTCATGGATCCATCAGACGACTGAATATGGTAGTGCAACGTCTGGAAGTCCAGCATGAAGGTGTCCCGTTGACTTACTTCAAGAGCTGGTTTCACGAGGATGCCAGTGATTATGCGACACAGTCAAAGTTTCGAGATGGTACCTGGCTCAAATATCTGAAGGAAAAGGTTGCCGACGGGGAGGGCTGGCATTATAGTCGCTTTGATTAGGTTGATATTATCATTTCTCATCCGCGTATTTTGCTGCTATGAATCGTTCAATTTTTTCCCTCTTCAAACGGTGCCGAGAAAGCCGGCCGTTTCGGAAGCTTCTGAGTAGAAAAGATTATGATCCGTGACAATTGAGACGGAACACGTGACAGACCTCAATATCTTTCTCCCTTCCTTACCTTATTTCAACCGCCCCGTTGTTACCTGTTTGGATGATCCCGGAGATAAAAGACAAAGTATTGTTCTAGCGGGTGAAGAGAGGTAGTGTGTAACTGTTTTCCTGGACGTGACCGCGAACAAACTTCCAGGGATGGATCACAAAATAAACCCGACTGGCATAAAAGTGACGATTTGTGATGTACTCAGGAGAATTACGTAGATATGAGACACAGAAGATGTATGTATTTATCTGTTCGATTGTGAGCGCAACGTACTCAACCATTTTTGAATATATCCGGGCATTCAAACGACGCCTGACTGGTGGTAGTAAGGATATAACAAGATACGTCTGTACTTGAGGCTCAGGGATCAAATCAAAATACTACTTCAATGGGATGAACAACAATCGCTTCTAGAAACATTGCCAAGGTAAATCAAGACCTATCAAGACACTCTACTCCGCCTTACTATCTCGTGTAGTATATTCTCACTTGGATGGTGCAGTTACCCGGTTCTGCCCATGATCGACAAACCACTCTGAGTTATCACGAATCCTCAAAGTCGCGTCAAACTAGATGCGCGTTCCGACAACTCTGATGAGGGCGTATCAAGCTCGTTCAATTGCTTTCTGATACCCTTCATCTTCCTCCATTGTCCACTTTCAGTGAGAACTGTTTTCTTGTAGATTCGACCAAACGCCGCTTGAACCTGGCTTGGTATCCAGTATGTTCAATATGGTATTTTGTGATAAGGGACTGTAAATTGACTCGTCAAACTTCGCCGGGTAAACGTATGACTGTCTAGTCAAACAATGACGGCGCATTGATCAAGCTTCAGCCTTCTGACAATCAATTTCACCGGCGTGATCGTTCGAGTTTTTGGGATACAAATGCTTAGATGTCACGGATGGAAGTCATGCCAGTCTATGGACTTGTTCGACAGAAAATCCCAATGACGATATTTCCGTCAATAGCCGTTCAATCATCAAATTATTAAGTGGTGACAACAATCAACTTGTCTGGATCAACCAAGGATAATGTGTTTACCTTACAGCAGGCAACACGGCTAGTGATACACAGGTGATATACAGGTGAGGATAATTCAACTTATCAGCTCACATCTGACTGAGAGCCTGACCACAGCCTCTGCAATTGCAACTTCGTATCTGAGATCAAAAGTCACACTTGTACCGACAACAGTGAGAATCAATTCTGGAACACGAGTCTTGATGCCAGAATCTTCTGGTCACCTCTGAGATCTGAATCCCAGAACGGCCAATACGATCACCTCCAGCCAGTCCTCAAGTTGTCAGACTGTTTACATCAAGTATTATGTCTATTAGCCATGCTGACACCTTTCTCTAGTTGGTGTTCTTGTTTTCGGTGATACCTTTGGCAACGGTACTCAATATCACGAGTTGGACAAACTTTATGTCTGATACTCTCTCTAAATACTCGGACTCAGGAAAAATCACTATGACGACATCAATATTCGATGCCAGCCTCGCCAATTGCACGTAAAGACTATGGCAACAGCTGTTTGCGAGGACTAGATAAATACAAGTGGAGCATTATTCTCGAGCAAGGAGTAAGTAGAGGTGACTATGACAACCCGCACATATAAATACACGAAGCGAAGTTAAGTATACTGCCAAACTGTTGATACATAAGTCGTGATAGGTAATTATGCGTATTACAACAAAATTCACAATATCACTATCGATTAGGCAAAAGCGGAACATAGAGAAACGACAATTACGAAGCAAAACAGACAAAATGTATAAATACATTACACGACAGCAAGTCGAGGATGCGTTACAGCGGTTTTAGACAGTTTTAGAAGGGGGCAGTCTTGGTATGCTTCTCATCCATCTTCTCTTGATCGTTGGAGATCTCAATGACCGTTTGGACCTTGTCAGGGTGCTGATTGTTATCAAGGAGGAAGGACACGACTTGAGGATTTTGGACAGAGGTTGTCGTTCCATCAATTGGATGGATTGTCCCAAGAGTGGTGGCGGCTGCAGGAGCGAAAGACAGATGGCCTCTTGTTGCTGAGCGTGCACCGGTGTTCTTGACAGCGACATTTGAAGGCTTCTTGGGCTCGATGGGAATTTGCCCGAAGAGATGGGGAATCGACCGTTGGACGGTGATGAGGAGGATAGATACCGTAGGGTATAGAGCCTGATAGGATGTTAGCAAAGGACGACACTCGTGGCGAAGATTGACATGTACAGAACATATCGTGTAAATGGATGTGATGACGATGGCACCAAAGTAGAGAGATGAGTCTGGGCTGGGCTTGACGAGTTCAAGACCAAGATTGATGATCTGCGAGAACTGTTAGGCCAGTGTTCAAGCCGGATGATAACATGGTACCAACTTGACAGACGGCAAACAATATACCAGATTCAAGAAGAATTATCACGATGACTCGGGCCTGGGAGATCTTGAGGGTAGCCCCAATGTTTCCTTTGTCTTTCTGTATGCGACTGATATATATTAGTCAGGAATGATTGAATCGAATATAATTTGTGACATACAGAACTTCCAAAGAAATCAGCAGTGAACTGATCACGTTTGTTCCCAGCGTCAGAGCTAAGTATGAGAGGAAGATATTCTTCCAGAGTTTCGAAGGACCCAAGACACCGGTTACATCAACCAGTGCAGATCGAGTTATACCCGGCTCCTGTGTTGAAATCACACCAAGAAGGCCGAAACCACTGCCTATAGACATCTCAGTAGAGTTCTATTGAGCTTCTCGACAAAGTCACCTATTGAGCCAGCCAACAGCAAAATCGGTGCAATTAAAATCCATGTTTTTTTGGGATAGAGGACGCGAATTCTCGATATGAGAACAGCATTGCTGAACATGGGCTATGTGACACGTGGACGTGGACAATTGGCTAAAGGCACACTCGGTGTTATCACGACTTACAAGAAGTTGAGCAGTCCAAATTTGCATCCGTGTGAAGCGGAGGTTCTTCCGGTTGATACCATCGAAACTCATATCGTCGTTGTCGAGGGGACCGATATCCGTATCGACCAGGATCCCACGAACAAGAGTTGCAAAAGAGGCAAGGTAGGCGGACCAGTACACCGTCGCGATGAGGAAGGAAAGCAAAGACATAACAAACATGGCAACCGTGGTTCGAGCCTTGATACCGCGATTTCTGGAAATATCGTCTAAGAACCGAAACCCAAGCAACTAAAGCAAATGAGTACAGAACGCACATCATCTTGTAAGTAGAAATTGAAAACAGGAGAACGAAAACACCTGGTACAAAAGCAAGTTTATACTCCTGAGCATTCACACAGAAGTCAATCTATCGCACCATACACCAGAGTCATCGCAGTGAAACCGGCTAGATTGCCCAGGAGGAGGACACCGATGTCTCGAAGAAGATTCTCTTCGTCGGGAGTCATGCTGTGGTCGAGAGATGGGTGTAGAGTGACCTGACCTAAGATTATATACCACAGGACATCAGATTCCCCTTGTATTGATCCACTGATGTACTTAGTAGATGAGAAGCCGAAGATTAGGCTTAGCCCATTTCGATACGTGAAACAGATAGACAGATACTAGGATGGTCATTTCCGTCCCATTGCTGTGAGACCAAACTTGCGGCAAGATACTGAGTGAGAATGGTGAACCTCATTGGAATCAAGGCATGTTGGAGACGGTGCATGATGCGGTTGGGAGGGCAACTAGGCATGACCTCAGACACACTATGGACATCGAATCGAGCCAATTATGTCAACTGAGGCTATTCCATCAATCATCGATAATCCTTTAACATCGGCAGTACACATTAAGATCGAAGCAGAACCAACTAAGCTCCGAAGCTCCGATTCAAGGAAGCTGGTGAGGTCCTATCTCTGGACAGAGAACACTTCCACAATTCTAATTCGATATTTGGCTAAGTAGCTACTATTGTCCCAAGAAAGGCAACTAAGAACCAAGCTCCAATCTCCGGAAGAAGGGCAAAAAAAGTAGGCCCAATGGTACGCACCAAATGCGAGAGCCCATTCGCGTCATCTTGTGAATGTTGCTGAGACGTGAGTATGTTCCTGCCAGTGCGAAAAAATAGTTTCACGTCGAAAACTATTGAAATAGTCCAAAGCTTTCGATCCACCATCATTTTTGAATATACTAATCTTCGTCCACACGGGACATTCCGCGGTTTCGGAACGTGAAAAGCATGATCCGTGTGCCAGCCGCGTCGATCGTGAAATAAACCTTGCAAGGACGACCGGCGCGTCAGGTATAATTGCTGTCTCCTTCCTAACACCCACAAACGTTCTTCACGAAGAACTTGCTGGCCTGACTCGGCCCCTTTTGCCTCCAAAACAATTCATCCGACTTCTCCTATGGTTGCTCCATTGCCAAGTATCGATGAGTCAACCTCGAGCACAAAACGTTTGCCATTGAGTCAACCACGTGTCGGCACTATGGATCTAAGACAGTATATAAATCGAAGGCATCACTCAGTCAATGCCTCGATAACATGGGAGTCTTGAAGCGTAACGATGGCCTGAAGATCAAGAGTCGCACAAATACTACTGTTTCTGTCACTGTCAGCCCCACGAACCCTAATTATGCTACTCTAGGCCCTATTGCACATACTCTGCCAGTAGATCAGCTCGCTCAGCAGCTGGGTACTAATCAAGCCAACGGCCTTACGAAGAACGAAGCCACTAGAAGGCTTGAGGCCTGTGGTGCTAATCTTCTTGATGGAGATGATGGCGTCTCCGCCTTAGAAGTTCTTATAAAACAGCTTGGTGAGTCTGCTGCTCAAGTCCGTTTTTGATTGATTTCTATAGTTCCTTGGGTACAGCGAACGCCTTGACACTCGTGCTCCTTGCGGCGTTAGCGTTGAGCTTTGGTGTTAAGGATTGGATCGAAGGCGGGGTAATTGCTGCTGTTATCATTCTCAATACGACGTCAGTCCATAGACTTGCACTTCGTCCTCTATATTATTGAAATTGGATGTACAGGGTCGGCTTCTTCCAAGAATATCGCGCGGAGAAAACGATGGATTCGTTGCGACAACTATCCTCGCCGACCGCACTCGTCATCCGCAACGGAGAGAGCATAGCGATTCCAGCAAGAGACGTCGTTCCAGGCGATGTTCTGATGATCAAGACAGGAGATGTCATTTCTGCTGATGTTTGATTTTTTGTTGGTCAATTAATTTCGGGGACCAGCTTATGGTGGAATTCACAGTTACGTCTGTTTTCGGTGTCCAATCTTGAAGTCTCTGAACAGTTGTTAACTGGTGAATCTTTACCGGGTAAAAACTACTTTTCCATCTTTTATCTATATCGAACTGAAGGCGCTCTGTACAGTCGCTAAGATCGAGGAGACGTTGGACAAGGATAATCTCGATATGCCAATAGGAGACCGGTTTAATCTTTGTTATGCCTCGACGATGGTCACGAAGGGGCGTGGCACCGGTATTGTTGTCAGCACTGGTATGAAGACACAGGTGCATCTTTACTTTTATCCTCCCTCATTTATGCTCACTTGATATACCCAATCGCACAAGATCGGCCGCATTGCTGAAGCTATCAGTGGAAAGAAGCCTGGGAAAAGTAAGGAAACCGACTTCCGACCTTTTCATAAGAGGGTCCTCGCTAAGGTTGCGCGATGGCTGTTGGTCTCCTTCCTACATTTCCTCTCTTCACAAGTCTCACTCAGTTTCTAGTGGTCTTTCCTCGGGTACCCTCCTCCAAATCAAGCTCAATAAGCTCGCTTATCTGCTTTTCGGTTGCGCCATCATTCTCATAATCATTGTGTTCGCTGTCGCACGTTTCAATGTCGATGAGAATGTCGTGCTGTATGGAATCGCTAGTGCGATTGCAATCATCCCGGAATCGCTCATCGCTGTTCTGACGCTTACGATGGCTGTCGGGACGCGGAAGATGGCGAAGGAAAATGTCATTGTTAGGAAGTTGGATGCGTTGGAGAATCTGGGTGGTGTCACTGATGTGTGCAGCGACAAGACTGGGACTCTGACACTTGGTGCGCTCGTTGCTACAATATATCTCTCGCCTAACATTCGCGTGCAGGGAGAATGTCCGTTCGGAAGTTTTGGCTCGCTGCTGACATGAATAACACCGCTGAATATGTCGCTGATACCACGCATGATGCTCTCGACCCAGACGACGGTGCCATACGCAGGGAGAGTGACGGGTCTGTTATCACTCCCGAGACACGTTATGAAGGGTTGTCTCAAGCTGTCAGAGTCGCTGCTCTTTGCAATGTTGCAACGTACGTACTCTCATTTAGCTTTCTTGCGCACTCGCTAACCACAGATCAGAATCCACAAGAATCTGAAGGGCGAGTGGAAATCAACCGGCGATCCCACTGAAGTCGCTCTCCAGGTTTTTGCTACGAAACTTGGTCTCGGGCGTCCAACGCTCACTGCGGATTCGTCAGAAGAGAACGAAATTCGAGGAAGGCCGGCGCTCGGGGACATCATCGTTGAGATGAAGGACGAGACACAATCCGAGAATCACGAATCATCCAAAACCAAGCGTTACGAGCTTAAGGTCGAGTTCCCCTTCTCCAGCGAGCTCAAGAGGATGACGACGATATACTGGGATAACGAAGAAGGGCAGAATATTTGTCTTATCAAAGGCGCTGTACGTCCCTTCAAATTGTTTGCTGGTTACTGTCCTCAATGGTCCCACATCAGATGGAGCGTATTCTAGACCTTTCCGATACGTATGTCACCTCACCAGAGGAGAACCCTTCAACGACGGCTCCTATGACTGAAGCGATTAAAAATACATTTCTCGTTAAGGCTGAAGAACTCGCTTCTCAAGGTCTTCGCGTCATCGGCATGGGACAGCGTACTCTTCCACTGGAAGACGTGAACAATATCACCAGAGAGAATGCCGAAAATGGCTTTACTTTCCTTGCGTTGGCTGGGATATTCGATCCTCCACGACCAGAGACACCTGGAGCCGTCAAGGCTTTCAAGGAGGCTGGAATCGTGGTGCACATGTACGACTTCACTTTCTACGTTTAACTGCTGGCTGACTGCTCTGTGCAGGCTAACTGGTGACCATCTGACTACTGCCCGTGCTATTGCTGAATCTGTCGACATCATCTCGCCCAACGCACCAAAGAGTGCGGTCATGACTGTACGTTCGGATATATCTTTCTCTTCAATGAGAGCTCACGTTCACTGCATTAGGCTGCCGAGTTTGATAAGCTGAGTGATGAAGAGATAGACGCCTTGCCGGAATTGCCGCTTGTGATCGCTCGGTGTGCACCAGAGACCAAAGGTGAGATTCGTGTCGATCTTCCAAACAAACTATTCATGAACTTAACCACAGTCCGTATGATTCACGCGGGAAAGCGTCGCGGAAAACACCTGTCTATGTCAGGCGATGGAGTCAATGACTCACCCGCGCTGAAACTAGCACCTGTTGGAATTGCGATGGGTATGGCCGGGTCTGACGTTGCGAAAGACGCTTCTGACCTAGTACTGACCGACGAGTAGGTTTTCTTTCCAACATTGTGATCGGATTTACGATCTAATGTTTGAATTCGTCCAGCAACTTTGACTCGATTCGTGTTGCCGTGCAAGAAGGACGCAGGCTCTTCCTCAACATACAGCGTTTCATTCTACATCTGTTGACGACGAATGTCGCCGAAGTTGTACTCTTGATTGTAGGACTTTGCTTCATCGCCACCGATGGTAACACCAGTGTCTTTCCACTGAGCCCTCTGGCCATCCTCTGGGTAAATATGGTACGTGAATCAAACGTGGATAATTCCAACATATCTGAAGGCATGCAGCTCACGAGCTCTCCGCCTGCCTTTGGGCTGGGCCTAGAACGCGCACCTGCTGATCTCATGAAACGACCTCCTCACTCAACAAAAGACGGTGTCTTTACTTGGCCAGTCATCATTGACTGTTTATCCTACGGTATCATGATGGGCGCAACCTGCTTAGTGACGGTAAGCGATGCCATCTTCTCTCATCCATCATTATTCAAGTGTCACTTCATCAGTTCATCATCATTATATACGGTGCAGGCAACGGCAACAACTCCCTCCTGCATGAATGTAACCACGAGCATACGAAAGAGTGTAATGTAGTGTTCAGAGCACGCTCAACCGTCTTTGCCACTTTGATCTTCCAAATTCTTCTCTACGCACTCGAATTGAAATCATGTATGTTCAACCAGCTTTGTCTTGTGAATTATTTGTTTGATCGATCTGTTTTTCTAGTGGATCGTTCTCTATTTTCTTTGACGCCCGGACGGGCCTTCTACAAGGATATATGGGCGAATCAGGTTCTCCTGTGTTCTGTCGTGGGTGGCATGATTAGCGTTGTATTGCGTACGTCTGTCATGTCATGTTCATTATGCAGTGTGTCTTGATATCTCATACGTCATTATCAGCGATTTATGTTCCCGGATTGAATACCCACGTCTTCTATCAGTCAGGAATATCTTGGGAGTGGGGTGTAGTGATCGGAATGTCTCTCGTGTTTATCGCGTGGTGCGAAATCTGGAAATTGTTTTGCCGAGGGCCTTTGTATAAACATTGGACCCGGGCTTTTATTAATTCAGATGAAGGTGTCCATATTGCTGGACAGTGAACGAATTGTATGTACTATCGCCGTTGAAGAAACCATTCGAATGTTTAATGTATTACAAGGGCACAATCTAGCTGCATTAGTTGAGTTAACCGAGAACAAAATATTGTTGCTTCATAATCGTTCGAGATTCCTGAGTCCTTTGCGATGGTACTCAAGTTTCACACTCGTTTGTGCTATCAATAGCACTGAAACCCACTTTTGGAAGTCAGCACGCAAACAAAATTGTATTCAGTGAGAGACAGCCGTCTTAACTTGTATAGGAAGAGTTTCATAAGACACATCGGTGCCTTTGGCTCTCTCCCGCAGCAAACCCCATTGCACCCACCAGTTATCCGCCTCGTCTTCTGCACTATATCCAAACACATCCTTAACCTCGACCCACTCCGGCGACTCCGGCGAATCCTCCCCATCCCCCCCCAAAATCCCCTTACCCATATCACGTTTGGCTCGCGTCACGTCATCGCGCTGCTGTTGTACCTCACTCTGTTCCATCGTCATACACAGAATGATACCCGCCTCCTTTGTTGTCACAGAATCGCAACGTGGTTGGCGCAGCTCCTGGAATGCCCACAGGAAAGTCGTTATTTGGTCTCTCTGGCGAAGATGCGAGAAAAGCTTTGCGAGGACAGCGGCATCTTCTATAGTCATCGCTGTCGACTGCAGAGATCCTGACTAGAGGACGCAGAGAAATTTAGAAGGATCAAAGGAGGGGGAGTAAGAACTTACAGGCAATGGGTGTGCTGCTTCTCCGATCACAAGCATACGCCCACTCTGGTGCACCCAATCCTCTAATTCCGGTTGTATCCACACCCCCGTACATATCACTTCCTCCGACAATCTACACAGTTTCTTCAATCTTGTCGGGAACGATAAATCATTCACTGTCCGTCAGATAATTGGACACTAGGTACTAACTTGGGTTCTGCTGTTAAGAGTAATGAATCAAGGCTTTCTGGCGAGATGTGTTGGTCCCATTGCGTGTCATATTCAACATCAGTTGCAGGTCCGTATATGAACAAGCCGAAGCCGTCTCTCTGCGCATAGGTTGAACGGCTTTCAGATGATGGCATTACAAAAAAAACGTACGACCGGGAAACCGAGAGCGGAGCGGCCGTGCCCGAACCAATTATGCATCGTGGTCTATAGAGACACATGAGAAACCGAGCAGCTTCTCAAGAGAAGGAAGTCCTCACATATTTCTGGCTATACAGATATGCCAGATCGGTATCTTCCATGATTGCTTCCCGTGGTATTGTCATACTGAAATACCTTCTAAGTCTTCTGTTCGGATGGTACGTCACACGCATCTTTACCTGTACATGTTCATTCGCTCCGCCGCGAGCTGTTCCTTTACAGGTGGGCGAAGTAGACGCCGCGTGAGGCCTGTCGGACCGTCAGCTCCGATAATGACGTCGGCTTGTAGCTTTTCCCCAGATTCTGCGAGGGTGACAGTTTGATTGACGGGATCCACGGTGGACACTTTGGCTCCTAGACGCACAACAGCGCCACTGAAGAGGGCGAGTTCGTAGAGCAGATGTCGAAGGGCAGCGTGCTATGTCAAAGGTCAGTACCAAATCTAGGGCTCAAAGTGTGAGAACCCACTTGGGTGAACGCGAATTCTCCTTGTGTATCACGAAGTACTTCCTCGCCCCAATAGTGTGTGCCAAGCAATTCACCTGTCTCATCTTTCGCGCGATTAGACGAAAGAAATGCGCCATATCCGAAAGAAAATCTAGTACTTACAGAGAAGGAGGTTGACTTGATCTGCTTCGACTGCTATGGAACGGAGTTCGTTTTTGAGCCCCCAGTGGTATAGAATTTTAGAAAGATTTGGAGCTATGCGACAAGGTCCACTTGATTCCTACATTGGGTACACCATAAACATTCTATGCGCTTTGATGAAGGTGAATAAATGGTCTCACTCGTCTCTTATTTAGGGTATCAGAATTATCTTGCTCAAGGACAGTCACGCGGTGCCCAACACGTCTTAGAGCCACAGCTGTGAAGCCTGGATTATTTTTTGTTGTATCGCAAGAAGTTGTTATCACTCACCACAAGCCAGTCCAGCCATGTCGCCGCCAACGATTAGAAAATCAATCTTCAAAGTAGCTTGTTTATCCGCGATTTTGAACTAATTGAATTGTTTCATTCTAATGGTCTGAGTCAGCGCTGCCTAGCGCACCTCTTTGAACGATTCAGACATTGTGACGGATTGAATTGAATCACTTTGTTTGGAGATTTTAAGGATGGTAGGAAGAGAGATGTGTAATGTACTCAAAGCTTGCAGTACGTGAAACGAATTCGGAAAAAAATTTCGGCGACACAGCTTCGACGACAGGTTAACTGTTCCATACGATGTTTCCGTTCATCGTGGTAATAGTATGGAGATAAGTATTCGTGATCATCAGCGGGTATATTATGCTTAGACTTATAAAAATGTCACAAAGAGTCACGCCACCACGCGGTGTTTATTCCGAACTCGGCACTCGGCCTGGTTAGGTTCTGGACCCATGTATGTATGAAATGTCACTAACTTGGTCCTCTTGGTTCTACTCAATAGCGAATTTGGGAAGAACAAAGGATCCCTTAGCCGAACCAGAGCATCCTCGGAGCATAAGAGAAGCATCCACGAA
Organism: Termitomyces sp. 'cryptogamus'; assembly: GCA_020091625.1. NCBI lineage: Eukaryota > Fungi > Basidiomycota > Agaricomycetes > Agaricales > Lyophyllaceae > Termitomyces > Termitomyces sp. 'cryptogamus'. The sequence goes on from JAGYZC010000005.1 coordinate 4,884,483, forward strand.
TCACGCGACTTCGATGTGGCGCTTGGATCTGCTTGGACACACACCTGGACATAGCCCTGGATATCCCGATAAAAATATTTACGACGGCGGCCGACATCAAATCTACTTTTTCTATCGTGTAATGCCGGAAGTATGTAGTACGTCTTTATGATGAATTAAACTATTTGAGAAACCCCCACATGTAATAGGAATCGATGTAAGCACATTTGTATATGTCTTCATCTATGCTATGTACTGCTTACCAGTACACTCGATGAACAAAGACAAAAGTTATGCCTTGGACTCAGAAGGGGATTAATATCATAAAGGGATTAAACTATTTGGAAACCCCCTTTCCACATACCTATCGTAAAGGGATTAGACTATTGGAAACCCCCTTTCCACGAGAAACCCCTGGTTTCTTTGTTACTTGCGATAGCCGAGCCACGAGCAAATAACGTAGAGTCTGACAAGCACACTCATGCTGAATTTTCCCTAAATCGAGATCATTTCGACAATACATATCTGAAGCAAAGACTCTTACAGCATTCTATTGGTCCACAAAGGTCAATTGTGTGCATTCCACACTTGCACGGTCAGCAGCACTGAGTTCAAGTCATAAATTCCAAATCGATTCATTGAGTGCGGCTGGTAACAGTAGCATAAAGATTACGACATACAAATCACCTCTGAGATCATTATGAGTTGATAAGACAGAAGTTCAGAAAAGTGTTGAAGCCAATGATCGGCGGCATTGGTCGAGCGGTGATTCAGTGACAATGTTTGGCAACGGCCTTGGGGGTTTCTCGCTTCCATCAATTCCCATCAAATGCGGGGGTTTCCAAATAGTTTCATCCATACATATGCACCTATCATTGCAACATCATTGCAGCACCACAAGGCTGAACGACCAAGAATTTGCCAAGTGTCACAGATACATCAAGAGATTCTCCAAGGACATTGATATCCGTTTGTGTGTGCGTACACCTCAAGTGAGTTGTGGGTCCCAGATTTTCATTGTGGATTAAATCGTAAAGTGTGTGCATCACACAATTTCCTGTGAAATACATACATACTTCGACGTCGAAGTCTTCCTTTGAAGCCATGATCTGCTGACGAGTCCGAAGCAGCGGAGAAGTTGTTGACATACATAGTCAAAAATATTTAGTCGCGCTAACTGACGGTGACCGGTGACTCCAAGTCGCACTGGCAACATTTGTAATAACTTGGATATGAGTACGTGGCTAGCAGAGGTACCATAGGGAGCAAGGGATCGTTTTACACGGGATCGATGTACATACCGACTTCAATAAATCCCGGGAGTGGGCTGTAGAATATTGAACGACAATATCGAACTTCGGAATCATTCGCCCCAATCATGCCTGATAGCCGTTCATCGACATCGATCATCGATCATCCCTCGAACTGAACCCTCATAATTTGCTGGCCACCAACCTGTGGTCAGGAACTTCATTTTTCCTACGCGGTGCTTTCTCTTCCCGCTCGTGGGCCTGTGTCTCCTCATCCCGCAAGAGCTGCGCCATCATTTCTTCCGCCCACTGTATTGCAACGAGTGCGAATCGTTCGACATCTGCTCGGGTGTTTCCTGCGTGCAAGCACACACGCACACGATCTTTTCCTTTGGGAACTGTCGGCCACGTGATGGGACGTGCATTCATGCCGAGCGCACGGAGCGCCGCTGAGAGGGGCCGTGGATAAGAGGTCATGACCGGGATAATTGGCGATGGAGGGCAACGAGGACTATTGATGTTATCCGGGAGCGAGAGGAGGGCCGTTGGAATGTTGGCGAGCCTCGATCGCAGGTAGCTAGTAAAGTATACGGAAAGGCCAAGGAGATTTGAAGCAAGCTGCAGGAAAAGGTCAGAGAAATAGTGGGATACAATCATAGAGTAACTAAACCTGAGAAGCAGTACCGTCGGCGAGTAGATCAAAGGAACAGTCAGCGGCGATGATGTTTACATTGCTGAGTGATGTAGTGTAGATCAAAGAGCGAGCGTAATTGAGGAGGTAGTCACGGATGAGCGTAGAGGTCAGTATCACAGCTGCAGGAGATATCAAGTCGCGATAATTACAGGATAAGATAAAGGCCCACCTCCTGTTGCAGCTAGTGCTTTTCCAAATGTGTGCAGACGGGCAAGAACTTTGTTCTCGAGTCCAAGTTCGGCCACCCGTCCCCTGCCCTGCGGTCCATAGATTCCCGTCGCATGAGCCTCGTCCACGACTAGATACACATTCTGGCCTTCCAAAGCTTCCGCGATCTCCTTGAGGGGTGCAAATGTCCCATCCATACTATAAAGACTCTCCACTGCGACGAACACGCTCGCATTAGAATGTGCTCTCTTTACCTGCTCCAGGACATGTTTGAACGATGCAAGATCATTGTGTTTGAAGGGATAAAGCGCCTCCGTGACACGTGAGGCACGCATCCCGTCGTGCACGGACGCATGGATATACTCATCATATATCACCGCATCTCCTGGCTGTGGTATACAAGAGAAGAATCCAACGTTTGCATCAAAACCGGAGTTAAAGAGCAGTGCTGCTTCAACGCCGAAAAATTGACGCAATCGCTCTTCAAATGTATTATGCACACTGCCATTGACGAGTAACCGCGATCCACCTGACCCAAGGATATCCGGCGAGGCAGTGAGTTTGTTCAGGAAACGTTTTCGAAGGAGTGGGGAGGTAGAAAGAGACAGATAGTCATTTGAGTTGAAGTCAATTAGATCAGGGTTGGATAAAGTGGTGGATTCAGGCAATCGTCGTCGGATTAAGCGAGATTCGCGAGAGACCAACGAGGCTTGTAATTTCGCATTCAAAATCGTTTCGTTCATGGCTGGAAGAAACAATAGGACCGATGAATCATGAAATGTTTCTTTGTGGTCTTATAGAGTACCCCGGCAGTACTAACTTCGGCGATGTGTACGAACAACGATCGACCGAAAATTTCTCAAGCACCCGACGACGATAGAGAACACACTGAATGAAGATGAGATAAGGTAGAAAATCGTCCAAGAATTCAGCTGGTAATACATACAGATTCTAGTAGATTAATGGCTGTTGCCTAAGGAGTCCGGTGGAAGTCACCTGAAGAAGAAATACTCTGAGACATCGTCCGGTATTTCAAAGTATACCCGGCTTATGAAAAGAGTGACTACACAAGTCGTACGGGACTACAAGATATCAGAACGGTGAGTTCCTGAAGTATGAAATATGTATTAGAACGAGAAATCTCCCCAGCAATATCTCACTGAAGCGCAGTCGTTGAGCTCGCCAGGACAAAAACACGGCATTAATTTCCACATAGGTTAATTAGTTGAAGAACAACTGTCCAATTTGAATCTCAATGTCCAATTTCAATATCCAGACACCGCCGCCCTCTCGGGAAACCCTCAGGAAGGCGTATACGTAGGCGTCGGTGTAGGGGACAAAGGAGCATCTAAGTCTGCCCTCCTATGCACTACCATCCTTTTCGCCGGAGCAGAAGATACAGTCGGAATGGGAACACAATTCGACGACGACGCGGCGGGGTGAGCGGACGGGGTAGGCGAGACGCCTTGGAACCATGTGCTCGAGCCGTATACTCCCATTGGGAGGCTAGAAAGGATTAGGAGTAGAAGGTTGGTGAGCTGGGGATTGGATGAAGGCACAGGAAAGATACGCACTCGTTGTCACCGTCGCAGGTCTCGAATACGCCGGGGTTGTAGTTGGCTGGTATGTTCTGGTGTTGGGTATTACAGTAAGTCCGGTGGAAAACAAAGGAGAAAGGAGAGAAGGAAAAGAAGACCCACCCATTCGCACCCCATGACATCGTAGATGTGATTGCAATTGACAGTAGCGTCCGCACCCACACAGGCACGGAAGCAGAACTGAGTATCAGAGATGAAGCTCGTCCATTCGTGGTACTGCACACCAGGTCCGAATGTATTGCCATAAACAAGACCACCAGCTATCAACGAGTACTCAGCATTCATTTATCCCTTTCTCAACATATCCAAAGAGAGGGAAGAAAACTCACAAGGATTTCCATTCCCATCCGCCCCTCTATTGTCCAACTCCCCGCCTTGATCTCCCTTCTGAATATTCAAAAAAGTCAGGTCCCCAACGCCCGTGACCTGGACATAATCCTTGGTTTTGACGAAATGAACGCCGCTGAGTGAGCCATTGGGAATGACACGTGTTCCGCGCCCAGATTTGGTGCACCAGGCTACGTTCATGTGTTCCGTGTCACCGATCGTGCTGTCGGGGCTGGCTGTCCATGAGGAAAAGAAAACCGATGAGTGAAGTTGAAGGCAAAGGGAGATAGAGAGACATACGTGGGCCCCATAAGCAAAAGTCCTCCGCCGAGCTACACACGATACGTCAGTCAAAACGCGAGTGAATAACAAGAAAAGACATTTTACTTGAGATATGCAGTCTGACAATCCGACGTTTGGCTCGATGCTGTCCCGCACAGGTTAGTCCCGAACTGGTTGCTCTGTGACTTTGCCGGTAGGTCGTTGACGTTGTACCCTGTGTTCCAGATCTGGTTCTTGTTGTTGTCGGTGCATCCATAAATGGTGATCTATTTTATGTAAGGGCTCAGGACTTAAGAAAGGGATGGAAGGGAGGGGGGGGCGTACGCGTGTTCCGCTGGCTCGATGACCCCCCGGGAGGTCGACACATTTGCCCTTGTTGTTGTTCCACGCAAGACGGTTGTCACGCTACGGAAACGGAAGTTATTTAGACAACGGCCCAATCACACGAAAAAGTCAGCCCCTCACCGTATACGCAAACTGCTGGTTCCCGTTATTCGGTGTACACGTCCAAATCTGCAAGAACGTCCCATCTGCACTGTTCCCATTCATGATATCCAAACATTTATTCCCAAAAATCTTCACGCTTCCTCCGTCGAAAGTCCATTTTTGGTTGTCGGAATAGGTACACGCTTCGATGGTCACAGACGCGCCGTCCGTGTTTGACGCCGCTGTCAGGCATTTTCCTATTGATGACAAGTTGAGTTAGGTGATAAGCGTGGACCACGGGAAGGAGACGCGACATACCGATGGTCAGACCGGGCTCGAGAGTTAACGCGCCTATGAACCTAGAAGTGTATGCCAGCTCATCAGCATTTCGTGAAGGGAAATTGTGGTACAGGAGGGACGTACGGAGGGACCTGGGCAGCTGAAGCCCCGAGACCAGCAAGGGTAAGGACACCCGCAACCACGAGCATACCGATGGAAAGAGTGTATAGGAGTTGGAACGAGGTACGCGAGTGGGGTTTGCGGTTTTCCCATTCTAAAAAGTTGTTCACTTTTATAGGTGACGGGTCGACTCAGGGTGACTTGTTCGGCTTCGACGCTGAATGAACTTGGGCATTTGGACACGCGTCACGGAACCCTGTATATTTAAAAATAATTGCTATTAGGCTCGACTGTGGCCGCGAGGTTATTTTCGATTCGCGGACTGTAACGTACAATATGGACATGCGGATGCCGCACACTTCCTATAACCTCCTATAAGTTTTGTATTGATTCAAATTGAGAAATTGAACGTGAACTTGGTGAGCCCGGTGATCATGAGCATGGAGAAGCGCACGAACATCGAGTAATCACCGCCAGTTGATAGTTCCGATATCGTAACCCCTGCATCCAGTTTCTTGGCGTATTTCTCTGGAAGGCAGGCAGACTCCTCAGGCGTGAGGTTAGCAGATCCTCAGCTTTATGGAATCGGGCGAAGAGCCTTTTCAGCGTGTGGCCGAGTCGTCTGACCGTTGGCATAGATTAGACTAAGTAGAAGTCGCGGCCTGTATTTCCCATAGAACTTAGTTTACAGCACAGGAACGACTGCATCAGTGTAGAAGACAAGAATCGATATTCGACTGATCATACATGAATGTTGAGGAGAAGCTCGGAGTTCAATTGAAAACTATGGCCAAACAACGTTCCTCATCGACCACGACAACGAGCTGACCTTGCTCGACATCACCAACCTGATTTGGGTAAAACGACGTTTAGAGAGACCACGAGGCCGTTCGCTGCCGTTCCGTAGGTCCCGGAAGGAGCTTGATAGCTCACAAGGCAGGTCCCACAGCTGGGAACAACTCGGCGTCAAAATCAATCTTTTATCTTTCCAGATCTCTCGTTCTCATTGAACGACAACGTCTTCTGTACTGTCTAATATGCCTGCGAAATACTCTCATATAAAAAAGCGCACGGCGTCGGGGCTGCACAGGAAGAACGGCACAGTGGTCCCAGCCAAAGATGCTCAGGTGCCCCACCGCGACCATCATGGTCGACCAAGCCCACACACAGACCGCAGCATCTCTAAAGCCATCTCAGCCGTCGCCCAGCTTGAGCAGTGCATCGCTCGTCTCCTGTTGCTACGGTATGAGCAGGACATAGCCCGTCTGTACTCGACAAGGCTCTACAACGTCGCACTCATGCACCTCCCTACCTTGGTCATGCGCTGTATCGCGCTCGGTGGACCAGGCTGGCTTGTGCACAACAGCGACTCTGAGGACATCAAAGATTTTTTCCGAGCCGCGATCGGGATGGACATGCGCCAGGCTGGCGAGCGTGTCGCGACGAAGAGCGTGTTGTGGTCGTATACCGCCCTTCGGCATTTCGTATGTGTTTCTTAAGCCGCTTCTGTGGCCAACAGCGCTATTTTGTGGCTGAGTACATGTATATGCAAGGCGATGTCGAATAATGTCCCCATTTGCGCCAAGAAAGGTCTGCACTCGCTTCGACTTTTGGAGTGTTACCCGGCGCTTAAAGTGCATATTGATGTGCTCGAAACGATGCCGCCTCCTTCGTTCTCTAAACCTCCACATCTTGGTTCTCTTCAGGAGGGCCAGGAGGCACTCGAGGACGCGTGCGAGCTCAAGTTCGGAGACGAGAGTGGAAATGGGTGGGACAAGAACTGGCGCGCCAAAGTCCAACTAGGATACGAACGCCTCGTTCAAACACTCTGGCGAGTTGCGCGCGAATTTGACGTGCGCGGGTATGGTAATGTCCTGCGGGAGAAGCTGATATCCAAGTGGTGCGATTGTGGATGTTCTTCTGATCATCTCGGTGAAGTTTGTGAGCGGACGGTGAGGGATGAGGAGGCGGAGAACGTAAGCGGTAATGGGAGCAGAGTGCGCGTGGGGAAGCAGAGGGAGTGGGATGGGCGAGGGAGTGGTGTGTATGGATGGGAGACTCTGGAAGAGGAGGATGTTTGGGAAGTTGGTCTTGATTTTGTGGGGAGCGAGATACAGGACGAAGAAGAAGGTGGGATGGTGATGACGGTCGGGGAGGTTGTAGAGTGGCGATTCTATAAAGCCGAACGGGAGAAAGAAATGGTGAGTTACTAGATGAAGAAAAAATGGATCCCTTGTCTTTGGATTGATTCCTCACGACAGGGAAACTCTGCCTTTCGACAAGGCGACTTCCAGAAAGCAATAGACTACTACACCACCGCACATGAAATCGAGCCAGAACTCCCACATTACCAGCTCAACATCGCCGCTGCGTATCTGAAACTCCAAAGGTCCGCTCCCTATTCTGTCCTATCTCATCATTATTAGACTTTAAACTATGCTGACCTGACAACTCTATCTGCAGCTGGATCGAAGCCGAAGCCGCGTGCACGAAAGCCCTGAGCCAGCACCGGAGCAGTAAAGGGTATTACCGTCGCGCACGTTCGCGTAGGATGTTGGGCCGGCCGGATGAGGCTATCAGAGGTACACACGTCATTTCTATATTACAACGCATTGCTGATTTGATATGGATTCGATTTCAATTAGATCTCCGTGCGGCGCTGAAGCTTCAGCCTACGAACACAGAAGCGCTGGCTGAGCTACAGTCACTAGTACCACCCTCCCCTAGTACTCCATCCAGCTCATCGTCTGCCTCGACTCCCTCTTCTCCCTTCTCTTCCTCTTCCTCTTCCTCCTCTCCGTTCTCCTCCTCTCCCTCCTCGTCTTCCTCATCCCCGTTCTCATCCTCGTCCCCGTCCTCTTCACAGTACTCGTCCTCATCCTTCTCTCCTCCGCTACTGATCAAGACATCCACTCCACCGACAACGCAAAGCAAAAAGTACAAACACCCCCCATGGCCACGAACCAAATCGGACGAACGACGACTCAAAATCGTGCTTTTCCCCGCGTCGCTTGAGGATTTTGCGAGGGAGTGTTTGTGCGAGAGTGTTGGGTGCCCACATCATTCGCATCTGCATGATCATGATCATGAAAGTGGAGCTGAGAATGGGGGTGAAAAGAAGTTGCAGGAACGTGGATGTAGCAAGAAGGAGAAGAGGAGAGGAGAGAATGGCGGGAAGTGTAGTAGGCTGAGAGAGATGGAGGAAATAATCAAGTCGGAGACCATCGTGTATCCCAGTTGGGAGCGGTATTTTATGAAGAGAGCGGAGTAGGGTAAGCGGAATCCTGAGTTTTGGCATTCCGGGGTTTCATGCGCTCATTCGAGTTTTCGCCAGTATGTTCTGTTTTAATAATTTATGTTTTTTTCGGAGACTCAGTCTCGAAACCAGACGATAATACGGATTTGAAATTTAAGCTGTATCTTGGTCTTTGTAATATTCGTTCTCACTCAGGAGCTCGAGAGTTTATATATGTACTAGACTTTGTTCCTCGAGCCGGCTTTTTCGTTGAAATCTCGAGTAACAATTAATCGTAGACCGATAGAAGTTGCAAGGGCAATACAAATTATAAGGGCACTTGGCACAGTTGGTAGCGCGCACGCTTCGCATTGTTTCTGTGATTGCGTGAGGTCGTGGGTTCAATTCCCACAGTGTCCAATTAATGATTCTGTGGTTGTGTTTTTTTGTGCGCGATAGAACAAATTTTGGCTCCTCTTTGAGACAGACGGTAAGGTCGAGTCCACCTCAAAATGAGCCAACGGCGTCCACGGCCCAGGTCAGTCGTTGTTTCCCATCATTTCTTCATCTTCCAGTACATGGCGCTGCATCGATCGTCCATACCTTTTCTCCAACGTTTGCGACAGGAGCATGAGAATAAGTATCCCATGCATAGGCTTCCTCCACTCTCAGCAGACGGATTCAGACAACGTTAATATCAACATTCACTGATCTCTTCTCGCATCTATTGGATATCTGTTCAATCGGACACTTGGTTAATCATATCTTTACTGTCTCTGTTTCTGGCTTGCACGACCTGCGCCATGACCTACGCACGGACTTGACACTAGACCACAAGCTAATCTTGGATTTCGACCGAATGTGTGGCCGATCTCCTCTCGTTTTTTTCTCATTGTCTCATTTTGGCCGGCGCGCGTATGCACAATTGTCATCCATCCTCGGAAACTGGCCGCTCTTCTGTGTAATCCAAACTACAATGGACACGGAACATTCGCAGACAGTGGGAGTGTCAACCATGGATTGGAATCGTGGAGACATAAAAGCTTCAGTTCCTTCAGTGTTCCTACATATCCAATGATGTCTCTTGCCGCACCCCTCCCACCCCTCCTCCTCCGCGACTACCCAGTCTTCGTGGTGAGTTTCAACACTCCAATATCCCACCTCTCGCTCACCTCCTAACCAACCACAGCCACCACCGCCGCAACCCAAGCTACAGCTCCCAAATTTCTACGCTTTTAAACTTGACCTCAGCCGTCTCTGGTTGACGCGTACTCCACGGAAATTCCGACCCCGGCCCAAGCAACCCGAGCACGTTGACCTCAATTCCCGGGCCACCTCGGGTTCTAGCACCAAGTCGGATGACCATCTTAAACCTCGTCCTCGACCCCGGACCCCCGTGTTCACCCGCCCACCATTGCCCGTACCCACGCTCGACTCGAAACCCCTCACATCACTCGGACACACAGGTCCCACAGCTTCTTTCATTGTCAACGTTCCCTTTACCTCGAACGACTCGTACCCCTTCTCCCTCATTCGTCCACTCTCACCACCATCACCGCAAATGCCAATGCCAATCAAGCTCCCACAACTTCTCCCCTTCAAGCTGACCTTACCTTCAGACGAGACTGAGGCTGAGACTACGATAGGTGGGGATGGGGCTGGTAACTTGGAGGAGGTGTACGACTGGGCCAACCAGCCGTCTGTCGTGTTCAGCCCGATGGGGGATGTTGATTCCGTGCGAGAAAGGGCATGCAGTGGGACTGGGACTAGGAGAGCGAGGTATGTGTCGCCGCTTTTGCGCTCCCCGTCGCCGTCGCCGTCTCCGTCTTCGTCTTCGTCCTCATCGAGGGATGTACTTGAATCACTGCAAGATGCTTGGCCACACGAGTGGGATCGGATGCGGATGGCTTTTGAGAATGAAGCGTTCTTCGAGTTCGTTGATCATGAACCTGAGGATTCTGAAGATTCCGAGTCGTCTCATGGTAATGGTATGGTGATCATGAACTTAAATTCCAATGTTCCGCTGAGGCTTACCTACTTCTCTCTTTTGTTTACTTAGCAGACGACAATTGGGTTTGGTCAAGCTTTATGTTTGATGATTCGGAGGCGTACCTTGGCGATGCGGAAGATAGCTATGATTGGAGCGACTCTAGTGAGGACGAAGCGGACCCCATCCCTCCAGAGGAAGATGGAGACTGTTTTGTTTGGTTGGATGACGAGATTAAGTTTCTCTTCGCAGGTTTTGAGGAGGTATCATGTGTGTCTCTGGTCTCCTGTCTATCTCTTCTGTCGATCTGACTTGTCAATAGACTGATTCGCAGAAATGATCAATCCTGGCGTTGTGGGCTTGCGAGTCAATTTGAAATTGAAGTTATACTCGGTGTGCATTGTGCTTATAATTTTGCCTATGTATGTTTTGGGATTGTCATTGTGTATGTGATGAACCCGCGTATGTATGTATCTATGTAGCGATTCAATGAGTTTGCTTCTCCAAAGTTCAAAACAATTCAAGACGTTGTAACTTGGCACAAAGGTGGCTCGCCATTGACTCACTCAGTGATCTACCATTCTGGCCGCGGATGCCAATTCTGTACTGAGACTCTTGCTTGGTCTCGATTGAAGCACTGTCAATGGGCGAACATGTATTTCAGCTCCGTGTAAATCCAAGCAGACCAAGACCTAGAACTGGACAGATATTGCAACATACAACCAGCAAGGCTTCAACGTGATAGTAGGTCCAAGCCGAACTGGTACCACAAAAGATCTGGCACCTCGAGAGTCAGAACTGTCGACGATGAAACGCTAGTGCAGCTGTGACATGACGCATGTAGAATGATGGTGAAAGCATTTACTTCAATTGAGTCGAATTCATGTAGAGCGGTGGGAGCGGCTGTATGTGTGGCGTGGCGCGGGTGGAGGCATTCTGAGGCTACATATATACTTTTATAGAAGAGTGAATGGATATCAACCACAGGTGTAAATTATCGGATCGAACTAGAAGCGAGTCTGTGTATTACCCCTGCGAGAAAAGCTCGTTAGAAAGAATCCAACGAAGAAAAAAAGCAAGTCAACCAACCTATTAACAGTCGCAAACTCATGCATTTTCCTCTTCATCTTCACCGCCTCACTTGCAACTCCCTCGACGATATTGATCATCTCCCTCGCCATCCTCTCCTCAATCGACCTCCCTGGTCTCGCTCTACTCGCGTCCTTGATATGTTTCAACGCATAATACATCCTCTTCTTCTCTGACAGCGCGGTAGGCTTGAACGTCGTCTTGCCTCCACTTCTGTGGCTTACCGTCCTCACCGCGGGCGCTGCATCCAGAACCGCCTGCCTGAGTATAGGGAGCGGCGGTGCACGGGTCCATGCGTGTATGTGGAGGAGGATATTGGAGACAATGCGGGAGGCACGCGCACGATGGCCGTGCCGCATGAGATGGGAGGTCACGTAGTACAGAAGGGGGTCCTCAGCGGGAGGTATGTCCATTATTGTTGGCGTGGTCGGCCTGGGAATAGAGGGAACGCTGGGGGTTTGCATCATGGCCCTGGCCTGCCCGAGCTCATCCATGGCGAGATCGAGGGTGGCCTGGTCACGAGAGGCGGCGGCGGCGGCGAAAGCACGGGCCGTCGTCGTCGTCGTCGTCGTCGTGGGCAGCCATCTGCGTGCTGTGAGGCGCAGTGAGGGCAGTATTGAGGGCAGCATTGAGGGCGTCGGCATTCGGAGGAAATTTCCTACGAGATTTTGAAGTTCCGCTTGTGGACGACGCGTTCTTTGCCGCCATGATCAACGTAACAAGACGTGCTCAAGTCCGACTAGGCATGCTTCGTATGCATGCGCCGCTGTGAGGGGAGTGTGAGATTTAACTCGGTTTTGTGGAGAAGAGAACGCGATGACAGTCAAAGTTCTTGAGTGAAGATTCTGTAAACCGAACAAACGAAAAGGCGAGTTCTCCAAGATACCCATGCATTGATTGCAGCACAATATTGCTTTTCCGACAAAATGTAAGTTAATATAGACAAAGCGATACTACTAATCGCGTCACATAAGATTTGCGCCAAAATCGCTATCTACTGGTTCAACCTCGTCGCTGCGTATTTGAAATCCTAAACGTTCGTTTGTCGCCCTACCACTGCTAGATCTGAACCTTACTGACTCTATAAGTAGAAGTCGAAGCATTTTGTACGATTGCGAGTAAGGAGCACTCTAGCCAACTACCGTAAGGTCCATCAAAGCAAGTTCCTAGAAGGGCTCCAAGTCACACATAGCTGTGAGAAGAGAAATATGAAAAATCAGGGATGTGATACCTAGGTACTAGCGGAGCTTGTACAGCAGTCTCGTAAACCACTACCACCATGATGTCCCTCTACGGCAAAGGCGAAGTCGAAGCCGTTTCCGCAGCTCCTGGTGAGGGTGCTATCCGTAGGAGCACGCTCTCAGTCGACGGTCCGGTCACGCAGCGTGTACGATATCATTTCATATGCTGCGAGGACCCATGGCTCTAGGAAAGCCCTCGGATGGAGAGACATCATCAATATTGTCGAGAAAGATAAGGACGTGATCAAGGTCGTAAACGGCAAGGAGAAAAAGAAATGAAAGCATTTCCAGCTCAGCGACTAGTACAAATACTTGTAAGAGAGATCGTCTCGGGATTTGCTCGCGGTCTTGTTAAACTTGGTATCATCGAAAGAAAACATCTCCAATGTTTATGCTCAACCCAGGTTCGTTCGTTCGTTTTGCCATGTATGGGCCTCATTTTAATCGTATTACAGCCCAGCTGGCAATTGGTTTCGCACTGAATCTCTACCACGATCGCAACGCTCTGGGCGAAGGATGGCTTGCTACACTCTTTGAACAAGCCTGACTGTATCGGCATCTTCACCAATGCCGACTTGTTCCCCACGGGTGCAAAAAGTCCTAGTCAACACGGCTCACTGTTAAATACGTCCTGTGCGACGGTGAAGCCAAACCCACAGTGAGTCGTGCGACAGATTCGTTCTATTCGTGATCACAAGGTCTATACATACCATCGACGACTTACGCGAGCTTGGCAACTACGTTGGCACTGGCTTGCATCATGACACCAGTGACAGTACTGGTAACGCAAAGGGCGTCTCAATCACTCACGGCAACCTCATAGCATCCGTAGGCGCTGTGTACGCCCTCCTCGTCCATTACCTTACGTATGATGATATTTCTTGCCTATCCCCCGCTCGCCTCACGTGCTCGAGTGTGAGTGCTTGGCCGGTCGGCCATAGATATATCCGTCAATTCCATACTGCATTACACAACATTTCAACCATGTTAACAACGCCCAGTACTCAACCGCGAACGCCGAAGCGCTTGCTGAGCTATCGTGCTTTCTCAACCCAGTACTCCATCCATCTCGTCCTCTTCCACCTCGATTCCTTCATCTTTCTCCTCGTCTTCCCCTAGCCCCACCACAAAGCCACCGTAACAAGCCAAAATACAAAAACTGATGAAAGAGCGTTCTAGGAGGAAATGTTCAAGCAATATGTCTGCATCAATCGCATTCGCGTTTGAGTACATGAAATGATGGACATGAACATGTGCATGGGAACGGGAAGAAGAAACAATTTTACCGGGACAGGGTTACGACAAGGAGAAAAATCCGGGGAACATTGGTAGGCTGAGAGAGATGCAGGGAGGTAACGAAGTATTAGATGATGGTATATTCCGGGTAGGAGTTATTTCTTGTCACAAGGGCGCAGTGATGAGATTTGGAGGTCCACTTCTGAAGCTTGATGCACCCATTTCAGCTATCCGTCAGTGTGTCTGTTTTATTTATATTCTCTAGTTACTATTGAGGGAGGCAACTGGTGCTTCTTATCAATCCACATTCATATGTTCTTTAGCAGAGGTTGACATTTGACAAATTGAAGGGTATGTATAACATATATACGTTGTACCGTCTTAGTTTACTTAGATATGTAATGCCATTTGCAACGTGCATATGGGACTTGTTGAACTTCTTCGAGTTTGTATATCCAATGCCTCAGGGGTCCATGCATCGTTTCTTCGTTGAACGGTTGTTTTAGATATAGCGTTTTCGAAAGTTAGAAGAAGGGAGTTATTGCGCTGGAATTGAGCTTATTTCAAAATAATTGAGATGAAAATCTCTGGACTAGAAACATATTTATAGAGCAACAAGGGAGTAAGATTCGCAAGACTACAAGGGAATAAGCTATACAAGACTATAGAAACGAAAGACTGCAGAGAGAGGGCTCGCATTTAATGGTCATAGTGGCCGTGGTGGTGATGACCGTGGTGGTGATGACCGTGGTGATGATGTCCATGATGTCCGTGATGCCCGTTGTCGTGATAACCATGATGATCGCGCTGCTCCACATCCCTCTTCCAGTTCGAGCCATAATAATCATCATCGCAGTTCCAATCATTGTCTCCCCAATTATCCCAATCGTTGCCGCCCCACCAATTGCCTCCTCCATTTCCTCCATTGCCACCATTACCGCCGTTGCCGCCATTGCCGCCGTTACCACCCCAGCTACCACTACCGCCATTTCCGCCGTTTCCACCGTTGCCGCCATTGCCACCATTTCCGCCGTCGCGGCGGCTATACCAGTGGTAAGGACGGCGATGTCCGGGACCTTGCCACCAGTGGTGGGGACGGTGGTGTCCGGGACCTCTCCATATGGAATGGTGAGGCCTGAACCATGTGGGGTGCTTGTAGCGGTGCTCGCCCCAATAGTGATTGTTGTAAGGTAAATCACGCTGTGGATAATGGTTTGCTTTCAGATGTAGAAGAGGAAGAAGGAAGCTACTAACCTCATCCAGGGCGTTAACCTCGGAGGTGGCGCTAACTTCGTCCAAGGCGTTGACCTCGGTGGTAGGAGCAGCAAAGGCCGGGGCGATGAGCGCCACTTGTGCAAAGACAGTGGTGAGTGCGAGGACGGAGAATTTCATTACAGGCGATGTCAAGTGCGGAATGTGGTTGTGCTATTGAATCCAAAGTCAGAGTGAATTGGAATGCAGACCCTCAGCCCTCAACATGGGGTTTTTATGTCTTTTAGCTGTTCAGAGGGGCTAGAGACATATTTGGAAAGCGCCACAGTAATTCTTGGGTGTGGTGGCGAAGACATAGCTCCTTTGATGACAAGGAGTCATGATCGACCCACTTGAAACGAAAAGGAGGTCAACAAGGTGCGTCATCGCGAAATCGAGAATCAAATGGATGTGGATTCTTTGCAAGCAGCCTCCTATAAGCATTAGGACACATTGTAAGTAAGGGGCTATGACGATGTGGTTGTTGAAGGTGACAAAGTGCATGACAAAATCATTATCGACAAGGAGTATCGCTGATTAGTTACGGGGGTGCCAAGCAGTTCGATGCAGCCCGGTGACCACGCCCTATTAGGAGTCAAATGTCAAAGATCGATACCATAAGATGGCAAGTGGAGTTCCAGTCCCGAATTTACGCACCACAAGAGGCAAAAGTAAAAATTTATGACAAATCACATGTAGTTCCCTCTAGCCGACTTGAACGACTGACCTCGTCATAAACCACTGTTATACTAGTGACGCGCTCTACCACTGAGCTAAGAGGGACAGTTATTAAATTAGCCACCAGATAAACAGTTCCAGCCACTCGCAGCGAGAGCTGGTTCGAAAAAAGTTCCGATCAATAGCACGACTGTATAATGGAAAAAAATAAGATCGCTCGAGAGATCTGTCCGCAAAATACGTCGTGCTAATCCCAAGGGAAATTGTTAGTGACAGTAACTCACCTAGAGGGAGATGCAAGTAAAAGGTCCAAGTTCAGTACTTGAAAACGCGCCTCAAGGCATCGTCACGACTTTCTTCATTGGTTCTTCATCGGTTCGGTAAGTACTTTGTCTCAACTGCGACAAGTTGCGATATTCAGTACACTAATTCAAAGGCATGGCGTCCCAAATTTTGCGGAATGCCATGCTTGCATCATGGCCAAATACTCCGTGGCATTGTCCCATTTGTTCATCCTGGTCAACATCGCCGCCGCCTTCGAAAGCCAAAAAAAGTATGCAGAGAGTGACTCCAGATTAGCATCTTCGATCTCCTTGATATGTCGAAGGCTATCCTGCAACAACTTCTCCAGAGGCTCTGTCTCTTCGATGCTATACTGGAGGATCCTGGAAAGCAGTGCGTCGCAATTTGGATTAGTGCAGAATTTACACGCGCAGTCGAATCCATAGGGCCGAAGCTTCTCCTGACGTTTGACTTTGAGCAGAGACATGTCAACATAGGACATTAAAAGCTCTTCTCCCGCCTTAATGGGTCGGATAGCGTGCAATCGCAGGGAAAAGGACGCGGTATCAAAATGGCGCGTTATATTGGGAGCGCAACTACGGTGAAATGTCGTCAGGATTAGCCGGAAAGCGCAGTATCTTGCACGAACCTATGATTGATTCGAGACATGGTCTGAAAAATCCCAGAAAAGTCAAGCGGGTCGTCTTTTCCAAGTTTTGACGGTTCGGTCAGGATTCTTATACTTATACCATTCGTCCTTACTATCCCTAGGATTGGACCAGGGTCGTCTTTGGTATGACAGTTATGGAGCTCGAAGAACGCAGTACGATTATCAGGCAGCATCCTGTCGACACAGACTTTCAGAAGCGCTTCCATTGCCTCTACTGGAGGAGGCTGTGCGTGCCCGGCTTTCGTGAAAACCACATTCAAGTCCCTCTGTGGAACGACCAACAAGGGGCGCTCGGCGAGTATGAGATCACTTGGCGCAAGATCTCGTGTAGCAAACATGCCCATACCATGAGCCGATGAGCTGATGCGGTAACAGGTTTGTGGTGGCTTAGGGACGGACGCGGGAAACTGAGGAAATGATGATAATATGCGTATCTCCTTCTCCCCTTGAAAGAGACATTCAGACCAGGTGTTGCGACCATCCGTGAGTTCATCATTTGGAGAGGGATGTACGGTCTTGAATATGATATCTCCGGTATTGTATAATTTGTCTTCCTTTACCTTCGAATCGCAGACGGCTACCTGATGGTCCCGAATGACATAGTCCTTTGGTGCGCTGTTTTTCGGCAAATACTATTAGACATGGAAAGGATCAGAGTTATACCGAAGTTGTTACTTGGGGGCATCCGACTTTTCTGCGGGCAGTTTGACGACAACCTGGCCTGATCCTGTAAAAAATCAGGAATTAGTAAACGAGTTATCACATTGAGGAGAGAAAATACCTAGCTGAGCAAGATCAAGAGCAACAGCTGGATGAGTGCCTTTGATATCTGCTAGTTCAAATTTCCCAACGTCTTTTACAGAGCCCGTCAGCTGCAATGTGAGATGTTCATGATGATCGATGATACCTAGACTCGGACAAGTACCCGGGCCACAAGGGTCGTTAGTTGGCTTGGTTACCAGCGTCGGTTTTCTTGCCTTTCCTGTATTCAAAAATCCCCTCTTCATGGTAGAAACAAGGCGATAACTGGAAAGAATTGATCATGGCCAGAGCATATCCAGGATACTTAAATACCATTGACACTGGCAGCTGTCCACGAAGGAAATTTGATCATTCTGGACAAGCCCATCACAAGTCAAAAGAAGCCAAGAAGCGGCCATACTATATAACGTATATACGAAGCGGCCTGTGCCAGTGAAGTTCTTTGTACCTCAAATTCGACATGTATCCGCACCGAAAGTTCGAAACCCAACCATGGTTTTGTCTCCGTGATTTGAGAACCTACCGCCAAATATCTTCAGAATTGGAGAGGGCTTTCCATGAAACGTGGAATACTAGACCGGTGGATCCCTCTACGAAGGCAAGTTCGGAATGCTTGTCTCATTTTGACGAATAGTTACGAGGTGGTCACGAGTCTAACTGACTACAAACTTCGCAAGTTGCAACCCTTTGTTGCATTTCTTCCTCCCAGTCATGGTGTATATGTTGGGTAATCGCGTTCACTCGGATTTCCTCATCTCTGTGCCATTCAGTCGAAGTCCCTTACAAAGACGATATCCAAGTTTTGCTACCGACCATCACAACTGCTGAACAGGAATTTGCTGCATTCTCATGATCGACTACAATACGGTTAAATCGGTCGGGATAACGATACTTATTGTCTGATTGGAAATGCTTTCCCCGAATGATGTCCAGTTCGGCTTGCCGGATTTGGGGAGATGGCGCCCAGTCTATAGCACTACGTCAACCCCTTCAAATTGACGCCTACATGTCAAGGACTGATCTAAGATCTAACGGTTAATTTTGTTAAAGCTAATCCCCACGATCCTTTCGATAGAAGTTATCTTATCACCATAGATTGGAAGTTGGACGACAATGTGATTTCGCTGATAGAATATTCTATTATTTCCGTATTTGCATTCCAGTTGTCGCGCGCCAAGCTCCGTTGTTACGGCCTCATGACTGAACAACGATATATCAGGAAAGGAGAAAGCTCAAACACTCCCACGTAATCGAGGCCCATGGTATATAACAGCGCTTGGGTGGGTATTATCTCACTGTACAACGAACTCTTGAGTAATCATCATGGCTCAGACTGTTGCGAACTCTAAAGCGTATCCTACTTTGATTGAGGTATGTTGGAAGTGATAGATATTGATATTAGGAGTAATGCGCGATAAACCTTGGTCAGGTTGATCCCTTTGTGTAAGTTGTGTCTCTCGACCAAAAGCTTTACCTAACTTATAGGGCAAATCCAAGTATCGCAGAGAACCAAAAGGTACGGCGGGCGACCTTTGGCTCGTTATTTCATATTCGAACACTATTATCTAGGGTCTCCATAATCGTTGGCAGTATGTCGACTGTGTAGCATGCTTTTGATACCTTTCAAAGTTGACGCGTCCATGTGAAGCCCAGATATTCCTGCTTACGTGACGGTAAATCCCGGTGAGGTGAAAGTGTTCCCTCGTTCAAGACATGATCTCCGTGAACTTGACTCCCTGTTGACGCAACCCTAGATCTTCAAGGTTCAATGCGTCGGTGAGCGACACCTCAAACACATCCTTTTGACTAGCAGCTGAGTGCTATCGTTCCCTCGCAGACTGGACGGGAGGTCAAATTGGTAACAATGACTGTGTGTCTTTCTTGACACTTTCTTTCGACTTGATTGATTCATGATACCCGGATTCGCAGATGCTGATGACGTCCGGGACGTCGACCTGCATAAAGTACATAACCTCTCCGGTCCAATTGGAGTAGAGGGTGCTGAGCCAGGAGACTGCCTTGTCGTCGAAATTCTTGACGGTGAGTGTCGCTCGGACACCAACAGGAACCCAATAGACTGATTTGAACTAGTCAACTATTTTGAGAAGATGCCATGGGGATTCACTGGTATTTTTGAGCTTGAGAATGGTGGCGGCCTCTTTGGTAAGCCTCCATTCCATACTTGTCATCTCCGTGCAAAATTGCAACCAATGCATAGCCACGGAATTCAATAGTCACGCTGCCAAAGCCATCTGGGATATGGAAGGTATCTATGCCACTTCGAGGCACATCCCTGGCGTACGCTTCGCCGGAATCACTCATCCCGGCATCATCGGCACTGCGCCCTCCGCTGAGCTGCTCGCGAAATGGAATGAACGTGAAACCGGCCTAATCGCGCAGCATGCTGACTCCGTTCCCCCTGTCGCGTATGCCCCCGATCCTCAGGGCGCATACATTGGCCAAGATCTTCCTGAGGAGTTGAGAGCCCAGATTGCGAGCGAGGGTGCAAGGACTATTCCCGGGCGTGAGCATGGTGGTAATTGTGATGTACGCCTCCGCGTCCTGGTTGTGGGTAGTAATCGCTCAAAGCCTATAGATTAAAAATCTTTCAAAGTATGCTCAGCCTCGTGGATTTGAAGCTTGCTTGCTTTCTTAATCGTCAACCAGGGGTTCGAGGGTATACCTACCAGTCTTTGTCCCCGGAGCCAACTTTTCGGTCGGAGATTTGCACTTTTCTCAAGGTGATGTAAGGTCCATTCCTCGTGCATCGTTGGGACTCATCGCCTGATGCTTCATCTTCCAGGGCGAGATGGCATTTTGCGGAGCTATAGAGATGGCTGGAATCGTAACGTTGAGGACTAGCATCATTAAGGGCGGTGTTGAAAAGTTCGAGTTGATGAATCCCATATTCTTGGTATAACTCTGACACCTCAACTGGTTGCCTATCATTAACCTGATCCGCTGCAGCCCTCTCCTGTCGACCCTAAGTACGCCCAACAGGTTGTGTTTGAGGGTATCAGTGTCGACGTCCACGGAGATGGAAAGCAGTACAACATGGATGCGACGGTTGCATATAAACAGGCTGCACTGAACGCTATTACCTACCTTGGCAAGGTTAGCCAATCACCGTGATCTCGCTGAGAGAGGGATACTGACAAATCATGTAGATTGGCTACAGTGAGATCCTTTCACACCTTTACAACATTTGGTAGAAGGATAATAACCATTATTGTTTTAGCGCGTGAACAAGCCTATCTGCTCCTTTCCGCAGCACCCATTGAAAGCTACGTCGGCGCCGTCGTCGACTCACCGAACGCCTGCGTAACACTAGGCATACCTACTGCAATATTTGATCGGGTATCGTTCTATTCTTGTGGGTATCAAAGCTGCTAATGATCGCGCCACTCAGGACATTTTGCCTAAACCTGAAGGTTTCACGAAGCACGATTTTGGCCAGTGCGCTATCAGGAGCGATGGAGTTATCTAGGCTCATTCGGGCCGAACGCGGATGTGTTACTGATAACAATGAAGCAAGTTCCTATGTACATTAGCTGTGAACCTTTAACACCGAACAAATACTCGAGTCGTGATAGTGATGAGGCGGCAGGCTAAGCAAAGGATACCTTCTTACGTGTTCGAGAACCTTCTGAGATGATGATCAGTTCACTTTTGCTGGCGGCCTCATTGGATGTTCGTTCGCGTTGTTTCTTGAGCTTGGTCTTTTCCCTCTTATGATGAGCACGTTGTGCAGCGAGTAGAGCCTTCGTTTCTTTCTGCCATACACATGACGCGTCAACAACGTGTGGGAAGATATAGAGATGGATTTGGTTCGTCGTTCTGACCCGTAACACTGACCAATTTCATTTTTGATCCAGATAATTTAGATTTTTGATCAACTCCGTGAGGGTGCCCAGCCTAGATGAGATTGAGTGCGTCTGAGCATCCGTTGCAACTCGAGTTGTCAGAACCGCGCTCACAACTCACTTGTAGTTGGTGATTCTTTGTGGCTTTGCTCAGCGTTTTCTCTTCCTGAGCTTCCGCTATGACAGCTGCAAGATCCAAAGCTGCCTAGGTGGTATCCACCATCACCTCGAAAACTACAGTAAAATCTCAAAGAAGGAACATACATCTTGGTTTAAGAAATTTTTCGGTTGCTTTCCCTTTCCATGTTTGGGAGTTCCGCGCTCCTTGTGTGGGGCTGATGCTTTCTTCACCATCAGAGGGACATGAGAGGCCCTAGCGAGAGCCTACAGTGATATCAGTAATTAGCGCTTTGGTTCAAAAACCTTCCCATCAAACATGGGTCAAATTTCGCGATCTCCCTTACATAATACAACTTTTCATCACAATCATTTTACGGTGATACCTCTTGACCTTGATGAATTCCAAAGCGTTCCGAGTCCCCTTGTGCTCACTTAGGGAACTGGATGAATGGCTCCAACACACACTAACAACTATATGATGCGCTGAAACTACATCCTCGCCGCGCTGCCTGGCATTCCTTTTAAGCCTGAGGCCATCGATACCAGTATCGCGCACGGCTCAGCGCATGAGAATTTGTTCTGAGCTAGCGTTGGCACAATCATCGTAATTAAGTGACAGCTCTTACATCCTTTCCTAATGAACTTGTCATCGTCTATAGGGACTTATTTCTACTTTAAAATATTCTTTTCTAGTCATCTCAATGGTGGGCGTCTGGACCTGAGCAACGACTCAAATTCGTCGTCATGCCTGCTAGCTGTCGGCACTGTATCAAGCTGCTACTATCTCCTTATGCTGTTGAGTGATGCTACATATACAATCTAGAAACGCCATCGCAAGACACCGCCAACTGCACTCACTTTCATCCCTTGCAAACGTCTTCAGCCTGCTACACGAGCCGCCAATCTGAGCGCATTCATCGAATTGATTGGATTTTTGTATCAAACAATCAAACACCGAACTTCCTTCCGTTCCGAGTCACTGGCGGTAAAGTATATAAACATCTGAGGCTCTGGCGACTATTTCCCATCTTCTCTGACTGGCATTATCAACCCTTTGAACTCTCACGCAAGCTTGTGGAAATGTGTCGAATTCGCCAGTAAATGAACTCATTTCTTGGAATTATCCGTATCATTTATCCTTCTCCTTAGGGTCGCTAATTGTTACCGCCGCTGCGGACATGTTTTGCAACTTGTAAGTGGATTGACGGCAGCACTAGTTATGGCCTTTCTCATACATCTGTGTCAACGTTATCTCTATAGCCAGACACAACTGTAGTGCAATCCAATCTTAGAAAAGCATTGGACTAACATCTCGACCTTCAAGGTGGTTTGCTACAGTCGTTATTGCAAGTTCAGTCCCTATCATCCTCGAGACTGCCAACCTCCTGCATGCACTCGCACGTGTGCGCAGTAGTGCGTTGTCCCCCTTCTTGCACCGTCCGACGCTAATATCTTGCTTTCTATCTACCTTTTGTCGTCTTATTGTACCAAATCCTTGACTCTGTGCCTCCGATGCAGTCGTTTGTATCCTGAACAGTACTGTGAGATTCTCCATCAGAAACGAAATTAACTTCTGATAAACTTGGGATCTTTAGCTCCGCACATCGACAGCCTTTGCCCGACTTGCGCAGCAACAGCCGGAGCACATGCACGCTACTAGCGACCTTGCGTTTGCGTCCTACAGACGAATAATTTATCATCTAGATTGACAATGTGGAATACCCTAGTACATACGTTATCAAATGTTTCGGATTCGTGCTTGGAGACGCATTCGGAAATTTCAAATGTTCACTCACGAAAACCACATATGCTCTAAATATTGCGCCACGATGTGCCAGTGACAATGATTGACTTGTCGAAGCTCGGCCTGACCCCATTTTCCTTCCATAGCAATAGAAGCATAATTTACTGACAGATCGGACGGACAGTGGGGTGAAACTCGGTAATTTATTGCTCCGAATTGAGTTAGAAGTGGTTGATCGGCATATATAACACATTATAGCTTCGGAGCAAGTCTGTCTCTGGGCCGACAAGGCGGTCATCTCAGTCGAACAGAATTCAGGATGACACATCTCTTTATACGTGAATATGTATACAAACCTCAGCTGACTCTTTTTGATGCGCAGTAAATTTTACTAAAGGCTAAATCTCAAAGCCAATAGAACTTGTAATGTTGACATACGATTGCAGAGGCTATATTATATCAGACTTTCATGTGGTGACATTTCACTGGTATCCCCCCTTTTCAAAACCTGGAAATTTACTCAAGACTGCATTATCAGGCATTCGTAAGCTGTTGTTTCTAGTGAGCAATTTCCAGATCTCATAAATTGGGGAAGTGTGACTGCCGCGGATTGTCTAACAAAACCCATTCAACACTCGCTAAGTGGTTACGAAATTCGGCGGGAAATGAATGTGGAGAAAAGTCAACGCAGCACAAGCACTTGGGCGGCAGATGTACAGAGAAATCAACTAGGCCGCAACTTATTAGTATCAATAAACAATAAAATTACAGTTCAGTATGTCTGTCGCATAAGTCAAAACCACAAAGCATCGTTACACAACCGTTGGTATAGGTATATACAAGTGGCAATACAGTCAGTCTCCCATGACCTCCTGCCAATGTGTGCCATCAGCAGGTGCTTTCAAATCCCACTGACTCTCCAATGTGATTTCATTCTTCGCTTCGATGTTCACCTTCCACGTGAATTTGCCCTTTCCCTCTTCCTCTTCTTCCTTCCCATCAACCGGCTTCTCCCACGCAACTTTCCCAACCTCCTGGTCAGCTCTGTATACCGTGGCTTCCTCTCCATCTTTGGTATCCGCCAGACCTTCAGGCTTGCGTAGGATCACCTTGGCACGCTTATCGTCCACCATTGGAACTGCATCGCGCACAACAACGTCTGAGAGCGCGAAGTCATGTTTGTTGTAGATCGTGATCACTGAAGTATATGTCGTAGTGTTCCGTGCTTCTGTAAAGTGGCCCGCTTGGGACTTGACCGTGTGTGCTGTGCGAGTGTATGTGACTTTCATCGCAACATCGCTGCCAAGCGTGCATTTGAAGTTCTCGCCGGCGTTGACGTCCTGTGGAGACAACAGTGCGATAAATGCCTAAGCGTGAGAGATGTAAAAGGATACTTACACTGATAGAGGTTCTAGAAACGTAGCGGTCATCAAATATGACGCTGACTGGGCCTGCGAGAAGTTTGTATTCGCTGCTGTTTTTGACTTGGCACTGTTTAAATTGATGAATACACATTCTCATCGTTTTCAAAGGTCAGTTACCTGCAGGTACACACTAGATTCGATTCTGGGAATGACCACATACGAAATCTCGGCTTCAAACGGAAGAATGGCGACAGAGACCTGGTGCTCGATGCCATCAGATGGTATAGTTGACTTGCCAGTGATGGAGAAGGATACTGCGACTGGCGTCTCGCTGACAGAAGTCATGGGTTCCGTTCTTATCTCGGCGGGAGATGTTTTTTCCAAAACCTCTTCCGCCTTGGGGGGCAGATATGCATTCTGTATCTGGGCACCGAAGAGTCCACCGGTCGGAGTTGCTGTCGAGACACCAAAAGCAGTGGTGATTCCAGAGGAAGAACTTGCTCCAAAGAGCGGCTTAAGTAGGGGTTGCGGTTGAATTGCCTGAGGCGTTGGCAGCAATGGATTTGACAATGTGTTGGGTTGACCGAAGAGACTTCCACCGCCATTTCCACCGTCACTTCTGAAAAAAGGCTGCTGCTGATTACCCACGGACTCCTTTCCAAATAAACTTCTTCCTGGACTAAAGATAGACCTGGGTCGGAGCTTAACTGGCATGAGTTGTGGAATGCGTTTGGCGATTGTGTCGGAGTTGGTGCTCAGTGTTAGCGAAACGTTAGTCCAATCTTCGCCTGTGCTCTGGGAGACCCGTGCACGATAATGGAGCGCCACAGTGGAGAGAGGTTTCCCGTTTTCAGCTTTCGCATGCAACTCATACGTAGGCGTCCAAGAAACATTGCCAACAACTACCAAGTTAGTAGGCTGAGTAATGAACGTGCCTCTGGAGACAAGAAATTATACGTACCATATGTCAGCTTAAGGTCAACAACGCTAGGATTGTCGGTGCCCAGAATGATAATGGCTTCGCCTTGGACACTACCTTTCTTAGCGACGCCTTTTTCGGTCTCTCGCTCGATTCGGCGGCCAAGAGCAATGATCTTTTCATCGAGTTCAGCAATCTATGAATCCCATTAATTAATGCTAGTGACTCAAGATAGCTAGTCGAGAATGTTACATCTTTTATATTCTTACGACCCTGCTCGACAAAGCTTTCAAGAAAAGTGTTCATCTGAGTTGGCAGGACATGTTCACCCGACAACGTCTTAGCATAGTTCATAAGAAGGTCGGCCTCGTGCTCTCTGACGCGTTTCTCACTCTCAAGGGCATGCTTCTTAACTTGAAGCAAACGAATGATCTCTGAGGGACTGTCGGGCACATAAGACATGTCCTTGCCGCCGCCGATGGTACAAACGACATCATAAAGACGAGCTTGTTCTAGCCCAGATACACGAACCGATTGTGTGTCAATGGATTCAGAAAGCCCGCTTATCTCAACTTTGGTCTGTCCAGCCTTCACGAATAGTCGATGAGCGCTAAAATCATAAAAGCCACGAGTAAATAACTACCTTGAGATTCAGAGAGAATTGCCGGACGACTTCCGCCTTGGATGATTTGAAGATTGTCACCGACTTGATAGTGTCGTCAGCCGCGTTGAGTCTAAGTGTAGATGTAGTAGACATGATGTGACGATAGAAGAGGAACAAGCCTAAGGTGGCCACTGAGTACTTGAGCTGAGTACCTAGTAGTACTGACAATATCGACTCCTAAATAAAATTTATTAGATAATAGTTAATTGGCGCGCGTGAATAGTCACTGGTCACTGAGGTCACTTGTGCTCCAACCCATAAGTACCATAGGATAGCGTCCTCCGATCTCAGATTCAGAGACGACAACGCATGAAGTAGCATATGGTGCGATTCAAGGTAATCTTGTCTGAGTCTCTTACGCGATCGAACAACTGAAAGTGCGACAAGAATCGTTGGTTTCTTGTAGAGCTCATACCAGTTGGTCAAATCAATGCTCCAGTTCTCGAGGGAAAACATATCTGGGCTGCCATAAAGCAAAGTATCATCAGCAATTTTGGTGATACGGGTTGGGGATCTGTCGGGCTCTCTTTGACGGGTGCGTGCATTTTTGGTCGTGTTTGACGCGTCTCACCGTTTGACAGTAAAATATTACTCGCCGACTACGAACATATGCATTATACGAGTCGCGAGAGACCATCACAAGATAGCTTGGGGATCCATTACACTACTGTCCTCTATCGAAGGAACACGATATATACCCCATGTCATTCATGTTTCCGGTTCGTCTCGATTGCTGGACCCTGGTTGGCTTTGAATCTCATTAATGTTTACTAGGCACTATCAAGCATGCACAACTAGCGGCTATTGCACATAACCGGGAGATCGTTGCTCGCTATCGAGCACAGACGAAGACCCCAGGTTGGAAGAATTCGTATCCTCGATATTTTTTTAGCTGATCCGAAACTATTTTAGCCGCGTATCAGGACTCCTTCGAGACCTACCTCGAGAGCTCCTCAGTCGAGATAGCTGCTCTGCATGATTGATTCTATTCAAGTTTGTTGGTATGTCTTGATTCGGATTTTTTCCTATCGTCATCTTGATCTGTCGTTGTTTTCAAGAGACTCTTCGTAATCATGGACAATTTGATGGCGAAAAGGTGTACTGTTCGTCAATTTCGGTACCAGTGTGCTCGAAAGCTGGATTTTTTGGACGCACATCAGCGGAGCTGCCGGCGCTACAGAGCTGTGATATGAAAAATTATGGGTCGTATCCCACTAGACTCTAAGCTATGTCCAATATGCACCTGTTCGGCTGTTGTCCGCAACCTCTGATCCGCCACGATGTTCCCGACCCGCATCAATGCCGGTTCCTTGATCGACCTTCAAACCTTGTAACGACATTCTTTATCTATTGCTGAAGAAATAGTGGAATCACAAACTTGGTTATTACCGCGGTTCTTGGGCAATGTAATGATATGTCTTAGTTCTAGGTTGTAACAAATCTGTGTATGAGACGAGTCTGATAAAGGAATGATCAAAGTCTTGACTTCTCTGATTACGGTTTATAATGTCTTGTGGGGCCGTCGAATATCAATTCAATGTTTGCGGATCCTCCGGCTTTGTTTTGATGAAATTTTATAACCAGATCATGCCCATGTCAGTCCATTCAGTATGGTATTGGTCACCCAGTCCGTAGTCGATCGGATAAGGACACTCTCAGTTGTGTAAAGGTGTGCATGAATGAGAACAGTGATACAATCTCTTCCTTATACAAAATCTAGATAAATCCGACTTACTAATGCTACATACAATCACATAATAATACAATCCTTCTTCTTCTTCGCGTTCTGCTTTTGACGCTCCTTCTCTGCACGAACCTGCAACTCCTTCTGCCTCTTCTCTTCTTCCATCTTCTGCTGCTGCTGCTGCAAACGCACCTCCTGCTCCCTCCTTGCGTAACGATCTTCCTCCGCCTGCAGCTGTCTCGCCAGCTCCGCACTTCGAACACCAATCCCGACTCAATCAGCAAAATCAATGACAAACAGGTGTGAAAGGGATACTCACTCAGACAACCCGGTTTCTGCGCCTTCCGCCACCCGATCTGCCTCCTCTTGAGCACGTTGAATATCTCTTGCCATATCCTCCGCCGTCCGCCCTGCCCAGTCCCCGCCAGGAGGACTCGCGCGGACGAATGAGGAGTCGACAAATATGCCTGCAGATCCGTCGACATCCTCGATACGTTCCCAGACAACGGAGGGTTCGTAGAGGAACACATGGTCTGATACGAGAGAGTATAGGGCAGGTTCCGAAGGCTCAGTTACGACAGGGGGAGGGACAGTGCCGAGGGCGGGGGCAGATGACAAGGGAACAATGGATGCGGACACGGGTAGTTGAGTTGAAGGAACGCGTGATGGTACGTCCTCGTCGTTAGGGTCGGTATAGGATCTGGGCGCGGCTATCGGGCTGTCGGGGAGTTCGAGGGGGGTTGGGACATTGTCGGGTATATCTAACGCGGAGAGGATTGGAGAGGAGGGTTCGACGACACCACTGAGGTCATCAGTAGTAGCTGGAGGTACTTGGGTATTCGTGTCATCTAGTACTTGCCAGCTGTCTCCTGATTTGTGAAGGACAGAGAGGTGGGAACTTCGGAAAAGTGCGACGAGGGCGCCTGGTTCGAGGGTTGATGCGAGGTGGAAGAGGCCGTGATATGTCATTTGAGACTGGGTGTTTTCGAGGAATTGGCGAATGATGAGTGCTAGGGTCGTCTGTGAGAAGAGATGTGTCAAGGTGACAAAAAAGATGATCACCATTGCTGATCTTCCTGTGTTCCGCATCTGACCAATCCTTGTCCCGTCGTTTGGGAGCTGAAACAATGTCGCCATCTATGGGAACCAACAGGCCACCCGTTATGTGGTCCGCTTCAGCAATCAAAGACACAGCGCTGTCGTAATCCTCCGCGTTCTCTTCACGCATCGCTCTTGCTTCTGGTGAATCAGGGTCGACGAGCCAACCATGTACAAGGTCAATGCCAACTTGTGAGAAGAGCAAGAGCTCCCCTCCAGCTGTCTTGTTAGCTGGCTGAAAGGACGTAGATGACGTGAAAAGGGGATTCAAGTCAAGTCCCTCTACAACAGCTGGTGAATGGATAGAAATCATGGATGACGAACGAAGGTACTCACTTTGAGTATGCGGCATAATTGAGAGCGCATCCGAGATATCAACGTTCGGAGAATGCTTGAGCAGGTATTCTGCGACGAGCTGCGACAAAAACTCGTAGGAAACGGTTGTGCGCGCTGGAGGCTCGATAATTATGTTTCCTCGCATGATCAAAATGTTGCCTGCATAAGATACGATCGATTTTCAAAGTAGTTAGACGGCCCTCGTCGTCGCACGATGGTATCTAGACGAACATATTGCGATGAATGAACATGGGCTGTGAATTCATGTCAGACGTCATGACAAGAATCAATACGGAAGGCCAGGTCATACCCATTGAAATTCTGTGTGATAATTTGTAGAGGGTTGCCCTTGAATACAATCTTCTTGAGATACCAGACGTCTGCACGTGAAGATTGGATGGTAGGGGCTTGTGTATCTGCCATGAAGGCGGGAGTGAGGCTGACGAAATGTGGTTGGAAGGAAGAAGCGAATATTTGGTAGTGTTGATACTGCATCTTTCATCGCCGCGGAAGAACGATTAGTATAGCTCTCCTTATAACGAGGCCTTTCCAGCCTTTGATATATATTTGCAACATTGGTGTCGTGTTCAACGCGTAAAATAGCGTGGACGACGCGCTGGTGCCCAAACTGACGCCTAGTGGCGCGCATATTGATTTCTGTTATGAACTTGTACTTTCAATGAACTAACCTCTTGTTCATAAATATGAGCAGAGGATTGTTCTGAAGAACGCTTGCAATCTTTGATTGCATTCTTCTCGACGCAATTTCCTTGTAATTCCAACCTTGGTTTTAAGCCTCAAGCTTGGATATGAGATGGTCGTGATCTATCAATAACCGTGTTGGCTATCCTCGTAATTATTTATAGTGGGCGCTTTCAATTCCCAAAATGAGTCATACAGCCATTGGTGGTGAACTGGAAAATTCCACTCTGGATCTCGTTGTTCGCACAAAACCTCAGAAGTGGTTTAGAGTGCTATGTAGAACTTTTGGGTTTGTTGCGTTGTCCTCATTCTAGCCTAATGCTCATACTCATCATCCGAATGCTTTGCAGTTGCTTCTCCTGGCAACAGATGCAGAATTCTCGAGCGGTGCCGTTTTCTCACTAATAAGAGTTATTTTTCCGAGCATCTCGAACCTTGGCGCCAACGAACCTGGCGGCCTGTACAGATGAGTGTTGAAAGATATATAGAATTGTACTGTGCAATTCGTACGACTCATTTTACACATAGAACACCAACCCGAGAGTCGAGAGGGCGGTAGCACCCAGCACGGCGTAACCAGAGCTGTAGCAGCCTTTGACCGTCATGACTTAGAAATCGAAGAATCAGGTTAGGAATCAAAATAGTTTTGTAGGCAGGACATACATTTGCCCATATCCCACGCGAGATGTCTCAATCCATTGAAGGAGTGGAACGTGAATGGCAATGCGAGGACGAATTTGCCTCCGTATTTCACAGCATCAGGGAGACCCTTGACAAATTCGATAACGTGAGTGCTGTCGAAGGTAGTGGGGGCGACGAGGTAAGCGAGAGAGAATCCATAGAGCACTGATTCGTCGTTTAGTTCTGTTATGAATCACATCGAAAAGGTACTTACAAACGCTCAGAGCAACACCAGTGACACGATTGAAGATGGAGGCGATCCAGGTCAATTGAGGTTGGTAGATAGTGAAATGAGGGCTAGACGGGCGGTTCAGGCGTTGCTTGTTGAGAATCTGCATAGCTTCCGACACAGAAGTCGACGTAGTCTGCACAGATCTAAATCGTACAAAATTTGATTAGTGCTTTTATTGCAGTCTCGTACTGTGTGCTGCTTACCGTTTTTGCAAAACATTTCGTAACACAGCCTGATTTCTCACTAGATTGAATGAAAAGTCAAGTATTGTCAAATGTACAAAAAAAATAACGCACAAAGGCGAGGCGCAAATGCTACCCTGCGCAGCGAAGGCCCAAGGCCAAGGACTCTGGTGGTCGACATGATGAGAGGAGGTGGAGACGGGCGTGTTCGCGTCGGAACACTCCGAACCCGAATTCTATTTCATCCACGTGATTTTCGCAGAAATCGCGGTTAGATCGGGCCGAGACTCTTCTTACTTCCACCATAATCTTCGTAGAAAAAAGCCTGTCGGCTCTATGCGCCCAAGTCATCGATGTTCCCAACGAGGATATTCCTTACAATTGATCTCAAGAAATGTCTATTCATCAGACTGTAACTAGCCGCACCTGATTGAAAACTCGCCAGGCCTAACTAGAGAATCCCAACTGGTACCCATTACTGAGGCAGTACATAATAGAACGAAGACGATGTGACCATATAGAATGAAAAGATAAGTATACGTTGAGTTTGATCGTAATCCGGCTGTCCATTGGTTTTCGTCAATACGAAGGCGGGCTCGGACGCTGGTCGAGTAAGCGTGGAAGAGATGGGAAATCAACGGCGCAACGCTATATGCGTGCGCAAAGTAATTGATAATTGGTGACGAATGAAAGTTCACTGCGATTGAACGGAGGGAGGGGGCTTCCGAGAGACGGCGTGCGATACGAAAATGATGAAATTGCAGGTATGTTTACCACGCTAGTGACGAAAGGTCAGATTGGTGATAAGCACTGCAATGAGAAGTCGACTCACTTATATACAACATTTGCTGTGGAGAGACGAAGGAGTCTATGCTATTACGCAATAGCTCTGCTGTGTCGACCAGCTGGATGCAACTTCCTCGTCCGCGGGGGGTTGCGAAGTCTGAACGTCCTCCACTTGTTCCGAGACGAAAAGTGCAGAGAGGGATGTGAAAGCGTCCATGAATGAAGCTTTGAAGATAGGCCTTGTGAGAGCAGACGAGTTGTAGCTGCTGAGCGCTGAAAGAGAAGCTTTGACTTGGATACAGCTTTCATCTCGCGTTTCCAACGCTTCTTATATGCGAGACACTTATTGTGTTCATGCCATTCCAGATTTGGCGTCACAGTGAGGCGTGCTGCGTGCCCATTCATCAAATACTCATCGCTCATTCCGGGCGTAAAGACAAGGATGTTGACGTGCCGAGGCGGCTCATGATGACACGCACAATAAGCTGTGTCGAAGACGTCATCATTCATAAGGGGTAAGTGACTCATGAGGGAATTGAAGGTATACTCTAGGCGGACAATAATTCGGAAAAGGATACCTGTTTACCTCCGAGTCAATTGTCAGGTGACGACTGCCATGATTATTTTTGTGCTATTTTGCTAACTTGTTTTCGTCCTCCATTGTGCGAGTGTGCGTGGAAACAAAGATTGGATCAATGAAGCTGTGTCGGCCTCTGTCAGACTCGGAATCTTCCATACAATGTTAATACGGAGGTTTGAGCAGTGCTGCACTGCAGAGTATTGCGCAGGGTGGTTGCCTATCAGTGCTCGGGCATTCCAGAGATTCCATTTCGAGAAGTCGAGAACGTCATGTTGTGATGCGCATGGCAGCAGTAATACCCGGGCCGCCCGTGTCCCTGAGATTGATATCAGAATAAAACGGTACCTGAACACTTGTAACACAACACAATAAGAGGGAAAGTTCAGTCAAGAATATCAGAAAAGTTCTGGGAAAAATGAGAATAGGAACGGCGCAATGCCATCGATACCCATGTGCACAAGTATCAATGGCATGTTCAAGCCTTGGAGATTGACATCGCATCAATGATCGTAGTATACATGACTTCCTCGCAGTGCACAGAACAAAAAAGGAGGTGAAAATAACGTAAAGCGCTCTCTATTTTGTGTATCGCATTCTATCACGTATCTGATATGGAACAGTGTGCACTCTCTCTCAGATAAAGAGCATCTTTGATGTCACTTGAGACTGAAGGAGGTCTGGCCACAGCGTTCTCTGTCAATGCCCGACAAAATGTGAAGAACGAATGTACAGGTCACAATGGGAACGAAAAGACAATTAAACGATGACGTTCCCCACATCTCGGCATAGTTCGGAGAGATAAGGGGTTTCCACGTGTCAAGATGCAATCTCGGATCATAAGTCCAGATCTTGTTTCACGGTGACACTGTGGTCAGATAGGAATGGAGCTAAAAATTTAGGGTTTCTCCGTCTGCTGAACCAGAATAAGGAGATCGTCAAGGTCCGACGTGTCTAACAATAAACCAAATAATGGAAACAAGACAGTGAAGACGAGTCGGAATAGGTGGCCCAGGTGTGAATGGCGTTCCCTCCAATGAACGTGAATGGACGTCTACTCTGAAAAGCATGGTAAAAGGAGGAAAGGGAAACGTTGTTGGACTTGGACAATAGAGAAGTAACAAAGGACGTGACCAATAGAGCACATTGTGCGCAGATAATGGAGACTTATGGGAACTCGTGAATGAGTAGGGGCACAGTAACGCCACATTGACAGATGACCGATGCCGAAATTGAGGAACGTAGTTGACAGATACCGAAGATAAAAAAAACCGTCAAGAACAAAAGATTCGGATGCGACGGCAACAAGCTCAAAGAATATCCTAGAGATTAACTTATATTGTGCCGATATAACAGTTGTGCAAACAAGGTATTTTCCCATTCATTTCTTACAACGGAGTCTTGAAAGTCATGAGATCGATATATCTTGATAGAATCACCACAAACACCAAAGACAAAAAGGTCAACGATCATGTCGTAAAACGCCAATGTTGTGTTAATTGTCTCATTTGATCGAACTGTCTTGTCTGAAGCGCCACATTGAACCGAGAAGAACAACATACCGAAGAAACAGCGATGGTCAGAACAGATTGTCTGTCTCTATTATCCTTGTTGGGCACCAAAGGACAGAAAAACATTCTGCAACAAACGATGGAACAACCAAAGTTAGAACCAATCGACGATGGAATGACTCGCTTTACCGAGAACCCCGTAGAGGACTCGACGACGACCGGTTCCTAGTCCGGTATCTTAATCACAAGCCGGGCTCCAACCGAGTTGCGAGAACTGACCGATTTCTTTCAATAGATTTCTCTATGTAGCGCAAGGTCGAAAAAACCATCCCTGGCCCGCTTTCTCGTTCGTTCCATTTTTCGTCATTCGATAACTAGACCTCAGGTTCGTTTACTCTTCAGCAGAATAGTTTTGATGCTTTAACTTTATCGCAGTTTTGCTGCTGCGTGTCTAACCAGGGAACCGTCGTCGGAAGCTGTGTTGCACTTTAACTGAGAATGCGATTCACATTTCCTACCCCGGGTTGCAAGATACCGTCTTTGTACGCGTATACGGTTGAGTAAACACTGCTGGAAACAT
Organism: Termitomyces sp. 'cryptogamus'; assembly: GCA_020091625.1. Lineage (NCBI taxonomy): Eukaryota > Fungi > Basidiomycota > Agaricomycetes > Agaricales > Lyophyllaceae > Termitomyces > Termitomyces sp. 'cryptogamus'. The sequence continues at coordinate 4,919,080 of JAGYZC010000005.1, forward strand.
TTAGTTGGAAGCAAAAACCCGAGCCGGTGAAGTTGACTTGATGCTGGAGAACTTGATTGGTAAATCATTATTCTGTTGGTCATTCAGTCCTCTCTGCGATTGAGACTTACTGAGGTCTGTCCAGTTCTGTTATGGTGCTTTATACAACCTAGCAGATGGTGACAACGCTATGGAGGTAAATAACCGTGACGAGGATGGACTTAGTTCGGATGAAAGTCCAGACAATGAATAGCAGCGACTGCGAGATTGGAAAGATATGAAGGACGGTCAGCGGAGTTGTAATTTTAAAACCGGAACACCGTCCCGTTCGTGACCTCGAGCGTTTGGGCCATTTCACTTATCGAATTCGGGAGAAATGGCTCGATGCACCTCGTAAGTGAGGGCAGAAAAGAGACCTAGGTCAGCTGCACGAAGCATGTTGTTTCAAATATACTTGGACACTCGATGGGTAGACTTGGAGGCGCGAGACATGCAGAAGAAATTGGAAAGGGTCTGAAAGAAACCTTTTTCGGGAAAGATGAAAGCCAGGAAAATTGCTGAATTCCGAAGACGATACAAAACAGGGAGGCTAGACAGGAAGGACAAGAAATAACGAAGGGAACATTCGTAACGGAGAAAGAGGGCGAATGCTGATGACCATCAATGACCTCGTTTCTCGAGCGTTTCGTGGCGAAACAACGTGAAGAGAAGGTACTCAATGGATATACAAGAGGAACGCGATTGGTCAAAGACGAAAGTCACAACTTAAGGTTTAGGATTTTGAAACTAACCAGTGGACGGTTTGATAATTGGGACGCGATCGGCGATCTGAAGGGTCGTTAGATTTCGTGTAAATAGGACGCAGGAGGACGGATCCTTGTCTTGTCCGCTAGCAGTTCTTGGACGCAGCCATCAGTTAGACGCTCGTCAGTTAGACGCTCGTCGATCGCGTTTACCTCTCCGATCGAATCAAAGTCCCACGTCACTCGATTGTGTCCATCCATTCTCTGGTCTCATCGTACTCTACGCCACCTCTAGAACGACAATACAACTCGACTTTAGCGTATTCCTCTTATTTGATGTGTCGACCGCTAGAACCACAGCTATTGTCGTAGACCTTGAACATGGGGAACCCCGGGCCTAGTGACGAGGTATCTGGCCACAACAATGAGATTGAGGTATCGACAACTTTGGCCAATTCCAATATGTTCGTAACCGGAAATATGCCCGTCTCTTTGACATGAAACAGCTTTTACGTTATGACGTTCAATGCTGGGAATGTTCTGCTGTTGCGCTCGCTTATCCTGTAAGGTCAACGAGAAGAATTCCAAAGCCCTTGATTGTTGATACGCCTGTCTCGAGTACGAGACAGGTTGAATATACTTAAAAAGAGAGATAAGGGAAATACCAATCAAAACAAGCTGAAAACTGTAAGCTTGGGTAAATGTCGAAAACTGTAGACATAAAAACCTTACCTAGTATAAAACGAATATCACCAAAGAACCCAAGAAAGCACGCATTGAATGACGCCAGCAGGACCTATGATGTCGAGAACAGCTGGTCACGCATTTGATCAACGATCAATGGCTGTGCTCGGCAAAAACCGGCTAGAACAGCTAACCGATGCCGAGGACAGCCATAGACGTCTGAATGCATAGCAAAAACCCTGCCTCCCCTCGACACCGCACGCCAGACCATCCAGAGACCAGACCTAGCCACCATACGAACTACGCGGAGCCTGCTAAGAGAGGAGTGGAAAAAGAAAAGAATGAGAAAAAGAGGTCGGACAAACGGATAACCGAATAACGCCGACCCAGCACGTCATCGCAAACGGCCAACCAATAACGGAGGAAGGCCAAGGAAAACCACGCGGTACACCCACGGGAGCGCACGGAAAACAGCCTGGTCCGTGCGCGTACGACGAGCTATAAAGAGGAGAGCAGGATCGGAGGAAAAGGGCAAGCAACGACGTACCACGGCTCGGCTAGCCCCAGGGAGCGGCTAACTTAGGCCTACGAGTATTTAGTTGTTTCGGGTTTTTATTTATATATATTTATTTGAGCCCATTCAAAAGTTTGAGACCGTCTCAACTAGCGAATAAATCAATTTAATTATTATCTACGACTGTAAACGTCTAAGTGAGCTTTCGTGTAACCTAAGCCTCCAAACTCTGTCAGAGTAAAGTTTGATCCGTTGATCCGATCAATTGACGGCATCAAAACTTACATTTCGCATCATCTGGAGCCCACCGCGAGGGGCTTTTGTTGCACAAAAACTTACTTTTGGATTTCCTTGAGGAAGTCCAACCCTTGTGAAACATTAGTTTTGCACCACCTGGGTCTTGGCCCAAAACACCTGAAGTTATTGCAACCAAGGTGAAAAACTCTGTTACATTAAGGAAAAGAGAAACTAGGACCAATAGCAGTGGTTCAAAGTCCTTTTTGCCTGACCCTGAAACCTTACTCAGAAAGAGAAAGCTTTGGACTGAGAGAGTAATTTCAAGCTCACCAAAAGAACTGTACCCTACTACTCAACCAGTTTCTACTGCCTCAATAATGGAGCAAAATATCAGATACAAACTGCCACTGCCTGACAGCAGGGATGCACCTAAGTTTAAGCATACTGAGCCCTCTGAGGTTCGTCGCTTTTTGCAAAGGATGATCTCTCTGTTTGAGCATGCTGGGATCCATGGAGATAAAGAAAGGAAAAAGAGAATCTTGGAGTATGTGGATGCTCGGACTGAACAGGAATGGCTGGGCTTTGATTCCTTTGGAGATGACTATACTTGGTCTGCTTTTGAGAAAGAGATCAAGGAGTCTTATCCAGAAGCAGTGGATGACACAGGTAGTGTTGCAAACCTGGACAGAATCTGCAGAGAACATGCCAGACTTAGTAGGAATGACACTACAGAAATCCATTCTCTCATAAGAAAATTTAGAGCTGAGGCTAAGAAGTTGGCTAATGTCACTGGGAATGGGTCTCTGGTAGACAAATTCCTGGGGTGCTTTACACCAGCTTTTGGAGATGTGATTGAGGAGAGGTTGATCAGTAGATATGGCCACTACAAAGACCCTGCTAGGAATAGGCACAAGGACAACAAATATGACCTATCAGAAGTGCTGACAGTAGTGGGGACCTTGATAGATGGTGCTACTGTAAGGAGCCCTAGAGAGGAAAGAGTAGAGAAAATGGAAACTAGTAGGGGAAACATTAAGGAGGAGGAAGTGGAGGAGAAAATGGCTCATCTCCAAGATACTGTGGTTACCATTGGGAAACAAATAGGGAGCATCCAGAGTACCATGCAAGCTTTGCAAGCTGGTCAGTTGGACATGCGCAATACCTTCTTAAATACCAAAGGGAACCAAGGCATAAGGACAGAAGGGCCTCCTACATTTCCAACTTCTGGAAGAAGTGGTGTTACTTGCTTCTATTGTTGGCAAACTGGGCATAGAATCTCAGAGTGTGAAGTCATCAAGGGAGATGTACAAAAAGGATGGATCATCCTACTGGAAGGGAGAGCCAGGCTACCTAATGGTGCTCCTTTACCTAGGGATCCTGCTGGTATATCTCCTCATGCTAGATTAGCACAAGTACATGATAAGCAGGTGAACATGTACTTTGGATGGCCAGAAGATGACCCTCCAGAGACAGTCACTTACTCTACCTATGTGAACTCTGCTAGAGATACAAGGGATGACATGCTAGAGCGCCTTCAATATAAGGAGTCAGATCGCTTGGGAGACTTGGAGAAAGGTTTCAATAAAATGGCTGAGATGCTCAGTGTGTTGATCAACACCAGAAACACAGCCAGTCCTGAGGGACAGAAATCTGACTCTAAGGATTTTTAAATAACTCAATGAAGGCAATCAGGAAAGAGGCATCTCAACCAGGAGTATCCTCATTGCCAGAGAGAACCCCTGAAAAACCCTGGAAAGAAAAGCTAACTCTGGTGATTCCACCTAGAGTTGCACCAAAACTGGACCTACCTTTTGAGAAGGTTCCAGCCCTCAATGAGGGACCAGACTTGCCAGTGCAGGACACTGTTAAAAGTTCCTTAACAGGAACAAGGAGGAAGGAGTGGGATAGGACCATTGATAAACTCTGGGAGGCTACTGTACCTTTCAGTACTGGAGAACTGTTAGATGTGGCTCCTGGATTAAGAGAGGCAATGATACAAAAATTGACTCTCAAATCAGGGACTCAGTCTGGAGATCCTAATATCCCAAGAGTAGCAGTTCAACAGCAGACTGTAAGGGAGAAGAAACCACCTGACAAAGTAGATGTCAATGACCTACCAATGGCAACCTATTTCATTGCAGATGGAACACAGGATGATTTGCCTACTGGTGCAGTAGTGCATCAGGATTGTGTAGCCACTTACTTGGAAAATATCCCTCCAGGAGAAAAGCCAGTAGTGGTATATGTGGCAAGAGATTTGCAAGTGTTGAGATCCTTGAACCCCATTGTCAATCAGAGGGGACAAGTAGAGACAATTCTAGATAGTGGTTCTCAGATAGTCTGTATGGCACTAGATGAGGCACTTCGTTTAGGATTGACTTGGGATCCAGACATATGCTTAAGGATGGAGAGTGCCAACAGTCAAGTGAATACATCAGTTGGTTTAGCCAAAAATGTGCCATTTACTTTTGCTGAAGGCTTCACCATTTATCTACAAGTGCATATCTTTGTCAAGCCAGCTTATACTGTCTTGTTGGGTCGTCCATTTGACACACTGACAGAGAGCAACATACAAAACCTTCAAGATGGCAGTGCCATCATAACTATCAGAGATCCTAATACTGGTCGCCGGACAGCCCTGCCCACTCTTCAAAGAGGGAAGGTGCCAAAGGCAGGTGTTGGAGGAGATAGTGATCCAAAATTTTAAATCTCAATGATCTGGTCAGTGACCAGGGAGAGGTGGCAGTAATGTTAGGGGAGAAGGAGAATGGTGAAGTAATGGTGACTGGATACACTATAAATCATAGTGGATTCAAGAACCTGGAGTTGAGAGATGTGTATCTGCAGGCCTTTGCTACAGAGGGAGATATGAGAGGCAGAGATGAGAAGACATTAGCAGCCTATCTAAATAGGCAGCTGTGTCAGATACCAGAGGAGTTAGAAGAGGTCTTAGTACAGCAGGAAAGCCTAGGGCTAGAAGCAGGTGTGGGGGAAACTGCACAAGTATTCTCTAAGAAATACAAACCTGTTGCTAGAAAGGTGAAACCTGTACTAGGAACCTCTCCTGAGGAGTTTAGAATTGAAAGGTGTATCACTGGAGATCCACTAGCAGACATGCCACAGTTGGACCCAAACCCACCTAAGTTCAAACCCACAGGGAGGTACACTGCTGAGTGCAAGGAAATCATTGACCAAGTACATGGTGATGGTTTCTTATGGCCAGAGGAGATGAAGGCAGTACATCATCTAATGATGCTGCAGAATGAGGCTTTTGCATGGGATGATTCTCAAAGAGGTAGGCTCAAGGAGGAATTCTTCCCTCCTGTAGTAATGCCAGTAATTCCTCACACCCCCTGGGTATTGAAGAACATTCCCATTGCTCCTGGACTCAGAAATAAAATCTGCCAAATGATAAAGCAGAAAATTGAGGCAGGAGTATATGAGCCATCCAACTCTTCATACAGATCCCAGTGGTTCACAGTATTGAAGAAGGATGGTGAGAGTTTGAGGATAGTTCACAGCTTGGAACCTTTAAACAAGGTGACCATAGCACATTCTGGGTTGCCACCAGCAACTGAAGAGTTAGCTAGTCACTTTGCTGGCAGAGCTTGTGGAGGAATCTTTGACTTGTATGTGGGATATGATGAGAGAGTGTTGGATGTGAAGTCTAGGGACTATACCACCTTCCAGACACCCTTTGGTGCTCTAAGGTTGGTAACTCTGCCAATGGGCTGGACAAATTCAGTACCAATCTTTCATGATGACATTACCTTCATCTTGAAAGATGAGATACCTCATGTAACTTGGCCATATATTGATGATGTGCCAATCAGAGGTCCACCTCATAGGTATGAGTTGCCAGATGGAGGCTATGAAGTTATCCCAGAAAACCCAGGCATTAGGAGGTTTGTATGGGAACATCTGCAAAATGTAAACAGAGTGTTACAAAGAATCAAATATGCTGGAGGAACTTTCTCTGGGAAGAAGTCAGTAGTCTGTGCAGATGAGATTGTAGTGGTTGGACATAGGTGTTCCTATGAGGGACAGAAACCTGAGACCAAGCGGTTGGCCATTGTTATGGGGTGGGGTGATTGCCAGGACAAGTCAGATGTCAGAGCTTTCCTAGGTACTTGTGGTACCTTTAGGATGTTCATTAAAGACTATGCTAAAGTGGCTGCACCTATCAACAAATTGACTCAAAACCACACACCATTTGTTTGGAGTGAGGAACAGCAGTCAGCAATAGCTCAGTTGAAGAAGTTGCTAGCTGAAAGTGCACCTCTAAAGCCACTTGATTATGAGTCAGGAGGGGCAGTGGTCTTATCAGTAGACACTTCTTGGATGGCAGTGGGCTTTGGAATCTTCCAAGAAGCTCCAGACAATCCTAAGCAACGCACTTGTGCTAAGCTAGGATCCATCACCTTGAATGAAAGAGAGGCAAGATTCTCACAACCTAAGAGAGAACTCTATGGTTTGATGAGAGCCTTGCAAGCTACTAAGTATTGGCTAGTTGGTTGTAGGAAGCTTGTAGTAGAGACAGATGCCAAGTATTTGAAAGGAATGCTAAGCAATCCTGGAGTAGGACCTAATGCCACCATCATGAGATGGATTGAGGATGTACTACTCTATCATTTTACTTTGAGGCATGTGCCAGGAAAGACCTTTAGTGTTGATGGCCTGTCTAGGAGGCTCAAGCAGCCAGGAGATGAGGAGTACCCACCTGTTAATCCAGAGTTGGTGGACAACCCAAAGACTATGCACTTTGAATATCCAGCAAAAACCAACAATGAACTAGGATGGGAGGATTGGGAACCCTTAGCACTTGAAGAGTTTGCAGATCAAATTGACACTAGAGGTGGCTATCTACATACAGTAGCCATTGAAGTATCAGATTTTGAACAAGAACTTGATAGAGCAAGGTCTCAAGAGATGGAACTTAGGAAGGCAGTTCTAAGTCAGCAGCAGACATCTAGAGTAGATCCTGTTGCAGTACTATCTCTCTCTCAGCCTCTGTTACCCACAGAAGGTACTGAGGAAGAAAAGGAAGCAGACTTACAAGCCTACTTAGAACATAGGAAAGGTAGTGAGAGTGAACAGTGGGATGACTTGCTACCAATTGTACAAAGCTGGCTACAAGACCCAAGCAAAGAACCTGAAGGTTTGAAGGGTTGGGACCCAGACAAGTTCAAGAGGTTTGCAAGACAGTTCTTCTTTGATCAAAAGGGGAGACTGTACAAACGCAATCATGAGGCTAGGCATAAGCTAGTAGTCAAGATTGATAAGCGAATGTTCATGCTTAAATCAGCCCATGATGCCTTAGGGCATAGAGGGACTTATGCAACCAAAATGTTAATACAAGAACGATTTTGGTGGCCAGGGATTGATGGAGATGTACAGTGGTATGTTGGGACTTGTCACAACTGTCAGATACGTCAGAAGACAGTTGTAAACAGAGCTCCCACAGTAACCTATACACCCTCTATCTTCCAAACAATTCACATTGATACCATGCACATGACTCCAGCTTCAAATAGCTGCAAGTATATTGTCCATGGTAGGTGTGCATTGTCTTCATGGATGGAAGGGAGGCCTCTGCGCAAAGAAAACCATAAAACAATTGGTCAATGGTTGTTTGAGGATGTGATTTGTCGCTGGGGTTGCATTGCAGAGATCATCACTGATAATGCTGGACAATTCAAAAAGGTCACAGCTTGGATAGAGAGTAAATATGGAATCAGAGGCATTGCCATCTCTCCATACAACTCTCAAGCTAATGGCAAAATTGAAAGACCACATTGGGATGTCAGGCAGGCTTTATTCAAAGCTTGTGAAGATCGCACTAAATGGTTTTGGTTCTTCTTCCATGTAATGTGGAGTGATCGCATTACTATTCGGCAGAGATTTGGGTGTTCACCATACTTCATGGTCACTGGAGCTCATCCAACTCTACCTTTGGACTTAGTAGAGGCTACCTGGTTAATAGAATTACCAGAAGGACCATTATCTACAGAGGAGTTGATTGGGTATCGTGCTAGGGCTTTAGCCAAGCACCACCAGCATGTAGAAGAGATGAGGGAGAGAGTTGGGAAGGACAAACTCCAATGGGCCTTGAAGTTTGCAGAAGAGCATAAACACTCTATCAAAGACTTCAATTTCAAGCCTTTGGACTTAGTCTTGGTCAAGAATATGATTACAGAAAGTTCACACAGTGCTAAAATGCTGCCCCATTTTCATGGTCCAATGGTAGTAATTGCTAAGACCAAGGGTGGTAATTACATTGTGGCAGAACTGGATGGGTCAGTTTGGCAGACCAGAGTTGCAGCTTTTAGAGTAGTCCCTTATAAAGCTCGAAGACAATTGGAGCTATCCCAGAGCCTAGAGCAATGGGTAGATATATCACTCCAGAAAAGTTAAAAGAGTTAAGGGAGGAACTACAAAGGCCTACCATAAATGCTATGTCAGATTTGTCATTTGGATCTATAAAGCTTCATGAGCCTCCAGATGATGACATGATTAAGTCGGACAATAGCCCCGAAAGTTGACGAAAAGTTTAAATTTTGCTTAAAATCAAAAAAATAAGAGACTTAAGATCACACGTTTTTGGGGTTAAGGGCATTATATTTGGGGGTTGCGAAGTAAGGAAATGAAAGGGAAAATTTTGTTATGAGTGGGGTGGTCAAAAATAACTACGTTAATTTAAGCAAAGGCAGTGCCGATGCTTACAATGCAGTGGCCTCTTATACAAGTACGAGGGGACAGGGATTTTTTGGGGAGGAAGTTTGGTGGCGGGACACATGGGGTTTTTGCGAGGCGCAGTAGGAATAAGATGGTTAGGTGCCATTGCTGCAGGGGGGATGGTCGTGGTGAGCGTGTCCTTATAGGACAGCAGATGTGATTGAGGAAAAGAAAATTGGAACAAAAAATTGAGTTCTTCGTCGAAATTTTCTGGGGGTGATTGTGCACGTGAACAGTTTTCCAACAAAAACACAGGAGACCTGACTGGGGGCAGTCAGTAAAATGGTGCGGGGGAGGTGATACGCCTGTCTCGAGTACGAGACAGGTTGAATATACTTAAAAAGAGAGATAAGGGAAATACCAATCAAAACAAGCTGAAAACTGTAAGCTTGGGTAAATGTCGAAAACTGTAGACATAAAAACCTTACCTAGTATAAAACGAATATCACCAAAGAACCCAAGAAAGCACGCATTGAATGACGCCAGCAGGACCTATGATGTCGAGAACAGCTGGTCACGCATTTGATCAACGATCAATGGCTGTGCTCGGCAAAAACCGGCTAGAACAGCTAACCGATGCCGAGGACAGCCATAGACGTCTGAATGCATAGCAAAAACCCTGCCTCCCCTCGACACCGCACGCCAGACCATCCAGAGACCAGACCTAGCCACCATACGAACTACGCGGAGCCTGCTAAGAGAGGAGTGGAAAAAGAAAAGAATGAGAAAAAGAGGTCGGACAAACGGATAACCGAATAACGCCGACCCAGCACGTCATCGCAAACGGCCAACCAATAACGGAGGAAGGCCAAGGAAAACCACGCGGTACACCCACGGGAGCGCACGGAAAACAGCCTGGTCCGTGCGCGTACGACGAGCTATAAAGAGGAGAGCAGGATCGGAGGAAAAGGGCAAGCAACGACGTACCACGGCTCGGCTAGCCCCAGGGAGCGGCTAACTTAGGCCTACGAGTATTTAGTTGTTTCGGGTTTTAATTTTATATATTTTTGGACCCATTCAATAGTTTGAGGCCGTCTCAGCTAACGAATAAATCGATTTAAAATCTATACCTACGACTGTAACGTCTAAGTGAGCTTTCGTGTAACTGAAGCCTCCAAAACTCTGTGAAAACAAAGTTCGACCCGTTGATCCGATCAATTGACGGCATCAAAACTTACATTTCGCATCATTGTTCATGCTGTTGCAGCTCTCTTGAAACGACAAGAGGTCAGACACTGGGACATATGCGCTCGAGATACGGACTTGAGGTTTCTACCGGAAGCACCAATGTCGCTAGGCTCGCGTGGGACGTCGCTCGTAACATTATACGCTGCAACGGAGTTTTTTCCAAGGTTATCGCCCATCTAAGTTGCGGAAGTTCATGGGAAATGTTGAAGCCGACTGGTACTGATATCTTTCCTTTACTATCTGCACATTTAGTAACATGATCTTCGTGTCTCTAGAACTCTGTCTAGTCTTCACTCATGTTTGAGACTCAAGAATCGTTCGTACTAGTTCAAAAACTTAGTAGTTGCTAAAGATTGACGCCTTGAAATTTTAAGCGATTGTCAAAAAAAGACTCGAAGACTACATGATCATATAGCGGTGCCACTGACTGCCCTTCGCCATGGCTGTTCTGAGACTCCATTTACCCCCAATATCGCGACATCGTGCCCCAGTGTTGCGATTGCTAAGCTTAAGATGGGCTTTAGGTATGCATGCAGCTATTTTCCGAGTCAGGAGATGACTTGTATAAGGCTCATAGCCCCTTTCCCCCCATGATTTGGCCGCGGTAGACCAACGACGCTTTCTACTCACGCCGAGAGTATTTGGTTTTGTCTTGTGAAACAAACAAGAACCCCACGGGAAAGAAATTGGATTTTGTGTGTTGTTTGTTCGTCATGACTTCGTTGGCGCGACTTGGACTTTCGCGAAGCCTCGTTCGTTTTCTGCGTTCCTCTTTTGAAAATCTCACTGGCAAGTTGTTTTCCAGCCTCTCCGTGGCGTACGCACCATCACGACAGGCGCAGACTCGACTACCCTCAAGTCTACTTCAAACGACGGTCCTTTCCAAGTCAGGCTCCATCAAGACTCCTTCCGCGCGTACCGCTGCGATGCCCCCGAGCTCGACGTCCAAGTCTCCAAGGACCAGCTCCTCACAATGTACAAGCAGATGCAGGTCGTCCGCCGCATGGAGATGGCTGCCGACTCGCTCTACAAGGCCAAGCTCATCCGCGGGTTCTGCCATCTAGCCATTGGACAGGTATGACCTCGCCACATTTATATAACGCTGTGCTAACGCTCCGAATAACACAGGAAGCGGTCTCCGTCGGCCTCGAACACGGTATTCACCCCAACGACCGCGTCATAACCGCCTACCGCTGCCACCCCTTCGCCGTCCTGCGCGGCGGAACGATCACCGGTGTCCTCGCTGAACTCCTCGGCCGCAAGACCGGCATGTCGTCGGGCAAAGGCGGCTCCATGCACATTTTCACACCAACGTTCTTTGGTGGAAACGGTATCGTCGGCGCGCAGGTGCCCGTGGGGACAGGCGTGGCGTTTGCGCAGAAGTATATGGACGAGAGGCATGCGACGTTTGCAATGTACGGTGACGGGGCTAGTAATCAGGGTCAGGTGTTTGAGGCGTTCAATATGGTGCGCTGTGTTCTGTGTCCTGCTCTATTGTCGCGCTAATGCTAATGCACGTACGTTGCAGGCCAAACTATGGAACCTCCCCACTATCTTCATATGCGAAAACAACAAGTACGGCATGGGCACCTCTGCCGCGCGCAGTTCGTCCAACACCGAGTATTTCACGCGCGGGGATACTATACCCGGCGTGCAGGTCAACGGCATGGATATTATCGCGTCATTGCAGGCCGTGCGGTTCGCGAGGAGGTGGGCGGTCGATGAACAGAAAGGACCGTTGTTGTTGGAGTTTGTGACGTATAGATATGGAGGTCATTCGTGCGTGTTTCTTTGCTTTCCCCCTGTTCTTTATGGCGCTGACGCGGCCCGCGACAGGATGTCAGACCCGGGCACGACGTACCGCACGCGTGAGGAGGTACAGAGGATGCGGAGTACTCAAGACCCGATTCGTGGGTTGCAGCGGTACATTGAGGAGTGGGGTGTTGCGACTGAGCAGGAGCTCAAAGTGAGTGTTTTCGTTTCTCTCACCTCTCTCTACCAACTAACGCTCACAACCCCCTCACCCACAGTACCTGGACAAAGCAGCCAAAGCGGAAGTTGACAAGGCCGTGGAAGAAGCCAAGGCGGGTTCTGAGCCTGAGCCTGAAGATTTATGGACGGATATATATTTCAAGGGGTCGGAGCCGGGTGTTATGAGGGGGAGGGAGAGGGAGGAGGTGAGTTTGGATTTATTTTGACACACATGCATACTACACACCACACATTCTCTCTTACTCACGCTCTTTGATTTGGTTGCTGATTGATGTTTTTTGCGTAGGTTCATCGGTATTAGATATGGATGTGCATCGGTGGTGTAGATCTCTCTTTTTTTCGGACTTGCTTTTGTTTTGCGTTTGCGTTCCGCTCCATACATACATACATAGAGCTCAGCTCGGGGGCTCAGTATATCGTGCTCTATGTATAAGATTCTACATAGATTTTGGTTTTTTCTTTCTTCTTGTCGTATATACTTATTACTGATGTGGATTAGATTAATTCAACAATGCCATGCCAATAGACAGATATTACATAGAATTAGAGTTGGTTGGATTTTGAGTCGAGGTTTGAGGTTGGGACGCTGAGTAGGCAAGAGCTACTGAGCTACTGCCTTGATTCATGGATCATTGCGCTATTGAATAACTTGGGTTCTTGATTTTAGCTTTCGATAAGATGAAGATCAAGGATGCCGTAACCTGCGTTGGATTGGACGCGGTACCCAGTACATACATAGCGTAAGTGCATCGATCTTGATCCTGGATCTGCTTTTTTGTATAAAAAATAGATTTGAGCGACGGGAAGACGTAATGCGTAATGCGTTATCTCACTTAACATGGAATTGAAATGTAGAACGGGAACTATTGCACGACGGACAGGAGGCTTTATACAACCCTCATGATAGAGCAAGTTTCTTATGTTACAGGGTCTCGCGTCTATCAGACAATAGTAATGTTCTTCGAATTGTTCGTATATTGTCTGAATATCAGGACTACGATACGCACTGCTTTCAGCAGGATATATGTGATGAATTATGCGACGTCTTCTGTATCTGTGTCTCCTGAATCTGCATCTGAATATACATTGACTACCACCTCGTCGTCCTCGACCTCGTCGTTGATGTTGTAATAGTTGTCGTCGTCGTCGTCATCGTCATCGTCATCGTTGTTGTTGCTGTTGCTGTTGGTGTTGTTGTTGGTGTTGGTATCGGTGTTCTTGTCATCGTTAATCTTAGCACCAAGGCGACTCTCCTTATTCATCTTTGCCCAATGATACGATGAGGGGGCTACCCAATACGGCTTCATCCGCCTGACAGCCTCGATCCAATCTTTGGATCGTGGATGCTCTGCCAGCATATCCTTGTGTGCCAAAATACTCGAGTAGTGAGATTTGTCCGCATCACCAATAACATTGTACACCCGACCTGAACATCCTTTGATGTCTATCTCGTAACGTGGGTGGATCTGCAGAGTCTGACTTCGCGTTATATGTGGGAGTTCACGAGAAATGACCTTGACATCAGCAGGTGTTGGCGGCAGGATTCGCTGTACAGTGTCGCGTACAGGAGTCGCGGGGACGGGCATCTGGACTCGGACTTGTTTGGTCGTTCCCCGTGTCTGCCTCTTTGCCGTCGGAGTAGCGGGCATGGACACCTGGACTGGATTTTTCTTTTGTTGAGCCTGTTGCCCCTTCCTTGTCCTTCCTACTGTCGACGCCTGCTTCACTTCTGGCTGAGGTGCTTTCTTCTGTTCGGCTGCTAGGATTCCGAGCTCCATCGCGATGGTAATGTATGGGAGTTTTCGCCCGGTCTGCGTTTGAGGTCTTGTGAAGAACTGGAAGGTCTCCTGAGCGTCGATGAGAATGAACTGTTTGTTGACCCTGTTCTTTACTTGAATGAAGATGGCCGACATGGACCATCTATCGGGATACTGGGAGTTATTGGTGGGAATCCACACAGGAATGACAAGGTCTGCTGAAACCATATTCCCGTAGCCTTGAATCGCTGCCCCTCTGAGGAAAAGCAGGTAGACAGCCTCGTCAGTAATCGTCGACTTGTCGCCTGCCTTGACAAATTGTGTAAAGTGAACATATCCGTCTTTGAATGCGTCTCGAAGTTTCTTCCCTCCCAAGTTGCTCGACCGCGCATCGAGAACTCGGTCGATGAATTCCTTCGATATGAGGGCCCGCAGAAAGTCCTCAACGCGAATCATCTTGCTGAACGTAATTGTACTAATGGAACAACCGATAACTGCTTTGACATTTTCATGGTCAGGGTTCTCCAAGATAGCGATGTCGTGGGCCAGAGTACAGAGCGTCCTCGCAACCAACTCCCCTCTGGTTCCCTTGTCGATCAGTCCCCGGTCGAGCCATACTGAGAGGGCAGGTGGTATACTGCTCTTATACATTGCTGTGATCTTTGCGATTTTGTCCGCAGGCGATAGATCAGATGCCTTTCCTAATGCTGTATTGTAGCACCATTGAAATATCGCGCGGGCAGCAGCTTCTGCCACAAAAGGTTCGGAAGAATATCCACCGCGAAGATACTGTCGATGCTTTGGAACGGAGTAGACCGTTCGCATACTGCTGGCGACAAGAAGTCCTTCGAGTAAAACAGCCTCGTCTCGGTTCGATTCAAAGGTCAAATCAACACGAACAGCAAGAGCAGGAAGTAGCTGAGCAGGGTAATTGGGAGGTTGGTCCGCCTTTGGATCTCTAAGACCCAATGAGTCGTTAAGACCCGATGGGTCGTTAAGACCCGATTCCAACTTTGGCATGGCATTCGGGCCTTCAAGACGCAGTTCCAACTTGGACATGGCATATTTTATTGTTTCGTTATGGTCTGCAGACGGGGTATTTTCCAGAATAGTCCAAAATCTAGGATACATATCACATAGTTTAGCGAAAGGAAGGAAGAAAATCCTGTAGCTTACAAGGGACGGCCAAATCGCGCCATGAACTTCAACGAACAGATTTCTTCAGCGGAGTGGGTGCCTTCAATTACAAGACTCGACTCCTTCCACGCATCGAAAGGAAGTTCGACAAAGGGAGCATTCATGTTATCATCGCTGCCCTGAGGATCAGTCGCCAGAGGGCGACCGGACCAAAAGTTACGTGAGCTGGGAGCAAACTCGGACAGTCTTGAATAAGTAGAGAGGAATAAGGCAAAGACGGGTGCACCCATCATGTACGTGAAGGCTTTGCACAGGCACTGATAAGCTGTGCGCTGCGGATTTTTTGCAACCACAGTCTTGGTGAGATGGTGGGCTTCATCGAAATAGAAAACGATAACAGGTCGTATTTCTTTATTCGTCGCGTCTTCAATTTTCTTCGTAACGGAGTTTATGTATATCTTCACTGGAAATGACATCAGCATAAGTTTTTGGGTGGTGGCAAATATCAGAGAACCTCGGTTTTTAAGAGTGTCAAATTCGATTTCCTCGCTCAATATGTCTGTGAAATCTCCAAAAGGGGTCGGGTCGATTGCGTTTGTATACATGTTGAAGCGGGTCAGGCTGAGAGGTGGGAGACCAAGATGTTTTTTCCAATCTGCTGCGACACGTTCAATTCCAAGCCCCGACCTTGTTCGGATGTTGATCCAATCATCTACGGAGGCGATGACCTTTAATAAGAACAGGAGGTAGCGACGCTGAACATGAAAAGCCGAGGTCGTTGTTGTACCCTTTTCGCAGAAAAATTCAACTAGCGGTCGTTCGTTGGCCATATCACCCTGGGGAAAGCCTTTACCATGTGGTCAGAACGAAGGTAGGTATGAGATCAACCAAAGCAAAGCACCTGATATATCTTCTGTAGGCCTCAAAATCATCGGGATCATGAAGACCGAGTCGGCGAGCTTGTCCACGAGCCTGGATTTACCTGTACCGGATCCTTGAATGATGGCACAGAAATTGGCGTAGGGTTTCTCAAATGATGTTGAGTACATTGCATTCATCGCGCCTTGCAAGAGGTCATGGGCACCCCCCACATACGCCGTCTTCCAGGCTGTTTTTACCGACTCTTTGATAGCTGAGGCGTGCACTCGTCGTAAGTATTTGAGGATGGGAACGGGACTAACTTTAGGGACTCACTAGGTTTCGGGTTGGATGTAGGTGTCTGAAGGGTAGGTTTCTTCTCGTCTTCCGTCTTGACTACCAAAAGCAAGTGAAAAAAGAGGACTGGTGCAGGATGTGAGCGACGAACTGTATGTGATCAAGGTCTCCATCGCAAACTCCCACTCCTCACGCTCAAGATTCGGGTTGCAGAGATTGAGAAAGGTCCAGAGATGGGAGGCTGATGGCGGCACTGGTATGTCGTCTCTGCCAATGATGATTAAAGCAAGTTCCTTGAAGATTGACGAATAGCAGGCTTGAGACTCTTGCGGAGACGCGCGGCGCCTTATCAAATCAAGCAGTTTATTGTACAGCTTGCTCTCCCTCGCCTCACGAAACAGCTCTTGAGCCTTTTCCAATTGGGATACTGGCTGCGGGTCCTGCTCCTGATTGGGTCGTTTGACCGATCCCTGAGGTTCAGACGAGCGTAAGCGCTTGGAAGAACGGCCAGACATGACGGAAGTACAAAGTGGTTACTGCGGAGTTCGAGAGCACCCAAGTTATATATGAGTTTCAAAGTCAACCGCGCGTCATTTGCCCATTGATCTGATTATCAAATGATCACTGGCCGCAGACGACCTCACAAGCTATTGTGGGCGCTTGAATCTGCATGCGGACTATTTCCCTCCTTGATTGACAGATTGTTTTCTCCACACGGGCTAAAGGGGCAAAATGTTCCTTGAGCACCAAGCTCTTTGACAGGCACGTGGGTCCTGCGAGGCCACTCCCGATTCATCTCCGGCAGGTGAGAATGAGATATTCTAGTAAATATGTACGAAGATATAGTTCTTGCTCAAATTTCGTAAATGTAGCCCCGGAAACAACTTTGATATCGGACATTCCAGGTGAACGGTCTGGAGGTAATCGTATGGGCACCGCAGGAGTCATATAGATCTCTTCCTGCCACGCCAGGTACACTGCATACGAATACATGTGTCATGTGTGCACACAGCGAGCTGGCGTATGGTCCTCACCACAATCCAGAAACAACATTGGAAATACCTACCACGAGCGCAACATGACTCTCATTGAATATCTGCAGGACAATGGAGGAGCGAGGTGAGTCACGTTGCAGCCACGTTTCATAACGAGAAGGAACCTCTTCGTTTCTGATACTCGCTCCCAGCCGAGAATTACCCGATAAACAGAAGCGCTTGTTACAGTTTGTTACCCTCGTTCGTTATTGTCTTGTCACTCTGCATGTGGACCGGATCGCTTTCTGTTCAAGGGTCAAATTGTACCCATGCGCTACATACACTCTTCGAACATCAGCACTTGAGTGCCGCATGGCAGTCATTCCCCATTTTCAGAAGCAGTAAAATCAACCCGAGAAACTCGCGTTCATCACGGTGAATGTTAAATTTTGTAGATATAGTCCTGCATGTAGCCTCAGTATCCTGAGCGGTCTAGAGGTATGAATGTGGTTCATTCTGCCATGTCAGGCACACTTCATACTAATACGTGTTATGCATACATACAGCGAGCGGACTCGATGCCCTTCACCACCCCCGAATTTGAAAATAAAATTTGAAATACGTACCACAAAGGCGGCCATAACCGTCTGATGACCTATCTCCATATGCAAAACAATGGTGAAACGAGGTGAGTCAAGTCGATGCACCCCAGATTTCCCAGGTGTATACTTGGAGCTAATCTGAGTTTGCTGTGCCTTGTATGGTCGATGTCTTCTCTTGAGAGATATGTCGATCGCCGACAACATTTCTCCTTGAATTGTGCATAGGTTGGGTTGGGTGGAAGCATACGTTATGGCTGTTAAGGCTTTACAAGTAGTTTGATAAGATTTTTGAGTGACGGTATACATTGACAGGACTCCGAATACATTTCATCGACCCGGACACAACGGTTTTCTGTGTAAACCTCGGACTGTCCCCGAATCGCTATCCCTATTCAATTACTGTTCCTATTCGTACTCGTCATGCTCACAACGGACTTGCACTTGATGGTGGGACTCTGGGGTTTCTGTGTGCACTGTCAATCGAGCTATGCCGTTGTGTATACCATTGTTCCCGTTCCTGAGCCTCCAAATCGGCATCGATCATCTGATGCGGAAAACTAAACTCTCATCGTGTCTTCTCCTCTCGGCTTGCAGATGTGGTAAGCACATATTGTGGGTGTTGACCCCTCAGATACTACGTGTACACGTGGTTCTATGTGTATGTCCTCGAATCTTGGGATTTTCCTCCTGTATTTTATTTCTCGAAATAGGATTCCAAGGTCTATGGGATATCAATACAGCGAATATCAAGTTCACTGACTGTCCCAGAACTTTGAAATGAAGAGATGAGCCACAGACAGTCAAACCTAATAGCGTTACATAACGTGGATCTCGAGTAAGGATTCCGCTGTTGACATTGATGCATCGTTGGTCAGGGCCGAAGCCTCTCGATGGTCGATAAGAGCTCTGTCCCAGTGAGATATAAGTGGAAATCTCGAGTCATCACCACGAGACAAGTCTGTTGATGATACACGTATAGTTGGTCAGAGAGTGATTTCAAAGCCAGGATCGGGTCAAAAGACCTGAAAAGCGTCTCGACTCGTGGCGTGCATGCTTCACTCGTACTAACATGAATAACAACACTCTATTGAAATGAAGACTGCAAGCCAGTTCTCACCCGTATTTCCTCGATGATGATTGTGGTGTACACTCAGGCTGGTGTGACATCGGATTGGTAGTGGTGTGATAGATATTCCTAATAGTCCGAGTGAGAGTGACTGTGGCTAGTACAATAATAGTAGTAGGAAGCCCGAGTGCAATAAGATATGTGTATACCACCAGCTCCATTGTCAGACTATTACCTCTAGATCTTCCCGATCATCACCAGAGGTCATTAATATTGTCGTCGCCTCCAACGAATTGAAATCCTTCTGCATCAACAAAGCACGCGCTGGGTGACTCTCAATCATCATCGTCACTGTATGGTTTCTGGGCTACGTATTTCGAGTCCCCATGGCCTGTTAGGCATCAGCGAGAAAGGACTGTGCAGCATTGCCTTATTACTAACTTGAATCAAGTCGACGGTCATACACCATTGGTTGGGGCCGTTTGAGTCGCTGCCAGGGCAGGAAAGCGTGACGGGGATGACGATATCGACAGGATTATATGGTCCTGCACCGTGATTTCTCAAGAACAGGAGGTAGGCAGCTTCTTCGCCGATATCGATAGGTTGTGTCTGCCGAGTCTGGGAGAACTCGGCAGTTTGATGGGCATCGATAACAGAATCTTGAGACATAATAGAAATATAATGTGGGTCGTATGCTCATAATCTTATATACCGCTCTAGCTGACCACTCGATTATACAAAGTAGGTTCGCCTATCGATCTTTGGGTATCGTCCTGATCAACGTGTTGATGGCTCACTTTCTGATATATTGTGGGCGCCCTTTTTTGATACGCCGGAAATACACCACCATTGTGGATTTTGTGGGGCTCCTTGATTTATGCACTCCTTTCTTCACAGTCCTACGCGAGGGGGAAATTGTCCCTTATTGTCCCTTATGCGCCAAGCTCCTTGAAACACGATGTTCGCCCAACAAAATTATTGCCGCCGATTCCACTGACACCCATCACACATGCACACATCAGGTGTGCTTGTAGTCCCTCGCACCTCTGAACTTATTAAAAAGTTGCAGATTGAATGTTTTCAGGGACAATTACTGGTCGAGCAATGGCACGGAAGGAGTCATACCAGAATACCAGGGCTTGAGTATTGTTCACCCTGATCTCCTTTTTAGGGGTGCCCCCCTGGACTTGTTAATCATCTATGAATCACCCAGCGCAATGACTTGGAGCTCAAAGTCAAAAATTTACAAGCTCATTGGGTATTCTGGAGCCTCACATTCAAGTCTCTCTGGGTCTGAAATTGATTTTTCATCTCATGAATAGGACATCCAGCTCTCGTGGGTGACTGCCAGAGGATGATCAGGAACATTGTTCAATATCTGATACTGTGCTTGAATCTAGGTAATTGTTCTTGTGTGCCAAAGCCATGATGTACAGTTGAATGAATGTGGATATCTCATCTGTCTTTGTGTGCATCAAATATACCTGGTGGCTATGTGTAAATGAATTAAGAAAAGGTGAGCTGACATTTGTGTGGTGAAAGAACTGTTTCTTTAGCACAGGTGTCTTGCCAAGCGCCATATGTATTTGAGCGTCTACAATTCATGAAGGTTAGTGTTTGCTGGGAATGATAACCAGGTCAATAGTGACGGAATATATTGTCTTGCCTCCTATAAAATGTGAGACAACAAAAAATGGTACTGAGTACTGATTGGGGTGTTGAAATAAAATATTAAGAAAATAAAGGAAGGAAAAAGGGAATAGAGAGAGCAATTCAACAGGTTTCTACTTAAGATGTAGACACTTTTTGCAATCTGGGTATGTATCATAGTACTCGGATATGTGCTCACAAGCTATGATGGAGAGGGAAATGAACAACTTCTGACTGGATATGATCACCTGATCCAAGTATAATCAGGCCCAGCTGTATTGTTGAAGTGCA
This sequence comes from Termitomyces sp. 'cryptogamus', assembly GCA_020091625.1. Classification (NCBI taxonomy): domain Eukaryota; kingdom Fungi; phylum Basidiomycota; class Agaricomycetes; order Agaricales; family Lyophyllaceae; genus Termitomyces; species Termitomyces sp. 'cryptogamus'. The sequence continues at coordinate 4,939,784 of JAGYZC010000005.1, forward strand.
TAGCCAATGTATCCATGCATTCCTGGCCAGAATTTAGAGTGAGATTTCTTCTGGTGCCTACAGCACTTGGCTGCCTCTTCAACAGATTGTTATGCATTGTAGGTAATTGATTTGTTAACTTTAACTCCAAATATAGTGTAACCAAAGTATAACACACACCCATTGCCTCCATACAGTCTGTTACTGTAGGTTTCAAGCACCTGTCAAGTCCTGCACATTGACACTCTCAAACAGACTCATTCATCGAGAGATCTGTGTTGGTAAATGAACAATCAATTCCAGAGTTCAGGACTGAGTGTTTGATTTCTGAAGCTTATCATCCTTGTCTGCTTCTATAATCCATTTCTTAAACAAGGTCATAATGTATAAAAGACACCTTAAGAAAAAGGAAAGACAGAAACAGGAGAGGAAGAAAAAGCAGGCAGCCAGGGAGGCTAAGAAAGTAGCAGGACCAGGGACATCTTGAATATCAAATCTGTCACCTTCTGATGTATTGAATAAAATTACTGCAACAGATCCACCCCAGACAGCATGGCCAAACTCCAAAAAAATACTCCTTAGATAGCACAGTGACAGGGTAGCTACCCATTTACACATGTATTTGCAGATTAAAGCTACTAAATCAGACCTTGTTAAAATGGATAGATAAAATACCATTTGCAATTGTATAAGTTGTAACATTGGCTCAGGAAGGAATCACTATGGTGTACAAGTTGGCACTATGGGTGGTATTCAAGTATCAAGTATCCCTAATGCAACTACACTATTTCAAGTTCTGAACAAACTTGATATTGTCAGAAATCAAAGGGATGAGGCCCAGTTGGACCTCTTCTGTTCAGCATTGGGGAAGGGCAAGTGAGTAGCATCCCCTCCTCAACTTCCAGAGGCAAAGAAGGCTTGTACAGGGACTTCTGTGTTTATTGAGGGTTCTTCAACTCAGAGGGCACAATCAGTGCCTTATGATGATGTTGTTTCCACTGGCAATGACCAGCTGATGGATAAGCATCCTAACTTCAGGGCACCATAGTTTGCAACTCAACTGTCAAAGCCAGCATTGGCAAAGGCTGGGCTGTCAAGGCCAGCAACAGCTAAGGCTGGCTCTGCAAAGCCAGCTACAACTCCAGTAGTGGCAGATAACCTGTGGTTGTTGCCACCCTGGTAGCCTTTCCTGCAAACATGCTGCAGGAGTCAGAGGTGGAATGATCAAGGTCCTCAAACCAAGAACCTACAAGATCCCAGCTGCCCTGTCCCATGAGCAGATTCCAATGGTGCATTGGGACCCCCATGAGAAGAGTTCTTTGTCACCCAAGTATAAGCTTCTTGAGCTACAGCAGGTGCCACAGGTGCATTGGACTTGGGGGAGCAATGATGATGACAATGTCCCAACATCCAAGCAACACATCTTGGACAGCAACTCAATTGATGACAATGTGCAGCATTGTTGAAGGAAGAAGCACAACACTAACACTGAATGGCTGTTAGCTATTGATGCTGAGAAGTCCAAGCTGGACCTCAAGCATGTGTACAATACAAGGCTGCCTTCCTGACAGCTGGGAGACTACATTTGTATGTGGGCATTTTGAGCACCAGAATGACTTCCAAGGTATTTTGCACCCCAACTTCTACTGGTCACCAACAACCAATGCAGTTTTTGTTGGCAATGAAGCAGTCTTTGCTTGCTCTTTTGGAAGGGCAGAGTTATTCTATATATCCCCACAATATGAGTTATTGTACTGATGGGCTCCTTGAGGGATGCACATAAATTCAGAACAGCTATGGCTGATGCTAAGGGTTGGCTGGGTCATAGGAAGGGCACAGGGGCACTAAGACACTGGTGGGGGAGAGACCTTTTGAGGAACCAAGTAGAAGCTTAAGTAATCAAAAAGGGGGCTCCCAGATCAAATCTAGAGACTTGTTCTGCTGTAAGGGCAACCTCTGGAGGCTGTGGCTCAATCACACAGCTGGCAAAGGGAAATCCAAAGTTTATTCAGTACTGTACAGTGTTTACTGAGATAACTACTCACCTGGCAAAGGGAAATCTAAAGAGAACAAGTCTGAGGATTCCCTAGGCCAGGTGTGATGCTTCAGAGGCTTCAGAAGTGTGGGAAACAACTATATAGTATGACAGAGAAAAAAGACCAAAGTGATGTGCCAGCAATTGGTCAGCAGTTACATAAGCTGGTGGCAGTGTCAAAAGGGCCACACTTGTCTGAATAATTGACAGAGAACTAGTGTAGCCTGAGGGCTAGAACTAGGACCAATCAATAGGGAAAAGGAAGGAGAATGAAGAAAAACTATAGCAGAGGAAATCTGACAAGAACTGGAGAAGGAGAAGGAGAAACAAGTGGGATGTCCCCTAACAAGTCCCATGCTTCTCCTTCCATTACAGTAATTGGACTATTGTTGAGTGTATAGTCTAGTATAGTCCTTGTTCTATCCTGTTCTGTATTTCTTCTGGTGTATTTAAAGGGATAATGTTGCTGGAACTTGTTTTACCAGGAGGCTTACAGTTTTGAGCCTTAATAAATGTTTGTTTTGACTTCTGGTGTTTTATTATATTCCCAATGATGTGACAACATTGTATCAGTGCTGCCCTCCAACATTCCCTGCCAATGGCAACCACCCCCACATGTACTCCAGAGGATTTTCTGCAGTACCCCCCAACCCTGCATACCTTCTACCCACTCATTACTATGCATACCCCACTCCCACTATGGCTTCAGCCCCTCCAGAGCATCCAGATAATTATTCCCCTCCTTGATTGCCATTTCCTGCTCAAATTCCTCTTTTCTTCAGACAGCAATGGGTCAAAGCCTATGTCTAGCAGCATGACAAAGTCCTCCACTTCCTCCACCTCTTCCCCATGGAGTTTGCAAGATGCACCTGTACCCTCCTTATCAACCTAGGCTACCCCAACACTCCAGCAACTCTGGAGGTTTGGGCAGACTGACTCCTTAATTTCCACAAATGTTATCTGCAAGGAAACCTTTCCAAAACTATGCAAGGCACCTTGGAAATTGATGCCAACCTACAGAACAAGCTCCATGCTCTGGTCAAAGAAATCCATACCAGCCCAAACTCTCATCCATTTGAAGATTCTCTGGACCCCTGCCACTCCTTCTATGTGCAATGCAAGGGACCTCAACCTCAACCCTATGAGCAGACTGTTTGACCAACTTGCTGCTCACACCCGGGCCCTCTCTACTTGCCCCTGGGCAAACTCCATCCCTAGTGCCTTTTGTACCTGGGACCAGCCTGCTGTCCCCAAATTCCATACTCAATGGCCACCCCCACATGTTGACAATAACAATCAAACCCTCTCCTACAATTGATGAGCCTGGCAACCCTGCTGACAAGCCTGCTCTGTGCAAGGGCCCTCCCTAAGACAGACCTCCCCACTTTGACCTCTGCACTCCCTGTGGCAATGCCCCACAACTCCACCAGAATGCCCCAATCCCCTCAAGGCAACCCACAGGCCCCAGAGCACCTTGACCCTCCTTCACCATCAACCCTCCTGATCTTCCACCCACTCTAATGCCCAACCCCCCTGCTGATGGTAATTACTTTAGACCACCCACTCCCAGAGGACCTCCTCATCCTCAATGCACTCCAGGGCCTCCCCTGGGCAATGTGGGCCAACCCTCTAGCAATGGGCCTCCAAACAGCAGACCTCCTGGCAGATGAGGCCTGGCTATGGACAACTTTCCCCCTCAGCACAGCAATGGGAACAATTATTACTACTATTACAATGCCAGACTCCTACCTCAAACTAAAAATATGCAGGATGACACTCATAATGCACTGGCCCAGAAAGGCAAGCTCAACATTCAAAAACCTGAACCTTTCACTGGTCATGACTCCTAGAAATGGAGAATCTTCCTGACATAGTGACTAACAATGTTCCAAGCTAAGCCTATTACCTTTCAGCTTGAGAGCTCATGAGTAGCCTTTGCCTCATTGTATTTGCAGAGCATCACCTTTGACTACTACATAGTGCTACTCCAGTTCAACCCCAACAGCTCTGTGCTCTCCAATTGGCTTGCTTTCACCCAGGAGTTCTCCAGTAAGTTCAGCATCTTTGACACTGTAGCAGAAGCAGAGGAGAATCTCTTCAACCTTTGAATATGCAACAATGAACACTTCACAACCTTCATTGTACAATTTGAACAAGTGGCCTACAAAATGGGATGGAACTACAATGCTCTCCACTTTGCTCTCTGCCATGCCATGCCTCAATGTATCAAGGATGTCCTCCACCTTGCCTCCAAGCAAACTACATATGATGGGTACAAGGCACTCATTACATAGATTGACCAATGTTACTGGGAAGACCAGAGCAAGAACACTGCACTATGGACCACATGGAACACCTCCAACAACACCAACTGGCAGGCTGGAGCAACCAATGGCAACCAACCCTCAATCCTCACCAACTTTACCAACCCCATGCCCCATTTGCCTCAAGGCCAAGAGCCTCCCAGTGCCAACCAACCCCTGGGACCATGCCCCTCTGCCCAACTCAACACTGCTGACCTCCACAAGACTCCAGAACCCTTGGATACCAACTCCAACAACCTCAATAATGCTCCAGACTCTGCCAACAATCAAGAAGCCCTATGTGCAAACAAGATTCAGAACAGGCCCTGGATTGATGTACCAGAGAAGACTTAGGAGAAACAATGGAAGGAGGGTGCATGCATCCTATGTGGTGAGCAGGACATTTTATCAGTAGTTGCCCTAAATGCCAAATGATGGGATGTGCCATAGGAACCATCAATGGAGGAGACTGCAACTACTAGTTCATGGGAAACAACTCAGTGGTTTAGGTCTTGAAGATGCACTAGACCATGGACCAGACTCTGACATGTTCTCCACCCTGGCTGCACTCCTTTGAGCAATGGTACTCACTCTGAATGACCTCTCAGCACATCTCCCTTCCCACTCCTCCCACACCCTCCTCCTCTGCACCACCTTCTCCTGCACCACCCTCCCCTTTTCCAATGACCTCATCCCCACACTGGTTGACAGTGGTGCCACTGATAACTTCATTGACAAATTCTTGGCAGCACTTGCTTCCCAACACCTCTGATGTCTCCTCACTCCAATCCTCCTCAAACTCTTTAATGGTGACCCCACCTCCACCAGAGATATCACACACTGTGTGGAAACAACTGTGACCTTTGCCAATAGATAATGCCAAGACCTCCAACTACTCATCACTAAACTACACCCCTCTGCCTCTATTGTCCTAGGCTTTTCATGGCCCTGCTCCACCAATCCCCACATTGACTGGCCTAATCTCACTCTTTGCCTTGACCAGGACAACCCAACCAACTCTGGACCAGTACTCTTCAATGTCTCACCCCCCCTTCAAGAGCCCTGAAGATATGACCAACAACTCCTAGACTCCCCCACAGCTTTGCTCAAAGTCCATGCAGTCATTTATCATCAACCTCCAACTTGACAGCTCACCAACTGCTCTCCCTGCCCTTGTCAACAGCAGCACCTCCAGCACCTTCATCAGCAACCAGCTCAACCTCTGACACAATGACCTCAACAAACCAATTGAGCTCCAACTCTTTGATGGAAGCCCTGCCACAACAGGAATCACTTAATACTACAATAATTCCCTCACTCTTGACAACAATTTGGAGTTCCAGGTCTGGCTCCTTGTCACCCAGCTCCCCTGTCAACTCCAATCATGCTTGGACTTCCATGGCTGCAGGACGTCAACCCTAACATTGACTGGAAGAACCTCACCATGCAATTCTTCAGCTCTGAAGCAAGTTTAGCAGCCACCATCCCCCTTTGCATCCAGTCCACCTTGGGCTCCAACATCCCTGACCTTGATGCCAACACCTCCAGAGCAACCAAAGGCCCCTCAACCCTCAACAACAACCAGGAAGGTGAAGACAATGTGCCTCTGCCCCAGTCATTCTTGAATAAAAACTTGACAGCTGCCCCCCAACATACCCCAGAATCAATACAAAGGTCTGCAGTACCCCAACCAACAATGCCCAACCCCTCTAAACAGCCCTGCCACCACTCCATACCCAACTGCTGCTACCCCATTGCCCACTCCCATCAATCTCAGAGATCTCAACATCAAAATTATTAGTGCAATCCCCTTTGCATGCATTTTACAAGATGGCACCCCACCTTCCAACTACAAATCACACCAGCTCTACCAGAAGAATACCTCTACACAGAAACTACTCTGCTGGAACAAAAAACAGAAGAACAGATTTTATACAAAGTAGTTCCCCTGGAATATCATTAATTTGCTGACATATTCTCTGAAGGGAGTGCAAAAGAACTTCCTCTGCATCAGTTCTACAATCACAAAATTGATCTCAAAGAAGGCACCTCACCCACATTTGGCAGAATCTACAACATGTCCAAGATTGAACTCCAGGCCCTGAAGAATTACCTCAACAACATGCTTGGGAACCTTCTACACCTGTTTGATGATCCCCATGGATCTCAACTACAACATCTACAACAAAAAACTCCTTGTGATTGTTGAAGCCTTCCACCAGTGGAGGACCTACTTTGAAGGATCTCCACACCTCATCCAAGTCTACTCTGACCATAACAATCTGCAGTACTTCCCAACCATGAAATAGCTCAGCCACTGCCAAGCTTGATGGTCTGAAACTCTGTCAGATTCTGCTGACCATAGGGGCTCAGCTACACTAGGTGAATCCTTACTAGGCAGACACAATATCCTGCACTGATAACTGGGCATTCAGAGAAGGTCTAGACATTGGGGCTTTGTGAGGATAAGTGATGGGGAGTGATCTAAACAAGTCTAGGGTAGTACAGAGAGCTCTAGAACAAGTTGCAGGAAAGAGGTTGGACTCAATAGGATATTAGGTACAAGTCCAGAAGTGAGTATTAGGGGTGTGGGGCAAATAGAGGCTATGTGAGTGATGGGAGCGGGGCCAGAGTTTGATGGGGGATCAACAGAAGTTGATGGGTTTTGGGGCTGTGCAAATAGTAAGGTCTGGAGTGGGTTCAAAAAATGTTTGGATCCATAATCATAAGCATGAAGTTTGTAAAGACATTAGGGTTGAAAGGACTTGAACACAGTAATGGAAACAGAGTCAAAGGAGACAAGATGGAGTTGAGGCAAGATTGAGATGAGAACAAAAATAGATTCCAGCAGAGATACAAAACAATAATGAGAACAATAATGAAAATAGAGACAAGACAAGACCAGGAGACTGAGATAAGACTGAGAGACTGAGATAAAGGGAAACATAATATGGAACATAGAATATAAGACAGAAACAATCAGACCATAAGTAATGTTAAGCAATATTAAGACTAGAGTATGGGGTGCTACTCTACAACTTATATACTGACTACTTGAGAGCTCTAGGGGATAGTGGGTGTGGCAGTGGGGCTTGTCAGAGCCATGCAGAGTTGATAGGAGTCAGTTGTGATCAGGAGACAGGCTGCAAGTGATATTCTGATGGAATCAATTGAGGATGCAGGCTGTCCTGGGTTTGTCATGATGCTCTAGGGTTAGTTGGGCAAACTAGGGAGATAAGTTGGTGATGCACACTGGAGTTAGGAACAGTGGGGGAGGGTCCCAAGGGCTCAGGAGAGTCAGGTAAAGCATTGATGGCTGCAGAGAAGGCATCAGAGTTAGACAGGAGGCCATTGGGGTTTGCCAGCAGAGTTACCCAGAGTGGGTGCCATGGGTGGGCAAAGGTTGGGGAAGTCAAAGAAGGAGATGGAAGTGAACTCTGGGCAAGCAAGGTGGCTGAAAACAAGGTCTGGAGTTCTGGGAATGGATCATGACAAACCCTCTTGGAGTATGACTTTACCATCCACTACTGCCCCAGACAACTTGGCACAAAGCCCAATACACTCACTTGAAAGTCCAACATATATCCAAAGAAGTCATTTGAAGCTGAGCAGAACACATTCAACTATTAAGTGGTAATCCCCCCTGAGCATTTGCATGCCATGCTGATTATGAATGAAGAAGGAATCCTCCACCAAATCAGAAACTCTTCTCCAGGCTCCTTCACCCAGCATAATCCCTGCAACAGCTCTGCCAATGAGTCAAATGCCAACAACCCCTTCACACTGTCTTTAGACCACTGCCTCCTACTTTGGAGTGGATAAATCTATGCTCCAGACTACAAGTCCATTTGTCTCAACATACTTGGGCAGCACCATGACCACAGACTCTGGGGACACCCAAGAATTTGTAAGACTCTCCAACTCATCTCCTGGACTTTACTTTTGGCCAGGAATGAAAAAGGACATCACACAATACATAAGGGCCTGCGAACCTTGTCTCTGGGCCAAAGTACCCCACCACTGCCCTCACAGACTGCTGAAACCCCTCTCTGTCAGCCAATGCCCCTGGTCCTCAGTCTCAATAGATCACATTATTGAACTCCCCAACTCCAAGGGCTTTGAGGCAATCCTCATGGTCATCTGCCACCTCACCAAGCAAGCCCTCTTCATCCCCTGCTACACCACTGACAATGCTCCAGAGTTTGCCAAGTTATTCCTCAAACATGTCTTCTTCACACATGGACTCCCAGACAACATCATCTCCAACTGTGGCCCACTGTTTGTCTCCTATTTCTGGCAGTTGTTATGCAAGGTACTTGAAATAAAAACCAATCTATCAACTGCCTACCACCTGAAGACCAACAGACAAACAGAATGAGTAAACCAAACATTGAAACAGTATCTCTGCCTCTACATGAACTATTTATGGAATGACCAGTATTTGTCCCAACCCATTCCCAGAACCCCTGACCTTGTTTCCAGCTATCTCACTTCTCTGAAATTCATCCCCATCTCTTCCTTTGACTTCCCCAACCTTTGCCCACCCATGTCACCCACTCCAGGTAACTCCAACACTTCCCCAGCAAACTTTGATGGCCTCCTGGCTAACTCTGATGCAATCCCTGCAGCCATCACTGCTTTCCTTGACTCTCCTGAACCCCTGGAACCCTCCCCCACCATTTCTGACTCTACTGTATGTCACCAGCTCATCACTCTGGTCTACCTAACCTACTCCAGAGCATCATGACAACTCCAGGACAGCCCACATTCTCAATTGATCCCATCAGAATATCACTGTGGCCCATTCTGTGATCACAACTGACACCTATTGACTCTGCATGGCTCTGACAAGCCCTGCCACCACACCCACTGCTCCCTGGAGCTCTCCAGTAGTCAGTATATAAGTTGTAGAGTAGCACCTTGTACTCTAGTCTTGATATTACCTACCTATTGCTTAATGTTACCTATGGTCTAATTATTTCTGTCTTGTGTTTTGTGTTCCATGTTATGTTTCCTTTCCTCTCAGTTTCCCAGTCTTGTCTCATTTCTATTTCCATTATTGTTCTTGTTATTGTTTTGTATCTCCACCTGAATCTATTTTCATTCTTGTTTGAATATTGTTGTCTTGTTTGACTGTTTCCATTATTGTGTTCAAGTCCTTTCAACCCTAATGCCTTTACAAACTCTGTGCTTACAATTATAAACTCAAACATTCTTTAAACCAACTCTGGACCTTGCTATTTGCTCAGCCCCAAAACCCATCAACATCTGTTGATCATCCATCAAGCTCCAGCTCCACTCCCATCACTTGCATAGCCTCCACTTACTCCACATCTTCAGTATTTGCTTCTGGACTTGTACCTGCTGCTTTGTCAGGCCCAACCCTTTCCCAGCAACTTGTCTTAGACTTTTCCAGACCATCCCAGACTTGTTTGGATCACTCCCCCTTGCTTACCCTTACAAGTTCCCAATGTTTAGACCTTCTCTGAGCACTGAGTTATCAGTGTAAGACATTACATCCACTTAGTAAGAATTTGCCCAGTGTAGCTGAGCCCCCATGGTCAGCAAAACCTGACAGCACACAGAACTTTTCCTTGCCAAGTTTACTTACAATAACATGCCTCACTCCACCACTGGAGTTTCCCCCTTCTATGCCAACAAGGGCTACAACTCCCAACTCACACTATCCCTCAAAGATATTCTCTCCCACATTGCTTATAATGGCACCAAAGACCTCTGATCCCTCCACCAGTTCCTCCAGGATGAAAATAACACCACCAATCAAGCCTACTCCAAACATGCCAATGCCTGACAAGATCCCACCCCCAACTGGCCCTGGCACCTTGGTTTGGCTTGATTGACAAAACCTCAAGACCCAGAGACTCTCCATTAAGCTCAATTACAAACAACTCAGCCACTTCAAGATTCTCTGGAAGGTCTCCATGCATGCCTACAAGCTTGACCTACTCCTAGGCCTGAAGGGCCTCCACTCCATCTTCCATGTGTGCCTCCTCAAAAAATATGCTCTGGACCTCTTTTCTAGACAACACTCCAGTCAACTGCCCCTAGTCAAAGTCAAGGGCAAATATCACTACAAAGTTGACCAGATCCTTGACTCCTGCTTGGTCTGCAGCTGACCTCAATACTTGGTCCATTGGAAGGGCTACAGGCCTGAGGACAACACTTGAGAACTCTAAAAGGATGGAGCCCAGTGCTACCAATGCCATTGAGGAGGATGCAGTGCTTCCTGGCCCAGCCTATCAGAATGTGTCAGCCTAGTGAAAAGAAGGAATAGAACAGACTCACAAAGTATCCCCCACCACTCTGAGGCTCCCTCTTTGGCAAGCCACTCCTTCCACTTCCTCACTACCTCTACCATAGCCCAAGGGACCTCTATGTGGGGCACCTCCTCACCCACCCATGCTCCTGACCCCTCCAACCACTGCACTGCTATCTCTGCCTGCACCTCCAACTGCTCCATCCATGTTTGCAACTTCTGGAGCTATGATAGCTACTCTGTGGCCATCCTCATAGCTGTCTCCTGATCCCTCCATGCTGTGTCCCTGTTCCTCCATGCCTCATCCTGCTCCCTCTGCATCATGTCCCTATCCTCCTCAATCCTTTGAACCTCCTCCTCACAGGTAACTAGTGACCTCTCCAGCCCCTCAACCTAACAATGCAGGAAAGTTTTGGTGACCAACTATAACATCACTATAGACTGCTTGATTGGGGCCCCAGAGCTCAGGGAATACACCTGGGGGCCCAGGAGCCCTGTCATCAACTGCTCACCCCAAGCTTGCTTGCTTAGTCCTGCCTCTGGTGGCAGGAACACCCTCTGCTTACTCTTGTCACATGCTGTAGGGACCTCTTCCTTCTGCCCATCTTGCAGGGGCTCAACCTTCATTGATGACTGCCCCACACTACTCCTGCCCTCTACTCTGGAGCCCCTCCCCAACACTTTGCCCCTCCACCCTTCTTCCAACTATGCTGTGACCCACTATTGATCCCAACTCTGCTCTGTGGCAGCACAAGCAGCATGCCAACTTGACATGACAGAGCACTTCTCATGCTGCAAACAACATGGGAGACACACCAACATGTCCCACCACAACCCTAGCATGGGCTCCTCAAACTTGCATTGCTCTTCCCATTGAGTGCAATGTATACACTGTGAGGACAAGTTAGCTCTAACAGGGTATTACCATACTAGTCACTCACTGGGGCCACCACCTGGCACCACTCAAGGGTTGGGGGACCCCTTGCCCACCCCATGGCCTCCACAAACTGCTTCAGCATCACCTCCACCTGTGCAATGCTGTAAGCCATGAAAACAGGTCAGACCACACTCAGACCAAGGCTAGGCCTGGGACATGAGGTGGGGGCCACCCCCACTGCTGACTGCACTGGAACTCCACTTAATAAAATCCCCAAAGGATCTGCCACAGCTGTGAACAATTCTGTCAAGACTCAGTTAGTAATTCCAGAATGCAAGAAATGGAATCACACTCACAACTATAATACATCACCTCTACTCACCAGCAATCCCAATTCCACTTGGACTCCTTGGAAGTGGGAGAGTTTGAGGATGTGGAGGGAGACCTAGATGCTGCTGGGGAATAAGTGGAAGAGGACATGAGAGAAGTCTGGAGGCTTCAGGGTGTGTCCTCACTCTTTTAAATTTCTTGAAGAAGCTTCTTGATGGGCAACAATCCTGCTTGAACTTTGTTACTCACACCACTGCCACAGCTGTGGTTTGATCAATATTGCTTGTGCTTTGATTCCAATGCCCCCACCAATCTCTGACTCATGCCCCACATCTTGAGTATCTCAATGCTACTCAACAAAGTCCTCAAAAGAAGTGGTATCCCCTCTTCCTGATTGGAAAACTTGTTAACCACCTCTGCAGTGCCAAGATATACTTCTGCTCCAGCTACAATGACATCTGGACTGCTCTGGAACACAAATGGAAGACTGCCCCCCCACACCTGCCATGACCCCTTTGAGTACCAAGTGATACCCTCAAACAACCAGCTCTCCTGCCACCCTCCAGTATTTGTGGACAACCTCTTCCTCAACATGAACAATGATTTCATGTATTGGGCCAACAGCCTGACCCACTCAAACTCTCAGGGGAACAACTGGAACATGTCTGCCACATCCTTGAATAACTTCAGAGTACCACCACTCCTAACAAATAACTCCACCACTCACACACTTGCTGGCTCAAGGACCTCTCCAAAATACAACCTCACCCTCTGCTACTCCATGGTTGACTTAACACAAAAAACTCAACACCCCTGCCAGAAACCTAATGAGTGCCCAAGGAAGCCCTTTGGGCCTAAGCAAAACAAGTTCTGCCACTCAGTGGTAATACCTGCTAAATGTTTACATGTCATGCTGATTTGAATGAGAAAGAAACTTCCCACCAACTCTGAACCCCCCTTTCCACCCAGCATGACCCCTAATGCAAGCCCACCAACAAGCCAATTCCCTAATCCATCCCTTACACTGCCTCCAGGCCTCTGGTTCCTGCCCTGGGAAGAACAGAGCAGCAAAACATGCCCCAGATCTCTTTTCCCACTCAGCACTATCTCTGAAGACAACTCCCTTGACAAGCCAGTGATGCAAAATGTAAGTTTGATGCTATTAATTGATTAGATCAACAGATCAAATTTTGTTTCACTGAGGTTTGGAGGCTTAGTTTTGCAGGCTGGAGATGGTCTCATACTATTGAATGGGCCCAATAATATTATAAATAAAACCTGAAACAACTAAGAACTTGTAAGCCTAAAAGAACTGCTCCCTGGAGTTCTCTGAGCCATGGTATATTGTTGCTTTCCTTTTCCTCCAATTCCCCTCCCCTTTTATAGCTTGTTGCATGTGCATGGACTAGGATGCTTTCCATGCACACCCATGGTCTGTACCACATGGTTTTTCTTGGCTTTTCCTTCTTATTGGATGGCAGAACAAGATGGCATGCTTAGTTGGCATTATTCAGTTTTTGTATGTCCAACATCCTTTCCTTTGATCTTTTCCCTTCCCAAACTTCTTCTTAGCAGACTGCACATGGTTTGTTATGGTGGCTGGCTTGGGTTTGGGTGGTCTGGCATAGGAATGGGAATGATGTTGAGGGAATAGGGCAGTATTCTTGCAATAGATGCCCATGGCTGGTCTTAGTGTCAGTTAGATTTCTAGCTAGGTTGCTGAGCACAGCCATTGATTGTCAATCAACACATGATCAGGCTTGATTTTTGATGTCAGATCTTACTGTTTTCTGCTGGCATTGTTGTGGTGCATGTTTGAATCATCAGCTTCTCTACCAGGTATGTGCTCTATGCCTACAGTTTTCAGCTTTTGGGTATCTGGGCCTTGGTATTTCTAGTATTTCATCCTGTCTCAAAGTACAAGACAGGTGTATCACCTCCCCCACACCATTTTACTGACTGCCCCCAGTCAGGTCTACACATTCTTGAATGATGTTCCTGCATGATCACCCCTAAAATTTTGACAAAGAGTCAATTTTCTTTTCCTTTCACAAAAATAATGTTTCTTTTGTCACCCTCAATCACACCCATTGTCTTATAAAGATGTGCCTGACACAACCCTCTCCCTCCCTTGAGCCATGGCATCAATCCTTTCTGCTCCCACTACTCCTCACATAACCTCCATGGGCTCTGCTGCCAAGCTACCCCATGCACCATTGACTGCTCACTCTAGCCTCAGCCAGAACTTGTCCAACAACTTCACTCTTCTCAAATGTTCTGTCAAGCATGATGTGCATCAAGTTATTTTAGCACTCCTCCAGCTTCCCTCATTTGCTCAGGCCATCATAGGCTTCTGTGGGGTTGTGGTCAGCATCCCTGGCTCTGGTGCTGACTATGCCTGATACCTCAGCACTATGCAGCTGGTGAGCTTCTTTCCCTTCTTTCTTCCTGCTTGGTCCTTTTTCACCCCCTTCTCCTTGCTTCAGTGTTTTGCTGACCAGGCCAATTTTCTGTGCATCACCAAATAGAAGGGTCTTTTCAACACCCTGTCTGCTACCCTTCATGCAATCAACTGTGGTGCTGCCAACAATTCTGCTGATGTGCAGGCCTTCCTCACCTTCACCAACACAATCATTCAGATTGAAAAGAATTGTTAAGAGCTCCAATAGCAATGAGAAGCCAAGGAGGCACATATTTCCATCAGTTTCTTTCTCTGACTAATGTCTTGTCCTTATAGCTGAAATGCTGGACTCAGGACCAGGGTGTTGACATGCTAGGTCTGTTCTCCATTTGTTCTGGCAAGCATGGAGCTAATGTAAGTCTAGCCTTCAAACTCAACTTACTTGCTCATTGTTTTGACACACTCAACCTTCATCTCTTTTGTCCCTAGACTGAACCCAACAGCAAACCCAAGCCCAAAAAAGTTAAAGTCTTTCTGGCTTATGGTCTGTCCCTTTGCTGTTTCCTCACTTCTCTGACCTTGCTTGCTTTTCAGCCAACCTCAAACCTGGAAACAAGGCTGTGTCTTGCTCCTTGGCCAGGTTAATGCTGCCCTTGAAGCTGTTCAGCTTACCAATGACAGCACCCTCCTTCTGCATGCCAATCTCCAACAACATTGTGATGCTATTTGCCTTGCTGTGCAGCAACAACTCTACTCACTCAACATCACTCTCCAAACCTACAAACTCATTTTGGCTCACCTTGTTTACCTTGACAAAACTCTGGGTTCCTCTGACATTGAGCAGACTGGAGATTTACTTGATGATCTCCAAGTTTTGCCTGAGGTATTACCCTTTTATTGACTTCCCATGACTTGTCTTTATTTACTTAGAGCCTCAGGTGGTTGATTCCAATTCCAATATTGAAATTGCAACCTCTTCCCCA
Organism: Termitomyces sp. 'cryptogamus'; assembly: GCA_020091625.1. Lineage (NCBI taxonomy): Eukaryota > Fungi > Basidiomycota > Agaricomycetes > Agaricales > Lyophyllaceae > Termitomyces > Termitomyces sp. 'cryptogamus'. The sequence goes on from JAGYZC010000005.1 coordinate 4,954,969, forward strand.
AAAATTTCCCATTCCCATGTGTCCCCCATACAAGACACCTCTGCATTGTAAGCATCAGTGTTGCCTCTGCCTAAAATAGTGTAGCTGTAATTTTAACCAGCCTCACTTGTAAAAATTTCCCTACATATCTCTTATTTTGTAAACCCCAATTTAATGCCATTAACCCTGAAAATGTGTGACCAAACTAAGCCTTTTACTTATTTCCATTTTGCTAAGTAAAACTTGAATTTTTTGTCAACCTTTGGAGCTATTGTCTGACCCATTCATGTCATGGTCTAGAGGCTCATGAAGCCTTATAGATCCAAATGACAGATCTGATATAGCATTTCCAGCAGGCTTTTGTAATTCTTCCCTTAACTCTTTTAACTTCTCTGCAGTGATATCTATGCACTGCTCTAGGCTTTGGGCTAGCTCCAATCATCTTCAAGCTTTGTAAGGGACTGACCTAAAAGCTGCCACCCTAGTCTGCCAAACTGATCCATCCAGTTCTGCCACAATGTAATTACCACCTCTGGTCTTAGTAATTACTACCATTGGACCATGAAAGCATCTTAGTACTGTCTGAACTTTCTGTAATCATATTTTTTGACCAAGCCCAAGTCCAAGGGTTTGAATTTGGATTCTTTAATAGAGCTTTCATGCTCTTCTGCAAACTTCAAGGCCCATTAGAGTTTGTCCTTCCCAACTCTTTCTCTCATCTCTTCTACATGTTGGTGATGTTTGGCTAGAGCTCTAGCACAATAACCAATCAACACGTCTGTAGGCAATGGCCCTTCTGGTAATTCTATTAACTAGATAGCCTCTACTAAGTCTAAGGGTAGAGTTGGATGAGCCCCAGTGACCATGAAGTATGGTGACCATTCAAATCTCTGCTGGATAGTAATGCAATCACTCCACATTACATGGAAGAAGAACCAGAACCATTTAGTGCAATCCTCAGAAGCTTTGAATAAAGCTTGCCTGACATCCCAATGTGGTCTTCAAATCTTGCCATTAGCTTAGCTTGAGAGTTGTATGAAGAGATGGCTATGCCTCTGATTCCATATTCACTCTCTATCCAAGCTGTGACCTTTTTGAATTGTCCAGTGTTGTCAGTGATGATTTCTGCAATGCAACTCCAGTAACAAATCACATCCTCAAACAACCATTGACCAATTGTTTTATAGTTTTCCTTGCACAGAGGCCTCCCTTCCATCCATGAAGACAATGCATACCTGCCATGGACAATATACTTGCAGCCATCCAAAGCTGGAGTCATGTGCATGGTATCAATGTGGATTGTTTGGAAGATAGAGGGTGTATAGGTCACTGTGGGAGCTCTGTTTACAACTGTATTCTGACATATCTGACAGTTGTGACAAGTCCCAACATACCAATGCACATCTCCATCAATTTCTGGCCACCAAAATTGTTCTTGTATTAACATTTTGGTTGCATAAGTCCCCCTATGCCCTAAGGCATCATGGGCTGATTTAAGCATGAACATTTGCCTATTGATATCAACTACTAGCTTATGTCTGGCCTCATGATTGTGCTTGTATAGTTTCTCCTTTGGATCAAAGAAGAACTGTTTTGCAAACTTCTTGAACTTGTCTGGGTCCCAACCCTGCAAACCCTCAGGTTCTTTGCTTGAGTCTTGTAGCCCAGCTTTGTACAATTGGTAGCGAGTCATCCCACTGTTCACTCTCCTCACCTTTCCTATACTCCAAGTATGCCTGTAAGTCTGCTTCTTTCTCTTCCTTAGTACCTTCTGTGGGTAACAGAGGCTGAGAGAGAGATAGTTCTGCAACAGGATCTATTCTAGATACCTGCTGCTGACTTAGAACTGCCTTCCTGAGTTCCACCTCTTGAGACCTCACTCTATCAAGTTCTTGTTTAAAGTCTGATACTTCAGTTGCTACTGCATGTAGATAGCCACCTCTAGTGTCAATTTGATCTGCAAACTCCTCAAGTGCTAAGGGTTAATCCTCCTATTCTGGTTCATTGTTGGTTTTAGCTGGATATTTAAAGTGCATAATCTTTGGATTGTCCACCAATTCTGGATCAACAGGTGGGTACTCCTCATCTCCTGGCTGCTTGAGCCTCCTAGACAGGCCATCAACACTAAAGGTTTTCCCTGGCACATGCCTCAAAGTAAAATGATAGAGTAGTACATCCTCAATCCATCTCATGATGGTGGCATTAGGCCCTACTCCAGGATTGCTTAGCATTCCTTTCAAATACTTGGTATCTGTCTCCACTACAAGCTTTCTACAACCAACTAGCCAATACTTATTTGCCTGCAAGGCTCTCATCAGACCATAGAGTTCTCTTTTAGGTTGCAAGAACCTTGCCTCCCTCTCATTCAATGTGATGGATCCTAGCTTGGCACAAGTGCATTGCTTAGGATTGTCTGGAGCTTCCTGGAATATTCCAAAGCCCACTGCTATCCAAGAATTGTCAACTGATAGGACCACTGCCCCTCCTGACTCATAATCAATTGGTTTTAGAGGTGCACTTGCAGCTAGCAACTTCTTCAACTGAGCCATTGCTGACTGCTGTCCCTCACCCCAAACAAATGGTGTGTGGTTCTGAGACAACTTGTTGATGGGTGCAGCCACTTTAGCATAGTCTTTTATGAACATCCTAAAGGTACCACAAGTACCTAGGAAAGCCCTAACATCTGACTTATCCTGGCAATCACCCCACCCCATAACAATGGCCAACTGCTTGGTCTCAGGTTTCTGTCCCTCATAGGAACACCTGTGTCCAACTACTACAATCTCTTCTGCACAGACTACTGACTTCTTTCCAGAAAAGGTTCCTCCAGCATATTTGATTCTTTGTAACACTCTGTTTACATTTTGCAGATGTTCCCATACAAATCTCCCAATGCCTGAATTTTCTGGAATAACCTCATAGCCTCCATCTGGCAATTCATACCTGTGAGGTGGACCTCTGATTGGCACATCATCAATATATGGCCAAGTTACATGAGGTATCTCATCTTTCAAGATGAAGGTAATGTCATCATGAAAGATTGGTACTGAATTTGTCCAGCCCATTGGCAGGGTTACCAGCCTTAGAGCACCAAAGGGTGTCTGAAAGGTGGTATAGTCCCTAGACCTGACATCCAACACCCTCTCATCATATCCCACATACAAGTCAAAGATCCCTCCACAAGCTTTGCCAGCAAAGTGGCTAGCTATCTCTTCAGTTGCTGGTGGAAACCCAGAATGTGCTATGGTCACTTTGTTTAAAGGTTCCAAGCTGTGAACTATCCTCAAACTCTCACTATCCTTCTTCAATACTGTGAACCACTGGGACCTGTATGAAGAGTTGGATGGCTCATACACTCCTGCCTCAATTCTCTGCTTTATCATCTTGCAGATTTTATCTCTGAGTCCTGGAGCAATTGGAATGTTCTTTAATACCCAGGGGTGTTGAGGAATTACTGGAATCACTACATGAGGGAAGAATTCCTCCTTGAGCCTACCTCTTTGAGAATCATCCCATGCAAAAGCCTCATTCTGCAGCATCATTAGATGATGTACTGCCTTCATCTCCTCTGGCCATAAGAAACCATCACCATGTGCTCAGTCAATGATTTCCTTGCACTCAGCAGTGTACCTTCCTGTGGGTTTGAAATCAGGTGGGTTTGGGTCCAACTTTGGCATGTCTGCTAGTGGATTTCTAGTGATGCACCTTTCAATTTTAAAATCCTCAGGAGAGGTCCCTAGTACAGGTTTCACCTTTATAGCAACAGGTTCGTATTTCTTAGGAAATAGTTGTGCAGTTTCCCCCACACCTGCTTCTAACTCTAGGTTTTCCTGGTACTAAGATCTCCTCCTATTTCCCTGGTATCTGACACAGCTGCCCATTTAGATAGGCTAACAATATCTTCTCATCTCTTCCTCCAATATCTCCCCCTGCAGCAAAGGCCTGCAGATACACATCTCTCAACTCCTGGTTCTTGAATCCACTATCACTTATAGTGTATCCAGTCACCACTACTTCACCTCCCTAGTTACTGGCCATATCATTGAGATTTAAAATTTTGGATCACTATCTGCTACAACACCTGCCTTTGGCACCTTCCCTCTTTGAAGAGTGGGCAGGGCTGTCCATTGACCAGTATTAGGATCCCTGATAGTTATGATGGCACTGCTATCTTGAAGATTTTGTATGTTGCTTCTGTCAGTGTGTCAAAAGGATGACCCAACCTGGCTTGACAAAGATATGTATTTGTAGATAAATAGTGAAGCCTTCAGCCAAAGTAAATGGAACATTTTTGGCTAAACCAACTGATGTATTCACTTGACTGTTGGCACTCTCCATCCTTAAGCATATGTCTGGATCCCAAGTCAATCCTAAATGAAGTGCCTCATCTAGTGCCATACAGACTATCTGAGAACCACTATCTAGATTTGTCTCTACTTGCCCCCTCTGATTGAAAATGGGGTTCAAGGACCTCAATACTTGCAAATTTCTAGCCACATACACCACTACTGGCTTTTCTCCAAGTGGCTACACAATCCTGATGCACTACTGCACCAGTAGACAAATCATCCTGTGTCCCATCTGCAATGAAATAGGTTGCCATGGGTAGGTCATTGACATCTTCTTTGTCAGGTGGTTTCTTCTCCCTTACAGTCTGCTGTTGAACTGCTACTCTTGAGATATTGGGATCCTTAGACTGAGTTCCTGATTTGAGAGTCAATTTTTGTATCATGGCTTCTCTTAATCCAGGAGCCACATCTAGCATTTCTCCAGTACTGAAAGGTACAGTGGCCTCCCAGAGCCTATCAATGGTCCTATCCCACTCCTTTCTTCTTGTTCCTGTTAAGGAACTTCCAACAGTGCCCTGCACTGGCAAGTCTGGTCCCTCATTGAGGGCTGGAATCTAAAGAACCACTCCCCAGGGTTCTCCAAGCTGTGGTATATTGTTGCTTCCCTTTTCCTCCAATTCCCCTCCCATTTTATAGCTCATTGCATGCACATGCACCAGAGTGCTTTCCATGCATGCCCATGGTCTGTACCATGTGGTTTTCCTTGGCTTTTCCTTCTTATTGGATAGCAGGATGAGAAGGCATGTTTGGTTGGTGTTATTTGGTTTTTGTATGTCCAACATCCTTTCCTTTGATCTTTTCCCTTCCCAAACTTCTCCCTAGCAGACTGCATGTGGTTTGTTATGGTGGCTGGCTTGGATTTGGGTGGTCTGGTATAGGAATAGGGATAATATCAAGGGGATAGGGCAGTATTCTAGCAATAGATGCCCATGGCTGTTCTTGGCATCAGTTAGATTTCTAGCTGGGTTGCTGAGCACAGCCATTGATTGTTAAACAACATGTGATCAGGCTCAATTCTTGATGTCAGATTTTACTGTTTTCTGCTGGCATTGTTGTGGTGCATGTTTGGATCATTGGCCTTGTCTACCAGGTATGTGCCCTATGCCTACAGCTTTCAGCATTTTTCAAACTATTCCTCAAACATGTATTCTCCAAGCACAGACTCCTGGACAACATTGTCTCTGACCATGGACCTCTGTTTGTATCTCATTTCTGGCAATTGCTATGCAAGGCACTCAAAGTCAAAACCAATCTCTCCACTGCCCATCACCCAGAGACTGATGGGCAAACCAAATGAGTAAACCAGACATGGGAACAGTATCTCTGCCTCTAAGTTAACTATTTACAGAACAACTGGCATGCAGAACTCCTCCTCACCAAGTTTACCTACAAGAACATGCTACACTCCACCACCAGAGTGTCCTCCTTCTATGCCAATAAGGGCTACCACTCCTGACTCATGGTATCCCTCAAGAATATCCCCTTCCATGTTGCCCACAAAGTCACCAAGGATCTCCAGTCTCTCCACCAGTTCCTCCAGGATGAAATCTGTACTGCCAATTAAGCCTACTCCAAGCATGCTGACACTTGACACAAACTGACCCCCAACTGGCCCCCCAGCACTTTGGTCTGGCTCAATCAACAAAATCTCAAGACCCAGAGGCCCTCTGTCAAACTTGATCACAAATGTTTTGGCCCTTTCAAAGTCCTCCAGAAGGTCTCCATGCACACATACAAGCTCGATCTACCTCCAGACTTGAAGGGCCTCCATCCTGTGTTCTATGATCAACTCCTCAAAAGACATGCTCTGAACCCATTCCTCAGCCAATGCTCCAGCCAACCACCCCCCATAAAAGTCGAGGATGAGTATCACTATGAGGTTGATCAAATCCTTGACTTCTGCTTGGTCTGTGGCCAACCCCAATACTTGGTCTGCTGGAAGGGCTATGGACCTGAGGACAACACTTGGAAACCCCAAGAAAACCTTGATGGAGCCTCTGACAAATTCTGAGACTTCCATCAATGACATCCCACCAAGCCCCAGGACTCCCAGGACTAGTAACCACAGATGGCAGTAGTGGGCATAACCCCTGCCTCTGGATTCATTAGGAATTCAACTCCCATGAGTAACCCCCCACATGTTTTCACTTACTCTCCTCCTCACTCCATCTGAAACTCCTCATGCTCAGCAGGAACACAAGAAATTGGTTTGAACAGACTACTATTACAGATTATATAACAGGAAGGAGCATAGAGCAGCAAGAAAGCAAGACCCAAAATCCCCTCACTCCCCCTCCTCTTTAAAAATCCTTTGCACCACACCCCTAACCAAATCCACCTCTATCTGGGCAATCATGATGGCGAGAACCTCTGGCTGCCTAGGCAATGATTCCCCTACATCAGTTGCCACCTCCCACCATGCTTCAGGGTCCACTGCACTCCTTTACCAATGTACCACTAGCAATCACCCCATCTGGCAGGATCTCTGCTCCAACTCTGGCAGGAGCTCCCCAGGCATCTGCACCAACCCATCCTGCATCAAGGCATAGGCTGCTAACACTCTGTCCAGAAGAATATAGTGCTGTTGGACCCAATCCAATGATTCTGGGTTAGTAAGATGATAGGAAAAGAGCAGAACAACTCATGCATCACCCTCCCCCACTCCAAGGCCACCTTGTTGGCCAGCTGCTCTTCTCACCACCTTGCTATCTCTGCCCTGGCCCCCTCTGCCTCTGTGGCCCCTCATCCCACCTCTGCCATCTGCTCCATCCACACCTTGAACTGCACTAGCCATTTCCGCAAATCCTGCACCTCCACCGACCCTTTCACAATCCTCCATGCAGCCCCCTTCAGCTTCTCTTGCACCAGGTCTCAATCCCTCTGTGCCTCATCATGCTCTTACTGAGTCCCATCACAATTCTCTGTGATCCTTCAGACCTCCTCCTTATGCAACACCAACAACCAAGATAGCACCTTTGCCCATTGCTGCCAAAATGTCTTGGGGATGATAGGATAAGGCACAGGGTCCCCACCAGACCCCCCCCATCAAGGCCCTCAATGCAGGGGAATAAATGTGTGGCCCTGGAGGGCCCACTATTGGCTCTTCCCCACATGGGTGTTTGCTGGGCCCTGCCTCTGAAGAAGGGGATGCCCTCCATTTTCTCTTGTCACATGTCATAGGGGCCCCCTCCCTCCACCCCCCCATGGAGGTCCCACCTTCATTGACTGCTCCACACTACTTCTGTGCTCCACCCCCAAACCCCAACCTGAAACTTTCCCCTTGCAATGCTTGAGCAACTGCCCTGCCATCCATTCCACATCCCAATCCTGCTCCTCCACCATGCAGGCAGTGCACCAACTCAGCAAAATTGGACACTTTTCATGCCTCAAGTGATACAGCATGCAAACTGAGGTGTCTTGGTAAGAGCCTGGTGTTGGCTCCTCAAATTTGCAATGCTCACTGCGGCAAGCATAAAGGGCACACTGAAAAGTCAGATCAGCTCTGAACCTTGCAAACAATACTACAACTCACTAGGGCTTCTGCTTGACACCATTCTAGAGTTGGAGAACCCTGCACTCACCCCACTGCCTCCACAAACCATTCTGGGGTCATGTCTGCCTAAGCCATCTGCAACGCCTCCAGAACCACCATAATTTGCTCAGGGACAAAGTTGGGCCTTAAAGAGCGCTTTGTCAACACTGAGGCAGGTAGTGGCAGAACCATGCCTCAAGATGAAGACCTGGAAGGACCAGCCACTGTGGCAGACAACTCTGAAAAACTCAATCAACCACAATGAAATACAAGGGGACTGATGGCACTTACAACTGCAGTACATAGCCTGGACACATCTGCAATCCCAACAACATTTGGAGTCCTTAGAGGACAATAAAGAGGAGTGAGCAGAGGGGGATGGGGATGCTGCTGGGAAGTATGCAGATGAAGACATTATGAAAGGTTAGGGAACTCTAGAGTACATTGACTCTTTTTATGACTTGGAAAGGACCCCCTGACAAATAGTGGCCATGCTTCAACTTCATTCTCCATGCACCACTGCCTGCTGCAGTTTGATTAATATTACTCAAGTTCAATTCCCATGTCCCACCAATCCCCAAACTGCACTCCATGTCTCGAGGATCTCAATGCTGAAGGGAGGGTAATGTCATGATATGCTCTCTAGACCCCTGACATCATTCCCATTCCCAGTCCTTCCCAATGCCCTGCCAAACTTCCCCAACCCTTGCCCACCCTCCAGGCCCACTCTAGATAACTCTGACACTTCTCCAGCAAACCCCAATGGCCCTCTGACCAACTCCAATGCCTTTTCCACAGCTATCAACACTTCCCCTGAGCTTCTGGAACTCTCCCCCACTGTTCCTGACCCTGTTATACAACTCCAACTTACTATTCTGATTTGCCCAACCTGCTCCAAAGCATCACAATGACCTTGGAGCAGCCTGTGTCCCTAAATGATCCCATCAGGATATTACCATGGCCTGCTCCTTGATCGTACCTGATACCCGTTGACTCTGTGTAGCTCTATTGAGCCCTGCCACTATGCCTGCTGTTCTCCAGAGCTGTCCAGTAGTCAGTATATAAGTTGTAAAGTAGCTCCTCATACTCTAGTCTTAATATTACTGGCAGTTACTGGTTTCTTGTGTCTTGTGTTTTGTTCCATCTTTATTTTTAATTCTAGTCTTGAATCTATCTCTTTTGTCTCTCTCATCTTGTTTTGTCTCTGTCTTGTCTTGATTATCTCTATTTCCTTTGTTTTCCTAAGTTCTTTCCATCTCCGACATCAGTACAAACTTTGTGCATGTGATACGAACACTGAACATTTCTATGACAACTCTGGACTTTACTCTTTGCTTGGCCCTGAACCCATCAAGTCTTACCTGATCCCCCATCAAACTCCAGCTCCACCCCTGTCTCTAGCAAAGCCTCCATCTACCCTGCAATCTATTTACGTGCTTACAAACTTGTTTCTAACATCTGCCCAAGCCCAATGTTAATATACTTGGTCTTAGACTTCCACAGACCACTCTGGACCTGCTCAGACTGCTTCCCTTAGCTTCCCCTCACAAATCTCTCCCCTCTGTGCCACCTCCAGAGTGCTAGGTTATAAGTGCAGGACATCATGTCTACCTAGTAACAATTCACCAGTGTAGCTGAGCCCCTGCCATCAGCAGAACCTGACAAACACTCCATCCATTGACACTATAAAAACATTTAGAAGCCCCACAGAAACCCCTCCAGCACCCCTGCCAAACTCTAAAACTCCCACCTGCAATGCTCCACTAAGCCCCAGCAATATAAGGGCAATCTCTGGGAGTAGCAGCTCAATCATGCAGCTAGCAGAGGAGAATCCAAAGTATATTCAGCAAGGTAACCATCAATACAAATAGTAACTAATCACCTAGCAGAGGGGAATCCAAAGAGAACAAGTCTAAGGATTCCTGCTGCTAAGGATCCCTGCTGCTCAATGTGGCACATCAGCAGGCAGCAGAGACATGAGAACAACTGTATAGAAGGCTGGAGCTAGCCCTCACTATGGGGAAGTGCTCAACAGGGAACTGCAGAGAGTTTTGAGGGTTTCTGGAGGTCTGCAATGAGCTGCAGAGATCACTGCAGAGGTTGGAAATCAGAGTTGGAGGTTGGAAATGGAAGTCCCCTGACATCACTCCCCCTCTAGTGTGCAGTATCTTGATGTGTGGGGTAAAAGAAGTTCTGGATTGCCTGGTCCACTAGTGAGATGGGGTAGATTCCTTAGATGGCTTGCAGCATGTCTGGGGCCTCTGGTGGAACTTCTTAATCAGCTCCAGTGTGCACATGTTCTTCTGCAGTTCACAGGAGATGTCCTCAATTCTGTGACCTTTCCACTTCACCTTGTATTGTAACTGTTATCAGAACAGATGACTGTCCAGGACTTCCTCCACCTCATACTCCTCACTGCTATTGACCACCACTGGAGGTGGCAAGAGTGCCGGGCATTGCCCCAGAATAGAGTTCTTTGGAGCTGGCATTAGCTTGACTATGTTGAACACTGGGTGGAGCTAGTACATTTCCATAGGGAGTTGGAGTTGATAGGCTAGTGGCCTAACCTGCCATTCTACCATGAAGGGTTCTGACTGGTGGTGCAAGAGCTTTTTTGATGGTTGGGCAGTTGTAATGGTGGAGGCATCCAGGTAGACCCAATCCCCTAGCTGGTACTTGAGTGCTGGGGTTCTTCCATAGTTGTAATACTGTGCCATGTCATCCTTTGCCTTTGCTAGAGCTGCTCAGACTTTCTCCTGCAATCTCTTCATCCAGTCCACAAACTTGTTCACTGCTTCATTCTCCAATGGCTGGAGCCAGAGTTCAAAGCCAATGTGCAAAAGCCAATGTGCAGGTGATATCCAGTGTCCAGAAAGAAGGGCAAAAACTGGGTGGCTGCATGAACATGGTAGTTGTACTGGAACTCAGCATTGAGGAGGAGTTTGTCCTAGTTGTCCTGATGCTCATTGCACAAGAGGTGGAGATACTGCTCAAGCTCCTGATTCATGCATTTGGTCTGGCCCTTGGACTTCAGGTAGTAGGCAGTGGAGGTGTGCAGTTTCATGCTAAGTAGTTGGTAGAGCTCTTTGGTGAAGTCCACTACAAATTGTGGCCTGCAGTTGGCTACATAGGCATTGGAGAGGCTGTGGAGCTTCCAGACATTTTTTTGGTACAAGTTTGTGGCATCCATGGCAGAGCAAGTAGTGTGAGTGGGAATGAAGTGTGCTCATTTGCCACATAAGTCCACCACTACTATGATGGTATTGTAACCATGGGTGTTGGAGAGCTCCACAATGAAGTCCACCAAAGCAATGCTCCATTGTTCCAAGGGTATGGGAGGAGGTGTAGCTGTCTGGTGGAGAGATGGCATTGGAGCTTGGTCCAGAGACAGAGATCCCATGTACCAGTGTAGGACTCAATATACTACAACATCTGTGGCCACCAGTAATTCCAGGATATTAGCTCCAGCATCTTCCATCTGCCAGGGTGTCCAGTGATCTGGGATTCATGGTGTTGCTCTACAATCCTCTGGCAGAGCTCCAGAATGTTGGGCACATAGATGCAATCCCAGAAGCTCAGGAGCCTGTCTTGAAGGGCTCAATTGTCCATGCAAACAGACTTGGCACCAGTGGTGCATCCCAATTTCAGTGCCTGAGCTGCTTGGGCAATGAGTTCCTCCTGCTGACCATCCCAATTCCCATGCCAGATGTCCTGGAGGATGTCCACCTTCACTCTCTTGATGGCTAGACATTCCATGGCTCAATGTGTGAACAATTTAGAGCAGAGGAGCATGATATTGCTATTGTCATCTCCTCTAGTGCCATGGTCCACTCTCCAGGACAAGGCATCCAGCTTCCCCATGCTCTAGCCTGGCTTGTGGTGCAGCAATAAGTTGAAGTTGGCTAGATAGAGGGACTACTGGGTCTGTTGGCAGTTGAGTTTCTTAACCATCCAAAAGTATTCAAGGTTCTTGTGATTGGTCCAAACCTCAAACTTATGCCACACACCCTCCAGAAAATGATGCCACTCTTCAAAGGACCAGATGATGGCTAGCAATACCACTTCCCATCTCCCCGAGATTGTTGTGATAGAACAGCTCCAGTGAAAAAGTTGAAGCTGTTGGCTTCTACTTGGAAGGGAGAGTTGTTGTCAAGGAAGAGGAAGACTGGTCCAGAGGTGATGGCATGCTTGAGAGCATTGAAGGCCACCTGCTCCAGAGGTCCCCACCTCCAGGCAGTGTCTTTTGTAGTGAAGTCAAATAGAAGGCAGGCATAATGCAAGAAGTCCTGGAAGGACCTCCAGTAGAAGTTAGGAAAGCCTAGAAAGGCCTGCACCTCCTTCTTGTTCTTGGGCTCTGGCCACTCCATGACACCTGCCACCTTCACTGGATCCATCTCCATAGCTCCATGCAAGATGATCAGCCCAAGGTACTTGATCTGGGTTTGCTCAAACTCACACTTCTCTGGTTTGAGATAGAGATGATCCAGTAGTGCTCCAATGTTTTGGTGTAGATATGGATGTTGTCAAGATATACACACACTATGCCTTTGGCAATGAGATCCCAGAAGATATCATTCATCATTGTCTGGAAGGTGGCTAGGCTGTTAGTGAGTCCAAAGAACATGACAAGAGGTTTGAACAGTCCCCAGTTGGTCTGGAAGGTGGCCTTCTATTTGTCTCCTTCCTGGATGCACACATTGTTGTAGCCCCACCAGATGTCCACCTTAGTGAAATACTGTGCATCCTGGAGATTATTGATGAGCTCCAAGATGAGGGGGAGGGGGTAGTGGTTCTTCATGGTCATGGTGTCAAGGACATGGTAGTCCTGAACCAGTTGGAGCAAGCTGTCCTTCTTTTTAATGAAGAAGACTGGAGAAGCCATTGGGGATTTGGAGGGGTGGATGCAACTGGAGTCCAGGTTCTCTTGCAGGAAGGCATCAAGCTTGTCCTGCTCCTGGGGTGCCAGTGGGTAGACCTTGCACCTTAAGGGCTTAGAATCCAGCATTAATTCAATGGTGTGGTCCCACTGTTTGCAGTCCAGGAGTGAGTCAAACAAGGCCTTAGAGAACATGTCTTCAAAGGCACAAAGGTATGGAGGCATGATGTCTTGGAATGCCTGGGGTGCAGAGTTTGCAGCAAATGCCTGGGCCAGCCACTGGGATTTGGTCTGGCTAGCCCAGATCTCCACAGTCAAGGGCAGTGAGCATAAAGTGGTGGCATAGATCTATTCTCCAATCTCCACTGCCTTGTCTAGGAGCTCTGAAATGCAGATGCCTCCAAACTCCCCTCCTAGTTCCTCCTCCAGAGCCCCACATCTGCTCTGGTTGTCCTTATAGAGGGCCTCTCTATGAGGGAATGCCAGGGGCAGGGGGTCCAGAAGGTCTAGATCTGCAAAGAGGAGATGGCTGATTTGGCATGCCCAGATAGCTGCATGTTCTCAAACTTTAGCCTGGCACTCTTCTCTGACCTCAGTGGTGCAGGTGGAGCACCTCCAGAGGAACCAGCTCATGGTTACCTTGCTCTGGGCCCAGTCAACTTTGGGATTATGCACCCAAAGCCATGTAAAACTGAGGATCATGTCCTGCTTGCCTAAACTGGTGATAGCAAAGACTGTGTGCTCAGCATGATTCTGATAGCCAAGGACAAGGTCTACTATGGAGCTGATGGCACTCACTTTGTTGGGCAGCCTGTCAATGTTGAACATCAGAATGGGTTGGGGAAGTGGCTGCATAGTCAGGCCATGGCACTTCACAAATTCTGAGTTTACAGATAGTCCCATCACTCTGCTGTTTAAGAGGGCAGTAACTCTGCAGATTTGCTGAGTTTCCATAGTCTCAATTTCTATGTCAAGGCACAATAAATTGGCAGACAGGCTTAAGGCCACTATGTACTACTGGAGTAGTGCCAGTGGAGCCTAGCTGGTGTCAGGGGGCTGGGCTTGGACTCCGGAGTTGGTGTTTGTACATCTGAAGGGGAAAATTAAGGTTCTTCTGTCTTAGAATGATTGACATCAGAAAGAGTAATTTCATTCTCTAACAACAGACATGAGAACCAGTTAGTACCCAGCAATAGAGGCATACACCTCATCCATTGCTTGACTAAAAATCCTCCTCTAGCCCTGGGGAAGGAGGGGGGGTGCACAAGTGCCAATCTCCTCCCTCCTCCAGGGTCAACTCTAGTGACAACTTGTCCAGTGACATAGCTCCAGCAGCATCCTTTGCAGCCAACAGTTGCAAGAGAAGCTCCTCTTGCTCTGCCATAGAGAGGTAGTGCACCTTTAGCCCCAACAGGCAGTGTTGTGCAAAGTGCCCCAGTTTCTTACATCTCCAACACAGTAGCAGCATGGGGCAATGCTGTCAGGCTGCATTTACAATCATGGGAATGTATGGTGGCAAGGGGCACAGTGTAAGGATAGCTGGAGAAGGGGCAGGAGCTGGGAGTGCAGGAGTAGTGTATCAGAGACTGGCAAATGGAGCAGGGCACTGCATTGAGTGCAAGCAGCAGAGCTTCCATCAGATCTCCATGAGCTGTCACTAATCCCAGGCCATCTTGTACTAAGAGGTGATCCTTTTCTCATCTGGGCAGCCCTCAGCCAGGTTGTAAATGTGCTCTATCAGTGTGGGGTGCAGACCCTCCCTAAACATGAGGCACAGTGTCAGGTTCTGCTGACCTCGGAGGCTCAGCTGCACTGGGCAAGTCCTTACTAGGCGGGCGTGATCCCCTTGCATTGGTCACATAACACTCGAAGACGTTCTGGGCACTGATAGCTTGTGTGGATAGTTGGTGGGATGTGATCCGGATGGATCCGGGAAGGTCCGGAGGAGTCGGATTGTGAGGAGACGAGACGGTCTTGGCGGAGTTCAGGCAGAAGACTGTATGGGAGATTTGCAGAAGCAAAGGAGTAGGTGGCTGTGTGATCAATGGGAACGGAGCCGGGGTTTGATGGGAGATCATTTGGAGTTGATGGAGTCCGGGACTGAGCGAAGAGCGAGGTTTAGACCTGGCGAAGGAGTGTCGGAGTTCGTAATTTGTAATTGCAGAGTTTGTGAGGTCGTTAGGGTTGATGAAGACTTGGGCACAACGGTTGGATGGAGTCACCGAGACAGCATCAGACAAAAGGGAATGGAGTTGATATGGGACAAGAGTAGATTCGAGTGGAGATACGAAACGATAACGAGAACGATAACGAAATGGAGACGAGGCAAGACCGGGAGACTGAGATAAGACCGGGAGACTGAGATAAGACCGGGAGACTGAGATAAGACCGGGAGACTGAGATAAGACCAGGAGACTGAGAGTAAGGAGAACGAGACACAAAACACGAAACACGAAACACGAGAAGGAAACAATCAGACCATAGGTAACGTTAAGCAATATCAAGACTAGAGTACGAGGAGCTACTCGACGGCTTATATACTGACTACCGGAGAACTTCGGGGTACGTCAGCTGCGGTGGCGGGGCTTGGTGGAGCTCGACGGAGCGGGCGGGTGTCAGTTGCGATTGAGTATCAGGCCATGCTGATACGTTGATGGGATCATTGGGGAACGCGGGTCGCCCTGAGGTTGTTGTGATACTCCGGAATAGGTCAGAGGAACCAGGGTGTTGAGTTGATGATGGGTGGCAAAGATCGGGAACAGCAGGGGTGGTTCTCGGAGTTCGGGAGACCCAGAGTAAGCGTCAGTGGCTGCGGGGAAGGCACTGAAGTTGGCCAGGGGGCTGTCGGAGTTAGCCGGGGAGGCGTCGGAGTTAGCCAAAATAGGTGCGGGGCATGGGCGGAAGTTCGGTAGAGCGTCGGGGTTTTTTTGGGGGTTTGGGGGTTGATGGACAATGTGTGGGGGTTCAGGGGATGGGTCGTGACACACAGTTGAAGACCATCAGAGTAGGCAGCTTGCTCAACTAATGCCCAGAAGGAGTTGATGTACTTGTCCAGCATCTGCTTCCCTTGCCCATACTGCTTTCCATCACATAGTGCTAAAGTGGCAGTTTTGACAGGGTTGATTGGGAAAAACTCTGCTCAGAACATTTTTTCAAAGGTGGCCCAATCTGCAAAGCTTACAACACCTCCTGCAAAGCTTCCAACATCTCTAGAGTGGTGGAACACCCATACCATGTAGGTGGAGGCTTGTCCAGTGTTCATATATGACAGTACCCAAGCTATCCCAATGCATTGGAGTTGAAGGCATCTCTGCTGAGGTGGATTTAGGTGAGACATGACTGGAGGAAGCACTCCCCACCAGAGCAAACACTATTATATGCATTGGAGAGCACAGGATGTGAGATCTGTGGTTGGAGAGTTATTGGAGCTCTGGAGGAGTAGTTCCACTACTGGAGGTGGTGCAGAGATAGGGGGCAGGCACTCTAGCAGCACCTGGAGGGATTGAAAGATATGATTGGTGGCCTGACAGAGGGTAGAGAGTCTGGTTGTGTGATGGGTGAGGGACAATTGAGTCAGTTGCACCTGATTCTTTTGGTGTAGCAGGCAGGTCCAGGCTTTGTTCTGAGGGGCCAGAGCCTCTGGAGGAGTGTCTGGATTGGCAAGCAGAGACATAGAATTCTGCAAGTGCTTAAGTCTGGTTGGGACACAATAGATAGGGATTTCTTATGGGCTATGGGGGCTTCCAGACCAGAGTTGTAGACTTGGTCTGCTGTAAGAGCAATCTCCAGGAGCAGCAGCTCAATCACACAGCTAGCAGAGGGGAATCCAAAGTATATTCAGCAAGGTAACTGACAATACAAATAGTAACTAATCACCTAGCAGAGAGGAATCCAAAGAGAACAAGTCTGAAGATCCCTGCTGCTCAGTGTGGCACATCAGCAGGCAACAGAGGCATGAGAACAACTGTATAGAAGGCCAGAGCTAGCCCTAACTCTGGGGAAGTGCTCAACAAGGAACCACAGGGAGTTCTGAGGGTCTGCAGGTCTGGAATAAGCTGCAGAGATTGCTATGAAGGTTGGAAATGGAAGTTGGAGGTTGGAAATGAAAGTCCCCTGACAGGCAACCCAGGACTAGTTGACACAGATGGCATTAGTGGGCATAACCCCTGCCTCTGGATTCACTAGGGATTCAATTCCCACAAGTAACCCCAGCATGTTTTATTCTCTACTTTCCCTCACATAATCTGAAAAACTTGATAATTCCCACTAGAAGTCCAAATCAGAACTTGAATTCAGTATGAATACTCTACAAGTACAAGATTGTACAAGAAGAGAACAATGGAAGCATGAGACAGCAAGAAATCAGAACCCAACCACCACCTCACCACCTCACTCCCTCCAGAGCCCCCCTCCCCATTTCCCCAATCCCCAGATCTGCCTCCATCCATACCCTCACTATAGTCAATATCTCCACAACCCCAGGCAGTTCCTCCTCTGCATCTGCTGCCACCTCCCACCACAACCCTGAGGCCACCATATTGCACCACTGGTGCCCCACCAGCAGCTGCCTCATCCTCACCACCCCCTGATCTAGCTCCAGAGAGTGGTCCCTGGGCATCTGCACCAACCTGTTCTAGATTGATGCAAACATGGCAGAGGCCCCATCCATAAGGACCTGGTGCTCCTGGACCTAACCTGCCTCAAACCTGTTAGCAAAAGTCTAGAGAGAAGGAAAAGACAGTTATGCAAAATCCCTGCATGCCCTGAGGCTGCCTTGCTTACCAACCACTCCTCCCACTGCCTCCTAGCCTCTACCTCCACCTACAACAGACCCCCTTCCAACAGACACTACTGTTCCTCTGCCTCTTCTACAGACTGTGCCTCCAACTGTGTCAGACATTGTCACAAACCCCACACCTCCAATACTCTTACCATACTCTTACCATAGCCATCTGCACCACTGTGTGTAGACAAAGATATAAAGTAAGATCCTCAGAGTCATAACAAAGTAATTGAAATGACTAAATTATGTACCTGTAGACAAAGATATCAAGTAAGATCTACAGGATAGTAAGTAACAAAGTATGAGAAGTGTAATAAGTCAATGTACCCTCAGAGTCATAACAAAGTAATTGAGACAACTGAGGGATGTGTGTTTTGTGTACTCTGGATATGTATGGACAGTAAAATAAGGTTTTATGTAAAGTATAGCAAACAAAGAAATGATCATGTAACAGGGTGGTGTAACATATGAAAATTATGAAGAGAGTAATTTATATGAAGTAGCACATACTGGGGGTCCAGTTTAACACTCCCCTGGACAACCAGCATCATTTTACTTGCTGAGGCTGAGTTTTCAAACAAGGTAGTCATGGGTAGACCAGAAAAGCAGCTTTGTAAAGAAGTCAGTGACATTTTCAGCAGAGGGTATAGGTATAATCTGAATATCTCCTTCATGTACCTGTTTGCAGATGTAATGGTGCCTAATGTCAATGTGTTTGGCCCAAGAGTGTCCTTTTGTGGATTCTGTGAGGGCAATAGATGAATGGTTGTCAGCATGGATGGCAGTGGAAAGTGGCTGGGGTAGATTGACTTTGGCCAGGAAATTGTGCATTCAGAGGGCTTGTTGGGCACTGCATGTCAAGGCCATATACTCAGCCTCAGTGGTACTGAGTGCTACTGTAGCTTGATGTTTTGAGCTTCAAGACATAGCCCCTCTAGCCATCATAAAGACATATCTGGAGGTGGAATGGCATGCGTCAAGATCTCCTCCATAATCCACATCCACATAGCCAATGGGCTTTAGGTCATTTCTGAGCTCCTTAGTGTAGGTGAGCTTGTAGTCCAGAGTCCCCTTCACATACCCAAGCACATGGACCAAAGTGTTCCAGTGCACAGAGCCAGGGTTGGACTGGAAATGGGCTAAGAGGCCTACAGCAAATGATAAGTCTGGGCAAGTTGCAACTTGTGCCCACATCAGAGAGCCCAACACCTCTCTATATGGTTTGTCAGTCATAAACAGACAATTGGCTTAGGCAGATGCCTGTTGGTAGGAGTGTGCTACAGGGGTTGCTGTCTGTCATCCCAAAATGCTTGAGTACCTACCTTAGGTACACCTGTTGTGACAATGATATAGCCCTTGTTGTCTGATCCCTTTCAATCACCATACCAAGGATAAAGGATGGGTTTCTAAGGCCCTTGACCTTGTAGATCTCTGCTTGTTTGCGCTTAGCCTTAGTAGCTCCCTCTTGAGTAGTTGACAATCTAAAAACATTGTTGTTGAAGGTATTGGTGATTATGTGCTCACCATTTCTCACTCTTGTTTGTATACAAGGGTCAGCTTGTGAGACAGAATAGTCTAGATTTTTATATGCAGCATTTAGTGTCCAAAACCAATCTCTCTCTCCCTGCATCATACTATACAGAGTCTTCAGGAGCTCAGCCTTCATTCTCTCCCTCCCTGGAGCACCTTCTGGTATGTCCATGTATACTTGGAACTCAGGAATGCTGTTCAGGTATGCTGCTACAAAATTGATCTGCTAGATTTCAAGGTCAAGTAATACTGCAATTGCAATTGAGATATGGAGTGATTCAAGTCTGATGAAAGCTGCATACATTTTGTCATAGTCTTCACCTACCACCTGTGAGTACTCCTTAGCTATGAGTCTAGCCTTCCTTCTCTCATAATATTCCCCTCCACATCATCCTTATTTGCAAATACCCACTGGCAGCCCATGACCTTCTTTCCTGCAGGGATCTCTGACTCTAGTACTGCCTTCCATACTTTCTGCTCCTCCATGACCTGTAACTCTTGCTGGATAGCTGGTAGCCATAAGTTGGGGCAATACATTGCTTCCTTGTAGCTTTTGGGTATGTAGTCATCATCATCCACATCTGCTTTTGACAGAAGTGCAAGGAATGCATAGGCATCCTATGCCAAGTATGACATTGGTAAGTCAGATGCAGGCACTCCTTGCAGTCTATTCAAGCAACAGAGAATGATGGCATCAAGTGTAGTGACAAGCTAGTCATGAAACTTGGATTATGACAATTTCAACTATCAAAAAGTGAGGGCAACCTCACATCACTTACAGAAAACCCCTTGACATGTAATGAATATGTCTGACTGGAGGTAACAGTGAGTAATGGAGCATGGAAGTCCAGAGTCTTCAGGGCAAAGATTAATGTCAGTCTTCCTGTACTGTTAATATTAGGAATTCCATTCCTGTCTGCTGAAAAACTAGTATTGGACATCGATGAGAACATGGCTGTGGACAAATGTACTGGTTTTGACATTGTCAACCCCTCCCCATCTCCCTTTCTTCTCCCTCACCAGCACCACAGATACATGCACGAGCCAAGATGGCTGGTGGTGTAACCTGTTGTCAGTGTGCTATATCCCCTCATTGCAAAGACCACACCCCCCCAAGCCAGATAATGGCCTTGATAAGGGAATGAATTGAGACTTTGGCTGTGCTCTTGCAGCAATCTCCAGAGGACAGGAAGTGGCATCCAGTGGCCTTTTACTCCAAGAGCTTGAATGTGGTGGAGCGGAACTATGAGATCCATAACAAGGAGATGCTGGCCATTATCTAGTTGTTCAAAGAGTGGTGGCACTTCCTGGAAGGTGTGTGGCACAAGTTTGAGGTCTGGACCAACTACAAGAACCTCAAATCTTTCCAGACAGCCAAGAAGCTCAACTGCCAACAGGCCTGGTAGTTCCTCTACCTTGCCAACTTTGACTTCTCCTTGCACCACAAGCCTGGCCAGAGCATGGGAAAGCCAGATGCCCTATTCTAGAGAGTGGACCACAGCACAGGGGAAAGAGATAACAGCAACATTGTGCTCCTCTGCTCCAAACTGTTTGTGATCAGAGCCATGGAGGGTCTCACTGTTGATGGAGTGGAGGCAGACATCTTCTGGGACATATGGCAGGGCAATTGGGACACTCAGCAAGAGGAGCTTGTGGTGCAGGCAGCTCAGGCACTGAAGTCAGTGCATACTACTGGTGTCAAGGCAGTCCATACAGATGAATGGGCCCTCTGAGATGAAATCTTGACCTTCCGAGACTGCATCTACATTCCCAACATTCTGGAGCTCCATCGGAGGATTGTGGAGCAACACCATGACTCCTGCATTGCTGGGCACTGTGGGTGGTAGAAGACACTGGAGCTGGTATTGTGGAACTACTGGTGGCCCCAGATGTCCTGGTATATTGGGTCCTACACTAGTACCTGTGATCTCTGCCTCTGGACCAAGCCCTAGTGCCAACTCCCCTATGGACAGTTACACCCACTGCCAGTGCCTGTGGAATGATGGAGTATAGCCTCTGTAAACTTCATTGTCAAGCTCCCTAACACCCACAGTCATAATGCAATCATGGTGGTAGTAGATCTGTATAGCAAGAGTGCGCACTTCATTCTGACCCACACTACCTGCTCTACTATGGGCACCACAAACCTGTACTGGAGAAACATCTGGAAGCTCCACACAGTCTCTCCAATGCCTATGTCTCAGACCAGGGACCACAATTTGTGGCAGAGTTCACCCAGGAGCTCTACTGGCTGCTTGGAGTGAAGCTCCACACCACCACTGCCTACCACCCACAGTCCAATGGCCAGATGGAATGTGTAAACTAGGAGTTGGAGCAGTATCTCCACCTCTTCTGCAATGATCACCAGGATGACTGGGATGAACTCCTCCCTGACGCCAAATTCCATTACAACAACCATGTTCATGCATCCACCCAGTTCTTCCCATTCTTCCTTGACACAGGACAACATCTGTGCATGGGTTTTAAACCCTGAGCCTGACCCTTGGAGAATGAGGCAGTAAACAAATTCATGGACTGGATGAAGAGGTCATAGGAGGAGGCCCAAGCTGTGCTGGCAAAGGCAAAAGATGACATGGCATGGTACTATGACCATGGGAGGACCCCAGAGCACAAGTATCAGCCCAGGGACTGAGTCTACCTGGATGCCTCTGATATTATGACTACCCAACCCTCAAAAAAGCTGTCACACCATCAGTTGGAACCATTCACAGTGGAATGACAGGTAGTGCCCTTGGCCTATTGACTCCAGCTCTCCATGGGGATGTGTCAGCTTCATCCAGTGTTCAATGTGGTCAAGCTAACCCTAGCCCCAAAAGATCCTATCCTGGGGTGATGTCCACCACCTCCACTGCCCCATGGTGGTCAACAACAACAAGGAGTATAAAGTGGAGGAAATCCTGGATAGCCATTTATTCTGGAGGCAACTACAATATAAAGTGAAGTGGAAAGGCTATGGAATCAAGAATATCTCTTGGGAGCCACAGGAGAACGTACATGCCCCTAAACTTGTCAAGGAGTTCCACCAGAGACATCCAGATGCCCTGCATGCCATATAAGGAATCTACCTCCAAGACTAGTTTCAGCACCTCCACAGCTCATCCAATGTCTCTGGGGCTCTTTCTAGATCTCTGGAGATCTCTGGAGAACTGCAGAGTTCTCTGTCTTACCTCAGCAACCATTGCCCTAGGGTTAGGAGTAGCTCCAGTCACCTGTACAGTAGCTCCCATGCCTCTGCCACCCACTGATACACCACACTAATAAGACCCAGTTGTCACTGAGCATCATTTTTGGCATTTTGGACTTAGCAGCAGCTGACTAGTTTAAATTTGGCACAAGTCACAACACTCAGCATGGAGTTGGGATTGATGTAGCCCTTGCATGGGATCTTAGTAACCACAAGACTTATCAATTATGAGGAATATCATGTGGAGCCTGGACTTTGGGTCTAGGACAGTAAGGCCAAGACCTTTTCTAGTGATGATTATTAGCAACTCTGGCAACTCTTTGGTGACAAAAAGGCTTTCTCTTACCATATATGGATATATTGTCAGACACATACCTTTTACTATCATTTCCCTTGTCAAGCTTACCAACATACTTGAATGGCATTTACACTTCAGAGACTTCACTTATAGTTTTTCACTTAGTTACAGACTGACACCTCATATGAACCATAAACACATTGACAGATGCTGTCACTAGTGGTGACTATTTGCTTACTTTCTCATACTATACTTTTGAATTGTATAACTACTGCCTATACATAGACACTTGACAATCAAATAAATCCCCATTGAATCAAACCCATCTATCTCTAAGCCTACCAGCTTGAGAGTTCACTTTGCCTCTACCTTCACTCTATTCCTTCACTTGCTGTTGACTTTGACTTATTAACAAGTCTTACCAACTTCAACCTTGACCTAGTGTGGTACCAACTCTGGGTGCTCTTCATGTTATCTTGACTTAGTGATGTTAGCAACTGCAGCTAGCAACTAGTTTACATTTGTCCCCCAATTCTGTCTCCCTATTACTATTTCCCCCTTTCTATTCTATTCCCTCACTCCACTACCACCATTAAGAGTTTGCTTTGTCTTAGCAAGACTTCCTGCCTTCGCCCATTCTCCTTTCAGTCACTGGTGACTTAGGCTAGCAATAGCAACTTCTCTCAACTTCACCTTATAACACAGCTCTTGCTCTTGTTCTCTGGGACAGTTACTGACTTGCCCTCTGCTATTAACTTCTTACTGCCAGCTACCCTATCTAGTGACTAGTGCCAGGGTTCTCTTTTTAGGTTTCATGCACTGCACTAGGCAGCATAGGAGCACATCAGCACCAAGCAGTGGGGATTCTTAGACTTGTTCTCTTCAGATTCCCCTCTGCTAGGTGATTAGTTACTGATTGTATCATCATCTACTGTGCTAATATACTTCAGATTCCCCTCTGCTAGCTGCATGACTCCAATCTGCCACTCCAGAAGTTGCCCTCACACTCCACCAATACAGAAGAGATAAGAGATGATCAAACCAAAGCATGAAATAACCTGGCAACAGTTAAGAGAAAACCCAAATAACAAGAATGAGTAACCTAACCAGGGAAAAATCCACCCCCCCTCCTATGCAAAACACAGACATGGAAAACACCCACCCTAGCCCACAACAATGAACCACTCATATGCAGATATGGTCATAAACTCTCTGTCAAGAACCATGCACCCACTCTCTGTCTCACCACCAATATCCCCTTCAGCTTCCCTGTTATACACCTCTGACCTCAAGATATGAGGCAGTAGAACCAGCATCACCACAGGATAGAACCAGCATCACCATAGGATACCCATCCAGCAACTCTAATGAGTATAGCAATATCCCCCCTGACTCTCCTGAGGGAGAGAACAAACAAGAAACACTGGAAAAAGACTCACCAGAGCTATGGATTAAACACAGAAAATGATAATACAATGAATGGAAAAGGTTTCAGATGGACAGCCAAACCAGCAGGAGGATGGCCAAAAGTTTACCTGGCTGCCTCCTCCACTTCCAACATAGCACTGGAATCACTTTGTGAGAGGCATGGCATTGCAGGCCCCATATCATGGGCCTGCCCATACAGAGGTAATTATAAGCCTACAGAGGCAGGAAAAATGAGGACAGTAGATGCATGCAAAACCACAGTGAAAAACTTTGTGTACATAAACATGGTGAAGACCTAGCCATCATCTTCCCTGAACAGGATCTCCCAGCTGAAAATGATAATTGCTTCCCCCATCCCTACCACCTCAACAACAAGTAAACCACCTGACTGACCTAAAAGTAGTGGTGTCCCCAGAAGTGACTTTCTTCTTTATCCCTCAAAGCATGCATTGTCAGCTTTACATCCTAATGATAGGGGAGCTCCAATACCAGAACACACCCAGAGCAAGAATGTTAGTCTTGTGACTCAGCTGAAATTCAAGCAATTGTGGAGGGACACTCAAACCTTCCAGCCAAGGAAGCCTTAGACCAGATACTGGTGCCAACCCAGGCATCCTTCATCCTCCTGAAATGCTGAGGTGATGTAAGGCCATAGAATGTGTACTTTGAAATGGACCTTGGGTACAATGATGAGGATTACATGTTCCTCAGAAAGAAGATGTGACCATGTAAATTCAACACCATGGGCTTTGAAAAAGGCTATGTCCTAACAGGTAAGCAACAGCCACTCTGCACTGGCTGCAAGTCTGCAGACCACATTTTCTATAACTTCCCCTTCTCAAGACTTCTGGGATGGCCCAGATATAGATCAGACAGGCTGAACAACACCACAGGAGCCACTGATTCTGCTGATGATGACAACAGAACCCCAAATAGAGGGACAGAGAACAGGGCCAGCAGAAACTCCAGGCAGGGGAGTAACAAGAATGCAAAAGCCAGAGGTAATGATTGTCAAAAAAGAGGCTAGGGAAGGGTGTAGCCACAATGAACATAGTAGAATAGTCCTATTTAAGCACCATACCTTGACTGAAAACATAATTAAACCCTCTACCTCCTCTTAACCACATAGAAGGAAGGCAAAAGATATGTAAGTGATACTTATATAACACAGTCTAGCAGGACAATACCTGAGGCTCAACCACCCCTCCTCCAGTCCCCCCCAAGCAATAACAACCTACACACTAGAATATAACAATTAGCACAACCTGACTGACAGTTTTTAATACAGGAATGCAAGTTTGAGTAATGGCAACAGCTGCTCCAAAGAGAGAAGGGGGAATGTGCCAGCCATCACCCATCCCCCTGATGACCTTAATGGAGGAATTGGAGACAGGCACTCACAGAGAGTGACAGCTACAGCAGCTAAATCAAGCCATACACCAATAGTAGATCCCCTACAGCAGGGGGTCCACATAGCAGTGGACAACAAGCAGAATGTGCACTCAAAGGACATAAATGTCACACCCATGCAAATGGAAACTGAAAAGAAAAAACAGAAAGAGGATCTCTTAGAATAGCCTCCTTGAACATGAGAGGAGGGTCAGCAACTACCACAAATCAATGGGGCAAGATAGGACAGCTCATGCTCTACAACAAGATAGATGTCCTGGCTATCCAAGAGACTCACCTAACAGAGCAAAAATGATACCAAGTTTACAAAATATTTGGGAAATGGAACAAAATGGGCAGAAGCTCAGAAATAGTCTTCAAAGATCATGCTAGTAGACATACCATGGAGTGAAGAATTCACACTGTCTTGCCTTGCTATATATGCCCCAAACAGACCAAATTGAAACAAGGAGTTCTGGGAACTAATAGAAAGTACCTGGAGAAGGGAAAGGTGGAGTAAGCCAAATGCCCTTCTAGGCAATTTCAATATGGTGGAAGACTCACCAGACAGAATACCCTCACACTATGACCCCCAAGCAATGGTTGAGGCACTGGGAAACATGATGCAATACTTTAAGCTTGCAGATGGGTGGAGGAGAGAAAATCCAACAAAGATTGACTTCTTCTTTTCCTTCCAAATGGAAGGACTATCAACACAGCTGAGGATTGATAGGATATCCCTGAATCAAGACCTCTTCCCCTTTAGCAATGGATGGATGATGGAGAAGACTGGCATAAGCACAGATCACTCACTAGTATCAGTGAACATAGTGAACCCCTGGCTCCCCCACCAAGGCCCAAGGTCAGTATGCTATACAATTTTCCTCTTGAGAAACAATGAGCTCCACTCACACATTGAAAGACTAGGAGTCAAATATTAAAAAGACCTAAAAGAAGTAGCTGAGAATAGAACAGAAGGAAGGAACCCACAAATAGTCCATAAGACCTGTAATAGCCACACTATGCATATACACAAAGGAAATTACTCCAAAACTAGATAAAGAAATCAAACATTTGACTAGGGATAAGGAAAGAACATTAAACAACCAAACCTAGAATGAAGATCAGAAGAGCTAAGAGGTAGCAATCTTTGACCATCAAATCTGCAAGTTACAAGAACTATAATTTGGGAGAGCAAGGGACAACACAGCAACTAATTTCCTCCTAGAAAGCAGAGTCTTGAAGAAACCATGCACATATGCAAACAAAGAATCCAAACCAAGGGACTTCATAGCCACTCTAAGGGACACAACTAGACTTGGAAACCCAACAGTGCAACAATTAGATAAGATGGCAAACATAGCAAGCCAATTTTATAAAAGCTTACAAACTGCTGGAGCCTCTAAAAATCCAGAAAAATATGCTGGATCAACCTGTCATGTACTAAACCACATAGATAAATCCAGGAGTGGGGAAGAAGATCAAAAGATAAGTAGATGCATCACAGAAGAAGAGGTAGATGAAGCTGTGAGGACCTTACCATTGGAAAAAGCTGTGGACCTGGATGGCATAGTACATAAAGTCTGGAAGTCATTCATAAAGGTTAGTAAAAAAACAAGGAAATGATGCACAGGGAACAGTAGAAAGAAAGTGAAGACAAAGACTCCTTTGAAGTAATAAAAGCACTGAGAATTATGTAGAATAATATAGAAGAATACAGTAAGATAAGTCAGGCTTGTCTGATTGTAGTGGCATTAGCATGTTGGGATCAACATAGGCAGAGCCAGAGCCATGTAACACTACTGGATTGAAGCCTTGGTCCTGTGGTTCTTCCAAAGATGGACCAGCTTCCATTGCAGCTGTCTTAGCCTGCATGCAAGGAGGGAAACCATGGGCTGCTATCCTCTGCCACAAGGTGTTTCTGGTGGGATTCATTCCCACCAGATGATATAAGCCATGTCCCTCATAATGCTTGTTCAAGCCAGCCTCTTGCTGTTTCAATGCATTAAGACAATCAACCATCGTCACTGAGAGAAGTGTGCTAGCCATCCCATTTTTGTATGGCCTCAGGAGTGCCATATGTATCTGTATAGGCATGGTTGTAGGTGTCAGTTGCCTCCTGGTACATTCCAGGGTGGGCAAACTATGACAGAGCAGCCATTACACAGTTGTACCATACATTATATATTTAATTATTTAACTATAAGGATAGCATCACATGACACTATCTATAATATATGGGATGACTCCTGGGAAAGTGGCTGTGCGCTCTATATATGCGACGACTTTGGATTGTGCTGACTAAAATTTGTCAGCTGCTGACCAAGAACCTTCCTTTTTGGGCAGCTTGGCTGTTTTTCGCACTTGGAACAGATTTTTTCCAAAAAAAATTATAGTATACAACTTGACTGAATATATACTATCTTTTGACCATGTGTAAAACATGCCAAATAGCCTGCATGTGTGAAACAGGCCAAACGCGATTTAGTGGACACTGTTTTTCATGCCTCGCGTGTTTTTTGACACAACATGACCAAACAATGGGCATTTCCGAAGTTGTGGAAAGGAGGCCACACGACAAAGTATGTTTCGTCACATCTATTGATTGATTGATGTTGACTAACAAGCTTATTAGTAACTCCTTAACCACATTGAGCTATTGATACATCAAATATCTCATTATGCAAGTCAATTTTAATGGTTTTTGACTGTTAAATTGCTTAACAATGGATGTTATAGGCAACCACCTACTACTCCAGAAAGCCAAAGGCAACAAGCTAGGATTCAAAGGAGACTTGAACAATTACAAATGACAGATCCTGATGATCGTCGAGCAAATAGAAACAATAGATCTTTGGAACAGATCAATACTGTGGTTGTCCCACCACTTCAATTGGGGCCTGGGGGTATCAATCAATCTATGGGAACTGGGGGTTTGAGACCTATAGCCACTGCTTCTGGCTCTTTGGGAAGACCTATTAGGCAGGCAGCTGCTGCTGCTGATCCATTTTTTATGGTCATTCCAGAAACTGTTTTGCCTGAAGGGTGGGATGCTCCTTTGCAGAAACTATTGCATCCTTCTTCAGGCTTTTTCTGAGCATTGAGTAGCTTTCTCTTCTTTTGGGTGGGTTTTCTTTTCTTTGCTTAATTGTCCAATGGCTGATTTTGGTGGTTGTTTCTATATTAAAGCTGAATGTAACTTTTATGGACTAATCATGGCTGAGATCAGACTTCACTACATTCTTCATTAGGCTCCCTTTCTGAGTGTTCAGTAGCTTTGCAGGCAGCTTTTTTTATATTTGTCTGAGAACTAATTCAAGTATTATCCATTTTCTTTTTTAAACAGTTACTGGCTTTCTGCTTTTAAGGTAGATCTCTTTCAAACACCAAATTGCTAACCTCTGTGAATTTCAGCACCTAATGTATATGGGTTGATAGTGTAGTATAAATATTCTCAGTAGTTCTGGAACTTAGCATTGAGTTTGAAATACAAAGACCTAACTGAACGAAGTGAGGTTGGGTCTGGGATGAAGCATTGAGTTTGAAATACAAGGACCTAACTGAACAAAGTGAGGTTGGGTCTGGGAATTAGCATTGAGTTTGAAATACAAAGACCTAACCGAACGAAGTGAGGTTGGGTCTGGGATGAAGCATTAAGTTTGAAATACAAGGACCTAACCGAACAAAATGAGGTTGGGTCTGGGATGAAGCATTAAGTTTGAAATACAAGGACCTAACCAAACGAAGTGAGGTTGGGTCTGGGATGAAGCATTAAGTTTGAAATACAAGGACCTAACCAAACGAAGTGAGGTTGGGTCTGGGATGAAGCATTGAGTAGAATATCAAGGACCTAACCGAACAAAGTGAGGTTGGGTCTGGGATGAAGCAAGAGCTACAGGCCCGTGCCAAAGGCACGGGGCGTAGCTCGTCCCTAAAGACTACTGTACTTGTAATTACATAAGGCAGCCCCTTACTTCATACTTTGTAGATGGAACTATTGACTGGTTTTGACTTACAGAGTGTGAACCATAAGCAGCATAAACTGTAATGAAAATGTTACATTTTTCCAAGTCAAATGAGCATTAACTCATTTGCAAAGCAAGAAGCCAAACTTCCATAAAAGAAGTTCACTGCCACTAGTTATGATCAGCATGTTGAAAAGTTTGACATGCACCTTTCACAATGGGCACCATGGTGGCCATGGAAGGTCAGGTGCTTGGGCCTAGGTCTAAGGCAGAGTTTGATGGAGCATGGAAGAGTGCTCCACAGGGGACATCAGAATTTGCCATATCACACCATGATGGGGGCAGGGAGAGTGCTGTAATGCCAGGAGGGCTTCCAGTAGTTACTCTGATATAACCACCTGTGGGTAGCTGGGAGGGTGTCACAGTGGAGGGTTCTCAAGGGCCCTCTACCTGACTATACCCAACAGCTGAGCCAGGAGGTGCAGTGGTGTCTGCAGAAAAAGGGGAAACCCCTTTATATGTACCCACAGTGCTGAGGTTGGAAGGACTTTGATCCTTCCCAGTAGCCATGGGAGGTCAGCTTGACTCTTCAATGGTGAGTACACCAATGAAGAGTGAAGAGGACTTCTCTTACAGTGCCTGCAGCTCTGTACAATTGCAAGCTGGTCCCATGCTGGGTATGCAATTGACAGCCCCAGCAGCATTTATTGAGATAATACCAGAGGATGTTGGAGACACCTCTGATACATATGGTGAGGCTTACCCAGATGACATTCTTTGTAGAAGGGTGATGGTGTTCTGGCAAAACTATGTTGAGGTTCAAGACCTCAACCCAGCAACATTTAACTGCTAGAGTAGCTAAACATATTGCAATTCAGAGGTTGTTGGGAGATAATGTGATCCCAACAGATCCAGTGAAGTACATGGATATTTGTCAGGGGACTTCCATTTCTGACCTCCACAGCTGTTCTAGCATCTCTGCAGCTTGCTCGATGTCTCTGAGGCTTGTTCCATACCCCTGGAGATCTCCATAGATCCACATGACTTTCTATATTACCCTCATTGGTCACTCCCCTAGGGTTAGTAGTAGCTCTGGCCTTGACAGTCCAGCCTTAGCTGCTCCTGATTTTGATGGTCTAGCAGTGGATGGAGACATGTTGAAGTCAGGGCACTTGTCCATCCTCTGGTCATCACCAGCAGGCACAACATCATCATAGGGTACTAGCAGTGCCCTATGAGTTGAGGAGCCCTCAACACAGAAGGCTCCATACAAGCCTTCTTTGCCTCTGAAGGTTGAGAAGGAGACACTACCTGCTTCCCCTTTTCCAAAGCTGAGTAGAAGAAGTCCATCCAGGCCTCATCCCTTTGGTTTTGAACAATGTCAAGTTGGTTCAGAACTTCAGATAGTGCTCATTGCACTACTGGTTTATCAAGAATGTCAGCCTCAATGTCTTCTAGTACTCTGTCTTCATAAAGCCACTGGAGAAGGTGAGCAAGTTGCTCATCTATGATAGTGGAGGGCTCAGGCCCTTTTGCTTTTTCCTTGCCCTTCTCTTTTGTGGAAAAGCATCACTCAACTGTCTTCCAGGCAGCCAACAAGGGAGTGGTACTCCCCTGTGCTGGTGCAGGTGGCACTGTTGCAGTCACCTTCCCTTTACCTTTGCTAGTTGAGGCAGCCACTAGATGCTCTGACATGCTTGAAGCTGAAGATGAGGCATTTGGTAAATGCACTGCAATGGGAAGTGGCAGGTATGACTACTGCAGAGGAGACAAAGACTGCATCAGAGCTATAACAGACTCTGAGCCATTGTTGTCTACCTCCATTGCCTCTGATGAAGATGGTACAGGAACAGAGATCCCTACTTGTGGTGAAATGGTAGCAGGTTGTCATTGACCTGCCATGCCCATTGTATGGCCAGGTCTAGCTACTGGCAGTGAGACCACATTGTATTGTAGCACTATGTATTGTTGGATTTCCTGGGACCATATAGGCTGTGAGCCCACAGAGTATCCAAAGTTCATTAGTGGGGGCACTTGAGGTCCTCCACATCCTCTTCTCATACCACCACACTGCAGAAGTGCACTGCCTCCCCATGTTGGCAACTGCTGCATTGCCACTGCATAGCTAGGGCAACATCTTCTGGCACTACTATGGGTCCTCTGCCCATAGGCCTTGTTTCCCATAGAACTGGAGCCACTCTTCTCATTGCTGAGAGTGCTATGTCCCTAGGCACAAAGCCTCCTGCCAATGTAGCAGAACTACCAAACCCTAGGAGTAATCTGGTCTCTGGGACTCCTCCTCCTCTTGAGCTCTGTCTAGAGCCCAATAAATATCCAGGCAGACCCATGTCTGCCTTTCCAGGCTGTTTCTTTTTCTTGTCCATTGGGCAACAAGTCTCCTCACTTAATGTTGGCCACATCACACCAATGTTGTAGTAGAAGACAAAGGCCAGTTGGACTTCGCAACCAGCCAAAAAATTGGCTGACATAATATTTGATGGTCACCAGCATGATGGCCTGTCCAGCTTCTGGACTAAGTCAAGTTGATGATGATGATGATCCGTTTTTATTTATCTTAAAGGCCTATTTTACACATGACCTTCGTGTCCTAAGCCCTGCAGTATGTAATGGGGGTGGTAATTACGGACACTCCGACTAGTTCTCCAGCCCGATCCCTTTTCAGCTGATGCCGGTTACGTCTCATAGCCACTTTACTACAATTTGACTTTGTCGGAGTTCATACTACTTCCCACACCTAAGTCCCACCGACTATCTGCCGCTAACGTGCCCTCCCAATTTCTAAACCCAGCTGTACTCGGCAATGCTTGGTCGGAGTTGAGGGTGTAGGGTGTGAACCCGATCGGCCCGCTCAAGCCTTCCTCGTATCAACCCACAACCCAAGGGTGGTCACGACTCCATCCTTTCCCACGCCCAGACGCTACTTTCGGAAGACGGTCCCGAGGGTTTAATCCCGCAACGGAATAGCCCAGTGTACCACTAGTGACAGACATACCGCACCATTTCGGCTAGGCACCCGATCAAACCGGCAGCTCGGCTTTTAACCACACCAGACCACCCGACGGACCACACAGTACTTCGGCAGCCTGATCAACTATTGACTCCTATCCTCACGCCTACCCGTGCCACGACCCGCTTGGTCAGCGAAGGCCTAGACCCTCTCCCAAATCCATCGCACCGGGGAAACTTCTCTTTTTCTAATCCGTCACGAGCGTGGTGGTCACATTGCCTCATTGAACCACGTGCTGATTGCTCGGTCCTGGTCGGCCTGCACTACAAAGCCTGGCTAGTCAAGCACGTGCGGGTGGAGGCTTCCCGGCGGCGTTGAAATAACCCATGTGGTGTCTAAGGTGTTTTCCACACAGGCGCACTCAGCCAGAGTCGAAACCCCGACCTTGCACTCGCAAGTCAGGTGACCTGCTTTGGGACACGCTGGTGCCAGCTGAGCCAACGTGCCCCCTAAGTCAAGTTGAACTTGAGTTCAACTTGACTTAGTCCTTCTAGCCAACTGTGCAGGGCACCAGATGCCCTGCAACTCCAAATATCTGTCAAGAGCCTTGAAGTCCTTGCAAGTAACAAGGAACTCCCAAGTGGTGTCCCCCAGACTCCTTTGACCTTGAATTTGAAGTTCACCCCATCCCAACAACGACCTAACAGATCATCAATGAACTACTCTTGGTTATCTAGCACACCAAAGTCATATGGTTCTGGTGTTGCCCTATTAGAAAACAGTGCATTGTTGCTGGCCTCATATGGTTGCAGCAGTGACACATGGAACTTAGAATGTATCCTTCATTCCTGGAGTGCCATAGGCAACTCCAATACATAACTGGAGGCCTCATTGTAAGCCTTCAAGATCTATATGGCCCAACTCATTTTGGAAAGAGCTTTCTAGCTCTGCCTTTTAGAAGATTGAGGTTTGTTGTTGAAAAGTACCCCAATGCACCTTTCTCCAACTCTGGGTCTGGTCTACAATGCAAATTTGCAGAGCATGTCTGAAAGAGACACACTTCAATTATTGCATTGTGTGCTACTGCTAAGTTCTCAAGAGCTTGACAGGCAAACTGCTTGATCCCCTTAGGAATTGCAGTATATGACCTGATCTCATGTATCATCAATGGCATGTGTCCACTATTCAGCTTGAATGGTGCAGACCACATTGTCTTAGAGATGCTCATGTTAATTGCAAATTCAGTCAAGTCTATTTGACTTAACCAGTCCTTCTGATCTGGGTGCACCACAGTGCACAATATCTGACCAACATTGCTATTGGCATATTTGGTTTTTCCATCTGCCTGTAGATGAAAGGACATTGACATCAGGAGCTGAGCTCCTAATAATTTATGCAGTTCACACCACCACTTGGATATGAACTTAGAGTTATGATCACTGACAATAGAGCTTGGGAACTATGAAGTCCTACAATCTCATGCATGTAGATACAGGAAAGCTGCAATGCTGTCATGGTTGTGTGCACCAGTATTAGGTGTACCATGCTTTTCATGTGACAAATGACTATCCACAGGTAGTTAAACCCTTTGGACACTGGGAAGGGACCTATAAAGTCCATTCCTATTGAGTCCCATGGCTTAACTGGCACAGTCAGGGAATAATTTCCCTGAAGGGAGCTGGTTACTCCCTTTTGCCTGCTGACACAGTTGGCAAGTGGTGCAGAATGCACATGCAGTTGGCCACTAGTACCAATGACAAAAGTACTGAGAGAAGAATTCCTTGTCAGATTGGTCCTGAGGTTTCAGAGACTGGGCCATTCCAAGAATGGTCTCATCAAGAGTCATATCTCCCATATTGACAGGACTATCAGACTCCTGATGGGCCTAAGCTGATCCATCCATGCCATCATTACTGTTGACAAGGCCTTATGCTTCCTCATCACAAAGTTCATGACAATCTCACACATGTCAGTTTCTGCAGCTTGGTCCATTGTGGAGAGCACAAATTTGATCTAGTTGCACTTGCATCTCCTGCAGGCACATTGGAGGCAAATCATCCCCCTCTGAGTCAATTCACACATCTGCTCATACATAGTTGTAGACATGGTGTATCTCTTGAGGGGAGTGACTCTCAAAGTAGTGGGATAAACAGTCTGCTACCTTATTGAGCTCTTCCTTCTTATTGAGCTCTTCCTTAACATATACAATATTGAAATTCAATCTTGACATATAATCCATCCACCATCATTGACAGGGCAATAGATTCTGTTGAGTTTTGAAAACTCAAGAGCTTTATGATCCATAATTACATGGATCTTATGATCTAAAAGCTTATCCTCCCATTTGAGGAGGGCTAATGGAATAGCCAATGTCTCTAATTTGTGCATGGCATAATTTTACTGTGCATTAGTAAACTTTTTGTACATGAATCCAGCTAGCCAACATTTCTGCCAGCTTGGTCCTTGCCCATACATCACTCCAACACCTGTTTTTGAGAATTGGGGTTTTGGCACAGATCTGTTTAATCATGTCAAAACACTGTTAGTAAATAGGTTGCCAGTAGAATGGCAACCCATTTTGCATCATAGCTATTAGTGGCTCTGTATATGCAGAGATATTAGGCAAGAAGTTCCCAATGTGTCATGACCCTCTTCCAGACTTTCAGACCTCCTCCCAAGCCACACCACTTCCCTGGAGTCCCCCCCCCAACATCCCCTCAACTCACCTCCAACCCTTGTTCCCTCAAGGCACCTGCCCTGAGTATCTTTGACACTTCTCTGGCAAACCCCAACAACCTTCTGGCAAATCATGGCATGTCTCCTATAAGCCTTCTCAGTTCCTCTTCTCCCTCCACAGGGCCCCCAAGCCTCTCCAACATCTCCCCTAACCCAGGCACACATTGCTAGTTTGTCCTCATGACTTTCTCAACCCCTCCAGAACTTTCTAACAACTACAGGGCAGGTGTTCTCATCAGTTCCCATCAGAACATCAACACAGCCTGCCATCTGATCAGCACCAACACCCATTGACTCCACATGGCTCCAACAAGTCCCACCATTGCATTCCCAATCCTCAGAGGAGTCCAGTAGTTAGTATATAAGTTGTAGAGTAGCATCCATTATTCTAGTCTTGATATTGCTTCACCTTGGTTACTGTTTCCTGTTTTGTTCTGTATTCATTACATTTCCTGGTCTTCTCTTTATTTCTGTCTCTAGTCTTGTATCTCTTTCAATTCTTTCTTATTCTTGTCTCTGTCTCATCTTGACTCTATATTTAATTGTCTATCACTATTTCCTTTATTGTTCCTAAGTTCCTTTCAACTTGAATGTCATGACAAACTCCACACACATGTTATAACCCTCAAACATTCATAAGTTAAATCTGAACCTTGCTCTATACTCGGCCCCAAAACCCATCACTCTTAATTGATCCCCCATCAAACACTGGCTCCACCCCCATTACTTGTGTAGCCTCTGCTTGCCTCACAGTCTGTATATTTGCTTATGGACTTGTGCCTGATGCACCTCCAAACCCAAACTCTATCATACCTGGTTTTATACTTCCTTAGGCCACTCCAGACTTGCTCAGACCACTCCCTTCAACTTATCCTCACAAGTATCTGAAGTCCAGACCACCCCAGAGTGCTAGATTATAAGTGCAGGACATCATGTCTGCCTAGTAAGGACTCACCCATTTAAGCTGAGCCCCCATGGTCAGCAGAACCTGACACAATGTAATTCACCAATCCCACAAATCACTGGATATCATTGTAGGCTCTAAGAGTACACCACTCCTGAATCCAGTTCAACTTACTCATCTTAGGGTGTATACCATGCAAATCAATAACATGGCCAAGGCACTTGACATGCTTGGCATACAGCTCACACTTCTTCCACTTGAGGTAGAGCTTGTTTTTATGTAGTCTTTCAAAGACTACTCAGAAGTGCTGTTCATGCTCCTAAATAGAATCTCAGAAGACAAATATGTTGTCTCAATACACATGCATCCATTTCCCACTGACATCCCTAAAAATGAATGTCATCAGATGTTGAAATGTTGCTGGTGCATTACAGTTGCCAATCTGCATGAGATTGCTGCAATTATCCCAGTGATGGTCATAAATGCAGTTTTTGGTATGTCTAAAGTACATATCCTCACTTGTTCATATGCATCTGTAAGGTCAATTTTTGACCTCACCAGTGCACATGCTGCATCTTCCTGAATGACCTTCTGATCCAGTAAGGGCATTACATCCTTAACTGTGTTGACATTGCATTGGTGTGCATCTAATGCCATCTGCAAGGAGCCATCCTTCTTGGGGATACATAGTAATGGTGCAGCCTGGTCAGCCACACATGGCTCCCACCACTTAGCATGCACATAGCAGTTGATTCTATCCCACAATTGCTCCTGAAGTGACTTAGGACACCTTGGCATAAAGTATGAGTACTGTTTGGTCTCATCTATGAGATTTATCCCATGGTTAACTTCATGCCATGTATGAAGTTCCTCCTTAGTCCCATTGACAATGTCCTGAAACTCATCATACCACTGCTGCCAAAAGCAAGGGATATCACTTTCTGTTAGCTTAGGAGGCTGTGCCTTCCCTTTGTCTACTCTAGGCCAAGGATAATGTTCCTTCTTGGCTGGCTTCAACTGTAGCACTACCTTTGTGTACTTATTCCACAAGGCCATCAGACAAGTTTCTGATTCATTGGTGGAATGACTTCCAATTATTCCCAGCTGCAGGGTGATTGGTGTGGCAAGTGATGCCACACATATCATAGCCACATGGGCAAATAACAGTGTAATCCTAGAGGTTGTACTTCTAGAATCCCACAGCATCTATGCCTGATGGCCATTAACTTCTACCCAAGTGACAAGACATTTGTTATCTCATGCTGGCAGCACCAGTTGGTCCATGGTATCTTTAGCTGCCATAATCCATA
Organism: Termitomyces sp. 'cryptogamus'; assembly: GCA_020091625.1. Taxonomy (NCBI): domain Eukaryota; kingdom Fungi; phylum Basidiomycota; class Agaricomycetes; order Agaricales; family Lyophyllaceae; genus Termitomyces; species Termitomyces sp. 'cryptogamus'. The sequence continues at coordinate 4,992,221 of JAGYZC010000005.1, forward strand.
CCTTGCACATTTGAACCTCATTACCAGGTTCTTGCACCCTATGCTCAGCAGCAGGAACCTCTGTGAGGGCAAACAGTCCCTCACTATTGCTTCCCCAAGTATAGTAAGCATTTTCATATGTTTCCAATCCAACATACTCCTTATCATTCTCTTGGGTCTCTTCAGACTCAGCTGCATGGTTTTTATTGACCTCAGCAGGATCTTCATCCTGCTCATCATTGGCATCCCCCATATCCAAAGAAGCAGCAATATGTGCCACTTGCACAAACACTCAAGGAGCTGGCTTAGCTAGCTTCCTGCATTTATAAACAAAATGCCCAATCTTTCTGCACTTGTAACAATCAGTGTCAGGTTCTGCTGACTATGGGGGCTCAGCTACACTGGGCAAGTCCTTACTAGGCAGATGTGATGTCCTGCACTTATAACCTAGCACTCCAGGGTTGGTGCAGAGTAGAGGAACTTGCAAGGAGAAGCTAAGGGAAGTAGTCTGAGCAAGTCTGGAGTGGTCTGGAGAAGTCTAAGACCAAGTATGATAAATGTTAGGCTGGGGCAGGCATCAGGAACAAGTCCATAGGCATGCAAATAGACTGTGGGGCAAGCAGAGGCTTTGCAGATGATGGGAGTGGAGCCAGAGTTTGACAGGGGATCAATCAAGACTTGATGGGTTCTAGGGCTGAGCAAAGGGCAAGGTCCAGAGTGGTTGTAGGAATGTTCAGGGGTTGTAGTGCATGCACAGAGTTTGTACTGACATTGAAGGTGAAAAGAACTTAAAGAAACAAAGGAAATAGAGACAATCAAGATGAGACAGAGGCAAGATAAGATGAGCCTGAGAAAAGAGATAGATTTGGGACTAAAAACAGAAATAGAGATGGAAAGAACATGAAACCAAGTAACCACTTAATGTAATATCAAGACTAGAGTACAAGGTGCTACTCTATGGATTATATACTGACTACTGGAGGGTTCTGGGGGGCAGGGGGTGTGGTGGTAGGGCTTGATGGAGCCATGCAGAGTCAACAGGTGTCAGTTGCAATCAAGGGGCAGACCATAGCAATATTCTGATGGGATCAGTTGGAGACACAGGTCACTCTGGGATTGTTATGATGCTCCTGGAGTAGGTCAGGTGAATCAGGATGGTGAACTGGAGATGCACAACAGGGTCAGGGATGGTGGAGGAGGGTTCCAGGGGCTCAGGAGAGTTAAGGAAAGTGTTGACAGCTGCAGAGAAGGCATTGGAGTTAGCTTGGGGGCAGTCAGGGTTTGCCGTAGAAGCGTAGAGTTACCCAGAGTGAGTACAGAGGGTAGACAATGGTTGGGGAGTTTGATGGGGCATCAGGGGAGACTCCTGGGGGGGCAAGCAGGCTGGGAACAATATCTGGGGGTCCAGAGAGTGGGTTGTGACAGTCAGCAGATTGCCCAGCATCCTTGCTTAGTTGGCCTAAAACAATGGCCAACATGTTTTCTCCCTGCAGCAACATGCTTTCTCTGCACCTGCATAGCTCCTGCTGGTCAAAAAGGGCCTGAGCCCATATTGCCTTGTAGGGGCATAGTTCTCAAGGCCATGCATGCCACAGGCCTCTTTACCAATCTAGGCAGTGGCAGGTGGGTCTAATGTCCTACTAGCTCTATGCACTTTGCCAAGGCAGTCCTATGTTTTAGGGACTGCATTGCAGCTAGTGACAGCTGCTGCCCAGACCAACTCTTCATGCTGTGCTCTAAGTAGTGCACTGCAGTCTTGATACTGTTCTTGTAGGCTTTCACCTTCTGCCATCACATATCAATGCAATGAGCATATCAGAGGATATCCCTTTTAAAAACCACTCATGAATTGTGAATTCATCAGGGAACACAACCATGTTCTGAGCATAGTTGAGCAAGGCATTGTAAAAGCCTTGCACTCCCTCTTTGACCACATACACCACATCATGGGCATCCTGCATTGTCAAAGCTGTATGAATTGGTTGTACAATCCAAGGATTACATCCTCAAACCTCCAGTAGGACTGTGCCCTATTGACATGGATTACATGTTGTAGGTACCACTTCAGGGGTGCCCACAGCCAGAACATCCATAAGGATTGGGACATTCTTGCATTCATGCCCATTCCCACTGTACTGAGCTACTGCATAAAATATGCAGATACTCATAAGCCAGTCCTCAAGTTTACAAGTGCTTTACACTCCCCCTGGTTTTCTTTAGACCTCCACCTGGAGTCTATCTGGAGTCTCCCAGGAGTCCATGTGGAGCTTACATGGAGCTTACCTAGACCTATCTAGACAAGATATCCTGTTTGACAGTATATTAAAGTCCACTTTGACTCTAGGTAGACTCCACATAAACTGTTGGTCTATGTGGAGTCTACTATTGTGTGGAAACACTTTGTGCACCATGTGGAGTTGTTCTGGCATGGACAAAGTTTGCCAAAGCTGAATCTCCAACTAATATTTCAAACTGGCTTAATGAAGTGTATTCAACTTTCAATGTGTGCCCCAATTATGTTTGCATTGACAAAGCATGTGCTGTACTTCAGACTGCAATTAGCAATGGTTTTTGAAATTCTTGGCAAGAGACCACTTGATATATAGTTGATCCATACCATTATATCAATCATAGAACAACTGATTACTTGTGCCAAAAATGGTGTGATCTAGCTCCCCTCAATGGATTGCAGCTAATTTAGTATTGGTGAAAACTGATAGAGATGGACATCAGCACTAGCACTATAAGAGGGTATTCAATACACAAGTATTATGACTAAACATAGGTTCTATACTTGTATGAGTATCTGCCTTGAGTATTTATTTCTTGTTTCAAATCTTCAAAGTCCAAGGCTCCTCCCAGACTATCCCACTGTTTGGAACATCATACAATGCTTTTGCTATGGCCAGAGCTTTGAACTTCACTAGCTCAATGTGATCATTCTCTGGATCTATGGGTGGATGGTCCTCATTCCCTGGTTGCCAATCTCTTCTGGATAAGTCATCCACAGCAAATATCTTGCCAGATACATGTCTTAGTGTGAAATAGTACTGTGTCAGAATGGTATCTATCCAGTAATTAATGGTAGCATTGGGCCCCAAGCTAGGATCAGATAATATTTTGCATCTGTTTCTATGATCAGTTTTCTGCATCCAATTAGCCAATATTGACAATGTTCAAGGGCTTGGTAGAGTCCAAACAGTTCTCTTTTTGCCTGCAAGAAGTGTGCTTTCCTCTTGTTCAGTAAAATCAACTCAAACCAAACCAAGTGTAATGTTGAGTTTTTGGATCCTTCTTAGCAGGTCTCATACTTTTCTCCTAGTAACTCATATCTAGTTTTTGGTCTGCACACTAGTACATTGTCAATGTATGGTATAGTTACATGTGGGATTTCCTCAGAAACCCAGCTGGACTAGGGAGCACATGTTGACATTATATTAGGACCCATGCCTCTTTGTGCTATGCCATATTCAACTATGCCTGCATCAACTGATCTGCTATCATGGTATGCAATGAAGTTCCTCCATCTGAACCTGCCTAATCATTAGTAACTCCTGTACTCTATCATTCAAGTATGCTACTTTGTTGGTATAATACTGGAACTGCATTTCCAGTATACTTTGGAAGGTGACCTGTTTCTTTCTGAGCACTATATCTTGAAGAGTCATGTCTCCATTTCTCTGTATTGGTGTGCCATCTGGCCACATAATCCTGCTGTACTGTACTATGATGCATCCTAGTTTCAAGTCCTCTTCTCTTGCTAAGCATTCTCCTACTACATAACCTGGTCCCTTGCAGTAGAAACAATTTCATGCAGCCACTGCACTTATACTATTTAACTGCATACTGTGGTTCACTTCTAGATAGCATAGTTGCTTGCTGTGAATAGACTAGTCATTTTGCTTGGATCTGCCTCTTGAAACATTCCTGCCTTTCAGAGTTTAATTTCTCCAAAGTCAGGGTTACTTTGTTGAATTCTTTCTTTACTATGTCTCTGTACTGCATGTTTGGGTTGATAGCAATGGCTGGACCTGCTGAGGACTTTACAAATACCCCATTTATTGCACTAGTATGATATTCTGCTACACACTCCATGGCTGCCATAACTTCTATTCCAAAGTACTGATCAGTGGCATGCCTTCCAGCTAATACTACATGTCCTTCTGACATTGTGGCCCAAATGTGTAACTGGCTCTTTACTTCTGCAATGAAGACCTTGGCCAAAGAGCTGAAGAAAATCTTCACCATCTTTCTGCCTGTTGCTGCATGGTGCTCCACATCTTTTGTGAGCTTTACATGATGTACTCAGGACCCTCTTATCCAAGTCTTTAATTTATTAAGTCTGATATCTTAATATTTCTTTTCTTAGCAGCAGCATTTTCAAGGGCTTTTATAAATCCTTTGTCAAATTTGTGTACAACAAATGGGAATGGGACATGGTGTACAAAGTATGAAGAAGGTTGGGGGTTTTCTGAGTGAACACCCACAGCTGCTTGGGATGCCACACAGGCTAGATAGTCAAACAAATGGAAAAGCCATACAGGCAAAACAAGAAATCCCAGCAGAGACCTTAGTACAATAGCATAGCACCATATGGAAATTTCAAATTGGACAGAAAGCTACCTGAACACAAAGCTTGCTCATCTTTGATTACATGTGGAAGAAGAGAAATGTGGGGTAGTCAAAACTTGTATTTGTTCCACTATAGTATGGACTACATACAAGACTAAGACTAGTATGTCAATGAGCATGATATGCACTCAGCAATCTTGCTATCATAGGGTATAGAGTATGGAGTGTCTGGACCACTGGAAAAAGGGTACTGAGCTCTGTCCATATGGTCTTTCATCTGAATAAATCTGTTCTGGGCTAAGAGTTTTCTATTCTGAATTGCTAAGTGTTCCTATCAAGATGCCCTAGATTCTAAGCCATTTCCTGAGGTTCCAGCCCTGATGACTAGGTGACCCAGTGGTCAAATCCTGCACCACAACTGGCTGGACAATGTCCCTGTCTCTGCTATTCACATGGAAAACTTATTTTCTGTGATTTCATAGCTTTTGGCCTACATTTTGACACCCTAGTCTGAAATTCTACAAAGCCCTGAGGTTATGCAAGCTGTGCCTGACTCCTCAATACCACCTTTGTCCAATCATGAACAATGTGCATCACCAAAGATCTCTGATCCAGTAGTACAAATTCCTCCAAAGTCATCCTCTGTTCCTGCTTTATCCTACTAGTGTATGCTCCTCAATACTCTCCAGTAGTCTTCAGTAGTATAGCCCATAACCACTAGTGGCCAACAGTAGTTGCAGAACTGTGTCATTAGGCAAAAGGAAGCAATCATCTCCCTTCATGGAAGTTACACTCCCTGCCCATGCCAGTTAAGCCCTGGGATACCATATGGATGGACTTTATAGGCCCATCCCCTGAGTCATAAGGGTATAACTACCTTTGGGTAGTTATATGTTGTATGAGAAGCATAGTGCACCTGATTCCAGTGCACACTACCATGACAGCATTGCAGCTGTCCTGAATTTATATGCACAAGATTGTGAGGCTACATGGCCTCCCAAGCTCAAGCATCAGTAATTGAGACTTTAAGTTCATGTCTAAATGGTGGCATGAACTGCACAAGTTGTTAGGAGCAAAGCTCCTAATGTCTGATGGTCAGACTGAATGTGCCAATAGGAACATTGGTCAGATCTTGTATACTGTGGTACAACCAGACCAGAAAGACTGGTTAAGTCAAATAGACTTAACAGAGTTCATGATAAATGTGAGTATTTCTGAAATGATGTGCTTTGTACCATTCAAGTTGAACAGTGGATACATGCCATCAATGATATGCAAGATTAGATTGAATACTGCAATTCCAAGGGGAATCCAGCAGTTTGCCTGCCAAGCTCTAGAGAACTTGGCAGCAGCTCACAATGCAATAATTGAGGCATGTGTCTTTCAGATGTGCTCGGCCAACTTGCATTTCAAGCCTGATTCTGAGCTTGAGAAAGGTGCATTGATGTACCTTTTGATGAAGAACCTCAACCTTTCTCAAGGCAGGGCAAGGAAGCTCTGCCCAAAGTGGGTTGGGCAATACAGAATTCTGGAGGTCTACAGTGAGACCTCCAATTATGTGTTGGAGTTGCTTATGGCACTCCAGGAATGAAGAATACATCCTAAGTTCCATGTGTTGCTGCTGCACCTGTATAAGGCCAGCAGCAATGCACAGTTTCTCAACAGGGAGATGCCAGAGCCATATGACTTTGGTGCCCCAGATGACTAGGAATAGTTCATTGATGACCTAGTAGGTCATTTTTAGGATGGTAAGAACCTTGAATTTGAGGTTTGTTGGTGTTTGGGTAACACTATGTCCCTTGCTACCTGCAAGGATTTGGTGGCCCTTGACAGATACTTGGAGCTGCAGAGTGTGCAGTGCTCTGCACAGTTGACTAGAAGGGCTAAGTCAACTTGACTTAGTCCAGAAGTTAGATGGGCTGCCATGCTGGTGGCCATCAACAATTATGTCAGCCAATTTTTTGGCTGAATGCAAAGTCTGACTGGTCTTTGTCTTCTTCCACATTGTTGGTGTGATGTGCCAACATCACTCAAGGAGACTCCTTGCCCAATGGGCATGAAAAAGAACAGGCTGAGCAAGGCAGATGTAGATCTGCCAGGATATTCTGTGAGCTCTGGACAGAGCTCAAGAGGGGGAGGACCAGAGAGTAGCTCACTCCCTGAGTTTAGTGGCTTTGCTGCATTGGCAGGAGGCTTAGTGCTGGGGGATGTAGCACACCCAACAATGAGAAGAGCTGCTTCAGCTCTAAGGGACATGAGGCCTGCAAGCAGAGGACCAGCAGGAGTGCTAGGAGATGTTGCTCTGCCTAGTTATGCAGTGGCAATGCAGCAGTTGCCAGTGTGGAGATGTGGTGTGCCCCTGCAATGAGGCAGAGCAGGCAGAGAATGTGGGGGACTACTGATACAATGTTGTCACACCATTGGGAACATAATAAACACCAGAAGTCAAAACAAACATTTATTAAGGCTGAAAACTGTAAGCCTCCTGGTAAAACAAGTCCCAGCAACATTATCCCTTTAAATACACCAGAAGAAAGACAGAACAGGATAGGACAAGGACTATACTAGACTATACACTCAATAATAGTCCAATCACTGTAATGGGAGGGGAAGCATGGGACTGGCAAAAGCACCTGAGTGGCATCAATTCTGGCAAGATCTAGATCTGATCTAAGAATAACCAGATTGGAATGTTGACTGAAAGGAGGTAAAGGGGGAATGAATGGAGAAAGAATGGAATGAAGGGAAGGGAAAGGAAGATGAATGAATGAATGAGAAAGAATGGAATGAAGGGAAGGGAAAGGAAGATGAATGGAAGAACCTGAATGGGAAAGAACCTGAAAGGGGAAGAATATGAAAGGAATAAAGGAAGATGAATGGAATGAATGGGAGGGGACAGATGAATGGAAGAACCTGAATGGGAAAGGACCTGAATGGGGAAGAATATGAATGGAAGAAATACAAAAGAGGGAGAGATAAATGGGGCAAATGGAAGCTAAGAATGCAAAGGAGGAATGATGGAACCAGGAACTGGCCTGTGGCACTGAAACAGGCATGCCAAAAGGGGGAATTAGAATAACAGTTATGAATAAGGGGCTGGAAAGTATGGAACCAAAAGTCACATGTAGAGGGTGGTCTGTGCACTGTAGAAAGAGGTATAAATAACCCAAGTAGAGTAGCAAATGGACAGGCAATTAATAGGCAAAGGCTTGGTGGTTCCCAGGGAGTGAATCACTTAGGCTGGAGTTTGTTGAGACCCCTCTGCATTCAGAATAGAAATATTTTGGAAGTAAACCCCTTCAACTTCAAGCATTCATCAAGACATCAGTGTGGAATTGGAGTAGACTGCCTAAGTCTTCAAGAAAGCCCCAGAACTATCAGTATTACTCTAACCCAGTACTACACTACTGGCCCCCCCTCAGTTCAACTTTGGGTACCCTGTGGCTGCACAACCAGTGTGGTTGCAGAAGTTCCAGCAATATGTGATGCCACAGTTTATGGTGGCCCCACCTTCAGTGGCTGGCCCCAGGCATACAATGGGTGCAGCAGGTCATTGATGACCTGCCACTATCTTGTCACAAGTAGGGATTTTGGTCCCTGCAGCATTTTCACCGGAGGCAATGGAGGTTAACAACAAAGGCCCAGAGTCAATTATAGCTCTAATGCAGTTGTTAGCACCTCCTAGGCAGTTGTATCTGCTGATATGCCAGTCTCAACACAGAGACTGGCAGAGGTAACAATAAAAGTCTTCTGTATACCAAATCAGGCTGAAAACTGTAAGCTGAAAATGTCAAAAACAGTAGACATGAAGACATACCTCAGAAAAGACAGGAATCACCCAGAAAAAGCCCACTCTAAGAGAACTGGCTAAAGAAATACTACACATTTAACAAGCCACCATCAAATAGATTAGATGGGGGCAATTGCCAAGCAGGTGGCTGTGCTAGGGCAAGACAACATATTCCATGCCTTGGCATGGATCAGTCATTGAGTACTACACATCCTAAGTACTCCAGAGAACTTGTTCACAAATACCTACACAATAATGACATGTTTCCCTTGTTTCCTGATGGCTGAAAAACTCACAAGAAACTGTTATTGAAAAACCTGCAAAATCATATGTACTCAAGAGCAAGGAAAAAAGAAGGGATAAATAAAAAATAAACTCATTGGCCAACCAGTTACAACAACTCACCAACCATAATGCAGAAATATGATGGTCCATGTGCAAATGGAAAAAACATAAAAGCAGGGGGATTTTTGAGTTGAAAGCCAGGTGATCTATGTACCATGGCTTGGAATTCCCCAGGGAGTGGAGTTCTTAGGCCTACAAGTATACTGGTTGCTTTGGGACCCAGTAAATAGACTATTGAGCCCATTCTTTAGTGCAAGACCATCTCAAACTTTTGAATAAAATTAGTAAAATGTAATTCAACTTTCTTTTGGGATTCTACATGAGCTTGTCTGTAACTAAGCCTCTGAAATCTGCGAAGTAGAAGGTTTGATTAGTTGATCTGATCAATTGGCAAAGTCAAACTTACATTTTGCATCATCACCATTGCTTATAGCAGCACATCCTTGAGATGCACCTTCTTCATCCTCAAGTGCATTGGGGTGACCAGAGGCCACCTCAACCAGCAAGTAACTGTAACATTGCCATCTGCACTAGCACAGGGGAGGAAGCACTCCCTCATCAACCACCTGAAAGATGGTTGAGCAATGCTTCTCTGCAAAGGAGAAGGGCAAGGGCAACTTGAGAGAGCCTGAGCCTTCAACTGCTGTGGATGAGCAAATTGCTCACCTGCTCCAGTGGCTTCACAAAGCCAGAGTCCCAGAGGACATTGGTGCTGACATCCTCAAAAATCCTGTGTTGCAACTAGCACTAGCTTAAGTTCTGAATGAACTTGACATTGTTTAAAATCAAAGGGATGAGGTCTGGATGGACCTCTTCCAATCAGCATTGGGGAAGAGGAAGTGCATAGCATCCCCTCCTAATCCCTCAAGGCAAAGAAGGCTTGCACTGAGCCTTCTGTGTTTGTCAAGGAATCCTTAACTCAGAGGGCACCATTTGTACCCTATAATGATGTGGTGCCTACTGGTGATGACCAGAAAATGGATGAGTGCCCTGATTTCAAGGCAGCACTGTCCACTGCTGGGCCATCAAAGCCAGTAGTAACTCTAGTGAAGCTGCCAAAACCAGCAGCAACTAGAGAGTGATCATCAAGACCCTCTACAAAATGGGCTGGCATTGCAAAGCCAGCTGTTGTGTTAGTTGAGGCAGACAACTCTATGGTCATTTCCACCCTGATTGCTTTTCCAGCAAATGTGCTGCAGGGAGCAGAAGCTGGAATGATTGAGGTCCTCAAATCAGGGACCTATGTTATGCCTACCATGCTCTCCCATGAGCATATGCCACCAGTGCATCAGAATCTCTGTGACAAAGAATTCTTTGTCACCTAGCAGCATCTGACTTGGGTGGTGATGACAATGACAATGTCCCTACATCTAAACAATGTATCATGGACAATGATTCCAACAACAATACTGCTGAGCATCATTGCAAGGAGAAGCACAACACTAATGCCAGACAGCTGTTAGCTATTGACACTCAGAAGTCCAAACTGGACCTCAAGCATCTGAATGATACAGTGCCCAGCCACCTACCAGATGGCTGGGAGACCATGTTGGTTTGTGGGTGCTTTGAGTGCCAGAACAACTTCAGGAGTATTCTCCACCCCAACTTCTGTTGGTCACTAATGACCAATGCAGTCTTTGTTGGCAACAAAGTGGTCTTTGCCTGCTCCATCTAGATGGTGGGGATATCTTATATGTCTCCATGCTACAAATTATTATACTGGTGGGCTCCCCAAAGGATGCCCATGAATCCTGAGCAGATCTGGCTATTCCTGAAGCTCATTTGAGAAGGCAGATTGAAACTTACAATGAGGGAGCAGATTCATGCTGCTCTCCTCCTTCAGGAGTTCCATTGAATCTCCTTCTATATAGCCCCAGACTTGAAAGACTGCACCATGTGGTGGGTCATGGAGCTGACCCTGGCAGAGTTGGAAACATCTCTGCCCAGAGGAGACCATTATTGGATACTGGTCCTCTTACCATCACATTTGTTAGCCATGCTTGGTGGCACAGATAACAATATGTGAGGAGCAGGACTTAATCAGGTCCCAATCAGCCATCACTTTGACATCAATGCATGGGTGCAGTATATCCTGCACCATGGCCACCCAGGTTCACAGAACATGTACTCAGGCATAGACATCAATGCCTCATTGCATGTAGACTGATATTTGGTCTTTGGTTACATCTTAGGTTGGGCACTGGCTCCTACTACTCTGCACATACAAATGGCCTCTATGAGACTGTTTGCTATGGTGGTTGCTCAGCCACATCTCTATCAAGAGGCAGTCAACAATTACCAGTTCAGTGTAGGGGAGTTTAATCCAATTACCTCCTACACTTTCACTCTGCATAAGCTGCAAGTGCTGCCTACACAAATTAACAATTTGAGTGAGATGGAGGTGATATGTCACCTCCTGGCCAACTGCATGCCTCCCTCCTGAGTGGATCATGCATATACCTATGGCATACACTTCCTCAATCACCATTGGTTTTGGAGAGGAATTTATGTGGACTTGTTCATGCTGGTCAACAATGAACACCTTTCTTGACTCCAAACTATTGGAGTACCCCTTGCAGTAGAGGGGTACAATGGATAGTATGCTCCCACCACTGACAACAGGGAGTGCTTCCAAGTGCTCCTCTAAATCCAGGAGAGCAGAGGCCACTCACCCTTGGGCATGGCTGAATGGCTGCAATATAGTGAGGAGAGTATCTTCAGTTACCTCTTGCACCAATCCATGAAGGAGGTGAGAGCTGCATTGGTGCCAGCTGAGGAGCCATTGTCAGTGGCTCCTCCTGCAAGTGCAGCCCCTACTGAGGAGGGGCCTTTGTTGTCAGCAGCTTTGGCTACTACCAACCCAGCCACAAGCTCTGGTACATCCTTGGAGGATGCACCTTCAAAGGAGTCCATAGAATTGGACTATGTCAGCAACTCAACATTGACCATGAGTGTCCAACCAGCAATGACTCCACTAGTTGTCCCCAGTTCCATGGATGCAGTAGTAGCAACTAATGTTGCTACTCCCATTGCCCCTGAGGCTGGGTTCAGTGGCCTCAGTAATATGGCTAACAATGTGTTGGAGTGCTGGGTGGACAATGTGAGCACTGGGTGGATATTGTGAGCAATGAGGAAGTGGCAGCCTCAAAGATGGATAAACAAGCTGGGTGAGCTACCAGTGGAGTTCATAGAAGATATAAATACAATGCAGGCACTTGGAGCCCACATTTTGCACTCAGTGCAGTTGGACAGCATGCTGAGATATAGTTTGTCCAGGTAGGATTGTATAGTCCTACCACTGTTATAACATAGGAATTTGTAATGAAATTCTAGTGCACACTCTTGGGTGGGATGCCATATCCCACCCCTTTCTATTGTTACTTTGTTTTCCATTGAAGTGAGTCCATTGTTGGACTCAAAAAGGGGGTATGTAACATTACCTAGCTGTACCATACATTATATATTAATTATTGAACTATACAGATAGGATCATGTGATGCTATCCCTGAAAACTACTGTACTTGTAATTATATAAGGCAGCACCTTACTTAATACTTTGTAGACAGAACTATTGACTGGTTTTGACCTACAGAGTGTGAATTGCAAGCTGCATGAACTGTAACAGAAATGTTACATCAAGGGGCTCTGTCCAATCAGTTAAAAAGGGGGGCAAACATACCCCAGTGCTTCCCCAACTTTCTAAATGTCTTCTTCTGCATCTTCCTCAGCATCATCCTCATCCCCAACCCCAACCCCTTAAGATGAGAACAGTGTATGTGCATGGTCCAAATAAAAGAAGTGGCAGGAGAATTCCAATTGGTAGTGGGACAGGAGGAGAGTCAAAGTGATGTATCAGAGTTGTAGGTGCATTGTTTTTGAGATGGGGGGTACTAATTTTCTTTGTCAGAGTTGTTTGCAGCAGTAGGGGGTTCATTGGAAGGTCCCTCTCAGGTCTGTCTTAGGTTCTGCTGACTATGGGGGCCCAACTTAACTGAGCAAGTCCTAACTAGGTGGACATGATGTCTTGCACTTATAATCTAGTGCTCTGGGGGCAATTCAGACTTCAGATACTTGTGAGGGGAAGCTAAGGGAAGCACTTTGAGCAAGTCCAGAGCGGTCTGGGGTAGTCCAAGATCAAGTGTATTAAATGTTGGGCTTAGGTGGGCATCAGGTACAAGTCCATAAGCAACTGTATAGGCTGCAGAATAAACAGAGGCTTTGCAAGTAATAGGAGTGGAGCCAGAGTTTGATGGGGGATCAACAGATGCTACTCCACATCTTATATACTAACTACTAGACTTCCTCTGGGGACTGAGGGCATGATGGCAGGGTTCATCAGAGCCACGTGGAGTTGATGGATGTGAGTTCTGATTAGGGAGCAGGCCACAGTGACATTCTGATAAGATCTGATGGAAATGCAGTCTGTTTGGCAGTTGTTGGGGAACTCTGGAGGGGTCGTAGGAGTTGTGGGGGTAGTTTAATGATGTACACCTGGGTTAGGAAAAGTGTTAGAGAGGCTCAGGAGCCTTATAGGCAAGAGGGGGAGCTGAGGAGGCCCACAGGAAATGTGCCAGAATTTGCTAGGAAGTTATTGGGGTTTGCCAAAGAAGTGTCAGAGTTAGCCAGGATGGGTGCCATAGGTTAATAAAGGCTGGAGTGAGTTGGGGAAAGTGTTGGAGAAGGCTCTGGAAAGGTGGGCTATTCTAGGAGGAGGTCCAGAAGTTCAGGAGTGAGTCATGACAGTCCAGGCCCCTGCTTATTCAGCCCTGCCACCTCTAACCAGAGTGTCAAGGCTCAGCCTGAGGCCAGGTATGGTGTGGGTTGTCCTGGAGGACTAGGGGGTGGCTCAGACAGAGGTCATGCCAGAGCTATTTACAGAGGCCATGGTTTGGGTGTGGGGCCCTTTTATGTTGGAGTGGTGGTGTCAGGCTAAGACCCTGGTAAGTTACAGGCCTCCCTTCTTGTATCCTGGCTGATTGTTGGTCTAGTGCATTCCTTGTGCCTGGAATGGTGACCAATGCAAGTTTGAGTCATCTGTGGCAGAGTCCTGTTGAGACTCCTCAGTTTGCCTCCTGTGCCACTCGAGGCACAAAAAATGCTCCATCTTGTGGGAGTGGTGAGTAATGTGTGTGGCTGTGGAGCAGGGTTGGGAGGTGGCTTGGATAAGGGATCAGATGGGGGAAGGGCAGAGGGACCAGACATCAGAGGGTAGGCTCCAGTGGAAAAGGTAGGGCCACTATAGGAGGGCCAAAGGGAGAAGGTGCCCTCTTTATAGAACAAGGAGAAGAGGAGGGTGTCACTGCCTCCAGAGGCAGGGCCCAGCAAGAGGCTCTATGTCGAACTGTTAGTGGTGGACTCCCAGAACCTCTGAACCTCTTTACAAACCACCTTGCTTCTCTGAAGTTCTCCTCCAACACCCCCTTGACCTCCCCAACCTTTGTTGATGCATGATGTCCACCCCAGCTAACTCTGATACTTCTCTAGCAATCCCTGATAGCCCCCTGGCTAACTCTGACACATTCCCCACAGGCTTTAATGCTTCCCCTTCCTCTCCTGAGCCCCTGGAACCCTTCTCCAATGTTTATGATGCCAGTATATATCACTGGCTTGTCACTCTGACTTACCCAACCAGCTCCAGAGCATCATGACAACCCCAGAGCAGCCTACATCCTCATCTGATCCCATGAGTATATCACTACAGCCCACTCATTGATCACAACACCTGTCAACTATGCACAGCCCCAACAAGCCCCACTGCCAGACCCACTATCTTTGGAGCTTTCTCAGTAGTTAGTATATAAGTTGTAGAGTAGTATCCTTTACTCTAGTCTTGATATTACTTGCATTACCATGTTCTGATTGATTGTCTCTTTGTTTTTTGCATCTCCTGTTATGTTTTCTCTTCTCCTAGTCTCCCAGTCTTATCTCAGTCTCCCAGTCTTGTCTTCTCTCTACTTCTTGTATTGTCTCATTATTGTTTTGTATATCTGCTTCAATCTATTTTTGTTCTTGTCCCAATCTTGCCTTGACTTTGTCTTATCTTGTCTGTTTCTATTTCCTTACCATTCCTAAGTCCCTTTCAACTCTGATGTTATTACAAACTCTGCACATATGCTACAACCCTTCAAACATTCATAAGTTAACTCCAGATCTTGCTCCACATTCAGCTCCACAACCCATCACTCTTGATTGATCCCCCATCAAATTCCAGCTCTGCTCCCATCAACTGTATAGTCTCCGTTTGCCCCACAATCTATACATTTCCTTATGGACTTGTATCTGATGCCCTTCCAAGCCCAACACTTAATGTATCTGGTCTTAGACTTCCCTGGACCACCCTGGACTTGCTTGGACTGCTTTCCCTAGCTTTTTCTTGCAAGTCCAAACTACCCCCAAATGCTAGGTTATAAACACAGGACATCATGTCCACCTAGTAAGAACTTGCCCAGTTAAGCAGAGCCCCCATGGTCAGCAGAACCTGACAGAAACTGCAGTGGTGGAGTGAGGTGTGTTATTGTAAGTAAACTCAGTGAGAGAAAGCTCTGCATGCCAGTTGTTCTGTAAATAGTTGACATAGAGGCAGAGATACTGTTCCAAGGTCTGTTTTACTTGTTCAGTCTGTCCATTGGTCTCTGGTTGGTAGGCAGTCAACAAGTTGGTCTTGATTTTGAGAGCCTTGCATAACAATTGCCAAAAGCAGAAGATGAACAGTGGGCTACAGTTGGAGATGATGTTATCTAGGAGTCTGTGCTTTGAGAATACAAATAGCTTGGCAAACTCTGGAGCATTGTTGGTGGTGTGGCAGGGGATAAAGAGGGCTTGTTTGATGAGGCTGCAGATGATGACAAGGATGGCATCAAAACCTTTGGAGTTGGGGAGCTCAACAATGTGATCTATTGATATTGAGGACCAGGGATGGTGACCAATGGAGAGGGGTTTCAGCAGGCTGTAGGAGCAGTGGCAGGGTACTTTGGCCTGGAGGCATGATTTGCAGGCCCCTATATATTGCATAATGTCCTTGTTCATTCCTGGCCAAAAGTAAGTCCTAGAAATGAGTTGAAGAGTCTTACAAATTCCTGGATGTCCTCAAAGTTTGTGATTGTGATGCTGCTGGAGTATGTCAAGGTGGATGGACTTGTGGTTCCAAGCATAGATACATCCTTCCTGGAGTAGGAGACAATGGTCCAGAGATAGCATGAAGGGTTGGTTGACTGCTGGCTTGTTGGCAGAGTTGTTGTGAGGGTCATGCTGGGTCAAGAAGGAGTTCAGGGGTGTGTTTCTGATTTGGTGGAGGATTCCTTCTTCATTCACAATCAGCACAGTATGCAAATGCTCAGGGGGGATTACCACTCAATGGTTAAATGTGTTTTGCTCCACTTCAAACAACTTTTTTGGATACACATCAGGCCTCCAGATGAGGGCACTGGGTTTTGCACTCAGTCAACTGGGATGGTAGTGGATAGTGAAGTCATATGGAGAGTGTCTCAGACCAACAAGCTTGTTGGCAGCTGAGTTGTTTGGTGGTGGTGAAATATTGGAGGTTGGTGTGGTCAGAGTAGACTTGGATGTAGTGCAGAGGTTCTTTGAGGTAGGCCCTCCACTGTCAGAAGGCTTCAATGATGGCAAGGAGTTCTTTATCATAGATGTTGTAGTTGAGCTCTGCAGGGATCATTGAGCAGGTGTAGAAGGCAATGGGGCAGAGATCCTTCCCTCCATAGTCCAACTGAGAGAGTATTCTGCCAATGGCATAGTCAGAGGTGTTGCATTCAAGGACTATGGGTAGAGTGGGGTTGAAATGGCAGAGGATTGGGGCAGAGGTTGAAATGGCAGAGGATTGGGGCAGAGGTAAAGGCTCTTTTGAGGAGGTTAAACACACTTTGGCACTTGCTATTCCAGTCCCAAGAGGTGTCCTTCCAAGTGAGTTGATTGAGGGGTTTGGTGATTTCAGAGTAGTTGATGATGAACCAGTGATAAAAGTTAGCAAACTCCAGGAAAGACTGTACCTCCTTGATGTTCCAGAGTAGAGGCTGGTTGAGAATGGCTAGTTCAAGGGGGACTGGATGCAGAGGGGATGGCAGCTACTAGACTTGCTTCAGAACCTGGAAATTGCATTGTGAGATTCTTCTGGTCAATGTCAGGGTTGACATCCCGCAGCCAGAGGAGTCCAAGCATTATGAATGTTTGGGAGGTTGTGATCATGAGCACAGAGTTTGTAACAGCATTAGAGTTGAAGGGGACTTGGACACAACAAAGGAAATAGAGACAAGCAAGATGAGACAGAGTTGAGGCAAGATTGAGACAAGAACAAAAATAGATTGAAGCAGAGATACAAAACAATAATGAGACAATAATGGAGATTGAGACAAGACAAGGCTGGGAGATTGAGATAAGTTAATGTAACAAGAGACACAAAACACAAAGAGACAAACAAGCAGAACATGGTAATATAAATAATATCAAGACTAGAGTATGGGATGCTACTCTAAAACTTATATACTAACTACTAGGACAGCTCCAGGGATAGCAGGTCTGGTGGTGGGGCTTGTTGGGGTCACATGGAGTCAATGGGTGTTGATTATGATCAGTGAGCAGGCTGCAGTGATATAGTGATAGGATCAAACAGGAATGCAGGCCACCCCAGAGTCATTGTGATGCTCCAGAGCTGGTCAGGTAAGTCACAGTGACAAATCAGTGATGTACACTGGTGTCAGGAACAGTGGGGGAGGGTTCCAGGGGCTCAGGACAGGAAGGGGAAGTGTTGGGGCCTGCAGCAGATGCATCAGAGTTTGCCAGGGAGGCCATGAGGGTTTGCTGGAGAAGCATTGGAGTTAGCTGGAGTAAGTGTTGTGGGTGAACAAAGGTTGGGGAAGTCAAAGGTGGGACTCCAGGGGGGCAAGGTGGCCTGGGGGGTTCTGGGAACAGGTCATGATTCTTGAATGTCCCACATCATTGACTTCCACCAGACCTGATCACAGAGGTACAATAATATTTTTCATGACCCCAGGTGCACCAGTAATGAATGTGCTTCTGCTATAACAATTTCATAGATACTGCATCCTTGAACAATTATTGCCAGGATGCACAACAGTTTCTTTCCTTCTGACTTCAAAAAGACTAGGTTATCTTTAGTTACCACATAATTCTTGTGTGCTTGAGGGTTCTCTATTATGTCTGCAAACAACTTATCTTCTTGGTATTGACCTTTCACTGCTGCTACCAGGTCTATTGGGTCTTTGCGCAAGCTCAGCAACTCTTCCAATGTTAATGGTGCAAGTTCTGCATATTCCTCCTGTAATCATTGTGATCTAGTTGCTAGATCCTCATCAAGACACAGTTCAGCAGGATCAATGTGGACTTCTGGCTGAGTCATGATGTCCTTAGGTAAGTTCTGCTTCTTTCTCCCAGGCAGCCTAATTGTTAATTTCCAGTTTTTGTTATTGTTGTCCACACTTTCCTCTGGCTCTGGGGAGAATAGCCCCTCTTTCCCCCCTTTGTTTTGTTTGTGTGGGCCCTGGAGAATGAAATGTGGCACAACTCTGGCAGCAAATTCTTTTGCAGTCTCTGCCCTCCCTGATTCAGCTGGTTCCACCAGTTTTCAATAGTACACCTGCTTCTTTTTGACAGGTTCCTGTGTGCTTGCTTCCAGGTCCTCACCCATCATTGAAATGCATGCATTCTCACCCTCCAAACCAACAAGGATGGGCATTGTAACAAGCTGGGTGGCTCATTCATCATTGTCTATCACATCAAAGTACATGTACTCACTATGCACTCTCACTGTGCCTGCCTGATCATTTGAGTACAGTCTTGACAGCACATCCAAGAGAATGTTCTCAGTACCCAGCACATATACTATGTTGAAGTCAAACTCTGACACCTTCTTGATCCAGTGTGCCTGATGCCCTGAAAGATTCTTCTAGTCCATTAAATGGATCAGCCCCTTATGGTCCATGTACTATGTAAATCTTACTCTCTGCAGTAGATCCTGGTGGCACAACATCATCTCAACACCTGCCAACATCTCTATTTTGTGTACAGGATAGTTTTTCTGGGCCACATTGAGCTTTGCAGAGAAAAAGGCAGCTACATTAGCCTCTCGCCAGTTTTCTCCCTGACTGATTACCCCCACAATCCCCATGACACAACCATCCCTTACCATATTGACAGGTGGCACATCCAGGCCATACACCAATGGCTTACAGTGGTGATTACAGCAGGCCAATGCCAAATTTTTTATGCCTTCAAACACCTGCTTAAACTCCCACTGATAGGGTACCATATCCCCTGTCAGCATGTGAAGGATTCCCATAGGTACCCTCACCCAATCAATATTATCTGCCAGATATTCAGTTGCCCCAAGAAACCCAAGTAGTAAGTCTCAGTTGGTTGGGACCTTTTATCTGACTAATGTGTCTACTTTATTGGAGTCCATGCAAATCCCCTCATCATCAACAATCCAGCCCAAGATTTTCATTTATCTGCAGAGAAAGTTGAACTTATGCTTGCTAAGGTACAGTTTTTCCCTTTTTAGAATATCTAACACTATCTTGACATGATCTACATGCTCCTCTAGTGTGTTGGAATACACAATGACATTGTCAAGATAAACATCCATGAACCTCCTAAGGTAAGCCACAAAGAGGTAGTTCATCAATGCTTGGTATGTGGCAGGTGCATTACAATCACCCTGCTGTATCACATGGCTAACCATGGTACCATCAGGAGTTGTCATGGCCATTCTGTCTACATGTTTGGACTTGATGCAAATCTGTTTGTATGTGTCCTGGCCATCAATCATTGATTGGTATTTAGCCCTGGCTGCCTGTTGTAGAATTCCATCCATGTCTGGTAATGGCAATGACTTCTTGTACATGTTGGCATTTCTTGCCCTCAAATCACTTATGATTCTCAACCTTGGAGTCTCCCCCAGTTTTCCAGGTTTCTTAAGAAATATCATGGGCATAGCATTTCCTGCTATTACAATATCCCAATGACCAGACTTGATATAGGCTGCCCTTTTGGCATCCTACTGTGGCTTCAGAGCTTCCAGACAGTGCAACAGTCACCAGGGATAAATCTTGCCTTTGTCAATCAATGGAATTTCATGATTTATGGCTCTCTCAATGGGGTAGGGGGGTATCTCCCACCCCCCTTGCACAGTGGGGCTGTGTAATCTAGCAATTCTTGCCTTACTAGCTCAAGGTTTTCCTTGTAGGCTTTCATTGCCCTGGATGCTAGTTGGGATACCCCAATACCTTCCACCATGGGAGTAGCCACTGTGCATCCCACTACAATCCAGGCAGGGTTAAGTCCAAAGGTGACTCTATGCTGATATATCCACAGAGTGCATAATCTATGCTGATATATCCATGGAGTGCATAATATGACATTGTAACCCTGCAGATTCATAACATCAAAATACCTTTGATTAGATATGCCTTGATATTCAAATTGCACAGTGGTGCCATAGTTTATCCTAGAACAGAATCCTTGCACAGCCAATTGGACTGGTAAGGGCTCACTAAGCTTGATGCATTTTAATTTTAGCTGTTTGACAGTCATGGTCAAGACAAAGTCTCCCAGCAATCCTGAGCCCAACAAGGCATGAACTGGGTGTCCATCCAGCTTGATTACCACAACAAGTGGTTGAGCACTTTATGACTCACATTCTTGATCCTAGCATTATTTCTCTGGATGGTGGGGTATGTCCCTTGCTCCACCTGCTGCCCACACAGCTTGAGTATCCTGACCTCATCTGACTCTCTGGTGTCAAGGTTCTCTCCTTCTGGCAGTCCCTCATCTGGGTTAGCCAAAGTTTTGGGTTTGGTTTGTGCTTCCCATAATGACTCCAGGCAGGTATCCTCTTTCCAAATACTGCTGTTCACATTGGGAAAGGCCCACCTGACCTTCTTAGCAGACCACTTACAGATGTCAAAGTGAGGGTTTATCAGATGCTCAGCCTGTATTCTGGTCACAAACCATATCTGCTTGTTGACCACCAGACAGGTATCAGGGCCATCTCTCACCACATGGAACTGGGGCTGTACCTTATGGTAAGCATTCTCCTCATGTGGGAGGTAAGGATCACCCAAACCCAAGACCATACCAGCATTCCAGACCCACATGTTGGTTGCCAGGGTTGTTGCATACCAAGAGCTCCCAGAGAAGGGAGCCCCCATTGCTACACTGTGCTCTAGAGCATACCAGGTGCGAATCTTGAAGGATGGGTTTTCTACCCACTCACAGGGAATGGTGGTTTCCTGTTCCCACACAGCATGCCAGGTGTGTATTATACCTTCCTCTGTTTGAGTAGAGGTAAATCACCTCGCTCAATACTGTAGGATGTTGGTAGGGTCACCCAGGTATGGCTGAAGCCATTCTAAGTTGTGATCCAACCTCCACTCAAGCACACTACATAGGCACCTTAGTCTGCCAAACTTCCTTTCTTCTTTGAGCAATTAATGCCAGTTTTTCTTCTGAGTTGTTTACAGGTATTGGGTTCTCATATTCCCCAAACTCCCAAGGGGCTATTAGCTCCACAGAATTGTAGTTGTCTCCCACCTCCTCGCTCACATCCTGGGGTCTTTTTGGGTATGTGCTTTTCCATTTCAGGGAGATTTCTGATTCCTCATTGGCCAACTGCAGAATTGCTATCATACCAATAGATAGTCCCTCAGTGGTCTGGCCAAGTGTTTCTTCCTGAAGCCTCTCTGCTTCCCATAGGTTTACCTTCACACTGTAAGATCTTAACCCAGGGGGCTTTCCCACCTTGTTTGATGATGTTGACTTACTCTTAGGACAATTCTGGCAGAAGTACCCTGTTTCCCTGCAACCAAAGCACCAATCCTGTGCTCAGTACTCATCCTCTTCCTCTTTGGAGAGGCAGTTATGGTCCTCCATCGTTTTAGGCTGGGTGCCATCCCCCTTGTACTTGCAGCACTCTTGATATCTAGAGGTACCCTGCTTCACAGAGTAAGCTGAGAATTTGTTTGTCTTTTTACCAACACTTGAAGGCAAGGGGCTTTATTTTCTTTCATCTTGTGGATGGGCTGCTCCTGACCCTTTTCCTTTCTGGCCAGAGTGACCCCTGGAGATTTGCCCTCTGTTCTGGGGGTAGTCTCAATTATGGCAGTAACTCACTTTGGAGGTGTCAGGGCCAAGGTCCACTAATTCCACCATCTCAATAAACTCTGCCTTTGACACTACTTTCTTCCAACAGGAAGTTTCTGGGTTTAAGCCACTCACTCTGGATGGAGGTACAAAATCCATTAAACAACTTTACCACTTTTTCTTTACTGTTGGTCAACCCTACAATGGTGAAAAGTTCTTGTAGTCCCCCCACATAATTGCAAACTGTCATCTTTCCTTGTTGCAGGTGTTGTAAGTTATATCTCTTCTTATTTCTATAATTGATGGGGAAACAATTGTTAAACAGTTCTGTGAAAAATTCCTCCATTGTCCATTCTTCAGGGGCCCTGGATACTTCTCACAAATAGAAAGTCCATGCTTGCCCAGTTAGGAATTCAGAAATGACCAGCACTTGACACTCCCTCTGCACCAGGCCATATTTTACATATGATGTACAGTGCATCATAAACTGTAGAAATATATGCAAGTCAGGGGCACCCCCATATTTGGATGGAGGTGTCAGTTTAATTAGTGACTTTGGTGCCATCTTCTTTCTCTTGCTACACTTACTCTTGCTTACCCTCCTTCTGGACCTAGCCTGTCACTTCTCATCATTCCCTGAGAAGCTGGAAGAGGAACTTTCAGTGCTACTTTTGTTATTTGAAGTCAGGGAGGTGTCATCACTGCTTCTGCTTTCTGAGCTAGAGTCATCTGAACTGTCAGATGAATCTGATGAGTCCAAGGAAGGTGGCTTGGATGAGTCTGAGCCCCCCCTTTTCCTCATTCAGTCAAAGGCATGGCCTAGCATGCTGTCTTTGCTAATCTGATTTACAGGTTTAAGCCTCCTGGCAGGGCCTTCCTTCCCTTCATGTTTTCTTACTTCACACACTCGCTGGGTCACTTTGCCTATCATGTCCCAGAGCTTGTCCAAGATGGGCTCTGACCCTGTACACCCATTTATTTTCTTATTCCTTGTTTCCTTCCTTAGAGCCTTCCTGAGCTGACTGATATCTTGTTTTAATGCCCATTTCTGATGCAGGTGATCCC
The DNA here is from genome assembly GCA_020091625.1 of Termitomyces sp. 'cryptogamus'. NCBI lineage: Eukaryota > Fungi > Basidiomycota > Agaricomycetes > Agaricales > Lyophyllaceae > Termitomyces > Termitomyces sp. 'cryptogamus'. The sequence goes on from JAGYZC010000005.1 coordinate 5,015,082, forward strand.
GCAGTACTTCACAGGTTGTCTGATCCCTCCTGCATTTGGCAGTATCTTGTTGTTCTTTGTCATGTTTGGTTGATTCAGGGTCTGGCTCTAGTGGGGTTGAAGGTTTGTCCCTTCTTATACTACATGCCTGGATGATCTGACACTGTATTCCTGGTAAACTTTGTCTTCTAACAGTTGAATGGCTCCCCAGTCAAGGGGATCTAGTCCTTTGCCTTTATCTCAGTAAGTAGTCATATTGTCAGGTCCCTGTTCCTCAGTTGGGGCCTCCAGCCCCTTTTTTGCTCCCACTTCTTTTAATGGGCTCCCTTGGCCCTCATTGCGAGTACCCTCGGCCTCCACCCATCGACAAGGCTTTTCTTGAGTCACTCCTGTTCTATCCTGCAGGTTTGTCATTGTAGAAGGTGGGATTGGAATTTCTCTGTTTATATTATAACCATATAACATGTCACTGTCGCTAGTGGATGACTCAGTTTTAATCCCTTCCAACATCTCTTCTGATGTCATCTGGAACAATGTATCCAAAATATTGGTGATTGAGGTCTCTGCCGCGGCGGTTTCCTTGGAGTCCGCCAGAGCTGCCAACACTTTTCCCTCTGCCAGAGTGGAGATGGGTGCAGGGGGTCCTGTACTTGAGGCACGGCTGCGTCGAGGATGAGCAGTCGCAGGTATGTTACCAGAAGCTTCCCCTATCCTAGTGACCATCCCCGTGTTACACATGGTGGATGGTCTCAGGCGGAAGTTATAATGGTTGTTTTCTACATCAGTATTCATTGAGAACTTTTTTGGACTCACCACTAGGATGTTGATGGTTGATCAGGCCATGTAAACCCACTGTAGACGAGTCGGGAAGTGTGTTAGGACTGTTACGAGTTCAAAATATGTAATGGTAGTCTGCCTAATACAGCAGAGTACGGTCACACAGAGTGGAGTCTCGCGATAGAACTGTTCTAAGTCCTATATTTGCAAGAAGCTACTTAATACATCTATTCTGAAGCCTTTTATACTATGGGGAGATTTGGAATACAATAAGTAAATTTTACTGAATTGAATAAGGAAGATTAGATACAGCAGATTGCAATGGTGACTTAGTCATGGTACCGCTACAGCTACATTTCCTAAAGTGTATAGAACTTGAATGCTCTCGAACTCCGCAGTAACCACTTCATACTTCCATCATGTCTGGCCATTCTTCCAAGCACTTACGCTCGTCTGAACCTCAGGGATCGGTCAAACGACCCAATCAGGAGCAGGACCCACAGCCAGTATCCCAATTGGAAAAGGCTCAAGAGCTGTTTCGTGAGGCGAGGGAGAGCAAGCTGTACAATGAACTGCTTGATTTATTGGACCCCGAGACCCCCCCGCAAAAATCTGAAGCCTGCTACTTGCCAATTATCAAGGAACTCACTCAAATCATTGTTGGTAGAAGCGACATACCAGTGCCGCCATCAGGCTCCTATCTCTGGACCTTTCTCAATCTCTGCAACCCGAATCTTGACCATAAGGAGTCGGGGAAGAAGATGATGGAGTTTTCGATGGAGGCCTTGATCAAATACAGTTCGTTGCTCACATCCTGCCCCAGTCCTTTTTTTTCACTTACTTTTGGTAGTCAAGGTGGAAGACAAGAAGAAACCTACTCTTCCGACACCTGAATCCAACTCGAAACCTGGTGAGTCCCTAAAGTTAGTCCCGTTCCCATCCTTCAATACCCCATTCCCATCCTTAAATACTTACGACGAATGCATGCCTCAGCTATCAAAGAGTCGGTGAAAACAGCCTAGAAGATGGTGTATGTGGGGAATGCCCATGAACTCTTGAAAGGCACAATGAATACAATGTACCAAAACTCATTCAAGAGACCCTACGCAAATTTTTGTGCCATCATTCAAGGATCCGGTACAGGTAAATCCCAGCTCGTGGACAAGCTCGCCGACTTGGTCTTCATGATCCCAATGGTTTTGAGGCCCACAGGAGATAGATCAGGTGCTTTGCTTTGGTTGATCTCATACGTTCTTCTGACCCTCATGATCAAGGCTTTCCACAGGGTGATATGGCTGACGGTCAACCGCTACTTCGCTTTTTCTGCACAAAGACCACAAAAGAAACCTTGGAACTTCATGTTCAGCATCGCTACCTCCTGTTTTTGTTAAAGATCATCGCCTTTGTGGATAATTGGATCAATCTCTGGAAAAGGTCGGGGCTTGGAATCGAACGTGTCGCGGCAGATTGGAAAGAATATCTTGGACCCCCTTTCAGCCCGGAGCGTCTCAAGATGTATACAACAGCAATCGACCTGTCTCCTTTACGAGGTTTTGAAGACATATCGGATGAGCATGTCAAATTTGACCATCTTCGAAACCGAGGTTCGCTGACACTTGCCACCACCTCAAAACTTATGGCTGATGTTATTTCCAGTGAAGATATTTATTGACTCCATCTTGAAGAAAATCGAACCTGTGCAGACCGACACACAACCTGTTATAGTTTTCTATTTTGATGAAGCCCACCATCTCAGCAAGACTATGGTTTCGGCAGAACCAAACCGCACAGCTTATCAGTGCCTGTGCAAAGCCTTCACATACATGATGAATGCACCCATCTTTGCCTTATTCCTCTCGACTTATTTGAGACTGTCCAAGACCGTCTCTAGCTCACGTAATTTTTGGTTCCCTGGCCCTATGTCGTCTAATTCTGAAGGCAGTGATGATAATATAAATGCTCCTTTTGTTGAACTCCCTTTTGATGTGTGGAAGGAGCCGAGCCTTGTGATTGAAGGCACCCACTCCGCTTCAGAAATTTGTTTGTTGAAGTTCATGGCGCGATTTGGCCGTCCCTTGTAAGCCACTGGACTTTGTTTTTTCCTTGTCTCTTTCATGCTAAACTGCATAGATTTTGGACTGTTCTGGAAAATACACTGCCTATAGACAATGAAGAAGTAATGAAATATGCCATGTCTAAGTTGGAATTGCGCCTTGAAGACATAAGTCGGGACAAATCTTGCAAATTTCCACTTAAAAAGCTGATTCCTCCTCTTTCTGTTCGTGTGGATTTGAGCTTTGAATCGAACCAAGATGAGGCCGTTTTCCTTGAAGGACTTCTTGTCACCAGTAGTATGCGAATGGTCTACTCCGTTCCAAAACATCAACAGTATTTCCGTGGTGGATATCCTTCCGAACCTTTTGTGGCAGAAGCTGCTGCCCGTGCAATATTCACATGGTGCCACGCCAAAGGATTGGGAAGAACTGGATCCACTCTACCGCCAGCGGAGCAAATCGAGATGATTATAGCAACATACAAGACCAATATACCATCTGCTATCTTACAATGGCTCGAATTGGGACTAATTGAAAAGGGAACCAGAGAGGAGTTGGTTGTGAGGATGCTCTGCACTCTGGCCCACAACATCGCTATCTTGAAGGACCCTCATCATGAGCACATCAATTCAGTTCTCAGTGGTGTCAGTGGTGATGTCTCGTTCAGCCAGATGATTCACGTCGAGGACTTTCTCCATGCCCTGATATCGGAGAAATACATTGGGGATGTTCTCGATGTGTGGCCGAGCAACCTGAGAGGGGAGACACTTAGAGACGCATTCAAAGACGGCTACGTTCACTTTACACAATTTGTCAAGGCAGGTGACAAGTCGACAATCACCGACGAGGCTATCTACCTGCTTTTCCTCAGAGCTGCAGCGATTCAAGGCTACAGGAATATGGCTTTGACAGACTTTGTCATCCCTGTGTGGATTCCCACTAATAACTCCCAGTATCCCAATAGATGGTCAATGTCGGCCATCTTCATTCAAATAAAGGACAGGGTCGACAAACAGTTCATTCTCATTGATGCTCAGAAGACCTTCCAGTTCTTCACAAGACCTCAGATGCAGAACGGGAGAAAACTCCCATACATTACAATTGTGATGGAGCTCGGAAACCTAGCAGCCGAACAGAAGAAAGCACCTCAGCCAGAAGTGAAGCAGGTGTTGACAGTAGGAAGGACAAAAAGGAAGGGGCGCAGGTGCATTGATTATGTCCCTCCGAGTTGTTTCTAAAGCATTGCTCATTGTTGTATCTGGGATCACATGGCTTGGGCCTGTCCAGATTTGATTCAGAAAATGGGTTGAAGAATGAGGCTCATGCTGCTGATTCTGGTGTTCCTGTTGTGCCAGGTTCAATTGGAGTACTTGCCAGTGCTGTTAATGCACTGGAAGCAGTGAAACACATTGGTTATCCTGTCATTCCAAAATCAACTGCAGGTGGCAGGGGTATTGATATGGTTGTTTGTGATGGCAAGGTAATGCTTTAGGAAGAGTTCTTTGCTACCCAGACTAGAGTGAGGGTACCTTTTTATTGTTCTTTTCCATTTGACATGTGATTGACTGTTTCCCTCATAGGCTCTTTTTGGTATAAACAGTCTCTTTATTGAGAAGTACATTTTTGCAGCTTGCAATCTCAAAGTTCAGATTTGACAGCTTTCTTTGGGAGTGAGGCTTGTTGTTCATCCCCTCTAAGTGGTTGCCAATGGCCTAGGAGAGGCTGTTCATATGTGAGAGCAGGCACAATTCTCTAATCTTCTTTCTCTCTTGCCTGACTCCAATTTATTCATGTGAGGTGCTCATGGACAGTCAAATCTCTAGTCAACCACACAACTGCAGCATTTTATTTCTTAGAGATGAAGACCAGAATTAAAGTCTGTCTCTATCAGTATCTACCTCAGAAATGCTGAGGTTTTCTTGTGTTCATCAGGCCAAGCATACAGTTACAGAAGCCATGCATCTTGGTTTGAACCTTGTTCATGTGTCCACCCAGTTCTTCCCATTCTTCCTTGACACAGAACAGCATCCACATATGGGTTTTGAGACCCAGGCCTGGCCCTTGGAGAATGAGGCAGTAAACAAATTTGTGGACCAGATGAGGAGGTTGCAGGAGAAGGCCTGAGCAGTGCTGGCAAAGGCAAAGGATGACATGGTACAAAACTATGACTGCAGGAGAACTCCAGAGTGCAAATATCAGCCCAGAGATTGAGTCTACCTGGATGCATCCAACATTACAATTACCTGGCCCTCAAAAAAACTGGTGCACTGTCAGTTGGGACCTTTCACAGTGAAATGATAGGTAGGACCTTTGGCCTATTGACTCTGGCTTCCTGCAGCAAAGCACCAGCTTCATCTGGTGTTCAACGTAGTCAAGCTAACTCTGGCCTCTAAAGATCCCATTCCAGGGTGTTGTCCATCACCTCTGGTGCTCCCCATGGTAGTCAACAACAATGAGGAATATGAGGTGGAGGAAATCCTGGATAGCCATTTATTCTGGAGACAACTACAATACAGGGTGAAGTGGAAAGGCTTCAGGATTGAGGATATCTCCTGGGAGCCATGGGAGAATGTACATGCCCCCAGACTTGTCAAGGACCACTGGAGACATCTAGAGGCCCCGCACACTATACAAGGGATCTACTCTATCTCACCAGCAGACCAAGCAATCAGGGATTTCTTTTACCCCATACATTGGGATGCCACATGCTAGAGGGGGGGTGATGTCAGAGGACTTCCATTTCTGACTTCTGTGACTGGTTCCAGCACCTCCACAGCTTGTTCAATGTCTTTGGGGCTCTTTCTGGAACCCCAGAGATCTCCAGAGAACTGTGGAGTTCTCTATATTATCTCAGCAATCATTGCCCTAGGGTTAGGAGCAGCTCTGGTGACAAGGTTTGCAGGCCCTAACATATTATGCGACATCCTTCTTCATTCCTGGCCAAAAGTAAGTCCTGGAAATTAATTAGAGAGTCTTACAAATTCCTGGATGTCCTGAGAGTTTGTGATTGTGATGCTGCTGCAGTATGTTGAGGCAAATGGACTTGTGGTCTGGAGCATAGATTTGTTCAGTTCAGAGTAGGAGGTGGTGGTCTGAAGATAGTGTGAAGGGGTTGTCAATAGTTGGCTCATTGGCAGAGTTGTTGTGGGGGTTGTGCTGAGTGAGAAAGGAGTCTGGGAGTGTATTTCTAATTTGGTGGAGGATCCCTTCTTCATTCATAATCAGCACAGCATGCAAATGCTCAGAGGGGATTACCACTCAACGGTTGAATGCATTCTGCTTAGCTTCAAATAACTTTTTTGGCTACACATCAGGCCTCTGAATGAGGGCATTGAGTTTTGAACCAAGTCACCTGAGGCAATAGTGGATGGTAAAGTTGTACTGTGAGAGAGTTTTGGATAAGTGAGCTTTACAGTGGCTGAGCTGTTTTGTGGTTGTGAAGTATTGCAGATTGTTGTGGTTGGAGTAGACTTTGATGTGGTGCAGAGATCTTTGAGGTAGGCTCTCCACTGGCAGAAGGCTTCAACAATGGCAAGGAGTTCTTTGTCATAGATGTTGTAGTTGAGCTCCATGGGAATCATCAAGCAGGTGTGGAAGGTGATGGGGCAGAGATCCTTGCCTCCAGAGTCTGATTGGGAGAGTATTCTGGTGATGGTGTAGTTGGAGGTATTGCATTTGAGCACAATTGGTAAGGAGAGGTCAAGATGGCAGAGCATTGGGGCAGAGGTGAAGGCTTTCTTGAGGAGGAGGAGTACACTTTGGCACTTGCTGTCCCAGTCCCAAGGAGTGTCCTTCTGCATGAGTCAATTGAGAGGTTTGGTGATCCTGGAGTAGTTCTTATCTCCCAATCACTCCAAGTGCTGCTCAAATGCCTAACTCTTACCGCTGCACCTCCTCCTACTGCAGAACCAGCCCTGACTGCATCTGCACCCATCTCTGTGGCTCTGGTGACTCTACAGCCATGGATACTGTGCCTCATGCTACCAGATGCATACAATGGTTCCCACTCTGGCAGGAATGTTTCCTCCAATCCTGCTTCACCTACATCCACCTTAGTAGGGATGCCTTCAACTCTGACACATTGAAAATAGCCTGGGTACTGTCATACATGAAGACTGGATGTGCCTCCACCTATGCATTACAAGTTTTCCATTGCTCCAGAGGTATTGGAAGTTTCCTGGACTGGGCTACCTTTGAGAAGGACTTGCATGTGGAGTTCATCCTGTTAGACCCTGCTAAAACCACTGCCTTGACACTATGCAACAGGGAGCAGTATGGGCAAGGGAAGTGTATGCTGGATGAGTACATCAACTTGTTCTGGGCTCTGGTTGGGCAGGCCACCTACCCCAATGGCCTTCAGTTATGCCTCACCTTCTGGATGGCCTGCACCCTGCACTGGTGGAACACATTGACAATCTTGTGGAGGGTTGGCCAGACAATGAAAAGATTGCATCATGGTACCAGGTGGCTGGGGACCAGTAGCAACTCATGGAGATCTGGAGGGAGCTCCACTGCCCACATTCTGTGATGCACCCTGCTCCGCAACAAGCGCAGAAGGCTGCAAGCTTTCAAACTCAAGCCTGGCATTCTTCCCTGTCCTCAGCAGTATAGGCAGAGCACTTCTGAAGGCACCTGCTCATGATTTACCTTGCCCTTGATCCAGTCTACTTCAGGGTTGTGCTTGCAAAGCCATGTGAAACTGAGGATCATGTCCTGCCTACCCAAGCTGGTAATAGCAAAAATGGAATGCTCTGCATGATTTCAATTAAGGAGGACAAGGTCAACTACAGAGCTAATGGTGCCTGCTTTGTTGAGTGTTCCATCAATGTTGAAGACTAGAATGTGCTTGGGGAGGGGCTGCATGGTCAGGCCATGGCACCTGACAAACTCTGAGTCCAAGAACAGTCCTGTTGCTCTGCTATCTAGAAGAGCAGTGACTCCACAGGTTTGCTGGGTGTCCATGGTCTCTATCTCTACATCAAGGTGCAGAGAGTTGGCAGACAGGCTAGAAGTTATTACATACTATTGGGGCATTTGGCATGCCTAGGTAGGGCAGCACCAGTGGGCCCTAGCAGGTGCTAGGGAACTTGGCTGGGGCTCTGGAGTTAGTATTTGTATGTCTGGAGAGGAATGTTGAGGTTCTTCTGTGTCATGGCCCACTCTCTGGACCCCCAAACATTGTTCCTAACATGCTTGCTCCCCCAGAGTTACCCCCAATGTCCCCTCAAACTCCTCTGACCTTTGTTGACCTACAATGCCTACTCCAGACAACTCCAACACTTCTTGAGCAAACCCTGACAGCCCCCTGGTTAACTCTGATGCCTTCTCTGCAGCCATCAATGCTTCTCTTAACTCTCCTGAGCCCCTGGGACCCTCCCCCACCATTCCTGACTCTGCTGCACATCACCAGCTCATCTTCCTGGTTTGCCTGACCAACCCCAGAGCATCACAATGACCCTGGGATGGCCCATGTCCTCAACTGACCCCATCAGAATATCACTGTGGCCTGTCCCCTAATCACAACTGACACCCATCAACTCTGTGCAGCTCCATTGAGCCCCAGCACCAGACCCACTGTCCCCCAGAGCTCTCCAGTAGTCAGTATATAAGTTGTAGAGTAGCACCTCATACTCTGGTCTTGATATTGCTTAACATTACCTATGGTCTGATTGTTTCCATCTTGTGTTTTGTGTTCTGTATTATGTTTCCCTCTATTCTCAGTCTCCCAGTCTTATCTCAGTCTCCTGGTCTTGCCTTGTCTCTATTTCTGTTATTGTTCTTCTTATTGTTTTGTATCTCCACTTGAATCTGTCTTTTTTCTTATCTCTATCTTGTCTCAACTCCATCTTGTCTCATCTGACTCCATTTCCATTATCATGTTCAAGTCGTTTCAACCTTAACACCTTTATAAACTCTGTGCTTACAATTACAAACCTCAAACATTCTTTTAACCAACTCCAGACCTTGCTATGTGCTCAGCCCTAAAACCCATCAACTTCCATTGATCCCCTATCAAGCTCCAGCTCCACTCCCATCACTCATGTAGCCTCTGCTTACTCTGCACCTTCAATACATGCCTCCAGACTTGTACCTGATCCCCCATCAAGTCCAACCCTTTCCCCACAACTTGTCTTAGACTCCACTGAACCACTCCAGACTTGTTCCGATCACTCCCCCTCACTTATCCCCACAAGTCCCCTACATCTAGACCCTCTCCAAATGCCTAGTTATCAGTGCAGGATATCATGTCTGCCTAGTAAGGATTTTTCCAGTGTAGCTGAGCCCCTGTGGTCAGCAGAACCTGACATAATATCAAGACTCCCCCTTACCCTGTTTGTGATGTCTGCAACTGACTCTGCACACACTCCTATTGGAACTCTTGATGTCTATGGTTGGCCCATGCCTGAGACCTACTATGATCTGTTTGGCCTTGCTCAGTTTGCCAAGGCACATTGAATCACAGATCCAATGCCAAATGTCCTCTCTGCTCCAGTCACTCTCCCACACAACAGCTGTCTCCATAGACACCATCCCTGCTCAACCCCAATCCCATTATTCCTGTACCACCCTCATCCACACCTCCCACACCTCCTCTGCGAGCTCCTCCTCCTATTAAAGGTCAACTGCAACTTCTCCAGCCTGGTACCCAACCAACCCCAGCAATAAATCAATCTATTGCTTGACAACTCCTCTGGCACCTCATCCACACCATCTCCCCAACAATATTGCAACCTCACTAGAGACAATCACTGGTGGCATAGAAACAAGTCACTACCCCACTGACAAACAACAACAAGACCTTTGACCCCAATCCCCTAATTCCCCCACATCCAAACCCACTGGCCCTAACCACAGCTCTGTCAAAATCTGTGCATCACTAATATCTGACACAACAATTCTCTGATAGTGCCCCCTTGCCCACATTAAAGGAGCAAACCTCTGCTGCTCAACTCTGAGGATGTCAACCCTCCAAAGCAAGCCCTGCCATCATTGGAAGACCAGTGCTCTGCCCCCAACTCCAGAACCAACCTCTGGAACCAGCTAGGACCCCTTGGATTAATCTGCCACTGACTCTGCCCAACATTTGACCAGACAAACTCCACAACAAAGTCTCTAAGCATGGATACAACCCCCTCTACCCCTCCCTCCAGTCCCCTAGGGCCCCAATGCCTCCAACCCAACTCCAGCAACTCCAGAGCAAGACAAAGGAATTCCCAAGCCTCAAGGTGGTCAAGAAAGGAAGGAAAACACACCTCTGCCCCAACCTCCTTGAAGCACACCCCAAAGGTGCCCCCAACAAATCCAGAAGTCAATGTGAGAACCACAGCACCCTGGCCCACAAATGCTGGACAACTCTCAACCCCTCTGCCATTACTTCAACACCCCCTCCCAATCAATCCAGAGCCCCTGGCATCAAAATGCTCAATGTCACCTTTCTCTGCATGCACTTCACAAGATGGAACCTCCATCCCTCAACTAACAAATTATGCCACTTCTAACAAGCAGACAGCTCAGTGCAGAAGTCACCCTGCCAGAACAGACTATGGAAAAAAGAGAATTCTATATGAAGTAGTTCTCCTGGAGTATCATGAGCTCACTGACATGTTCTCTGAAGGAAGCAAAGAACCCCTCAAACCCCCACTACAGGCCACTCCAAACCCCTCTACACACCTCTGAATCCTGGCAACACAGCTCTGGAGCCCCTGTTTTGGCTCTGACATCTGTCTAGGGAGCCTCCAACATCAACTCATCAATGCTGCACACATTCCACAAGCTCCAAACCTGACTACCAACCTTGAACCCCTCCACTCTTGCCAGAAAAAACATCTATAAACAAGGACCACACTGCCAGGGTAACAGAGGGACAAATCACATTTAAAGTAGTTTCTTTGAAGTGTCATAAGTTTGCTGATGTATTCTTCAAGAAAAGAGTAATATCTGCCACCACCCACCTTTAAATTGACATTGAAATGCCACTGCCATTTCCACCCACTAACAAGTAAGGACATCATGCACCCCAACCTCTGCCACCAGAGTTACAACCCCTGCTGGCATCCTCCCCCACCTCTTTGAGAAAATTGATTACTCAGTAAAAGAACAAACTCCAAACACTCAAAGCAGTCCCCCCCCAAGCTCAGCAAAGTGCCATGTGATCCAACAATATTCACAGAAGATTTGACCCAGCTGCCAAGAAAAATAAATGGCTCCTCTGACTCCACCACAACAATCAAGGAATTAACAATGCCCTCTAAAAGAAGCAGTACCTCCTTCCTCTGAGCAGAAATCTTGTTGATTGCCCCCACAGTGCTAAGGCCTACCCCTCACTCCTTCTATAGTGACCTCCAGAACACTCCAGAGCATGAATGGAAGATTGCCCCCACACCTACTATGGCCCTCTTTGAGTCCCAATAATGCACATGCATGACCAACATCCCTGCCACCCCTCATCATTGTGGACAACCACTTCTTCAACACAAACAACATTTTTGCAAATTGAAACAGCAGTCTGACACATCCAAGAACTTTTGGGAAACAACTAGCAATGCACCCACTGCATACCAGCATGACTCCAGGGACCACCACTATTTATCCAACAACTCTGCCACTCTCTGCTCACAGACCCAAGAGCCTCTCCAAAAAACAATCTCAGCCCCTGCAGCCCCATGATTGACTCAAGGAGCCCAGGCACTCCACCAGACAACCAGTGGATGCCTAAAGAAACCCTTTGGAGCTAAACAGTATAAACTCTGCTACTCAGTGGTAATCTCCATTAAACATTTGCCTGTCATGCTGACTTGAATAAGGAGGTAAACTCCACTCTGGACCCTCCTCCTTGGCATGACCCCCACCATGAGCCTGCCAACATGCCAAACCCCCAATCCACCCTTTACACCACCTCCAGACCTTTGGTTCTTGTACTAAGAAGAATGGACCAATAAAACACCAGCCCCAGACCCCTTCTCCCACTTAGCACCATCTCCAAAGACAATTCCATCAACGAGCCATCCACTGACCAGCCCCCATGCTAACTCAAGACCATTGACTCCTACTCCAGACTCCAGAAAAAGACATAGCCCACCAAGCTCACTCCTGCCCACATTCCACAAACCCCAAAAGAACTCTGCCAACAAGCCTGCACTCCACCAACCCTCACACTGCCTCCAGTCTGTTGGCTCCACTCTGGAAAGGGACAAAACTGCTCCTGGACCTCCAATACAATGGTGGACCCCCCAATACAACCCTTGACACAACTCTGCCAATGAGCCAGCAGCCAACCTGCCCATTATGCTGCCTCCAGACCACCTCCCCCTGTTCTCAGGTGGAATAACCTATGGAACAACAACCCCAAACCCCTTTCTCACTCCACACCTCAATCAGAAGCAACCCCACTAGAAAGAGTTATCCACCAACCAACCTCCATGCTGTCTCTAAACCACCAGCCCCTACTCTGAGAAGGACAAATACATGCCCCAGACTCAGAACACACTCATCCTGACAAACTCTGGCAGCACCCTGAGGATGCCAGAAACATGTAAGACTCCCCTACCTGGGCAGGAACAAGGAGGAAATGTCACATAGCTAGTCCAGAACCTGCAAAACCCCAACCAAGCACATCCTCAACAGAATACAATACTCTGGAGCACAGTAAATGCCTAACCAAACACATTTCCGACAAAATGCAATACTCTGGAGTTCAACAAATTCCTACCCAAGCACACCTCTGCCCAAACAAAAGTCTCTGAACACTCTCCACCATTGAAATCATCCATCCAAACCCTCACACTCAGAGGTCAATAGATTGCAAGAATAAGCAAACCAAACTTCAAGAAAGTATCTCTGCCCCTATGCTAATCCAACCAACAGCATAGCTGGCACATGAAATATTTCCCCATCAAGTCTACTACAACAGCAACTCCAACTCTGGAACCCCTGCTGCTATGCCACCCATCACTGGCCTACCCCACCCCCAAAGACAAACTTTACTCTATTACTTTCACTATTGTCAAAAGAGACCTCTGCCCTCTCTGCCAGCTGTGTCAGCACAAAATCTAAGTTGCTAGAAGACCTCTGCCCACTCTGCCAGCTACATCAGAACAAAAACCAAAGCTGCTGCTGATATGCCTGTCTTGAGTATGAGACAGGTTGAATATACTTAAAAAAAAGAAATAAGGGAAATACCAATCAAAACAAGCTGAAAACCATAAGCTTGGGTAAATGTCAAAAACTGTAGACATAAAAACCTTACCTAGTATAAAAATAATATCACCAAAGAACCCAAGGAAGCACACATTGAACAATGCCAGCAGGACCTATGATGTCGAGAACAGCTGGTCACACATTTGATCAACGATCAATGGCTGTGCTCGGCAAAACTGGCTAGAACAGCTAACCAATGCCAAGGACAGCCATAGACATCTGAATGCATAGCAAAAACCCTGCCTCCCCTCGACACTGCATGCCAGACTGTTCAGAGACCAGAACTGGCCACCATACAAACTACGCAGAGCCTGCTAAGAGAGGAGTGGAAAAGAAAAGAATGAGAAAAAGAGGTTGGACAAATGGATAACCAAGTAACACCGACCCAGCATGTCATTGCAAATGGCCAACCAATAATGGAGGAAGGCCAAGGAAAACCATGCAGTACACCCATGGGAGCGCACGGAAAACAGCCTGGTCCATGTGCATATGACAAGCTATAAAGAGGAGAGCAGGATCAGAGGAAAAGGGCAAGCAACAATGTACCATGGCTTGGCTAGCCCCAGGGAGCGGCTATCTTAGGCTTACGAGTATTTAGTTGGTTCAGGTTTTATTTATATATATATTTGAACCCATTCAAAAGTTTGAGACCATCTCAACTAGCAAATAAATCAATTTAATTATTATCTATGACTGTAAATGTCTAAAGTGAGCTTTCATGTAACTTAAGCCTCCAAAACTCTGTGAAAGTAAAGTTTGATCCGTTGATCTGATTGATTGACAACAACAAAACTTACATTTTGCATCATCTGGAGCCTACTGCAAGGGGCTTTTGTTGCACAAAACTCACTTTTTGGATTTCCTTGAGGAAGTCCAACCCTTGTGAAACATTAGTTTTGCACCACCTGGGTCTTGGCCCAAAACACCTGAAGTTATTGCAACCAAGGTGAAAAACTCTGTTACATTAAGGAAAAGAGAAACTAGGACCAATAGCAGTGGTTCAAAGTCCTTTTTGCCTGACCCTGAAACCTTACTCAGAAAGAGAAAACTTCAGACTGAGAAAGTAATTTCAAGCTCACTCAAAGAACTGTGCCCTACTACTCAACCAGTTTCTACTGCCCCAATAATGGAGCAAAATATCAGATACAAACTGCCACTGCCTGACAGCAGGGATGCACCTAAGTTTAAGCATACTGAGCCCTCTGAGGTTCATTGCTTTTTGCAAAGGATGATCTCTCTGTTTGAGCATGCTGGGATCCAAGGAGATAAGGAAAGAAAAAAGAGAATTTTAGAGTATGTGGATGCTCAGACTGAACAAGAATGGCTGGGCTTTGATTCCTTTGGAGATGACTATACTTGGTCTGCTTTTGAGAAAGAGATCAAGGAGTCTTATCCAGAAGCAGTGGATGACACAGGTAGTGTTGCAAACCTGGATAGAATCTGCAGAGAACATGCCAGACTTAGTAGGAATGACACTACAGAAATCCATTCTCTGATAAGGAAATTTAGAGCTGAGGCTAAGAAGTTGGCTAATGTCACTGGGAATGGGTCTCTGGTAGACAAATTCCTGGGGTGCTTTACACCAGCTTTTGGAGATGTGATTGAGGAGAGGCTAATCAGTAGATATGGCCACTACAAAGACCCTGCTAGAAATAGGCACAAGAACAACAAGTATGATCTATCAGAAGTACTGACAATAGTGGGGACCTTGATAGATGGTGCTACTATAAGGAGCCTTAGAGAGGAGAAAATAGAGAAAACAGAAACTAGAAAGGGGAACATTAAGGAGGAGGAAGTGGAGGAGAAAATGGCTCATCTCCAAGATGCTGTGGTTACCATTGGGAAACAAATGGGGAGCATCCAGAGCACTATGCAAGCTTTGCAAGCTGGTCAGTTGGACATGCGCAATACCTTCTTAAATACCAAAGGAAGCCAGGGTATAAGGACAGAAGGGCCTCCTACATTTCCAACTTCTGGGAGAAGTGGTGTTACTTGCTTCTATTGTTGGCAAACTGGACATAGAATCTCAGAGTGTGAAGTCATCAAGGGAGATGTACAAAAAGGATGGATCATCCTATTGGAAGGAAGAGCCAGACTACCTAATGGTGCTCCTTTACCTAGGGATCCTGCTGGTATATCTCCTCATGCTATATTAGCACAAGTACATGATAAGCAGGTGAATATGTACTTTGGATGGCCAGAAGATGACTCTCCAGAGACAGTCACTTACTCTACCTATGTAAACTCTGCTAGAGACACAAGAGATGACCTGCTAGAGTGCATTCAATATAAGGAGTCAGACCACTTGGGAGACTTGGAGAAAGGTTTCAATAAAATGGCTGAGATGCTCAGTGTGTTGATCAACACCAGAAATACAGCCAGTCCTGAGGGACAGAAATCTTCCTCTAAGGATTTTTAAATAACTCAATGAAGGCAATCAGGAAAGGGGCATCTCAACCAGGAGTATCCTCATTGCCAGAGAGAATCCCTGAAAAACCCTGGAAAGAAAAGCTAACTCTGGTGATTCCACCTAGAGTTTCACCAAAACTGGACCTACCTTTTGAGAAGGTTCCAGCCCTCAATGAGGGACCAGACTTGCCAGTGCAGGACACTGTTAGAAGTTCCTTAACAGGAACAAAGAGGAAGGAGTGGGATAGAACCATTGATAAGCTCTGGGAGGCTACTGTACCTTTCAGTACTGGAGAACTGTTAGATGTGGCTCCTGGATTAAGGGAAGCAATGATACAAAAATTGACTCTCAAATCAGGGACTCAGTCTAGGGATCCCAATATCCCAAGAGTAGCAGTTCAATAGCAGACTGTAAGGGAGAAGAAACCACCTGACAAAGTAGATGTCAATGACCTGCCAATGGCAACCTATTTCATTGCAGATGGAACACAGAATGATTTGCCTACTGGTGCAGTAGTGCATCAGGATTGTGTAGCCACTTACTTGGAAAATATCCCTCCAGGAGAAAAGCCAGTAGTGGTGTATGTGGCAAGAGACTTGCAAGTGTTGAGATCCTTGAACCCCATTGTCAATCAGAGGGGACAAGTAGAGACAATTCTAGATAGTGGTTCTCAGATAGTCTGTATGGCACTAGATGAGGCACTTCATTTAGGATTGACTTGGGATCCAGACATATGCTTAAGGATGGAGAGTGCCAACAGTCAAGTGAATACATCAGTTGGTTTAGCCAAAAATGTGCCATTTACTTTTGCTGAAGGCTTCACCATTTATCTACAAGTGCATATCTTTGTCAAGCCAGCTTATACTGTCTTGTTGGGTCATCCATTTGACACACTGACAGAGAGCAACATACAAAACCTTCAAGATGGCAGTGCCATCATAACTATCAGAGATCCTAATACTGGTTGCCGGACAGCCCTGCCCACTCTTCAAAGAGGGAAGGTGCCAAAGGCAGGTGTTGGAGGAGATAGTGATCCAAAATTTTAAATCTCAATGATCTGGTCAGTGACCAGGGAGAGGTGGCAGTGATGTTAGGGGAGAAGGAGAATGGTGAAGTAATGGTGACTGGATACACTATAAATCATAGTGGATTCAAGAACCTGGAGTTGAGAGATGTATATCTGCAGGCCTTTGCTGCAGAGGGAGATATGAGAGGAAGAGAAGAGAAGACATTAGCAGCCTATCTAAATAGGCAGCTGTGTCAGATACCAGAGGAGTTAGAGGAGGTCTTAGTACAGCAGGAAAGCCTAGAGCTAGAAGCAGGTGTGGGGGAAACTGCACAAGTATTCTCTAAGAAATACAAACCTGTTGCTAGAAAGGTGAAACCTGTACTAGGAACCTCTCCTGAGGAGTTTAGAATTGAAAGGTGTATCACTGGAGATCCACTAGCAGACATGCTACAGTTGGACCCAAACCCACCTGAGTTCAAACTCACAGGGAGGTACACTGCTGAGTGCAAGGAAATCATTGACCAAGTACATAGTGATGGTTTCTTATGGCCAGAGGAGATGAAGGCAGTACATCATCTAATGATGCTGCAGAATGAGGCTTTTGCATGGGATGATTCTCAAAGAGGTAGGCTCAAGGAGGAATTCTTCCCTCCTGTAGTAATGCCAGTAATTCCTCACACCCCCTGGGTATTGAAGAACATTCCCATTGCTCCTGGACTCAGAGATAAAATCTGCCAGATGATAAAGCAGAAAATTGAGACAGGAGTGTATGAGCCATCCAACTCTTCATACAGATCCCAGTGGTTCATAGTATTGAAGAAGGATGGTGAGAGTTTGAGGATAGTTCACAGCTTGGAACCTTTAAACCAAGTGACCATAGCACATTCTGGGTTGCCACCAGCAACTGAAGAGTTAGCTAGTCACTTTGCTGGCAGAGCTTGTGGAGAAATCTTTGACTTGTATGTGGATATGATGAAAGAGTGTTGGATGTGAGGTCTAGGGACTATACCACCTTTCAGACACCCTTTGGTGCTCTAAGGTTGGTAATCCTGCCAATGGGCTGGACAAATTCAGTACCAATCTTTCATGATGACATTACCTTCATCTTGAAAGATGAGATGCCTCATGTAACTTGGCCATACATTGATGATGTGCCAATCAGAGGTCCACCTCACAGGTATGAATTACCAGATGGAGGCTATGAAGTTATTCCAGAAAACCCAGGCATTAGGAGATTTGTATGGGAACATCTGCAGAATGTAAACAGAGTTTTACAAAGAATCAAATATGCTGGAGGGACTTTCTCTGGGAAGAAGTCAGTAGTCTGTGCAGATGAGATTGTAGTTGTTGGACACAGGTGTTCCTATGAGGGACAGAAACCTGAGACCAAGCAGTTGGCCATTGTTATGGGGTGGGGTGATTGCCAGGACAAGTCAGATGTCAGAGCTTTCCTAGGTACTTGTGGTACCTTTAGGATGTTCATTAAGGACTATGCTAAAGTGGCTGCACCCATCAACAAATTGACTCAAAACCACACACCATTTGTTTGGGGTGAGGGACAGCAGTCAGCAATGGCTCAGTTGAAGAAGTTGCTAGCTGAAAGTGCACCTCTAAAACCACTTGACTACGAGTCAGGAGGGGCAGTGGTCTTATCAGTTGACATTTTATGGATGGCAGTGGGCTTTGGAATCTTCCAGGAAGCTCCAAACAATCCTAAGCAACGCACTTGTGCTAAGCTAGGATCCATCACCTTGAATGAGAGAGAGGCAAGATTCTCACAACCTAAGAGAGAACTCTATAGTTTGATGAGAGCCTTGCAAGCTAATAAGTATTGGCTAGTTGGTTGTAGGAAGCTTGTAGTAGAGACAGATGCCAAGTATTTGAAGGGAATGCTAAGCAATCCTGGAGTAGGACCTAATGCCACCATCATGAGATGGATTGAGGATGTATACTCTATCATTTTACTTTGAGGCATGTGCCAGGAAAGACCTTTAATGTTGATGGCCTGTCTAGGAGGCTCAAGCAGCCAGGAGATGAGGAGTACCCACCTGTTAATCCAGAGTTGGTGGACAACCCAAAGACTATGCACTTTGAATATCCAGCAAAAACCAACAATGAACTAAGATGGGAGGATTGGAAACCCTTAGCACTTGAAGAGTTTGCAGATCAAATTGACACTAGAGGTGGCTATATACATGCAGTAGCCACTGAAGTATCAGACTTTGAACAGGAACTTGATAGAGCAAGGTCTCAAGAGGTGGAACTCAGGAAGGCAGTTCTAAGTCAGCAGCAGACATCTAGAATAGATCCTGTTGCAGTACTATCTCTCTCTCAGCCTCTGTTACCCACAGAAGGTACTGAGGAAGAAAAGGAAGCAGACTTACAAGCCTACTTAGAATATAGGAAGGGTGGTGAGAGTGAACAGTGGGATGACTTGCTACCAATTGTACAAAGCTGGCTACAAGACCCAAGCAAAGAACCTGAAGGTTTGAAGGGTTGGGACCCAGACAAGTTCAAGAGGTTTGCAAGACAGTTCTTCTTTGATCAAAAGGGGAGACTGTACAAGTGCAATCATGAGGCTAGGCATAAGCTAGTAGTCAATATTGATAAGCAAATGGTCATGCTTAAATCAGCCCATGATGCCTTAGGGCATAGAGGGACTTATGCAACCAAAATGTTAATACAAGAATGATTTTGGTGGCCAAGGATTGATGGAGATCTACAGTGGTATGTTGGGACTTGTCACAACTATCAGATATGTCAGAAGACAGTTGTAAACAGAGCTCCCACAGTAACCTATACACCCTCTATCTTCCAAACAATTCACATTGATACCATGCACATGACTCCAGCTTCAAATGGCTGCAAGTATATTGTCCATGGTAGGTGTGCATTGTCTTCATGGATGGAAGGGAGGCCTCTGTGCAAAGAAAACCATAAAACAATTGGTCAATGGTTGTTTGAGGATGTGATTTGTCACTGGGGTTGCACTGCAGAGATCATCACTGATAATGCTGGACACATCAAAAAGGTCACAGCTTGGATAGAGAGTAAATATGGAATCAGAGGCATTGCCATCTCTCCATACAACTCTCAAGCTAATGGCAAAATTGAAAGACCACATTGGGATGTCAGGCAGGCTTTATTCAAAGCTTGTGAAGATTGCACTAAATGGTTTTGGTTCTTCTTCCATATAATGTGGAGTGATCGCATTACTATTCAGCAGAGATTTGGGTGTTCACCATACTTCATGATCACTGGAGCTCATCCAACTCTACCTTTGGACTTAGTAGAGGCTACCTGGTTAATAGAATTACCAGAAGGACCATTATCTATAGAGGAGTTGATTGGGTATCATGCTAGGGCTTTAGCCAAGCACCACCAGCGTGTAGAAGAGATGAGGGAGAGAGTTGGGAAGGACAACAAACTCCAATGGGCCTTGAAGTTTGCAGAAGAGCATAAACACTCTATCAAAGACTTCAATTTCAAGCCTTTGGACTTAGTCTTGGTCAAGAATATGATTACAGAAAGTTCACACAGTGCTAAAATGCTGCCCCGTTTTCATGGTCCAATGGTAGTAATTGCTAAGACCAAGGGTGGTAATTACATTGTGGCAGAACTGGATGGGTCAGTTTGGCAGACCAGAGTTGTGGCTTTTAGAGTAGTCCCTTATAAAGCTTGAAGACGATTGGAGCTATCCCAGAGCCTAGAGCAATGGGTAGATATCACTCCAGAAAAGTTAAAAGAGTTAAGGGAGGAACTACAAAGGCCTACCATAAATGCTATGTCAGATTTGTCATTCAGATCTATAAAGCTTCATGAGCCTCTAGATGATAACATGATTAAGTCAGACAATAGCCCCAAAAGTTGACAAAAAGTTTAAATTTTGCTTAAAATCAAAAATAAGTTAAAGAGACTTAAGATCACACGTTTTTGGGGTTAAGGGCATTATATTTGGGGGTTGCGAATTAAGGAAATGAAAGGGGAAATTTTGTTATGAGTGGGGTGGTCAAAAATAACTATGTTAATTTAAGCAAAGGCAGTGCCAATGCTTACAATATGGTGGCCTCTTGTACGAGTATGGGGGGACAGGGATTTTTGGGGGAGGAAGGGGTGATTTCAATATCAGAATTGGAATCAACAATCTGGGTCTCTAAAGTAAATAAAAGCAAGTTGGGAAAGTTAAAAAGGGAGAAATACCTCAGGCAAAACTTGCAGATCATTGAGCAGATCTCCAGTGCATTCAACGTCAGAGGGGCCAAGAGTTTTATCAAGACGAGCAAGGTGAACTGAGATGAGCTTATAAACTTGAAGGGCAAAATTGTCGGGCGAGTCCTGGCCAGAACTTGGATGAGTGATTGGAAGTGCACAAGGAAGTTTGGCAGCAGGACCCACAGGGTTTTTGTGAGGCATGGTAGGAATAAGATGGTTAGGTGCCATTGCTGCAGGGGTGATGGGTTATGGTGAGCATGTCCTTATAGGACAGCGGATGCAATTGAGGAAAAGAAAATTAGAACGAGAAATTGAGTTCTTCATCGAAATTTTCTGGGGGTGATCGTGTGCGTGAGCAGTTTTCCGACAAAGACGCAGGAGACCTGACTGGGGGCAGTCAGTAAAAATGGTGCAGGGGAGGTGATACACCTGTCTCAAGTATGAGACAGGTTGAATATACTTAAAAAAAAGAAATAAGGGAAATACCAATCAAAACAAGCTGAAAACTGTAAGCTTGGGTAAATGTCAAAAACTGTAGACATAAAAACCTTACCTAGTATAAAAAGAATATCACCAAAGACCCAAGGAAACATGCATTGAACAATGCCAGCAGGACCTATGACATTGAGAACAGCTGGTCATGCATTTGATCAACGATCAATGGCTATGCTTGGCAAAACTGGCTAGAACAGCTAACCAATGCCAAGGACAGCCATAGACATCTGAATGCATAGCAAAAACCCTGCCTCCCCTCGACACTGCATGCCAGACTGTTCAGAGACCAGAACTGGCCACCATACAAACTACGCAGAGCCTGCTAAGAGAGGAGTGGAAAAGAAAAGAATGAGAAAAAGAGGTTGGACAAATGGATAACCAAGTAACACCGACTCAGCATGTCATTGCAAATGGCCAACCAATAATGGAGGAAGGCCAAGGAAAACCATGCAGTACACCCATGGGAGCGCACGGAAAACAGCCTGGTCCATGTGCATATGACAAGCTATAAAGAGGAGAGCAGGATCAGAGGAAAAGGGCAAGCAACAATGTACCATGGCTTGGCTAGCCCCAGGGAGCGGCTATCTTAGGCTTACGAGTATTTAGTTGGTTCAGGTTTTATTTATATATATATTTGAACCCATTCAAAAGTTTGAGACCATCTCAACTAGCAAATAAATCAATTTAATTATTATCTATGACTGTAAATGTCTAAAGTGAGCTTTCATGTAACTTAAGCCTCCAAAACTCTGTGAAAGTAAAGTTTGATCCGTTGATCTGATTGATTGACAACAACAAAACTTACATTTCACATCACTGCTAAGCATACTTCAAGTCCAGAGATTCGCCCTTAAGCCCAACCACAAATGCTCAACATGACTCCAGACCTGAGGACATCCACCCAGAACCTTAGTCCAACCCTCCTAGAAGCAAACCCATATTAACACCCACCCATCAACTTTTTCAAAGCATTTTAGGAGCCCTGCAGAAACCCCCAGCAGCCCTGCCAAACTCTGGGAACCCCACCTGCAATGCTCTGCCAAGCCCCTGGCAACCCCAGAACTGGTTGACAACAGATGCCAATAGTGGGCTTAATCCTGCCTTTTGGATTTACTAGGTGTTCAACTCCCCCAAACAACTCCCTGCATGCTTTACTTCCTCATTCCTCACAGAATCTGAAATTTCCTTTGTTTCACACCAGCTGGCTCAAAACATGGGAACTCATTATATATGTTTGTGGAATTACAAAATATTACCAAGCAGGTCTATGGATGGCATGAAGCATCAAGGAACATAGAGTCTAGTCCCCTCACTCCTTCTCCTCCTCTAGAATCCCTCCCCCCACTGTCCCAACTCCTAGGTCTACTTCCATCTGTGCCTTCACCACCACCAGTACCTCTGCAAGCCTAGGCAGTTCCTCTCCTGCATCTGCCACCACCTTCCACCATGACTCCAAGGCTACCACATTATACTACTGGTGTCCCACCAACAACTGCTCCATCCTCACCACCTCCTGGTCCACCCCCTGATCTAACTCTGGCAGATGGTCTGTGGACACCTGCACCAACCTGTCCTGGATCAATACAAATGTAGCAGAGGCCCCATCCAGGAGGACCCAGTGCTCCTGAACTCAGCCTGCTTCAAACTCATCAGCAGAGGTCAGGAAGAAGAGAAAGACACTTACACAACATTCCTGTGTGCTCCAAGGCTGCCTGGCTAACCAACCATTCCTCCAGCCACCTCCCAGCCTCCACCTCCACTAACAACAAACCCCCTTTTAACAGGGCTTGCCATCCCTCTGCCTCCTCTATGGACCACACCTCCAACTGTATCAGGCATTCCTGCAAGCCCTGCACTTCCAATGCCCTTGCCATGGTCATCTGCACTGCTATGTTGTAGTTCTGCTGCAGCATGTCTCTCTTCCTCTGCTCTATGTCTTGGTCCTCTCCTGCTCTCCAGAGCTCTCCTTCCCATGCAGTCAATATGCTTAACAAAGCCTCCACCTATCAACAGAGAAACATTTTGGTGATCAAGGGCACAGGCTTAGGAGAGCTTAATAGACATCTCAGCAGTGCGCCCAAGCTGGGAGAGTAGATGTGAGGGCCAGGGGGACCTGCCATCAACTCCTGGCTCTGTAGCCTCTTGCTGGGCCCTGCCTCAGGCAGTGGGGAGGCCCTCCACTTCTTCTTGTCCAGTAACACTGGAGCCCACTCCTTCTGCCCACTCTACAGGAGTTCCACCTTCCTCACCAGCCACCCCACACTCACCTTGCTCTTCAAACCCAATCCTGTGAGAAGAACACTTGCCAGTCCAAGTGCTCAACCAACTGGCCTAAAAGGGTACAATGTACAAGCTTTTGGACATGCTAACTGGCTCTATATATAGTGAAGTGGTCCTCTTATATCAGCCCCTTTTTCTAGAAGTGGACAACCTGGCTACCTTCAGCAGAAAGGTCACACATCTGTTAGAATAGAAGCTGGACTAGAGAAAAGACTACACTATATAATATAGTTACCCCCCAGGCATTGCCTGTAAGCCACAGTCAAGTTTCTCTTGTTAATGCATAGTATCAAAGGTACTATCACATGACTAGGCTAACAACTTCTAATCACATGGCCCCAAATAAAGTGCATCTTAGGAGAATTGAATGATGTCAGGGAACTGCCAATACACATGTTTGATTGTGTGTTTGGTCACATGATCAGTTGCCATGTGTGTTCTGTGCAGAACCCACATAGCAAGGTATGCACATATTTAGCAAAGTCATGGTCACATGATTAGTTGCCATGTGCACTTTGCACAGAACCCACATGGCAAGGTATGCACATGTTTGGCAAGGTCATGTGACTGGAGTAGATTTTCTGAACCCTAGCATTGGAGATCCTCAGACTTGTTCTCTTTGGATCTCCCTCTGCCAGTTGTTCAATTGAGCTACAGCCTCTAGAGATTGCCCTTATAGCAGAACAAGTCTCCAGATTTGGTCTGAGAACCCCTTCTTTGATTACCTGAGCTTCTACTTGGTCTCTCAAGAGGTCTCTCCTCCACCAGTGTCTTAGTGCTCCCTGTGCTCCTCCTATGACCTAGCCAACCTCTTCAGTACCTCCCCCTGATGCTTCAAGCCCCCAGAACAATGCCTGGAGTCATTTGCTATCCCTAGAAACACAGGTCCAACTTACCCAAGCCTGCCTTACTTCTCACATGGCTGAACTCACTGGACTCCATCAAACTACTAAAGCAGTGTTCCTATCTCTTCAAGCCCTCTTGAAACATCTTCTCCTTGCTCTTACCACACCTCCTATGCCCTTAGCAGATGCAGAACAGTTTGTATCTGCACCTAGCTCTAGCTTTCTAGCTCCAACTGCTGCAGAATGGTTTGTGTCTGCATCTAGTTCAGGCCTTTCAGCTCCCCATTCCAAACTCCCTCATTCTGCACTCCCTGACATGTATGACAGAGATTGTAAGGCTAGAGAATGTTTCCTCCAGTCCTGTATCATCTATATCCAACTGAGTGGTGAAGCCTTCACCTTGGATGCCTTGAAAATTGCCTGGGTTCTCTTCTACATGAAGGCTGGCCAAGCTTCAACCTATGCCCTGCATATCTTTTGATGCCCAGGAGGAGTTGAGAGTTTCTCTGGCTGGATGGAGTTTGAAAAGGAGTTCTGAGCTGAGTTCTTCCCCCTTGACCTTGCCAAAACTGCAGCTCTTTTCCTTTGAGACCAAACCTAGTATGGTCAAGGGAAGTGGTCACTTGATGAGTACATTGACTCTTTTCATGCCTTAGTTGAATAGGCAGGATATCCAGATGGTCTGCAACTCTGCCTGACCTTCTGTGATGGACTCCATCCTTTGCTTATAGATTGCATTGACAGTATGGCAGAGGGGAGCCCAGATGATGAGCATGTTGACACCTGATACAAGGTAGCATGTGAGCAGTGGCAGTTGATGGAACTGCAATGTGAGCAGCAGCAGATGCAGCCCTCATCATCTCCTTTCTCTCATGGAGGGTTCTCTCTCTGAGCTCCCCCTTCCATGCCTGTTCAAGCAGCCCTGCAAACAGGTGCAATGTTTCCCCTTCCATCCCATGTTGCTCCCTTGCATTCCTTGCCCCAAGGAGTCCCAATGAATGTGGATGCCTCCCAACAGTGGTCCTCTATTCCCTTGCTGTGTCAATGCTGTGGAAAGGCTGGCTACTTTGCCTGCTACTGTCCTCAAGGACTAGAGGTCTGCTACCTGTCAGCATCAGAACAAGAAGAGTTGCTCATCTAATTCTTAGCAGCCTGGAATACCACAGGAGCCCCCTCTCCAGATGCACCTATTGCTGTCCATTCTGATGAAGTAGTGAATGTATTGGAGGAGGTTCCTATGGAGTCTGAGGATTTTGAAAAGGGCAACAGATGACCAGTATGCCTCCATTGCCCAGTACTAATCATTTCACCCCCCTGACCATAGAGTCAAATATATCTGTTGCCATTGTTGATACTATGCCTGAAACAATAAGCCCCTCTTCAGATGTGCAAACTCCCTCTCCAGCCAAAGTCTCAGCTGAAAATGCACCCCCTAGTCCATGCCTCCAGTTTCCTGCCTGGAAACACTGTCTCCCCCACTATTATGTTGTTGCTTCCACCCCTTCTATCCACTCTCTGAAGCTACAGGTGGAAATTGAGACAACAGACACCCAGCAGATCTGAAGTGTGGTTGCTCTCCTTGACAGTGGGGCAACAGGCCTCTTTCTTGACATGGACTACATGCAATGACACCACCTCACCACTTTCCCCCTTTCCTGTCCCATCCCTGTATACAATGTTGGTGGCATGCTCAATGAAGCTGGCTCTATTTGCTCTGTAGTAGACCTGGTCCTCTGCTACCAAGACCACCAGAGCAAGCTGCTTTTGCCATTACTAGTTTGGGAAAGCAAGACATGATCTTGGGGTTCACCTGTCTACATGAACACAACCCAGAAATTGACTGGACTAAGGGTGAGGTGAAAATGAGTTGTTGCCCCTGTTGCTGCACTACCTGTGCATAAGAAGCCCACCAGGAGCAGAGAGCCAAGGTTTGTGAGCATGCTGCTGTGCATGCCTGTTGTGCTGGTCATCTCCCTCATGCTGATCTTGACCTCCTGAGTCCCCCTCCCCTCTGGCATTCCCTCATAGAGAGGCCCTCTATGAGGATGTCTGAGGTATTGGGTGTGAATCTCCAGAGGAAAAGGAAGGTGAAGGAGAATGGACCCATACTCTAGATGCAGGAGACTATAGAGGTGGGTGATTGGATCTATGCTACAACCCTCTGCCTCCCTCCTACAGTGGCAGAGATTTGAGCCAGTCAGACTACTTCTCAGCATCTGGCTGAGGCATTTGTAGCAAACTCACAGCCCAAGCCCTTCTGTAGCCCAGTTCCCAATCACCTCCATGACTTTGAGGATGTATTCTCCAAGGCCTCCTTTGATTCACTTCTAGAGTGCAAGCAGTGGGAGCATGCAATTGAGCTGATACTGGATGCAGAGCCCTCCAGCTGCAAGGTCTATCCACTTGTGCCCTGTGAGCAGGATGAGCTGAATGCCTTCCTGCAGGAGAATCTCAGCTCAGGATAAATACAACCCTCCAAGTCTCCAATGGCCTCCCCAGTCTTCTTTATTAGGAAGAAGGATGGGTCTCTTTGTTTGGTTCAGGATTACTGTGTCTTGAATGTGATGACAGTGAAGAATTGCTATCCTTGGCTGCTCATCTTAGAACTTGTCAATAACCTTTGTGGTGCATGCTACTTCATGAAGTTGGATGTCTGTTGGGGATACAACAATGTATGCATCAAAGAAGGAGATGAATGCAAGGCAGCATTCTGAACCAATCATTTGTATTGGAAGAATGTCTGGAAGCTCCATGTCTGTCAGATGGATATGTCTCTTACCAGGGCCCCCCGTTTGTGGCAAAGTTCACTTGGGAACTGTACTGCCTGCTTGGAGTGAAGCTCCATACCACCACAGCCTATCCCCCTCAGTCAGATGGGCAGACTGAATATGTTAATCAGGAGCTGGAATAGTATCTCTGCCTTTTTTGTAATGAGGCAGGATGATTGGGATGAGCTCCTGCCAGATGCTGAGTTTCAGTACAACAACCATTCTTCCATGCAGACGACTCCATTCTTTCTGGACACTGGCAGGCACTCCTGCATAGGATTTGAACCTTGGGCACACCCCTCTAAGAATGACTCCATAAATGAGTTCATGGACAGGATGAAGAGAGTGCAAGAGGAGGCAAAGGCTGCATTGGTAAAAGCCAAGGACAACATGGAATGCTACTATGACTGTTGCTGGACACCAGCCCCAGTTTACAAGCCAGGAGACCATGTGTACTTGGATAGCTCACATATTAAGACAACAAGGCCATCTCAAAACCTGTCATATTGTCATCTTAGCCCCTTAATGGTAGAAAAGAAGGTGGGTCCTTTAGCATACCAGCTTAAGCTCCCAGCAGGCCTATCCCTGGCAGCTGCCCTAAGCCACCCCCCCTCCACCAGTTCTGGTTGATAATGAGAAGGAGTATGAAGTAGGGGAAATTTTGAATAGCAGAATATTCCAAGAGAAGTTGCAGTTCAAGGTGAAATAGAAGCAAGATGACATTGAGGACATCTCTTGAGAACCACAGGCCAATGTACATGCATCTGCCCTGGTCTGGGACTTCTACTGCAGGCATTCCAATGCCCCAAAAGCCATTTAAGACATTTACTCCATTTCAGCAGCAGACCAGGCAATTCATTACTTCTTCTATCCAGTGCATCAAGATGCTGCATGCTAGAGAGGGGGTGATGTCAGGAAACTGCCAATGCACATGTTTGGTTATGTGTTTGGTCACATGATCAGTTGCCATGTGTGTTCTGCACAGAACCCACATAGCAAGGTATGCACACATTTAGCAAGGTCACAGTCACATGATTAGTTGCCATGTGCACTCTGCACAGAACCCACATGGCAAGATATGCACATGTTTCACAAGGTCGTGTGACTGAAGTAGACTTTCCAAACCCTAGCATTGGAGATCCTCAGACTTGTTCTCTATGGATCTCCCTCTGCCAGGTGTGTAGTCCTACTTGTAGACACTGTACTATGCTGGATAGACTTTGAATCTCCCTCTGCTAGTTGTGCGATAGAGCCACAGCCTCCAGAGGTTGCCCTTACAGACTCCTGCCCCAATGCCCTGGCCTTCTATGCCTTGCTCAGGTGCCCCCTCAGCCAGCCCTCCTCCTACCCCTACTCCACAGCAATGCAGGCCACATGCCAGTCCAACAAAATCAAGCACTTCTCATGCCTTGCACAGCATGGGAGGCAGACTGAAGTGCTGTGGCAGGACTCCATGGAAGGTTCACTGAACTCACATAACTCATTCTGCTAGGCACAGAGAGTGCACTAGAACAACAAGTTAGCAAACACCACAAAATCAAGCTAGGGACTCACCAGAGCCTTATTCTGATACCACTCCAGAGGTGGAGGACCCTGTGCCCACCCCAGTGCTCTTGCAAATATCTCCGCTGTCACCTGCATCTGCAGAACAGCCTCAACATCTCCCACTGCCAGGTTTGGCCTTGAAGGAGACTTAGAGCTGCATGGCCAGAAGCCCCTGACCTCTCTGCATATGAAGAACTCCTGGAGGACCCCACTACTGCTGCAGACAACTCTATCATACTCAATTAGCTACCTTGGAAAAACAGGATGATTTCACTCATGACTACAATACATTGCACTTATCTTCTGTCATCAATCAAATTCCTCCTATTGGCTGTCATCCTCTGCCCATACATCTGCATAATCTTTGTTGGAGTGCAAGGGGGTAGGGGATGCTGATGATGATAATGAGAAGGACATGATGGGAATTTTTTTAGGAAGTCTGGGGTATGTCTGACTCTTTTAATTAATTGGGAAGAACTCCCTGACAAATAAGGGAACACCACCACTTACTGCAGATTGATCAATATTACTTGCATCTCATGCCCCACCAATCTCCAACCTGCATCCCATGTCTCAAGAGTCTCAACACTGAAGAAGGGTTGATGTCACAACCCACTCCCTGATCCCCAAACATTGTTTCCAACCTGCTTGCTCCTCTGGAGTTACCCTCAATGTCTCCTCAAACTCCCCCAACTATCGCACACCCTCAGCACCCACTCTAGGTTACTCTGACACTTCTCTGGCAAACTCTAACATCCTCCTGGCTAACTCCAATGCCTTCTCTGCAGCCATCAATGCTTCTCTTGACTCTCCTGAGCCTCTAGGACCCTCCCCCACTGTTTCTGACTCTGGCATACATTACCAACTCATTTCCCTGGTTTGCCTGACCAACCTCAGAGCATCACAATGACTCTGGGATGGCCTGTGTCCTTAATTGATCCCATCAGAATATTGCTGTGGCCTATCCCCTGATCACAACTAACACTCATCAACTCTGCATGGCTTTGTCAAGCCCTGCCACCAGACCTGCTATCTTCCAGAGCTCTCTAGTAGTCAGTATATAAGTCATAGAGTAGCACCTCATACTCTAGTCTTGATATTGCTTAACATTACCTATAGTCTGATTGTTTCCATCTTGTGTTTCATGTTCCAAGTTATGTTTCCCTTTATTCTCAGTCTCTCAGTCTTATCTCAATCTCCCAGTCTTGCCTTGTCTTTATTTCTGTTATTGTTATTGTTATTGTTTTGTATCTCTGCTTGAATCTATCTTTGTTCTCATCTCCATCTCATCTCAACTCCATCTTGTCTTGTTTAACTCCATTTCCATTATTATGTTCAAGTCATTTCAATCTTAATGCCTTTACAAACTCTGCACTTACAATTACAAACTTCAAACATTCTCCAGACCTCACTATATGCTTGGCCCCAATACCCATCAACATCCATTGATCCTCCATCAAGCTCCAGCTCTGCTCCCATCACTTGTGTAGCCTCTGCTTACTCTACAACTTCAGTACTTGCTTCCAGACTTGTACCTGGCACCCTATCAAGTCCAACCCTTTTCCTGAAACTTGTCTTAGACTTCACTGGACCACCCCAGACTTGTTCAGATTACTCCCCATTACTTATCCTCACAAGTCCTCAACATCTAGACCCTCTCCAAATGCCCAGTTATCAGTGCAGGATATCACGTCTGCCTAGTAAGGACTCACCCAGTGTAGCTGGGCCCCTGTGGTCAGCAGAACATGACATTCTATCTTAGAATGAGGGGCATCAGAAAAGGCAATTTCATTTTTTAACAACAGACATGAGAACCTGTTGGCACACAGTGACAGAGGCATATACTGTATCTGTTGCTCAACTAAAAATCCTCCTTCAGTTCCAGGGATGATGTGCACCCACTCCTCCATGGTCAACTCTAGTATTGGCTCATTTGGTGATGGGACTCCAGCAGCATCCTTTGCAGCCAGCAGTTGTAGAAGGAGTTTCTCCTGCTCCACTGTAAAGGTAATGTATCTTCAGACTCAAAAAGCAGTGATATGCAAAGTGCCCTAGCTTCTGGCATCTCCAGCACAAGTAGTGGCATGGCAAGGAGCTGTCTGGCTGCATCCACATGAATGGGGACATCTGGCATCAAAGAGCATGTTGTGGGGATGGCCAGAGTAGGGGCAGGCATTGGGTGAGCAGGTATGGAGTAATAGAGGCTGGTGACCAGAGCTGAGCACAGTGTGGAGTATGGGTGGTGGAGCTCTGTTTGAATCTTTATGAGTTGCCACTGATCCCAGGGCCCTGAAGGAATACCTTGATGACTTGCTCAGAAAAGGCTTCATATGCCTATCAATCTCTGCCACTGGTGCTCCAGTCTTGTTTGCCAAGAAGAAGGATGGATCACTCAGACTCTGTGTAGATTACTGGAGACTCAACAAAGTCACCAAGAACCAGTATCCTCTCCCCCTGATTGGAGACCTTGTTGACCACCTCTGTAGTGCCAATATCTACACAAAGATAGACCTCCACTCTGGCTACAACAACATCCAGATTGCTCTGGGACATGAATGGAAGACCGCCTTTCACACCTGCTATGGCCTCTTTGAGTACCTAGTAATGCTCTTCAGAATGACTAACTCCCCTGCCACCTTCCAGTACTTCATGAACAACATCTTCCATGACATGAATGACTTTTTTGCTATTGTGTACCTGGATGACATTCTGATCTACTCAAACTCACTGGAAAAACATCTGGAGCATGTCCACTGCATTCTAGAATGACTCTAGGAGTACCACCTTCATGCCAAACCTGAGAAGTGCTCTTTCCACACTATGGAGGTCATATACCTCAGAGTTATCATCACTTCAGATGGCATACACATGGACCCAGCCAAGGTTGAAGCCATACTCAACTGGCCCCTGCCATGGAATATCAAGGAGGTACAGTTGTTCCTGGGGTTTGCTAACTTTTATCACTGATTCATCAACAACTACTCTGGAATCACCAAACCCCTCAACTGACTCATGTGGAAGGACACCCCTTGGGATTAGGACAGCAAGTGTCAAAGTGTGTTCCTCCTCCTCAAAAGGGCCTTTACCTCTGCTCCAGTCCTCTGCCACTTCAACCCCTCCCTGCCAATTGTGCTCAAATGCAATGCCTCTGACTATGCCATTGCCAGAATGCTCTCCCAGTCTGACTCTGGAGGCAAGGATCTCTGCCCCATCATCTTCTACACCTGCTTGATGATCCCCACAGAGCTCAACTACAATATCTATAACAAAGAACTCCTTGCAATCATCAAAGCCTTCCATCAGTGGCAGGCCTACCTTGAGGGATCCCCACACCACACTCAAGTCTACTCTGACCACAACAATCTGCAATACTTCATGGCTACAAAGCAACTCAGCTGCTGCCAAGCTCAATGGTCCAAAACCCACTCAGAGTATAACTTTACCATCCACTACTGCCCTGAACAACTTGGCATGAAGCCCAATGCATTCACACAGAGGTACAACATGTATCTGAAGAAGTCATTTGAAGCTGAGCAGAACATGTTCAACCATCAAGTGGTAATCCCCCCCAAACATATACATGCCATGCTGATTTTAAACAAAGAAGAAATCTTCCACCAAATCAGAAATTCACTTCCAGACCCCTTCTTCACCCAGCACAACCCCCACAACAGCTCTGCTGCCAAGTCAAACACCAAAAACCCCTTCATGCTGTCTCCAGACCACCATCTCCTGCTCTGGAGTGGATGAAATGCAACACCACAACCACAAGCTCTAGAGGCACCCAGGAATTCATAAGACCCTTCAGCTCATCTCCCAGACTTACTTTTGGCCAGGGATAACACAATATATAAGGGCCTGCAAACCTTGTCTCCAAGCCAAGGTACTCCACCACTGCCCTCATGGATTACTGAAGCCCCTCCCTGTTGGTTGGTGCCCCTGGTCCTCAATCTCAATGGATTATATTGTTGAACTCCCTGACTCCAAAGGTTTCAATGCAATCCTCATTGTCATCTGCTGCCTCACCAAACAAGCTCTTTTCATCCCCTGCCACACCACTGACAATGCTCTAGAGTTTGCCAAATTATTCCTTGAACACATATTCTCCAAGCACAGACTCCCAGATGACATCATCTCCAACCACAGACCTCTATTCATATCCCATTTTTGGCAATTGCTATGCAAGGCACTTGAAATAAAAATCAATCTCTCCACTGCCTATTATCTAAGACCAATGGGCAGACAGAACAAGTGAACCAGATGTTAGAACAGTATCTCCACCTCTATGTTAACTATTTACAGAATGACTGGTGTGCAGAACTCCCCCTTGCCAAGTTTATATACAACAACATGCCTCATTCTGCCACCAGAGTTTCCCCCTTCTATGCCAACAAGGGCTACAACCCCCAACTTACACTATCCCTCAAACATATTCCTTCCCATGTCACCCACAAAGTTGCCAAAGGCTTCTGGTCCCTTCACCAGTTCCTCTGGGACAAGAATCAATACCAACAATCAAGTCTACTCCAAGCATGCCAATGCCCAATGCAAACTGACTCCCAACTGGCCTTCTAGCACCTTGGTCTGGCTCGATCAACAAAATCTCAAGACCTGGAGGCTCTCCATCCAGCTCAATCACAAACATCTCAGTCCTTTCAAAGTCCTCCAGAAGGTCTCCATACACACCTACAAGCTCAACCTACCCCTAGACCTAAAGGGCCTCTACCCCATGCTTCATATATGACTCCTTGAAAAACATGCTCTGAACCCCTTCCCTGGGCAATGCCCCAGTCAACTGCCCCCCATTGAAGTTGAGGACAAATACTACTATGAGGTTGACCAAATTCTTGACTCCTGCGTGGTCCACAGCTGACCCCAGTACTTGGTCCATTGAAAGGGCTATTGGCCTGAGGACAACACCTGGGAACCCTGAAAAAACCTCAATGGAGCCTCTGACAAACTCTGGGACTTCTATCAATGACACTCCACTAAGCTCCAGGACCCCTGGAACTAGTAAACACAGATGGCATTAGTGAGTGAAACTCCCACCTCTGGATTTATTAGGGATTCAACTCCCATGAGTAACCCCCTATGTGTTTTCACTTACTCTCTCCTCATACAATCTCAAGCCTCATACAATCAGCAGAACAGCATGAAGTGATCATGTACAAGGCTACAGAATACAAAATTGTACAGGGAAATTGTAAGGTGGCAAGAAAATGGAGCCTGACCCCCCCTCATTCCCCCTCCTCCTCTGAGATCCTCCACACCCTACCCCCAACCAGGTCCACCTCCATCTGCATGACCACAATGGCAAGGACCTCTAGCTGCTCCAGCAATGGCTCTCCCATATCAGTCACTATCTCCCACTATGCTCTAGAGTCCACTGCACACCTCCACTAATGCCCTGCCAACAGCTGCTCCATCTGCCTGAACCCTGCTCTAACTCTGATGGGAGCTCCTTGAGCATCTGCACCAATCCATCTTGTATTGAGGTGTGAGCTGCCAAAGCCATGTCAAGGAGGACATGGTGTTGTCAGACCCAGTCTAAGCAGCTCAGTGTCAGTGGGGTGAAAGGAGCAAGAAGTGGAGGAACTTACACATCACTCTTCTATGCCCCAAGGCCACCTCATTAGCCAGCCACTCCTCATGCTGCCTCCCTGCTTCCGCTCTGGCCCTCTCCACCTCTACAGCCCCTTGCTGCACCTCTGCCCATGCTTCCAACTGCACCAGCTATTCCTGCAACCCCTGCACCTCCAGCAATCCCTCTGCAATCATCTGCATGGCCCCTTCTAACTCCTACTATGCCAAGTCTCGATTCCTCCACACCTCGTCATGCTCCTGCTGAATCCCATTACAATCCCCTTCAATCCTCTAGATCTCCTCCTCATGCAATGCCAACAGCCAGGATAACACCTCTGCCCACCATGTCAAAACATCTTGGAAATGGCGGAAGAATTCCCACCAGACCCCCCCACCAAGGCCCCCAACCTTGAGGAGTATACATGTGGCCTAGAAGAGCCTGCCATTGACTCCACCTCCCATGGCCACTTACTGGGCCCCACTTCTGGTGAGGGGGACACCCTCCATTTCTCTTTATTATGTGCTATTGGAGCTCCCTCCCTCCACCCACCCTGCCATGCCAAGTCTCAATCCCTCTGTGCCTCATCACACTCCCACTGGATCCCATCACAATCCTCTTCAATCCTCTAGACCTTGTCCTCATGTGATGCTAATAGCTGGTATAATGCCTCTGCCCACTGCTGCCAAAACATCTTGGGAATAGCAGAAGAAGGACCAGGATCCTCACCTGACTCCACCACCAAGGCCCCCAACCTGGAAGAGTATACATGCAGCCTGGAAGGGCCCACCATTGACTATGCCTCCCACAGCCACTTACTGGGCCCTGCCTTTAGTGAGGGGGACACCCTCCATTTCTCTTTATCATGTGCTATTGGAGCTCCCTCCCTCCACCCACCCTGCCATGCCAAGTCTCAATCCCTCTGTGCCTCATCACACTCCCACTGGATCCCATCACAATCCTCTTCAATCCTCTAGACCTTGTCCTCATGTGATGCTAATAGCTGGTATAATGCCTCTGCCCACTGCTGCCAAAACATCTTGGGAATAGCAGAAGAAGGACCAGGATCCTCACCTGACTCCACCACCAAGGCCCCCAACCTGGAAGAGTATACATGCAGCCTGGAAGGGCCCACCATTGACTATGCCCTCCACAGCCACTTACTGGGCCCTGCCTTTAGTAAGGGGGACACCCTCCATTTCTCTTTATCATGTGCTATTGGAGCTCCCTCCCTCTGCCCATCCCACAGGGGTCCCATCTTCATTGCAGGCTGCCCCATGCTTGCTCCACCTAACACCTTGCTCTTGTGCTCCTCAAGCAACTGCATGGCCACCCATGCTACATCCCACCCCTCCTCTTCCAACATGCAGGCCATCTGCCAACTCAGTGGAATTGGGCACTTCTCATGCCTTGAGCAACATGGGATGCATACTGAAGTGTTCTGCCAGGACTCCTGTGTTGGCTCCTCAAAACTGCAATGGTTCCTATGTCAAGCACAAATGGCACACTATGGAATCAAATCAGCTCAGGACTTGATGCAACAATGTGGACTACTCACCAGAGCCTCCACCTGACACTACTCCAGGGTCAGAGGACCCCACGCTTGTTCCACAGCCTCTGCAAACTTCTCTAGAGTCACCTCCAATTGGGGAACCTGTAGCATCTCTGGAACAACTTGAATCTCCTCCAGACCAGAATTTAGTCTTGAGGACCACCCCACTGATACCCAAATTGATCCTGCCAAAACTCCACCTTGAGATAGAGTCCCTGACAGGCCAGCCACAGCTGCAGACAATTCTGTAAAGATCAATTAGCAACTCTGGAGCACAGAAAAGCAGACCTGTGCTTATGACTTTGATATTTGGCCTCAACCCACCTATAACCACAGCAAGGCTCAGACTCCCCTGAAGACAAAGGGGTGGAAGATGCCACAGACAATGCAGACAATGCTGATAATGCTGGGGAATAGGTGGAGGAGGACATAGATGAAGACTGAAGGCTCAAGGACACATCTGACCCTTTTAATGATTTAGGAAGAACTGCCTGACAAACAGTGGCCACACTTTGACTTTGTTCCCCATGCCACTGCCACTCACTGTGGTTTGATCAATATTGCTTGACTTTCAGTCCCATGCCCCATTAATCCCCAAACTGTGCCCCATGTCTTGAGAGTCTCAATGCTGAAGGAGGAGTAATGTCATGACCCACTCCCAGGACACCCAACATTGTTTCCAGCCCACTTGCTTCCCCAGAGTCCCTCTCCAATGCCTCAAAATCTCCAACTATTGAACACCCTCTGTGACCACTCTGAATAACTTTGAAGCTTCTCTAGCAAACCCTGACAGCCTCCTGGCTAACTCCAATGCCTTCTCCACAGCTGTCGATGCTTTCCTCAACTCTCCTGAGCCCCTGAAATCTTCTCCCACCATTCCTGACCCTGTCATGCATCTCCGGCTCACCACCCTGACTCACCAAACCTATGTCAGAGCATTACAATAACTCTGGAGCGACCCACATCCCCACCTGATCCCATCAAAATATTGCTGCAGCCTGCCCCTACCAATACCCATTGACTCTGCATAGCTCCATCAAGCCCTGCCACTACACCCACTGCTCTCAGAGCTCTCTAGTAGTCAGTATATAATCTGTAGAGTAGCACCTCATACTCTAATCTTATATTGCATTAACTGGTTACTTGTATCTCATGTCTCTTTCTATTTCTATTTCTATTTTTAGTCTCAAATCTATCTCTTTTCTTAGTCTCATTTTGTCTCACCTTCATCTCATCTCAATTGTCTCAATTTTCTTTGTTTCTCTAAGTGCTTTTCAACTCTGACATCAGTATGAACTCTGTGCATGTGCTATAACCCCCAAACATTCTTATGACAACTCTGAACCTCACTCCTCACTTGGCCCCAGAACCCATCAAGTCTTGATTGATCCCCCATCAAACTCTGGCTCTGCCTCCATCACTCATGAAGCCTCCACTTGCCCCACAATCTATTTGCATGCCTACAAACTTGTTCCTGATGCCCGCCCAAGCCTAATACCTCATATACTTGGTCTTAGACTTACCCAGACCACTCTGGACTTGCTTGGACCACTCTCCTTAGCTTCTCCTCACAAGTCTCTCCACTTTGTGCCAACCCCAGACTGCTAGGTTATAAGCACAGGACATTGCATCTGCCTAGTAAGGACTTGCCCAGTGTAGCTGAGCCCCCGTAATCAGCAGAACCTGACAGAGATATCCTCAATCCTGTAGCCCTTCTACTTTACCTTGTATTGTAGTTGTCACTGGAATAAACAACTATTCAGGATTTCCTCCACCTCATACTCCTTGTTGTTGTTGACCACCACTAGAGGTGGTGGGGGGTGGTGGATGTCTCCCCAGAATAGGATCCTTTAGGGCCAGAGTCAGTTTTGACCACATTGAAAACTGGATGAAGCTGGTGCATCCCTGCAGGGAGCCAGAGTTGGTAGGCTAGGGGCCCTACCTGCCATTCCACCATGAAAGGTCCCAATTGGTGGTGCAACAGTTTTTTCAAAGGCCAGGTAGTCATAATGTTGGAGGCATTTAGGTAGACTCAATCCCCAGGCTGGTATTTGTGCTCTGAGGTCCTTCTGCAGTCATAGTATTGTGCCATGTCATTCTTTGCCTTTGCCAGCACTGCCTAGGCCTCCTCCTATGACTCCTTCATTCAGTCCACAAAGTTGTTTACTGCTTCATTCTCTGAGGGCTGGGCCTGAGGTTCAAAACCCATGTGCAAGTGTTGTTCAGTGTTAAGGAAGAATGGGGAAGATTGAGTGGAAGCATGAATGTGGTTGTTGTATTGGAACTTGGCATTGGAGAGGAGTTCATCTCAGTCATCCTGGCACTTGTTGCAGAAGATGCAGAGGTACTGCTCCAACTCCTACTTCACATGCTTGGTCTGGCCATTGGACTGCAGGTAATAGGCAGTGGAGGTGTGAAGCTTCATGCCAAGTATACAGTAGAGTTCCCTGGTGCAGTCTGCCACAAATTGTAGCCCCTGGTCAGAGACATAGGCATCAGAGAGGCTATGGAGCTTCCAGACATTCCTCCAGTACAAATTTGTGGCACTCATGGTGAAGCAAGTGGTGTGAGTTGGAATGAAGTATGCTTGCTTGCTATACAGGTCCACCACTACTATGATGGCATCATAATCCATGGGCATTGGGGAGCTCTATAATAAAGTCCACAGAGGCAATGCTCCATTGCTCCATGGGCACACATAGTAGGTGTAGCTATCTAAAAGGGAGGTGGTGTTGGGGCTTGGTCTAGAGACACAGATTGCATGTACTAGTGTAGGACTCAATACACTAGGACATCTGGGGCTACCAGTAATTCTGCAATACTAACTCCAATGTTTTCCATTGTCTGGAGTGCCCAGCAATGTGGGAGTTGTGGTGTTGCTCTACAATCCTCTAGCAGAGCTCTGGAATGTTGGGCATATAGATACAATCCCTGAAGATCAAGATCCCTTCTGGAGAGCCCATTTATCCATGCAGACTGATTTGGCACCAGTGGTATGTTCCAACTACAGCACCTGAGCTGCCTGTGCAACAAGTTCCTCCTGCTGATCATCCTGGTTTCCCTGCCAGATGTCCCAGAGGATGTCTACCTCTGCTCCCTTGATGGCTAGACCTTCCATGGCTTGGATTGCAAACAGATTAGGGCAGAGGAGCACAATGTTGCTGTTGTCCTCCCCCCCTGTGCCATGGTCTGCTCTTCTGGACAGGGCATCTAGTTTTCCCATACTCTGGCCAGGCTTGTGATGCAATGAGAAGTCAAAATTGGCTAGGGAAAGGGACTATCTGGCCTGTCAGCAGTTGAGCTTCTTGGCTGTCCAGAAGTATTTGAGGTTCTTATGATCTGTCCAGACCTTGAACTTATGCCATGTGCCTTCCAGGAAGTGCCACCACTCCTCAAATGACTGGATGATGGCCAGCATCTCCTTGTCATGGATCTTGTAGTTCTGCTCTACTGCATTTAGGCTCTTGGAGTAAAAGGCCACTAGATGCCACTTTCCATCTTCTGGAGATTGCTGTGGAAGAACAGCCCTAGTGGCAAAGTTGGAGCTGTTGGCTTCTACGCAGAAAGGAGAGTTATCATCTGGGAAGAGGAAGATAGGTCCAAAGGTCACAGTGTGCTTGAGGGTGTTGAAGGCCATCTGCTCTGGAGGCCCCCAACTCCACACAATGTCCTTCCTAGTGAGGTTGAATAGCAGGTAGACATGATGTGAGAAGTCCTAGATGAATCTCTAGTAGAAGTTCACAAAACCCAGGAATGCCTGCATCTCCTTGTTCTTGGGCTCCAGCCACTCTGCCATGCCTGCTACCTTCACTGGGTCTATTTCTGCAGCTCCATGTGAGATGATCAGACCAAGATACTCAATCTGAGTCTGCTCAAACTCATACTTCTCTGATCTGAGGTAGAGCTGGTGCTGGCAGAAACATTCCAAGACAAGGTGAGTGATCCAATGGTGCTCTTCTAGCATTTTGGTGTAAATGAGAATGTTGTCAAGGTATGCACACTCTCCTGTTAGC
The DNA here is from genome assembly GCA_020091625.1 of Termitomyces sp. 'cryptogamus'. NCBI lineage: Eukaryota > Fungi > Basidiomycota > Agaricomycetes > Agaricales > Lyophyllaceae > Termitomyces > Termitomyces sp. 'cryptogamus'. Next base: position 5,054,799 of record JAGYZC010000005.1, read on the forward strand.
ACCTAGGAACAGAGGTGTACACTTCATCTGTTGCTCAACTAAAAATCCTCCTCCAGCGCCAGAAATGATGTGCAAGTGCTGATCTCCTCTAGGGTCAACTCCAGTGTCAGCCTGTTTGGTGATGGATCTCCAGCAACATTCTTTGTAGCTAACAGTTGCAGGAGGAGTGCCTCCTGCTCTGCTATGGAGAGGTAATGTACCTCCAGACTCAAGGGGCAGTGTTGTACAAAGTGCCTGGGCTTCTGGCATCTCTGGCACAGTTGTGGTGTGGCATGGAGCTGTCTGGCTGTGTCCATGTCCATGGGGATATCTGGTGACAGGGGGCATGTTGTGGGGATGGCAGGAGTAGGAGCAGGCATTGGGTGAACAGGAATGGGGTGGCAGAGGCTATTGACCAGAGCTGGGTGCAGTGTGGGATGTAGGTGGCAGAGCTCCCTCCAGATCTCCATGAGTTGCCACTGATCCTAGGCTACCTTATACCATGAAGCAATCCTTTCATTGTCCAGACAGCCCTCCACAAAATTGTCAATGTGTTCCACTAGTGTGTGGTGCAGGCCATCCCAGAAGCACAGCAGCAGTGCAGTGCAGAACTGTCTGGCGATGTCCACATCCATGGAGATACCTAGGAGCAGGAGGGTGTTGCAAGGATAGCTGGAATAAAGGCTGGCATTGAGCAAGCAATTACAAGGCAGCAGAAATTAGTGATTGGAGCTGGGTGCTATACAGAATGTGGGCAGTAAAGCTCCCTCCAGATCTCCATGAGTTGCCACTGATCCTGGACTACCTCATATCATGAAGCAATCCTTTCATTGTCCAGGTGGCTCTCCACAAGATTGTCAATGTGTTCCATCAGCCAGATATTTAGAGGCTCACCTCCTTGTGGCCTTCTTGAGAGATAGTGGCCTGGAAGCATGAGAAGGGGGATCTGTAATAGCCAAAAGTGGTGAAGAGGCTCTTGTGGAAAAAGTCACACATGGAGGAATCCAGACCAGTGAGAGGATGAAGATCAGTACCAGATGAGCCATCATGAGAAGCCCAGGGGAGTTGACCAAGATCCAAGGGGGTGCAGAAGTAGTTCCATCCGCGGACAAAACAGACACAGGCTGAATACGGGCCAGATCTGCCGAATCCTCCCCAGATGGCTCCATGACATCGGTGGGGAGTTTGGGGAGTGCGCGAGGTTGACATGACCCCCAGTCAAGCGTTCGTCGAGACCTTCAGACATGGGATCGTCGAAATCGACCCCGAGCTCATCAGCCGAGGAATAAGATCCATCTCGCGCAGTGTCCCCAGCGTCATCAGCCTCAGGAATATCCGCCATGGTTGTTATTTGAGATGAGGCAGTTCTAGGCAGATGGGTTAGCGGGGAAGGAGGCTGAGAACGCGTATGAGGATGATGCGTTGATGAGGACGAGACGGGGGTATGTCCAGGGTTCAGCGCCGAGCGAGATCCAGAGGCAGTCATACCTATACACGAGGTATGTGAGAAAGCGCGAAGCGGAGAAGGTGACACAAAGATAAGGCGTGAGGTAAAGAGGTGACTCGAGAAGTAACGACAAAGACGAGAAATGCGTGGAGTATAGAATTAACGTGTAAACGAGAGTTGGAATCTAAGAGGCACGGAATCATGTGATCGCACTGGTCAGCAGGAAACGCGTTCCGCATTCATTCCGTGCCTCCCTTCAGTGGGTGCTCTCGAACTCCGTAGTAACCACTTTGTACCTCCATCATGTCTGGCCAGTCTTCCAAGCGCTTCCGCTCGCCTGAACCTCAGGGATCGGTCAAACGACCCAATCAGGAGCAGGACCCGCAGCCAGTGGCCCAATTGGAAAAGGCTCAAGAGCTGTTTCGTGAGGCAAGGAAAACCGACTTATACGATAAACTTTTTGATTTATTGGACCGCGAGACCCCCCCGCAAGAATTCGAACTCGAAGCCTGCTATTCATCAATCTTCAAGAAACTCGCTCAAATCATCGCTGGCAGAGACGACATACCAGTGCCACCATCAAACCAATGCATGACCTTTCTCGATCTCTGCAACCCGAATCTTGAGCGTGAGGAGTGGGGGAAGAAGACGATGGAACTTTCGATGAAGACCTTGATCAACTACAGTTCGTCGCTCACATCCTGCACCAGTCCTCTTTTTTCACTTACTTTTGGTAGTCAAGACGGAAGACGAGAAGAAACCTACCCTTCAGACACCTACATCCAACCCGAAACCTAGTGAGTCCCTAAAGTTAGTCCCGTTCCCATCCTTCAATACCCCATTCCCATCCTTAAATACTTACGACGAATGCATGCCTCAGCTATCAAAGAGTCGGTGAAAACAGCCTAGAAGATGGTGTATGTGGGGAATGCCCATGAACTCTTGAAAGGCACAATGAATACAATGTACCAAAACTCATTCAAGAGACCCTACGCAAATTTTTGTGCCATCATTCAAGGATCCGGTACAGGTAAATCCCAGCTCGTGGACAAGCTCGCCGACTTGGTCTTCATGATCCCAATGGTTTTGAGGCCCACAGAAGATAGATCAGGTGCTTTGCTTTGGTTGATCTCATACGTTCTTCTGACCCTCACGATCAAGGCTTTCCACAGGGTGATATGGCCGACGGTCAACCGCTACTTCGCTTTTTCTGCACAAAGACCACAAAAGAAACCTTGGAACTTCATGTTCAGCGTCGCTACCTCCTGTTCTTGTTAAAGATCATCGCCTTTGTGGATAATTGGATCAATCTCTGGAAAAGGTCGGGGCTTGGAATCGAACGTGTCGCGGCAGATTGGAAAGAATATCTTGGACCCCCTCTCAGCCCGGAGCGTCTCAAGATGTACACAACAGCAATCGACCCGTCTCCTTTACGAGGTTTCGAAGACATATCGGATGAGCGTGTCGAATTTGACCATCTTCGAAATCGAGGTTCGCTGACACTCGCCACCCACCTAAAAACTTATGACTGATGTTATTTCCAGTGAAGATATTCATTGACTCTGTCTCGAAGAAAATCGAACCTGCGCACACCGACATACAACCTGTTATCGTTTTCTATTTCGACGAAGCCCACCATCTCAGCAAGACTATGGTTTCGGCAGAACCACACCGCACAGCATATCAGTGCCTGTGCAAAGCCTTCACGTACATGATGAATGCACCCGTCTTTGCCTTATTCCTCTCAACTTATTCGAGACTGTCCGAGACCGTCTCTAGCTCACGTAATTTTTGGTCCTCTCGCCCTATGTCATCTCATTCTGAAGGCAGTGATGATAATATGAACGCTCCTTTTGTTGAACTTCCTTTTGATGCGTGGAAGGAGCCGAGCCTTGTGATTGAAGGCACCCACTCCGCTCAAGAAATTTGTTCGTTGAAGTTCATGGCGCGATTTGGCCGTCCCTTGTAAGCCAACGGACTTTGTTTTTCCCTTGTCTCTTTCGTGCTAAACTGCGTAGATTTTGGACTGTTATGGAAAGCACTCCGTCTATAGACCAGGAAGAAGTAGTGCAATATGCCATGTCTAAGTTGGAATTGCGTCTTGAAGACACAAGTCGGGACATATTTTGCAAATTTCCACTCCAAAAGCTGATTCCTCCTCTTTCCGTTCGTGTGGATTTGAGCTTTGAATTGAATCGAGATGAGGCCGTTTTCCTTGAAGGACTTCTTGTCGCCAGTAGTATGCGAACGGTCTACTCCGTTCCAAAACATCAACAGTATTTCCGTGGTGGATATCCTTCCGAACCTTTTGTGGCAGAAGCTGCTGCCCGTGCAATATTCACATGGTGCCACGCCAAAGGATTGGGAAGAACTGGATCCACTCTACCGCCAGCGGAGCAAATCGAGATGATTATAGCAACATACAAGACCAATATACCATCTGCTATCTCACAATGGCTCGAATTGGGACTAATCGACCAGGGAACCAGAGAGGAGTTGGTTGTGAGGATGCTCTGCACTCTGGCCCACGACATCGCTATCTTGAAGAACCCTGATCACGAGCACGTCAATGCGGTTCTCAGTGGTGTCAGTGGTGATGTCTCGTTCAGCCAGATGATTCGCGTCGAGGACTTTCTCCGGGCCCTGATATCGGAGAAATACATCGGGGACGTTCTCGATGCGCGGCCGAGCAACCTGAGAGGGGAGATGCTCAGAGACGCATTCAAAGACGGCTACGTTCACTTTACACAATTCGTCAAGGCAGGCGACAAGTCAACAATCACCGACGAGGCTATCTACCTGCTTTTCCTCAGAGCCGCAGCGATTCAAGGCTACGGGAATATGGCTTCGACAGACTTTGTCATCCCTGTGTGGATTCCCACTAATAACTCCCAGTATCCCGATAGATGGTCCATGTCGGCCATCTTCATTCAAGTAAAGAACAGGGTCAACAAACAGTTCATTCCCATCGACGCTCAGGAGACCTTCCAGTTCTTCACAAGACCTCAGATGCAGAACGGGCGAAAACTCCCATACATTACGATTGTGATGGAGCTCGGAAACCTAGCAGCCGAACAGAAGAAAGCACCTCAGCCAGAAGTGAAGCAGGCGTCAACAGTAGGAAGGACAAAAAGAAAGGGGCAACAAGCTCAACGAAAGAAAAATCCAGTCCAGGTGTCCATGCCCGCTAATCCGACGGCTCAGAGGCAGACTCGGGAAACGACCAAACAAGCCAAGATGCCCGTCGCCACGAGTCCTGTATGCGACACTGTACAGCGAATCCCGCCGCCAACACCCGCTGATGTTCAGGTCATTTCTCGTGAACTCCCACAGACAACGCGAAGTCAGGCTCTGCACATTCACCCTCGTTACGAGATAGCCATCAAAGGATGTTCGAGTCTGGTGTACAATGTTATTGGTGATGAGGACAAATCTCACTACTCGAATATTTTGGCACACAAGGATATGCTGGCAGAGCATCCACGATCTGAGGATCGAGTCGAGGCTGTCAGGCGGATGAAGCCGTACTGGGTAGCTCCGTCATCGTATCATTGGGCAAAGATGAATAAAGAGAGTCGTCTTGGTGCTGAGGTTGTCATTGCTGACAACAACAACAATGATGACGATGAGTACTATGAGAACACCAATGAAGAGGCCGAGGAGGACCTGGTAGTAGTCAACGGATATTCGGATACAGAAGATGCAGGTGCAGGAGATACAGATGCAGAAGATGTTTCATAATTTACCACATATATCCAAGCTAAAGCAGTATGTTCTTGAAGGGTGGTGAGTGTGAGTGTGGGGAGCAGGATGGGATCCAGAACAACAGATAAAGAAGTCTGGGTCAGGTGGCCAGTAAATGGAGGTTTTGTATTCATCACCCAAATCATAGTAAGCCTCAGCGAGCATACAAAGTCCTGAGCCTGGATCAATCACATAAACCTGTGCAGAGATAGGAACCTATCCTCGTCTTCAGTAGACCATTGTGCAGACAGCTGTGAACTGCTAACTATACATGTATGATGTACATGTACACTACTCTCTCGTGAACCTTCAAAAGTCACAGGTGCATTGATTATGTCCCTCCGAGTTGTTTCTACAGGTGATGTTCAAGGGTACAAAGCTCCTAGTCACAAACAGGGGCAAAATTGCTATTCACATTATTTGTACCCACAAAGGAACTTTGTATATGGACTATTGCTATTTATATGCTATCAGATGCCCTTTCACTCCACGTTTCTTTCATTGACAAGCCTGTCCCTCTCCTCCAGAGTGCAGCAGAGGGCTCTGCTGAGCTTGAGTTAAAAGCATATCTGGCAGGACAAAGTCTATCTGTCTTTCACAATGCTGATATGAATTCCTTTCAGAGAATGCTGAATTTGCATTGCTCATTGTTAACTCTGGGATCCCATGGCTTGGGCCCTGTCCAGATTTGATTCAGAAAATGGGGTTGAAGAATGAGGCTTGTGCTGCTGATGCTGGTGTTCCTGTTGTACCAGGTTCAATTGGAGTACTTGCCAGTGCTGTTAATGTGCTGGAAGCAGTGAAACACATTGGTTATCCTGTCATTCCAAAAGCAACTGCAGGTGGCTGGGGTATTGATATGGTTGTTTGTGATGACAAGGCAATGCTTTAGGAAAAGTTTCTTGCTACCCAGACTAGAGTGAGGGTACCTTTGTATTGTTCTTTTCTGTTTGACATGTGATTGACTGTTTCCCTCATAGGCTCTTTTTGGTATAAGCAGTCTCTTTATTGAGAAGTACATTTTTGCAGCTTGCAATATCAAAGTTCAGGTTTGACAGCTTTTTTGGGAGTGAGGCTTGTTGTTCATCCCCTCTAAGTGTTTGGTAATGGCCTAGGAGAGGCTATTCATATGTGAGAGCAGGTACAATTCTCTAGCCTTCTTTCTCTCTTGCCTGACTCCAATTTATTCATGTGAGGTGCTCATGGACAGTCAAATTTCTAGTCAACCACACAACTGCAGCATTTTATTTCTTGGAGATGAACACCAGAGTTATAGTCTGTCTCTATTAGTATCTACCTCAGAAATGCTGAGCTTATCTTGTGTTCATCAGGCCAAGCATACAGTTACAGAAGCCATGCATCTTGGTTTGAACCTTGTGAAACTCATGATTGAACAAGGGATCTCTGAGTGCCTATATATGCCAGTGCACATACCTGCTATGTGCCAGGACACCTATGATAAACTGATATTATCAAAGTCAGGACATGCAATCAAAGAGAGGGTTCAGGCTGAGAATCTTTTCAGAAACTTCTTGCTGTGTCCTGGCCTCTTGCAGCTGGTTGCACCTGACTCTGACCCTTCTGAGGATGGATAGCTAATGGTGTTATAGAACAGAGCTTTCCTTCCCTGTAATTGCTGATGACTGATAATCTATTTACAGATTTGTACTGGTCCCACAGTGACACTCAGGATCCAATCTTGATTCAGATACAAGTTCATGGGGGAAACCAAAATCAGCATTTGTTTTCATGATCATATTTATGGCAACAGGCCTGCAATCATGTTGCTGAAGAGTTGCACCACTTTTTTTTTTTCAGTTGCAAGCAAGTCTTTCCATTTTTCAATATCTTTTTCAGATTATGCAGGAGGAGGGACATGAGGAGGGTGTTCCACACAAGGTTCATATTTAGCATCAACATCCAATCCAATAAAAAACAAAACAACTTTCAATTATATTAAGGTTCATACTTTAATTTAGCATGAATATCTGAATGATTGAGTGCACCAACAAGTCAAGTTAACAAATGAGCATGACATTGACCTCTTTGTGTCCATTCATTAGGACCATGAAATGCAGCTGAATGACTTGATGTAACATTTCTGTTATGGGTCATGCAGCTTACAATTCACACCTTGTAAGTCAAAACCAGTTGTGATTCTGTCTACAAAGTATGAAATAAGGTGCTGCCTTATGTAAGTAAAGTAAGGGGTTTTATAAGTAGCATCAGGCAATGCTACAATAATAATATAACTAAATAATTAAATAAAGTAAACTTCACACATAGTAATGGAACACTCCATTATGTCAGGTTCCGCTGACCTCGGGGGCTCAGCTGCACTGGGCGAGTCCTTATTAGGCGGGCGTGATCCCCTTGCATTGGTAACCGAACACTCGAAGACGTCCCGGGCACTGATGGCTTGTGCAGATAGTTGGTGGGATGTGATCCGGATGGATCCGGGAAGGCCCGGAGAGGTCGGATTGCAAGGAAACGAGACAGTCTTGGCGGGGTTCAGGCAGAAGACTGTATGGGAGATTTGCAGAAGCGAAGGAGTAGGTGGCTGTGTGATCAATGGGAACGGAGCCGGGGTTTGATGGGAGATCATTTGGAGTTGATGGAGTCCGGGACTGAGCGAAGAGCGAGGTTCAGACCTGGTGAAGGAGTGTCAGAGTTCATAATCATAATCGCGGAGTTCGTGAGGTCGTTAGGGTTGATGAAGACTTGGGCACAATGGTTGGACGGAGTCACCGAGACAGCGTCAGACAAAAGGGAATGGAGTTGATATGGGACAAGAGTAGATTCGAGTGGAGATACAAAACAATAATGAGAATGATAATGAAATGAAGACGAGGCAAGACAGGGAGACTGAGATAAGACCAGGAGACTGAGATAAGACCAGGAGACTGAGATAAGACTGGGAGACTGAGAGTAAGGAGAACGAGACACGAAACACAAAACACAAACACGAAAAGGAAACAATCAGACCATAGGTAATGTTAAGCAATATCAAGACTAGAGTATGAGGAGCTACTTGACGGCTTATATACTGACTACCAGAGAACTTTGGGGTACATTGGCTGCAGCGGCGGGGCTTGGCGGAGCTCGACGGAGCGGGCGGGTGTTGGTTGCGATTGAGTATCGGGCCATGCTGATACGTTGATGGGATCATTGGGGAACGCGGGTCGCCCTGAGGTTGTCGTGATACTCCGGAATAGGTCGGAGGAACCAGGGTGTTGAGTTGATGATGGGTGGCGAAGATCGGGAACAGCGGGGGTGGTTCTCGGGGTTCAGGAAACCCACGGTAAGTGTCAGTGGCTGCGGGGAAGGCACCGAAGTTGGCCAGGGGGCCATCGGAGTTAGCCGGGGAGGTGTCGGAGTTAGCCGAAATAGGCGTGGAGCATGGGCAGAAGTTCGGCAGAGCGTCGGGGGTTTTTTGGGGGTTCGGGGGTTGATGGATGATGTGCAGGGGTTCAGGGGACGGGTCGTGACACATTACATACTGATGCAAATTCAAAGTTCAGCTGTGTTTTTCAAACTCAGCAAGATCTTCGATTCACAAAGATGGTCAGGCCATTGAGTTTGGTCTGAGACAAAGAGAGAGCAATGTTGAGAGTATTGAGATGATGAGTGAGGGTGTCAAGATGAGAGGTTAAGGAACTCACATTAGCCTTTTGTTTGGAGGTATGGAGAGTGGAGGGACTTAGCATTTTGATATCTTGATCTTTTGCATGGTGTTTCTGCTAAAGACAGGCACTGGAGATCCTCAGACTTGTTCTCTTTGAATCTCCCTCTGCCAGGTGTGTAGTCCTACTTGTAGACATTGTACTGTGCTGAATAGACTTTGGATCTCCCTCTGCCAGTTGTGTGATTGAGCCACAGCCTCCAGAGGTTGCTCTTACAGCAGAACAAGTCTCTAGATTTGGTCTGGAAGCTCCTTTGTGATTAGTTCCTCAAAAGGTCTCTCTCCCACCAGTGTCTTAGTGCCCCCTGTGCTCTTTCTATAACTCAGCCAACCCCTCCAGCACCTCCCCCTGATGAACTGCTGTGCAGGTGACTGGAGTTACTCCTAACCCTAGGGCAATGGTTGCTGAGGTAATATAAAGAACTCCACAGTGCTCCAGAGATCTCCACAGTTCTGAAAAGTGCTGCGGAGGTGTCAGATGATCTGCAGAGATGCTGGAACCAGTTACAGAGGTTGAAAATGGAAGTTCCCTGACATCACTCCCCCTCTAGCATGTGGCATCTTGATGTGCAGAATAGAAAAAGTCCTGGATTGCTCAGTCCACAGGCAAGATGGGGTAGATCCCTCATATGGCATGCAGAGCATCTGGATGTCTCTGGTAGAACTCCTTGACAAGTCTGGGGGTGTGTACATTCTTCCATGGCTCCCAGGATATATCCTTGACTCTGTAGTCTTTTCACTTCACCTTGTACTGTAGTCATCTCTGGAATAAACAGCTGTCCAGGATTTCTTCCACCTCATACTCCTTTTTGTTGTCAACCACTATGGGGGTGTCACCACCCATTCCCTGGACCCCTGCACATCACCTCCAACCCTCCCACTCCCCCAGAGCCTCCTCCAATGCCCCATCAAACTCCCCCAACCATTGTCTACCCTCTGTGCCCACTCCAGCTAACTCCAACTCTTCTCTGGCTAATTCTGATGGCCCCCTGGCCAACTCCAATGTCTTCTCTGCAGCCGCCAACATTCCCCCTGGATCTTCTGAGCCCCTGGAACCATTCCCCACCATTCCTAACTCCAACATACATCACTAGCCCATCACCCTAGTTCTCTGACCTACTTTGGAGTATTACAATGACCTTGGGACAGCTCACATTTCCAACTGATCCCATCAATATATCAATGTAGCCTGCCCCCTAATCACAACCAACACCCATTGACTCCACCAAGCTCCACCAAGCCCTGCCACCACAGCTGATGTCCCCTGGAGCTCTCTAGTAGTCAGTATATAAGTCATAGAGTAGCTCTTCATACTCTAGTCTTGATATTGCCTTACCTGATGTGTCTCTGATTGTTTCCTTCTTGTATTTTGTATTCCATGTTATATCTCTTCTTACTCCCAGTCTCCCAATCTTATCTCAGTCTCCTGGTTTTGCCTCATCTCTATTCCATTATTATCCTCATTATCATTTTGTATCTCTGCCTGAATCTATTTTGTTCTCATCTCAATCTTGTCCTGACTCCACCTCATTCCATTCAGCTATGTCTCATCTTGGTTGATCCATTCTGCCTATTGTGTTCAAGTCTTTTCCAACCCTAATGCTTTTATGAACTCTGCACTTACAATTACAAACATCAACACATTCTGTTAACTGACTCTGGACCTCACTATGCACTCAGCTCCAAACTCCATGAACTTCTGTTGATCCCCCATCAAGCTCTGGCTTTAGTCCCACCACTCACATAGCCTCTGCTTCTGTCACTTGCATAACCTCCACTCCTATCACTTGCATAGCCTCCACTTCCTTGCTTACAGACTTGTGCTTAACACTCCACCAAGCTACAGCACAGCTCAGGCCCCCTTCTATGACCTCTTCATCCAGTCCACAAATTCATCTACTGCCTCATTCTCCAAGGGTCAGGTCTGGAGTTCAAAACCCATGAAAAATGGGGAGAACTGGGTGGACACATGAACATGGTTGTTGTACTGGAATTTGGCATTGGGGAGGAGTTTGTCCCAGTTGTCCTGGCATTTGTTGCAGAAGAGGTGGAGGTACTGTTCCAACTCCTGATTTATGTGCTTCATCTGACCATTGGACTGAGGGTGGTAGGCCATGGTGGTGTGTAGCCTTACTCCAAGCAGTTGATAGAGCTCATGGGTGAACTCTGCCACAAATTGTGGTCCTCAATCTGAGACATAGGCATTGGAGACACTATGGAGCTTCTAGATGTTCCTCTAGTACATGTTTGTGGCACCCATGGCAGAGCAGGTAATGTGAGTTGGAATGAAGTGTGCTCTCTTGCCATACAGGTCCACCACTACCATGATTGGATGATAGCCATGGGCATCAGGGAGCTCTACAATGAAGTCTATGGATGCTATGCTCTATTGTTCTATGGGCACTGGCAGCAGGTGTAACTGTCCATAGGGGAGTTGGTGCTGGGGCTTGGGCTGGAGGCAGAGATTGCAGGTACTAGTGTAGGATCCAATATACCAGGACATCTGGGGCCACCAGTAGTTCTGCAATACCAGCTCTAGTATATTCTACTGCCAAGAGTGCACTGCAATGCAGGAGTTGTGGTGTTGCTCCACAATCCTCCAACAGAGCTCCAGAATGTTGGGGACATAGATGTGGTCTTGGAAGGTCAAGATTCCATCTTGGAGGGCCTATTCATCTGTGCAGACTGCCTTGATACCAGTAGTGTGCCCCAACTTCAGTGCCCAAGCAGCCTGTGCCACAAGCTCCTCCTGCTGACCATCCTGATTGCTCCACCATATGTCCTGGAGGATCTCCATCTCCACTCCATCAACAGCAAGACCCTCCATAGCCCTGATTGTGAACAGCTCAGGGCAGAGGAGCACAATGTTGCTGTTATCTCCTTCTCCTGTGCCATGGTCTGCTCTCTGAGACAGGGCATCCAGCTTTCCCATGCTCTGGCCAGGATTGTAGTGCAGGAAGAAGTCAAAGTTGGCAAGGGAGAGGGACAGCTTTTTGGCCATCCAGAAATATTTGAGGTTCTTGTGGTCAATCCAGATGTCAAACTTGTGCTGCATGCTCTCCAGGAAGTGCTGCCACTCCTTGAATGACTGGATGATGGCCAGCATCTCCTTGTCATGGATCTCATAGTTCTGCTCCACCACATTCAAGTTCTTGGAGTAAAAGGCCACCAGATGCCACTTCCTATCCTCTGGAGATTGCTGTGAGAGCACAGCCCCAGTAGCAAAGCCAGAGCTGTCAGCCTTCATGCAAAAGGGGGAGTTGTCATCCAGGAATAGAAGGACAGGTCTGGAGGTCATGGCACACTTGAGAGTATTGAAGGCCATCTGCTCCAGAGGTCCCCAGCTCCATGTAACATCCTTCCCCATGAGGTCAAATAGTGGGTAGGCATGATGTGAGAAGTCCTGGATGAACCTTCAATAGAAGTTCATGAATCCAAGAAATGCCTGCACCTCCTTCTTGTTCTTGGGCTCTGGCCACTCCTGCTACCTTCACTGGGTCCATTTCTGCAGTTCTGTGGGAGATGATCAGGCCAAGATACTCAATCCAGGTTTGTTCAAACTCACACTTCTCTGGCTTGAGGTAGAGCTGGTGCTGGTGGAGGTGCTCTAGGATGAGACAAGTGATCCAACAGTGTTCCTCTAGCATTTTGGTGTAGATGAGGATGTCATCAAGGTACACACACACTACACCCTCTGCAATGAGGTCCTAGAAGATGTTGTTCATCATGGTCTAGAAGGTGGCAGGGCTATTGGTGAGTCTGAAGAACATAATGAGCAGCTCAAACAATCCATGGTTGGTATGGAAGGCAGCCTTCCACTTGTCTCCTTCCTGAATATGCATGACCAGACATTCAGTTTAGTGAAGTATCTTGCCCCCTAGAGGTTGTTGATGAGCTCGGAGATGAGTGGGAAGGGGTAGCAGTTCTTCACTATCATGGCATTGAGTACTCAATAGTCCTGCACCAGTTGGAAGGAGCCATCCTTCTTTTTAATGAAGAAGACCAGAGAAGCCATCAGAGACTTGTTCAGATAGATGTGACTAGAGTTCAAGTTCTCCTGCAGGAACACATTGAGCTTGTCCTGCTCCTGGGGTGCTAGCAGGTAGACCTTGCAGCTGGAGGGTGTAGAGTTTAGTAACAGTTTGATGGCATGGTCCCACCTCTTGTGCTCTGGAAGGTAGTCGAAGAAGGCTTTGGAAAACACATCCTCAAACACATGCAAGTAGAGGGATACCACATCCCAGAACTTTTGGGGTGCAGTGTTAGTAGCAAAAGCCTGGGCCAATCTCTGGGACATAGTCTAGCTAGCCTGGATCTCCATGATGGAGGATGGGAGGTGAACAATGGTAACATAGATTTGATCTCCCGCCTCTACTGCTTTGTCTGGGAGCTCTAGCTAGTATATGCTGCCAATCTCCCCTCCCTGCTCCTCCTCTGGGGCTGCACCATTGCTCCAAATGTCCTTGTAGAGGGCCTCCCTATGAGGGAATGCCAGAGGTGGGGGGTTCCAGAGGTCCAGATCAGCAATGGGGAGAGGGCCCATGTGACATGTGTGGATGGCTGCATGCTCTCAGACTTGGGTCTGATGCTCTGCCTGGTCCTCTGTGGCATAGGCAGAGCACTTCTGGGGGCACCTGCTCATGGTGACCTCCCCTTTGGTCCAATCAACCTTGGAGTTATGCTCTTGGAGCCACATGGACTCAAGGATCATGTCTTGCCTTCCCAAGCTGGTGATGGTAAATACAGCATGCTTTGCATGATTCTGATAGTGGAGAACCAGGTTGACCATGGAGCTAATAGCACTGGCTTCATTGGGTGTTCTGTCAATGTTCTAAACAGGAATGGGCTTGGGAAGGGACTGTGTAGTGAGGCTGTGTTGTTTAACAAACTCTGAATCTAAGAAAAGTCCTGTTGCTCTGCTGTCCAGGAAGACTGTGACTCTGCAGGTCCGCTGAGTGTCTGTGGTCTTGATCTCCACATCAAGGTGCAGGGAGTAGGTGGATGTGCCAGAGGCCATCATGTACTGTCAGGGCATTTGATGCGCCCAGGCAGGACTGCACTGACAGACCTTTGGAGGTGTTGGAGAGCTTGGCAGGAGTTCTGGAGTTAGTGTTTGTACATCTGGAGGGGGGCTTCAAAGTACCATGCCATATCCTTAACTGTGAGGTCAAAGAGAGGTTGTGCATAGTGGGAGAAATCCTGTATAAACCTTTGATAGAAATTGACAAACCCAAAAAAGGCCTGAACTTCCTTTTTGTCTCTTGGCTCAGGCCACTCTGCTACCCCTGCCACCTTAATGGGGTCTATCTTGGCCATTCCATGTGAAATAATCAAACCCAGGTACTCCACTTCAGTCTGTTCAAATTTGCACTTCTCAGGCTTTAAATAGAGCTAGTGTTGGCAGAGGCATTCCAAGACCATGTGTGTGACCTGGCAATGCTCCTCCTGAGTTCTTGTGTAGATGAGGATATCATCAAGATACATGCAGACAATACCTTCTGCAATCAAATCACAGAAAATGTCATTCATCATAGTCTGAAAGGTGGCTTGGCTATTGGTGAGACCAAAGAACATTACCAGAGGTTCAAAGAGTCTGCAATTAGTTCAGAATGCTGCCTTCTACTCATCCCCTTCTTTGATGTGTACATTGTTGTAGCCCCAGTGGACATCCAACTTAGTGAAATAGTGTGCACCTCAAAGGTTGTTGACAAGTTCTGAGATGAGTGGCAAAGGATAGTGGTTCTTCACTATCATCGCATTCAGGACACAATAATCCTGAACCAGACAAAGAGACCCATCCTTCTTCTTAATAAAGAAGACTGGGGAGGCCATTAGAGACTTGGAGGGTTGTTTTTGTCCTGAGCTAAGATTCTCCTGTAGGAAAGTGTCCAGCTTGTCCTGTTCACAGGGTGCAAGTGGATAGACCTTGCAACTGGAGGGCTCTGCATCTGGTATCAGCACAATTGCATGATCCCACTGCTTATGCTCTGGAAGTGAATCAAAGGAGGCCTTGGAGAATACATCCTCAGAGTTGTGGAGGTGATTGGAAACAGTGCTATGAAAAGGCTTGGGCTGTGAAATGCCTCAGCCAGATGCTGAGAAGTTGTCTGACTGGCCCAAATCTCTGCCACTGCAGGAGGGAGGCAGAGGGTTGTAGCATAGATCCAATCACCCACCTCTATATTCTCATCCAGGGACTCTGCATCTGGAGTACAGGTCCATTCTCCTCCTCCTTTCTCTCCCTCTGGAGATTCACACCCAACACCTTGGACATCCTCATAGAGGGCCTCTCTATAAGGGAATGCCAGAGGGGGGGGACTCAGGAGGTCAAGATCAGCATAAGGGAGATGCCCAGCATGACAGGCATGCACAGCAGCATGCTCACAAACTTTGGCTCTCCACTCTATATGGGCTTCTTCTGCACAGGTAATGCAGTGACGTGGGCAACAACTCATCTTCACCTCACCCTTAGTCCAGTCAATCTCTGGATTGTGTTCATGCAGCCAGGTGAACCCCAAGATCATGTCTTGCTTTCCCAAACTAGTGACAGCAAAAGCAGCTTGCTCTGAGTGGTCTTAGTAGTGGAGGACCAGGTCCACCATAGAGCAAATAGAGCCAGCTTTATTGAGCATGCTATCAACATTGTATACAGGGATAGAACAGAAAAGGGAGCGAGTGGTCAGGCATTGTTGTTGCACATAGTCAGTGTTGAGGAAGAGGCCTATTGTGCCACTGTCAAGAAGGGCAACCACACTTTGGATCTGCTGGGTGTCTGTTGTCTCAATTTCCACCTGTAGCTTCAGGGAGTTGGTAAAAGGGGTGGAAGCAACAACATAACAATGGGGGAGGCAGCATTCCCATGCAAGTATCTGAAGGTGTGGGCTAGGGGGTGTGTTTCCAGCTGAGACTTTAGCTGGAGAGGGAGTTTGTATGTCTGAGGAGGGGCTTATTGTTTTAGGCATAGTATCAACAATGGCAACAGATATATTTGATTCTATGGACAGAGAGGCAAAACAATTAGTACTGGGCAATGGGGGCATACTGGTCATCCATTGCCCTTTTAAAAATCCTCAGACTCTGTAGGAACCTCCTCCAATACACTGGCCACTTCCTCAGAATGGACAGCTATAGGTGCATCTGAAGAGGGGGTTCCTGTGGCATCCCAGGTTGCAAGGAGTTGAACAAGCAGCTTTTCTTGCTTCGATGCTGACAAGTAGCAGACTTCTAGCTCTTGAGGACAGTAATGGGCAAAATGACCTGCCTTCCCACAGTGTCCACACAGCAAAGGGGTAGAGGACTGCTGTTTGGAAGCATCAATATCCATTAAGCCTCCTTGGGGCAGGGAGTGCAGGAGAGCAGCATGAGGCATGAAGGAAGGAGCTGCACCTGGTTGTGGGGATGCTAATGCAGGTGTGGAAGAAGGAGCTTGGGTGGTGAACCCTCCATGAGAAAAAGGGAAGGTTGAGGGTTGCATCTGCCACAACTCATGTTGCAGTTCCATGAGCTGCCACTGCTCATGTGCCACCTTGTACCAGGTATTGACATGCTCATTATCTGGGCACCCCTCTGCCATGCTGTCAATACAATTCCTGAGAGAGGGGTGGAGTCCATCACAGAAGGTTAGGCAGAGTTGTACTCTGTCCAAACATCCAGCCTGTTCAACTCAGGCATGAAAGGAGTCAATGTACTCATCAAGTGACTGCTTTTCTTGAGCATACTGAGTTTGATTTTGAAGAGAAAGAGCTGCAGTTTTGGCAGGGTCAAGGGGGAAGAACTCCACTTGGAACTCCTTCTCAAACTCCATCCAGCCAGAAAAACTCTCCACTCCTCCTGGGCATTGGAAGATATGCAGTGCATAGGTTGAGGCTTGACCAGTCTTCATGTAGAAGAGGGCCCAGGCAATTTCAAGGCATCCAAGGTAAAGGCTTCACTGCTCAGCTAGATATAAGTGATGCAGAACTGGAGGAAATGTTCTCCAACCTTACAATCTCCATCATATATGTCAGGAAGTGCAGGACAAGGGAGCTTGGAACAAGGAGCTGAAAGGCCTAAGCCAGATGCAGACACAAACTATTTTGCACAGCTGGAGCCAGAAAGCCTGAGCTAGGTGCAGACACAAACCATTCTGCATCTGCTGGGAGCATTGAAGGTGTGGTAGGAGCAAGGGGGAGACATTCCAGAAGGGCTTGGAGAGAAAGGGACACTGCTTCAGTAGTTTGATGGAGTCCAGTGAGTTCAGCCATGTGGGAAGTAAGGGAGGCTTGGATAAGTTGAACCTGTGTCTCCAGGGACAGCAAACAACTCCAGGCATTGTCCTAGGAACTTGAAGCATCAGGGGGAGGTGCTGGAGGGGTTGACTGGGTCACAGGAAGGGCACAGGGGCACTAAGACACTGGTGGAGGAGAGACCTTTTGAGGAACCAAGTAAAAGCTCAAGTAATCAAAAAGGGGGCTCCCAGACCAAATCTAGAGACTTGTTCTGCTGTAAGGGCAACCTCTGGAGGCTGTGGCTCAATCACACAACTGGCAAAGAGAAATCCAAAGTCTATTCAGTACTGTACAGTGTCTACTGAGATAACTACTCACCTGGCAAAGGAAGATCCATAGAGAACAAGTCTGGGCATACCTTAGGCCAGGTGTAATGCTTCAGAGGCTTCAGAAGCATGAGAAACAACTGTACAGTATGATGGAGAAAAATGACAAAAGTGGTGTGTCAGCAATTGGTCAGCAGTTCCATAAGCTGGTGGCAGTGTCAAAGGGGCCACACTTGTCTGAATTATTGACAGAGAATTGGTGCAGCCTGAGGGCTGAAACTGGGACCAATAGATAAGGAAAAGGAAGGAGAATAAAGGAAAACTATAGCAGAGCAAATCTGACAAGAACTGGAGAAGGAGAAGGGGAAACAAGTGGGATGTCAGGGGAAACAAGTGGGATGTCAGGGGAAACAAGTGGGATGTCCCCTGACAGCTAGCTGATGCTTGGGAGAATTGTCTGTTTGAGTCTCTTGAAAGTGATTAACTTGTCAAGTACTAGTGGCCACTAGTAATATTTGTTGGAGTAGATCTGTATCTAGGGCTCTGCTGAGCTCAAGTTGAAAGCATATGGCAGGACAAAGAATTATCTCCATCTGTCTTGATAATGAGGTCATGATGCTTCATTCTGGATATGAATTCCTTTCAGATAATGCTGAATTTGCATCACTCATTGTTAACTCTGAGATCACATGGTTTTGGCACTGTCCAGATTTGATTCAGAAAATAGGGTTAAAGCATGAGGCTTGTGCATTGGAGTACTTGCCAGCACTGTTAATGTGCTGGAAGCAGTGAAACACATTGGTTATCCTGTCATCCTGAAAGCAACTGCAGGTGGCAGGGGTATTGGTATAGTTAATTGTGATGAAAAGGCAATGCTTTAGGATGAGTTTCTCACCACCCACATACTCAAGCAAGGGTACCTTTATATTGTTCTTCTCCATTTGACATGTGATTGACTGTTTCCCTCATAGGCTCTTTCTGGTATAGGCAGTCTCATTATTGAAAAGTACACTTTTGCAGCTTTACATATCAAAGTTCAGGTTTGACAGCTTTCTTTGGGAGTGAGACTTGTTCATCCCCTCTAAGTGTTTGATAATGGCCTAGGAGAGGCTGTTCATATGGGAGAGCAGGTCCAATTTTCTAGCCTTCTTTCTCTCTTGCCAT
Organism: Termitomyces sp. 'cryptogamus'; assembly: GCA_020091625.1. NCBI lineage: Eukaryota > Fungi > Basidiomycota > Agaricomycetes > Agaricales > Lyophyllaceae > Termitomyces > Termitomyces sp. 'cryptogamus'. The sequence goes on from JAGYZC010000005.1 coordinate 5,073,348, forward strand.
TTGTTCATAAGTGCTCAGGGACAGTCAAATTTCTAGTCAACCACACAACTGCAGCATTTTATTTCTTGGAGATGAACACCAGAATTAAAGTTTGTCTCTATTAGTATCTACCTCAAAAATGCTGAGCTTATCTTGTGTTCATCAGGTCAAGCATATAGTTATAGAAGCCATGCATCTGGGTTTGAACCTTGTGAAACTCATGATTGAACAAGGGATCTCTGAGTGACTATATACATCAGTGCACATACCTGCTATGTGCCAGGACACCTTTGATAAATTGATATTATTGGATTCAGGACATGTACTCAAAAGGAGGGTTCAGGCTGAGAATCCTTTCAGAAACTTCTTGCTGAGTCCTTGTAAGGTAATTGTTCCTTCAGGTCTATTTGATTCTATCCTGGGCTAAGTTCCAGGATGATCCACCATTCTAGCCCATCTGAAAGACCACCTGTTATGCCCTGCACCCTTCTGTCCCCATTAGTTGCCTTCCATGAATCACATGCTTGGACATTACTCAGTATCAATTATTGTTAGTCATTCTCCAATACTACCATGGACCAATGAACAGGTATAATGTTAGTCATTGTAATCCAGGTTAACATTTATGGGATTGGGTGGCTATCAAGTATCTCAGCTCTCAATATAATGATCAGTATTCACACACCTGCCAGGGGAGGTCACTTCTCTCTGAAAGGAATTGATATCCAGGGTGAAGCATTGTGACCTCATTATCAAGACAGATAGAGATAATTCTTTGTCCTGCCAGATATGCTTTTGACTCAAACTCAGCAGAGCCTTCTGCTGTACTCTAGAGAAGAGGTACAGCCTTGTCAGCAGAAGAAATGTGGAGTGAAAGGGCATCTGATGGCATATAAATAGAAATAATCCATATACCAAGTTCCTTTGCAGTACAAATAATGTGAATGGCAATTTTTCTCCTGGTTGTGACTAGGAGCTTTGTACCATTGTCCATCACCTTTAGAAACAACTTGGAAGGACATAATTGATGCACCTGTTACTTTTAAAGGTTTACAAGCAAGTAGAGTACATGTACATCAAACATGTATAGTTAGTGGTTCATAGCTGCCCACACAATGGGCTGTGTAAGGGGATGACCCCTTTATGGGTAACACTGACTCTATCCAGCCTTAGTCACAGGTATAGCATCCTCTCTAGCATATCCAATGCACAGGCCACCAAGCCCCTGCACCCTCTGGTCAGTATTAGTCAGCCCTTTGTAGTCATTGGACTCTATTTCTCCTTTTGATGTATTGATAGTCATCACTGCTTAGCATACCCAGGCCACTTACCATATATAGCATTAGTCATAGCATAGCACTAGTCATAGCATAGCCATGGATGTAGTATATAAGCCAGTTGCAAGGATAGAATATTTTTTGACCAATCAATAGCAGCATTCCCCAGGTCTATCCAGTGAATCAACTATGAGAGCCCCAGCATCATTACCTTAGCTTAGCTCACTGTGCTCACCCCTTGTCTGCTTCTTAGCTGCTTCTGCTCCTTTGACACTCACTTGGTGCTTGTGCTTGCTCACTCTAGCCAGGTCCATCCATGGTTGTGCTCATCTCCTCACATCTTGATTGGTCCCTATGTCATCTGCACCTCTAGCCCACAACACCCAATCTACCACCTACCTTTGACCTCACCCTAACCTCAAGACACTATGTTGTTCTCTGCCACTTCATCCAATTCTGCCAACACTATTGAGAGACTGCTAACTCTTGTGGCAGGACTTGAGAGCAGACTAGCAGCACTTGAGTCCAGTTGTATGCCCTTGCCCACTGTTGCCACTGTTGCCACTGCCCAAACAGCCTCACAGCCTCATATGGGTGGTTGCTGGGGCAAGGCAGGCATGGCAACATGATCAGCTCCTCTAGGGCAGCCAAAGCCCTCATCTACCATCAAAACTCCTACAACACCCACCTCTCGCATTCCTCAACATGTAGCACACCCTACCTCTAATGCTCCCCTTGCTATTCCCCTTGCTTGGGACCTTCCTCCTACAGATGGCCAGACCCCATGTTTTGAGTGTGCACTTGAACTCCTGACTCTCTTGTTGTGCATGTGGTTGGTCATCAGGAGCAGGGCCTTAAATAAGCCCTCAACATCTCTGGTGCCTGCTTGGCAGCTTTCACAGTTAGCTCAGCTGGAGGAGACCACCAGTTTGTCTCTATCCAGGGCTCCAATCAGCAGATTGGAGAAGCCCTTATGGTTATTGGAAAGCAGATAGCTAAGAAGCAAGTCCACATACTGCAGAAGCAACACTCCGGCAATGTTGTGCTGGCAGTTGCTGTGCTGGCACCTTTGGGATCCACCACATCATCCACTCCTACTTCTACCAGGCCAGGAGTGCCCTCTTCTAGCACTCTAGCAGCGGCATCTCAGACCACTACCATGGCCCCTACCCCTTCTACCTGGCAACCCCCATCTCTCCCTCTGGGCTTGCCAATGTTGAGCATTCATGAGGGGGCTATACTGGCTTCTCTGATGGATATAACTTCTCCCATGACCCTCTCTACTCTAGTGCCTGAAGCATTGGCCCCAATAATACAATATGCCTTTGGACATTATTCCAGGGGGGCAGAACCAGCCATTGCATGTTGTAGTCAGCCATATTGGGGACAGGAAAGAGCATCTTAATGCCACAGCTGTTTGTCAGGTTGACAAACCTTGAAGGGGGGGTGATATAAGGGGATGACCCCTTTATGGGTAACTCTGACTCTATCCAGCCTTAGTCACAGGTATAGCATCATCTCTAGCATATCCAACTGACCAGCTGCTGAGCCCCTGCACCCTCCAGTCAGTATTAGTCAGCCCTTTGTAGTCATTGGACTCTATTTCTCCTTTTGACATATTGATAGTCATCACTGCTTAGCATACCCAGGCCACTTACCACATATAGCATTAGTCATAGCATAGCACTAGTCATAGCATAGCCATGGATGTAGTATATAAGCCAGTTGCAAGGATAGAATATCCTTTGACCAATCAATAGCAGCATTTCCCAGGTCTATCCAGTGAATCAACTGTGAGAGCCCCAGCATTGTTACCTTAGCTTAGCTCACTGTGCTCGCTCCTTGTCTGCTTCTTAGCTGCTTCTGCTCCTTTGATGCTCACTTGTCACTTGTGCTTGCTCACTCTAGCAGGGTCTATCTGCCATTGTGCTTGTCCCCTCACAGGCTGCCCAAGACAATGATAGGTTCCTATTTCTGGACAGGTTTATGTGATTGATCTGGGCTCTGGACTTTGTATGCTTGCTGAGGCTTGCTATGATTTGGATGACAACTACAAAACCTCCATTTCCTGGCCACCTGACCCAGACTTCTTTCTCTGTTGTTCTGGATCCCATCCTGCTCCCCAAACTCACACTCACCACCCTTCAAAAACATACTGCTTTAGCTGGGATATATCTGGTAAATTATGAAACATCTTCTGTATCAGTATCTTCTGCACCTGCATCCTCTGTATCTGAATATTGGTTGACTACTACCATGTCCTCCTCAGCCTCTTCATTAGTGTTCTCGTAGTACTCATCGTCATCATTGTTGTGGTTGTTGTTGTTGGCAATGACAACCTCGGCACCAAGACGACTCACTTTATTCATCTTTGCCCAATGATACGATGACGAAGCTACCCAGTGCGGCTTCATCCGCCTGACAGCCTCGACTCGATCCTCAGATCGTGGATGCTCTGCCAGCATATCCTTGTGTGCCAAAATATTCGAGTAGTGACAATTGTCTTCATCACCAAGAACATTGTACACCCGACTCGAACATCCTTTGATGGCTATCTCGTGACGCGGGTGAATGTGCAGAGTCTGACTCCGTGTTATCTGTGAGAGTTCACGAGACATGTTTTTTTGAGCTTCGTTTGTCTGTCGTCCAGCTTGTTGCCCCTGTTGTCGAGTCCCTCCTATCATCGACACTTGCTTCACTTCTGGCTGAGGTGCTTTCTTCTGTTCGGCTGCTAGGTTTCCGAGCTTCATCACAATCGTAATGTATGGGAGTTTTCGCCCGTTCTGCGTCTGAGGTCTTGTGAAGAACTGGAAGGTCTCCTGAGCGTCGATGGGAATGAACTGTTTGTTGACCCTGTTCTTTACTTGAATGAAGATGGCCGACATGGACCATCTATCGGGATACTGGGAGTTATTAGTGGGAATCCACACAGGGATGACAAAGTCTGTCGAAGCCATATTCCCGTAGCCTTGAATCGCTGCGGCTCTGAGGAAAAGCAGGTAGATAGCCTCGTCGGTGATTGTTGACTTGTCGCCTGCCTTGACGAATTGTGTAAAGTGAACGTAGCCGTCTTTGAATGCGTCTCTAAGCATCTCCCCTCTCAGGTTGCTCGGCCGCGCATCGAGAACGTCCCCGATGTATTTCTCCGATATCAGGGCCCGGAGAAAGTCCTCGACGCGAATCATCTGGCTGAACGAGACATCACCACTGACACCACTGAGAACCGCATTGACGTGCTCGTGATCAGGGTTCTTCAAGATAGCGATGTCGTGGGCCAGAGTGCAGAGCATCCTCACAACCAACTCCTCTCTGGTTCCCTGGTCGATTAGTCCCAATTCGAGCCATTGTGAGATAGCAGATGGTATATTGGTCTTGTATGTTGCTATAATCATCTCGATTTGCTCCGCTGGCGGTAGAGTGGATCCAGTTCTTCCCAATCCTTTGGCGTGGCACCATGTGAATATTGCACGGGCAGCAGCTTCTGCCACAAAAGGTTCGGAAGGATATCCACCACGGAAATACTGTTGATGTTTTGGAACGGAGTAGACCGTTCGCATACTACTGGCGACAAGAAGTCCTTCAAGGAAAACGGCCTCATCTCGATTCAATTCAAAGCTCAAATCCACACGAACGGAAAGAGGAGGAATCAGCTTTTGGAGTGGAAATTTGCAAAATATGTCCCGACTTGTGTCTTCAAGACGCAATTCCAACTTAGACATGGCATATTGCACTACTTCTTCCTGGTCTATAGACGGAGTGCTTTCCATAACAGTCCAAAATCTACGCAGTTTAGCACGAAAGAGACAAGGGAAAAACAAAGTCCGTTGGCTTACAAGGGACGGCCAAATCGCGCCATGAACTTCAACGAACAAATTTCTTGAGCGGAGTGGGTGCCTTCAATCACAAGGCTCGGCTCCTTCCACGCATCAAAAGGAAGTTCAACAAAAGGAGCGTTCATATTATCATCACTGCCTTCAGAATGAGATGACATAGGGCGAGAGGACCAAAAATTACGTGAGCTAGAGACGGTCTCGGACAGTCTCGAATAAGTTGAGAGGAATAAGGCAAAGACGGGTGCATTCATCATGTACGTGAAGGCTTTGCAGAGGCACTGATATGCTGTGCGGTGTGGTTCTGCCGAAACCATAGTCTTGCTGAGATGGTGGGCTTCATCGAAATAGAAAACGATAACAGGTTGTATGTCGGTCTGCGCAGGTTCGATTTTCTTCGAGACAGAGTCAATGAATATCTTCACTGGAAATAACATCAGTCATAAGTTTTTAGGTGGGTGGCGAGTGTCAGCGAACCTCGATTTCGAAGATGGTCAAATTCGACACGCTCATCCGATATGTCTTCGAAACCTCGTAAAGGAGACGGGTCGATTGCTGTTGTGTACATCTTGAGACGCTCCGGGCTGAGAGGGGGTCCAAGATATTCTTTCCAATCTGCTGCGACACGTTCGATTCCAAGCCCCGACCTTTTCCAGAGATTGATCCAACCATCCACGAAGGCGACGATCTTTAACAAGAACAGGAGGTAGCGACGCTGAACATGAAGTTCCAAGGTTTCTTTTGTGGTCTTTGTGTAGAAAAAGCGAACCAGCGGTTGACCGTCGGCCATATCACCCTGTGGAAAGCCTTGATCGTGAGGGTCAGAAGAACGTATGAGATCAACCAAAGCAAAGTACCTGATCTACCTCCTGTGGGCCTCAAAACCATCGGGATCATGAAGACCGAGTCGGCGACCTTGTCCACGAGCCGGGATTTGCCTGTACCGGATCCTTGAATGATGGCACAGAAATTCGCGTAGGGTTTCTCGAATGAGTTTTGGTACATTGCATTCATCGCGCCTTTCAAGAGTTCATGGGCATTCCCCACATACGCCGTCTTCCAGGCTGTTTGTACCAACTCTTTGATAGCTGAGGCGTGCACTCGTCGTAAGTATTTGAGGATGGGAACGGGACTAACTTTAGGGACTCACTAGGTTTCGGGTTGGATGTAGGTGTCTGAAGGGTAGGTTTCTTCTCGTCTTCCGTCTTGACTACCAAAAGCAAGTGAAAAAAGAGGACTGGTGCAGGATGTGAGCGACGAACTGTATGTGATCAAGGTCTCCATCGCAAACTCCCACTCCTCACGCTCAAGATTCGGGTTGCAGAGATTGAGAAAGGTCCAGAGATGGGAGGCTGATGGCGGCACTGGTATGTCGTCTCTGCCAATGATGATTAAAGCAAGTTCCTTGAAGATTGACGAATAGCAGGCTTGAGACTCTTGCGGAGACGCGCGGCGCCTTATCAAATCAAGCAGTTTATTGTACAGCTTGCTCTCCCTCGCCTCACGAAACAGCTCTTGAGCCTTTTCCAATTGGGATACTGGCTGCGGGTCCTGCTCCTGATTGGGTCGTTTGACCGATCCCTGAGGTTCAGACGAGCGTAAGCGCTTGGAAGAACGGCCAGACATGACGGAAGTACAAAGTGGTTACTGCGGAGTTCGAGAGCACCCAAGTTATATATGAGTTTCAAAGTCAACCGCGCGTCATTTGCCCATTGATCTGATTATCAAATGATCACTGGCTGCAGACGACCTCACAAGCTATTGTGGGCACTTGAATCTGCATGCGGACTATTTCCCTCCTTGATTGACAGATTGTTTTCTCCACACGGGCTAAAGGGGCAAAATGTTCCTTGAGCACCAAGCTCTTTCTTTGACTGGCACGTGGGTCCTGCGAGGCCACTCCCGATTCATCTCCGGCAGGTGAGAATGAGATATTCTAGTAAGTATGTACGAAGATATAGTTCTTGCTCAAATTTCGTAAATGTAGCCCCGGAAACAACTTTGATATCGGACATTCCAGGTGAACGGTCTGGAGGTAATCGTATGGGCACCGCAGGAGTCATATAGATCTCTTCCTGCCACGCCAGGTACACTGCATACGAATACATGTGTCATGTGTGCACACAGCGAGCTGGCGTATGGTCCTCACCACAATCCAGAAACAACATTGGAAATACCTACCACGAGCGCAACATGACTCTCATTGAATATCTGCAGGACAATGGAGGAGCGAGGTGAGTCACGTTCGCCTCCAACGAATTGAAATCCTCCTGCATCAACAAAGCACGCGCTGGGTGACTCTCAATCATCATCGTCACTGTATGGTTTCTGGGCTATGTATTTCGAGTCCCCATGGCCTGTTAGGCATCAGCGAGAAAGGACTGTGCAGCATTGCCTTATTACTAACTTGAATCAAGTCGACGGTCATACACCATTGGTTGGGACCGTTTGAGTCGCTGCCAGGGCAGGAAAGCGTGACGGGGATGACGATATCGACAGGATTATATGGTCCTGCACCGTGATTTCTCAAGAACAGGAGGTAGGCAGCTTCTTCGCTGATATCGATAGGTTGTGTCTGCCGAGTCTGGGAGAACTCGGCAGTTTGATGGGCATCGATAACAGAATCTTGAGACATAATAGAAATATAATGTGGGTCGTATGCTCATAATCTTATATACCGCTCTAGCTGACCACTCGATTATACAAAGTAGGTTCGCCTATCGATCTTTGGGTATCGTCCTGATCAACGTGTTGATGGCTCACTTTCTGATATATTGTGGGCGCCCTTTTTTGATATGCCGGAAATACACCACCATTGTGGATTTTGTGGGGCTCCTTGATTTATGCACTCCTTTCTTCACAGTCCTCCGCGACGGGGAAATTGTCCCTTATTGTCCCTTATGCGCCAAGCTCCTTGAAACATGATGTTTGCCCAACAAAATTATTGCCGCCGATTCCACTGACACCCATCACACATGCACACATCAGGTGTGCTTGTAGTCCCTCGCACCTCTGAACTTATTAAAAAGTTGCATATTGAATGTTTTCAGGGACAATTACTGGTCGAGCAATGGCACGGAAGGAGTCACACCAGAATGCCAGGGCTTGAGTATTGTTCACCCTGATCTCCTTTTTAGGGGCGCCCCCCTGGACTTGTTAATCATCTATGAATCACCCAGCACAATGACTTAGAGCTCAAAGTCAAAAATTTACGAGCTCATTGGGTATTCTGGAGCCTCACATTCAAGTCTCTCTGGGTCTGAAATTGATTTTTCATCTCATGAATAGGACATCCAGCTCTCTGGGGTGACTGCCAGAGGATGATCAGGAACATTGTTCAATATCTGATACTGTGCTTGAATCCAGGTAATTGTTCTTGTGTGCCAAAGCCATGATGTACAGTTGAATGAATGTGGATATCTCAACTGTCTTTGTGTGCATCAAATATACCTGGTGAATATGTGTAAATGAATTAAGAAAAGGTGAGCTGACATTTGTGTGGTGAAAGAACTGTTTCTTTAGCACAGTTGTCTTGCCAAGTGCCATATGTATTTGAGCATTTACAATTCATGAAGATTAGTGTTTGCTGGGAATGATAACCAGGTCAATAGTGACAGAATATATTGTCTAATAGTGACAGAATATATTGTCTAATAGTGACGAAATATATTGTCTTGCCTCCTATAAAATGTGAGACAACAAAAAATGGTACTGAGTACTGATTGGGGTGTTGAAATAAAATATTAAGAAAATAAAGGAAGGAAAAAGGGAATAGAGAGAGCAATTCAACAAGTTTCTACTTAAGATGTAGACACTTTTTGCAATCTGGGTATGTATCATAGTACTCAGATATGTGCTCACAAGCTATGATGGAGAGGGAAATGAACAACTTCTGACTGGATATGATCACCTGATCCAAGTGTAATCAGGCCCAGCCATATTGTTGAAGTGCATAGCCAATGTATCCATGCATTCCTGGCCAGAATTTGGAGTGAGATTTCTTCTGGTGCCTACAGCACTTGGCTGCCTCTTCAACAGATTGTTATGCATTGTAGGTAATTGATTTGCTAACTTTAACTCCAAATATAGTGTAACCAAAGTATAACACACACCCATTGCCTCCATACAGTCTGTTACTGTAGGTTTCAAGCACCTGTCAAGTCCTGCACATTGACACTCTCAAACAGACTCATTCATCAAGAGATCTGTGTTGGTAAATGAACAATCAATTCCAGAGTTCAGGACTGAGTGTTTGATTTCTGAAGCTTGTCATCCTTGTCTGCTTCTCTAATCCATTTCTTAAACAAGGTTATAATGTATCAAAGACACCTTAGGAAAAAGGAAAGACAGAAACAGGAGAGGAAGAAAAAGCAGGCAGCCAGGGAGGCTAAGAAAGTAGCAGGACCAGGTCCATCTTGAATATCAAATCTGTCACCTTCCAATCTATTGAATAAAATTACAGCAACAGATCCACCCTAGATAGCATGGCCAAACTCCAAAAAAATACTCCTTAGATAGCACAGTGACAGGGTAGCTACCCATTTACACATGTATTTGCAGATTAAAGCTACCAAATCAGACCTTGTTAAAATGGATAGATAGAATACCATTTGCAATTGTATACTCTGCAGTTGTAACATTGGCTCAGGAAGGAATCACTATGGTGTACAAGTTGGCACTATGGGTGGTACTCAAGTATCAAGTATCCCCAATGCAACTACACTATTTCAAGTTCTGAACAAACTTGATATTGTCAGAAATCAAAGGGATGAGGCCCAGTTGGACCTCTTCTGTTCAGCATTGGGGAAGGGCAAGTGAGTAGCATCCCCTCCTCAACTTCCAGAGGCAAAGAAGGCTTGTACAGGGACTTCTGTGTTTATTGAGGGTTCTTCAACTCAGAGGGCACAATCAGTGCCTTATGATGATGTTGTTTCCACTGGCAATGACCAGCTGATGGACAAGCATCCTAACTTCAGGGCACCATAGTTTGCAATTGGACTGTCAAAGCCAGCATTGGCAAAGGCTGGGCTGTCAAGGCCAGCAACAGCTAAGGCTGGCTCTGCAAAGCCAGCTACAACTCCAGTAGTGGCAGATAACCTGTGGTTGTTGCCACTCTGGTAGCCTTTCCTGCAAACATGCTGCAGGAGTCAGAGGTGGAATGATCAAGGTCCTCAAACCAAGGACCTACAAGATCCCAGCTGCCCTGTCCCATGAGCAGATTCCAATGGTGCATTGGGACCCCCATGATGAAGAGTTCTTTGTCACCCAAGTATAAGCTTCTTGAGCTACAGCAGGTGCCACAGGTGCATTGGACTTGGGGAGCAATGATGATGACAATGTCCCAACATCTAAGAAACACATCTTGGACAGCAACTCAATTGATGACAATGTGCAGCATTGTTGAAGGAAGAAGCACAACACTAATACTGAATGGCTGTTAGCTATTGATGCTGAGAAGTCCAAGCTGGACCTCAAGCATGTGTACAATACAAGGCTGCCTTCCTGACAGCTGGGAGACTACATTTGTATGTGGGCACTTTGAGCACCAGAATGACTTCCAGGGTATTTTGCACCCCAACTTCTACTGGTCACCAACAACCAATGCAGTTTTTGTTGGCAATGAAGCAGTCTTTGCTTGCTCTTTTGGAAGGGCAGGGTTATTCTATATATCCCCACAATATGAGTTATTGTACTAATGGGCTCCTTGAGGGATGCACATAAATTCAGAACAGCTATGGCTGATGCTAAGGGTCATTTGTGAGTACCAGCCTCACATCACCATGAGGTAGCAGATACATGCTGCTCTCCTCCTCCAGGAGTTTCATCAGATCTCCTTCTTCATGGCTCCAGACCAGAGGGATTGCACCATGCAATGCATCATGGAGCTGACCCCAGAAGAGTTGGAAACCTAGTTGTGAGTCCATTGACAGACTCAAAAGGGGGGTATGTAATGGAGCATCTGTTTGATACTTACTGTATGATAATTATTCTATTCATATTATTATGTGGTAGCATCACATGACACTACCTCTAAAATACTATCATTGGAATTACATAAGGCAGCACCTTACTTCATAATTTGTAGACAGAATCAATTGACTGGTTTTGATTTATGGAGCATGAGATAAGAGATGGGCTATGATGTGAATGCTGATAGTGACTGACATTGCATCAACAGAGGCTGGATTAGTCATTACTGTCAAACAGCCATGGGTCTGATGTATCTCCAGTTCATACTCCAAGTAAATATGGAGTTGCAGAGAGTGGATCACTAGAGGGTTGTCAGGATTCAGAGGGTCCTACTCCCCCTCCTCCTCCAACTCCACCTCTGCTATCCTCCCCACCAGATCCACCTCCAGCTGCACTACTACCATTGCCAGAACTTTGGGATGCCCCAGGAGCAGCTTGTCAGGGGACATCTCACTTGTTTCCCCTTCTCCTCCTCCAGTTCTTGTCAGATTTGCTCCATTATAGTTTTCCTTTATTCTCCTTCCTTTTCCCTATCTATTGGTCCTAGTTTCAGCCTTCAGGCTGCACCAGTTCTCTGTCAATAATTCAGACAAGTGTGCCCCTTTGACACTGCCACTGGCTTATGTAACTGCTGACCAATTGCTGACACATCACTTGTGTCTTTTTTCTCTGTCATACTGTACAGTTGTTTCTCACACTTCTGAAGCCTCTGAAGCATCACACCTGGCCTAGGGAATCCCCAGACTTGTTCTCTTTGGATTTTCCTTTGCCAGGTGAGTGGTTATCTCAGTAGACACTGTACAGTACTAAATAGACTTTGGATTTCCCTTTGCCAGCTGCGTGATTGAGCCACAGCCTCCAGAGGTTGCCCTTACAGCAGAACAAGTCTCTAGATTTGGTCTGGGAGCCCCCTTTTCGATTACTTAAGCTTCTACTTGGTTCCTCAAAAGGTCTCTCCCCCACCAGTGTCTTAGTACCCCTGTACTCTTCTTATGACCCAGCCAACCCCTCTAGCACCTCCCCCTGATGCTTCAAGCCCCCAGGATGATGCCTGGAGTTGTTTACTGTCCCTGGAAACACAGGTTCAACTTACCCAAGCCTCCCTTACTTCCCACACAGCTGAACTCACTGGACTCTGTCAAACTACTGAAGCAGTGTCCCTTTCTCTACAAGCCCTTCTGGAATGTCTCCCCCTTGCTCCTACCACTCCTTTGATGCCCCCAGCAGATGCAGAATGGTTTGTGTCTGCACCTAGCTCAGGCTTGTTGGCTCCAGCTGCTGCAGAACAGTTTGCATCTGCATCTGGCTTAGGCCTTTCAGCTTGTCATTTCAAACTCCCTCGTTCTGCACTCCCTAATGTATATGATGGAGATCATAAGGCTGGAGAACGTTTCCTCCAGTCCTGCATTACCTATATCCAGCTGAGTGGTGAAGCCTTTACCTTGGATGCCTTGACAATTGCCTGGGTCCTCTCCTACATAAAGGCTGGTCGAACCTCAACTTATGCACAGTGCATCTTCCAACACTCAGGAGAAGTAGAGAGTTTCTCTAGCTGAACAGAGTTTGAGAAGGAGTTTCGAGCAGAGTTCTTCCCCCTTGACCCAGCCAAAACTGCAGCACTTTCCCTTTGAGACCAAACTCAGTATGGTCAAGGAAAGCAGTCACTTGATGAGTACATTGACTCCTTTTGTGCCTTAGTTGAACAGGCTGGATATCTGGATAGTCTACAACTCTGCCTAACCTTCTGTGACGGACTCCACCCCTCTCTCAGGGATTGTATAGACGGCATGGCAGAAGGGTGCCCAGATGATGAGCAGGTTGATACCTGGTACAAGGTGGCATGCAAGCAGTGGCAGCTCATGGAACTGCAACATGAGCTGCAGTGGATGCAACTCCCAACCTTCCCTTTTCCTCGTGGAGGGTTCACCCCCCAAGCTCTCTCTTCTGCACTAGCACCTGCATCCTCACAACCAGGTGCAGCTCCTTCCTTTATGCCTCATGCTGCTCCTCTGCGCTCCCTACCCCAAGGAGTCCCAATGGATGTTGATGTTTCCTGACAGTGGTCCACCACCCCCTTGCTGTGTCAACGCTGTGGGAAGGCAGGTCATTTTGCCCGTTACTGTCCTCAAGGGCTAGAAGTTTGCTACTTGTCAGCATCAGAGCAAGAAGAGTTGCTCATCCAACTCCTCGCAGCCCAGGATGCCACAGGAACTCCCTCTCTGGATGCACCTATAGCTGTCCATTCTGAGGAAGTGGCCAATGGATTGGAGGAGGTTCCTACAGAGTCTGAGGATTTTTAAAAGGGCAACGGATGACCAGTACGCCCCCATTGCCCAGTGCTAATTGTTTTGCTCCCTTGTCCATAGAGTCAAATATATCTGTTGCCGTTGTTGACACTATGCCTGAAATGATAAGCCCCTCCTCAGACATACAAACTCCCCCTCCAGCTAAAGTCTCAGCCAGAAACACACCCCCCAGCACATGCCCTCACATCCCTCCATGGGAACGCCGCCTCCCCCACCATTATGCTGTTGCTTCTACCCCTTCTACCAACTCTCTGAAGCTACAGGTGGAGATTGAGACAACAGACACCCAGCAGATCCAAAGTGTGGTTGCCCTCCTTGACAGCGGTGCAACAGGCCTCTTCCTTGACACTGACTATGTGCAATGACACCACCTGACCACTCGCCCCCTCTCTTGTCCTATCCCTGTATACAATGTTGATGGCATGCTCAATGAAGCTGGCTCTATTCACTCTGTAGTAGACCTGGTCCTCCACTACCAAGACCACTCAGAGCGAGCTGCTTTTGCTGTCACTAGTTTGGAAAAACAAGACATGATCCTGGGGTTGACCTGGCTGCATGAACACAATCCAGAGATTGACTGGACTAAGGGTGAGGTGAAGATGAGTTGTTGCCCACGTTGCTGTGTTACTTGTGCAGAAGAAGCCCGTATAGAGCAGAGAGCCAAAGTTCATAAACGTGCTGCTGTGCATGCCTGTCATGCTGGGCATCTTCCTTATGCTGATCTCGACCTCCTGAGTCCCCCCCCTCTGGCATTCCCTTATAGAGAGGCCCTCTATGAGGATGTCCAAGGTGTTGGGTGTGAATCTCCAGAGGAAGAGGAAGGAGGAGGAGAATGGACCCATACTCTAGATGCAGAGTCCTTGGATGAGAATATAGAGGTAGGTGATCAGATCTATGCCACAATCCTTGGCCTCCCTCCTGCTATGGCGGAGATTTGGGCCAGTCAGACAACTTCTCAGCATTTGGCTGAGGCATTTGTGGCAAATTCACAGCCCAAGCCTTTCCATAGCACTGTTCCCAATCACCTCCATGACTTTGAGAATGTATTCTCCCAGGCCTCCTTTAATTCACTTCCAGAGCATAAGCAGTGGGATCATGTGATTGAGCTGATACCAGATGCAGAGCCCTCCAGTTACAAGGTCTATCCACTCGCACCCCATGAACAGGACGAGCTGGACACTTTCCTGCAAGAGAATCTTAGCTTAGGACGAATATGACCCTCCAAGTCTCCAATGGCCTCCCCAGTCTTCTTTATTAAGAAGAAGGATGGGTCTCTTCTTCTAGTTTAAGATTATTGGGTCCTGAATGCAATGACAGTGAAGAACCGCTACCCTTTGCCACTCATCTCAGAACTTGTCAACAACCTTCAAGGTGCATGCTATTTCACTAAGTTGGATGTTTGCTGGGGCTACAACAATGTACGCATCAAAGAAGGGGATGAGTGGAAGGCAGCATTCCAAACTAATTGTGGACTTTTTGAACCTCTAGTAATGTTCTTTGGTCTCACCAATAGCCCAGCCACCTTTCAGACTATGATGAATGACATTTTCCGTGATCTGATTGCAGAAAGTGTCATCTGTGTGTATCTTGACGATATCCTCATCTACACAAGAACTCAGGAGGAGCACTGCCAGGTCACACACATGGTCTTGGAATGCCTTCACCAACACCAGCTCTATTTAAAGCCTGAGAAGTGTGAGTTCGAACAGACAAAAGTGGAGTACCTGGGTTTGATCATTTCACATGGAACTGCCAAGATGGACCCCATTAAAGTGGCTGGAGTAGCAGAGTGGCCTGAGCCAAGGAACAAAAAGGAAGTTCAGGCCTTTCTTGGGTTTGTCAATCTCTATCAGAGGTTCATACAGGATTTCTCCCACTATGCATGACCCCTCTTTGATCTCACAGTTAAGGATACTGCATGGTGGTGGGAGCCCCCACAGCAAGCTGCCTTTGATGCCCTCAAGTGTTCCGTGACCTCAAAGCCAGTCCTCCTGTTCCCTAACTATGACTCTCCATTCCATGTGGAAGCAGATAGCTCAGACTTCGCTACAGGGGCAGTCCTCTTCCAGCAGTCAAAAGAGGATGGCAAATGGCACTCAGTAGCCTTCTACTCCAAGAGCCTTAATGCAGTGAAATGGAACTATGAGATCCATGACAAGGAGATGCTGGTGATTATTCCGTTCTTTGAAGAATGGAGGCATTTCCTTGAGGGCACACAACATAAGTTTGAAGTCTGGACAGACCATAAGAACCTGGAGTACTTCCTTTCCACTAAGAAACTCAATTGACGTCAAGCTCAGTGGTCTCTGTATCTGGCCAACTTTGACTTCTCACTGCACCACAAACCAGGACAGAGCATGGGCTAACCAGATGCACTGTCCAGGCAGGTGGACCATGGCACTGGAGTGGGAGATAATGACAATATTGTCCTCCTCAAGCTAGAGCTCTTTGCCATCCATGCACTAGAAGGGATTGTGGCTTAGGGAGATGAGGCAAACATCCTTAAAGACATCCGATGAGGGAACTGGGAGGGTGCACAGGAGGATGCAGTTGCCCAGGCTGCACAGGCCCTACAAGCTTGACAGGCAAGTGGAGTCAAGTCAGTGCATGCAGATGAGTGGGGTCTTCAGGATGGGCTGCTGATCTTCAGAGGACACATTTATGTGCCTAACATTCCAGAACTTCATCAGCACATTGTAGAACAACATCATGACTCTTGAGTAGCTGGACATCCTGGAAGGTGGAAGACGCTAGAGCTGGTATCCCAGAACTATTGGTGGCTACAGATCTCCCGATATGTAGGCACCTACACTAGCACCTGCAACCTCTGTCTCTGCACAAAACCTCACCACCAAGCACCCATAGGCTAGCTCCACCCACTTGCTGGAGTGTTGCATCAGTTGATTTCATTGTGGAGCTACCAGACACTCATGGGTATGATGCCGTGATGGTGGTAGTGGATCTCTATAGCAAACGGGCTCACTTCATACCTACTCACACCACATGCTCTGCCTTGGGAGCAGCCAGCCTATACCGTAAGAATGTCTGGAAACTCCATGGTCTGTCAGATGAATATGTCTCAGACTGGGGCCCCCAGTTTGTGGCAGAATTCACTCAAGAACTGTATTGCCTGCTAGGCATAAAGCTCCATACTACTACAGCCTATCACTCTCAGTCAGATGGGCAGACAGAACGTGTTAACCAGGAACTGGAACAGTATCTCTGCCTGTTTTGTAATGAGAGGCAGGATGACTGGGATGAGCTGCTTCCAGATGCAGAATTCCAATACAACAACCATGTTCACTCTTCCACACAGATGACTCCATTCTTCCTGGACACTGGCAGGCACCCTCACATGGGATTTGAATCTTGGGCATGCCCCTCAGAGAATGATTCTGTCAATGAGTTTGTGAACCAGATGAGAAGGGCATAGGAGGAGGCAAAAGCTGCATTGGTGAAGGCCAAGAAAGACATGGCATGGTACTATGATTGCAGATGGATGTCTGTGCCAGTTTACAAGCCCAGGGACCATGTGTACTTAGACAGCTCAGACATTAAGACAACAAGGCCATCCCCAAAGCTGTCACATTGTCATCTGGGCCCCTTTATGGTGGAGAAGAAGGTAGGGCCTTTGGCATACCAACTTAAACTCCCAGCAGGCCTGCGCCAACTGCATCCAGTCTTCAACATGGTCAAGTTGTTTCCAGCTCCAGAGGATCCAATCCCAGGCCATTGCCCTAAGCCACCCCCACCACCAGTCCTGGTTAATGATGAGAAAGAGTATGAGGTGGAGGAAATCTTGGACAGCAGGGTATTCTGAGGGAAATTGCAGTTCAAGGTGAAATGGAAGGGATATGGCATTGAGAACATCTCTTGGGAACCACAGGCTAATGTTCATGCACCAGGCTTGGTCTGGGACTTCTACTGTAGGCATTCTAATGCCCCCAAAGCAATTTGAGGCATCTACTCTATTTCACCAGCTGACCAGGCAATTCATGACTTCTTCTACCCAGTGCGTTGAGGCACCACATCCTAGAGGGGGGGTGATGTAGGGGATGTCTCACTTGTTTCCCCTTCTCCTCCTCCAGTTCTTGTCAGATTTGCTCCATTATAGTTTTTCTTTATTCTCCTTCCTTTTCCCTATCTATTGGTCCTAGTTTCAGCCTTCAGGCTGCACCAGTTCTCTGTCAATAATTCAGACAAGTGTGCCCCTTTGACACTGCCACTGGCTTATGTAACTGCTGACCAATTGCTGACACATCACTTGTGTCTTTTTTCTCTGTCATACTGTACAGTTGTTTCTCACACTTCTGAAGCCTCTGAAGCATCACACCTGGCCTAGGGAATCCCCAGACTTGTTCTCTTTGGATTTTCCTTTGCCAGGTGAGTAGTTATCTCAGTAGACACTGTACAGTACTAAATAGACTTTGGATTTCCCTTTGCCAGCTGTGTGATTGAGCTACAGCCTCTAGAGGTTGCCTTTACACAGCTCCACCACCTCCATAACCACCTCCCACCATGCTTTGGAGTCCACCATTGCCCTCTGCTAATGTCCTGCCAGCAGACACCCCATCTGCATGACCCCCTGCCCCAACTCTGGTGGAAGATCCCTGGGCATCCTTGCCAACCTGTTGTGGATGGACCCCAGTGCTGCCAACACTCTGTCAAGGAGGATGCAGTGCTCCCTAGCCCAGTCTGCAGAATCAAATATCAGCTTGTACTAAATAGGAAATAAAGGGAGCACTTATAGAGCACTCTCCACTGCCCTAAGGCCACCTCGTTGGCAAGCCACTCTTCCCGCTGCCATGCCCTCTCTGCCACCACTTGGGTCACCTCCACACTGGACCCCTGCTGAGTCCCCTGCACTCCTGAGTCCTCCAATTGTTGCTCCACTGCCTCCACCTGCACCTCCAATGGCCCCATACGTGCTTGCAGCTCTTGAAGCTGCAACAGTCACTCCATGGCAGTCCCCATGGCAATGTTCTTATTCCTATGCACTAGGTCCCATTCCCTCTGAGCCCCATCCAGTTCCCTCTGAAGCCCATTCCTCTCCTCCTCTCCTCCCCCATCTTACGAACTTCCTCCCTGCATGTAGCCAACAACCTTTCCAACTCCACCCGATGCCATAGGAAAGCCTTGGCAACCAACCATGACCCTTCTGCAGACTGCTCAATCAAGGCCTCAGAAGCTGGGAAATATACTGTGGGACCTGGAGGGCCCACCATCACTAGCTCCCCCCATGCCCGCTTGCTAGGCCCTGCCTCCAGCAAGGGGGATGCCCTCCACTTACTCTTGTTATGCATTGCAAGGGCCCCCTCCTTTCGCCCACCCCATAGGGGCCCAACTTTCATTGGGGGCTGCCCCATGCCAACTTCTCCCTCTACTCTGGAACCCCTCCCTGAGACTCTACCCTACCCCTCTGACTCTCCTCCAACTGTGCAGCAACCCACTTATGGTCCCACCCCTGCTCCACCACAATGCAAGCAGCATGCCAACTCAGAGTGACAGAGCACTTCTTGTGCTATGAGCAACATGGAAGACACACTGATGTGTCCCACTGCACTCCTGGCATGGGCTCCTCAAACTCACACTGTTTATCCTGCCAGGTACAGGATGCGCATTAGAAATATGGGTTAGCTTGATAAGTAAGAGACATGCCAATGATGCATCAGGGCCACCGCCTGACACTACTCCAACATCGGGGGACCTCTTGCTCACCCTACAGCCTCTGCAAAGTACTCCAGCATCACATCTGCCTGCATGACTCTCAACCCTGTATGGATGGGACAGACCACCCCAGGGGCAATACTAGGCCTGAAATGAGAAGCAGGGACCACTTCCACTGCTGACTGTACTGGAGCCTCCTCTGATAAAAGCCCTGAGGGGCCTGCCACCACTGCTGACAACTCTGATGGGACTTAATCAGCACTCCAGCCATGACAAGCAAGAGACAGTACTTACAACTATGGTTCATTGCCTGCACCCACCTACAGTCTCGCCAACCCTCAGAGTCCTCCAAGAAAGAAGTCAAGGTATGTGCCAATGGGGAGGGTGATGCTGCTGGAGAATATGCGGAAGACAACATTGGGAAAGTTTGGGAACCCAGAGTATGTCTGACCCTTTTCAATGACTTGGGAAGAACCCCATGATGAGCAGTGGCCATGCTTCGACTTCATTCCCCATGCCACTGCTGCTACTGCAGTCTGATAAATATTGCTCAACTTCAATTCCCACACCCCACCAATCCCTGAACTGTGCCCTGCATCTCAAGGGTCTTGACGCTGAAGGGGGGATGATGTCATGACCTGCTCCCTAGACCCCGACACTGCCCCCAGCCCCCTCAATGCTCTGCCAAACTCCCCAACCCTTGCGCACCCTCCATACCCACTTTGGGCAACTCTGACACTTCCTTGGCAAACCCTGATGGCTCCTTGATCAACTCCAATGCCTTCTCTGCAGCAGTTGACATGTTCCCTGAATTTTCCTGAACTCTCAAGACTTCCCCCAACCCCGGAGTAATCCACTTTTCAACTGATCCCATCAGAATGTCACCACAGCCCACCCAAGATCACACCTGACACCCGTCAACTCTGTGCAGTTCTGTCAAGCCTGCCACCATATCCTCTGCCCTCCGGAACCACCCAGTAGTAGGTATATAAGTTATAGAGTAACCCCTGGTACTTTAGTCTTGATATTGCATTTACTGGTTTCCTATGTCTTGTCTTTTGTCTTGTCACTGTTTCTATTTTTAGTTTTGAATCTATCTCTTTTCTCTGGCTCATCTTGCCTCATCTCTGTCTCATCTTGACTGTGTATATTTCCTTTGTCTTCCTAAGTTCCTTTCATCTCCAATGTCAGTACGAACTCTGTGCACATGCTATGACCCAAACATTCTTATGACAACTCTGGACCCTGCTCCCTGCTTGGCCCAGGAACCCCTCATGCCTTGGTGATCTCCCGACAAACTCCAGCTCTGCCCCCATCAATTGCAAAGCCTCCACTTACCCCACATTCTATTTGCACACCCACAAACTTGTTCCAGCACCTGTCCAGGTTCAATGTCTAATATACTTGGTCTTAGACATCCCCGAATCACTCTGGACTTGCTTGGACTGCCCCTCCTAGCTCCCCCTCACAAGTCCCTCCCCTCCATGCCAATCCTGGACACTTGGTTATAAGCGCAGGACATTGCATCTGCCTAGTAAGAATTTGCCAGTGTAGCTGAGCCTCCATTGTCAGCAGAACCTGACAGCAGCATGAGGCCTGAAGAAAGGAGCTGCACCTGATTGTGGGGATGCTAATGCAGGTGCAGAAGAGGGGGCTTGGGGGGTGAACCCTCCATGAGAAAAGGAGAAGGTCAAAGGTTGCATCTGCTGCAACTCATGTTGCAGTTCCATGAGCTGCCACTGCTTGTGTGCTACCTTGTACCAGGTATCAACATGCTCATCATCTGAGCACCCCTCTGCCATGCTGTCAATATGATCCCTGAGAAAGAGGTGGAGTCTGTCACAGAAGGTTAGACAGAGTTGTAGACTGTCCAGATATCTAGCCTGTTCAGCTAAGGCACAAAAGGAGTCAATGTACTCATCAAGTGACCACTTTCCTTGACTAGACTGAGTTTGGTCTTGAAGAAAAAGAGCTGCAGTTTTGGTGGGGTCAAGGGGGAAGAACTCTGCTTGGAACTCCTTCTCAAACTCCATTCAGCCAGAGAAACTCTTCACTCCTCTTGGCATTAGAAGATATGCAGTGCATATGTTGAGGCTTGACCAGCCTTCATGTAGAAGAGGACCCAGGCAATTTTCAAGGCATCCAAGGTAAAGGCTTCACCACTCAGCTAGATGTAGGTGATGGAGGACTGGAGGAAATGCTCTTTAGCCTTACAATCTCCATTATATACATCAGGGACTGCAGAATGAGGGAGTTTGGAATGAGGAGCTAAAAGGCCTAAGCCAGATGCAGACACAAACTATTCTGCAGCTGCTGGAGGCAGAAAGCCTGAGCTAGGTGCAGACACAAACAGTTCTGCATCTGCTGGGGGCATTGAAGGTGTGGTAGGAGCAAAGGGGAGACATTCCAGAAGGGCTTGGAGAGAAAGGGACACTGCTTCAGTAGTTTGATGGAGTCCAGTGAGTTCAGCCATGTGAGAAGTAAGGGAGGCTTGGGTAAGTTGAACCTGTATCTTCAGGGACAGCAAACAACTCCAGGCATTGTCCTGGGGGCTTAAAGCATCAGGGGGAGGTGCTGGAGGGGTTGGCTGGGTCATAGGAAGGGCACAGGGGTACTAAGACACTGGTGGGGGAGAGACCTTTTGAGGAACCAAGTAGAAGCTTAAGTAATCGAAAAGGGGGCTCCCAGACCAAATCTAGAGACTTGTTCTGCTGTAAGGGCAACCTCTGGAGGCTGTGGCTCAATCACGCAGCTGGCAAAGGGAAATCCAAAGTCTATTTAGTACTGTACAGTGTCTACTGAGATAACCACTCACCTGGCAAAGGAAAATCCAAAGAGAACAAGTCTGGGGATTCCCTAGGCCAGGTGTGATGCTTCAGAGGCTTCAGAAGTGTGAGAAACAACTGTACAGTATGACAGAGAAAAAAGACACAAGTGATGTGTCAGCAATTGGTCAGCAATTATTGACAGAGAACTGGTGCAGCCTGAAGGCTGAAACTAGGACCAATAGATAGGAAAAAGGAAGGAGAATGAAGAAAAACTATAGCAGAGGAAATATGACAAGAACTGGAGAAGGAGAAGGAGAAACAAGTGGGATGTCCCCTAACAAGTCCCATGCTTCTCCTTCCATTACAGTAATTGGACTATTGTTGAGCATATAGTCTAGTATAGTTCTTGTTCTATCCTGTTCTGTATTTCTTCTGGTGTATTTAAAGGGATAATGTTGCTGAAACTTGTTTTACCAGGAGGCTTACAGTTTTGAGCCTTAATAAATGTTTGTTTTGACTTCTAGTGTTTTATTATATTCCCAATGATGTGACAACATTGTATCAGTGCTGCCCTCCAACATTCTCTGCCAATGGCAACCACCCCCACATGTATTCCAGAGGATTTTCTGCAGTACCCCCCAATCCTGCATACCTTCTACCCACTCATTACTATGCATACCCCACTCCCACTGTGGCTCCAGCCCCTCCAGAGCATCCAGATAATTATTCCCCTCCTTGATTGCCATTTCCTGCTCAAATTCCTCTTTTCTTCAGACAGCAATGGGTCAAAGCCTATGTCTAGCAGCATGACAAAGTCCTCCACTTCCTCCACCTCTTCCCCATGGAGTTTGCAAGATGCACCTGTACACTCCTTATCAACCTAGGCTACCCCAATACTCCAGCAACTCTGGATGTTTGGGCAGACTGACTCCTTAATTTCCACAAATGTTATCTGCAAGGAAACCTTTCCAAAACTATGCAAGGCACCTTGGAAATTGATGCCAACCTATGGAACAAGCTCTATGCCCTGGTCAAAGAAATCCATACCAGCCCAAACTCTCATCCATTTGAAGATTCTCTGGACCCCTGCCACTCCTTCTATGTGCAATGCAAGGGACCTCAACCTCAACTCTATGAGCAGACTGTTTGACCAACTTGCTGCTCACACCCAGGCCCTCTCTACTTGCCCCTGGGCAAACTCCATCCCCAGTGCCTTTTGTACCTAGGACTAGCCTGCTGTCCCCAAACTCCATACTCAATGGCTACCCCCACATGTTGACAATAACAATCAAACCCTCTCCTACAATTGATGAGCCTGGCAATCCTGCTGACAAGCCTGCCCTGTGCAATGGCCCTTCCCAAGACAGACCTCCCCACTTTGACCTCTGCACTCCCTGTGGCAATGCCCCATAACCCCACCAGAATGCTCCAATCCCCTCAAGGCAACCCACAGGCCCCAGAGCACCTTGACCCTCCTTCCCCATCAACTCCCCTTGTCTTTCACCCACTCTAATGCCCAACCCCCCTGCTGATGGTAATTACTTCAGACCACCCACCCCCAGAGGACCTCCTCATCCTCAATGGGCCTCAGGGCCTCCCCTGGGCAATGTGGGCCAACCCTCTAGCAGTGGGCCTCCAAACAGCAGACCTCCTGGCAGATGAGGCCTGGCTATGAACAACTTTCCCCCTCAGCATAGCAATGGGAACAATTATTACTACTATTACAATGCCAGACCCCTACCTCAAACTAAAAATATGCAGGATGACACTCATAATGCACTGGCTCAGAAAGGCAAGCTCAACATTCAAAAACCTGAACCTTTCACTGGTCATGACTCCCAGAAATGGAGAATCTTCCTGACACAGTGACTAACAATGTTCCAAGCTAAGCCTATTACCTTCCAGCTTGAGAGCTCATGAGTAGCCTTTGCCTCATTGTATTTGCAGAGCATCACCTTTGACTACTACATAGTGCTACTCCAGTTCAACTCCAACAGCTCTGTGCTCTCCAATTGGCTTGCTTTCACCTAGGAGTTCTCCAGTAAGTTCAGCATCTTTGATACTGTAGCAGAAGCAGAGGAGAATCTCTTCAACCTTTGAATATGCAACAATGAACACTTCACAACCTTCATTGTACAATTTGAACAAGCGGCCTACAAAATGGGATGGAACTACAATGCTCTCCACTTTGCTCTCTGCCATGCCATGCCTCAATGTATCAAGGATGTCCTCCACCTTGCCTCCAAGCAAACTACATATGATGGGTACAAGGCACTTATTACACAGATTGACCAATGTTACTGGGAAGACCAGAGCAAGAACACTGCACTATGGACCACATGGAACACCTCCAACAACACCAACTGGCAGGCTGGAGCAACCAATGGCAACCAACTCTCAATCCTCACCAACTTTACCAACTCCATGCCCCATTTCCCTCAAGGCCAAGAGCCTCCCAGTGCCAACTAACCCCTGGGACCATGCTCCTCTGCCCAACTCAACACTGCTGACCTTCACAAGACTCCAGAACCCTTGGACACCAACTCCAACAACCTCAATGATGCTCCAGACTCTGCCAACAATCAAGAAGCCCTATGTGCAAACAAGATTCAGAACAGGCCCTGGATTGATGTACTAAAGAAGACTCAGGAGAAACAATGGAAGGAGGGTGCATGCATCCTATGTAGTGAGCAGAACATTTTATCAGTAGTTGCGCTAAATGCCAAATGATGGGATGTGCCATAGGGACTATCAATAGAGAAGACTGCAACTACTAGTTCATGGGAAACAACTTAGTGGTTTAGGTCTTGAAGATGCACTAGACCATGGACCAGACTCTGACATGTTCTCCACCCTGGCTGCACTCCTTTGCGCAATGGTACTCACTCTGAATGACCTCTCAGCACATCTCCCTTCCCACTCCTCTCACACTCTCCTCCTCTGCACCACCTTCTCCTGCACCATCCTCCCCTTTTCCAATGACCTCATCCTCACACTGGTTCACAGTGGTGCCACTGATAACTTCATTGACAAATTCTTGGCAGCACTTGCTTCCCAACACCTCTGATGTCTCCCCACTCCAATCCTCCTCAAACTCTTTGATGGTGACCCCACCTCCACCAGAGATATCACACACTGTGTGGAAACAACTGTGACCTTTGCCAATGGATAATGCCAAGACATCCAACTACTCATCACTAAACTACACTCCTCTGCCTCTATTGTCCTAGGCTTTTCATAGCCCTGCTCCACCAATCCCCACATTGACTGGCCTAATCTCACTCTTTGCCTTGACCAGGACAACCCAACCAACTCTGGACCAGTACTCTTCAATGTCTCACCCCCCCTTCAAAAGCCCTGAAGGTATGACCAACAACTCCTAGACTCCCCCACAGCTTTGCTCAAAGTCCATGCAGTCATTTATTATCAACCTCCAACTTGACAGCTCACCAACTGCTCTCCCTGCCCTTGTCAACAGCAGCACCTCCAGCACCTTCATCAGCAACCAGCTCAACCTCTGATACAATGATCTCAACAAACCACTTGAGCTCCAACTCTTTGATAGAAGCCTTGCCACAACAGGAATCACTTAATACCATGACAATTCCCTCACTCTTGACAACAATTTGAGGTTCCAGGTCTGGCTCCTTGTCACCCAGCTCCCCTGTCAACTCCAATCATGCTTGGACTTTCATAGCTGCAGGACATCAACTCTAACATTGACTGGAAGAACCTCACCATGCAATTCTTCAGCTCTGAAGCAAGTTTAGCAGCCACCATCCTCCTTCGCATCCAGTCCACCTTGGGCTCCAACATCCCTGACCTTGATGCCAACACCTCCAGAGCAACCAAAGGCCCCTCAACCCTCAATGACAACCAGGAAGGTGAAGACAATGTGCCTCTGCCCCAGTTACCCTTAAATAGAAACTTGACAGCTGCCCCCCAACATACCCCAGAATCAATACAAAGGTCTGCAGTATCCCAACCAACAATGCCCAACCCCTCTAAACAGCCCCGCCACCACTCCATACCCAACTGCTGCTACCCCATTGCCCACTCCCATCAATCCCAGAGATCTCAACATCAAAATTATTGGTGCAATCCCCTTTGCGTGCATTTTACAAGATGGCACCCCACCTTCCAACTACAAATCACACCAGCCCTACCAGAAGAATACCTCCACACAGAGACTACTCGGCTGGAACAAAAAACAGAAGAACAGGTTCTATACAAAGTAGTTCCCCTGGAATATCATTAATTTGCTGACATATTCTCTGAAGGGAGTGCAAAAGAACTTCCTCTGCATCAGTTCTACAATCACAAAATTGATCTCAAAGAAGGCACCTCACCCATATTTGGCAGAATCTACAACATGTCCAAGATTGAACTCCAGACTCTGAAGAATTACCTCAACAACATGCTTGGGAACCTTCTACACCTGTTTGATGATCCCCATGGATCTCAACTACAACATCTACAACAAAAAACTCCTTGTGATTGTTGAAGCCTTCCACCAGTGGAGGACCTACTTTGAAGGATCTCCACACCTCATCCAAGTCTACTCTGAGCATAACAATCTGCAGTACTTCCCAACCATGAAACAGCTCAGCCACTGCCAAGCTTGATGGTCTGAAACTCTGTCAGATTCTGCTGACCATAGGGGCTCAGCTACACTAGGTGAATTCTTACTAGGCAGACACAATGTCCTGCACTGATAATTGGGCATTCAGAGAAGGTCTAGACATTGGGGCTTTGTGCGGATAAGTGATGGGGAGTGATCTGAACAAGTCTAGGGTGGTACAGAGAGGTCTAGAACAAGTTGCAGGAAAGGGGTTGGACTCAATAGGATATTAGGTACAAGTCCAGAAGTGAGTATTAGGGGTGTGGGGCAAACAGAGGCTATGTGAGTGATGGGAGTGGGGCCAGAGTTTGATGGGGGATCAACAGAAGTTGATGGGTTTTGGGGCTGTGCAAATAGTGAGGTCTGGAGTGGGTTCAAAAAATGTTTGGATCCATAATCATAAGCATGGAGTTTGTAAAGGCATTAGGGTTGAAAGGACTTGAACATAGTAATGGAAACAGAGTCAAAGGAGACAAGATGGAGTTGAGGCAAGATTGAGATGAGAACAAAAATAGATTCAAGCAGAGATACAAAACAATAATGAGAACAATAATGAAAATAGAGACAAGACAAGACCAGGAGACTGAGATAAGACTGAGAGACTGAGATAAAGGGAAACATAATATGGAACATAGAACACAAGACAGAAACAATCAGACCATAAGTAATGTTAAGCAATATCAAGACTAGAGTATGGGGTGCTACTCTACAACTTATATACTGACTACTTGAGAGCTCTAGGGGATAGTGGGTGTGGCAGTGGGGCTTGTCAGAGCTGTGCAGAGTTGACAGGGGTCAGTTGTGATCAGGAGACAGGCTGCAAGTGATATTCTGATGGAATCAATTGAGGATGCAGGCTGTTCTTGGGTTGTCATGATGCTCTAGGGTTAGTTGGGCAAACTAGGGAGATATGTTGGTGATGCACACTGGAGTTAGGAACAGTGGGGGAGGGTCCCAAGGGCTCAGGAGAGTCAGGTGAAGCATTGATGGCTGTAGAGAAGGCATCAGAGTTAGACAGGAGGCCATTGGGGTTTGCCAGCAGAGTTACCCAGAGTGGGTGCCATGGGTGGGCAAAGGTTGGGGAAGTCAAAGAAGGAGATGGAAGTGAGCTCTGGGGAAGTGAGGTGGCTGGAAACAAGGTCTGGAGTTCTGGGAATGGGTCATGACAAACCCTCTTGGAGTATGACTTCACCATCCACTACTGCCTCAGACAACTTGGTGCAAAGCCCAACACACTCACTTGAAAGTCCAACATGTATCCAAAGAAGTCATTTGAAGCTGAGCAGAACACATTCAACCATTAAGTGGTAATCCCCCCTGAGCATTTGCATGCCATGCTGATTATGAATGAAGAAGGAATCCTCCACCAAATTAGAAACTCTTCTCCAGACTCCTTCACCCAGCATAACCCCTGCAACAGCTCTGCCAATGAGTCAAATGCCAATGACCCCTTCACACTGTCTTTGGACCACTGCCTCCTACTTTGGAGTGGATAAATCTATGCTCCAGACCATAAGTCCATTTGTCTCAACATACTTGGGCAGCACCATGACCACAGACTCTGGGGACACGCAAGAATTTGTAAGACTCTCCAACTCATCTCCTGGACTTTACTTTTGGCCAGGAATGAAAAAGGACATCACACAATACATAAGGGCCTGCAAACCTTGTCTCTGGGCCAAAGTACCCCACCACTGCCCTCACAGACTGCTGAAACCCCTCCCTATCAGCCAATGCCCCTGGTCCTCAGTCTCAATAGATCACATTATTGAACTCCCCAACTTCAAGGGCTTTGAGGCAATCCTCATGGTCATCTGCCACCTCACCAAGCCCTCTTCATCCCCTGCTACACCACCAACAATGCTCCAGAGTTTGCTAAGTTATTCCTCAAACATGTCTTCTTCACACATGGACTCCCAGACAACATCATCTCCAACTGTGGTGCACTGTTTGTCTCCCATTTCTGGCAGTTGTTATGCAAAATGCTTGAAATAAAAACCAATCTATCAACTGCCTACCACCTGAAGACCAACAGACAAACAGAATGAGTAAACCAGACATTGAAACAGTATCTCTGCCTCTACATGAACTATTTATGGAATGACTGGTGTTTGTCATAACCCATTCCCAGAACCCCTGACCTTGTTTTCAGCTATCTCACTTCTCTGAAGTTCATCCCCATCTCTTCCTTTGACTTCCCCAATCTTTGCCCACCCATGTCACCCACTCCAGGTAACTCCAACACTTCCCCAGCAAACTTTGATGGCTCCCTGGCTAACTCTGATGCATTTCCTGCAGCCATCACTGCTTTCCTTGACTCTCCTGAACCCCTGGAACCCTCCCCTACCATTTCTGACTCCACTGTATGTCACCAGCTCATCACTCTGGTCTACCTAACCTACTCCAGAGCATCATGACAACTCCAGGACAGCCCACATTCTCAATTGATCCCATCAGAATATCACTGTGGCCCATTCTGTGATCACAACTGACACCTATTGACTCTGCATGGCTCTGACAAGCCCTGCCACCACACCCACTGCTCCCTGGAGCTCTCCAGTAGTCAGTATATAAGTTGTAGAGTAGCACCTTGTACTCTAGTCTTGATATTACCTACCTATTGCTTAATGTTACCTATGGTCTAATTATTTCTGTCTTGTGTTTTGTGTTCCATGTTATGTTTCCTTTCCTCTCAGTTTCCCAGTCTTGTCTCATTTCTATTTCCATTATTGTTCTTGTTATTGTTTTGTATCTCCACCTGAATCTATTTTCATTCTTGTTTGAATATTGTTGTCTTGTTTGACTGTTTCCATTATTGTGTTCAAGTCCTTTCAACCCTAATGCCTTTACAAACTCTGTGCTTACAATTATAAACTCAAACATTCTTTAAACCAACTCTGGACCTTGCTATTTGCTCAGCCCCAAAACCCATCAACATCTGTTGATCATCCATCAAGCTCCAGCTCCACTCCCATCACTTGCATAGCCTCCACTTACTCCACATCTTCAGTATTTGCTTCTGGACTTGTACCTGCAGTAGCACTTGGAGATGTGGTCCTGCCCAGCTATACAGTGGCAATGCAGCAGTCACCAACATGGAGGTGCAGTGTCAGGCCCAACCCTTCCCTAGCAACTTGTCTTAGACTTCTCCAGACCATCCCAGACTTGTTTGGATCACTCCCCCTTGCTTACTCTCACAAGTCCCCAATGTCTAGACCTTCTCTGAGCACTGAGTTATCAGTGTAAGACATTACATCCACCTAGTAAGAATTGGCCCAGTGTAGCTGAGCCCCCATGGTCAGCAAAACCTGACAGCACACAGAACTTTTCCTTGCCAAGTTTACTTATAATAACATGCCTCACTCCACCACTGGAGTTTCTCCCTTCTATGCCAACAAGGGCTACAACTCCCGACTCACACTATCCCTCAAAGATATTCTCTTCCACATTGCTTATGAAGGCACCAAAGACCTCTGATCCCTCCACTAGTTCCTCTGGAATGAAAATAACACCACCAATCAAGCCTACTCCAAACATGCCAATGCCTAACAAGATCTCACTCCCAACTGGCCCCAGCACCTTGGTTTGGCTTGATTGACAAAACCTTAAGACCCAGAGGCTCTCCATTAAGCTCAATCACAAACAACTCAGCCACTTCAAGATTCTCTGGAAGGTCTCCATGCATGCCTACAAGCTTGACCTACCCCTATATCTGAAAGGCCTCCACTCCATCTTCCATGTGTGCCTCCTCAAAAAATATGCTCTGGATCTCTTTTCCAGACAACACTCCAGTCAACTGCTCCTAGTCAAAGTCAAGGGCAAATATCACTACAAAGTTGACCAGATCCTTGACTCCTGCTTGGTCTGCAGCTAACCTCAATACTTGGTCCATTGGAAGGGCTACAGGCCTGAGGACAACACTTGGGAACTCCAAAAGGATGGAGCCCAGTGCTGCCAATGCCATTAAGGAGGATGCAGTGCTCCCTGGCCCAGCCTATCAGAATGTGTCAGCCTAGTGAAAAGAAGGAATGGAACAGACTCACAAAGTATTCCCCACCATTCTGAGGCTGCCTCATTGGCAAGCCACTCCTCCCACCTCCTCACCACCTCTACTATAGCCCAAGGGACCTCTATGTAGGGCACCCCCTCACCCACTCATGCCCCTGAC
The DNA here is from genome assembly GCA_020091625.1 of Termitomyces sp. 'cryptogamus'. NCBI lineage: Eukaryota > Fungi > Basidiomycota > Agaricomycetes > Agaricales > Lyophyllaceae > Termitomyces > Termitomyces sp. 'cryptogamus'. The sequence continues at coordinate 5,103,934 of JAGYZC010000005.1, forward strand.
CCCTCCAACCACTGCACTGCCATCTCTGCCTGCACCTCCAACTGCTCCATCCATGTCTGCAACTTCTGGAGCTGTAATAGCTACTCTGTGGCCATCCTCATAGCTGTCTCCTTATCCCTCCATGCTGTGTTCCTATTCCTCCATGCCTCATCCTGCTCCCTCTGCATCATGTTCCTATCCTCCTTGACCCTTTGAACCTCCTCCTCACAGGTGGCCAGTGACTTCTCCAGCCCTTCAACCTGACAATACAGGAAGGTTTTGGTGACCAACTATGACATCCCTATAGACTGCTTGATTGGGGCCCCAGAGCTCAGGGAATACACCTGGGGGCCCAGGGGCCCTGTCATCAACTGCTCACCCCAAGCTTGCTTGCTCAGTCCTGCCTCAGGTGGCAGGAACACCCTCTGCTTACTCTTGTCACATGCTGTAGGGGCCTCTTTCCTCTGCCCATCCTGCAGGGGCCCAACCTTCATTGATAACTGCTCCACACTACTCCTGCCCTCTACTCTGGAGCCCCTCCCCAACACTTTGCCCCTCCACCCTTCTTCCAACTATGCTGTGACCCACTCTTGATCCCAACCCTGCTCTGTGGCAGCACAGGCAGCAAGCCAACTTGACATGACAGAGCACTTCTCATGCTGCAAACAACATGGGAGACACACCAACATGTCCCACCACAACCCTGGCATGGGCGCCTCAAACTTGCATTGCTCCTCCCATTGAGTGCAATATACACACTATGAGGACAAGTTAGCTCTAACAGGGTATTACCATACTAGTCACTCACTGGGGCCACCACCTGGCACCACTCAAGGGTTGGGGGACCCCTTGCCCACCCCATGGCCTCCGCAAACTGCTTCTGCATCACCTCCACCTGTGCAACTCTGTAAGCCATGAAAACAGGTCAGACCACACCCAGACCAAGGCTAGGCCTGGGACATGAGGTGGGGGCCACCCCCACAGCTAACTGCACTGGAACTCCACTTAATAAAATCCCCAAAGGACCAGCCACAGCTGTGAACAATTCTGTCAAGACTCAGTTAGTAATTCCAGAATGCAAGAAATGGAATCACACTCACAACTATAATATATCACCTCTACTCACCAGCAATCCCGATCCCACTTGGACTCCTTGAAAGTGGGAGAGTTGGAGGATGCAGAGGGAGACCTAGATGCTGCTAGGGAATAAGTGGAAGAGGACATGGGAGAAGTCTGGAGGCTTCAGGGTGTGTCCTCACTCTTTTAAATTTCTTGAAGAAGCTTCTTGATGGGCAACAATCCTGCTTGAACTTTGTTACCCACACCACTGCCACAGCTGTGGTTTGATCAATATTGCTTATGCTTTGATTTCCATGCCCCCACTAATCTCTGACTCATGCCCCACATCTTGAGGATCTCAATGCTACTCAACAAAGTCCTCAAAAGAAGTGGTATCCCCTCTCCCTGATTGGAAAACTTGTTAACCGCCATGACTCCTTTGAGTACCAAGTGATGCCCTCAAACAACCAGCTCTCCTGCCACCCTCCAGTATTTGTGGACAACCTCTTCCTCAACATGAACAATGATTTCATGTATTGTGTCAACAGCCTGACCCACTCAAACTCTCAGGGAAACAACTGGAACATGTCTGCCACATCCTCAAATGACTCCAGAGTACCACCACTCCTAACAAATAACTCCACCACTCACACACTTGCTGGCTCAAGGACCTCTCCAAAATACAACCTCACCCTCTGCTACCCCATGGTTGACTTAACACAAAAAACTCAACACCCCTGCCAGAAACCTAATGAGTGCCCAAAGAAGCCCTTTGGGCCTAAGCAAGACAAGTTCTGCCACTCAGTGGTAATACCTGCTAAATGTTTACATGTCATGCTAATTTGAATGAGAAAGGAACTTCCCACCAACTCTGAACCTCCCTTCCCACCCAGCATGACCCCTGATGCAAGCCCACCAACAAGCCAATTCCCCAATCCACCCCTTACACTGCCTTCAGGCCTCTGGTTCCTGCCCTGGGAAGAACAGAGCAGCAAAACATGCCCCAGATCCCTTTCCCCACTCAGCACCATTTCTGAAGACAACTCCCTTGACAAGCAGTGATGCAAAATGTAAGTTTGATGCTGTTAATTGATCAGATCAACAGATCAAATTTTGTTTCACTGAGGTTTGGAGGCTTAGTTTTGCAGGCTGGAGATGGTCTCATGCTATTGAATGGGCCCAATAATATTATAAATAAAACCTGAAACAACTAAGAACTTGTAAGCCTAAAAACTGCTCCCTGGGGTTCTCTGAGCCATGGTCTATTGTTGCTTTCCTTTTCCTCCAATTCCCCTCCCCTTTTATAGCTTGTTGCATGTGCATGGACTAGGGTGCTTTCCATGTGCACCCATGGTCTGTACCACATGGTTTTTCTTGGCTTTTCCTTCTTATTGGATGGCAGAACAAGATGGCATGCTTAGTTGGCATTATTCAGTTTTTGTATGTCCAACATCCTTTCCTTTGATCTTTTCCCTTCCCAAACTTCTTCCTAGCAGACTGCACATGGTTTGTTATGGTGGCTGGCTTGGGTTTGGGTGGTCTGGCATAGGAATGGGAATGATATTGAGGGGATAGGGCAGTATTCTAGCAATAGATGCCCATGGCTGGTCTTAGTGTCAGTTAGATTTCTAGCTGGGTTGCTGAGCACAGCCATTGATTATCAATCAACACATGATCAGGCTTGATTCTTGATGTCAGATCTTACTGTTTTCTGCTGGCATTGTTGTGGTGCATGTTTGGATCATCAGCTTCTCTACCAGGTATGTGCTCTATGCCTACAGTTTTCAGCTTTTAGGTATCTGGGCCTTGGTACTTCTAGTATTTCATCCTGTCTCAAAGTACAAGACAGGTGTATCACTCCCCCACACTATTTTACTGACTGCCCCCAGTCAGGTCCACACATTCTTGAATGACATTCCTGCATGATCACTCCTAAAATTTTGACAAAGAGTCAATTTTCTTTTCCTTCCACAAAAATAATGTTTCTTTTGTCACTCTCAATCACACCCATTGTCCTATAAAGATGTGCTTGACACAACCCTCTCCCTCCCTTGAGCCATGGCATCAAACCTTTCTGCTCCCACTGCTCCTCATATAACCTCCATGGGCTCTGCTGCTAAGCTACTCCATGCACCATTGACTGCTCACCCTAGCCTCAGCCAGAACTTGTCCAACAACTTCACCCTTCTCAAATGTTCTGTCAAGCATGATGTGCATCAAGTTATTTTAGCACTCCTCCAGCTTCCCTCATTTGCTCAGGCCATCATAGGCTTCTGTGGGGTTGTAGTCAGCATCCCTGGCTCTGGTGCTGACTATGCCTGATACTTCAGCACTATGCAGCTGGTGAGCTTCTTTCTCTTCTTTCTTTTTACTTGGTCCTTTTTCACCCCCTTCTCCTTGCTTCAGTGTTTTGCTGACCAGGCCAATTTTCTGTGCATCACCAAACAGAAGGGTCTTTTCAACACCCTGTCTGCTACCCTTCATGCAATCAACTGTGGTGCTGCCAACAATTCTGCTGATGTGCAGGCCTTCCTCACCTTCACCAACACAATCATTCAGATTGAAAAGAATTGTTGAGAGCTCCAATAGCAATGAGAAGCCAAGGAGGCACATATTTCCATCAGTTTCTTTCTCTGACTAATGTCTTGTCCTTATAGCTGAAATGCTGGACTCAGGACCAGGGTGTTGACATGCTAGGTCTGTCCTCCATTTGTTCTAGCAAGCATGGAGCTAATGTAAGTCTAGCCTTCAAACTCAACTTACTTGCTCATCATTTTGACACACTCAACCTTCATCTCTTTTGTCCCTAAACTGAACCCAACAGCAAACCCAAGCCCAAAAAAGTTAAAGTCTTTCTGGCTTATGGTCTGTCCCTTTTCTGTTTCCTCACTTCTCTGACCTTGCTTGCTTTCTAGCCAGCCTCAAACCTGGAAACAAGGCTGTGTCCTGCTCCTTGGCCAGGTTAATGCTGCCTTTGAAGCTGTTCAGCTTACCAATGACAGCACCCTCCTTCTGCATGCCAATCTCCAACAACATTGTGATGCTATTCACCTTGCTGTGCAGCAACAACTCTACTCACTCAACATCACTCTCCAAACCTACAAACTCATTTTGGCTCACCTTGTTCACCTTGACAAAACTCTGGGTCCCTCTGACATTGAGCAGACTGAAGATCTACTTAATGATCTCCAAGTTTTGCCTGAGGTATTACCCTCTTATTGATTTCCCATAACTCATCTTTATTTACTTAGAGCCTCAGGTGGTTGATTCCAATTCCAACATTGAAATTGCAACCTCTTCCTCAGAAATTTCCCATTCCCATGTGTCCCCCATACAAGAGACCTCTCCATTGTAAGCATCAGTATTGCCTCTGCCTAAAATGGTGTAGCTGTAATTTTAACCAGCCCCACTTGTAAAAATTTCCCTACATATCTCTTATTTTGTAACCCCCAATTTAATGCCATTAACCCTGAAAATGTGTGACCAAACTAAGCCTTTTACTTATTTTGATTTTGCTAAGTAAAACTTGAATTTTTTGTCAACCTTTGGGGCTATTGTCTAACCCATTCATGTCATGGTCTAGAGGCTCATGAAGTCTTATAGATCCAAATGACAGATCTGATATAGCATTTCCAGCAGGCTTTTGTAATTCTTCCCTTAACTCTTTTAACTTCTCTGGAGTGATATCTACCCACTGCTCTAGGCTTTGGGCTAGCTCCAATCATCTTCAAGCTTTGTAAGGGACTACCCTAAAAGCTGCCACCCTAGTCTGCCAAACTGATCCATCCAGTTCTGCCACAATGTAATTACCACCTCTGGTCTTAGTAATTACTACCATTGGACCATGAAAGCATCTTAGCACTGTGAACTTTCTGTAATCATATTTTTTGACCAAGCCCAAGTCCAAGGTTTTGAATTTGAATTCTTTAATAGAGCTTTTATGCTCTTCTGCAAACTTCAAGGCCCATTGGAGTTTGTCCTTCCCAACTCTTTCTCTCATCTCTTCTACATGTTGGTGATGTTTGGCTAGAGCTCTAGCACAATGACCAATCAACACTTCTGTAGGCAATGGCCCTTCTGGTAATTCTATTAACCAGGTAGCCTCTACTAAGTCTAAGGGTAGAGTTGGATGAGCCCCAGTGACCATGAAGTATGGTGACCATTCAAATCTCTGCTGGATAGTAATGCAATCACTCCACATTACATGGAAGAAGAACCAGAAGCATTTAGTGCAATCCTCACAAGCTTTGAATACAGCTTGCCTGACATCCCAATGTGGTCTTCAAATCTTGCCATTAGCTTAGCTTGAGAGTTGTATGAAGAGATGGCTATGCCTCTGATTCCATATTTACTCTCTATCCAAGCTGTGACCTTTTTGAATTGTCCAGCATTGTCAGTGATGATTTCTGCAATGCAACCCCAGTAACAAATCTCATCCTCAAACAACCATTGACCAATTGTTTTATGGTTTTTCTTGCACAGAGGCCTCCCTTCCATCCATGAAGACAATGCATACCTGCCATGGACAATATACTTGCAGCCATTTGAAGCTGGAGTCATGTGCATGGTATTAATGTGGATTGTTTGGAAGATAGAGGGTGTATAGGTCACTGTGGGAGCTCTGTTTACAACTGTATTCTGACATATCTGACAGTTATGACAAGTCCCAACATACCAATGCACATCTCCATCAATTTCTGGCCACCAAAATTGTTCTTGTATTAACATTTTGGTTGCATAAGTCCTCCTATGCCCCAAGGCATCATGGGCTGATTTAAGCATGAACATTTGCCTATTGATATCAACCTACTAGCTTATGCCTGGCCTCATGATTGTGCTTGTATAGTTTCCCCTTTGGATCAAAGAAGAACTGTTTTGCAAACTTCTTGAACTTGTCTGGGTCCCAACCCTGCAAACCCTCAGGTTCTTTGCTTGGGTCTTGTAGCCCAGCTTTGTACAATTGGTAGCAAGTCATCCCACTGTTCACTCTCCCCACCTTTCCTATGCTCCAAGTATGCCTGTAAGTCTGCTTCTTTCTCTTCCTTAGTACCTTCTGTGGGTAACAGAGGCTGAGAGAGAGATAGTCCTGCAACAGGATCTATTCTAGATGCCTGCTGCTGACTTAGAACTGCCTTCCTAAGTTCCACCTCTTGAGACCTTACTCTATCAAGTTCTTGTTCAAAGTCTGATACTTCAGTTGCTACTGCATGTAGATAGCCACCTCTAGTGTCAATTTGATCTGCAAACTCCTCAAGTGCTAAGGGTTAATCCTCCCATTCTGGTTCATTGTTGGTTTTAGCTGGATATTTAAAGTGCATAATCTTTGGATTGTCCACCAATTCTGGATCAACAGGTGGGTACTCCTCATCTCCTGGCTGCTTGAGCCTCCTAGACAGGCCATCAACACTAAAGGTTTTCCCTAGCACATGCCTCAAAGTAAAATGATAGAGTAGTACATCCTCAATCCATCTCATGATGGTGGCATTAGGCCCTACTCCAGGATTGCTTAGCATTCCTTTCAAATACTTGGTATCTGTCTTCACTACAAGCTTCCTACAACCAACTAGCCAATACTTATTTGCCTGCAAGGCTCTCATCAGACCATAGAGTTCTCTTTTAGGTTGCAAGAACCTTGCCTCCCTCTCATTCAATGTGATGGATCCTAGCTTAGCACAAGTGCATTGCTTAGGATTGTCTGGAGCTTCCTGGAATATTCCAAAGCCCACTGCTATCCAAGAAGTGTCAACTGATAGGACCACTGCCCCTCCTGACTCATAATCAATTGGTTTTAGAGGTGCACTTGCAGCTAGCAACTTCTTCAACTGAGCCATTGCTGACTGCTGTCCCTCACCCCAAACAAATGGTGTGTGGTTCTGGGTCAACTTGTTGATGGGTGCAGCCACTTTAGCATAGTCTTTAATGAACATCCTAAAGGTACCACAAGTACCTAGGAAAGCCCTGACATCTGACTTATCCTGGCAATTACCCCACCCCATAACAATGGCCAACTGCTTGGTCTCAGGTTTCTGTCCCTCATAGGAACACCTGTGTCCAACTACTACAATCTCATCTGCACAGACTACTGACTTCTTCCCAGAAAAGGTTCCTCCAGCATATTTGATTCTTTGTAACACTCTGTTTACATTTTGCAGATGTTCCCATACAAATCTCCCAATGCCTGAATTTTCTGGAATGACCTCATAGCCTCCATCTGGCAATTCATACCTGTGAGGTGGACCTCTGATTGGCACATCATCAATATATGGCCAAGTTACATGAGGTATCTCATCTTTCAAGATGAAGGTAATGTCATCATGAAAGATTGGTACTGAATTTGTCCAGCCCATTGGCAGGGTTACCAGCCTTAGAGCACCAAAGGGTGTCTGAAAGGTGGTATAGTCCATAGACCTTACATCCAACACCCTCTCATCATATCCCACATACAAGTCAAAGATCCCTCCACAAGCTTTGCCAGCAAAGTGGCTAGCTATCTTTTCAGTTGCTGGTGGAAACCCAGAATGTGCTATGGTCACTTTGTTTAAAGGTTCCAAGCTGTGAACTATCCTCAAACTCTCACCATCCTCCTTCAATACTGTGAACCACTGGGACCTGTATGAAGAGTTGGATGGCTCATACACTCCTGCCTCAATTTTCTGCTTTATCATCTTGCAGATTTTATCTCTGAGTCCTGGAGCAATGGGAATGTTCTTCAATACCCAGGGGTGTTCAGAAATTACTTGCATCACTACATGAGGGAAGACTTCCTCCTTGAGCCTACCTCTTTGAGAATCATCCCATGCAAAAGCCTCATTCTGCAGCATCATTAGATGATGTACTGCCTTCATCTCCTCTGGCCATAAGAAACCATCACCATGTGCTTGGTCAATGATTTCCTTGCACTCAGCAGTGTACCTCCCTGTGGGTTTGAAATCAGGTGGGTTTGGGTCCAACTTTGGCATGTCTGCTAGTAGATTTCTAGTGATGCACCTTTCAATTTTAAACTCCTCAGAAGAGGTCCCTAGTACAGGTTTTACCTTTATAGCAACAGGTTTGTATTTCTTAGGAAATAGATGTGCAGTTTCCCCCACACCTGCTTCTAACTCTAGGTTTTCCTGCTGTACTAAGATCTCCTCCTATTTCTCTGGTATCTGACACAGCTGCCCATTTAGATAGGCTGACAATATCTTCTCATCTCTTCCTCCAATATCGCCCCCTGCAGCAAAGGCCTGCAGATACACATCTCTCAACTCCTGGTTCTTGAATCCACTATCACTTATAGTGTATCCAGTCACCACTACTTCACCTCCCTGGTCACTGGCCATATCATTGAGATTTAAAATTTTGGATCACTATCTCCTTCAACACCTGCCTTTGGCACCTTCCCTCTTTGAAGAGTGGGCAGGGCTGTCCATTGACCAGTATTAGGATCCCTGATAGTTATGATGGCACTGCCATCTTGAAGATTTTGTATGTTGCTTCTGTCAGTGTGTCAAAAGGATGACCCAACCTGGCTTGACAAAGATATGCATTTGTAGATAAATAGTGAAGCCTTCAGCCAAAGTAAATGGAACATTTTTGGCTAAACTAACTGATGTATTCACTTGACTGTTGGCACTCTCCATCCTTAAGCATATGTCTGAATCCCAAGTCAATCCTAAATGAAGTGCCTCATCTAGTGCCATACAGACTATCTGAGAACCACTATCTAGAATTGTCTCTACTTGCCCCCTCTGATTGACGATGGGGTTCAAGGACCTCAACACTTGCAAATCTCTAGCCACATACACCACTACTGGCTTTTCTCCTGGAGGGATATTTTCCAAGTAAGTGGCTACACAATCCTGATGCACTACTGCACCAGTAGACAAATCATCCTGTGTCCCATCTGCAATGAAATAGGTTGCCATGGGTAGGTCATTGACATCTACTTTGTCAGGTGGTTTCTTCTCCCTTACAGTCTGCTGTTGAACTGCTACTCTTGAGATATTGGGATCCCTAGACTGAGTTCCTGATTTGAGAGTCAATTTTTGTATCATTGCTTCTCTTAATCCAGGAGCCACATCTAGCAGTTCTCCAGTACTGAAAGGTACAGTGGCCTCCTAGAGCCTATCAATGGTCCTATCCCACTCCTTCCTTCTTGTTCCTGTTAAGGAACTTCCAACAGTCCCCTGCACTGGCAAGTCTGGTCCCTCATTGAGGGCTGGAACCTAAAGAACCACTCCCCAGGGTTCTCCAAGCTGTGGTACATTGTTGCTTCCCTTTTCCTCCAATTCCCCTCCCATTTTATAGCTCATTGCATGCACATGGACCAGAGTGCTTTCCATGCATGCCCATGGTCTGTACCATGTGGTTTTCCTTGGCTTTTCCTTCTTATTGGATGGCAGGATGAGAAGGCATGTTTGGTTGGTGTTATTTGGTTTTTATATGTCCAACATCCTTTCCTTTGATCTTTTCCCTTCCCAAACTTCTCCTAGCAGACTGCATGTGGTTTGTTATGGTGGCTGGCTTGGATTTGGGTGGTCTGGTATAGGAATAGGGATAATATCAAGGGGATAGGGCAGTATTCTAGCAATAGATGCCCATGGCTGTTCTTGGCATCAGTTAGATTTCTAGCTGGGTTGCTGAGCACAGCCATTGATTGTTAAACAACACATGATTAGGCTCAATTCTTGATGTCAGATTTTACTGTTTTCTGCTGGCATTGTTGTGGTGCATGTTTGGATCATTGGCCTTGTCTACCAGGTATGTGCCCTATGCCTACAGCTTTCAGCATTTTTCAAACTATTCCTCAAACATGTATTCTCCAAGCACAGACTCCTGGACAACATTGTCTCTGACCATGGACCTCTGTTTGTATCTCATTTCTGGCAATTGCTATGCAAGGCACTCAAAGTCAAAACCAATCTCTCCACTGCCCATTACTCAGAGACCAATGGGCAAACCAAATGAGTAAACCAGACATTGGAACAGTATCTCTGCCTCTAAGTTAACTATTTACAGAACAACTGGCATGCAGAACTCCCCCTCACCAAGTTTACCTACAAGAACATGCTACACTCCACCACTGGAGTGTCCCCCTTCTATGCCAATAAGGGCTACCACTCCTGACTCATGGTATCCCTCAAGGATATCCCCTTCCATGTTGCCCACAAAGTCACCAAGGATCTCTGGTCTCTCCACCAGTTCCTCCAGGATGAAATCTGTACTGCCAATCAAGCCTACTCCAAGCACACTGACACCTGACACAAACTGACCCCCAACTGGCCCCCCAGCACTTTGGTCTGGCTCAATCAACAAAATCTCAAGATCCAGAGGCCCTCTGTCAAACTTGATCACAAATGTTTTGGCCCTTTCAAAGTCCTCTGGAAGGTCTCCATGCACACATACAAGCTTGATCTACCTCCAGGCTTGAAGGGCTTCCACCCTGTGTTCTATGTCCAACTCCTCAAAAGACATGCTCTGGACCCATTCCCCAGCCAATGCCCCAGCCAACCACCCCCCATCAAAGTTGAGGATGAGTATCACTATGAGGTTGACCAAATCCTTGACTCCTGCTTGGTCTGTGGCTGACCCCAATACTTGGTCTGCTGGAAGGGCTATGGATCTGAGGACAATACTTGGAAACTCCAAGAAAACCTTGATGGAGCCTCTGACAAATTCTGAGACTTCCATCAATGACATCCCACCAAGCCCCAGGACTCCCAGGACTAGTAACCATAGATGGCAGTAGTGGGCATACCCCTGCCTCTGGATTTATTAGGGATTCAACTCCCATGAGTAACCCCCCACATGTTTTCACTTACTCTCCTCCTCACTCCATCTGAAACCCCTCATGCTCAGCAGAAACACAAGAAATTGGTTTGAACAGATTACTATTACAGATTATATAACAGGAAGGAGCACAGGGCAGCAAGAAAGCAAGACCCAAAATCCCCTCACTCCCCCTCCTCTTTAGGAATCCTTTGCACCACACCCCTAACCAAATCCACCTCTATCTGGGCAATCATGATGGCAAGAACCTCTACCTGCCTAGGCAATGGTTCCCCTACATCAGTTGCCACCTCCCACCATGCTCCAGGGTCCACCGCACTCCTCTGCCAATGTCCCACTAGCAATCACCCCATCTGGCAGGATCTCTGCTCCAACTCTGGTGGGAGCTCCCCAGGCATCTGTGCCAACCCATCCTGCATCAAGGCGTAGGCTGCTGACACTCTGTCCAGAAGAATATGATGCTGTTGGACCCAATCCAATGATTCTGGGTTAGCAAGATGATAGGAAAAGGGCAGAACAACTCACGCATCACCCTCCACCACTCCAAGGCCACCTTGTTGGCCAGCCACTCTTCCCGCTACCTTGCCATCTCTGCCCTAGCCCCCTCTGCCTCTGTGGCCCCTCATCCCACCTCTGCTATCTGCTCCATCCACACCTTGAACTGCACCAGCCATTTCTGCAAACCCTGCACCTCCACCGACTCCTCCACAATCCTCCATGCAGCCCTCTTCAGCTCCTCTTGCACCAGGTCTCAATCCCTCTGTGCCTCATCATGCTCCTGCTGAGTCCCATCGCAATCCTCTGTGATTCTTCAGACCTCCTCCTTATGCAACACCAACAACCAAGATAGCACCTTTTCCCATTGCTGCCAAAATGTCTTGGAGATGATAGGATAAGGCACAGAGTCCCCACCAGACCCCCCCCATCAAGGCCCTCAATGCAGGGGAATAAATGTGTGGCTCTGGAGAGCCCACCATTGGCTCTTCCCCACATGGGTGTTTGCTGGGCCCTACCTCTGGAGAAGGGGATGCCCTCTATTTTCTCTTGTCACATGTCATAGGGGCCCCCTCCCTCCACCCCCCCATGGAGGTCCCACCTTCATCGACTGCCCCACACTACCTCTGTGCTCTACCCCCAAACCCCAACCTGAAACCTTCCCCTTGCAACCCTTGAGCAACTGCCCTGCCATCCATTCCACATCCCAACCCTGCTCCTCCACCATGCAGGCAGTGCACCAACTCAGCAAAATTGGACACTTTTCATGCCTCAAGCGATACAGCATGCAAACTGAGGTGTCTTGGTAAGAGCCTGGTGTTGGCTCCTCAAATTTGCAATGCTCACTGTAGCAAGCATAGAGGGCACACTGAAAAGTCAGATCAGCTCTGAACCCTGCAAACAATACTACAACTCACCAGGGCTTCTGCTTGACACCATTCTAGAGTTGGGGAACCCTGCACTCACCCCACTGCCTCCACAAACCATTCTGGGGTCATGTCTGCCTGAGCCATCCGCAACACCTCCAGAACTACTATAATTTGCTTGGGGACAAAGTTGGGCCTTGAAGAGTGCCTTGTCAACACTAAGGTAGGTGGTGGCAGAACCATGCCTCAAGATGAAGACCCGGAAGGACCAGCCACTGTGGCAGACAACTCTGACAAACTCAATCAACCACAATGAAATACAAGGGGACCAATGGCACTTACAACTGCATTACATGGCCTGGACACATCTGCAATCCCAACAACATTTGGAGTTCTTAGAGGATGACAAAGAGGAGTGAGCAGAGGGGGATGGGAATGCTGCTGGGAAGTATGCAGATGAAGACATTATGAAAGATTAGGGAACTCTAGAGTACATTGACTCTTTTTATGACTTGGAAAGGACCCTCTGACAAATGGTGGCCATGCTTCAACTTCATTCCCCATGCACCACTGCCTGCTGCAGTTTGATTAATATTACTCAACTCTTCAATTCCCATGCCCCACCAAACCCTAAACTGCACCCCATGTCTTGAGGGTCTCAATGCTGAAGGGGGAGTAATGTCATAATCCGCTCTCTAGACCCCTGACATCATTCCCATTCCCAGTCCTTCCCAATGCCCTGCCAAACTCCCCCAACCCTTGCCCACCATCCAGGCCTACTCTGGATAATTCTGACACTTCTCCAGCAAACCCCGATGGCCCTCTGACCAACTCCAACACCTTCTCCACAGCCATCAACACTTTTCCTGAGCTCCTGGAACTCTCCCCCACTGTTCCTGACCCTGTTATACAACTCCAACTTACTATTCTGATTTGCCTGACCTGCTCCAAAGCATCACAATGACCTTGGAGCAGCCTGTGTCCCTAAATGATCCCATCAGGATATCACCATGGCCTGCTCCTTGATTGTACCTGACACTCATTGACTCTGCGCAGCTCTATTGAGCCCTGCCACCATGCCTGCTGTTCTCCAGAGCTGTCCAGTAGTCAGTATATAAGTTGTAAAGTAGCTCCTCATACACTAGTCTTGATATTACTGGCAGTTACTGGTTTCTTGTGTCTTGTGTTTTGTTCCATCTCTATTTTTAATTCTAGTCTTGAATCTATCTCTTTTGTCTCTCTCATCTTGTTTTGTCTCTGTCTTGTCTTGATTATCTCTATTTCCTTTGTTTTCCTAAGTTCTTTCCATCTCCGACATCAGTACAAACTTTGTGCATGTGATACAAACCCTGAACATTTCTATGACAACTCTGGACTTCACTCTTTGCTTGGCCCTGAACCCATCAAGTCTTACTTGATCCCCCCCATGAAACTCTAGTTCTGCCCCTGTCTCTAGCAAAGCCTCCATCTACCCTGCAATCCATTTATGTGCTTACAAACTTGTTCCTGACATCTGCCCAAGCCCAACATTAATATACTTAGTCTTAGACTTCCACAGACCACTCTAGACTTGCTCGAACTGCTTTCCTTAGCTTCTCCTTGCAAGTTTCTCCCCTCTGCGCCACCTCAAGAGTGCTAGGTTAGAAGTGCAGGACATCATGTCTGCCTAGTAACAATTTGCCAGTGTAGCTGAGCCCCTGCCATCAGCAGAACCTGACAAATACCCCATCCATTGACACCATAAAAACATTTAGGAGCCCCACAGAAACCCCTCCAGCACCCCTGCCAAACTCTGGAACTCCCACCTACAATGCTCCACTAAGCCCCAGCAATATAAGGGCAACCTCTGGGAGTAGCAGCTCAATCATGCAGCTAGCAGAGGGGAATCCAAAGTATATTCAGCAAGGTAACCATCAATACAAATAGTAACTAATCACCTAGCAGAGGGGAATCCAAAGAGAACAAGTCTAAGGATCCCTGCTGCTCAGTGTGGCACATTAGCAGGCAGCAGAAACATAAGAACAACTGTATAGAAGGCTGGAGCTAGCCCTCCCTATGGGGAAGTGCTCAACAGAGAACTGCAGAGAGTTTTGAGGGTTTCTGGAGATCTGCAATGAGCTGCAGAGATCATTGCAGAGGTTGGAAATCAAAGTTGGAGGTTGTAAATGGAAGTCCCCTGACATCACTCCCCCTCTAGTGTGCAGTATCTTGATGTGTGGGGTAAAAGAAGTTCTGGATTGCCTGGTCCACTGGTGAGATGGGGTAGATTCCTTGGATAGCTTGCAGCATGTCTGAGTGCCTCTGGTGGAACTCCCTAATCAGCTCCAGTGTGCACATGTTCTTCTGCAGTTTACAGGAGATGTCCTCAATTCTGTGACCTTTCCACTTCACCTTGTATTGTAACTGTCATCAGAACAGATGACTGTTCAGGACTTCCTCCACCTCATACTCCTCACTGCTATTGACCACCACTGGAGGTGGCAGGAGTGCTGGGCATTGCCCCAGAATAGGGTTCTTTGGAGCTGGCATTAGCTTGACTATGTTGAACACTGGGTGGAGCTAGTACATTTCCATGGGGAGTTGGAGTTGATAGGCTAGTGGCCTAACCTGCCATTCTACCATGAAGGGTTCTGACTGGTGGTGCAAGAGCTTTTTTGATGGTTGGGCAGTTGTAATGGTGGAGGCATCCAGGTAGACCCAATCCCCTAGCTGGTACTTGAGTGCTGGGGTTCTTCCACAGTTGTAATACTGTGCCATGTCATCCTTTGCCTTTGCTAGAGCTGCTCAGACTTCCTCCTGCAATCTCTTCATCCAGTCCACAAACTTGTTCACTGCTTCATTCTCCAATGGCTGGAGCCAGAGTTCAAAGCCAATGTGCAAAAGCCAATGTGCAGGTGATATCCAGTGTCCAGAAAGAAGGGCAAAAACTGGGTGGCTGCATGAACATGGTAGTTGTACTGGAACTCAGCATTGAGGAGGAGTTTGTCCTAGTTGTCCTGATTCTCATTGCACAAGAGCTGGAGATACTGCTCAAGCTCCTGATTCATGCATTTGGTCTGGCCCTTGGACTGCAGGTAGTAGGCAGTGGAGGTGTGCAGTTTCATGCCAAGTAGTTGGTAGAGCTCTCTGGTGAAGTCCACTACAAATTGTGGCCTGCAGTTGGCTACATAGGCATTGGAGAGGCTGTGGAGTTTCCAGACATTTTTTTGGTACAAGTTTGTGGCATCCATGGCAGAGCAAGTAGTGTGAGTGGGAATGAAGTGTGCTCATTTGCCACATAAGTCCACCACTACTATGATGATATTGTAACCATGGGTGTTGGAGAGCTCCACAATGAAGTCCACCAAAGCAATGCTCCATTGTTGCAAGGGTATGGGAGGGGGTGTAGCTGTCTGGTGGAGAGATGGCATTGGAGCTTGGTCCAGAGACAGAGATCCCATGTACCAGTGTAGGACTCAATATACTACAACATCTGTGGCTACCAGTAATTCCAGGACATTAGCTCCAGCATCTTCCATCTCCCAGGGTGTCCAGTGATCTGGGATTCATGGTGTTGCTCTACAATCCTCTGGCAGAGCTCCAGAATGTTGGGCACATAGATGCAATCCCAGAAGTTCAGGAGCCTGTCTTGAAGGGCTCATTTGTCCATGCAAACAGACTTGGCACCAGTGGTGCATCCCAATTTCAGTGCCTGAGCTGCTTGGGCAATGAGTTCCTCCTGCTGACCATCCCAATTCCCATGCCAGATGTCCTGGAGGATGTCCACCTTCACTCTCTTGATGGCTAGACATTCCATGGCTCAATGTATGAACAATTTAGAGCAGAGGAGCATGATGTTGCTATTATCATCTCCTCTAGTGCCATGGTCCACTCTCCAGGACAAGGCATCCAGCTTCCCCATGCTCTAGCCTGGCTTGTGGTGCAGCAATAAGTAGTTGGCTAGATAGAGGGACTACTGGGTCTGTTGGCAGTTGAGTTTCTTAACCATCCAAAAGTATTCAAGGTTCTTGTGATTGGTCCAAACCTCAAACTTATGCCACACACCCTCCAGAAAATGATGCCACTCTTCAAAAGACCAGATGATGGCTAGCAATACCACTTCCCATCTCCCAGAGATTGTTGTGATAGAACAGCTCCAGTGAAAAAGTTGAAGCTGTTGGCTTCTACTTGGAAGAGAGAGTTGCTGTCAAGGAAGAGGAAGACTGCTTGAGAGCATTGAAGGCCACCTGCTCCAGAGGTCCCCACCTCCAGGCAGTGTCTTTTGTAGTGAAGTCAAATAGAAGGCAGGCATAATGCAAGAAGTCCTGGAAGAACCTCCAGTAGAAGTTAGTAAAGCCTAGGAAGGCCTGCACCTCCTTCTTGTTCTTGGGCTCTGGCCACTCCATGACACCTGCCACCTTCACTGGATCCATCTCCATAGCTCCATGCAAGATGATCAGCCCAAGGTACTTGATCTGGGTTTGCTCAAACTCACACTTCTCTGGTTTGAGATAGAGATGATCCAGTAGTGCTCCAATGTTTTGGTGTAGATAAGGAGGTTGTCAAGATATACACACACTATGCCTTTTGCAATGAGATCCCAGAAGATATCATTCATCATTGTCTGGAAGGTGGATAGGCTGTTAGTGAGTCCAAAGAACATGACAAGAGGTTTGAACAGTCCCCAGTTGGTCTGGAAGGTAGCCTTCTATTTGTCTCCTTCCTAGATGCACACATTGTTGTAGCCCCACCAGATGTCCACCTTAGTGAAATACTGTGCATCCTGGAGATTATTGATGAGCTCCAAGATGAGGGGGAGGGGGTAGTGGTTCTTCATGGTCATGGTGTCAAGGACATGGTAGTCCTGGACCAGTTGGAGCAAGCTGTCCTTCTTTTTGATGAAGAAGACTGGAGAAGCCATTGGTGATTTGGAGGGGTGGATGCAACTGGAGTCCAGGTTCTCTTGCAGGAAGGCATCAAGCTTGTCCTGCTCCTGGAGTGCCAGTGGGTAGACCTTGCACCTTGAGGGCTTAGAATCCAGCATTAATTCAATGGTGTGGTCCCACTGTTTGCAGTCCAGGAGTGAGTCAAACAAGGCCTTAGAGAACATGTCTTCAAAGGCACAAAGGTATGGAGGCATGATGTCTTGGAATGCCTGGGGTGCAGAGTTTGCAGCAAATGCCTGGGCCAGCCACTGGGATGTGGTCTGGCTAGCCCAGATCTCCACAGTCAAGGGCAGTGAGCATAAAGTGGTGGCATAGATCTATTCTCCAATTTCCACTGCCTTGTCTGGGAATTCTGAAATGCAGATGCCTCCAAACTCCCCTCCTAGTTCCTCCTCCAGAGCCCCACATTTGCTCTGGTCATCCTTATAGAGGGCCTCTCTATGAGGGAATGCCAGGGGCAGGGGGTCCAGAAGGTCTAGATCTGCAAAGAGGAGATGGCTGACATGCCCAGATAGCTGCATGTTCTCAAACTTCAGCCTGGCGCTCTTCTCTGACCTCAGTGGTGCAGGTAAAGCACCTCCAGAGGAACCAGCTCATGGTTACCTTGCTCTGGGCCCAGTCTACTTTGGGATTATGCACCCAAAGCCATGTAGAACTGAGGATCATGTCCTGCTTGCCCAAACTGGTGACAGCAAAGACTGTGTGCTCAGCATGATTCTGATAGCCAAGGACACGGTCTACTATGGACCTGATGGCACTCACTTTGTTGGGCATCCTGTCAATGTTGAACATCAGAATGGGTTGGGGAAGTGGCTGCATAGTCAGGCCATGGCACTTCACAAATTCTGAGTTTACAGATAGTCCCATCACTCTGCTGTTCAGAAGGGCAGTAACTCTGCAGATTTGCTGGGTTTCCATGGTCTCAATTTCTATGTCAAGGCACAGTAAGTTGGCAGACAGGCTTAAGGCCACTATGTACTACTGGAGCAGTGCCAGTGGAGCCTAGCTGGTGTCAGGGGGCTGGGCTTGGACTCTGGAGTTGGTGTTTGTACATCTGGAGGGGAAAATTGAGGTTCTTCTGTCTTAGAATGATTGACATCAGGAAGAGTAATTTCATTCTCTAACAACAGACATGACAACTTGTCCAGTGACATAGCTCCAGCAGCATCCTATGCAGCCACCAGTTGCAAGAGAAGCTCCTCTTGCTCTGCCATAGAGAGGTAGTGCACTTTTAGACCCAACAGGCAGTGTTGTGCAAAGTGCCCCAGTTTCTTACATCTCCAACACAGTAGCAGCATGGGGCAATGCTGTCAGGCTGCATTTACAATCATGGGAATGTATAGTGGCAAGGGGCACAGTGTAAGGATAGCTAGAGAAGGGGCAGGAGCTGGGAGTGCAGGAGTAGTGTATCAGAGACTGGCAAATGGAGCAGAGCACTGCATTGAGTGCAAGCAGCAGAGCTCCCATCAGATCTCCATGAGCTGTCACTAATCCCAGGCCATCTTGTACTAAGAGGTGATCCTTTTCTCATCTGGGCAGCCCTCAGCCAGGTTGTCAATGTGCTCTATCAGTGTGGGGTGCAGACCCTCCCTAGACATGAGGCACAGTTGAAGACCATCAGAGTAAGCAGCTTGCTCAACTAATGCCCAGAAGGAGTTGATGTACTTGTCCAGCATCTGCTTCCCTTGCCCATACTGCTTTCTGTCACATAGTGCTAAAGTGGCAGTTTTGACAGGGTTGATTGGGAAAAACTCTGCTCAGAACATTTTTTTCAAAGGTGGTCCAATCTGCAAAGCTTACAACACCTCCTGCAAAGCTTCCAACACCTCTAGAGTGGTGGAACACCCATACCATGTAGGTGGAGGCTTGTCCAGTGCTTATATATGACAGTACCCAAGCTATCCCAATGCATTGGAGTTGAAGGCATCTCTGCTGAGGTGGATTTAGGTGAGACATGACTGGAGGAAGCACTCCCCACCAGAGCAAACACTATTATATGCATTGGGGAGCACAGGATGTGAGATCTGTGGTTGGAGAGTTATTGGAGCTCTGGAGGAGTGGTTCCACTACTGGAGGTGGTGCAGAGATAGGGGGCAGGCACTCTAGCAGCACCTGGAGGGATTGAAAGATATGATTGGTGGCCTGACAGAGGGTAGAGAGTCTGGTTGTGTGATGGGTGAGGGACAATTGAGTCAGTTGCACCTGATTCTTTTGGTGTAGCAGGCAGGTCCAGGCTTTGTTCTGAGGGGCCAGAGCCTCTGGAGGAGTGTCTGGATTGGCAAGTAGACATAGAATTCTGCAAGTGCTTAAGTCTGGTTGGGATGCAATAGATAGGGGCTTGAAGGTTTCTTGTGGGCTATGGGGGCTTCCAGACCAGAGTTGTAGACTTGGTCTGCTGTAAGGGCAATCTCCAGGAGCAGCAGCTCAATCACACAGCTAGCACAGAGGAATTCAAAGTATATTCAGCAAGGTAACTGACAATACAAATAGTAACTAATCACCTAGCAGAGAGGAATCCAAAGAGAACAAGTCTGAAGATCCCTGCTGCTCAGTGTAGCACATCAGCATGCAGCAGAGGCATGAGAACAACTGTATAGAAGGCCAGAGCTAGCCCTAACTCTGGGGAAGTGCTCAACAAGGAACCACAGGGAGTTCTGAGAGTCTCCAGAGATTTCTGCGTCTTCCTTTGCAAGCAGGTGGAGATGCTAATGGCAGGAGTGAGTGCCAGAGGTATGGGGCCTGCAGGAGCATCCAACACAGCGGGAGGTGCGGCCCATGGAGGAGGCGGAGGAGTGGGAAATGGTGCTGGAGGGTGGTCTGCTACGGGCGGAGTTGGAGGTAGCAAGGCAGAGGGAGGATTGGCTGGCCAATGAGGCCGCTTCAGGGCGTGCAGGGATTTTTTGTAAGTGTCATTCCCACTTCTCTGCCTGTTACTAAATGGATTGTGTTGGGGGCCAGGTTGAGTGTGGGAGCACCAGGTTCTCTTGGACAGTGCCTCCATAGCATTTGCATTGATCCAAGACAGGTTGGCGCAGATGCCCGGGGGTCAGCCTGCGGAGTTGCAGCAGGGGATGGCGAGGGTGGGGAGGTTGCTGGCAGAGCATCGACAGCGTAATGCAGTGGCCCTGGAGTCATGGTGGGAAGTGGTGGTGGACATGGGGGAGGCTTTGCTGGGGCTGGCAGAGGTCTTGGTGGTGGTGCGGGCCCAGATGGAGATTGATTTGGGGGTAGGGATGGCGGGGGTTCCAGGGGAAGAGTGAGGGGGCGGCTGGGCCCCACTTGTTGTCATCTTTGAGTTTACTGCCCCATTCCGCCTTTTATTCTATATTTTTTGTACTTTTCAATGCTTCCTCATTGTTCCTGGGTGTGTGAAGTGAGACTTTAATTTGTGTGAGGGTGAGGTAAGCAAAACACGCAGGGGTGCTAGTGGGAGTTGAATCCCTAGTGGATCCAGAGGTGGAGGTTAGGCCCACTAGTGCCATCTGTGCTGGCTAGCCCTGGGGTTGTCGGAGTGGGGCGGAGCGCCATAGGAAGAGTTCCAAGGCTTAGCGGGGGTGTTGGGAGTCTTCCTGCAGAGTTCCGTGGCATTTTTTTTGGTGGCATTGCTGGGTTTGATTCTCAGGGTTTCGGACCCAGGGTGTAGGGGTTTTCCTCAGTCTGTAGCAGAGACGTGTGTTGTGCTGGTTCAAGGGGGTAGACCTCCAGGTCTCTGACATGTGTCCGGGGTGGTTGGGGCTTCAGTCTTTTGTTGGTGTGGCTGGCAGGAGGGGCAGGGTCTTCCGGCAGTCCGGCCTTTGTGCTGACACGGGTGGCGGGGTGGTGGGGGTCCTTTTTTGATGATGGTGGAGGTGGCGGAGTGAGGTTTGTCCTTGGGGCGCAGTTAGTCGGAGGAGGGAGTCCCTAGTGGCTTAGTGGCAGAGCCCCCAGGGTAGGGTGATCCCTGTAGTAAGTTTGCAGGAGGCTGTTTTCTGTGCCATCTGTGCTGTGGGATTGGTCAGCATGGAGGTGGTGGTACTCCCTCAGGATTGCAATTCCTTGGTTGAGGATGCCCAGAGGTTTTCATTTGGTGGGGTTGTGCGGGGTGAGCTCTGGAGTATTGTATTTGGTGAAGGGCACTCAGGATCGGGCTTTGCTGTGCTCCGGGGTGTTGGTCCAGGTTGAAGTCATGCTCCAGAGTACTGCATCTGTGGGCGGGCATGTTTGGGTGGTGCTTTGGTGTGCTCCGGAGTGTTGATGACTGAGGGGGTGGGGTGCGGGGTGATCAGTCCTGACCAGTTCCTTTGGGTCCAGAGCTGAAATTTGAGGTTCCGGGTCATCTACATGACATTGCTTTCCTGACCAAGGGTAAGTCCAGAGACAGACAGAGGGGTCTTATGTATTTCTGACACTCCCTAGAGTTTGGAGGTCTGTTGGGGTTGTATTGGTGGATGCTTCTTTGGGCAGGGGCAGCGTGGGGGTTGGTTGGGGAATGGCTCGCTTCAGTGGAGATGCTTCGGGGCTCATTCCATGGGTTGTTCCTTCTGGGAGTCAGTGGTTCCTTCATTGGGGAAGAAGTGGGCAGTCCCAGAGTCAACACAAGAGTCACTCGGTGGGGGTTTGTTAGTTGTGTTCGCTTTGGGGGTGGTGCGGGCAGAGGAAGGGGTCTGAGGTGCATTTTGTCAGTCTGCCATTCCAAGCGTGAGTACCAGGGGTCCAGGGTCGATGTGGGGGTTGGGGTTGGGTCTTAACTTGTTGGTGGGGTTGTGTCGCAAATTGGAGAGAGAGCTCCAGAGTGGGGGGTTTTTGCGGAGCAGTGGAGTTGTCATGTAGGAGTGGCGGTGGCTCCTGGAGCTAAGCTTGGATGAGGGAAGATGGTTGTTCACAATTGTTGGAGGGTGGCAGGGAAGTCGGTCACGGGGAAGCATTGGTGTGGGACTCCCCGGGAGTCACAGCGGGGTTGGGGCAATTCTTCATTCGTGTTCCAGAGTGGCCTGGAGGTTGTTGCGAATGTGGGGGGGTGGTAGTGGGGAGAGGCACCGCTTGCTTCTTGGGGAAGGCATCAGCAACTTTTAGGGTACTCCAGAGAGATTACTTTGCATGGGGTTTGTTTCTGGTTACTCCATTGATGTGGTCCCTGCTCGATAGACATCTCCCGGCATAGGGGCAGAGTTGTACAGAGTGTGGGGCTGGCATTGTAGGTCCCCTTGGTTGGATATCAGAGTCAGAGTGGGGGCCCCAGAGTTGTGTTGCTAGAATCCAGAGTGGGTCAGAGGGGTGGATCAGGGCAGCTT
Source organism: Termitomyces sp. 'cryptogamus' (assembly GCA_020091625.1). Taxonomy (NCBI): domain Eukaryota; kingdom Fungi; phylum Basidiomycota; class Agaricomycetes; order Agaricales; family Lyophyllaceae; genus Termitomyces; species Termitomyces sp. 'cryptogamus'. The sequence goes on from JAGYZC010000005.1 coordinate 5,126,299, forward strand.
TGAGTCGGCACAGGGTTATTTGGGTCATTGGTCCTGGCAGGGGAGTCCTCCATGGATGTCAGAGCATATGCTCCTTGGATTGTCAGGACATTTGAGTGGGTTGATTGACAGTCTCTGGGATGATGGTGGGGCTTCTCCCTCCCTTATGTGAACAGGTCAGCAATTTTAGAGAACTTTGGGAACTACTTCATATAGGGTCATTCTTCCTATAGTTAGTTTGGAGTAACTCCTATGCTGGGGTTACTTTGTGGGAGGTGGCAGAGTCTGGTGGTGGAGTTTACGTCTGGGGGTGGTGTGTGGGGAGGGTCAGCATCGAGAGTCTTTAATGTTGGAGGTTCTGGATTGTACGGGAGAAGGTGTTGGAGTAGTAGGCAGGTGCTGAAGTAGTGGGCAGGGTCTGGAGTTGTTCTTCATTGAGAGTCAGGGTGCCGTGGTTCTCCTCGATGACTTTGAGCTGTGCTTCAAGCAGTGGGGCGGGGGTGCATAGCCATTCCTTTCTTGACTGCCTAGAAGCTCGGGGATTTCTTGGTCTTGTTCCAGGGTTGTTGGGGTCAGGTCGGAGGCGTCGGGGCCCCTTCATTTGTTGGCGGAGGTAACAGCCAAGTCGACCGGGGGGTCCTAACTAACTGATCCTGAAAGTGGGTTCTATAATTGGGAGGTAGCATCGGTCTTGGAATCTTGCATCATTGTAGATGGGGTTGCTGGGTTGGGTTTGATTCCAGTTGGTGGCAGGGCTAGCTTTGGAGGGTGGACTTTCTTGGGGATGGGTGTGAAAGTCGGATGATCTGGTGGCGGTGATGAGCCCCAGTTATCGCTGAGCACCTTTTTCAGTGGTTCGGACTTAGCGGCAGCTGACTACTTTGAATTTGACACAAGTCACAACACTCAGCGCACGGGACTTAGCCCTAGGATTGGACTGAAGCACAAGACTCTAGTGACCACGAGACTTATCGATCACGGGGAACATCACGCGAAGCCTGGAACTTGGGCCTGGACCATCAAGGCCTAGACTCTCTTGGCGACGATTATTAGCGACCTTAGCGATCCTGGCGACAAAACGGCGTTCCTTTACTATATATGGACATATTACCAGACGCGTACCTTTTTACTATCATTCCCCTTGTCGAGCTTACCAACATCCCTGAACGGTGTTCTTACTTCAGGTATTGACATCGGACTCGTTCTCTTTTTGGTTCTTATTAGCAATTAGTCGTCGCCAAGGCCTCACCTATGACTTTTACTTAGTTACGGACTGATGCCTGGCACGCAACCTAAACACAGTGGCAGACGCTGCCGCTAGTGGCGCTTAATTACTTACCTTCCCTTACTATACTTCGAAAACGTATAAATACTGCCTGCACATAGACATCATCCATGGAATTTTACCATCGCATCACCAGCGTATTACTCCCCCATCTATAAACTACCAGCTTAAGGGTTTCATTTACCTCATCTCTTTCCCTCATCTCATCTTCGACCTTGGCTTAGCGAATCAACTCTCACCATGAGCAATTTTTGTCCTGTTTGACATTCAGATTCTTTGTGGTATGTGGCAAAAACTTTGAGGGTAGAGTCAGCATCCTTATGGGTGAGGAAATATCCTGCCAGCCTCAAGGTATGTCCATCAGCACCTAGCATCATGTACAATGCACCACCCATTGACTTGGTTGATGCCAGTCCCCACAGGTCAAAGTACATGCAATCATTTGGGTGTTCCTCAATATCCTGCTTACCATCATAAGGTTGCAAAGTATGTTTTCCATAAATACAGTCTTCACACAACCCTTTGACTTCAAGATTTCCTTTTATGGTGAGGTCATCTACCCAGTTGTTTCTTACTGTAGTCCAAATTGTGTGTTCTCCAGCATGCCCAAAATGGCAATGCCATCCATCAAGGTCCACCAGGGCCTTAATAGGTGAGGCTACCATAGCTGTTGGGGTGGCAATGGCCTCCAGAATATTGAGCAAATACATGCCATTTGTGCTGTTGCCAATAAACACTTCTCTCCCATTTGGGTCACAAAAAACCACCTTTTCTTTTGCAAACACAATTGAGAACCCTGTGAGATTGAGTTTCCCAATTGAGATGAGGTTTGCAGATAAATCTGGGGTATGGAGAGCATTTTTAAATAGTAGTTTGGCCTTTCCTTGGTTTGTTTTGACCACCTTGCACACTGTACCCTATCCCACAATGTGGAAAGTGGCACCTTTAGCTGCAGCAAGCCCCTTTCTTGGAGTCTCATATGGCATGTACTCTGTGAATGTGTCTCTCCTCACAAAACAATGGTTGCTCACACCCAAGTCAGCAAAAGTTGGGATGGAGGCATGTCCAATTGCCAGGGCCATTGCTGGGTCTGACAAGGCCTCTATGATTACATCTTGTTCTAGATTTTGTGGGCCAATAGCTTTGGGTGTGTCAAGGGCTGGTGTGGTGTTTGCAAGGTTTGCTGTAGGTGTTTGTTGCTTGTTTGCTTGAAATGCAGTGAGCTTAGCCAGTGCTTCCTTCCTGTTGTGGAAATTAGCTGGGAACTGTCCCTCCTTGCCTCACCCTTGCCAGTAGCAATTTTTGGCAGTGTGTCCCATGCATTGGCAGTTTGGATTTGTACAAACTAACTTTGACCTGGGGCTTTTAGTGTTTGCTTGGAGCACTGTCACTGATGGTGTCAATGGCTTCTGCATTTTTAGTTGTTTCCAGTGAACTAGGAGTCCTGAGATGAGGTCCACAGAGGTTGTTGTGGAGTACATGCTCACTACAACTGTATTCCAGGATTCTGGGAGCAACATCATAACAATGGGCCAGGTGGTGGAGTCTGAGACTTCAGCCTCCTTTTCTGTGGCCTCACTCCATTTTGTCTGGAGGTCAGCAATGTGTGTGGGGAAATCTGCTCCATCAGCAAACTTTGTGGTGCAAAGGTCATTTTCAGCTCCCATTGCAGCTAAGTCAGATACAATGCCATATGCCTTGGTAAGTGAGCTCCAAGCTTGTGCCACAGTGCTGTCCATTTTTAGACCCAGTCCTACCAGGTTTTTACAGTTGTATACAACCAGTCCCAGAGTCCAAGCATCATGCAAGTCCCACTCATCCTCAGATGGGTTTTGTGAGGTCTAGAGGGTGGGGGTGGCACTGTCAGGATCATCCTCTGCCTTTGTGGTTGGCTTAACATCAACCTCTGGTCATGGGATGGTCCCTTTGAGGTATCCTTTCACTTCATACACATGTGCAGCAATCAGGACTTGGGATTTGAAGTGGACAAATTTGTTCCATCAAACTGCAACTTGTCTGGGAAAGTGGGTGGTCCATTTGAATTTTGTGTGGTCATTTTTATGAGTAAGTTTGGGCAGTGAAGTGGGTGGTTTTAATCCATAGGAGTCATTGGTAGTATGGCAGTGGTGTCATGGCAATAAAATCTATGTTGTGCACAGGAGGCAAAAATAGGGCCAATAACCTGTAGGCAAGACCTTCAGAGTCATGACAAAGTAATTGAGACAACTGAATTATGTACCTGTAGACAAAGATATAAAGTAAGATCTACAGGAAAGTAAGTAATGCAGTATGAGAAGTGTTCAACATACCCTCAGAGTCACAACAAAGTAATTGAGACAACTAAGGGATGTGTGTTTTGTGTACTCTGGATATGTACAGATAGTAAAACAAGGTTTTATGTAAAGTATAGCAAACAAAGAAATGATTGTGTGATGGAGTAGCATAACATACAAAAATTATGAAGAGAGTAATTTATATGAAGTAGCATGTACTGGGGGTCCAGCTTAACACTGTGTACTGATTTTGCTGCAACACATTCCTCTCCCTCCATGCTATGTTCCAATCCTCCTCTGCCCTTTAGAGCTCCCCCTCTCATGTCATCAGCATTCTCAATAGCCCTTCCACCTAGTAATGGAGGAATGTCTTGATAATTAAAGGTGCAGGCTCAGAAGAGTTTGATGGGTGCCCCATCAGCACCCTCAAGCCAGAGGAGTACACATGGGGCCTGGGGGGGGCCTGCCATCAACTCCTGGCCCCATGGCTGCTTGCTGGGCCCTGCTGTTGGCAGTGGGGAGGCCCTCCACTTCCCCTTGTTGCAAGACACTGGAGCCCCCTCTCTCCATTCACCCCATTGGGGTCCCACCTTTCCTGCCAGCCACCCCATGCTCCCCTCACTCTCCAAACCAAATCCCCAGCACAACACCCTGGCCTTCCAGCTCTTGCCCAACTGCTTCCTCACACAACTTGGCTCCCATCCCTGCTCTGCTGCAATGCAGGCCATATGCCACTCCAGTGGAACTGTACATTTCTTATGCCTTGCATGACACAGAAGACAAACTGAAGAATCTTGATGGAACCCCACAGTTGGCCCATCAAACTCACATAGTTCCCCTCATTGGGCACAGAGGGTACACTGGGGAAAATCAGCAGAAAGAGAACAGAAGACAGTAAACACCCACCAGAGCCTTGTTCTGGCACCATTCCAAGGTCAGAGGACCACATGCCTGCTCTAGCACCTCTGCAAACAACTTCAGCATCACCTGCACCTGGGGAACCCACTGTGCTTCTATAACAACCTGCACCTCCTCCAGACTAAAACTGGGCCTTGAAAAATGCACTGCTGGCACCAGGGCCAACCATGCTGGAGCCCTGCCCTGAGATGAAGCCCCCAACAGACCCATCACCACTGTGGACAACTTTGAAAAGTAGGTCAGCCCAGCACAAACACAGAATTGGTACACCTATGACTGTGGTACATGGACTCCACCTTCCTTCAATCTTGGCACTGAGCATGCTCCTCCCTGCAATGCTTGTATACCACCCACTTGTCAACCTGATTGTCATCCAATGGCAGAGGAGTTGGGGATGCAGACAATGAGTACACTGATGCTGCAGAAGATGAGGCTGAGGAAAACATGGGAAAAAGAGTTTAGGAATTCTGGGGTATGTCTGATGCCTTTTAATTGATTGTAAAGAGCCCCCTAACAAATGGTGGCCATGCTTTGACTTTGCCTCCAATGCTACCACTGCTTGCTGTAGTTTGATCAATATTACTTGGCATTGATTCCCATGCCCCCACCAATCCTTGACTCATGTCCTGCACCTTGAGGGTCTCAATGCTGAAGAGGGGGTGATGGGTGATGTCATGGCCCACTCCCTGAACCTCCAGACCTCATTCCCAGCCACCTCACTCTCACTCCCCTAGAGTTCCCCCCCAACACTCCCTTGACCTCCCCAACCTTTGTTGATGCATGATGCCCACCCCAGCTAACTTGAATGCTTCTCTGGCAAACCTCAACAGCCTCCTGGTTAACTCTGACATGTTCCTCCCAGGCTTTGATGCTTCTCCTTCCTCTCCTGAGCCCCTGGAACCCTCCCCCACTGTTCCTAATGCCAGTGTACATCACTGGTTTGTCATCCTGACTTACCCAACCAGCTCTGGAGCATTATGATGACCCTGGGGCAGCCTGCATTCCCATCTGATTCCATCAGTATATCATTGCAGCCCACCTGCTAATCATAACCAACACCTGTCAAGTCTGTGCAGCCTCAACAAGCCCCACTGCCAGACCCACTACCCCAAGAGCTGTCCCAGTAGTTAGTATATAAGTTGTAGAGGAGTATCCTTTACTCTAGTCTTGATATTGCCTTACCATGTTCTGATTGTTTGTCTCTTGTGTTTTGTGTCTCTTATCACATTTTCTCCTCTCTCTAAGTTTCCCAGTCTTATCTCAGTCTCCTGGTCTTGTCTTGTCTCTATCTCCATTATTGTCTTGATGTCATTTTGTATCTCCACTTCAATCTATTTTTGTTCTCATCTCAATCTTGTCTCAACTCAATCTTGTCTTGTTTAGCTCTATCTCCTTCATTGTGCCCAAGTCCCTTTCAACCTTAATGCTGTTACAAACTCCACATCTACAATTACAAATCTCAAATGTTCCTAAACCAACTCTGGACCTCGCTATTCACTCAGCCCCAAAAACCATCAACATCAATTGATCCCCCATGAAACTCTGGCACCACTCCCATCACTCATGTAGCCTCTGTTTGCCTGCACTTCCAATACTTGCCTCTGGAGTTGTGCCTGACACCCTTTCAAGCCCAGCCCTTCCCCACATCTTGTCTTAGACTTCTCTGGACCATCCCAGACTTGTTTGGACCACTTCCCCTCACTTATCCTCACAGGTATCTGAAGTCCAGACCTCCCCAAGCACTAGGGTATCAGTGCAGGATGTTGTGTCTACCTAGTAAGAACTTGCCCAGTTAAGCTGAGCCCCCATGGTCAGCAGAACCTAACAGAAGTGAGGTTGGGTCTGGGATGAAGCAAGAGCTACAGACATACAGTACTGTGCTGTGATTGAGGTTGATGATTGCCCTATAAATAGCAACAAGTATGTGGGTGGCAAAAAACTCTTCCTAAAGCATTTCCTTGTCCTCACAAACAACCATATCAATACCCCTCCCACCTGCATTTGCTTTCAGAATGACAGGATAACCAATGTGTTTCACTGCTTCCAGTGCATCAACAGCACTGGCAAGTACTCCAAATGAGCCTGGCACAATAGGAATGTCAGCATCAACAACACAAGCTTCATGCTTCAATGCTATTTTCTGTATCAAATCTGGACAGGGCCCAAGCCATGTGATCCCAGAGTTAACAATGATCAATGCAAATTCAGCAATTTCTGAAAGGAATTCATATCCAAGATGAAGCATTGTGACCTAATTATCAAGACAGATAGAGATGATTCTTTGTCCTGTCAGATATGCTTTTGACTCAAGCTCAACAGAGCCCTCTGCTGCACTCTAGAGGAGAGAGATAGCCTTGTCAGTGGGAGAAATGTGGAGTGAAAGGGCATTTGATGGCATATAAATAGCAATAGTCCATATACCAAGTTCCCTTGCAGTACAAATAATGCAAACAGCAATTTTGCCCCTGTTTGTGATTAGGAGCTTTGTACCCTTGTCCATCACCTTTAGAAACAACTTGGAGGGACATAATTGATGCACCTGTTACTTTTCAAGGTTCAAAAGAGAATAGAGTATACATACATCAAACATGCATAGTTAGTGGTTCACAGGTGCCCACACAACAGGCTACTGAAGATGAGGATAGGTTCCTATTCCTGGACAGGTTCATGTGATCGATCTGGGCTCCGGACTTTGTATGCTTGCTGAGGCATACTATGATTTGGGTGACAAATACAAAAGCTCCATTTCCTGACCACCTAACCCACTCACACTCACCACCCTACAAGAAAATACTGCTTTAGCTGAAATATATGTGGTAAATTATGAGACATCTTCTGTATCTGTATCTTCTGCGCCTGTATCTTCTCTATCTAAATATTGGTTGACTACTACCATGTCCTCCTCGGCCTCTTCATTGGTGTTCTCGTAGTACTCATCGTCATCATTGTTGTGGTTGTTGTTGTTGACAATGACAACCTCGGCACCAAGACAACTCTCTTTATTCATCTTTGCCCAATGATACGATGACGGAGCTACCCAGTACGGCTTCATCTGCCTGACAGCTTCAACTCGATCCTCAGATCGTGGATGCTCTGCCAGCATATCCTTGTGTGCCAAAATATCCGAGTAGTGAGATTTGTCCTCATCACCAATAACATTGTACACCCGACTCGAACATCCCTTGATGGCTATCTCGTAACGTGGATGAATGTGCAGAGCCTGACTCCGTGTTATCTGTGGGAGTTCATGAGAAATGACCTTAACATCAGTGGGTGTTGGCGGCGGGATTTGCTGTACAGTGTCGCATACAGGACTCGTGTGGACGGGCATCTGGGCTTGTTTGGTCGTTTCCCGAGTCTGCCTCTTTGCTGTCGGATTAGCGGGTATGGACAACTGGACTTGATTTTTCTTTTGTTGAGCTTGTTGCCCCTTCCTTTTTGTCCTTCCTACTGTCGACGCCTGCTTCACTTCTGGCTGAGGTGCTTTCTTCTGTTCGGCTGCTAGGATTCCGAGCTGCATCACAATCGTAATGTATGAGAGTTTGCGCCCGTTCTGCATCTGAGGTCTTGTGAAGAACTGGAAGGTCTCCTGAGCATCGATGAGAATGAACTGTTTGTCGACCCTGTCCTTTATTTGAATGAAGATGGCCGACATTGACCATCTATCGGGATACTGGGAGTTATTAGTGGGAATCCACACAGGGATGACAAAGTCTGTCGAAGCCATATTCCCATAGCCTTGAATCGCTGCGGCTCTGAGGAAAAGCAGGTAGATAGCCTCGTCGGTGATTGTTGACTTGTCGCCTGCCTTGACGAATTGTGTAAAGTGAACGTAGCCGTCTTTGAATGCGTCTCTAAGCATCTCCCCTCTCAGGTTGCTCGGCCGCGCATCGAGAACGTCCCCGATGTATTTCTCCGATATCAGGGCCCGGAGAAAGTCCTCGACGCGAATCATCTGGCTGAACGAGACATCACCACTGACACCACTGAGAACCGCATTGACGTGCTCATGATCAGGGTTCTTCAAGATAGCGATGTCATGGGCCAGAGTGCAGAGCATCCTCACAACCAACTCCTCTCTGGTTCCCTGGTCGATTAGTCCCAATTCGAGCCATTGTGAGATAGCAGATGGTATATTGGTCTTGTATGCTGCTATAATCATCTCGATTTGCTCCGCTGGCGGTAGAGTGGATCCAGTTCTTCCCAATCCTTTGGCGTGGCACCATGTGAATATCGCACGGGCAGCAGCTTCTGCCACAAAAGGTTCGGAAGGATATCCACCACGGAAATACTGTTGATGTTTTGGAACGGAGTAGACTGTTCGCATACTACTGGCGACAAGAAGTCCTTCAAGGAAAACGGCCTCATCTCGATTCGATTCAAAGCTCAAATCCACACGAACGGAAAGAGGAGGAATCAGCTTTTGGAGTGGAAATTTGCAAAATATGTCCCGACTTGTGTCTTCAAGACACAATTCCAACTTAGACATGGCATATTGCACTACTTCTTCCTGGTCTATAGACGGAGTATTTTCCAGAACAGTCCAAAATCTACGCAGTTTAGCAAGAAAGAGACAAGGGAAAAACAAAGTCCGTTGGCTTACAAGGGACGGCCAAATCGCGCCATGAACTTCAACGAACAAATTTCTTGAGCGGAGTGGGTGCCTTCAATCACAAGGCTCGGCTCCTTCCACGCATCGAAAGGAAGTTCAACAAAAGGAGCGTTCATATTATCATCACTGCCTTCAGAATGAGATGACATAGGGCGAGAGGACCAAAAATTACGTGAGCTAGAGATGGTCTCAGACAGTCTCAAATAAGTCGAGAGGAATAAGGCAAAGACGGGTGCATTCATCATGTACGTGAAGGCTTTGCACAGGCACTGATAAGCTGTGCGGTTTGGTTCTGCCGAAACCGTAGTCTTGCTGAGATGGTGGGCTTCGTCGAAATAGAAAACGATAACAGGTTGTGTGTCGGTCTGCGCAGGTTCGATTTTCTTCGAGACAGAGTCAATGAATATCTTCACTGGAATTAACATCAGCCATAAGTTTTGAGGTGGTGGCAAGTATCAGCGAACCTCGGTTTCGAAGATGGTCAAATTCGACACGCTCGTCCGATATGTCTTCGAAACCTCGTAAAGGAGACGGGTCGATTGCTGTTGTGTACATCTTGAGGCGCTCCGGGCTGAGAGGGGGTCCAAGATATTCTTTCCAATCTGCCGCGACACGTTCGATTCCAAGCCCCGACCTTTTCCAGAGATTGATCCAATTATCCACGAAGGCGATGATCTTTAATAAGAACAGGAGGTAGCGACGCTGAACATGAAGTTCCGAAGTTTCTTTCGTGGTCTTTGTGCAGAAAAAGCGAAGTAGCGGTTGACCGTTGGCCATATCACCCTGTGGAAAGCCTTGATCGTGAGGTCAGAAGAAAGTATGAGATCAACCAAAGCAAAGAACCTGATCTATCTCCTGTGGGCCTCAAAACCATCGGGATCATGAAGACCGAGTCGGCGACCTTGTCCACGAGCCGGGATTTGCCTGTACCGGATCCTTGAATGATGGCACAGAAATTCGCGTAGGGTTTCTCGAATGAGTTTTGGTACATTGCATTCATCGCGCCTTTCAAGAGTTCATGGGCATTCCCCACATACGCCGTCTTCCAGGCTGTTTTTACCGACTCTTTAATAGCTGAGGCGTGCATTCGTCGTAAGTATTTGAGGATGGGAACGGGACTAACTTTAAGGACTCACCAGGTTCCGATTTGGATGCAGGTGTCTGAAGAGTAGGTTTCTTCTCGTCTTCCGTCTTGACTACCAGAAGTGAGTGAAAAAAGAGGACTGGTGCAGGATGTGAGCGACGAACTGTATTTGATCAAGGCCTCCATCGAAAACTCCCACTCCTCACGCTCAAGATTCGGGTTGCAGAGATTGAGAAAGGTCCAGAGATGGGAGGCTGATGGCGGCACTGGTATGTCGTCTCTGCCAACGATGATTTGAGCAAGTTCCTTGAAGATTGACGAATAGCAGGCTTGAGACTCTTGCGGAGACGCGCGGCGCCTTATCAAATCAAGCAGTTTATTGTACAGCTTGCTCTTCCTCTCCCGACGAAACAGCTCTTGAGCCTTTTCCAATTGGGGCACTGGCTGCGAATCCTGCTCCTGGTTGGGTCGTTTGACCGATTCCTGAGGTTCAGACGAGTGTAAGCGCTTGGAAGACTGGCCAGACATGCTGGAAGTACAAAGTGGTTACTGCGGTGTTCGAGAGCACCCAAGTTATATATTAGTTTCAAAGTCAACCGCGCGTCATTTGCCCATTGATCTGATTATCAAATAATCACTGGCCGCACAACTGTGGCGACAGCGATATAGTCACGGTGTCGTCACAAGGGAATAATGGAGTCTTCACGCTAAAGAACTGGGATAAGTCCTATAATTGCGAAGAACTGACTATGAAGAACTATCATAGGCTTTTATATATGTCGGTAATGCGAGTAGCCGGTGACGGATAAGTACGGGGGTAAAGTAAGCGTAGACAATCACGAGGAAGTGGGGTACGAAAGTCATAGTAAGCAGTCACTGTCGCTACATACGCCCTCCAGGTATCAAGAAGAAATGAAGGATACCTCGGAATATAAATTTTAGCAAGAATGGGTCGAGTCATCGAAGCAAAAGAATAAGTGATCAGCGCAGTTACGACCGAGGGTGATCGACGTAGTCCACGGAATAGAGAATGACAATTTGAATTGGGGGTTGGAATTATGTTCGAGCGGTGAGTGAAGCGACGAGGTCGTTGAGGTTAGTCGGACACGAAGTCAAAGAGATTTACTCGGTGAGAGTCGTTTGGGAGATGAATTCGTCGACGGGCATTTCGGCGTCAGCTGGAAGAGGGGATTTGGCTTTGGCAGCGCGTTTCTTGCCGTTGTGAATATTGTTGGCCGGAATGGTGGGAAGGAAGAAGCCGTCGGGCTTGGCGTCCTCGAGACAACGCTTTTTAGATTCTTTTTCTTCACGACGGGACTCCGATCGAGCTTCGTTCCTGACCGCCTCGCGGTGGGGGTGCAGCAAAGCGTTCTTCATGCTGGCCCAGGCGTCTCGGTTGATGTCACCATTAGCTGAATGAGGGTCGCAATTAGGGAATGTCATGACAGAAGGAGGGATAGGAAAACTGTCATATTTGTATAAACCGGTTTCGAGATCGCAAGTAATGAAGTCGCAGGGAATGTCACCCTTAGTGTTGTTATAGGCAGTGGCAAACTCAGTGTAGCCGCAGGGCTCAATGCTGTCAATGGTGATGTTGCGGCGTCAGATGTTGTTGTTGTGCTTGATAAACTTCAGGAGTTGGCTGGGGTAGCAGTTCTTCACTGTTGTGGCATTGAGAACCTGATAGTCCTGAACCAGTCAGAGCAAGCCATCTTTCTTTTTGATGAAGAAGATAGGAGAAGCCATCAAAGACTTGGAAAGGCATATGCAACTGGAGTCCAAATTCTCTTGCATGAAGGCATTGAGCTTATCCTGCGCCCTGGGCACTAGCAGGTAGACTTTACAGCTAGAGGGCATGAAATCAGGTGGTAGTTCAATGGCATGGTCCCATTGCTTGCATTCTGGGAGTGAGTCAAACAAGGCTTTGGAGAAAACATACTCAAATGCATGGAAGTAGAGGAGTACAACATCTTGGAATACTCAGGGCATGGCATTGGCAGCAAATGCCTGGGCCAGCCATGATCTTTGCAGCAGAGGGTGGGGAATGTACAGTGGTGGCATAGATCCAGTCCCCCACCTCTACTATTTTGTTAGGGAGCTCCAGCTCATATATGCCACCAAACTCCTCCCTGTGTTCCTCCCCTGGGGCTCTGCCACTACTCCAGTCATCCTTGTAGAGGGCCTCTCCACGAGGGAATGCCAGGATCTAGGAGGTCTAGATTAGCAGAGAGGAGAGGCCCTGCATAACATGTGTGGATAGCCACATGCTCTTGTGCTCAAGTCTGGCATTCTTCCCTGTCCTTGACAGTGCAGCCAGAGCACTTCTGAGGGCACCTGCTTATGGTTATCTTGCCCTTTGTCCAATCTACTTCAGAGTTGTGCTTACCCAAGCTGGTAACAGCAAAAACAGCATGCTCTGCATGATTTCAATAATGCAGGACAAGGTCAACTACCAAGCTGAAGGCACCCACTTCATTAGGTGTTCCATCAATGTTGTAGACCAGAATGGGCTTGGGGAGGGGAGGAGCTGCTTGGTCAGGCTGTAGCACTTAACAAACTCAGAGTCCAAGAACAGTCCTGTCACTCTGCTATCTAAAAGAGCAGTGACTCCACAGGTTTGCTAGGTGTCTGTGGTATCCACATCAAGGTGCAGAAGTTGGCCAACAGGCTTGAAGCCATTACATACTATTGGAGTATTTGGCATGCCCAGGCAGGGTGGCACTGGCAGACCCTAGTAGGTGCTGGAGAGCTAGGTGGGGGCTCTGGAGTTGGTATTTATATGTCTGGAGGAGAGTGTTGAGGCTCTTCTGTCTTAGAATGAGAGGCATCAGAAAAGGCAATTTCATTTTCTAACAACAGACATGAGAACCTGTTAGCACCCAGTGATGGAGGCATACACCTCATCTATTGCTCAACTAAAAATCCTCCTCCAGCTCTGGGGGTGACATGCAAGTGCTGATCTCCTCCAGAGTCAACTCTGGTGTCAGCTTATCTAACAACAGAGCTCCAGTGGCATCCTTTGTAGCCAGCAGTTGCAGGAATTCTTCCTGCTCTGCTGTGAAGAGGTAACATACCTCTAGACCCAAGGAGCAGTATCATGCAAAGTGCCTGAGCTTCTGGCATCTCCAGCATAGTAGTGGTGTGGCACAGAACTGTCTGGCTGTGTTCATGTCCATGGGGATGCCCAATGGCAAGGAGCATGTTGTGGAGATGGCAGGAGTAAGGGCAGGCATTAGGCAAGCAGGTACAGAGTGGTGGAGGCTATTGACCAGAGCTGGGCACAGTGTGGGATGCAGGTGGCAGAGCTCCCTCCAGATCTCCATGTTGCCACTGATCCTGGGCTACCTTGTACCATAAAGCAATCCTTTCATTGTCCAGGCAGCCCTCTGCAAGATTGTCAATGCATTCCACCAGTGCATGGTGCAGGCCATCCTGGAATGTGAGACATAACTGAAGGCCATCAGCTTGCTCAACCAGTGCCCAGAAGGAGTCAATGTACTTGTCCAGCATGCACTTCCCTTGCCCATATTGCTCCCTGTCACATAGCATCAAGGCAGCAGTTTTAGCAGGGTCTAGCAGGGAAAACTCCATGTGGAAGTCCTTCTCAAAGGCAGCCCAGTCCAGGAAACTTCCAACACCTCTGAGGCAATGGAAAACTTACAATGCATAGGTAGAGGCTTGTCCAGTCTTCATGTACAACAGTACCCAGGCTATTTTCAACACATTGGAGTCAAAGGTGTCCCTACTGAGGTGGATGTAGGTGAGGCAGGATTGGAGGAAACATTCCCCACTAGAGCAAGCACCATCATATGCATCTAGTAGCACTGGGCATAGAATCCATGGCTGTGAGGTTACCAGAGCCATAGAGGCAGGTGCAGAAGTGGTTAGGGCTGGTTCCACAGGTGGAGGAGGTGTAGAGATAGGAGGTAGGTGCTCAAGCAGCACCTGAAGTGATTGGGAGATAAGATCTGTGGTTTGATGGAGGGTGGAGAGTTTGGTTGTGTGGTGAGTGAGAGATAATTGTGTTAATTGCACCTGGGTTTCTAGGTGTAGCAGGCAGGTCCAGGCTTTGTCTTGTGGGGCTGGACTCCAAGGGGGTGTCTGGTTTGGCAAGCTGAGACATAGAACTCCACAATGCTTAATCCTGGTGGGGAAGCAATAGATAGTGGCTTGGAGGTTCCTTGCAGCTATGAGGGGCTTCCAGACTAGTTTTAGGAGACTTGTTCTGCTGTAAGGGTGATCTCTGGGGTGGTGGATCTGAGTCACACAGCTAGCAGAGAGGAATCCAAAGTATATTAGCAAGTAGTAGACAATGATACAACAGTAACTAATCACCTAGCAGAGGGGAATCCAAAGAGAACAAGTCTAAGGATCCCCACTGCTTAGTGTAGCACATCAGCAGGCAGCAGAGGCATAGAAATGGCTGTACAGATGACCAGAGCTACTCCTAACCCTAGGGAAGTGATCAATGAGGTAATATGGAAAGTCCCACAGTTCTCTGGGGATCTCCATGGCTCTGGAACAAGCCCTGGAGGTGTTGAACAAGCTGTGGAGATGCTGGAACAAGTTGTGGAGGTTGGAAATGGAAGTCCCCTGACAGGAAAAGAAAATAATAAGTGTCTTGAAGGAAATATACCCCATGATGGTTTGTCAGCTAGATTGTCCATTGTCAAAACCCATGAAGTAGTGATCCAGATAGAATGTGATTGAAAGTTTGATACAATGTTTCACAAAATGAAGTTGCATGCTGAATTTCAGGATCAACCAGCTGCTAAGGCCCCCATGCAACCCATGTTGTCAGAGTGAATGATGATATGGCAGTTATTCTATTTTGTGGTAATAATTGTGTGCACTGCAAGGTCAATGGCTACCATCTCTGCCAGCCTATGTTGTGATCAGGTGACATCATCCAGGTAGTAGCTTCCAGGCCAGCCACTTCCCATTCAGGGTGAACCTGATGCCCCATGATGTCAAAGCATCCACATAGACAGCTATATCCAAAGCCTCTGGAGGATGTAATATTTTCATAGAGCAGTCCAAAAGTTGTAAAATCTCCTTCCACCAGACAATGTCAGCCATAACTGTGGGGGTGATCCTGTGTCTGACACAGGAAGGCAAATCTCCTGAAAACCCCACTTGGAACTTGTATGTGCTTAGTAACCTTGAATGTCCCTCAGAAATGACCAGAGTCATGTGGTTCAGCAAACCAATGAGAGATTCTGTCAGTTGTAGTGACACAAAGGCCCCTAGGAACCAGTCATTCAGCTTTGCTAAGTATTTTGACTGTTTGGATAAAGGTAATGCTACTGTCTTATTGATGAGAGACCACTCAAAGCCAATATATACAAACTTATTGCTGAATGATACAAACTTATCAGGTGCCCACAGCCAGCCTAAATTCTTTGCTATGGACCAAATGAGGTCTTCAGAGTATTTATAGTGGGGCAAACTGTTGTCATCCAAATGCAAATAGCAGAAGAAGATGAAATCATCCACTCATTTCAGTATGGCTTCAATACCTTTAGATAAAAAGATGTGTACAATTGTATCAGCCACCAACCCAAAAATCCTGGGAGCAGGCAATATCCCAAAATTAAGCTGATGGTCAAACACTACTTTGTCCTTGATGCACAGTGCTATGAAAAGTCTGTCACCTGGAAGTATTGGAATGATGCAAAAGGCTGATTTGATGTCAAATACTGCCACCTGCATACTGCATGGAGCATCCACCACAAGCATCCAACAGGCTGAAAAGGTGCCCCAGTCACATTGGAAGCACTTTGTATCAATGTGTGAGTTCACAGATGGCATTAGTGGGTTATCACACAAATATGAATGATCAATGGTTATGCAAAGTTCTCCTGGAGTATGTTCTATAATGTTTATCCAAAAAGGCATTTGACCAACTTGGGCACCAGCCCTTCAGAAACCCTGCCAAGTTCATGCTCCTTAGTGTATTTTGCAACAACAAAGTTGTGGTGATCAATAGTATGATAATGATTACACAGAGAGAATGTACAATCTAAAGTAAAATTTTCTAGTCCTATTTCAAGTAATCAGAGACAGTAGGAAAAAGGTATTGCATGTAAGAACCTAGGGAGAATCCATGGTGTAAACCATCTAGTATATGCACAAAATGATCATAGGAGCCAGATTCTGCCAAAGCTGCTGCCCAGCAATGCACTTTGAGTCAAATGGTAATTGGAAAGAAGCTCTTAAGCAGGACATTCTTGAGCAGAATGCCATCCTTCTTCACACAAGGAGCAGGCATGACAATGCATACAATTGGACCTTGAACATGACTGAAGTCCATTGAAGGCAAAGCAGAAGGTGTTACCTCCAGAGTCAACAAAATGACTGTTGACTTGTTGGAGCAATTTTCCACCTTCTTTGCAGGAGAACCAATGATTGTTGTCTCCATGTAACATGCATCAGATGACTTTACCAGGTGCACATTCCTGGCCTTCCTGGAAGTATGGTCTGTGACAACCCTGGCCACCCCTCTGGAACTGTGGAGCATCCCAGTGTGAACCTAGATGATGGTATTTTGGATGATGACTCCCAAAAGGACTGCAAGTCCTAAGCATTTGAGCTGGAGGCATTAGATCTTGTTGGCTGGGTTGTTGAGTTTGCATCACTGAACAGGAGGTCTGAACAAAGGCCCATAGAATGATGGATCTAATCAGTTGTATGATCTTGTAATTTTTTCTTGTACACCAATTTATGCCATTGATCAACATGAATATTACTGTTGTTATGCAAGTATGCATGTCATATGTGAATATCATAAGCCAAGTAGACCAAGAAGTTGTCACCAAAATCAGGGTGATGCTGTATATAGTAGTAGTGTGCCTGAAAGGAGTTGGCAATGGCCCACACTGTGGGGCCACTAATGAGGGCCTCTGGGCCAGCACACAGGCAGTGACAAATCACCCAGATCAGTGTTGCACTGGCCTGCATGCAATTCAGAGCTGTCATGAAGCATTCCTTGCTGTAATCAAATTTGCAATTTGATACCTGAAGCTTGCCTGTGGACATGAGAGACAACAAGGAGTCACTGTGCCGATTTGGAGCTGTAAAAGCCCTATGACACACAGCATTTGTAAGGAGATCCAGAGAAACATAAACAGCCCAGCCAGCATTGAACACCTGCTGCACATGCAGTGAAATGAGCATGATGTTAGGGTCCAGCTCTGCTGCTGCCTCCAGAGAGGCCACCAAAAGAGAGCACAATGATGACAGTCCAGCCAAGGGGGCAATCAAGAGGTTTTGAGGTGTCCCAATCTCCTGCTGGTGCACCACAGGAGCTGCACATGTAGAATTAGAGGCAGAATGGAGTGACCCAATGCCCAGCCTGCCAGCTGCAAGCACTATGTGGGGCAATGGACCACTGTCCGCAGAATAGCAGAGGGTGGGCAAAGGCCACAGGCCCAGCAGTGGTGGTGTAGCAGTGCAACCTGTAAGCCAAGTCAGGCAGATGTAAAACCGCAGTTTAACAACATGCACAGGGTAAAGTAGGCTCCTGGCCAGGAAGTTGTAGTGGCGGAGGTTCTCAAGGCTGTAAACCAGAGATGTGTAACAACGTAGAAGGAATGGGTCTGCCAGGTGCAAAAGGTGAGTTGCAGGCTCACGAGGCTGTAGGCCCGAAGCTTGTAAGGAAGTAGAAAAGGTGGGTTCACCAGGTTTGAAATGATGAGGCAAGATCCCGGGGGCAACCTGTGCAATCTCTGCTCCGTACCTCCGAAGAAGGTCTGTAAGTGCTGCTCGAGAAATAGTGAGAGTGTCTGAGGTGGGCGCAGCATGCACGAAGGCGGGGAGAACCACCGGGGGAGCGGAAGTGGTAGGAACGAGAAGAGAGTGTAGCGTAGGAAGGTGTCTGCAGTATCAATAGAAAGCTGATGAGCGGGAGCGAGAGCCGGACATTTGGAGGCTCGCCTCCTTGCAGCCTTCTTGGGAGATAGTGGCCTGGAAGCAGGGGAAGAGGGATCTGTAGCAGCCGAGAGTGGTGAAGAGGCTCTCGCGGGAGAGGTCACGAGTGGAGGGATCCGGATGGGTGAGAGGATGAAGGTCGGTACGGGATGAGCCGTCGCGAGAAGCCCAGGGGAGTCGACCGAGATCCGAGGGGGTGCGGAAGTAGTTCCATCCGGGGACAAAACAGACGCAGGCTGAATACGGGCCAGATCTGCCGAATCCTCCCCAGATGGCTCCATGACATGGAACCGTCGAAATCGATCCCGAGCTCATCAGCCGAGGAATAAGATCCATCGGTATGTGAGAAAGCGCAAAGCGGAGAAAGTGACACGAAGATAAGGCGTGAAGCAAGGAGGTGACTCGAGAAGTAACGAGAAAGACGAGAAATGCGTGGAGTATAGAATCAACGTGAGTTGGAATCTAAGAGGCACGGAATCATGTGATCGCGACTGGTCAGCAGGAAACGCGTTCCGCATTCATTCCGTGCCTGCCTTCAGTGGGTGCTCT
This sequence comes from Termitomyces sp. 'cryptogamus', assembly GCA_020091625.1. Taxonomy (NCBI): domain Eukaryota; kingdom Fungi; phylum Basidiomycota; class Agaricomycetes; order Agaricales; family Lyophyllaceae; genus Termitomyces; species Termitomyces sp. 'cryptogamus'. The sequence goes on from JAGYZC010000005.1 coordinate 5,144,928, forward strand.
CGAACTCCGCAGTAACCACTTTGTACTTCCATCATGTCTGGCCAGTCTTTCAAGCGCTTCCGCTCGCCTGAACCTCAGGGATCGGTCAAACGACCCAATCAGGAGCAGGATTCGCAGCCAGTGCCCCAATTGGAAAAGGCTCAAGAGCTGTTTCGTGAGGCGAGGGAGAGCAAGCTGTACAATGAACTGCGTGATTTGATAAGGCGCCGCGCGTCTCTGCAAGAGTTTCAAGCCTGCTATTCGTCAATCTTTAAGAAACTTGCTCAAATCATCGTTGGCAGAGACGACATACCAGTGCCGCCATCAGGCTCCTATCTCTGGACCTTTCGAGATCTCTGCAACCCGAATCTTGAGCGTGAGGAGTGGGCGTTTTCGATGAAGGCCTTGATCAAATACAGTTCGTCGCTCACATCCTGCACCAGTCCTCTTTTTTCACTTACTTTTTTTGGTAGTCAAGACGGAAGACGAGAAGAAACCTACTCTTCAAACACCTGCATCCAAATCGGAACCTGGTGAATCCTTAAAGTTAGTCCCATTCCCATCCTCAAATACTTACGACGAATGCACGCCTCAGCTATCAAAGAGTCGGTAAAAACAGCCTGGAAGACGGCGTATGTGGGGAATGCCCATGAACTCTTGAAAGGCGCGATGAATGCAATGTACCAAAACTCATTCGAGAAACCCTACGCGAATTTTTGTGCCATCATTCAAGGATCCGGTACAGGTAAATCCCGGCTCGTGGACAAGGTCGCTGACTCGGTCTTCATGATCCCAATGGTTTTGAGGCCCACAGGAGATAGATCAGGTGCTTTGCTTTGGTTGATATGATACGTTCTTCTGACCCTCACGATCAAGGCTTTCCACAGGGTGATATGGCCGACGGTCAACCGCTAGTTCGCTTTTTCTGCACAAAGACCACAAAAGAAACTTCGGAACTTCATGTTCAGCGTCGCTACCTCCTGTTCTTATTAAAGATCATCGCCTTCGTGGACAATTGGATCAATGTCTGGAAAAGGTCGGGGCTTGGAATCGAACGTCTCGCAGCAGATTGGAAAGAATATCTTGGACCCCCTCTCAGCCCGGAGCGTCTCAAGATGTATACAACAGCAATCGACCCGTCTCCTTTACGAGGTTTCGAAGACATATCGGACGAGCGTGTCGAATTTGACCATCTTCAAAACCGAGGTTCGCTGACACTCGCCACCCACCTAAAAACTTATGACTGATGTTATTTCCAGTGAAGATATTCATTGACTCTGTCTCGAATAAAATCGAACCTGCGCAGACTGACATACAACCTGTTATCTTTTTCTATTTCGACGAAGCCCACCATCTCAGCAAGACTACGGTTTCGGCAGAACCAAACCGCACAGCGTATCAGTGCCTCTGCAAAGCCTTCACGTACATGATGAATGCACCCATCTTTGCCTTATTCCTCTCAACTTATTCGAGACTGTCCGAGACCGTCTCTAGCTCACGTAATTTTTGGTCCTCTCGCCCTATGTCGTCTAATTCTGAAGGCAGTGATGATAATATGAACGCTCCTTTTGTTGAACTTCCTTTCGATGTGTGGAAGGAGTCGGGCCTTGTGATTGAAGGCACCCACTCCGCTCAAGAAATCTGTTCGTTGAAGTTCATGGCGCGATTTGGCCGTCCCTTGTAAGCCACCGGACTTTTTTTCTCCCTTCTCTCTTTCGTACTAAGCTGCGTAGATTTTGGACTGTTCTGGAAAATACTCCGTCTATGGACCAGGAAGAAGTAGTGCAATATGCCATGTCTAAGTTGGAATTGCGTCTTGAAGACACAAGTCAGGACATATTTTGCAAATTTCCACTCCAAAAGCTGATTCCTCCTCTTTCCGTTCGTGTTGATTTGAGCTTTGAATTGAACCGAGACGAGGCCGTTTTCCTTGAAGGACTTCTTGTCGCCAATAGTATGCGAACAGTCTACTCCGTTCCAAAACATCAACAGTATCTTCGTGGTGGATATCCTTCTGAACCTTTTGTGGCAGAAGCTGCTGCCCGTGCGATATTCAACTGGTGCCACGCCAAAGGATTGGGAAAAACTCGATCCACTCTACCGCCAGCGGAGCAAACCGAGATGATTATAGCAACATACAAGACCAATATACCATCTGCTATCTTACAATGGCTCGAATTGGGACTAATCGACCAGGGAACCAGAGAGGAGTTGGTTGTGAGGATGCTCTGCACCCTGGCCCACGACATCGCTATCTTGAAGAACCCTGATCACGAGCACGTCAATGCGGTTCTCAGTGGTGACAGTGGTAATGTCTCGTTCAGCCAGATGATTCGCGTCGAGGACTTTCTCCGTGCCCTGATATCGGAGAAATACATCGGGGACGTTCTCGATGCGCGGCCGAGCAACCTGAGAGGGGAGATGCTTAGAGACGCATTCAAAGACGGCTACGTTCACTTTACACAATTTGTCAAGGCAGGCGACAAGTCGACATTCACCGACGAGGCTATCTACCTACTTTTCCTCAGAGCCGCAGCAATTCAAGGCTACGGGAATATGGCTTCGACAGACTTTGTCATCCCTGTGTGGATTCCCACTAATAACTCCCAGTATCCCGATAGATGGTCAATGTCGGCCATCTTCATTCAAATAAAGGACAGGGTCGACAAACAGTTCATTCTCATCGATGCTCAGGAGACCTTCCAGTTCTTCACAAGACCTCAAACGCAGAACGGGCGAAAACTCCCATACATTACGATTGCGATGGAGCTCGGAAACATAGCAGCCGAACAGAAGAAAGCACCTCAGCCACAAGTGAAGCAGGTGTCGACAGTAGGAAGGACAAAAAGGAAAGGGCGTCAAGCTCAACGAAGGAAAAATTCAGTCCAGTTGTCCATGCCCGCTAATCCGACGGCAACGAGGCAGACTCAGGAAACGACCGAACAAGCCCAGATGACCGTCCTCACGACTCCTGTATGCGACACTGTACAGCGAATCCCGCCGCCAACACCCGCTGATGTTAAGGTCATTTCTCGTGAACTTCCACAGACAACGCGAAGTCAGGCTCTGCACATTCACCCACGTTACGAGATAGCCATCAAAGGATGTTCGAGTCGGGTGTACAATGTTATTGGTGATGAGGACAAATCTCACTACTCGGATATTTTGGCACACAAGGATATGCTGGCAGAGCATCCACGATCTGAGGATCGAGTTGAAGCTGTCAGGCAGATGAAGCCGTACTGGGTAGCTCCGTCATCGTATCATTGGGCAAAGATGAATGAAGAGAGTCGTCTTGGTGCCGAGGTTGTCATTGCTGACAACAACAACAACAATGATGATGATGAGTACTACAAGAACATCAATGAAGAGGCCGAGGAGGACCTGGTAGTAGTCAACAAATATTCAGATACAGAAGATGCAGGTGCAGAAGATACAGATGCAGAAGATGTTTCATAATTTACCACATATATCCAAGCTAAAGCAGTATGTTCTTGAAGGGTGATGAGTGTGAGTGTGGGGAGCAGGATGGGATCCAGAACAACAGAGAAAGAAGTTGTGGCCAGGAAATGGAGGTTTTGTATTCATCACCCAAATCATAGTAAGCTTCAGTGAGCATACAAAGTCCTGACCCTGGATCAATCACATAAAGCTGTGCAGAAATAGGAACCTATCCTCGTCTTCAGTAGACCATTGTGCAGACAGCTGTGAACTGCTAACTATACATGTATGATGTACATGTACACTACTCTCTCGTGAACCTTCAAAAGTCACAGGTGCATTGATTATGTCCCTCCGAGTTGTTTCTACAGGTGATGTTCAAGGGTACAAAGCTCCTAGTCACAAACAGGGGCAAAATTGCTATTTACATTATTTGTACCCACAAAGGAACTTTGTATATGAACTATTGCTATTTATATGCTATCAGATGCCCTTTCACTCCACGTTTCTTTCATTGACAAGCCTGTCCCTCTCCTCCAGAGTGCAGCAGAGGGCTCTGCTGAGCTTGAGTTAAAAGCATATCTGGCAGGACAAAGTCTATCTGTCTTTCACAATGCTGATATGAATTCCTTTCAGAGAATGCTGAATTTGCATTGCTCATTGTTAACTCTGGGATCCCATGGCTTGGGCCCTGTCCAGATTTGATTCAGAAAATGGGGTTGAAGAATGAGGCTTGTGCTGCTGATGCTGGTGTTCCTGTTGTACCAGGTTCAATTGGAGTACTTGCCAGTGCTGTTAATGTGCTGGAAGCAGTGAAACACATTGGTTATCCTGTCATTCCAAAAGCAACTGCAGATGGCTGGGGTATTGATATGGTTGTTTGTGATGACAAGGCAATGCTTTAGGAAAAGTTTCTTGCTACCCAGACTAGAGTGAGGGTACCTTTGTATTGTTCTTTTCTGTTTGACATGTGATTGACTGTTTCCCTCATAGGCTCTTTTTGGTATAAGCAGTCTCTTTATTGAGAAGTACATTTTTGCAGCTTGCAATATCAAAGTTCAGGTTTGACAGCTTTTTTGGGAGTGAGGCTTGTTGTTCATCCCCTCTAAGTGTTTGGTAATGGCCTAGGAGAGGCTATTCATATGTGAGAGCAGGTACAATTCTCTAGCCTTCTTTCTCTCTTGCCTGACTCCAATTTATTCATGTGAGGTGCTCATGGACAGTCAAATTTCTAGTCAACCACACAACTGCAGCATTTTATTTCTTGGAGATGAACACCAGAGTTATAGTCTGTCTCTATTAGTATCTACCTCAGAAATGCTGAGCTTATCTTGTGTTCATCAGGCCAAGCATACAGTTACAGAAGCCATGCATCTTGGTTTGAACCTTGTGAAACTCATGATTGAACAAGGGATCTCTGAGTGCCTATATATGCCAGTGCACATACCTGCTATGTGCCAGGACACCTATGATAAACTGATATTATCAAAGTCAGGACATGCAATCAAAGAGAGGGTTCAGGCTGAGAATCTTTTCAGAAACTTCTTGCTGTGTCCTGGCCTCTTGCAGCTGGTTGCACCTGACTCTGACCCTTCATGGCTGAGGATTGATAGCTAATGGTGTTATTGAACAGAGCTTTCCTTCCCTGTAACTGCTGATGACTGATAATCTATCTACAGATTTGTACTGGTCCCACAGTGACACTCTTATTTGATGGCTTGCTTTGCAAAGTGATTGTTACTAGCAAAACATGCAAAGAAGGTCTGGGCCAATTCACACAAGCCTTGGATAGCTGTGAAAAATTCATGGTCTGCCTAACAATATTGATTACTGGAAAGCTATAGTGACTTTATACAACCAGATTTTTGGATGACTTTGCTTACATTTCATGGTGAGAATCTTTTGTCTTTTTTCTCTCCTTGCCATCTTTAAGAATATCCTCAGCACCCTTACTGTCATCTTGATCCACAATTAAATGTACAGTCCAAGACTTCTCAGGTCTGCTAAGTGTTCCTACATACTTGGGATCCAGGTCAACATTCATGGGATTGGGTGACTATCAAGTATCTCAGCTCTCAATACAATGATCAGTATTCACAGCTGTTAGATGGCTGATTTCAATGCAAGCCTGAAGTCATTCCAATAAAGCAAGAAATAAATTCTTTGTATGCAAATATTCTACAAGCCAGAAGATGTCAGGTAAGGGAGTTGAACCCTCAATCAGACCAATATGAGAGACAATGGACAAGGTTTGCAACTATTAAGCCATGGATTAGTAGGAAAACAAGCCCATAGAAATTTGAGTGAGGTGGTATGGAACAAAAAGTAATTTTATGAAAGATGTATGTCAAGTCAAACCTAAGACTTGATCAACCAGATCAAATGTTAATGGCACCAGTGTGAATGTATCATTGGTAACTTCTGCTACAATGCAGAGGACTCTGCTGGACATGTACTATACAATACAAAGCATCTTCAACTACAATGTATGACACATGCACTTATAGTTCCCTACCCTGGCTTTGATAGATAATATACATTTAGGATTATAATTATGGTGGCAAAATACAAGAATAATAGTGTTGAAGGAGTAAACAGTAAGACCTTGGCACAATAAGTAAATAGTTTGGAGGTATGGAGAGTGGAGGGACTTAGCATTTTGATATCTTGATCTTTTGCATGGTGTTTCTGCTAAAGACAGGATCTGAAAGAACTAGAAAGGAAAGGGGAAAAATGAACCTCTGCAATTTCATGCTTACATTGCATCTCATGTTGATTAAGATAATGGCATCAGCAAAGGCAAAGAAGGCCCTGATGTCAGGAGAGTCATTGGAAGTGCAGCAAAAACACTGGGGGAGGATTGTAGACAAAGCATCAGCCAGACTTTTCTATTTAGCAATGCATGAAAAGTTAGCTTCATTGGTAAATTGCTGGAGGGAAAATTAGGAATAAAAGTGGAAAGAAGGGATGACAGACCCATGAGCTGCATGGTGCCCAGATAACAAGCACAATTAGCACTAGAACTGGAGAATCTGCTGGCCACACTACACACTCTGATAATGGCCTGTGTAAACAGTGTGTTAGGGAACTGCCAATGCACATGCTTGGCTTGGTCATGTATTTGGTCACATGATCAGTTGCCATGTGCATTCTGCACAGAACCCACATGGCAAGGTATGCACATGTTTGGCAAGGTCATGTGACCAGAGTAATTTTTCCAAACCCTAGCATTGGAGATCCTCAGACTTGTTCTCTTTGAATCTCCCTCTGCTAGGTGTGTAGTCCTACTTGTAGACATTGTACTGTGCTGAATAGACTTTGGATCTCCCTGTGCCAGTTGTCATGACTCATTCCCTGGACCCAGTACATTGCCTGACAAACCCCCATCCCCCCAGAACCTCCCCCAATGCTTCATTGAACTTCACCAGCACTCCATGCCTACTCCAGCTAACTCCAACGCATCCTCGGCTAACTCCAACAGCCCCCTGGCCAACTCCAACATCTTCCCCGCAGCTGCCGGCACTCCCCCTGGACTTCCTGAGCTCCTGAGACCACTTTCCTGCTGTGCCTGACCCTATTATATGTCATCACCTTGACACCCTGGCTCCCCTGACTTACCCTGGGATATCATGACAAATTCAGAACAGACCACGTCACAATTAATCCCATCAACATATCAACACAGCCCGCCCTCTGGTTGTAACTGACACCTGTTGACTCTGTCGAGCTCTGCCAAGCCCCACTACCACAGCCAACATCCCTGGAGCTCTTCAGTAGTCAGTATATAAGACATAGAGTAGCTCCTTGTACTCTAGTCTTGAGATTACTTACCTACCTGCCTTACCTGATGTGTTTTTGATTGTTCTTCTCATGTTTGTTTTCCATGTCTCATTTTCCTTATTCTCAGTCTCCTGGTCTTATCCCATCTCTGTTCCATTATCTTTTTGTTATTGTTCCATGTCTCCACCTGAATCTATTCTCTTTCTTGTCTTGTCTTCATCTCATTTTGTTTGACTCTGTCTCATCTCATTTGATTCTGTCTATTGTGTTTAAGTCCTCTTGACCATAACATCCTCACAAACTCCACAGTTATAATTATGAACCTCTGACACTCTTTACCAACTCTGGACCCTGCTACACACTCAGCTCCAAACCCCATCAATCCCTGTTGATCCCCTGTCAGAACTCTGGCTCTGATCCTGTCATCTGTGTAGCCTCCACCTCCTCTGCACCTACAATACTCACACACAGACTTATGCCTGAACCCTGCCAAGCCCATCCTCCATCCCTGCAACTCATCCTCTACTCCTCTGGACCTCCCCAGACTTGCTCAGACCAATCTCCACCAACTATCCTCACAAGTCCCCAATGTTTGGAACACCTCTGAGTGCCTGGTTGTCAGTGCAGGGAATCATGTCTGCCTAGTAAGGACTTGCCTAGTGTAGCTGAGCCCCTGTGGTCAGCAGAACCTGACACCAGTTGTGTGATTGAGCCACAGCCTCCAGAGGTTGCCCTTACAGCAGAACAAGTCTCTAGATTTGGTCTGGAAGCTCCCTTTTTGATTAGTTCCTCAAAAGGTCTCTCTCCCACCAGTGTCTTAGTGCCCCCTGTGCTCTTTCTATAACTCAGCCAACCCCTCCAGCACCTCCCCCTGATGCTTCAAGCCCCCAGGACAATGCCTGAAGTCATTCTAGGAGCCCCCTTTTTGATTACTTGAGCTTCTACTTGGTTCCTCAAAAGGTCTCTCCCCCACCAGTGTCTTAGTGCCCCTGTGCTCTTCCTATAACTCAGCCAACCCCTCCAGCACCTCCCCCTGATGATTCAAGCCCCCAGGACAATGCCTGAAGTCATTTGCTATCCCTGAAGACACAGGTTCAACTTATCCAAGCCTCCTTTACTTCCCACATGGCTGAACTCACTAGACTCCATTAAACTACTGAAGCAGTGTCCCTTCCTCTCCAAGCCCTTTTGGAATGTCTTTTGCTTGCTCCTACCACATCTTCTATGCCCCCATCAGATGCAGAACAGTTTGTGTCTGCACCTAGCTCAGGCTTTCTGGCTCCAGCTGCTGCAGAATGGTTTGCATCTGCATCTGGCTTAGGCCCTTCAGCTCCCTATTCCAAACTCCCTTGTCCTGCACTTCCTGACATATATGATGGAGATTGTAAGGTTGGAGAACATTTCCTCCAGTCCTGTATCACCTATATCCAGCTGAGCAGTGAAGCCTTTACCTTGGATGCCTTGAAAATTGCCTGGGTTCTCTCCTACATGAAGGCTAGCTGAGCTTCAACCTATGCCCTGCATATCTTTCAATGCCCAGGAGGAGTTGAGAGTTTCTCTGGCTAGATAGAGTTTGAGAAAGAGTTCAGAGCCAAGTTTTTCCCCCTTGACCCCACTAACACTGCAGCTCTTTCCTTTTGAGACCAAATTCAGTATGGTCAAGGGAAGGGGTCACTTTACAAGTACATTGACTCTTTTCATGCCTTAGTTGAACAGGCAGGATATTTGGATAGTCTGCAACTCTGCCTAACCTTCTGTGGTGGACTCCATGCCTCTCTTATGGATTGCATTGACAGTATGGCAGAGGGGTGCCTGGACAATGAGCATGTTGATACCTGGTACAAGGTGGCACATGAGCAGTGGCAGTTGATGGAACTGCAATGTGAGCTGCAGCAGATGCAACTGTTGACATTTCCTTTTTCTTGTGGAGGGTTCTCTGCCCAAGCTCCCCCTTCCATGCTTGCTTGAGCAACCCTACAAGCTGGCACAACTTTTCCCCTTCTATCCTATGCTGCTCCCTTGCACTCCCTGCCCAAAGGAGGCTTAATGGATATTGATGCTTCCCAACAGCAGTCCTCTACCCCTTTGCTGTCCATTCTAATGAAGTGGCCAATGTACTGGAGGATGTTTCTACAGAGTCTGAGGATTTTTAAAAGGGCAATGGATGACCAGTACACCTCCATTGCCCAGTACTAATTGTTTCACCCTCCTGTCCATAGAATCAAATATATCTGTTGCCATTGTTGATACTATGCCTGAAATGATAAGCCCCTCCTCAGACATATAAACTCCCTCTCCAGCTAAAGTATCAGCTGGAAATGCACCCCTGAGCCCATGCCTCCAGTTTCCTGCCTGGGAACTCTGTCTCCCCCATTGTTATGTTGTTGCTTCCACCCCTTCTACCAACTCCCTGAAGCTACAGGTGGAAATTGAGACAACAGACATTCAGTAGATCCAAAGTGTGGTTGCCCTCCTTGACAGTATGGCAACAGGCCTCTTCCTTGACACAGACTACATGCAACAACACCACCTCACCACTCACCCCCTTTCTCATCTTATCCCTATATATAATGTTGATGGCATGCTCAATGAAGCTGGCTCTATTTGCTCCATGGTAGACCTGGTCCTCCACTACAAAGACCACTCAGAGCAAGCTGCTTTTGCCATCACTAGTTTGGGAAAGCAAGACATGATCTTGGGTTCACCTGGCTATGTGAACATACCCAGAGATTGACTGGACTAAGGGTGAGGTGAAAATAAGTTGTTGCCCCCATTGCTGCATTACCTGTACAGAAGAAGCCCATAAGAAGCAGAGAGCCAAGGTTCATGAGTGTGCTGCTGTTCATGCCTGCCATGCTGGGCATCTTTCTTATGCTGATTTCAACCTCCTGAGTCCCCCCCCCTCTGGCATTCCCTTATAGAGAGGCCCTCTACAAGGATGTCCAAGGTGTTGGGTGTGAATCTCCAGAGGAAGAGGGAGGTGATGGAGAATGGACCAGTACTCCAGATGCAGAGTCCCTGGATGAAACCATAGAGGTAGGTGATAGGATCTATGCTACAACACTCAGCCCCCATCCTACAGTGGCTGAGATTTGGGCCATTCAGACTACTTCTCAACATCTGGCTGAGGCATTTGCAGCAAACTTGCAGCCTAAGCCTTTCCATAGCACTATTCCCAATTACCTCCACAACTTTGAGGATGTATTCTCCAAGGCCTCTTTTGATCTACTTCCAGAGTGCAAGCAGTGGGATCATGCAATTGAGCTGATATCAGATGCAGAGCCCTCCAGCTGCAAGGTCTATCCACTTGCACCCCATGAGCAGGATGAGCTGAACACTTTCCTGTAGGAGGATCTTAGCTCAGGACAAATATGACCCTCCAAGTCTCCAATAGCCTCCCCAGTCTTTTTTATTAAGAAAAAGGATGGGTCTCTTTATCTGGTTCAGAATTATTGTGTCTTGAATGCAATGACAGTGAAGAATTGCTATCCTTTGCCACTCATCTCAGAACTTGTCAACAACCTTCAAGGTGCATGCTACTTCACAAAGTTGGATGTCTGCTGGGGCTACAACAATGTATGCATCAAAGAAGGGGATGAGTGGAAGGCAGCATTCCAAACTAATCATGGACTCTTTGAACCTCTGGTAATGTTCTTTGGTTTCACCAACAGCCCAGCCATCTTCCAGACTATGATGAATGACATTTTATGTGATCTGATTGTGGAAGGTGTTGTCTGCATGTATCTTGATGATATATATCCTCATTTACACACAAACTCTGGGAGAAGCATTGCTGGGTCACATGCATTGTTTGGAATGCCTCTGCCAGCACCAGCTCTATTTAAAGCCTGAGAAGTGTGAGTTTGAGCAGACCAAGGTGGAGTACCTGGGTTTGATCATTTCACATGGAATGGCTGAGATGGACCCCATTAAAGTGGCAGGTGTAGTTGAGTGGCCTGAGCCAAGGAACAAGAAGGAAGTGCAGGCCTTTCTTGGCTTTGTCAATTTCTATTAGAGGTTCATACAGGATTTCTCCCACCATGCATGCCCTCTCTTTGACTTGACAGTTAAGGATACAGCATGGCAGTGGGAGCCATTGCAGCAAGCTGCCTTCAATGCCCTCAAGCAAGCCATGACCTTAAAGCCAGTCCTCCTGTTCCCTGACAATGACTCTCCATTCCATGTAGAAGCAGATAGCTCAGACTTTGCTACAGGAGCAGTCCTCTCCCAGCAGTCAAAGGAGGATGGCAAATGGCATCCAGTAGCCTTTTACTCCAAAAGCCTTCATGCAGTGGAATGGAACTATGAGATCCAAGATAAGGAGATGCTGGCAATTATTCAGTCCTTTGAAGAATGGCAACATTTCCTTGAGGGTGCACAGCATAAGTTTGAAGTCTGGACAGACTACAAGAACCTTGAGTAATTCCATTCTGCTAAGAAACTCAATTGATGCCAAGCTTGGTGGTCCCTGTATCTGGCCAACTTTGACTTCTCACTGCATCACAAACCTGGATGGAGCATGGGCAAACTGGACAGATTGTCCAAGTGGGCTGACCATGGCACAGGAGAAGGAGATAATGACAATATTGTCCTCCTCAAGCCTGAGCCCTTTGCCATCCATGTGCTAAAAGGGATTGCAGTTCAAGAGGATGAGGCAAACATCCTTGGAGACATCCAAAGAGGGATTCAGGAGGGTGCATAGGAGGATGCTGTTGCCCAGGCTGCACAGGCCCTACAAGCTTGGCAGGCAAGCAGAATCAAGTCAGTGCATGCAGATGAGTGGGGTCTTCAGGATGGGCTTTTGACCTTCAGAGGACACATTTATGTGCCTAACATTCCAGAACTTTGCCAGCACATTGTAGAACAACATCATGACTCCTGGGTGGCTGGACATCCTAGAAGGTGGAAGACACTGGAGCTGGTATCCCAGAACTATTGGTGGCTACAGATCTCTTGATAGGTAGGCACCTCCACTAGCACCTGTGACCTCTGTCTCTGCACCAAGCCTTGCCACCAAGCACCCATGGGCCAGCTCCACCCACTCTCTATCCCAGCTGCTTACTGGAGTATTGCATCAGTGGATTTGATTGTGGAACTCTTAGATGCTCATGGGTACAATGCTGTGATGGTAGTGGTGGACCTCTATATCAAATGGGCTCACTTCATACCTACCCACACCACATGCTCTGCCTTGGGAGTGGCCAGCCTGTACTGGAAGAATGTCTGGAAACTCCACAGTATATTGAATGGGTATGTCTCTGACCAGGGCCCCCAGTTTGTGGCAGAATTCACTCAGGAACTGTATCACCTGCTAGGAGTGAAGCTCCATACCACCATGGCCTATCACCCTCAGTCAGATGGGCAGACAGAGCATGTTAACCAGGAACTGGAACAGTATCTCTGCCTGTTTTGTAATGAGAGGCAGGATGACTGGGATGAGCTGCTGCTTGATGCAGAATTCCAATACAACAACCACATCCACTCTTCCATACAGATGACTCCATTCTTCCTGGACACTGGCAGGCATCCTCACATGGGATTCAATCCTCAGGCATGCCCCTCAGAGAACAACTTTGTCAATGAGTTTGTGGATCAGATGAAGAGGGCACAGGAGGAGGCAAAAGCTGCCTTGGTGAAGGGCCAAGGAGGACATGGCACAGTACTATGATTGCAGATGGACACCTGCCCCAGTTTACAAGCCTGGGGACCATGTGTAATTTGTGTGAGACCATCTCAATCATTAAATAAAATCATAAAAATATCAATTCTGGTTCTATGCTACATGGGATTGTGTGTAACTAAGCCCTTGAACAACTGTGAATAGAAAGTTTGATCAATTGATCTAATCATTGACAGCATCATACTTACATTTTGCATTACCATGTGCAATTACCAATTTGTTGTGAGCTATGACAGTAGCTCACCCTGCTTGTTTGTTCATCTTCAAGGCCTCTGCCTCCTTATTACTCATGATGTCTGCCCAGCACTCCAATACAGTGTTAGCCATATCATTTGAGCCACTGACTCCAGCCTCAGAGGCAGTAGGAATAACAATGTTAGTTGCTACTACTGCTTCTGTATGGCTGGGGACAACTTGTGGAGTTGTTGCTGGTTGGGCAGGCATGGTTAACATGGGGTCATTGGCATAGTCCAACTCCATGGACTTCTCTGAGGGTGCATCCTATAGTGGTGGACCAGCTGTGGATTTGGCCACAGCTACTGATGACAAAGGCCCCTCCTCAGTTGGGGCTGTGCTTGTGGTGGGAGCCACTGATGCAGGCTCCTCTGTGGTGGCTTGTGAGGCTCTCACTACCTCTGCAGGTTGGTGCAAGAGGTGAGTGAAAATACCATCCTTACCAAAGTGCAGCCATTCAGCTGTGGCAAGAGGATAGTGACCTCTGCTCTCATGAATTTGGGGGAGCATGTAGAAGTGCTTCCAGTCATCAGTGGTGGGGATATACCACTCATTGTACCCTGGTATAGGAAGGTGGCACCCCAATGGTTTGGAGTCAACAATGGCATTCATTGTTGACTCATGTGAACAAGTCTGCATGCAGAGCACTTCTGAACCAATGGTGATCAACAAAGTGTATACCAAAGGTATACCCATGATTCACCCAGGAGAGAGGCACATGGTTAGCCAGGAGAGGACATATCACCTCTGTCTCACTTACATTGTTAATTGGCATAGGCAGCACTTGTAGCCTATGTAAAGTAAAGGTGTGGGATGTGATGCCATCAAACTGCCATACACCAGATTGGTAGTTGTCTACCACCTCTCAATAGAGATGCATATTGGCCATTTGTGTGTGTGGCACTGTCAGGTTCTGCTAATGACAGGGGCTCAGCTACACTGGCAAATCCTTACTAGGCAGATGCAATGTCCTGTGCTTATAACCTAGTACTCCAGAGGTGACATGGAGTAGAGAGACTTGCAAGGGGAAGCTAAAGGAAGCAGTGTGAGCAAGTCTGGAGTGGTCTGGGGAAGTCTAAGACCAAGTATGTTAATGTTAGGCTTGGGTAGGCATCAGGAACAAGTTAATAAGTGCATGAATAGATTGTGGGATACATGGGAGCTTTGCTAGGGTTGGGGGTGGAGCTGGAGTTTGATGGGGGATCAAGTAAGACTTGATGGATTTGGGGCTGAGCAAGGAGTGAGGTCCAGAGTTGTTGTAAGAATGTTTGGGGATTGTAGTGCATGCATGGAGTTTGTACTAATGTCAGAGATGAAAAGAACTTAGGGAAATAAAGGAAATAGAGACAATTGAGATGAGATGGAGACAAGACAAGATGAGACAGACAAAGAGATAGATTCAAGACTAAAAATAGAAATAGAGACAGACAAAACACAAGACACAAGAAACCAGTAAATGCCAGTAATATCAAGACTAAAGTATGAGGAGCTACTCTATAACTTATATACTGACTACTGGATAGCTCTGGAGGACAGTGGGCATGGCAGTGGGGTTTGACAGAGCTATGTGGAGTTGATGGATGTTGGGTACAATCAAGGGGCAGGCCACAGTGATATTCTGATAGGATCATTTGGGGATGCAGGCCACTCTGAGGTCATTGTGATACTCCAGAGCAGGTTGGGTAAACCAGGGTAGTGAGTTGGAGATGTATAATGGGGTCAGGAACAGTGGGGAAGGGTTCCAGGGGCTTAGGGGAAGTGTTGATGGCTGCAGAGAAGGTGTTGGATTTGGTCAGGGGGCTGTCAGGGTTTGCCAGAGAAGCATTGGAGTTACCCAGAGTGGGCCTAGAGGGTGAGCAAGAGTTGAGGGAGTTTGGCAGGGCATTGGGAAGGACTGGGAACAATGTCAGGGATTTAGAGAGTGGGTTGTGACAGGCACAGTTGGGGCCAGTGCCTGTTCCAGAATGTAGCCAAAGACCAATTGTTGGTCTACATGCAAGGAGGCATCAATGGCCACACCTGAGTACAGGTTCTGTGAATCTGGGTGGCCATGGTGCATGATGTACTGTGCCCATGCCTTAATGTTGAAGTGATGGCTGATTGGGACTTGAGTAAGTCCCACTCCCCATGTATTATTATCTGTGTGGCCAAGCATGGCCAACAAATATGAAGGAAGGGGGACTGGTACCCAATGGTGGTCCTCTCCAGGCAGAGCTGTTTCCAACTCTGCTAGAGTTAGCTCTATAGCCCACCTCATGGTGTGGTCTCTCAATTGTGGAGCCATGAAAAAGGAGATCTGATGGAACTCCTGAAGGAGGAGAGCAGCATGAATCCACTCTCTTATAGTCACCTTAGATCCACCAACTCAAATGAGTTTAAGGATCAGGTGAATCTGCTCTGGATTCAAGGACATCTCTTGAGGAGCCTATTTGTATAGAAATTTGTATTGTGGGGATATATGAGATATCCCCACCATCTCCAAAGAGTGGGCAAAGACCACTTCATCACCAGCAAAGACTGCATTGGTTGTTGGCAACCAGTAGAAGTTGGGGTGCAGCATATCCCAGAAGTCATTCTGGCACTCAAAGCACCCACAAACCAGGGTAGTATTCTAGCCATCTGGTTGTAAGGGCAACCTCCAGAGTGGCAGATTGGAGTCATGCAGCTAGCAGAGAGGAATCCAAAGTATATTAGTGGAGTAGACAATGTTACAATCAGTAACTAATCATCTAGCAGAGGGGAATCTAAAGAGAACAAGTCTAAGGATCCCTACTGCTTGGCAGAGGCATGGGGACTGCTGTACAGGTGACCAGAGTTACTCCTAACCCTAAGGCAATGGTTGCTGAGGTAATATGGAGAACTCCACAGTGCTCCAGAGATCTCCATGGTCCTGGAAAGTGCTGCAGAGGTGTTGGACAAGCTGCAGAGGTGCTGGAACCAGTCACAGAAGTTGGAAATGGAAGTCTCCTGACATCACCCCCCCTCTACCATGTGGTGTCTTGACATGCAGGGTAGAAGAAGTCCTGGATTGCCCAGTCCACAGGCAAGATGGGGTAGATCCCTCATATGGCATGCGGAGCATCTGGATGTCTCTAGTGGAACTCCTTGACAAGTCTGGGGGCATGTACATTCTCCCATGGCTCCCAGGATATATCCTTGACTCTGTAGCCTTTCCACCTTACCTTGTACTGTAGTCATCTCTAGAATAAACAGCTGTTCAGGATTTCTTTCACCTCATACTCTTTGTTGTTGTCAACCACCATGGGGGTGTCATAACCTGTTCCCTGGACCCCTGCACATCACCTCCAACCCTTCCACTCCCCCAGAGCCTCCCCCGATGCCCCATCAAACTCCCCCAACCATTGTCTACTCTCTGCACTCACTCCAACTAACTCCAACACTTCCCTGGCTAACTCCAATGGCCCCTTGGCCAACTCCAATGTCTTCTCTGCAGCCACCAATGTTCCCCCTGGATCTCCTGAGCCCCTGGAACCATCCCTCACCATTCCTAACTCCAACATACATCACCAGCCCATCACCCTGGCTCCCTGACCTACTTCAGAGTATCACAATGACCTTGGGACAGCCTGCATTCCCAACTGATCCCATCAATGTATCAATGTGGCCTGCCCCCTGATCACAACTAACACCCATCAACTCTGCCAAGCCCCACCACCACAGCTGATGTTCTCTGGAGCTCCCTAGTAGTCAGTATATAAGTTGTAGAGTAGCTCTTCATACTCTAGTCTTGATATTGCCTTACCTGATGTGTCTCTGATTGTTTTCTTCTCATGTTTTGTATTCCATGTTATGTCTCTTCTTACTCCCAGTCTCCCAGTCTTACCTCAGTCTCCTGGTTTTGCCTCATCTCTATTCCATTATTATCATCATTATCATTTTATATTTCTGCCTGAATCTATTTTGTTCTCATCTCAATCTTGTCCTGACTCCACCTCATTCCATTTAGCTATGTCTCATTTTGGTTGATCCATTCTGCCTATTGTGTTCAAGTCTTTTCCAACCCTAATGCTTTTATGAACTCCACACTTACAATTACAAACATCAACACATTCTACAACAACTGACTCTGGACCTCACTATATGCTCAGCTCCAAACTCCATCAACTTCTGTTGATCCCCCATCAAGCTCTGGCTCTGGTCCTGCCACTTGCATAGCCTCTGCTTCTATCACTCACATAACCTCCACTCCTATCACTCACATAGCCTCCACTTCCTTGCTTACAGACTTGTGCCTAACACCCCACCAAGCTTGTTCCTTTTCCCACAACCTATCCTATTCTCCTCCAGACTACCCTGGACCTGCTCAGATTGCTTCTCAACATTTATTCTTGCAAGCCCTCTGTGTCTAGAACTTCTCCAAGTGCCTAGTTGTCAGTATAGGGAATCATGTCCACCTAGTAAGGACTTGCCCAGTGTAGCTGAGCCCCTGTGGTCAGCAGAACCTGACAGGGGGGTGGTGGAGGCAGTGGACATTGCCTGGGGATTGAGTCTTTAGGAGCTGGAGTTAGTTTGACCATGTTGAATACTGGATGAAGCTGGCACATCCCTGCAGGGAGTCTGAGTCAATAGCCCAAGGGTCCTACCTGTCATTCCACCATGAACAGCCCCAACTGGCAGTATGACAGCTTTTTTGACAGTTGGGTGGTTGTAATATTAGAGGCATCCAGGTAGACTCAATCCCTGGGCTGATATCTCTGCTCTGGGGTCCTCCTGCAGTTGTAGTACTGTGCCATGTCATTCTTTGCTTTCAACAGCACAGCTCAGGCCTCCTCCTGTGACCTCTTCATCCAGTCCACAAATTCATTTACTGCCTCATTCTCCAAGGGTCAGGCCTAGGGTTCAAAACCCATGTGTGGGTGCTGTCCAGTGTCAAGGAAGAATGGGGAGAACTGGGTGGACACATGAACATGGTTGTTGTACTGGAATTTGGCATTGGAGAGGAGTTTGTCCCAGTCCTGGCATTTGTTGTAGAAGAGGTGGAGGTACTGTTCCAACTTCTAATTTATGTGCTCCATCTGACTATTGGACTGAGGGTAGTAGGCCATGGTGGTGTGTAGCCTTACTCCAAGCAGTTGGTAGAGCTCATGGGTGAACTCTGCCACAAATTGTGGTTCTCAATCTGAGACATAGGCATTGGAGACACCATGGAGCTTCCAGACATTCCTCTGGTACAGGTTTGTGGCACCCATGGTGGAGCAGGTAGTGTGGGTTGGAATGAAGTGTGCTCTCTTGCCATACAGGTCCACTACTACTATGATTGCATCATAGCCATGGGCATCAGAGAGCTCTACAATGAAGTCTATGGATGCTATGCTCCATTGTTCTGTGGGCACTAGCAGTGGGTATAACTGTCCATAGAGGAGTTGGTGCTGGAGCTTGGGCCAGAGGTGGAGATTGCAGATACTAGTATAGGACCCAATATACTGGGACATCTGGGGCCACCAGTAGTTCCGCAATACCAGCTCTAGTATCTTCTACTGCCCAGAGTGCCCTGCAATGTAGGAGTTGTGGTGTTGCTCTACAATCCTCTGACAGAGCTCTGGAATGTTGGGATATAGATGCGGTCTTGGAAGGTCAAGATTCCATCTTGGAGGGCCCATTCATTTGTGCAGACTGCCTTAACACCAGTAGTGTGCCCCAACTTCAGCACCCAAGCAGCCTGTGCCACAAGCTTCTCCTTCTGACCATCCTGATTGCTCCACTATATGTCCTAGAGTATCTCCATCTCCACTCCATCAATGGCAAGACCCTCCATAGCCCTGATTATGAACAGCTTGGAGCAGAGAAGCACAATGTTGCTGTTATCTCCTTCTCCTGTACCATAGTCTGCTCTCTAGGACAGGGCATCCAGCTTTTCCATGCTCTGGCTAGGGTTGTAGTGCAGGGAGAAGTCAAAGTTGGCAAGGTAGAGGGACCACTGAGCCTGTCAGTAGTTGAGCTTTTTGGCCATCTAGAAATATTTGAGGTTCTTGTGGTCAGTCCAGACCTTAAACTTGTGCTGCATGCCCTCCAGGAAGTGCTGCCACTCCTTGATTGACTGGATGATGGCTAGCATCTCCTTATCATGGATCTCATAGTTCCACTCCACTGCATTCAAGCTCTTGGAGTAAAAGGCCACTGGATGCCACTTCCCATCCTCCAGCGATTGCTGCAAGAGCACAGCCCCAGTAGCAAAGTCAGAGCTGTCAGCCTCCATGCAAAAGGGGGAGTTGTTATCTGGGAATAGAAGGATGGGTCTGGAGGTCACAGCACACTTGAGAGTGTTGAAGACCATCTGCTCCAGAGGTCCCCAGCTCCATGTAACATCCTTCCCTGTGAGGTCAAATAGTGGGTGGGCATGATGTGAGAAGTCCTGGATGAACCTCCAATAGAAGTTCATAAATCCAAGAAATGCCTGCACCTCCTTCTTGTTCTTGGGCTCTGGCCAATCCACCACATTTGCTACCTTCACTAGATCCATTTCTGCAGTTCTGTGGGAGATGATCAGGCCAAGATACTTAATCCAGGTTTGTTCAAACTCACACTTCTCTGGCTTGAGGTAAAGCTGGTGCTGGTTGAGGCACTCCAGGATAAGACAAGTGATCTGACAGTGTTTCTCCAGCATTTTGGTGTAGATGAGGATGTCATCAAGGTATACACATACTACACCCTCTGCAATGAGGTCCTGGAAGATGTTGTTCATCATAGTCTGGAAGGTGGTGGGGCTATTGGTGAGTCTGAAGAACATAACGAGTGGCTCAAACAATCTGTGGTTGGTCTGGAAGGCAGCCTTCCACTTGTCTCCTTCCTGAATATGCATGTTGTTGTAACTTTACCAGACATCTAGTTTAGTGAAGTATCTTGCCACTCAGAGGTTGTTGATGAGCTTGGAGATGAGTGGGAGGGAGTAGCAGTTCTTCACCATCATGGTATTGAGTACCCAATAGTCCTGCACCAGTTGAAGGGAGCCATCCTTCTTTTTGATAAAGAAGACAGGAGAAGCCATCAGAGACTTGGACAGATGGATGTGACCAGAGTCCAAGTTCTTCTACAGGAACATATTGAGCTTGTGCTGCTCCTGGGGTGCTAGCAGGTAGACCTTGCAGCTGGAGGGTGTGGAGTCCAGTAATAGTTTGATGGCATGATCCCACTTCTTGCACTCTAGAAGAGAGTTGAAGGAGGCTTTGAAAAACACATCCTTAAACATATGCAGGTAGAGGGTACCACATTCCAGAACTCTTGGGGTGCAGTGTTAGCAGCAAAAGCCTGGGCCAATCTCTGGGATGTAGTCTGGCTAGCCTGGATCTCCATAATGGAGGATGGGAGGTGAACAGTGGTAATATAGATTCAATCCCCTGCCTCTACTGCTTTGTTGGGGAGCTCTGGCTAGTATATCCTGCCAATCTCCCCTTCCTGCTCCTCCTCTGGGGCTCCACTATTGCTCCAAATGTCCTCGTAGAGGGCCTCCCTATGAGGGAATGCCAGAGGTGGGGAGTCCCAGAGGTCTAGATCAGCAATAGGGAGAGGGCCCACATGACATGCATGGATGGCTGCATGCTCTCAGACTTGGGTCTGATGCTCTGCCTGGTCCTCTGCGGCACAGGCAGAGCACTTCTGGAGGCACCTGCTCATGGTGACCTCTCCTTTGGTCCAATTAACCTTGGAGTTATGCTCTTGGAGCCACATGAACCCAAGGATCATGTCTTGCCTTCCCAAGCTGGTGATGGTGAATACGGCACACTCTGCATGATTCTGATAGTGGAGAACCAGGTTGACTACAGAGCTAATAGCACTGGCTTCATTGGGTGTTCTGCCAATGTTGTAGACAGAAATGGGCTTGGGGAGGGGCTGTGTAGTGAGGCTGTGTTGTTTGACAAACTCTGAATCCAAGAAAAGTCCTGTTGCTCTGCTGTCTAGGAGGACTGTAACTCTGCAGGTCTGCTAAGTGTCTGTGGTCTTGATCTCCACATTGAGGCACAGGGAGTAGGTGGATGCACCAGAGGCCATCTATGTACTGTCAGAGCATTTGATGTGCCCAGGCAGGACTGTGCTAACAGACCTTTGGAGGTGTCTGAGAGCTTGGCAGGGGTTCTGGAGTTAGTGTTTGTACATCTGGAAGGGGGCTTCAAAGTTCTTCTGTCTCAGAATAAAGGGCATTGGAAAAGGCAGTTTCATTTTCTATTGACAGACAAGAGAACCTGTTAGCACCTAGTGATGGAGGCATACACCTCATCTGTCACTCTACTAAAAATCTCCCTCTAGCTCTAGAGGTGAGGAGCACATGCTGGCTTCCTCTGGGGTCAGCTCTAGCTTGAGCTTGTCCAGCAATGGAGCTCTGGCAGTGTCCTTTGCAGCCAGGAGCTGCAGGAGAAGTTCCTCCTGCTCTGCTGTGGAGAGGTAGTGTACCTCCAGGCCTAGGGGATAGTGCTGTGCAAAGTGCCCAAGCTTCTTGCATCTTGGTTTGCCCATGCTCCATCCTGGTTTGTGGTGCAATGAGAAGTCAAAGTTGGCCAGATACAGAGACCACCAAGCTTGATGTCAATTGAGTTTCTTAGCAGAACAGAAGTACTCCAGGTTCTTGTGGTCTGCCCAGACTTCAAACTTATGCTATGTGCCCTTGAGGAAATGCTGCCATTCTTCAAGGTACTGAATAATTGCCAGGATCCCCTTGTCATGGATCTCATATTTCTGTTCCACCACATTGAGGCTTTTGGAGTAGAAGGCTACTGGATGCTATTTTCCATCCTCTTTTGACTGCTGGGAGAGGACTGCCCCTGTAGCAAAGTCTGAGCTATCTGCTTCTACATGGAATGGAGAGTCATCATCAGAGAACAGGAGGACTGGCTTTGAGGTCACAGATTGCTTGAGGACATCAAAGGCAGCTTGCTGTGGGGGCTCCCACCACCATGCAGTATTCTTAACTGTGAGGTCAAAGAAGGGACATGCATGGTGGGAGAAATCCCATATGAACTTCCAATAGAAATCAACAAACCCAAGAAAGGCCTGAACTTCCTTCTTGTTCCTTGGCTCAGGCCACTCAACTACACCTGCCACTTTAATGGGGTCCATCTTGGCTGTCCCATGCAAAATTATCAAACCCAGTTACTCCACTTTAGTGTGTTCAAATTTGCACTTCTCAGGCTTTAAATAGAGCTGGTGTTGGCAGAGGCATTCCAAGACAATGCATGTGACCCAGCAATGCTCCTCCAGAGTTTTTGTATAGATGAGGATATTGTCAAGATACATGCAGACAACACCTTCTGCAATCAGATCTCAGAAATTGTCATTCATCATAGTCTGGAAGGTGGCTGGGCTATTGGTGAGACCAAAGAACATTACCAGAGGTTCAAAGAGTCTGCAATTAGTTCAGAATGCTGCCTTCCACTCATCCCCTTCTTTGATATGTACATTGTTGTAGCCCCAGTGGACATTCAACTTAGTGAAATAGTGTGCACCTCAAAGGTTGTTGACAAGTTCTGAGATGAGTGGTAAAGAATAGCAGTTCTTCACTGTCATTGCATTCAGGACACAATAATCCTGAACCAGACAAAGAGACCCATCCTTCTTCTTAATAAAGAAGACTAAGGAGGCCATCAGAGACTTGGAGGGTCATATTTGTCTTGAGCTAAGATTCTCCTGCAGGAAAGCATCCAGCTCATCCTGTTCATGGGGTGCAAGTGGATAGACCTTGTAACTGGAGGGCTCTGCATCTGGTATCAGCTCAATTGCATGATCCCACTGCTTGCACTCTGGAAGTGAATCAAAGGAGGCCTTGGAGAATACATCCTCAAAGTCATGGAGGTGATTGGGAACAGTGCTATGGAAAGGCTTGGGCTGTGAATTTGCCACAAATGCCTCAGCCAGATGCTGAGAAGTAGTCTGACTGGCTCAAATCTCTGCCACTGTAGGAGGGGGGCAGAGGGTTGTAGCATAGATCCAATCACCCACCTCTATGGTCTCATCTGTGGACTCTGCATCTGGAGTATGGGTCCATTCTCCTTCACCTCCCTCTTCCTCTGGAGATTCACACCCAACACTTTGGACATCCTCATAGAGGGCCTCTCTATGAGAGAATGCCAGAGGGAGGGGACTCAGGAGGTCTAGATCAGCATAAGGGAGATGCCCAGCATAACAGGCATGCACAACAGCACACTCACAAACCTTGGCTCTCTGCTCCTTATGGGCTTCTTCTGCACAGGTAATGCAGCAACATGGGCAATGACTCATCTTCACCTCACCCTTAGTCCAGTCAATCTCTGGATGTGTTCACATAGCCAGGTGAACCCAAGATCATGTCTTGCTTTCCCAAACTAGTGATGGCAAAAGCAGCTTGCTCTGAGTGGTCTTGGTAGTGGAGGACCAGGTCCACTATGGAGTGAATAGAGCCAGCTTCATTGAGCATGCTATCAACATTGTATACAGGGATAGAACAGGAAAGGGAGCAAGTAGTCAGGTGGTGTTGTTGCACATAGTCAGTGTTCAGGAAGAGGCCTGTTGTGCCACTGTCAAGGAGGGCAACCACACTTTGGATCTGCTGAGTGTCTGTCATCTCAATTTCTACCTGTAGTTTCAGGGAGTTGGTAGAAGGGGTGGAAGCAACAACATAACAATGGGGGAGGCAGCATTCCCATGCAAGTATCTGAAGGTGCAGGCTAGGGGGTGTGTTTCCAGCTGATATTTTAGCTGGAGAGGGAGTTTGTATGTCTGAGGAGGGGCTTATTGTTTCAGGCATAGTATCAACAATAGCAACAGATATATTTGATTCTATGGACAGAGGGGCAAAACAATTAGTACTGGGCAATGGGGGCATACTGGTCATCCATTGCCCTTCTAAAAATCCTCAGACTCTGTAGGAACCTCCTCCAATACACTGGCCACTTCCTCAGAATGAACAGCTATAGGTGCATCTGAAGAGGGGGTTCCTGTGGCATCCCAGGCTGCAAGGAGTTGGACAAGCAGCTCTTCTTGCTTTGATGCTGACAAGTAGAGGACTTCTAGCCCTTGAGGACAGTAATGGGCAAAATGACCTGCCTTCCCACAGTGTTGACACAGCAAAGAGGTAGAAGACTGCTGTTGGGAAGCATCAATATCCATTAAGCCTCCTTGGGGTAGGGAGTGCAGGGGAGCAGCATGAGGCATGAAGGAAGGAGCTGTACCTGGTTGTGGGGATGCTAATGCAGGTGTAGAAGATGGAGCTTGGGGGGTGAACCCTCCATGAGAAAAAGGGAAGGTTGAGAGTTGCATCTGCCACAACTCATGTTGCAGTTCCATGAGCTGCCACTGCTCATGTGCCACCTTGTACCAGGTATTGACGTGCTCATTATCTGAGCACCCCTCTGCCATGCTGTCAATACAATCCCTGAGAGAGGGGTGGAGTCCATCACAGAAGGTTAGGCAGAGTTGTAGACTGTCCAAACATCCAGCCTGTTCAACTCAGGCATAAAAGGAGTCAATGTACTCATCAAATGACTGCTTTGCTTGAGCATACTGAGTTTGATTTTGAAGGGAAAGAGCTGCAGTTTTGGCAGAGTCAAGGAGGAAGAACTCCACTTGGAACTCCTTCTCAAACTCCATCCAGTCAGAAAAACTCCCCACTCCTCCTGGGCATTGGAAGATATGCACTGCATAGGTTGAGGCTTGACCAGTCTTCATGTAGAAGAGGACCCAGGCAATTTTCAAGGCATCCAAGGTAAAGGCTTCACTGCTCAGCTGGATATAGGTGATACAGGACTGAAGGAAATGTTCTCCAACCTTACAATCTCCATCATATATGTCAGGAAGTGCAGGACAAGGGAGTTTGGAACAAGGAGCTGAAAGGCCTAAGCCAGATGAAGACACAAACTATTCTGCAGCAGCTGGAGCCAGAAAGCCTGAGCTAGGTGCAGACACAAACAGTTCTGCATCTGCTAGGAGCATTGAAGGTGTGGTAGGAGCAAGGGGGAGACATTCCAGAAGGGCTTGGAGATAAAGGGACACTGCTTCAGTAGTTTGATGGAGTCCAGTGAGTTCAGCCATGTGGGAAGTAAGGGAGGCTTGGATAAGTTGAACCTATATCTCCAGGGACAGCAAACAACTCCAGGCATTGTCCTAGGAGCTTGAATCATCAGGGGGAGGTGCTGGAGGGGTTGGCTGGGTCACAGGAAGGGCACAGGGGCACTAAGACACTGGTGGGGGAGAGACCTTTTGAGGAACCAAGTAGAAGCTCAAGTAATCAAAAAGGGGGCTCCTAGACCAAATCTAGAGACTTGTTCTGCTGTAAGGGCAACCTCTGGAGGCTGTGGCTCAATCACACAACTGGCAAAGAGAAATCCAAAGTCTATTCAGTACTGTACAGTGTCTACTGAGATAACTACTCACCTGGCAAAGGAAAATCCAAAAAGAACAAGTCTGGGGATTCCTTAGGCTAGGTGTAATGCTTCAGAGGCTTCAGAAGCATGAGAAACAACTGTACAGTATGACAGAGAAAAATGGCAAAAGTGGTGTGTCAGCAATTGGTCAGCAGTTACATAAGCTGGTGGCAGTGTCAAAGGGGCCACACTTGTCTGAATTATTGACAGAAAATTGGTGCAGCCTGAGGGCTGAAACTGGAACCAATAGATAGGGAAAAGGAAGGAGAATAAAGGAAAACTATAGCAGAGCAAATCTGACAAGAACTGGAGAAGGAGAAGGAGAAACAAGTGGGATGTCAGGGGAAACAAGTGGGATGTCAGGGGAAACAAGTGGGATGTCCCCTGACAGCTAGCTGATGCTTGGGAGAATTGTCTGTTTGAGTCTCTTGGAAGTGATTAACTTGTCATGTACTAGTGGCCACTAGTAATATTTGTTGGAGTAGATCTGTATCTAGGGCTCTGCTGAGCTCAAGTTGAAAGCATATGACAGGACAAAGAATTATCTCCATCTGTCTTGATAATGAGGTCATGATGCTTCATTCTGGATATGGATTCCTTTCAGATAATGCTGAATTTGCATCACTCATTGTTAACTCTGAGATCACATGGCTTTGGCACTGTCCAGATTTGATTCAGAAAATGGGGTTAAAGCATGAGGCTTGTGCATTGGAGTACTTGCCAGCACTGTTAATGTGTTGGAAGCAGTGAAACACATTGGTTATCCTGTCATCCTGAAAGCAACTGCAGGTGGCAGGGGTATTGGTATAGTTAATTGTGATGACAAGGCAATGCTTTAGGATGAGTTTCTCACCACCCACATACTCAAGCAAGGGTACCTTTATGTTGTTCTTCTCCATTTGACATGTGATTGACTGTTTCCCTCATAGGCTCTTTCTGGTATAGGCAGTCTCATTATTGAAAAGTACACTTTTGCAGCTTTATATATCAAAGTTCAGGTTTGACAGCTTTTTTTGGGAGTGAGACTTGTTCATCCCCTCTAAGTGTTTGATAATGGCCTAGGAGAGGCTGTTCATATGGGAGAGCAGGTCCAATTTTCTAGCCTTCTTTCTCTCTTGCCATTTGTTCATAAGTGCTCAGGGACAGTCAATTTTCTAGTCAACCACACAACTGCAGCATTTTATTTCTTGGAGATGAACACCAGAATTAAAGTTTGTCTCTATTAGTATCTACCTCAAAAATGCTGAGCTTATCTTGTGTTCATCAGGTCAAGCATACAGTTACAGAAGCCATGCATCTGGGTTTGAACCTTGTGAAACTCATGATTGAACAAGGGATCTCTGAGTGACTATATATATCAGTGCACATACCTGCTATGTGCCAGGACACCTTTGATAAATTGATACTATTGGATTCAGAACATGCACTCAAAGGGAGGGTTCAGGCTGAGAATCCTTACAGAAACTTCTTGCTGAGTCCTTGTAAGGGGATAGTTCCTTCAGGACTATTTGATTCTATCCTGGGCTTAGTTCCAGGATGATCCACCATTCTAGCCCATCTGAAAGACCACCTATTATGCCCTGCACCCTTCTGTCCCCATTAGTTGCCTTCCATGAATCACATGCTTGGACATTACTCAGTATCAATTATTGTTAGTCATTCTCCATTACATACCATGGACCAATGAATAGGTATAATGTTAGTCATTGTAATCCAGGTTAACATTTAGAGGATTGGGTGGCTATCAAGTATCTCAGCTCTCAATATGATGATCAGTATTCACACACCTGTCAGGGGAGGTCACTTCTCTCTGAAAGGAATTGATATCCAGAGTGAAGCATTGTGACCTCATTATCAAGACAGATAGAGATAATTCTTTGTCCTGCCAAATATGCTTTTGACTCAAACTCAGCAGAGCCTTCTGCTGTACTCTAGAGAAGAGGGGCAGCCTTGTCAGCAGAAGAAATGTGGAGTGAAAGGGCATCTGATGGCATATAAATAGAAATAATCCATATACCAAGTTCCTTTGCAGTACAAATAATGTAAATGGCAATTTTTCCCCTGTTTGTGACTAGGAGCTTTGTACCATTGTCCATCACCTTTAGAAACAACTTGGAGGGACATAATTGATGCACCTGTTACTTTTAAAGGTTCACAAGAGAGTAGAGTACATGTACATCAAACATGTATAGTTAGTGGTTCATAGCTGCCCACACAACAGGATGTATAAGGGGATGACTCCTTCATGGGTAACTCTGACTCTATCCAGCCTTAGTCACAGGTATAGCATCATCTCTAGCATATTCAACTGACCAGCTGCCAAGCCCCTGCACCCTCCAGTCAGTATTAGTCAGCCCTTTGTAGTCATTGGACTCTATTTCTCCTTTTGACATATTGATAGTCATCACTGCTTAGCATACCCAGGCCACTTACCACATATAGCATTAGTCATAGCATAGCCATGGATGTAGTATATAAGCCAGTTACAAGGATAGAATATCCTTTGACCAATCAATAGCAGCATTCCCCAGGTCTATCCAGTGAATCAACTGTGAGAGCCCCAGCATTGTTACCTTAGCTTAGCTCACTGTGCTCACTCCTTGTCTGCTTCTTAGCTGCTTCTGCTCCTTTGATGCTCACTTGTCCCTTGTGCTTGCTCACTCTAGCCAGGTCTATCCATGGTTGTGCTTGTCCCCTCACATCTTAATTGGTCCCTATGTTGTCCACACCTCTAGCCCATGACACCCAACCTACCACCTACCTTTGACCTCACCCTAACCTCAAGACACTATGTTGTCCTCTGCCACTTCATCCAATCCTGCCAACACTATTGAGAGACTGCTAACTCCACTGCCCAAACAGCCTCACAGCCTCATATGGGTGGTTGCCAGGGCAAGGCAAGCATGGCAATGTGATTGGCTCCTTCAGGGCAGCCAAATCCCTCACCTACCATCAAACTCCTACCATATCCACCTCTCACATTTCTTGACATGTAGCACACCCTACCTCTAATGCTCCCCTTGCCATTTCCCTTGCTTGGGACCTTCCTCCTATGGATGGCCAAACCCCACATTTTGAGTGTGTGCTTGAACTCCCTGACTCTCTTGTTGTGCATGTAGTTGGTCACCAGGGGCAGGGCCTTAAACAAGCCCTTAATATCTCTGGCACCTGCTTGGCAGCTTTCACAGTTAGCTCAGCTAAAGGAGACTGCCAGTTCATCTCTATCCAGGGCTCCAATCGGCAGATTGGAGAAGCCCTTGTGATTATTGGAAAGCAGATAGCTAAGAAGCAAGTCCACATACTGCAGAAGTGATGCTCCAGCAACATTGTGCTAGCAGTTGCTGTGCTGGCACCTTTGGGATCCACTGCATCATTCACCCCTACTTCTACCAGACCAGGAGTGCCCTCTTCTAGCACTCTAGCAGCAGCATCTCAGACTGCTACCATGGCCCCTACCCCTTCTACCCAGAAACCCCCATCTCTCCCTCCAGGCTTGCCAATGTTGAGCATTCATGAGGGGGCTACACTAGCCTCTCTGATGGATACAACTTCTCCCATGCCCTCTCTACTCCAGCACCTGAAGCATTGGCCCTGATAATACAATATGCCTTTGGACATTATTCCAGGGGGGCAGAACCAGCCATCACACATTGTAGTCAGCCATATTGGGGACAGGAAAGAGCATCTGAATGCCACAGCTGTTTGTCAGGTTGACAAACCTTGAAGGGGGAGTGATGTAAGGGGATGACTCCTTCATGGGTAACTCTGACTCTATCCAGCCTTAGTCACAGGTATAGCATCATCTCTAGCATATTCAACTGACCAGCTGCCAAGCCCCTGCACCCTCCAGTCAGTATTAGTCAGCCCTTTGTAGTCATTGGACTCTATTTCTCCTTTTGACATATTGATAGTCATCACTGCTTAGCATACCCAGGCCACTTACCACATATAGCATTAGTCATAGCATAGCCATGGATGTAGTATATAAGCCAGTTACAAGGATAGAATATCCTTTGACTGATCAATAGCAGCATTCCCCAGGTCTATCCAGTGAATCAACTGTGAGAGCCCCAGCATTGTTACTTTAGCTTAGCTCACTATGCTCACTCCTTGTCTGCTTCTTAGCTGCTTCTGCTCCTTTGATGCTCACTCATTGCTTGTGGCTTGCTCACTCTAGCAGGGTCTATCCACAATTGTGCTTGTCCCCTCACAGGCTGCCCAAGACAATGATAGGTTCCTATTTCTGGACAGGTTTATGTGATTGATCTAGGCTCTGGACTTTGTATGCTTGCTGAGGCTTACTGTGATTTGGGTGACAACTACAAAACCTTCATTTCCTGGCCACCTGACCCAGACTTCTTTCTCTATTGTTCTGGATCCAATCCTGCTCCCCAAACTCACACTCACCACCCTTCAAGAACATACTGCTTTAGCTGGGATATATCTGGTAAATTATGAAGCATCTTCTGTATCAGTATCTTCTGCACCTGCATCCTCTGTATCTGAATATTGGTTGACTACCACCATGTCATCCTCAGCCTCTTCATTGGTGTTCTGATAGTACTCATCATCATTGTCATCATTATTGTTGTTGTTGGCATTGACAACCTCGGCACCAAGACGACTCTCTTTATTCATCTTTGCCCAATGATACGATGACGGAGCTACCCAGTACGGCTTCATCCGCCTGACAGCCTCGACTCGATCCTCAGATCGTGGATGTTCTGCCAGCATATCCTTGTGTGCCAAAATATTCGAGTAGTGACAATTGTCTTCATCACCAAGAACATTGTACACCCGACTCGAACATCCTTTGATGGCTATCTCGTGACGCGGGTGAATGTGCAGAGCCTGACTCCGTGTTATCTGTGAGAGTTCACGAGACATGTTTTTTTGAGCTTCGTTTGTCTGTCGTCCAGCTTGTTGCCCTTGTTGTCGAGTCCCTCCTATCATCGACACTTGCTTCACTTCTGGCTGAGGTGCTTTCTTCTGTTCAGCTGCTAGGATTCCGAGCTCCATCACAATCGTAATGTATGGGAGTTTTCGCCCGTTCTGCATCTGAGGTCTTGTGAAGAACTGGAAGGTCTCCTGAGCGTCGATGAGAATGAACTGTTTGTTGACCCTGTTCTTTACTTGAATGAAGATGGCCGACATGGACCATCTATCGGGATACTGGGAGTTATTAGTGGGAATCCACACAGGAATGACAAGGTCTGTCGAAGCCATATTCCCGTAGCCTTGAATCGCTGCGGCTCTGAGGAAAAGCAGGTAGATAGCCTCGTCGGTGATTGTCGACTTGTCGCCTGCCTTGACGAATTGTGTAAAGTGAACGTAGCCGTCTTTGAATGCGTCTCTAAGCATCTCCCCTCTCAGGTTGCTCGGCCGCGCATCGAGAACGTCCCCGATGTATTTCTCCGATATCAGGGCACGGAGAAAGTCCTCGACGCGAATCATCTGGCTGAACGAGACATCACCACTGACACCACTGAGAACCGCATTGACATGCTCATGATCAGGGTTCTTCAAGATAGCGATGTCGTGGGCCAGAGTGCAGAGCATCCTCACAACCAACTCCTCTCTGGTTCCCTGGTCAATTAGTCCCAATTCGAGCCATTGTGAGATAGCATATGGTATATTGGTCTTGTAAGTTGCTATAATCATCTCGATTTGCTCCGCTTGCGGTAGAGTGGATCCAATTCTTCCCAATCCTTTGGCGTGGCACCATGTGAATATCGCACGGGCAGCAGCTTCTGCCACAAAAGGTTCGGAAGGATATCCACCACGAAGATACTGTTGATGTTTTGGAACGGAGTAGACCGTTCGCATACTATTGGCGACAAGAAGTCCTTCAAGGAAAACGGCCTCGTCTCGATTTGATTCAAAGCTCAAATCCACACGAACGGAAAGAGGAGGAATCAGCTTTTTAAGTGGAAATTTGCAAGATTTGTCCCGACTTGTGTCTTCAAGGCGCAATTCCAACTTAGACATGGCATATTTCACTACTTCTTCATCGTCTATAGATGGAGTATTTTCCAGAACAGTCCAAAATCTATGCAGCTTAGTACGAAAGAGAGAAGGGAAAAACAAAGTCTGGTGGCTTACAAGGGACGGCCAAATCGCGCCATGAACTTCAACGAACAAATTTCTTGAGCGGAGTGGGTGCCTTCAATCACAAGGCTCGGCTCCTTCCACACATCGAAAGGAAGTTCAACAAAAGGAGCGTTCAAATTATCATCATAACTGCCTTCACAATTAGACGACATAGGGCGAGAGGACCAAAAATTACGTGAGCTAGTAGGGACGGTATCGGACAGTCTCGAATAAGTCGAGAGGAATAAGGCAAAGACGGGTGCATTCATCATGTACGTGAAGGCTTTGCACAGGCACTGATATGCTGTGCGCTTTGGTTTTGCCGAAACCGTAGTCTTGCTGAGATGGTGGGCTTCGTCGAAATAGAAAACGATAACAGGTTGTGTGTCGGTCTGCGCAGGTTCGATTTTCTTCGAGACAGAGTCAATGAATATCTTCACTGGAAATAACATCAGTCATAAGTTTTTAGGTGGGTGGCGAGTATCAGCGAACCTTGGTTTCGAAGATGGTCAAATTCGACACGCTCGTCCGATATGTCTTCGAAACCTCGTAAAGGAGACGGGTCAATTGCTGTTGTGTACATCTTGAGACGCTCCGGGCTGAGAGGGGGACCAAGATATTCTTTCCAATCTGCCGCGACATGTTCGATTCCAAGCCCCGACCTTTTCCAAAGATTGATCCAATTATCCACAAAGGCGATGATCTTTAATAAGAACAGGAGGTAGCGACGCTGAAGATGAAGTTCCAAGGTTTCTTTTGTGGTCTTTGTGCAGAAAAAGCCAAGTAGCGGTTGACCATCGGCCATATCACCCTGTGGAAAGCCTTGATCGTGAGGTCAAAAGAACGTATCATATCAACCAAAGCAAAGCACCTGATCTATCTCCTGTAGGCCTCAAAACCATTGGGATCATGAAGACCGAGTCGGCGAGCTTGTCCACGAGCCTGGATTTACCTGTACCGGATCCTTGATTGATGGCACAGAAATTGGCGTAGGGTTTCTCGAATGAATCTGAGTACATTGCATCCATCGCGTCTTGCAAGAGTGTATGGGCATTCCCCACATACGCCATCTTCCAGGCTGTTATTACCAAGTTTGAGACAGCTGAGGCGTGCACTCGTCATAAGTATTTGAGGATGGGAACGGGACTAACTTTAGGGACTCACTAGGTTTCGAGTTGGATGCAGGTGTCTGAAGGGTAGGTTTCTTCTCATCTTCCGTCTTGACTACCAAAAGTAAGTGAAAAAAGAGGACTGGTGCAGGATGTGAGCGACGAACTGTATTCGAGCAATTTGGTTATCGCCAGCTCCATCATCATCATCCCCCCCCCCTGCTCACGCTCAAGATTCGGGTTACAGAGATCTGAAAAGTCCCGGAGATAGGAGCCTGATGGCGGCACTGGTATGTCATTTCTGCCAACGATGATTTGAGCAAGCTCCTTGAAGATTGACGAATAGCAAGCTTGAAACTCTTCCGGAGACGCGTTGTTTTTCCACAAATCAAGCAGTTGATCGTACAGTCTGGTTTTCCTTGCCCGACGAAACACCTCTTGAGCCTTTTCCAATTGGGATACTGGCTGCGGGTCCTGCTCCTGATTGGGTCGTTTGACCGATCCCTGAGGTTCAGACGAGTGTAAGCGCTTGGAAGAACGGCCAAACATGACGGAAGTACAAAGTGGTTACTGCGGAGTTAGAGAGCACCCAAGTTATATATATTAGTTTCAAAGTCAACCGCGCGTCATTTGCCCATTGATCTGATTATCAAATGATCACTGGCCGCACAATTGTGGGCGCTTGAATCTGCATGCGGACTATTTCCCTCCTGACAGATTGTTTTCTCCACACGCGCCAAAGGGGCAAAATGTTCCTTGAGCACCAAGCTCTTTGACAGGCACGTGGGTCCTGCGAGGCCACTCCCGATTCATCTCCGGCAGGTGAGAATGAGATATTCCAGTAAGTATGTATGAAGATATAGTTTCTGCTCAAATTTCGTAAATGTAGCCCCGGAAACAACTTTGATATCGGACATTCCAGGTGAACGGTCTGGAGGTAATCGTATGGGCACTGCAGGAGTCATATAGATCTCTTCCTGCCACGCCAGGTACACTGCATACGAATACATGTGTCATGTGTGCACACAGTGAGCTGGCGTATGGTCCTCACCACAATCCAGAAACAACATTGGAAATACCTACCACAAGCGCAACATGACTCTCATTGAATATCTGCAGGACGATGGAGGAGCGAGGTGAGTCACGTTGCAGCCACGTTTCATAATGAGAAGGAACCTCTTTGTTTCTGATACTCGCTCCCAGCCGAGAATTACCCGATAAACAGAAGCGCTTGTTATAGCTTGTTACCCTCGTTCGTGCAGGTGGACCGGATCGCTTCCTGTTCAAGGGTCAAATTGGACCCGTGCGCTACATACACTCTTCGAACATCAGCACTTGAGTGCCGCATGGCAGTCATTCCCGATTTTCAGAAGCAGTAAAATCAACCCGAGAAACTCGCGTTCATCACGGTGAATGTTAAATTTTGTAGATATAGTCCTGCATGTAGCCTCAGTATCCTGAGCGGTCTAGAGGTATGAATGTAATTCATTCTGCCATGTCAGGCACGCTTCATACTAATACGTGTTATGCATACATACAGCAAGCGGACTCGATGCCCTTCACCACCCCCGAATTTGAAAATAAAATTTGAAATACGTGGCGGCCATAACCGTCTGATGACCTATCTCCATATGCAAAACAATGGTGAAACGAGGTGAGTCAAGTCAATGCACCCCAGATTTCCCAGGTGTATACTTGGAGCTAATCTGAGTTTGCTGCGCCTTGTATGGTCGATGTCTTCTCTTGAAAGATATATCGATCGCCGACAACATTTCTCCTTGGATTGTGCATAGGTTGGGTTGGGTGGAAGCATACGTTATGGCTGTTAAGGCTTTACAAGTAGTTTGATAAGATTTCTGAGTGACGGTATACATTGACAGGACTCCGAATACATTTCATCGACCCGGACACAACGGTTTTCTGTGTAAACCTCGGACTGTCCCCGAATCGCTATCCCTATTTGATTACTGTTCCTGTTCGTACTCGTCATGCTCACAACGGACTTGCACTTGATGGTGGGACTCTGGGGTTTCTGTGTGCACTGTCAATCGAGCTATGCCGTTGTGTATACCATTGTTCCCATTCCTGAGCCTCCAAATCGGCATCGATCATCTGATGCGGAAAACTAAACTCTCATCGTGTCTTCTCCTCTCAGCTTGCAGATGTGGTAAGCACATATTGTGGGTGTTGACCCCTCAGATACTACGTGTACACGTGGTTCTATGTGTATGTCCTTGAATCTTGGGATTTTCCTCCTGTATTTTATTTCTCGAAATAGGATTCCAAGGTCTATGGGATATCAATACAGCGAATATCAAGTTCACTGACTGTCCCAGAACTTTGAAATGAAGAGATGAGCCACAGACAGTCAAACCTAATAGCATTACATAACGTGCATCTCGAGTAAGGATTCCGCTGTTGACATTGATGCATCGTTGGTCAGGGCCGAAGCCTCTCGATGGTTGATAAGAGCTCTGTCCCAGTGAGATATAAGTGGAAATCTCGAGTCATCACCACGAGACAAGTCTGTTGATGATACACGTATGGTTGGTCAGAGAGTGATTTCAAAGCCAGGATCGGGTCAAAAGACCTGAAAAGCGTCTCGACTCGTGGCGTGCATGCTTCACTCGTACTAACATGAATAACAACACTCTATTGAAATGAAGACTACAAGCCAGTTCTCACCCGTATTTCCTCGATGATTATTGTGGTGTACACTCAGGCTGGTGTGACATCGGATTGGTAGTGGTGTGATAGATATTCCTAATAGTCCGAGTGAGAGTGACTGTGGCTAGTACAATAATAGTAGTAGGAAGCCAGAGTGCAATAAGATATGTGTATGCCACCAGCTCCATTGTCAGACTATTACCTCTAGATCTTCCCGATCATCACCAGAGGTCATTAATATTGTCGTCGCCTCCAACGAATTGAAATCCTTCTGCATCAACAAAGCACGCGCTGGGTGACTCTCAATCATCATCGTCACTGTATGGTTTCTGGGCTACGTATTTCGAGTCCCCATGGCCTGTTAGGCATCAGCGAGAAAGGACTGTGCAGCATTGCCTTATTACTAACTTGAATCAAGTTGACGGTCATACACCATTGGTTGGGACTGTTTGAGTTGCTGCCAGGGCAGGAAAGCGTGACGGGGATGATGATATCAACAGGATTATATGGTCCTGCACCGTGATTTCTCAAGAACAGGAGGTAAGCAGCTTCTTCACCGATATCGATAGGTTGTGTCTGCCGAGTCTGGGAGAACTCGGCAGTTTGATGGGCATCGATAACAGAATCTTGAGACATAATAGAAATATAATGTGAGTCGTATGCTCGTAATCTTATATACCGCTCTAGCTGACCACTTGATTATACAAAGTAGGTTCGCCTATCGATCTTTGGGTATCGTCCTGATCAACGTGTTGATGGCTCACTTTCTGATATATTGTGGGCGCCCTTTTTTGATACGCCAGAAATACACCACCATTGTGAATTTTGTGGGGCTCCTTGATTTATGCACTCCTTTCTTCACAGTCCTCCGCGAGGGGGAAATTGTCCCTTATTGTCCCTTATGCGCCAAGCTCCTTGAAACACGATGTTTGCCCAACAAAATTATTGCCGCCGATTCCACTGACACCCATCACACATGCACACATCAGGTGTGCTTGTAGTCCCTCGCACCTCTGAACTTATTAAAAAGTTGCAGATTGAATGTTTTCAGGGACAATTACTGGTCAAGCAATGGCATGGAAGGAGTCACACCAGAATGCCAGGGCTTGAGTATTGTTCACCCTGATCTCCTTTTTAGGGGCACCCCCCTGGACTTGTTAATCATCTATGAATCACCCAGTGCAATGACTCGGAGCTCAAAGTCAAAAATTTACGAGCTCATTGGGTATTCTGGAGCCTCACATTCAAGTCTCTCTGGGTCTGAAATTGATTTTTCATCTTATGAATAGGACATCCAGCTCTCGTGGGTGACTGCCAGAGGATGATCAGGAACATTGTTCAATATCTGATACTGTGCTTGAATCCAGGTAATTGTTCTTGTGTGCCAAAGCCATGATGTACAGTTGAATGAATGTGGATATCTCATCTGTCTTTGTGTGCATCAAATATACTTGGTGGCTATGTGTAAATGAATTAAGAAAAGGTGAGCCGACATTTGTGTGGTGAAAGAACTGTTTCTTTAGCACAGGTGTCTTGCCAAGTGCCATATGTATTTGAGTGTTTACAATTCATGAAGGTTAGTGTTTGCTGGGAATGAATACCAGGTCAATAGTGACGGAATATATTGTCTAATAGTGACGAAATATATTGTCTTGCCTCCTATAAAATGTGAGACAACAAAAATGGTACTGAGTACTGATTGGGGTGTTGAAATAAAATATTAAGAAAATAAAGGAAGGAAAAAGGGAATAGAGAGAGCAATTCAACAGGTTTCTACTTAAGATGTAGACACTTTTTGCAATCTGGGTATGTATCATAGTACTCAGATATGTGCTCACAATGTGTCTCCACTGGTGGAAGGCATGGGTGTGTCGCAGCTTGCTTCCCAGGCAGTAAAAACCTATGAAGACAACTTAGAATCAGTAAGAACAGAACTGCATAGGTATGCTACCCCACTGTGCAGAGAAGCTGGAAGCATGCCACTACCACCACTGCAGGCAATCAATCATGAGATTTTATTGATAGATGAAAACAGAATTTACCCATGGAGACCATCATGGTGCCCAGAGGCATTAAAACCCCAATGGGATATCAAGCGAGCTGCATATGTCAAGTTGGGCCAGTGGGAAGTAACAACAGCAGGAAATGCTGCTTCCATGATGTTTCTGAAGAAGCCTGGGAAGGCTGGTGAGCCACTGAGGTTGAGAATTGTTAGTGACTTACAGGCTCAAAATGCCAACACTTCCAAGAAGTCATTACCACTCCCAGACATGGAGGGTATCTTGAGGTGGGTGGTGTGGGCCAGATATAGGTCCATCATAGATGGCCAAGATGTGTATGAGCAGATCTGGGTGAAACCTGAGCATGTGGAGAGAATGGCAATGACAATACCTGATGGCAACATAGTTAGCCATGTGATCCAATAAGGAGATTGCAATGCCCCTGCCACTTACTAGGCACTAATGAACTACTTGTTTGTGGCCTATCTGGGCTGCTTCATGGACATGTACTTAGATGATATTGTAGTTTACTCCAACACCCTGGAGGATCATGTAGAGCATGTGAAAACTGTGTTGAACATACTAAAAAAGAAGAGTCTGTACCTCAGTGAATGGAAATTGAACTTCCTGTGCTGTGAAATGAAGGTGCTAGGCCAGGTGGTGAATGATGAGAGTATCCACATGGACCCTGACAAAGTGGATGCTTTGGTCAGATGGAAAGTTCTGACCAATCAGAACTTACTTAGAGGCTTTCTGGGTGCTGCAGATTACCTAGCCAATGACATTGATAGGGTCAGAGTGCCTATAGGAGTCTTGCACTCATTAACAGGGGATATGGTCCCTTTCAGATGGGAGTTTACTCACTAGTGAGCATTCAAAGATGTAAAGAACCTAGCTTCTCTTTGTAGGAACCATCATTGCAAGCCTTTGAGTTATGGCCTAGGGGCACCACTAGCAAACATGATTACAGATGGGTGTGTAACTGGGATCATGGGAGTGATCAGTCAAGGGGAGGAATGGAAGATGGCAAAGGTAGCCACCTTCTTCTCCACTACACTGAACTCAGCCCAATGGAACTATCCCATACATGAAATTGAAATGTTGGTGGGAGTTGAGACAATGCTAAGACACTAGGATTTATTACAAGGAATAATGTTTAAGTGGTACACTGACCACAAAGAGTTGATCCAATTGATGGAACAGAGGAATCTGTCTGGTTGACAGGCATGCTAGATTGAGAAGATAGCTGAATTCAATTTTGAGATTGTGTATGTACTAGGCATGGAAAACATACTGTCAGACATGCTGTCACAACTCTACTCCAATGAGCGAGCAGAGACAGTCAGGGCTAGAAGTAAATACATGTATTTTGACATGGTAAGCAATGATGCATTGGTGCTGCAGTCAGTCATAATGCCCATCCTAGTTGGCTCAGAGGGCATGAGCATGCCAGACCTGCAAGAGGGTCCCCAAGAGGCAGCAGCTGTAAGTGGAGCAGAAGCCCTGGGGGAGATGGCAAAAAAGAAGCATGCTTACCACAGAAAAGTGATTGAGCCTGCTGAGACAGGTAGGCCTGAGACTTCAAAAGAGTTTGCCTCCTGGGTTGTGCCACATTTTGCCCTTCATGGCTCACAGGAACAAAATAAGGGGGAAAGAAGGGGAACAACCCACAGAGTTGAGTATATTGAGTCAAATGTACAACAAAGACAGAATAAACAGTAAGCTTACAATTAAGCTGCTTGGGAGAAAGAAGCATGCATTACCTAATGACATCACTATGGGATCCAAGCTAAGAGAAGTCAACCAAGATGAAAACTTAATGACCATATCAGAACAACTATGCAAGAAATATGAAGATCTGACACTGCTGACCCTTAAAGAATTATTAAGTTTTGGGAAGGATCCCATTGATTTAGTAGTGTCAGTGAAAGGGCATTACAATGAAGATAAGCTAGTCAAGTTAATACTTGAAAACCCACAAGCCTATAAAAACTATGAAGTTATGGAAGAGAAACTGATATTCATGAAAACAGAAGGAAAATGACTCCTGTGTATCCCAGCCATCATTGTGTGAGGACAAAGCATCTGAGAAATTGTCATATCTGAAGCCCACACACTGTTGGCACACCTAGGACCTCACAAAACTCTACTGTACCTCCATGACCAGGTCTGGTAGAAGAGCATGGCCCATGATGTTCAAGAATATTGTGACACATGCTCCACATGTCAAAGGAACAAGCTATCAAACCATAAGCCATATGGACTGCTCCAGCCCTTAAAAGTGCCAACCCTTTCTTGGGAAGTGATCAGAATTGACTTTGTAGAACTGCTTCCTGAATCAAAGGATCAAAATGGGACTTACAATTCAATTACCATAATTATTGACTTACTGACTGCAATAGTACATATTGTCCCTAGCCGAATAAATTATACTGCTCAACAGGTGGCAGAGCTGATATTCACTGAGGTGTACAAGTATCATGGGCTTCCTAGGACCATTGTTAGTGATCATGATTCATACTTCACCAGCACATTTTGGTCTCACTTATATAACCTAATTGGGACACAGCTGAGAATGTTGTCTGCTTATCATCCTCAATCAGATGGCTCCACAGAATGCATGAATAGAACTATAGTCCAAATGATATGACAGTGCATGGGAGATCAGCTCAAAGATTGGGTAGCAAAGATACCTGTGATAGAATTTGCCATCAACTTAGCAAGGTCTGAGACCACAGGTTACTCACCATTCTTCCTCAACTCTGGGAGGATGCCTCAACCTATAATTTGGAATAATGCAAGCACAAATGAATTTGCTGGGGTTAGGGTATTTGACCAAAGACTTAAACTGGTGCTGATTGCTGCTCATGATTGTATATTGGCTGCAAGAGTGAAGCAAACACACAATGCCAATTGTAAAAGACAATTAGTCCCATTCACAAAAGGGGATATGGTGTATGTATCAACAAAAAACTTGACATACCTGAAGGGGTTCCCAAAAAAACTGATCCCTAAATATGAGGGACCATATGAAATCTTGGAAGACTTCAGAAATAATTCCTTCTGAGTAAATGTGTCTGTCAATATGA
This sequence comes from Termitomyces sp. 'cryptogamus', assembly GCA_020091625.1. NCBI lineage: Eukaryota > Fungi > Basidiomycota > Agaricomycetes > Agaricales > Lyophyllaceae > Termitomyces > Termitomyces sp. 'cryptogamus'. The sequence goes on from JAGYZC010000005.1 coordinate 5,185,344, forward strand.
AAAGGAGGGGAATCCATGACATTCTTCATGCTGCATTACTCAGAATACACAAGCTGAACAATGATTGATTGTTTCCCAGCAGATTGGATGAACAGATTGTGGAGCCAGAAGTCAACAAGTGGGCTGCCAAGCACATTGTGGTGCATCATGGCAGTAAGACTCATGTGATGTTTGAGGTCCTGTGAAAGGCAGGGGACAAGTCTTGGATGAGCTATGATCAGGTTAAAGAATTAGATCTACTAGTGCCTTACCTCAAGTTATTGGGGCACAAAAAAATTGAAGAACTGATTGAGAGTGGAACTGGCAAACTGCCTCTTGATGACCTGCAGATATTTTTGGGTCTCATAAGTTTTATTGACTATAAAAGGGCTGACAAGGAGGAAGGGACTCACATTCATCTCCCATTGGTCAGGTCATGTACTTCATCACCTGCCTTGGACTTCTTACTCCCTTGCTCCCACTCCAACTGCATCTCAACATTTATGGCCCACCCATTTGGCCACCATGGCAAGGGGAATGATGACTCAAAGAGACACCCCCTCCACCATCCTTTTATTACCATAGACCCAACCACACATATGATAATCCTCTTCAACCCTCTGAATTCTGACAACCCTCTAGTGATCCACCCTCTGCAACTCCATATTTACTTGGAGTATGAACTGGAGATATGTTAGACCCATGGTCAGGGATATGAGACCATAGCTAGTATATTGAACCTGGCCAACTCAACCACCAAGTGTCAGTACAGGCTTGTGGAGTATGACTATCAGATGGAGACTTGGTCCAAGATCAAGACTTCTTTTCCCCCCAGCTTCCTACCTATGGCCTTTGTAGATCCCCATCTCAATCTCCTTACCACCCTTGAATTCATTACCAAGCAGGGCAGTGTGGATAAGCAGACCATCAAGGATGTGGTTTAGGCCTGGTGAGCCCCCTCTAGTGAGTGTGTTCAGCAGACCAAACAGTTTCATGCTTAACAGTCCCAGTACCTTGACAATCCTATCTGTGCATATTTTCCACCATGATCTCATTCTGTTATGGGCAAATCTGACTCTATTGCTGGGCCAGGCCCATCTACTACTTACCAAGCTAATAAACATCATGTGGTAGGACCCCATCATGTCATCTCCATGGTGCCTCCCTGATCTGTGACCTCTGTGCATTCTATGGCTTCCACCCTCATTCTTTGTCCAGCTATCACTGCCCACAGCATCATAATTCAATCCCCTGATCATAAAGGCAATGAAAAGGCTTGTGATAATGAGGAGGAGATGGCAATTGATCCAGCTGATGTCCCTCTCCCAGAAGATGATGAAGACAACATGGAAGGAGAACCCAAGGATGGTGTGGAGGCAGACCCCATGTCAGACCTGTCTGCTGCTGAATAACCAGTCTAAAGCAGGCTTCATGGTTAGCATCCAGAAAAGTATTATCATTCTTAATCAACCCCCCTACTTGTTAAAAGCCATATATTCTAAACTATCTGACTTGGAGGGCATATGTAGCATGAATGTGACATCACTTCTGCCTAAACTATACTATTTTCCACTCTAATTCGCCTGTACCAGGTTCTGTTTTATTCCATACTATATATTACTCTGTACCTGTGTTAGAGAGGGTAGTTCTTGCAAATTACAGGACTTACACCAGTTCTTATTGTGAGACTCTACTATGTGACTGTACACCACTTCTTCAGGTGGTCTACTATTACAAACAGAATCTTGAGACATAATAGAAATACAATGTGGATTGTATGCTCATAATCTTATATACCACTCTAGCTGACCACTCAATTATTCAAAGTAGGTTTGCCTATCAATCTTTGGGTATAGTCCTGATCAACATGTTGATGGCTCACTTTCTGATGTACTGTGGGCACCCTTTTTTGATATGCCAGAAATACACTACCATTGTGGATTTTGTGGAGCTCCTTGATTTATGCACTCCTTTCTTCACAGTCCTCCATGAGGGGGGAATTGTCTCTTATTGTCCCTTATTTGCCAAGCTCCTTGAAACACAATGTTCACCCAACAAAATTATTGCTGCTAATTCCACTGACACCCATCACACATGCACACATCAGGTGTGCTTGTAGTCCCTTGCACCTCTGAACTTATTAAAAAGTTGTAGATTGAATGTTTTCAGGGACAATTACTGGTCAAGCAATGGCACAGAAGGAGTCACACCAGAATGCCAGGGCTTGGGTATTGTTCACCCTAATCTCCTTTTCAGGAACACCCCCATGAACTTGTTAATCATCTATGAATCACCTAGCACAATCACTCAGAGTTCAGAGTCAAAAATTTACAAGCTCATTGGGTATTCTGAAGCCTCACATTTAAGTCTCTCTGGGTCTGAAATTGATTTTTCATCTTATGAATAGGACATCCAGCTCTCATGGGTGACTGCCAGAGGATAATCAGGAACATTGTTCAATATTTGACATTGTGCTTGGATACAGGTAATTCTTCTCATGTGCCAAAGCCATGATGTACAATTGAATGAATGCAGATGTCTCATCTGTCTTTGTGTGCATCAAATATCCTTGGTGGCTATGTTCACATAAATTTAGAAAAGGTGAGCTGACATTTGTGTGGTGAAAGAACTGTTTCTTTAGCACAGGTGTCTTGCCAAGTGCCATATGTATTTGAGTGTTTACAATTCATGAAGGTTAGTGTTTGCTGGGAATGATAACCAGGTCTAGAAAGAAAATAAATAGTGATGGAATATATTGTCTTGCCTCCTATAAAATGTGAGACAATAAAAAATGGTACTAAGTACTGATTGGGGTGTTGAAATAAGACTTTTAAGAAAATAAAGGAAGGAAAAAGGGAATAGAGAGAGCAATTCAACAGGTTTCTACTTGAGATGTAGACACTTTTTGCAATCTGGGTATGTATCATAGTACTCAGATATGTGCTCACAAGCTATGATGGAGAGGGAAATGAACAACTTCTGACTGGATATGATCACCTGATCCAAGTGTAATCAGGCCCAGCTGTATTGTTGAAGTGCATAGCCAATGTATCCATGCATTCCTGGCCAGAATTTGGAGTGAGATTTCTTCTGGTGCCTACAACACTTGGCTGCCTCTTTGACAGATTGTTATGCATTGTAGGTAATTGATTTGCTAACTTTAACTCCAAATATAGTGTAACCAAAGTATAACACACACCCATTGCTTCCATACAGTCTGTTACTATAGGTTTCAAGCACCTGTCAAGTCCTGCACATTGACACTCTCAAACAGACTCATTCATCAAGAGATCTGTGTTGGTAAATGAACAATCAATTCCAGAGTTCAGGACTGAGTGTTTGATTTCTGAAGCTTGTCATCCTTGTCTGCTTCTCTAATCCATTTCTTAAACAAGGTTATAATGTATCAAAGACACCTTAGGGAAAAGGAAAGACAGAAACAGGAGAGGAAGAAAAAGCAGGCAGCCAGGGAGGCTAAGAAAGTAGCAGGACCAGGTCCATCTTGAATATCAAATCTGTCACCTTCCAATGTATTGAATAAAATTACTGCAACAGATCCACTCCAGACAGCATGGCCATAAAATGGATAGATAAAATACCATTTGCAACTGTATACTCTGCAGTTGTAACATTGGCTCAGGAAGGAATCACTATGGTGTACAAGTTGGCACTATGGGTGGTACTCAAGTATCAAGTATCCCTAATGCAACTACACTATTTCAAGTTTTGAACAAACTTGATATTGTCAGAAATCAAAGGGATGAGGCCCAGTTGGACCTCTTCTGTTCAGCATTGGGGAAGGGCAAGTGAGTAGCATCCCCTCCTCAACTTCCAGAGGCAAAGAAGGCTTGTACAGGGACTTCTGTGTTTATTGAGGGTTCTTCAACTCAGAGGGCACAATCAGTGCCTTATGATGATGTTGTTTCCACTGGCAATGACCAGCTGATGGACAAGCATCCTAACTTCAGGGCACCATAGTTTGCAATTGGGCTGTCAAGGCCAGCAACAGCTAAGGCTGGCTCTGCAAAGCCAGCTACAACTCTAGTAGTGGCAGATAACCTGTAGTTGTTGCCACCCTGGTAGCCTTTCCTGCAAACATGCTGCAGGAGTCAGAGGTGGAATGATCAAGGTCCTCAAACCAAGGACCTATAAGATTCCAGCTGCCCTGTCCCATGAGCAGATTCCAATGGTGCATTGGGACCCCCATGATGAAGAGTTCTTTGTCTCCCAAGTATAAGCTTCTTAAGCTGCAGCAGGTGCTACAGGTGCATTGGACTGATCAAAGATAGGCTACAATGGAATGCTGATAGTGACTGACATCGCCTCAACAGAGGCTGGATCAGTCATTACTGTCAAACAGCCTGTAATGCAACATAGATCCACTGAGTCTATGTGGAGAGCATTGGCCTGAGAAGACCAAATTGCTTTATAGCAATTTTGTAATACTGATCTGGAAAACTTTGAACAGTCCATTTTGGAACATTAAGGGGTGGTGTGCAGAGAGGACACCATCTATGATGCATGGCCTGAAGGGTATGTTCCTCCCAAAATTCCAGCTAGTAAAATTTGAGGAGTGTGACAGCCACTTCTCAAGGAAAGACATATGTGCCAGGACTAAAGCTAGCTCACAGTGCACTATGGGAAGGCTGACCAAGGAAGTAGTCTGAGTTGGTCTGGCTACCTAGTGGGAGGTTGCAGAGACACAGGGTTGGGGTTGCTAGGAGGTGATTCAAAACCCACACCTCCTCCTGTGCCACATCAAGAAGCACCAGTCCCAGGAGAAGTGGTGGAGGACCTGGATGGGGACCACCCTACTTAGGTCAAGGGACCATCACCACCTCCAGGATGGGGCCCCCAAATCCAGAAGGGTCAGATGGTCTCCTATATAGTGATAGGGATGACAATGCAGACCCCACATCTGTGGAACATATGGCTGATAAGAGGAGGACTACAGCCCTCTCCAAGACACAGCCATGGAGGTTCTCAATGCCTCTGCAACATTGTGTATGATTTGCTACTGGAGTGGAGGAAGCCCATGAGTATCACTGTCAGATAATGCACAATTGTCTCTGGGCAGTGATAGAAAAATTGCATGTAGTCTGACTGGCAATTCCAGATGCACTTAAGCATAGGCAAAGTGATCCATCTAAGACAGTCATCTCCCATGTTGGTCAGCCAAGTTCAGTAACCTTGAAGATTGGCTCACAAGTATCTACATATTTCAAGCAGTAGCACAGTACAGTGGGGATGAATGCAAACACAAGAAAGTCCTTATTATGATGGACTTTCTAACTGTGGGAGCACTGAAATAATACCTGCAACATGTGATACATGTCAGCAGGACCCAATCCCACTAGAGGTTTGAGGATGTGATTCTCAGCTTGTACAATTTGTTCATAAACCCCTTGACAATGCAGAATGCCTGTGATGCATTCTGCAATGCAGTATACACAATTAAAGAGGGAGTGTCAGGTTTCTATGATGCTGTGCTGGAGCATGCCCAAAACATGGCCATATTCCCAGATGATTTCACAATCTGTGAGAAGTTTTTGGAGAGGATAGCCTCTGACATGCTTGATGCATAAATACACAATGGTGAACTTGCACCCAAAATGAATACCATGGAGGAAATCATTTTGGAGGCAAAGACCTATGACAGCTGTATCAAGACTGCAGTGCACTACTTAGAGTGCAGCATGAAAAGTTGGACTGGGTGCACTCTATTGTTGGCTACTGTGTAGTATTCATAGTTTAGAGCTGTGCTAGCCAAACAAATGGAGTTGGTGAGACAAAATGCCTGCCCACAGCTATCTAGACTGATCAGGAGGCCATCAACATGCTTGACCTCAAAGCCAGTGGTTCTATGGGCCAGTGGAGGCCAAAGGCCTCCTTGACCCCACTGGAGCAGTGTATGCAGCAAGGAAGTATCTCAATGCAGGGAGCAAAGTCAACCAGTTCCTCACATGTTTGTTCAGCCCCCTTGACTGCACTGGAGCAGTGCATACAGCAAGGAAGCATCTCAATGCAGGGAAAGACTTCCCTGGACCACCCTGGACTTGTTCAGACTGCTCCCCCTCACTAATCCTCACAAGTATCTGAAGTTCAGACCTTCCACAAACACCAGGTTATCAGTACAGGGCATCATGTCTGCTTAGTAGAGACTTGCACATTTCAGCTGAGCCCCCATGGTCAATAGAACCTGACATAATATTGAGACTCCCCCTTACCCTATTTGCCCCACATACCCTCCTGCTGGAACTCTTGATGTCTTTGGATGACATCACCCCCTCCCCCCCCCCCTTCAGTGTCAAGACCCTCAAGATGCAGGGCACAGGTCATGGATTGGCGGGGGCATGGTAATCAAAGATAGGTAATATTGATCAAACCACAGCAAGTGGCAGCAGCATGGAGAACAAAGTTGAAGCATGGCTGCTGTTTGTCAGGGAGTTGTTCCCAATTAATTAAAAGGGTCAGACATACTCTGGGCTTCCCAAAATTCTTCCCCATGTCTTTCTCAGCTTTGTCTTCAGCATCATCTGCATCTTTGTCAGCATCTCCTGCTCCCCTGTCACTTCCCCTCTAGACAGCTGCACCTGCTACCCATGCCTGTGGAGCAATGGAGTGTTGCCTCTATGGACTTCATCATAGAGCTCTCCAATGTGATCATGGTGGTGGTGGACCTGTATGGCAAGTGAGGACACTTCATTCCAACTCACACTATTTGCTCTGCCATGGGTGCCACAAACCCTGTACTGAAGGAATGTCTGGAAGCTCCACAGCCTCTCCAACACCTATATCTCTAATCAGGGGCCACAATTTGTAGCAGACTTTACCAGGGAACTCTACCAACTACTCAGTATGAAGCTGCACACCTCCACTGCCTACCACCTGCAGTCCAACAGCCAGACCAAATGCATAAACTAGGAGTTGGAGCAGTACCTCTGCCTCTTCTGCAACAACTGCCAGGATGACTGGGACAAACTCCTCCCTAATGTTGAGTTCCAATACAACAACCATGTTTACACTTCCACCCAATTTTCTCCATTCTTCCTTGACACTGGACAACACCAATGCATGGGCATTGAAACCTGGGCCTGGCCCTTGGAGAATGAAGCAGTAAGCAAGTTTGTGGACTGGGTGAAGAAGTCACAGCAGGAGGCCCAAGTGGCTCTGGCAAAGGCAAAGGATGACATGGCACAATATAACAACTATAGAAGGACCCTGGGGCACAAATACCAGCCAGGGATTGAGTTTACCAGGATGCCTCCAACATTAGGACTACCCAACCTTCAAAAAAGCTGTTGCACTGCAAATTGGGACCTTTTATAGTGTAACAACAAGTAGGGCCCCTAGCCTACTGACTCTGGCTCCCCATTGGAATGTGCCAGCTTCATCTAGTGTTCAACATGGTCAAACTGACTCTGGTCCCAAATCATCCTATTCTGGAGCAATATCTGCCCACTCCACCACTGGAGGTGGTGGGTGACAACAATGAGGAGTACAAGGTGGAGGAAATCCTGGATAGTTGTTTATTCTAGCAACAGCTACAATACAAGGTGGAGTGGAAGGGCTACAAGATCAAGGATATTTCCTGGGAATCACAGGGGAACATATATGCCCTGGAGCTCATCAAGAAGTTCCACAGGAAACACCTAGATGCTTCATGCAACATATGAGGAATCTATCCTATTATACCAGGGGACAGGGCAATCAGGGACTTTTTTTACTTTGTACATTGAGATGCCACATGCTAGAGGGGGAGTGATGTCAGGATACTTCCATTTCCAGGCTCTGTAACTTGTTCCAGTGTCTCTGCAGCTTGTTTGATGTCTCTGTGGCTTGTTCCAGAACCCCAGAGATCTCTAGAGATCTGTGGAACTTTCTATATTACCTCACCAATCATTGTTCTAGGGTTAGGACTAGCTCTGGCCTTTTGTACAGCCATTTCCATGCCTCTACTGCCCACTAATGTGCTGCACCAAGCAGTGGGGATCCTTAGACTTGTTCTCTTCAGATTCTCCTCTGCTAGGTAATTAGTTACTGATTGTATTATCATCTACTTGCTAATATACTTTGGCTTCCCCTCTGCTAGGTGTGTGACTCAGATCTGCTGTCCTAGAGGTTGTCCTTACATAAGCCAGAGATGGGAGTCCTTGGTGGTGTAGCAAGGGGGAGTTTTAGAGTTGGGGATTGTTGTTGTAGTGGACTCAATAGGGTGCAGTGTTATGTGCCACCTATGCTACTGATTAGTTAGCACAGAGGTAGAGATACTTTCTTGGAATTTGGTTTGCTCATTCTTGTGGTCTATCAACCTCTAAGTATGAGGGGGTTGATGGAGTTATTTTGAGGGTGGATGGTGTCCAGAAGTTTGTGCCTTAGTGGAGGCATGTTTGGGTAGGGGTTAGCTGAGCTCTAGAGTATTGCATTTTGTTGGAGACATGCTTGGTTAGGGGTTTTCTGTGCTCCAGAGTATTGGTGGTGGGGTGGCAGGGTTACAAGATGACCAGTCTTGGTGGGTTTCCTTGGTCTGGGGTTGGAGTTTGCAGGTTTGGACATGCTACATGACATTCCTTCTCATTCCTGGCCAAAGGTAAGTCCAGAGATGGGTGGGGAAGTCTTACATATCTCTGGCATCCTTGGGGCTTGGAAGGACAAGTATATTTGGGGTCCAAGGCATGTAATCACCCTTCTTAGAGTAGGGGTTGGTGGTCTGGAGACAACATGGAGGTTGAGTGGTGGAAGATTCTTGGTGGGGTTGCTTCTGGGTGAAGTGCTGAGTGGGGAGGGATTTGGAGTTGCCATTCTGTAGTTTTGTCTTCTCTGGGAGTAGGAGCCAGTGGTCTAGAGGCAATGCAAGGGGCAGGTCCATATAGAGACATATATATATAGTGTGTCCTACATGACAGCAGAGCATGCTTTGGATTGTATCCTACATCACTGGCAGAGTCTGCTACACTATAGCAGAATCCTCACAATGTAGTGTGTTATACAGGTGCCATGGAGGCTATACATTATGCCATATTATACATATCCAGTGTAGTCCTTTGACCAGGATATAGAGCCTGCTGATTACTACCAGGTCTGTTGCAATTACATTTAACAGTGACCAGCCCCACTCAATACTAAAATCTGCTGGTATCAATGGACTGGCAGCAGGTCTGTCCACTGGCTATTTCTCATGACTGGCTGCTACTGCTTGTGACAAAATCTGCCCTCAGGAACATATCTGCCCAGTGCCATCAAAAAGCTAGTGAGAAGATGGGGAGTGGCCAAAGCCAGTACCATCATTGGCAACAAGCCACTTCAATGAAAAGTGATATGAAGATCTATTTTAACTGCAGAAATGCTAATCTGCTGGTGTTCATGAACTGGCAGTGGGCCCATCCACCAGCTATTTCTTATGACTGGCTGCTGCTACTTGTGACAAAACCTGCCATCAGAAATATATCTGCCTAGTGCCATCAGAAAGCTGCTGAGAAGATGGAGGTGGCCAAAGCCAGTACTACCACTGGAAACAAGCCAGTTAAATGAAAAGTGATATGAAGATCTATTTTAACTGTGGAAACAATCAAGGTACAGCAGAAACACAGCATTATGCCAGTTGAACAAAATCAATGGAGAACACACCATATTGGTCATGGTTTTTTTAGATGCTTGAGAATGCATCAGAATTCTTTATAGAGGATCAGAATTTTTTGGAAGGCATCAATCTTTTTTGGCAGCCATCAAATTCTCATCAAAGCCATGAGTAGTACAAGGGGGAAGAATGGATTTGCCCCTTTGATGTCCACTTTGTAAGTCTCTGCTTTTCTTCTTCTTAGTGACATTACTAACATGATTGCTAGGTGCCAGTTGATCCCTCCTTGGAGTTCCTAATGGACAACCTTACAGCGGGAATGATGGTAAGTGCCCTGGCAGTTGCTAGCACTAGTAACACTATTAAGGTATGTCAGCTTTTTGAAGAATTGTTGCCAAATGACCAGTTCTTCTTCCAGCACCCAGTAGGTGCATTAGCGGTGGCAAGGAGGGAGGGACAGAGCAAGGGTTGCAGGGGTGAGGAGGAGGCAAATTGTGGGGACATTCAAGAGGTGGGCCCCTTGACTCCCAAGGCAGCAGCTGGTGGTGTCACTAGGGGGTTGGCAACAACCCCAAGGAGCAAAGGGAAGGGGAAGGCAAAGGCACGAGATGAGGAGGACAAGGATATTGAAGTGAGTCTCCTTCTTTTCTTTTTTGCTAACTCTTGGCAATGATCGCTAACTGCTCTTGTAGGAACAAATTGAAGAAACATTTACTGACAAGCACTTGGTGACCCTACTTCATTGGCAAAAGGCCTTTACAGTTGTAGACACTGGCCTGGGAGCTGGCATGAAGTTGGAGAAGGTCAAGGGTAAGGTGACAGTGTCGCTAGCAAAGCAACAAGAGTATAAGTGCATGCAAGGAGTGATAAGTACTTAGCAATTGTTTCTTTCTTTGTTGCTAACCACTTCCTCTAATGCAACAACTGCTGGGCCAATAATGACCCAGAGAGCTGCTGGTACCCCATGGGGGTCCAGCCCTGTTATCATTGCAACAGCATGAGGAAAAGCTATTCACACAGCAGATGGTTGTTGAGGAGCACTGGCGGCAAGTTCACTAAGAGGATAGCAATGAAGGCAGCATTGGTAAGGAATGCAAGGGCTTTTGTGGAGTGACAGCAGGAGTTAGTGAGAAGAGGGGAGCCTATTGAGCTCAAGCCTTCTAGCTTGAGCTTGCCAACATTGCAAGAGGAGGTGATGAGTGGGAGTAGTGGGGGCACTAAGGTGAAGAGTAAGGAGTGGGTGAAGAGCAATGAAGATGGTAGTGATGGTGGCAGCAACAATGACAATGATGACAAAGTGCCTCTGGCACTAAAATGAGCAGCAAGTCCTGCACCAGTTGCTAGTGCCAAGTGACTCCAAACAGTTGCTAGCAAGGAGGGAGAAGGAGATGTGGAGATGAGGGAGATGACTCCCTTAGCAATGGTTGCTGAGGTGGAGCCAGAGGCAAGCAACATGGAGGTCAAGGGCGAGGAAGAGTTTGAGGCTGCCCCAGCCACCATTGAGGAGGATGAGGAGGAGGAATGGGCTGAGGAGGTTGAAGTCTGACAATGGGTAAGTTCTTCCTTTTCACTATCTTCTGGATCGCTAACTGCTTTGCTAGGGGACCTGGAGTGACACTCCATTGTGCCAAGTTGGTAACAATGAGCTGGAGTGGTTGGGTGAGGATCTGGGTTGGCCAACATCACTAACATCAGCAGCGTCACTAGCGGATTTTGATGAGAGGGCAGCAGGAGTGGAACGGCAGTTCCAGAGGGAGTTGGAGGCTGCTAAGGAGGAGTTGTTAGTGGCACAGGCCTGTTATGCTGTCACCAAGTGAGCACTGGTGACTCTAGCAGGATACCAGCATGACTGTCAGGCCTTCCTGGCCTGGCAGGAGGAGAACAACATTGGGGAAGGAGACTAGGAGGAGATGGAGGATTTTGTGGAGGTGCCCAATGATGACGCTGATCTTGACTCTTAGTGCCAGTTGCCTCCTGTATATAATTTGATTGAGTTTTGCATAGTATGGACACAGACTAGCCCCCTTAAGGGGCCCCAAAATATTTAGTACTTGACAACAATTCAGAGTCTGAGAGAAACCAAACAAACAAAAACAAGATCAATGGAGTATTATGCACTGGCAACTGTCACCTAATGCTAGTGATGCATGAAGGCAAATGCTCAGTAGGTCATCATGGTGAAATACCTCTAGAGGCATGCCAAATGCTGGCAACAGAAGGGCCAAGCACAGCATCAAAACAAAGAAAGAATGTAAAGTAATGGGTCTGTGAAAGGCTTCTTAACTAAAGTAACAATAATGAAAGAGTAGCAAAAATGAAAGGACTTAATGTTTTTGTAAGGGATTTGTGATAGTTTCCTGGATAATAGGGGTTGGCACAATAAGAAACAAAACAGAGTCAAGATAAGTCACTAAGGCTTAGCAAATGGTAGTTTTCTTCTTTATTGGTGACACTGCCAGTGTTGTCGTCATGAATGGGTTCAGTTTGCTCCAGTTCTCTGAGTCAAGAGGTGTCGATGTTGAAAGCATTGCTAGGCACTGTTATGTGTTCTCTAGTGAAATAGGGAACTAAACAAAAGGCAGCAACAGGACAATGCAGTATGGAGCCATCTAGTTTGCAAATAATGTAAGTGCCTCCATGGTTGTGAGAGATTACCACTAAGGAGCCTAGGTAATGAGTTAGTGAACAACATCCTTGAATAATATATTTGAACTTATTGCAGGGAGGCATGAACATGGTGTCCACATATATCTTGCTGAATAAGGGCGCTGGTGTAGTGACAGTCGGCAGGACGAGAACTTTGGTTGTCTGATATCTTTGGCAGAGGTGGCAAGTCTGAAGGTACCATACTATATCAGCGCTAACTTGAGGCCACCAAAATCATTCTAAAAGGGCTGAGTGAGTAGCAAAGAGTCCTCTATGACCCAAGTCATCATGTGTGGCTTTCAAGACTTATAAGTGGCTAGCAATAGGCACAAACAGCTTATGAGCACCATCTCAACCTCTCTGCCAAAGTTTGCCTCTGGTAGCAAAGAACATAGAGGCATAGCGAACAAAAGTGGCATAGTCTTTGTTGCTAAGGCCCTTGGGTCTGTTGAGATTGTGAAGCCATTTTTCAACTAGAAGTACACAAGTGTCACTGGCAATAGCTTTGGCACTGTGAGGTACATTGCTATAAGTAGTGGTGCCATCATCTTAGAGAGGCTGAATATCATTGCTGTTCACTAATTAGGGGGCAGTGCCAGTGTCACTGGTGAAAGTCGCTAAAGGATGTGAATAATCATACTTGGCCAGAGGAGGTAGGTGATGGGAAGCCATGGAAACTTGGCAAAGTAGTGGCAGTGGTAGCTGAACTTGGTGAAAGAACCCATGTAAGTGATCTATCCAATCCTCATACACAGAGCTGTTGCTATTGTCAGCTGGAGGATCACCAGGCTGTGGTGGGCATTGTGAAAGACCATTGGGGCCATGGAAAGTTCCTTTGACATGGACCAGCTTGAAGTGAAACATCAAAATCACTACAATCCAGTGGTTCATACTAGTGGAAGGCTGGATGTCAGGGTTCTGAAGCATACCCTTAATGTAGCGAGCATTGACTTCAATGATAAGGTTCCTAACACCAATGAGGTACATCCATAAAGCTTGTAGTGCTCAATAAAGGCCATAGAGTTCCAACTTGGGCTGACTGAATCTGGCTTCTCTGTCATTTAGTGTAATCAATCCAAAGCAGTTGTAGCAGTGCTCCTTGCAATTGTTGCTAGTGCACTGGCATAGGTAATATCTGACTGCTATGTGTGAGGTGTCCACCGCTAGGATGACAGGTTCAGGCGATTTGTAGTTGATAAGGACTAAGGGCTTAGCATCTTGTAAGGCTTTCATGAGGTCTCATTGAGCATTTATCTGGTCAGGGCCAAACTCAAAAGGGATGCCAACGTGAGTAAGTTTCATTAGATTGTTGGCTTGATGGGCAAAGTTCTTGATGAAAATTCTAAGTACCCTAACTGTGCCAAAAAAGGCTCGAACCTCTGATAGTGACTTGCAAGGGCCCCATTGCTCAATTAGGGCTAAGTGACTTTTGTCAGGGATTTGTCTGCTAGGAGTGCAGACATGATGTAGAATCTTGAAAGTCAGGGTGCAAAGAACAAGTTTGTGACCAGAAAAAGTGCCACCGCAATATTTTATTTGCTGGAGAACCCTGTTGAGAAGCTCAAAGAACTCCTATAGTGCTAGGCAAATGTTTGGATTAGTGGGATGCTTAGCAGGTTTACTGTTAACGATCGGTCCTTTAATGCCAATGTCATCAATAAAGCTGAGCATGTTATGGGGGATCTCTGGCTGTAGAATAAAAGTAATATCATTGTGAAAAATAGGCACAGAGTTGGTCCATCCCATCGGCAAGGTTACTAAGTGGAGAGCACCAAACAGAGTCTGGAATGTTGTTAAGTTGTGTGAAGTGGGGTCAATAAGCTGCTTGTCATAGCCAATGTAGAGGTTGAAAGTAGCATCACAGATGCACCCAGCAAAAGATTCTGCAATGTGGTCTGGAAAGGGTGGTACTCCAGAATGGCAAATGGTGACATGGTTTAGCAGCTCAAGACTGTGCACAATTCTGAGCTTACCATTCTTCTTGAGAACACAAAACCATTGTGAGTGGTAAGTGGAGTTTGAAGGTTCATAAACACCAGCACTAATCTTGTCATGAATAATCTCACATACTTCCTTTTCTACTCCTGGGGGTATGGGGCAATTATGCTGGACCCATGGTATGTGCAGAATTGTTGGTATGCATACTGGCAGGAAAAAGTCAGGGCGCAAACTTCCTCATTCAGAATCTTCCCAAGCAAACACTTTTTCCTGCTTGGCAACCATGTCAACCAGTACATTGATTTTGTCAGTAGTGAGGAATCCTGTGTTGTGGTCCTTAACAAGTTTCACTTGTCATTCACTAGTGAGTTGCTTTGTCAGGACAAAAGGTGGTGGATTTGGATTGAGTGGATGGATTGTTGCCAGCAGATTGCCAATAATCTGGTGCTCGATTCAGAAATCCTTGCTAACATGGCTGGCAACTGGTTTGGTTTTCATGGTGACAGGTTTGTACTTCTTCTTTATTTGAACTCCTCTTTGCTTAGGGGGTTTGTTAGTGACAAATTGAGCAGGGAATGGAATGTTAACATAGGTGGGGGTAATGTCTGTAATGTGTGTATCAAGTGGTAAAGTCTATCCAAGAATTAAGGGATTAGATGTATCAGCTGAAACCAGATAAGAACGAGGTGGAAGGAACAAATCAGATATGTCACTAGCCATAGCACAAAGGTATGCTAGCACAGGATTAGTCTGTATGTCAGAATTAGTAAGTAAAATGTTGTTAGCCAAATCACAAAAAGCTATACAAATTGCTAGACCAGTTGAATGGTCATAGCTGATAAGGATCACTATGTTGCTATCTTCCTCATCCATGCCTTTGGCAATGAAAGCAATGGAGTGCTTCTGTTTTGAAGCGGACATTCTGGCAGTGGTTCCTTTTGGGTTTGCCATGGGGAAAGGTAGGGATAGTGCACCGTTGGCCAGTGTTGGGGTCCATAATTGTTATAATAGTTTTGACATCACTAAGTGTGTTGATCATACTGTGAGTTAATACATTGAAGGGGCATCCAAGTAGAATGTCATAGGTGGGAGACTGTAAAACGTGAATTTGGAGATGAACTGTAATGTCACCAATAGTACATGGTACATTTTGAGCAAGTCCTAGTGATTGGTCCATAGTGCCATTAGCACTCTGCATGTTTAAAACTATGTTGGGATCATAGGATAGTCCCAGGTCACTGGCAATTTCCACTGACATCAAAATAATCTGTGAGCCACTGTTGTGAATGCATTCCACTTCCTCCTTGTTATCAATCAGCATTGTGATAGTACAAAGTGACTGAGAATCCTTAGTGACAGTGAGCACTACTGGCTCTTCTCCATGGGGTAGTGAATCGATGTAGGCTTTGACAGGGTCAACAGATGCAAAAGGTGCCCTATCCGAGGTAAGTCTGTTAACTGTCTTGACATTAGATCCTAGGGAAAACTGGGGTTCTTCAACAGTGAAAGTCAGCAATATATCTTCAAAAATGTTGCTGGGGTCCTGTACCATATTAGTGCTAGTGACTACTAGTTGTTTGGGCATAACCACTGTTCTAAACTGATTCCGGATGTCCTGTGATACTGAGCAAAGTTTGCCAACCAATACTGTAACCTTGGTGCTTAAAACCCATTCAAAAACTGCCTTAGACTGCTCAATGTTGTAAATGAGTGGCATAGTTCAATATGCACCATTGTTAGTTTGGTTGGGAGCAGCAAAATTCCTGTTATCAGGGGGTACATAGTGACCAGGAATGCTGGAAAATGGATGAATGGGAGGCTGAGTGACAGGTTCCTTGGCGATGGGCAGTTGTTCATTTATGACAGTACATTCAGATGCTTTGCCTTTGTCTATGGCTTAGCGGCAGGAGCTGAAGTCAAACCAGAAGAGGATGAAGTTGCTGAAGTGTCATTAGTTGGGGGTGTTGCCTTTGGGGTATTGTTTGCTGGTTGATAAGCCACACAGGGGACTTGTATGCTGTCAAACTTTTCACCAGGTCATCTGAGTGCAAAGAGTTCATGTTCTAATGCCTCGATCCATTCTTCCTTGCTTAGCACTCAGCCCATAGCAATGTCCTGTTGCATTACTTCATGGATCAGTGACTGCTGCATAGCCACTTGCTCAGGATCTGGGTTCGCATTGGAAGAGAGTCTGCTGGTAATGATTTGTCTGGGGTTAAGTTTATGCCATTCCTCAATGCATTCCATGTATAGTCGCTTGCCAAAATAATTAGGGATCATAGCGCCTGATGGTAAAATGATCTTTCCTTCAGCATTCCGATGGACCTTACCCTGTTGAATCATTTGTTCCAGTTTCATACATGTGCCTCAGTCCATGGTGTGACCAATTTCACTACAAAAGTGGCAAGTGCTGTTAGCAAACTGTTGATGAGGGGGGGCATTACTGTTGGTCAAAAGAGCTTCCAAATGTTCCAAGGCACTGACTATTGCTGTGGTAGTTGCCCATTCCCTTTAAAACCCATTTGGCACCTTCAAAAACTTGGTTAACATCATAAGGGTCCTCAGGATGGTGGTTGGGAAGAGTGATTTCAAGGCGACAAATGATTTTGGACCATAGCGACATAGGGATACCTTGTTGGAACAAGTGATGTTCCTCATTACGATAGAGTTTACCTTTAGCAAGTAACCATCTAGCGACACATTGGAAATCCCTGTAGTAATCAGAGAACCTTCCCAAAGTTGCTAAACTGCTGTTGAAAGTCTGGTTAACCAGCTGTTCCAAGTCACCAAGGTTATAGCAAGCACTAGCATCAGTGCCAGGGTACAGCCTAAGCACTGCCAACTTCCATTCCTGGTAAGTATATAGTTGGGGAGCATTGTTGCTGATATTGTCCCCAAATTCAGGTAAGCCAAGCCAGGTTTCTGCTGTGTCATAAGAGATGTATCGCAACACATACTCCTTCTTCTAGGTGTTGTCAGTGATGCCACAGTCAGCAAAGAGGTATTCTAGTTCCTTGAAGTATTGGGGGAGTTCCCTAGGGCAACTCTCATCCCATTTAGGCACAGTTGTGTCATTGTGTGGTGGCATTCTAGCATGCCAAGTGGTGGAGTCGTTGTTCATATTAGTGATTGTCAGGTTTAGCAAAGGAAGGGGGTTAGTTAGTGATGAAGGGATAGATTGGGCTTCTGGGAAAAAGATAGAGTCGGTTGGGGTCAAAGGTGAAAGTGGTGCATTGAGGAAACTTTTGATAAAGGTGCCTGGAAAATCAGCAAGGATTTCACTAACATCACAAAGGTTTTTAGCAGCTTTGGGTTTGTTGGCAAGAGGTCAAGGACGGGTTGCTGGCAAAGGATGGTGAGGGGTCAAAAATGAAGGTGGAGGTGATTCGACAAGGTTTTCCAAGTGACATTTTGCTTAAGCTCTAGTTTCTGGCAGAATGGTTAACTTCAAAGTTGCTTGCAGTGGGCTCCAAAAATGATGTGCTCCTATGCTGCCTAGTGCCATGCAGGAAACCTAAAAAGAGGACCTAACACTAGTCACTAGATAGGGTAGCTGGCAGTAGGAAGTTAATAGTTGAGAGTGAGTCAGTCACTGTCCCAGAGAACTAGAGCGAGAGTTATGTTGTGGAGTGAAGTCAATAGAAGTTGCTATTACTAGCAGAAGTCAGTAAACTGGTTGCTAGCCATAGTTGCTAGCATCATTAAGTCGGATTGACTAAAATAGGTGCCTGCAGTTGGCACCCCACTAAGTCGAGGTCGAAGTTGAGGAGACTTATTGCTAAGCCTGGGTCAAAGGTGATAAAAAGAGCAAAAGAGGCAAAGTGAAATCTCTTGCTGGTAGGCTCAAAGATAGCAGTGCTCCAATTGTTCTTGTCTGCCTAGTGTCTATGTACAGTCAGTATTTATATGTTTCAAGGTATAGTATGGGAAAGTAAACAAATAGGCACCACTAACAATGGTGTCTGTTACTGGGTTTAGGGTGCATATGAGGCATCAGTCTGTAACTAAGTGAAAAATCATAGGCAAAGTCTTAGCAGCACCTAATTGCAAATGAAACCAAAAAGTAACGAATCCAATGTCAATACCTGAAGCATAGATGCCATTAAAGTATGTTGGTAAGCTCGGCAAAGAAAATGACAGTAAAAAGGTACGTGTCTGATAATTTGTCCATATATAGTAAGGGAATGCCATTTCATCACTAGGATCACTAGAGTCACTAATAATCATTGCTAGGGAGGGTCTAGGCCTTGATGATTTAGGACCAGGTTCCAGACTCCATATGATGTTTCTTGTGATCAGTAAGTCTTGCAGTCACTAAAGTCTTGTGTGCTGAGTGTTGTGACTTGTGTCAGATTCAAGGTAGTCAGCTGCCGCTAAGTCTGAAATGCCAAAAAAATAGTGCTCAGCAATAACTGGGGCTCATCAAGGTCCTTCATCAAAACCTGATAGAGTATTAGCATCAAGTCCATTGTCCCCAGTGGAGCCAG
The DNA here is from genome assembly GCA_020091625.1 of Termitomyces sp. 'cryptogamus'. NCBI lineage: Eukaryota > Fungi > Basidiomycota > Agaricomycetes > Agaricales > Lyophyllaceae > Termitomyces > Termitomyces sp. 'cryptogamus'. The sequence continues at coordinate 5,203,971 of JAGYZC010000005.1, forward strand.
TTCCAGGCCAACTCCAGCTGATCAGGAAAGCTAGCAAAGCACAGATTACCCAACAGGAATGGAGAAAATATGCTGCCCAAACTCTGCCTAATAGTCCTCCCCCACCCAGCCAGTCCAACTGTCAATCTGACACCTTGGACAAAGATGACAAGAATGATGACAACAAGCATTCCAATGACAAGGAACATTGGTGGGGGGAGATCACAATGTCAATGAGGTTAGGGAAGTACCTCATCACAGCACCTCCTTGCACAGGGGCATGGTGTAGTACTTGATTAGAGTAATACTGATAGTTCTGGGGCTTTCTTGAAGATTTAGGAAGTCTACTCCAATGCCACACTGATGTCTTGATAAATGTTTGAGGTTGAGGTTTACTTCCAAAATATTTCTATTCTGAATGTAGAGGTGTTTCAACAAACTCCAGCCTGAGTGATTCACTCCCTGGGAACCACCAAGCCCTTGCCTATTAATTGCCTGCCTTTTTGCTACTTTACTTGGGCTATTTATACCTCTTTCTACAGTGCACAGACCACCCCCTACATGTGACTTTTGGTTCCATACTTTCCAGCCCCTTATTTATAACTGTTATTCTAATTCCCCCTTTTAGCATGCCTGTTTCAGTGCTACAGGCCAGTTCCTGGTTCCATCATTCCTCCTTTGCATTCTTAGCTTCCATTTGCCCCATTTATCTCTCCCTCCTTTGTATTTCTTCCATTCATATTCTTTCCCATTTAGCTTCTTCCCTTCTTCTTCTTTTATTTATCTCATATTCTTCCCCATTCAGGTTCTTCCCCATTCAGGTTCTTCCATTCATCTGTTCCCTCCCATTCATTCCTTTCATCTTCCTTTTCCTTGCCTTCATTCCATTTGTTTCATATTCTTCCATTCATCTTCCTTTCCCTTCCCTTCATTCCATTCTTTCTCATTCATTCCCCCTTTACCTCCATTCAGTCAACATTCCAATCTGGTTATTCTTAGATCAGATCTAGATCTTGCCAGAATTGATGCCACTCAGGTGCTTTTGCCAGTCCTGTAAGGGCAACTTCTGGAGGCTGTAGCTCAATCACACAGCTGGCAAAGGGAAATCCAAAGTTTATTCAGTACTGTGCAGTGTCTACTGAGATAACTACTCACCTGGCAAAGGGAAATCCCAAGAGAACAAGTCTGGGGATTCCCTAGGCCAGGTGTGATGCTTTAGAGGCTTCAGAAGCATGGGAAACAACTGTACAGTATGACAGAGAAAAAAAACCAAAGTGATGTGTCAGCAATTGGTCAGCAGTTACATAAGCTGGTGGCAGTGTCAAAGAGGTCACACTTGTCTGAATTATTGACAGAGAACTGGTGCAGCCTGAGGGCTGAAACTAGGACCAATAGATAGAGAAAAGGAAGGAGAATGAAGGAAAACTATAGCAGGGAAATCTGACAAGAACTAACTATAGCAGGGGAAATCTGACAAGAACTAGAGAAGGAGAAGGGGAAACAAGTGGGATGTCCCCTGACATCACCCCCCTCTAGGATGTGGTGCCTTGATGCACTGGGTAGAAGAAGTCATGAATTGCCTGGTCAGCTGGCAAAATAAAGTAGATGCCTCAAATAGCTTTTGGGGCATTGGAATGCCTATAGTAGAAGTCCTAGACCAAGCCTGATGCATGAACATTAGCCTGTGGTTTCCAAGAGATGTCCTCAATGCCATATCCCTTCCATTTCACCTTGAACTGCAACTTCCCTTGGAATACCCTGCTATCCAAGATTTCCTCCACCTCATACTCCTCCTCATCATTGACTAGGACTGGTGGTGGGGGTGGCTTAGGGCAACAGCCTGGGATTGAATTCTCCAGAGCTGAAAATAACTTAACCATATTGAAGACAGAGTGCAGTTGGCAGAGGCCTGCAGAGAGTTTAAGTTGGTATGCCAAAGGCTCTACCTTCTTCTCCACTGTGAAGGGGCCAAAATGATAATGTGACAGCTTCTGGGATGGCCTTGTTATCTAAATGTCTGAGCTATTCAAGTACACATGGTCCCTGAGCTTGTAAACTGGGGCAGGTATCCATCTGCTATCATAGTACCATGCCATATCTTTCTTGGCCTTCACTAATGCAGCTTTTGCCTCCTCCTGTGCCCTCCTCATCTGGTCCACAAACTTATTGACAGAATCATTCTCTGAGAAGCATGCCCGAGGTTCAAATTCCATGTGAGGGTGCCTGCCAGTATCCAGGAAGAATGGAGTCATATGTGTGAGAGAGTGAATGTGGTTGTTGTATTGGAATTCTGCATCTGGCAGCAGCTCATCCCAGTCATTCTGCCTCTCATTACAAAACAAGTGGAGATACTGTTCTAGTTTCTGGTTAACATGTTCTGTCTGCCTAAATGATAATGTGACAGCTTCTGGGATGGCCTTGTTATCTAAATGTCTGAGCTATTCAAGTACACATGGTCCCTGAGCTTGTAAACTGGGGCAGGTATCCATCTGCTATCATAGTACCATGCCATATCTTTCTTGGCCTTCACTAATGCAGCTTTTGCCTCCTCCTGTGCCCTCCTCATCTGGTCCACAAACTTATTGACAGAATCATTCTCTGAGAAGCATGCCCAAGGTTCAAATTCCATGTGAGGGTGCCTGCCAGTATCCAGGAAGAATGGAGTCATATGTGTGAGAGAGTGAATGTGGTTGTTGTATTGGAATTCTGCATCTAGCAGCAGCTCATCCCAGTCATTCTGCCTCTCATTACAAAACAAGTGGAGATACTGTTCTAGTTTCTGGTTAACATGTTCTGTCTGCCTATCTGACTGAGGGTGATAGGCTGTGGTGGTATGGAGCTTCATGTCTAGCAGGCAATACAGTTCTTGAGTGAATTCTGCCACAAACTGGAGGTCCTGGTCAGAGACATACCCATTTGACAGACCATGGAGATTTCAGACATTCTTCCTGTACAGGCTGGCCACTTCCAAGGCAGAGCATGTGGTGTGGATAGGTATGAAGTGAGCCTGTTTGCCATAGAGGTCCACCACTACCATCACAGCATTATACTCATGAGCATCTGGGAGTTCCACAATGAAATCTACTAATGCAACATTCTAGCAAGTAGCTGGAATAGGGAGTGGGTGGAGCTGGCCCATGGGTGCTTGGCAGTGAGGTTTGGTGCAGAGACAGAGGTTGCAGGTGCTAGTGTAGGTGTCTACATATTGGGAGATCTGTGGCTAGCAATAGTTCCAGGATACCAGCTCCAGCATCTTCCACCTTCCAGAATGTCTAGCCACCCAAGAGTCATGATGTTGTTCTACAATGTGCCAGCAAAGTTCTGGAATGTTAGGCACATAAATGTGTCCTCTGAAGGTCAACAGCCCATCCTGAAGACCCCACTCATCAGCATGCACTGACTTGACTCTACTTGCCCATTGAGCTTGTAGGGCCTGTGCAGCCTAGGCAACTGCATCCTCCTATGCACACTTCCAGTTCCCTCTTCAGATATTCCTAAGGATGTTTGCCTCATCTCCTTGTGCCACAATCCCTTCTAGTGCATGGATAGCAAAGAGCTCTGGCTTGAGGAGGACAATGTTGTCATTATCTCCTGCTTCTGTGCTATAGTCAGCTCACCTGGACAGTGCATCTGGTTTGCCCATGCTCTATCCTGGTTTGTAGTGCAATGAGAAGTCACAGTTGGCCAGATACAGAGACCACTGAGCTTGATGTCTATTGAGTTTCTTAGTGGAATAGAAGTACTCCAGGTTCTTGTAGTCTGTTCAGACTTCAAAGTTATGCCATGCACCCTTGAGGAAATGCTGCCATTCTTCAAAGGACTGAATAATTGCCAGCATCTCCTTGTCATGAATCTCATAGTTCCATTCCACTACATTAAGGCTTTTGGAGTAGAAGGCTACTGGATGCCATTTGCCATCCTCTTTTGACTGCTGGGAGAGGACTGCCCCTGTAGCAAAGTCTGAGCTATCTGCTTCCACATGGAATGGAGAGTCATCATCAGAGGAACTGGAGGACTGGCTTTGAGGTCACAGATTGCTTGAGGGCATCAAAGGCAGCTTGCTGTGGGGGCTTCCACTACCATGCAGTATCCTTAACTGTGAGGTCAAAGAGGGGATGTGCATAGTGGGAGAAATCCTGTATGAACCTCCAATAGAAATTGACAAACCCAAGAAAGGCCTGAACTTCCTTCTTGTCCTTTGGCTCAGGCCACTCTGCTACACCTGCCACTTTAATGGGGTCCATCTTGGCTATTCCATGCAAAATGATCAAACCCAGGTACTCCACCTTAGTCTGTTCAAATTCACAATTCTCAGGCTTTAAATAGAGCTGGTATTGGCAGAGGCATTCCAAGACAATGCATATGATCCAGCAATGCTTCTCCAGAGTTTTTGTGTACATGAGGATATCATCAAAATACATGCAAACAACACTTTCTGCAATCAGATCACAGAAAATGTCATTCATCATAGTCTGGAAGGTGGCTGGGCTATTGGTGAGACCAAAGAACATTACCAGAGGTTCAAAGAGTCTGCAATTAGTTTGAAATGCTGCCTTCCACTCATCCCCTTCTTTGATGCATACATTGTTGTAGCCCCAGCAGATGTCCAACTGCATGAAGTAGCATGCACCTCAAAGGTTGTTGATAAGTTCTGAGATGAGTGGCAAAGGATAGCAGTTCTTCACTGTCATTGCATTCAGGACATAATAATTCTGAATCAGACAAAGAGACCCATCCTTCTTCTTAATAAAAAAGACTGGGGAGGCCATTGGAGACTTGGAGGGTTATATTTGTCCTAAGCTAAGATTCTCCTGTAGAAAAGCATCCAGCTTGTCCTATTTACAGGGTGTGAGTGGATAGACCTTGCAGCTGGAGGGCTCCACATCTGGTATCAGCTCAATTGCATGATCCCACTACTTGCACTCTGGAAGTGAATCAAAGAAGGCCTTGGAAAATACATTCTCCCAGTCATTGAGGTGATTGGAAACAGTGCTATGGAAAGGCTTGGGCTGTGAGTTTGCTGCAAATGCTTCAGCTAGATGCTGAGAAGTAGTCTGACTGGCTTAAATCTCTGCTACTGTAAGAGGGGGCAGAGGGTTGTAGCATAGATCCTATCATCCACCTCTATGGTCTCATCTGGGGACTCTGCATCTGGAGTACGGGTCCATTCTCCTGTACCTTCCTTTTTCTCTGGAGATTCACATCCAACACCTCAGACACCTTGTAGAGGGCCTCTCTATGAGGTAATGCCAGAGGGGGGGAACTCAGGAGGTTGAGATCAGCATAAGGAAGATGCCCAGCACAACAAGTGTGCATAGCAGCACACTCATGAACCTTGGCTCTCTGCTCTTTACAGGCTTCTTCTGCACAGGTAATTGCAGCAACATGGGCAATGACTCATCTTCACCTCATTCTTAGTCCAGTCAATCCCTGGGTTGTGTTCACATAGCCAGGTGAACCCCAAGATCATGTCTTGCTTTCTCAAACTAGTGACAGCAAAAGCAGCCCACTCTGAGTGGTCTTAGTAGCAGAGGACCAGATCCACCACAAAGCAAATAGAGCCAGCTTCATTGAGCATGCTATCAACATTGTATATCGGAATAAGACAGAAAAGGGAGAGAGTGGTCAGGCAGTGTCATTGCACATAGTCAGTATTGAGGAAGAGGCCTGTTGTGCCACTGTCAAGGAGGGCAACCACACTTCAGATCTGCTGGGTGTCTGTTGTCTCAATCTCCACCTGTAGCTTCAGGGAGTTGGTAGAAGGGGTGGAAGCAACAACATAATGATGGGGGAGGCAACATTTCCATGCAGGGATCCAAAGGTGTGGGCTAGGTGGTGTGTTTCTAGCTGAGACTTTAGCTGGAGAGGGAGTTTGTACATCTGAGGAGGGGCTTCTTGTTTCAGGCATAGTATCAACAATGGCAACAGATATATTTGATTCTATGGACAGGGGGGCAAAATGATTAGTACTGGGCAATAGGAGCATACTGGTCATCCATTGCCCTTTTAAAAATCCTCAGACTCTGTAGGAACATCCTCCAATATATTGGCCACTTTCTTAGACTGGACAGCTATAGAGGGAGTTCCTGTGGCATCCCAGGCTGCAAGGAGTTGGATGAGCAGCTCTTCTTGCTCTGATGCTGACAAGTAGCAGACTTCTAGCCCTTGAGGACAGTAACAGGCAAAATGACCTGCCTTCCCACAGTGTCAACACAGCAAAGAGGTAGTGAACTGCTGTTGGGAAGCATCAACATCCATTGGGACTCCTTGGGGTAGGGAGTGCAGGGGTGCAGCATGAGGCATGAAGGAAGGAGCTGCACCTGATTGTGGGGATGCTAATGCAGGTGCAGAAGAGGGAGCTTGGGAGGTGAACTCTCCACAAGAAAAGGGGAAGGTCAAAGGTTGCATCTGCTGCAACTCACATTGCAGTTCCATGAGCTGCCACTGCTTGCATACCACCTTGTACCAGGTATCAACATGCTCATTATCTGAGCACCCCTCTGCCATGCTGTCAATATGATCCCTGAGAAAGAGATGGAGTCTATCACAGAAGGTTAGACAGAGTTGTAGACTGTCCAGATATCTAGTCTGTTCAGCTAAGGCACAAAAGAAGTCAATGTACTTATCAAGTGACCACTTTCCTTGACTAGACTGAGTTTGGTCTTGAAGAGAAAGAGCTGCAGTTTTAGTGGAGTCATGGGGGAAGAATTCTGCTCAGAGGAACTCTTCACTCCTCCTGGGCATCAGAAGATATGCAGTGCATAAGTTAAGGCTTGACTAGCCTTCATATAGGAGAGGACTCAGGCAATTTTCAAGGCATCCAAGGTAAAGGCTTCACTACTCAGCTAGATGTAGGTGATGCAGGACTGGAGGAAATGCTCTCCAGCCTTACAATCTCCATCATATACATCAGGGAGTGCAGGACAAGGGAGTTTGGAATGAGGAGCTAAAAGGCCTAAGCCAGATGCAGACACAAACTATTTTGCAGCTGCTGGAGGCAAAAAGCCTGAGCTAAGTGCAGACACAAACAGTTCTGCATCTGCTGGGGGCATTGAAGGTGTGGTAGGAGCAAGAGGGAGACATTCCAGAAGGGCTTGGAGAGAAAGGGACACTGCTTTAGTAGTTTGATGGAGTCCAGTGAGTTCAGCCATGTGGGAAGTAAGGGAGGCTTGAGTAAGTTTAATCTGTGTCTTCAGGGACAGCAAACAACTCCAGGCATTGTCCTGGGGGCTTAAAGCATTAGGGGAAGGTGCTAGAGGGGTTGGCTGGGTCATAGGAAGGGCACAGGGGCACTAAGACACTGGTGGGGGAGAGACCTTTTGAGGAACCAAGTAGAAGCTTAAGTAATCAAAAAGGGGGCTCCCAGACCAAATCTAGAGACTTGTTCTGCTGTAAGGGCAATCTCTGGAGGCTGTGGCTCAATCACACAACTGGCAAAGAGAAATCCAAAGTCTATTCAGTACTGTACAGTGTCTACTGAGATAACTACTCACCTGGCAAAGGAAAATCCAAAAAGAACAAGTCTGGGGATTCCTTAGGCCAGGTGTAATGCTTCAGAGGCTTCAGAAGCATGAGAATCAACTGTACAGTATGACAGAGAAAAAAGACCAAAGTGATGTGCCAGCAATTGGACAGCAGTTACATAAGCTGGTGGCAGTGTCAAAGGGGCCACACTTGTCTGAAATATTGATACAGAACTGGTGTAGCCTGAGGGCTGGAACTAGGACCAATAGATAGGGAAAAGGAAGGAGAATGAAGGAAAACTATAGTGGAGGAAATCTGACAAGAACTGGAGAAGGAGAAGGAGAAACAAGTGGGACATCCCCTGACAAGTCCTATGCTTCTCCTTCCATTACAGTGATTGGACTATTGTTGAGTGGATAGTCTAGTATAGTCATTGTCCTATCCTGTTTTGTATTTCTTCTGGTGTATTCAAAGAGATAATGTTGCTGGAACTTGTTTTACCAGGAGGCTTACAGTTTTTGGCCTTAATAAATGTTTGTTTTGACTTCTGGTGTTTTATTATATTCCCAATGATGTGACAACATTGTATCAGTGCTGCCCTCTAACATTCCCTGCCAATGGCAACCACTCCCACATGTACTCCAGAGGATTTTCTGCAGTACCCCCCAACCCTGCATACCTTCTACTCACTCATTACTATGCATACTCCACTCCTGCTGTGGCTCCAGCCCCTCCAGAGCATTTAGATAATTATTCCCCTCCTTGATTGCCATTCCCTACTCAAATTCCTCCTTTCTTCAGACAGCAATGGGTCAAAGCCTATGTCTAGCAGCATGACAAAGTCCTCCACTTCCTCCACCTCTTCCCCATAGAGTTTGCAAGATGCACCTATACCCTTCTTATCAACCTAGGCTACCCCAACACTCCAGCAACTCTGGAGGTTTGGGCAGGCTGGCTCCTTAATTTCCACAAATGTTATCTGCAAGGAAACCTTTCTAAAACTATGCAAGGCACCTTGGGAATTGATGCCAACCTACAAAACAAGCTCCATGCCCTGGTCAAAGAAATCCATACCAGCCCAAACCCTCATCCATTTGAAGATCCTCTAGACCCCTGCCACTCCTTCTATGTGCAATGCAAGGAACCTCAACCTTAACCCTATGGGCAGACTGTTTGACCAACTTACTGCTTACATCCAGGCCCTCTCTACTTGCCCCTGGGCAAACTCCATCCCCAGCACCTTTTGTACCTGGGACCAGCTTGCTGTCCCCAAACTCCATACCCAATGGCCACCCCCACATGTTGACAATAACAATCAAACCCTCTTCTACATTGATGAGCCTGGCAACCCTGCTGACAAGCCTGCCCTGTGCAATGGCCCTCCATAAGACAGACCTCCTCACTTTGACCTCTGCACTCCCTGTGGCAATGCCCCACAACTCCACCAGAATGCCCCAATCCCCTCAAGGCAACCCACAGGCCCCAGAGCACCTTGACCCTCCTTCCCCAGCAACCCCCCTTATCTTCCACCCACTGTAATGCCCAAACCCCCTACTAGTGGTAATTACTTCAGACCACCCACCCCCAGAGGACCCCCTCATCCTCAATGGGCTCCAGGGCCTCTCCTCAGCAATGTGGGCCAACCCTCTAGTAGTGGGCCTCCAAACAGCAGACCTCCTGGCAGATGAGGCCTGGCTATGGACAACTTTCCCCCTCAGCACAGCAATGGGAACAATTATTACTACTATTACAATGCCAGACCCTTACCTTAAACTAAAAATATGCAGGATGTCACTCATAATGCACTGGCCCAGAAAGGCAAGCTCAACATTCAAAAACCTGAACCTTTCACTGGTCATGACTCCCAGAAATGGAGAAATTTCCTGACACAGTGACTAACAATGTTTCAAGCTAAGCTTATTACCTTCCAGCTTGAGAGCTCACAAGTAGCCTTTGCCTCATTGTATTTGCAGGGCATCACCTTTGACTACTACATAGTGCTACTCCAGTTCAGCCCCAACAGCTCTGTGCTCTCCAATTGGCTTGATTTCACCCAGGAGTTCTCCAGTAAGTTCAGCATCTTTGACACTGTAGCAGAAGCAGAGGAGAACCTCTTCAACCTTTGAATGTGCAACAATGAACACTTCATAAACTTCATTGTACAATTTGAACAAGCAGCCTGCAAAATGGGATGGAACTACAATGCTCTCCACTTTGCCCTTTGCTGTGCCCTGCCTCAATGTATCAAGGATGTCCTCCACCTTGCCTCCAAGTAAACTACATATGATGGGTACAAGGCACTCATTACACAGATTGACCAATATTACTGGGAAGACCAGAGCAAGAACACTGCACTGTGGACCACATGGAACACCTCCAACAACACCAACTGGCAGGCTGGAGCATCCAATGGCAACCAACCCTCAATCCTCACCAACCCTACCAACCCTATGCTCCATTTTCCTCAAGGCCAAGAGCCTCCCAGTGCCAACCAACCCCTGGGACCATGCCCCTCTGCCCAACTCAACACTGCTGACCTCCACAAGACTCCAGAACCCTTGGACACTAACTCCAACAACCTCAATGATGCTCCAGACTCTGCCAACAATCAAGAAGCCCTATATGCAAACAAGATTCAGAACAGGCCCTGGATTGATGTACCAGAGAATACTCAGGAGAAATAAGGGAAGGAGGGTGCATGCATCCTATGTGGTGAGCAGGACATTTTATCAGTAGTTGCCCTAAATGCCAAATAATGGGATGTGCCATAGGGACTATCAATAGAGAAGACTGCAACTACTAGTTCATGGGAAACAACTCAGTGTATTAGGTCTTGAAGATGCACTAGACCATGGACTAGACTAGACCCTGATATGTTCTCCATCCTGGCTGCACTCCTTTGTACAATGGTACTCACTCTGGATGACCTCTCAGCACATCTCCCTTCCCACTCCTCCCACACCCTCCTCCTCTGCACCACTCTCTCCTGCACCACCCTCCCCTTTTTCAATGACCTCATCCCCACACTGGTTGACAGCAGTGCCACTGATAATTTCATTGACAAATTCTTGGCAGCACTTGCTCCCCAACACCTCTGATGTCTCCTTACTCTAATCCTCCTCAAACTCTTTGATGGTGACCCCACCTCCACCAGAGATATCATGCACTGTGTGGAAACAACTGTGACCTTTGCCAATGGATGATGCCAAGACCTCCAACTACTCATCACTAAACTAAACCCCTCTACCTCCATTGTCCTAGGCTTTTCATGGCTCTGCTTCACCAATCCCCACATTGACTGGCCCAGTCTCACTCTTTGCCTTGACCAGGACAACCCAACCAACTCTGGACCAGTACCTTTCAATGTCTCACCCCCCTCCAAGAGCCCTGAAGGTATGACCAACAACCCCTAGACTCCTCCACAGCTTTGCTCAAAGTCCACACAGTCATTCATCATCAACCTCCAACTTGACAGCTCACCAGCTGCTCTCCCCGCCCTTGTCAACAGCAGCACCTCCAGCACCTTCATCAGCAACCAGCTCAACCTCTAACACAATGACCTCAACAAACCACTTGAGCTCCAACTCTTTGATGGAAGCCTTGCCACAATAGGAATCACTTAATACCATGACAATTCCTTCACTCTTGACAACAATTTGAGGTTCCAGGTCTGGCTCCTTGTCACTCAGCTCCCCTGTCAACTCCAATCATGTTTGGACTTCCATGGCTGCAGGACATCAACCCTAACATTGACTAGAAGAACCTCATCATGCAATTCCTCAGCTCTGAAGCAAGTTTAGCAGCCACAATCCCCCTTTGCATCCAGTCCACCTTGGGCTCCAACATCCCTGACCTTGATGCCAACACCTCCAGAGCAACCAAAGGCCCCTCAGCCCTTAATGACCACCAGGAAGGTGAAGACAATGTGCTTCTGCCCCAGTCACTCTTGAATAAACCCCAAAAATGACTATACTTCCTTGACATTCCATGGTGGGGGCCAGTTGAGTATTGTGTTGACCTTGGCAGGGTCCATGTGCACACCATTGGGAGTGACAATGACTCTGAGGTATTCAACCTCCATCATGTGGAAGGAGCATTTCTTGGGTTTGGTGTGAAGGTGGTACTCCTAGAGTAGTCCAGATGCTCTGCCAGCAAATTTGAGTAGATCAGGATGTTGTCCAGGTATACAATAATAAAAATGTTGTTCATGTCATGGAAGATGTCATTTATGAAGTACTGGAAAGTGGCAGGGGAGTTAGTTATTCTGAAGGGCATCACAAAGTACTCAAAGAGGCCATAGTGGGTGTGAAAGGCAGTCTTCCATTCATGTCCTGGAGCTATCCAGACGTTGTTGTAGCTGGAGCAGAGGTCTATTTCTGTGTAGATCTTGGCACTGTAGAGACAGTTAACAAGATCTCTGATTAGGGGGAGGAGATACCAGTTCTTTTTGGTGACTTTGTTGAGTCTCCAATAATCTACACAGAGTCAGAGTGATCCATCCTTCTTGGCAAACAAGATGAGAGTGCCGGTGGTGAAGATCAATGGGCATATGAAACCCTTGCCAAGCATGTTGTCAAGATATTCCTTTAGGGCCTGGAGCTCAATCTTGGACATGTTGTAGATCTTGCCAAATGAGAGTGAGGCACCTTCTTTGAGATCAATCTTGTGGTTGTAGGAGTAGTGTGGGGGAAGTTCTTTGGCACTTCCTTCAGAGAACACATCAGTGAACTCATGATACTCTGGGGGAACTACTTTGTATAGGATCTGCTCCTCTGTTTTGCTCTCTAGCATGGTAGTCTCTGCATAGAAGTGCTCTGCCAGTGGGGCTAGCATGATTTGCAACTGGAAGGCAGAGGTGCCATCTTGTAGGATGTGTGCAAAGGGGATGGCACCAATGATTTTAATGTCAAGGCTTCTAGAGTCGACAGGGTTAAGTGATGGAGCAGTAGCAGTTGGCCTGGAGTAGTAGTGGAGTTGGTCTGAGGAGTCAAGCATCACTGATTGGGGTACCATGAGCCTTTGTATTGATTTCAGAGTATGTTGGGAGGCAGCTATTGTGATTTGGTCAGGAGTAACTGAGGTGGGGTTGCATTTTTGCTGTTGGAATTGTTGTTGGGGGTTGAGGGGCTCTGAGTTGCTCTAGAAGTGCTGGCGCTAGGGTCAGAGTTGTTAGAGTCTGAGATAGACTGGAGGCAGAGAGGGATGGTGGCTGCTAAACTTGCTTTGGGGCTAGGAAATTGCATGGTGAGGTTTCTCCAGTCAATATCAGGGTTGATGTCTTGCAGCCATGGAAGTCTAAGCATGATTGGAGTTGATAGAGGTAGTTGGGTGATGAGGAGCCAGGCCTGAAACTGCAGGTCATTGTCAAGGGTGAGGGTGTTGTCATGGTATTGAGTGATTCCTGTTGTGGCAGGGCTTTCGTCAAAGAGTTGGAGCTTGGGGGGTTTGTCAAGGTTGTTGCATTGGAGGTCAAGTTGACTGCTGACAAAGATACCAGAGGCACTACTGTCAATGAGGGTGGAGAGTATCTTGGGTGAGCCATTGAGTTGGACATTGATGACAAAAAACTGCATGGACCTGGAGCAGAGCTGTGAAGAAGTCTGGAGGTAGTTAATCATAGTCTTGGAGTTCTCAGAGGAGAGTGAGACATTGAAAGGTACTAGTCTGGAGTCAGTGGGATTGTTCTGGTCAAGGCAGAGAGTGAGGCTGGGCCAATTGATGTGGGAGTTGGTGGAGCGGAGCCAGGAGAAGCTTAAGATGATGGGGGTGGAGGAGTGTAGTTTTGTGACAAGTAGCTGGAGTTCTTGTTGCCATCCACTGGCAAAGGTTATGGTTGTCTCCAGGCAGTGTGTGATGTCCCTGGTGGAGGTGGGGTCACTGTTGAAGAGCTTGAGGGGGATTGGAGCAGGGATGTGCTGGAGGAGGTGGGGAGTGAGCACCATCAGGGATTTGTCAATGAAGTTATCTGTGATGCTGCTGTTGACTAGGGTGGGGACAGAGTTGTCAGAGAAGGGGAGAGTGGTGCAAAGAAGGAGGGTGGTAGAAGAGTGAGAGGGGAGATGTGCTGGAAGGTTGTGTGGGGCAAGTACCATTGCACAGAGAAGTGTGGCTGGGGCAGAGAAGATATCAGAGTCTGGTCCATGGTCTAGTGCATTTTCAAGACCTAAACCACTAACTTGTTTTCCATAAATTGGTAATTGCAGTCTTCTCTGTTGATTGTCCACATGGCACATCTCATCACCTGTCATTTAGGACAACTACAGATAAAGTGCCCCTGCTCACCATATAGGATGCATATGCCCTCTTTCCATTGTTTCTCCTGTGTCTCCTCTGGTATGTTGATCCACAGCCTATCCCAAATCTTGTTCACCCAGAGGGCTTCTTGATTATTAGTAGAGTCCAGAATGTTGTTGTGGTCATTGGAGTCAGTGTCAGGGGCTCAGGGGGCTCATGGAGGTCAGTGGCATTGAGCTGGGCAGGTATGCATTGCTCCAGGAGTTAATTAGTGTTGGAAGTCCCTAGGCCTAGAAGGAAATGGGGCATGGGGTTGGCAGGGTTGGTGGGAATTGAGGAGGTGTTTCACGAGGTCCAGGGTACTATGTTTTTACTCTGGTCCTCCCAGTAACATTGGTCAACCTGGGTAACAAGTGCCTTGTATCTGTCATAAGTGGTTTGCTTGGGTGTGAGATGGAGGACGTCCTTGATCCATTGAGGCAGGGCATGATGGAGGATGAAGCAGAGAGCATTATAATTCCATCTGATTTTATAAGCTTCCTATTTAAACTATACAAAGAAGGTTGTGAAACATTTGTTATTGTGCATTTAGAGGTTGAATAGGTTCTTCTCTGCCTCTGCTATAGTGTCAAAGATGCCAAACTTACTCAAGAATTCCTGGGTGAAGGCAAGCCAATTGAAGAGTATGGAGTTGTTGGGATCAAACCAGAGTAGTGCAGTATAATGATTGAAGGCAATTTCCTGAAAATATGATGCAGCAAAGGCTACTTGTGAGCTCTTGAGCTGGAAGGTAAAGGGCTTAGCTTGGAACATTGTTAGACACTGAGTTAGGAAGATGCACCACTTCTGGGAATTGCAGCTAGTGAAGGAGTTGGGCTTTTGAATGTCAAGTTTTCCTTTCTGAGCCAGTGCATTACAAGTATTATCATGGGTGTTTTGGGTTTGGAGCAGGAGTCTGGTGTAGTAGTAGTAGTAGTAGTAATAGTAGTTGTTCCCATTTCTATGCTGGGAGGGTAAGTGTCCATGGCCAGGCCCCATCCTCTAGGTGGTCTGTCATTAGGTGGTCTGCTATTGGGAGGTCTGCTACTGGGGGGTTGACTTGCATTACTTGGGGGAGGCCCAGGGGCCTATCAAGGAGGAGGGAGTCCTCTGGATGGGGGGTCCAAAGTAATTGGCATTGGTGGGAGGATTGGGCATCAGAACAGGTGGGAGGTGAGGAGGATTAGCAGGAAAAGGGGGTCAGGGTGCTCCAGAGCCTGTGGGCTGCCTTAGAGGGGCTGGGGTGTTTGGGTGGAGTGGAGGCATGTGAGTATGGGGGGCATGGAGGTTGAAGTGGGGGGGTTCTGTCTCGAGGAGGGCCATTGTGCAGAGTGGGTTTGTTAGCAGGATTACCAGTCTTATTGATGTAGGAGAGAGTCTGATTATTGTCATTGACATGCAGGGGCAGTCATTGCATATGGGGTTCAGGGGTAGTGGGCTAATTCCAGGTATGGAAGGTGCTGGGCATAGAGTTGGCCCAGGGGCAAGTGGAGAGGGCTAAAGTATGGGCAGCAAGTTAGTTGAGTAATCCCCCCATGGGGTTGAGGTTCTTCAAGATGTTGGAAGCTGCATTAATTTCTTTCTGTTGGTAGGGAATGGGGGGTGGAGCTTTGATTTGTGTTCCAACAGGTTCCTCACATTACACATGGAAGGAGCAGGAGGAGTCCAGAGGATCTTTGAAGGGGTGGGGGTTTGGACTGGTGTGGATTTCTTCAACCAATGCGCAGAGCTCATTTTGTAAATCAGTATTGATGCCTAGGGTGCCTTGTGTAGTTTCCAGAAGATTCCCTTGCAGGTAGTGTTTGTGGAAGTTGAGAAGTTGATCTGCCCAAACTTCTGGAGTTGTGGAGGTATTGGGGTAGCCTAGGTTGATGAGGAGAGTGTGGGCACATCTTGCAAACTCTGCAAGAGAGAGGTGGAGGAAGTAGAGGACTTTGTTATGCTGTTGGATGTAGGCTTTAACCCTTTGCTGTTTAGGAGAAGAAGGGACTTAAGCAGAAGATGGCAAATGAGGGAGAGAATAATTATCTGGGTGTTCTGGAGGGGCTGGAGCTGCAGCAGGAACTAGGTATGCATAGTAGTGGGCTGGAGAAAGGTAGGCAGAGTTGTGGGGTGCTGTGGAGTATTCTCTGGAGTATATGTGAGGGTTGTTGCCATTGGCAAAGAATGCTGGGGGGTGGCACCAGCCTGGAGATATTCCCTGGCTGATGGAGAGGGCATAGAATGCCTGGTTGGAGTCAGGAGTCCAGTGGCAGGAAACATACTGATCTGTAGAGGGCCTGGGTAAAATAGAGCATAAGGATTTTTAGGAACTGGCCAACTATAGATGTTGGTTAGGTAGGCGGCAGGATTCTATGTGGGGTTATATGCAGACATCAAGAATGGGGTAAGGGGGAGTCTTGATATTATGTCAGGTTTCACTAATAATGGAGGCTTAGCTATACTGGTGAATCTTTACTAAGTGGATGCAATGTCCTGCACTTATAACCTGGCACTCTGGAGATGATGTGGAGCAGAGAGACTTGTGAGGAGGAGCTAAGGGAAGTGGTCCAAGCAAGTCCAGAGTGGTCTGGGGAAGTCTAAGACCAAGTATATTAGTGTTGGGCTTGGGTGGGCATCAGCAACAAGTTTGTAAGCATGTAAATAGATTGTAGGCAAACAGAGGCTTAGCTAGGGTTGGAGGCAGAGCTGGAGGTTGATGAGGGATCAAGTAAGACTTGATGGGCCTGGGGCTGACTAAAGAGCAAGGTCTGGAGTTGTTGTAAGAATATTCAGAGTTTGTAGTGCATGCACAGAGTTTGTACTAACATCAGAGATGAAAGGAACTTAGAGAAACAAAGGAAATATAGACAGTCAAGACAAGCCAGAGATGAGGTGAGACAAGCCAGAGACAAGGCGAGATGATACAGAGAAAGAGATAGATTTGGGACTAAAAATAGAAACAGAGATGGAACAAAACACAAGATACAAAAAACTAGTAAATGGAAGTAATATCAAGACTGGAGTACAAGGAGCTACTCTACAACTTATATACTAACTACTGAATAGCTCCAGGGAACAGTGGATATGGCGGTGGAGCTTTGCAGAGCTGTATGGAGTCAATAGGTGTCAGGTACAATCAAGGAGTGGGCCACAGTGATATTCTAATGGGATCAGCTGGGGATGCAGGTCACTCCAAGGTTGTTGGAGTGCTCCAGAGCAGGTTGGAAAGACTAGGGTAGAGGGTCAGAGGTGCATAACATAGTCAGGAATGGTGGGGGAAGTTTTGGGAGTTTAGGAGGCCCCAGGGGAAGCATCAATGGCTGTGGAGAAGGCATCAGAGTTGATCAGGAGGCCATTAGGATTTGCCAGAGAAGCGTTGGAGTTGGCCATAGGTTGAGGAGTTTGGTGGGGCATTGGGAAGGGCTCTGGAGGAGTGGGCAGGTTAGGAGTGATGTGCAGGGTTTGAGGAAGAGTAGGTCATAACAGCAACATATTATTGTTCATATCTTATAGGCACAGACAGTATATCTTAATGACTTCATCAACTATGTTCCATAGTTGCTCAGTAGTTTACATAGTTGTGAATCTATTGGTGATATTAGCCATTGTCATGCATGTCCTAACAAACATCTTGTGCAATGGCAATGCTGCGATTGCATTGGTTCAAGACTTTTTTGTCATAGATGTTTATGCCAAATACACCAGTCCAATCCACTTCACTGACCAGAGATATGGAATGGCAAATACTTCCAGCCCATGAACTTATCTGATGCAGGTGGCTATTTCTATGTTCCCCATCATGCAATTCACAATTGCCATAGTGGCATGACCCAGGCAAATGTTCTTGAGGACTATAAATGAAAAGATGACATTAAAGAGCAAGACTTCCTGCAAGCCATCCAGAGTATGTCAACATTGTCATGGTGTTATCAGGTATGCTGAAATTACTAATATAGGTCATGATGAACCAATTGATATTAATGTAGAAACAGGGATCAATAGAAACATGTTTCTGGCACCAGATCCACTGGTGGAAATGCAGTTTTTATCAAGTAATCCATCCCTGGAAATGCAGTTTTTAGCAGTGGATCCATTCCACAAGGTGGCAGATCTGCTGTCCAAGCAGTTGATGCAGCAGGAGCAACAGTTTTTGTTAGCAGATTTCATGGATCCGGGGTCAAATCTGTCAAATGTGACTATGCCTACCTCACATGCTGAAATTCTGGCTAGAATTCAAATACTAGAGGAGGAGTGACAGGAACTAGAGGACAATGACACCATAGAAGGTGGAGAACTGCTATTGGAACAAGTACCAATGGAAGATGTTTCTTCACATGGACCACAAGAAATGGAGGAAAATCATAGTGCTCATCTTCATGGACTTCCTCCCTCTGCAGCCACTGCTGGTTTCAATCAGCCATCTGCATATGGGTGCCATATTGAGAGAATTGATTGCTTTGGAAACCAAATTGCATGCATTGTACACACAACTGGTGTGCACTACATCAGTGTTGTTGCATGCAAGTGATCTAGCCAAGATGTCTGGGTTGAGGATATCATTCACTCCCAGCTGATTCCCAGCACATTTGACCAGATGAGAACATATTTTACAACAGCCATTCTGGATTATTTTTGTCTAACTAATTTAGAGTGCAAAGCCTCTGCTTATCAGTATTAGCAGAAACCTGCAAGGATTATTTCATTAATTGCTTCTTCAGGTGAAGTAGATAAACTCTATTGTGAATTATGACAACTTTTGTGTTCATGGCACTAGTTAAAGAAATTGAAATGAGCAGGTCTTGGACATGATGAGACAAAAGAACCAATGGCACCAGAGCACAGTGAGCTTGCAATATTCTGTCCCACTTGCCCTCAACCAGGAGTGAATATTCTGTCAAACTGAAAATATGATCCAGTTCAGTGGAAGTTCAATTGCTCATTGATGATGGATGGAAACTTCAAGGCAGATCATGTCCATCATCATAATCCTGCTCAGAATGTGTGGCATTCTGCAAGAGGTGAAATGATGCCCAGGAGGGATAAACTTGATAAATATCTCGAGTTTGCAAAGGATAGGCTGATGGTGAGTTTTTCCTTGGATTGCTAAATGTGCCATTATTGATTGACTATTAATGTTTGCATCCAAATTGCCCCCATCTGCCATCCACTATTAACCTCCACTCTGGCAGGTTCTGCTGACCATGGAGGCTTAGCTTAACTGGGCAAGTCCTTACTAGACAGATGCAATGTCCTGTGCTTATAACCTAGCACTCTGTGGGTGGTTCAGACTTCAGATACTTGTGAGGAAGCTAAGAGGAGTGGTCTGGGCAAGTCTGGGGTGGTCTGGGCAAGTCTAAGACCAAGCATATTAAACATTGGGCTTAGGTGGGCATCAGGTACAAGTCTATAAACAAGTGTATGGATTGTGGAGCAAGCAGAGGCTTTGTGAGTAATCGGAGTGGAGCCAGAGTTTGATGGAGGATCAATTGAGTATGATGGGCTCCAGGGCCAAGCATAGGGCAAGGTCCAGAGTTATTGTATGAATGTTTGATGAGTTGTAGTGTGTGCATGGAGTTTGTAATGACATCAGAGTGGAAAGGAACTTAGGAACAATAAGGAAACAGAGGTGGACAATACAAGACAAAGTTGAGATGAGATGGAACTGAGAAAGAGATGGATTGGAGACTAAAGATAGAAACAGAGATGAGACCAGAAAACATAACAGAAAGAAACACAAGACACAGGTAACCAAGTAAAGCAATATCAAGACTGAGGTAACAGATGCTACTCTATGGATTATATACTAACTACTAGCCCTCCTCTGAGGGTTGAGGGTGTGGCAGCAGGGTTTGTCAGAGTTGCATGGGGTTGATGGGTGCTGGGTCTGATTGGATGGTGGACTGCAGTGATATTCTTATGGGAACTGATGGAGACATGGTCTGCCCTGTAGTTGTTGAAGAGCTCTGGAGGAGCTGTGTGGGTTGTAAGGATCAGCCAGTGATGTATGCCTGGGCTAGGAGACATGTCAGAGAGGCCTGGGGTCTTGTAGGGAGGGGGGAGGGGGATCTGAGGAGGCTCACAGGGGATGCACTAGGATTTTCCAGGAAGTTGTTGGGGTTTGCTAAGAAAGCATCAGAGTTAGCTGGGATGGGCACCATAGGTTAGCAAAGGCTGGGCCTACTACCCACAGTCCAATGGCCAGACCAAATGTGTGAATCAGGAGCTCAAGCAGTACTTCTGCCTCTTCTGCAATGAGCACTAGAATGACTGGGATGAACTCCTCCCCAGTGTCAAGTTCCAGTACAACAACCATGTTCACATGGCCACCCAGTTTCACCCTTCTTTCTGAACACTGGATGTTACCTGTGTGTCACGACCCATTCCCAGAACTCCTTCCCAAGCTGCCTTGCTTCCCTGGAGTTCCCACTTTGATTCCTCCAACCTTTGTTCACCCACAACACTTACCCCAGCTAACTCTGTCACTTCTCCAGCAAACCCTGATGGCCCCCTGGATAACTCCAATGCATTTCCCTGCAGACCTTAATGCTTCCTCTTCCTCTCCTGAGCCCCTGGAACCATCCTCCACTGTTCCTGATGCTGGTGTACATCATTAGTTTGTCACCCTGACTTACTTGATCAGCTCTGGAGCATCACAATGACCCCAGGATGGCCTGCATCCCCAGCTGATCCTATTATGATCCTATCAGTATATCACCACAGCCTTCCCCTTGATCACAACTGACACCCATTGACTCCACATGACTCCAAGAAGCCCTGCTGCCAGACCTGCTATCCCCAGAGAGCTGTTCCAGTAGTTAGTATACAAGATGTAGAGTAACATCCTGTACTCTAGTCTTAATATTGCTTTACCTGATGTGTTTCTGATTGTCTGATTGTCTGTTTTTGTGTCTTCTGTTATGTTTTCCCTCTTCCCAGTCTCCCAGTCTTATCTTGTCTCTATCTCCATTATCATCTCATTATTGTTTTGTATCTCTGTTTTAATCTATTTCCATTCTTGTCTCAGTCTTGCCTTGACTCCATCTTGTCTTGTGCAACTCTGTTTCCTTTATTGTGTTCAAATCCTTTCAACTCTAATACTGTTACAAAACTCTGTACTTAGAATTAAGAATCTCAAACATTCATAAATCAACTCTGGACCTTGCTATTTGCTTGGCTTCAAAACCCATCAACATCTATTGATCTCCCATCAACCCCCAGCCCACTCTCATCACTTGTGTAGCCCCATTTGCCCTGCATCATCAATACTTGCCCCAGACTTGTTCCTGGAACTTCCCTGAGCCCAACCCTTCCTTGTACCTTGTCTTAGACTTCCCTGGACAACTTCAGACTTGCTTGGACCACTCCCTTTGACTTATTCTCACAAGTATCTGAAGTCCAGACCTCTCCAAAGTGCTAGGTTATCAGTGCAGGACATTGCATCTGCCTAATAAGGACTTGCCCAGTTAAGCTGAGCCCCCATGGTCAGCAGAACCTGATATAATATCAAGACTCCCCCTTATTCCATTCTCAATGTCTGCAATCAACTCTGCATATACTCCTGCCAGAAGTCTCAATGTCTATGGTTGGCTCATGCCTGAGACCCATTATGATTCATTTTGCCTTGCCCTGATTGCCAAGACACACTGAATTGCAGATCCAATGTCAATGCCCCCTCTGCTTCAGTCAAACCCCCACACAATGGCTCTTTCCATAGAGACCCTCCCAGTTCAACTCCCATTTTGTCACTTTCACACCACCCCCTCCTGCACTTCTCTCCCCTCCTCTGCCAGCTCCACCTTATACGAAGGTCAACCATGACACCACCAACCCCATATTCAACCAATCTCTGGTGATAATCAATCAATTGCTCAATAACTTCTCCAGCATCTCACCAACACCATCCTCCCCAGGTTTCCCCACAATAATACAAACCTCCACCAGAGACAATCACTCCCTGCATAAAGAACAAGTTATCCTTGCCACCAACAGACAACAATGAGATCTCTGACCACCAGCCACCTGATCAAGCCCCTCCACCCTTCATTGCTGACTTCCCCTGGCTCTGCCAACCAAACCCTGAACCCACTGGCCCAACTTCATTCCAACCAGAATGACTACACAGCTCTAGACCAGTTCCCTTCAATGCCACACCTCCTTCCAAGGATTGAGAAAACAATATTGACTTCTCTTGGACTCCCCCCCCCCCCTCCTACAGCTCCATCAAGGTCTGCATGTCACTAATATCCAACTTGATGAATCTCCAACAGAGCCCCCTCTGCCCATGTCAATAGCACAAGCCTCTGATGTTTTCCCAGCAAACAATTCAGACTCTTTGTGCCTCCATCAACCAATCCCCAGGACATCAACTCTCCAAAACAAGCCCACTGTTATTGGAATCAACTCATGACCCTGACAACCCCCCTTCCCCAAAGAATGAATCAAGATTCCATGACCAGCACCCCACCACCAACCTCAAACCCAACCTCCAGAATCAGCTAGGACTACTCTGGTTATCTGGCCATTGATCCCACCCAACATCTGAATGGACAAGCTCCACAACAAAATCCCTAAGCATGGATACAACTCCTGCTAACCCCCTCTCCCTCCCCCTCCAGTTCCCTAGGGCTCTGACACCTCTGACCCAACTCCAGCAACTCCAGAGCCAACCAAAAGAATTTCCAAACATTAAGACAGCAAAGAAAGGAAGAAAAACACACCTCCACCTCAGCCTCCTTTAATGCTTCAGTCAAGTAAAGGGGAACAAATATACTGACTGAACCAAGTGTGTCTGGGTCTCTTAGAGTGTGAAGGTGATTAGGGAGATCAATGGGGAGGAGGGGATCTACAACAACCATGATTGCTGAAAGGTCAGTTCTCTTTTCACTTATATTTCTTCACTCTTCTCATATACCACAGGCAGATAAATTGAACAAGGGCAAGAAAAACTAGTCAATTGTACTGACTGAACATTGAGAGTTGTGTAGTGTAATTCACTGTGAAAGATTGTTCCTTTTGTTATTTGCATAAGTTTATTAATCTAAGCTTTTAATTCTTTTCTGTTTCTCAATTTACCACAAGCTATTTCTCCAGGGGTACAGCCAAATGTGTTCTGCGTCTTATGACATAATCTCATGAGGTGTGTTTCTTCTCCTAGAACTCAATCTGTCTTGTTGCTCACATGCATCACCAAAGGTGCTATGCCTTGTGATTGCAGAGGAGGGCACACAGTCATTATATGGAGGCCTGCTATCAACTGTCTGAGCAGGCATTACTCCCGCACCACCATACCTGCCAATGAACTGTTGCATCATTGTTGGATTCATTCTCCATAGGTTAGCATTTGCATTTGCTCCTGCAGTCCTATCAGCTCCTGTTACACCCCACATGAATGGATTGAACACCAGTGGTCCTGCTTTTGTTTTTCCACTTCTCAAGCAGCCTACAATAAGGCATAGCCTCTTGGTATGCCAACTATGGAGCAATAGCAGCAACTCTGGTTGGCTTGGGATCACATCACACAAAGAATGATTCCCTTGTTAATGCTTTTCAGAAGCCCATTAACTTGCATCATATTTGCTTTGGGCATGGGGAGCATTATGCCTGTTCATTGCATTGGCCTTCCTGAAATGTCCATAGTAGATTGTTGGTGAGCTAATTTGGCAAGCAAAACATGTTCAAGAGGTTATCAAAGCACCACAATTAGTGCTGGCACAACTCAGTACCAACCTTTGCTTGATATTCTACATACCAGCCAAGATGCACCTCAACTACCAGAACCTTTATCTATGATGCCATCAGGTGACCTCAAGTTTGGCTCTGTTTGATCTATTCTTTGTGACCCCAAGATGCCTGGTAGTGGCCAGAACATATGGTTCTTTTCTTGAGATGCATACAAGGTCATTAGCCTGGATCAATCCACAGAGACCAAGTTCCAATCTATTATATTGTCATTGCTTGAGCCATCACCATCAGCTGCCTCTCAAGGACCCCTGTTTGACCATCTTCAAACAAGTCAAAAGCTCTCTGGGACATTTCCCATAACTTGGACTTCAACATTTGATAAGGCTACCTTCCCTAGCATCACAGAGGTTTTCTCTTCAATGAGCACTTCTGACATGCCATCTCTGAAAGAACAAACCCAATTTCTTGAGTTGACAAATTTCATGTTCCCCATCCCCCCTTTCTGATTTCAATGACCCTAACATGTCACAGGCTCTTGACCTTCCTAAGGTACTGCCAGGCCTTGGCTTCAATGTCTCAGAGCCTTTGCTAGATAATGCAACCAACATATCTATAACTGATGATGGCTATAATAAACATGGCAAAGACTTCAAGCCTTCTAGTGTAGCTACTTCAATCCCTTTCAAAGACAAGAGCAAAGCAAGGGCTATAGACATACCTGTTGACCAAGTTCCAATCTTGAATGCTATTGATGAGGGTATTTTCCACTTGCAAGACAGATCCACCCATATCCCTTTTGGCCTCCATGAATGTAGCAACTTGTTCAGCTTTGGTCAGATGGTCTTTCACTCTATCAATGCTGCCAGCCCTAAGGCTGGAGCTTCTTCAGATTTGCCTGCTTCTAACTTGAAGGTGTCAGATGGGGCCAACTGGTCTGCTTGAAGTTGTGTGCTCAGTGATACTGTCTTCCAATCAATGATGCAATCCCCCCCACCTAAGCACCCAAAGCCAATATAAATGATGAGTACCTCATGGTCTACTCAAATCCTGAGCTGCCTGACCTGTTCTCTGCAAATGTGACAACATATTATACTCCTCAAACCATGATTCCTGTCACACTGCCACAGGGTGCCCCTTAGCATGTCTGCAAAATGTTAAAAGATAAAAACCTTATTTTTTCACTCCAGACTCAGCTGGTGCTCCAGACAGAGCTGTGCCAGTGATATGAGACCAACCTTTGGTTATGTGACAAGTTGGTGGAGATTTCTGGCAGAAAACTGAGTGACATCAAGAAGGAGGACTTAAAGAGGAGAAGTATATTTAGAACTCAGAAGAAGAAGGTCCAGGAGCTCAAGAGGGCTTGTCAGTATCTTGAGGAGGTAGAGGGATTGAGGCAGAACAGTATGGAGTGCAGCATTATGGATGAGGTGAGTGAAGTTGAATTTGGAGGCAGACCTCAACAATATGAAAGTCCAGCAGAAGGTGAGGGAACAAGAGTATCATGTCTTGAAGGCTGATTTAGATGTCCAGTGGGAGCACACTGAGAAGATGTCTGAGAGGACAACAGTGCTTGAGAAGAGGGCTGCTAGCCTGAAAGAGGAATGCAATGCTCTCAATCACAATATCAAAGAGTTCAAACATAAGATGATTGTTGTAAAGACTGAAGCAAACAATAACAAGGGTAAGAAGACCCAGCTCAAAGCTCAACTCCAAGAGGTGTGGGATCACAAAGAAGAACTTGAGAGGGAAAGGGCAAAGGTGAGTTTCATACCTCCCTTGTTACAAGGTTCTGATTGTTAGTGTTTTAGCTCAAAGGTCAACTCCAACAAGAATGGGATCACTCTGATGAGTTGTCCCACACATTGCAGGAGCATGCAGATTGCATTTCTCAATTTGACCAAGAATGTCAGTTTTCACAAAAAAATGTGTCCTGCCTCAAAGAGAAGCTTTGTCAACATGACAAGGAAGAGAATGACTACTCATAGCAGGTAAAGCAATGCAAGGCTGACATTGAGGAGCTCCATGAGGAGATGAGCAATCTTTGCAGGGAGCACACATGTACAATTGATGAACTTAAGCATGCTCTTGAGGAGGTCTCAATACAGGAGAGTGGAGCCCAGGCCCAGGTGGAGAATCTGGTGTGTCAACAAGTGACTTTCAACATCAAGTTGAAAACTTCAGCCAACAAGGTTAATACTTTAAAGAAGGAGATTGAGTGTGAATAAGGAAGTCAAGCTTGTACAGCTGAACAAACAGCATCAGTGAGATAAAGAAGATCTGGAGGGCATGAATTTTTCTCTTAGTAACACCTGGTACTCATTGACCTGTGATTCAGCTCAAGTGCAACCTTGGTGTTTGTGGTACAGCTGCAGTGGAGATCTGTGCAAACCTGTGCACTTGCATTGTAAGTTGCTCACCATTGTGTTGATGGATAGCCTCAAGAGAGCATGGGCACATGAATGAAAAGATGGAAGAGGAGAGGTGGAAAATGATGTACATAATCTCCCACTCAAAGTTTGTGCTAGCATTAGTATGGGCTTTTACTACTTCAGAATCTTGCAGATGCTGACAGTTAGTCTGGTTTGGGGTCATTGGGGCCAGAGTTTTATGGCAGAAAAGCAAGTGTGCACAGCAAGAGCAGTGTGCAGAGAACATCTGAGAAAACAACTGGTGGTGGGCTTGGGGCATGGAAAGTGAATGAAGAGATTTGGGCTAGCATTAGTGTTGTTGTTGATTCTGAGGAGGACATCCTACTGCTCATCAGTATCTGGAGTTAGGGTGTCCAAACAATCACAAATGCACATTTTTTCTCATAACCCCATCACAATGTCAACTCTTCAGCTCAAATATACCAGCACAGAGCTGACCACAATGCCAAACTTGGAGATCCTGTATGATAACATCTGCCTTGGGTCCACTATTTCCATCCATCTGTCACTGGTCAGAGTTGAGATTTTTCTATAATTACACAGTATTTACAAGCTTCAGGCTTGCAAGTCTCTGTCTTGTGTTGCCAAACTGGAGTGCAACAACAACCAACTGAGCCTCAACCAGACACAGGAACTCATTGTTGTTGACAAACCACCCTCAACAATGCTGTCCAACCAATCAAGCATCAACCAGACATGCACAACAACACTGTCTCAGGTAGTTGCACAGTGCTTTGGCCACACAAAATCTTGATCTGCTTGTTACCAACTGTATAGCATTCTGTGTGCTGTCCATGGCCAGCAAATTCAAATTTGAGAGGATTGTAGATCAGATTGATTTTGGTGATTTTCTTTGTAAGTCAATGCCCTGTCTGTCCTGTTGATTTAGCCCTCATTTTTCTTGACTTAAGTTGTTGTCATCCTGTTTCTTGGAAGGTCTAGAATTTTGTACTATATGTTACAGACTCAGTACTGCATATCAAGCATCTTGATGAGCAAATTGACAGTCACATGCTGAGCAATGCAACATGTGTTTCTATAGATTGTTTCTGTATAATATTAGAACATTTTTTTACTGCATGTTTCTTGAGAAGTATTGCAAGTTCTACTGACATGTGTTTCTTGAGAAGAACAAAGAGTGTTTCTCAAGATACAACACTAAGAACATGACAAAGGTTTTTTGAGCAACATGTGCTGAAACATATCATGTATTTCTCAAGGAAATCAATGAGAACATTTCAAATATTTTGAGTATTTT
This sequence comes from Termitomyces sp. 'cryptogamus', assembly GCA_020091625.1. NCBI lineage: Eukaryota > Fungi > Basidiomycota > Agaricomycetes > Agaricales > Lyophyllaceae > Termitomyces > Termitomyces sp. 'cryptogamus'. The sequence goes on from JAGYZC010000005.1 coordinate 5,231,037, forward strand.
TTCTTTGGATAAAATATGGGAAAATTCATCATTCTACAAAAGAAACATTAAGAGAATATTTGACATATTTCCTGAATTTTTCTGACACAATATTTAGCATGTTTCCTGAAGTGTGTCATCCTGAGGACCCAATGGATCATCAAGGGGAGGATCCAATTGCTCCGCTGGTTGATGTTGAGCAGGATCAACATATTCCAAGTCATCCTCAAAAGGTATATCATTCTGAGGACCTAAATTGTTGAAATCCTCTTCCAGATCAGCTTTATGTTGTTGTTCCCAGCCTTGAAGGAATCTTTGAGCCATAGCTGCATTCAAAGGCCTATGTTCAGGATTCACATCAATATGCTATTGAACTTTGTTCATTAAAGTAGCATTTTGAAGTAGTCTTGTACTGACCTCTGCTTTGAATAGCTCTTCTTCCTGTCTTGCTCTCTCCTGTCTTTCCTGGCTCAAAATAGCTGATGTATGCTGCCTGTCCTGCTTTTATCTCAGCCTTTGTTGCTATTCTAATACAGCCAATGCCTGTTCATGTCTGATCTGGTAGTTTCCCATCTCCTGAGCAACATCAGGAGCAGGGGGAGGTGGAACAGGTCTAATTCTTCTAAGTGCAGAAACAGGTAGAAGAGGCACCATTTTGGGTATAGGATGCTGTAAAGGAGCATCCCATTCTTCAGGCAAAATAGTTTGAGGAATGATCACTGTAGGTTAAGCAATAGTGGGCTGATTGAGCTTATTGTCCCTTCCATGTACAGCAGATAGAGATGGCATGATGATGGGCATAGAATTTTGCATAGGAACTTTTCTCACTCTTCCAAGTGGAGGAGCAGGTGGAGGAGGTACCATTCTAGGAATGAGATTCTGTAAAGGAGCATCCCATCCTTTAGCAAAGGGGAGGGGCCCAGCATGATATGCATCGATGGTGGCATGCTCTCAAACTTGGGACCAGCACTCCTCCCTATCCTCTGTAGCACAGGTGGAGCACTTCTGGGAGCATCTGCTCATGGTTACCTCTTCTTTGGTCCAATTGATCTTAGGGTTGTGCTTGCAGAGCCATGTGAAACCAAGGATCATGTCCTGCCTACCCAGGCTAGTGATGGCAAACATGGCACACTCTGTGTGGTTCCAATAGTGGAGGACCAGATCAACCACAGAGTCAAAGGTGCATGCTTTGTTAGGCATTCTGTTGATATTGTAGACTGGAATGGGCTTGTGGAGGGGTTGTGTGGTCAGGCTATGGTATTTGACAAACTCTGAGTCCAGAAATAGCCCAATTGCTCTGCAATCCAGAGGAGCTGTGACCCCACAGGTTTGCTAGGTGTCCATCATCTCAATCTCCACATCAAGATGCAGGGAGTTAGCAGATGGGCCAGAAGCCATCATGTACTGTTGGGGCATTGGATGCACCCAGGCAGAGCTGTGCTGACAGACCTTTGGAGGTGTTAGGGAGCTTGGTGGGGGCTCCAGAGTGTTTGTATGTTTGGAGGGGAGTGTTGAGGTTCCTCTGTCTCAGAATGAATTTTCTATCAACAGACATGAGAACCTATTAGCACCCAGCAATGGAGGTGTACACCTTATCCATTGCTCAACTAAAAGTCCTCCTCCAACTCTGGGGGTGAGGTGCATGTACTGATCTCCTCTGGAGTCAACTCCAGCATAGGCTTGTCCAGCAACAAAGCTCTGGCAGTTATCACAACCCACTTGTTCCCAGCCTGCTTGCTTCCCCAGAGCCCCTCCCCCAATGCCTCATCAAAGCCCCCAACCACCAAACACCCTCTGCAGCCATCCCAAGTAACTACAACATTTCTCTGGTAAACCCCAACAGCCCCCTAGCTAACTCCAATAACCTTCTCTGCAGCCATCAACACTTTTATTGACTTTCCTGAGCCCCTGGAACCCTCCCCCACTATTTCTGCCCCTGTTGTGCATCTCCAGCTCACCACCCTGGCTCACCCAACCTGCTCCAGAGCATCATGACAACTCTGGAGCAGCCCACATCCCCAGCTGATCCCATCACAATGTTGCTGCAGCCCACTCCTTGATTGTACCCAATACCCATCAACTTTGTGCAGCTCTGTTGAGCCCTGCCACCATAGCCACTGTCCTCTGGAGCTATCCAGTAGTCAGTATATAAGTCATAGAGTAGCTCCTTGTACTCTAGTCTTGATATTGCATTAACTGGTTACTTGTGTCTCATGTTTCTTCTGTCTCTGTTTCTAGTTTTAGTCTTGAATCTATCTCTTTTTTTAGTCTCATCTTGATTGTCTCTATCTCCTTTGTTCCTAAGTTCCTTTCAACTCTGATGTCAGTACAAACTCTGCACACACACTACAACCCCCCTAAACATTCTTACAACAACTCTGGACCTCACTTCATGCTTGGCCCCAGAACCCATCAAGTCTTGATCAACTCTCTGTTCAACTCCAGCTCCACCCCCATCACTTGCAAAGCCTCTGTGTACTCCACAATCTATTGGTGTGCCTATGAACTTGTACCTAACACCCACCTAAGCCAACATCTAATATACTTGGTCTTAGACCTCCCCAGACCACTCTAGACTTGCTAAGATCACTCCCCTTAGCTTCTCCTCACAAGTCCCTACACTCCACACAAACCCTGGAGTGCTAGATTATAAGTGCAAGACATTGCATCTGTCTAGTAAGGACTTGCCCAGTGTAGCTGAGCCACCATAGTCAGCAGAACCTAACATAATATCAAGACTCCCCCTTGTTCCATTCTCAATGTCTGCATATAATCCCACATACAACTCTGCTGGCTACCTAACTGACATCATTGGTCAGCCAGTCCCTGAAAATCTGTATGCCCCATTCTATACAGGCCCTCCCTGCAGATTAGTATGTTCTCCACCATTGGACCTCTGACCCCAACCAGGCATTCTACACCCCCTCCATTAGCCAGAGAATACCTCTGGGCTGGTGCTGCCCTCCAGCATTCCCTGTCAATGGCAATAACCCCTGCATGTACTCTAGAAGATACTCTGCAGTGCTCCCCAACCCTGCCTACCTTCCCCCTGCCCACTACTATGCATATCCAGCCCCTTAAAGCCTATGTCCAATAGCACAACAAAGTTCTCTACTTCCTCTGCCTCTCTTCCATGGAGTTTGCAAAGTGCACTTGCACCCTCCTCATCAATTTGGGCTACTCCAACACTCCCACAACTCCAGAAGTTTTGGGCAGATTGGCTCCTCAACTTCCTTGAATGCTACCTGCAAGGAAACCTCTCCAAAACTATGCAAGGCACTCTGGAAATCAACACTAACTTACAAAACAAGCACTGCACATTGGTCAAAGAAATCCACACTAGTCCAAACCCCTGCCCATTCAAAGACCCTCTGGATCCCTCCCACTCCTTCCATGTGCAATGCAAGGAACCCATGGAAACACATAGCAAAGCTCTGTCTCCCCTTTCCCACTAGCAGGAGGAACTCAACGTGGCCTCCAACATCTTGAGGAACCTCAACTCTGCAGGGGGATTATTTGACCAACCCACTATTCACACCTTGGCCCTCTCAGCTTGTCCTCAGGCCAACTCCATCTCCAGCACCTTCCATACATGGGATTAGCCCACTGCCTCCAAACCCCATACCCAGTGGCTGCTCCTACACATCAACAACAACAACTACACTCTTTCCTACATTAACAAGCCTGGTAATCCCATCAACAAGCCCACTCTGTGCAATGGCCCCCTACAAGACCAACTCCTCCACTTTGATCTCTGTGCCCCCCATGTCAACACCCCTCTACTCCATCCAAACCCCTCTGTTTACCTGAGACAGCCCATGGGCCCCAGAGCACCTGAACCACCCTTCTCCACCAACCTCCCTTGTTTCCTACCTGTTTTGATGCCTAACTCTCCTGCTGATGCAAATTACTTTGGACTTCCCACCCCTGGAGGACCCCCTCCCCCTTAATGGGCCTTGGGGCCTCCCCTGGGCAATACAGGCCAACCCCTCAGTAGAGGGCCACCCAACAGTAGACCCCCTAGAGGATGGGGCCCTGTTACGACTCATTCCCTGAAGCCCCGTACATTGCCCAACAAACCCCTGTCCCCCCAGAACCCTTCCTGACACTTTGTCAAACTTCTCCAGCACCCCGTGCCTACTCCAGCTAACTCCAATGCACTCTTGGCTAACTCCAATGGCCCCCTGGCTAACTCTGACATCTTCTTCACAGCTGCCGGCACTTCCCCTGGACTTTCTAAGCCCCTAGGACCATTCCCCCACTGTGCCTGACCCCATTACACATCATCAACTTGACACCCTGGCTCCCCCAACTAACCCTGGGGTATCATGACAACCTTGGAATGGACTGCGTCACAATTGATCCCATCAACATATCAATGCAGCCTGCTCTCTGGTCATAACTGACACCTGTGGACTCTGTCGAGCTCTGCCAAGCCCTGCCACCACAGCCAACATTCCTGGAGCTCTTCAGTAGTCAGTATATAAGACATAGAGTAACTCTTTGTACTCTAGTCTTGAGATTAACTACCTACTTACTAGCCTTTCCTGATGTGTTTCTGATTATTTATTCTTGTGTTTTGTGTCCCATGTCTCATTTTCCCTGTTCTCAGTCTCCTGGTCTTATCTCGCTCCTATTCCATTATCTTTTTGTTATTGTTCTATGTCTCTGCCTGAATCTATTCTTGTTCTTGTCTTGCCTTCATCTCATTCCATTTCACTCCATCTCATCTTGTTAAATTCTGTCTATCATGTTCAAGTCCTCTCAACCATAATGTCCTCACAAACTCTGCAGTTACAATTACAAACCTCTGACACTCTTAATCAACCCTGGACCCTGCTATATGCTTGGCTCCAAACCCATCAATCCCTGTTGATTCCCCATCAGAACTCCAGCTCTGCTCCTGTCATCCACATAGCCTCCACTTCCTCCACACCTGCAATACTCATACACAGACTATGCCTGAACCCTGCCAAGCCTGTCCCCCTTCTCTGCAACTCATCCTCTACTCCTCTAGACCTCCCTGGACTTACCTGGATCAATTTCCTCATTCTCACAGGCCTCCAGTGTTTGGAACACCTCTGAGTGCCCAGTTGTTAGTGCAGGGAATCGTGTCCACCTAGTAAGGACTTGCCCAGTGTAGCTGAGCCTCCATGGTCAGCAGAACCTGACATAATCTCAAGACTCCCTTACCCCACTCGTGATGTCTACACTGATACGATGTTGTCACACCATTGGGAACATAATAAACACCAGAAGTCAAAACAAACATTTATTAAGGCTGAAAACTGTAAGCCTCCTGGTAAAACAAGTCCCAGCAACATTATCCCTTCAAATACACCAGAAGAAAGACAGAACAGGATAGGACAAGGACTATACTAGACTATACACTCAATAATAGTCCAATCACTGTAATGGGAGGGGAAGCATGGGACTGGCAAAAGCACCTGAGTGGCATCAATTCTGGCAAGATCTAGATCTGATCTAAGAATAACCAGATTGGAATATTGAATGAAGGGAAGGGAAAGGAAGATGAATGGAAGGATATGAAATGAATGGAATGAAGGGAAGGGAAAGGAAGATGAATGGAAGGATATGAAATGAATGGAATGAAGGGAAGGGAAAGGAAGATGAATGGAAGAACCTGAATGGGAAAGAACCTAAAAGGGGAAGAATATGAAAGGAATAAAGGAAGATGAATGGAATGAATGGGAGGGGACAGATGAATGGAAGAACCTGAATGGGAAAGGACCTGAATGGGGAAGAATATGAAATAAATAAAGGAAGAAGAAGGGAAGAAACTGAATGGAGAAGAATATGAATGGAAGAAATACAAAGGAGGGAGAGATAAATGGGGCAAATGGAAGCTAAGAATGCAAAGGAGGAATGATGGAACCAGGAACTGGCCTGTGGCACTGAAACAGGCATGCCAAAAGGGGGAATTAGAATAACAGTTATGAATAAGGGGCTGGAAAGTATGGAACCAAAAGTCACATGTAGGGGGTGGTCTGTGCACTGTAGAAAGAGGTATAAATAGCCCAAGTAGAGTAGCAAATGGACAGGCAATTAATAGGCAAAGGCTCGGTGGTTCCCAGGGAGTGAATCACTTAGGCTGGAGTTTGTTGAGACCCCTCTGCATTCAGAATAGAAATATTTTGGAAGTAAACCCCTTCAACTTCAAGCATTCATCAAGACATCAGTGTTGAATTGGAGTAGACTGCCTAAGTCTTCAAGAAAGCCCCAGAACTATCAGTATTACTCTAACCCAGTACTACATCTGGAGCCCACCGCGAGGGGCTTTGGCTTAGAAAGTTTACAAGAAGAAGCACTGTTATCAAGTTCAAGACTTTGTGGACCAGCAAGCAGGGTTCACACATCAAGCTTAAATCAAAATATCATTTGCACCAAGAGGGTCTACCCCAGAAAGACTGAAGAGAACAGTGCCAAAGCAAAGGGTCAACACCACAGAGCAAGTTCACAAGCCCACAACCCACAGCAACAAGACTAAAGCACTCAATCTAATTAGTATTGGGGACCCTGAACAAATCTTAAGAGCAAGCAGAAAGAAGACCACTAACAATCACAATACATCAACATTACAAAATCAAACATTCAGCATGCCAGCAGAAGTTTCAAAACAAAAGTTACCACTGTCTACAAGCCGTGATGCACCTCGCTTCACTCATACTCAGCCATCAGAAGTCCGCCGCTTCATCCGGAAGATGGAAAGCCTCTTCAAGGCTGCAGGAATAAATGATGATGAAGAAAGAAAGGAAAGAGTAACAGAGTATGTGGATGCAGAAACAGACAGTGAATGGAGAGGATTGGACAGTTTTAGTGATGGATCAAGCTGGGAGACCTTTGTCAAAGAAGTGCAGAGTTCTTATCCAGAAGCAATATCTGAAGAAGGAAGTGTGGCCATGCTTGACAAGATCTGCAAAGAGCATGCCAGATTAAGTCAGAATGACACAGAAGAAATTCATGCACTTGTCAGGAAGTTCAGAGCAGAGGCCAAGAAGTTGACAGGAGTATTGGGGAATGGAGCACTGGTAGAGAAATTCACTAAATGCTTTACTCCAGCATTCAGGGAGCTCATCTTGGCCCAAGCATTACAGAAATATGGACATTATAGTGATGTTAACAGGAAGAGACACAAAGATGACAGATTTGATCTGAAAGAAGTCATAAACATAGTGGCTATTTTAGTAGACTCTGGAACTTCCTTCAGGAGTGAAGAAACTATAAAAGAAAGAGGGCCAGGGATGATCAAGGTTAAACAGGAGGCTGATTTGGAGACTGAGGGAAGGTTAGCCAACCTTCAGGATGGAGTTATGGCTTTGGGAAAAGAGATGAGTAGCTTGAGGGGATTTATGCAGACCATGAACAATGAGTGGAAGGCAAAAAGTCAGACTCCTGTGCAAGGGGGACTGCAGAATAGGATTGGGGTACCTGCACAGACTCTGCAGACCATGCAGTTCCAAGGCAATAGCAATACAGCTGCTGGGATAAACTGTTATCATTGTTGGGAGCTAGGGCATCGTACCAATGATTGTGGATACCTCAAAACTCAACTCCAAGAGGGAAAGCTCATTCTTTTTGAAGGCAGGCCTAGGTTACCTTCTGGGGATCCCATTCCCAGGAGTCCACCTAATGTGCCTCCTAAAGAAAGGGTCAATACAATCATGGATCCAAAAGCTGCAGCCTTCTATGGTTGGGTAGAAGAACCCTTAGTAACTATGCCAAGTATAGCTACTTATGTGCAGGCAGTCCCCAAAGAGAAAGAAGACTTGGAGAAGAAGATAGAGGAATTGCAGAACTTGGTGTCAAGTCTAATAACCACTAGGAGTCAGGTTTATGAGAAGGGCACCCAGCAGCAGAAACAGGAGGGTTTTTAGAGAACTCAAGGAGGGTGGTAGATGGCAAGGTCCAGCCTGAATTGAGGACACCACTACCACCTGAGAGTGATCTAAGAAGGCAAAGGGGGGTCATAGAGATAGAAAAAGGAAGTCTGCCATTTGAGCAGGTGCCTGCTGTTAATGGAGACAGAGTGATAAAATTTCAAAATGAGAAGAAAGACTTGTATCAACCCAGAATATGGCAAAGAAAGGAGGAAGAAATTGTTAGTAAAATACTGGATAGTGAAGTAACAGTCTCTACCAGGGAACTGTTGAAGGTACCAGCAATACAGGAAGCTTTGGAGAAGACCTGGAGAAAGAAAGAAGGTGCTACCAAGTGGTCAGCAGCCAAGGTCTTTGTGCAGGATAGTGAGGAGGAATCTGTGATGGCACAAGTCAATATAGATGACTTGCCTCAGCCAAGTTATCATATCTCAAAAGGTGAAGAAGAAGGAATTCCAAAGGGATCAGTGGTTCATGAAGACTGTGTTGCTACCTTCTTGGAACAGCTTCCACCAGGGGATAGGCCTGAAATGGTCTATGTGGCTAGAGACTTGCAGGTGTTAAGGTCTCTGTACCCTAGTGTGAATGACCAGGCTAAGGTGGAAGCCATATTGGATAGTGGGTCTCAGATTGTGTGCATGGCCTTGGACAAAGCTCTAAGTTTGGGCCTAACTTGGGATCCTGACATAAGACTGCGCATGGAGAGTGCCAATCAACAAGTCAATGAGTCTTTGGGAATGGCTAAGAATGTGCCCTTCAAGTTTGCTGAAGGTTTCACAATATACTTGCAAGTGCATATATTTGAGAAACCTGCCTATACAGTACTACTGGGGAGGCCATTTGACACAGCAACAGAGAGCAATGTGCAGAACTTGAAGGATGGGAGTGCAATTATCACCATCAGGGACCCTAATACTGGGAAGAGAACTGCACTACCCACCTTTGAGAGAGGGAAGAAACCTCCTGACAAAAATGAAGACTTGGGAAAAGTGTCAGCCTTGAGGAATTGATCCCTGACCAAGGAGAGGCTGCAGTAATGATAGAGGGCAGTGAAGAGGAGGGTTTCTGGATTAAGGGGTACTGTGTTAAGGAGAAGAGCTTTGAGCAGCAAGAACTCAAGGATGCATTCTTGTATGCTTACCATGCCACTGGAGTAGCAGGAGAAAGGACAGGGCAGTTATTAGGAGCTTATCTGAATGGGGAGCTAGGATACCTACCTGAAGAATTCAAGAGTGGGGGGGAGAAAAGCCAGGAAGAAACAGTACAAGTGTTTGGGAAGTATAAGCCTGTAGCCAAGAAAGTTAGGCCAGTCCTAGGTACTACACCAGAAGAGTTCAGGATAGAGAGGAATATCATTGGGGACCCTTTAAAGGATATGCCACCTTTGAATCCAAATCCACCTGAATTCAGACCTACTGGGAGGTACACAGAGGAGTGCAAACAGATTATAGACAAAGCACATGAAGGGGAGTTTCTATGGCCAGAAGAAAGAAAGTTACTGCACCACTTGATGATGCAGCAAAATGAAGCTTTTGCATGGAATGATAGTCAGAAGGGGAAGTTCAAAGAGGAATACTTTCCACCAGTGGTGATGCCGGTAGTACCTCACCAGCCATGGGTGTTGAAGAACAGACCCATTCCTCCTGGAAAGTACAATGATCTGTGTAAGGAGATTAAGAGGAAGTTGGAAGCAGGGGTTTATGAGAGGTCAAATTCCTCATATAGATCACAATGGTTTGCAGTTCTGAAGAAGGATGGGAAAAGTCTAAGGATTGTGCATAGTCTGGAACCTCTAAACAAGGTCACAATAGCACATTCTGGAGTACCTCCTGCTACAGAAGAGCTAGCCAACCACTTTGCTGGAAGAGCATGTGGAGGCATGTGTGATCTCTATGTTGGATATGATGAAAGAACTTTGGACCCCAAGTCCAGAGATTATACAACCTTTCAGACACCCTATGGAGCTCTGAGATTGGTTACATTACCAATGGGATGGACTAATTCAGTTCCTATATTCCATGATGATGTTACCTATATCTTGCAGGAAGAAATACCCCATCTCACTTGGCCTTACATTGATGATGTTCCAATAAGAGGACCAGAGACTAGGTATGAGCTAGAAGGGGGAGGTTATGAGACCATTGCAGAAAACAAGGGGATTAGGCGCTTTGTATGGGAGCATCTGAACAATGTGAATAGGATTGTGCAGCGCATCAAGTATGCTGGAGGAACCTTTTCAGGGATTAAGTCTGTGCTATGTGCAGATGAAATAACTGTAGTAGGTCACTTGTGCTCTTATGAAGGTCGCAAGCCAGAAACAAAGAGATATGCAGTAGTCATGAGCTGGGGAGACTGTCATAATGTCTCAGAGGTTAGAAAGTTTCTGGGGACTTGTGGCACATTTAGGATGTTCATCCAAGATTATGCCAAGATCTCAGAACCTATTAATAGGTTGACTAAGGAAGATGTGGCCTTTGTCTGGGGAGAAGAACAGAAGGAGGCTATGAAGGAAATGAAGAGGAGGTTAGCAAGTTGTGCAGCCCTGAAACCCATAGACTATGAGTCTGAAGGTGCTGTAATCTTGGCAGTGGACACTTCTTGGATGGCTGTTGGGTTTGGTATCTTCCAGGAGGATGGTAGCAATCCCAAGATAAGGACTTGTGCTAGACTAGGGTCAATCACTCTGAATGAGAGAGAAGCCAGGTTTTCACAACCTAAGAGGGAGTTGTATGGGCTTATGAGAGCCTTGCAAGTCAGCAGCTATTGGTTACTAGGGTGCAGGAAGCTTATTGTTGAGAGTGATGCTAAGTACCTGAAAGGGATGCTAAGCAATCCAGGGATTGGGCCTAATGCCACTATAATGCGCTGGGTGGAAGCTGTACTTATGTATCACTTCACCTTGAGGCATGTCCCAGGGAAGACTTTCAGTATGGATGGTTTATCTCGCAGGGAGAAGCAGCCAGGGGATGAGGAGTATGCTCCTGTAGATCAGTCACTATTGGATGATCCCAAACCAATGATCTTTGAATACCCAGATGAGATTAACAAAGTACCTGGTTGGGAGGAGCATGTGCCCCTCAAGTTGGAAGACTTCATAGACCAGATTGACACAAGAGGAGGTTACTTGCTAGCAACATCTCCAGAAGATGTGCAAGAAGAAGTGAAGTTGGGTAGAGACAGGGAGCAGGGGATAGGCTTAAGGTTGCAAGAGAAGAGTAATAAAGCTGGAACTACCTTGAATCCAGTGGCAGTTCTAACTTTGTCTACACTCTTGTTACCAGAAGAACCCTCTTCCTCTACAGTAGGAGAGTACCAAGAAGAAAGAAGAACAGAGAAGGGGAAAACCTTAGATAGTCTCTTGCCTCTAGTACAGGACTGGCTTAGGCATCCTGGAAAAGTACAAAGAGAAGTGTTAGGGATGAAGGAAGGACAGTTTCTCAAGTTTGCAAGACAATTCTTCTTTGATCTTAAAGGAAGGCTCTATAGAAGAGGAGAAGAAGGAAAACACAAGCTAGTGATAGAGAAGGACAGGAGGATGTACATGTTGAAGTCAGCCCATGATGCACTAGGCCATAGAGGGACCTTTGCAACTAAAGCCTTGTTAGAGGAAAGGTTTTGGTGGCCAGAAATGGAAGCAGATGTAAAGTGGTACATAGACACTTGTCATGCTTGCCAAGTTCGTCAGAAGGTGGCAGTGTGCAGGCAACCAGTGGTAGCTTATACTCCCAGTATATTTGAAACCATACACTTGGATACCATGCATATGACACCAAGTTCAAATGGGTGTAAATATATTGTACATGGGAGGTGTGCTTTGACCTCATGGATGGAAGGTAGACCTTTGAGGAAGGACAACCACAAGTTGATTGGGCAGTGGCTATTTGAAGAAGTAATCTGTAGATGGGGGTGTATAAGCAACATTGTGACAGACAATGCTGGGCAGTTTACAAAGGTGGTACATTGGCTATCTAAGAAGTATGGAATACAGGGCATAACTATTGCTCCCTATAATTCTAGAGCTAATGGAAGGATAGAAAGACCACATTGGGATGTGAGGCAAGCCTTGTATAAAGCCTGTGAAGACAAGACCAAGTGGTATTGGTTCTTCTGGCATGTAATGTGGGCAGACAGGATCACAGTTAGAAAGAGGTTTGGGTGTTCCCCCTTTTTCTTAGTAACTGGAGCACATCCTATTCTACCATTGGACTTAGTGGAGGCAACTTGGTTAGTGGACTGGCCTGAAGGACCAGTGTCTACTGAAGAACTAGTTGGCCTCAGGGCTCAAGCATTGGCAAAGCACTATCAGCATGTGGAGGAGATGAGGAGCAGAGTTAGTAAGGAAAAGTTGAAATGGGCAGAGAATTTCACAAGAGAAAATGAAACCTCTATTAAAGAGTACAAGTTCAAGCCAAAAGACTTAGTATTGGTTAGGAATATGGTGGCAGCCAAGTCATTGAGTGGGAAGATGTCTGCTCGCTATTGGGGACCTATGGTAGTGCTCACAAGAACTAAAGGGGGCAACTACATAGTGGCAGAGTTGGATGGTACTGTGTGGCAAGAAAGGGTGGCAGCATTCAGGGTCATTCCTTACAAGGCTAGGCAACACATCATGCTGCCTACCAGTATAGAAGAATGGATTGATATCACTCCATCTAAACTACAAGAGCTAAGGGAAGAAAGGACTGAGGGAATTGTTGAGGAGGATCTTTACCTCCAGGGCATACATCTGCATGAAGGAAACCCACAAGTCACAGGACCCAGCTAAGTTATGGACAAAAGCCTCAAGGACCATGGAAATAAGTTGACATGTTGAGGAAATGTATTGAAGAAGGTGTATAGTTATGCTAGGGGACTGCTATACGGTGTCTACGACGCTAGGAAATGATAGCGGGGGTATAGAAAGTGCCGAGGCAACGAAACAAAGGAGCACAAATGAGGGAAGCGGGGTAAAGCAGGAATATAAATGGCGAACTGAGAATAAACCGGGGGAGGGTGAAAAGAAGCAAGAAAAGTTGCAAAAGGAGCTGTGGCGCATCACTTGATCAGGGATCAAAGCCAATCGGAGATGATCAATGATGAGCAAACAAAGAAGTTTGACACGGGCGGCCGTTTTGAAAGAAGCAAGGCAAAGAAAGCAAAAACTCGCAAAATACAACAATCTATTGGGGCTAAGACCTAGCAAGCTGAACTATAACAACTACAACGTTGCTTCGATAGCGTTCGCTACTTCGTCCGCTTTGGGATCCGTCCCAGAGACCTCAATAGAAGAATTTTCGGTGATAGCTGGCTGGGAAAAGATTGATAAGTGACAGGAAGGTTCCGAATAAGTAACGAAGGCAAACCAATTGCGAATCGGAGGCAACTTGCAGATCACGAATCAAGATGCCAGTGTCGGCAATGTCATGATCGTCGAGTGCGGTCCTAACAGCCTCGCGACGGGCAATAAGTTGCTTGCAGAGTTGCTGAGCGATGTCCAGGGCAAAAAGCTGTTGGCAGGCAGTTTGATCGAGTGCCTGAGCGTAGTCACGTAGCGTGGAGCGAGAAACCTTGCCGTCCTTGGCTAAAATGCGATTGGTTTCGTCCAACAAAGCCTGTGCGCAGGAACCGTCGGGACGGTACGAAGCTGAAGAAGAAGGATCAAGAAAGGTTCAAATGAAAGAAGTAAAAGAACGCACCAACGGAAGGGTGGAGACGGGGTTTCTTGGCTTCTGGTGCCGCCTCAGGAACATGCTGATGGGAGAGGGAAAAGAGCGAGAAACGAGTAAATAGCTCGTTAATTTGCATTTCTAAAAATAAAGGAGAAGCTCACGTCGTTAGGCTTGCGCTTGGAAGGGCGTGGAGAGGACACACTCATCATCTCCACGTCACTATCACGCTCCTGACGGCGTTCACGAGCTTTGCAAGCGTCATCACGACGGCGGGTCTGGGAGGCATCAGAATAGAGTCGTGATGAGAAATGAAGGGCGAACCTCAGCACGTTCTTTAGCCTCTTTGGCGGCTCGGTCGGCAGCTTCTTTGACACGACGGTCCTTGATTATTTTAAGGATGGTGTCGGCAAAAATACACCAATTCTTGATAGTGGCAGAAGACTGTGCAAGGCTGCGATCGATGAGTTCCTGAACGCCGTATAAGGCTTCGTAGATGCCCGATTGTTGAGAAATGTGCTCGAAATCGGACTGGTCTGTAAAAACCTGGATAGAAGAGGTGTTAGTGGATGAAAATCTCGAAAGAGTAAAGAACATACCAGTTCAGCAGCTCCAACATGACGTGCAACCAAAACTGGAGATCCTTTAGCCTTGGCCTCTTCAGCAAGTCGAGTGATGGCTGAAACAAAAGCAGGATAGTGCCGGATGCCTTTGATACGCTGGGTTTTGTCTCGATAGACCGAGTTTTCAAGGAGAGAGTAAGGATCTGAAGAAACAGGGTTTTTGGGACCAGTAGGAGGAGACATGAGGAACTAAGGGATTGAGGAGGTGAACGACAGAGAGGAGGGATTAAATGTCTTTTGGAAGGATAGGGTGACAGCCACAACATGCAAGAGAAACCTCAAAAACATTGCAAAGAGAAAGGGACACATGTTGTGAAATTATGTCAAAAATATGGAACTTAGCCTATTCTGGAACTGTAGATGACTGAGGACAGTCATTATTTGGTGGGGGGGAGATGATACGATGTTGTCACACCATTGGGAACATAATAAACACCAGAAGTCAAAACAAACATTTATTAAGGCTGAAAACTGTAAGCCTCCTGGTAAAACAAGTCCCAGCAACATTATCCCTTCAAATACACCAGAAGAAAGACAGAACAGGATAGGACAAGGACTATACTAGACTATACACTCAATAATAGTCCAATCACTGTAATGGGAGGGGAAGCATGGGACTGGCAAAAGCACCTGAGTGGCATCAATTCTGGCAAGATCTAGATCTGATCTAAGAATAACCAGATTGGAATATTGAATGAAGGGAAGGGAAAGGAAGATGAATGGAAGGATATGAAATGAATGGAATGAAGGGAAGGGAAAGGAAGATGAATGGAAGGATATGAAATGAATGGAATGAAGGGAAGGGAAAGGAAGATGAATGGAAGAACCTGAATGGGAAAGAACCTAAAAGGGGAAGAATATGAAAGGAATAAAGGAAGATGAATGGAATGAATGGGAGGGGACAGATGAATGGAAGAACCTGAATGGGAAAGGACCTGAATGGGGAAGAATATGAAATAAATAAAGGAAGAAGAAGGGAAGAAACTGAATGGAGAAGAATATGAATGGAAGAAATACAAAGGAGGGAGAGATAAATGGGGCAAATGGAAGCTAAGAATGCAAAGGAGGAATGATGGAACCAGGAACTGGCCTGTGGCACTGAAACAGGCATGCCAAAAGGGGGAATTAGAATAACAGTTATGAATAAGGGGCTGGAAAGTATGGAACCAAAAGTCACATGTAGGGGGTGGTCTGTGCACTGTAGAAAGAGGTATAAATAGCCCAAGTAGAGTAGCAAATGGACAGGCAATTAATAGGCAAAGGCTCGGTGGTTCCCAGGGAGTGAATCACTTAGGCTGGAGTTTGTTGAGACCCCTCTGCATTCAGAATAGAAATATTTTGGAAGTAAACCCCTTCAACTTCAAGCATTCATCAAGACATCAGTGTTGAATTGGAGTAGACTGCCTAAGTCTTCAAGAAAGCCCCAGAACTATCAGTATTACTCTAACCCAGTACTACAACACTAACCCTGCACACACATCTAACAAACACCTCTGATGTCTATGACTGGCCCATGCCTGAGAACCACTATGATTCATACTGCCCCACCCAATTTGCTAAGGCACATTGAGTCATGGATCTGACACAAAATGTCCCTTCCACCCCAGTTACATCTATACAATGGCTCTATCCATGGACACTCTCTTATAGCTCCCACACTCCCCCACCATCTCTGCCAGCTCCACCCCTCATGGAGGCCAACCCCAACATCACCAAAGCTTCACCCAAAACCCTGGTGACAATTTGACCCAGTGCTCAACAACTTCTCTGACACTGCATCCTCACCTCTCCAACAACAATAGCAAAAGCCCCGCTGTGGAAAGTTGCTCATCACATGAAAGACCAATTGCCAACCACACCTAAGACAACAACGAGACCTCTGAGAACATGTTCCTCTAAACCCCACCTTTGGACCCCCCAACTCATAGCAGCCCTATATGCCATCAGGAACAAACTCAGCAGGTTCCCAACAATATTGAGTCTGCTCACAACCGCAATAGCAGAACCCCGCCACCAGATCATCCAACTTTCACACCCATCCCCGAAAAAGTCCACCCTCCAAAGCTAGCTCTGCCACCGACTGGAATTAAACTCAACTGAGCAACTCCACCCACAATGACGCAAGATTCTGAGACCAATGCTACCCCCCAATTACAGAACCCACTTCCAGATCAGTTAGGACCCCCTGGTCAACTCAGCCATCACCTCCACCAACAAATGAAGGGGCCCTGATGCCTCTGACCCAATCCCAACAACCCTGGAACAAGACTAAGAAATCCCCAAGTTTCTAGGGGTCAAGAAAGGAATGGCTATGCACCTCCACCCCACTGCTCAAAGTACAGCCCAAAGTTAATGAGGAGAACCACAGCACCCCAACTCTCAATGAAGAACAACTCTGGACCCCACCCACTATTTCAGCACCTGCCTGCTATCTCAACACCTTCTCCTATATGATCTGGAACCTCCAATGTTAAAGACCCTCAATGCTGACTCCCCTTCCACACACTACCCCCAGACATAAACTCTGCCACCAGACTCTGCCACCTCCCACAAAGGAACTCCCAGCACAGGAGTTACTCTGAACTAACTACAGGAAAAATGACCCTATATGAAGTAGTTTCCGAAGTACTCTAAAATCGCTGATCTGTTCACATAAGGGAGGGAGAAGCCCCACCATCATCCTAGAGACTGTCGATCAACCCACTCAAACATCCTGATGATCCAAAGAGCATATGCTCTAACATCTGTGGAGGACTTCCCTGCCAGGATTGACAACCCAAATAACCCTGTGCCGACTCAAAGCTGCCCCAATCCACCCCTCTGACCCACTCCAGATTCTAGCGACACAACTCTGGGGCCCCCACTCCAACTCCAATATCCAACCAAGGGGACTTACAATGCCAGCTCAACACTCTGTACAACCCTGCCCCTATGCCAAAAGATGTCTATCAAGCAGGGACCACATTAATAGAGTACCCACAAACAAACCCTATGTGAAGTAATCTCTCTGGAGTATGCTAAAAGTTGCTCATGCCTTCTCCAAGAAGCAAGCAGTGCTTCTCCCCATTCTCACTCACCCACATTTGCAACAACCTCTGGGCTGCTCTTGAGCACAAATGAAGAATTGCCCCAATCCCACCATGACTTCTGGGGAGTCCCACACCAATGCTTCCCCATGACCCATTTCCCTGCCACCCTCCAACAATTGTGAACAACCACCTCCCCTCAATGCAGCAAATATTTTGCATGGAAGGACGATGGCCAGACTCACCCAAAACTCTAGAAGACCACTAGACCAGCCTCCCCCATCCAAGTTTGGCTCCAGGAGCCACTGCCACTCCTATACAACAACTCTGCTGCTTAGTAAAAACCCCCACTCCAGAGCTCCCCCTCTGATTTGCAACACAATCCCACCAACAAGTTAAGACCCAACCCCAACCCCTGCATCGACCCCAGACCCCTGATACTTGCACTTGGAACAGCAGACTAACACAATGCACCTTAGACCCCTTTCTCCATCTGCACCATCCCCAAAGCCAACACAACCAACAAACTCCCACCAAGTGATCCTTGTGTTAACTTCAGGACTGCTAACTTCTTCCCTGATAAAAGAACCACTGACCCCCAAAAGGAGCAACCCATAGAACAAGCTCCGAAGCATCTTTGCTGGGGTGAGCCATTCCCCAACTGACCCCCATGCTGCCCCTGCCCAAAGAAGCATCCACCAATACAACTCCAACAGACCTCCAAACTCTAAAGAGTGTCAGAAATATGTAAGACCCCTCTGTCCATCTCTGAACTTACCCTTGGTCAGAAAAGCAATGTCATATAGATGACCCAGAACCTTCAAACTTCAACTCTGGACCTAAAGGAACTGGTCAGGACTGATCATCCTGCACCCCACCTCCTCATTGTTGACACTCTGGAGCACACCAAGGCACTACCCAAGCATGCTCGTCCACAGATGCAATACTCTGGAGTATGACTTCAACTCAGACCAACACCCTGGAGCACAGAAAAGCCTGATCCCGAGTGCTCTTCACTAAATACAATACTCTGGAGCTCACCCCACACAACCCCACCAAACAAAAACCTCTGGGCATCCTCAACTAAGGAATTGCAACCCTAAGGGAGTACCTCCACCTCCATGCTGACCAATCCCACAGCATAGATGGCATGGAAAACAGCCCTCTACAAACTTACTACAGGGACCACCCTACTCTGGGGGCTCTGCCACTAAGCCACTAAGGACTCCCTCCTCTGACTGACTATGCCCTGAGGACAAACCTCACCCCGCCACCCCCACTATTGTTAAAAAGAACCTCTGCCACCCCGCCACCTACATCAGCATAAAGGCTGGACCACCAGAAGACCCCACCCCTCTTGCCAGCTGCACCAACAAAAGACCAAAGCCCCAACCACCCCAAACACATATCAAAGACCTGGAGGTCCACCCCCTTGAACCAGCACAACACACATCTCTGCCACAGACTGAGGAAAACTCCTACACCCTGAGTCCAAGACTGCGAGAATCAAACCCAGCAACACTGCCAAAAAATGCCATAGAACTCTGCAGGAAGACACCCAACACCCCTGCCAAGCCTTGGAACTCTTCTCATGGCACTCCACCCCACCCCAACAACCCTGGAGCTAGCCAACACAGATGGCATTAGCGGGCTTAACTCCCACCTCTGGATCCACTAGGTTTTCAACTTCCACCAGCACCCCTGCATGTTTCACTTACCTCACCCTCACACAAATTAAAGTCTCACTTCACATACTCAGGAATGACAAGGAAGCATTGGGAAGTACAAAAATATATGATACAAGGCAGAATGGGGCCATGAACTCAAAGATGACAAGAAGTGGAGCCTAGCCACCCCCTCACTCTTTCTCTGGAACCTCTGCCATCCCTATCCCCAAATCAATCTCTATCTGGGCCTGCACTACTGCTAAGACCTCTGCCAGCCCCAGCAAAGCCTCCCCCGCATCCGCCGTCACTTTCCACTATAACTCCAGGGCCACTGCATTACACCATCAATGCCCTGCTAGCAACCTCCCCACCCTTGCCATCTCCTGCTGCAACTCCAGAGGCTGACCCACAGGCATCTGTGCCAACCTATCTTAGATCAACACAAATGCTGCAGAGGCACTGTCCAAGAGAACCCAGTGCTCCCACACCCAACCTGGCCCCAAACACAATCCATTTAGTAACAGGTGGAGAATTGGGAATGACACTTACAAAGGATCCCTGCACACCCTGAAGTGGCCTCATTGGCCAGCCAATCCTCCCTCCACCTTGCTGCCTCCAACTCTGCCTGCAGCAGACCACCCTCTGGCACCATTTCCCACTCCTTTGCCTCCTCTGTGGGCTGCACCTCCTGCTGCATTGGACGCTCCTGCAAGCCCCATACCTCCAGCACTTGCTCTGGCGCCACCCGCACTGAGGTGTTCCACACCTGCTCCAATGCCTCCTTCTCTGCCTGCACCACATCTCGATCCTCCCTCACCCATTGAAGCTCCCCCTTCCATGCCATCAATGCCGCCATTAGCACTTCCACCCACTTGCAAAGGATGACCTCCATGATCAAAGGTGAGGGCTCCAAAGAACTTGATGCCCATCCCAAGGCTATGTTTGGAGTAGGGGAGTGAACATGAAACTCCAGAGGACCCACTATTGGCTCATACCCTTGCGGCCTCTTGCTGGGCCCTGCCCCCAGTGGCAAGGAAGCTCTCTGCTTCCCATGGTCTGCCGCCGAGGATGCCCCCTCCCTCTACCCACTCTGCGGAGGCCCCACCTGCCCCACAGACCGCCCTGCACTCACCTCCCCCAGCATCCGGGTCTTCTGCACCTTGCCCAACTGACTCCACACCCAGTCCTTGTCCCACCTCTGCTCCATAGCAACACACACTGCTCGCCACTCTAACAAGATCGAGCACTTCTTGTAGCTTGCATGACACAGAAGGCAAACAGAAGTGTCATGCCACAAGCCCATGGAGGGTGCATCAAAGACACAGGCCTCGCCCCACTGCACACAGAGAACACACTAAGAACAACGGATCAGCACATATGATAAAGGAGAACTCAAAGACTCACTGAGGCCTCATTTTGGCACCATTCCAGTATTGGGGGGCTCCAAGCCCATGCCAATGCCCTTGCAAACTCCTCCACCATCACCTCCGCCTGAGGGATTTGCTGCAATGGTGGAACTCCTTCTGCATCCCCCGCCACCAATCAGGGCACTGTGGGACAAAATTTGGCCTGCCTAGGACTCCTCAGGGAATTCACCACCACTGCAGACAACTCTGCAGAACTCAGTCAGCCACCCCAAAGAAATAGGTCAATGCTGCTCACAACTCTGGTGTATTGCACCAGCTTGGCACTGACACTCAAACTCCTCTCCCTCGCTGTTGTACATGATCACCATGTCTGCATCTGAAATCAATGGGGTGGGAGAAGCAACTGTATAACTGGGGGAGGACATGACAAAGGATTTGAGGAAGCCCCAGAGTATGTCCAAGGCCTTTTAATTGATTAGGAAGAACCCCCTAATGAAGTGGTGGCCATGCTTTGACTTTGCCTCCCATGCCACTGTCACTCACTGCAGATTGATCAATATTACTGGGCTTTGACTCCCACACCCTGCCAATTCCCAACCTGCTCCCCATGTCTCAAGGGTCTTGACGCTGAAGAGGGGGTGATGTTACGACCTGTTTCCTAAAGCCCCATACATTGCCCAACAAACCCCTATCCCTCCAGAACCCCCCCTGATGCTTTGTTGAACTTCCCCAGCACTCCATGCCTACTCCAGCTAACTCCGATGCACTTTTGGCTAACTCCGACGGCCCCCTGGCCAACTTCAATGTCTTCCCCACAGCTGCTGGTGCTTCCCCTGGACTTTCTGAGCCCCTGGAACCACTTCCCTGCCATGCCTGACCCCATTACACATCATCAACTTGACACCCTGGCTCCCCCAACTTACTCTAGGGTATCATGACAACCTCGGAATGGACCGCATCACAATTGATCCCATCAACATATCAATGTAGCCTGCCCTCTGGTTATAACTGATACCCGTCAACTTTGTCAAGCTCTGCCAAGCCCTGCCACCACAGCTGATGTCCCCAGAGCTGTTCAGTAGTCAGTATATAAGACATAGAGTAGCTCCTCATACTCTAGTCTTGAGATTAACTACCTACTTACTAGCTTTTCCTGATGTGTTTCTGATTATTTCTTCTTTTGTTTTGTGTCCTGTGTCTCATTTTCTCTGTTCTCAGTCTCCTGGTCTTATCTTGGCTCTATTCCATTATCTTTTTGTTATTGTTCTGTGTCTCTGCCTGAATCTATTCTTGTTCTCATCTCATCTTTGTCTCATTCTATTCGACTCCATCTCATCTTGTTTGATTCTGTCTATCATGTTCAAGTCTTCTCGACTATAACATCCTCATGAACTCTGCAATTACAATTATGAACCTCTGACACTCTTTACCAACCCTGGACTCTGCTATACACTCGGCTCCAAACCCCATCAATCCCTGTTGATCCCCCATCAGAATTCTAGCTCCGCTCCTGTCATCTGCATAGCCTCCGCCTCCTCTGCACCCATAATACTCACACACAGACTATGCCTAAACCCTGCCAAGCCTGTCCCCCTTCCCCGCAACTCATCCTCTACTCCTCTAGACCTCCCTGGACTTACCTGGATCAATTTCCTCTGGCTATCCTCACAGGCCCCCAGTGTTTGGAATACCTCCAAGTGCTCAGTTGTCAGTAGTCAGTGCAGGAAATTGCATCCACCTAGTAAGGACTTGCCCAGTATAGCTGAGCCTCCATGGTCAGCCATGGACAACTTCCTCCCCCAGCATGGAAATGGAAACTACTACTACTACTACTACTACTACTACTACTACTACTACTACTACTACTACTACTACTACTACTACTACTACTACTACTACTACTACTACTACAATGCTAGACCCCCCACTCTGAACTCAAAACCCACAGGACAATACTCATGATGCACTGGCTTGAAAAGGTAAACTTGACATTCAAAAGCCAGAACTCTTTACTGGCTGCAACCCCTGGAAGTGGCACATCTTCCTAACCCAGTGTCTGACTATGTTCCAAGCTAAGCCCATTACCTTCCAGCTCAAAAGCTCACAGGTGGCCTTTGCCACATTGTATTTACAGGGTATTGCCTTTGACCATTACATAGCACTACTCTAATTTGATCCTAATAACCTTGTACTTTCCAATTGGCTCACCTTCACCTAGGAATTCTCTAGTAAGTTTGGCATCTTTGACACTGTAGCAGAGGTAGAGGAGAATCTCTTCAACCTCTGGATGTGCAACAACAAATGCTTCACAATCTTCATTGTATAGTTTGGATGAGAAGCCTATGAGACTGGGTGGAACTACAATGCTCTTTGATTTGCCCTCCATTGTGCCCTGCCTCAGCAGATCAAGGATGTCCTTTGCCTTGCACCCAGGCAAACCACCTATAATGGATACAAGGCACTTGTTACTCAGGTTGACCAATGTTACTGAGAAGATTGGAGTGAGAACATGGCACCCTGGACCTTGTGGAACACCTCTAGCAACACTAACTGGCAGGCCGAAGCAATCAACAGCACTCAATCCTCAATCTCCACCAACTCCACCAATCCCATGCCCCATTTCCCTCCAGGCCAAGGAACTTTCAGCACCATTTGACCTCCAGGACAATGCCCACCTGCCCAACTCAATGCCACTGACCTCCACAAGGTCCCAGAATCCCTGGATACCAACCCTGACAACTTTGATGACATTCCAGACTCTGCCAATGACCAGGAAGCCCTATGTGCAAATAAGATCTGGGATAGGCTGTGGATTGTACCAGAAGAGACTCAGGAGAGATGATGGAAGGATGGTGCATGCATCCTATGTGGTGAGCAGGGACACTTTATCTGCAGTTGTCCTAAACAACAGGTGATGATATGCACCATGTGGATAATCAACAGTGAAGACTGCAATTACTAGTTTATAGAAAACAAGCCAGCAGTTTAGGTCTTGAAGATGCAATAGACCATGGACCAGACCCTGATGTCTTCTCTGCTCTGGCCACACTTCTCCATGCAATGGTACCCACTCCAGACAACCTACCAGCATACGTCCTCTCCCACTCCTCCACCACCCTCCTCCTCCACACCACCCTCCCCTTCTCCAACAACCCCATCCCCATACTAGTCAACAGTGGTGCCACAGATAACTTCATTGATGAATCCATGGTAGTGCTCACTCCCCAACACCTCTGACACCTCTCCACTCTAATCCTCCTCAAGCTCTTTAATGGTAACCCCATCCCTGCCAGAGAAATATCACACTGCCTAGAGACAACTGTGACCTTTGCCAATGGATGACAGCAGGAACTCTGGCTACTTGTCACAAAACTACACCCCTCTGGCCCCCTTGTCTTAGGCTTCTCATGGCTCTGCACCACCAATCCCTGCATCAACTGGCCCAGCCTCTCCCTCTGCCTCAATTGGGACAATCCAACCAACTCCAGACTAGTGCTCTTCAATGTCTCACTCCCCTCCAAGAACCCTAAGACCATAATCAACCAACCCCAGACTCTTCCACAGCTCTGCTCAAGGTCCACATAGTCATTTGTCATCAACATCTGACTCAACAGCTCACCCAAGGTCTTCTCCATCCTTGTCAACAGTGGCACTTCTGGCACCTTCATCAGCAGTCAACTTGATCTCCAATGCAACAACCTTGACAAACTCCTCAAGCTCCAACTCTTTGATGGAAGCCCTGCCATAACAGGAATCACCCAGTACTATAACAATACCCTCACCCTCAACAATAACCTGCAGTTCCAGGCCCAGCTTCTTGTCACCCAACTCCCCCCCCCCCCATGGCTGCAAGACATCAACCCCAACATCAACTGGAAGAACCTCATCTAGCAGCTACCATCCTCCTCCACCTCTAGTCTATTGTGGGCCCTGATATCTCTGACCCTGGCATCAGCACTTCTGGAGCAAATCAAAGCCCCTCAACTTTTAATGGCAACCCAGAAGGTGAATAAGATGTGCCCCCACCTTGGTCACCCTTGATCAAATCACAATGGCTGCCCCCCAACATACCCCAAAATCAATACAAGGGCCTGTGGTACCCCAACCAGCAACACTCAACTCCTCTGAACAACTCTGACTCCACTGCTACCACCCTGTTACCCACTCCCATCAACACTGGAAACCTCAACATTAAAATCATTGGCACTGTTCCCTTTGCATGTATCTTACAAGATGGCACCCCTGCTATAAGGGTGACCTCTGGAGGCTGTGGCTCAATCACAAAACTGACAGAGGGGTATCCAAAGTTTATTCAGTATTTACAAGAAGTTCTAGAGTTCTAGCTACTCACCTGGCAGAGGGGGATCCAAAGAGAACAAGTCTAAGGATCCTCAATGCCAGAGTTTGGAAAATTGACTCTAGAGCTTCTGAAAACAACACCCAACAACAACCAAATCCAGAGTCTGATCAAAAGTGGAAATCCATTGTAAATGGCCTTGATCTTTGGACTCTCTGCACATGACTACATACCATTGTGACCGAAAAGATAGCCCTTGGCTGGAAGTACCTGTGGTCCAAAGATGGGAGGCCTACAATGAGTGGTAGGCCCAGAATACATGAAACAATCCAGGGGTCCAGCAAGAGGCCATGTGGAAGGGGCAACACTTGTTGGAATTACAGACAGATAACTGGTGCAGCCTGATGGTTAAAACTGGAGCCAGCAGATAAGGGAGTGAAAGGAGAAGAAAGGAAAACCATAAGGTGGGAGAACAGAGCAAAGGGGAACTGGGACATCCTCTGACATCACCCCCCCTCTAGTATGTGGCATCTTGATGTACTGGGTAGAAGAAGTCATGAATTGCCTGTTCCACTGCTGAAATGAGGTAGATGCCTCAAATGGCCTTGGGGGCATTTGGATGCCTTTGGTAGAAGTCCTAGACCAGGGTTGGTGCATGTACATTAGCCTGCAGTTCCCAAGAGATGTTCTCAATGCCATATCCCTTCCATTTTACCTTGAACTGCAACTTCCCTCAGAATTTCCTGCTATCCAAGATTTCCTCTACTTCATACTCCTCCTCATTGTCAATCAAAACTGGTGGGGGGGGTGGCCTAGAGTGGTGGCTGGGGATTGGATCCTCTAGGGCTGGAAATAGTTTGACAATATTGAAGACTGGGTGAAATTAGCATAGGCCAACTGGGAGCTTAAGTTGGTATGCTAAGGGTCCCACTTTCTTCTCCACCATGATGGAGCCAAGATGACAATGTGACAGTTTTTGAGATAGTCTTGTTGTCTTAATATCTGAGCTATCCAAGTACACATAGTCTCCTGGCTTGTAAACTGAGGCCAGTGTCCAGCAACAGTCATAATAGTGTGCCATATCATTCTTGGCCTTCACTAATGCAGCCTTAGCCTCCTCCTATGCCTTCTTCATCCTGTTCACAAACTCATTTACAGAGTCATTCTCAGAGGGGTGTGCCCAAGGTTCAAATCCCATGTGGGGGTGCCTGCCAGTATCCAGAAAGAATGGAGTCATCTGTGTTGAAGAGTGGACATAGTTGTTGTACTGGAACTCAGCATCTGGCAGGACCTCATCCCAATCATCCTGCCTCTCATTACAGAAGGGGCAGAGATACTATTCCAGTTCCTGATTTACATGTTCCATTTGCCCATTTGACTGGAGATGGTAGGCAGTGGTGGTATGGAGCTTCACTCCAAGCAGGTGGTACAGTTCCCAAGTTAATTCTGCTACAAACTGGGGGCCTCAATCAGAGATGTACCCATCTGACAAACTATGGAGATTCCAAACATTCTTCTAATACAGACTAGCTGCTCCCAAGGCAGAGCACATTGTGTGGGTAGGGATGAAATGGGCTTGTTTACTATAGAGGTCCACAACTACCATCACTGCATCATATCCATGAGCATCTGGGAGTTCTACAATGAAATCCACCAATGCAACACTCTAGCAAGCAGCTGGAATGGGGAGTGGGTGGAGCTGGCCCATGGGTGCTTGGTGGCGAGGCTTGGTGCAAAGACAAAGATTGCAGGTGCTAGTGTAGGTGCCTATATATTGGGAGATCTGTAGCCACCAATAGTTCTAGGATACCAGCTCCAGCATCTTCCACCTTCTAGAATGTCCAGCTACCTGAGAGTCATGATGTTATTTTAGAATGCACTGGCAAAGTTCAGGAATGTTGGGCACATAAATGCATCCTCTAAAGGTCAGAGGCCCATCCTGGAGACCCCACTTGTTGGCATGGACTGACTTAACCCTACTGGCTTGTCATGCTTGCAAGGCCTGAGTAGCATGGGCCACTGCATCCTCTTGCATGCTCTCTCAATTCCCTTGCTAGATGTCCTTGAGGATGTTTGCCTCATTCCCTTGGGCCACAATCCCTTCTAGAGCACAAATAGCAAAGAGCTCAGGCTTAAGGAGGATGATGTTGTCATTATCACCTGCCCCCATGCCATGATCAGCTCACCTAGATAATCCATCTGGCTTATCCATGCTCTGTCCAGGTTTGTGGTGCAGCAAGAAGTCAAAGTTAGCCAGATACAAGGACCATCAAGCTTGGTGTCCATTAAGCTTCTTTGCCATATGAAAGTACTCTAGGTTCTTGTGATCTGTCCAGACTTCAAACTTATGCTATGCACCCTCAAGGAAATGCTGCCATTCTTCAAAGGACCAAATTATGGCCAGCATCTCCATGTCATGGATCTTGTAATTCTGTTCTACTGCATTAAGGCTCTTGGAGTAGAAGGCTACAGGATGCCACTTGCCATCCCCCTTGGACTGCTGAGAAAGAACAGCTTCTGTGGCAAAGTCAGAGCTATCCACTTCAACACAGAAGGGGGAGTCATTGTCAGGATATACAAGAACTGGCTTAGAGATCACTGCTTGCTTGAGGGCATCAAAGGCAACTTGCTGCTCAGACTTCCATTGCCATGCCATGTCCTTAACAGTGAGGTCAAAAAGAGAGTGGGCATGGTGAGAGAAATCTTGGATAAACCTCTAGTAGAAGTTAACAAAGCCTAGGAAGGCCTGTACTTCCTTCTTGTTCTTTGGCTCAGGCCACTCCACTACACCTGCTCCTTGCTGTTCCATGAGAGATGATCAGACCAAGGTACTCAACCTTAGTCTGCTCAAACTCACACTTCTCAGGCTTAAGATAGAGCTGGTATTGGCAGAAGCATTCCAAGATAATGCATGTGATCTGACAGTGTTCCTCTAGGGTCTTGGTATAGATAAGGATATTGTCAAGATACACACAAACAACACTCTCTGCAATCAGATCACAGAAGATATCATTCATCATTGTCTGGAAGGTGGCTGGACTGTTTGTGAGGCTAAAGAACATCACCAAGAGTTCAAAGAGTCTGCAATTAGTTCTGAATGCTGCCTTCTACTCATCTCCTTCCTTGATGCACACATTGTTGTAGCCCCAGCAGACATCCAACTTAGTGAGATATCATGCACCTCAAAGGTTGTTGACCAGTTCTGAGATGAGTGGTAGGGAATAGCAGTTTGCAGGAGAACAGAGCAAAGGGGAACTAGGACATCCCCTGACACCTGCCTTCCAGTTACAAATCATGCCAGCCCTACCAGAGGAGCACTTCCATGCAGAAACTACCATGCTAGAGTGCAAAATGGAGGAACAGATCCTATACAAAGTAGTTCTCCTGGAGTATTATGAATTTGCTGACATATTCTCTGAAGGGAGCACCAAAGAACTTTCCCTGCACCATTCCTATGACCACAAGATTGACCTCAAAGAAGGTGCCTCACCCCCATTTGGCATGATCTACAACATGTCCAAAATTGAGCTCTGAGCCCTGAAGGAGTACCTCAATGACATGCTCAGCAAGGGCTTCATATGCCCATCAATCTCTGCCACCAGTGCCCTGGTCTTGTTCACTAAGAAGAAGGATGGGTCACTCTGACTCTGTGTAGATTATCAGGGACTCAATAAAGTCACCAAAAAGAACCAGTATCCCCTCCCCCTGATTGGAGACCTTGTTGACTGCCTCTGCAGTGCCAAGATCTATACAAAGATAGACCTCTGCTCCAGCTACAACAATGTCTGGATTGCTCCAGAACATGAATGGAAGACCACATTTTGCATCTGCTATGGCCTCTTTGAGTATCTTGTAATGCCCTTTGGAATGCCCTTTGGAATGACTAACTCCCCCACCACTTTCCAGTACTTCATGAACAACATCTTCCATAACATGAACAACATTTTCATTATTGTGTATCTGAATGACATTTTGATCTACTCAAATTTGCTGGAGGAGCATCTGGAGCACATCTGCTGCATCTTAGAATGCCTCTAAGAGTACCACTAGGAGTACCACCTCCATGCCAAACCCAAAAAATGCTCCTTCCACACAATGGAGGTTGAATATCTTGAAGTCATTGTCACTCCTGACAGCATGCACATATACCCTGCCAAGGTTGACACTATAGTCAACTGGCCCCACTGTGGAACATCAAGGAGGTACAGTCATTTCTGGGGTTTGCTAACTTTTACTGCTGATTCATCAACAACTACTCTGAAATCACCAAACTCCTCAACTGACTCACATGGAAGGACACCCCTTGGGATTGGGACAGCAAATGCCAAAGTATATTCTTCCTCCTCAAGAAGGCCTTCACCTCCACCCTGGTCCTCTGCCATTTCAACCCCTCCCTGCTGATCATGCTTGAATGCGATGCTCTAACCAATAACAATGCTCAAACTCATCAACAGTTTGCCAATAGCACTTGCCACTTTTGTGGTGAGACTGGTTACACTATAGTCCAAGGCATTTGTATAAAATTAGAACAAATGATTCAACAGAGCAAGATCCATTGCAATGCTAAAGAAAAGATCATCCTACTATTTAGCACTATGATCCCCAACTATTTTGCTAAGCAACTCTATATGGAACACATCAAGGAATGGCACAGGCTTAATCCAGGACAAATTGTTACTGATAGACTTCTTTCAATGCTACCCCAGACCCAGAACAGGTGGCTATGCAGCAATCACTAATCCATGAAGTAATGCAACAGGATGTTGCTATGGGTCAAGTGCCAAGCAAGGATGAACAGATCAATGCTTTGAAACATGAACTCTTTGCACTCAGATGATCTGGCAAAAGGTTTGATGGTATACAAGTTCTCTATGTGGCATATTGACCAGCAAACAATACCCCCAAGGCAGTACTCTTGACTAGCAACACTTCAATGACTTCATCCCCATCTGATTCTACTCCAGCTCCTGCCACTAAGCCTGGAGACAAAGGCAAAGCACCTGAACATACTGTTGCTAATGAACAACTGCCTGTTGCTAAAGAACCTGTCACTCAGCCTCCCATCCACCCATTTTCTGGTATTCCTGGTCACTATGCCCTGCCCACTAATGAGAATTTTGCTGCTCCTGATAGATCTAATGATGGTGCATATCAAACTATGCCACTCATATATAACATCAAGCAGTCCAAAACAGTCTTTGAACAGGTTTTAAGCACCAAGGTCACTATATCAGTGGGAGAACTTTGCTCAGTATCCAAGGACATCAGAAACCAATTCAGGACAGCAGTTATGCCCAAACAAGTCATAGGCACTAGCATTAACACAGTACAGGACCCCAGCAACATTTTTGAAGATATTTTGCCAACATTTGCTATTGAGGAACCCCAATTTTTGCTTAGTAGAACCTGTGGTGCTAACTATTGCTGAGGATTCCCAATTGCTTTGTTCCATCATGATGCTGATAGATAACAAAGAAGAAGTTGAATGCATTCATGACAGTAGTTCCTGGATCATCTCAATGTCCACAGAGATCACTAGCAATCTTGGGCTATCCTATGACCCCAATATTGTTTTGAATATGCAGGGTGCCAATGGTACCATGGATCAATTGCTAGGACTTGCTTGTAACATACCATGCACTATTGGCAATGTAATGGTTTATCTTCAAATTCATGTTTTATGGTCTCCTGCCTACAACATTCTCCTTGGACACTCCTTTGATGTTTTAACTCAAAGTACAGTCAATACTCTTAGTAATGTCAAGACCACCATAACAATCACAGACCCCAACACTGGCATGCAGTGCACTATTCCAACCTTTCCATGCAGTAAATCTAAAAGAAACAACCACTAAAATGTTCACTTCAAGATAGAAGCACCCTATTGCTTTCATTGCCAAAGGCATTAACAAAGACAATAGTGACACAGTGGTCATTGTTAGCTACAACCATTCAACTGGTCTAGCAACTTGTATGGCTTCTTGTGACTTGGACAAAGAAATTTTACTTATTGATGCTAACACACAGACAAACTCCATGCTAGCATACCTTTACACTACCACTAGTGACATTTCTGACTTGTCCCTTCCACCTCATTCCTATCTTGTTTCTGCTGATACATCTAATACCTTGATTCTTGAACAGACTTTACTCCTTGATACAAAAGATACAGGCACTACCCCTAATTACATTAACATTCCATTCCCCACTCAATTTGTTGCTAACAAATCCCCTAAGCAAAAAGGAGTTCAGATAAAGAAGAAGTATAAACCTGTTTCCATAAAAACCAAACTGGTTGCCAGCTACATTAGCAAAGATTTTTGAATTGAGTGACATATTTTTGGCAATCCCCTAGTGACACTACCACCACTCAATCCTAATCCACCACCATTTGTACCAACAAAGCGATTCACTAGCAAACAACAAGCAAAACTCATCAAAGACCATGACATGGGCTTTTTTACTAGCAACAAAATCAATGCGCTGGTCAACATGGTCACCAAGCACCTGGAAGGATTCCAAATGAGGAAGCTTGCACCCTGACTTCTTCCCACCAGTATGCATACCAACAATACCTCACATGCCTTGGGTCCAGCACAACTGTCCCATACTCCTAGGACTAGAGAAGGAAGTATGCAAGATCATTTGTGACAAGATTAAGGCTGGTGTTTATGAACCTTCAAACTCTGCTTACTACTCATGATGGTTCTGTGTTCTCAAAAAGAATAGTAAGCTCAGGATCATGCACAGCCTAGAGCCACTAAACTATGTCACCATTTGCCATTCTGGAGTACCACCTTTTCCAGATCATGTTGCCAAATCCTTTGCTAGATGCATCTGTGGCACCATCCTAGACCTCTACATTGGCTATGACGAGTGACTTATTGCTCCTGCTTCATGGGACTTAACAACATTCCAAACTCCATTTGGCACCCTTTGGTTAGTGACCTTGCCAATGGGCTGGACCAACTCTGTGCCAATATTTCATAATGATATTATCTTCATTTTGCAGCCAGAAATCCCCCATAACATGCTTAGCTTTATTGATGATGTTGGTGCTAAAGGACACAAGAACTGGAAGATTGTTAATGGTAAACCCACTAAGCACCCTGCTAACTCAAATATTTGCCTAGTGCTATGAGCATTCTTCATACTTCTTAACAGAATTCTCCAGCAAATGAAGTATTGCAGTGCCACCTTCTTGGGTCACAAACTTGTTTTATGCACCCCAACATTCAAAATCCTTGGCCATGTTTGCAATCCTAGCAGTCATATCCCTGACAAAGGTTGCTTAGCCCTAATCAAGCACTGGGGCCCTTGCAAGTCACTATTAGAAGTCCAAGCTTTTCTGGGCACCATTGGGGTACTTGAAATGTTTGTCAAGAATTTCACTCACTGCACCAACAACTTAACAAAACTTGCATATGTTGGTGTCCCTTTTGAGTTTGGCCCCAACCAGATAAATGCTCAATGCAACCTCATGAAAGCCTTACAAGATGCTAAGCCCCTAGTTCCTATCAACTATGAATTGCCTGACCCTGTCATCTTAGTGGTTGACACTTCATATATAGTGATTGGTTATTACCTTTGCCAGTGCACTAGCAACAATTGCAAAGAACACTGCTACAATTGCTTTGGATCAATTATGTTAAACAACAGAGAAGCCAGGTTCAATCAGCCCAAGTTGGAACTCTATAGCCTTTACTAAGCACTGCAAACTTTGCAAATGTACTTTATTGGCATTAGAAACCTCATCATCAAAGTCAATGCTCACTACATTAAGGGTATGCTTCAGAACCCTGATATCCAGCCTTCTGCTAGCATGAACTGATGGATTATGGCAATATTAATGTTCCAATTTGAGCTTGTTCACATCAAAGGAACTTTCCATGGCCCCAATGGTCTTTTGTGATGCTTGCCCCAGCCTAGCAATCCCCCTGTTGATGATAGCAATAACTCTATTTATGATGACTGGATCAATTGTCTGCATAGATTTGTTCACCAAGTTCAGCTACCACTACCACTCCTTTGCCAAGTCTCCATGGCTTCCTATTGCCTACTCTCTCTGGTCAAATTCCTGCCTTTGCAACCCTTAGTGACTTTTGCTAACAATAAAGGTAATGCCCTACAATTAGCAACCAGCAAGGATGTCCAGCCTCTCCATGATAATGGCACCACCATTTATAGCAATGTACCATGCAGCGCTAAGGCTATCACCAGCAATGCTCACATACTTCTAGTAGAGAAGTGGCTTCATGACCTTGTCAGACCCAAAGGCCTTAACCACAACAAGTATACCACATTTGTTTGCTATGCCTCCATGTTCTTTGTCACAGGAGGCAAACTTTGGTGAAGAAGCTGAGACAGTGCCCACAAGCTGTTTGTTCCTGCTACTAGTTGCCTATGAGTCTTGAAAGCCATGCATGATGATTTGGGACATAGAGGCCTCTTTGCTACCTGCTCAGCCTTTCTAGAACAGTTTTGGTGGCCTTAAGTCAGCACTGATATCATATGGTACATCCAGACTTGCCACATCTACCAAGTGCACCAGACAATCAAAGTTCTCATTCCACTGACTGTTGCTATGCTGGTGCCCTTGTTCAGCAAGATATATGTTGACACCATGTTCATGCCACCCTCCAATAAGTTCAAATATATCATTCAAGGACATTGTTTGCTAACTCATTACCCCAAGTTCTGTATGCTTGCTAGAGAGAACACTGAAGCCATTGCCAAATGGTTATATGAGGACATCATCTGTTGCTGGGGAGTGCTTAGCAAAACTGTTACTGACAATGGACCTCCTATCCTGAAGGCAGTCACCTACATAGCAAAGAAGTACAACTTACATCATATTTGGATCTCTGGTAATAATAAGTGTGCTAACAGGATAGTTGAACAACCTCACTTCAATGTTTGTCAAGCCCTCTTCAAAGCAGTTGATGGTGATCAGTTTAGGTGGAGCACAGCTACTTACTCCATTTTTTGGTCAGAACGTGTTATAGTTTGCAAGCAAATGGGTTGCTCCCCTTACTATACAACAACTAGCACCCACCTTCTCTTACTGGCTGACATAGTAGAAGCAACATATTTGCAACCACTGCCAAACTTGCTATTATCAACCACCGACCTGATAGTCTGCTGAGCAATTGATCTTCAATGTCACCAAGAAGACCTCAATCACCTTCATAGTAATGTCCTCAGTGCTTGTTGCCTAGTGACCATTTGCTTTGAAGCAGAACACACTGCTACAATCTGTGACTACAATTTCCAAGGTGGTGACCTTGTACTGATGAGGAACACTAGAATTGAGGTAACACATAACAAGAAAATGAAGCCTTGCTACTTAGGCCCATTGGTGGTAATTTCTCATAACCATGGCAGCACTTACATCCTTTGTGGACTTGATGGTTCAGTACTGCATTGCCCCATAGCATCATTTTGATTGGTTCCTTATTTTATTAGAAAACACATACCAGTGCCTAGTGACACTTTTAACATCAACACCTCATGACTCTAAGAACTCAAACAAACCAACCTTGTAGACAACAATGATACTGGCAACACTGCTAGCAAAGAAGAAAATTAAAGACATACCCTTTGCTAAGCCCTAGCAACCTTTCTTGACTCCACAATTATTTCTCACTATACCTTTCTCTAATATTCAGAAAAATTGTCAAAAATACCTTACAAAAATAACATTTTACTTTACCATTCCCTTGTGGTTGATGCTATGCTCAGCTATTCTGTTGCTAGTACTTGGCATGCCTATAAAGGTTTTTTGCCATGATGACTTACTGAGCATTCTCCTCCAAGCATTACTAGCATCAAGCAACAGTTGCTAGTGCATACCACCCTATTAATCTGGCATTTTCTTGCTTTCTCTTACAGTCCCTGAACTATGCCAAGTACTATACATTTTTGGAGCCCCTTAAGGGGGCCAGTCTAGTAGCATACAAGAAAAAGTATGAAGCCCCTTAAGGGGGCTAGTGTGGGTCTGTAATACTAACAAAGTCTATATACAAGAGGTGACAGTTGCTAAGAGTCAAGATCAGCATTGTCATTGGGCACCTCCACCAAGCCCTCCTCCTCCCAATCCCCCTCTCTGATGTTGTTCTCTTCTTGCCAGGCCAGGAAGGCCTGACAGTTGCACCAGTATCTTGCTAGTGTTGCCAAGGTTTGCTTGGTAACAGCATACCATGCCCTTGCTGCTACCAACTCCTCCCTTGCTGCCTCTAGCTCCCTCTGGAACTGCTGTTCCACTCCTGCCACCCTCTTGTTGAAATCTAATAGCAACACTGCTAACACCAGCAGTGTTGGCCAGGCCAGATCTTTGCCCAGCCACTCTAGCTCATTGTCACCAACCTAGTGCAACAGCATGTTGCTCCAGACCTCCTAGCAAAGCAATTAGCAAATGAAACAGATAGCAAATAAAGAACTTACTTGTTGATAGACCTTGGTCTCCTTGGCACCTTCATCCTTCTCTACAACAATAGCTGCTGCCTCAAGCTCTCCCTCTCTCTTGACCTCCATGTCACTTGCTTCCCACTCCACCTCAGCAACTGTTGCTAAGAGAGTCATCTCCACATCTTCCTCACCCTCCTTGCTAGCAATCATCCTTGGTCACTTAGTGCTAGCAACCAAGTCTGGACTTGCTGGGCATTTTTGTGCCAGAAGCAAGTTGTTGCTGCCATTGTTGTTGCTGCTATCATTGCCATTGTCCTCCTCATTGCTCTCCACCACTTCCCTACTCTTTAATCTAGCAGCTCTGCTACTTTTGATTGCCACCTCCTTCTGTGACATCAGCAATTTCAAGCTCATAGGCTTGACTGTGATGGGCTTCCCTCTTCCTGCCAACTCTTTACAAAAGCCCTCACATTTTTCACTGATGCCACCTTTGCTGCTATTCTCTTAGCAAACTTGCCACTCATGCTTCTCAACAATTGTCTGTTGTGTGAACAGCTTTTCCTAGTGCTGTCACAATGATAGCAGAGCTGGGCCCCCATTGGGTATCAGCAGCCCTCTGGGTTGTTCTTGGCCCAGCAGTTGTCACACTAAGAAGTGGTTAGCGACTAGTAAAGCAACAATTGCTAAGTAACTTACTACTCCTTGCATGTGCTTAAACTCCTGTTGCTTCTCTGGCAACACTGTCACCTTCCCCTTAGCCTTCTTCAGCACCCCCCCCCCCCAGCCCCCAACCCAGTATCCACCACTGTCAAGGCCTTTTGCCAGTGAAGAAGTGTTGCCAAGCATTTGTCAGAAAATGTTTCTTCAATGTGTTCCTGCAAGAAAAAGTTAGCAATTGCTGCCAAGAATTAGCAAAAAGAAGAAGACTTACTTCAATATTGTCATTGACCTCTTCTTGAGCCTTGCCCTTTCCCTTCTCCTTTCCTTTACTCCTCAGGGTTGTCACCAATCTTAGTAATGTTACCAACCCCCTAGTGATGCTGCCAGGTGCAGCCTTAGGAGCTGAGAGGCCTGCCTCTGTAATATTCCCACAATTCACCCTCTCCTCACTCCTGCAGCCCTTGCTCCATCCCTCCCCCCTCACTACCACTAATACACCTACTGGGTGCTAGAAGAAAAACAAGTCATTTGGTGATAAATCTTCAAAAAGCTAATGTACCTTAGCAGTGTTGCTAGCACTAGCAACTGCCAGGGCACTTCCTATCATTCCTGCGGTCAGATCATCCATGAAAAACTCCAAGGAGGGGTCAACTGGAGCCTAGTGAACTTGTTAGAAATGTTGCTAAGAGAAGAAGAAGAAGAAGAAAGGAACTTATGAAGTATACATCAGATGAGTGAACCCATTCTTCCCCCTTGTGCTGCTCATAAAGTTGGCAACACTCCTTCTCAATGTTTGCCAACTCCAGCCACTCAACCCCACTCCCTGCAGTCTTGAACCACTGCAGCCAAGTCTGGAAGATGGTAGTAACTGCCAAGCAAGGATCCTTTACCAATGAAGCATGGGCCAAAGCAAGCAAATGATCAATCCAATCAAGAAAGGCATGGGCTATTGCAATCTTCTCCAGTTGAGAAGCAAGATCAGACATAGCAATAAGATGAAGATAGAAGAATAGATAAGATGAGAGAAAAGGGAGGTTGACAAAGTTCAAGCAAAACTGCCAGTTCTTTTATTCTAATCTTTTTGGGTGCACAGACCAAGTAAGTGATTATAGGACTTTGGGGTTGACTGAGAACAGTCAAGATTTCAGTATATAGGAGGATGATAAGACCCAGTTGTTGCTGGGCACCATTTTTTGGCATTTTGGACTTAGCAGCAGCTGACTATTTTAATTTGGCACAAGTCACAACACTCAGCATGCAGGGCCTAGCCCAAGGTCTGGACTGATGTAGCCTTTGCATGGAACTGTAGTGACCACAAGACTTATTGATCATGAGGAATATGATAGATTTATCAGGGATTCAACTCCCACAAGTAACTCCTATGTGGTTCACTTACTACTCTCCCTCACACAATCCAAAACCTTCTCATGCTCAGCAGGAATGCAAAAGGTTGATATGGACACACTACAAATACAACTATAGAACAGGAGGGAGTATGGGGTGGCAAGAAATCAAAAGTCTAAAGGCCCCTTTTACTCTCTCTCCTCCTCCAGGATTCTCTGCACTATATGCCCAACCAAATCCACCTCTATCTGGGCAGCAATGATAGCAAGGACCTCTGGCCACCTAGGCAATGGCTCCCCTACATCCATCATTACCTCCCACCATGTTCCAGGGTCTGCTGTGCTCCTCTGCCAATGTCCTGCCAACAACTACTCCACCTGCTGGGACCCCTGCTCCAACTCTGATAGGAGCTCTCTGAGCATCTATGCCAATCCATCCTGCATTGAGGCATAAGCACCCAATGCCCCATCAAGGAGGATGTGGTGCTATTGGACCTAGTCTAAATGGCTCCAGTGATAAGACCCAGTTGTTGCTGAGTACTATTCTTTGGCAGTTTGGACTTAGCAGCAGCTGACTATTTTAATTTGGCACAAGTCATAACACTCAGCACATGGGGCCTAGCCCAAGGTCTGGACCAATGTAGCCTTCATATAGGACTGTAATGACCATGAGACTTATTGATCACAAGAAATATCATGTGGAGCCTGGATCTTGGGTCTAGAACAGTAAGGACAAGACCTTTCCTAGCAATGATTATTAGTGACTCTAGCAACTTTTTGGCAACAAAATGGCTTTCTCTTCCCATATACAGACATATTGCCAGACATGTACCTTCTTTTTCTTATCAAATCTTTTGGTGAACTTACTAACATACTTGAATGGCATTTACCCTTTGGGTATGGACATCAGACTCACTCTTTTTGGACTTATTTGCAATTATATGCCACAGAGACTTTGCTTATAATTCTTCACTTAGTTACAGACTAATGCCTCATATAAATCATGAACATATTGACAGACACTGTTGCTAGTGGCAACTGCTTGCTTACTTTCCCATACTATACTTTGGAATACTATAAATACTGCCTGTACATAGACACTTAATCATTGAATCATAGAGAATCAACTCCCCCTTTAATCAAACCTGTCTATCTCTAAGCCTACCAGCTTGAGATTTCACTTTGCTACTACCTTTACTCTATTCCCTCACTCACTATTGAAAACAACTTAGTGACAAGTCTTACCAAGTTCAACCCCTGACTTAGTGTGGTACCAACTGTGGGTGCCCTTTGTGTTATCTCAACTTAGTGAAGCTAGCAACTGCAGCTAGCAATAAGTTTACATTTTTCCTCTGTTCAGTCTCCCTATTACCATCTACACCCCCTTGCCACTGTTCAAATATTGCTTTGTCTTAGCAATGTTTCCTGCCTTCACCCATTGTTCTTTCTGTCACTAGCAACTTAGGCTAGCAATAGTAATCCTTTCAACTCCACCTTATGACACAGCATTTGCTCTCATTCTCTGGGATGGTTACTGACTCACTCTCTACTATTAACTTCCTACTGCCAGCTACCCCTATCTAGTAACTAGTGTTAGGTTCTCTTTTTAGGCTTCCTGCATAGCACTAGGGAGCATAGGAGCACATCACCAGGTTAGCAAGATTGTAGGAGCAAAGGCAGAAAGACTCATGCATTATCCTCCTCTGCCCCAAGGCTGCCTCATTGGCCAACCACTCTTCTTGCCACCTCCCCACCT
Organism: Termitomyces sp. 'cryptogamus'; assembly: GCA_020091625.1. Lineage (NCBI taxonomy): Eukaryota > Fungi > Basidiomycota > Agaricomycetes > Agaricales > Lyophyllaceae > Termitomyces > Termitomyces sp. 'cryptogamus'. The sequence goes on from JAGYZC010000005.1 coordinate 5,269,705, forward strand.
CCACCTTGGCCCTCTCCACCTCTGCAGCTCCTTGCCTCACCTCTGCCCTCTGCTCTGCCTGCACCTCTGACTGCACCAGCTGTTCCCACAAGCCCCACACCTCCAGCAACCCCTCCATGATCATTCACATAGCCTCCTCCAGCTCCCCTTACACTAAGGACCCTTCCACACCTCATCACACTCCTGCTAAATCCCATTGCAGTCCTCTGTGATCCTCCACACCTCCTCCTCATGCAACACTAGCAGTTGAGACAATGCCTCCATCTGCCACTGCCAGAATGTCTCAGGAATGATAGGAGAGGGAATGGGGCCCCCACCAGACTCCTCCATCAAGGCCCCCAATGTGGGGAAGTAAAAATGTGGCCCTGGAGGACCTGCCATCAACTCCTCCCCTTATGGCCACTTGCTTGGCCCTGCCTCTAGCAAGAGGGATACTCTTTGTTTCTCTTTATCCCATGCTGATGAAGCCCCTTCCCTTCACCCACCCCATGGAGGCCCAACCTTCATCATGGGCTACCCTGCACTTACTCCACCCTCCACTCCAGACCCCAAACCTAACACCTTCCCCTTGTGCCCCTCAAGCAACTGTTCTGCCACCCATTCCACATTCCACCCCTGCTCCTCTGCCATGCAGGCTGCATGCCAACCTAATGATATCAGGCACTTCTCATGCCTGGTATAGCAAGGAATGCAAACAGATGTGTCCTGACAGGACCTCTGTGTCAGCTCCTCAAATTCACAATGTTCTCCACAGCAAGTGCAGAGAGCACACTAAGACATCAGATCAGCTTAGAATCCTACAAGCAACACTACAAACTCACCAGAGCTTCTGTTTGATGCCATTTTAGTGTCAGGGGACCCTGTGCTTGCCCCACTGCCTCTGCAAACCTCTCAGGGGTCATGTTTGCCTGGGCTACCCACAATGCCTCTAGAACAACCAACACCTGCCCCAGGCCAAAGTTGGGCTTTGAGAAATGCTCTGCCAACACTGAGGCAGACAGCACTGGAACTGCACCTTGGATGAAGCCCTGGAAGGGCCAGCCACCATGGTGGACAACTCTGTCAACCTCAATCAACTATGATAAGACACAGAGGGACAGACTGGCACTTACAACTATGGTATATGCATTTAATGTGATTGTGGTGAGGATTGAATTCCCCTAAGGAGGAGGAAGTGGGAGATGCTGATCAAGACATGGACAGTACTAATGACATTGAGGAATAAGTGGAGGACAACATTGTAGAAAGTTTAGGAACTCCAGGGTATGTCTGACTCTTTTTAATGACTAACCCTCCCCCACTATTTCTGACCCTATTGTGCATCTCCAGCTCACCACTCTGGCTCACCCAACCTGCTCTGGAGCATCACAACAACTCTAGAGCAGCCCACATCCCCAGCTGATCCCATTAGAATGTTGCCACAGCCTGCCCCTTGATTGTACCCAACACTCATTGACTCCATGCAGCTCTGTCAAGCCTATCCAGTAGTCAGTATATAAGTCATTGAGTAGCTCCTTGTACTCTGGTCTTGATATTACATTAACTGGTTACTTGTGTCCCATGTTTCTTCTGTCTCTGTTTCTAGTTTTAGTCTTGAATCTATCTCTTTTCTCAGTCTCATCTTGCCTTGCCTCTGTCTCTCTCAATTGTCTCTATCTCCTTTGTTTCTTTAAGTTCCTTTCAACTCCAACATCAGTATAAACTCCATGCACACACTACAACCCTCTAAATATTCTTATAACAACTCTGGACCTTGCTCCATGCTTGGCCCTGGAACCCATCAAGTCTTGATCAACTCCCTGTCCAACTCCGGCTCCACCCCCATCACTTGTGAAGCTTCTACATACTCCACAATCTATTAGCATGCCTACAAACTTGTACCTGATGTTCACCCAAGCCAACATCTAATATACTTGGTCTTAGACTTCTCTGGACCACTCCAGACTTGCTTGGATCACTCCCCTTAGCTTTCTCTTGCAAGTCCCTACACTCTGCACAAACCCCAGAGTGCTAGGTTATAGGTGCAGAATATCACATTCACCTAGTAAGGACTCACCCAGTGTAGCTGAGCCCCTGTAGTCAGTAGAACCTGACAGCAGTGTTCTTTGTGGCCAGCAGCTGCAGAAGGAGTTCCTCCTGCTCTGCTATGGAGAGGTAGCATACTTCCAGGCCTAGGGGGCAGTGCCATGCAAAGTGCCTAGGCTTCTAGCATCTCCAGCACAGCAGTGGGGCAGTGCAGAGCTGCCTGGTAGTGTCCATACCCATAGAGATTCCCAGGGGCAGGGGGCACACTGCAGGGATGGCCAGAGTAAAGGCTGATATTGGGTGAGCAGGTGCAGGGTGGCAGAAATTGCTGATTGGAGTGGGGCACAGCATGGGATGTGGATAGTAGAGCTCATTCTGGATCTCCATGAGTTGCCATTTGTCCTGTGCCATCTTGTACCACAATGCAATCTTTTCATTGTCAGGGTGACCCTCTGCCAGATTGTCAATGCATTTGACCAGTGCAGGGTACAAGCCATCCCAGAAGGTGAGGCATAGTTGAAGGCCATTGGGGTAAGTGGCCTGCTTGACCAGAGCCTGGAATGAGTCAATGTACTCATCCAGTATACACTTTCCTTGCCCATATTGCTCTCTATCATGTAGTGTCAAGGCTACAGTCTTGGCAGGGTCTAACAGGAAAAACTCTGCATGGAAGTCCTTCTCAAAGACAGCCCAGTCCAGAAAACTTCCAATGCCTCCAGAGTGACAGAAAACTCACAGCACATAGGTAGAGGCATGTTCAGACTTCATGTACAACAGCTTTCAATGCATCAGAGTCAAAGGTGTCCCTACTGAGGTAGATATAGGTGAGGCAGGACTGCAGGAATTGCTCCCCACTGGAGTGGGCACTGTCATATGCATCTGGTAGTGCTGGATGCAGAATCTGCAGCCATAGGGTCACTGGAGCTGTGGGGACAGGTGCAGAGGGGTTGGGGCTGCTTTCACAGCTGTGGGAGGGGCAGAGTTAGGGGTTAGGTGTTTGAGCAATGCCTGGAATGATTGGGAGATAAGATCTGTTGTTTGATGGAGGGTAGAGAGTTTGGTAGTATTGTGGGTGAGAGATAATTGTGTTAATTGCACCTGAGTTTCTAAGTGTAGCAGGCAAGTCTGAGCTTCATTCTGCAGGGCCAGAGCCTCCAATGGTGTGTCTGGGTTGGCAAGCTGAGACATAGAACTCTGCAGTGTTTAATCCTGGTGGGGAAGCAATGGATAGCAGTTCAGAGGTTCCTTGTGGCTATGAGGGGCTTTCAGACCAGTTTTAGGAGACTTGTTCTGCTGTAAGGGCAACCTCTGGAGTAGCAGATCAGTGTCACACAGCTAGCAGAGGGGAATTCAAAGTATAGTAGCAGAGTAGATAACAATACAATCAGTAACTAATCACCTAGCAGAGGGGAATCCAAAGTATAGTAGCAGAGTAGACAACAATACAATCAGTAACTAATCACCTAGCAGAGGGGAATCCAAAGTATAGTAGCAGAGTAGACAACAATACAATCAGTAACTAATCACCTAGCAGAGGGGAATCCAAAGTATAGTAGCAGAGTAGACAACAATACAATCAGTAACTAATCACCTAGCAAAGGGGAATTCAAAGGGAACAAGTCTAAGGATCCCCACTGCTCAGCATAGTGCATTAGTGGGCAGCAGAGGCATGAGAGCTACTGTACAGAAGACCAGAGCTGCTCTTAACTCTAGGGCAATGATTGCTGAGGTAATACAGAGAGCTCTGCAGTTCTCCAGAGATCTCCAAGGTTCTAGAAAGAGCCCCAGAGACATTGAACAAGCTGCAGAGGTGCTGGAACTAGTCATGGAGGTTGGAAATGGAAGTCCCCTGACAGGATGATGCCTATGGAGCAGGTTCAGTAAATCTGCTGGAGCATCTTGAAGCCTGGGCAAATTCACTTGGCCTTGTAAGCAGCACATGCCAATTTTTGGATTGTTTCTAGTAGACCTGGTGAGCTTTTCAGCATCAAAATGTAGAGCTTGGCAGTGTGGACATATGACAGTCATAGGACCAAGGTAATGTGGTGCCATCAAATAAGGTTGCCTTCCTCTTGGAATAGGCTGAACAGGGCCAAGCTGTGGTGGAATAGGAAGTTTAAGGGGAGGCTCTGGTTCTTCTGCTGGTATATTTCCAGCTGGATATCCTGGTTGTGGTGGATTATTGGGTAGGGCAGGGTCCAAGTCTTCTGCAGGTCTCTGTTGAGCAGGATCAACATATTCCAAGCCATCATCAGAAGACATGTCATTCTGAGGACCTAATGGATCATCAAGGGGAGGATCCAATTGCTCTGCTAGTTGATGTTGAGCAGGATCAACATATTCCAAGTCATCCTCAGAAGGTATATTATTCTGAGGACCTAAATCATTGAAATCCTCTTCCAGATCAGCTTCATGTTGCTGTTCCCAGCCTTGAAAGATCCTTTGAGCCACAGCTGCATTCAAAGGCCTATGTTCAGAATCCAGATCAATATGCTATTGAACTTTGTTAGTTAAAGTAGCATTTCAAAGAAGTGTTTGACTGACCTCTTGTTCCTGTTGCCTCAATCTTTCCTCCTCCCTCAGCTTTTCCTGATGCAAGATGGCCAAAGCTTGTTGTTGCCTCTCCTGCTCTTCAACCATAGCAATATGTCTCAGCCTTTGCTGCTCCTGCAATGCTGCTAGTGCATGCTGTTGTTGAATTTGGTGGTCTGCCATTATTTCTCTATGAGCATCTGGTCTCACTCTCCTCAGTGCAGAAGCAGGTAGAAAAGGAACCAATCTAGGTAAGGGATTCTGCAAAGGAGCATCCCATCCTTCTGGCAAAACTGTTTCTGGAATGACCATAGCAGCTTGACCAACAGCAGACTGATTGAGTCTATTGTCTCTTCTCTGTATAGGAGTAGGAGCAGGTGGAGGTGGCACCATTCTCGGGATAGTATTCTGTAAAGGAGCATCCCACCCTTCAGGCAAAACAGTTTCAGGAATCACTATAGAAAATGGATCATCAGCAGCTGCTGGCTGCCTAATAGGTCTTTCTGAAGAGCCAGAAGTAGTGGCTATAGATTGGTGATTAAGCCTCAAAGGGTGGATGATGCAGATATCCTTTGCTTTCAGAAAATGAGCATATTGAGCAGGACTGTTGTAGGTTGGATTGCAGAAGAACTACAGTGTAGGTGGTTATGTTATCCCAGATCTTAATCTTATTTCACAACATTGTCCTTTTAGACATGACAACATGTCTCACTTGACACAGACCAAGTGGTATTCATTTGAAAATATGTTCTCCTGACCTTATAGTGACTTCAAACAGAAGATGATGGATTACATGTCTGCTCTCCTCTAAACATATACAGCAACAAATATCACCTTGCAACAGGACATTACTCCTTCTGTCCTTACCTGTCCCAATCTTGCTCTTGAGCACCTGACCCTCACAACATTAATAGCCAATTAGGCAAGATAAGTACCCCCCCCCCTTACAGTAGCTAACAAGCCTGATTCAGCCTAGTTACTGCACATAGCAATACTAATGAATAATTACAAAGTTTTCTCCCTGTAAGGAACCTTAGATAATACTAGTAGTCCCATGCTATTCAACTCACCCCCCTGCCATCACCACCACCATCAACACCTTAGAATCCTCCATTCATTGCTCAACACAACCATCAAACACTTTCCCACTGATAGGACTCACTTGTCACTGAGCACCATTTTCAGCATTTCTAATTGGACAGCAGCTAACTATATTGAACATGACCTAACACAAGTCATGACACTCAGCACATGAGGTCTAGCCCCAAGGCCTGGAACAATGTAGCCTTTGCATGGAATTTAGTGATCAAGAGATCGGTAGATCACAAGCTACATCATGTGGAGTCTGGACTCTGGATCTAGAATTACAAGGCTGAGACCTTTCTTAGCTACCACTGCTGGCAACATTTTTTGGCAACAACACTGCCTTCTCTCCAAAAAGGAATATATTTACAGTCATGTGATTTCTTACTTATCATTTTTCTTGTCAAGCTTACAAACATACTTAAACAGCATCTACACTTCAGATATTGAAGTTGGAAATGCTTTTTCATATGATTGACAATTTTTACACATTATATTGACATTGCATACTTTTACTTGGTTACCAGACTGACACTCAGTATGTATCATAAACAGTTTGGCAGATGCCATTGCTGGTGGCAACTAATATTTTCTTTCTAATACTATATCACTTGCATCAATAAACTACTTTCCCATGCCCCTATCATCATCAATCATTCCAATCACCTATGCTTACAATGCAGAAGGCTCTAGCTTGCTCTTTCTTTTCTACTTCTCTAATGCCTCAACATCAATCATCTGGCATCTCATGCAAGATTTGAGTTTGCAATCTCAATGCACCAAAGAAGCTGGGCACTGGCAGAGAGCATTACTATGGACCTAATGGACTTTGAAAGGAATGAGAACTTGCTCAGGAAAAATATGAATGCAGCATACAAGGTGAGCACCTCACCATTCCTCAACATTGGGAATGGTGATCACAGTCTCCTCAGGTCACAGTGCAGACACTTGTCAGATTTTAGCCAAAATTCAGTGTACAATGGATTCAGATATGCCAATCAACATGAACAATGATTTTCCCAACACCTGGGAAGGTGAAATACCCACTGTCCCTGAGGGGTACCTAGACCTAGCTACACATGACATGATTGACAGATAGTGAGTTGTCTACTTGTATTACTGACATTTATTACTTAGAGAAATATCATAGTTTTCATCACCAATATCATATTGATGGCAGAACTTGGTGTCAGAGACTACAGCACCTTCAGCACAACTGGGAACCCCTCCTAGAACCTCTCACAGATGCCTATCTTGCATGGCAGTACCTGATGGATCAGACAACTCCCACAGCCAAATGCAAAACTGTCCCTGAATATGATTTTTCAATTAATGTTGTTGACCTCTATATGTTGGATACACACATCACCATTCATTGCACAGAACAATCAAAGTCCATTGCAACTGACCTTATGCTTCAGGGTAACCTTGGAACCACTCCAGAAAACCCATCAATTGCACATACATTGGAGCTTTACCATTGGATCAGATGCTGCAAACCATCATTCAGCATTGAGGCATTTGCAAAAGTTCTCTGTGACCTGTACATAGTAAGTAACTTCACTATCAACTATCCAATATGTCCTCATGCTCTCAAAGATCACTTATCATCAGTGCTACCATGATGTGTTATTGAATGCATTTTATATATACCTCATGATCCTCTGCAGGGTTGACTCACATGTTGCCAAGGAACTTGGACATAATGGAAAAAATTGGTGGGTTATGAATGCTTGTCCCCCTTGTTGCAATGTGGTAAGTCTTTTTTTTCATGGCAATCATCATTCTACTACTGACAGTCCCATCAAACCATCAACTCCTAGGAGTTCTCAAACTCCCAGTCCTATCAAACCATTGACTTTGAGGATTAAGAACTGAGCTCCACCTGACACCTTGACTCCTTCTAGTCCTATCAACTTCAAGACTCAGGTGAAGGCAAGATTTCCTGATCCCTGCAATTTATCTGAATTAGAGGGCAGATGTAGGTTGTTACTCATCTTTCTTCCATTATTGGTACTGATATGATGAGATATTTGTAGTCAACACAATTTCCTTCAGTTCAGTGTTGTCAGAGTCACCCATGATTAATAATCCTGTCCCTTCCATAGCCTTCTTTCATCAACATGTATGATCACTGTCCAGCATTACTGATACCCTTGTTATGCCTACTTTCTCTCATGTCAATCAGACAATATCATTTAACAACATATGTATCATTCATCTGCTTCATTATTCATTTACTGAAAAATGACCTGGGATAGTGCTGTCATCATCCTGCTCCTTGGGTGATGCCTCTATTACTCACAACAACACTGGATCCTCAGAAGATGCTGCCCCCTCACAATCCCAAGCCTCTGTCCCTCAAGATGGTCAAGAGAATATCCCTATGCAGCCTCAGAAAGCCCTTCTCAATGTGACCAATGATACACACACAGTCTTCATTAACTCTACAGGCCCAGGCACCCCATCAATTGGTCTGAAGAAACAGAAACAATGTTCTGATACCAGTAAAAAGAGGGGGCTGCATAAAAACAAGACTTTCCTGATTGCAGTGGCAGCAATAACAGGCTCTACCTTAGATTTTTTTTTTGTTATGTTGTTGAATTTAATAAGTACTTACACATTTGAGTATCATAAAAGTTATGTTTGAGTATCATGGTATTCAAAAATACATAGATTTTGTAGTCTCATACATGGGTTTGAAGTACCTGTATAAACTACACTGCAATGATCAGATGAAAGTAGTTTATTGATGCAGGTGATATTGATGCAGGTGACAATGAGCACAGCTGTCTGAAGTATTGATGATTTATTGAGTGAAAGAGTGATGGTATGGAGGGGTGGGAAAGTGCTTGATTAATGGACAGGACAATGGGCATGGCTGTTTGAGATTTTGATGGTGGAGGTGGGGGTTAACCAAAAGAATGATGGCATGGAGGGGTGTGGAAAAGTGCTTGATGGACAGATGGGATGATGTGCATGGCTATTTGAGGTTTTGATGGTGGGGGTAGTGGTTAACCAAAAGAACAATGGTGTAGAAGGGTGTGGGAAGGTGTCTGATGGACATAGGGGATGATTGGCATGTTTAACCAAAAGAATGATAGTAACAACAGGCATGGAAAAGTGTTTGATGGTTGTGTTGAGTGATGAATGGAGGATTCCAAGGTGTTGATGGTGGTGGTGATGGCAGTGGGTGATGACAAACAGGTGGGGGGGTGACTTGAAGAGCACAGGACTACTAGTATTATTTAAGGTTCCTTACAGGGAGAAAACTTTGTAATTATTCATTAGTATTGCTATGTGCAGTAACTAGGCTGAATCAGGCTTGTTAGCCACTGTAAGGGGGGGTGCTTATCATGCCTAATTGGCCATTAATGTTGTGAGGGTCAGGTGCTCTTGAGCAAGACAGTGATGGTTCAATACTACCACCTCCACCAAGCAACATGGTCCAAACCCAGCTAAATTTGGAAATGCTTGTCTAAGACTATTTGAACAGCCATTATAGTAAATATTTTGTCCTGGTTGTTTGGATCTTTCTCACTCAAAAGTCATTGGAAATTGCATCAAGCTTCTGTTACAAATCTGCTCCATACAATGCTGTGTGGTTGAATTGTGGGGAATTAATCAATTCAAGATATCTTCCTGAATCACTAGTATTCAAGAATCCTCACAATCTTGGTTCATCTTAGTTCATCAAAGCTGTTGCACCTACTATGATTTGGGTGACAAATACAAAACCTCCATTTCCTGGCCACCTGACCCACTCACACTCACCACCCTTCAAGAACATACTGCTTTAGCTGAGATATATGTGGTAAATTATGAGACATCTTCTGTATCTGTATCTTCTGCACCTGTATCTTCTCTATCTGAATATTGGTTGACTACTACCATGTCCTCCTTTGCCTCTTCATTGGTGTTCTCGTAGTACTCATCGTCATCATTGTTGTTGTTGTTGTTGGCAATGACAATCTTGGCACCAAGACGACTCTCTTTATTCATCTCTGCCCAATGATACAATGACGGAGCTACCCAGTACGGCTTCATCCGCCTGACAGCCTCCACTCGATCCTCAGATCGTGGATGCTCTGCCAGCATATCCTTGTGTGCCAAAATATTCGAGTAGTGAGATTTGTCCTCATCACCAATAACATTGTACACCCGACTCGAACATCCTTTGATGACTATCTCGTAACGTGGGTGGATCTGCAGAGTCTGACTTCGCGTTATATGTGGGAGTTTGCGAGAAATGACCTTGACATCAGCAGGTGTTGGCGGCGGGATTCGCTGTACAGTGTCGCGTACAGCAGTCGTGGGGACAGGCATCTGGACTCGGACTTGTTTGGTCGTTCCCCGTGTCTGCCTCTTTGCCGTCGGAGTAGCGGGCATGGACACCTGGACTGGATCTTTCTTTTGTTGAGCTTGTTGCCCCTTCCTTGTCCTTCCTACTTTCGACGCCTGTGTCACTTCTGGCTGAGGTGCTTTCTTCTGTTTGGCTGCTAGGATTCCGAGCTCCATCGCGATGGTAATGTATGGGAGTTTTTGCCCGTTCTGCGTTTGAGGTCTTGTGAAGAACTGGAAGGTCTCCTGAGCGTTGATGAGAATGAACTGTTTGTCAACCGTGTCATTTATTTGAATGAAGATGGCCGACAGTGACCATCTATTGGGATACTGGGAGTTATTAGTGGGAATCCACACAGGGATGACAAAGTCTGTCGAAGCCATATTCCCGTAGCCTTCAATTGCTGCGGCTCTGAGGAAAAGCAGGTAGATAGCCTCGTCGGTGATTGTCGACTTGTCGCCTGCCTTGACAAATTGTGTAAAGTGAACGTAGCTGTCTTTGAATGTGTCTCTAAGTGTCTCCCCTCTCAGGTTGCTCGGCCGCGCATTGAGAACGTCCCCGATGTATTTCTCCGATATCAGGGCCCGGAGAAAGTCCTCGACGCGAATCATCTGGCTGAACGAGACATCACCACTGACACCACTGAGAACCGCATTGACGTGCTCATGATCAGGGTTCTTCAAGATAGCGATGTTGTGGGCCAGAGTGCAGAGCATCCTCACAACCAACTCCTCTCTGGTTCCCTGGTTGATTAGTCCCAATTCGAGCCATTGTAAGATAGCAGATGGTATATTGGTCTTGTATGCTGCTATAATCATCTCGATTTGCTGCGCTGGCAGTAGAGTGGATCCAGTTCTTCCCAATCCTTTGGCGTGGCACCATGTGAATATCGCACGGGCAGCAGCTTCTGCCAGAAAAGGTTTGGAAGGATATCCACCACGAAGATACTGTTGATGTTTTGGAACGGAGTAGACCGTTCGCATACTACTGGCAACAAGAAGTCCTTCAAGGAAAACGGCCTCGTCTCGGTTCGATTCAAAGCTCAAATCAATACGAACGGAAAGAGGAGGAATCAGCTTTTGAAGAGGAAATTTGCAAGATTTGTCCCGACTTGTGTCTTCAAGACGCAATTCCAACTTAGACATGGCATATTGCACTACTTCTTCATCGTCTATAGACGGATTATTTTCCAGAACAGTCCAAAATCTATGCAGCTTAGCACGAAAGAGAGAAGGGAAAACAAAGTCCGGTGGCTTACAAGGGACGGCCAAATCGCGCCATGAACTTCAACGAACAAATTTCTTGAGCGGAGTGGGTGCCTTCAATCACAAGGCTCGGCTCCTTCCACGCATCGAAAGGAGGTTCAACAAAAGGAGCGTTCATATTATCATTACTGCCTTCAGAATGAGACGACATAGGGCGAGAGGACCAAAAATTACGTGAGCTAGAGACGGTCTCAGACAGTCTCGAATAAGTTGAGAGGAATAAGGCAAAGACGGGTGCATTCATCATGTACGTGAAGGCTTTGCACAGGCACTGATACGCTGTGCGGTTTGGTTCTGCCGAAACCATAGTCTTGCTGAGATGGTGGGCTTTGTCGAAATAGAAAACGATAACAGGTTGTATGTCGGTGTGCGCAGGTTCGATTTTCTTCGAGACAGAGTCAATGAATATCTTCACTGGAAATAACATCAGCCATAAGTTTTTAGGTGGCAAGTATCAGCGAACCTCGGTTTTGAAGATGGTCAAATTCGACACGCTCGTCCAATATGTCTTCGAAACCTCGTAAAGGAGACGGGTCGATTGCTCTTGTATACATCTTGAGACGCTCCGGGCTGAAAGGGGGTCCAAGATATTCTTTCCAATCTGCCGCGACACGTTCAATTCCAAGCCCCGACCTTTTCCAGACATTGATCCAATTATCAACAAAGGCGATGATCTTTAACAAGAACAGGAGGTAGCGACGTTGAACATGAAGTTCCAAGGTTTCTTTTGTGGTCTTTGTGCAGAAAAAGCCAACTAGCGGTTGACCGTCGGCCATATCACCCTGTGGAAAGCCTTGATCATTAGGTCAGAAGAACGTATGAGATCAACCAAAGCAAAGCACCTGATCTATCTCCTGTGGGCCTCAAAACCATTGGGATCATGAAGACTGAGTCGGTGAGCTTGTCCACGAGCCAGGATTTACCTGTACCGGATCCTTGAATGATGGCACAGAAATTCGTGTAGGGTTTCTCGAATGATTCTGAGTACATTGCATTCATTGCGCCTTTCAAGAGTTCATGGGCATTCCCCACATACGCTGTCTTCCAGGCTGTTTTCACCGACTCTTTGATAGCTGAGGCGTGCATTGGTCGTAAGTATTTGAGGATGGGAACGGGACTAACTTTAAGGACTCACCAGGTTCCGATTTGGATGCAGGTGTCTGAAGAGTAGGTTTCTTCTCGTCTTCCGTCTTGACTACCAGAAGTGAGTGAAAAAAGAGGACTGGTGCAGGATGTGAGCGATGAACTGTATTTGATCAAGGCCTCCATCAAAAACTCCCACTCCTCACGCTCAAGATTCGGGTTGCAGAGATTGAGAAAGGTCCAGAGATAGGAGGCTGATGGCGGCACTGGTATGTCGTCTCTGCCAACGATGATTTGAGCGAGTTTCTTGAAGATTGACGAATAGCAGGCTTGAGACTCTTGCGGAGACGCGCGGCGCCTTATCAAATCAAGCAGTTTATTGTACAGCTTGCTCTTCCTCTCCCAACGAAACAGCTCTTGAGCCTTTTCCAATTGGGGCACTGGCTGCGAATCCTGCTCCTGGTAGGGTCGTTTGACCGATTCCTGAGGTTCAGGCGAGCGTAAGCGCTTGGAAGACTGGCCAGACATGCTGGAAGTACAAAGTGGTTACTGCGGAGTTTGAGAGCACCCAAGTTATATATTAGTTTCAAAGTCAACCGCGCATCATTTGCCCATTGATCTGATTATCAAATAATCACTGGCCGCACAACTGTGGGCGCTTGAATCTGCATGCGGACTATTTCCCTCCTTGATTGACAGATTGTTTTCTCCACACGCGCTAAAGGGGCAACATATCCCTTTGAGCATCAAGCTCTTTGACTGGCATGTGGGTCCCGCAAGGCCACTCCCGATTCACCTCCGGCAGGTGAGAACGAGATATTCTAGTAAGTAATTATGTATGAAGATATTGATGCGAAATCAAAAGTTGACAGTGGCACTCAGTTGCAAAACTTTAGGCCAGACGTGTCGGACTTAGACTTTGCGAGAGTTCGGAGTTCTTAGCCACAAGTTCTCACTGTACAATTAGACAGGTTAATAGATTTATTGATTTTAATTCACAAGTAAGAGACGGTCTCAAACTTTAGAATGGGCACAAATAGTTTATGATACTAAATACCCCGAAGCTAATCGAGCTCGTAGGCCTAAGCAATCCGCTCCCTGGGGATCACCGAGCCATGGCAAGTATTTTGCTTGTCTGACTGCTTGTTCTCCCTTCCCTTTTATACTGCTTCTTACCTGCACGGACCTTGCAATGGCATGCTTATTTGTCATTGTCTGGTCATGTAGTCAGCTGATGGTTGGTCTGGTCATTGGGGTTCTGCATGGGCTGGGCTTGGCAACTATAGTGTGTCCTTTTCTCTTCTTTTCCTCTCCCACTTGGTTCCTCTTTCCAGCACATGATCTCTTCTTCCTCAAGGGTGGCAAGGCACAAGGCTCATTGTTACAATGAGCCAGTAAGGTGGTTACTTTGCATGGTCCTCACTGGAGCAGGTGTTAGCCTGTGGCAAGCTCAGGCCAGTGCCCAATCTTGGCATTGGTTATGTTTTTTTGATTATGCCAAGGTTCCTGGCATCATTTGTTCCTGGCCATAAACTGGCTTTTTGGTCAAGTCTTTCATTGTTTTGTATTATGGGAGGGATACTTTTTTGTCAGGTTCCGCTGATGATGGGGGCTCAGCTATACTGGCAAATCCTTACTAAGCAGACACAATGTCCTGTGCTTATAACCTAGCATCCCAGGGTTGGTGTGGAGTGAAGGGACTTGCAATGGGAAGCTAGGGGGAGTGGTCTGAGCAAGTCCAGAATGGTCCAGGGAAGTCTAAGACCAAGTATATTAGATGTCAGACCTGGGCAGGCATCAGGAACAAGTTTGTAGGTGTGCAAATAGACTGGGGTAAGCAGAGGCTTCACAACTGATGGAGGCAGAGCTGGAGTTTGATGGGGGATCACCAAGACTTGATGGGTTCCAGGGCCAAGTAAGGAGTGAGGTCTGGAGTTGTTGTAAGAATGTTCAGGAGTCATAGCATGTGCATGGAGTTTGTACTGATGTCAGAGATGAAAGGAATTTAGAGAAACAAAGGAAATATGGACAGTTGAGATGAGATGGAAATAAGGTGAGACAAAACAGAGAAAGAAATAAATTTGAGACTAGAGATAGAAACAGAGACAAAACAAAACATGAGACACAAGAAACCAGTAAATGCAATATCAAGACTAAAGTACAAGGAGTTACTCTATAACTTATATACCAACTACTGGATGGCTCTGGAGGACAGTGGATATGGCAGCAGGGTTCAACAGAGCTGTGTGGAGTCAATGGGTGTTGGGTACAATCATAGGGCAGGCTGCAGTGATATTCTGATGGGATCAGCTGGGAATGTGGACTGCTCTGGGGTAATTGGAGTGCTCCAGAGCAGGTTGGGGGAATTAGGGTGGAGGGTCAGGGGTGTGTGACATGGTCAGGAATGGTGGGAGAAGTCTTGGGAGCTCAGGGGAAGCCAGGGGAGGCATCAATGGCTGTGGAGAAGGCATTGGAGTTGATCAGGGGGCTATTGGGATTTGCTGGAGAAGTGTCAGAGTTACTCAGAGTAGGTGCAGAGGGTGGACAAGGGTTGGGGGAGTTTGGTGGGGCATTGGGGAGGACTGGAAACAATGTTGAGGGTCTAGGGAGTGGGTTGTGACATCACCCCCCCTTCAGTGTTGAGACCCTCAAGATGTGGGGCACAGTTTGGGGATTGGTGGGGTATAGGAATTGAAGTTGAGTAATATTGATTAGACCACAGCCAGTGGTGGCGGCATGGGAAATGAAGTCAAAGCATGGCTGCTGTTTGTCAGGGAGTTCTTTCCAAGTTATAAAAAGGGTCAAATGTACTCAAGAGTTCCCAAACTTTCCACAATGTCTTCTTCCACATACTCCCCAGCAGCATCCCCCTCCCCCTACTCTTCAATCTCCTCCTCCAAGGGCTCTGAAGGATGTCTGGACTGCAGATGCATCCAGGCAATGTATCATAGTCATAAGTGCCATCCTTTGCTTGTTGGGGTTGGTGCACTGATTAAGTCCTGGCAGAGTTGTTGGTGGTGGTGGCAGGTCCCTCAGGGCTCTTATTGGGGGAGACCCCCATGCAGTCAGTGGCAGGAGTGGCCTCCACCACACATTCCCAATCAGGTGTTGTCCCCAGGGTGGTCCATCCCATCCTTATGGGTTCCAGAGTCACACAGGCAGACATGATGCCAGAGCAGTTCATGGAGGCCATGGGGCAGGCAAGGGGTCCCCCAACTATAGAGTGGTGTCAGGCAGTGGCTCCAGTGAGTTATTGGCATATCCTTTCCTTTGTGAGCTAACCCTTTCCTGTAGTATGCATCCTGTACCTGGCAGGGGGAGTGGTGTGAGTTTGAGGAGCCCATGCCAGAGGTGCAGCAGGACATGTTGGTGTGTCTCTTGTGTCACTTGCAGCACAAGAAGTGCTCGATCACTCTGAGCTGGCATGCTGATTGCATTGTAGCAGAGCAGGGATGGGACCAGGAGTGGATCATAGTGCAGTTGGAGGAGGGTCAGAGGGGTAGGGTGTCAGGCCAGAATTCTGGGGTGGAGGGGGGAGGCAGCACAGGGCAGCACACAATGAAGGTCAGGCCCCCATAGGGTGGATGGAGAGAGGGGGCCTCAGCAGCATGCAATAAGGGCAAACAGAGGGCATTTCCCTTGCCAGAGGCAGGGCCCAGTGAGTGAGTGTGAGAGGAGAAATCAATGGTGGGCCCTCTGGGCCCCATGGTGTACTCCCCAACCTCTAGGGCCCTGATGGAGCAGCCCATGGGGGGATTGTAGTTGGCCACCAAGGCTTTCTTGCAATGTTGGATGGAGGGTCTGGAATAGTCATTGGCCATTTGTGAGGAGGAGGCTTGGAGGATATGGGAGGAGAGGGATGGGGTCTAGAAGGAGTGGAATAAGGCTTGGAGGGAGCAAGATGCAGTGCAGAGGGATAAGGACATAGCTGTGGGGACCACCATGGAGCAACTGCTGCAGCTTTAGAAGCTGTGAGCATGTATGGGGCTATTGGAAGTGCAGGAAGAGATGGTGGTGCAGGGGTCAGAGGTGTGGGGGGCTGAGTGAGGGCCTGGTGTAGGGGTGACCTGGGAGATGGCAGAGAGAGCATGGTGGCAGAAAGAGTGGCTCACTAACAAAGTGGCCTCAGGGCAATGGGGAGAGCTCCATGAGTGTTTTTTTTTCTCCATTTCCCTTTTCCTATGAAGCTGATTTTGTTCTGCATATTGGGCCAGGGAGCACTGCATTCTCCTCTTCAGGGCAATGGAGAGTGCTCCATGAGTGTTTTTCTTTCTCTATTTCTCTTTTCTTATGAAGCTGATTTTGTTTTGCATACTGGGCCAGGGAGCACTGCATTCTCCTTAACAGAGCATTGGTGGTGCTGGAGTGCATCCACAATGGGCTGGCAAGGATGCCTGGGGACCTTCCACCAGAGTTGGGACAGAGGGTTACACAGATGGGGCATTTGTTGGCAGGGCTTTGGCAGAGGGCAACAGCAGACCCTGGAGTGTGGTAGGAGGGCAACAGATGTGGGGGAACCACTCCTAGGACAACCCAAGGTTCTGGCAATGGTAGTAGCACAACTAAAAGTGGCCATGGTAGGGAGGATAGCAGAGGTAGAGTCAGAGGAGAAGAGGGAGTAGGGGGTTTTCTTGGACTTGTCTTCTTGGCCTACTTGCACCTTTGTATTATTATGTAATTTGTGTATATGGCTATTTTTGGATATTTGGTCTAGATAAGTGAGTCTTTTAGTGTTGAGTGGGGGGGAGTGAATAAAACACATAGGGAGTACTCATGGGAGTTGAATCCCTGGTAAATTCAGAGGCAGGGGTTATGCCCACTATTGCCATCTGTGTTTGCTAGTCCCAGGGGTCCCAGGGCCTGGTGGGGTGTCTTCAACAGAAGTCCCAGAGTTTGTTGGGGGCTCCATCAAGGTTTCTTTGGAGTTCCCATGTATTGTCTTCAGATCCATAGCCCTTCCAGTGGACCAAGTACTGGGGTTGGCCATGAACTATGTGGGAGTCAAGGATTTGGTTGACCTCATAGTGGTACTTGTCTTTGACTTTGATGGAGGGTGGTCAGCTGGGGCATTGGCCAGGGAAGGAGTCCAGAGCATGTTTTTCAAGGAGTTGGGTATGGAATACAGAGTGAAGGCCTTTCAAGCCCAGAGGTAGGTCAAGTTTGTAGGCATGCATGGAGACCTTCTAGAGGACTTTGAAAGGGCTGAGGTGTTTGTGGTCAAGTTTGATGGAGGGCCTCTGGGTCTTGAAGTTGCATTGATTGAGCCAAACCAAGGTGCTGGGGGGCCAGTTGGGGGTGGAATTGTGTTGGGCATTGGCATGTTTGGAGTAGGCTTGATTGGTGGTATTTATCTCATCCTAGAGGAACTGGTGGAGGGATTAGAGGTCCTTGGCAACTTTGTGGGCAACATGGGAGGGGATGTCTTTGAGGGATAGGGTGAGTCAGGGGTTGTAGCCCTTGTTGGTGTAGAAGGGGGAAACTCTGATAGTAGAGTGGGGCATGTTGTAGGTAAACTTGGCAAGGGGGAGTTCTGCATGCCAGTCATTCTGTAAATAATTAATGTAGAGGCAGAGATACTGTTCCAATGTCTGGTTTACTCTTTCTGTTTGTCTGTTGGTCTTCAGGTGATAGGCAGTGGAGAGATTGGTTTTGATTTTGAGTGCCTTGCATAGCAATTGCCAGAAATGGGATACAAACAGAGGTCCACAGTTGGAGACAATGTCATCTGAGAGTCTGTGCTTGGAGAATATGTGTTCCAGGAATATTTTGGCAAACTTCAGAGCATTGTTAGTAGTGTGGCAAGGGATGAAGAGGGCTTGCTTGGTGAGGTGGCAGATGACAACAAGGATTGCATCAAAATCTTCAGAGTCAGGGAATTCAATGATGTGATCCATCAATATTGAGGACCAGGGGCATTGGCCAACAGGGAGGGGCTTCAAAAATTCATGGGGGCAATGGCAGGGTTCCTTGGCCCAGAGACAAGGTTTGCAGGCCCTTACATATTGCATGATGTCCTTCTTCATTCCTGGTCAAAAGTAAGTCTGGGAGATGAATTGAAAGGTCTTACAAATTCCTGAGTGCCCCCAGAGCTTGTGGTCATGGTGTTGCTGGAGTATGGCAAGGTGGATGGACTTGTAGTCTGGAGCATAAATTCATCCATTCTGGAGCAGGAGGTGGTGGTCCAGAGATAGCAAAAAGGGGTTTTTGGTGCTTGACTCATTGGAGTTGTTGCAGGGGTCATGCTGGGTGAAGAAGGAGTCCAGGGGTGAATTTCTGATTTGATGGAAGATTCCTTCTTCATTTAAAATTAGCACAGCATGTAGATGTCTGGGGGGGATTACCACTTGGTGGTTGAATGCATTCTGTTTGGCTTTAAATGACTTTTTTGGATACAGATGAGACCTTTGAGTAAGGGCATTGGGCTTTGTTCTGAGTCATTCAGGGCAGTAGTGGATGGTGAAGTCATACTCCAAGCAGGTTTTGGACCATCAAGCTTGGCAGTGGCTGAGCTGTTTTGTGGTCATGAAGTATTGTAGGTTGTTGTGATCAGAATAGACTTGGATGTGGTGTGGGGATCCTTTGAGGTATGCCTGCCACTGATAGAAAGCTTTGACAATTGTGAGGAGTTCCTTGTTGTAGATGTCATAGTTGAGCTTCACAGGGATCATTGAATGGGTGTAGAAGGCAATGGGGTGGAGATCCTTGCCTCTAGAATCCAACTGAGAGAGTATTCTGGCAATGGCATAGTTAGAGGCATTGCATTTGAGTACAATTGGCAGGGAGGGGTCAAAATAGTGGAGGACCAGAGCAGAGGTGAAGGCTTTCTTCAGGAGGAGGAAGACACTTTGGCACTTCCTGTCCCAATCCTAAGGGGTGTCCTTCCACATGAGTTGGTTGAGGGGTTTAGTGATTCCAGAGTAGTTGTTGAGGAATCAGTGGTAAAAGTTAGCAAACTCCAGAAATGACTGTACCTTCTTGATGTTTTGTGGTGGGGGCCAATTGAGTATAGCTTCAATCTTGGCAGAGTCCATATGCATGCCATTGGGAGTGATGATGATCCTGAGATATTTTACCTCTATTGTGTGGAAGGAGCATTTCTCAGGTTTGGCATGAAGGTGATACTTCTGGAGTCATTCCAAGACATGGCAGATATGCTCTAGATGCTCTGCTGGCAAATTGGAGTAGATCAGGACTTTGTTGAGTCCCCAATAATCAACACAGAGTCAGAGTGATCTGTCTTTATTCTTGGCAAACAGGACTAGAGTGCCAGTAGTGGAGATTGATGGGCATATGAAGCCCTTGCTGAGCATGTTGTTGAGGTACTCCTTTAGGGCCCAGAGCTTGATCTCAGATATATTGTAGATCTTGCCAAACAAGGGTGAGGTGCCTTCTTTGAGGTTGATCTTGTAGTCATAGGGGTGGTGTGGAGGAAGTTCTTTGGCACTCCCTTCAGAGAACATGTTAGTGAACTTATGATACTTTAGGGGAACTACTTTGGATAGGACCTGTTCCTCTGTTTTGCTCTCCAGTGCAGCAATTTCTGCACAGAGGTGCTCCTCAGATAGGGCTGGCATGACTTGCAGCTGGAAGGCAGGGGTGCCATCTTGTAGAAGGCATGCAAAGGGGATAGCGCCAATGATTTTAATGTTGAGGCTTCTAGAGTCAATGGGAGTGGATAGCAGGGTGGTAGCAGTTGAGTCTGGAGTGGTAGCAGAGTTGGTTGGAGGAGTTGAGTGTCACTAGCTAGAGTACCATGGGCCTTTGTATCAATTCCAAGGTAGGTTAGGAGGCAGCCATTATAATTTGATCAAGGGTGACTGAGGCAAAGTTGTGCTTTCTTTACCATCAGGGTTGCTGTTAGAGGTTGAAGGGCTCTGGGTTGCTCCAGAGGTGCTGGTGCTGAGGTTGGAGATGTTGGAGTTCAAGATAGACTGGAGGCAGAGGGGAATGGTGGCCACTAAACTTGCCTTGGGGCCAGGGAATTGTATGGTGAGGTTCTTTCAGTCAATGTCAGGGTTGGCGTCTTGCAGCCATGGAAGTCTGAGCACAATCAGAGTCAACAAGGGTAGTTGGGTGACAAGGAGCCAGGCCTGAAACTGCAGGTCATTGTCAAGGGTGAGGGTGTTGTCATAATATTGAGTGATTCCTGTCATGGTGGGGCTTCTATCAAAGAGTTGGAGCTCAAGGGGTTTGTTGAGGTTGTTGCATCAGAGGTCAAGTTGACTGCTGACAAAGGTGCTGAAGGTGCCACTGTCAATGAGGGTGGGGAGTACCTTGGGCAAGCTGTCAAGTTGGACATTGATGACAAACAACTGTGCAGACCTGGAGCAGAGCTGTGGATGAGTCTGGGGGTGGTCAATCATGGTCTCAGAGTTTTCAGAGGAGGGTGAGACATTGAAGGGTACCAGTCCAGAGTTGGTGGGGCTGTCCTAGTCAAGGTGGAGAGTGAGGCTGGGCCAGTCAACATGGGGGTTGGTGGAGTGGAGCCATGAGAATCCTAAGATGACAGGGGCAGAGGAGTGTAGTTTTGTGACAAGTAGTTGGAGTTCTTGTTGTCATCTGTTGGCAAAGGTCATGGTCATTTCCAGGCAGTGCATGATGTCTCTGGTGGGGGTGGGATCACTATTGAAGAGTTTGAGGGGGATTGGAGTGAGGAGGCATTGGAGGAGGTGGGGAGCAAGCACTACTAGGGATTCATCAATGAAGTTATCCATGGCACCACTATTGACTAGGGTGGAGACAGAGTTGTTAGAGAAGGGGAGAGTGGTGCAGAGCAGAAGAGTGGTGGAGGAGTGAGAAGGGAGGTGGGTATGCATAGTAGTGGGCAGGGAAAAGATAGGCAGGGTTGGGAAGTGCTGCAGAGTATTCTCTGGGATACATGCAGGGATTGTTACCATCAGCAGGGAATGCTGGGAGGTGGTGCCAGCCTGGAGGGATTTCCTGACTGATGGAGGGTGCATAGAATGCCTGGTTGGGATCAGGAGTCCAGTGGCAGAGAACATACTGATCTGCAAGGGGGCCTGGTTAGAATGGAGCATAAGGGGTTTCAGGAACTGGCTGACTATAAACATCAGTGAGGTAGCCAGCAGGGTTGTATGCAGGGTTATATGCAGACATTGAGAATGGGGTAAGGGGTAGTCTTGATATTATATCAGGTTCCACTGATGACACAGGCTCAGCTATACTGGCAAATCCTTACTAGGTGGATGCAATGTCCTGCACTTAAACCTAGTATTCCAGGGTTGGTGCAGAGTGAAGAGACTTGTGATGGAAAGCTAGGGGAAGTGGTCCAAGCAAGTCCAGAATGGTCCAGAGAAGTCTAAGAGCTTTGCAAATGATGGGAGCAGAGCCAGAGTTTGACAGGGGATCACTAAGACTTGATGGGTTCTGGGGCCAAGTGAGGAGCAAGGTCCAGAGTTGTTGTAAGAATGTTCAGGGATTGTAGCACATGCACAGTGATGAGCCCCAGATATCGCTGAGCACTATTTTTGGCATTCTTTTGACATTGCAGACTTGGTGGCAGCTGACTACTTTGTATTTGATACAAGTCACAACACTCAGCACATGGGACCGAGTCCGAGGGTTGAGCCAAAGCACAAGACCCTAGCAACCACAAGACTTATTGAGCACAAGAAATATCATGTGGAATCTGGAGCTTGGGCCTAGATCATCAAGGCCTAGACCCTCTAGCGACAACTATTAGCGACCCTAGCAATCCTGGCAAACAAAACAACATTCTTCTACCATATATGGACAAATTATCAGACGTGTACCTTTTTACTATCAGTTCGTTTGCCGAGCTTACCAACATACTTGAACGGCATCTATGCTTCAGGTGTTGACATCGGACCTTTTTCTTGTTTTGGTTTATGTTAGCAATTAAGCGTTGCCAAGACTTCACCTAGGATTTTTCATTTAGTCACAGACTGATGCCTTGTATGCACTATAAGCACAGTGACAGATGCTGTCACTTGTAGTATTTATTTGTTACTTTCACACACTATACTTCAAAAACATATAAATACTGATTGTACATAGACACTACACATACAGACCCACGGAGAAGAGAACAGAGAACCCCCTTCGAAGTCAACTAGCTGCTCTCTCTCTCTCTCTCTCTCTCTCTCTCTCTCTCTCTCTCTAATGCCTACCAGCTTGAGATTACACTTCACCTTTCTTTCCTTTATCCTGTCTTTGACTCCGGCTTAGTAACAAGCCTCCTCAACTTCAACTTGGACTTAGTTTGGTACCAACTGTGGGTACCTATTCACATTAATTCGACTTAGCAATGCTAGCGACTTTGGCTAGTAACCAGATCACATTTGTCCCCCTAGTTCCCCTCCTTCCTTTATCTCCTGCTCTTTCCCTACTCTTCTCACCACCATTACGACAACCTCAGCTGGCGATAGTGCCTTCTTTCTATTTTGCCCCACATCACAACTTTTGCTCTAGTTCTCTGGGACGGTTACTGACTTGCCCTCAACTATTAAATTCATTCTGCCATGTCAGGTATGCTTCATATTAATACATGTGTTATGCATACACACAGTGAGTGGCCCTTCACCACTCCTGAATTTGAAAACAAAATTTGAAATATGTACCACAAAGGCAGCCATAACCATCTGATGACATATCTCCATTATGCAAAACAATGGTAAAACAAGGTGAGTCTAGTTGATGCACTCTAGATTTCCCAGATGTATACTTGGAGCTAATCTGAGTTTGCTGCACCTTGCATGGTCAATGTCTTCTCTTGAAAGATATGTTGATCACCAACAACATTTCTCCTTGAATTGTGCATAGGTTGGGTTGGGTGGAAGCATACATTATGGCTATCAAGGCTTTACAAGTAGTTTGATATGGTTTCTAGGTGATGGTGTACATTGACAGGACTCCAAATACATTTTGTTGATCTGGACACAATGGTTTTCTGTGTAAACCTCGGACTGTTCCCAAATGGCCATCCCTATTAATTACTGTTCCTGTTTGTACTTGTCATGCTCACAAGGGACTTACATTTGATGGTGGGACTCTGGGGTTTCTGTGTGCACTGTCAATCAAGCTATGCCATTGTGTATACCATTGTTCCCATTCCTGAGCCTCCAAATCAGCATTGATCATCTGATGGAGAAAGCTAAACTCTCATCATGTCTTCTCTTCTCAGCTTGCAGATGTGTAAGCACATATTGTGGGTGTTGACCCCTCAGATACTATCTGTACACATGGTTCTATGTGTATGTCCTTGAATCTTGGGATTTTCCTCCTGTATTTTATTTCTTGAAATAGGATTCCAAGGTATATGGGATATCAATACAGTGAATATCAAGATCACTGACTATCCAGAACTTTGAAATGAAGAGATGAGCTATGGACAGTCAAACACAATAGTGTTACATAATGTGCATCTCAAGTAAGGATTCCTCTGTTAGCATTATTACATTGTTGATCAGGGCCAAAGCCTCTTGATGGTCAATAAGAGCTCTGTCCCAGTGAGATATAAGTGGAAGTCTTGAGTCATCACAATGAGACAAGTCTGTTGATGATACATGTATGATTTGTCAGAGAGTGAGTTCAAAGCCAGGATTGGGTCAAAAGACATGAAAAGCATCTCAACTTGTGGCATACATGCTTCACTCATACTAACATGAATAACAACATGATGAACACTGGTATATGCATACTACAGATTGCATTCTATTGAAACAAAGACTGCAAGCCAGTTCTCACCTGTATTTCCTGATGATGATTGTAGTGTACACTCAGGCTAGTGTGACATCAGATTGGTAGTGGTGTGATAGATATTCCTAGTAGTCCAAGTTCCTGTGGCTAGTATAATAATAGTAGTAGGAAGCCAAAGTGCAATAAGATGTGTGTATGCCACCAGCTCCATTGTCAGACTTTTACTCTAGATCTTCCTGATCATCATCAGAGGTCACCAATATTGACATTGCATCCAACAAATTGAAATCCTCCTGCATCAACAAAGCAAGTGCTGGGTGACTCTCAATCATAATCATTACTGTATGGTCTCTGGGCTACATATTCTGAGTCCCCATGGCCTGTTAGGCATCAGTGAGAAAGGACTGTGCAGCATTGCTTTATTACTCACTTGAAAGTCGACAGTCATACACCATTGGATGGGACTGTTTGAGTCACCATTGGAGCAGGAAATTGTAATGGGGATGACAATATCAACAGGATTATATGGTCCTGCACTGTGATTTCTCAATAACAGGAGATAAGCAGCTTCATGAGTAATATTGGTAGGTTGTGACTGCAGAGTCTGGGAGAACTTGGGAGTTTGATGGGCATTGATAACAGAATCTTGAGATATAATAGAAATACAATGTGAGTTGTATGCTCATAATCTTATATATTGCTCTAGTTGACCACTCAATTATTCAAAGTGGGTTCACCTATCAATCTTTGGGTATCATTCTGATCAATGTGTTGATGGCTCACTTTCTGATGTATTGTGGGCACCCTTTTTTGATACACCAGAAATACACCACCATTGTCGATTTTGTGGGGCTCCTTGATTTATGCACTTCTTTCTTCACAGTCCTCTGTGAGGGGGAAATTGTCCCTTATTGTCCCTTATGCACCAAGCTCCTTGAAACACAATGTTTTCCCAGCAAAATTATTACTGCTGATTCCACTGACACCCGTCACACATGCACACATCAGGTGGACTTGTTGTCCCTCACACCTCTGAATTTAGAAAAACATTGCAGATTGAATATTTTCAGAAACAATTACTAGTCAATAATGGCATGGAAGGAGTCACACCAGAATGCCAGGGCTTGGGTATTGTTCACCCTGATCTCCTTTTTGGGAGCACCTCCATGGACTTGTAAATCATTGATGAACTACCCAGTGCAATGACTCAGAGCTAAAAGTCAAAAAATTACGAGTTCATTGGGTATTCTGGAGCCTCACATTCAAGTCTCTCTGGGTCTGAAATTGATTTTTCATCTCATGAACAGGATGTCCAGCTCTTGTGGGTGACTGCCAGAGGATGATCAGGAACATTGTTCAATATCTGATACTGTGCTTGAATCCAGGTAATTGTTCTTGTGTGCCAAAGCCATGATGTACAGTTGAATGAATGTGGATATCTCATCTGTCTTTGTGTGCATCAAATATACCTAGTGGCTATGTGTAAATAAATTAAGAAAAGGTGAGCCAACATTTGTGTGGTGAAAGAACTGTTTCTCTAGCACAGGCATCTTGCCAAGCGCCATATGTATTTGAGCATTTACAATTCATGAAGGTTAGTGTTTGCTGGGAATGATAGCCAGGTGTAGCCACCTCACAAAGAGAATAATTAGTGATGGAATATATTGTCTTGCCTCCTATAAAATGTGAGACAACAAAAAATGGGGTTAAGTACTGATTGGGGTGTTGATATAAAAATTTTAAGAAAATAAAGGAAGGAAAAAGGGAATAGAGAGAGCAATTCAACAGGTTTTGACTTGAGATATAGACACTTTTGGAATCTAGGTATGTATCATAGTACTCAAATATGAGCTTACAAGCTATGATGGAGAGGAAATGAGCAACTTCTGCTGACTGGATACCATCACCATTACCTGATCCAAATGTAATCAGGCCCAGCCATAGTGTTGAAGTGGATAGCCAATGTATCCATGCATTCCTCACCAGGATTTAGAGTGAGATTTCTTCTGGTGCCTCCTCTGTTACCATAGGTTTCAAGCACTTATCAAGTCCTGCACATTGACATTCTCAAACAGACTCATTTATTAAGAGATCTGTATGGGTAAATGAGCAATCATTTCCTGAGGTCAGGACTGAGTATTCAATTTCTTATGCTTGTCATCCTTGTCTGCTTCTCTAATCCAGTTATTAAGCAAGGTTATGATGTATCAAAGACACCTTAGGAAAAAGGAAAGACAGAAACAGAAGAGGAAGAAAAAGCAGCCAGCTAGGGAGACTAAGAAAGTAGCAGGACCGGGTCCATCTTGAATATCAAATTTGTCACCTTCCAATGTATTAAATAAAATAACAGCAACAGATCCACCCCAATGAGGTCAGGGTTTGTGTTAGCTGAGGAGATGAGGTTTACAGAGATGGAGAAGATGCTCTGGTGGTACAATATGACACTTAGAGCACTTGACAAGTGCATGGACATCAGGGACATGAGTGTTGTGGGCATAACATCTGACCTCATCAGGACAAAGCAGACTATTGAGGCTCATGCTGGGCATCTCATGCAGAACAAAGTTGACATTGTTGCTCTCTGGGGCATGGTTGACAACAGTCAAAACCAGCTTCAAATCTCATCTCTCCCTGTGTTTGCCAGACCACATCTCTAACAGAAATTTGCATGAGTGCCCTTGTATATTTATGTTGGTTATTTGGTCTCCAGGAATTTTGTATGTAGTTTCCAGCTTTCTACTGGAAGGCATTAGAAGTCTGGATTTAGAAAATGTGAATGGGAAATCACTTTGATTTTCTCTGCCCACTCTTCTCCAGTTTCATAGGATTCCAAGGTCTATGGGACATCAATACAGTGAATATCAAGTTCACTGACTGTCCCAGAACTTTGAAATGAAGAGATGAGCCACAGACAGTCAAACACAATAGCATTCTATAATGTGCATCTTAAGTAAGGATTCCTCTGTTGGCATTATGTGGCAACAGCAATATAGTCATGGTGTCATCACAAGGAAATAATGGAGTCTTCATGCTAGAGAACTGGGATAAGTCCCATTATTGCAAAGTACTAACTATAAAGAACTATCATAGGCCTTTATATATGTCAGTAATGCAAGTAGCCAGTGACAGATAAGTATGGGGGTAAAGTTAGCATAGACAATCACAAGGAAGTTGGTTACAAAAGTCATCATAAGCAGTCACTGTCACTATATATGCCCTCTAGGTATCAAGAAGAAATGAAGGATACCTTGGAATATATATTAGCCAGAATGGGTTGAGTCATCAAAGTAAAGGAATAAGTAATGAGTGTGGTTACAAACAAGTGTGATCAAAGTTGGCAGAGGAATAGGGAATGACAATTTGAAGTTGGGGGTTGGAATTATGTCTGAGCAGTGAGTAAAGTGATGAGGTCATTGAAGCTAGTCTGACACAAAGTCAAAGAGATCTACTCAGTGAGAGTCATTTGGGAGATGAATTTGTTGACAGGCATTTTGGCATTGGCTTGAATAGGGGATTTGGTTTTGGCAGAGCATTTCTTGCCATTGCAAATATTGTTGGCAGGAATAGTGGGAAGGAAAAAGCCATTGGGTTCGGCATCCTCAAGATGATGCTTCATAGATTTCTTTTCTTCATGATAGGACTCCAATCAAGCTTGGTTCCTGACTGCCTTGTAGTGGGGGTGCAGCAAAGCATTCTTCATGCTGGCTCAGGCATCTCAATTAATGTTGCCATTAGCTGAAATGATTCCAAAGGCATGGAACTCAGTGTAATGAGAGTCTCAGTTAGGGAATGTCATGACAGAAGGAGGGATGGGAAAACTGTCATATTTGTATAAACCAGTGTCAAGATTGTGAGTAATGAAGTCACAAAGATTGTCACCCTTAGTGTTATTATAGGCAGTGGCAAACTCAGTGTAGTGGCATGGCTCAATGCTATCAACAGTGATGTTGCAGTGGCAGATGTTGTCGTTATGCTTGATAAACTTCAGGAGTTGGCTGGGGTGGATGATGATGTTAGAATCAATGGAAGTGAGCTGGATGAACCCATCAGCACACAGAGCCAGAGAAGAGTGAGGGTTATAGTGGTTTTTAGGATGGTATGACAACATCACTGATAAAGAATGTTGGTGCAATATCAGAGAGGGCAATAATGAGTGTGAGAGGGATAGGAATTTGATGAAGTCACTCAGAGGGGCTCCAGTGTGGTTGTTTATATGCAGTCTTGAGGGGGTATTTATATGCTCAATGCCCATGGACCCCAGATGTACTTGGGGATCATTGACTGGGGGACTGCCTGTTCTATTTCCCAATTCTGATATTTCATTAATATCCTGAGCATCAAAATAGGGAGATAATAGATCAAGTTCCCTGACCCAATTGTAAGGTAGCCAAGTCTTATTGCCTGCATGCCATAGGACTTCAAATATGGTGTCTGTCTTTGACCCTGAGTGGCTCACAATTTTGTCCACAGCCCACTCAGTTTCATGCTCTGGTTTGTTTTCTGAGATGATCTGATCATACAAGCATCCTGGAAATTACCTGTGGTCATTAGGGACATGTAATCTTAGCAAAGATGAGTGGAATACATTGTGTATGCCTCTTCACAGCATGTGAGAGGGAAGTTGTACCCTAAATGATTGATTACTAAAGT
Source organism: Termitomyces sp. 'cryptogamus' (assembly GCA_020091625.1). NCBI lineage: Eukaryota > Fungi > Basidiomycota > Agaricomycetes > Agaricales > Lyophyllaceae > Termitomyces > Termitomyces sp. 'cryptogamus'. The sequence goes on from JAGYZC010000005.1 coordinate 5,298,364, forward strand.
CTTTCAGCAGTAAATATGGCCCAACATATTTGGGTATCAACTTACATGTGAGACCTTTAGGAAAGGTTATATTCTCAGTTGACACATATGCAAATTCACCTGCTTTGAATGGGACTAGTGCCCATTTGCAATTAGCATTGTGCATTTGTCTTACACAGGCAGCTAATATGCAATCATGGGCTGCCATAATGGCCAATTTCAGTTGTTGAGTGAAAACTTGCACACCTGGGTATTTGTTCTTTGTGGCTGAGTCCCATACCATGGACCTGGGCATTCAACCATAGTTTAGGAAGAATGGTGAGTATCCTGTTGTCACTGATCTCACAGTGCTGATGGCAAATTCAATTGCAGGTAACTTGGATACCCAGTCCTTCTGGTTGGGGCTGATACATTGACAGATCATTTGTATAATTGTTTGATTTGTGTGTTCAGTGGCTCCATCACTCTCAGGATGGTATGAACTCAACATTTTTAGCTGAGTACCAATTAGTTTATGAAGGTGAGACCAAAATATACTGGTGAAGTATGAATCTCAATCACTAACAATAGCTTTTGGTAGCCCATGTAACTTATATATTCTGGCAAAGATAAGTTCAGCTATTTCCCTAGCTTTGTATCTAGTCTGACCCAGGATCAGGCAGACCATTCCTGTTAGATGGTTGATTATTACTGTCAGATTATTGTAAGTAGCATTTCTATCTTTTGATTCTGGCAGTGGGCCCATAAAATCTATGCCTATTACTTCCTAGGGTTAAGTTGGGACTGGAAGGGGGTTCAGTTTCCCATAAGGTTTGTGATTGCTTAGTTTGCTGCAGGCACAGATTTTACAAGACTTGCAGAAGAAGTGTACATTGCTACTCATCATTTTCCACCAAACATGATCCTGTAAGTACATTAATGTCTTGCATGTATCTAAGTGTGCTAGCATTGAATGAGCTTCAGATATTACAATTTTGTGGATATTTCAACCCATCACTAGGACTGAAGGTATGCATAATACCTTTTTCTCCTCTGTGTTAAGATACATTAGGTTGTCCTTTGTATATTCAAAGTTCTTAACTTCATAGGTCTTTCTACTATGGCTGCAAACACTGGGTCTTTGTTATATTTACTCCAAATGCTTCCTAGTAGGTCAACTGGTTCACACCCTCCTGCCATCAGCTCATCAAGCAATATTGCATTGGCTAGCTCAGCCAATGGCTGGATCTCCTGCAATTGCTCTGATAAGCCTTTTTCTTGTGCCTGATCCAGGTTCAGTTTCTTTGCAGGTAATCAGATTGTTAATTTTTCTGGTGTGTCATTACCATCCTTGCCCTCCTTTTGTTGCTGAGGTCCTTTCAGCATAAAAAGCTTAGACATATGACTGGCAAATTCTTTTGCCATTTCTGCATGCCCTGTGTCTGCCATTGGAATGACTTTTTGTCTATATACTTGTTTGGCCTTCATGCCACTTTCCTGTGTCAGCAGCATTAAACCTAGTGCTTAATCACTATGGCAATCAACCTTGCTTACTTCTAGGTGATCACAACCTTTGTTGGCTGGAGTACTTTCCTGTTCTGACCTGCCTTTGCACCAGGAGCCTTGGCCAATAAGTATGCACTCAAACCCTCCATACTGACCAGTACTGGCATTAAAATTAAGTGTGGCACCAGCAAATCATTGTTAATCACATCATGGTAAGTGTATTCACTATGAGCTCTAACTGTTTCTGGCTCATCAAATGAGTATAGATATGATAATCCATCCAATAGGATATTATCAGTGCCAGGTACATATACAACATCAAAATCAAATTCAGATATTTTTTCTAACCATTGGGCTTGCCTTCCTGATAGGTTTTTCTGATTCAGCAAATGAACTAAACCCTTATGGTCAGTATACCAGGTAAATTTTGTTCCTTGCAGTATGTCCCTATGTCTCAACATGGTTTCTACTCCTGCTAGCATGTCAATTTTGTGTACAGGATAGTTTTGCTGTGCAGAATTCAGTTTAGCCAAATAGATTTGCCAATTACTGCCTTGACTCATGACTCCTGCTATACCAGTTCCACATCCATCAGTAACTACATTCACAGGAGGTGTGTCTTTTCCATATTCTAATGGCTATCAGTAGTGATTATGACATTTCACAGCCAATTTCTTGATATCTTCAAATGCCTGTTAGTATGTGAATTCCCAGTGGAATGGCACTGCATCCCTGGTAAGCTCATGTAAAATCCCCACAGGAATTCTGACACAATCTATATTATCTGCCAAGTAGCCCGCTGCCCTTAGAAAGCCCCTGAGTAGGTCTTAGTTGGTTGGGGTTTTCCAATTAGCCAGTGTGTCCACTTTGTCCAGATCCATACAGATACCATCATTGCTGACTATGCAGCCCAGAACCTTCATCTCTTGGCATAAAAACTTTAGCTTGTCCTTCCCAAAGTAAAGCCTTTCTTGCTGTAATATATCAATAATTATTCTTACATGTTTAATGTGGTCTTCTAGAGTATTGGAATAAATTATTATATCATCTAAATAAATATCCATGAACCTGCTGATGTATGCCAAAAATATATGATTCATGAGTGCTTGATATGTAGCAGGTGTGTTACAGTCTCCTTGCTGTACTATGTTGCTAACCATATTTCCATCTAGCATTGTTATAGCTGATTGTTTGACATGTTCTGGGACAATCCTGATCTGTTTGTAAGCATCCTTTCTGTCTAGGATAGATTGATACTGGCCATTAGCCACATGATGGAGTATTCCATCAATGTCTGGTAATGGCAATGAACATTTGACAGTGTTTGCATTTTGGGCTCTCAAGTCAAAGGCCATTCTCAGTTGCAGAGCTTCTCCTTGCTTTCCTGGCTTGGGGATGAGCATCATCAGCATGGTGTTTCAACTGCTTGTGATTTTCCACCTTCTGCTCCTGACATATGCATTGTGTTTCTTGACCCACTAGGATCTCATAGCCTCTGGACATCATGACAGGTGCCATGGATATATCCTATTGGGGTCAATTAGATTTATTTCATGATTGATTGCCTGAAGTAGCAGTAAAGGTGTGTCACTTGCTGATTTGAATATTGGTTCAGTGTACTGATGGAGTTCTCTTCTGACTGCCTCCAGGTTGTCTTCATACAATTCCATTGATCTTGATGCTAATTGCATGACACCTGATCCTTCCATAGGTCATGAATGATTGGATCCCACCACAATGTGAGTGGGGTTGATGCCAAATGTGACTTGGTGTTGGAAAAGAAAGGGAGTTCCAAGGATCAGGTCATAACCTGACAGGTTAATGACACCAAAGTAGCATTGTTCCAAGGTGTTTTGATATTCAAATTTGGCAGTTGCACCAAAGTTGATACAAAATCATGATCCTTGTACAGCCAACTGTATGGGAACAGGAGAGGTGCATTCCCATTTCTTTATTCCAAGCTGTTGAGCTAATGTGCTTGAGACAAAATCTCCCAGAGATCCTGCGTCCACCAATGCATGGGCAGGATGTCCATTGTGATTCAACAGGTTTTGACTTGAGATATAGACACTTTTGGAATCTAGATATGTATCATAGTACTCAAATATGTGCTTACAAGCTATGATGGAGAGGAAATGAGCAACTTCTACTGACTGGATGTCATCACCATCACCTGATCTAAATGTAATCAGGCCCAGCCATAGTGTTGAAGTGGATAGCCAATGTATCCATGCATTCCTCACTAGGATTTAGAGTGAGATTTCTTTGGGTGCCTCCTCTGTTACCATAGCTTTCAAGCACTTATCAATGTTGAGCAGGGGCTAGTTACAAGAAGAACAGGGTGATGAGGTAGGCTAGAATAGACTGCAAAATAGAAGGTTAAACCTCAGTGAATGGTTGAACACTAATATATTGTATATGTACCTGCAAAACAGGAGGTAAACTATGAGATATCACAATGTGGAAAGTATGGGGGACTTACACCACAGTGAATAGTTGAACAATGAGGTGTGACATATAATTAAGCAATGAAAAACAAAAGGAATGGTGAGTAAGTAAGTGTCTGTGGTTATGCCTGCATGTCCTCAACACTCCCCCTCAAGATGAACCATGGATTAGACAATGCTGAGAAGTTCATGGAACTTTTCAAATTTGATCCAGGCAAGGGACTTGGTGAAGACATCCACAATAATATCAGAAGTGGGAACATAATGGAGTTGGATGTGACCAGAGGAGACAGTTTGACAAATGAAGTGGAAATGAATGTCAATGTACTTTGTATGAGCATGGAAAGTAGTGTCCTTAGAGAGGCAAATAGCACCCCCATTATCACAAAAGAGATCAGTAGGTAAAGAGAGAGAATAGAAAAAGGAAAGTTCTGTAAGTATCTTGTTAATCCAGATAATGTCCTTAGTGGCATGTGTGCGCACAACATATTTGGATTCAGTGCTGGAGAGAGTGATGATGGGTTGTTTCTTGGAACTCCAAGAACAGTGCCAAGACTAATGAAGAATGCAAATCCTGAGATGGAGTGACAATGTGAGTGGGATGCCCAGTCTACATCAGAATAACCAAGGATCTCAGGGTCAGGGCCTCTGAGAACCAATTTCTTGTCAATGGTTCCACATAGATAGTGGAAGACACAAGTAATGGTTATCATGTGGGTTGTCCTAGGTGCATCAAGATATTAAGAAAGAGTGGAAACTGCATATGCAATGTTGGGACATGTCATGATAGCTGCATACATCAGGGATTCAATCATTTCCTGGTAATGAGTCTTCTCAGCAGGCAAGAGGAGGATTGGCAAAACAGAACTAGAGTTGGGTGTAAAGTTGGCTCCAGGTTCCATAAGTGTGATGACAATCCAGGTGTCTTCAAGACCAAAGCATTTGATGATCTGTTCAACATAGGCTTGCTGACCAAGTGCAATGATGCAAGCATTCAAGTCCCAGGAGAGGCTGACTCCAAGAAGCCAGTTGATTAGTCCAAGATTGACAATTTTAAAAAGTTTGCCAAGCTGTTTCTTGATGAGGGAGATGGCATTGGAGGAATCACTAATGATGGTGAAATCATCAGTGGCAACAGCAACAATAGTGAACTTATTACCATCGACTTTATAGAAGACAGCAATGTCAGCCTGACAGACTGAGTAGCTGAGATCTACAAAAGCCTGGCACAGTTCTTTGTACCAGTGGTGTATGCCTTGCTTGGTACTATAGAGAGGATGCTTGAGTCTGCATGTGAGTTTGGAATTGGGGAGTTTCTCAAGTTCCAGAGGTAAATGGCAAAAGCAATAGTAGAAGAGAGGGAATTGCATGTAGATAATTCCATCCTCTTTGAGATAGAAGTTGAAGTAAGCATTCTCGATGTCAGCTTACTCAATGACAGCACCACACAAAGCTGCAATCAACAATAGTATGCAAAGTGTGGTGGCACAGACTGTTGGAGTTAAGGTTTTGGTGTAATCAATGCCAAATTGTTCTTCAAAGTCTTTGGCAATGAGATGGGCCTTGTAACAGATGATTTGTCCATCAGTGCCATGCTTACAGCACAAGACATAGTGGCAGGGGATGATATTTGCATTTGCAGGAGCCTCAACAATGTTCCAAGTGCTGAGTTTCTTGATTTGGGCAAGCTTAACATTAATTGCCAATGACTAATCTTAGTTCTTGGTGCCTGACAGTGCTTCCTTGATGGTTGGCATGTCCCTGCTGGCAGCCAATGCATGCTCAATAGCTTCCTGGATCCATTCATCATCAACACCATTGATTTTGACACTGCCAGGCTCAAGACTGTCTATAGCATTGAGGATGAATGCAGAGTTGATGATGTTAGCTCTTTTTGTGGTGTTTTGTTGTTGTTCTTGGCTGTATTGTGTGGGATAGAATTGGAGATGGCCAGCAAGTGAGTTTTGACATGTGTGAAGGTGCAGAGCATTGGTAGAGGGTGAGTCTTGGGTTTTTGTGATGTTTGGAGTGTGCTGGGGTGGTTTTAGCAGGTTTTTGACTGTTTCTTTCTTGATCTCATCTAGACTTCAAACGTCCTCAAGTGGAGGGGGTTTGTTGCAAAGGATTCAGGCTTGGGAATGTTGGCTGGAGTGTGGGAAGCAGGATTGGGCACGATTTCTGGAGGATTGGGTGCTGCTAGAGTCTGAAGACTGTTTGGATTGGCAGGTAAGTCCCACTCCCCCTCAATCTAGACACTGTCTGGGTTGAGTGCAGCATCCTTACTCAAATAAACATCCCTCTCCACAGTGACTGTATGTTTCTTAGGCCAATAGATCCTATAACCCTTAGATTGTTCATTAATTCCAATGAATTTGCCCTCCTCGACTTTTAATTCAAGCTTTCCTGCCTTGCAAAGCCAAATATAAGCAAGCATACCCCATTCACAAATCCTTGAGATGTTGGGTGTCTTCCCTATAACCATCTGAAGTGGTGTAACATTGCCAGGTAGTGTGCTGGATGCTGCTCAGTTCCTCAACCAGACTATATGGTGTTTAGCTTCTGTCCAGAGGTTTTCTGGGAGACCAGCAGCTATCATCATTGCATGAGTATCAGGTTCCACTGAACACAGGAGCTCAGCTACACTGGGAGACTTCAGAGACTTGTGAGAATGAGCAAGGGGGAGTGGTCCAAGCAAGTCTGGAGTGGTCTGGGATAGTCTAAGACAAGGTATGGGAAAGAGTGGAATTTGAAGGGGGCACCAGGCACAAGTCTGGAAGCAAGTATCAGAGGTGTGGGATAAATAGAGGCTATGCAAGTGATGGGAGCAGGGCCAGAGTTTGATGGGGGGATCAACAGAAGTTGATGGGCTTTGGGGCCAAGCAAAGAGTGAGGTCTAGAGCTGGTTTAAGGAATGTTTGAGGTTTGTAATTGTGAGCATGGAGTTTATAATGGTGCTAGAGTTTGAAAGGACTTGAACACAATGAAGGAAACAGAGTCAAATGAGATAAGATGAGATTGAGATGAGAACAAAAATAGATTCAAGCTGGGATACACAACAATAATGAGACAATAACAGAGATAGAGACAAGACAAGACTGGGAGGCTGAGAGAAAGGGAAATGTAACATAGAACATGAAACACAAGAGGGAACAATCAGAAAAATATCAGGTAAGACAGGTAATATTAAGACTAGAGTACAGAATGCTACTCTATGACTTATATACTGACTACTGGAACAACTCCAGGGATAGTGGGTCTGGTGGTGGGGCTTGTTAGAATCATGTGGAGGCAATGGGTGTCAGTTATGATCAAGGGGTGGACCACAGTGATATACTAATGGGATCATGATGGGATCAGTTGGGGATGTGGGCTGTCCCAGAGTTGTTGTGATGCTGTGGAGCTGGTTGAGTAAGTTGGGATGTCAAACTGGTGATGAATGCCAGCATCAGGAACAGTGGGGGATGGTCCTAAGGGCTTAGGAGAGGCAGGGGAAGCATTGAAGGCTGTGGGGAAGGTGTCAGAGTTAGCCAGGGGGCCATTGGAGTTTGCCAAAGAAGTGTCAGAGTTACCCAGAATAGGTGCCATGGATGAACAAAGGTCAGGGAAGTTGAAGGAGGAGTTGGGGGTGCACTCTAGGGGAGCAAGGTGGCTGGCAATGAGGTCCAGGGTTCTGGGAATGGGTCATGACAACAAGCACCTTTGACAATAGTGCAATTTGCACATTTGGTGATGCTATTGGATTGTGGGGAGTTGTGGACTGTGAGATTGCAAATAGTACCAGCAACATCCTGGTTAGTCTTGATTTGAGTACTCATGAATTTGCTGCCTCAATTAATGCCATAGGTCTTGATCTGTGTGCTTTGATGGATCTTTATCCATGCTTCATAATTACAGTATGCCCTGAAGGTGTCAGACTTGTGAGCCAGGAATGTGATATGTTCTTCATGAGTATAGACATCAATATTGGTATAGGGATAGAGAGTGCCACCCAGAGACTTGACTTAAGCAGGACCCCAGAGATCACTAACAATCTTCTCCCCATAGTGAGTATACTTTGTCTCACTCTTCTTTGGGAATGATTGGCACTGAGCCTTTCTCTTCATGCAGGCCTCACAAAAATCTGGCTTGGATGACATGTCAAGATCAATGCCTCTAATCACTCCTTTGGTGGACTGCCTCCCACAGGTCTGAGTGGTTAATATGCCCCATTTGATGGTGGAGCTCACTAATTATGATAGATTTTGAAACCACATTGACATTATGTTATGGGAATGAGGAGGTGACAGATGAGTCAGCACAATAGAGACCACAGATTGTAGGAATGCAACCAATGACTTGGCATTTAGGTTTAGGACTGTGGATAACACACATCCCATCCTCAATGAGGAAAGAACACTCAGCATGATCAAGACACAAGACAGAGACAAGTGTGAAGGCCATCTAAGGTGTGTAATAGACCCTCTTAAGAAGAATGGGTACTGACTTTTTCCCTTCCTTCATTGGCAAGCTGATGAAAAAGTCACCCCAACTGAGAGTGCTAAAGGTATGTCTGTCAGCAGTGCAGACTGTCAGGGGACTTCCATTTCCAACCTCTGCAACTAGTTCCAGCACCTCCACAGCTTGTTCAACATCTTCAGGGCTCTTTCTGGAACCCCAGAGTTCTCTATATTACCTCAGTGATTATTGACCTAGGGTTAGGAGTAGCTCCAGTCATCTGTACAGTAGTTCCCATGCCTCCACTGCCTGCTGATGCACTGCACTGAGCAGTAGGAAACCCTTAGACTTGTTCTCTTCAGATTCCCCTCTGTTAGGTGATTAGTTACTAATTGTATCATTGTCTGCTCTGCTAATATACTTTGGATTCCCCTCTGCTAGCTGCATGATTCCAATCCACCACTCTGGAGGTTGCCCTTACACAGACAGGCTCAGAATTGATTTCCTGGTAGTTTAGAAACTTATTGTAGAATAGTGAGAAGTAACTACTGGCACCATAATCAATGATTATACCAGCAGAGAGGGATGCAGCATGAGCTTCATGACTGTGACCTGAGGTGATGGTGAGTGCAACATTGTCATTGGTGGGGTTATTTGAAGCATCAATGGGGATAAAGATGAGAAAAGCATAATTATCATTACTCTTCTCCTCAGTTTTGGCAGCATTAGCTGACTTTGCCTTGTCCTTTCCCTTACTCTTGTGCTTCTTTATCCACCAATCAGGTGCCTTGCCTGCCATGCCTCCACCTTCTTCAAAGCATTGATTGTTGGTATGTCTGTCCTGTTTGCAATTGTCATAATGGTGCTCATCCTTTCTTTTCTCCTTGGGTTTAGACTTTTCTTTTATATCTTTGGACTTGCCTTTGGCTATGGCATGAGCTGCAATCATTGCTTTGTGGTGCTGGTTGATGCTGTTTTTGATAGCAGCATCATTGGCCTCCTCACTGAGATGCAAAATGAGGTCCTGACTGGATACAGGCTTTCCAGTGATACATGCATTAGCAGTAATCATTGTAAGAAGGGGCTTGTAGGAAGGTGCAAGGAACAGAGAGGTGAAGATGTAGCTGGCAAATGAAGCATTGGAGAGAGGACAACTAATTTTGGCATGGTGTTCCTTAAGGACAACAAGGTTGGCAAGATGATCACACATGGCAACTTCACCATTCTCAATGAAATGGGAGTTCTGCAACCAAGCAAGAAGGTCAGTCTTGAACATGGCACCTTTGTTGCTATGGATAGAAGTAAGTCTCTTTCGAACAGTGGTGGCAGTAGGTTTGCCTTTGATCTGGTGGAATGTAGACTGATCAACAGTTGCATAGATAATTTCACAAACAGTTGCTTTCTTCTGAGGCCAGTCCTCTGTTGCATTCTCATGCTCCTCAAGCTGCTTGTCTGATAGCAGGAACAGCAAGTTGTCATTTTAGAAGAACAAGCCATCACACTTGACAAGTGCTACCAGTTTACATGTGGTACCAATACCAATGACATGTCATTGAAGTTTCTTTGACATGATTGCATTGATGATATGTTCCTGGTACAATGTTCAGTTTGATCCATCAAATGCAAGCTTTGGAATGGTGAGTTTTGTGGTTGAAACATTGTAGGTATCTTTGGGGCCCATAACCTGTTGAGCAGGGGCCAGTTACAAGAGGAACAGGATGATGAGGTAGGCTAGAATACACTGCAAAACAGAAGGTAAAACCTCAGTGAATGGTTGAACACTAATATATTGTATATGTACCTGTGAAACAGAAGGTAAACTTTGAGATATCAGTATGTATATTGAGTGGAGATTATGGGGGACTTACACCTCAGTGAATGGTTGAACACTGAGGTGTGACATATAACTAAGTGATAAAAAACAAAAGGAATGGTAAGTAAGTAAGTGTCCATAGTTATGCCTGCATGTTCTCAACAATCAAGTCCTGCACATTGACACTCTTAAATAGACTCATTCATCAAGAGATCTGTGTGGGTAAATGAGCAATCATTTCCCAAGATCAGGACTGAGTGTTCAATTTCTTAAGCTTTTCATCCTTGTCTGCTTCTCTAATTCAGTTATCAAGCAAGGTTATAATGTATCAAAGACACCTTAGGAAAAAGGAAAGACAGAAACAGAAGAGGAAGAAAAAGCAGCCAGCCAGGGAGACTAAGAAAGTAGCAGGACCAGGTCCATCTTGAATATCAAATTTGTCACCTTCCAATGTATTAAATAAAATAACAGCAACAGATCCACCCCAATGAGGTCAGGGTTTGTGTTAGCTGAGGAGATGAGGTTTACAGAGATGGAGAAGATGCTCTGGTGGTACAATATGACACTTAGAGCACTTGACAAGTGCATGGACATCAGGGACATGAGTGTTGTGGGCATAACATCTGACCTCATCAGGACAAAGCAGACTATTGAGGCTCATGCTGGGCATCTCATGCAGAACAAAGTTGACATTGTTGCTCTCTGGGGCATGGTTGACAACAGTCAAAACCAGCTTCAAATCTCATCTCTCCCTGTGTTTGCCAGACCACATCTTTAACAGAAATTTGCATGAGTGCCCTTGTATATTTATGTTGGTTGTATAGTCTCCAGGATTTTTTCATGTAGTTTCCAGCTTTCTACTGGAAGGCATTAGAAGTCTGGATTTAGAAAATGTGAATGGGGGATCACTTTGATTTTCTCTGCCCACTCTTCTCCAGTTTCTGGTGTTGTTCCCTTACTGGCCCAGTAGTTGAAAATATTGGTGAGAATTCTATCTTTTAAGATGGTGGTTCTAGCCTGACAATTTGGCTCCTGCTGGTACATTTCCTTATGTGGTTCAAAAATTGCCTTCTTATCCACAGTGAAGAGTGGTTCTGTTTGTCTTTTTCTTGGAGAAAATATTGGTTCTGGTGCCTGGCAGACATTGGGTATGGGATCATTGGACAAGGACATTTTATAGGCCCATTTGTTAAATTCAATTTTTGTTAAACACTAAATCACATGATCTTTCACCCACATGAGAAACTTTCATAGAGAATGCACCAGAGCTGGCATCCACCTGCCAGAGTGGATGAAGGCCAGCTGGGAAGGTCTGTCTCTCTCTGTGTCAAAAAACTGTCTGTCTCTTCATTAAATTGTCTTGCACCAATTGAAGAATGTCCATAGATGGCCTACCAGATCAGATGACTTACTGGATCAGATGTCCATTCAGTGGACTGGACATTGGCCAGCAGTCCACAAGTTCTGCCAATTCAATCAAATTGTCTTGTACAAGACTTGCTAATTTTTTCCTCACCTACTAAGAAGCACATAGATTTCAGATAACCTTGAAGAACTACACCAGCTGTGAGGAAATCTGATTTGTTGCTAATGTCACCAACACCAATGAATATCTGTTTTTTTATTGTCCCTTCTATTGTCCATTTTGGCAGACAGTCTGATGGTGGCTTTCCTACCTTAGCCTAGTATATATCACTTGAGGAAAACTTTTACAACAAAATTTTCTTTGAGAATACTGAATGTTGTAAAAAGATTGCCAATATTGATCATTATCTGTTGCACATCACTTGCACCTCTTCACATTGATCAATCATCTTGTATGGAGCTCATAACAATTTTCCTTTTCTATCTCATATGTTCTGTTACATATATTCCAGAAAATCTTCTGCTGGCAGGCACACTCTTTGACACCTCATTGGCACCATGAATTTGAATGCTATGATGAAGTGCCAGCAACCAAAACTACAGTTCTCAGGCAAAGAGATCTTATACCTGCTGAAGAAAAGACAAGAGTCATCCAGAACTCTAGAGGATTACCTATACTGGTCAAAGAACAAGTGCCCATTAGTCCAATTCCAGTTGTCACTTTGCTGTACCATTCCCAGCCACCAATGATGACTATTATTTCTCTCAGGGATGCTCCAATGGTAGATGAGATATATCCTGTCCCCATGAAGCATGGCAAGGTAAATTTTCAAGGAAAAAGTTGTGCAACATATTATTGTTCATATCTTATAGACACAGGCAGACTATCTTGATGACTTCATCAACTATGTTCCACAGTTGCTCAGTGGTTTACTCAGTTGTGAATCTATTGGTGATATTAGCCATTGTCATGCACATCCTGACAAACATCTTGCACAATGGCAATGCTGTGATTGCATTGGTTCAAGACTTTTTTGTCATAGGTGTTTATGCCAAACACACCAGTCCAATCCACTTCACTAACCAGAGATATGGAATGGCAAATACTTCCAGCCCATGAACTTATCTGATGCAGGTGGCTATTTCTATGTTTCCCACCATGCAATTCACAATTGCCATAGTGGCATGACCCAGGTGAATGTTCTTGAGGACTATAAATGAAAAAATGACATCAAATAGCAAGACTTCCTGCAAGCCATCCAGAGTATTTCAACATTGTCATGGTGTTATCAGGCATGCTGAAATTACTAATGTAGGTCATGATGAACCAATTGATATTGATGTAGAAACAGGGATTGATAGAAACATGTTTCCAGCACCAGATCCACTAATGGAAATGCAGCCTTCATCAAGAAATCCATCCCCACAAATGCAGTTTTTAGTAGTGGATCCATCCCACAAGGTAGCACATCCACTGTCTAATCAGTTGCTGTAGCAGGAGCAACAGTTTTCATTAGCAGATTTCATGGATCTAGAGTCAAATCTATCAAATGTGTCTATGCCTACCTCACATGCTGAAATTCTGGCTAGAATTCAAATACTAGATGAGGAGCAATAGGAACTAGAGGACAATGACACCATGGAAGGTGGAGAACTGCTATTGGAACAAGTACTAATGGAAGATGTTCCTTCACATGGACCACAAGACATGGAGGAAAATTATGCATATGGGTGCTATATTGAGAGAATTGATTGCTTTGGAAACCCAATTGCATGCATTGTACACACAGCTGGTGTGCACTGCATCAGTGTTGTTGCATGCAAGTGTTCTGGCCAAGATGTCTGGGTTGAGGATATCATTCACTCCCAGCTGATTCCTAGCACATTTGACCCAGATGAGAACATATTTTACAACAGCCATTCTGGATGATTTTTGTCTGACTAATTTAGAGTGCAAAGCCTCTGCTTATCAGTATTGGCAGAAACTTGCAAGGATTATTTCATCAATTGCTTCTTCAGGTGAAGTAGATAACCTCTGTTGTGAATTATGATGACTTTTGTGTTCATGGCACTGGTTAAAGAAATTGAAATGGGAAGGTCTTGAATATGATGAGACAAAAGAACCAATGGCACCAGAGCATGGTGAGCTTGCAATATTCTGTCCCACTTGCCCTCAACCAGGAGTGAATATTCTGTCAAAGGAACAAGTTCCAGTTCACTAGAAGTTCAATCACTCATTGATGATGGATGGAAACTTCAAGGCAGATCATGTCCATCATCATAATCCTGCTCAGAATGTGTGGCATTCTGAAGGAGGTGAAATGATGCCCAGGAGGGATGAACTTGATGAATATCTTAAGTTTGCGAAGGATAGGCTGATGGTGAGTTTTTCCTTGGATTGCTAAATGTGCCATTATTGATTGACTATTAATGTTTGCATTCAAATTGCTCCCATCTGCCATACACTATTAACATTCACTCTGTCAGGTTCTGCTGACCATGGAGGCTTAGCTTAACTGGGCAAGTCCTTACTAGACAGATGCAATGTCCTGTGCTTATAACCTAGCACTCTGTGGATGGTTCAGACTTCAGATACTTGTGAGGAAGCTAAGAGGAGTGGTCTGGGCAAGTCTAAGACCAAGTATATTAAACATTGGGCTTGGGTGGGCATCAGGTACAAGTCTATAAACAAGTGTATGGGTTGTGGAGCAAGCAGAGGCTTTGTGAGTAATGGGAGTGGAGCCAGAGTTTGATGGAGGATCAATTGAGTATGATGGGCTCCAGGGCCAAGCATAGGGCAAGGTCCAGAGTTATTGTATGAATGTTTGATGAGTTGTAGCATGTGCATGGAGTTTGTAATGACATCAGAGTGGAAAGGAACTTAGGAACAATAAAGCAACAGAGATGGACAAGACAACACAAGTCAAGATTAAACCAAGATTTGAGACTAAGAATAGAAATAGAGATGAGACTGGGAGACATAACATGGAAAAAAAACAAGAAACTGTAACCAAGTAAACACAATATCAAGACTGAGGTAATAGATGCCACTCTATGGTTTATATACTAACTACTAGACCTCCTCTAGGGGTTGAGGGTGCAGTGGCTGGGCTTGTCAGAGATGTGCATGGTTGATGGGTATTGGGTCTGATCAGATGGTGGGCCATGGTGATATTCTGATGGGAACTGATGGGGACATGGTCTGCTCTGTAGTTGTTGGAGAGCTCTGGAGGAGCTGTATGGGTTGTAGGGGTCAGCCAGTGGTGTATGCCTGGGCCAGGAGATGTGTTGGAGAGGCCTGGGGCCTTGTGGGGAGGGGGGAGGGGGATCTGAGGAGGCCCACAGGGGATGCACCAGGATTTGCCAGGAAGTTGTTGGAGTTTGCCAAGAGAGCATCAGAGTTCTCTGGGATGGGCACCATGGGTCAGCAAAGGCTGGGCCTACTACCTGCAGTTTGATGGTCAGACCAAATGCATGAATCAGGAGCTCAAGCAGTACTTCTGCCTCTTCTGCAATGAGCACTAGGATGACTGGGATGAACTCCTCCTTAATGCCAAGTTTCAGTATAACAACCATGTTTACATGGCCACCCAGTTTTCACTCTTCTTCCTAGACACTGGATGTCACCCATGTATCACAACCCATTCTCAGAACTCCCCTCTCTTCAAGCTGCCTTACTTTCCTGAAGTTCCCCCTTTAACTCCTCCAACCTTTGTTCACCCACAACACTTACCCCAGCTAACTCCATTACTTCTCCAGCAAACTCTGATGGCCTCCTGGCTAATTCCAACACATTTCCCTGCAGACTTCAATGCTTCCCCTTCCTCTCCTAAGCCCCTGAAACCCTTCCCCACTGTTTCTGATGCCAGCATACATCACTAATTTGTCACCCTGACTTACCTGACCAGCTCCAGAGCATCACAATGACCCCAGAATAGCCTGTGTCCCCAGCTGATCCTATCATAATCCTATCAGTATATCACTACAGCCTGCCCCCTGATCACAACTGACACCTGTTGGCTCCATGTGACCCCAACAAGCTCTGCTGCCAGACCCACTATCCCCAGAGCTGTTCCAGTAGTTAGTATATAAGTTGTAGAGTAACATCCCATACTCTAGTCTTGATATTGTTTTACCTAATGTGCTTCTGATTGTCTGATTGTCTGTTTTTGTGTCTCCTATTATGTTTTCCCTCTTCCCAGTCTCCCAGTCTTATCTTGTCTCTATCTCTGTTATTGTCTCATTATTGTTTTGTATCTCTGCTTGAATCTATTTCCATTCTTGTCTCAATCTTGCTTTGACTTCACATTGTCTTGTACAACTCTATTTCCTTTATTGTGTCCAAATCCTTTCAACTCTAACACCATTACAAACTCTGTGCTTACAATTAAGAATCTCAAACATTCATCAATCAACTCCAGACCTTGCTATTTGCTTGGCTCCAAAACCCATCAACATCCATTGATCTCCCATCAACCTCCAGCCCACTCCCATCACTTGTGTAGCCCCATTTGCCCTGCATCATCAATACTTGCCCCAGACTTGTACCTGGAACTTTCCCAAGCTTGACCCTTCCTTGTACCTTGTTTTAGACTTCCCTGGACTACTTCAGACTTGCTTGGACCACTCCCATTGACTTATTCTCACAAGTATCTGAAGTCCAGACCTCTCCAAAGTGCTAGGTTATCAGTGCAGGACATTGCATCTGCCTAGTAAGGACTTGCCCAGTTAAGCTGAGCCCCCATGGTCAGCAGAACCTGACATAATATCAAGACTCTCCCTTACTCTGTTCTCAATGTCTTTAATTAACCCTGCATATACTCCTGCCAGAAGTCTCAATGCCCATTGGTTGAGAGCCATTATAATTCATTTTGCCTTGCCCTGATTGCCAAGACACATTGAATCACAGATCCAATGTCAATACTCCCTCCACTCCAGTCACACCCCCAGACAATGGCTCTCTCCACAGACACCCTCCCAGTTCAACTCCCATTGCATCACTTTTACAACCACCCCCTCTTGCACCTCTCTCCCCTTCTCTGCCAGCTCCACCTCCTACTAAGGTCAACTATGACACCACCAACCCCATATTCAACCAACCTCTGGTGATGATTAATTAATTGCTTGATGACTTCTCCAGCATCTCACCAACCAACACCCCCCTCCTCAAGTTCCTCCACAATAATACAAACTCCTGCTAGAGACAAACACTCCCTGCATAAAGAACAAGCTATCCTCCCCACCAACAGACAACAATGAGATCTCTGACCACCAGCCACCTAGTCAAGCACCTTTGCCCTTCACTGCTGACTTCCCCTGGCTCTGCCAACTAAGCCCTGAATCCACTGGCCCAACCAGAATGACTACACAGCTCTGGACCAGTTCTCTCCAATGCCACACCTCCCAAGGATCCAGAAAACAATACTGACTTCTCCTCCCCCCCCCCCCCCCTACAGCTCTGTCAAGGTTTGCATGTCACCAATATTTAACTCAACAAATCTCTGACAGAGCCCCCTCTGCCCATGTCGATAGCACAAGCCTCTGATGCTTTGCCAGCAAACAGTTCAGACTCTTTGTGCATCCATTGACCAATCCTCAGGACATCAACTCTCCAAAACAAGCCCCACCATTATTGGAATCAACTCCTGACCCCAACAACCCCCCTCCCCCAAAAAATGAATCAAGATTCCAAGACCAGTACCCCACCACCAACCTTGAACCCAACCTCCAGAATTAGCTAGGACTACTCTGGTTACCTGGCCATTGATCCCACCCAACATCTGAATGGACAAGCTCCACAACAAAATCCCTAAGCATGGATACAACTCCTGCTAACCCCCTCTCTCTCCCCCTCCAGTTCTCCAGGGCTCTGACACCTCTGACCCAACTCCAGCAACTCCAGAGCCAACCAAAAGAATTCCCAAACATCAAGACAGCCAAGAAAATGGAATCAACTCATGACCCTGACAACTCTCCTTCCCTAAAAAATGAATCAAGATTCCAAGACCAGCACCCCACCACCAACCTCAAACCCAACCTCCAGAATTAGCTAGGACTACTCTGGTTACCTGGCCATTGATCCCACCCAACATCTGAATGGACAAGCTCCACAACAAAATCCCTAAGCATGGATACAACTCCTGCTAACCCCCTCTCTCTCCCCCTCCAGTTCTCCAGGGCTCTGACACCTCTGACCCAACTCCAGCAACTCCAGAGCCAACCAAAAGAATTTCCAAACATCAAGACAGCAAAGAAAGGAAGGAAAACACACCTCCACTCCAGCCTCCTTTAATGCTTCAGTCAAGTAAAGGGGAACAAATGTACTGACTGAACCAAGTGTGTCTGGGTCTCTCAGAGTGTGAAGGTGATTAGGGAGATCAATGGGGAGGAGGGGATCTACAACAACCATGATTGCTGAAAGGTCAGTTCTCTTTTCATTTATATTTCTTCACTCTTTTCATATACCACAGGCAGATAAATCAAACAAGGGAAAGAAAAACTAGTTGATTGTACTGACTGAACATTGAGAGTTGTGTAGTGTAATTCACTGTGAGAGATTGTTCCTTTTGTCATTTGCATAAGTTTATTAATTTTTCTGTTTCTCAATTTACCACAAGCTATTTCTCTGGGGGTACAGCCAAATGTGTCATGAGTCTTATAACATATTCTTATGAGGTGGGTTTCTTCTTCTAAAACTCGGTCTCTCTTATTGCTCACATGCATCACCAAAGGTGCTATGCCTCATCATTGCAGAGGAGGGTGCACAGTCATTATATAGAGGCCTGCTATCAACTGTCTGAGCAGGCATTGCTCCCACACTACCATACCTGCCAAGGAACTGTTGCATCATCATTGGATTCATTCTCCATGGGTTAGCATTTGCATTTGCTCCTGCAGTCCTATCAGCTCCTGTTGCACCCCACATAAATGGGTTGAATGCTGATGGTCCTGCTTTTGTTTTTCCACTTCTCAAGCAGCCTACAATAAGGCATAGCCTCTTAGTAT
Organism: Termitomyces sp. 'cryptogamus'; assembly: GCA_020091625.1. NCBI lineage: Eukaryota > Fungi > Basidiomycota > Agaricomycetes > Agaricales > Lyophyllaceae > Termitomyces > Termitomyces sp. 'cryptogamus'. The sequence continues at coordinate 5,316,892 of JAGYZC010000005.1, forward strand.
GCCAAATATGGAGCAATAGCAGCAACTCTGGTTGGCTTGGGATCACATCACACAAAGAATGATTCCCCTCTCAATGCTTTACAGAAGCCCATTAACTTGCATCATATTTGCTTGTTTTATCTTGGCTACATACCCACCTTCCTCAATATCCACTCAATCTGAGAACTTGGCTTTGTGGCAAGATATAGCTGCACTCAAATGTACACTTCTTGAGGAATGTTGATAAGACCCACTTGTTGCTGAGCACCATTTTTGGCATTCCTGACTGGACAGCAGCTGATTATTTTGACATGGCACAAGTCACAACACTCAGCATGTGAAGCCTAGCCCTAAGGTCTGGAACAACATAGCCTTTGCATGGGATTTTAGCAAACACAAGACTTATCAATCATAAGCTATATCACATGGAGTCTGGACTTTGAGTCTAGAATGACAAGGCCAAGACCTTTCTTAGCAATGAGTGCTAGTGACTTTCTTGGTGAAAACACCATCTCCCCTCCAAAAATGGACATATTGATAGTCATGTGATTTTTTACTTATCATTTTTCTTGTTGAGCTTACAAACATATTTGAATGGTGTTTACACTTCAGGTATAGACATCAGACATGCTCTTTTCTTGCAATTTATTGCCTTTATGCATCACATTGATGTTTCTTACTTTTTACTTGGTCACCAGATTGACACCTCATATATATCAGAAATACCTTGGCAGATGCTGTCACTGTGGTGACTATTATCTCCTTTCTAATACTATACTTACAAAAAGTATAAATACTGCCTGTACATAGAGACCAAAAACAATGAACAGAGTACCACTCCCCCCCTCTCTCTCTAAGCTTACCAGCTTAAGATTTCACTTTGCTCTTTTGCTCAATATCAACAATGACTTAGCAATAGTCTTGTTGACTCAATTTTGACTTAGTGTGGTACCAACTATGGGTGCCCTTAGCATTATTTTGACCCAGCAATGTTAGCAACTAGTTTGCATTTGTCCCCTCACCCCCCTTATTGTCACTTCCCCTTTCTTTCCCCAACTCTCCTTTTGCCACTTAGTTTGCTCTTCCTTAGCAACTCTTTTGTCTTCATTCATTTTTCTTTCCTTTACCTAGCAATCCTCTGGGGGCTCTTTCTAGAACCCTGGATATCTCTATAGAACTGCAGAGTTCTCCATATTACCTCAGTGATCATTGCCTTAGGGTTAGGAGTAGCTCCAGTTGACTGTACAGTAGTTCCCATGCCTCTGCTGCCCATTGATGCAATGCACCAAGCAGAAGGGATCCTTAGACTTGTTCTCTTTGGATTCCCCTCTGCTAGGTGATTAGTTACTGATTGTATTGTCATCCACTCCACTAATATACTTTGGATTCCTCTCTGCTAGCTGCATGACTCTGATCTGCCACTCTAGAGGTTGCCCTTACAGCAGAACAAGTCTCCTAAAACTGGTCTGGAAGTCCCCCACAGCCACAAGAAACCTCCAAGCTGCTACCAATTGCCTCCCTACCAGGATTCAGCACTACAGAGTTTGATGTCTTAGCCTGCCAACCCAGACACACTCTTGGAGGCCCTGGCCCCACAGGACAAAGCCTGGACTCATCTGCTACACTTAGAAACTTAGGGTGCAATTAATGCAATCATCTCTCACCCACCATACTACCAAACTCTCCACCCTCCATCAGACAACAGATCTTATCTCCCAATTGCTCCAGGCATTGCTCAAATGCCTGAATCCTAACTCTGCCCCTTTCATGGCTGCAGAACCAGCCCCACCCACATTTGCACCCATCTCTGCAGTTCTGGTGACCTTCTAGCTATGGATTCCATGTCCTGCACTACCAGATGCATACAATGGCACTTGCTCTAGTGGGGAGCAATTCCTGCAGTCCTGCCTCACCTATATCCACCTCAGGAGGGACACCTTTGACTCTGATGCATTGAAAATAGCCTAGGTGCTGTCATACATAAAGCCTGGACATGCCTCTACCTATGCGCTGCAAGTCTTCCATTGCCTGGAGGTGTTGGAAGCTTTCCAGACTGGGCCACCTTTGAAAAGGACTTCCACATGGAGTTTTTCATGTTAGACCCCACCAAGACAGCTGCCTTGACATTGTGTGATAGTGAATAGTACAGACAAAAAAAGCATACACTGGATGAGTACATTGACTCATTCCAGGCTCTGGTGGAGCAGGCCACTGACTCCAATAGCCTCCAACTATGCCTTACTTTCTGGGATGGCTTGCACCCTGCACTGGTGGAACACATTGACAATCTGGCAGAGAGTCACCCCAATGATGAAAAGATTGTGTCCAACATCTTTTAGGACCTTATAGTATAGTGTGTGTATACCTTGACAACATCCTCATCTATACCAAAATGCTGGAGGAACACTGTTGGATTGCTTGCCTTGTCCTAGAATGCCTCTGCCAGCACCAGCTCTACCTCAAGCTGAAGAAGTACAAGTTTGAACAAACCAATATTGAGTACCTTAGCCTGATCATATTGCATAGAACTGCAGAGATGGACCTGGTGAAGGTAGCAGGTGTGGCAGAGTGGCCAGAGCCCCAGAACAAGAAGGAGGTGCAGGCATTCCTTGGTTTTGCAAACTTCTACTGGAAATAAATCCAGGACTTCTTGTACCATGCCCATCCACTATTTAACCTTACTGGAAAGGATGTTCCATGGAGTTGGGGACCTTTGGAGCAGACAGCCTTTGACACTCTCAAGTGTGCCATGACCTCTGGACCTGTCCTTTTCTTCCCAGACAACAACTCTCCCTTCCAGGTGGCTGACAGTTCCAATTTTGCTACTGGGGCCATGCTCTTGCAGCAATCTCCAGAGGATGGTAAGTGGCATCCAGTGGCCTTTTACTTCAAGAGCCTGAACACAGTGGAGTGGAACTACAAGATCCATGACAAAGAGATGCTGGCCATCATCTGGTCATTTGAGGAGTGGCAGCACATCCCGGAAGGTGCATGGCACAAGTTTGAGGTCTGGACAGATCACAAGAACCTTGAATACTTCTGGACAGCCAGGAAGCTCAACTGCTGACAGGCCTGGTAATTCCTCTACCTTGTCAACTTTGACTTCTCTTTGCACTGCAAGCCTGACCAGAGCATGGGGAAATCAGATGCCCTGTTTCAGAGAGCAGACCATGGCACAGGAGAAGGGGATAATAGCAACATTGTGCTCCTCCACCCTGAATTGTTCACAATCCAAGCTATGGAGGGTCTTGCTGTTGAGGGAGCAGAAGCAGACATTCTTTGGGATATATGGTGTGGAAATCACAATGGTCAGCAGGAGGAGCTTGTGGTGCAAGCCACTCAGATACTGAAGTTGGAGCATACCCCTGGTGTCAAAGTGGTCTGCACTGATGAATGGGCCCTCCAAGATGGAATTCTGACCTTCTGAAACCAGATCTATGTCTCCAACATTCTGGAGCTCTACCAGAAGATTGTGGAGCAACATCATGACTCCTGCATTGCAGGGCACCCTGAATGGTAGAAGACACTGGAGCTAGTATTGTGGAACTACTAGTGGCCCTAGATGTCCTAGTATATTGGGTCCTACACTAGCACCTGTGATCTTTGCCTCTGAACCAAGCCCCAGCACCAACTCCTCTACAGACAGTTACACCCACTACCTGTGCCCATGGAACAATGGAGTGTGGCATCCATGGACTTCATTGTAGAGCTCCCAGACACTCACAGTTATGATGTGATCATGGCAGTGGTAGACCTATATGGCAAACAAGTGCACTTTATTCTAACCCACACCACCTGCTTTGCCATGGGTGCCACAAATCTGTACTGGAGCTCCATAGCCTCTCTGACACCTACATCTTGGATTGGGGACCACAATTTGTAGTGGAGTTCACTTGGGAGCTCTACTGACTGCTCAGAGTGAATCTCCACACTACTACTGCCTACCACCCACAGTCCAACAGCCAGACAGAATGCATAAACATCTCCACCTCTTTTGCAACAAATGCCAAGATGACTAGGATGAACTCCTCCTCAATGCCAAATTCCAATACAACAACCATATTCACACATCCACTCAGTTTTCCCCATTCTTAACATCCAATAGCATCCATGCATGGGTTTTAAGCCCCAGGCCCAGCCCTTAGAGAATGAGGCAGTAAACAAATTTGTGGACCAGATGAAGAGGTTATAGGAGGAGGCCTGAGCAGTACTGGCAAAGGCAAATAATGACATAGCATGATCCTACAACTGTGGGAGGACCCCAGAGTGCAAATATCAGCCTGGAGATTGAGTCTACCTGGATGCATCCAACATTATAACTACTCAGCCTTCAAAAAAACTGGCACACCATTAGTTGGGACCTTTCACAGTGGAACAATAGGTAGGACCTTTGGCCTACTGACTCTGGCTCTCCCTAGAAATGTGTCAGCTTCATCTAGTGTTCAATGTGGTCAAGCTAATTCTGGCCCCTAAAGATCCCATTCTGGAGTGTCATCTGCTGCCTCTGCCACCCCCTATAGTGGTCAGCAACAACAAGGAATACAAGGTGGAGGGAATCCTGAATAGCCATGTATTCTGGAGACAACTACAATACAAGGTGAAGTGGAAAGGCTATAGGATCAAGGACATGTCCTGGGAGCCATAGGAGAATGTATATGCCCCTGGACTTGTCAAGGAGTTCCACCAGAGACATCCAGAGGCCCTGCATGCCATATGAGGGATCTACCCTATCTCACTAGCAGACCAAGCAATTAGGGACTTCTTTTACCCCACATGTCAAGATGCTGCATGCTAGAAAGGGGGTGATATTAGGGAACTTCCATTTGCATGCTAGAAAGGGGGTGATATTAGGGGACTTCCATTAGGGGACTTCGGCTCACCCAAGCTCTCTCATTCCTTTAAGCTGTGAGTTCACCCAAGTTCTCTGATTTTCTGGAGGTATTCCCTTCTCCAGAGCTCTTAGTTCATCCAAGCTTTTTCTGTCTGTCTTTAGTTGTCCATATAAATCCAAGCACTAAGGTGTGTCAAAGTTTTTTGTGAAGTTGAGCTTGAAGTTTGACAGCCCAAATTATTTGTCCAGACTATGGATCTGATGAAATTGATGCCACTTCCTTCAATCACTAATGTCCCCACAGAGATACTCAGAAAAATTGTCAGAATTGCAAAAGATCTCACTGATAAACCCACCAAGTGGATAACACAGGTTGTTATGGTGTCAAAAAGGTTTTATATGATTCTTACAAATTTCCAAAAATTGTGGACATTATTCAAACTTCTGCCTGAAGAATCCAAGACATTAATAAGCCCCAAAATATTCTTTCACCACTCCAGTTTAAGACCCATGAACATGGTGGTGCAAATCCCAGATGCAGGGAGCAGGACTTAATCAAGTCCCAATTAGCTGTCACTTTGACATCAAGGCATGGGTGCAGTACATCCTGCACCTCAGCCACCCAGGTTTATAGAACCTGTATTCAGGTGTGGCCATTGATGCTGCCTTGCACATTGACTGACACTTGGTCTTCAGTTACATCTTGGATTGGGCACTGGCCCCAACTGTTCTGCATGCACAAACAGCCTATATGAGGCTGTTTGCAATGGTGGTGGCTCAGCTGCATATCTATCAAGAGGCAGTAGACACTTACCAATCCAGTGTAGGAGAGTTTAATGCAATTACCTCCTACACTTTTACTCTATGTAGGCTGCAAGTGCTGCCTACCCCAGTTAACAATTTGAGTGAGACAGAGGTGATACATCACCTCCTGGCCAACTGTGTGCCTCCCTCATGGATGAATCACATGTATACCTATGGTATATGCATTCTCAATCACCATTGGTCTAGGAGTGCCCTGCATATGGACTTGTTCATGCAGGTCAACAATGAATACCATTGTTGACTCCAAACCATTGGAGTACCCCCTCCATTGCTGGGGTACAATGGGTGGTATATCCCCACCACTGACAATTGGGAGCACTTTTGTGTGCTCCTCTAAATTCATGAGAGTAGAGGCTATGCTCCCTTGGATGCAGCTAAATGGCTGTGCTTTAGTGGTGATGGCATTTTCACTCACCTGTTGCACCAGCCTGCATTGGTCATAAGGGCCTCACAAGCTGCTGCTGAGGAGCCATCATCCATGGCTCCCCCCACAAATGCAGCCCCAATTGAGGAGGGGCCCTTGTCATCAGTGGTTGTGGCCACTTCCACCCCCCCATTGAGCTCTGGTGCATCCTGATGCACCTACAGAGGAGTTCATAGAATTGGGCTATGCTAACAATTTCACATTGCACACAGCAGTCCAACCAGTGACAACTCCACAAGTCATCCCCAGCTCTATGGAAGTGGCAGTAGCAACATTAGTTGCTACTCCTACCACCCCTGATGCTAGAACCAGTGACTCCAGTGATATGGCTAATGCTGTATTAGAGCACTGAGTAGACATTGTGAGTAATGAAGAAGCAGAGGCCTTGAAGATGGATGAACAAGCAGAGTGAGCTACTATTGTAGTTCACCACAAATTGGTAATTGTACACAGGCTTGAGTGGCCCATATTATGCACTCAGCACAGTTGGACATTGTGCTGAAGTATACTCATTCATGTAGAAATGGTTGATTCTACCACTGGTATATGTAGGAATTCACATGTCAATTCCAGTGCACACCCTTAGATGGGATGCTATATCCCACCTTTTATGTTTTGACTTAGTTGTGTAGAAGTGAGTCTGTTGATGGAACCAAAAGGGGGCTATGTAATGGAGTGTCTGTTACACACATATATATCTTACTTATTGGTTAATTACACTGATAGCATCATGTGATGCTATTCCTAAAAGTATTGTACTAGTACTTATGTAAGGCAGTGCCTTACTTCATACTTTGTTGACAGAACTATTGACTGGTTTTGACTTATATTGGATGAACTGTAAGCTGTGCAACTCATAGAAAAAACATTACAGGAAGTGATCAATGAGGTAATATAGAAAGTCTGGCAGTTCTGTGGAGACCTCTGTGGCTCTGGAACCAGCCCCAGAGGCATCAAACAAACTGTGGAGACACTGGAACAAGTTGCAGAGGTTGGAAATGGAAGTCCCCTAATATCATCCCCTTTCTAGCATGTGGCATCTTGATGTGTGGGGTAAAAGAAGTCCCTGATTGCTTGGTTGGCTGGTGAGATAGGGTAGATCCCTCATATAGCATGTGGGGCTTCTGAATGTTTCTGGTGGAACTCCTTGACAAGTCCAGGGGCATGTATGTTCTCCTGTGGCTCCCAGGACATGTCCTTGATCCCATAGCCTTTCCACTTCACCTTGTATTGTAGTCATCCCTAGAATAAATGACTATCCAGGAATTCCTCCACCTCATACTCCTTATTGTTGTTGGCCACCACTGGAGGTGGTGGGGGTGGCAGATGTTGCCCCAGGATAGGATCCTTTGAGGCCAGAGTCAGTTTTGACCACATTGAACACTGGATGAAGCTGGTGCATTCCTGCAGGGAGCCACAGTTGGTAGGCTAGGGGCCCTATCTGCTGTTTCACTATGAAAGGTCACAATTGGTGGTGCAACAGCTTTTTTGAAGGCCAGGTAGTTGTAATGTTGGAGGCATCTAGGTAGACTCAATCTCTGGGCTGGTATGTGTGCTCTGGGGTCCTTCTATAGTTGTAGTATCATGCCATGTCATTCTTTGCCTTTGCCAGCACTGCTCAGGCCTCATTCTGTGAATTCTTCATCCAGTCTACAAATTTGTTTACTGCTTCAAGAGCCAGGCCTGGGGCTCAAAGCCCATGCATGGGTGTTGTCTGGTGTTGAGGAAGAATGGGGAAAATTGGGTGGAAGCATGAATGTGGTTGTTGTATTGGAGCTTGGCATTAGAGAGCAGTTCATCCCAGTCATCCCAGCACTTATTGCAGAAGAGGCAGAGATACTGCTCCAACTCCTGGTTTATGTACTTGGTCTGGCTGTTGGACTGTGGGTGATAGGTGGTGGAGGTGTCAAGCTTCATGCTGAGTAGTTGGTAGAGTTTTCTGGTGAAGTACACCACAAATTGTGGCCCCTAGTCAGAGACATAGGTGTCAGAGAGGCTGTGGAGCTTCCAGACATTCCTCCAGTACAAATTTGTGGTGCTCATGGCGGAGCAAGTGGTGTGAGTTGGAATGAAGTGTGCTTGCTTGCCATACAGGTCCACCACTACTATGATAGCATTGTAACCATGGGCATTAGGGAAAGTTCACAGAGGCAATGCTCCATTGTTCTGTGGGCATAGGCAGTGAGTGTAGCTGTCCAGAAGGGAGGTAGCATTGAGGCTTGGTCCAGAGACAGAGATTGCATGTACTAGTGTAGGACCCAATATACTGGGACATCTGGGGCTACCAGTAGTTCTGCAATACTAGCTCCAATGTTTTCTGTTGTCTGGGGTGCCCAGCAATGTGGGAGTTGTAGTGTTGCTCTACAATCCTCTGGTGGAGCTCTGAGATGTTAGGCACATAGATACAACCCCTGAAGACCAAGATCCCATCCCTGAGGGCTAAATCATCTGTGCAGACTAATTTGGCACCAGTAGTATGTCCTGACTTCAGTGCCTAAGCTGCCTGCATGACAAGTTCCTCCTGCTGACCATTCTGGATTTCCTACTAGATGTTCTGGAGAGTGTCTATCTCTGCTCCCTTGATGGCTAGACCTTCCATGGCTCAGATTGCAAACAGTTTGGGATGGAGGAGCACAATGTTGCTGTTGTTCTTCCTCCCTATGCTATGGCCTGCTCTCTAGAATGGGGCATCTAGTTTTCCCATACTCTGGCTGGGCTTGTGATGCAATGAGAAGTCAAAATTGGCTCAATAAAGGAACCATTGGGCCTGTCTTCAGTTGAGCTTCTTGGCTGTCTGGAAGTATTCAAGGTTCTTATGATCTGTCCAGACCTTGAACTTATGCTGCACACCTTCCAGAAAGTGCCACCACTCCTCAAACAACCAGATAATGGCCAGCATCTCCTTCTTATAGATCTCATAGTTCTGCTCTACTGCATTTAGGCTCCTGGAGTAGAAGGCTACTGGATGCCACTTCTCATCCTCTAGGGATTGCTGTGAAAGAATGGCCTCAGTGGCAAAGTCAGAGCTGTTGGCTTCTACCCAGAAAGGGTAGTTATCATCTGGGAAGAGGAGGATGGGTTCCAAGGTCACAGCATGCTTGAGGGCATCAAAGGCCATCTGCTCCAGAGGCCCCCAGCTCCATGCAACATCCTTCCCAGTGAGGTTGAATAGCAGGCAGGCATGATGTGAGAAGTCCTGGATGAATCTCTGGTAAAAGTTTGCAAAACCCAGGAACACCTGCACCTCCTTGTTGTTCTTAGGCTCCAGCCACTCTGCCATGCCTGCTACCTTCACCAGGTCCATCTCTACAGCTCCATGTGAGATGATCAGGCCAAGATACTCAATCTGGGTCTGCTCAAACTCACACTTCTCTAGTTTGAGGTAGAGCTAGTACTAGCAAAGATGTTCCAAGACAAGGCAAGTGATTTGACAGTGCTCTTCTGGCATTTTGGTGTAGATGAGAATGTTGTTGAGGTACACCTACACTACACCCTCCATCATAAGGTTCCAGAAGATGTTGTTTATCATTGTCTGGAAGGTGGCTGGGCTGTTGGTGAGTCCAAAGAACATGACAAGAGGTTTGAACAATTCCTGGTTGGTCTAGAAGGCAGCTTTCCATTTGTCTCCCTCCTAGATATGCACATTGTTGTGGCCCCACTAGATGTCCAGTTTAGTGAAGTATTGCACACCCTGGAAGTTGTTGATGAGCTCAGAAATGAGGGAGAAGGGGTAGCAGTTCTTCACTGTCATGGCATTGAGAACCTGATAGTTCTGAACCAGTCAGAGCAAGCCATCTTTCTTCTTGATGAAGAAGATGGGAGAAGCCATCAGAGACTTAGAAGGGCATATACAACTGGAGTCCAAATTCTCATGCATGAAGGCATTGAGCTTGTCCTGCTCCCTGGGCACTAGCAGGTAGACTTTACAGCTAGAGGGCATGAAATCAGGCAGTAGTTCAATGGCATAGTTCCACCACTTGCATTCTGGGAGTGAGTCAAACAAGGCTTTGGAGAAAACACACTCAAATGCATGGAGGTAGAGGGGTACAACATCTTGGAATGCTCAGGGCATGGCATTGGCAGCAAATGCCTGGGCCAGCCACAATCTCTGCAGCAGAGGGTGAGGAATATACAGTGGTAGCATAGATCCAGTCCCCCACCTCTACTGTTTTGTTAGAGAGCTCCAGCTCATATATGCTACTGAACTCCTTCCTATATTCCTCCCCTGGAGCTCTGCCACTACTTGAGTCATCCTTGTAGAAGGCCTCTCCACAAGGGAACACCAGGATCTAGGAGGTCCAGATTAGCAAAGAGGAGAGGCCCTACATAACATGTGTGGATAGCCACATGCTCTTGTGCTCAAGTCTGGCATTCTTCCCTGTCCTTAATAGTGCAGCTAGAGCACTTCTGAGAGCACCTGCTCATGGTTATCTTGCCCTTGGTCCAATCTACTTCAGGGTTGTGCTTACCCAAGCTAGTAACAGCAACAACAGCATGCTCTGCATGACTTCAATAATGGAGAACAAGGTCAACTACCAAGCTGATGGTACCTACTTCATTAGGTGTTCTATCAATGTTGTAGACCAGAATGGGCTTGGGGAGGGGAGGAGCTGCTTGGTCAGGCTATAGCACTTAAAAAACTCTGAGTCCAAGAACAGTCCTGTCACTCTGCTATCTAAAAGAGCAGTGACTCCACAGATTTGCTAGGTGTCTGTAGTATCCACATCAAGGTGCAGAAGTTGGCCAACAGGCTTGAAGCTATTACATACTATTGGGGTATTTGGCATGCCCAGGCAGGGTGGCACTAGCAGACCCTAGTAGGTGCTGGAGAGCTAGGTGGGGGCTCTGGAGTTGGTATTTATATGTCTGGAGAAGAGTGTTGAGGCTCTTTTGTCTTAGAATGGGGGGCATCAGAACAGGCAATTTCATTGTATAATAACAGATATGAGAACCTGTTAGCACCCAGTGATGGAGGCATACACCTCATCTATTGCTCAACTATAAATCCTCCTTTAGCTCTGGGGGTGACGTGCAAGTGCTGATCTCCTCCAGGGTCAACTCTAGTATCAGCTTATCTAACAACAGAGCTCCAGTGGCATCCTTTGTAGCCAGCAGTTGCAGGAGCTCTTCTTACTCTGCTGTGAAGAGGTAACATACCTCTAGACCCAAGGAGCAGTGTCATGCAAAGTGCCTGAGCTTCTGGCATCTCCAGCACAGTAGTAGTGTGGCACAGAACTGTCTGGCTGTGTTCATGTCCATGGGGATGCCTAATGGCAGGAGGCATGTTGTGGAGATGGCAGGAGTAAGGGCAGGCATTAGGCAAGCAGGTACAGACTGGTGGAGGCTATTGACTAGAGCTGGGCACAGTGTGGGATGCAGGTGGCAGAGCTCCCTCCAGATCTCCATAAGTTGCCACTGATTCTGGGCTACCTCATACCATAAAGCAATCCTTTCATTGTCCAAGCAGCCCTCTGCAAGATTGTCAATGCATTCCACCAGTGCATGGTGCAGGCCATCCTAGAATATGAGACATAACTGAAGGCCATCAGAGTAGGTGGCTTGCTCAACCAGTGCTCAGAAGGAGTCAATGTACTTGTCCAGCATGCACTTCCCTTGCCCATATTGCTCCCTGTCACATAGCATCAAGGCAGCAGTTTTGGCAGGGTCTAGCAGGAAAAACTCCATGTGGAAGTCCTTTGCAAAGGCATCCCAGTCCAGGAAACTTCCAACACCTCTGAGGCAATGGAAAACTTGTAATGCATAGGTAGAGGCATGTCCAGTCTTCATGTACAACAGTACCCAGGCTATTTTCAATACATTGAAGTCAAAGGTGTCCCTACTAAGGTGGATGTAGGTGAGGCAGGATTGGAGGAAGCATTCCCCACCAGAGCTAGAGCAAGTACCATTATATGCATCTAGTAGTGCTGGGCATAGAATCCATGGCTGTGAGGTTACCAGAGCCATAGAGGCAGGTGCAGAAGTGGTTAGGGCTGGTTCCACAGGTGGAGGAGGTGCAGAGATAGGAGGTAGGTGCTCAAGTAGCACCTGAAGTGATTGGGAGATAAGATATGTGGTTTGATGGAGGGTGGAGAGTTTGGTTGTGTGGTGAGTGAGAGATAATTGTGTTAATTGCACCTGGGTTTCTAGGTGTAGCAGGCAGGTTCAGGCTTCATCCTGTAGAGCTGGACTCCAAGGGTGTGTCTGGTTTGGCAAGCTGAGACATAGAACTCCACAATGCTTAATCCTAGTGGGGAAGCAACAGATAGTGGCTTGGAGGTTCCTTGCAGCTATGAGGGGCTTCCAGACTAGTTTTAGGAGACTTGTTCTGCTGTAAGGGTGACCTCTGGGGTGGTGGATCTGAGTCACACAGCTAGCAGAGAGGAATCCAAAGTATATTAGCAAGTAGTAGATAATGATACAACAGTAACTAATCACCTAGCAGAGGGGAATCCAAAGAGAACAAGTCTAAGGATCCCCACTGCTTGGTGTGGCACATCAGCAGGCAGCAGAGGCATAGAAATGGCTGTACAGATGACCAGAGCTACTCCTAACCCTAGAAAAGTGATTAATGAGGTAATATAGAAAGTTCCACAGTTCTCTGGGGATCTCCATGGTGGCTGAACAAGCCCTGGAGGTGTTGAACAAGCTGTGGAGATGCTGGAACAAGTTGTGGAGGTTGAAAATAGAAGTCCCCTAACATGAAAAGAAAATAATAAGTGTCTTGAAGGAAATATACCCCATGATGGTTTGTCAGCTGGATTGTCCATTGTCAAAACCCATGAGGTAGTGATCCAGATAGAATGTGATTGAAAGTTTGATACAATGTTTCACAAAATGAAGTTGCATGCTGAATTTCAGGATCAACCAGCTGCTAAGGCCCCCATGCAACCCATGTTGTCAGAGTGAATGATGATATGGCAGTTATTCTATTTTGTGGTAATAATTGTGTGCACTGCAAGGTCAATGGCTACTATCTCTGCCCAGCCTATGTTGTGCTCAAGTGACATCATCCAGGTAGTAGCTTCCAGGCCAGCCACTTCCCATTCTGGGTAAACCTGATGCCCCATGATGTCAAAGCATCCACATAGACAGCTATATCCAAAGCCTCTGGAGGATGTAATATTTTCATAGAGCAGTACAAAAGTTGTAAAATCTCCTTCCACCAGACAATGTCAGCCATAACTGAGGGGGTGATCCTGTGTCTGACCCAGGAAGGCAAATCTCCTGAAAACCCCACTTGGAACTTGTATGGGCTTAGTAACCTTGAATGTCCCTCAGGAATGACCAGAGTCATGTGGTTCAGCAAACCAATGAGAGATTTTGTCAGTTGGAGTGACACAAAGGCCCCTAGGGACCAGTCATTCAGCTTTGCTAAGTATTTTGACTGTTTGGATAAAGGTAATGCTACTGTCTTATTGATGAGAGACCACTCAAAGCCAATATATACAAACTTATTGCTGAATGATACAAACTTATCAGGTGCCCACAGCCAGCCTAAATTCTTTGCTATGGACCAAATGAGGTCTTCAGAGTATTTATAGTGGGGCAAACCGTTGTCATCCAAATGCAAATAGCAGAAGAATTGGGTGTTGCTGGTTGGGGTAGTGCAGGCCCTTATATCAATTCCGAGGTATGTTGGGGAGTAGCCATCATAATTTGTCTGAGGGCAATTGAGATGGAGTTGTGCTTCTTTCTCCATTGGGGTTGTCATCAGGGGTTGGGGAATCCTGGGTCATTCCAGAGGTGATGGTGTCGGGGTGGGGAATGTTGAGATCAGAGATAGACTGAAGGCGGAGGTGGATGGCAGCCGCTAAACTTGCTTCAGGGCTAGGGAATTGCATGGTGAGGTTCTTCCAGTTGATGTCGGGATTGATGTCTTGCAGCCACAGAAGTCCGAGCACAATTGGGGTCAATGCGGGTAGTTGGGTAATGAGGAGTCAGACCTGGAATTGCAGGTCGTTATTGAGGGTGAGGGTGTTGTTGTGGTACTGCATGATTCTTGTTGTGGCAGGGCTCCCGTCGAAGAGTTGGAGCTCAAGGGGTTTGTTGAGGTCGTTGCGTTGGAGATTGAGTTGGTTGCTGATGAAGACACTGGAGGCGCTGCTGTCCATGAGAGCAGGGAGTACCTTGAGCAAGCCGCCAAGTCGGACATAGATGACAAACGACTGTGCAGACCTAGAGCAAAGTTGCAGAGGGGTCCGGGGTTGGTCGATCGTGGTCTCAGAGCTCTTGGAGGGGGGTGAGACATCGAAGGGTACCAGCCTGGAGTCAGTGGGGTTGTCCCAGTTGAGGCGGAGGGTGAGACTGGGCCAGTCGACACAGGGATTGGTGGAGTGGAGCCATGAGAACCCTAAAATGATGGGGGCAGAGGGGTGTAATTTTGTGATGAGTAGTCGGAGTTCTTGTTGTTATCCGTTGGCAAAGGTCATGGTCATTTCTAGGCAACGAGTGATGTCTCCCGCTGGGGTAGAGTCTCCGTCAAAAAGTTTGAGGGGGATTGGGGTGGGGAGGCGATGGAGAGGTTGTGGGGTGAGCACCACCAGGAATTCATCAATGAAGTTATCGGTGGTGCTGCTGTCAACTAGTGTGGGGATGGGTTTGTTGGTGAAGGGGAGAGTGGTGTGGAGGAGGAGGTTTGTGGATGAGTGGAAGAGGAAGTGTGCTGGGGGTTATCCGGGGTGAGTACCATTGTGCGGAGGAGTGTGGCTGGGGTGGAGAAGACATCAGGGTTTGGTCTGCGGTCTAGTGTGTCTTCCAGATCTAAACCACCAACTTGTTTTCCGTGAACTGGTAGTTACAATCCTCTTCATCGATTGTCCACATGGCACATCCCATCACCTGTCATTTAGGACAACTGCAAATAAAGTGTCCCTGCTCACCACATAGGATGCACATGCCCTCCTTCCATTGTTTCTCTTGTGTTTCCTCCGGCACGTTGATCCATGGGCTGTCCTAGATTCTGTTCACGCATAGGGCTTCTTGATCATCAGCGGGGTCTGGGATGTCGTCGTGGTCATCAGGGTTGGTATCCAGGGGTACTGGGGTGTCATGGAGGTTGGTGGTGTTGAGCTGGGTGGGTGGGCACTGCCCCGGGGGTCAGTTGATGTTGGGGACCCCTCGGCCTGGAGGGAAGCGGGGTGTGGGGTTGGCGGGGTTAGTGGGGATTGAGGATTGAATGCCATTGGTTGCCCCGGCCCACCAGTTGGTGTTACCGGAGGTGTTCCAGGAGGTTTGGGGCGCCATGTTTTCACTGCAGTCTTCCCAGTAACGTTGGTCAACCTGGGTAATAAGCGCCTTGTACCCGTCATAGGTGGTTTGCTTGGGCATGAGGCAAAGGACATCCTTGATCTGTTGGGGTAGGGCACAACGGAGGGTGAACTGGAGGGCATTGTAATTCCAGCCAGTCTCATAGGCCTCTCATTTGAATCGTATGATAAAGGTCGTGAAGCATTCATTGTCATGCATTCAGAGGTTGAAGAGATTTCCCTCTGCCTCCGCTATGGTGTCAAAGACGCCAAACTTACTCGAGAACTCTTGGGTAAAAGCAAGCCAATTGGAGAGTATGGGATTGTTTGGGTTGAACTGGAGTAGCGCAGTGTAGTGGTCAAAGGCGATGCCCTGTAAGTATGATGCGGCAAAGGCTACTTGTGAGCTCTCAAGCTGAAAGGTAATGGGCTTAGCTTGGAACATAGTTAAACACTGAGTCAGGAAGATTTGCCACTTCTGAGGGTTGTGGCTGGTGAAGGGTTCAGGCTTCTGGATGTTGAGTTTACCCTCCCGGGCCAGTGCATTGTGGGTATCATCTTGTGGATTTTGAGTTTGAGGTGGGGGTCCGGCATTGTAATAGTAGTAGTAGTAGTGATTTCCATTTCCACACTGGGGGGGAAAGTTGTCCATCACCAGGCCCCATCCTCCAGGGGGTCCACCATTGGGTGGTCCTCTGCTGGGGTTTTGACCCACGCTACCCGGGGTGGATCCTGGGGCCCATCAAGAGGGAGGGGGTCCTCCGGGGGTCAGGGTCTGAAATAGTTGGCGTCGGCGGGGGGATTAGGCATTGGGGCGGGTGGGGGATGAGAGGGGTTGGCGGAAAAAGGGGGTCGGGGTGCCCTGGGGCCCATGGGCTGTCGCAGGGAGACTGGGGCATTGGGACGGGGTGGAGGGGCATTGATACAAGGGGCATGGAGATCAAAGTGGGGGGGTCAGTCTCATTGAGGTCCATTGCACAGGGCATGTTTGTTGGCGGGGTTGCCAGGCTCATCAATATAGGAGAGAGTCCAGTTGTCATTGTCGACGCATAGGGGCAGTCGTTGGGAATGGAGTTTGGGAGCAGCGGGTTGGTCCCAGGTTTGGAAGGCGCTGGGTACAGAGCTGGCCCAGGGCTGGGCAGAGAGAGCCAAGGTGTGGGCAGCAGGTTGGTCGAACAACCCCCCCATGGGGTTGAGGTTCCTCAAGATGCTGGAGGCCATGTTGAGTTCTTCCTGCTGATGGAGAACGGAGGGTGGGGCTTCACTTCGTGTTCTGATGGGTTCCTTGCATTGCACATGGAAGGAGTGGGCAGGATCCAGAGGGTCTTCAAAGCGGCAGGAGTTCGGGCTAGTGTGGATTTCTTTGACCAAGGCATGGAGCTCATTCCATAAGTTATTGTCAATGCCCAGGGTGCCTTGTGTATTCTCCGGGAGGTTCTCTTGCAGGTAGCATTCATGGAAGTCGAGGAGTCAATCCGCCCAGACCTCCAGAGTTGCAGAGGCATTGGGGTAGCCTAGGTTGGTGAGGAGGATGTGGGTATGCCTTGCAAATTCTGTGGGGGACAGGCAGAGGAAGCAGAGGACTTCGTTGCGTTGCTGGGCATAGGCTTCAACCCTTTGCTGCCTAGGAGAAGGAGGAGTTTGAACGGCGAACGGTGGGTGGGGGGGGGAATAGTTATCCATGGGCTCCAGAGGGACTGGGGCTGCAGCGGGGATTGGACACGCATAGTAATGGGCGGGGGGAAGGTAAGCAGGGTTGGGGGGTGCTGTGGAGTATCCTCTGGGGTTGATACAGGGATTATTGCCATTGGCGTGGAATGTGGGAGGGCGGTGCCAGCCTGGGGGTATTCCCTGGCTGATAGAGGGGGCGTAGAACACCTGGTTGGGGTCAGGGGTCCAGTGACGGGGCATGTACTGATCCATGAAGAGACCGGGGTAGAATGGGGCATAGGGATTTTCCAGAAGGGGTTAGCCATAGGCGTCAGTTGGGTAACCAACGGAGTTGTATGCGGGGTTAAACGCAGACATCGAGAATGGGGTAAGGGGGAGTCTTGATATTATATCAGGTTCCACTGACGACGGGGGCTCAGTACACCAGGCATCCAGAATTGGAGCGGAGGTGGGAAGGCTTGCAAAGGGGTTCTATGGAGAGCAGCCCAAGCAAGTCCTGAATGGTCTGGAGAAGTCTAAGACTGAAGGTATTGGTCGTTGACCCAGGCAGGTGTCAGGGCTAGTTTGTGGGCGCGCAAATAGATTGCGGGATAAGCAGAGGCTTCTTGAGGGATGGGGGCAGGGCCAGAGTTGGATAGAGGATTACCAGGGCTTGATGGGTTCCAGGGCTGAGTGGGGAACAAGGGTTGGAGTTGTTATAAGAATGTTTGGGTTGTGGCACGTGCATGGAGTTTGTACTGACATAGGAAGCAAGAGGAACTTAGAAGAACAAAGGAAATATGTACAGTTGAGACAAGACGGAGGCAAGATGAGACTGAGGAGAAAGATAGATTCAAAACTTAAAAATAGAAACAGAGATGAGACGAGAGACAAAACATAGGAAACCAGTAAATGTAATATCAAGACTAAAGTTTGAGGAGTTATTCTACAACTTATATACCAACTACTGGGTACCACAGAGGAAGGTGGATATGGTGGTGGGAGTCGACAGAGCTGTGTGGAGTCGATGGGTGTCGGGTACGATCCAAGGGCGGGCCACGGCGGTATTCTGATGGGATCAGTTGGGGGCACGGGCTGCTCCGAGGATGTTGTGATACCCCAGGACAGGTCAGGTAAACTAGGGTAGGGGGTTGGGAATGTATGACGTGGCCAGGAACGGTGGGGGAAGGTTTCAGGGGGAGCATTGATGGCTACAGAGAGGGTGTTGGAGTTGCCGTCAGGGTTTGCCAGAGAAGCATTGGAGTTATCCAGTGTGGGCGGGGTTTGGGGGAGTTAGATGGGAAATTGGGAGGGGTTGGGAACAGTGTCTAGAGAGCGGGTCATGACAATGATGACCCTGAGGCAGCCTGCATTCCCATCTGATTCCATCAGTATATCATTGCAGCCCACTTGCTAATCATAACCAACACCTGTCAAGTCTGTGCAGCCTCAACAAGCCCCACTGCCAGACCCACTACCCTCAGAGCTGTCCCAGTAGTTAGTATATAAGTTGTAGAGTATCCTTTACTCTAGTCTTGATATTGCCTTACCATGTTCTAATTGTTTGTCTCTTGTGTTTCATGTCTCTTATCACATTTTCTCCTCTCTCTAAGTTTCCCAGTCTTATCTCAGTCTCCTGGTCTTGTCTTGTCTCTATCTCCATTATTGTCTTGATGTCATTTTGTATCTCCACTTCAATCTATTTTTGTTCTCATCTCAATCTTGCCTCAACTCAATCTTGTCTTGTTTAGCTCTATCTCCTTCATTGTACCCAAGTCCCTTTCAACCTTAATGCTGTTACAAACTCCACATTGACAATTACAAATCTCAAATGTTCCTAAACCAACTCTGGACCTTGCTATTCACTTAGCCCCAAAAAACCATCAACATCAATTGATCTCCCATTAAACTCTGGCACCACTCCCATCACTCATGTAGCCTCTGTTTGCCTGCACTTCCAATACTTGCCTCTGGAGTTGTGCCTGACACCCTTTCAAGCCCAGCCCTTCTCCACATCTTGTCTTAGACTTCTCTGGACCATCCCAGACTTGTTTGGACCACTTCCCCTCACTTATCCTCACAGGTATCTGAAGTCCAGACCTCCCCAAGCACTAGGTTATCAGAGCAGGATGTTGTGTCTGCCTAGTAAGAACTTGCCCAGTTAAGCTGAGCCCCCATGGTCAGCAGAACCTAACAGAAGTGAGGTTGGGTCTGGGATGAAGCAAGAGCTACAGACATACAGTGCTGTGCTGTGATTGAGGTTGATGATTGCCCTATAAATAGCAACAAGTATGTGGGTGGCAAAAAACTCTTCCTAAAGCATTTTCTTGTCATCACAAACAACCATATCAATACCCCTCCCACCTGCATTTGCTTTCAGAATGACAGGATAACCAATGTGTTTTACTGCTTCCAGTGCATTAACAGCACTGGCAAGTACTCCAAATGAGCCTGGCACAATAGGAATGTCAGCATCAACAGCACAAGCTTCATGCTTCAACCCTATTTTCTATATCAAATCTGGACAGGGCCCAAGCCATGTGATCCCAGAGTTAACAATGATCAATGCAAATTCAGCAATTTCTGAAAGGAATTCATATCCAAGGTGAAGCATTGTGACCTTATTATCAAGACAGATAGAGATGATTCTTTGTCCTGCCAGATATGCTTTTGACTCAAGCTCAGCAGAGCCCTCTGCTGTACTCTAGAGGAGAGGGATAGCCTTGTCAGTGGGAGAAATATGGAGTGAAAGGGCATCTGATGGCATATAAATAGCAATAGTCCATATACCAAGTTCCCTTGCAGTACAAATAATGCAAACAGCAATTTTGCCCCTGTTTGTGATTAGGAGCTTTGTACCCTTGTCCATCACCTTTAGAAACAACTTGGAGGGATATAATTGATGCACCTGTTACTCTTCAAGGTTCACAAGAGAATAGAATATACATACATCAAACATGCATAGTTAGTAGTGGTTCACAGGTGCCCACACAACAGGCTACTGAAGATGAGGATAGGTTCCTATTTCTGGACAGGTTCATGTGATCGATCTGGGCTCCGGACTTTGTATGCTTGCTGAGGCTTACTATGATTTGGGTGACAAATACAAAAGCTCCATTTCCTGGCCACCTGACCCACTCACACTCACCACCCTTCAAGAAAACACTGCTTTAGCTGGGATATATGTGGTAAATTATGAGACATCTTCTGTATCTGTATCTTCTGCACCTGTATCTTCTCTATCTGAATATTGGTTGACTACTACCATGTCCTCCTCAGCCTCTTCATTGGTGTTCTCGTAGTACTCATCGTCATCATTGTTGTGGTTGTTGTTGTTGGCAATGACAACCTCGGCACCAAGACGACTCTCTTTATTCATCTTTGCCCAATGATACGATGACGGAGCTACCCAGTACGGCTTCATTCGCCTGACAGCCTCATCTCGATCCTCAGATCGTGGATGCTCTGCCAGCATATCCTTGTGTGCCAAAATATTCGAGTAGTGAGATTTGTCCTCATCACCAATAACATTGTACACCCGACTCGAACATCCTTTGATGGTTATCTCGTAACGTGGGTGAATGTGCAGAGCCTGACTTCGCGTTCTCTGTGGGAGTTCACGAGAAATGACCTCAACATCAGCGGGTGTTGGCGGCGGGATTCGCTGTACAGTGTCGCATACAGGACTCGTGGGGACGGGCATCTGGGCTTGTTTGGTCGTTTCCTGAGTCTGCCTCTTTGCCGTCGGATTAGCGGGCATGGACACCTGGACTGGATTTTTCTTTCGTTGAGCTTGTTGCCCCTTTCTTTTTGTCCTTCCTACTGTTGACGCCTGCTTCACTTCTGGCTGAGGTGCTTTCTTCTGTTCGGCTGCTAGGATTCCGAGCTCCATCACAATCGTAATGTATGGGAGTTTTCTCCCGTTCTGCATCTGAGGTCTTGTGAAGAACTGGAAGGTCTCCTGAGCATCGATGAGAATGAACTGTTTGTCGACCCTGTCCTTTATTTGAATGAAGATGGCCGACATTGACCATCTATCGGGATACTGGGAGTTAGTAGTGGGAATCCACACAGGGATGACAAGGTCTGTCGAAGCCATATTCCCGTAGCCTTGAATCGCTGCGGCTCTGAGGAAAAGCAGGTAGATAGCCTCGTCGGTGATTGTCGACTTGTCGCCTGCCTTGACGAATTGTGTAAAGTGAACGTAGCCGTCTTTGAATGCGTCTCTAAGCATCTCCCCTCTCAGGTTGCTCGGCCGCGCATCGAGAACGTCCCCGATGTATTTCTCCGATATCAGGGCCCGGAGAAAGTCCTCGACGCGAATCATCTGGCTGAACGAGACATCACCACTGACACCACTGAGAACCGCATTGACGTGCTCATGATCAGGGTTCTTCAAGATAGCGATGTCGTGGGCCAGAGTGCAGAGCATCCTCACAACCAACTCCTCTCTGGTTCCCTGGTCGATTAGTCCCAATTCGAGCCATTGTGAGATAGCAGATGGTATATTGGTCTTGTATGCTGCTATAATCATCTCGATTTGCTCCGCTGGCGGTAGAGTGGATCGAGTTTTTCCCAATCCTTTGGCGTGGCACCAGTTGAATATCGCACGGGCAGCAGCTTCTGCCACAAAAGGTTCAGAAGGATATCCACCACGAAGATACTGTTGATGTTTTGGAACGGAGTAGACCGTTCGCATACTATTGGCGACAAGAAGTCCTTCAAGGAAAACGGCCTCGTCTCGGTTCGATTCAAAGCTCAAATCAACATGAACGGAAAGAGGAGGAATCAGCTTTTTAAGTGGAAATTTGCAAGATTTGTCCCGACTTGTGTCTTCAAGGCGCAATTCCAACTTAGACATGGCATATTTCATTACTTCTTCATCGTCTATAGGCGGTGTAGTTTCCAGAACAGTCCAAAATCTACGCAGTTTAGCACGAAAGAGACAAGGAAAAAACAAAGTCCGGTGGCTTACAAGGGACGGCCAAATCGCGCCATGAACTTCAACGAACAAATTTCTTGAGCGGAGTGGGTGCCTTCAATCACAAGGCTCGGCTCCTTCCACGCATCGAAAGGAAGTTCAACGAAAGGAGTGTTCATATTATCATTACTGCCTTCAGAATTAGACGACATAGGGCCAGGGAACCAAAAATTACGTGAGCTAGAGACGGTCTCGGACAGTCTCGAATAAGTTGAGAGGAATAAGGCAAAGATGGGTGCATTCATCATGTACGTGAAGGCTTTGCACAGGCACTGATATGCTGTGCGGTTTGGTTCTGCCGAAACCGTAGTCTTGCTGAGATGGTGGGCTTCGTCGAAATAGAAAACGATAACAGGTTGTGTGTCGGTGTGCGCAGGTTCGATTTTCTTCGAGACGGAGTCAATGAATATCTTCACTGGAAATAACATCAGCCATAAGTTTTGAGGTGGTGGCAAGTGTCAGCGAACCTCGGTTTCGAAGATGGTCAAATTCGACACGCTCGTCCGATATGTCTTCGAAACCTCGTAAAGGAGACGGGTCGATTGCTGTTGTATACATCTTGAGACGCTCCGGGCTGAAAGGGGGTCCAAGATATTCTTTCCAATCTGCCGCGACACGTTCGATTCCAAGCCCCGACCGTTTCCAGAGATTGATCCAATTATCCACAAAGGCGATGATCTTTAACAAGAACAGGAGGTAGCGACGTTGAACATGAAGTTCCAAGGTTTCTTTTGTGGTCTTTGTGCAGAAAAAGCGAAGTAGCGGTTGGCCGTCGGCCATATCACCCTGTGGAAAGCCTTGATCGTGAGGGTCAGAAGAACGTATGAGATCAACCAAAGCAAAGCACCTGATCTATCTCCTGTGGGCCTCAAAACCATCGGGATCATGAAGACCGAGTCGGCGACCTTGTCCACGAGCCGGGATTTACCTGTACCGGATCCTTGAATGATGGCACAGAAATTCGCGTATGGTTTCTCGAATGAGTTTTGGTACATTGCATTCATTGCGCCTTTCAAGAGTTCATGGGCATTCCCCACATACGCCGTCTTCCAGGCTGTTTTTACCGACTCTTTGATAGCTGAGGCGTGCATTGGTCGTAAGTATTTGAGGATGGGAACGGGACTAACTTTAAAGACTCACCAGGTTCCGGGTTGGATGCAGGTGTTTGAAGAGTAGGTTTCTTCTCGTCTTCCGTCTTGACTACCAAAAAAAGTAAGTGAAAAAAGAGGACTGGTGCAGGTTGTGCGCGACGAACTGTATTTGATCAAGGAATCCATCGAAAGCTTCATCATTCCATTCCCCCACTCCTCACGCTCAAGATTCGGGTTGCAGAGATCGAGAAAGTTCATGCAATAGGGGTGTAATGGCGGCACTGGTATGTCGTCTCTGCCAACGATGATTTGAGCAAGTTCCTTGAAGATTGACGAATAGCAGGCTTGAAACTCTTGCGGAGACGCGCGGCGCCTTATCAAATCACGCAGTTCATTGTACAGCTTGCTCTCCCTCGCCTCACGAAACAGCTCTTGAGCCTTTTCCAATTGGGGCACTGGCTGCGAATCCTGCTCCTGATTGGGTCGTTTGACCGATCCCTGAGGTTCAGGCGAGTGGAAGCGCTTGGAAGACTGGCCAGACATGATGGAAGTACAAAGTGGTTACTGCGGAGTTCGAGAGCACCCACTGAAGGCAGGCACGGAATGAATGCGGAACGCGTTTCCTGCTGACCAGTCGCGATCACATGATTCCGTGCCTCTTAGATTCCAACTCACGTTGATTCTATACTCCACGCATTTCTCGTCTTTCTCGTTACTTCTCGAGTCACCTCCTTGCTTCACGCCTTATCTTCGTGTCACTTTCTCCGCTTTGCGCTTTCTCACATACCGATGGATCTTATTCCTCGGCTGATGAGCTCGGGATCGATTTCGACGGTTCCATGCCTGTAGGTCTCGACGAACGCTTGACTGGGGGTCACGTCAACCTCGCGCACTCCCCAAACTCCCCACAGATGTCATGACGCCATCTGGGGAGGATTCGGCAGATCCGGCCCGTATTCAGCCTGCGTCTGTTTTGTCCCAGGATGGAACTACTTCCGCATCCCCTCAGATCTCGGTTGACTCCCCTGGGCTTCTCGCGACGGCTCGTCCGGGACCGACCTTCATCCTCTCACCCGTCCGGATCCCTCCACTCGTGACCTCTCCCGCCAGAGCCTCTTCACCACTTTTGGCTGCTACAGATCCCTCTTCCCCCGCTTCCAGGCCACTATCTCCCAAGAAGGCTGCAAGGAGGCGAGCCTCTAAACGTCTGGCTCTCGCTCCCGCTCCACAGCTTTTCGTCGATACTGCAGACACCCTTCCTACACTATCTTCTTGGTCCTACCACTTCTGCTCCCCTGGTGGTTCTCCCCACCTCTGTGTGTGCTGCGCCCGCCTCAGACACTCTCACTATTTCTTGACCAGCACTTAGAGACCTTCTCCAGAGGTACGGAGCAGAGATTGCACAGGTTGCCCCCGGGATCTTGCCTCATCATTTCAAACCTGGTGAACCCACCTCTTCTACATCCTTACAAGCTTTGGGCCTACAGCCTCGTGAGCCTGCAATTCAACCTTTTGCACCTGGCAGACCCATTCCTTCTATGTTATTACACATCTCTGGTTTACAGCCTCGAGAACCTGCGCCGCTACAACTTCCTGGCCAGGAGCCTACTTTACCCCATGCATGTCCTTAAACTGTGGCTTTGCATCTGCCTGACTTGGCTTACAGGTTGCACTGTTACACCACCACTGCTGGACCTGTGGCCTTTGCCTGCCCTCTGCTATTCTGCGGACAGTGGTCCACTGCCCCACATGGTGCTTGCAGCTGGCAGGCTGGGCATTGGGTCATTCCATCCTGCCTCTAATTCTATGTGTGCAGCTCCTGTGGTGCACCAGCAGGAGATTGGGACACCTCAAAACCTCTCCATTACCACCTTGACTGGACTGTCATCATTGTGCCCTCTTTTGGCCACCCCTCTGAAGGCAGTAGCAGAGCTGGATCCTAACATCATGCCCATTTCTCTGCATGTGCAGCAGGTGTCTGTTGGAGAGGAGTTTGGAACTTGACACCATGGACACTATTCATTGTGTTGGGCCAGGCACTGCTCTTCACAATATGTTGGGCCCAGGCACCATTGCTACTGCATGAAGGACAATGCACCATTGTCCCCCCTTCATATATATATTTTGGACTCACCATAGATAGTACTCTCAGTTACTATGTTCATCACATCAACAACCTTACTTACTGTACTTGCAGATACATACTTACATTGATCTGTATAGGTACAGTGAAACTTAGTTACTTATACTGGACTGAGGATACATACTTACATTGATCTGTATAGGTACAATCCACTCAGTTTACCATCCCTGGATTCCAACAGGTTATGGGTATTGCTGCTTGATGACTTTTCTGAGAGTGTCAAATGTTTGAATCTAGAATCCAATCAATCCTATTGTTCCTTATCTTGCCCCTATCTCTACATGTCATGTTGCATGCATCACCTCTGTTGATTTCTTTGTCTCTCAATGAGCTTTTAACAACTCTGAACTATGTCCCCTGCAATAACCAGTGATTTCTCAGCTCCCTCTGTGCCAGAACATGTCATCTGCCACAAATGGGATGGGACAAAATACAGTTGTGTGGACAGCAACTTCCCCCAATGGTCTGAGAAGGTCAAGGATGCCATGATCCTAAATGGCATCTATGTGTATGTATTTGACCCACTCCTACCCTGCCCCAGCCCCAATGCTGAGCCCCATGCCTATGCCAATTGGAACTTGAACAACCACCTTGCAATCACCTTTCTGAGGTCTGCTCTGGATGAGGTCAAGCATCATGATTTAGTCACAGACAAGGGTGCCCAGCAATGCTTCAAGGATCTCAAGACTCAAGCACAGTGGGAAGGGCCTATCAAGCAGATTGCCCTACTGCAGGAAGCTTTATCCACATACTGCTCACAGTCTAAATCCCTACCTGTCACAGCCAGCTGGATCACCAATATTGTGAAAAGAGCCTTCAACATTGGTGAGATCAATGCAGACCTCTTTACATGCATTGCCCTGCTCAACAGCCTCAACAACCCATCTTTTAGACCCTCTAAAATTCAGTGTCAACCCTCCTCAGCAGAAGCATGAAGGAATCACCATGCAAGTCAATGGATATCCAATTGCTCATGGAGAATGCATAGAATATAATCAATTCAAAAGCCAATGCCACCACCATGGTGCTTAATGCAAAAGGGGGGATCAAGCCTTGCAACACTGACCTTCTCAGACACAACTATGGTCCAAATGCAGCATGCTGTGAGAACTGTCATTTGTTTGAATGACTGCCAAGGCCACACCAAACCATTCTGCATACAAAAGGGAGGAGGCATGGCCAGAAAATCAATTGCTGATGCACAAAATGCCCAGAGAGCCTCAAAGAAGAAGTCCAATGTCCCCTCAACCAACACTTTGGCTCAGGCCAAGTCCTTCATAGTGGTAACTGGGCTAGATGGAAAGCTTTGGTATGTCAACCCCACCAACCTTGGACATCTCTCTGCACCATCCAAGACTGCAGCATTTGCAGACATTGCTGGTATCCAGTTGCCCATCACAGCACCTGACCACTCCACCAAATGTTGGGAACATGCTGGCTTCATGGCATTCAAGGACCTGAGGACAACCATACTCAATTGGGATAATTATACCAAACCAATTGAGGATCACATCATGGCCATGGATGTCTCACCAGTTCCCCAAGCCAGGCACACCCCTCTCACCTCACTGACCTCAACCCCTTTCCTCATTGACTCTGGGGCTACACTGCATATATCTCCCTGCTGTGATGACTTCCTCACCCTCCACTCTATCCCACCATGCAGTGTCAAAGGACTAGGAGGTTCCTCAGTTGCAGCAATGTAAGGACAACCTCCAGAGTGGCAGATTGGAGTCACACAGCTAGTAGAGGGGAATCCAAAGTATATTAGTGGAGTAGACAACAATACAATCAGTAAGTAATTACCTAGTAGAGGGGAATCCAAAGAGAACAAGTCTAAGGATCCCTGCTGCTTGGTGCAGCACATCAGTGGGCCACAGAGGCATGGAAACTACTGTACAGAAGACCAGAGCTGCTCCTAACTCTAGGGCAGTGATTGCTGAGGTAATATAGAGAACTCTGTAGTTCTCTGGAGATCTCTGGGGTTCTAGAAAGAGCCCCAGAGATGTTGAACAAGCTGCAGAAGTGCTGGAAACAGTCACAGAGGTTGGAAATGGAAGTCCCCTGCCATCACCCCCCCTCTAGCATGTGGCATCTCAATGTGCAGGGTAAAAGAAGTCCCTGATTGCTTGGTCTGCTGGTGAGATAGGGTGGATTCCTTGTATGGCATGCAGGGCATCTGAGTGTCTCTGGTGGAACTCCTTGATGAGTCCAGGGGCATGCACATCCTCCTGTGGCTCCCAGAAGATATCTTCAATCCTGTAGCCTTTCCACTTCATCTTGTACTGTAGTTGTCTCTGGAATAAACAGCTATCCAGGATTTTCTCCACCTCATATTCCTTGTTGTTGTTGACCACCATGAGGGGTGGCAGAGGTAGTGGACAACACCCCAGAATAGGATCCTTAAGGGCCGGAGTTAGTTGTACCACATTGAACACTGGATGAAGCTGGTGCATCCCCACAGGGAGCCAGAGTCAGTAGGCCAAGGGTCCTATCTGCTGTTCTACTGTGAAAGGTCCCAACTAATGGTGCAACAGCTTTTTCAAGGGCTGGGTAGTCATAATGTCTGAGGCATCCAAGTAGACTTGATCTCCAGGCTGATATTTGTGTGCCAGGGTCCTTCTGTGGTCATAGTATTGTGCCATGTCATCCTTTGCCTTTTGCAGCACTGCTTGGGCCTCCTCCTGTGACCTCCTCATCTGGTCCACAAATTTGTTTACTGCCCCATTCTCTGAGGTGACTTTTGGTTCCATACCTTCCAGCCCCTTATTCATAACTGTTATTCTAGTTCCTCCTTTTGGTATGCCTGTTTCAGTGCCACAGGCCAGTTCCTGGTGCCATCATTCCTCCTTTGCATTCTTAGCTTCCATTTGCCTCATTTTATCTCTTCCTCTGTATTTCTTCCATTCATATTCTTCCCCATTCAGTTTCTTTCCCTTTCAGGTTCTTCCATTCATCTGTTCCCTCCTATTCATTCCATTCATCTTCCTTTATTCATTTCATATTCTTTCCCATTCAGGTTCTTTCCCATTCAGGTTCTTCCATTCATCTTCCTTTCCCTTCCCTGCATTCCATTCATTTTATATTCTTCCATTCATCTTCCTTTCCCTTCCCTTCATTCCATTCATTACCTCCTTTCAGTCAACATTCCAATCTGGTTATTCTTAGATCAGATCTAGATCTTGCCAGAATTGATGCCACTCAGGTGCTTTTGCCAGTCCCATGCTTCCCCTCCCATTACAGTGATTGGACTATTATTGAGTGTATAGTCTAGTATAGTCCTTGTCCTATCCTGTTCTGTATTTCTTTTGGTGTATTTTAAAGGGATCATGTTGCTGGAACTCATTTTACCAGGAGGCTTATAGTTTTCAGCCTTAATAAATGTTTGTTTTGACTTCTGGTGTTTTATTATGTTTCCAATGGTGTGACAACATTGTATCATCCCCCCCCCCCACCAAATAATGACTGTCTTCAGTCATTTACAGTTCCATAATAGCCTAAGTCCCATATTTTTGACATCATTCCACAACATATGTCTCTATCTCTTTGCAATGTTTTTGAGGTTTCTTTTGCATGTTGCAGCTGTCACCTCATCTCTCAAAAAGCCATTTAATCCCTGCTCTCTGTCTTAAACCTCCTCAATCCCTTACTTCACCATGTCTCCTACTGGTCCCAAAAACCCTGTTTCTTCAGAACCTTACTCTCTCCTTGAAAACTCTGTCTATCAGGACAAAACCCAGCATATCAAAGGCATCAGGCATTATCCTGTCTTTGTCTCAGCCATCATCCAGCTTGCAGAAGAGGCCAAGGCTAAAGGATCTCCTGTTTTGGTTGCACATCATGTTGGAGCTGCTGAACTAGTATGTTCTTTTACCCCTTTAAGATTTTCATCAACTAACACCTCTCCTATCCAGGTCTTCACAGACCAGTCCAACTTCAAACATATTTCCCAACAATTTGGCATCTATGAAGCCTTATATGGTGTTCAGGAACTTATTGATCATAGCCTTGCACAGTCCTCTGCCACCATCAAGAATTGGTGTATTTTTGCTGACACCATTCTTAAAATAATCAAGGACCATCATATCAAAGAAGCTGCTGACTGAGCTGCCAAGGAAGCTAAAGAATGTGCTGAGGTACTTCCTCCTATTTTTCTCACAACTCTATTCTCATTTCTCTCAAACCTGCTGTCATGATGATGCTTGCAAGGCTTGCAAACTCTGTCAGAAGCATGATAGTGATGTGGAGATGATGAGTGTGTCCTCTTCATGCCCTCCAAGTGCAAGCCTAATGATGTGAGCCTTCCCTTATTTTCAGAAATGCAAATTAATGAGTTATTTACTTGTCTCTTGCTCTTTTCCCTCTCCCATCAGCCTGTGCCTGAGGTGGCACCTGAAGCCAAGAAACCCCATCTCCATCCTTCCATTGGTGTGTTCCTTTACTTCTTTTTATTGAATCTTTCTTTATCCTTCCTCTTCAGCCTTGTACTGTCCCAACAGTTCATGCACACAGGCTTTGTTGGACAAAACTGACCACATCTTAGCCAAGGACAGCAAGGTTTCTTGCTCCATGCTACATGACTATGCTCAGGCACTCAATCAAACTGCCTGCCAACAGCTTTTTGCCTTGGACATTGCTCAACAACTCTGCAAACAGCTTATTGCCCATTATGAGGCCATTAGGACTGCACTCAACAATCAAGACATTGCAGACACCAGCATCTTGATTCATGACCTGCAAGTTGCCTCTGAGTTGCAATTGGTCTGTCTTCTTCACTTATTTGGAATCTTCCTGGCACTTATCAATCTTTTTTTTTCCCAGCCAGCTCACGCTTCTATTGAGGTCTCTGGGATGGATCCCAAGGCGGACAAAGTAGCAAATGCTATTGAGGCAACATTGTAGTTACTATAGCTTAGATTGCTAGTCCTTAGCCCCAATAGACTGTTGTATTTCATAAATTGTTGCTTTCTTTGCCTTGTTTCCTTCAAAACAGCTGCCAGCTTTGAACTTCTTTGCTTGCTCATCACTGATCATCTCCAATCAGCTTTGATCCCTGATCAAGTGATGCACCATAGCTCCTTTTGCAACTTTTCTTGCTTCCTTTCACCTCCCACAGTTTATTCTCAGTTCACCACTTCTATTCTTGCTTTAACTTGCTTCTCTCATTTGCTCTCTTTTGTTTAGGTGTATCAGCACCTTCTATACTCCTTCTGCCATTCCCTTGTGTCATAGACAAGGTATAGCAGTCTCCTAGCATAACTATACACCTCCCTCAATATATTTCATCAACATGTTGACTTATTTTCATGGTTTTTGTCCATAACTTAGCTAGGTCCTGTGACTTGTGGGATTTCTTCATGCAGATGCATGCCCTGGAGGTAGAGATCCTCCTCAACACTTCCTCCAGTCCTTTCTTCCCTTGGTTCTTGTAGTTTAGATGGAGTAATATCAATCCATTCCTCTATACTGGTAGGCAGAGTGATGTGTTGCCTAGCTTTGTAAGGAATGACCCTAAATGCTGCCACCCTTTCTTGCCACACTGTACCATCCAACTCAGCCACTATGTAGTTGCCCCCTTTAGTCTCTGTGAGCACTACCATAGGTCCCTAATAGCAAGCAGACATCTTCCCACTTAATGACTTGGCTGCCACCATATTCCTAACCAATACTAAGTCTTTTGGCTTGAACTTGTACTCTTCAATAAAGGTTTCATTTTCTCTTGTGAACTTCTCTGCTCACTTCAACTTTTCTTTACTAACTCTGCTCCTCATCTCCTCCACATGCTGGTAGTGCTTTGCCTGTGCTTGAGCCCTTAGACCAACTAGTTCTTCAGTAGACACTGGCCCCTCGGGCCAGTCCACTAATCAAGTTGCCTCCACTAAGTCCAATGGTAGAATAGGATGTGCCCTAGTTACTAAGAAAAATGGGGAACACCCAAATCTCTTTCTGACTGTGATTCTGTCTGCCCACATTACATGCCAGAAGAACCAATACCACTTGGTCTTGTCTTCACAGGCTTTATACAAGGCTTGCCTCACATCCCAATGTGGTCTTTTTATCCTTCCATTAGCTGTAGAATTATAGGGAGCAATAGTTATGCTCTGTATCCCATACTTCTTAGATAGCCAATGTACCACCTTTGTAAACTGCACAGCATTATCTGTCACAATGTTGCTTATGCACCCCCATCTACAGATTACTTCTATAAACAACTACTGCTCAATCAACTTGTGGTTGTCCTTCCTCAAAGGTCTACCTTCCATCCATGAGGTCAAAGCACACCTCCTATGTACAATATATTTACACCCATTTGAGCTTGGTGTCATATGCATGGTATCCAAGTGTATGGTTTCAAATATACTGGGAGTATAGGCTACCACAGGTTGCCTGCACACTGCCACCTTCTGACAAACCTAGCAAGCATGACAAGTGTCTATGTACCACTTTACATCTGCTTCCATTTCTGGCCACCAAAATCTTTCCTCTAACAATGCTTTAGTTGCAA
The DNA here is from genome assembly GCA_020091625.1 of Termitomyces sp. 'cryptogamus'. NCBI lineage: Eukaryota > Fungi > Basidiomycota > Agaricomycetes > Agaricales > Lyophyllaceae > Termitomyces > Termitomyces sp. 'cryptogamus'. Next base: position 5,348,566 of record JAGYZC010000005.1, read on the forward strand.
AGGTCCCTCTATGGCCTAGTGCATCATGGGCTGACTTCAACATGTACATCCTCCTGTCCTTCTCTATCACTAGCTTGTGTTTTCCTTCTCCTCCTCTTCTATAAAGCCTTCCTTTAAGGTCAAAGAAGAGTTGTCTTGCAAACTTGAGAAACTGCCCTTCCTTCATCCCTAATACTTCTCTTGGTACTTTTTCAGGATGCCTAAGCCAGTCCTGTACTAGAGGCAAGAGACTGTCTAAGGTTTTTCCCTTCTCTGTTCTTCTTTCTTCTTGGTACTCTCCTACTATAGAAGAAGAGGACTCTTCTGGTAACAAGAGTGTAGACAAAGTTAGAACTGCCACTGGATTCAAGGTAGTTCCTGCTTTATTACTCTTCTTTTGTAACCTGAAGCCTATCCCCTGCTTCCTGTCTCTACCCAACTTCACTTCTTCTTGCACATCTTCTGGAGATGTTGCTAGCAAGTAACCTCCTCTGGTGTCAATAACTTCTATGAAGTCTTCTAACTTGAGGGGCACATGCTCCCCCCAACCAGGTACTTTGTTAATCTCATCTGGATATTCAAAGATCATTGGTTTGGGATCATCCAATAGTGACTGATCTACAGGAGCATACTCCTCATCCCCTGGCTGCTTCTCCCTGTGAGATAAACCATCCATACTGAAAGTCTTCCCTGGGACATGCCTCAAGGTGAATTGATATATAAGTACAGCTTCCACCCAGCACATTATTAAATTCTGCAGGTGAAGTGATCCTCTGCTCCAGGAGGTGAGATTTCAACTTCTCCTTGAGAGCAACATTGAACCTTTCCCAGTCTGCTGTGCAAAAGTCCTTAAACAGTGCTGGCATCAAGTACAGGAGTGGCATGTCAACTACTGTGATGATTGGCAGATGGTCAGTGATTGGGGGCCAGAGGGCTGGCTCAACCCTGCATGAGATGATTGGACTACTCATGCTCTGCTTGCACCAAATATTGTCAGGGCATGTCCATTTGCCACCCATGGTCTGCAAGGTGGGGTTACCCACTAGTAAAGCAAGGTCCATGTCATATTTACTGATGAGAGCAAAGAGTGAGTGGAGATTGGCTTGGAGGAGTTCAGATGACAGTTCTCTACCATCTCCTATAGTGGATGGTGCCTATTGAAGTTGCCAAGCCACAGCATATGGTCTCCTTCAGAGAGGGAGATGGCAGCAAGGTTGGAGTGAAGGAAGGATGCTAGCTCCATGAGACTTCAATTGTTGAGACAATTGTTGTAGATATTGAATAAAGATAGACCTCTGTTGTCCCCATTGAAGCAGACAGCTGTGATATTAGGAGACATAACATCAAGGAATGAGAAGGAATCAGACAAAATGTTAGTACTGATGAGGAGAACAGACCATGGGCAGCTTTTGCCATTGTAGCAGTGTGTTGGTGAGTAATGCACTACCCAGCATGAGGAGGCACAGGTTTTGCCTAGCTTGTCCAGGTAGGGCTCCTGGATAGCCAGGACATCCCAGTCAGCTGGATCAGACAAGTTGATCAGTGCTGCTTGGGCTACATCTAATTTGCATATATTCTGTTGCCAGATACATAGTCTCCATGCATCATCAGGGTGTGCAGTCATTGGGAAGGGGTGGGGGTGCAGGAACCACTAGGGTTCAGTTTTCAAAAGGACAACAGAGAGGCCTAGTAGCACTGGCTAGGCTGGGGTTCTGCTGAGGGGTCCTGGGTTACCCATGGAGTAGGAACCAGGGGGGAGAGTGACAGCTTGGTTGGGTTTAGGGCCCAGGTGGCTGGGTTGCCTGTCAGGAAGTACAGCATACTGTTCTCCAGATAACAAAGATCCAGGTCCTCACAGCATTTGATAAAGGCTGGGCATTGGCAAGATGCACTAGAGTGGGCTGAACCTTCACCATAGTTGACACATTGGGGATGGGCATCTGCCAGGCAGGTCTGGGCAGAATGAGTGTTACTAGCACACTGTTTGCACCTACTGTGATTGGGGCACTTAGCTCTGATATGTCTATATTCATGGCATTTGTTGCATTGTATGGGCTCCCTGATGTTCTTCTGGATCACAACATGGTGACCAGCAATGAAGACATGCTCTTGTAGTAGCACTTCAGGAAATGTAGCATGTTTCCTGAGAAAAAGGTGTCAGAAATATGTTTTTCAATTTCTGACACCTTTTTCTCAAGAAACATGCAAGGTGTCAGAAATATGTTTTTCAATTTCTGACACCTTTTTCTCAAGAAACATGCTAAATCTTGTGTCAGAAAATTTCAGTAAATATATCAAATATTCTCTTAATGTTTCTTTTGTAGAATGATAAATTTTTCCATGTTTTATCTGAAGAAAAAATAATCAAAATATTTAAAATGTTCTTGATGATTTTCTTGAGAAACACATGATATGTTTCAGCATGTGTTTCTCAAAAAACCTTTGTCCTGTTCTTAGTGTTGTATCTTAAGAAACACTCTGTATGCTTCTTGAGAAACATGTGTTGGCATAACTTATGATACTTCTTGAGAAACATGCAATAAAAAAATGTTTGCTCAGCATGCAACTGTCAATTCGCTCATTGAGACACTTAATACATAGTACTGAGCAATGCAACACATGTTTCTATAGATTATTTCTGTAGAATATTATAACATTTTTTATTGCATGTTTCTCAAGGAGTATCATAAGTTATGCCAACATGTGTTTCTCAAGAAGCATACAGAGTGTTTCTTGAGATACCACACTAAGAACAGGACAAATGTTTTTTGAGAAACATATGCTGAAACATATCACATGTTTCTCAAGAAAATCATCAAGAACATTTTAAATATTTTGATTATTTTTTCTTCCGATAAAACATGGAAAAATTTATCATCCTATGAAAGAAACATTAAGAGAATATTTGATATATTTACTGAAATTTTCTGACACAAAATTTAGCATGTTTCTTCAGAAAAAGGTGTCAAAAATTGAAAAACATATTTCTGACACCTTTTTCTCAGGAAACATGCTACATTTCCTGAAGTGTATGGGGATGGCCTCCTAAGGGACCAGGGTTGGATGATGATGCAGGAGCTGTCATAACCCTGGAAGTGGCCCCATGTTCTATGGAACAGGAGGCAGAGGTCATACAACCACTGACTGAGGCCAACCAGCCTGAGCTGAAGTTCTTCAAAGAAGTCTGTTTGAGTCCACCTATGAACTTCCCAGAGTTCCCTGTTCCAATTGGGAATGCTGGGGAGCACCTGGAGGTGTTGAGGATCAGCAAAGGACCATGGAAGTACCTAGGAAATGGACTATTCCATGCCCTTGAGAGTCTGCTTAAGAGCATGCAGCCCTACCCAGGTGATCCAACCAACATATTACAATACCAGGGACCCCAGTTCTATCTGATGCAGATATCAGATGAGGAGTTGGTTGTCATGGACATGGTGCTAGATACAGATGACCTACTTTCCATGGATGCAGCCAGTAATCCTAATTTTGAGATTGGGCTATGGTTTGCCGAGTTGTGGTCTGAGACATTGGGTGAACAGCTGACACCAAAGAGCTGGTTCTGAACCAGGATAGGATCTGATACCTGGGCATGGAATGCTCAGCAGTTACTCGAGTTGGGATTGCTGAATGACAACAGTACACTGGACAACTTGCAGACTAATTGCCAGTTCTGAGTAACATGGGTTAATCCCATGGAACAACTCATAACTAATTATGCAATGCAACAGAGCTTGTTGATCTGTTATGACTGCCTGCAGAACTATAGATTTGATATAGTGAACTGGTGGGCAGTGCATGAGAAGTGGGATGCCAGGCAGAGGCAACTCCTTGAACCATGAGGTGCCAATAATGACTGGTGGTCTCCCTATTGGGTTTCATGACAGATGATTATGAGACTGGAGTATGACAACAGAGAAAAGGTGACTCACCAGGCTGTCAGGTTCCACTGACCATAGGGGCTCAGCTACACTGGGCAAATCCTTACTAGGCAGATGTGATTCCCTGCACTGACAACTGGGCATTTGGAGGTGTCTCAAACACTGGGGACTTGTGAGGATAGTTGGTGGAGATTGATCCAAGCAAGTCTGGGGAGGTCCAGAGGAGTAGGGGATGAGCTGCAGGGAAGGAGGACAGGCTTGGCGGGGTTCAGGCACAAGTCCGTATGCAAGTATTGCAGGTGTGGAGGAGGTGGAGGCTATGTGAGTGATGGAAGTGGAGCCAGAGTTTGATGGAGGATCAATGGAGGTTGATAGAGTTCAGAGCCAAGCATGTAGCGAGGTCTGTAGTTGGTTAAAGAGTGTCTGGGAGTCATAGTTGTAATTGCGGGGTTTGTGAAGGCATTAAGGTTGGGAAAGATAGGAACACAATGGACAGGATGGATCAAATGAGATGAGACAGAGTCAAATGAAATGAGCTAGAGTCAAGATGAGATGGAGACAAGAATGAGAATAGATTCAGGTGGAGATACAAAATGATAACAAAAACAATAACAGAATAGAGACAAGACAAGACCAGGAGACTGAGAGTAAGAAAACAAGACACGGAACATGAAACACAAGAGAGAAACAATCAGACCATAGGTAACATTAAGCAATATCAAGACTAGAGTACAAAGAGCTACTCTACGTCTTATATACTAACTACTGGAGAGCTCTGGGGAATGTCGGCTGTGGCGGCGGGGCTTGGCAGAGCTCAACGGAGTTGACAGGTGTTGGTTATAATTAGAGGGCGGGCCGCATTGATATGTTGATGGGATCAATTGGTGATGTGGGCCATTCCAAGGTCATCATGATACTCCAATGTAAGTTGGAGGAATCAGGGTGTTGAGTTGATGATGTGTAACGGGGTCAGGCATGGTGGAGGAATGGTCCCAGGGCCTCAGGAGATCCAGGGGAAGTGTTGCTGACTGCGGGGAAGATGTCGGAGTTGGCCAGGGGGCTGTCGGAGTTAGCCGAAGATGCGTTGGAGTTAGCCAGAGTAAGCACAGAGCACTGTGGAAGTTCAACGAGGCATTGGGGGAGGTTCTGGGGGGGCAGGGGGTCATTGGGTGATGTGCAGGGGTCCAGGGAATGGGTCATGACACAGGCATCCAGAGGGTACTGCATAAGAAAGTCATACAATTTGAGTGCTCCCAGGGCTATAAAGCCCTACAACTTTTTGGACAGCAGGTGGAAGCTGGGATGTACCCAGCAGTGCAGCAAAACTTTGCTTACATCTGGGATGTATCTAGGCAGGTGCCGAAACCTCTGGTTATAGTGGTGCAGGTTAATAGACAGCCTGCAAGGGCTCTGGTTGATTTAGCATGTCTTGGAGATTTCATCTCAAGCACTTTGATGCAACAATTGAGTCTCAAAAAGGTGGAACTAAAGACTCCCATACCAGTACAACTGGCAGTACAGGGATTGAGGTCATGAATAAATTTTGGTATGACAGCTGAGTTTGGATACCAGAGCATTTGCAAACACCACTATTTTGATGTGATAAACCTCTCAGGATATGACCTTATCCTGGGCACACCTTGGGTATTCCAGCATCAAATCACATATGGACTAAATCCACCTTGTATAATTGTGGGCAGTGGTACCTCCCTCCCACTAACTGGGTATGGTGTAACTCGTTTGGCCTCCCGAGCTGTACAGATGTATGAGGACAGCTTGAAAAAGGTTTGAGAAGAGTTGCACATGTATGCTAAGCCTGTGTGCAAGTCAGCAGGTGAGACACCTTTGCTCCCACTATGGGCAATCAATCTTGATTGACCCCACAAAAATCTACCTGTGGTGGCCATCTCAATGCCCAGAAGCCATAAGGCTCCAATGGGTTGCCAAAAGGGATGCTTACATCTGGAGCAGCCAATGGCAAGTGACTAGCATAGGGAATACTGTGCCCATGCTATTGATTGCTAAACCTGGCCCAGTGAACCTCACTTGAGGGCACAAAATGCCAACACTGTGAAACAATTGTCCCCCCTCCCTAATATTGATGGTATACTTCAGAGGGTGGCATGGAGAAAGTATCGCTTGATATTAGATGGGCAGGATGCATACAAACAAATACACATAGTGCCAGAGCATGTTGATAGAACAGCTGTAACCACACCTGATGGTAATATGGTCAGTAATGTGCTGCAGCAAGGTGACTGTAATGCACCTGCAACTTACCAGGCATTGATGAACCACACATTCTCTGCCTACCTGGAGAGGTTTATGGACATTTATCTAGTCAATAACATAATCTACTTGGATACCCTCAAGGATCATGTACAACACATTAAGCTAATTGTGGACATTCTTAAGAGGGAGAAGCTTTACCTTGGCAAAAAGAAAATTCATTTTCTATGCAAGGAAATGAAGGTACTGGGATGGATTGTTGATGATAATGGCATTAGAATGGATCCAGACAAGGTTGACTCACTAGTCTGCTGGAAGACACCCACTAATTGTGACCTTCTATGAGGTTTTCTGGGTGCTGCAGGGTACCTGGCAGACAGCATTGACTGTGTGCAAATCCCAATGGGTATACTTCATGGACTCACTGGGGATACAGTTTCTTTTCATTAGGAATGCACCCACCAATGGGTTTTTGAAGACATTAAACACCTGGCAACCAAGTGTAGGGACCACCACCAAAAACCACTGATTTATGGCCCAGAGGCAGACCCAGTAAATGTAGTCTGGGGGTCATCAGCCAGGAAAAGAACTGGAGGACAGTGAAAGTAGCTGCCTTTTTTTCTGCTAAGTTAAACTCAGCCCAACAGAATTACCCCATTCACAAAATAGAAATGCTCGCAGGTGTGGAAACCATGTTGCAACATCATGACATACTGCAAGGAACAAAGTTCAGTTGGTACACAGACCACAAGGGGTTGATTCACCTGATTAATCAGAAAAGCCTCTCAGGTCAACAAGCTCGGTGGCTTGAAAAGATTGCAGAATTTGATTTTAACATTGAATATGTGTGGAGAACATCCTGTTGGATGCATTGTCAAGGTTGTATGCCTATGATGAGCCTGGAATGGTGAGGGCCCAAGGGGAATACACATACTATGACATCATCAATAATGACATGTTAGGCAACCACAAAATACTAATGCCCATTTTTGTTGATAAGGAGGGTGAGTTTGCCAGCCTAGGCAATGTTGAAGTCAGCTCTCTAGCTGGAGGGACCACAGCAGAATCTAGGATGGAGTCTATATGACAAAGGGTGGCGCCATCAAACAGAGGTTGCCAAAAGCTGCCTGCAGCAGAAACTGGATGACCAGAGAGTAACTGTAAGGGTGACCTCTGGGGCAGCAGATTGGAGTCAGGCAGCTAGCAGAGGGGAATCCAAAGTATATTAGCAGAGTAGATAATGATACAAATCAGTAACTAATCCCTAGCAGAGGGGAATCCAAAGAGAACAAGTCTAAGGATCCCTGCTGCTTGGCATAGTGCATCAGAGGGTGGCAGAGGCATGGGAACTACTGTACAGGTGACCAGAGTTACTCCTAACCCTAGGGCAATGGTTTCTGAGGTAATACAGAGAACTCCAAAGTTCTCCAGAGATCTCCAGGGTTCTGAAAAGAGCCCCAGAGATGTTGAACAAGCTGCAGAGGTGCTGGAACCAGTTATGGAGGTTGGAAATGAAAGTCCCCTGACCCCCCCTCTAGTATGCAGCATCTCCATGTGTGGGGTAGAAGAAGTCCCTGATTGCTCAGTCTGCTGGCAAGATAGGATAGATTCCTTGTATGGCACACAGGGCATCTGGATGTCTCTATTGGAACTCCTTGACAAGTCTGAGGGTGTGTATGTTCTCTGCAGCTCCCAGGAGATATCCCCAATTCCATAGCCTTTCTACTTCACCTTGTATTGTAGTCATCTCCAGAATAAACAGCTATCCAGGATTTCCTCCACTTCATACTTCTCATTGTCATTGACCACCATGGGGGGTGGCAGAGGTGGTGGATGTCACCCTGGAATAGGATCTTTAGGGGCTGGGGTTAGTTTGACCACATTGAACACCAGATGAAGCTGGCACATCCCTGCAGGTAGTCAGAGTCAATAGGCCAGGGGTCCCACCTGTTATTCCACTGTGAATAGCCCTAATTGGCAGTGTGACAGCTTTTTTGAGGGTCAGGTGGTTGTAATGTCAGAGGCATCCAGCTAGACTTGATCTCCGGGCTAATATCTGTGCTCTGGGGTCCTCCCATGGTCATAGTATTGTGCCATGTTGTCTTTTGCTTTTGCCAGCACAGCTCAGGCCTCCTCCTGTGATTTCTTCATCCAGTCCACAAATTTGTTTACTGCCTCATTTTCCAAGGGTCGGGCCCAGGGTTTAAAACCCATGTGCAGGTGCCATCCAGTGTCAAGGAAGAACAGGAAAAACTGGGTGGATGCATGAACATGGTTGTTGTACTGGAATTTGGCATCAGGGAGGAGTTTGTCCTAATTATCTTGGCGTTCGTTGCAGAAGAGGCAGAGATACTATTCCAGCTCCTGGTTTATGTGCTCTGTCTGGCCATTGGACTGTGGGTGGTAGGCAGTAGTGGTGTGGAGCTTTACTCTGAGCAGTCAGTAGAGCTCCCAGGTGAACTCTGCCACAAATTGTGGTCCCTGATCTGAGATGTAGGCATTGAGAGGCTGTGGAGCTTCCAGACATTCCTCCAGTACAGGTTCGTGGCACCCATGGTGGAGCAGGTAGTGTGGGTTGGAATGAAGTGCACTCTCTTGCCATACAGGTCCACCACCACTATGATTGCATCATAACCGTGGGCATTGAGGAGCTCTACAATGAAGTCTATGGATGCTATGCTCTACTGTTCTGGAGGCACTGGTAGCAGGTGTAACTGTCTGTAGGGGAGTTGGTGCTGGGGTTTGGTCCAGAGGCAGAAATTGCAGGTACTAGTGTAGGACCCAATGTACCAGGACATCTGGGGCCACCAGTAGTTCTGCAATACTAACTCCAGCATCTTCCACCACCCAGGGTGCCCTGCAATGTGGGAGTTGTGGTGTTGCTCCACAATCCTCCAACAGAGCTCTGGAACATTGGGGATGTAGATATGGTCTTGGAAGGTCAGGATTCTGTCTCAGAGGGCCCATTCATTAGCACGGACTTCCTTGACACCAGTAGTATGCCCTGACTTCAGCATCTGAGTGGCCTGTGCCACAGGCTCCTCCTGTTGACTGTCCCTATTACCCCATTGTATGTTCCAGAGAATGTCTGCCTCTGCTCTGTCAATGGCAAGGCCCTCCATGGCTCAGATTGCAAACATTTCAGGGCAGAGGAGCACAATGTTACTGTTATCCCCTTCTCCCATTCCATGGTCCACCCTCCAAGACAAGTGTCTGGTTTCCCCATGCTCTGGCCAGGCTTGTGGTGTAAGGAGAAGTCAAAGTTGGCAAGGTAGAGGGACCATTGGGCCTGCTGGCGATTGAGCTTCTTGGCTGTCCAGAAGTATTCAAGGTTCTTGTGATCTGTCCAGACCTTGAACTTGTGTCATGCACTTTCCAGGAAGTGCTGCCACTCCTCAAATGACCGGATGATGGCCAGCATCTCCTTGTCGTGGATCTCGTAGTTCCATTCCACTGCATTCAGGCTTTTGGAGTAAAAGGCCTCTGGATGCCACTTCCCATCCTCCAGAGATTGCTATGAGAGCACCACCCCAGTGGCAAAGTTGGAGCTATCAGCTTCTACCCAGAAGAGGGAGTTGTTATCTAGCAAGATGAGGACAGGTCCAGAGGTCACAGCATGCTTGAGAGTGTCAAAGGCCATCTGCTCTAGAGGTCTCCAACTCCATGTAACATCCTTTCCCATGAGGTCAAACAGTGGGCAGGCATGGTGCAAGAAGTCCTGGATGAATCTCCAGTAGAAGTTTGCAAAACCAAGGAATACCTGCACCTCCTTCTTATTTTGGAACTCTGGCCACTCTGCCACACCTGCTACCTTCACTGGGTCCATCTCCACTGCTCCATGGGAGATGATCAGGCCAAGGTACTCAATCTGGATTTGTTCAAACTTGCACTTCTCTGGCTTGAGGTAGAGCTGGTGCTGGTGGAGGCATTCCAGGACAAGATGGGTGATCTGATAGTGTTCCTCCAGAGTTTTAGTATAGATGAGGATGTCATTGAGGTACATGCACACTACATCCTCTGCAATGAGGTCCTAGAAGATGTCATTCATCATGGTCTGGAAGGTGGCCAGGCTGTTGGTGAGACCAAAGAACATGATGAGTGGCTTGAACAATCCCTGGTTGCTCTGGAAGGCTGCCTTCCACTCATCTCCTTCCTGAATGCACACATTGTTGAAACCCCACTGGACATTCAGTTTAGTGAAGTATTGCACACTCCAGAGGTTGTTGATGAGCTCAGAGATGAGGGGGAGGGGGTAGCTGTCACGACCCATCCCCTGAACCCCCGCACATCGTCCATCACCCCCCGAACCCCCAAAAAAACCCCCGACGCTCCGCCGAACTTCTGCCCATGCCCTGCGCCTATTTTGGCTAACTCCAACGCCTTCCTGGCTAACTCCAACGGCCCCCTGGCCAACTTTGGTGCCTTCCCCGCAGCCACTGACACTTACCCTGGGCCTCCCAAACCCCAAGAACCACCCCCGCTGTTCCCAATCTTCACCACCCATCATCAACTCAACACCCTGGTTCCTCCGACCTATTCCAGAGTATCATAACAACCTCGGGGCAACCTGCGTTCCCCAATGATCCCATCAATGTATCAGCGCGGCCCAATCCTCGATCACAACCAACACCTGCCCACTCTGTCGAGCTCTGCCAAGCCCCGCCGCCGCAGCCAATGTACCCCAAAGTTCTCCGGTAGTCAGTACATAAGTCATTGAGTAGCTCTTTGTACTCTAGTCTTGATATTGCTTAATGTTACCTATGGTCTGATTGTTTCCTTTTCATGTTTTGTGTTTCATGTTTTGTGTCTCGTTCTCCTTACTCTCAGTCTCCCAGTCTTATCTCAGTCTCCCGGTCTTATCTCAGTCTCCCAGTCTTGTCTTGTCTCCATTTCATTATCGTTCTCATTATCGTTTTGTATCTCCACTCGAATCTACTCTTGCTCCATATCAGCCCCATTCCATTTTGTCTGACGCTGTCTTGGTGACTCCGTCTGGCCATTGTGCCCAAGTCCTCATCAACCTAAATGACCTCACAAACTCCACAATTACGATCACGAACCCCGACACTCTTTCACCAGGTCCAAACCTTGCTCTTCGCTCAGTCCCGGACCCCATCAACTCCAATTGATCTCCCATCAAACCCCGGCCCCACTCCCATTGATCACATAGCCACCTACTCCTTCGCTTCCGCGAATCTCCTGTACGGTCTTCTGCCTGAAACCCGCCAAGCCCGTCCTGTTTCCTTGCAATCCGACTTCCCCGGACCTCCCCGGATCTGTCCAGATCCCACCCCACTGGCTATCTGCCCAAGCCATCAGTGCCCAGAACATTTTCAAGTGTTCGGTTACCAGTGCAAGGGGATCACGCCTGCCTAGTAAGGACTCGCCCAGTGCAGCTGAGCCCCCGAGGTCAGCGGAACCTGACAGTAGTGGTTCTTCACTGTCATGGTGTTGAGTACCTGGTAGTCCTGTACCAGTCAGAGGGAGCCATCCTTTTTTTTGATGAAGAAGACTGGAGAAGCCATTGAGGACTTAGATGGATGGATATGACTGGAGTCCAAGTTCTCTTGCAGGAATGCATCAAGCTTGTCCTGCTCCCTGGGCATGAGGGGGTAGACCTTACAGTTGGAGGGTGCAGAGTCAGGCAGCAGTTCATTGGCATGGTCCCACCTCTTGTGCTCCAGAAGCAAGTCAAAGGAGGCTTTGGAGAACACATCTTCAAACACATGCAGGTAGGGGAGTACCATGTCCCAGAACTCTCAAGGTGCAGCATTGGTAGCAAAGGCCTGGGCCAGCCTCTGGGACATAGTCTGGCTAGCCCTGATCTCTGTGATGGAGGGTGGCAGGTGGACAGTGGTAACATAGATTCAATCCCCTGCCTCTATTGCTTTGTCTGGAAGCTCTGGCTCATGTATACCACCAAACTCCTCTCCATGCTCCTCCTCTGGGGCTCCACTGTTGCTCCAATTGTCCTTGTAGAAGGCCTCTCTATGAGGGAATGCCAGAGGTGGGGGGTTCAGGAGGTCTAGATTGGTGAAGGGGAGAGGGCCGGCATGACATGCTTGGATGGCTGCATGCTCTCAAACTTGAGTCTGATGCTCCACTCTACTCTGCAGTGCAGGTGGAGCACTTCCTGGGCCATCTACTCATGATCACCTCTCCTTTAGTCTAATTGACCTTGGGATTATGCTCTCAGAGCCACATGAACCCAATGATCATGTCTTGCCTTTCCAAGCTGGTGACAGTGAATACAGCATGCTCTGCATGATTCCAATAATGGAGAACCAGGTCAACCATGGAGCTAATTGTGCTGGCTTTGTTGGGTGTTCCATCAATGTTGTAGACAGGAATGGGCTTGGGAAGGGGCTGCATGGTCAGGCCATAGCATTTGATGAACTCCAGGTCTAGGAAAAGTCCCGTTGCTCCACTGTTCAGGAGAGCTGTGACTCTGCAGTTTTGCTGGGTGTCCATTGTCTCAATCTCCACATTGAGGTGCAGGGAATGGGTGGACAAGCTGGAGGCCATCACATACTGTTGGGGCATTTGATGTGCCCAAGCAGGGCCATGCCATTGGACCTTAGGAGGTGTCAGAGGGCTTGGCAGGGGCTCTGGAGTTAGTGTTTGTACATCAGGAGGGGGGCTTTGAGGTTCTTCTGTCTCAGAATGAAGGGCATTGGAAAAGGCATTTTCATTTTCTATTGACAGACAAGAGAACCTGTTAGCACCTAGTGATGGAAGTGTACACCTCATCTGTCACTCAGCTAAAAATCCTCCTCCCACTCCAGAGGTGAGGTGCACATACTGGCTTCCTCTGGAGTCAACTCCAGCATGTGCTCTTCCAGTGACAGAGCTCCAGCAGCAGCTTTTGCCACTAAGAGCTGCAGGAGAAGTTTCTCCTGCTCCACTGTGGAAAGGTAGCATACCTCCAGGCCCAGGAGACAGTGCCACACAAAGTGCCTGGGCTTCTTGCATCTCTAGCACAACAGCAGGGCAGCATGGAGTTGTTGGGCCACATCCACATCCATGGGGATCCCCAGTGGTAGGGGACATGCTGCAGGGGTGGCTGGAGTGAGGGCCAGCACTGAGTGAGTAGGTGCAGGGTGGTGGAGATTGCTGACTGGAGTGGGGCACAGTGTGGAATGGGGGTGGCAGAGCTCCCTCCATATCTCCATGAGTTGCCATTGGTCTCAGGCCACCTCATACCATAACACAATCTTTTCATTGTTGGGGTGACCCTCTGCCAGGTTGTCAATGTGTTCCACCAAGGCAGAGTGCAAGCCATCCCAGAAGGTGAGGCATAGTTGGAGGCCATTGGGGTAGGTGGCCTGTTTGACCAGGGCTTGGAACAAGTCAATGTACTCATCCAATGTATGCTTTCCTTGTCCATACTGCTCCCTGTCATACAGCATCAGTGCTGCCATCTTGGCAGGGTCTAACAGGGAAAACTCTGCATGAAAGTCCTTCTCAAAGGTGGCCCAGTCCAGGAAGCTCCCCACACCTCTGGGATGGCAGAAAACTGATAGTGTGTAGGTGGAGGCATGTCCAGTCTTCATGTATGACAGCACCCAGGCTATTTTCAATGTGTCAGAGTCAAAAGCATCCCTGCTGAGGTGGATGTAGATGAGGCAGGACTGTAGGAATTGCTCCCCACCAGATCAGGCACCATCATATGCATCTGGCAGCACTGAATGAGGGATCCATGGCTGTAGGGTCACCAGAGCCACCAGAGTAGGTGCTGTGGCAGGTGGAGCTGGTTCTGCCACTGTAGGAGGGGCAGAGTTAGGGCTTAGGCATTCTAGCAGTGCCTGGACAGATTGGGAGATAAGATCTGTTGAGGGTAGAGAGTTTGGTTGTATGGTGGATGAGATGATTGTGTTAATTGCACCTGGGTCTCTAGGTAGAGCAGACAAGTCCAGGCTTTGTCCTGCAGGGCTGGGGCCTCTGAGGGTGTGTCTGGGTTGGCAAGCTGAGACATAGAACTCCATGGTGCTTAATCCTGGTGGAGAAGTGACAGATAGTGGCTTGGAGGTTCCTTGCAGCTATGTGGGGCTTCTAGGCCAGTTTAGAAGACTTGTTCCGCTGTAAGGGTGACCTCTGGAGCAGCAGATTGGAGTTATGCAGCTAGCAGAGGGGAATCCAAAGTATATTAGCAGAGTAGATGATGATACAAATCAGTAACTAATCACCTAGCAGAGGGGAATCCAAAGAGAACAAGTCTAAGGATCCCTGCTGCTTAGCATGGTGCATCAGTGGGTGGCGGAGGCATGGAAACTACTGTACAGGTGACCAGAGTTACTCCTAACTCTAGAGCAATGGTTGCTGAGGTAATACGGAGAACTCTGGGGTTCTGGAAAGAGCCCCAGAAACGTTGAACAAGCTGTGGAGGTGCTGGAACCAGTCATGGAGGTTGGAAATGGAAGTCCCCTGACAGTAGCCATGAATTTGCTGCATGCATAAGCCAAAATTTTGTCCTGAAAGGCCCTAGAGACTCACAGGATTGAAAGGAGGGCAAGAGTAACAACAGTACTACGAAGGAAACTGGAGACACTGTCAAAACCAAGAAACTCACAATTTGTATCCCAGCAAAAATAAATAGCACAGATATGGAATCTGAAGAAAAGGCTCACAATGAACAATGGGTACAACAAGCAGAGAGCCTGAATAAACTCACAGAAAAGCCAATGGCCCTGACTGAGATGATAAGCAAAGAGCACAAACCTATTGATGTGACTGAGAATGTTGGCAGAAGATATTTTGAAGACCCACTGTTTAATAAAATAATGGAAAATCCATCCAATTATAAAAACTTTGAGGTAACAAAGGATGAACCAATCTACCTAAAAACAAACAAAACCAAGGTACTCTGCATTCCCAATGTTTGCATAGCAGGCAGAAGTCTTCAGGAAATTGTAATCTCAGAAGCACACTCAGTACTTGCTCATTTAGGTGCAAGCAAAACATTGGCTTACCTTAGAGAACAGGTATGGTGGAAGGAGATGCACTGTGACATGCATGCCTTATGTCAATCCTACCAAACCTGTAGCCACACTAAACCAACCAATCACAAACCCTATGGGCTCCTCCAACCATTGCCAGTGCCTACTCAACCCTGGGAGGTAATTGGAATAGATTTTGTTGGACCTCTACCAAAGTCTAAAGGCCATGATAGTATGTTTAACTCAACAACAGTAGTCATTGACCATCTAACAGGGATGGTTCACTTCATGCCAAGCTGAACCACATATGCAGCAAAGGACATTGCAGAACTTGTCTTTGCAGAGGTTTATAAGCATCATGGCCTGCCTCATGCTATAGTTAGTGACCATGATAGCTATTTTACAAGTACCTTTTGGTCTCACTTACATTCACTTATTGGTGTCAAACTAAGAATGTCCAGTGCATACCACCCACAGACTGATGGAGCTACTGAACATGCCAACTGCACCATAACCCAAATGATATGCCAGGAAATCAGCATGGCACAAATAGACTGAGTCCTGAAGCTGCCAGCTGTAGAGTTTGTGATCAACCTGGCACACTCAGATAGCACAGGCCACTCACCTTTCTTCCTCAATCATGGAAGAATGCCCAGAGCCATGATCTGGAATGCACCTGCCCAGGACAAGTTCACTGGGGTGCAAGTCTATGTGCAATGACTTTGAGCAGCCATTATGGCAGCACATGACAGTGTCCTAGCTGCCTGCATGAAGCAGACGTGACTGGCTAACCGGAAATGCAGAATGATACCTTTTGCTGAAGGAGATTTAGTCTATGTGTTGACCAAGAACCTAACTTACCCAAAAGGTCTGGCACATAAACTGATTCCCAAATATGTGGGTCCATATCTAATCTTGACCAATTATGGTAACCACTCCTTTAGGGTGAAACTGCCTTCCTTGATGAAACAGCATGGAATCCATGACATATTTCATGCCTCACTACTGAGAGTCCACATCCCTAACACATCCCTAATGACAATTGCCTGTTTCCAGAATGCTTAGATGAACAAATAGTGGAACCTCAGTCACATCCAACTGAATGGGCAGCCAAAGAAATAATAGGTCATGCTGGATCAGGAAACAACCTGCTCTTTGAAGTCCTTTGGAGGTCTGGAGACAAGACCTGGCTCTTGTGCAATCAGGTCAAAGATTTAACTCTATTACAATTGTATTTAGATGCAATTGGGGTGGAAACTGTGGCAGAATTGCCAATTGGCACTGGTGCTCCACCTCTGCACAACCCTCAAATTTTTCTCAACTCGGTGAAATTTTCAAAACCAGGCCCTATAAAAGGGTGACCCAATGCAATGTCCAGCCCTACCTTCTCAGTGTCTTGCTCAAGCCTACCTGCTCGCATCACTGAATCTTCCATTTACTTCCCAGACAACTTTACCTCCAGCCAAATGGGGCACCCATGTAACCCCCTGTATAAAATCTGTCCAACCATCCATCCAAAAAACCATGACCTCACCACCACTATGCAATGCCAAGCACTGTCAAGTTTAGGTCTACCAATGGGATGATCAACTTAACCTTCCCCGACTGATGGGCACCTGGTCTTATCCTCTCATCAGCCCAGTTTCAGGCATATTGTGAATGGGATGACAGCTGTTGCTAGGACCCCTACCATGGTGACCTCAACCTCATCCCAGCAGGATATTTGGATGTTGCCTTGATCTTCAATATGCACCCCATGTACCCCTGCAAACTGGTGGCATGGGACTCCATGTGACAAGGGTATTTCTCTCCTTTCTACTCAATCCCTGAAACAGCCATGTGATTCCCCTTGGTCAATCCGCATTATCAAAGTTTTGTTGATGTGGGACTCCTCAGGCATGATGGTGAGATTGACAAAGTTTGCTGGAAAACCATTCTGTCAGCTATTCTGAGGCCTCACACCCAGTTGGAGTGCAATTGCAAGGGAGGCAAAGAAAAAAGGAGGTCCCAGGCAATTAAACGGGCCCAACAGCAGGATACAATTCCTTCTCACCTGCATGCCTCCTCCAAAGGCCAATGCAAATGCTGCCACCCTCATTCCATTTCCCCTATGAACATGGCTGCACCCATCCCTTTGTCATCTTGCACAAGCAGCTCTCCTTGTACAACTGGGACCTGCAACATGCGCCACCATAGCTCCACCATCCATGGCTACTATAAATCAGATATTGTCAGTCAAAACAAGTCTGCATCAGCTCTCACCTCTGCAGCCATCACTATCAGCATGCCCACATCACCTAGCTCCCAGAGACCCAGATTTTCCCCCAATTTGCAAGTTGTCACTGGCCCTGTAGATATTGTCAGTCAAAACAAGTCCGCATCAGCTCTCACCTCTGCAGCCATCACCATTGGCATGCCTGCATCACCTAGCTCCCCAGAGACCCAGATTTTCTCCCCCAATTTGCAGCATCGATTACACTGAAACCTTTGCTCCAACAGTATGCGCTGCCACACTTCAAATTTTACCTTCAATTGCAGCCTCTCATGGCACATCTATCAAACAAGCTGACATCAAGAACGCTTATCTCAACTCCTCTCTCAAAGAGGATGAAGTAATATATATGCAATTCCCTCCATTTTATCGCCAATTTCACAACCTACCATCCAAACTCGAGAAACTGCCTGACTGAAAACTTGCCTGCAAACTCAAATGTCCAATCTACGGTACCAAGCAAGGCGCACATCACTGGTATGAGGAAGTATTTACAACCTTCACAGACCTAGGATACTCAGTCTGCCAAGCCGACATCGCTGTTTTCTACAAAGTCAGCAGCAACAGCTACACCATTGTTGCTGTGGCCACAGACGACTTCACCATCATTGGCAATTCTGCCAAAAGTACTTCAACCATCAAAAGGCAACTCGGTTCGTGCTTTGAGATTGTCGATCTCGGAGCAATCAACTGGCTACTCGGAGTCAGCATCACTCAAAACCTGAAGGATCGAACCATCTCCCTCGGGCAACAGGCCTACGTCGAGCAGATCCTGAAATGATTGAACCTCAAGGAAGCCCGTGTTGCAGTCACACCAATGGAAGCTGGAGCCGACTTTTCACTTGACTCATCCTCAGTCTCCCTCACACTTCTCCTTCCTGTCAAAAAGACTTGCTATCATGAAATGATTGGCTCACTTATGTGTGCCGCCATAATGACACAACCCGACATATCGTATGCTGTCTCTGTTCTGTCCCAATACCTCAATACCCCCAGAAAAACACACATGATAGCCATCACTCGCATTTTCCGCTATCTGCGCAGCACTACTGACTTAAAATTAGTCCTTGGAGGGACAGACCCTGAAATATCAGGCTATTCCGATGCTGATTGGGCATCACAAATGCACTGCCATTCAATCTCAGGTTTCTCATTTTTCGTTGGACTTGGCGCCGTGTCATGGAGTTCCATAAAGCAACCGATAATAAATTAAATCAGCCACTGAGTCCGAATACGTAACCCTCACTCACACCGCCAAAGATATTATTTGGATACATAAATTTCTCAAGGATCTTTCATTTTTCTATTCATTCTCTTTACCTACAGACTTATACTGTGATAACCAAGGCGCAATTCAACTTTCAAAAGACGCCATGTTTCACGGCCGCACAAAACACATTGACATTCATTTCCACTTTATTCGACAAACCGTTTCCTCGAATCACATTCGTTTGCACTATGTTCCCACTTCCAATATGATTGCAGATATCTTCACCAAGTCTCTTGCCCATGTCAAATTTGAACGTTTCCGTGAGCACCTTAGCGTTGTCTGACCCGCATTCAGATTGAGGGGGGGTGTTGAGGATACGTGATGATTGGTTACATAATCTCCATATGTTTTTTTTTGTTACCATCACACCTCAGTGCTCTACAATCACTGAGGTGTAAGTCGCTATATTCTATAACCATCTCTCGTTACTCATCGTACCAGTATCTACCTCTATTGTCAGGTACATACACAATATATTCAGTGCTCTACAATCACTGAGGTTATCTACCTCTATTGTCAGTTCTTATCACTTTTTCCCTTGAGACCAGTCCTGCTTAAGACCTTCTCCTTAGAGGAATCTGACACGGTCTCAAGTTCTGGTAGGTCATCCCATCCAGAACTTATGGTGGATACTGATGGTTGATTAGGCAAGGTTGTGATCTGGTCCTCATCTGGGCTACAGCTGGATGGCTCGCTGTGTCCTGGCAGGTGGTGAGTGATACTAATATCCTCAATACTTAAAAGATCTGATGACACAGTCTGAAGCTTGTCCGTTCAGGGCTGAGGTGAGCACAAAGTAAAGCCTTTCTAATGGACGGTTTGAATCCATTAAACAGCTTCACAACTTCACAACCTGAGCTCGACGGCTATCCAAGCCTACAATCGTGAACAATTCATCCAGGTCAGCTACATAGTCCTTCACAGGTCTATTACCCTGCTCAAATCGTTCCAATTGCGCTCGTTGTTGATTGCGATAATCTATTGGGAAGCAATAGTTAAACAATTTGGTGAAGAAATCCTTTGACGTCCACTTGTGTGGTGCTAATGAAACGCAACGGGTGTAGAACATGTATGCTTGACCAGTCAAAAACTCGGAGAGCACCATTACCTGTCAACGTTTTTCTACATAGCCGTATTTTATGTAGGCCGTGCCATGAGTCAGGAACTTCTGGAAGGCTCGATACTCAGCTTGGCCTCCATACTTTTCTGGTGGAGTGGGCTTGATCAGGGTTCATTGTCGCTGGCTACAGTGGCGAGATCGTGATTTTTTCGACTTCCCTTTCTTCTTACCCCTCTTCCCTTTAGTGTGGCCTCAGTGACAATCTTGTCGTCGACCACGATGACCATTGGAAGATCCCAGTGAATTCATACTGGAAGAGCTTGAAGAAGACAATGAAGATGGTGAGGAGCCTGCAGACAGCTCTGAGCTGCTCGCTACCAAGATACTATCACTGTTGCTTTCCTTTCCCGACTCAGGATCAGAGGAGGATGATGACGAACTGTCAGAAGGGTCGCCATGAGTTGCATTACCCAGTCGCTGGAACGCCTAGCCTAACGCACTCTTCCTGGACACTTGGGCGAGTGGTTTATTTGCATTTCTCCATTGATTGGTCAACCCTTCATCCCTGCGGGCGTAGTGTAACTTGGTCTCATTGTCAGTTACCTGGCCAATCAGTTCAGCGAGCTTGCCTGATACAGGCATCGAGCCCAACTGTTCCTTCCTGTTGTGAGCGGTCTGCTTTTTTGTCTCAGATGAGCTAACTCCTTAGCTAGTAGTCACTGGTCTCATAAATACTTTTGCATTTCCTTACGTGACAATGCCTTCTCTGGAAAGGTACGTTCTTCCTCAGATTCAGCCTTGACTACTGTCTGGTGTTCAGTGGTTACTTTGTTCCCCACCATAGGGTTCTCAGTCTGTTCGGTGGTTGCTTTATTGTCGGCGAGCTCTGAGTCCCCTCTGCGAGTGGGTGCCTCACCCCTCAACCCCGTATCGTCAAGCAGGACCCGCTGTAATCCCAGGTCAACTTCAGTGCCTGATAAATCAAGACCTCCCCAGTCACGAGGGATGAACCCCTTACCCTTGTCCAGTGAGTCATCTTCTGTGTCCGAACTTTCGGAGTCGTTGAAATTTTCATCGGCCCAAAATTTAGTCTCTTTGGACCTGGCTCCATGCACTTGATCCGCCCGCCGATCGACGCACTCTCTCTCCTCATCCGTCATGGATTGACGAGCGAAGCTCACGGCGCTTTCCTGGTCCGGGGAAAGTCCCGGTCTGCCAGCCTGGGGGTTTTCAACCTGATCCTCTTTGCCAGGTGGCTGATATCTCGGTTTTTTATTAATTTGTACGGGAGTGGATTCTCCGGAAATAATATTATTGCTACCAAAGACAGGACTATCGGTGTCTACTGTCAAATGGGAGTAAGTGTCGCAGTACTCGTCAGTGCTGGACTTTTCGTCGTGAAGGCCAGACTGCCGTTCCGCCGACGTTCCTTCACTTTCTACAAAGTGAGCATCCCCGCCGGCTACGGGCTCGGGGGCATCCGCTTTGCAAGCGGGCAAGTCGTCGGCTCCCCTGGAGCTCGCGGCGGTGGTAGAGGTTGGCTTCGGGGAGATGTCCAACTCAGTCAGCTCCGAGGGAGCCTCCTGCGTCAAACCTTTACCCCTGTCGACCTCGGGGGCTCGCGCAGCTGCAGACTGGGCGATAGTCGCCGAGCGAAGACGATTTCTATAGGACATAGTTTAGTAATAAAATTTTTAAGTGGTTACTCACGTCTTTTGGTAGGGTTGGTTGATCAGGCCAACGGCGTCCAGTGACGGGGGTAAGAATGCGAAAAAAGAAGCTAGGGGCTTGTTCCTGTTCAAAATATGTGACGTTTGCGTGGGTTACACGATAACGTCGCACGAAGAGATACTTGAAACTTTTAGAGACTTCCGTAGAACAGTTGTAAGTCCTAGTATTGGAAGAACTGACTAATCGGATGGTCTTATATATCGTAAGAACTGTCGTATGTAATATCTGCATGGTAATGCGTACTGTATCGGATGAGTGGAAAATTAGAGGTACCGCTGAATAAGGACCGCGTGGTAAATCTTGGCAACGCGTCGTTACAGCAAAGGTCACATGAAAAAGCACATGACACAACTAAAGGTGAGGGATAAATATAGCCTATTGTGTTTCGACAGCCGTGACTTCAACTTCGATCAATGGTAAGGCGGCATAGCATGTTCATAAGACGTTTGACTTACGATGTTGGTTCTTGACTTGCATGCTGCACGGCAGGACAGTCGCTGTGATTCTTCCGAGTATAATGACACCCTTGATTCTGTGCTGCGAACTTCTTTGTTTCTAGGCGATCCCGCATTCATCCCATTACTCCACCGGAGGGCCGCTTGGTGGGATTCCAATCGTATTCGGTCGTGGTTTTTGGAGAAGGGTTACACTTTGTACCACCGTTTTCCCTCTGAATTCGATTATGCTGCTGGAATGTACCCAGTTAGTCCGGAACAGGACGAAAGAATATTTCCCTTTGCCAGTCATGAGAGGTCGGATATCCCCACTAACTATATACCACCCCTTTATGGATATACCGGTTCCGTGGTGTGTATGAAATTTTTAAGAGGAGTTTACGCTCATACGTTCTTCAGGGCAACATTGCTTTTGCTCAAGATGCTCAAGGACAGCACGTAGCTGTCAAAGCAGTTCTAGACGGGAGCGAAGAATTTCGTATTCTTCAATACCTTCATAATCAAGGAGTGCCTCGTTCAATGGACGATTTCCACTACGTTATACCTGTTTTAGACCTTCTTGCTTGC
This sequence comes from Termitomyces sp. 'cryptogamus', assembly GCA_020091625.1. Lineage (NCBI taxonomy): Eukaryota > Fungi > Basidiomycota > Agaricomycetes > Agaricales > Lyophyllaceae > Termitomyces > Termitomyces sp. 'cryptogamus'. The sequence continues at coordinate 5,370,943 of JAGYZC010000005.1, forward strand.
GAGGGCCACTGGTTGGCTGTTATGCCTAGGTTTGTTTCAAATGCTACATCTACTCAGCCTAGTGAATCTCGACAATCTCAGGTGGGGCGTTCATCCACTCTTGCCCAGGTGTAGGAGTTTCAAGGAAGTATTTCACGTTGTACATTGCCTTTTGAAGGTTCCTTTCGTTCTCCTGTGGTCAAATCAACTCTAATGCCTTTACTAGGGATTGACTTACCTTCACAAGCATCGTATTGTTCACGGAGTGCGTTTCGTGACTTAGAAATTTGATTCATTTCTGAATCTTTTACCCCAATAGGACATCAAATCGGACAATATACTCGTCGATCACGTCAACATCGATCTCTATGACTTCTACAGCCCCTACCGTCAGTCCCTACGTTCACAAGGAGAATTGACGTACGCCTTCTATGACTTTGGCTGTTCCACTATGTTTTCGCCTTCAATGTCCCTTGAAGAATGTCGTCTTCCAAGCTGCGTTTCTTACAACACCCTGTATGATCAAGTTCCAGGAGATACATTACAAGGAGAGATCGACTTCAATCCTTTCGCTTTTGATGTCGGCATGCTAGGTGTTATGTTTTGTACAGAATTCCAAGTAAGTTTTGTGATTCGCGCCTCCTTAGTTGTTTGTTGACGCCGGTTTTCATTCATTATCTTGTAGCATGTAACGCGTGCTGTTCCAATGCTGGCACCCCTTTTTGACCGTATGACGACTCGTAATATTCCTCGGCGATTCAAAGCTTCGGAAGCTTTGCGATTCTTCGAAGAACATGTCATTCCCTTGACACCTCAGCATGTACTATCATTGGCTGCACCCGATCTACCCTTTTCACCTGTGCCATATGACTACTACGATCGCTGGAAGTACCTTGACCCGGAATTTGTAGAAAAGTGGGGAGTTTACCGCGAGCCTCCTGTTCCGCGTTACATTCGCTTTCTTCGAGAGATTTGTCTATATCCACGGGTTCTATATATGGTAGGTTTCATACACCGGGTTGCTCGGTTTCTTTGTCGTGGATGGACTATCCTTCGCATGTCAGGATGGAGGAGATCTATGTGATGTTTTCGAACTTCAGTCTAACCTTCATCCAGTAATTTCGCACGGGCTACATACTTTTTGCGTTCCAGCTCACATTCCTCACGTTACCATCAGTCGTGTTCCGGCATTACCTGCATTGCAGCTGCCAACCACAGTCCATCTACCTATGTCACGCTCTTTATCACTTGTGTTCCAGTTACCAATTGCGTTCCATTTGCCCACGTTCATTGTCTCTATATTTCAAGGAATGATGTAGGTGTGTGATTGATTGTTGCTCCTGCTCGAGAAAATTTACGGGCCATGTGCCGCTTAGACGGATCCTTGCCTGGATATGATATGACGAATATGTGGGAATATGAGACAGCTTCCAGTCAAAACTCGGATACAAATTCTGACTATCAAGACATTCTTTGCAAGTGTTTGTGCAGGACCAGCATATTCGAGGGGTTACTGACCTTGAGCAGACGTGAAACCTTCTTCACAGCCATTATATCGTACATAAAGGTCTTTCCCTAGAATGTTCTGCCCCTGACAAGGTATGAGCGAGTTAGGCCAACTCTAGAGTAAGTTTTGGACATACCATTGGGTTTTTTGCTTTTGAAGCATTCACAAACATTGTCCTTCATGGCACAGCGCCGACACCTTCATAAATTGAACTTTATTTTGTTGCGACTATAGTCCCTGGCTGAGCAGGATAAATCCGATTGGTGAAAGTGGACATCAGGACACTCCAAACTTACCATGAATACAATGTTTGAGTCACACGAAGCTGACGACATGGGTCGAAAATTAGTGTGTTTGCGGATTTGGTGGTCATATTGCCAATTATAAAAAAAAAGATTCTCTGGTACCTTCATAGATTCTGAACTCTAATTCACCTTCAATTTGATAACCAACTAGTAGGTATGGGCCATTGCACAGCATGGCATGCCCGAGATCTAGCCAGACAATTGCACATTTTGTTGTAAGTCATATTACTACATGACATATATCTCAGAAAAGGTCCATATCATGACTGCACAAACTGCAATGTATGTACAATGAGGGACAGTGATTACAGAGATTCAAAGACAGCCTTGAAAGGGTGTTCTTTCATTGATGTAATCAATTATCATGCATATAGAATACTACTGAAGCCTCTCTGAGCAGGGCATTATTTAAAGCACCCATTTTCTTTCTCAGCTGAGATCACAGAATTCCAGATTTGATGCACACTTGTTTCTCATCATTGTAAGGGGTCAATCACTCCATGGAAAAACCTGGCAACAGCAGGCAAGGCACAAGCAATGAGCAAGAGTGCATGGAGGCAGCCAGGAGTCAGGCAGAGGGTGAGGACAGCAAGCTAAGAACAGAGCACAGAGATGATGCTGGAGGATCCTACAGTCAGATCAATGGATAGGCCTGGTGAACACTACTATTGTTTGATCTGAGGATATTCTATCCTACAGACTGTCCTATATACTACATTGCTAGAAATGATGACTAACATGACTACTTCATCTATTGGTGGTATGTATGGAAGCATAGCTAACAATTGATCTATACTGAGTAATGTCCAAGCATGTGATGCATGGAAGGTGACTAATGGTTACAGAATGGTGTAGGGCATGACAGGCAGTATGTTAGGTGTCCTATAATAGTAGATCATCCTTCAACTAAGCCCAGAATAGAGTCAAACAGTCCATAAGGGGCTTTCCCCTTACAATAATAGAGGGAAAGCCATCAACAATGATCAATTCAGGGGAGAACTTGCATGTTATGTAAATCAAAGAAAAGCCAATGACAAGGTGATGACAACATCTCCAGTTTAGAGGCCATTTAGATTTTAGATGCACTTTATATACATGAAGTTATGTCTCTCTGAGAAATAGTTGCATTGAGCATGAATGTGAGCATATAAGAGATATGTGGGTACATATGTATAGGACTTGGACTCCACCCTCACAGCTTTGAGGTCATATCATGTGGGGTCAGAATGTCATATAGGCAAGAAGCTATGGATGATAAGGGTCAATGCATGGTGTGAATGGTTGAACAGTAATTGCTTCACATACTGTAATACAAATCACATCTACATGAATGTTACAGTACTCTACACCCATGCCCAGAATGGCCTTGCCAAACACAGCATTTGCACAGTGGTTGAGGGTATTTGATGTTTACTGGAAGAAATTGGACTCCCAAAATCCCTCTTGGCTGAGGCAGTGGCATTGCAGATCATCACACAGAACCTGATCCCATCAGCATGCCACCTGGACCATGTCCCTGAGGAGTTCTGGACTGGAAAATGACAAAAGGTGCATGTCCTGCATCTCTTTGGCTGTACAGCATTTGCAAAGGTCCCTGAAGAGTTGGTATGGTCAAAACTTGACCTCAGATCTGTCAAGTACATGTTGGTTGGATACTGCAATAATGGTTACTGCTTGTATGACTGAGGTATGTGATCAATAGTGACATTGCAGGACATAATTTTTGATGATGGGTCTGGTCATTGCTTGCTCAACATGGTAAACAACAATGACTATAATCTCCTTACTGAATCCATGCCCATGCCAAATCCAACTGTACCAGGCATACTGACTGCCATGCAACCCATTGCACTGCATATTTGCAACATCAATCCTCCTTTACATGACCCTGAACCAACCAACTCAAACTCCATGACACCAAACAAACCATCCATCTTGGCTACCCCTGCACCACCTGCAAATGTCACAAATGATGCTGAGGAAAATGTGGTCTGGCATAAGGCATCTTTGGTGGCAAAGGGCTACTTGCAGATTGCTGGGGAGGATTTTGAAGAGACATATGCAGCACTTGTTCAGTGTCAATCACTCAGGATCTCAGCAGCAGTGGCAGCACAACTCAGCCTAAACATATGGCAGGTTGATTTTGCCTTGGCATATTTGAACAGTGTACCTGAGCATATGGTATACATGCATGTACTCCCTGGTTTTCAAGGGGGAGAGGGTAAGGTCTATTGCTTGCTGAAAACTATTTATGGCATGATGCAGGGCAGTTGGGACACTGGTGGTACACCCTTGACAATGCTTACCAGAAACTCAGTTACATGACCTCTTGGGCAGACAGTTGCATATGCAGCTGGATCATAAATGGCAAATACATCATAACCAACACTTTATGGCCAACACCTTTGGTCTTTTGTTGACAAAAGAGGGTGCAGAGCTGGTAAAAAAGGAACTAGAGGAGGCATATGAGATTATGGACATGGGGGACCCATTGTTTATAGTAGGTATGGTGATCACTCATGACCCTGACACAGGAGCAATATCCCTATCCCAATGGGCCTACCTTGCATGCTTACTCAATCATTTTGGAATGAGTGAATGTAACACCCATCACACACCCCTTCTGCCTGGCATCCAACTTACTGAGGCCATGTACCCACAGACAGAGTTCAACAAAAAGTTGTTGATCAACAAACCATACCATAAGCTACTTGGATCACTGATTGTAAGATTCTGTGGATAGACCCAACAGAAGGCAAGTGGACACAAGCAACAAGCAAGTGTAAGAGTGACCTCTGGAGGTTGTGACTCAATCACACAACTGGCAGAGGGAGATTCAAAGTCTATTCAGTATCTACAAGAAGTTCTAGAGTTCTAGCTACTCACCTGGTAGAGGGAGATCCAAAGTGAACAAGTCTAAGGATTTCCAATGCCAATGTTTGGAAAATTTACTCTAGAGCTTCTGGAAAAAACAACCAACAACAACACAATCTAGAGTCCAATGAAAAAGCAGAAATCCATCATAAATGGCCTTGATCTCTGGACTCCCAGCATGTGACTGCATATAAATATCAACAAAAGATAGTATGTGACCAAAAGATAGCCCTTAGTCAAAGTACTTGTGGTCTAAAGATGGGAGGCCTACAATGAGTGGTAGGCCTGGAATGCAGGAAACAATCCAGGGGTCTGGTGAGAGGCCATGTGGAAGGGGCAACACTTGTCAGAATTACAGACAGAGAACCAGTACAGCCTGAGGGCTAGAGCTGGGACTAGAAGATAGGGAAAGCAAAGGAGAACAAAGAAAAGCCATAAGGAGGGATAACAGGACAGAGGGGGAATGGGACATTGTCACGACCCGTTCCCCAAAACCCCGCACATCGTCCATCAAACCCCCGAACCCCCAAAAGGACCCCCAACGCTCCGCCGAACTTCCACCCATGCCCCGCGCCTACTTCGGCTAACTCCGACGCCTCCCCGGCTGACTCCGACGGCCCCCTGGCCAACTTCGGTGCCTGCCCCGCAGCCACTGACACTTACCCTGGGCTTCCCGAACCCCGAGAACCACCCCCGCTATTCCTGATCTTCGCCACCCATCATTAACTCAACACCCTGCTTCCTCCGACCTATTCCGGAGTATCACAACAACCTCGGGACAACCCGCGATCCCATCAATGTATCAGCGCGGCACGATCTTCGATCACAACTGACACCCGCCCACTCCGTCAAGCCCCGCCAAGCCCCGCCGCCACAGCCGACGTACCCCAAAGTCCTCTGGTAGTCAGTATATAAGTCATCGAGTAGCTCTTCGTACTCCAGTCTTGATATTGCTTAACGTTACCTATGGTCTGATTGTTTCCCTTTCGTGTTTCGTGTTTCGTATCTCAGTCTCCCGGTCTTACCTCAGTCTCCTGGTCTTATCTCATTCTCCTGGCCTTATCTCAGTCTCCCGGTCTTATCTCAGTCTCCCGGTCTTGTCTTGTCCCCATTTTGTTATCGTTCTCGTTACCGTCTCGTATCTCCACTCGAATCTACTCCTGTTCCATATTGTCTCGTCCGACGCTGTCTCAGTGACTCTGTCAGACCATTGTGCCCAAGTCTTCGTCAACCCTAACGACCTCACGAACTCCGCGATCACAATTACAAACCCCGACACTCCTTTACCAGGTCCGAACCTCATTCTTCGCTCGGTCCCGGACTCCAACAGCTCCAAATGATCTCCCATCAAACCCTGGCTCCGTCCCCCTTGATCACACAGCCACCTACTCCCTTACTTCCGCAAATCTCCCGTACGGCCTTCTGCCTGAACCCCGCCAAGACCGTCTCGCTTCCCCACAACCCGACTTCTCCGGACCTCCTCGGATCTGTCTGGATCACATCTCCCCAACTACTCGCACAACCCACCCGGACCCGGAACGTCTTCGAGTGTTCGGTTATCAATGCAGGGGAATCACACTCGCCTAGTAAGGACTCGCCCAGTGCAGCTGAGCCCCCAAGGTCAGCGGAACCTGACAGACATCCCCTGACAGTGAGAGTCAAAGGAGCACAAGGTGGCTAAGAGTCAGGCAAGGGGCAAGCATAGCAAGCCAAACACAAGCAACAATGCTGGAGTTCTTACAGTTGGATTGATGTATAGACTTGGTGAACACTGCTATTGTCTGGTCTGAGGATATTCTATCCTGCAGACCATCCTATATACTACATTGCTAGTAATGATGACTAACATTATACCTATTCATCAGTCTGCAGTATGTAATGGAGAATGACTAACAATAATCAATACCAAATAATGTCTGAGCATGTGATTCATGGAAGGCAACTGATGAGGACAGAAGGGTGCAGGGCATAACAGGTGGTCTGTCAGATGAGCTAGAATGGTGGATCATTCTTGGACTAAGCCTGGAATAGAATCAAACAGTCCTAAAGGAACCATCCCCTTACACTGATGTGGGCACAAATTGGTACAAGACTGGATCTATCTCTTGCTGTAGGTGTACTTGCTCATTTCCAATCTAATCCAGAACCAGCTCATTGGAATGCCCTCTTACATGTTCTTAGCTATATAAAGGGGACACTCAATTACCACATCACTTATTCATGGGATCCAGAGAACACACTCAAACCCATCAGATACATCAATGCAGATTATGGGGGAGACCTAGACACCAGGAGGTTGACTGGAGGCTATGTATTCATGATGTCTGGGGGAGCTGTATCTTGGAGCTCAAAGAGACAGCACACAGTTGCACTCTCCCCCACAGAGGCAGAATATATGGCACTTACACAAGGTGCACAACAAGGTCTCTGGATGTATAATTTCCTGACTGAAATCAGTCTAGGACAATCTCTCCCAGTCTATCTCAATGCTGACAATCATTCTTCCATTGCACCAGCCAAATTGACAAAGGGAGATGCATGGGCAAAGAACATCAACATTAGACAACACTACATCCTTGGGCTAGTCACAGAGGGTGCAACAAGATCTTACCTGTGGCATCAACTGAAAACCTTACCAACATCTTCACCAAATTGCTTAGCCAAAGTACACATGAGTATCTCATATTGTCAGGGGACTTCCATTTCCAACCTCTGCTGCTTATTCCAGCATCTCCACAGCTTGTTTGATGTCTCTGGGGCTAGTTCCAGAACCCTGGAGATCTCCAGAGAACTGCAGAACATTCTATATTACCTCACTGATCATTGTCTTAGGGTTAGGACTAGCTCAGGCTTTCTGTACAGTAGTTCCCATGCCTCTGCCACCCACTGATGTGCCACACCAAGCAGCAGGGATCCTTAGACTTGTTCTCTTCAGATCCCCCTCTGCTAGGTGATTAATTACTGATTGTATTGTTGTCTACTTGCTAATATATTTCAGATCCCCCTCTGCTAGCTGCATGACTCAGATCCACCAGCCCAGAGGTCGCCCTTACACATATGGAAGATGGGGCTGAAGAGCCACTTGTGAACATGACATCTGGGGAAGTGTTGAAGTAGATGCCTTGTCACCATCAAAAGGTAGCCTCATTTACCTACAGACTGGCATTACCTAATCAAGCTGCATCACAACTCGCGAGGCTCTGTTTTCTTTTTCATTTATTTTATTAATGGTATAAATTTTATTTACTCAATCTCTATAAATATGATTTACAATTTTTGCCACCCTCAGCTGTTCCATCACTTACTGTGGGACCACTGAGCACACACTACTTACCTTTGTCATACACTCTTACTCACATACCTGTAGCTTACAAGTATCTTGTGTTTCTACAGGTCAATATATCAGCTGTTCCATCACTCACTGTGGGACTACTGAGGCTTACAAGTATCTTGTGTTTCTACAGAAGAATATCAGCCTCATCGACATACAAGACACCCCCATGTCTCCTCAAGTCCTCCCGCTGCTGACGATGCTCAGAGACATTTTCTCAGTTCCTCCTCATTCTTCGGATGTCCCGATAGCTATGTGTGTAGTCAAGTACAAATAGTTGTGCCTCTGATTGTAGTCAAATACTTAGTGACTTACCCGGAACTTTCGGAGTTCGAACCAACGAGTGTCCAAAATGTCAGTCGTTCTTTTTTTTCTCTTCGATTACCAACCGATTCATGTCCACTCAAGAACAGCTTACAGAGAACTTATGTTCTTTGAGCAAACTGCGCCCAAATATTTCTAGTGGAAGTTAGTGCCAGCAGAACATATATTCACCCTGACCATCCTCGATACTTGTGGCAATTTACTTGACGACTGATCGATCTGATGGCGTAATTGCCTGCTACTATCAGGATGCACCCGCCATACTCATTCTGGCAAAATGGGGATATGTGAATGACGAAGACCACTCTGCTGCCACATCAATCTTGAAATAATTGACAGCAGCTAAAGACTAGTTAGATCTCAACCAAGTCGACAAAAAGATTCATAAACTCCGTCCATCCTTTGTGAAAATTTTGCTTTCATGTGTAAAGCGGCCAATGAATATGAGCCTGACCCAGATCCTTAACTGTATGAATTCTGTGCGCGTTGGTCTTGGGTTCAAAAAGGATGGGTTGAAGCGGACAGTATCCGCCGAAATTCCACAGACTCTTGTTCATGTCTTTAATCCCTGCAATGATTACCTTACGGGAAACCAGGAGTATGAAAACACGCCTACTGCCTGGATAGCTTTTGTTTAATTACTGTATGCTATGAGAACATTCTTCGACTCCCGGTTCTTCTCCACCCTCAATAGTATGACATTGAAACAACGTCTGGCAAAAGTGACACAGTATATCGACATAGCGTACGCTATAAAGTTTCTTCGAAGGTTCGGCGGAGAAATGTGTGTTGAATGGGTCACGGATGTTGGATATGGGACCGTCAAACGCATGCTGGATACAACAACAGTTAGAAACCGATTCAAGAAGATATTTGTTGAAGATTCGGACTTGGAAATTGATGCAAAGGAGATCATGCTTGCAGAGATGGACTGGAAGTTTCCGGGTTGGAGCGGGGATCGAGATTTGGCTTTTTCTGACTTATTGAAACGCAACATAGCCCAGGACGGTGATATAGTCATTGGGTGCAGCCAGAAGCGTTGCTATGCATGTAAGCTGTGGATCAAAGAGCTGTAATCTGCAATCAAGATGAAATTGATAACCGACTTCAAATTCGGCGGCAAGCTGCGATTTGACTGGGCATGTCCTGATCTCACAGTACTCAGAAGTGACAATAACCGGCTCGGGGCTGACCTTAATTCTCATGTCAAAAAAGAGGTAGAGGAATGGATCAAAAGTGTCTTGGGAAATGAACGATGGCATGCTTTCAATCTCTGTTGTGACTGGAAAATCATGATCTGACGAGAGTGATGTATCTTATCAGCGTGAAAGCAATCGATGATTTGTGAGGCCTAGGCTTTGCTGGGCTTTGTATGATATATATTTGTCCTAGTACGGCACGGCTGGTTTGAGTGGAGTGAATTGTCGTGTGAGGAAGAAGAGGCCAGCCCGGCTTTAGTTCCATTGATCCCACTTGTAGACTCCAACACAACTCGGAATATGTACCTTATGGAAGATGTCATCTTCCAAGTACCTAGGACGTGGTGATTCCAGACCTTTTAAATTTACAGATGTAGTATGAATTTACAGATGTAGTATGACCCACCCAACTCATCGCACATATTTCTCCTTGTCCAAGAGCTAGAGCGCCGCAATCATAGGCCGCTTAATCTTAGCCCATTCAATCTTCAAGTTAGCCCTCTCCTCACCCTCTCCTCTGCTAACACATCCTCCTTCAGCTGCTTGCTTCCTGCGTGCCAAAGTCTGGCATCTCATCTACCCTTCTCTGCATTTCATGCTCATCTAGTTCCACCCTTCCTCGGCACAAATATGACAGGAAACGGCACACCTCCGCTGCATCTCAGTGGCTTATATTGATAACGCAACCTTTAACACAAGTAGCTCGTCTTCCTAGGGGTCACTGGCTAACAGAAGAGGCAGCGACAAAGCCAGGTGGTTAATGTCAAACCTGCCTAGGTAATGAAGCGCGCTGCACACAGGATCGAGATGCGTTTCCCAGTCGGACAACCTCGGGAAGATGGTCTTACTTTGGATGCTTGAGATGGCAGGCGCTAAAGCGGCCGATGGCCGATGGTGAGGAGATAACGGTCGAAGGTCTGGCAGTTGCTCTTGGTACTGTTACTCCTGCCGACTCATGCGCTGGAATGGGAACAGGCAGCGACAAAACTACTCCAGATAGATTAATTCCTTGTCAACTGCTCTTACGAACGCTGCTTCAATACTTTCGTCTAGGTTACCAGTTTGTTCAAGGGAGTGCTTAATGCGGGGAAAAGGCAAGAAAACGACTGAGTCCTTGATATACGTCAAGCTGTGATCTGCCATACCGCAGAGGTAGCGGCTTCCAGGTGGTGGTGCGCATCCCATATCTGGCTATGATTCTTAGTCACCAACGAAGTAGTTATTAATATCCCGTACCCGGCTACGACTCCCGAGTAGTTCACTGTCGCCAGAGAAGTTGTTATGCTGGCCTTACTCTGAGACTGCCTTTTGCCTCAGATATGAGGATATTTGCCTGCGCCGAGAAACGCCCGCAGAGACCAAATAATATTGATCGAATTTTGTTCGTACACTTTGAGGTAGACAAAGGGGACATCCCAGCCTCAAGCCAATTTGCTGAACTAAATGATGTCAATTGCTTCCTCAGTAGGCAGGAGGCCTGTACTATACAAAAGATCTGGTAAAGATGGCCAGGAGGCCAGGTGTCCCGCTAGAGGATGCGACGCGTGCATAAGCCCGCCCTCGCCAAATTTCTCGAGGTCGACGACAGCAAGTCGACAGAGCCTGTCCGCACTGAAGATGGGTCTGCGCTCTGCGTGACGAAGGGCATCGGTGATGCTGCACACGTACGATAATGGTTTAGACACAAATTCAAACGGATGGAACATGCATAAAACTTACATCCACCGCCTTGACAATCCTCTGAGGAGGCGTAAGACTTTGTCCCCGACTCCGGTAAGTTTGTTCGTCAGCCACGTCTTCAGTCAGCTCATTCAATCCGCGGTTCTACGACGGCCAAGTCCCCAAGTATGTCGGACAGGAAGACACGTCTCTGATGACAGACCCACACCGCGACTAGTGCGATATCCTGAGCCCTCAAGTCCTATGGCAACCAACGACCCGAGATCCACTTGAATTATACACTTCTCCAACTCCGACTTCCGCCATGCGCTTCTTCAATTCATGGTCGTAGCCACACCACAGGACGACGACGTCGAAGACATTCTCAGTAACTTTGACAAGCATCTGAACGAGTTGGCCATCGAGGTACCCACCGGCCACTTTGCCCCAACCTCAGTCCTTGTTAGCAACGTCCCGGACACCGCCAACCCCGACAAGACTCGACTCGCATATATCCAGGTTCCAAGCAAGGACGGAGACAGCACCCATCTCGCTGATGTATGGAGGGTGCGCACAGCGGTTATTCCCGGTGCATGACGTCAGAGGCTGACATTCGAGATGGTACGAAGCTCTCTGCGACCGCGCCACGCCGTATCATCTCCGTCGTCGACTGGGCTCCCCGGCAGCCACGTGATCCTACTGAGGGGCGGTAGGTCTTCACAGCCATAGCCCATGAAGAAGGATTTCTGGCGGAACGGTGCCTCAGACAAATTCTGAATCCACGACTCATCTCGTGTCCCCAGGTCTTCGCCCAAGAGAACTGAGAAGGCCGCAACTCTCAGATCAACTAGCGCAGGCGCCGGCAGATCCTTCGCCTACAAATACAGCCCCCAAGAAACCGACAACGACGATGCCCTAGACGAAGCCAAGAAATCCATCAACACCATCTCGCGACTCTTCTACACTTCCAACGTGGTGCACGACCTGTACTACCGGTACGGGTTCACCGAAGTCTCGGGCAACTTCCAGCAATACAACTTTGGGCGCAGGGGCGGGGAGAACAACGCGGTCATCGCAAATGTGCAGGACGGTTCGGGGTACAACAATGCGAACTTTATGACGCCGCCCGATGGGCAGAACGGGCGCATGCGCATGTAGCTCTGCGGCAAATGCATATAGGGACGGGGATCTCGAGGCGGGGATTGTGATCCATGAGTCGAGCCATGGGCTTAGTACGTGGTTGACCGGCGGGCCCGCAGATTCGGGGTGTCTGGGGTGGGGAGAGAGTGGGGGGATGGAAGAGGGCTGGGTCTTTTGGCGACGACTACTATGCGATGGGTGCGTGGGCGGCGAATCAGGAGCGGGGGATCAGGAATTTTGTATATTCGGTGATACGTCTGCGTCTTCGTCTCCAACCTTCTTACGTGTTTCATCTTATTTACATATATACAGAATGACACCGCCAACCCATCGATCTGCAGGACGCGCGACAAGCCCGGATACTGGGGTGTTCATGCGATCGGCGAGGTCTGGAGCTGAGATCCTTTGGGTCGTCTCGCAGGCCTTATCAAGTATCACGGATTCTCGGACTCGTACTCAACGACATGAAACTTCAGACGTGCGGCCCGTCCCTGCGCGACGCTAGTTATACAGGTCCTTACGGGCGGTGAGAACTTGTGTACGCTCTGGGATGGTTTCTCTGTTGAACGGGTCGTCGCCAAGGTCAGGTATGGCGAGTGTGAGTTCATGAGAACGAGACCCAGCGTGATCGAGACACGAGTGCAACCGCTGTCAAAGGGACACTTGGAGGGGCGTAGTCAGCAGATGAGAGAGCGAGGGTGGCCATGCAGGGCCATGACTGGCTTGACTCTGCCAGTGCGGGAACGAAACAATAGGTGTATTGAGTGTAAAGAAGAGAAGTACATTGAAAACTATCAGTATGTATGATGTGTTTGTGCAAATGAGTTATTGAAAGTGTCCATGCTGTATGATAGATACATTCTTGTATTGTGGGCCAGGTCTAAACGCATAAGGGGATGCACGCTATGGGCCAGGGGAATCAAGGCAAATGTGAGTTTGTCTTCTTTGTCTCATTCCATTCAGTTCTGCTGCTTTTGATGCCCATTAATGCGTGTGTGTTTCAGGGATTCTTATTGCTTCTGGGTATCATTAAAGATGAAGATGCAGATGTATGAGGCCAAGGCTACACAGACATTGCAGTACTCACCAGGGACCTTCATGGTCACCCCAGCCACATGGGCAAACAACAGTGTGAGTCTGGAGGTTGTACTCCCTGGGTCCCACAGTATCCATGCCTTGTGGCTGTTGACCTCAACCCAAGTGACAAGACACTCCTTGTCTTGTGCTGGCAGCACTGGCTGGTCTATGGCATCCTTTGCCAGCATAATCTGAACCTTGTGCATGTGAACTTTGTTACTAGGTGCCTGCACTCTATGCTCAGTGGCAGGGGTTTCAGTGAGGGCAAATAATCCTTCACTCTCACTGCCTTGGGTATAATGATTAAATTCAATGTACTCATTATCCTCAGCCTGAGTCTCATTGGACTCAGCTGCCTGCTTGTCATGGACATCACCAGGATCCTCATCCTGTTCATCATTGGCATCTCCCATACCTGATGGAGTGGCAGTGTGTGCTGCTTGCACAAATATGCAAGGAGCTGGTTTACCTGGCTCCTTGCATTCCTGGGCAAAGTGACTAACTTTCCAACACTTGTAGCAAGTTGCCAACTGTCTGGGTCTTTGCCTGGTTGGCCTGATACAATGGCCAAGATGTTCTTTTCTATGGTGAGATGCTTTCTTGCTGCCTGCATTGCTCCCATAGGGTGAGCAGGGCCTGGATGTGCTACTCTCCAAGGAAGCAATGGCTTCATGACTGTGTCATGTAGCTGGTCTCCTCATCAGTTGGGTCAGCTGGAGGTGGGCATTATCCAGCTCTGCCCACTTTTCCAAAGAAGTCCTGAAGTTTGAAGACTGTGCTGCTGCCAGTAATAGATCCTGCCCTGACTGACTCTTCATGCAGCACTCTAAATAGTGTGCTGCAGTTTTTATACTGTTCTTGCAGGCCATTGCCTTCAAGACAAACTCCTCAACAGTATTCACTTTAGGAGCAAGTCTGCCATTGTGTATCAATGTGATGAGCATGTTAGAGAGTATCCCTCCAAAAACTGCTCAGAAATTATGAATTTGTCAGGCAATACAGCCATGTCTTGAGCATGGTCCAGCAAAGCATTATAGAAGTCTTGCACTCCCTCTTTGGCTGTATACACCACATTGCAGAACACATTGCAAGCATCTTGCATTGTCAAGGGTTGTACAAAGTGGTCATACAATCCAAGGATCACATCTGCAAACCTCCAGTAGGACTGGGTCATGTTGACATGAATTACATGTTGCAGGTACCATTTCAGAGCACCTGCAGCTAGAAAGTCCATAAGAATTAGGACTCTCTCATGCTCACACCCATTCCCACCATATTGAGTTACTTCATAGAATATGCAGCTACTCATGAGCCAGTTTTCAAGTCCAGTGAACTTGGCTAACTTGGCATCAGAGGTGATTGTCTTAGATAGATCACTCTACCTAGGCTCCAGTCTATTTGGGATTGCTAGGTGGACCACAAGCAATTGCTCCATCACTGTCCTTAGACAATCATGCATTGTCTGGCAGTGATATCTGTGGGCCTCTTCCACTCCTAGTGTGGTGAAATGTCCACAATGTTGTAGAGGCATTGAAAACCTCTGCAGCTGTCCTTCTGGGAGGACTGTAGTCCTCCTTCTAGCCCTATTACCTACACTGTGATCACCATTGCCTGCTAGATCACTATCAGGTCCTCCTGGGTCTGTGAGTCTCCTTCCAGGGGCAGTGATGGACCTTGACCTGAAAAAGGGTGGTCCTCTCCCAGGTTCTCCACCACCACCTCCTGGGCCAGGTGGCCCACAATGTGGCCTCAAGGGCAGTGTGGAAGCTGACTAACTTCTAGAGGAGTCCTGTCCTGGGTCTCCACACCCCTGTCATGACCTGCTCCCAGGCTGCTGGATCTCTTTCCAAGTCACCCCACTTCTCCAGAGTCCCCCCTAACACCCCCGTAACTCACCTGACCTTCATTCACCCATAGCATCCACCCTGGCTAATTCCAACACTTTCCTGGCAAACCTTGATGCTCCCCTAGCAAACCCTGATGCATTCCCTGCAGGCCCAACACTGTTCCTGATTCCAGCATATGTCACTGACTTGTCACCATGGCTTACCCAACCAAGTCTGGAACATCACAATGACTGCAGGGCAGCCCATGTTCCCATCAGATCCCATCAGTATATTACCATGGCCCACAAACTGATCATAACCAACACTTTTCAACTCTGCATGGCCCTAACAAGTCCCACTGCCAGACTTGCTATCCCTGGAGGAGTTCCAGTAGCTAGTATATAAGTTGTAGCATAGCATCCATTACACTAGTCTTGATATTGCTTTACTTGGTGACCTGTGGTTTCTTGTTTCTTGTTACACTTATTTCCATTACATCTCCTGGTCTTGTCTCTATTTCCATTTTTGTTCTCCAATTTCATCTTTAGTCTTGTGCCTCATCTCAATCCATTTTGTCTCTGTCTCAATCCCACCTCAACTCCATTTTGTCTTGTTTATCTCTATTTCCTTTCATGTGTGCCTGATTTCCTTTCAACTCTAACTCCATTCTGACTTCTATTCATATCTTGATCCATGCCTACACAACTCTGTACAATCTTATCTAACTCCAGACTTATTCTATGATCAATTCCAGAACCCATCAAATCCTCTCTGATCTCTCATCAACCCTCCAGTCCCACTCCTGTTGCTTGCATGACATCCAACTACTCTGCATATTCAATACTTTCCTCCAGACCTGTACCTGAGCCCTCCCCCAGCCCAAACCTTATTTGTACCTTGTCTAAGACCTCCCTGGACCACCCCAGACTTCTTTGGACTGCTCCCCTAGCTTATCCTTGCAAGTATCTGAAGTCCAGACCTTTCTGTGATGCTTGGTCTTAAGTGCAGGACATTGCATCTGCCTAGTAAGGACTTGCCCACTTAAGCTGAGCCCCTGTGGTCAGTGAAATCTGACAACCCCCTACTGGATAGCCAGATTGGCTCAGAGGGTTACTCCCTCTTTGCACAGTCTGCCTCTGATGCACTATGGGGCTACTCCTAGCCCCAACATGTACATCTACCACTAGGGAGCAAGAGTCTCACTCCTCAGCTTTTATTGGTCTGGTCCATTTAGGTGGAATGTATCCCTTAAGCCATGTGTCATATGTGGTGTTCCAAGAGAACACCACCCCCTGGTCATCTACATAGGACTGTCCAAAGTCCTCAAGATCACTGTTACAGAATTGCTGTAACCAAATTCTATCTTTCCAGATCAATGCTCTCCATGTAGACCCAGTGGGTCTATGTTGCACTAAGGGATGTTTGACCATAATGACCAACCCTGCCTCTGTCAACACTAAATGTAGCCCATCTATGACAGTCTTGTAAGGGCAACCTACGGAAGTTGTGGCTCAATCACACAACTGGTAGAGGGAGATTCAAAGTCTATTCAGCATCTACAAGAAGTTCTAGAGTGCTAGCTACTCACCTGGCAGAGGGAGATCCAAAGAGAACAAGTCCAAGGAGCTCCCTGGTCAGGTGTGACACTTCAGGAAAACTTCTAACCCTAACCCAAAAGTGAAAACTCCAGAGATTGAATCCAAAATAAAAAAATCCATCATAAATGGCCATGATCTCCAGAGTCACAGCATGTGACCACAAACAAATATAACAAAAGATAGCCCTTGGTCAAAAGTACTTGTTTTTATAGGATGGGAGGACAAAGATGAAAAGGCAAGCCCAGAATAAAAGAAACAATGAAAGGGGCAGATATGAGCAGTCCCCTGACATCACCCCCCTTCTAGCATGTGGCATCTCAACATACTAGGTGGAAAAAGTGGTGGATTGCCTGATTGACCACAGAGATAGAGTGAATGCCCTAAATTGCTTTTGGTGCATTGGGTGCCTGTGGTAGAAATATTGAACCAGGGCCAGTGCATGTACATTGGCCTGTGGTTACCAAGAGATGTTCTCAATGCCATGTCCCTTCCACTTCACCTTGAACTGCACTTTCCCCTGGAACACTCTACTATCCAAAACTTCCTCCACCTCATACTCCTCCTCATCATGAACCAGAATTGATGGTGGCAGTGCCTTAGGGTGCTGGCCAGGAATGGGGTCTTCTGGGGCTGGGAATAGTTTGACAACATTAAAGACTAGGTGTAGTTGATGCAGACCTATGGGGAGCTTGAGTCAGTATGCTAGTGGCCCTACCTTCTTTTTCACTACAAAGGGGCCAAGGTGATAATGTGACAGCTTCTATGATGGCCTGGTTATCATTATGTCAGAGCTGTCTAAGTACACATGATCTCCAGGCTTGTATGTAGGGGCTGATGTCCACCATCAATCATAGTACCATGCCATGTCATCCTTTGCCTTCACCAATGCTATCTTTGCTTCCTCCTGTGCCTTTTTCATGCTGTCCACAAATTTGTACACCAAGTCATTCTCTGAGGGGTGTGCTCAAGGTTCAAATCCCATGCAAGGGTGTTAGCATGTCCAGAAAGAATGGAGTCATCTGAGTGGACAAATGAACATGGTTGTTGTACTGGAATTCAGCATTAGGCAGAAGCTCATCCCAATCGTCCTGCTTTTCATTGCAGAACAGGCAAAGGTACTGTTTCAGTTCCTGATTGACATGTTCTGTCTGCCCATCTGACTGAGGATGATAAGCTGTAGTTGTATGGAGCTTTACTCCAAGCAGGTGATACAGTTCTTGAGTAAATTCTGCCACAAACTGTGGGCCTTGATCACAGACATATCCATCAAACAGACCATGGAGCTTCCAGACATTCTTTTGATACAGGCTAGCCACTCCCAGGGCAGAGCAGGTGGTGTGAGTAGGGATGAAGTGAGCCCACTTACTATAGAGGTCCACCACTACTATTACTGCATCATATCCATGAGCATCTAGGAGTTCAACAATGAAGTCCACTGAGGCAACACTCCATCAGATAGCTGGAATGGGAAGAGGATGGAGCTGACATATAGGTGGCTGGCAGCAAGACTTGGTGTGGAGGCAGAGATTACAAGTGCTGGTGTAAGTGCCTATGTAGTGAGATATTTGAGGCCACCACTGTTGCATCCTGGGCTGCCAGGAGTTGGATTAGCAGCTCTTCTTGCTCTGATGCAGACAGGTAGTGGACTTGTAGCCCTTGAGGATGGTAATGGTGATGTGCTCCTATGCCACCTAGCTGCTGTGCAGGATAACAAAAGAAAACCTAAACACTGGCAACCAGAAATGGTGACTGGCAATAGGAAGTAATGAGGGCAAGTTGGTAAACATCCCAGAAAGCAAGAGCTAATGGATGTGAGGGTGATGTAGGAGTCAAGTGAGAAATGTTGCAATTGCTAGCCTAAATTGCTAGACAGTAATGTGGGATCACTAAGCCACTGGGTAGTAAAAAGGAACAAGAGGTGGAGAAAGATTGTAAGTGATTGAGAACAGTAGAGTAATAAGAAGACAAAAAGACAAAAGATTGTTGAGGACAATGAGGTCTATCAACCAGAAAGAGAAGAAGGAGGAGGAGTTAGTGAAGTCAGTAATGGTCAGGGATGAAAGCAAACTAGTCTCTAGCTGTAATTGCTAGCATTGCTAAGTTGTAACACACTATAGAGTACCTGCAGTTGGTACCTATGCTAAATCAAATATGAGGTCATCAAGACTTGTTGCTTAAGCCAATAATGATGACAAGAGTGAGCAAGACAAGATCTGAAGCCTCAAAGCTGAGGAATACTTTGGAGGGACAATACACTTATTGTTTTCTCTGTATGTATTTATACTGTTTGTAGGTATAGTATTCAAAAAGGAAAGATAGTCACTGCCAGCAATGGCATCTGCTAAAGTGCCCATGATAGATATTGGATGTCAGTATGGTAACCAAGTGTATGTAAGCAATGTCTGAAAAATGCATAATAGATGTTAATAAGAAAACAAAAAAGCATACCTAACATCACTATCTGAAGTATAGATGCTGTTCAGGTATATTTGTAAGCAAGATAAGAGAAATGATGAATAAGGGGTCACAAGGCCTTCAATGTCCTTGTTCTGAAGTATTGTTGCTGCTAAGTGATGTTGCTAGTAATCATTGCTAAGGAAAGGTCTCAACCTTATTGTTCTAGATTCAAAGGCTAGATTCTATGTGATGAGGCTCATGATTTAGAAGTCTTATAGTTGCTGGAATCCCATGCAAATGGCTACATTGTTCCAGACCTTGAGGCTAGACTATACATGACCAGTCATGTGACTTGTGTGTGACCTATAAAACAAGAATCTAAAAAAATAACAAGAAACACAAAAATCCTGTGCTGTGTCCAAGTCAGGTGCTGACTAGATAAGATAATCAGAGATGTTGTTAATAGTGCTCAGTGACAAGTGGGTCTTATCAATGGGCAAATTGACCTGCCTTTCCACAGCATTGACACAACAGAGGAGTAGAGGATTGCTGTTGGGAGGTGTCAACATCCAATGTACTTGTCCAGTGACCACTTCCCTTGATCATACTGGGTTTGGTCCCTTGGTCTTGAAGGGAGAGAGCTGCAGTCTTGACAGGGTCAAGGGGAAAGAACTCAGCTTGGAACTCCTTCTCAAACTCCATCCAGCCAGAAAAACTCTCAACTCCTTCTGAGCATTAAAAAATGCACAGTGCATAGGTCAAGGCTTGGCCAGCCTTCATATAGGAGAGAACCCAGGAAATTTTCAAGGCATGAGGGGCAAAGGCTTCACTGCTCAACTGGATATAGGTGATGCAAGACTGGAGAAAACATTCCCCAACTCTATGGTCCCCATCAAATACATCAAGGAGTGCAGAGCAAGGAAGTTTGGAGCAGGATGCTAAAAACTCTGAGCTAGATGCAGAAGAAAATCCTACTGCCATGCTGAGGTCCATGAGGAGGCATCTCAGGAGGGCCTGGAGGATAAGGGACACTGCTTTGGTGGTTTGATGGAGCTCAGTAAGTTTGGCAGTATAAGAGGTAAGGAAAGCTTGGGTAAGTTGAACCTGTGTCTCCAGGGACAGAAAATGACCCCAGGCATTGTCCTGCAGGCTTGAAGCATCAGGGGGAGGTGCTAGAGAGGTTGGTTGGGTCATAAGAGAAGCACAGAGGGCACTAAGACACTGGTGGGGGAGAGACATTTTGAGGAACCAAATAGAAACTCAAGCAATTGAAAAGGGGGCTCCAAGACTGAATCTAGAGACTTGTTCTGCTGTAAGGGTGACCTCTGGAGGCTGTGGCTCAGTCACACAACTGGCAGAGGAAAATACAAAGTTTTCTCATAATAGTGGCACAGCAGAAACTAACTACATACCTGGCAGAAGAAAATTCATGGAAACACTGCAAATTTACAGAAATCAACCATGGGAAATACCATGAGAAAGATGATGTCAGATTTTGCACATGCACAGAGCTCAATGTCATCATCAAAGCCATTATGAAAGTCATGTGACCTGAAACAAGAACTCCATTGTAAATAGCTTTGATCTCGAGCCACAGATCACATGACACTACCAGGGTGGTACTGCTGGGTAGCCCTGGATTGAGAGTACTTGTGACCAAAGATGGGAGTCTGAGAGTGAGGCTGGCTGGGAATAAAGGAAACAAATGATACTCCAGACATGTGAAGTCCCCTGATAGTGTGCTTGTCAGCAGTTTGATCCTTCCACATCAACAGCAAGCTCCCTTTCACTGCAATTGAATCTCCGCTGGTTCAGTGGCTCATCCATGGCATTAAGCACTACCACAGCAAGCCCAGCCAATGCCCCATCCAGCCCATCACCCTCCCTGTTCTCATGGCCTTACTCAACTCCACCCTGGCACCACTGCAGGCCACAGCACCATTTATGCCGCATGCTGTCTCACCTACTCAGCACTTCTCCACAGTGGCAAATTCACCATGGGGAAGGGAGGAAATTAAAGCCCCAGCCTTAACCTCTTACGCAAGTCCATCAAATTCATCCCCGACTTTGCAACAGCCACCCATGCACATGTCACCCTGCCAGCTTCCAAGACTGACCCCTTTCAAAAAGGGGTTACAATCATCATTGCAGCTGTGCCCGGCCTCCCCACCTGCCCTATCGTCGCCCTCAAATGCCTGTTCTGCGAGCTCCCATGCACGGACGACACCCCACTCTTTGAGCAGGCCGATGGTGGAGCTATGCCTTATGGCTACTTTGTCAAGGCCATCCGGGACGCACTGTCCCTTGCAGGACTCAGCCCAGAATGCTACGCGGGACACAGCTTTAGACGGGGCGCAGCATTGGCGGGCTACTTGGACTACGAGATCCAGCTCCTCAGTCAGTGGCGCAGCAACTCATACAAGCTGTATATCAAGAACGAGCCTACGCGGATCTTGTATGTTTCTTTCCTCCTTCACTTGGCACACACTCACCTAGTTCCTTTCGGCCCTCCGGCTCTACAGGACTTCACTGCTATGGCTTGAGTCTTCCGGTTCCTCTCTCTCTCGGGAGGGAAATCTGGCGCTCGAGAACTTTTCGGACTCAAACAAATACCATTTTCTTTTTGCAAAACACACGACCGAACTTCGGATCCGCCTTTTCCCAGTTACACGATCATTCCTTAATCTTCTACCCATAACTCACCCTACCACTCTGGCCTCACAACTCGATCGCATCGAATTAATATCACTGTCTCCTTCTCATTGTTCCATAGGACATCTATACCTGCGAACGTAATCCGAACAACTCATCGTCTCACACTGCGCTCGCAGCGCACGTACTCGCTACATCTACGTTACGCGTCTTTTGGTCACCCACCCACCACTATTCAATACTTCATTCTACCTATCTCCTAGCCTTACAGTCCCCAGTACTTAGCTTGAGTCTTCCGGTTCCTCGGGAGGGAAATCCGGCGCTCGAGAACTTTTCAGACTCAAAGAAACTTTTAGTGAAGAGGCGTTGGCTACTACCCCAATTACACAGCAGATTTCCTCTGGTTTGTACTATCGAGTCCGTTCTGGTTATATACCACTGATATATCAATCACGAACGTTTTAACTCGTTATGAGGGTCACAAATCCAATGTAAAGGAGAATTGTTGAAGCTGAATTCGGCGATCGGTTTACGTGAGACCGTGAAGATGACAAAAATAATGGTGGACTATCTTTCATTGCTGCTGATGATATCAAACATGTAAGACGACGAAAAATGGCAAGGCATCGAGACTAGTCAACATCATAGAAATCCAGCTCCTCGTGAAACGAAAGTTGGATCAGGTCAGAAAGACCTTGAACCCGACATTTCCACGCATCTTGGATCGCAGGCGCTACGTCTGTACATGTATGAGGTTGACTGAGGACGCGGTGAACGAGACACGAGTGCCTTCGACCAAAATCAAACCTAACGTAGATTCTTTAGGATGTACATCTTCACAAACAAAAAAATCTAGACCAAAAGAAGTCACTTTAACCGTGCCAATACACCATTGTACATACTTACAATAACACATACATACAATTTATCCCCTCATCCTCACCCTCAACTCAAGATTAATCATCCTTTTTCGGTCCCCCGCCCATCCTCTTCGGCGGCGGCGCAACCGGCGTAGGCCCGTTGCCACCTCCATTCCCATTCGCACTGAATCCAGGCGTTGGCGGGAACGCCGCATACCCAGGCGTGCTCGGTACATTGCCGCTCACAATCGGAGCAGACGCAGACACAGCAACAGACGGCGTACGCGTATGCGTATGCCTCGACCCAGGCGCAGGCGTCCACGTCGCCGCAGGACGCATGCCGTTCGCGGGAGCCTGGCCAGGTCCAGGTCCGAACATGGATGAATTTTGGCTTTGGAACGCTCCGCTTTGAGGTGTAGGCGGGATTGGAATATTCGAGGGTGTAGGCGAGACATTGAACGCGGGGGATGCCGATGTCGAAGGGGGCGGCCCGGAAGCAGAAGCGGGACTAGGGAACCCATTTAGAGTGGGCGTGCCGGTGTAGGATGCATTCGCATACGAAGGCGAGCGTGAGTGCAAGAGTGTGTCCCCTGCGCCTTCCAACACCCATCCTGTTCCCTGTCTAACCATCTTTCCCCTCGCGCGGAGCTCCGACCCGCCCCATTTCGCCCGTAAACCGACTTTCACACCTGTAGCTTCAGCAGCGACTATGCCCGGTGCGGCATCGGCGCCAGATACGACTTCGACCGCACGTGTGGTGATGCGAATCGCGTAGCCCATGCAGACAAAGATTCCGCCTATGACACCAACGCACCGAATGATGAGCTGGATTAAAGAAGGCGTACGTTGGTGAATTGTTATGCTAAGGGGGTCGAGATCGAATTTGAAAAAGATACCGGGAGTGCCGTGGTTGTGCTGCATAACGCGGGTGTAGTGCGTTACACTGTATTGATTCGTGTTGAGGGGCCGAGAACGAGGGGCAATGTAGGTGGTAGGGACGACGTGCAAGAAATACTGGTATGCGATGAAAGCTGAAAAGAAGATTAGCTGTAGGGGCCAACGGAAGAGGGGGAAGACGTACGATCATGAGTTACTTCATATGAATAGTCCAAAGGCTGGACGATGTCAGGAAAATGAGGCCCAAAAGAAAATTCTTTGATGATATGGGAGAGATTCATTTCTGCGTTCGAATCAGTTTCGATATAGTTTGCAATTGGCAAAAAAAAAAAGTACTGACTACTATGATCGACATGCTCATAGCTCGCATATCCATGACCAAGGGTGGTTATGTGCAAGTTAGCTCGTAAAAAATGAGTCATCGAACAATTGAACGACCAGAAAAGGAAGTAATCACCGGTGACTCTTTTAACGATAAGCGTTCCCCATACTCTACATGCATCTCCAGAACTTTCGTGTGTATACGTCGGTTGAAACCCTGTCTTTGCTCTCCGTAACCAAGCAAAAAAGCCGCGTGATTTTTTTGACTGAGAGACAGCCTCTTGGACCGAAAGTGCCTTCGAATGGGAGGTGAATTTGTACGCTTGGTTCGTATCAAAAACAGCCTAGGTTGGCGCTGAATAACCAAGTAAGGTGTTGGCACATGGGTACATACCCCATCCCTGCGTACAGTGCCCGTGAGCATCAGACGGTCTCCGACCGCGTCTCTTAGATCCACATTAAGATCTAAGATACGATCAGATACCTCTCCAACTATCAACAATTCTTTACTTACATTGACAAGGCATACCAATCACAATGTCGATATTGATACCCATATAAGACTGCTTATTATTATCGACGCTAAATTCCGTATCAGGCCAGCCCCAGATATACTCCGCAATATCATTGAGCATGAGCAACAATGCCAACAGCGCCACAAAGATAGTCATGAACCCGCGCGACTCTGACCGGGACTTATACGTCGAGGGGATCTTTGGAAATGCATCGAACTGGGCTAGGGGCGCTGGGACGACGGAGTCGAGTTTGTCCAGGATAGAAGTGTCAGAGTCTTCCGACGACATTGCTAGCCGCCGTGATGATGAAGGGACAGCGTGAAGCCAGAGGGAGAAGGAGAAGAGAGGTCCCAGGTGGTAGAGCAAACTGAGAAGCGGAGAATTGCCTGGCCTGCCAGCTGAATCCTCGGCGTTACACATACGTGTCCATTGTATATGCTAATAAGTGCAAATACGGCCACGTGAGGTAGTGAATGACGAACGGCCACGTGCATATTTATAACGAAACTTCAAAATTGTCAATGCAAAGGCAATGCCAAAACATGATATTGTAGAAAAATTAACTAGGCTTGCACTAGCTTTGGACACTGTGGGAATTGAACCCACGACCTCACGCAGATTGGAGAACAACGTCCAGATGCGAAGCGTGCGCGCTACCAACTGTGCCAAGTGCCCTTGCAACAATCGAGGGAGGAATGCATATGATGGCACAGCACCATCACAGCAACTCTAATAAGAGAGTAAATGTCAACGAATGAAACCGCTTCATTATCGATCAAGAAATGTGTCGTTAGATACTTCAACAGTCTTATCTACGGGCACTTGATACGGTTGGTAGCGCGCACGCTTCACATCAATGTATTCTTCAGATTTGCGTGAGGTTGTGGGTTCAACTCCCACAGTGTCCAAAGCTTTTACAAGTGGATTCTAATTTTTCTGGAATATCATTGCACTAGTGGTGCTTACTTGGTTGTTGAATAATGATAAGTTGTACCAGTAATGCAGCTGGTCATTCAACAGTTTTTTCATGTGCAAAAGCACAGAATATCATTGTTAAGAAATCAGACAGACTTTAAGAAGAAGCAGAGCATACAATGTTACAAGTGATAAGGAGTGCATAGCTACACACAATCTATCTATCAGTTGTGTTAAATAAAGGTATAAGTCTGATCAGCCACTAGAAGCATCACATAAGCTCACTTATCTTCAAAATTTCTCCTCAAGCAAAATGTGTGCAATGCTTCTGCTGAATCTTAAGAGTGATATTATTTTCATCATCTGGAAGGATAACAATGCTAGCAAAGTGTTTTTGCACTTACTTGAGTGAGATGCTTTTCTCTGAGCTCTCAGAAAGTGTAATGATGAGTTCCTCCACACCAAAAGCAAATAATACTAATACTAGCCCTCTTCTCTTTGATGTGACCATAGCTTCTGAAGGTTGGTTGGCCAAGATTATGGTGACTCTCCTCATTAAGTAGGCAAGTGATGACAAAATCAAGGGTGAGCTCTGTTTAGCATAGTTAGTGTGAAATAGCCAAAAAAAATACATAGAGCATTTATAGCAGCAGATTCAGATGATATGGAAAGAAAAAGCAAAAAGAAGAAATAGAGTCTCTGCAAGATTTGTGCATGCAATGCAATAGAAATTTAGCCCTGGGAGGCAAGTGTCCCTTTGCTGGGCAGGGATGAGACACTTGAGGCATTTTCAAAATATTTAGTGCTTGTGTTAGAAAATCAGACAGAAACTCTGAAAAAAATAATAGAGCATGCAATGTTACAAGCACTAAGAAGCACACAACTACACACAACCTATACATCAAATATATTGAATAAAGTTATAAGTCTAATCAGCCATCCACAAGCATAATGTGAGCTCACTATAATGGAGTGCCTGTTACCTCTCCTATTCATAACTGTATAATAATTAATCTATCATTATTAAATGGTAGTGTCACATGATGCTACTTATAAAATACTATTATTGTAATTATGTAAGGCAGCACATTACTTCATACTTCATGGAGATAATCAACCAGCTGGTTTTGACTTATGGAGTGTAAAATGTAAGCTGTGCAAACCATAATGGAAACATTACATTTTATTAAGTCAAATAAGTGTTTACTCATTTGCAAAGCAAAAGCCAAACTTCTTAAAAAGAAGTTCACTGCCACTAGTTACAAACGATCAGAACATTAAAATTTTAACATTCACCTTCTGCAATGGGCACAGTGGTGACCATGAAAGGTCAGGTCTTTGGGCCTAGGTCAGAACCAGAGTTTGATGGAGCATTGCAGAGTGCTCCACATGAAATGTTGGATCCTGCCATGTCACACCATGACATGAGGAGAGAGTGTGGGGTGATGCCAGAAGGGCTGCCAGCAGCTACTCGCATTTGACTACCCCTGGGTAGTCTAACAAGCATCATAGGGGAAGGTATTCAAGTCCCCTCTACTTGGTTGTGCCCAACAGTAGATCTAAAGAGTACAGTGTTGGCAGCTCACAAAGGGAAAACCCCCTTGTATGCACTTACAGCACTGCAAGTGGAAGGGTTGAGATCCTTTCCAGAGCCCGTGGGAGGTCAGCATGACTTCTCTATAGTGATTACACCACTGAGGAGTGATGAAGATGCACCTCACAGGGCATGCAGCACTGTACAATCATGAGCTGGGGCTATGCTGAGCTTGCACACAGCAGAACCATCAGCATTCATCAAGACAATCCCAGAAGATGTTGAAGACACCTTGGATACAAACAGTGAAGTGCATCCAGATGACATCATCCACAGGAGGGTGTTGGTATTCTGGTAAAGTCAGGTTGAGGTCCCTAAGGCTTCAACACAGCAATGCTTAGTTGCAGGAGTAGCTAAGCACATAGTGATCAAGCAGTTGCTGGGTGAAGGAATCATCCCAACCAACCTGGTAAAGTTCATGAAACTCTACATGATCTTTCTAGCACAGGTGACAGATTACCTCCCACAGTGAATAAGAACCCAATTGTTGCTGAGCACCATTTTTCAGCATTTCTGATTGGACAGCATCTGACTGTATTGCACATGACCATGCACAAGTCACAATACTTATCACCTGGGGTCTAGCCCCAAGGTCTGAAACAATGTAGCCTTTGCATGGAATTTTAGCAAACACAAGACTTCTGGATCATGAGCCTCATCATGTGGAGTCTGGCCCTTGGGTCTAGAACTGTCAGGGACTACTGTGGCCAGACTCCCAATCATATGATTGGGTTGGTATGTGCACAACTGCAGTGCTGCACATGTCTTGGTCATGTGACTGGGGTTGTCATGTGCATGACCACAGCACTGCATGTGCCTTGGTCATGTGACTTGAGTCAATTTTCTGAACACTAGCATTAGAAATCCTCAGACTTGTTCTCCTTGGATCTCCCTTTACCAGGTGTGTAGTCATGCTTGTAGACATTGTACTATGCTGAATAGACTTTGGATCTCCCTTTGCTGGTTGTGTGATTGAGCCACAGTCTCCAAAGGTCACCCTTACAGCAGAACAAGTCTCTAGATTTGGTCTGGGAGCCCCCTTTTTGATTGCCTGAGTTCTACTTGGTTCCTTAAAAGGTCTCTCCCCCGCCAGTGTCTTAGTGCCCCCTGTGCTCCTCTCATGACCCAACCAACCCCTCCAGCACCTCCCCCTGATGCTTTGAGCCCCCAGGATGATGCCTGGAGTTGTTTTCTGTAAGCCTTGACTTATGCACTGTGCATTTTTTGATGCTCAGGAGGAGTTGAGAGTTTTTCTGGCTGATTGGAGTTTGAAAAGGAGTTCCAAGCTGAGTTATTTCCCCTTGACCCCACCAAGACCACAGCTCTCTCCCTTCAAGACCAAGAGACCAAACCCAGTGTGATCAAGGGAAGTGGTCACTGGACAAGTACATTGGATGTTGATGCCTCCCAACAGCAATCCTCTACAAAGGCTAGAAGTCTGCTACCTATCTGCATCAGAGCAAGAAGAGCTGCTTTGTAAACTCCTAGCAGTAAGCAATGCAACAGGAACTCTCTCTCCTGATGCACCTATAGCCATTCACTCCAATGAGGTGGCCAATGTATTGGAGGAGGTTCCTGCAGAGTTAGAGGAGGATTTTTAAAAGGGCAACTGATGAACTGTATGCCACTATTGCCTAGCACTAATTGTTTTGCTCCCCTATCCATAGAATCAAATATATCTGCTGCTGCTTTTGATACTATGCCCAAAGTGATAAGCCCCTCCTCAGAGATACAAAACCCCCTCCCCAGCTAAAGTCTCTGCTGGAAACACACCTCTTAACTCACACCTCCAGATTCCTGCTTGGGAATGCCATCTCCCTCATTATTACATTGTTGCTTCCACTTCTTCTGCCAACTCTCTGAAGCTACAAGTAGAAATTGAGACAACAGACACCCAGCAGACCCAAAGTGTGGTTGCCTTGCTTGACAGTGGTGCAACAGGCCTCATTCTCAACACAGACTTTGTGCAACAACACTGTCTCACCACTTGCCTCCTAGCTCATTCTATTCCTCTGTACAATGTTGATGGCACACTCAATGAAGCTGGCTCTATTTGCTTGGTGGTGGACCTAGTCCTCCATTACCAAGACCACTCCAAGTGAGCCACTTTTGCTGTCACTAGTCTGGAGAAGCAAGACATGATCTTGGGTTCACCTGGCTACATGAACACAACTTCAAGATTGACTGGACAAAGGGCAAGATGAAGATGAGCCACTGCCCTTGTTGTTGCACAACCTGTGCTGAAGAAGCCTGTAAGGATCATAGAACAAAGGTTTGTGGGCATGCTGCCATGCATGCCTGTTGTGTGGGGCATCTCCCTTATGCTGATCTTAACCTCCTGAATCTCCCCCCTTTGGCATTCCCTCCTAGAGAGGCCCTCTATAAAAATGTCTGAGGTGTTGGGTGTGAACCTCAAGAGGAAGAGGAAGGCAAAGGAGAATCCATCAGCACTCCAGACCCAGAGTCTCCAGATGAAACCATTGAGGTAGGTGATAGGATCTATGCTACAACCCTCTGCCCCCCTCCTATAGTGGCAGAGATCTGGGCCAGTCATACCACTTCTCAGCATCTGGCCAAGGCATTTGCAGCAAACTCCCAGCCTAAGCCCTTTTATAGCAAGGTTCCTGATTACCTCCACAATTTTGAGGATGTATTCTCCAAGGCATCCTTTGACTCACTCCCAGAGCATAAGCAGTGGGATCATGCAATTGAGCTGATACCAAATGCAGAACCCTCCAGCTGCAAAGTCTATCCTCTTGTGCTCCATGAGCAGGATGAGCTGAATGCATTCCTACAGGAGAATCTTAGCTCTGGATGGATATGACCTTCTAAGTCCCCAATGGCCTCCCCAGTCTTTTTCATTAAGAAGAAGGATGGGTCTCTCTGTCTGTTTCAGAACTATTGAGCCTTCAATGCAATGACAGTGAAGAATCACTATCCTCTCCCACTCATCTCAGGACTTGTCAACAACCTTTGAGGTGCACACTACTTCACCAAGTTGGACATCTGTTGGGGCTACAACAATGTGGGCATCAAAGAGGGAGATGAGTGGAAGGCAGCATTCCAAACCAATTGTGGACTCTTTGAACCTCTGGTGATGTTCTTTGGCCTCACAAACAGCCCCAGCCACTTTCCAGAGTATGATGAATGACATCTTCTGTGACCTGATTGTGGAAGGTATTGTTTGTGTGTATCTCAATAATATCCTCATCTACACTAAAACCTTGGAGGGGCATTGCAGGGTCACATGGATTGTTTTGGAATGCTTCTGCCAACACCAGCTCTATTTAAAGCCTGAGAAATGTGAATTTGAGCAGAGTAAGGTAGAGTACCTAGGATTAATCATCTCACATGGAATGGCTGAGATGGACCCCATTAAAGTGGCTGGTGTAGTGGAGTGGCCTGAGCCAAGGAACAAGAAGGAAGTACAGGCCTTTCTTGGGATTGTCAACTTCTACCAGAGGTTCATACAGGATTTCTCCCACCATGCACATCCCCTCTTTGACCTCATAGGCAAGGATGCAGCATGGCAGTGGGAGCCCCCACAACAAGCTGCCCTCAATGCCCTCAAGCAAGCTGTCACCTCAAAACTTGTCCTCCTGTTTCCAGACAATGACTCTCCCTGATGTGTTAAAGCAGATAGCTTGGACTTTGCCACAGGAGCAGTCCTCTCCCAGCAGTCAAAGGAGGATGGCAAGTGGCATCCAGTAGCCCTTTACTCCAAAAGCCTTAATGCAGTAGAATGGAACTACAAGATCCATGACAAGGAGATGCTTGCTATTATTTGGTCCTTTGAAGAATGGTGGCATTTCCTTGAGGGGGCATGGCATAAGTTTGAAGTCTGGACAGACCACAAAAACCTCAAGTACTTCTGCACAGCAAAGAAGCTAAATCAATTCCAGACCTGGTAGTCCCTGTATCTGGCCAACTTTGACTTCTCACTGCATCACAAGCCAGGACAGAGCATGGGCAGACTGGATGCATTGTCCAGGTGGGCTAACCATGGCACAGGAGCAGGGGATAACAACAACATTGTCCTCCTAAAGCCAGAGCTCTTTGCTATCCATGCTCTAAAAGGGATTATGGTCCAAGAGGACAAGGCAAACATCCTCAGAGACATTGGAAGAGGGAACCAGGAGGGTGTGCAAGAGGATGCTGTTGCCCAGGCTGCACAGGCCCTATGAGCTCAATGAGCAAGCAGAGTCAAGTCTGTGCATGCAGATGAGTAGAGTCTTTAGGATGTACTTTTGACCTTCCAAGGATGCATCTATGTGCCTAACATTTCAGAACTTTGCCAATGCATTGTGGAGCAACATCATGACTCTCTCAAGTAGCCAGACATCCTGGAAGGTGGAAGACATTGGAGCTGGTATCCCAGAATTACTGGTAGCCTCAGATCTCCCAATATGTAGGCACCTACATCAGCACCTGTGATCTCTGCCTCCACACCAAGCCTTGCTGCCAGGCACCCATGTGGCAGCTCCACCCTCTCTCTATTCTAGCTGCTTGCTGGAGTATTGTGTCAGTGAATTTCATTGTGGAACTCCCAGATGCCCATGGATATGATGCTGTGATGGTAGTGGTGGACCTCTATGGCAAATGGGCTCACTTCATCCCTACCCACACCACATGCTCTGCCTTGGGAGTTGCCAGCCTGTAACAGGAGAATGTCTGGAAGCTCCATAGTCTGTCTGATGGGTACATCTCTGACTGGGGCCCCCAGCTTGTGGCAGAGTTCACTTGGGAACTGTATTGCCTGCTAGGACATCACCCTTAGTTAGATGGGCAGACAGAATCTGTTAAGTGAGAACTGGAACAGTATCTCCACCTATTTTGTAATGAGAGGCAGGATGACTGGGATGAGCTGCTGCTGGATGCTGAATTCCAATACAACAACTATGTTCACTCTTCTATGCAGATGACTCCATTCTTCCTGGACACTGGCAGGCACCCTTGCATTCAAACCTTAGGCATGCTCCTCTGAGAATGACTCCATCAATGAGTTTGTGAACTGGATGAAGAGGGCATAGGAGGAGGCAAATGCTGCTTTGGTGCAGGCCAAGGAGGACATGGCATGGTACTATGATCACCAATGGACACCAGCCCCAGTTTACATGCCTGGAGACTATGTGTACTTGATTAGCTGGGACATTAAAACAACAAAGCCATCCCAGAAGCTGTCACATCATCATCTTGGCCCCTTCATGGTGGAGAAAAGGTAGGGCCTTTGGCATACTGACTTAAACTCCCAGCAGGCCTATGCCAATTGCACCCAGTCTTCAACATTGTTAAGCTATTTCCAGCTCTAGAGGATCCAATCCCAGGCTGCTGCCCTAAGCTCCACCACCAGTCCTGGTCAACAATGAGAAAGGGTATGAAGTGGAGAAAATCTTAGATAGCAGGATATTCCAAGGGAAGTTGCAGTTCAAGGTGAAATAGAAGGGATATGGCATTGATGACATCTCTTGGAAACCACAGGCTAATGTATGTGCACCAACCCTGTTCTAGAACTTCCACTGTAGGCATCCCAATGCCTAAAAAGCCATTTGAAGCATCTCTCCCATTTTAGTAGCTGACCAGGCAATTTGTGACTTTTTCTACCCAGTACATCAAAACATCACATGCTAGAGGGGGGGTGATGTCAGGGGACCACTGTGGCCAGATTCCTAATCACATGATTGGTTTGGCATGTGCACAACTGCAGTGCTGCACATGTCTTGATCATGTGACTTGGGTTGGCATGTGCATGACCATGGTGCTGCATGTGTCTTGGTCACATGACTTGAGTAAATTTTCCAGACACTGGCATTTGAGATCCTCAGACTTGTTTCTTTGGATCTCCCTTTGCCAGGTGTGTAGTCATGCTTGTAGACATTGTACTATGCTGAATAGACTTTGGATCTCCCTTTGCCAGTTGTGTGATTGATCCACAGCCTCCAAAGGTCACCCTTACAAGAACAATAAATTCAAGACCTTTCTTAGCAACAATTGCCAGCAGCTGTAAGAGGAACAACCACTCCATGGGTAAACCCAGCAAGAGCAAGCAGACACAGGCAACAAGCTAGAGTCAAAGGAGCACAGAGGCAGCTAAGAATTGGGCAAGGGGCAAGCATAACAAGCAGAGCATGGATAGCAATGCTGGGATTCTTACAGTCAGTTCAATGTGTAGGCCAAGAGAACACTGCTATTGTTTGGTTGGAGGATATTCTATCCTGCTGACCAGCTTATATACTACATCTGTGGCTATGCTATGACTAATGGTATATGTAGTAAGTGGCCCAGATATGCTAAGCAGTAATTACTAACAATATGCCAAAAGGAGAAATAGTGTTTAATGACTATGAAGGGCTGACTAATGCTGACAGGAGGGCACAGGGGCTTGGTGGCTGGTTGGTCAGATGCACTAGAGATAATGCTACACCTATAACTAAGTCTGGATAGAGTTGGAGTTACCCATCAGAGTTACCTAACAGAGTTGTTCCCTTACATCACTCAAAGTTTGTTGACTCAACAAACAGTATTATCTTCCCCAATAAGGCCAACTGTGATGAGCAGTGGCACATTCTGCCCCAGAGTAGTGTCCAAAGGTGTACTCAATTATTGGGCCAATGCATCAGGCATCAGTGTAGAGAGGGCCATAGGTGAAGTTGTGTCCATTGGAGAAGCTGGAGTGGCCCCAAACAAGAGAATACTTGACATTGGTGAGTCCAGAGAGAGAGATGGAGGTTGCCAGGTAGAAGGGATAGCAGCCATAGCTGCAGGCAAGGGGGCTGTTGATGGAGCACTAGAAGAAGATGCTTGTCAGGAGACTTCTATTTCTAGCCTCTATGACTTGTTCCAGCATCTCTGCAACTTGTTTGACATCTTTGGGGCTTGTTCCAGAACTCCAAAGATCTCTGGAGACCTATGGAACTTTCTGTATTACCTCACCAATTATCTTCCTAGAGTTGGGGCTAGCTCTGCTCTTCTATACAGTCATTCCCATGCCTCCACTGCCTGCTGATGCACTGCACCAAGCAGTGGGGATCTGTCAGGGGACTTCTATTTCTGACCTCCACAACTTATTCCAGCACTTCTGCAGCTTGTTCAATATCTCTGGGGCTTTTTCTGGAACCCCAGAGATCTTCAGAGAACTGCAGAGTTCTCTGTATCACCTCAGTAATCATTGCCCCAGGGTTAGGAGTAGCTCTGGTCATCTATACAGTAGTTCCCATGCCTCCACTGCCCACTAATGCACTGCACTGAGCAGTGGGGATCCTTAGACTTGTTCTCTTTGGATTCCCCTCTGCTAGGTAATTAGTTCCTAATTGTATTGTTGTCTACTCTGCTAATATACTTCAGATTCCTCTCTGCTAGCTGTGTAACTCCAATCCACCACTCTGGAGGTTGCCCTTATAGCAGAACAAGTCTCCTAAAACTGGTTTAGAAGCCCCTCATAGCCACAAGGAACCTCTGAACTGCTATCTGTTGCTTCTCCACCAGGATTAAACACTGCAGAGTTCTTTGTCTCAGCTTGCCAACCCAGACACACTCTTGGAAGCCCTGGCCCCACAGGACAAAGCCTGGACTTGCCTGCTCCACCTAGAAACCCAGGTGCAACTAACACAATCATCTCTCACCCACTATACTACTGAACTCTCCACTCTCTGTCAAACAACCAATCTTATCTCCCAATCCCTCCAAGTGCTGCTCGAATGCCTACCCCCTCACTTTGCCCCTTCTGCAGCTGCAGAACCAGCCCTGACCACATCTGCACCCATCTCTGCAGCTCCAGTGACCTTATGGCCACAGATTCCATGTCCCACACTACCAGACATTTATGACAGTGCCCACTCTGGTGAGAAGTGATTCTGGCAGTCTTGCCTCACTTATATCAACCTCAGCAGGGATGCCTTTGACTCCAACACATTGAAAATAGCCTGGGTGCTGTCATACATGAAGACTGGACATGCCTCTACTTACATGCTGCAAGTCTTCCTCTGCTCCTGAGGTGTTGGAAGCTTTCTGGACTGGGCCACCTTTGAGAAGGACTTCTGTGCAGAATTTTTTCCATTAAACCCTGCCAAGACTGTGGCCTTGATGCTACATGATAAGGAGCAGTACAGACAAGGGAAGCGTACACTGAATGAGTACATTGACTTGTTCTGGGCTCTAGTTGAGCAGGCCACTTATCCTGATGGCCTCCAACTATGCCTTACTTTCCAAGATGGCTTGCACCCCACACTGGTGGAACACATTGACAATCTGGCAGAGGGTTGCTCTGATAATGAAAATATTGCATCATGGTATGAGGTGGCCCAGGACCAATGGCAACTCATGGAGATCTAGAGGGAGCTCCACCACCCCCATTCCATGCTGCACCTAGCTCTGATCAGCAATCTCTGCCATCCCACACCTGCCTGTCCAACACTGACCCTTACTCCAGCTATCCCTGCAGCATGCTCCCTGCTACTAGAGATCTCCATGGATGTAGATGCCACTAGGCAGCTTCATGCTGCCCTGCCATTGTGCTGGAAATGCCAGAAGCCTGGGCACTTTGCATGGCACTGCCTCCTGGGCCTGAAGATATGCTACCTTTCCATGGCAGAGCAGGAGGAACTCCTCCTGCAGCTGCTGGCTGTGAAGAATGCTGCTGGAGCTTCTTTGCTAGATGAGCCTATACTAGAGTTGACTCTAGAGAAGATCAGTGTATGCACCTCACTGGAGCTGGAGGGGGATTTTTAGTTGAGTGATGGATGAGGTGTATGCCTCTGTTACTGGGTGCTAACAGGTTCTTGTGTCTGTCAATAGAAAATGAAACTGCCTTTTCTGATGCCCTTTATTCTGAGACAGAAGAACCTCAATTCCCCCCTTTAAACATATAAACACTGACTCCAGAGCCACTGTCAAGCTCCCTGACACCTCCAAAGGTCTGTTAGTATGGCACTGCCTAGGTGTATAAAATGTCCCAACAGTACATGATGGCTTCTAGCCTGTCCACCAACTCCCTGCATCTTGACATAGGGATTGAGATGATAAACACCCAGCAAACCTGTGGAGTCATGGCTCTTCTGGATAGTAGAGCAATGAGACTGTTCCTGGACTCAGAATTTGTCAAATGCCACAGCTTGACCACATAGCCCCTCCCCAAGCCCATTCCTGTCTACAACATTGACAGAATGCCTAATGAAGCAGGCACTATCAACTCCATGGTTGATCTGGTCCTCTGTCATCAGAACCACATGGAGTGCACCATGTTTGCTATTACCAGCTTGGGAAGGCAGGACATGATCCTTGGTTTCACATGGCTCCAAGAGCATAATCCCAAGGTTGATTGGACCAAAGGAGAGGTGACCATAAGTAGATGCCCTAGGAAGTGCTCCACCTGCACCACAGAGGACAGAGCAGAGTGTTGGACCCAAGTCTGAGAGCATGCAGCCATCCAAGCATGTTGTGCTGGCCCTCTCCCCTTCACTGATCTAGACCTTCTAGACCCCCCACCTCTGCTGTTTCCTCATAGAGAGGCCCTCTACAAGGATGATTGCAATGGCAGAGCCCTGGAGGAGTGTGGAGGGGAGTTGGGTGGCATATGCAAGCTGGAGCTCCTGGATGAAGCAGTAGAAGTGAGAAATCAAATTTATACTACTGTTGTACACTTGCTGCTCTCTATTGCAGAGATCTGGGCTAGCCAGACCACGTCTCAATGGCTGGCCCAGGCATTCACTGCCAATGCTGTGCCTTGAGAGTTCTGGAATGTGGTACTCCCCTATCTTCATGTATTTGAGGATGTGTTCTCCAAGGCCTTGTTTGACTCACTTCTGGAGTGCAAGAGGTGGGACCATGCCATCAAACTGCTATCAGACTCTGCACCCTCCAGCTGTAAGGTCTACCTGCTCATGCCCAGAGAGCAGGATGAGCTCAAAGCATTCCTGCAGGAGAACCTGAACTCTGGTCACATCAGCTCATCCAAGTCTCTGATGGCTTCTCCTGTCTTCTTTATTGAAAAGAAGGATGGCTCCCTCCAACTGGTCCAGGACTACTGGGTACTCAATGCCATGATGGTAAAGAACTGTTACCCTCTCTCCCTCATCTCTGAGCTCATCAACAACCATCAGGATGTGTGGAGTTACAACAACATGTGCATTCAGGAGGGAGATGAGTGGAAGGCTGCCTTCTGCACCAACTGGAGATTGTTTGAGCTGCTCATTATGTTCTTTGGACTCACCAATAGCCCTGCTACCTTCTAGACCATGATGAACAACATCTTCTAGGACCTCATAGCAGTGTACCTTAACAACATCCTCATCTATACCAAAACACTGGAGGAACACCATTGGATCACTTGCCTTGTCCTGGAATGCCTCTGCCAGCACCAGCTCTACCTCAAGCCAGAGAAGTGTGAGTTTAACAAATCCAGATCAAGTACCTTGGCCAGATCATATTGCATGGAACTGTGGCTGTGGCAGAGTGGCTGAAGCCCAAGAACAAGAAGGAGGTGGAGGCATTCCTTGGTTTTGCAAACTTCTACTGGAGATTCATTCAGGACTTCTCACACCATGCCCATCTGTTAGAGGACTTCCATTTTCAGGACTTCTATTTCCAACCTCTGTGACTGGTTCCAGCACCTCCACAGCTTGTTTGACATCTCCAGAGCTCTTTTCAGAACCCCAGAGATCTCCAGAGAACTCTAGAGTTCTCTGTATTACCTCAGCAACCATTGCTCCAGGGTTAGGAGTAACTCTAGTCACCTGTACAGTAGTTCCCATGCCTCCACTGCCCACTGATGCACTGTGCTGAGCAGTGGGAATCCTTAGACTTGTTTTCTTCAGATTCCCCTCTGCTAGGTGATTAGTTACTGATTTGTATCATCATCTACTCCACTAATATACTTTGGATTTCCCTCTGCTAGCTGCATGACTCTGATCTGCTGCTCTGGAGGTTGCCCTTACAACAGAACAAGTCTCCTAAAACTGGCCTGGAAGCCCCTCATAGCCACAAAGAACCTCTGAGCTGCTATCCATCACTTCTCTGCCAGGATTAAGCACCACAGAGTTCTATGTCTCAGCTTGCCAACCCAGACACACCCTCAGAGGCCCCAGCCCCACAGGACAAAGCCTGGACTCACCTGCTCCACCTAGAGACCCAGGTGCAATTAACGCAATCATCTCTTACCCACTATACAACCTAACTCTCTACCCTCCATCAGACAACAGATCTTATCTCCCAATCCCTCCAGGTGCTGGTAGAATGCCTAAGCTCTAACTCTGCCCCTCCTATGGTGGTGGAACCAGCTCTGCCTGCCACAGCACCTACTCTAGTGGCTCTGGTGAGCCTACAGCCACAGATCCCTCATCTGGCACTGCCAGACATATACAATGGCACCTGATCTGGCAGGGAGCAATTTCTACAGTTCTGCCTCACCTACATCCACCTCAGCAGGGATGCTTTTGACTCTGACACATTGAAGATAGCCTGGGTGCTGTCATATATGAAGACTGGACATGCCTCCACCTATGTGCTGTGAGTTTTCTGCTATCCTGGAGGTGTGGAGAGCTTCCTAGACTGAGCTGCCTTTGAAAAGGACTTTCACATGGAGTTTTTCCTGTTAGACCCTGCCAAGATAGCAGCACTGATGCTGCATGACAAAAAGCAGTACAGACAAGGAAAGCATATGTTAGATGAGTATATTGACTTGTTCTGAGCCCTGGTTGAATAGGCTGCCTACTCCAATGGCCTCCAACTATGCCTCACCTTCCAGAATGGCTTGCACCCCACCTTGGTGGAATGCATTGACAACCTAGTGGAGGGTTGCCCCAATGATAAAAAGATTGCATCATAGTACAAGGTGGCCCAGAACCAATAGCAACTCATGGAGATATGGAGGAAGCTCCATCACCCCCATTGTATACTGCGCCCTGCTGCAGTCAGCAACCTCTGCCACCCCATGCCTACTCACCCAGTGCCAGCCAACCCTTACTCTAGCCGCCCCCACAGTGCATCTCCTACCACCAGGGATCCTCATGGATGTGGATGCAGCCCGATAACTCTATGCTGCCCCACTGTTGTGCTAGAGATGCAAGAAGCCCAGGCACTTTGCACAACACTATCCCCTGGGCCTGGAGGTACACTACTATTCCACAGTGGAGCAGGAGGAGCTTCTCCTGCAGCTCTTGGCCACAAAAGATGCTGCTGGAGCTCTGTCACTGGACAAGCCCATGCTGGAGTTGACTCCAGAGGAAGCCAGTGTATGCACTTCACCTCTGGAGCAGGAGGAGGATTTTTAGCTGAGCAACGGATGGAGTGTAAGCCTCCATTGCTAGGTGCTAACAGGTTCTCTTGTCTGTCAATAGAAAATGAAACTGCCTTTTCTGATGCCCTTTATTCTGAGACAAAAAACCTCAAAGCCCCTTTCCAGATATACAAACACTAATTCCAGAGCCCCTGCCAAGCTCTCTGACACCTCCAAAGGTCCAACAGCATGGCCCTGCTTGGGCGTGTTGAAGGCCCTGACAGTACATGATGGCCTCCAGCTTGTCTGCCCATTTCCTGTGCCTCAATGTGAAGATTGAGATGATGGACACCTAGCAAAACTATGGAGTCATGGCTCTCCTGAACAGCAGAGCAATGGGACTTTTCCTGGACTCAGAGTTCATTAAACACCATGGCCTTACCATGCAGCCTCTTCCTAAGCCCATTCCTGTCTACAACATTGATGGAATGCCCAACAAAGCCAGTGCAATTAGCTCTGTAGTGTACCTGGTTCTCCACTATCAGAATCATGCAGAGTGTGCCATATTTGCTGTCACCAGCTTGGGAAGGCAAGACATGATCCTTGGGTTCACATGGCTCCAAGAGCATAATCCCAAGGTTGATTGGACCAAAGGAGAGGTGACCATAAGTAGATGCCCTAGGAAGTGCTCCACCTGCACCACAGAGGACAGAGCAGAGTGTTGGACCCAAGTCTGGGAGCATGCAGCCATCCAAGCATGTTGTGCTGGCCCTCTCCCCTTCACTGATCTAGACCTTCTAGACCCCCCACCTCTGCTGTTTCCTCATAGAGAGGCCCTCTACAAGGATAATTGAAGCAATGGCAAAGCCCCAGAGGAGGAGTGTGGAGGGGAGTTTGGTGGTATATATGAGCTGGGGTTTCTGGATAAAGTGATAGAGGCAGGGGATCAAATCTATGTTAACACTGTCCACCCACTGCCCTCCATTGCAGAGATCAGGGCTAGCCAGACTACATCCTAGAGGCTGGCCCAGGCCTTTGCTGCCAATGCCATGCCTCAAGAGTTCTGGGACATGGTACCCCCTTACCTGCATGCATTTGAAGATGTGTTCTCCAAAGCCTCCTTCAACTCACTTCCAGAGTGCAAGAAGTGGGACCACACCATCAAACTGCTGCCTGACTCCACACTCTCCAGCTGTAAGGTCTACCTCCTTGCACTCAGGGAGCAGGACAAGCTCAACACATTCCTACAGGAGAACTTGAACTCTGGTCATATCCATCCATCCAAGTCCCCAATGGCTTCTTCAGTCTTCTTTATCAAAAAGAAGGATGGTTCCCTCTGACTGGTACAGGACTACTGGGTACTCAATGCCATGACAGTGAAGAACCATTACCCCCTCCCTCTCATCTCTGAGCTCATCAGCAACCTCTGGAGCATGCAATACTTCACTAAACTAGACATCTGGTGGAGTTACAACAATGTGTGCATTTAGATAGGAGACAAGTGGAAGGTGGCCTTCCAGACAAACTGGAGATTGTTTGAGCTGCTTGTCATGTTCTTCAGTCTCACCAACAGCCTGGCCACCTTCCAGACCATGATGAATAACATCTTCTAGGACTTCATTGTGGAGGGTGTACTGTGCATGTACCTTGATGACATCCTCATCTACACCAAAATGCTGGAGGAACACTATTGGATCACTTGTCTCATCCTGGAATGCCTCTGCCAGCAACAGTTCTACCTCAAGCCAGAGAAGTGTGAGTTTGAACAAACCCAGATTGAGTACCTTGGCCTGATCATCTCCCATAGAGCAGCAGAGATAGACCCAGTGAAGGTAGCAGGTGTGGCAGAGTAGCCAGAGCCCCAAAACAAGAAGGAGGTATAGGCATTCCTTGGTTTTGCAAACTTCTACTGGAGATTTATCCAGGACTTCTTGCACCCTGCCTGCCCACTGTTTGACCTCATGGAAAAGCATGTTATGTGGAGCTGGGGACCTCTGGAGCAGATGGCCTTTGACACTCTCAAGCGTGCTGTGACCTCCAGGCCTGTCCTCCTATTCCCAGATAACAACTCTCCCTTCTATGTAGAGGCCAACAGGGATGGTGCTCTTACAGCAATCTCCATAGGACAGGAAGTGGCATCTGGTGGCCTTTTAATCCAAAAGCCTGAATGTGGTGGAATGGAACTACAAGATCCATGGCAAGCAGATGCTGGCTATTATCTGGTTGTTCAAGGAGTGGCAGCACTTTCTGGAAGGTGCATAGCACAAGTTCAAGATCTGGACAGATCACAAGAACCTTGAATACTTCTGGACAGCCAAGAAGCTCAATTGCCAGCAGGCCCAATGGTCCCTCTACCTTGCCAACTTCAACTTCTCCTTGCACTATAAGCCTGGCCAGAGCATGGAGAAACCAGATGCCCTATCTTGGAGGGTGGACCACAGAACAGAAGAAGGGGATAACAGTAACATCATGCTCCTCCATCCCAAATTGTTCATGATCTGAGCTATGGAGGGCCTTGCCATTGACAGAGCAGAGGCAGACATTCTCTAGGACATACAAAAGGATAATAGGAATGATCAACAGGAGGAGCTTATAGTACAGGCTGCTCAGATGCTGAACTCAGGGCATATTATTGGTGTTAAGGTGGTCTGTGCTGACAAATGGGCCCTTCAAGACAGAATCCTGACCTTCTGAGACTGTATCTATGTTCCCAACATTTTGGAGCTCTGTCAGAGGATTGTGGAGCAATACCATGACTTCCGCATTGCAGAGCACCCCAGGTGGTGGAAGACACTGGAGTTAGTATCACAGAGCTACTGGTGGCCCCAAATGTCCTGGTACATTGGATCCTACACTAGTACCTGTGATCTCTGCCTCCAGACCAAGCCCCAGTGCCAACTCCCCTATGGACAGTTATACTCGCTACTGGTGCCTGTGGAATAGTGGAGCATAGCATCTATAGACTTTATTGTAGAGCTCCCTGATGCCCACGGATATGATGCAATCATGGTGGTGGTGGACCTGTATGGCAAGAGAGTGCACTTCATTCTGACTCACACCACCTGCTCTGCCATGGGTGCCATGAACCTGTACTGGAAGAATGTCTGGAAGCTTCACAGCCTCTCCAATGCCTATGTCTCAGATCAGGAACTGCAATTTGTGGCGGAGTTTACTTGGGAGCTCTACTGACTGCTTGGAGTAAAGCTCCACACCACCACTGCCTACTATCCACAGTCTGACAGCCAGATGGAGCTATAAACCAGGAGCTGGAACAGTATCTCTGCCTCTTCTGCAATGAGCACTAAGATGACTGGGACAAACTCCTCTCCAATGCCAAATTCCAGTACAACAACCATGTTCACATGTCCACCTAGTTTTCCCCATTCTTCTTTAACACTGGATAGTGGGGCAACATCCACTACTTCCGCTGCTCCCCATAGTGGTCAATGACAATGAGGAATATGAAGTGGAGGAAATCCTGAATAGCCATTTATTCCAGAGATAACTACAATACAAGATGAAGTGAAGAGGCTATGAAATCAAGGATATTTCCTGGGAGCTGTGGGAGAACATACATGCCCCCATACTTGTCAAGGAGTTCCACTGGAGACATCCAGATGCTCTGCATACTATATGAGGAATCTACCCTATCTCACCAGCAGACTGAGCAATCAGGGACTTCTTCTACTCCACACATTGAGATGCTGCATGCTAGAAGGAGTGTGATGTTAGGAGACTTCTATTTCCAACCTTTGCAACTTGTTGCAGCACTTCTGCAGCCTGTTTGATGTCTCTGAGGCTCCTTCTAGAACCCCAGAGTTCTCCATATTACCTCAGCAGTTATTGCCCTAGAGTTAGGAGTAGCTCCAGTCATCTGAGACATCCAGAGGCCCTGCGCACCATACAAGGGATCTACTCTATCTCACCAGCAGATTGAGCAATCAGGGACTTCTTTTACCCCATGTGTTGAGATGCTGCACACTAGAGGGGGGGGGGTGATGTCAGGGGACTTCTATTTCCAACCTCCACAACTTGTTCCAGCACCTCTGCAGCTTGTTCAATGTCTCTGGAGCTCTTTCTGTAACCCCAGAGATCTCTAGAGAACTGCAGAGTTCTCTGTATTATCTCAGCAATTATTGCTCTAGGGTTAGGAGTAGCTCCAGTCATCTGTACAGTAGTTCCCATGCTTCTGCTGCCCACTAATGCACTGCACTGAGCAGCAGGGATCCTTAGACTTGTTCTCTTTGGATTCCCCTCTGCTAGGTGATTAGGTACTGCTTGTATCTTTGTCTACTTGCTAATATACTTTGGATTCCCCTCTGCTAGCTGTGTGACTAGATCTTCCACTCTATAGATCACCCTTGCAATAGAACAAGTCTCTGAACTAGTCTGGCAGCCCCTCATAGCCATAGAAAACCTCCAAGCCTCTATCTGTTGCTTTCCTACCAGGATCAAGCACCACAGAGTTCTATGTCTCAGCTTGCCAACTCAGACACCCCTGCAGAGGCTCTGGCCCCACAGGACAAAGCCTGGACTCACCTGCCACACCTAGAAAACCAGGTGCAACTCATGCAATCATCTCTTACCCACTATACAACCAAACTCTCCACCCTTTGTCAAACAACAGATCTTATCTCTCAATCACTCCAGGTGCTGCTTGAGCACCTGCCCCCTACTTCCACACTTCCTCCAGTTGTGGAACTGACCCTGACTGCTTCTGTATCTGTTTCCATAGCTCCAGTGACCCTACAACTGCAAATTCCACTTCCTGTACTTTCAGACACATACAATGGTGCTTGCTCCAGTATGGAATGTTTCCTCCAGTCCTGCCTCACCTACATCCACCTCAGCAGGGATGCCTTTGACTCTGATGCATTGAAAATAGCCTAGGTACTGTTATACATGAAGACTGGATGTGCCTCCACCTATGCATTGTGAGTTTTCTGTCACCCTAGAGGTGTGGGAAGTTTTCTAGATTGGGCTGCCTTTGAGAAGGATGTCCAGGTGGAGTTTTTTCCACTAGACTCCACCAAAACCATGGCCTTGATGCTACATGACTAGGAGCAATATGGGCAAGGGAAGCAAACCCTGGACAAGTAGATCAACTCCTTACAGGCACTGCTTGAGCAAGCCACCTAACCTTATGGCTGTAAGGGCAACCTTTGGAGTGGCAGATTGGAGTCATGCAGCTAACAGAGGGGAATCCAAAGTATATTAGCAGAGT
Organism: Termitomyces sp. 'cryptogamus'; assembly: GCA_020091625.1. NCBI lineage: Eukaryota > Fungi > Basidiomycota > Agaricomycetes > Agaricales > Lyophyllaceae > Termitomyces > Termitomyces sp. 'cryptogamus'. The sequence continues at coordinate 5,415,345 of JAGYZC010000005.1, forward strand.
AGATGACAATACAGATCAGTAACTAATTACCTAACAGAGGAGAATCCAAAGAGAACAAGTCTAAGGATCCCTACTGCTTGGCATGGCACATCAGTAGGTGGTGGAGGCATGGGAACTACTGTACAGGTGACTGAAGTTACTCCTAACCCTAGGGCAATAGTTGCTGAGATAATACAGAGAACTCCAGAGTTCTGGAAAAAGCTCTGAAGATGTCAAACAAGCTGTGGAGGTGCTGGAACCAGTCATGGAGGTTGGAAACAGAAGTCTCCTGACATCACTCCCCCTTTAGCATGCAGTGTCTTGACGCATGGGGTAGAAGAAGTCCTTGATTGCTCAGTCCACTGATGAGATAGGGTAGATTCCTCATATGGCATGTGAAGCATCTGGTCTCCAGTGGAACTCCTTGACAAGTCTGGGGGCATGTATGTTCTTCCACAGCTCCCAGGAGATATCCTTGATTCCATAGCCTCTCCACTTCACCTTGTATTGTAGTTGTCTCTGGAATAAGTGGCTATTCAGGATTTCCTCCACTTTATACTCCTCATTGTTGTTGACCACCATGGAGTGCGGCGGAGGTGGCAGACATCCCTCTGGGATAAGATCTTTGGGAGCCAGGGTTAGTTTGACCACATTGAACACTGGATGAAGCTGGCACATCCTTGCAGGGAGTTGGAGTCAATAGGCCAGGGGTCCCACCTGTCATTCCACTGTGAATGGATCTAATTGGTGGTGTGACAGCTTTTTTGAGAGTTGGGTAGTTGTAATGTCAGAGGCATCCAGGTAGACTCAATCTCCGGGCTGATATCTGTGCTCTGGGGTCCTCCCACAGTCATAGTATTGTGCCATGTTGTCTTTTGCTTTCATCAGTGCAGCTCAGGCCTCCTCCTGTGATCTCTTAGGGCCCATGCAACATGCTTGGATGGCTGCATGCTCCCAGACTTGGGTCCAACACTCTGCTCTGTCCTCTGTGGTGCAGGTGGAGCACTTCCTAGGGCATCTACTTATGGTCACCTCTCCTTTGGTCCAATCAACCTTGGGATTATGCTCTTGGAGCCATGTGAACCCAAGGATCATGTCTTGCCTTCCCAAGCTGGTGACAGCAAATATGGCACACTCTGCATGATTCTGATAGTGGAGAACCAGGTACACTACAGAGCTAATTGCACTGGCTTTGTTGGGCATTCCATCAATGTTGTAGACAGGAATGGGCTTAGGAAGAGGCTGCATGGTAAGGCCATGGTGTTTAATGAACTCTGAGTCCAGGAAAAGTCCCATTGCTCTGCTGTTCAGGAGAGCCATGACTCCATAGTTTTGCTAGGTGTCCATCATCTCAATCTTCACATTGAGGCACAGGAAATGGGCAGACAAGCTGGAGGCCATCATGTACTGTCAGGGCCTTCAACACGCCCAAGCAGGGCCATGCTGTTGGACCTTTGGAGGTGTCAGAGAGCTTGGCAGGGGCTCTGGAATTAGTGTTTGTATATCTGGAAAGGGGCTTTGAGGTTTTTTGTCTCAGAATAAAGGGCATCAGAAAAGGCAGTTTCATTTTCTATTGACAGACAAGAGAACCTGTTAGCACCTAGCAATGGAGGCTTACACTCCATCCGTTGCTCAGCTAAAAATCCTCCTCCTGCTCCAGAGGTGAAGTGCATACACTGGCTTCCTCTGGAGTCAACTCCAGCATGGGCTTGTCCAGTGACAGAGCTCCAGCAGCATCTTTTGTGGCCAAGAGCTGCAGGAGAAGCTCCTCCTGCTCCACTGTGGAATAGTAGTGTACCTCCAGGCCCAGGGGATAGTGTTGTGCAAAGTGCCTGGGCTTCTTGCATCTCTAGCACAACAGTGGGGCAGCATAGAGTTATCGGGCTGCATCCACATCCATGAGGATCCCTGGTGGTAGGAGATGCACTGTGGGGGCGGCTAGAGTAAGGGTTGGCTGGCACTGGGTGAGTAGGCATGGAGTGGCAGAGGTTGCTGACTGCAGCAGGGCGCAGTATACAATGGGGGTGATGGAGCTTCCTCCATATCTCCATGAGTTGCTATTGGTTCTGGGCCACCTTGTACTATGATGCAATCTTTTTATCATTGGGGCAACCCTCCACTAGGTTGTCAATGCATTCCACCAAGGTGGGGTGCAAGCCATTCTGGAAGGTGAGGCATAGTTGGAGGCCATTGGAGTAGGCAGCCTATTCAACCAGGGCTCAGAACAAGTCAATATACTCATCTAACATATGCTTTCCTTGTCTGTACTGCTTTTTGTCATGCAGCATCAGTGCTGCTATCTTGGCAGGGTCTAACAGGAAAAACTCCATGTGAAAGTCCTTTTCAAAGGCAGCTCAGTCTAGGAAGCTCTCCACACCTCCAGGATAGCAGAAAACTCACAGCACATAGGTGGAGGCATGTCCAGTCTTCATGTATGACAGCACCCAGGCTATCTTCAATGTGTCAGAGTCAAAAGCATCCCTGCTGAGGTGGATGTAGGTGAGGCAGAACTGTAGAAATTGCTCCCTGCCAGATCAGGTGCCATTGTATATGTCTGGCAGTGCCAGATGAGGGATCTGTGGCTGTAGGCTCACCAGAGCCACTAGAGTAGGTGCTGTGGCAGGCAGAGCTGGTTCCACCACCATAGGAGGGGCAGAGTTAGAGCTTAGGCATTCTACCAGCACCTGGAGGGATTGGGAGATAAGATCTGTTGTCTGATGGAGGGTAGAGAGTTAGGTTGTATAGTGGGTAAGAGATGATTGCGTTAATTGCACCTGGGTCTCTAGGTGGAGCAGGTGAGTCCAGGCTTTGTCCTGTGGGGCTGGGGCCTCTGAGGGTGTGTCTGGGTTGGCAAGCTGAGACATAGAACTCTGTGGTGCTTAATCCTGGCAGAGAAGTGATGGATAGCAGCTCAGAGGTTCTTTGTGGCTATGAGGGGCTTCCAGGCCAGTTTTAGGAGACTTGTTCTGTTGTAAGGGCAACCTCCAGAGCAGCAGATCAGAGTCATGCAGCTAGCAGAGGGAAATCCAAAGTATATTAGTGGAGTAGATGATGATACAAATCAGTAACTAATCACCTAGCAGAGGGGAATCTGAAGAAAACAAGTCTAAGGATTCCCACTGCTCAGCACAGTGCATCAGTGGGCAGTGGAGGCATGGGAACTACTGTACAGGTGACTAGAGTTACTCCTAACCCTGGAGCAATGGTTGCTGAGGTAATACAGAGAACTCTAGAGTTCTCTGGAGATCTCTGGGGTTCTGAAAAGAGCTCTGGAGATGTCAAACAAGCTGTGGAGGTGCTGGAACCAGTCACAGAGGTTGGAAATAGAAGTCCTGGAAATGGAAGTCCCCTGATAGTAGCCTCCAGTTATGCCTCACATTTCAGGACAGCCTGCACTCTGTGCTAATTGAAGGCATCAACAATCTTGTGGAGGGCTGCCCAGATGACAAAAGGATTGCTTTGTGGTATGAGGTAGCCATGGATCAGTGGCAACTTATGGAGATTTGATGGGAGCTCTGCCACATGCACTCCACACTATGCCCTGCACTGGTCACCAGCCTCTGAGACTCCACACCTGCTCACCCAGCACTTGCCCCCACTTCAACCATCCCTGTGCCATGCCCCTTGCTGCCAGGCATCCCCATAGATATGGATGTAGCCTGACAGCTCCACACCACACTGTTACTGTGTTGCAGATGCAAGAAGCCCAGGCATTTTGCACAACACTGCCCTTTGGGTCTGGAAATGTTTTACCTCTCCATGGCAGAGCAGGAGAAGCTCCTCCTGCAATTGCTAGTCACAAAGGATGCTGCCAGAGCTCTGTTGCTAGATGAGCCAATGCCAGAGTTGACCCTGAAGGAGATCAGCACTTGCATGTCACTCCTGGAAATGGAGGAGTATTTTTACTTGAGCAATGGATGAGGTGTACGCCTCTATCACTGAGTACTAACAGGTTCTTATGTCTGTTGTTAGAAAATGAAATTGCTTTTTCCAATGCCCCTCTTTCTAAGACAAAAGAACCTCAATGTGCCAAATGCCCCAGCAGTATGTAATGGCTTCAAGCCCATCACACTGCACCTTGATGTGGAGATAGAGACCACAGACACCCAGCAAATCTGCAGAGTCACTGCTCTCCTAGATAGTGGAGTGATAGGACTGTTCTTGAACTAGGAGTTTGTCAAGTGCCACAGCCTGACTATGAAGCCACTCTCCAAGCCCATTCCAGTCTTCAACATTGACAGAACACCTAACAAAGCAGGCACTATCAGCTCCATGGTTGACCTCATCCTCTGTTATTAAGACTATGTAGAGCATGCAGTCTTTGCCATCACTAGCTTGGGCAGACAGGACATGATCCTCAGCTTCACATGGCTCTGCAAGCATAACCCTGAAGTAGACTGGACCAAGGACAAGGTAACAATGAGCAGGTGCCCTTGGAAGTGCTCCACCTGTGCCACCAAGGCCATGGAAGAACATCAAGCTCAAGTTCAAGAGCATGCAGCCATCCACACATGTTACACTAGGCCTCTCCCCTTTGCCAATCTGAATCTCCTGGATCCCCCACCCTTGGCATTCCCCCATAAAGAGGCCCTCTACAAGGATGACCAGAGTAGTAGTGAAGCCCCAGAGGAGCAAGGCAGAGAGGAGTTTTTGGCAGTATACACAAACCAGAGCTCCTGGAGGAAGCAATGAAGCTGGGAGACTGGATCTACGCCACCATCTTATGTCTGCTACCCTCCATTGTGGAGATTCATACTAGCCAGACCACATCTCAGCAGCTGGCCCAGGCATTTGCTGCTAACTCTATGCACTGGGAGTCTTGGAACATTGTACTCCCCTACCTCCATGCATTTGAGGATGTGTTCTCAAGGCCTCATTCAACTCACTCCCAGAGTGCAAGCAGTGAGACCATGCCATCAAACTACTGCCTGACTCCACACCCACCAGCTGTAAGGTCTACCTGCTAGCACCCAGAGAGCAGAACAAACTTGACACCTTCCTGCAAGAGAACCTGAACTCTGATTACATATGCCCTTCCAAATCTCTGATGGCTTCTCCAGTCTTCTTCATCAAGAAGAAAGATGGCTTGCTACAACTGGTTCAGGACTACCAAGTTCTCAATAACATAACTGTGAAGAACCACTGCTCCTCCCCCTCATCTCCAAGCTCATCAACAACCTCCAGGGCACATGATACTTCACTAAACTGGATGTCCAGTGGGGCTACAACAATGTGCATATCCAGGAGGGAGACAAATGGAAGGCCACCTTCTGGATCAACCAGGGACTATTCAAACCTCTTATTATGTTCTTTGGACTCACCAACAGCCCAGCCACTTTCCAGACAATGATGAACAACATCTTCTGAGACCTCATTGCAGAAGGTGTAGTGTGTGTATACCTTGACAACATTCTCATCTACACCAAAACACTGGAGAAACACTGCCACATCACCCACCTCATTTTGGCACATCTCTGCCAGCACTAGCTCAAACTGGAGAAGTGCAAGTTTGGGCAGACCTGGATTAAGTATCTTGGCCTGATCATTTTGCACAGAGCTGCAGAGATGGACCTAGTGAAGGTAGCAGGCATGGCAGAGTGGCTGGAGCCCAAGAACAAGAAGAAAGTGCAGGCATTCCTAGGCTTTGTAAACTTCTACCAGAGCTTCATCTAGGACTTCTCACATCATGCCCACCTACTATTTGACCTCACCAGGAAGGGCATTGTATGGAGTTGAGGGCCTCCAGAGCATACAGCCTTCAATGCCCTCAAGTGTGCCCATGATCTTGGGACCCATCCTCCTTTTTTCAGACAATAACTCCCCTTTTTGGATAGAAGCTGACAGCTATGACTTTGCCACTGAAGCTGTTCTTTCACAGCAGTCCCCAGAGGATGGGAAGTGGCTACTAGTGGCCTTCTACTCCAAGAGCCTAAATGCAGTAGAGCAGAACTACAAGATCCACAACAAGGAGATGCTGGCCATCATACTGTCATTCAAGAAGTGGCAGCACTTTCTGGAAGGCATGCAGCATAAGTTCAAGGTCTGGATGAATCACAAGAACCTTGAATACTTCTGGACAGCCAAGAAGCTCAACTGCCGACAGGCCCAATGGTCCCTCTACCTAGCCAATTATGACTTCTCACTGCACCACAAGCCCAGCCAGAATATGGGAACCTTGTCTTAGAGAGCAGACCATGGCACTGGAGGAGAGGACAATGCTAATATCATGCTCTTCCAGCCTGAACCATTTGCAATCCAAGCCATGGAGAGTCTAGCTGTTGAAGGAGCAGAGGTAGACATCTTCCAGGACATATGGCAGGGCAACTGGGATGGTCAGCAGGAAGAACTTGTTGCTCAGGCATCTTAGGCACTAAAGTTGGGACATACTACAGGCACCAAATCAGTTTGCACAGACAAATGGGCCCTTTGAAATGGGATCCTAACCTTCCAGAATTGTATCTATGTGCCCAACATTTCAGAGCTACATTGGAGGATTGTGGAGCAACACCACAACTTCTGCATTGCAGGGCACTCTGGATAGTGGAAGACACTGGAGCTTGTATTGCAGAACTACTGGTGGCCCCAGATGTCCTGATATATTGGATCCTACACTAGTACATGCAATCTCTGCCTCTGGACCAAGCCCCAGTGCTGCCTCCCTTCTGGACAGCTACACCCATTACTCATGCCCACAAAGTGATAGAGTGTTGCCTTGGTGGACTTCATCATAGAGCTCCCCTACACTCACAGTTATGATGTGATCATGGTGGTGGTGGACCTGTACAGCAAGCAAGCACACTTCATTCTGACTCACACCACTTGCTCCACCATAGGTGCCACAAACCTGTACTGGAGGAATATCTGGAAGCTCCACAGCCTCCCCAATGCCTATGTCTCTGACCAAGGGCCACAATTTGTAGTGGACTCCACCAGGGAACTCCACTGACTACTTGGTGTGAAGCTTCACACCTCCATTGGCTACCACCTGCAGTCCAATGGCCAGACCAAACACCTAAACCAGGAGTTGGAACAGTACCTCTGCCTCTTCTGCAGCAAGAACTCAGATGAGTGGATCAAATTCCTCCCCAACATTGGGTTCCAATACAACAACCATGTTCATGCTTCCACCTAATTCTCCCCATTCTTCCTCAACACTGTATAACACCCATGCATGGGCTTCAAACCCTGGGCCTGGCCATTGGAGAATAAAGCAGTAAACAAGTTTGTGGACTGGATGAAGAAGTTACAGGAGAAAGCCTGAGCAGCTCTGGCAAAGGCAAAGGACAACATGGCACATTACTACAACCATAGAAGGATCCAAGAGCACACATACCAGCCTGGGGATCAAGTCTACCTGGATGCCTCTGACATTACAACTACCCAACCTTTGAAAAAGCTGTTGAAGATACAAGCAGTAACTAATCACCTAGCAGAGGGGAATCTAAAGAGAACAAGTCTAAGGATCCACCTGCTTGGTGTGGTGCATCAGCAGGTGGTGGAGGCATAGGAACAACTGTACAGAAGGTTGGAGCTAGCCCTAACCCTAGGAAGATGATCAGTGAGGTAATACAGAAAGTTCTGCAGGTTTCTGGAGATCTCTGGGGTTCTGGAACAAGCCGCAAATATGTCAAACAAGCTGCAGAGACACTGGCACAAGTTGTGGAGGTTGGAAATGGAAGTCCCCTGACAAGAACCAGGGCAGGGTTGTGATTTCAGTTGTCAAGGCTTCTTGATTCAAGGTGATTGGGTGTTGAGGTTGTGACAATGGGGTCTTTGCTTCCTTCAGAGAACACATCAGCAAATTCATGATACTCTGGGGAAACTACTTCATATAGAATTTCTTTCTCCTGTCTTTGGCTCTGACAAGGTAGTTCCTGTGCTTGGGTGTTCTTCTGATAAGGACAATGTGACTGGCAGCTGAAAGGCAGGAGTCCCATCTTGTCAATTGCATGCAGAGTGGGCAGCACCAAATATTTGGATGCCAGGGGTTCTGGATTGATGGGGGAGCATGTTGAAGTTGTGGTGGCAGGGTCCAGAGTCAGCTCGTGTCACTGGTCAGGGTACTGCAGTCCTCATATTGATTTCTGGGGGTGGTTGGGGAGAATCCTTGGAGTGTGTTCAAGGAAGGCTGGAGCAGAGGTGTGTTTCCCTTCTTTCCTTGGCCATCTTGAGGGTTGGGGGTTTTTTGGTTGCTCTGGAGCTGCTGGAAGTGGGTTAGAGACATTGAAGTCCTAGGGGACTGGAGGGAGAGGGGAAGGGGGTTTTCTGGGGCTGTATCCATGCTTGGGAATTTTGTTGCAGGGCCTTTCCAGTCAAATGTTGGGTGGAGTCAACATCCTGGTAACCAGAGTAGTCCTAGGTGATTCTGGAGGTTGGATTTGTGGTTGGTGATGGGGCACCATCTTGGAATCTTGGTTCATTGTTGAAGAGGTGGAGGTTGTTGGGGTAGGTGTCAGGTTCCACTGACCACAGGGCTCAGCTACACTGGGTGAGTCCTTACTAGGTGGATGCAACATCCTGCACTGATAATCTGGTATTTGGGGACAGTTTGGACTTCAGATACTTGTGGGGATAAGTGAGGAGCAGTCCAAACAAGTCTGGGGTGGTCCAGGGAAGTCTAAGACAAGGTATGTGGAAGGTTTGGACTTGAAGGGGTGTCAGGCACAACTCCAGATGCAAGTATTGGAAGTGTGGAGCAAATGGAGGCTATGCAAGTGATGGGAGCAAGGCTGGAGTTTGATGGGGGACTAATTGATGTTTATGAGTCTTGGGGCCAAGCAAATAGTGAGGTCTGGAGTTGGTTTATGAATGTTCAAGGTTTGCAATTGGTAAGTGTGGGGTTTGTAATGGCATTAATGTTTAAAGGACTTGGACATGATAAAGGAAATGGAGTCAAATGAGACAAGACAGAGTAGAGGCAAGATTGAGACAAGAACAAAAATAGATCTAAGCAGAAATAGAAAATGATAATGAGACAATAATGGAAATATAGACAAGACAAGACTGGGAGACTGAGATAAGACCAGGAGACTGAGAGAGGGGAAATGTAACATGGAACACAAACCACAAGAGACAGACAATCAGAAACACATCAGGTAAGGCAATATCAAGACTAGAGTACAGGATGTTACTCTACAACTTATATACTAACTACTGGGACAGCTCTGGGGATAGCAGGTCTGGCAGTGGGGCTTGTTGGGGTCAGGCAGAGCTGATGGGCATCAGTTGTGATTAGGGGGCAGGCTGCAGTGATATACTGATGGGATCATGATGGGATCAGCTGGGGACATGGGCCATCCTGGAGTTGTTATGATGCTCTGGAGCTGGTCAGATCAGCCAGGGTGACAAACTAGTGATGTACACCAGCATTAGAAACAGTGGGTGAGAATCCCAGGGGCTCAGAAGAGGCAGGGGAAGCATCAAAGGCTGTGGGAAAGGTGTTGGAGTTAGCCAGTGGGCCATTGGGGTTTGCTAGAGAAGTGTCAGAGTTACCTGGAGTGGGTGCTGTGGGTGAACAAAGGTTGAGGGAGTCAAAGGGGGAGTTGGGGGGGAACTCTGGGGGAGCAAGGTGGCTGGGAACAAGGTCCAGGGTTCTGGGAGTGGGTCATGACAGTAGGGGGTGATTCCAATGAAGGCAGGGCTTGTGTTGGAGAGTTAAAGTTCTGGGGAGTTGGTCAAGGATGTTGCATAGAGGTCCAATTGTTTACTGGCAAAGTGTTGGAGGCTTTTGCTATTGATGCAGGCAAAGGGGGAATTGTTGGAGAGTTGTTGAGTTGGATATTGGTGATGCATGAGCTTTGAATGGAGCTGTGAGAGGTCCAGGGGATGTTAGTATTGTCCTTTGGGCCCTTGGAGGGAGGTGAGGCATTGAGGGGGGCTGGTCCAGAGTTGGATGGTTATTCCAGTTGGGGTGGAGGGTGAGGTTGTGCCAGTGGGTTGAGGGGTTGGTTGGCAGAGCCAGGAGAAGCCAGGAGTGAGGGGGTGGAGGTGCATGGCTAGGCAGCTTGTAGTTGGAGGTCTTGTTGTTGTCTGTTGGCAAGGGGGGTAGTTCATTCTCATGCAGTGGGTGATTGTCTCTAGTGGGGGTTGTATTGCTGTTAGCAGACTTGGGGAGGGTGATGATGGTGAGGCACTGGAGGAGTTGTCAAAGATTTTGATTGATCATTGCTGGGTTAGTTGATGAAGTTATTGGTGGTGTCATGGTTGACCTTAGTAGGGGCAGAGCTGGCAGAGGAGGAGAGAGGGGTGCAGAGGGAGATGGTGTGATGGTATTGTAATGAGCTGGGAGGGTGTCCATAAAGAGAGCCATTGAAGGGGGGTGTGACCAGGGCAAAGGAGATGTTGATGCTTGATTTGTGACTTAAAGTGCCTCTGCAATCATGGCACTGCACTGCAGAATGAATCATGGGGGGTCTCAGGTATGGGCCAACCATAGACATTGAGAGTTCTGGTGGGAGGATATGTGGGGTTAATTGCAAACATCATGAACAGGGTAAGGGGGAGTCTTAATATTATGTCAGGTTCTGCTGACCATGGGGGCTCAGCTTAATTGGGCAAGTCCTTACTAGGCAGATGCAACATCCTGCACTGATAATCTAGTCTTCTGGAGAGGTTTGGACTTCAGATACTTGTGAGTACAAGAGAGGGGAAGCAGTCCAAACAAGTCTGGGGTGGTTGTCCAAGCAAGTCTAAGACCAGGTACAAGGAAGGGTCAGGCTTGGAGAGGACTCAGGTACAAGTCCAGAGGTGAGTGTTGGAGGTGCAGGAAAATGGAGGCTATGTGAGTGATGGGAGCAGGGCCAGAGTTTGATGGGGAATCAATTGATGTTGATGGGTTCTGGGACTGAGCATGGAGTGAGATCCAAAGTTGGTTATGAATGTTGGGGAATTATAATTGCATGCACAGAGTTTGTAATGGCATTAGAGTTGAAAGGGGACTTGGGCACAATAAAGGAAATAGAGTTAGACAAGACAAGACAGAGTCAAAGTGAGACTGAGCCAAGACAAAAATAGATTGAAGCAGAGATACAAAATGATAACAAGACAATAATGAGAAATAGAGATGAGGCAAGACCAGGAGACTGAGATAAGAGAAAATATAACAAGAGACACAAAACACAAGAGACAATCAATCAGCACATGGTAAGGTAGGTAATATCAAGACTAGAGTAAAGGATACTACTCTATGACTTATATATGGACTACTGGAGCTCCTTTGTGGATAGTGGTTCTGGTGGTGGTGCTTGTCAGGGCTGTGTAGAGTTGATGGGTGTCAGTTATGATCAGTGGGCAGGCTGTGCTGATATACTGATGGGATCAGATGGGAACACAGGCCATGGGTAAGCCATGGTGACAAATCAGTGATATATGCCAGCATCAGGAACAGTGTGGGAGGGTTCCAGGGGCTCAGGAGGGGAAGGGGAAGTGTTGAGGCCTGTGGGGAATGTGTTGGAGTTTGCCAGGGGGCTGTTAGGGCTTGCTGGAGAAGTGTTGAAGTTAGCCAGCATGGGTGCCATGGGTGGACAAAGGTTGGGGTGGGTTGAGGGAGTGTTGGTGGGTACTACAGGGAGGCATAGGGCTGCAAAGGAGAGGTCCAGGGTCTGGGAACAGGTCATGACAGACTTCCCTGGAATGCAGGTTGTAAATGCAGGACATTGTGTCTGCCCTGTAAGGATTTGCCAAGTTGAGCTGAGCCCCAATGGTCAGCAGAACCTGACACTGTGTGTCATGGTACACACATGACTCCACACCTTACATAGTAGTCACACCTCATAGATCTCTGATAAATTGGCTGTCAAGTGCTCTAGGTAGTGGTTGGAAGGCATATACAAGCAATCACAAAGGAGGATAGATTAAATTCAACAAAAATGTGTGATGTAATGTAGATCTAAGGACAAGTAGTGCTGCAGGTGTAGTGTGAGACAACTTGTAACAAAAGAGGAAAGGGGGCTTACCTGCAGGCAGAGTGTGATACAACAAGGGTGTCTCCACATTGCCCAAATATATTGGGTGTTGAGAACAATAAAGGGTAGTAAGACAATGAGTGGCCAGGGCAAATGCATGACAAGTGTGAAAGGGGCCATAGTGGTCTAATCATCAACCACATTAATCCTGGGCAACCCCTCACACCTACTTGCCTGATCCACCTGATTCGGAACTCACGGATATCCAGGTGTGTAGACACTGTACTTACTTATTAATATAATTCATTCTGAACTTATGGATACTGATCTCCCTGTTACCGAGCTACAGTGCTCATTACTTCCAGTCACTCGCTCTTCTGATCTCAGTCTAGCTACCCTGCTCATTACTTCTTGTTACTTGCTGTTCCGATCTCGGTCTGTCCCACCTGTGTAGAACTTGCTGTCACACATATTGGTAAAGCAATTTGAACTGTTTGAACAGAGAGCTGCGGACGATTCAGGAAACATCACAAACTTATGTTTTCCGCGATTTCAAGTCAAGAACTGGTGAGATTTTTGTTCCGTGCAGACTCTTCCATCCTCACGTTAAGATACATATATAATACTGTTTCTAAACGTGCTTTCTATATATTATTTACACACATTCAACACCCTCAGCTTGTTTAAAAATTACACAATCAGTATAAACAGTGAGTCGTGACTAAACAATGTTGAGATTTATCATAGGCAAACTTTGAAAGTACAAGACAGTAGTAGTAACTTGTCCTTCTCCGAATTAGACAACTTGACTATGATTGAAGGCTAAGTTCCGATGGCATATTTTTACTATGGGAACAATTTCACGACTGTAAAAATCTCTTAGATGCTTCGCTCGACTCGCCGTCCGACGCCGATGCATGATCTTCTGATTTCTTCTTGGTGTGTCCTTTCTCATAATTAAGCAATGCTCTAACTTGTTGATCCCCTAGTCCTTTGAGTCTCTCTTCAACCTTATTGCTACATAGCCCGTTCGGATCCTCCTTGAAGGGCCCAACCCGTGCACACGTTGCGTATGGAGATCCATGGCTTCCAGCAGTGTAATACATGAACCGGTGGACAGTGGGTTTAAAGATTTCTTGCAACTCCTCGATCCAAAAGGTGCAATAGAGACAGCTTCTCTTACTGCATCCAATGGGCCGATGTTCTATCTCTTGATCCTGCGATCTTTGTGGGGTTCTTTGCAGAAGGAAGACAATCAGCTTGAGTTCTGCATGGACATACGTATTCACATAACGATTCCTCGAGGGATTCCCCGCTGAACGGAAAGGCTTCATTCTCTGAAAACACTCCACTAGGCGCGCAGATGTGAGTTCTGTCAGATTGAACTGTCTCACGATCCTCAACGCAATAGTCAAGGCACTTTCAAGCTCCAAGTGTTCAAATTGATAACACAACGTATTCAAGTTGCCTAAGTTCATGTCTCTTGCATACACCCATTCAATTTTGATTGGCTCTTTCCTCTGAACGTATCGGATGAGGTCAATGATGCAAACGTACTGATAAACTTTATTGACATTGCGGCAGAACTGAGACGCTTTTTCAACCAACAGAGTTTCAGTGCTGGCCTGGATGCCCTGAGAGTGTTCCATCCATTTGGTCAAGAACATAGAGTCACGCAAGGTGGCTGCTGCAAGTACAAGAGACTCCAGCTTCAAGTGTGACGACATCTGAGCATCGAAGACCAGGTCTTGATCAAATTTCTTGAGTATCCCAACCAGAACAGCCTGGACTGTTGAAGAGTCAATATGCTTAGTCGTATCGTAACCTTCGGACTGCAGATATTGGACACTGGCAGAATTTGGAAATTCTGCCTCGACGCTTTTCTGAATGGGAATGTGATAGTTCTTGATTTCAAACTTGAGAAATTTTCGAAAGAGTTTGTTCTTGTCCTTGTTGACCATTTCGTGGAGCTTTTTCACGCGCTTTCGAGCCGTTTCTGGACCATGAGAGGCAATCCAAGACAGTATGTCGAGCATAGAGTGATTTTTTGATGCTCGTAGTTTGTCCAAGAAATCTGACGCGCTGGCGATATCCTCCGGCGATGGTTCGCCGTTTCTGGCCAAGTAGATGATCGTCTCTCCTTGGTCCGTATGTTGATACGCCGGCCTCAGAACTGAGGTCCGACAAAGAGTACTTGAAAACGGAAATAAGGGATGTTTTCTACAATCAGACGGCTGAAAACTGTAAGCCGAACGTCGAAAACTGTAGACGTGAAAACATACCTTAGAAACCAAAAAGTACTACCCCCCTCGTAACACGAAAAAGACGACTAGCCCAAAGGAAATACGTCAGACTGACAAAGAGGCAAGTCTGTGGCAGTGCTCGGGCCGAGATGCTCGGATCACGATCCGAGATCAGCCATCAAAGCCAACGAAACTCTGCAATGAACTGCGAAACAAATTCCAAACGATTAAGCACCTACCGCAACGCGTATATTTTTTGAAAAAATTTCTACGCTACGCTGTCAAGTTCCGAAAGACAACCGAAAAACAATTAGAAGAGAAGGGGCGGGAAGAAAGGGATAAAATAAAAATCACGGATGGACGGAATGACACAAGAGAGATGACACGGAGACCGATTATCGCAGCCCAAAACCACGCGGAACGCACTGGTCCGTGCACGAATAGCGAAGTATAAAAGGAACGGGAAAATAGGGAGAAAGGCAAGCAGACTACGTACCACGGCTCGGAATTCCCCAGGGAGCGGAATTCTTAGGCTTAAGAGTTATTAGTGGCTTCGGGACCAGTAAATATACTATTGAGCCCATTCCTTAGTGCGAGACCGTCTCAACCTTGGAATAAAATCATTAAGAATATTAAAATACTTTTCTATTGAAAGTCTACTTGAGTTGGCGTGTAACTAAAAGCCTCCCAAACAAACTGTGAATAGAAAGTTTGATAAGTTGATCACATCATTGACGGCATCAAACTTACATTTCGCATCATCTGGAGCCCACCGCGAGGGGCTTTTGTTGCACAAAAACTTACTTTTGGATTTCCTTGAGGAAGTCCAACCCTTGTGAAACATTAGTTTTGCACCACCTGGGTCTTGGCCCAAAACACCTGAAGTTATTGCAACCAAGGTGAAAAACTCTGTTACATTAAGGAAAAGAGAAACTAGGACCAATAGCAGTGGTTCAAAGTCCTTTTTGCCTGACCCTGAAACCTTACTCAGAAAGAGAAAACTTCAGACTGAGAAAGTAATTTCAAGCTCACTCAAAGAACTGTGCCCTACTACTCAACCAGTTTCTACTGCCTCAATAATGGAGCAAAATATCAGATACAAACTGCCACTGCCTGACAGCAGGGATGCACCTAAGTTTAAGCATACTGAGCCCTCTGAGGTTCATCGCTTTTTGCAAAGGATGATCTCTCTGTTTGAGCATGCTGGGATCCATGGAGACAAAGAAAGGAAAAAGAGAATCTTGGAGTATGTGGATGCTCAGACTGAACAGGAATGGCTGGGCTTTGATTCCTTTGGAGATGACTATACTTGGTCTGCTTTTGAGAAAGAGATCAAGGAGTCTTATCCAGAAGCAGTGGATGACACAGGTAGTGTTGCAAACCTGGACAGAATCTGCAGAGAACATGCCAGACTTAGTAGGAATGACACTACAGAAATCCATTCTCTCATAAGAAAATTTAGAGCTGAGGCTAAGAAGTTGGCTAATGTCACTGGGAATGGGTCTCTGGTAGACAAATTCCTGGGGTGCTTTACACCAGCTTTTGGAGATGTGATTGAGGAGAGGTTGATCAGTAGATATGGCCACTACAAAGACCCTGCTAGGAATAGGCACAAGGACAACAAATATGACCTATCAGAAGTGCTGACAGTAGTGGGGACCTTGATAGATGGTGCTACTGTAAGGAGCCCTAGAGAGGAAAGAGTAGAGAAAATGGAAACTAGTAGGGGAAACATTAAGGAGGAGGAAGTGGAGGAGAAAATGGCTCATCTCCAAGATACTGTGGTTACCATTGGGAAACAAATAGGGAGCATCCAGAGTACCATGCAAGCTTTGCAAGCTGGTCAGTTGGACATGCGCAATACCTTCTTAAATACCAAAGGGAACCAGGGTATAAGGACAGAAGGGCCACCTACCTTTCCAACTTCTGGAAGAAGTGGAGTTACTTGCTTCTATTGTTGGCAAACTGGGCATAGAATCTCAGAGTGTGAAGTCATCAAGGGAGATGTACAAAAAGGATGGATCATCCTACTGGAAGGGAGAGCCAGGCTACCTAATGGTGCTCCTTTACCTAGGGATCCTGCTGGTATATCTCCTCATGCTAGATTAGCACAAGTACATGATAAGCAGGTGAACATGTACTTTGGATGGCCAGAAGAGGACCCTCCAGAGACAGTCACTTACTCTACCTATGTGAACTCTGCTAGAGATACAAGGGATGACATGCTAGAGCGCCTTCAATATAAGGAGTCAGACCGCTTGGGAGACTTGGAGAAAGGTTTCAATAAAATGGCTGAGATGCTCAGTGTGTTGATCAACACCAGAAACACAGCCAGTCCTGAGGGACAGAAATCTGCCTCTAAGGATTTTTAAATAACTCAATGAAGGCAATCAGGAAAGAGGCATCTCAACCAGGAGTATCCTCATTGCCAGAGAGAACCCCTGAAAAACCCTGGAAAGAAAAGCTAACTCTGGTAATTCCACCTAGAGTTGCACCAAAACTGGACCTACCTTTTGAGAAGGTTCCAGCCCTCAATGAGGGACCAGACTTGCCAGTGCAGGACACTGTTAAAAGTTCCTTAACAGGAACAAAGAGGAAGGAGTGGGATAGGACCATTGATAAACTCTGGGAGGCTACTGTACCTTTCAGTACTGGAGAACTGTTAGATGTGGCTCCTGGATTAAGGGAGGCAATGATACAAAAATTGACTCTCAAATCAGGGACTCAGTCTAGGGATCCCAATATCCCAAGAGTAGCAGTTCAACAGCAGACTGTAAGGGAGAAGAAACCTCCTGACAAAGTAGATGTCAATGACCTACCAATGGCAACCTATTTCATTGCAGATGGAACCCAGGATGACTTGCCTACTGGTGCAGTAGTGCATCAGGATTGTGTAGCCACTTACTTGGAAAATATCCCTCCAGGAGAAAAGCCAGTAGTGGTGTATGTGGCAAGAGATTTGCAAGTGTTGAGATCCTTGAACCCTATTGTCAATCAGAGGGGACAAGTAGAGACAATTCTAGATAGTGGTTCTCAGATAGTCTGTATGGCACTAGATGAGGCACTTCGTTTAGGATTGACTTGGGATCCAGACATATGCTTAAGAATGGAGAGTGCCAACAGTCAAGTGAATACGTCAGTTGGTTTAGCCAAAAATGTGCCATTTACTTTTGCTGAAGGCTTCACCATTTATCTACAAGTGCATATCTTTGTCAAGCCAGCTTATACTGTCTTGTTGGGTCGTCCATTTGACACACTAACAGAGAGCAACATACAAAACCTTCAAGATGGCAGTGCCATCATAACTATCAGAGATCCTAATACTGGTCGCCGGACAGCCCTGCCCACTCTTCAAAGAGGGAAGGTGCCAAAGGCAGGTGTTGGAGGAGATAGTGATCCAAAATTTTAAATCTCAATGATCTGGTCAGTGACCAGGGAGAGGTGGCAGTAATGTTAGGGGAGAAGGAGAATGGTGAAGTAATGGTGACTGGATACACTATAAATCATAGTGGATTCAAGACCCTGGAGTTGAGAGATGTGTATCTGCAGGCCTTTGCTGCAGAGGGAGATAGGAGAGGCAGAGATGAGAAGACATTAGCAGCCTATCTAAATAAGCAGCTGTGTCAGATACCAGAGGAGTTAGAGGAGGTCTTAGTACAGCAGGAAAGCCTAGAGCTAGAAGCAGGTGTGGGGGAAACTGCACAAGTATTCTCTAAGAAGTACAAACCTGTTGCTAGAAAGGTGAAACCTGTACTAGGAACCTCTCCTGAGGAGTTTAGAATTGAAAGGTGTATCACTGGAGATCCACTAGCAGACATGCCACAGTTGGACCCAAACCCACCTAAGTTCAAACCCACAGGGAGGTATACTGCTGAGTGTAAGGAAATCATTGACCAAGTACATGGTGATGGTTTCTTATGGCCAGAGGAGATGAAGGCAGTACATCATCTAATGATGCTACAGGATGAGGCTTTTGCATGGGATGATTCTCAAAGAGGTAGGCTCAAGGAGGAATTCTTCCCTCCTGTAGTAATGCCAGTAATTCCTCACACCCCCTGGGTATTGAAGAACATTCCCATTGCTCCTGGACTCAGAGATAAAATCTGCCAGATGATAAAGCAGAAAATTGAGGCAGGAGTATATGAGCCATCCAACTCTTCATACAGATCCCAGTGGTTCACAGTATTGAAGAAGGATGGTGAGAGTTTGAGGATAGTTCACAGCTTGGAACCTTTAAACAAAGTAACCATAGCACATTCTGGGTTGCCACCAGCAACTGAAGAGTTGGCTAGTCATTTTGCTGGCAGAGCTTGTGGAGGAATCTTTGACTTGTATGTGGGATATGATGAGAGAGTGTTGGATGTGAAGTCTAGGGACTATACCACCTTCCAGACACCCTTTGGTGCTCTAAGGTTGGTAACTCTGCCAATGGGCTGGACAAATTCAGTACCAATCTTTCATGATGACATTACCTTTATCTTGAAAGATGAGATACCTCATGTAACTTGGCCATACATTGATGATGTGCCAATCAGAGGTCCACCTCACAGGTATGAATTGCCAGATGGAGGCTATGAGGTTATCCCAGAAAACCCAGGCATTAGGAGATTTGTATGGGAACATCTGCAAAATGTGAACAGAGTGTTACAAAGAATCAAATATGCTGGAGGGACTTTCTCTGGGAAGAAGTCAGTAGTCTGTGCAGATGAGATTGTAGTGGTTGGACACAGGTGTTCCTATGAGGGACAGAAACCTGAGACCAAGCGGTTGGCCATTGTTATGGGGTGGGGTGATTGCCAGGACAAGTCAGATGTCAGAGCTTTCCTAGGTACTTGTGGTACCTTTAGGATGTTCATTAAAGACTATGCTAAAGTGGCTGCACCTATCAACAAATTGACTCAAAACCACACACCATTTGTTTGGGGTGAGGAACAGCAGTCAGCAATGGCTCAGTTGAAGAAGTTGCTAGCTGAGAGTGCACCTCTAAAACCACTTGACTATGAGTCAGGAGGGGCAGTGGTCTTATCAGTAGACACTTCTTGGATGGCAGTGGGCTTTGGAATCTTCCAAGAAGCTCCAGACAATCCTAAGCAACGCACTTGTGCTAAGCTAGGATCCATCACCTTGAATGAGAGAGAGGCAAGATTCTCACAACCTAAGAGAGAACTCTATGGTTTGATGAGAGCCTTGCAAGCTAATAAGTATTGGCTAGTTGGTTGTAGGAAGCTTGTAGTAGAGACAGATGCCAAGTATTTGAAAGGAATGCTAAGCAATCCTGGAGTAGGACCTAATGCCACCATCATGAGATGGATTGAGGATGTACTACTCTATCATTTTACTTTGAGGCATGTGCCAGGAAAGACCTTTAGTGTTGATGGCCTGTCTAGGAGACTCAAGCAGCCAGAAGATGAGGAGTACCCACCTGTTAATCCAGAGTTGGTGGACAACCCAAAGACTATGCACTTTGAATATCCAGCAAAAACCAACAAAGAACTAGGATGGGAGGATTGGGAACCCTTAGCACTTGAAGAGTTTGCAGATCAAATTGACACTAGAGGTGGCTATCTACATGCAGTAGCCATTGAAGTATCAGATTTTGAACAAGAACTTAATAGAGCAAGGTCTCAAGAGGTGGAACTTAGGAAGGCAGTTCTAAGTCAGCAGCAGACATCTAGAATAGATCCTGTTGCAGTACTATCTCTCTCTCAGCCTCTGTTACCCACAGAAGGTACTGAGGAGGAAAAGGAAGCAGACTTACAAGCCTACTTAGAACATAGGAAGGGTAGTGAGAGTGAACAGTGGGATGACTTGCTACCAATTGTACAAAGCTGGCTACAAGACCCAAGCAAAGAACCTGAAGGTTTGAAGGGTTGGGACCCAGACAAGTTCAAGAGGTTGGCAAGACAGTTCTTCTTTGATCAAAAGGGGAGACTGTACAAGCGCAATCATGAGGCTAGGCATAAGCTAGTGGTCAATATTGATAAGCGAATGTTCATGCTTAAATCAGCCCATGATGCCTTAGGGCATAGAGGGACTTATGCAACCAAAATGTTAATACAAGAACGATTTTGGTGGCCAGGGATTGATGGAGATGTACAGTGGTATGTTGGGACTTGTCACAACTGTCAGATACGTCAGAAGACAGTTGTAAACAGAGCTCCCACAGTAACCTATACACCCTCTATCTTCCAAACAATTCACATTGATACCATGCACATGACTCCAGCTTCAAATGGCTGCAAGTATATTGTCCATGGTAGGTGTGCATTGTCTTCATGGATGGAAGGGAGGCCTCTGCGCAAAGAAAACCATAAAACAATTGGTCAATGGTTGTTTGAGGATGTGATTTGTCGCTGGGGTTGCATTGCAGAGATCATCACTGATAATGCTGGACAATTCAAAAAGGTCACAGCCTGGATAGAGAGTAAATATGGAATCAGAGGCATTGCCATCTCTCCATACAACTCTCAAGCTAATGGCAAAATTGAAAGACCACATTGGGATGTCAGGCAGGCTTTATTCAAAGCTTGTGAAGATCGCACTAAATGGTTTTGGTTCTTCTTCCATGTAATGTGGAGTGATCGCATTACTATTCGGCAGAGATTTGGGTGTTCACCATACTTCATGGTCACTGGAGCTCATCCAACTCTACCTTTGGACTTAGTAGAGGCTACCTGGTTAATAGAACTACCAGAAGGACCATTATCTACAGAAGAGTTGATTGGGTATCGTGCTAGGGCTTTAGCCAAGCACCACCAGCATGTAGAAGAGATGAGGGAGAGAGTTGGGAAGGACAAACTCCAATGGGCCTTGAAGTTTGCAGAAGAGCATAAACACTCTATCAGAGACTTCAATTTCAAGCCTTTGGACTTAGTCTTGGTCAAGAATATGATTACAGAAAGTTCACACAGTGCTAAAATGCTGCCCCGTTTTCATGGTCCAATGGTAGTAATTGCTAAGACCAAGGGAGGTAATTACATTGTGGCAGAGCTGGATGGGTCGGTTTGGCAGGCCAGAGTTGCCGCTTTTAGAGTAGTCCCTTATAAAGCTCGAAAACAATTGGAGCTATCCCAGAGCCTAGAGCAATGGGTAGATATCACTCCAGAAAAGTTAAAAGAGTTAAGGGAGGAACTACAAAGGCCTACCATAAATGCTGCATCAGATTTGTCATTCGGATCTATAAAGCTTCATGAGCCTCTAGACAATGACACGATTAAGTCGGACAATAGCCCCGAAAGTTGACAAAAAGTTTAAACTTTGCTTAAAAATCAAGAATAAGTTAAAGAGACTTATGATCACACGTTTCGGGGTTAATGGCATTATATTTGGGGTTGCGGAATAAGGAATGTAAAGGGAATTTTAGTATGAGTAGGGGGGTTTGAATTACAACGATGCTACATAAGGCAAAGGCAGAACGTATGTCTACAATGCGGGAGTTGATGGAAGTTCCACGGGATTTTGGGGCTCGGCCGCTGAAGGGTTGGCAGGCTCGACATCGGAGTCTTCGGGAACTGACTAAGGGACGGGGTTAATAACAAAAGGAGGAGGACGAGAGAAAGAATATGCCTTGAATGAAACGTTAAGGGCAGTAAGGAGCGTGTCGGCAAGATCGACGTCGACGGGGGATAAAGCTTTGTCCAGACGGGAGAGACGAGCCACAATAAGCTTGTAGGTTTGAAGGGTCGTGTCCAGAAGGTGGAGCTGCTGTTCCACGGCTAGCTCCACTGCATCGCGTTGCTTCTTGAGGTCCTCGAGGGGAGCCGAATTGTGGCCATCGACGACGGGGTGGGCCTCGAGAAGGGCGTCGATCTGGCCCAGAAGAAGAAGAGCGGTCTCGCCACCAGGCTTGTAATTGGCTAGGGCAATGGCCGAGATAAGAAGCATAGAAGGAAAGAAAGATAGGGGGAGACGAACCGACAGAGGGGGTAATTTTGACCTTCTTCGGTTTTGGCTTGCCGTCGAGTTCGGACTGGGGGGAGGAGAGGAACAGGTTGAGGGTGTCGAAGCAGTGAGCAAGGAGGTCGAGACGAGAAGCTAAAAGCTCACATTAGCTTTCGTTTTGAGGAGTAAGTGGGGGACGGACCCAACATTTCGATGTCGCGGTCCTCGCGCTCACGGCGTTTCTGGATAAAGGGTACAATTTGAGAGAAAAAGTTTGAAGGGAGAAAAGTATAGATGGGCTCACCGCGGCTGCCTCGCGTTGACGTTGGAGTTCACGACGATTTTTTTCAATCTTGATAATGGCGTCGGCAAAAACAAAAAATGAGTTGACCGCGGTGGAGTCAGCGGCAGCCTTGCGATCGAGAACGTCCAGAGTAGCGGAAAGAGTGTCGAAGAGACCCTTTTGGTCAGCAAGGAGAGGGAAGTCGGCCTGATCGGCAAAGGTCTAAAAAGAACTGAGGAAAAGAGGACAAGGAAGAAAAAAAAAAAAAAAAAAAAAAAAAAAAAGAGGCGTACCCAGCCAATAGAGCCCAGGTACCTAGCGCAATCAGCGGGAGTGCTGGAGAAGGCCGCCGCTGTGTTGCATAGGCCAATTACGGCCTGTGCAAACAGGGGGCGCTGAAGGACGGCGAGGATGACTTGATGAGCGTCTCGCTTAACAGCATGCTGGAGCATTCCATAAAAGTCGGGAGGTGAGGGCGTATGACGAGGAGCAGAGGTTGGGCGAGGTGACGTGGTAATCACCACTTGGGGACGACTGACTTTGGAAAGAGGCATTTTGCGAGGAGCGGTCGGGACGGTTTTTGGGGTCATTGGTCGAAAAGAATGGATGGCACAGCGAGGTTTTTTTAAAGAACAACTTGCGGCGGGTGTGATCGAACAAGAAAAACGAGACGAAAATTTATTTTCTGGCTTTCGTATAGAGGAAGAGAGAAAAATAAATTTTCGGATCGAAAAAGGGAGCAGGGACAGATGTAGGCTTACCAAGGACGACGAAATGACTGAGGGCAGTCATCTGAAAAGTGCGGGGGAGGTGATACGCCGGCCTCAGAACTGAGGTCCGACAAAGAGTACTTGAAAACGGAAATAAGGGATGTTTTCTACAATCAGACGGCTGAAAACTGTAAGCCGAACGTCGAAAACTGTAGACGTGAAAACATACCTTAGAAACCAAAAAGTACTACCCCCCTCGTAACACGAAAAAGACGACTAGCCCAAAGGAAATACGTCAGACTGACAAAGAGGCAAGTCTGTGGCAGTGCTCGGGCCGAGATGCTCGGATCACGATCCGAGATCAGCCATCAAAGCCGACGAAACTCTGCAATGAACTGCGAAACAAATTCCAAACGATTAAGCACCTACCGCAACGCGTATATTTTTTGAAAAAATTTCTACGCTACGCTGTCAAGTTCCGAAAGACAACCGAAAAACAATTAGAAGAGAAGGGGCGGGAAGAAAGGGATAAAATAAAAATCACGGATGGACGGAATGACACAAGAGAGATGACACGGAGACCGATTATCGCAGCCCAAAACCACGCGGAACGCACTGGTCCGTGCACGAATAGCGAAGTATAAAAGGAACGGGAAAATAGGGAGAAAGGCAAGCAGACTACGTACCACGGCTCGGAATTCCCCAGGGAGCGGAATTCTTAGGCTTAAGAGTTATTAGTGGCTTCGGGACCAGTAAATATACTATTGAGCCCATTCCTTAGTGCGAGACCGTCTCAACCTTGGAATAAAATCATTAAGAATATTAAAATACTTTTCTATTGAAAGTCTACTTGAGTTGGCGTGTAACTAAAAGCCTCCCAAACAAACTGTGAATAGAAAGTTTGATAAGTTGATCACATCATTGACGGCATCAAACTTACATTTCGCATCAATGTTCAAATGCAGATGCCACAACATCTCCCGATTTACCACTTGTCATACATAGTGCAATAATATCTAGAATTCGAATGTTCTGGTTGGATGTATTTGTTCGTTTGTCAAAATTACTTCTTTTAGCCTCGGGATCTTGGTAGTTGATGGCTTCTAATAAGTTGAGAGTTTGCGACAGACCTTGTTGAAGTGGTTGAGAACGACGTGGCATAATGAATATCGCCAATGTTGGAGGTCGTAAGTGTGAAAGCTGTTGCTGAAGATGATGAGAGGTGGTGTTGAGGTGTGGGACAAGCATATGCTTTACCATATCTTTTATAGATCATAGTTATCATCCATGATTGAGCCATCTCTTGTTTCCTCTTTTGGATACTCAATTACTATAACAAGCAGTTCCTGAAATCTACTCGCCGTGGAATTATTCGAGATGCTTACCATTGTTCTTTCTGTTGTCTTCATTTTTTGTGCCTCTTATTGTAATCATAGACAACAATTATGCCTCTCAGTATTGTACTCGAATACAACAATTGTGCCTTGAAATGTAGTCAAGTACATAGGAGCAAGGCACGTAATTTCGTTCATCAGCACTTAACCTTATGATCAACTTATGATCCAACTTGAGGATCGGACCCTCCGCAAACCCCCCGTGAATACAGGGATACAGCGCTGTTAGATTTTCAGCTTTCTTAGTTCTTTTAAGGGCCAAAAATAAGATTCAGACTGTTGGGCCGGAATTTTATTTTCCGGCTGGTGGGGTCATAAATAAGATTCAGAATATTGGGACCGGAATGTTATTTTCCAGCTGGTAGACCCGACGCTGACGTTGTCAATATCATTTATCACACCAGATTCCCCTCGGTGTACATCCACCTGAGGGTAATTCAAGGTCCGCAGAACAAATTGGTGATGCATGGGCGGCAACCATGCTCAGGCCTGAGTCTGCCACTTATCTTATACTCAACTGAGCCAGCCAACTTTGAAGGTTGGCTCAACTCGATAATGTCACATTTTGAACGAATCAAAATGATGAGGCAGCGCAGGACTCGGTGTCACCTTGAAGCTTCTAGATTTCAATGTATGCCGACAGCTTTTGTACAACGGATTTACACATGTTCATTAGAGAGAGATCGTAGCCTTGCTATGAAAAAAAAAAAGATGTACAATTCAATGACATGTATGAATGATTACTTTATGTGATTTGTGAGTCATATAATTGCTCGGAACTTTCGGAGTTTGAACCAGCAAGTGTTCAAGACGTTCGCACTCATTTTTTCTTCGATTACCTATCATGTCCACTCAAGACCAGCTTACAGAAGACTTGTGGTTTTTGAGCAAGCTGCGCTCAAACATTCCTGGTGGAAGTTACGTGCCAGCAGAACACGTATCCACCCTGACCATCCTCGATGCTGTGGCGACTTACTTGACGTCTGGTCAATCCGATGGCGTAATTGCCTGCTACTATCAGGACACACCCGCCACACTCATCCTGGCGAAAGGTGGATGTGTTAATGATGAAGATCGCTCCGCTGCCACATCACTCTTGAAAGAACTGACAGCAGCTAAAGACTGGCTCGATCTCATTCCTTTTCTCTCCCAACGCAGTCCTGACCAAGTCAACAAGAAGATTCGTAAACTCCGTACATCATTTGCGAAAGATTTTGGATTCCTGTGTGAAGCGGCCAAGGAATATGAGCCTAACCCAGATCCTTCAATGCATGAATTCCGTGGGCGTTGGTCTCGGGCATTTCTCAAAATGAACGGGCTGAATCAGACAGTACCCGCCGAAGTTCCGCAGACTCTTGCCCACGTTCTTAATCTCTGCAACGATTATCTTACGAAAAACCTGGAATTTGGAAATACGCGGACTGCCTGGATAGATTTTGTTGAATTATTGTACGTTGCGAGGACACTCTTCGACTCCCAGTTTCTCTCCACACTCGGTGACACGACATTGAAGCGACATCTGGCAAAAGTGACGCAGTATATCGACATCGCGTACGCTATAAAGTTTCTTCGAAGGTTCGACGGAGAAATATGTGTCGAATGGGTCACGGATGTTGCATATGGGACTGTCAAACGTATGCTGGATACAACAGCAGTTGGAAACCGATTCAAGAAGACATTTGTTGAAGACTCGGACTTGGTAATTGATGCGAAGGATCTCATGCTTTTGAAGATGAACTCGAAGTTTCCGGGTTGGAGCGGTAATCAGGAGGAGCCCATTCAAGTCATTCTATCTGTCCATCCCGAGATTCGCCTTTATATGGACTTGGTGAAGCGCAACATAACCCAGGACGGTGATATAGTCATCGGGTGCAGCCAGAAGCGTTGCTATGCATGTAAGCTGTGGATCAAGGAGCTCGAATCTGCAACCAGGATGAGATCGATAACCGACCTCGAATTTGGCGGCAAGCCACGATTTGACTGGGCGTGTCCTGACCTCACAGTACTCAGGAGCGACGACGGTCAGCTTGGGACTGACCCCAATTCTCATGTCAAAAGAGAGGTAGAAAATTCGATCAGAGGTATCTTAGGAAAGGAACAATTTGATGCTTTCGACCTCTATCTTGACAATAAAATGATAGATCATTGGTTGGGCCGACTCGGACGTCGAGATTGATGTGTTTTATTAGCGTAAAGGCAACCCATGATGGATGATTTCCAATGAAAGTGATTTTGATGAGATACTAAATAATTGTAAATACTTACTATGGAATTACGACAATAAATTTCCACAAATTGAGTACTAACCGATCTTTACTTTGTCAAAGACATCAGCCTCATTGACATACAAGACACCCCCATGTCTCCTCGGGTCCTCCCGCTGCTGACGAAGCTCAAAGACCTTTTCTCAGTTCCTCCTCATTCTTCGGATGTCCTATTATCAAGTACAAATAGTTGTGCCTCTGATTGTAGTCAAATACTTAGTGACCTTACCGGGAACTTTCGGAGTTCGGACCAGCGAGTGTCCAAAATGTCAGCCGTTCTTTTCTTTCTCAATTACCAACCAATATTCATGGTCCACTCAAGACCAGCTTACAGAAGACTTATGGTTTTTGAGCAAACTGCGCCCAAACATTTCTAGTGGAAGTTAGTGCCAGCGGAACATGTATTCACCCCTGACCATCCTCGATACTTGTGGCAATTTACTTGACGATTGATCAATCTGATGGCGTAATTGTCTGCTACTATCAGGATGCACCCGCCATACTCATTCTGGCAAAATGTAGATATGTGAATGACGAAGACCGCTCTGCTGCCACATCACTCTTGAAATCATTGACAGCAGCTAAAGACAGGCTAGTTCTCAACCAAGTCAACAAAAAGATTTGTAAACTCCGTCCATCCTTTGTGAAAATTTTGATTCTCTGTATAAAGCGGCCAATGGATATGAGCCTGACCCAGATCCTTTAATGTATGAATTCTGTGGGCGTTGGTCTTGGGTTCAGAAAGAAAGGGTTGAAGGAAACAGTATCCGCTGATATAACACAGACTCTTGTTCATGTCCTTAATCCCTGCAATGATTACCTTGCGGGAAACCGGGAGTCTGGAAACACGCATACTGCCTGGATAGATTTTGTTCAATTATTGTATGCTATGAGGACATTCTTCGACTCCTGGTTCTTCTCCACCCTCAGTGGTTCCGAGGTCTACGAAGTAGATGAGGTTTTCTACTTGATTATGCACTGAAAAATGTCTGCAATTTTTGTTCCCATGTGATCAATATACTATGTGATAACTACCTGCTACCTGCTTGTCCACAATTTTTGCTCCCTTCCGGCTATCTTTTCCGGTTAACATTGTTGTCTGCACTTTTTGCTCCCTTCTGGCTATCTTTTCCGGCTAATGTTGTTGCCCACACTTTTTGCTCCCTTTCAGCTTTGTTTTCCCTCTTTTTATGTTTTCCCTTTTTTTCTTTTCTTCTTCTTCTTCTTCTTTTTTTTTTCTTTTTTTCTTTTTCTTTTATTTCATTTTATTTTTTTTATTTTCTTCTTTTCTTCTTTTTGTTTTTTAAATCTTTTCTTTTCATATATTTTATATTTGCATTTTTTGACATAACTTGATGTTCTTCTATCTATTGCACTATATATGTTCACTGATTTGCATTTGATGATTTGGAGGGTGTAGCTGGATTCAAGGTCTATCTTATTGTCTGTATGGCTTTTGTCAATCTGTATCTATGCTGTGGAATAATTTTGTTCCAACATCTAATTACATAATATTCTCATGTGCTGATCATGGGCATGTGATTGAACTTTTATGACTCTCCTATTCATAGTCAATATTACTATATTAATATTTGATGTCTATCTATGCTAAATGGAAGCTGAGATCACATCCACATATATGCCATGATAGACCTAGTGAATAAAGAATAAAATATATATTTGATGGGGGATCAATCAAGAATGATGGGTTCCAGAGCTGAGCATAGGGCAAGGTCTGGAGTTGTCATAAGCATGTTTGAAGGTTTGTAGCATGTGCACAGAGTCTGTAATGATGTCAGGGATGAAAGGAACTTAGGAACAATAAAGGAAACAGAGACAGTTGAGACAAGACAAAGGTGAGATGAGACATAACTGAGAAAAGAAATAGATTTGAGGCTAGAAGTAGAAATAGAGACAAGACCAGGAAACAGAGAGAAACATGGAACACAAGTAACTAAGTAAAGTAATATCAAGACTAAGGTAACAAATGCTACTCTACATCTTTATATACCAACTACTGGACCTTCTCCAGGGGTTGAGGGTGCAATGGTGGGGCCTGTTGGAGCTGCATGGCAGGTGTTGGCTCTGATTGGAGGGCAGGCTGCAGTGATATTCTGATGGGAACACAGTCCACCCTGTGGTTGTCAGGGAACTCTGGAGTGGTTGTGTGTGTTGTGGGGGTGGTTGAATGATGTATGCCTGTGCCAGGGGAAGTGTTGGAGAGGCTCAGGAGCCTTGTAGGCAAGAGGGGGAGCTGAGGAGGCCTACAGGGGATGTGCTGGGGTTTGCTTAGGGAGCATTGGAGTTAGCCAGGACAGGCACCATGAGTCAACAAAGGTTGGGGTAAGTTGAAGGGGGGGGGTTGGGGGGAACTCTGGGGGAATGGGGTGGTTGGGAAAGAGATCCAGGGTTCTGGGAGTGGGTTGTGACAAGGATAAGCAAGGGGAAGTGGTCCAAACAAGTCCAGCATGGTCTGAGGGAGTCTCAGACAAGGTACAAAAAAGAGTTGGGTTTGGGGAGGGCTCAGGTACAAGTCCAGAAGCAAGTATTGAAGTTGCAGAGCAAACAGAGGCTATACAAGTGATGGGAGGAGGGCCAGAGTTTGATGGGAGATCAATTA
The DNA here is from genome assembly GCA_020091625.1 of Termitomyces sp. 'cryptogamus'. Classification (NCBI taxonomy): domain Eukaryota; kingdom Fungi; phylum Basidiomycota; class Agaricomycetes; order Agaricales; family Lyophyllaceae; genus Termitomyces; species Termitomyces sp. 'cryptogamus'. Next base: position 5,444,622 of record JAGYZC010000005.1, read on the forward strand.
ATATTGATGGGTTCTGGGGTTGATTGTAGAACAAGTCCAAAAATGGTTATGAATGTTTGAAGGTTGTAAGTGTGTGAGTGGAGTTTGTAATGGTGTTAGAGTTGAAAGGGGCTTAGGCACAATAAAAGAAATAGAGATAGACAAGACAAGATGGAGTCAAGGCAAGATTGAGATGAGAACAAAAATAGATTGGGATGGAGACATGAGACAATAGACAGAAATAGAGACAAGACAAGACCAAAAGACTGAGATAAGATGAAAATATAACAAGAAACATGAAACACAAAGAAACCAAGTAAAGCAATGGTAATATCAAAACTAGAGTAAAGGATACTTCCCTACAACTTATATATAGACTACTGGAACTCCTCCAGGGATAGTGGGTCTGGCAGCAGGGCTCATTGGAGTCACACAGAGTTGATGGGTGTTAGTTGTGATCAGTTGGCAGGCCACAGTGATATGTTGATGGAATCTGATGGGGACACAGCCACCCCAGGGTCATTGTGATGTTCTGGACCTGGTTGGGTAAGCCTTGGTGACAAGTCAATGACATACACAGGGTCAGGAACAGCATTGGGAGTTCCAGGAGCTCAGGAGGGGGAAGGGGAAGTATCAGGGCCTGCAGGGAACATGTTGGAGTTTGCCAGGGGGCTGCCAGGATTTGCCAGGGAAGCATTGGAGCTAGCCAGGGTGGGCGCCATGAGTGAACAAAGGTCAGGGGTGTCAAGGGGTGTTGAGGGGAACTCTAGAGAATTGGAGTGGTTTGGAAAGAGGTCCAGGGGTTCTAGGAGTGGGTCATGACAGGCTTGGTTGTGCCACCACACACACTCATTGTCTAGGGCCATCAGGGCCATGCATTGTCTCTCCACACTACAAACAATGGCCCACTGTTCATATATTTTCTTATATTTGAACTCCCATAGTAGCACCCTCAGTCACTTATATCAGACTGAGGGTGAGTAAATTATACTTACTTGACCTGACATACTTAATGACTATGCCATAGATGTCATACTTATATTGATCTGTCTAGGTCTATCTACTCTCCCTATCTGGATTTATAACACAATATAGAATAGGGTTAATAGAACTTTAGAAGTTCAAAATATGTAACATGAGGCTGCCAAGTAAGGCAGTTGTTGAGTCACACAAAGTAAGAGTCTTGCAAGTGAACTGATGTAAATCTTAGATGGCAAAAAGCTGGTTATTCTGGGACAACTGGTCATATATGTATCAATAAATCAAGGGTTAAAATAAGGTACAGGATAATGATGATGATGATGATGATGATGAACTCTGTTTAACACTGGCAAGCTACAATACAGAGCTAAGAGGCAGGCCAATAGGCCAGATGTACAGTACCATGTACAGGGAGCAGTGTTTGTTGTGTATCAATGTATGTATTCTTGCATAAATTGTGGTTAGCATGTAGTAGCGTGTTCACGTTGCAGTGTGGCTCAAAGGTAGATCAAAGGTAAGGTCAGGTTTAGTACGGGTTCAAGATAGGGTAGATTCGTGACCAGTGAGGCTCCTATTGTGCTGTGCGGACGCGGGGTGTCCGTGACCTCCCGTGGTGTGTGAGTTCCTGCTATGCCCTGTGTGCTTAGAAGTCTAGGGTCACGAATTCCCTAACACGTGATAACTCGAAGAAGATGATTACGCTCACGTGCATTTTGAGGTTCCTCAATCGAAACTTGTTTAAGGCTAGTAAAGTCATCCAAGATGTCTAGTCTGCACGCTTGACCCAGCAACAATTCCCATCAAAGTGTGTTCATTAGGATCTTCGTAGCTATTTTCACTCACAAGACCCTCACTCACAGTCTTGACTTGATTTGCAAAAAATGCGCTTCAGAACATCGATTACGAATGTAGATACCTTTTTCAGTAAGTATTGAAGCCGAAACACGTATACAATGTGATAAACAGAAATAATCCGGCTAGAAATTATTCAATCCATCGAAAAACTTCAGAAAAAATGTATAATCAGGTTCACGGAGACGAACATGCACATAATCTGCAATCATGACGCGAATGAGGGCGGGATCCAGGTCTGGTCGTACGTCCGACGTTTTCTCTATCATTGTTATCGCTCAAACTAGTTTTATACAAAGGCAGATCAAGGTTGATGCCTTATTTACCGGGTACCGTATCCAATCCAACGCAGACAACGAGATAACAATCGCCATCAACTCTGAAGCTTTGCTTGCAGCTCTTAAATCTGCTGCATCGTCTAGCACATCAGCATATGAGACCGAAGAGGTCATCGTCAAGCTCGCGAAGAAGAATGCGCAAGCTGTGCTTACTTTTGAGATTAACGGCCTAACAAGAGTCGGGCGTAAGGTTCGCGTGTCGCACGATGTGAAGATAGAAGTTATGCGCCCTGCGGATGTTGCAAAAATGAATGAACCAATGTGTCCTGAGCCAGACGTGATTTCTTTACCTGCACTTTTTCACGTGCCATGTTTCACTGACGTTATGTCTTTAGGTGCACATCCTATTACCGCCATTGCAAAAATTAAGGACTGTTGTTGATAGAATGAAAATTATGTCGGATGTCCTTGCTGTCCGGACGAACAATAGTGGCGTTCTTAGGTTATCAATCAACACGGAGACTGTCAAGGTCGACACGGAGTGGAAAGGTTGTACCAACCCACAGAGTGCGTCCACCTATATTTCTCATAGGGCCTATCCAAGAAACAAAATCTATGAAATTAGCTCAACATAGGCGAGAAGAGCCTGAAGAGTCTCGAGACCCCGAAGAACTTTACAGCGTCCTGGTTTCTATCCGGAGTTTCCTCAAATTTTTGAATAGTCATGTGGTCTCAACTACGACAATTGCATGTAAGTCAAATCTAAGCTTTCCTAGCTCTATATATGAACATGTAAATCGTTACAGGCATCTGCCAAAATCATTGTATGATACTCTATGTCTACATTGGTGATGTCGCTGATGCAGGGGGAGTGTTGACGTTTTATATTCCTGCAATCATCGACGACGAAATATGAGCTCTAGAAAACTTTTACAATACTTGGTATACCCCAAATACACGGATACCCATCCACCAATAGTCTTATCAAATCTCATGGACATAACGATGCAATCATGCCTACTATCGTGAAAGTCGGAGGAAGCATGTCCACGAGTGGTCCTTAAGTTTAGCGATAATGCCTGGGTGACAGGATGCAATCGAGTTGAGGAACACGAGTATGGATACCGTACGTCTGCATCGCTGACTTGCGGGGGAGAACTGGGATTCTATTCATTCATGCAATTATCGGTGACAAAATATGAGCTGTCAAGATCCTACTTGCTATATCTCTGCAAATTGTTTGCCGGCGCTCTCATTAACAGAGCGATGCCGACAAAGACTATCTTGGAAGATCGGAATAAGGGCCATTGACACAGCTGTGGTCTATGACTGTTTCTGCGGAAGGCAGAGAAGATGCGCCTACCCACCAGTGGTGGCCCCCGAGATAAGCAACCATGCCCGAATTCCGGGATGCAGATGGCACCCACTTGAATGAAAAACCTTTAATCTCTTTTATTCAGGACATCCCGATTTATCCGATAAAAAGCAGATAGGGAAGATTTGAGGAGATAAAAGAACGCCGCCCATATAGTGAATAATGTTCCAAACTCCACATAAGCGAGATCATTTAGGGTTCCAGTCGGAACGCGCACCAGATCAGGCGAGCCAGAATCACGATGCTCAATTGAAATGAAATATGCTGATTGTAGATCAAACAGAGATGAGACCTCGCTCGGAAGACGCGGCAGGCCTGATGATGGGATGGATAATGCGTCTGAACAGAATATGGATAATGAGCTAGTCAATTACAGAAGATGTGCATCAGAAGCGACCTCACCGCTAAGAGGGCATTCAAAAAAACCAGCAGGCCAAGCAAGGTCTGCCGTATGATAACCCGGTAACTGGTCTTCGGAAAGATTCCCGTAGCGTAGGTGTAAGGGCAATTTCACGTGAATTTCGTTTTTGTTATCAGTACGGTGTACATTGAGAAGGAGATGAGAGCCATCTTGTGATACTGCGCCTATCGGAAGCTCCAAATTCGATGTACCCCAGTGCCTGAAGGTATAAGACGCTTCATAATGTACAAGTTCGTAGGGATCCACGAAAATCAGCGGTGAAAGAAAAAGATACAGATACAGAGAACAGTTGGAAAGATGTTGTGTCTCGTCCAATGTTATTATGGTGTCAGATACTGGGTGGTAGCCATTGTGAAAGACGGAGTGAACCAAGTGCGCCATTGTGGGAAAGCAAAACAAGTCGAAAGCATTGGCTTCTTTCGGAGGTCTTACAAATATATACAAGCAAAATCAAACCGTGACCGGGCCAGACAACTCGCAATACTAATAGATTTCAACGTCTCCATGATCAGTCAGCTCTCGCAGAAAATGAAAAACTCGGAGAGTAATGGTGGTATCAATTAGTAATTTCGATGAGGAACAAACAACGACTAGGATTACGATCGTGACTATTGTCAGTGAAACATGGGAAGATCCTGCCAGAAATGACGGTTGGGTATGGTATGCATCATTTCAATGATCAGCACGCACATCACCGGTTAGTAAACAGCCCAGCAACATCTTTCATGTCCAAGATGTGCACACCCGCTTCTTCCAGCTCTACCTCGACTTCGACCTCGATACAATTAGCCGGGGTGATGCCTCCACCATGTAGCACCTCTATCCTATCATGGGTTGCATGTGAATCCCGGACTATCAGAACCTCGTTACCCCTCTTCAGCGCATCGTTACACGTTGCTCTAATTGAGTAATCCGTCAGGAACCCCGCGACGATGATCTCGGCATCAGTCGGTATGATGTCCCCCAGACTTGTTCCTGCGAACGCATTGTTTTTTCGCTTATCGACTACCAGCTCGGAGTCTTCTGCTTCGAAGATGAGCTCCCACCCCGACACCTTTGGTTCATCCAAATCGCCCGGGTCGCCGCAGTTTCGTACGTGAACAATGAGAGGTTGAGGATATGCAAGGCGTGCATGTGTAAGGATGTGGGAAATATTTTCTTTGACCCTTTTAGATGCTGGAACACCGCCCTCTAGTGGGTCAAGTAGCATCAATTGTTGAATGTCGAGCAGTAACAACACTCGTCGAGATGCTAATGCGATATTGTGTGCTTCCTGCTCGGACAATGCCATTTGGGACCAAGCTTCACGCGCGCAAAGGTGAGGACTGACAACGGGTCTGAAGCAAAGATATGTACAGGCGAGTATCAAGATATCAATTAACAAGAGACAGTACTGAAGAAGTGCGGAAATAGACCATTAATACACCCACGTGGTGGTGAGGGCGCCTGCAACAGACAAAGTGATCGGGTAGATCAAATCTGGGCAGTCAGTGCGTTCTGACGGACGCAGGCCTCGTTTCTCGACTCGAGCTGTTTCGAAAAGCACTGGACGCATGACAGAACTTGGGGAAGATGGAAATGTTCTAGCCTGATCAGAATGCAGAAGATCAACATCAAGGAGATAACATTTCCTTGGCTATCCAAAAACTAGGGAAACAAAACGTTCATGGAATAAGGGCGCATCGGGTCGTACTGACCGGACACGAGCCTCGAGACTGGCCTAGCTGAAATGACCGTTGAATTAAGCAAACTGTAGGACAAGAAAGTAAGACAGCCTTCCTGCTATGTACAACAGGGTCGTGATCATTAACGAACTTAACCCAGGCTGAGGGGTTGATCTAAGAAGTTAAGTTAAGGAGTAATTGACTCAGGAGGTTACCCAATTGTGGTAGAAGGTACACTTGAAATGACCCAGGACTTTTGTGGACTCTCGGAAGATGTCAAAGATTACTGGCTCAGAGTGCGCAGGGTCTGCCGACTCTATCCTCACAGCAGTGGGCGAACCGAACGCTTCCATAGTTATAGTGGAGCATTCAGCACTGTGGAGCACGATAGAAGCCGAATACTTAGCGCCACAACAGTTGGCACCAAAGACGATTCAAAGATGGCAGTCGCTCTACCGTGTCTGTTCAGCGTCAAGGAAGCTCTCGGAACAGGAACACCTTCCAAAGAACCTTATGGCCAAAATGAGAAATCGCCGAGACGTTCATCATATTATTCATCTTCCGTTAAATTTTCAAGACAGCGAGTTCGTACGTCAGATAGAAATACTTCATATCGGATTTGATGTATCGCTCGCATTGCGAAATACTAGCCTATAAGAGTATATCTTGAAAAAGACCTGCTCATCCTAAAGGTTCCAATTTCAACACCAAAGACCTAAATCAAGCACAGGTGATAAAGGGTACGAGCGTTCATATCGGTACCTCTTTACTAATGTGGGAGAGTCAAGCCTGGATAAGGGCAAGCTAAAACCGTGCGCTTAGGGGTGTGTGCTCTCGAAGTTTTGCGGCACAAGGTACAGGACTGAAGTTAGAGTGGGTCAAAGAAAAAATCTCCAAATGTATGTGGGTAGCAATCGACATTTGAATTAGATGGGATCGGGATCTTGAGTATCAAAGTCCTCCAGGTGGTCGGCCATCAAGATACTGGCAAAAAGTCCTCAAGGAGAGAAAATAGATCTAGAAATGAGTTGTATAGACAATTCGAACAGGCAAGCGATGAAAGAACATCGATATACAGCGGGATCTCGTCCCAACCACAGGGTGAAGTGATGGTTACGGGCAACTCCGAGTCGGTGCTATCTCATGAAGATTTCCGTCTAGAAAAATTATTCCGATTACATGATGCAATGTCATTTTATACGTTAGAAGTAAGAAGGCCAATACCCTAGAATAAACATCGTCAATGAGGCAGGAACAGAACCGTGATTTGAACAACCGACTCGGGCGTTCATCTTACAGCCCTTTTTGTGCCTTGGCCAGTCAACCTTCTGAAATTTTCGACCAGACGGCTTTCTTGCACTGACGACGCATCAGCAGCTTGATATCATCCTACCCATCAAAGGTGCGGCACGCATCGTCTCTTGACTCTTGCCGCTCGTCTCTTGTCCTCATCCAAGGTCGATTGGAGTTCCTTGCTGCTCCTCGCGACGATCTTCCTCACAGTCCATCCATCCGTGTCTTGATATCTACATTACCACCCATGTGACAAAAACCATTCAAAAGACGCTGGTGCCTTCCTAATCGCCTCTGTATTATTGAACTAACAGATTTGGCGTATTTCTTTGGCAACGGTGCACCCATACCGATTCCGATGATTGACGTTACCACCCGCGTCGTAGAGTATTTGTGCATATTCGAGATCGTATCCAGGTTTGGTGGAGAAGCAATGGGATAAGGCTGTTTTTCCGGAGAGGTCGACGCCATCCACGGACCCTTCAGCAGCGCAATTTCTGGAAATTGAAAAAGGTTACCCGGAAATATCAGCATAAAGAAACCTAGAAGACTGTAGATATGCGCCTTTGTTGGTCCCCCAGCGAAGGTCGTAGAACTCTTTAGAGACGGCCACCCAAGCTGTGTTGCTGGCCTCCCCGCTTGCTGGGAGCATAAAGTTCATTTGAATTAGCATTAGTATAGTTTGTCCAAAGTAGTCAAGATCGCTTGGTATTGATGAGCTCTTCTATCGGGCTTTGGAATGGATGTGAGTACAGAATGTCACGAGAGCAAGTGAGGTTTCAGTCAACCGTCCTTGCCGTGGGCGCAATCATGCGTTTTCGTTGCTCATTACCCATATTTGTTCTAATATAGCAGCTGCGACTCTCGACAAGCTGCGTCGAAGTAATGCCCAGGTCAAGCCCAGATCTACAGTGCTGAGTACCGAGTAGCTAGAAAAGACGCGCGTCAGACTCACGTGGTGTCACCGATGATGATCTGAAATTCATTCTCGCAGTACCCCTAATGACGAATGCTTCAAGCCAACTAACTCTTGTGTACCATCGGAAATACCCTCATCATGTCCAAGCGCTTACATTCACCCGAACTCGAAGATGAGCGCACCCAGGGGTGAGATCAATAGGCGACATCGTTCTGGTGTTGCCGGAAAAGGATTACGCCAGGAGCTTTCGTCTTTCTGAACACCGTCTCAATGCTAGGGAAAGCTGGATATGCCCAGTACCCGAGCACAAAAAACCGCCACACCCAGAAATCAAGAAGACGAAGGGAAGGGGAAAACACCCACAGACTGCCATGTCTGCGACTCCTGAATGCAAGCTTGTCCAGGAAAATATTTTTTCTTGTATACTGGTAGTGAATGCGAGCAGTCATTTCGTGCCACCAAGAAGGGTGACATTCGCCGCTCGCGCTACGAGATGGTCATCAAGAGATGTTTGAAACGGGCGTACAATGTTGTTAGCGGCGTTTCTCGAGGTCACCGAGGTCGAGGAATAGCATGTGTGTGGGTCAATATTTCGAAGGAGACATATAAATGCCTCAATGATAGAACTACATAGAGAATGAAGTCATGGAGAAGATCTCGAGGTTACGATTCTAGCGGCCTCCTAAATGACGGGATTGGAGTGCATCTGATTATGGCAGGTTAGCTCGACTGTGATCAATGCTACACCTGATAGAAGTCACTCAGATTGGCATTAATCAGATGGTCCCCCGAGTTTGGATAGGACAGGAAATCGTTGGCGACGACACAATTGAGAGAGTCAAGCGAGCCGAGTAAGATTGTGGCGTCAGAACGTGCGCTATGTGTTACGATAATCTTGGTAGCTGCATAGATGTTGATTTGATTTTCGATGAGGTATATGATACGACTGCATTGCAACTAATCTGCGGGACAACGGAAATACTAGCCCGATCTAATAGAGGAGGGAATCATGACGACTTAGGCGATGGCTTCCTTCAGTTCTCCATTGTCCACCATTTCTTGGACGATATCCAACCCACCGACGAGCTCGCCCTTAACTATGAGTTGTGGGAATGTCGGCCAGTCATTGAGCTTTTTGAGTCCTAAATCATTTTCAATACAAATTCGTCTATGCAAAAATATCGCAACACACCTTGTCGAACCGCCTCGTCAGCCAGGATATCGAAATGCGTGAATTCGACATTGTTGTCCCTGAGCAGCGTCGAAATCTTGCGTGAGAAACCACATCGCGGTGCATCCGGACTGCCCTTCATGAACAAAACCACCTTGCTTTGATTCATCAGCATATGCATCCTCTTCTCTAGTTCCTCTGGCGTCTCGGTTTTCTCTGACTCCAGAAAGATGCTATCTGAAGCAGATGCTGGTGACTGGGTCGTGATAGATTGGGGTTTAGGGACCACGGGACCAGTAGTATGTGTCGCGATGGCCTGAGTTAGCTTTGGTGCGTCAGCACCTGATATGCGTTCAAGGAGAGTGTGACCCTGTTTAATGTGACAGTCATCATAATTTGCTCTGTATTGTGTGATGGAAGACGCACTTGAAGAACCACGAACAAAGGCACAGCTTCGACATCAAAAGATTCCGCGATTTCTGCATGTGTTTCCGCTTCAATCTGGGTTCACCTTGGTAAAAAAAATCGATGAGCATATGAAACTGGTTGTCACTCACGTTAAGAACCAATAGTTTCGGGTACTTCTTGGAGAGCTCATTCACCACTTCGTTCATCTGTTTGCATGGCTCAGCCCATGGCGCCCAAAAATTGAGAAGAGATATCCTTTGAAGGTCTGCAGACAATAGTTCCTGAAATTGCAGCGTAGATTCTATCTCGTGGAAATTAGTGATCTGGCTGGCCATGATGGACAATGGCTTTTCAATGAAGAATGGTCGATGAGTAAGGAATCGGGTAAGAAATTGAGTCCTATCGGATAAGATCATGATGGCACAATTCGGATCTAGCCGATGGGATCAACTTCGGTAATGAGTATATGAGTTGCCAGCGTCAAGTGAAGCTACCAGCCCGTAACCAGAGAAACTTTGTACAAAATTGTGTTTGAATGCATCAGGGAATACAAAACCTCGGTAAGAATACGTTCAAAGTTAGTAGACGCGGGTCAGCTCACTTGTTCAAGTCTGAAAATGCGGAGACAAGTTGCTTTCGTTTTTGTTGCGCGGCCATGATCACTGGCATAAGCGGAATCGTCGCGCTCGGACTCGAAGATATTTCGGCATCAGCACTGCTGAAGCTTGAAGCCCGAAACGTCGAGATGTAATCTTGAATGCTGAACTGCCCATCAGGGTTTCCAGTTTCAAATCAATTTTCAATCCACCGACTGTGTAGGAATTGTCAGGGAAAGCGCTTGATAGATCCTCTCTCAGGCGCCCTGAGACCAGTTCATATATAATTCCAAGAAAGAGACGCCTCCATCAAGACCTAGGTTCTATCCGTTATCATGGCGTCCTTTGCCGGCGACAGCATCTCTCTTCCAATAGAGTTGCAATACACTATCATAGATTACCTACACTCCGACTTTCGTTCCCTAGCCAAATGCAGCGCCGTCTGTATATCATGGCGCCTACACAGCTACAAGTATAAATTTGCGAGGATCACTCTCGCATGGGGTTCTGTTCTGTTCTTCTTAGAACTCCTGAAGAACGGTTTCTCCGCATCTGCTGTGATCCCATCTGTTAGAAGCGTTCATATACGTGGGCCGCCCAATGCATTACCAACGTGGGATGTGCAAAAGATGGCGGCTATTCAAGAGATCTTGTGGGCCTTAACAGCGTCCAGGAACATCAGGGGATTTTCTCTGCAGAATTTAGCCTGGATTTTACCAGCTCTCGCGGTTCCGTCTCTCAATTTTTCTGGACTGTCAACAGTTTCAACTTTGGAACTGCTTCAGATCAGCTTCTACACACGCGCAGAGTTGGTTGCGTTCCTAAACAACTTCCACCGTTTAGACCACTTGGTGTTGGAAGATGTCGATTGCGCATTGCAATCGCGGCCACCAACAATTTCAGAGACCCTGCCACCAGGGTCCTATGGACTGGCACTTCGCTGTCCTCAAGACTTCTCCTTGAAGAAACGCCTACGATGGGATTCCATGACCAACCACTCCGGTGTCTCTGCCGAAGACCTCGCCGACCTGACAATGTTCATGTCAGAACGGCACCACGAGATAGCAGCCATATTGCCCTACTTTGGGCCATCCCTGCATCGTCTACAACTTTCCACTCAGACAATTCGTGAGTACTTCCTGGATTTGAACTATGCTCGTGACTGACTGAGACTTGAATGGCAGACACATACCCGGATGCAGCCATAAATGAATTAGACCTATCCTCCTCTACTTCGCTTAAACAGCTAAGCCTAGGATCGTCGAAGCGTGTCCTGGCACTCCTTCCTTGGGTACCATTGATTCTCAGACGCCTGCCTAAGAGTGACCCACCAACACTGATGCACCTCGAATTCGGATTTGCTTCCTCGCGCCAATTCCATCTTGACAGACCCATTTTGTTGATCATTTCTGATATTCTAATGTCTCCGCAATTCCAGAAGCTGCAGATCATCCATTTTGTGGTGTTTGACGCCACAGGGGATCGAGAACTATTAAAGCTCGTGAAGCACACAATTTGCGAGACGTTCGCAAGCTGGAGGGATAAGGGAGCTGTTTCGTTTACATTCACACGGCAGTGAACTTTTGAGATAGTTGTAAGTACATTCTCGTTAACAAGATCGAAGGAACTTTTCCCGGAGGGATCTCCAGATTTTCTGGGGTAAATGAGGGTCTGATGGTTTGAATGCGTAGTTATAATTTTGAACATTTGCCAAGATGTTTCTTTCCACTTTAAGTCGAAGAGCCGGGGACCACGGCTCTATGAAAGCCACTCGGCCTCTCGGCCCGGTTCCCACGTGGCCTCTGGATGCAAAACACCTTCAACGCCTCGTTGCTGGCCTGACTTAAAAAGTTATTCGTTTGCTTTCACGCGAGTTGTTCCCATTGGAACATTCTTCTCTTAATTTACCATATAACTGTGGTCCACATTGGAGGCCATCCCCCTCAGACCGTTGCGCCCAAAGCAACACAACACTCAGGGACCATTACCATCTCCAAAGATGAAGTTTAGGTATGTGTGTTTCGGGTCAGATGACTCTCAGTTCCATTCTCCTGACGCACATTTGAGTTCTTCTTTGAAGTTTAACGCAGTCTCAGACTGGTGGGACGAGTATATATCGTGAGTTCTAGATGGTTCAGCGGAGAACAAAGTCTGATCATCTTGAGCCAGCTATGACTCTTTAAAGAGATATATTTATCAATTGGAGAAGGAACAGCATGTAGAAGGCCGTCCATATCGTGATGTAGAAGCTAATGAACAAGATTCACTTTTGGGCCAGTCTGGCACCGATGCGGTATTTGAGCCCCTTCTCAACAAGGATTTGGGGAAGATTGTCTCGTTTTACCATGCTCAAGAAAAGGAGCTCACAGACGAAGTCGCGGAGCTGGAAGAATTGGTAGAGAAGCAGGAGGAGGCCGGACTCGGGGGTGACGATCGCTACTTCGACGATCCAGATGATGATGACGACGACGACGACGAAAGTATCTCTCGTAGCCCAGAACGGCGGCGACGCCAAAAATCCTCCACGCGACGCAACATCTGTAAGTCGTGTCATTATCTCCTCTTCGTGTTCCTTTTCTCATCATACCCTTGAAGCGCGCGAGCTAGGCTCCTCTGCCCGCGCTCACCGGCTGAGCATCTCATCTGCTGACACGGCGGACAATGAAGGCGTCGGTGGGTCTGTGTCCAGACTAGCAAACAGGATTGGAGATACTCTTCGTGACAGCATCATCTCCAATGCTCCCTCCGTTCCTGAGATGCAAACTATCTGGAACTATAAGTCGGACTACGCTTACGATATCCGCCTGCTGTTCAAGCGCAAAATCACTACGTCGTACGTAGCCGTGGCCAACCTCAAGTCGTACGTTGAGGTTAACTACTCCGGCTTCCGCAAAATCCTTAAGAAGTATGACAAAGTCACGTACTCTGAGGTCAGTATCGCGTTTTCGTTTTCTCTATCATTTGAACTTGAATGGTGACTTTTCACAGCTCAAGGATCGCTACATGCATCAAGTCGTTGAGACATCGTATCCGTTTCTGCGCGATAGTAAAGACAGACTTGAAGACGCCCGTAAACGCCTCATCAGCCTTTACACCAAATGCGTCACGAATGGCGACAGACGACTCGCGTCCCAGCAGCTCAAGCTTCACCAGCGGGAGAATATTGCATGGGAACGCGATACTGTGTGGCGACAGATGATTGCCCAGCAGCGCCGGGGTGACGTTGAAGGCGAGCCGATGACTATGGGGGCTTTGCTCAAGCCGCCGGGGCCTGGTCTCTTCTATATACCGACGCCGTTGGGTACGATACGTGTTACGAAGAAGATGATATATAAGATCATCGCTGGGATCATCTTTATCACGTTGCTGAATGTCCAGGTCCTGGAGACCCTGGAAGCTAATCGATGTTTTGCTATTCTCATGTTTTGTACTTTCCTTTGGGCCACCGAAGTAAGTAACTTATGTCCCTTGCGAAGGTAATGGATCTGATTATCGTGGCAGGCTATTCCATTGTTCGTTACGTCAATGTTCGTGCCACTTCTCCTGGTCTTGCTGCAAGTGCTCCGCAATGATGCAGGAGATGTTCTTTCGAGGCCCGCGGCCACCACGTTCGTAGACCTTTCGGTTATGCTAATGTCACCGACTGTTGACATGGAATTACCAGATGGGTTTTCTCTATCATGTTTTCCCCAACGATTATGCTGCTCATCGGTGGATTCACAATCTCATCCGCGCTGAGTAAAACAAACATTGATCGTGTATTGATCACAAAGGTTCTGAGCCTCGCAGGAGCCAGGCCTAGTATTGTCCTCCTGGCGTTCATGGGTGTCTCGTGTTTCGCAAGCATGTGGATTAGGTATATCCCACTTCTCGCCTGAAAGCCGCAGGAACCTTGATGAATATTCCTCCCACCCAGTAATGTCGCCGCACCCACTCTCTGCTTCACCTTAATCCGTGTAAGCTCGCCTTTGATGGATCTTTGTGTATGTTGCATCTAAAGGTACCGCCACCATTGTACAGCCCATCCTCCGAACCTTACCTCCAAAGTCGGCATTCGGACCGTGTCTTATCGTAAGTAATCTGAACATGACATCGTTGAAGCTTGAATGAAATCTAAACACATTGGTCGATAGCTCGCCATTGCACTCGCGGCAAACATCGGAGGCCAGAGTTCACCCATTTCGTCGCCACAAAATCTCATCGCCCTCCAAGGGATGGACAATCCCATTGACTGGGCGACTTGGTTCGTCGTCGCGCTACCTGTGTCAGCCATCTCCATTATCCTGATCTGGGGTATGTTGCTCATGTCCTACCGGCCGGCTCGCGCGCCTGATGGCGATGGCGAAATTGAAATCAAACAAATCCGACCGACGCGGGACCCCTTCACGCACAAGCAGTGGTGGGTAACCATCGTGTGTCTAGTAACTATTGGGCTATGGTGTGTGGCCCACCAGATCGAGTCTTATATTGGCAATATGGGCGTCATTGCGATAATTCCAATTGTAGCGTTTTTCTCAACGGGCGTTTTGAAGAAGGTCTGTTCCGCTTTGTTTCCTTATTGCACCTCCCAGAGCTTGGCTCACGGTGTGCCTCCGCATGCAGGATGATTTTGAGCAGTTCATGTGGACAATCGTCTTCTTGGCCATGGGTGGTATCGCTCTTGGTAAAGGGGTGATGTCAAGTGGCCTTTTAGACGTTGTAGATGATATAATTCACGATCTCGTGCAAGGCGTCCCACTATACGGCGTGATTTTGATTCTTTCTCCCATCGTATTGGTCCGTTTCTGATAACCTCACGTGAACCTCGTATGCTGACGTCCTCTAGATTATATCCACTTTTATCAGTCACACGATTGCTAGTGTTTTGCTAGTGCCTATTGTCAAGAAAGTGGGCGAGAATTTACCCGGGAATCACCAGAATATACTTATCTTTGTCACTGCCTTAATCTGCTCCACCGGAATGGGCATGCCCGTTTCAGGATTCCCTAATCAGACTGCGTTGGTCCCGTTCCGTTCTATGTTTTCTTCTTTGCGCAGCTGACAGACTTTCGATCTCCTTTTGTCGTTCATATGTTTATATAGTGCTACTCAGGAGGATGAGCTCGGAGAGCTTTATTTATCAAATGTTGACTTCTTGAAAAACGGGGTGCCGGCCAGCATTGTGGCTACAATCGTAAGCTCCAGCTGGTTTCGCAGCACATATTGGGCCTGATGACCATTTACGGACAGGTCGTTTCTACCGTAGGATATTTGCTCATGCTTGCTGCCGGGTAAGCGGGGTGGCTCAACAAGTCGAACTGTATAACTGATTTCAAATCCCTTGAAGTATGTGACCTAGAACCACTCAAGCTTGCCCCAAGAATGTTGTAGCATCAATCTGTGCTGTTTATCCAGTGTTTCTATATAATAGATATTTGCATATAGCCTCGCCTGAACGCCTGATCTCAGACCGTGGGGTTGAGGCGCTTCCATGTCAGAATTTGGAGCATTATTTGAACCTATCTGACCTCATGATGACTGAGAGTATCTCCATCGCATGGCAGACATTCCGACGAGAGCGTGTCGACGTCGAAAAGCGACCCTGCTGACTACTCCCCGGATCACTCGTACTCTAGAATACCCAAGACCGGTACCCCATATATGCATAAAACTCTTTCCACATATATGCATGAACCTCTTTCCAGATTGTAAACCTCTTTCTACGTTATAAACCCTTTGTCTACTCAATACGCAACGGGAGACATCAGCTCTGTGTACCACGCCCAAGTATTTCTGTGGATAAGAATTGACCCAAGCATTCTATTGATCCTTTTTAGAAGCTTGCCGTTGGCAGTGGGAACTCTTCCGGCCCGGCCGGCTGGGAACAAACCTCCTAATAGACGTTTCTGCGGTCCCGAAAGTATCTAGACGGCAGATAGTAGTTACCGCTGTGAACCTAACACATTATCGACGTTGGTCGGCTCTCCGCGAAGAAAGGCGTGGTCTATTTTGGCCGTGAGGAGCGTGGGTCATCGAACCAATCATGGAGAAACAGGGAGATAAACGCGATCTATAACGTGCTTCATCATTAGTAAACGCTTGCGTCGTTGTTCCTCGATCAATACATGATAGTCATACCGTATGATATCATATTATTCTGAACTTTTGGACCTATTCAGTAAGCAGATCCATGTCCCCGCCGGGCTTGTTATTTCCAAGTTGCACATGCATATGCATGTATACGAGTACTATTTCCATCACCATTAATATAAAGTTCCGCGGAACCAGTCGGACCACGTCTTTCATCTCGTCCTAGGGCAAGGCACCCAACGGGTATAAGAAACAAAACATAAAAAAACGAAAAGTCAACATCACCAATCTGGGAAAGCACAAATAAGCAAACGAAGAGTATAAACGCACAAGAACAATATTAGACATAATGTATGAGACAAAAATAAGTATACGAGGCTGGTATCTTGATATGCTATGTATATACGGGATATCGATTTTGCGTCTCCAAAAAAAAAAAACAAAGCGAAAAAGTCGACATAATGGTAAGGTGTCCGTAACCAAGGGCAGGGACGGAAGAGGTCCTTACCACGGGCGATGTGGATGGGTTTCGTTATCAGTGTCTAAAGGACCACGTCCAACATTTCGTACATCCTTGACCGGTATCCCATCTTGTCCACGCGGATGATGTTCTCTCGGCCAATCCGTTACCTTCGCCACTGGGAATGCATGATATCGCTCGTACTCCTTGGTTAAAGCCGCAGAAGGATGATGAGCAGGGCCAACGTAATGGTCTCTATTTGATGATGCAGAGCGTGGCGTCGCAGGGGATATGGGAGAGGGATCGCATGTCGAATGAGAAGTATGGTTGTCGCTGTCACTCTCAGACGACGAACGAGAACGGTAGCTGTGATCCGGATAAGGCCGTGAAGTAAAGGGCTCATGCGAATCCCTCCTTTCACAAAGTCTGAGTGTTGAGCCTAATAATTTCATGAATTACATACCTAACTGTGGGTTGTGGACGTCTTCGCCATTCGTCTGAATGACGCTTGCCTTCATTTGACGAAGGATCTTCGGCTTTCAATCGTCGCAGAACAGCGGCTGAATCGTTTACATACAATCCTCGGAGATCTTCCATGGCGGAAATTGGCGGTAGCGCATAGGGCGAGGTGGAGTGTTCCGAATCAGCGGGAGCATGAATTGGTGCAAGTGTTATGTGTTCCATTCGTATAACTCGAGAACTTGGTGTTGGTAGCCCATTGTCACGAAGTGATAACGAAGGGATATCTAACGAGAGGTCTTTCCGGCCCTCAGACGACGGTCGGTTGGTGGTATAAGGCGTATTATATGGTGAATATCGTATGAAACTGCGAGAGGTACTTGAAGGGCTTGCCGGATCGTCGACCGAGCCGGACCCATTGTGAGGCGATGGGAATGAAGGATGTTCGTACCCATGATGAAATTGAACATCGTGATTTGGGGGGTAAAATGCTGTGTGTAGGTATGGAGGTTGCGGTTGTGGTGGGTGCCGAGAGTGAGCAGGATCATGAGGCGTAACGACCGTCCATGGCTCTCGCGGAGGATTCATGCTAGTGTTTGATTGAGTGTTTCGTCTTGCACGGCGGCGATTAGGTCCTGATGCGACGACTTGACCATATCCAGGCTGGTCAGGGGATAGGCATGTACTTGGGAAAGTCGGGCTAAGTGAAAACTAGTTAGAGTGGCGTTTGATGATGATAACTTGACTGACCCAAACAGGGGGATGAGGTCGTCTCGTATTGTCCACGCGACACTACAAATGAGGTTAATTCAAACTGGATCGAACGACGGATGAATGGACGAACCGACGAGAGAGTCGGAGGGCCACCTGACGATGACAAGTTATAGGTTAGCATCTATACACTAACATCACTGACAACAAAGGATTGGAACACACACCTCATAAGGCATCCATGTTCCTTGTATCTTGAGATATCCACCTCGTACACGACGAATGAGCGGGGCCAGGTCAGGTTGAGAGTCAATCATTTTGACGATGTCGGCTAAAGAAGGCTCAACGTTTACTGGTAAATCAAAGAGTTTGAGCGAACCTTTCGAGTTACCCAAGGCTACATGTGATTGAGTATGATCTGGGTATGATATTCTGCTGTCATTCAACTCACCTTTCCATATCCCGGTCCACAGGATATATCCGTCGTCAATATCCATCATGATCCACTGGCCATTCAAGGGGTACTCATACACAGGTCTGAAAGAGATTATGGTCGAGGTCTAATTAGAGGATGAAATTAAAACGTACATGTAGCCTCGTGGATCGTTACTGGTGATATATCGACCTTTAGTGACGTGGTGATTTGGGCTAGCATAAGGTCGAAATCGAGGCCCTGTATTTGATGGCGACGCTTGGACAGTATCCTTAAGGATCATGAATGTCATGGGACGAACATGGAAGATGGCACTCCGACGCTGACCTGTAACATGTTGGAAGACATTTTTCCGAAAAAGTAGTAATTCTGAGAAGGGGGTGGTCTTATATGTAAAAAGCGGGGGACGGAAGCGGTTGATAGACAGATCTTTGTTTAAGTCCCGGGGTGTCGGACACGAATCCGGGAAGATCAAGATGTACAGAATGCCTCTGGATATCGAAAGATGGGGAAGACGGAGTCGGTCCGTTCGATTTTCCAGCATAACATTTAATCCTGGAGTAAAAGTGAACAACCCTAAATTGGCCTTGAAACACGTGCGGATAGAATATGTTGCCATGCGGAGTCGTAAATGGAAATCAGACAAAAAAGTACCTGACTTCGCATTGGGCATTGCTTGGGCCCTCGGCAAGATCTAGTGATCGGGTTCATAAAGGGGTGATTCTCAACACAGATCACATCTCATTTTATTCTCCGGGGAAAACTCTGGCGAGGTCCTTGTGCATTCCTGACATGTACAGTTATTTCCCGTGGTCGGCCGCCATGTCGTACATGGCCACATTAATTGCAGTGGAAGCGTCTGAAGAGGTCACAACAAGATTTGGAGTTCATGTGAACATGATCCCCTGAATTGAAGCACTCGGACGCACACGGAGAGATCGAGCGGATAATGGATGAACCATCGTTAGTTTCTTTAGATCCTGGTTGAAATGTTGCAAAAAATTGGTTTTACAAAACATATCCATCGACGAAGTCCTATGAAAATAGACGCTGACCCACCACACATTTAAAACATGTGTTACAGCCTTTGGCCGTTGTTCAAGGCAAGTTAGCTAGCGGTTCTCACGGTCGCTGGATTTGGATTTGTCTTCGATCATGACGATGTCGTTATTGTACCTGGGCAAGCTGATCCTCGATCAGTGATCGCGGCCTCGAGTGGTCACGAGTCGAGATGGTCCTGAGAAGTACCCGAGAACCGCCTGAACAAATGGTCCTAACCACAAAATGCGCCGGCCGCCCTTATCGCATCTCGGTACCGAGTCCATGTGGCTACGTGTTGATGAACCGCTCGGGATATACAAAAACATAATCAACTCTAAAGTCCGTACCCACTGGCGGCAAAGGCAGTAAGTGTCTGGTATACCTCGGACCCCCCTGGACCTCCCAACGTGTAGATTACGTTACTGATTTCAAACCCATTGAATTGACTTGCCGCACAGAGCGTGTAGGCGCCCATATTGTCGAAGCCAAGCCAGTCTCCGACTTGGAGTGTACTTGGCAGAGTGGTCTTGGGGGACACACAGTCAATCGAATCACATGTTGGTCCCCATACACTACTGAGTCCTTGGGGTTCCGACGCGGGAACATGGAACGATCCGTTGAGCGACAGCACGTACGGATGTATGATCTGGTGGTCGAATAGAATACAGTTAAAAGCACCGTAGACCCCATCATTGATGTAATCTAATAAAAAAACATTAGCACTCGATCAATAGAACGGATTAACAGAACTTACACATGACGCCTGGCTGATCGGACGTCTCTACAGTATCTGATTGTGGAACACCGGCATGAGGAGCGCGCCGGGCGATAATATTGGCAGCAAGCTTGAACGCTTTGGAAACATAGAACCGGCCAGGCTCCGCAATCATCTTTAAGCCTTGACGATCAGGGAAATACTGATCAATCGCCTGGGTCAAAAACCCGGCAGCTTGTTCGAATAGTGTGTCTTCGAAACCCCCGCCGATGTCTAGCAGGCTGAATGTAAATCCTGCTTCTTTCCCCATGTCAAAGACTACACGAGCACGCTTTATGGCATCGGTATATACCGAAGGGTCATAGCACCCACTCCCCACATGGAAGGAGACACCTACAACGTCAAGACCAAGTTCACGCGCCTTTGCGAGAAGTGCGGGTACAGTGACCAGCGGAGCACCAAATTTAATACCAAACGCACAAAGGCTTTTTGAATCGTCGGTCAGGATGCGAATGACGAGCTTTGCCCGTGTGTGTGCGCGAGCAATTTTATAAAGCTCATCAATATTGTCGAATGTCATTGTCTCGACGCCCATCTTCGCAGCGTTTCGGATGAAGGACACGGCCTTACAAGGGTTGGCGAAAATGATACGGGAAGAATCGATGCCACCGACATTCAGAATCTGAGAAATTTCTCCGTTAGATGCGCAATCGAACCCAGAGCCTAAAGCAGCAAGGAGACGAATGACGTAAGGGTCCGGGTTACATTTCACGGCTGCAATTAGGGGTACGCATGATAAGTCTCAATCCAGCGGATCTCATTGAGTCACTCACCATAGAAGGGCTGGACTTCGGGCAGTGCTGCGACCCACCGTCGGTGCTGGCGATAGACCTGGCTAAGGTCTGCTACAAAAAAGGCTTTTTCGGCGTCGGGCTGATGTATTTCGGCGAGACGGGCTGCCTTCATAACGCCAGCCCTCATATGAATCCCAGGGTGCCCCTGGTACAAAGGAGGAAGCGAGGGGAAGATACTGATCTCCTCATCGGTTGGAAGGTCGGCAATCGCTTTGACAGACGGAGAATTTACAGGGGCTCTTGAAATGGCCCAATTAAATTTTTCTTGATAACGCGGAAGAGAGTCGGAATATGGCAAGTCAATGGGACATGGTGCCGTTAAAACTTGCACCGTGGACATTGAATCAGAGGGAGGTGGGGTCGTTGGACGATCTATCGTGTCTTCTAAGATGTGAATATGGACGTGTCCGTCCAGTGAGGTGTTTTGGTGTGGTTTGAGTTGAGGACCCAGCCGCCACGGTCGATGGCGAGCCGGGCGGGGTAATTCGCAGGAGTCCAAAAGAACCTTCAGTAGAGGTGGGTTCCTCGCTCCCTGTTCAGCGAGGATGTGCTTAAAGGGCGAGATACTAGGTCTAAGAGAATAAAAAGCAAATAAAGAGAAAAGTCACGGATTGTTGCCTGAGAGCCGATGCGGGGGTGTAGCAGATGTCAGGGGGGTTCACCTCATGCACAAAAGACCATGAATGTCTGACATATAAAGACAAGAATACCACGAGGGCTCACCTCTTACAGATGACCACCTGAGACGAGTTAGTTTAGCGGCTGTTCATTTCACAAGGGTTGGGACACATACTCTAGGGCCAGCAAACGAAGGTCCTGATTGTGTTCTTGGACAGTAATGGTGGCTGGAATGGGTCTGGTGGTCGTGCAGTGGCTGACGACGCCAGATATGAGGGACTCCTGTAAGCTGTGCGGCTCTAGAGAGCTTTTTTGAGGTTGGTTGAAGTACGATCAAAACTTTTCCTCAGAATATTCAAGCTTATCGATTGAATTTGCGGTTTATCCCGAACTGCCTATTATGGTATTCTGTCTCACCTTTTGACTCAAAACATATACACGGTCATCGATTATGATACCGAGTCCTTGCTTCAACATTTATTTCCTTTAGCTACATTCATTCAACCCCTAGCTACATTTATTCAACCCCTAGCTACATTCATTCAACCCCAAGCGCCGTGAGTTAGATGATATAGTTTACATCCCTTCCCCAGGCCTCAACCCTTCGATCCTGGGCTCTTCAAACTTTCATCGTTTACGATGAAGTCTATAGGTATGCATGTATTTGTCACCCCTCTCAGTTTATGCGTAAGAAACGTACATGCGGGCAATGGGTTCGTAATCCATTATCCATAACTTGAAATTTCTATCTCCAGCTCAGGCAGGTGATTATCAACCAATAGCGTCAGAAACATCTCGACGTCCAGCATGGCTACAAGAAGAGTAGCCATAATACTCTACATTAAGTACGGAGGAGCTCAGCAACCTTCAATAACCTCTCGATGACCGAATAATCTCACAGTTTTTTTACCATGCTTTTAGGCATACCACATACCTACAACTCGGATTGAAAATCGGCAGTTTCTCTTGACATACTCGAGGTTGCACGGTGTCGCCGCGTGCTCTATCATGACGCTCACGGCACATGCTCGAATCCTAGCAGGGCGAAGCGGTGCCGATCCCGGAAATGGAATACGGATTCGACGGAACGCCGAGGAGGTACCTATTCCGTAACAATCGCGTTTGCTGTCGAGTATAGATACACACTGTATTTTGGATTATCGGATTTGTTCAATGGCATTGAACATCCCACACATGCCCATTGGAGACAGGACACATGTACATGGTTTTTTATGTCTAATCAGTCACGATGCCGCCAATTTGGCAGTGATCTCACTTGCTTCAATTCCACTTGACACCAATTTGTCGATGACACGTTCTCTCTGATCTTAGATTGAATGTTTTCTTCTGTTTCTTTCTATTGGGCGGTCCTCAACGATGCTACAATCAGGGTCTATGTATAGGGTCTATGTCTCATACCTACCTTGATCGAAGAATCACCCGAGCCTGATAGAGTTATACAACCGGTGGTATGGATATACATGTATACTCATCAGAGATCATACCTGAAAAGCCTCTGAGACCTTGTGTCGTTCGATAAGCGCACATATGAATGATGATTGTATCCCACTTCGACAGTCTAGTATGTACACATATTTTTATGTATGTGAGACTCATGACCCAAAAACAGTATGATCAATTGATCCATTCGTACGCACTAATATCGAGAGGGAAAAGTCAGACGAATTAGGTTCAGCAGCATAGATCCACGGTAGAGATTCTCCTTGATGCTCCTCAAAGTCAGGTCAAAGTCATGTCCAGACCTAACCATTTCCTGGCATCTCCGAATTACACCCGATAAGTGGATCATTACCCAGGCTAGTTACCGGAATGCAGATCCGTGTGAAAGGGCTCGTAACATATTACTATGTAGCGTTAGCCTGAAAACGTTAGAAAGGTTCGGAGTGATTGATATCTGCGGCCATGTGTTCGTGACTCCGCCGACTTCTCCGAGGTTGAGTCTGTGACAGCGCGGGAAGAAATATGTTCTAATGTCTTACGTTCGCGCGGGTTATCGGAAATCGTCTGTCAGCAACAAGGATCCTTATTCCTTTCGTGTTCTCTCGTAACGTCTGTATGTTTTTGTCAGGGATATGCGAATGCTTTGTTGAGCTACAGCAGCTAAGCTTGCGTCAGGAACGTACAACTTGGCTCCTCTTGGGTCTATTTAGAGGTCGTAAGAACCCTATTTTGAACCCGCCGACTGAAGGCCTTCAGCGGCAGCTGTGAATTGATGAGATATCAGGAACGAGCTCGTGGAGCCTGAGTATGTAAATGCGTCAATCGTGGCAAAGCTAGGATATTATCTGAGGCCGAAGTATGGGCGCCGTAATCCCACTCCAGTAATCCACCTAATGGGAGATGCTGAACAACGACCCGTTTACCTAGCACTTCAGCCTGGAAACATTGCAGTTATGGCTATTTGATAGCGTCCGAGATGAAGTGAGATCGCTTACTTCATACATCTTAAATAGTCCCGAGTTCACTTTCTTCCAGTTTGGGACACCCACAGCGATTGAATGAAGTTGTGAGGAATGTTCGTGGAACGGGCCGATCTTCACCTGACGAACCCGCGTGATCATCATAAAGTAAAGGTTGGTCAGTGACAAATCCTGTTGGAGGACAGCAGCTACTGGTAATTCGGTCTGCTCTAGGAGCGCGTCATACTTGCATTAGTAGAGAGGATCATACAAAAGACAAATTTCAGGGCACCTCGAAGCTCGGCGCTGCCGAAAATGTATCCAAGGAAAGAAGAGTCATCAAGACCCCAGACACCATGACTTCCAGCAGGCTCCAAGCGATATGTATCTTGGAGCTTCCAGCACACTTCCAAGTATCGTACAAAGACATGTAGAACAAGTGAACGCTCTTCTTCGACCGTTGGTTCGTACAATCGCACAAGCATCAGGGCCAAGAGAAAGAGGGCAAATGATGTCTCATGCCCTGTTCCATAATCCATCCTTGTGAAAGAGCCAAAAGAAGTAAGTAGCAGTGGCTTGACATGAGGTATTGCTGCAGAGAAATCCCCGGTCAACAGTAAACTAAGAACTTCGTCGGCCCTCTTCGTAAAATATTGTCAAACACACAAAGTAACAATTAATGAGAGCCAACCTCTTCTAGGCGAGCACCCCAGGTGCGAAATGCCAAGTTGCCAAAACGCTGAGGCGACTGAAGAGGTGGTATCTCGTCAATCCATCGATCTAAAGTATTTAGGAGCTCAAGTGTCTTTGTGACAGCCTAGCAAGTAGAAATCAGACAAGATCCGTGAACGATGGGCAAGGAAGCCCGTACTTGGCTCGGCGTTGAGGTACAAGGGAGAAACTGACCGACGACTGACTCGTTTAGGCGTCGCAAAAAGACCGCATAGTCCCGATAAGATTGCGTTGTTTTCCAGGCCAAAACATCGGCATCGGTTTTAATCTTTGACCCAGGAACACCGAGCTTTCCAAGTTCAGAGAGAGGTATTCTACGGAGCTGCGATAAGACAACCGTTTCTGCCATACTGATGTTTTTAAACAAACTAGTTGGGTCACGCATGATCGGCCGTATGACTCAATGCGTGACCCGAGGTGACATGTGCCATGACTCGACGCGTCGGCAGGTGCCCACTCAGTTGTAGTGTGGCCAAATTCGACTGCTACCTTCAGAGCCTCTTGAGTCCTATTCAGCACGATTATGGCGCCGTACGATGACTGGAATGCTATCGATGAGGAGGAGGATGAGGAGTTACAGGATTACTCAGTGAGCGGGCTGTCAAACAAGTCTTATTCTGAAACACGACTGAACCTGATCTAGTATCTTGAAGGGAAACGTGATGTGATTCTGTTTTGTATTGATTGCTCGGAGTCTATGCAGGAGCTTCGGGAAGACCCAAACTATGAAGATACAAAAACATGTCATCTTTTTGCCGCGTTAGAAGCAGCTGTGCAAATCCAGAAGAAAAAAGTGATCGTTGGGCCCAATGATAGCGTAGGGATCATGCTATTCAACACAGTGAGATCAAAAACCTTTCCCCTCTGGGATTCTCGAGTAACAGAGCCACTTCTAGACCCGGAAGACAGCAACTACGCGCATTCAGTCTGAGCTCAAGAAGAACACTTTCGCGTACCAACCAATATCTCCTTTGGGTGCTCCGACAATTCAAGAACTTATTCGACTCCTTGATGGTGGGTTCATTAGTGTCTGTGAATGAAGCATGTTCAGATTCTTCCCATTTCAGATGCTCGCGAGGATCCTGAAACACTCAGAAAGGCATTTCCTCCACTTCAGGGGAAAAGAGTTCCTATGGGAGACGTGTTCACAAGTTGTAATTGGGTCTTGCGTGATGGGTAATTTGTAGATCTCAAGAGAGACTTTGTCTTGCTGAAAAAATGCTTACAGCGCTCCCAAAACAGCCACAAAACGTGTTTTCTTGATAACAGATGAAGATAATCCTCATTCTGGCCCCGGTAGCCAACAACTCATCACGTCAGCAAGAACCACTTTGATTGTAAGGCTCTAGCGACAAGCTTTCTTATGTATTGCTGAGTAGTTGTCTAGGATTTGACCCAGGCAGGCGTAACAGTGGAACCGTTCTTTATCAGCACGCCTGACAACCCTTTTGATGTTACGAAATTCTATTCCGTGCGATCGATTCGTTTCTGCCCCTTTTTTCCCTTCTAACTGCCATATTCAGTCTGTACTTCTGCCTACTAACCTTGCTGATGACGACGAAGATGTTGATCCCTCAGACCCATCCGTTCTTCCCGAGTCCATTTCAATATCGCGCATCGAGGATCTCCTTGCACAGATGCGTTTTCATGAAGTGCCGAAGCGCGCGCACTATAGCGTGCCTTTTAAACTTGGTGAAGGTCTCACGATTGGCGTTAAAGGGTGAATGGAAAGAGTCATTCATCGGTAGGAAGATGCTAAGGTCCCGTTTCAGCTATGGCTTGGTGACGGAGCAAAAAAAGGGGTCATACAAATACTTTGTGGACCTCGGTGATCGAATGGAAGTCGCGACGAGTCGAACCGTTTATGTCGACGAGGTATGCTTCTGGCGCTGTTCACTTTCATTATTTTCCCACTCAATAGCCTAGGCTCGTGAAGCGGAAGTTGAAAAAACGAAAATACTGTATGGGACGTCCCTGGGAGAAACTGTAGCAGTTGAGGATGACGAAGATGAAGACGACAGCAGGATTGAAGGGATGATCCGGGAGGTACCGATCGGTAAACGGGTAACGTCATCTATACTTATTATATACAGGGAGTGGCTCACAGAGATCCAGCCTTTCTACACCGCCGAAGATATTCGGTCCTTCCGAACAATGAACCTTG
Source organism: Termitomyces sp. 'cryptogamus' (assembly GCA_020091625.1). NCBI lineage: Eukaryota > Fungi > Basidiomycota > Agaricomycetes > Agaricales > Lyophyllaceae > Termitomyces > Termitomyces sp. 'cryptogamus'. The sequence continues at coordinate 5,471,235 of JAGYZC010000005.1, forward strand.
AGCCTGGTAAATTACATTTCATATAATCCATTTGGGATTTATTTCTCATCCAAGTGTAGGCATCAAACTTCTTGGATTCAAGGATCGCAGTGAACTCGCTTTCGAAGATAATATCAGGCATTCGCACTTCATCTATCCCGACGAAATGGTGCGTCAAAGGCACCCTATAATCAAGGTAACATCTAAGAATCCCTCCTTTGAAAGACATATTCTGGTAGTAAACGTACGTTCAGTGCGTTGATCAAATCGCTTGTGAAGAAAAAGAAAATTGGTTTGGTGCTTTCTTTGACAAGACGGAATGCTACTCCAGTATTCTGCGCTCTTCTGCCACAGGTTTGTCTCTTTCATCTCGGATGTCATGAGATTCTATGTCATGATGGCATGTTGCATTGACAGGAAGAAAAAGCTGATGAAGCTGGTTGGACCGATCCAGCTGGGTTCCACCTTATCCCATTGCCATTTGCAGATGACATTCGAGCAGCGACAGTCACCAAAGCTGTGCGAGGTTCGTACTGTCTATTCCGATACGCCGCCGAACTCGCGCGTTGACATCTCTTGTTACAGCGTCTGACTCTCTCAAAGATGCAGCTCGTGCCTGGATTGATAAACTTTCTGTGAAAAATGGGGCATATCCACCTGATTCGTATCCCAATCCTGGTGAGCTTCCTGTCCACAAGTCATTTTCATACTCGCCACTATTAGTATAATTGATGAACCGTTTACATCCACAAACAGCTCTTGCGTATCATAATGCTCAATTAGAAGCCAGTGCATTCCGAGAAGAGTTTGATCCCGATTCGTTTGAAGACCTCACGTTACCCAAGATTGAGATGATACACAAAGTAGGACATGAATCAATTATATCGACAAAGCTTCTGACAATCGAAATTGGTTTTCTTTCTTCACGATACAGCGCGCCGGTGCTCTGATGAAAACCTGGAAAGTTGCATTGGCTCATGAGGAAGCAGCTGACATCGTCGACATACCGGAGAAAGTTGCGGGCACAAAACGCAAGGCAGTAAGTTGGACTCTTCGTCAGTTGGTCTTATCGCATGCGATGATATTATAACTCCAGGAGGTCAGTGTAGACGAAGCAGAAATACGGAGCATGTATGAGTCTAGCTCCTTGGGCAAGGTACGATGTTACGTAGCGCTCAATTTTCGTTGAAATTTATTTCCTCATGTTTTTAACCTTAGATGCGCGTGGACCAGCTCAAGGTTTGGTTCCATGTTTTCACGTATGAACGAATACTAACGAGGTTCCTGAAGGACTTTTTGAGGTCCAAGAGTCAGCCCGTTTCTGGCAAAAAAGCCGAACTACTTGAGCGAGTCGCTACATGGTTTGACGAACATGCTTGAACGTTTATCTACTTCCGAGTTTTTCACCCGGGCACATCATTACATTTTCTTGCTTCTTTTCAAGATTTTTTGAAGCTGTCAATGATGCCGAGCCTCCTATGGATCATAAATGTATGTATATATATGGAGCTTCCAACGGGAACCTCTAGGAATCTTCGACAGGCCACTGTGTGTCCTTCCAGAGAATATTGCGAAATAGAATGTTGATATATTCAGGAACCTAAAATTTACTAGAGTCTGACGAATCATGATTAGGCTAGAGCTTCTCACTTCTGATGAACAATTCGCTGGAGGGCTCATGCTTAGATCCCGCCAAGGCGCTCAGTCTGGTAGACTGATTAGGGTTGAATCAAAGTTGGACTCCAAAACGTGGTCACCAATTGAAGACTACGGTATTCGCATTGAAGTGTGTGGACTCATGATCATATTCGCGCTTAAGATGGAATGGCATAGTTCAGGATAGATCATCACAGCTTTCCACCCCTTGAGTGTGCTTCAGCAGTGAAACATAGGCTAGAAATCGCCCTGATGGTGACATGGTAGCTGATGATAATAACAATATCTTGTACTTGTGTATCATTAGTTCCGACAATGTGGAAATTCAGTAGCCGTTACTGCCAATAAAAAAGTCTACAGTGCGTCATCGATCCTTGCAAGTACGATTTTATTGTCGGGGTTTGCCAGCATGGAAATATGTAACCTGAAATGACCTCATAGTGTTCTTGTAGTAAATAAGTAAGCGTTGACTATGATTATTACTCATATCCTTTCGGAGGATTGATGGCCTAGTTGGGCATGTGAAATTACGAAAGGGTACAAAATCCATCCGAACATATTAAAACATTTACTTGATAAATCATGTTGCCTCCTAGCCTATTGGGTAATTCAAAGGGCTTGAAGAGCTTCAAAAGGCCAGTTGACCGGCAGGCTCGCAAGGGGCAAAGGCGATTCAATCACCAAAAGACCCAAAAAAGACTCGTAAGCAATCTTTTCATACCTGCGTTATCCCAATGCAGGAATGAGGTGCAAATTGTAGCAAAATCATAGTGCTTCTATTTTATGTCCCTCTCCTGCTCTTCTCGTCCTGAGATTCGCCACGTGAAATCCGTTCTGCATTCATCCCGTGCCTCCGGGATATGTTTTCGGAATTTTACGTAATCCCAAGTCTCCTAAAACGCACACGTCTAACGAAGACAACCAGTAATTCAGTGAGCGAGTAGATAGTGAGGCAGAGAAAAGTCGGGTTGGATACAACCAAGTCAGTAGGTCGTTGGCAAGTCGTCGGTTGAACGACCCCACCGATTGGCTGATTGATGATCATATGATTCCAAATATTCATTTTTTATGTACATTGTACATGGATCCAACCTCAGTCGTCTTCACCATATTCACCATATTGATGGCTGGTTCTAGGTGATTCTAGGATCCTGCGTGGGTCCTACTCTTAGCCAAATTTGAGTTTCTTACTGACGCTTGTCACATCGGATCGCTCCAGCTCCAGCGAATGGTCCTACTTATACTTGACTGTTCGTCTTTGATTGTCACTTAGGTATGTGAGATGACTTGAATGACGACAGTGACAAGTTCAATACCTCGAGAAATTCTTTAAATACGAGAACAAAGCCTTTGATCTTAGCCAGGAGAAATGAGGAGCATGAACAAAGACGGGCCAGCGGCGTATGAAATACATATGTACCTCCAAATGGCCAAGTATCTCTTTGACTCCATTGTCTGCAGGAGGCATAAATGAACCTATTTTGAGGTTCGTCACTCCTCCTCCTCCAACATTCACAGCAGTTAATGATGTTTGCCAACAAGAAGTCTGGGTATCCTCATTGCCCAATCGGTCTAAGACACATCGACACTGCTGATAATTCGAAAGCTCTGTATGAGTCGAGCTTCGTACGTAGCCATATTATCCTTTATTACGACTTCTGATGTCATCGATAGAACGGCAGTTGGTCTGCCACTGATATTGCACCACCCACGGAAAGCATCGACGGAAGAATCGACGATGAACAAGTCGACCATGGGGAGCTTCAGAAAACTGATGCATTGAACCTCAAAGATTCGGAACTCCGTTACTTTCTACCCTCCGGCTTACTCGAAGACGATGAAGCCGAAGAGATAGCTCTCCTTCAAAGCCTGGATTTGAAAGCTTCTATTACGTTGCGGCGACCATGCGATGCTCCATGCTGTCTTCGAGCTCGTGCATATAAGACCATTGATGACCTTTCACAGGTCAGTCACATTGGTGCATCACCTCTCGGGTACTCACTGAGTCTTCACAGAAAGGTTGTTATAATTACGGAACCGGGGATTTATTCTTGCCCGTATCATCGTCGGTCTGGTCATCTTCATCGTCGGATTGTGGCTCGGAAGACTCTGGTCTTTTTCCGTTCAACATTGAGGATTTGGAGAGATCTACCTTTTGTTCACATGCTCCCAGCTCAACGACTTCCGAAGCAACAAGTTTCATTCTTGGTGCTCAAAGGAACTCGACAGGCTACCATCATAAAGGTGTTCGTGAAAGTGGCGCTATCTATTTCCACGGGTCCCCGTCTGAGGGCGCCTTATTGTCAGACGTCAAAGTCTTGAAAACAGGTTCTCTTTTAGGGCCCAGGGAAGACGTCATGGCCTCTTGGGGCATCCCAGGATTCCCTACGTGGATACGCGTCATAACCAATGTGAGTCTTTCTCGTTTTCATCAATAACGATGGTGCTCAATCGCCCTCTTCGATCAGCAACACGGATACGCTAAGACGAGCGTCTATGTGCCCATCAGATGTTACTGCGCAAATACCACTCGGGCAGGACTTGCCTTGGACATAGCGTCTCTTCTCGATCTCTATTTTACGGTACGATCCATCTCGCTAAGATCTATCCTTCATTTCGGAAAGAGCTGATCATCTGTCACAACATATAGAATGCATCGATTCGCCCAGGTTTTGAGAATTGCCCAATGCGTCGCCGGAATATTGAAGATCTTTACCTGCATTCCTTGCGACGGAATGTGGATGATCCATTCATGGTGTGGCGAGTCTCGGTCTCTCATTTGGCGGTTTCGTGGGCAAAGTTTAAGTGCTCATGAAAAGCAGATAACATGACGGAATATCAATATTTAATAATAACAGTGTATTTTTATGTTACTGGATTGTCAGTATGCTGCTCAACATTCGATATATACCGCGTATAAATGATCACCGACGTCCATTTTCGGGGTGTTTCGATCATCAAGTATAAGAGAGGTGAACTGATGTGAACTGCTTTACATGTTACTGATCAGAGATACATGAGTCTACGAATCGCCCGCGTCGTTAACTTTTGTTTCCGCATCAGTCCTTTGCCTGGTCCGCCTCACCAGTCTGCACCGTCGCATCAGGCTTTCCCAATTCTTCGGTCTTAACCGTATCCTCAGTCTTGCCTACTTTGTCGTTCTGAACTGATTCATCGGACTTGGCAGTGCAAAGCCGCCACATCCATCGTGTCTTATGTGTTCTGAGTATCCCCAATCACATCCTTTATCTCCATCTCATCAGTCGACCCATCCACTACATCTTTCGTCTCTAAATTCGTGGGCCCGCTGATGTCAATCAACAGATCAGGAGCGGTTTTTGTTCCTTCCTGAGCTTGTCTTTCGGCCTGCTTTTGCACCGGAGGGAGTGTCGGGTGGACTGGGGCCGTTGTCGTCGCCAAGGGGGTTAGGAGAGTTGACAGAGTCTTTTTTTTCGTCTTCCCCTGGAGTTCCTTCGTTTCTTTCTCCATCTTGCCCTGAGGCGCCATTGACCACGGCATCGGTGGGTCCGTCGGTTTTGCCGTTGGTGTGACCATTGGCTTGTCCGCCGGTTGTCTTGTCGGTGGGATTACCGCCGCTGGCTCCTTTGGGGGCAGTGGGGGAGGTGTCTATTGAACAAAGAATGATGAGCAAGTCATGACGTAGCATATTAGAGGTTGTCACCAATCCACCTGTAGGAATCCCGGTACCCGTACCTGGAGTTGTACCATTCGCATTATCGTCCTTGTTGACCGGCACGGGAGGCCGAATATCGAAGAGTAGTCGCACAAGACTATGCATCTCTTCCTCACGGATACCAGCTGTGGTTGGGCTACGAGAGCCGTCGGCTGAGGGGTTAGAGCGGGCGTACTCCCTCGCCCGTGCTATCATGAGAGTGGTCGCCATTCCGAGCTGCACACCCTCTTCCAGCGTAAGCGGTTGCTCACGCTCACAAAGCGCCGCATAGCGAGGGATGAGGTAGTTCTTGTCAACTTCATGGTCCTGGTATGTCGCAATACGATCTACATCGGACATGTCGAGTTTCTCGAGTTCACGGACGACGAGATTTTTGACTTCCGCAAACTGCCATTTGTGAGCAAGTTGCAATATTACTTTCCAGTCGTCAACAGAGGTGGTATACAGCGAGTAACGGCTAGAACGTAGAGTTAGCATGCATACGCTTCATGCTTCATCGATCGAACAATGGATGACGTACGGATTATAGAATACCCATAGGAACTTCGCAAAGTCGTCCGGATGCTCCTCAAGAATGATGGCAGTTCCTTCTGTCGAGCCCCTTGGTACCGCTCCAGGCGAAGCTGGGACTTGAAGTTGTCTCTGGAAGAAGGGGCTTTCCCTCTCGAAGAAGTATCTGTGAACACGAAAGTGGATATGTTCTGACTGTGAAAATGACTTATGAGAGCCGCAGCAGCGATACCGGGTGATATGGAACTGACAAGGAAAAAAAGATCGCCTCCGGGAAGGTAATAGGTATCATGCCTCGATAGAGCACGGAAAGTATCCGAGTTACTGCGATGATGAGTGGACATGAGGGTTTGACCTTGCTGTCCGAAGGAAGGGAATATGTATAGAGAAGAGGAGGAGAGGTGGGAATATCGATGAAGGTCAACTTGGAACAGTTTAAATTTTGGAGCCAGAGCGTTGTACACGTGTTAGCGTCATGGCAGGGGTAGTGTCTGATGGGAATATATACGTCAGTCGGGGCTGCCCGATGCATGATGCCTCGAGGACAACAGCAGGTTTTACCCAAAAACAATAACTATGGTTCTCTTTTCGTGCACGATGTCCGGCTTGGTGCCGTGAGACGTAATGTGTGAGAGGGGCTAGTACCCGGTCAAAGTCTATCGCCTCGGCTGGAACTAGTATAAATGCAGCAATTGCGCTAGCCATGTACGCCACAGTCGTGTATCATGCATTTTCATAAAGGTGTCTCAAATTAAGAAGCACTGAACAAGTCTTGTAAGGTTCAGAGCTCCGCTGAAACGAATGGAGGAGCCGAAGAGCCGCCTAGGTGCCGTTTGGACATCGATGCTTCGGCATTTCTCGGCCCTACCCTGACTTTGGCTGCCGACCATAAAAATGTATCCAATCCGCCAACGTTCGCAATATGATAGTCGGCCATCCCTTTTACAGCGGCCAGGAAGGGCCTCAAATCACTGAAGGTAAGTACCGGCCTTGTAACTGTTATTTCATCCAGGGACGCGACCGCGCATCATTGTTCCCATGCATCATACCCCCAAATTCGCGACTCCGATCCCCCCTCTGATTTTGTACGTGTAGGAACGAAAACCTGATGGAGCTATGTACTATCACATCGCGGTGGAGTTGTATTTAACGCCTAAGCGCCTTCGTCCATGTGCGGATGGGGTGAGGCCATCGGCGTTCAGTGGAACACGAAGGGGACGCATAATTAGGCAAATCCTTCCCTGAATCTGCCCTTTTTTACTGTATCTACTGATTGTGTACACATAGATATCAACCTCTTACAATCTGCTCTTCCACGTGGTGATGTGGACTTGATGCCCATGCTCAACTTGAAAGATTTCGGAAAAATTGCTTGTTGAATTGGGTGTATATTCTCACTCCACTGGTCTGACGAATCCAACATGCTGCACGATATGTGACATGGGAACCAATGGTACCAACTCCTGCCAGTTCTTGCACCTGACTTGTTCTCAACTGTTCTATCAATTTCATTTTTATTTTCGATCAGGAATACTCGCAAACAACCGTTTGATGCAGATCAATCCGGCTCAACCGTCACCCACAGGACCTATTTGCTACAATTTCTGGGCTATTTCTTATTAAAATACGTGCCAACTCTCATTGTTGATTGAGTTGGCTCTTCAAGCTCTGAGGACATTGATGTATGGACTATGTTGCAACAAAAGCTGGGTCAACATGCTCTGGGTAGCATCGCATTTGACCAAACGGCAAATCCACCATCACCATCAAAAATGCGAAACAGTTGGTCGTCGCCGGGTATTGCATCGACGGAGCTCCACGATGTATATATGATCACTCTCAATTATGATGGACGTCCGAGCGATCTGTGGTCCTCCAACTTCCCCTTCCCAAGATTTGAATCCACTGAGTGGATCAAATGGCATCTCTCATCCTAAAGCTGGTCTTTCTCTTTTCTTTCGCCTCATCACTCGCTGCACCACTCCGCTTCCGATTGCGCGACGCTCCATCACCTGCCGTGGAACCAGTCCCATTGAAGCTTAGAGCCCAGCAGGATAGCTTTGATTTCGACCTTGCTACGACGCTCGTTTCGTCTAATAGCACCATTGAGACGCTTCAAACGGTTCCCGCGTCTTGCGCGGCGTATCCGTCTGAGTGCACCAGTGGATATCAAGCTGTTAATGTCACGTATGACGATTGTGGCGACGCGTGGACCATATGTCGGTGTAACACTGCAAATATGACGATGGACACTGCAGTGGAACGATTGGGTCGCGTCCCCGTGGGTTTGCGGCGCTATGTTGGGACGGTTCTTGTGTCTCCGGATGTTGAAACACATGCTTATACGTTGACTTCGGGAGATATTCATGTGTTCGGGGATGCAGAGGTTGATACATGGGTACATGAGGTACGTGAGCTGGCCAGCCTGGCTCATCTCGGGACAGCAACCTTAATCTTTGCAGGCTGCTCACGCGTATGATTGGGCATCTGGGACACCTTTTTCGGGTTCTGCGGAGTGGATTGAGGCAATTGGTAATGATACTTGCGTACCCGACACTTATTCCGCAACAAGTGCAGGAGAGGTGAGCGCTTGTGTATAACACAAAACGTAGATACCTTACAAGCTGTCCATAGGATTTTGCACAAATGACTGTGATGAAGGTTTACTCGATGATTCACAGCGATTCATTGCCTACCGGCTGGTCCCTGGACTGCATGTCGCATCAAATGCAGTACATGAGTAATCTTCCTCTCTTCAACAGGGAAGATCTCTTCGGAGGTACTTGTGCTATCGTCCCGTCGGATCCCTTCTCAAAGTATGTAAGGACTGTATTCTCCTCGTCAGTTTCGCTGACCTTTGTTCCAGACACGCTGCTGCACCCTCCGTAACTCCTACACGTGTCCAGCCGAATTATCCCGCGCAACCGCAGACTTCGAGTGTCATTCCTGTAGTGAACGCGGCCCAGGATATTCCTGATGGTAGCTCGAAGAAGGACAACGCTGTATCGTCCTTTGACTACCTGGGTTTGAAGCTGGCCGTGCATTTCATGGGTGGATCTATGATCGGATGGCTTCTGTCGTAGCTGGGGGATGAGTGATGCTGATGCACTGGATGTATCTGACTTGGGGACATAGTGATAACGTGATTGAGTCGTTGTATCGAACTTCTCAATGCTAATGATAACAACACAAACAAGATTGTACTTATACAGGTGAGGCGAGTAGGGAGATATTCCATTCGGATGCACTCGCTCTTGTTTAGTGGTTGTAGATTATCGCGAAAACCACCAGTTAGCCGGTGAATAGACCAACTGATAAAGTGTCTTCACCCAAGATTTTGAGCAGGCAGGAGCCCGTTTAGGACGGGATTCGCACGACTACATCTCTGCATCCAACGACAGTGACTTTAGTATCTACTCACATCAGACTATTCTCAATGACTTCCATGAAGCAATTCAGGACACCTTGGGCAGTTTCGAAGTCAAAAATTAGAGCTGTTCTCTTTGAGTTCCGTTGATCGACTCACGTGGAGATCAAAAACTTATCCTGTATCGTCGCAGAAATTTGGACGACAAAAAGGGTATGTTTCGTTCGAAAAACATTTTTCAGCTTGACCGAGATCCACAGGAAACTCCGTGGAGGGCGGTTGTAGATAAAAAGCACGGCATCTATGTCGGGGAAGTCTCAGGCAGGCCACGTGGACATTTACAATGACCCCTTGCCTTCGCCGCTGACCACACGGAACCTTCGACCACGACTGAGCCAGTCTCTAGCGTCTGTTGCTTACAGAGACGCGTCGCGTTTACAGAGGTCATCGAGTCGGAGTCATTCCTCATCTACAACGCCCCGTCGTTTGGTTATCATGCAATCTAACGCCGGAGCATCCACCTCATCAACACCAAATGCAGGGCCCTCGAGCGGAAGGCAAGCAAGACGGAGGAGAGTGATGTCGACATCTGAAGATAATTCGACCTTGGAGGAAGCCGATCAGTTGATATCATCGGACAGCGACGATATCCCCATCGCGCGGACCATCTCCAATTCACTTTCTCGGGGCACTCAAGCCACCCCTGGCCCTTCTTCCTCTTCAGGCGTCGCTGGTCCTTCTTCTAGCTCTTGTCGATCAGGTTTACCCCATGTTTCCGTGAGCAGCCCTAGCCTTCCCAAAATTCTTCATTCAACCAACATAGAGTCTTTCCAGAAATCGTCTCCTAGTCTAGAGACTATAGCTTCTTCCTCTTGTCCTGCAGCCCACGATTCTGTAGCACACGTTCCTTCGCATCCATCTCCTGCACCTGAGCCACTCGCGGACTACACGTGTCCCATCTGCTTCTTTCCTCCAACCAACGCCACGTTGACACCGTGTGGTCACATCTGTTGCGGCTCGTGCCTCTTCATGGCTGTGAAGTCGACATTACAACGTGGGACTCTTGTGAACGACGCCGATGCAAACGTAGCAAGGTGAGCAGTGCCTTCGTTCAGTTGCGCCACCGGTTCTATCTTGATGGCATTCGCTAGATGTCCGGTCTGCCGAGCGCCCATCCCTGGCTGGGATGGAAGGGGAGGTGGAGTAATTGGTCTAAAGGCTCGTACTCTTCTAACTCTCTAGTTTTACTCTCGTTACTCGTATATTCTATCACTACAGTAGAAGTTACTCTACTCTTGAGAGGGAAATCATGCAGATATCTGCACTGCCTATCATGACCTTGATGGGATGCCTTTACCCGGGATGCTTTTACTGTCTCGAAATAATAGGCAGGGCGACAATTTCGATATCCATCCCAGCAAGCGAACATCACGCTACCGAAATTTGGGGCTGTTTGGTGGGGTAGGACTAAGAGAGCATAGAAGCCCTAGGCAAGCTAAAAACAGCAGTGAAATCTCCCTTAGAGATTTGCCTTTTGAAACGGCTATCACCGTCACATTGTCAAAGATGTGCCCATCACATCACTTGACTGCAAAATTGAAGTTCCTAGTCGAGGTGATCGTCTGAGAAAACGTGGTATCCAGACCTGTACATTCACGAAGCTTAAGACGTAATATTACAAAACTTGACTTCATTGTTATTATCTGATGATCTCAGTACGCAGGTCGCTGCAAAAGGAATCCAAGCCATCAGATGAAGTTTGTCAATGGAGGGACGCTCCGAATTTTTTCGATGAACGCCTTTCGCCACTGATCCGCATCACCCTTGCAGCATATTGCAGCAAAGTGGGGAACAGTAATCACAGCAGATATAGATTCGTCGTTCTTGATGCCTGTCAACTCTCCGAGAGCTGAAAAAATTCTACGCTGATATTCTGGCCAATTTGAACACTTGTGGCCAGGAGGAGCAGTGAGACTGGCTTTTCGAATGCCTGCATTCCAGCTGTCATAATAACGGAGCTGATGATTCCCAATTGAATTAGAGTATAGTTTCATGGATACGACCGACGAACCCAGGCATAAAGCAAATCTAGTGGAATTGAATTCCATTCCGCAGAGATATCTGCCAGAGTCACATGCGGTGCAGCTTGGTCAATGAGCTCTGGATAGCCGTGGCGCAATGAATATTTGAGAACGTCGAGCGCATGGTCAGGTAATGCTTTTCTGGTAATTTACTGTCAAAGCTTCTTGAAAACAGAGAATTGAAAAGAAACGGACTCCATGTGGATTTTGCACAGCTGCATCGCAGGATACACTTGATATTTCTCTACAGCTTCTGCTAACTGTGCAAGTGCCTCGAATGTAATTTTCTCTAGATTAGGCTGAGATCGTGGGTAGACGAAGTGAAACATGAGTTCGAGAGTCGATGAATCTTCTGTTAGATCAATGTGTTCATTCGAGTGAGCAAAGTGTGCAGGCGGAAAGCCGCCGCTCGTAACTTCTAGATTTCGTGAATGAATTCGGAAAAGGATATTATTGGAGGAACGAAAAAGAAGATCTGCGTCGGGCGCATTGACTACCGTGGAGTATAGACGTGGTCAGACGAGCGGCGCGACAACAGAAGATCATTGCTCACATTGTCCAGAGGTTTCGAGAGTCAGACTATGGTGTTGGTTGGCAAGCATCGTTGCTGGAGGCAAGGGCTCAGAGTATGAACATCGACCTTTTAACTGCTCCTTGAGGATTTTTTCTTAAGGTTAGGCTGCTCTCATAACTGAGGGCACCCTAACCAACGCACCAAAAACCGTTAATCAAAACCCCTAACTGGCTCCTAACTAGCTGTGCGTCTAGTCAGCGCTACTTACTATATTGGACGACATCTTAAACAGACCCTGGTTTAGATGCCCATCAGAGCTAGCCAAACTCATCTAGACAAATCCAGTCTATTCCCACTACTTGTTAGTGGATTTTAGAGAACACGGGCACTTTTTCGCCAATTGCTGGTGGCGCGATAGTTGATCGCGTGTACCATGTGTCATTTTTTCTCATGCCACTCCTTCACCCGCGAAAGTATGCGGCTCGTCCAAGTATTACAGCTATCCTGAGCTATCAAGTTTTCCGTTTTCATTTCTTGATGGGATTTGATACATCAAGGAATACGAGTAGCGGGCTCTGCGGCCAGAGGGCGCCCGTCGTGTTTATTATAGGAACTTTCGCACAGCCAACATCAGTGAACCATCTGCATCTCGATCAGCTGCCATGCATGCTGTGTTTAGGTGTCTTTCTAAATCTGACCACAATCTTCTACAGCTAGATAGGGGGCTGCATGCTGTAACCGTTTTCTTGTTTTACGGTTGCTCTAAAACGGCAACTGTAACCATGCCGTCAAGGGATCTTGCTGAACCGTTCATATGGCATGGTTATGGATGGTTGGATGCCGTACTAAACTGTTACATCAGTAAAGTGGAGAGGTTGTTCTGATGTCTCTGATGTCTCTGCTAAGACATCAAAGACATCAAGGATAGTATTCTACTCTATCTACACTGATCTACAATCTTGTGCCCCTTTCAGAATGTAAAATGACAGTTGAAAAGATGGGGAATAAATCTCTAGAAATTGAGACCAGAACGTTAAAGATGCTTTTTGACTTCTTACTGCCATCATTTTGTTGGGGGTTCTGGTAGTTCAAGGATTGTAGCTAGTGGATTTTCATTTCTTTGAGTCGACAGTTCTCTACTAGAGTTCCTCAAGCTTACTGACTCAATCTTCTCTTGCTTTCAACATCTCTTTTTTGGGCCTTATTAATGCCCCACACATTGTCAAGGCCCCTTGCTGGTGGTCCAAGTCAAGGTGGGACCCTGGAATGCTCACATTTGCTCCTGACCCACTCTGTCATCAAGTCACTTCTGGATGTCAACGCTGGGCTGATTAAATTGGTCCAGGACATGTAAGTACCTAGAGACACCCATGGATCCTTGCAGCTGAGCTGTACAACCATGCCAAGATGGTTAGCATCTTGGTCACTGCAGGACTTACTCCCAAGTCCCCAGAACTCAAGCACACCATCATTGCTGTGGCCTTCCTTATCAATGCCAATGTTGAGGGCCATATGTCAGATCATCTGGCTGACAATGTAGTGGCTAAGACCATGGGCAAGATTGGTGGGCTGGTAGAGAAGCGCAGCACCACAGCTGACTTCTTTGCTAATGTTGCAGCAGAGCAGATTGCGAACAGGGGAAAGGACAGACTTATTCTGAGATAAGAACTGGAATCTGGAGTCTTGTATTTAGTAGCTAAGAATACACAAGTATCTGTCTATACATACCTGGAGTCTCGTATTTAGTAAATAAGAATACGAGACATCCAGGGAGTGAGAAATAATCTACTATCACATGAGACAGGATGATGTCGATGGTGTCATAGGAGGAGGTAAGGGGGTTGTGGCACTACTGGCAATCTGGTTTTGACACTGCCACCTGACGTAGTGCCCACAACGTCACTGAAGGTCTTCCTGGGAGAACTCCCCAACGACCCCCATCTTTCTCCGCAGCTTGTCGACGACATCCCGAGCAAGGGTTTTGGTAAGGAGGTCGGCGACCATGTCCTCAGAAGGAATGTATACAGGCTTTATTTTACCATCATATACTGCTTGTCACAGCCAGAACCAATGATGATCAAGGTGCTTCGGACAACCCATGTCCTCTGGTTGCTTAGAGACAGAGATAGCGGATTGATTGTCGACATTCATAATTAGTGGCGTTGATTGGGGAGCACCAATGTCAGCAAGGAAATTGCGCAGCCAGCAAAGCTCCTGACCAGTCTCACTTGCTGCTACAAACTCCGCCTCAGTGGTGGATAAGGCGACAATGGTCTGTAATTTGGACATCCAGCTCACTGCCCTGCCGGCTACCATGAGAACTGAGCCCGTTGTAGATCTCCCATTATTGGGGTTGCCGCCATGGTCTGCATCTGCATAGGCCACAAAAGGTAGTGAGGTAGAGCCAGCCAAATACTCAATCTTGTAGTTGAGTGTGCCATGAACATAGTACATGAGGTGTTTGACAGATCTCCAGTGCTTAGGGCCCAGGCAGGCATTGAAGCAACAGAGCACACTGACAGCATGCACTATGTTGGGGCACATGCACATGGCCAGGTACAGGAGAGCACCAGTGGCTTGTATGTATGGAATCTTCTTCATCTCCTCTACCTCCTCTGGGCTGCAGGGGGCATTGGACTTGAAGAGGCAGATGCCAGGCTTAAGGGGGGTAGCAATGGCTTTACAGTCAATCATATTGAATTGGGAGAGGACTTCAATGGCATAAGACCTTTGATCAATCCACAACTTGTGGTTGTGCCTATTGCAAGTGACAACAATGCCAAGTAAACCCATAGTAGGCCCCAAGTGGTGTAGTTTAAAGTACTTGTGAAGCTCTGAAATGACCTTGAGGATAGCTGGCCAAGAGGTGGAAGCAAGGGTCATATTGTTGACATGCACTGGGATGACAATCTGCATGTTTCCCCAAAGATAAATGTACATGCAGAGGTCCAAAGTAATCTGAACAAATCCAAGCTTCAGAAAAACTTTGTGCATTTGCTTGTTCCATAAGTTAGCACCCTGCTTTAAACTGTATATGCCCTTTTGCAGCTGGGTGCATGCATCCCCATCTCTAGATTTACATTTGATGTCAGGCTGCATGGACTCAGCAAATCCCTCAGGGAATTTTATATAGAGTTCTGCATTGACCATGCAGTGGAGGAAGGCAGATGAGATGTCAACAGACTCCAGATGCATGTCCTCAGCAGCAGCAAGAGCAAGGACAGTGCAGACAGCAGCCCATCAGGCTGTTGGCACAAATGTTTCCTCAAAATTGACACCAGAGCATTGACTGAAACCTTGTGCCACAACATGTGCCTTGAAACAATCAATTGCACCATCAGGTAGGTACTTCACCTTGAAGACCCACCTAGAGCCAATAGTGTGGTGGCCTGCTAGGAGGTAAACTGCTTGCCAGGTACCATTGTCCTTCAGTGTGTTCATCTCTTGCACATTGCTTTGAACCACTCTGCAGCATTCTCACTCTGCATTGCTTCCTTATAAGATTGGGGGGTCATGTCATGCACCCCAACCTTGTACATGGCTGCAACATTAGCACACACAGCACCATATCCCCCAAAATCCATTCCATGTTCCACAAACACATGTCCCACAAGAAGCAAAGCTTCATCTGAGTCTACATTCAAGGTAAGGGCCACTTCATGTTCTCCATGAGTGTCCACACCCCCTATGTCCATGTCCCATAGGAGTTGCTCTGGAGGAGGTTTGGGGTATGGTGAGGGAGGCAGTGGTGGTGGTGGTGGTGGTGGTGGTGGTGGTGGTGGTGGTGGTGGCTCACATACTAGAGGTGATTCACAGTTTTCTTTGCAACATATAGCATTGTAATATTCAGTGTTGGGAGGACATGCAGGGATGTGTATGCATTGGCTGGGCTCTTGCAGCGGTGGCAGTGGTTTTAGCAGGCATGGCACTTGGGGAGGTAAGTCTGGAGTTGGGTCTGTCACTGGTTCTGCTCCCACTACTCCCACTGGTGGTGTGTCATTGACTTTGGACTTGAGGTCAGTTAGTGGCTCACCATCATTGAACATGCAGACATGATCAGTGGGAATTGTATCCTTGGCTACCTCAGGCAGCAGTGCTAAAGTTATGATGATGTCATTGGTATCATAAGGTTGACATTCTTCAATGTTGTCAAACTCAGCAATTGGTGGTGTGGGGAGTATTCTGGATGCAGCCAGGCGTGGAAAACAGGTTTCATCAAAGATTACATCCCACAATATCGCAACCTTCCTGGTACTGGGCACATAGACTTTCCATCTGACATAGTTGTTGGGGTAACCAATGAAGATACTTGAGAGTGTATGACCTCTCAAGCCTCTCCTCTTGTCCCACCTGATCAGTGCATATGCTGTGCAGCCAAAGACACATAGGTGCCTGACCTAGGCTTCTTTCCCTTATATGCTTTGAACAGTGTCATGTTTCATGGGAGGGCTGATGTGGGACAGCAGTTATAAACATGTCAATATACATTAAGGGCATGTACACAGTCAGGAAGATTTGCCTCTGTAAGCATAGATACAATGGCTTCCTTTATTGATCTGTTTAGCCATTTGGCTACTCTGTTTTGCTGAGGGGTAGACATGTTTGTGAATTCTAGCCTGATATCTTCTGTTTTACAGAACATGAGAAACTCATTTGAGATGTATTTGCCACCTTTGTCATGGTGAAGGCATTTGACTTTGGCTCCTTTTTGTTGTTTGACAAGTGCCTTGTGTTCTTTGAAGGTGCCAAAGGTATCACTTTTCTGGTGCATGACATAAACTTCCATCCAGCATGTGCTATCATCAACAAAGACACACCACCATTTATAATTGTTTTGGTGTCCACTGACTGTCATTGGACCATGCACATCAGAAAATACTCTCCCAAGAACCTCTGTAGCTCAATCTGCTACTTGTGGGAAAGAGGCATGGTGCTACTTTCCTTTGATGCATGGTTCACAGATGTGTTGGAGGGGAGAGTTTAATGTGACTCTTAAGTCTTTGGTAAGACTGTCCTTGATGAGTTGGTTAAGGCAGTCAGTGCCCAGGTGGCATAGTCATCAATGGAGTAAGTTTCTGTTGACCTTAGTAGAGGATGTTGGGCCAATCTGGCTGAGATTAGCAGTATGGTTTGATGAGGAGACAACTGTTGGTCCTATCTATAGTGGCCAAGAGAATGAGGTCATCTTGAATGTTGAAGAAGACTTTGCAACCACAGAAAGTGATGGCAAATCCTCTATGCACACTGAGAGTTGTGATGGAGAGTAAATTGTTGGCTAGTTCAGATACAAGAAGGACATTTGTGATGACAACATCTCTTAAAGCCTTTCTGTCCCTACACTTCCCTGCCAGCCTAAACAGAACATTCCCCTTCCCAACAGAGTACACAGATGTATCATTTGCAAGGTTGATGGGAACTCTCCATGGCTTAAGGAAGTTTGGGAGGAACCACTTGCGATGTGGTGTCATATGCACTGTGGCACCTGAGTTTGTATTCTATAGGGTGTTAGACAGTAATGAGGGTAGGGAGGAGGATTGACAAATGGTGGCTTTGGCTTTGATGGCAGGTCCATTGCATCCTTCTTCAATCTTTGCCAAATCAGTTGTCTTGGCTACATCAGCCTTGGCTGTTGAGTTCCATCCTAATCGGCCACTGCATTTCTTTAATTTGGGGGGATCATCTTTGTTAATGTGTGACTGTGTGGCTGAGAGGTGTGGTCATTCTGTTATGTTGTGTTCCTTCTTGCAAAGGTAACATATGACTGCAAGAGATGGCAGTGGCAATAGCGGTGGCAGCTTCTTTGTCTGTGGCAGTATGTTGGATCTCCTCAGTATGGAAAGCCTTCTTTACCATGTCTTTGGCCAGGTTATTCAGTATCAGCATGGACAAAACAAATGACCCATAGTCTTCTCAAGGCAAGGCATGGAGCATAGCCATGGTACAGAGTTTGTTGTCAAGCATCTCCAGAGTATAAGTTTGCATGATAGTTCCATCAGAGTTGATGGTTGGAGGGGGGCAAAGAGATCAAATTTGTTGCATGCAGCCTTTGACATAAGTACATAATTGTGCCAGTGTTTCTTCTTCATGTAGCCAGACCATGGAAAGATCACTCAATGAATTGAAGCATGCATTTGGCATGGATTTAGAATGTATTTCTTGAAGCTTCGCCCACATCAGTGCTGGCTTATTGCAGATGTGGTCTACATGGATTTTGTTCCCTTTGTTGAGCCATTGATGAATTCCACCAGCCACTCAATTGCTTCAAAGTTGATAAGAGCTCCATATAGATGATAAGAGCTCCATATAGTTGATAAGAGCTCCATTAGTTAATAAGAGCTCCATTTAGTAAATGAGGCAGGATTACTAGGTTCAAGAGTGGGGGTGGGGGGGTTTCCTCCCTGGTAACTATCCATGCTCCCCTGACTGACATCAGGTGTCCAAACATGGACTTCTCCCATTCTGTGTACTTAATTGTACCAAGTTTTGACATCAGAAATTATGTGGTTTGCATGACATTGTCCATTGTATTTGTAGAATCTGAGATCAACAAGTGCAGGAGAAGAATGGGTGGAGTGATGAGAGGTAAACTTTATTTGGGGCATTTTGCTGCAATGTTCAAGAATGGAGCAAGATTTTAACAGATAGATCTTTGGTGAGTAAGTCTGTGGGTTGGGGCCCATAACCTGTTGCAGCAGATTGCAAACAGGGAAAAGGACATACTTATTCTGAGATAAGAACTGAGATCTGGAGTCTCATATTTAGTAGATAAGAATACACAAGTATCTGTCTATACATACCTGGAGTCTTGTATTTAATAGATAAGAATATAAGACATCCAGGGAGTGAAAAATAATCTACTATCATGTGAGACAGGATGATGTTGATGGTGTCATAGGAGGAGGTAAGGGGGTTGTGGCACTACTGGCAATCTGGTTTTGACAGCTCATGATGCCAAATGTGCTGACTCAACCCTCACACTCAAGGTTGTGACTGACAACCTTGGTCTGGGTGTCATCCTTGCTGGACATGATGGTGCCCAAGGTCATGAGTATCCTACCCTCCTCACCTGAGCCTCAATTGCCAACATGACACACTCTCCCCACAAAAACAGCCCTCAACCAACTCACTAGCAGTGGATGAGCTGGCATTCTGATTCAACCCCAGCATAGGTAAACTTCAATGAAAAGTCCCTGACTGGCACCTCAAAACTCCACAATGCACCTCAAAACACCCTAAAATTCCTGGATAAGAAGGACATAAATTTTATGGAGGTGGAGGTTAGAGAGGTTTACCTGGCCACACCAAAGACCCATACCATTGGACTGAAGCTGATCAGCAACAGTGCATACTTGGCTGAGTTTGATACTGCTGACACAGCTGCTAGATTCCAGCACTGTGTGGTAATCAAGTGGCAGCTCTTTAATGACCTGTTTGGCAATAGCATACACATACAACATCATTGCTAAGTGTTCTCTGCATAGGCACTGTTGACCTAGATGACTACCTCTGCTTATGCACTATCAAGCTTGAAAACAGCCTTGCGACTAGCTCCATCACATCTGCTCTCTGGCTTGAGCACATTGACTATGTTCTCCTAACCAATCTGTCATGTCCTTCATGATCACCTGTAATGACTCAAAAACTGCCAATGATCTGATCTCATGCCATATCTCTATTGGTGGGCATCAGGTGTTGATCTGCAAGGATGTATGTAAGCTGGTGAGGTGTAACAACTGCTAAAATACAGCCACTTCTACAAGAAAACTGCAAAGAGGAAGGATGTTGCATCAGATTTTTGGGTGCTTGTTATTCAGCAGTCTTCTACAAGGCTGTGAAATTCAGATGTGTCTCCTGTAGTCCAGACTCTGCTCATGCAAGCTTGGATTGCAGCTCCATGCTCTAATACTCAACTCATGATTTGTAAACTTGGGTTATGGCTCTTCTGTGGAAGATCAGTGTTACCACCACCCAGCAACTACTTCCATTGGCCATATGTAATGGACTGGGCCCTCTGGCCTATTTTGGACTTAGTAGCACAGCCACCCCCTAGTCTTTTCTAGGAGAGGAGGACAGAGCAATGCAGTAGGGAGCTGGTTTTACTAGTAGGACCAAGAAAGTGGTAGGTGTGACTGAGAGCCCTATCAAGTGTAAAGTAGCCAAGTAGACAGTCAGAGTAGACCTAATAAACTAACAGATGGGGAAGAATGTAAGAGTCACTGTCAAGCCAAAGAGTGATGGGATCAAAGAAGCCTAAATTGCCAAAGTTTAAAGTTGTTTCACAAGTTGGCAAATGGTTGTGCAAGTGAATGAATGTCAGCTGAGACAATGACCAGAGTATATTCAGTAATGAGGATGTAAGTCAATGATACAATAGAGATAACCAGAAGTAAACATGTCTGTACCACTCAACCAAGATGATGATCAGAGTAAAACCCTTAGTTGTGCAGTAAGTGGGGGGAAAAACATATTTCTCTTATTGTACATGCCCTTTTTATATGTTTTCCAGTCCTCCCAATGTTGTCAATCTATAAATAGCTTTTGCTACTGATTGAGATTTCAACCAGCATCTGGTCTCAAAATCAATCTGATCCTGCTCCTCATTCTCAATCCCCTTGCTTATATTATCTAATCAGTTCCCCTCTCTTTGAGTAGCTTCCCTTTGTCTTCAGCCACTCAAGCTATACCATCTGTCATGACCCCCCTCATGGCCCTAACCCCCTTCCCAACTCCAGGCTACTTCTCCAAACAACCCAATTGCCTGAACCTGCCATTAACAGTGCCATCAGAGTCCCCAACATTGACCCATCAAGTCTGCATCAATGATCTTCCCTGTTAGGCCAGAACCTCCAAACCTACTCCACAGAAACCACACATCCACCTTGCACTAGCCCAAGACCTCTGGCAGTGCCACCAAACCCTGTTTCAGCACTGCTGTCCTGCTCCCAGTCTTGGAACACACCCTAGATCCTAGAACTACACCCATGCCCCATTCCAAGCCCCCAAGCCCTCCAAGAACACAACTATAATTACCACAATACTGTGGTTAGTACTCTGTTCTTGATATTGCCCATAAGTTGCATATAGTTTCCCAGCACTTATCTGTTTTCCAGCACTTGTCTGTTTTCCAGCACTTATTTGTTTTCCAGCACTTATCTGTTTCCCAGCACTTATCTGTTTCCCAGCACTTATTTTTACTATGTCTACTCTTTTGAATCATGATCTAATTGTTTACTCTAAACTCTAACAAAACTCCAGCTTGACTCCTAAGTCCTCTGGCCCCATCCATCTCTGGACTTAACATTCTCACTGGCCCCAAACTTCCAGAACATCTGTTCAACCTCTGTTCACCTCTGGAACTCCCATTCTCACTATCTCTGAACTTCCAGATTGTCTGTTTGACCCCCATCTAATTCCAATGCTCCATAAGTCCTCTTAATCATCATAGTTCTCCAACTAGTGAGTTTCTTGCTCTACAGTGAGGGAGCCCTCCAGGTCAGCTGGACCTAACATAATATTGAGACTCTCCTTGCTCATTGGAACACTCAATGTCTGACTACACATACCCACAAAACTATTGGCCAACAACCACAATACCCATCAACATGTATGGCTGCCCCCTTCCCTGAATTACAACTACCCCACCCCCACAATTCCCACCCCACAACATTTCCTGCATCCCAACAACTTTGCAACCACCCCAAGCAACTACTGGCCAATGGACCAATATGGATTCTTGCTAGGATCATTTATCAGCCAGGGGCCCACCCCCAGCTGCCACTCAATGGCCCCTCCCCACATACAAGGCCCCAACCAGTGGACCTATACAGGAGGGCAATCTGCAGCCCCATGGACTACCCCATTGTACATGAGTACTGGCCTGTTTGCAGTGGCTCTGGCATACATCTGGATGTTGGTGGAGGGTCCCCAACCCCTGTTTGCACCCACAGACCCACAGTTCTCCTGCCAAGAACTTGAAATGGTTTTGGCCACCCCCAACCCCCTCACAAACCCTGAACAAGGAAACATGTCCAGAGTAGGCAGAGATCCTTTGCTCCAGCAACAAGAGCAACTCATGGCCTACACTTGGCACTGCAACACGGTCCTGCAAGAGCTCAGGCTCTCACAAGCTGAGTTGACCCAATGGACCCAGGTGTCAGGGGACTGCTCTTACCAGACCCCTGGATTGCACTGTTTATTGGCAACCTCCCATCTTTAGGTCACAGGTACTTTCAACCAAGGGCTATCTTTTGGTCATAATTGTATGTGGTCATGTGCCAGGCATCTGGAGATTGAGGCCAATTATGATGGATTTCCATTTTTGGAATAGAGTCAAGATTTGGTTGTTGTTGAGTTTTTTCTCCAGAGGCTCTAGAGTAAATCTTTCAAACACTGGCATTGGGAATCTTTAGACTTGTTCTCTTTGGATCTCCCACTCTTGTAGATGTCAGGTTCCGCTGACCACGGGGGCTCAGCTACACTGGGCGAGTCCTTACTAGGCGAACATGATTCCCTGCACTGAGAACCAAGCACTCGGGGGTGTTCCAAGCACTGGGGACTTGTGAGGATAGCCAGGGGAGATTGATCCGAGCAAGTCCGGGGAGGTCCGGAGGAGTAGAGGACAAGTTGCGGGGGAGGGGGATGGACTTGGTGGGGTTCAGGCATAAATCCATGTGAGAGTATTGCGGGTGCAGAGGAGGCAGAGGCTATGCGGATGACAGGAGCAAAGCTGGAGTTCTGATGGGGGATCAACAGGGAT
Organism: Termitomyces sp. 'cryptogamus'; assembly: GCA_020091625.1. Classification (NCBI taxonomy): domain Eukaryota; kingdom Fungi; phylum Basidiomycota; class Agaricomycetes; order Agaricales; family Lyophyllaceae; genus Termitomyces; species Termitomyces sp. 'cryptogamus'. The sequence continues at coordinate 5,493,792 of JAGYZC010000005.1, forward strand.
TGATGGGGTTTGGAGCTGAGTGTATAGCAGGGCCCAGGGGTGGTAACGAGCGTCAGAGGTTTGTAATTGTAATTGCGGAGTTTGTGAGTATGTTATGGTCAAGAGGACTTGAACACAATAGACAGAATCAAACGGAGCAATATGGAGTTGAACAAAACAAGACGAAGATGAGATGAGAACGAGAATCGATTCAGGCAGAGACACGGAACTATAACGAAAGGATAATGGAACAGAAACAAGATAAGACCGGGAGACTGAGAGTAAGGAAAACAAGACACAGGACACAAAACACAAGAAGAAACAATCAGAAACACATCAGAAAGGTAGGTAGATAGATAATCTCAAGACTAGAGTATGAGGAGCTACTCTATGTCTTATATACTGACTACTGAAGAGCTCCAGGGACATTGGCTGTGGTGGTGGGGCTTGGCGGAGCTCGAGGAGTCGACGGGTGTCGGTTATGATCAGAGGGCAGGCCATGTTGATATGTTGATGGGATCAATTGTGATGCAGTCTGTTCCGAGGCTGTCATGATACTCCAGGGTAAGTTGGGGAAGCCAGGGTGTTGAGTTGATGACATGTAATGGGGTCAGGCATGGCGGGGGAGTGGTCCCAGGGGCTCAGGAAGTCCAGGGGAAGTGCCGGTGGCTGTGGGGAAGATGTCGGAGTTGGCCAGGGGGCCGTCGGAGTTAGCCGAGAAGGTGCCGGAGTTAGCCAGAGTAGGCGCGGAGTGCTGGAGAAGTTTGACGAAGCGTCGGGAGGTTTTGGGGGAGCAGGGGCTTGTCGGGCGGTGTACGGAGTTTCAGGGAACGGGTCATGACATCACCCCCCCTTCAGCGTCGAGACTCTCAAGACGCGGGGAGGTGGGTCGGGGATCGGCGGGGCGTGGGAGTCAAAGCCCAGTAATATTGATCAATCCACAGTGAGTGATGGCAGCATGGGAGGCGAAGTCAAAGCGTGGCCACCACTGCATCAGGGGGTTCTTCCTAATCAATTAAAAGGCCTTGGATGTACCCCAGGGCTCCCTCAAATTCTTTGTCATGTCCCCTCCCAGTTATTCAGCTGCTTCCCCCACTCCGTTGATTTCAGACGCGGACATGGTGATCATGTATGACAGCAAGGGGGAGGAGTTCGAGCATCGGCGCTGAGCTGGTACGATGTACCAGAGTTGTGAGCAGCATCGATCTGTTTCTTCAGGGTGGCTGATGGAGTTCTACAGAGTTGTCCGCGGTGGTGGTGGGTTCTCCAGGGGCCCCTAGGCGGGCCAAATTTTGTCCCACAGTGCCCCAATTGGTGGCGGGGGATGCGGAAGGGGTCCCTCCACTGCAGCAAATCCCTCAGGCAGAGGTGATGGTGGAGGAGTTTGCAAGGGTGTTGGCGTGGGCTCAGGGCCCCCCAATGCTGGAATGGTGCCAAAACAAAGCCCCGGTGAGTCTTTGAGTTCTCCTTTGTTGCATGCACTGATCCATTGTTCTCAGTGTGTTCTCTGTGTGTGGTGGGGCAAGGCCTGTGTCTTTGATGTGCCCTCCATGGGCTCACGGTGTGACACTTCCATTTGCCTTCTGTGTCGCATGAACCACAAGAAGTGCTCAATCTCGTTGGAGTGGCAAGCGGCGTGTGTTGCCGCGGAGCAGGGGTGGGACGAGGACTGGGTGCAGAGTCAGTTGGGCAAGGCGCGGAGGACCTGGATGTTGGGGGAGGCAAGCTCAGGGCAGTCTGTGGGGCAGGTGGGGCCTCCATGGGGTGGGCAGAGGGAGGGGGCGTCCTCGGCAGCAGACTGTGGGAAGCAGAGAGCTTCCCCGCCGTTGGAGGCAGGGCCCAGCAAGAGGCCGTGGGGTTACGAGCCAAGGGCGGGTTTTCCGGGGTTTCACATTCACTCTTCTACCCCGGACGTGGCCTTGGGACGGGCATCAAGTTCTCTAGAGCCCCCGCCTTCAATCACGGAGGTCTTCCTTCGCAAGTGGGTGGAGGTGCTAATGGCAGCGTTGATGGCATGGAAGGGGGAGCTTCAGTGGGCGAGGGAGGATCGAGATGTGGCGCAGGCGGAGAAGGAGGCGTTGGAGCAGGCGTGGAACACCTTGGTGCAGGGGGTGCCAGAGTGAGTGCCAGAGGTACGGGGCTTGCAGGAGCGTCCAACACAGCAGGAGGGGTAGCCCACGGAGGAGGTGGAGGAGCGGGAAATGGCGCCGGAGGCTGGTCTGCTACGGGCAGAGTTGGAGGTAGCAAGGCAGAGGGAGGATTGGCTGGCCAATGAGGCCGCTTCAGGGCATGCAGGGATCCTTTGTAAGTGTTGCTCCCACTTCTCCGCCTGTTACTAAATGGATTGTGTTTGGGGCCAGGTTGGGTGCGGGAGCACCGGGTTCTCTTGGATGGTGCCTCCGCGGCGTTCACATTGATTCAAGATGGGTTGGTGCAGATGCCCATGGGTCAGCCTCCGGAGTTGCAGCAGGGGATGGCGAGGGTGGGGAGGTTGCTGGCGGGGCATCGACGGCGTAATGCAGTGGCTCCAGGGTCGTGGTGGGAAGTGGCGGCAGACGCGGGGGAGGCTTTGCCCAGGCTGGCGGAGGTCTTGGCAGTGGTGCGGGCCCAGATGGAGATTGATTTGGGGGTAGGGATGGTGGGGGTTCCAGGAGAGGAGTGAGGGGGCGCTGGGTCCTGCTTCTTGTCGTCCTTGAGTTTGTCCGCCCCATTCCGCCTTGTATCATATATTTCTTGTTTTTTTCAATACTTCCTCGTCGTTCCTGGGTGTGCAAAGTGAGACTTTAATTTGTGTGAGGGTGAGGTAAGCAAAACACGCAGGGGTGCTGGTGGGAGTTGAATTCCTAGTGGATCCAGAGGTGGGGGTTAGGCCCACTAGTGCCATCTGTGTCAGCTAGCCCCGGGGTTGTCAGGGTGAGCTCTGGAGTATTGTATTTAGTGAAGGGTACTCGGAATCAGGTTTTGCTGTGCTCCAGGGTGTTAGTCCAGGTCGAAGTCGTGCTCCGGAGTATTGCGTCTGTGGGCGGGCATGTTTGGGTGGTGCCTTGGTGTGCTCCGGAGTGTCGATGACCGAGGGGGCAGGGTGCGGGGTGATCAGTCCCGACCAGTTCCTTTGAGTCCGGAGTCAAATTTTGAAGGTTCCGGGTCATGTAATTCTGACACTCCCTAGAGTTTGGGGGTCTGTTGGGGTTGTATTGGTGGATGTTTCTTTTGGGCAGGGGCAGCACGGGGGTTGGTTGGGGAATGGCTCGCCTCAGCAGAGATGCTTTGGGGCTCGTTCTGTGGGTTGTTCCTTCTGGGGATCGGTGGTTCCTTCATTGGGGAAAAAGTTGGCAGTCCTGGAGTCAATACAAGGGTCACTGGGTAGGGGGTTTGTTGGTCGTGTTGGCTTTGGGGGTGGTGTGGGTGGAGGAAAGGGTCTGAGGTGCATTCTGTTGGTCCATTATTCCAAGCGTGAATACCAGGGGTCCGGGGTTGATGTGGGGATTGGGGTTGGGTCTTAACTTGTTGGTGGGGTTGTGTCGCAAATTGGAGGGGAAGCTCCGGAGTGGGGGGTTTTTGTGGAGCAGCAGAGTTGTTGTGTAGGAGTGGTGGTGGCTCCTGGAGCTGAGCTTGGATGGGGGAAGATGGTTGTTCACAATTGTTGGGGGGCGGCGGGGAAGTCGGTCGCGGAGAGGCATTGGAGTGGGACTCCCCAGGAGTCACAGCGGGGTTGAGGCAACTCTTCATTCATGTTCTGGAGCAGCCCAGAGGTTGTTGTGAATGTGGAGGTGGCAGTGGGGAGAGGCACTGCTCGCTTCTTGGGGAAGGCATCAGCAACTTTTAGGGTACTCCGGGAGATTACTTCGCATGGGGTTTGTTTCAGGTTACTCTGTTGATGTGGTCCCTGCTTGATAGACATCTTCCGGCATAGGGGCAGGGTTGTATGGGGTGGGGGGCTGGCATTGTAGGTCTCCTTGATTGGATATTGGAGTTGGAGTGGGGGCCCCAGAGTTGTGTTGCTAAAATCCGGAGTGGGTCAGAGGAGTGGATCGGGGCAGCTTTGAGTCGGCGCAGGGTTATTTGGGTCGTTGGTCCTGGCAGGGGAGTCCCCCCCGGATGTCGGAGTGTATGCTCTTGGCTCGTCAGGACATTTGAGTGGGTTGATTGGCTGTCTCTGGGATGATGGTGGGGCTTCTCCCTCCCTTATGTGAACAGGTCAGCGATTTTAGAGGACTTTGGGAACTACTTTGTGTAGGGCCATTTTTCCTATAGTTAGTTCGGGGTAACTCCTGTGCTGGGGTTTACTTTGTGGGAGGTGGCAGAGTCTATTGGCGGAGTTTTAGTCTGGGAGTAGTGTGTGGGGAGGGTCGGCATCGAGGGTCTTTAACGTCGGGGGTTCCGGATTGTACAGGAGAAGGTGGTCAGGGTAGTAGGCAGGTGCTGAAGTAGTGGGTGGAGGTCTGGAGTTGTTCTTTGTTGAGGTCGGGGTGCTGGGGTTCTCCTCATGAACTCTGGGCTGTGCTTCAAGCAGTGGGGCGGGGGTGCGTAGCCGTTCCTAGAAGCTTAGGGATTCCTTGGTCTTGTTCTGGGGTTGTTGGGGTCAGGTCAGAGGTGTTGGGGCCCCTTCATTTGTTGGCAGAGGTGATGGCCGAGTCAACCGGGGGGTCCTAACTGATCCTGGAAGTGGGTTCTGTAATTGGGGTTTAGCGTCGGTCTCGGAATCTTGTGTCATTGTGGATGGGGTTGCTGGGTTGGGTTTGATTCCAGTCAGTGGTGGGGCTAGTTTTAGAGGGTGGACCTTCTCAGGGATGGGTGTGAAAGTTGGATGATCTGGTGGCAGGGTTCTGCTATTGGGGTTGTGGACAGACTCAATATTGTCGGGAACCTGCTGGGTCTGTTCCTGATGGTGCATGGGGCTGCTGTGGGTTGGAGGGTCCAACGGCGGGGTTCGGGGGAACGCGTTCTTGGAGGAGGTTGGCGATTGGTCTTTCATGTGGTGAGCAGCTTTCCCTGGCGGGGCCTTTGCTACTGTTGTTGGAGGGGTGAGGGCGCGGTGTCGGAGAAGTTGTTAATCACTGGGTTGAATTGTTGCCAGGGTTTTGAGTGAAGCTTAGGTGATGTCGGGGTTGGCCTCTGTGAGGGGTGGAGCTGGCGGAGATGGTGGGGGGGGGGGGGGGGGGGGGGAGCTGTAAGAGGGTGTCCATGGATAGAGCTGTTGTATGGATGTAACCAGGGCGGAAGGGACATTTTGTGTCAGATCCACGACTCAATGTGCCTTGGCAAATTGGGCAGGGCAATATGAATCATAGGGGTTTCCAGGCATGGGCCGGGCATAGACATCGGGGTGTTTGTCGGATGTGTGTGCAGGGTTAGTGTGGACATCATGAGCAGGGTAAGGGAGAGTCTTGAGATTATGTCAGGTTCCGCTGACCACGGGGGCTCAGCTACACTGGGCGAGTCCTTACTAGGCGAACATGATTCCCTGCACTGAGAACCAAGCACTCGGGGGTGTTCCAAGCACTGGGGACTTGTGAGGATAGCCAGGGGAGATTGATCCGAGCAAGTCCGGGGAGGTCCGGAGGAGTAGAGGACGAGTTGCGGGGGAGGGGGATGGACTTGGTGGGGTTCAGGCATAAATCCATGTGAGAGTATTGCGGGTGCAGAGGAGGCAGAGGCTATGCGGATGACAGGAGCAAAGCTGGAGTTCTGATGGGGGATCAACAGGGATTGATGGGGTTTGGAGCTGAGTGTATAGCAGGGCCCAGGGGTGGTAACGAGCGTCAGAGGTTTGTAATTGTAATTGCGGAGTTTGTGAGTATGTTATGGTCAAGAGGACTTGAACACAATAGACAGAATCAAACGGAGCAATATGGAGTTGAACAAAACAAGACGAAGATGAGATGAGAACGAGAATCGATTCAGGCAGAGACACGGAACTATAACGAAAGGATAATGGAACAGAAACAAGATAAGACCGGGAGACTGAGAGTAAGGAAAACAAGACACAGGACACAAAACACAAGAAGAAACAATCAGAAACACATCAGAAAGGTAGGTAGATAGATAATCTCAAGACTAGAGTATGAGGAGCTACTCTATGTCTTATATACTGACTACTGAAGAGCTCCAGGGACATTGGCTGTGGTGGTGGGGCTTGGCGGAGCTCGAGGAGTCGACGGGTGTCGGTTATGATCAGAGGGCAGGCCATGTTGATATGTTGATGGGATCAATTGTGATGCAGTCTGTTCCGAGGCTGTCATGATACTCCAGGGTAAGTTGGGGAAGCCAGGGTGTTGAGTTGATGACATGTAATGGGGTCAGGCATGGCGGGGGAGTGGTCCCAGGGGCTCAGGAAGTCCAGGGGAAGTGCCGGTGGCTGTGGGGAAGATGTCGGAGTTGGCCAGGGGGCCGTCGGAGTTAGCCGAGAAGGTGCCGGAGTTAGCCAGAGTAGGCGCGGAGTGCTGGGGAAGTTTGACGAAGCGTCGGGAGGTTTTGGGGGAGCAGGGGCTTGTCGGGCGGTGTACGGGGCTTCAGGGAACGGGTCGTGACAGTAGATGCTGAATAGACTTTGGATATCCCTCTGCCAGTTATGTGATTGAGCCACAGCTCCAGAGGTTGCCCTTATAGCTCCTTGCCCAATTCTTAGCTGCTTTGCTTGTGGACCTGGTTAGCTAGGACTACTTGCTTTGGCTCTTCAACTCATGCTTGCTACTTGTGTTGACTTGATTTGTCACACCATGAAGTGCACCTTGCCCTTACTGTGAGGTTATCAATCATCTGTGGATCAACATGGCAACTACCCAGGACAAGTTGGTGCAAGCAAAGATTCAACAGGTCATGCAGGCAATTGCACTAACAGCTTTGACTTTGTAGTTGGCAATTGTGTGCTGGTTACAACTGCTAATCAATAGAGGATCTACAAGAACAAGGGCAAGAAGAGGGTTGTAAAACTTATGCCACATTGTGACAGTCCATTTGAGATCACTGCAGTTCACCTGACATCCTCGAATATATTAATGTACTTTTCCCTTCACCATGTCCCTGCTGCCAGTAGCTTTTCCCACTAAACTTTTGATGCACATGTGCAAGCAGCTTGTTGTACTTACTTCCCCACTCCCTGTTGTTTCTCCTTTGTTACTGGTACATTTTTTTGGATGGGGAGGAGTGTAATCCTTGTATTATTACTCATCATTTACAGAAATTACACATGTTTAGATGGAACCTTATTATACATCCTTTTACATCTGCAACACTCAATACTGCTTGCTTTCTTGCTTCCCTTTTCCTGCCTTACCATTAGCTAGCTATCTATGCATAGGACTACCAAACCCACAGCATGGTCCTGTTCTGTTGTCTGTTCTCCCTTTCAGTGTTGGCCAAGTGCCTTCCAGCACCTTCACAAAGAAAGGCTGCTATCTTCCATTAATAATTGAAGTACCTCAGGACTCATAAAATGGATGATCTTTTTTCTCAACCAAATTTGTCTCTCCAAACCCACCAGTTACTCATGAAGATGCTGATGCAAAAGTAGGTTTAATGCCATCAATTTATCAGATCAACTGATCAGACTTTGTTTTCACAGTAGTTCAGAGGCTTAGTTACATGCAAGCTCATGTAGAACTGAAATAGTAGTATATAATTTTAAAGTGATTTATTTGCTAGCTTGAGATGGTCTCATGCTATAGAAAGGGCTCAATAGTATTATTGACCAAAACCCAAAACAATTATGGACTTGTAAGCCTAAGAGATCCACTTCCTGGGGTATCTTCAAGCCATGGTATGTAGATTGCTTGTCCTTCTCCTTTGAAATCCTTCACTTTTATAGCTTGTTGTTCATGCATGGACCAGCATGCCCTCCATGTGTTTCTGTGGTTGGTTGGGTATGTTATGGGCTGATCTACCATGTGGGATGGTCTTGGCACCATTCCTGCCCATTTTGGCCCTTTTCCCACTTCTTTTCCTCCCTACAGCCTCTCTTCACATATTGTCCTTTACTGATGTGAATAGCATTCCTTCTAGGTTGGTTTGTCATTGGGAACATTATATTTTTGAGGGGTTGAGGCAGGTTACAAAAATAGATGCTCAGGTGGCAGTTCCAAGGCAGGTAGCCATACCTGCTGAGCACAGGCCCCCAGTCATCAATCAGTATGTGATCCCATCTTTATTTTATGCTTCCTTGTCATCATCCAAAGCTCTTTTTTTAGTTGCTTTTTGGTTAATCATTGGTGCCATATTCAATACATGTTCAGTGCCTACAGTTTTCAACATTCATGGCTTACCATTTTGAGCCAGTTTCAAGATATATTCCAAACATGACCACTATATAATCTTTTTGCCTGTCTCATGGTACAAGACAGGCATTTCAATGCCTGCTAGCATCTCATTGAATCTACCTTCATCTGTGGAACCTGAAGTGAACACCAATAAGATATGGACTGTGATGAATGCAGACCAAGCCAAAGCCCCCATGAGCCAGGCCAAAGCTGAGGCTTTTGGTGCCAAACCAGGCTGAAACATCACTAGGAAAGGTGAACTGGTAAGTCTTACCAGTTTCACTGACTCAGATTGGGCCAACTGTCTCAAGACCCACTGGAGTATTGGTGGTTATGCCTGGAGCCTGAGCTGATATCCTGGGCAGCACAAAAACAGAAGTTAATGGCCCCATCCTCATGCAAACAGTAAACTAGTGCTCCCAACTTTTTTCCTTATTACTGGTCCCCCTCTCTACCAAACCATGCCATACTCTCTACCACAGGTACTCCCTAACTAGAGCTATCTGTTGGCCCCATCACATGCCTAGGAGCCTGAGTTTTGAGGCCTATTGAGGTAGATTTTGGAGCTTGGACTTGAATTGTTTTCCTGTGTTTTTCCTGGAAGCTCTGGAGTAATTCTTCTGAAACCCAGCAAGGGAAATATTAGACTTGTTTTCTTTGAATCTACCTCTGCCAGGTGAGTAGTCAGCAACCTAGAACCCTCCATGACCTTTTGGATCTCCCTCTGCCAACTGTGTGACTGAGCCATAGCCTCCAGAGGTTGCCCTTACAGTATGAGTGGCCACCTTCAAAGGTGCTCAAGAGTGCGTCTGGTTCAGAGCTCTATTGAAAGGAATTTGCCATAATGTCACCATTACTCCCACACTAATACTATGTGCCACTATCAACTTCTCTGAGAATCCTATGCTTCAAACAATACTTACACATATTCATATTAAATATTACTATTTAGTAAATAAAAATGCACATGAGAAGAATCAAGCCAACAACTGTGTATATACATAATCTAATGAAGGTTCTATAATAACCATTACACAAACAGAACAAGTGAGGGATCCATGAGGAAGACCTATCTACTGCTCCCACAGGTTAGCTGGTTAGCTGATTAGCTACTTAGAACTGTTAAGGTTAGCAGTTAGGTTTTGTTAGATTTGTTAGTGGTTTGGGTTAATGTTTGGTTAAGGTTTATGCCATTATATATTCTAAGGGGTTAGGGTGCTTTTTGTTATAACAACTGCTTAGTGTAATTGTTAATGTTGTTTTATTACCTATCATGCTATGTGAGGATGCTGGTTCAATCCCAAGTCACTGTACTTATTGTTTAATGCCATTAATGCCTTACTTTTGTACTGGGCATCATGCACAATGCATTACAGACATTATGCATAATGCATTTACAACTGATTACACAGAAAAATGCATTATGTACCATGTCTAATTAGACACAATAATGCATCAATTTGACTGCATCGGCTGTCAATTATACGTTGTGTTGAAGACTTGTACTTACCGTACTGTCAGATTGTGACCGAGTGTTGACTATAGTCAACAAAGGATGCCGGAGAGGGTTGCGGCTGTTCTGGATGCATCTATTACCATATAGTACTACAGTAGAGGCAGCGGAACTGGGATCAATGAAAAAATCTAATCAAATTTGACAATAATGTACGGGCCTACGAAGCTTAGGATATGATATCATAAAAGCTGTCCTCATTGTGATTATTATATGATGACCTCAGTACGTAGGCCCCCACAAAGGGAATCCAGCCATCAGATGAAGTTTGTAAATGGAGGGACACCCCGAATTTTGTCGATGAACGCCTTTTGCCACCGATCTGCATCATCCTTACAGCATATTGCAGCAAAGTGGGGAACAGTAATCACAGCAGATATAGATTCGTCGTTCTTGATGCCTGTCAGCCCTCCGAGAGCCGAAAAAATTTTACGCTGATATTCTGGCCAATTTGAGCATTTGTGGCCAGGAGGAGCAGTGAGACTGGCTTTTCGAATGCCTGCATTCCAGCTGTCATAATAACGCAGCTGATGATTAACAATTGAATTAGAGTAGAAGCTTCATGATACGACCGACGAACCCAGGCATAAAGCAAATCTAGCGGAACTGAATGCCATTCCGCAGAGATATTTGCCAGAGTCACATGTGGTGCAGCTCGGTCAATGAGCTCTGGATAGCCGTGGCGCAATGAATATTTGAGAACGTCGAGCGCGTGGTCAGGTAATGCTTTCCTACAAATTGACTGTCAGAGCTTCTTGAAATCAAAGAATTGAAAAGGAACGAACTCCATGTGAATGTTGCACACCTGCATTGCAGGATACACTTGATATTTCTCGACAGCTTCTGCTAGCTGTGCAAGTGCCTCGAACGTAATTTTCTCTAGATTAGGCTGAGATCGTGGGTAGACGAAATGGAACATGAGTTCGAGAGTCGATGAATCTTCTGTTAGATCAGTGTGTTCATTTGAGTGAGCAAAGTATGTGGGCGGAAAGCCGCCGCTCGTAACTTCCAGATTCCGTGAGTGAATTCGAAAAAGAATATTATTCGAAGAACGGAAAACAAGGTCTGCGTCGGGTGCATTGACTACCGTGGAATATCGGACGTAGTCAGCGGCGTGACAACAGAGGATACATATTGCTCACATTGTTCAGACGTTTTGAGGGTAAGACTATGGTGTTGGTTGGAAAGCATCGTCGTCGAAGGCACAGACTCTTCGAGCCATGAACGTCGACTTTTAGTTGGTTCCTTGAGGCACCCATCTGACTTCATTTCCCGGAGCATACTGAGAAGCTACTTATAAGTGGACCGAATACAGATGTATTCGTATTTAATGACGGTAGAGGTAGGGGGATCTATGTAGCTCGGTCCGAGAAGGACTGTTAAAGTTTGAGAATATGATAAGTTTAGGCTCAACCTCGAAGATACTTCAAAATACTCAGATGCTCAAACCAAGTGCCTTCACTGGCCTTCACTGGAACAGGAAGGAAGCAACCAAAACCGCGAAGAGGCGCCGGGTCTTTGGATCAAGTGTAGATCAACGTTTGAATTTTAGTCCTTGTGATCATGATGACGTCCTGATAAAAATGTAAATTGTAATGCTTTGCTGATGCAGGTTACAAATTTAGTGCTTCCAACAGAGAAAATGGTCGAGACCGACACGATATGAAATGCTGATGAAAGGTGGAAACCCTTTCAATCTCGTCGCTCACTCATTCCACCGATTCTTCGCCTCAGTCAGGCAGCACGGGGGGCTTGCCCTCGGACATTGTGATCGTTCGCCATATGGTCCAATCCAGCATCCAGCCCAGGAACAGCGGCAAGAGCCGTGAGGATATTTCTTTGGAGTACTGGCCACCGACTACATCGCATATGACCACCAAACCTATCCAATTCTTTGGGATGACAACGGTGAACGTCCCTGATGGTATATCGTTCTGTTATTGTGCGAACTGCCTCTGTCCATTGATACTAGTAAGGCAACTGCTCATTGGAATTACATACATTGAGACCTGTATATAGTAGGCTGTAGAAGACCGACGATATAATGAGGATATCATGTCATGTCGCTCGTTATGCATACGGTTATGATCTATTAGGATGGAAGATTGAAGATTGAAGCTTGAAGGGTTACATAAGTAACAGAACGGATGGTTGTTACCGGTCAGTGATAGACCTGTCCGATGGTGCAGACGCCTTTGCTGAAAGCCATTCATTTTCCCCCGGATTGCTGCGAATCTCTCTAGATTGACCGATCGAACGCCAGCCATTTTTTTTTACAAGAAAGGTCAACATCAACATCACCTATGCCTACCTCCCTCGGCCCTAGTCCACATACACCCCCATACACCCTTTCCTTCAGTCGCAGACATGGATCAATCTTGTGGAAGAATATATTCCAGGCCAATTTTGGAGGACCTAGATGTATTGGGGTATGCAGTTGGTTTTTTTGGGGCTGCGTCACGTTACCATGCAGTCAATTCCTCAAGAGGGCGGTAACCGGTAATCAGCGAGCGGTCCTTTAGCCTTTTTGACTGAAAGTGGAGCAAAAATGGTCGTTCAAAGGAATGGCTGATATCGGTGGTTTGTCAAAAGGTGATTGAGAAGGAGTCGGTTATAAGCTCGCAAATAATTTCTATGTTGGAAGGCCGCAGCGATTGCTAGACATACCCAATAGTTGCATGGTCTTGTCCATAATACATACTAATGTGTCTCTGGGACAACGCAGCGAAGAGATGTTCGCAATCTGATGTAGTTCTATGGGCCTCAAGCTTTGGTTCTCACTCGAGGGAAGGTATAGAATGAGTATCTTGAGTCTGGAAAAATTATCCTGCCGTGAAAACAGCTGAAAAGATGACATCACAAGTTGGTTTTCGAAAAGGATTCTTTCGGCTAGACATAGAATAGGGCTTTCCGGAGCTCGAGAGATACTGGAAAATCGTGCGATATCTGTATGAAGTTGCACACCCAACGACCGGAGATTTAGTAAAAAGACCCTGAATTAACTCTAGCTGAACGATGGTAAAAAATAGGGATTTTCGAGAACACAAATCGAAAAGGTGAAGGTTGGGGAGGGCATAGTCATGGAAGAGGCTCTTTGCTTTGAAATTGTCCTCCAGTCCAGTGATGAGAGGCTCAGGGTGATAATAGGGTAACGAGGCAGATCTTCCACTTGTTTTCCAATGAAACATGAATATATGAGGTATAAACTACTCGAGTATGTCGTACAAGGCCTCGGAAAAACACGATGTTCAAGGGGATGATGTCGGGGGAAGGATTACATTTGGGCGATCACTTCAAAGCTAAGAGTTGCGGTTCGTGAGAGACGCACTGTCAAGAACTGAGACCGGTGGAAGATTAATTTCATCTTCATCATCCAGATTGTCCTCACCGCTGGCAATGCGGTCTGCAGCTTGAAGTCGAAACATCCTCTAGTGATTATCTCCCGGACAGATGAAACAGTTGCGCAAGGTCTATGAGAACTCATTGGAGATAAGATCAAAATAGGTGTCCATCACGCCGACTGACACGATGGAGACAAAGAGAATCTTGATCTTGATTAGCGGAACGGAGCCACCAAAAGTGAAAGTTCGACCGACTCCGAGTCATTAGTATCAGCCTAGACGATTCTGCACATGATCGTTGCGTGGTTTTCTTTGTGATCACGAAAGAATGCCTTACGGACTCCTATCCAGAGAAAAACCGCATTCTCCGGGGGAAACAGGAGGCACACTTAAACCCGACAAAGAGTCCGGAGTCCGGACCGGCACCCTCGTAGCATGTGACCAAGTTCAAGTCTTCAAAGTTCAACGTCTTCAACAATGAGCAGCGTCTCTTCTTCCGAATCGCGGCCATCGTCGCCGACAAAATCAGGAGCCGCAGTCTCCGACGGTCTCAAACCAAATCCTCATCCATATGCAATCAAAACAACCTCTACAGGGATTCTTTCGCGTTCATCGTCGAGTTCGAGCTCGGCCCATTCGCACAACCACTATGTGCCAGTCCCGCCTTCGCCTACAAAGCAACATTATACAGAATACTCTGAGCGGGGATATCGTCATCGATATAGCCGCAGTTTTACGGACGAAAACAATCCTCGTCCAATGCCTGTACCATCCGAGGACTCATCCTACCAGCGGTCGAGAACAGGGTCATTCTCGGAGAGTTTTGACGATGGCATGAATCCAAAGCTGTGGACGTATGAACAGCTCGCTGAAAATGTGCCCGAAATCGCTGATTTCGTGCGGGAGCACGAGATTACAGGAAGGGGGTTCTTGCGGTTTGATGACGGTGTCTTGGATGCGTAAGTACCGACTCGCCAAAATTGATTCGTTTCTTTCAAACCTTCTCTCTGTTAGATACGGAATTACGGAGCACTGGCAGCGTTCATTGATTCTCAATCATTCTGCTAGGTTGGGGCGGCTTCGAAATCGAAATTCGAACACATCCTGTGATCCTGATGCTGAACGACTTTCTCATTCGAACTCCCTCTCGCATTATACCGGGCAACATCAATATCCCTTAGAAGAGGATGATCCAGCATATCTCTCGTCTTCGTCATCAATGTCGTCTGCCTCGTCCACCGGTGAACGTACAAAACGACGCTTGAGGCCGAATGGCCGTGTACATGGGATGGTCGCTTCTTATGAGCGTTCTACAAGCCCCGAAAAAGCTCAATCAATGAGAGATCGAAGCGACAGCACGAGCAGCATCCATAACGAACATCGCCTTTTCCAGCCTCAGTACAATGGTGGAAATCACGGACGGCCACTTCCCTTCCCCCCTAAACCAACGGGCGAATATAAAGCAGGCCCACTTCTCCTTCCTCAGACTTCGTTCCCAAACTCTTTCCCCCCATCCTTGAATAGGCCTCACTCAACGGGAAATAGCAGCCAGGCCACACCCCACGCCACCGGAAATGGTGTTATAACGGACCATACTATAAAACACACAGTGACCCATAACAGGCCACTCCCTGCTACGCCTTTGCACCCGTCCCTACGTTCTTCTCCTGTTCTCAATGAAGACTTTGCTAACAATTCAACTATTGCTCCGAGGAGGGAGATGACGATGGATGAGCTGATTGCTATCCTTGACCCCGACGCGGAATCGCTCCAGAACCACGCGTTCGTAAACATTGACCGCCGAAAAGCCCGGAAGGTCAGCGAAAAGTGGAATAAAAAGGATGATGCAGCTTGGGAGATGGACATCGAGACCGTCAAGCATGTGCTACCGACCCCTTCGTCTACCATTGCCAAAGCACAACCAGTCCCAGGTGATGACGAGCTGACTATTGAAGAACTCCTAGCGCTCGAAGGCGAAGTTGGTGCGACGGCGTGGATGGATGAGCCCCAGGGTATCGGGCGGACAATGAAACGTGTTGACAGCGAGGAGAAAGAGAATAATGCTCGTTTTGTGACCATCAGCAAGGGTGGGAGTATTAGAAAGGGTGGCGCAGGATGGAAGTCTCGAGGCTACGGAAAGCAACAGGTACGACATGTTGGAGAGATTTTCTTGTCTGAGTGTGGAAAGGAAGAGGGACCAGAGAAACCGGGGGAGGAGGAACAAATTGGCGCGGAGGCGCTGGAGCTTGAACGCATGTGCGAGGTGGACAGGCGGCTGTTGCGCACAGGGGAGGAGAGGCAGCGATGGGAGCGCCGGGCGGCGCAGATAGCAGAATCGCACAAGTGGGATGATGTATGCACAAAGGAGTCAGAGCCAAGTAGTCAAGACGAGAAGTTACGGAAAGCGGAAAAGGAGGGGGAGCTTTCTCAAAAAGAGCGAGATGTGGAGGAAGAAACTCAGCATGAAGACCACGAACAGCGAGCAGAGGGACTGGCTGCAGCTGAGCAGCAAAGACAGGAAGACACAGAGCAATTCTTGGCGTCCTCGATCGCAGAAAATCGTCGGCTCATCGAAGAGTTTCGAATACGGCTGGAACGAGTTGAACAACGTGTTGAGGACCTCGAAATAGTTCCATTGTCATCCACTCCAGACCCTTCATCGCTTCGGACCCATGGTAACCCCAACACATGTCTTCGCATGATTGCCGCGTGGGCCCTTTCTACACCTCTTAGCACAGCCCTTCCCGCAGCCTTAGGTGTCCCCTTGGCAGACTTCATTAGGGGCTCAAAGACCTCCATGACCCGACTGGGAGATGAAGCTACCAAAAATACGGACAGCCGCCGCGACAAATGCAGAACAGTTGTATCTCTGTACCCCAAGATCTTTCCCCGATACGCTATTCTCTTCGGACTTGGCATCTGTGCCTTCATGCTAAAGGGTTTTCTGCGTTGGGGTGTCAAGGTGAGGGGAATCAGTGCTATTGGAGCAAGGGGTGTGAGAGGCAGATGAAGAACCTAGGTTACTCGATCTCGCTTTGATGCATTTGGCATATCGATCTTTGTTTCGTGCTCCATTATTCATCATTTCATTGTACTTATCTCATGATCCCTCACGACCTATTACGACTTTCATGACCAAGGATTGAATTTACGGTGCATAGTCCAGTTCCTGTTCACTTCCCTATATGCTAAGCATCTGGGCACCAGTACGACAGGGTTGGTATAAATGATCATTGCAAAGCAGCAGAGGGCGTCTGATCCAAACAAAAACACACCTCTAAAACGATTAGTCGTCTTCTCAAGCTTGAAAACCTTTTTCACGCCTTTGGAACTTACTTACTTTGAGGACAACTGAAAAGATTTAAAATCGATATATATTTTCTATTTACAGAGAGGAAACCATAATAAAGAAGTTTTTCTCTTGTATTATATCTTCTTCAACATATTTCAGAGAATATTTTCGAGGACTATAGACACGTGTTCAATGGAGGGGCAAGATTCGAAATGCAGAAAAGACACCATTTGAACTCTATACTCAAAAAAGCAGACCATGCCAGAGCTGAAAATCTCTCTAACCATTGACTTTTCTCACGGACGCGACGTGACCCACAGTCAAAGATATTGAAGATGGGCAGGGGTCAAAATATGCCGATGATACATCGAAGCTTCCCTTGACGTTGCTGTGAAGGACATGAAGCGGAGTAAGAGTTGAAAAAAACGTTGAAACGTCAATGTTGTGTCGTTCGGATCCTGGGAGGTTAAACAAGTTGAAAAGCTGAATGCTAATTTTGAAGAGGGGACTTGAGTAGATTATGCCTAAATTACCTGAATCGACTACATATTTCCAAGTATTGTGTATGATTCTAACTGAACGGATCAGGCTGGGTGAAACAGTACCTGTCCTAAGGACGTATAAAGAGTAAAAATTTAATTAATCAATATGTCAATAATGGACACACCCGGAATTGAACCGGGCACCGCCCGCAATCGCCAAATGCTAAGCGGGCGTGATAACCAACTACACCATGTGCCCTATAGAAAGTAAATATTTTAATTTACCTGTGTATCTAAGCGTTTTACTGACGTCATATCTTGAAATGCTAGACATTGCCTCCGCTTTCGAACTCGACTTGTTGAAGTGAGACGCAGACTTCCTATGGCGCCTGTTACCCGTTCTCTAGCCAAGATTCGTAAGTTATCACCAAGGAGTCCTATATTAGAGTCTTTATCACCTCTCTGTAAAGTACCCTTGCGGGATCAATCCGCCCAGGCTCGGATCAATCGCCTGCCAGTCGGAATCTTTACAGCCATTCTCCTGTTCTGTCTGCCGAACAAGTTCGAGCCCTATTTCGCCTTCAAGACTCTCGTCCTTTGTCAAGTTTGCTGGTCCTGGAGAACTTGTCTGCTAGATCTCCCATCAATATGGAACACATTGTCATTCAATTTCGACTGCTGCCTTGAGTTTGTAAACCAATACAATCCGCAGCCCGCGATAAATTTTTGGCTTGACCACGCTAAAGAACAACCCTTCTCTCTCTGTGTACAATCGAAGTATGGATATGATAAGGGCATCTACAATGTTCGAAACGTATACAATCTCTTCAACATTATCGCTCCTTTTTCCAGCCGTTGCCAGGAACTAAATGTTAAGATTGATTCTATCGATCATGTCCCCTTTTTTACCTGGAAAGGTGGAAAAGTTCCCGCCCTAGAACGGCTTTTGCTTCAAGTTACAAACCGTATCAACGAGGACGGGTTCCATAAGGGAGATACTATCCCACCAATAACGGTTTTCGATGGAGCACCAGCACTGCGAGCCGCCACACTTGGCTTTTCAAGCAAGAGATTGAGCGACCCATCATATTTCCCCTTCCCCTGGCATCAGCTCACGCATTTGAAGATCGTCTATCGCGTTCTCCCGAAGGTATCTCAAGAATTCTTGAAGCAATGTATCAACTTGGAACAAGCCTCATTCGTCATCGGCTCCTTGTCAGACACGGCTAATCATTTACCTCGTCATCCTATCATTACCCTCGGACGTCTCTTATCTCTTAAAATAATTCTGAAGGAGCCTTTCGAGACCCAGGGTCTCTTCCGTGATTATTCCTTCCCTAACCTCCGTCTTTTCGAGCTGTCCGTCAAACGTACTCGTGACATTGTAACTGTCACCGCCGTCCCAGCTGGAATTAGCTCAGAATCCCTGACAAGTCTTCAGCTATCAGGCGCTCAACTTTCGATGGATACCCACACGATCTCTCGGTATTTTTCGGAGTGCCCATCTTTACAAAACCTCGTGCTCTCTCTGCCCAACATATTCATTCGCGATATTCTCTCTACTCTCGCTGGGGTAGTGCAATTCCTGCCAAGACTGAAGATGCTCATTCTTTACACCTGCGTCTCAAGGGAGAGTGATCTTATATCCGATGAAACTATATCAGCATGTGAAAAGCTCTTTGTTGCATGGACCAAGCACTACTTCAGTACCGACAAGGCCATGCAACTTTTGACTATGTATCAACGAGCGCCTAATCTCCTCAGCCCCTGCTGCCAATGGAGCAGTTGTCTGCAGCATAGGCAGCATAGGCATCATGACAACGTTGCTAAAGAGATTGAGAAGATACTTCATAGCCGTCTCAAGATTGATTTCTCTTTGATATGAATGCATGTCCCGCAGGAATCGATCTCCATGTGGAATATCGAGGAGTTCTGTACCATATCCCTTCTGTAGAAGGAAATGATGAGGATGAGAATGAGTAGGATTGAAATCAAGTTTTGTCAGTTAGATGTTACTCCTGATCCTTCAGCTCAAGTGGCGGGGTCATAAAAGAGGTTACACTATTGAATAATGGTCAGTTCATCATGTAAATGTAAGCTTCATTTGTAACTACCTATTGAGCCTGATTAGGCACGGAATATGACCCATATTCCAAGCCTAACTTAGCGTTATTTATGTCGCTGCCTGCTTCAGACTAACCATTGTTACATGTGCCACAGCCAATACCTGGAGAGCAAGCTATGTTCATAAGCTTGGGTAGTTAGTATACATCTGAATAAGGTGCACAACACTGTGATGCAATGATAGAGGTTAAAAGAGGGACATAGTACAAAAACAGAGTTTTTGGCATCCATTGAGAGATCAAAGGTGCTGAAAAATACTACGTGAGTTAGAGTGTGTATATAGAGGATATATTAAATAGAAATGACAGTTGCATTGGGTATTGGAGGGTTGTGGAAGGAGGATGAAAAAGTATAAGCCTGAAAACATGAGTTGATGGCAAATTCTTACTATCTACTTGCTGTTTCAATGGCCGGAAAAATATTCTGAAGGTTTGATAGTATACATTGAATGTATAAAAACTAGTTTGAACTGTTGTACTGCCAGTGGGTCCTGGAGGTTTGTTGGAAAGAGAGAGTTAAGAACGTCAAATAACAAAAGTAGTAGATACAAGCTATCACCAATTTGTGCTCTTGAATTAACACCCGTGTCAATAGCCCATCCGAAATTATCGTTCACATCGCGGGATTGGAATCCATGATGAGTGTGGACATGCTCGTAAATTCAGGGTGCAGAGAAAAAAGGGTCCAATTCAAACTTGACATGGAGAGAATTTGCTACGTTTACTCGAAAGCTATTGCCCAAAAGAGTCTGTTTCGATGGTTTGGAAGATAAAGAGTGATTTTTTGGGGGCAATTATCATATCAAGAAATCAGGTCACGAGATGTCTATAGTATTTTGAGCGTAGACGATATTATAAAATGTTTGCTCGCACTGCTGAAATGTACGTCCTGATCATCGTAAGTTCTCCATGGCACAGTAATGACGCCTGCCACCACTTCAAAGAAATATACATGCACTCCACAACATCAGAGTATTCGGTATCAAAAGCCGAAACAACACCACGTCGACCTTGTGATGGTTTATCTGGACCTAACCAATGCTGAAGATATGAAAAAATAGCATGTAATAAGTAAATACTGTACGAATTATACCTCCCATGGACCTACGTGTAGTGCATAGATCTCAACTTCAACTACTAGCAAATATGTCTCTCTATTAGAGGACATATGACAAGGTCTACGAGACACGAGTTTTAAATGGTAGGGAAGCATAGTCTCTTTGATCATTCCCTCCCGCACATAGTAATCTTGTATGAGATTCGAAGACAGTATTTGTAGCTAAAGAGATGTATGGATAGCAAGGCTGTCGAGCTTATGATGTCCAAAGTTAGATAATGAAAACATTGACTCGTGGAATGTTAATCAAGAAATCTCCATTGCAATAGCTGGAGTCTTTATGCTTCTGCTCAGGATCGACAAAGTAGCATTGGCACGAAGTTCAACAGTTTTGCTTTCCATAGAGTCGTAATGGTCCTGGATATCCCTGGGAAAAGGAAAAGGGTATCAACATTACTCTCAATATCACTACATAGAGCTGTGAAATGACGAGATGAGTAACAGACAGGTACGGATGCACACAGGAACAACATGGTCTGCTGACGCCACATTCCTGTAGGCCCAAAGCAAGTGGTCAACACGACTCATCCAGCCGAACAAGACATTGCCACGCAGAATTGTTTTGACACTGAAATGGTTCTTCAAGATCGAGATCTTGTGGAAGCATAGTGCAGAATATCCTCGCAACCAATCCCCGGCCGGTTCCCTTGTCAATCAGCCCCCGATCGAGCGTTCGAGCCACGCTGAGATGGCAGACGGTGCGTCATTCTTGTATAATCTTGTCAATTATTTCCTCTGGCCATCCCGTGGATCCATTTCTCAACGTTCTCCTTCGGCAATACAACACAACACGGGCCACAGCTTCTGCCAGGAAAGGTTCGGAGGTATATCCACCCCGGAGATACTACCGATACTGGGGGACGGAGTATACAGTTCACATACTATCCGCGATGAGAAGTCCTTCAAGTGAAATGGCCCTATCTCGGCTCGATTCAAAGGTCATATCAACACGAGCAGCAAGAGGGAACCAGCTCTTTAAATAGGTCATCGCGAGGTTCAAAGATAGGTGCAGTAATCATGTATGTCAAAGCTTAGCACAGACACTGATAAGTTGTGTGCCTCAGTAGCCAGTCTGCTGTCACTGTGGCCTTAGTGAGGTGATGTGTTTCGTCAGAATAGAGAATGAGGCCAGGTGATATCATGAGTGAATAATTTGGTCCCAGTAGCGAGTATGAGCATACCTCAGTTTTTGAGAGTTCGACATTCCGGTCCAATATGTCTCCGAAACCTTGCAAAGAAGATGAATCTATCGCCGCTGTATACATCTTGAGACGTTCCGGATTGCGAGGGGGACCGATATATTCCTTCCACTGCCGCAACACGTTCGGTTCCAGGCCCCGACTTGTTCCAGAGATCGATCCGATTATCCACAAAGAACAAGAACCGGAAATAGCAACGCTCAATATCAAGTGCCATCATCTTTGTGAAGTCAACTAGTGGTCACTCGTTGGCCACATCACGAGGTGGGAATCCAATCAGAAATCATATATAACATCGATCAAGGCAAAGTACCTGATCCATCTTCTGTGGGCCTCAAAACCATTGAGATCATGACAACGGACTCTGCGAGCTTGTCCACGAGCCGAGAGGGTTCAATTCTCGAATGACTTGCGGTGCATAAAAACTACCGCATCTCGCAAGAGATCATGGGAAGTGCCTACGTACTCCGTCTTCCAAGCTGTTTCCATCGCCCGGAACATATTCAAGGGAAGTACTCATCTTGGGTACTGGAGCATGAAAATGGAAGTATGTGCAAGACTGACAAGGTCTTGAGTGGGATACAAGTTACTGACGAGGACATTTCTGGGTTCTGTATCCACTGTCAGAGGTCGGTGAGAAAAGAGGACCGGATACGGGAGACGAACTGTATTGAACTGACCAATCTTGTCTTCTGTCATGACTGAGAGAGCTGAAAAAAGAGGACCAGTGTGAGACGGACTGTATTGGGTCGATTTATCCATCGAACGAGATACTTAGAGATTGGCGTATAACAGGCTGTTATTTCCTCTGAAGAGGCATCGGAGCGTAAAGAATCACCCAGTTTTTTGTGCAACTGGTCGACCTCTCCAGCGTCGTTGAACCTCTTCCAATTGGGGTTCTAGGTTGTGGGTCAGTTTCCGATTGCGTCGTTTGAACGGTCCATGAAGTTCAGGTGAGTGTACGCGCTTGCCATACTGTGTCATTGGACATGGAACCCAAGCGTGTACTCTCGGGGGGAGTACCCGAACTATATAAGTACTGTAAATTGCTGGCCGCTATACGAAAGGTCCCGGTCAACAGTAATTCGCGATCGGCTATCATCGATTTGTCTTCGATCATCAATTATCGATACAAGCAAGAAGTTGGCAAGAAGTCAAGATACTTTTACATAAGTAGACATTATCCTCACTGAATGGAAAGCTACCGACCAAATCCACGACGTGTTGAGCAACAAAACGTCACGTACTTTGAGCAGGCAGGTTCACTCACTCTCTGAGCTTTCCTTGGCTTTGCCAGCACAGCGTACCGGCGTATCGAGTACTGTCATTTTCCCTTTTCCGTTATTTGCTAGTCGCTTTCAATCGAAGTTCACGAGATAAGTACCTCCCATGTTCGGGGCAGGGTAGATTGCAAGTATCCATATTTATCAGTGCCGAACGGGTCTTATCCGCCTCCTGTAATACTAATAGGGTTCAACGCCGGCCACTTTTCATACTTGTTACTCTTCAACTTTGCATCTTGACACAATTCACCGTATGACTGTTTAGATTCTGGGGTATGACTTTTGGCTCTGTTGTCATTATGCCAAACTTGTCTGCCAACTCTACCGAGCTACTCTCCATGACGGAACCTCCTCTTTTTCGAGGTCACTTTCAAACGGAAGACACAGGTAATAACTCATTGTCACGGCTACTACTATCGTTTCATTGATATTCGGCTCGTACATCAGCTTGCCAAGTCGTTCATGATTCTAATTTTACTGCACTAATCGCTGTATCAGCCAAACGTGATTCTTAGTCACTCTTACGTCCTTAATTTCGTCATGAACATTAACATCGCCCATTAGCCGAGGTGATCGAGTCCTCACGCATCAACGTCGAGCCCCTTTCCGAAGTCATGCGTCGGCTGGAACTCGGTTCTGCCCACATTCACAATTTTCGGCTCGCTGCTCGCAATGCTCGTAATATGAATGGAAAACTAGAGCTTTTAGAAAAGACAGTCAGTCTGGTAAACAACGTTATCTGATAGTCTGACTTCTCTCCCGGTGGCAGGTATCAGGCGATGGTTTGGATCTAGCGAACGCCTTGAAGGGGTCAAATATGATAGTTTCTGTGCCCATGAAACCAGTAAAGATACGAGATCGCCCGAAGAATCTTAATCACACTGGACGCCTTGAAGATTTCACGAATCAAGACATTTTGGACCTCATTGTTTTCTATAATAATGACTTTGGAATTGTACTGGAGGACGACGAAGAAGCGAGAAGAAAGAAGTTACTAGTTTTTCTGACTGGGAGCGAAGAGTTGAAACAATAAAGAATCATTCACTGAGACGTAAGATTATCCGCATGAGTTGGTATATGAGACTAAGGAGTGTGCGCGACCATGGAGAAAAGGGCCTGGATGAGAAAACCAAAAGAATGTGAACGCCAATGGATCGTAGACGTCGGAAAGGTTTGAATGAGCAATAAGCGTTAGAACGGGATCACAATGTCAAAAAAGGAAAAAGTGTATCAGCGATCAAGTATATCCTATCATCCTCACGAAAACGAGAAAGCGAAACACGAAGTAAACCCAAGAGTTAGGCAGAAGTCCAATAGATTTAGCGGGATCCAACCACCAGCAAAGGAACCTTCTTAAGTCTTTGCAGCATCCGTCTCCACCACACTGGCGAAGACGATTTCGTTGACTTTGTCTGCATCAACTGAGCAGTCTCCCCTCCTACCTTGGTGCTCGCTGTAGACCTATTGTCTTGAGGAGTCACTGTGACGGAAGGTGGGCGCGATGGCTGAAGGCTAGTCGGCGCCTGCGACGAATAGACAGACGGTGTTGCACGGCCTGATCCAGGGAGCATGCCGAGATTAAACCAATTCATGCCCCCACGATATCCAAGGCCCAGGTCCAGTGCACCGTCGATACCCAAGTCGATTCCAAGCTCCTCATCTAGCTGTTGGAATTCTTCGGGAGTCATAGTAGGTTCACTCTCCTCCTTGGGTTCCTCTGCGGGAGGTGGAAGGAGATCAGAGGGTTTGGGGAGCTGCGAAGTCGATGCAGTAGTGGAAGGAGTGGATTCGCCTAAGACGGTATGGACGAAAGATGCCCATTCTCCGGGGTTTTCGGAACCTAGACCCTCGATCTGGATCGCAGGGCTGGGTGTAGGGGGGTCGGTGCGAAGGGAGCGGCTCCCGGTTCGTGTAGGAACCGTTGAGGAACGCCGACTCAGGACGTTCCATTCTGGGGACGCGGACCGCTGGGAAGGGTGCGCGGTCGAGTCGAGTGATGTAGACCGAGCTGTAGTGAAGAGTATGCCGTCTTCGCCGACGTCGTCGCCTTCGTTGCTGGTGCCGCCCCATTCTATCCTCCTGTTTCTGTCTATGGGCGTTCCGCGTCCGACGTAGCGCACGAGTGGCCACGAGCCCCGAGGGACGGACGTGCCACTAGAGCTAGGCAGCAATGGCGAAGCACTTTTAGTCTGAGAGACTTTAGAGCGACGAGATTGGGTTGGGGAGGACGAGCGGAATGAGGTAGAGACTGAGTGTCTCGGGGATACAGGCGGAGTGATTGAGCGAGCATCTTCATAGATAGATGCGGGCGGAGAAGTGGGAGGAGAAAGACAAGTGAGGTCGAGCTCAAAGTCCTTGAAACCTTGGAATGTCGGAATTTCGACAGAAACGTCCTGCACTGCATGAACTGTCGCATCATCCCCATCGGAGTCTCGAAGGGGCACAATCGTCGCCTTTGCCTGGCCAGCGGCTATAGCATCCCGTATAGCGCTCGAGTTGGCTCTACAAGAACGCCATCTTAGCTTCAGACCAGGGTATTCGTTTGAGTGACGATTCAAAAAGTACCTACATTTCAGTCATCTTGTTGCTCTTCCAAGTTGTTTCGTGGCGGCAGGAAAGCTCGGAGAGACGGCGACGACGACGAAGAAAAGGACCTCGCTAGAGGTGTAGGAAGGAGACAGGCGGCCCAGTGGTGAAGTGAAGTTGGCTAGGCCCCAAAAATGAAAAAGGGATCAAAAAGCGCCATGGATCAAGCCATGGAGTGCTCGGGTACATGGCGTGTACCTGTTGAAGAAGCACAAGTTTAAGCAGTCAAGGCGGTGATTACGTCCGGGGTGGGAGCTTCTTCGGAACACGAAGCTCGGTTATGAGCCTCGTGGAGTGCGGGAGAAGTCTTTCTGCTGAACCGTTTCACGAGTAACAAGCGATCCTCAGGACCAACGTTGCACAGGCGATGTGCGAGTCGGAAAATGAGGACAGAGACCGGGAACGGGAAAAAATGTCAAGGACATGGCGTTTGAGGCGTGTACAATACGTTAGACGATTGAACTCTATGTAGTTTCAAATTCGAAGGTTTGCCATGGGTGGGTCTTCTGAATTGGTATACGTAACGTTGACGGGTGAAATGAAAGTGGATTACGTGGAAAGGAAAACCCAGTACACAACCACTGCATGATAGCAATACACTCGCATTTCCGACTTGACTAGTGGGTGAAGGGGGATGACCTCAAGGTTACTGGACGAAGACGTCACGTACCCTATGAACTAGCGAAAATTGGTAATTTGAGTCGGAAATAGGCAGCTGGCTGCTGGTTCTTCTGACGTCGTACAGGATACATGACGTTTTCGCTATTAGTATGAACTGCTCAAAGCCTAGGAGCTGCACAGGCCTGATTTCCCTTTATTGGCGGCCAGTACAGAGAATGCAAGCTGGAAAGAAAGAAGAAACAAACAAACATTTCAATGGAGTCGCCGGCCTCCAAATATGCCATATGACTTCAACAATGGGAATTTCGTGATACCACATAGTACGGATATACAAATAAACGTACGCGTACAATACATAGTGAGGGTGGGGGAAGGCGAGAACGATACGCTAGTCACCAATCAAGTGACGACTTGGTGACTTGCACTCGAAACACGTTGAAACTCTAAGCATTGAAACATCAAAAGACGAAACAGTATAAAGTAATAATAATAAAGCTGAAGGATAGAGGAACTCGAGCTGGATACTTAATGTGATGCGACGAGCACAAGTACAATAAATTGGACAAGAAATCGGAGGTTGCCGCTCAACCCAACGCGAAACTCAACGTACTCATCGACGACTGCTCAGACCCTCCTGGACTCCAAACACCATCCCCGTCGCCATCGCACCCACCCCATCCCCGCCCCAGTTGATGGCGGCGGCGGCGGCGTCATACTCACAGATCCTTCTAGAGCCAAATTTGAGCTTCTGACTGACGTTTGTCACGCAGGATCGCTCCAGCTCCAACGCTTCGAGAAAAGTACACTATCCGAAGGGAGAACTATACTTTACCTGTTCGGTCATTGTGTACATAGGTGAGTTGACTGAAGGACAAGGTGATAATTATGTAAGGGTACGAGAACAAATGAGGAGCATGAACAAAGACGGGCCAGCGTATACAATATGCACCTACATTTAAGCGGTGGCCAGGTATCTCTTTGGCCCCATTGTCTACAGGAGGTACATAAAGAGACCCTCTTTCGACGTTCGTCACCTCGTTTTCCTCTCCCTCAAGCCTCTACAGTAGTTAATTATGTCTGCCAACAAGACTGGGTATCCTCGCCGCCCACCAGGCTTAGAACACATCGACACCGCTGCAAATCTGAAAGCTCTGTCCGATTCTAGCTTCGTACGTAGCCCATGTTCTCCTCTGTTATACGATTCCTGATGCCTTGATAGAACTTCGACAATGAGTCTCCCACTGACATCACATTCACTATCATACCGCCCACGGCAAACATCGACGGAAGCTTCGACGATGAACGAGTCGGTTATGCGAAGCTCCAGCAAACCGACGCCTCTTTCGCCTCTCCGAATCCCCAAGCTTCGGACACAAAGCGCAATGGAACATGTAGCAACACACCTAGTCATCCAGCCCGACCCTACACCTATCCCGATCACTCCAACCGTGGTTCCAAATCCTACATTGACAAGTACAGCCGCCTTCAAAGAGGCGCAACCAGTGCGGGAAAACGATAATAAGAATAAGTGTAATTGAAGGGTCTCCGCGTATCCCGGAACTGTTGACAGACTCCGGCTCTGTGGAGAGGTAGAAAGGAACGCAACGCCTCCTGTGCCTGCCCAGATACAGACACATCAACAGATGATAATTTCCGGGGCCGCACAGGGACTTCAAGAATTTGCAAGCTTATAGAACAAAGGGGGAGGTAGCGCGGCACAGGTTCCCATTCTCAATCTCTATACGAAGCGTTTTCGTCACTATTTCATGGCCATCCGAATCGAGTCTTGGAATATGATTAGAAACAAGTCAGAGTAGTGACCCGCCATATTGAATATGTGGACCCAATAACCAGCCCGATATAGAATTTTCATTTGAAGTAAAATGCCGAGGTTTGATGAAGCAGCTCGGGATACTCAAGGTCTTCTAAAATGGGGCTGGTAATGTTCCCAGCGTCAATGAGCCAAATCTCGATGGTATCGTGATCGTAAATGTTCCCTCGGTCAACGATTGAGAGTGCCTAGTTGGAGACACAAGAGGAGAGATGAGTGAACATGATGTATATCTCCAAAGCAGCAACACTGGCAGACTACATGGGTACATCTCCATCTCCAAAGAAGCCTCAATGTTGGATGATTTCCGCCTCCTACAGGTCCAATCAAAGCATTCAGAGGAAGGGAGCAGACATGAAGCCATGGAATAACATAGGCGATCTTTAGAGAGCAGAAAAGTTAGCACGATGCTAGCACTCCTCATCTGATTGACCGTTATGCCCCCATTTACCAATAGTTACAGTGGGAGGAGGGATACATTCCATCACAAGATACTCTCTCTTCGAAGGGTGGTGAAAAAATCAAATATCTTGGCAACGCGTGGCGCGCGAGAGCCGAGTTGTGCTAGTTGTAAAGACACGGCCACGTATGAGACTCTTCGAGGGGGGATGTATTCTGAGCGATAGTAGGACAGGCTATCTCGACATATCAGTGATGGGTGTGCCATGAAACTGAAATTGCTTGAGCCGGTCACATCAATGACCAGTGGTTCAGTCTGCCAAACAGCCATCCAATGACCAAGTACCGAGACAAGTTATTCTCCTAAATATGTAATCCATACATGCAGTATTTACGTCATGTTCTAGCTAACTGCAATAGCACTTTGGCAGAAGGTGGTCAAAGTAGTTTTTATATCTTCTGATCAAACCTGTTCTTTACAAGGATATTTCGTGTTTCATAGAGACAGAGACTCAGATTCCTGTTGGCCTCGCATCTTGGTCGTAGAGCCATGATTGTAGATGACTCCTGATTTCCTGGGCAACCACACTAAGACACCACTTTTGAGTGTCAAGAGGGTAGCAAGAAAAGTCTTTCATAGTCGAAATTCCAGGGTCTTGTGGGTGCTGATATGTTTGGACCATGCAGCAAAGAAATCTCCACAGGCTGATATATCTTCTTCAAGTAGGCTCGGTAAATTCTCTGAAAGGTCAAGGTCCAGGATGACCATCTGCAGCATTGGCCGGAATGGCACCGACATCGTGAGGCCCAAGAAAAGATTGCAGGGGGTCACTGCGGGAAGATATTGACCAAGACTTTCTAATAACAAGCACTCGGAGAGATACTTGTATAACATGCTGATATTCTTGAGGGCTATATTTGTCAGCCAAAGGCCGCACTAATTCCAACTGGGTACAGGTGAAACTTGTTGGACGATAGTGTAAAGGAACATGTAGCTCCAAAAAGCGAAGGTTGGGGAAGATATGATCAGATAAGAAGCTCCCGTCAATGCCAGTATCCTCCGTCATCCATAACTTGAGTGTGGAAAGATGTTCAAAGGTGATAGGATGTACTTGATGTCTTTTCTTTTTGTCTGCCAATCATACATGACAGTAAACTGAGCTTGCTCGAGATTGATACATTGCATGCAGATTTCATGGAAGGTTTTCTGATGAATCAAGTGCATGATTTTTCTATGTGCGCAAGCTGATGCCAGGCAAAAGGGGGTAAAAATATGATGGATTAGTCAATTTCTCGTTTGCAAAGTTGACAGTTGTGACGTGTAGAGCAGGCGCTCCGTTGAAAACCGTGAATGGCCATGGATGCGGATTTCATCAACTTGAAGCTAAAGCACTTCTAGGGAGGGAACTGTGCCGCGTTTCTGGATCAAAAAAGGGACTCTAGTGATTCTTTTCGCTTGACTTTTAGTTTCTTTAGATGGCTTGTGAAGGGAGTGATGGAGTCGAAGATGTTGAACATTAGACGAGTATCCTTCACGTTTATGGAGATCGAGAGGGGGTGTTGTTTTGCATGGAAAAGCCAGAACTCAACCACTGGCTGAGGCTTGCACCTCAAACTGTAGCAATCAGTTCTCCGATTCCGGCAAACATGACAAAGGTGGAGAGTACGAGTGATAAAATAGGGGTTGAAGTCAGCAGGCAGACAGAAATGGAGGTGTTGCAGGCAGGTTACGGCAGTGGAAGCAGACTGTAACGGAGGAGATACTCGATGACTCGGTAGTCGACTTAGACTGGTGTCCTCGTAGATCAGAATGAATATATTAGGTATGTAGGTTGTTTAAAATACATACCTGGTGTCCTCGTAGATCAGAAGATGAAAATAATCTACAGATCACGTGGTGTCAGTAGTAAGTCATGAATATAGAAATATATGTCTCGCGTTTGTGGCGCTCCTATACCCGTAAACTCAACAGGAGGATGGCTGTAGGGATTAGCAATTTCTTGGAGCCTGTGCGTTCTCATTTTGCAGCTGTATCACTGCAGGGAGTTCTCGAAGTCTGATCAAAAAAGCTTTCTGGACAAGACCTTACAAGCTTTGGCTCGATTACAGGTCACCTCCATATGAATGCTAGATTTCGTAGCAGGTTCTAGAGTCGTTTGAGACTAGCAGGTTGAGTATAAATTGAGTGAACTCTTGACAGAGAGGTTTTTCAGAGGGTGAAACGGATTAGCGGCAATGTCCGACAAGTCCTGAATGGGGGGGGGGGTCAAGGGTTGATGGGAAGCGGCACCAGATTGTTATCTGATTCATGTCTGCTGCCCATTACAGTACCAGATTGATATCTGATTCATGTCTGCTGCCCATTACAGTACCAGATTGTTATCTGATTCATGTCTGCTGCCTATTACAGTACCAGATTGTTATCTGATTCATGTCTGCTGCCTATTACAGTACCAGATTGTTATCTGATTCATATCTGCTGCCCATTATAGTTTACCTCGCGTAGAGCCCCAGTCGAACTCATTGAACGACCTACAATAATACAGATAGGACATATCACTTTCCATGAAACATCGGAAATACCATCAATCTAACCAACCCTGATTTTTTGTTTTTACCACAAATTATACAGAGAGGATAGACAGAGACACTTAAATTCCCATAAAGACTCACATCTTGAAATCGTCGAGGCCACACTTTTCACACAGACTCCATATTTCCCAAGTATCAAAAAACTACACAGTATGTAAGAAAACCGTCAATAACATCTCCGCTCCTTCAAAGAGAATCTCCACCAGGCCGATATAATAATATCCTTCTTCGGGGTAGACTGAAGGCGCTGAAGATTTAAAGTCCAGAACGACCCCGTCTTCAACATTTGCGGGGGGAAGCGATCGCTCATTTTTCTTCCCTGTAAGTATAAGCGCGTGGCGGCAGCGATGAACAAGTTCACATCCAAACACCTCACATCCCAGTCCTACATATTCAACAACACCAACACCAACAACGAACCACAAATCCATCCATCCATCCATCCATCCATCCGAATCTATTCCACCACTACGTACGTATATACACATTCCGTAAAACGAAAAACTATAACGTACACCTAACCAAAACCAAAAAACCAAAAACCATACGCATAACAATACACGAGTGATCGGTGGGGGTACTACGCCACGCTACGATACGATACGCTACGATACAAGTACTACAAACAAGTAATACGATATACACATAACTGAACGGGATATATATCAATATCAACCACACTATATATCTATACCCTTTATTTAAGAACGAGAAGAGGAGGAGGAGGAGGAGAGATCAGACGAGACGAGAGAAACGCAAAGAAAAAAAAAGAAAAAGAACCTCTAAACCAAGTCATACGAGGGACGATCCCCGCTCATCCCAACGCAAACCTCAACGTACTCATCGTCGACGACGACGCCGACGACGGCTCAAACCCCTCCTGCACCCCCGTCCCCTCCCCCACCTCCCGTGTCTCCCCCTGCATCCCCTGCCCCATCGCCTGCCCCTGCCCCTGCCCCGTCCCCTGCGCCTGTGTCGTCCCCGTCCCCGTCGCAGGCGACGCCATCCACCCAACCCCAACAGCCATCCCAATCCCAACTCCAACCCCAACTCCAAACCCCACATTAAACATATCAAAATCAGCCTGCGAGACCGTCGGTGAGGGCGTCGACGTCGGCGTCGACGGCACAGGCACAGGCGTAGGCGTGGGCACAGGTGGGGGCGTGGGCGGGGCCGGGGGTGTGTACATCGGTGAGGCTGGTGCTGGTATTGGTGCTGGTGATGGTATTGGCATCGGCGTAGACGACCCCCCCACACCCGCACCCGCACCCGCAAACAACGACCCAATCCCCATCCCATGCATCCCCATATTCACACTCATATTAATATTCATATTCATATTCACACCCATCGGCACCATCCCCAGCATGTTCACGCCCAACATGTCAAGCGGCGCAGCCGCAGACGCAGACGGCGACGACGGCGTGTGACTCTGAGTGTGCATGGTCGCGGACGGTGGTCGATTGACAGGGACAGGACCAGGACCAGGCATCGACACCGGCGCCATCACCGGCGCCTCCCCCTCCTCCCTCTTCATCCTCTCAAAAAAATCATCCCACCCCTGATCCTCCCCATGCTGCCCCGCCTTCTCGCCCGCACCCGCCCCCGCCCCCCACCCCCACTCCTCCTTCCTCCCCCTATCAACCGGCGTCCCCCTCCCAATCAACCCCACACTCCCCGTCTCGGCCTGCCTCAACACCAACACAGGTATCGTCGCCAGCTTCGGCGGCGGAACAGGCAACGTCGATTCATGGAACGGGTGCATCGTCCGGGCGCCAAAGTACGACGACGGCGGCGGCGACGGCGGCGGGGGCGAGGGCAAGAGCGAGGGCGTGCGCGGCTGTGGCTGCGGCTGCGGCACTGGCGGTGCATAGTGCACATCCCCATCTGCGCGCCGATGCGGCGGCACGTCCCTGGCCCTCTCATTCCCATTCTCAGCCACACACCCTCCCCTTACCAACGGCACATAAAACGTCTCCAAATGCGCGCCAGCACCGCCCCTGACCCTCGCCCTCGCCGCGCCCCCGCGCCCAACGACGCTCGACAGCTCAGCATTAAACGACGGGTCGTGCGCGTACGCTTCAGGGTCCACGTCTCCCTCCGCATCCGGGTCGTCTTCCGAGGAATCAGAGGACGTCAAGGCGTCCTCGTCTCGTCCTAAAGCTCGGTTCACATCCTCACCGTGAGCACCGACATCATACCCCTTCACCCGCCTCCGCGCATGCACACCACCACCCTCACACTCCTCATACTCATCCTCATCACTCAACTCGCTCTCATAATCACTCCAGTCCTCCCCATCGCTCTCCTCGCCTTCTTCCCCCGCACACTCGCTCTCGGCGACCTCGGCCTCGCCGCCTGACCCGCCGACACGCGCAACAACCCACGGCTTCGGATACCCGTGTTTTATGAAATAATCATCCGCTTCTTGTGCGACGAGGTCCCGGATCGTGACGGGTGTGTAGCGGCTTTGGCTGGGGGGAGAGTAGTTAGTTTGATAGAAAAAAAAACAACAAGAGATTTGGAGTTTGAAAGTTGAGAATGCGCTCATCGCCACTCGAACCACCATTCTTGGGCGTGACGTCACGGAATTCAAACCAAGAAAAGACAACTCACAGATACTCGACTCTCAGCCTACACGCGGTCTTCCAGAGCATGAAACTGTCCCTCACATGTCTCGACTGCTGCTGTACTTGGCGTGCGTGCGCGCGCCCCCGCCCGTGCTCTTGCGAGAGCGGGCTCTGGGGCGATCCTTGGGTGGAATAGTGTTGGTGTTGGAGATGATCCATGTCCATATCGATATCCACAGGCGCAGGGAAGTCTTCAGTCACAGACTGGGGTTCGTACGCGCACTGCTGTGGCTGTGGAGGTATATCGATGTGTGCGGGTATAGACTCTATAGCTGGGCTCGAGCTGTCGTCCGGACTCGGCGTTGGCAGGGTATCGTCAATGGCGTCGACATGCACGCGGAATGGCTTCTGGCGAGTGCGGCGGGCAGGCAGAGGCGCAGCAGGCCGTGGCTTTGTGCTGCCTCTGCGCAGCGGGGCTGGATCGGATATCGGCGTCTGTTTCCGGACAGAGCGTGGTGAGCGGCGCAGCGTCTTCAAAATGTAAGCAAAATAAAATAATGGAGAAACAAGACGCACTGCTGCAGAGTTTTCTTTGCGTTTGGAGGCGGGTTCGGGCGGGGAGCGGGTGCGCTGGCCTGGTTTGCGGAGGGGCATGGGAATCGAGCCGAGGGGGAGCGGCGGCGGGGAGGCTGGCGCAGGCGGGCCGCTGAGACGGCGCCGCTTGGACGGACGCAGGGTGCGCGGGCATGCAGCTGGCTCGGGGTCGTGGGCCGACTCGTGGGCCCGCTTGCGAGCCGGGGACGAGCCGGGCGACGACGAAGGGGACGGGGACGAACCGAGCCGGGGACTGCGTCGTAGAGGCGGGTGTAACATTTGTCAACAGGGCCGGGCTTCGAATCTGGACTTGTCAAAAACGTTAGCTTCCGTATAAGTTTGGTGTCAACATACCGTTTCTTGCTTGTTAACCAGATGGGCGCAGGAGAAGACGCAGACCGATGACTCTTTTTCCCACGCACCCCTCGACAACAATCACATCGGCTGATTTTGCACCCGGCCATCACGTGGCTGCGCACGGTCCCTGCCCATGCGGGGTCGTGGACGTTGTCAACTCGTCTGCATATATACCCCGGGCCACAGCCTTGGCGACAATCTGAATTATTACACACTCTCTGATCCATTCGATCGCCCGTGATGCGCTCATTGTATGTAATCCTCGACACGGAGGCTTTCTCGCGACATTCTCGACGCATTTGGTAGTTTCTTCCGGTATCACTTCGTTCCCTCCGACCCGACCCTGATCCTACAAGCGTGTATACTATGTATTCCATGCATGCTTGTACGTACATGCGCGTATGTAACAGGTGATGGACGGCGAAGCGCTCACACTAAAAGACCGCGATTACATAACAGGCGTTCATGACAAATTAACTAACACATTAACAAGTTGACGACAATTAACGATCCGTGCGCATTATCATGAGCGTGACTCGGACAACTTCGTCATCGTACAGGGGCCAAAATACAGCTCTGACACGACTGTGTAAGGTGCAACATCCGACACCTACACAAGTTGCACGCCC
The DNA here is from genome assembly GCA_020091625.1 of Termitomyces sp. 'cryptogamus'. Taxonomy (NCBI): domain Eukaryota; kingdom Fungi; phylum Basidiomycota; class Agaricomycetes; order Agaricales; family Lyophyllaceae; genus Termitomyces; species Termitomyces sp. 'cryptogamus'. The sequence continues at coordinate 5,528,555 of JAGYZC010000005.1, forward strand.
GAACGACATCTCCATTCCCAATCTGCATCTAAATGAGCAACATCTTCCGCAAAAATAAGACGTGCCATCCGAAACCATTCATCAGTGATCCACGTTGCCTTGAGCATATCCCAATACCGCGGCATCCATCCCAATCAATTATCCCAATCCTACTGCGTCCAATGCTGGAAATACAAGATTTCGAGGAAGAACATCGCCATGACAAAAGGTCACGTCCGAGCTTCGATCGACAAATGGCATCATGAACCCCGTTCCTCGCAAAATCCAACCCATAGAGAATTCACGTACGGTCCTCAGCGTCCGGGGGTTATCCTCTGCAAACCAAGAAATACGAGGATCGTCCACTGGTCGTTCGGATGCGTGCGTTACAGATGATATCCGACCCACCAGTTCGCAGGTGTACCCTGATCTCCTATCATACGTGCTTTATCTCGACAAGACAGATCGTCCCAGACTCGAGCAGCCACGTCTCCATGGATTCACGTCGATACGAGGTATGATGTATGTTTTATTCGCATCAGTGATGACAGCGTCAATGAGCCGTGGACAATTGACCGCGCGATCGAGAGCGAGAGTGTTGACGAAGCGGAGAGGGGAGGCTTCTACGGTGGTCGTACCATTCCGCATCCGCTGAGTGACTTTTAGCACCAGTCCGAAAGGTGGGCGATATACGGGATGATGATGGCTTGTACGAGGACAACTCGGGAATGGGTTGGTCGTTCCAGTGGGAGGACATGTGGTAGACTAGAGGAGAGGAAGGAACTCACGATGTGGGAAATCACGAATGTGTTGGGGTTTTTTTCGGTTTATACATCTCGGAGTGGTTCATTTGACAGCACCTTTGGTTCCCTTGAAATCATGAATGCACGTGACTACTCGGGGGCTGTAAGGATGAAACACGACCGGGCTCATTCTACACAAAAACATTCTTATACTACATTACTTTCCAAGTCACACACGACTAGTGATATCGATATCGATATTATTGTTGATATCCTTCCCCCTCCTCAGACCCTTCAGACCGACCCCTAACCCGGTTCTCCTAAACTCAGACACAAGACAGCCATCACGATTACATCTTCAATCATCTCTTTTACGCTCGGTGGGTGATGCCTGGAGACGTTCTTCCCGCCTGTCCTCGAGCTACCCCTTCATCTTCCGGGATGAACTCTGCGGGCTCTCGTTTTGAGTGGACGTGGCTCTTCCGGACGTGAAAGTATCCATGGTTTGGCCGATGTGTAAAGTCCTCCGGCCTCATCGCCACATTTTCTATCATCTCTCTTCCGCTCGGTGGGTGATGCCTCGAGACGTCCTTCCCGCCTGTCCTCAATTTCCCACTTGTTATTCATACGATACGTGTCACGTCTGCTCTCCGCGTGCTCTCTCATTTTCTGTGGACGTGGCTCTTCCTTCTCCGGACTTGAAAGCATGGATATTTGCAGCTGATATGTGGTTCTTCCGTGTGCACAGCGATAAGTTGGGTGAAACGGTGGGACTACGTACCCATTATGCATGGGTTCTTCGGAACAGCCACTACTTCTGTTGTCTACGTGGTGGCGCTGCCCGTGCTATGTAATCTTCTGGAAATGGAAGGAAGAATAAAAAACCTTGAGAGCGACCATTTCGGTTCCGTATGGGTAGCTGACAATGTCTGTTTCAAAACTACGACGCTCGATGGACATGGTTCGCTCTCTGACCCCCGTGGGTTTGGGTTTGGGTTTGGGTTTGGGTTTGGGTTTTCGGAATTTTCTCAGACGCGTGCGCTTTTGCTCTCCCCCCCATTGAATTTTTCGATTATCCGTTTGTGGTGGAGCGCTGCGTTTCTGACTTCTTCCATTCCAGGCAGAAGTATCGGCGCTTTAGAAGTCAGGTGTTTCACTCGACAAGAGGTGACTTTTACTGTTCCTGAGCTTGCTCGAAAAATATAATATATCGATTCTGCGATCCTCTGCGTCGTTCCTCAATACGAATAACATTGGCTGCTTATGAACACTTCACTCTTTATATTGCTTTTTCAAATGGCTCTGGGCGTTCTGGGCTGGTGCCGGCCTGATGAGCGTTCTGAAAAAGAAAGCTTGAATCGTGTGTGCGGGACCAGCAACCATCCTTCTGTCAAATAACGTCCATGAGTGGTGAAGGAGGGCAGCCTTCGGCGAGCTCAAGACTGGAAATATGAAGTGCAGCCTATCGTCCAGTCCCTTCTATACTCACTCAGCCTCTCGTACGATTTCCCTCCAATGCCTTCCTGCAAACGACAGAGCTATTTCTCGTGGATAATTGGATTAGTGCTGGCTCGATTCCTGTGTCCTGTAGCTAGCACTTGGGAAAATAATATCATTATCTTTGTCACCAGGCAACCTTGATCAGTTCTGTCTCAAAGAAATAAATCGGCTCCATGGATGGTACGTTGAATGTTCTATATCCTGCTGCTCTATACTGGCGTTTCAGCCAATGAACGTAGTGCATCATGAGCTTGCTTTGTATACAGGACTTTCTACGTCGAGGCTAAAGAACGTATCCTCCTGTAGCAATCACAAAAATCTTCTCTAATTTTTCTCTTTGCCCTCAGATCTTGTAGAGGGTACTTTATGCGAAGCAATGAACCGTGTCGAATATCTTGATGAATGACGATGGAAAAGACTCGTTCTTTGGAGCTAAGAATAAAGATAGTCTGCTCCGCCACTCTTCAACTTCAAGCTGAGATCTGATTCTATGTTTTTGGGATGGGTTATGCTGTTCCAAGGAGAGAATGGTATGTACTTGGCCAATGTATCATTTTTCCTTCTCGTCTCGTACCTTGGCCGTATCGACATTACATGAAAAAATGCATTCCTCTCCAAATGGCTCCAAGTACTCCTCTTACCGTGTTTGCCATTAGGGAATGTGTCTCTAAGGAAGATACGGAGACGGTCCATCTTTTACTTGCGCAACCCTGGAACTCAATCCTTGACGTCCGCATCACACCAGTGCCTGGTCAACAAAAGAGTTAAGTTCTCCACATCTTCCGATCTGGAATTGGAAGCAATTACGACACTGTTCGGTTCATATTAATAACAATCATGATATTGCAGCTCAAGGGATACAGTGCAGTTGGGACCACGACGAGGGTAGATGCCAATTCTATCTAACCCAAGCCAAGGAAACAAAAGCTCCAAGGACGGTAACCAAGATAGCACTAGGATACATTACTGTAGACTTTGGAGCGCCATTTTGGCTGGTTTGACTGGTAACTGAATTACCAGTAGCGTTGGCAGCAGATACAGTAACATTGTTGACATTGAAACCGGCGGTATGGCACACGCTGACGAACTCTAGAAGGTACTTGTCAGACGAAATCCTGATGACATGGTCAAAGCTTACGGTCTGCGAGAGATTGAGCATGCTCTACGTCTAATCCAGACTCAGGTGTAGAAACTGCACAGTTGAGGCATCTGCCTAATGGCGACATGAAGGAATCCTTGCAGAGACAGTCAAGAACGCCATCCAAAGTCGAGCAATTCTGAGCGTTCTTTTTCATGTCATCACGAGCAATTTTCAGTTCAGGATACTTCCAATGCTCACATTCATAGTCGTCTCGAGCACCACACAATCATTGCACTGTGACAGAAAAGGATTTGGATCGAATTCTGACGCCTGGCGTACCATAAGGCCAGGACTTGCAACAGCAGGTTTTGGATTGGCCAAAGCTAAAGTAGGACAGTTAGGGGTTGGCAGAACTGTCGAGACAGATAGAATACCGCGCGAAGCCAAGAAAATAACAGTGGAGAAGACTGGAATGATGGCGACCATTGGGAAGGCAAGAATGAGCGGAAGGTGAGGAACGGAGGGGAAAAGATATGCAGTTGGTTCAGAATATCGCTTACTTAGAAACCCGTCGCATGATTTCTGAAGATGCGCTCCCCCCACAGTGAGATTGTAAGTGGTGATCCGTGCGTCTCCGTCCAGATTTAGAGAGTGTATATGGATTTCGGGCAGGTTCAACTTGAATCCACTAGTTACCGGCAAGTATCGGGACCATTTCCAGATGTATATATATGGCGGAGTTGTCGCTGTCCTAGGACCTCGTCATTGGTGTAATCTACATATTATGTAGGAGGAACCCACTATAATTCGGTATGGGAGCTGCGCACGTGATAATTACTTTGGCGACCGGCGGCCGAGGTCACGTCGACGCGTCGGTCTCACATGGGAAACTTCGATTTCTCGTTCCCTCCACCGTCGACCATGGCATCGCTGGCGTACATCTCCATTCCGCAGTGCGCCACACGCCTTAATCCTCCTTCTCAGTCATCTCCAGCCCTTCAACGAGCCAAAAAGGTAACGACGCCACTTCCCAACCCAACTCCCTTGCTATCCGCATCATCCACCAATGTTCAGGCGCCGAGCGGCATGAACTCTTCTACAGCGGCTGTATTCTCTCTGCTACCTCAGATGGTGTTATCGTCCACTCTGCCTAATACTCCGTTATCACCTAGTGCTAAGGACAAGGACAAGGACACACGCAAGGGCCCTCAGCTGATGACGAACAAGGAACCATTATCAATTCCGATTACTACGTTAAATTTTAAGCGATTCGTTGCGAAGGTTGGGCCCATTTTCTGGATGCAGGATCGTATTGAGGAAGTCATTCTGTGGAAGAGAGGCTGGAGAGTTACGGGTGTGTGGATGGCGGCGTATGCTTTCTTCTGTGCGTTCTTTCGTCTCGTTCCGCGAGATAATCAATTCGAGGTCATTGTCTAGGCTATTTTCCCAAGATGGTTTTTGCCATCCCACATCTTGTATCCATAGGCATCATGCTTGCCTCGTATCCGTATTCGAAACCGAAACCAGGCGAAACATCCTCGACCGATTCCGTGAATTGGCAAGGGAATCTCCAAGGGATTCAAAATCTTATGGGTTTCGTGTACGTGCATCATATAATACTGATGAAAAATTAATTCAAATCCCTCTAGCGCAGATGTACACGACCTCGTCCAACCACATCTTCATCTCCTCGTCCTCACACCCGCTCATTTGCCCTCACCTAGATACGCCGAGATTTCCGTGCCTCCGCCCATCTCGTCGTACCCACCTTTAATTCTCCTCACGCTCCTCCTGACATTCCCTCCGCTCCTAGTGCTGCTCGCATCGCCATTGTTCCCAACGCGCTTCGTATGCCTCGTCGGGGGCCTTCTGCCCCTCCTCGCTACCCACCCACGTGTACTCCCGATTCTCCCGATGCTTGGCAAGTTAGCGGTGACCTTCACACAAAATGTGCTCGTTGTCCTCGTGAGACGGTATGTAGAGCTACAAAGAGCTTTTCTTACGTTCTGGACAAGAATAAAGGGAAAAGGAAGAGGAAGAGGGGAGGAGCCAACTGTCCATGCTGGAGACATCGATGTCGACCTGCCGCCATTACGAACAATTCTCGAGCGGATACGAGATAACGATAGACTGGACGACACATGTTGGAACGCCGAGATGCGCGAGGTCGAGCTGTTCGAGAACGAGCGCTTTGTTCCATCCCGATCAAGACCATGTAGCAACCCGATCCTCCCGTCCACATCCCCCGACCGACCGACCTCGCCAACGCTAGTCGCGGCGTTCTGCGGTGTCCCCGCTCCAACCATCACCAGCCAAGGACAGCGGTTCTCTCTACCGCCCACGCCTATGTCCCCACCGGACCCTACCGATCCAGGATGGGGTAAAGCCAATTTGCGGAGTGGAGAACGGAGAGGGTGGACACGAGGTCAGGACGGGTGGGGTGGAGTGAGGACGCGGTCGAGAGCTGGGTCGGGGGACAGTCAGATGAAGGGAAAGATGGGAGATGGAGGCGGAGGCAGAGGTGAGAGGGGGGAGGAGAGCGATGGGGTTGATCTGGATACGGGGGAAGGTGTTGTCAGGTCTGGGTGCTTTCGTTCTCTCGTGAGCTTTTGGATTATGAACTGACATGAGCATTTTTTTGGTTTATTCTATTTTGACGGACGTTTTTTGGACGTAGCAGTAATTTGACGTTTTCGCTCGCATCTGGGTGGGCGTTCGTGGGTACTGAAGGGTGGAGGAGGGATTTGGGGAGAAAGTGGGCGGGTCTGGATGTTGGTGTTGGTGAGTGCTTTTTTCGCGCAGTTCATCCTTTCTTTCTTTCGTTTTGATGCACATTTGTCATTTCTTCTTCACCCTATGTGTATACAAGTAATGTATGCCTGCCTATCCGAATTCTTTCACTCCTATTTTTTTTTCCGCTTTCTCGTGGTTGCTCCCTTCTTATTATAAGTTCTTGACAACGAACTGACGAATCTTGTTCCCCTCTCCAGATCCAGATGCCGACGGATGGGTATACACCAACGACGCCTGGGGCGGTGCGCTGGGGATATCGTACCCTGAGAGCGTGACGAGGCGTAGAAGGTGGGTTAGGAGAGTGTGGTACGATGGACTTGGGGATGGAACGGATGCGGAGAAGGAGAAGGAGAAGGAGGGGTTGGAGATCTAGATCGAACGAATGCCTCTGGGGTGTGGGAGGGTGGTCGGTGACATTGGTTTTAGTTTTGGCTTCAGTTTTTTTTTCAGTTTTATGTGCGTTTGTCATTTTTACTACCTGTTCTATCTGTTGATGTTTGTTCGTGTAAGTAGGAATATCATTTATGAATACAGGTCGTGGCAGACTGGGCTAGGATTGAAGGTTGAAAGTTCAAACCTAATCTGTTTGTTTACCCAGTCGTTTGCATGCTGTTTTGCTTAATACAAGTAAGCTATGTAAGCGCAGAGATAGACGAAAGGAAGGCGTTGATATTAGCCGAGTTATCGAATAATCTACGTTGTATCTGTGTTGAAAGCACAGTGTGTCCAAGCTTGAGGAACCATCGGTGCTAGAGGTGTCTCAAGTGACAGACATAAACTCACTACGCCGAGGATCATAAACTAAAACGAATCCGGATTACCAAGGTGAGTGCCAAAGAGATCATAGTAAAGTTCTCTCCAGCAGTTACCGCTGAACTACATAAAGATGGTTGTGGACATCAACCCTTAGCGATAATTGATTAGATTTTATGCGGCCCGCCTCGGATTTTGCAATCTACATCTGTTTCTTTCCATTTTAGTCCGTCGGTCAGCGCCTTCTTTTCCTTGACGATTCTCCAGAATCCAGTTCGGACCTTATCCAAATCTTACAGTTTCCAGTCTCCTGCTGGCTACGTTCTACTTGAAGAGTAGTTAACGGATAGCACTAACTTCTTGAGAGGAATTGAGGCGGTGAGAACATGCATTCCAATTTCATCTTTGTTAGATATGACAACTTACCTCCGGCAACAGTAGAGAAATACTCAGAGTCATCACACACAGGTATTGACCCCTGTGATGCACCCGGCGAAATATATACTTCTACGTACGTATCGTTGTTTCAAGCAAGCCAATCTTCTCTATCTTGCCGTGGTCTGTTCGACCTTTCAGATTCCTCACTATGCTCATGTTGTTTCGAATCTATCAGCCGGAAGCATGTCCTGCAAGGCTGCCCTAGAGTCGATGGTGCAATTCCCTGGCCCATTATCTCTGCGAGCTTTCATGATGGTTGGTCTTCCACATAGCATTGGATTTAAATCATCCCCTGAGGACTGGTGACAGTTGCGAGGATTGTCTGGAGAGCCGTCTTTCTGTTTTTCATCTCAAAAGTATTGACTCACTGTTGGTGTTCCACGAGGTCATTATACTAACCTATATAAGAATAATGTTATATACAAAAACCAAAATTTCCTCCACCTTACCTTACCAGCTTCTTGTACACATAGTCCAGATGATAATACCAGAAAAGCTAAGAAATCGGCGGTCCCGTTTTTCAGAAAAACGCTGCTCATTGTTTGTTACAATGTTGCTTCATGTGTCACTGCATGTGACACTTTCCAGACTCCGCCACCTGGACCAGAAACCACAAGCCATGGCCAACAATGGGAAAAAGCCTGAGGGTTTAGGCTTCACTGATGGGGTTTAGGATTCACTCATGAGAATAAATCAATACTGCAGCTATATAAGACTGCACTTGCCATCTCGCACCTTGTCAGCAGGTGAGGTGGGGTGGAGTGTGGTGGGATCAAGTGAGGTGCAAACATTTCCAGTAATGCAATGTTATGATTGCTTCACTGGTTGAGTGAGTTGATTTATCTGATGTCAATAGGTGTAAGGGGATGGCCCCTTTATGGGTAACTCTGACTCTATCTGGCCTTAGTCATAGGTATAGCATCATCTTTAGCATATCAGACTGATTGGTCACCAGGCCCCTGCACCCTGCAGTTGGTATTAGTCAGCTCTTTGTAGTCATCAGACTCAATTTCTCCTTTTGATGTATTGATAGTCATTACTGCTTAGCATACCTAGGCTGCTTACTACATATAGTATTAGTCATAGTATAGCCACAGATGTAGTATATAAGCTGGTCATAAGGATAGAATATCCTTTGACTGATTAATAGCAGTGTTCCCCAGGTCTATCTAGTGAATCAATTGTGAGAACCCCAGCATTGCTGCCTTGCTTGGCTCATTGCACTTGCCCCTTGCCTGCCTCTTAGCCACTGTTCTGCTCCTTCAATGCTCACTTGTTGCCTGCACTAGCTTGCTCTTATTGGGTTTACCTGCAGAGTGTTTGTTCCCCTCACATCTTGATCAGTCCCTATGTCATCTGCACCTCTAGCCCATAACATCCAATCTAACACCTACCTTTGGCCTCACCCTAACCTCTATGGACTCTATGCTGACTCTAACTGATGCCTTTGCTGACTTGGAATCTACTATTGAGAGACTGCTAACTCTTGTTTATGGGCTTGAGAGCAGACTAGCAGTGCTTGAGTCTGGTCATATGCCTATACCTGTTGCCATAGTTGCCTCTGCCCAAACAGCCTCATGGCCTAGTATGGGTGGCCATGCCATTCCTTTGGGCTCTGCCACACAGTCAGCTCCACCTGGGCAGCCAAAGCCCAAGTCCTCCATCAAATCTCTTACCATGCCCACCTCTCACATTCTCCAATGTGTAGCACATCCTACCTCTAATGCTCTCCTTGCCATCCCCCTTGCTCAGGACCTCCCTCCTACAGATGGCCACACCCCATGTATTGAGTGTGTGCTTGAACTGCCCAACTCTCTTGTTGTGCATGTGGTTGGTCACCAGGGGCAGGGCCTTAAACAAGCCCTTGACATCTCTGGCACCTGCTTGGTGGCCTTTACAGTTAGCTTGGCTGGAGGAGACCACCAGTTTGTCTCTATCTGGGGCTCTGATCAGCAGATTGGAGAAGCCCTTGTGGTTATTGGAAAGTGGATAGCTAAGAAGTGAGTCCACATACCATGGAAGCAATGCTCAGGCAATATTGTGCTGGCAGTTGCTGTGCCAGCACCTTTGGGATCCACCATGTTGTCCACCCCTACTTCTACTAGGCCAGGAGTGCCCTCTTCTAGCACTTTTTCTCTAAATTACTATGAGCAAGGGGGACACTCAAAAAGAATATGTTTCCCTTCCATTTAAGACTCATGTTTTGTAGTACATGAAGCTGAGATCTATGCTATTGTACTATCATCATCATACATCTGCTTGATGTTCAACTTGTACAATCAATAATTTATTACATACATTTTTCATATCTTTAGCAGTAAGTCTAAATAAACAACTACAGTATCAATTGGGGTTTGGGCTGGAGAATGAGTAGGAGTGTCCATAATTAAGCTCCCTTAGAATACTGTAGGGCCAATGACATATGCTCCCATGTATAACCAGCCTTGAAATAAAAGGTGGCTCCTTTGGGGCCACAGGAATCCATCCATCCATGGTGTTGTTATACTTTTGCTGTGAATCTCTCTCTCATGTTCTTCCTCATTTTTTTTTCCAAGCAGATGTCATTGTTGTGTTATAGAAGATGTGTCATGAAGATGGAGAAGAACATATATCTCAGCAGTGCAAGCAAACACTTTAAAATATCTTATGATCATCTTTCTACCCATATTGTACATGAAGATGCATTGTAGAGACTTACATCTGCATTATTGCGAACTGACTATTATTCAATACTTATAGTGTATGACACCTGAACTATGAGAAGTAGCATCAAACCAACAAACCTTGATTCCAATCCTACTCATCCTCATCCTCATCCTCATCATTTTCTTCTACAGAAGCAATGTCCTGCAGAACTCCTCAAAATTACCCATAGAGATCAATTCCTGCAGGACACACATTCTTATCAAAACACCAAATCTTGAGACAACTATGAAGTGAAGTATCTTGTCAATCTCCTGAATAACCTTGTCATGGTTCCTAGCCTGCAAATGCAGATAAGTGCTCCATTGGCAGGTCTTGTCTGTACTGGGGCAGTGCTTAGTCCATGCATCAAAGAGCTCTTCACATGCTGATATGGTCTCATTGGACATAGGATCATCCTCCCATGGGGTGTAGAGAATGAACATCTTCAGCTTTGGTAGGAATTGGACCACTTCAGTAGGAGCAGAGAAAATATAGTAAGGCAAAATGCTGGGTAGAAAGAGTGCAAGGTTTTGCAAAGATGAGTATACTGAATGGAAGTGATTCTTGGAATTGAAATACTGCTCCAGCAATATTTTGAGAGATGAGAGATGTTTGAGGGTAATGATAGGATAATGAGGTAAATCAGTAACTGTGTCTGACAAGGAGATGACAAACAAGGCTTGTTCAAAATTCATGTATTGCTTCAAGATTTCATGGGATCTCTGTGGAATAATGCAAAGCACAATCTTCAAGTGCATGAGCTAATACTGGGGGAACAAAAATGAAAAAAATATGATGGGTTGCTCAATCTCTTGCTTGGAAAGCCAAGTGTGGCAGCTCACAGTGCTAGTGCTCCATCAAAAGTTATCAGTGTAATCCTCAGCATATCTCATATGAAACACATCTTTGTCAACATGGTTCTTAACTCAAAGCAAAAGTTGTTCTAGGGTGGGAACTTTTCCACCTTTCCAGGTGAAGGGGACATGATAGGCAGAATTAATGTTCACATTTCACTCCTGTAGATAGTTGGATAGGGGAGCAATAGTGTTGAAGATTCTGTATGCACTTGGAATGTCCCATTGAAAGTTATTCTGCAATTTGACAGAGAGCAACACTACATGCTCCTGCATTACATCTTGAAGGCACTAGGCAAAAACCCAAAGAATGTGGAGATGATAGGCATGGTGTGAAGACATCTGGGATGGAAGTGCCCAGTGGAGGTACTGATAGACAAATTGGTTGAGGCAATGGAGAGGGAGTGGAATAACAATGCAGACATCAGGATATACACAGATGGGTCAGGATACAAGGGATGGATAGGAGTGGTGGCAGTGCTGTACCATGGATTCAAAAGGCCAAAGGTCATGAGGAAGTGCTTAGGCAGGGAGGAAGACCACACAATATTCAAGGGGGAGTGTGTGGGGCAGGTGCTGGGGATGGAGCTGCTGAGAGGAGAGTTAAAGGAGAGGAGGGCAAGGAGAGTGGTGAGAAGGTGACAGTGGGCACTAACAACCAGGTGGGGATGTTAGCACTGCAAAATTCAAGTCCAGGGATGGGATGTTATCTCATCAACCAAGTATTGGAGGGTATTTGCAGGATCAGGAAGACTGGATCAGATGCAAACATAGGGATTTTCTGGACTCCCAGGCACCATGGGATAGCTGGCAATGAATGGGCAGACAAAGAGGCAAAGAAAGTGGTGGAGGGTCACAAGACAGGCATGGAAGGCTTATGCTTTCTACAAAAACCACTACCCAAGTCCAGAGCAGCAATTGTTATGTGACACAAAAAGGCATGGTGCAGAGGAGCCCAGCAGACACTAGCACAGTCACTGAGATTTGAGAAAGCAAAAGCCATAGACCCCAACCTGCCCAATGCCATGAAGATCATAGCCACACTGGTGGGACTGCTGCACAAATACACATCACTCCTAGTGCAGCTTCACATGGGACACTGTCTACTCAACCAGTACCCGCATTGGATAAAGAAAGCTGACACACCTGTATGTTCCACATGCTGAGATGCCCCAGAGACTGTTTGCCACTACCTGCTGGATTGCCATGCATATGACAGACACAGAATCAACCTTCACCAGGTAGCATGCCCGGGACCAAAAGCACTAAGTACTTTGCTCAGCAACCCCAATGCCATCAAGGCCTTGTTTGCATACATCCAGGCAATGAGATGGTTTGAGAGATCCTACAGAGACCTGACAATCACGACGGAGAATGCAGAGAATGCCCAGCAGTGACCCCAAGGGCACAATAGACTAATCTTACTTATTCTTACCTACAGAGTCATCTCACTGAGGCTTGATACAGACACGAGCCCAATTCCGGGCACAAACATACATAGTTTCGGACGAACTACTTACGACAGGAGAAACACGTACAGTGTAGACAGGCAGTAGACCCCGACATAGGCATAGCCCCAACGGGTTCAGGAAATAAAATAAGGACACTCTTGTGGAGAGTAATCAAGGGGCACATGGTGTAGTTGGTTATCACGCCCGCTTAGCATTTGGCGACTGCGGGCGGTGCCCGGTTCAATTCCGGGTGTGTCCAATAGTATCCTGAGTCGACTTTTTTTTTCCTTTACTCCGTTTATCCTCAGGCTGTTCACTCATTTTCAGTGCATACATTTCACCGTCTGACCTAAGTCAAGGGTCCAGTACGAGTCAAAGACAATTGAATATTTGGCACTATGTAATAAATTCAACTCTTGTTAAACCTTCCAACGGCTCATATAATCTTAGCCCCTTCTTCATGTCCTTCGACGCGTCAAGGGGAGACATGCATCGCTGATCATGTCCCTTGACGAGTTCTTCAACTCTGCGCCAGTGCGCCAGGGGTTGAGAGAGACGTGGCTCGATCGCAATAGTAACACCTTGGAGAACAGCGCCTTTGATTCAACGACGGAGTGGAAGGGGAAGGGACATGCTTACTTAGTTCATTGGACGAAATGTTTTTTGTGTCGAATGTGTTGACGGCAGCCGCGCGAGAAACATCATTCCGTCACCAGTCTAAGTGGCCATGCTAAGTACCAATCTCCAAGGTTGAGAATCGATTTGTCGCAGCGTTGTAAGAGAGCACGAGACCGACGCAAGAACACCAGTTAAGATGGAATCAGAAGCAATTGAAAAAAGACCACATATCCTCAGTAGCTTCGATAGCAGCAGGCGACCTGCAATTACTACATGACTGCTGACAAACTTAATTCTCGTGTCAAACGAAGAAGATCACACGATAAACGACAGGGACGTCATAGATGTGGCATATCATATGTATTGGCGAGGACATGCGAACATAGTGAAACCATACAAACACCAACGCCCTACACCATAACCAAACCCAGCTCTTAAGCGACGAGAGTCGAAGCAGTAGCAGAGTCATATTTGAAGGTGGGAGGAATCTGCTGCTTGGTCTTGTAGTAGCGAGCGAGACGATGGATCCTAGACTCGATCAGGATAAGACGGAACTTGGAGTCCTTGTCTTTCCTGTTGGTCTCGAGATGCTTGCGGACAGCGACCGCCTTTTTGATGAGGTGCCAGAGGTCCTCAGGGATGGATGGCGCAAGTCCTATCCCCAAACAAAAAGGTGCACGAGCGAACGCGCAAAAATAGAGAAAAATGGAAGAAAGATGGGAAAGGAACAGATAAAATGCGAGAATCAGCGAGAAGTTGAGATATGGGTGAATGGTACGGTACCGTGGGACTTGAGGATACGGAGGATCTTGTTACCGGTCACGAAGCGGACCTGGGGGATACCGTGCGAGTCACGAAGAGTAACGCCGATTTGGGAAGGGGTGAGACCCTTGCGAGCGAGCTTGGTGATGTGGTCAACGACATCCTCAGGGGTCGTCTTGAGCCACGCGGGGGGAGCACGGCGATAAGGGAGGGCAGAGGACGCTGTGAGTAGTATGAGTATATGTCGAAAATTGTGAAGCACAAGTTACTTACAAATGCCCTTGCCTGGTGCATGCATACGACCCATTGTTGCTAGTGATGAGAGGTGAGAACGACGAAGAAAAGTGTCTTGAGGAGGGCCTTGTGATCGACTTGCGCGAAAGTGAAGCAAAATGTCTTTGTTGATGGACCGGCATCTTCCGGGAGGCTTATGATCGCAGCTGTACAGTCACCAAAACCCTAATCGATGCTCACGTGAGTCTTGTCCGCCAAAAACCCATCGCAAGAGGTTGCCCAGGTTAGTCGCCTTCTGTTGCCCGTCGCTCGTAGGAGACTCACCTTGTTTGCCCAGCATGAAATTCAATATTGCCAGTGAGTTCTGCTGGTCCAATTTAAAATGAGACAAGGACTTATCTATGTGCGTTTTCTAGACCCCGCAACGGGTGCCCAAAAACTCATCGACCTTGATGAGGAACGCCGCTAGTGCGTCCCTCCTCTTTGCTTAAAAAATTATAATCTGATTCTGGCCCCAGCCGCGTCTTCTACGATAAAAAAATCTCGCAAGAAGTCCCTGGTGACTCCCTCGGCGACGAATGGAAAGGCTACATCTTCCGCATCACCGGCGGTAATGACAAGCAAGGTTTCCCCATGAAACAGGGTGTTCTCCTCCCGTACCGTGTGCGTCTCCTCCTCGCTGACGGTCACTCCTGCTACCGCACTCGTCGCGCTGGCGAGCGCAAGCGCAAGTCCGTCCGCGGCTGCATCGTCGGCCCCGATATCGCCGTCTTGTCCCTCGTCATCGTCAAGCAGGGAGAGTCTGAGATTCCTGGGCTCACGGATAATGTCCTCCCGAAGAGGTTGGGTCCCAAGAGGGCGACGAAGATTAGGAGGTTCTTTAACCTTGGTAAGGAGGATGATGTGAGGAAGTATGTCGTCAGGAGGGAGGTTAAGAGCCAGAAGAAGGAGGATGCTAAGCCTTATACCAAGGCGTGAGTACCACTAGCTTTTTCTTTCTATCTTCGTCCTTGGTACTAATTCTTTTCCCCAGTCCCAAGATCCAGCGTCTGGTCACCCCTCTCCGCCTCCAGCGCCGCCGCCACCTCCACTCCCTCAAGCGCCGCCGCATCGAGCACCAGAAGGAGCAAAAATCCGAGTTCGACGCTCTCCTCGCCAAGCGCGTTGCAGAGAAGAAGGCCAAGGTCGCTGCGATCAAGGCTGCTCACAAAGCCGCCTAAGGTGTTTGATTCTTTACACGTATACGCACCTCCTTATCACCCCATCGTCGCGCCGCAATATATTTTTTTCCTTTGTTATGTCTACCTAGGATATGACCAGATATGCTATGACCATGCCTGCTTTCTGTAATTGCATCGAGCTGACAGCATTCGATTTGAATTGGAGCTTGTAGAACAAGCTGCAGTGCGTATCACGTCGGTCGTGCTCGATATGCCACCAATTCCATGTGCTATGACAGACTTGTCGGTCCACAATTACAAGAAATCGAACAAATACCAAGAAGGGAATGCTCGACAACTGAATGCAGTGGACGCTGATTTTTTACTACAGACTATAATTACATTGACGACACCTAGATTTTTGCCGCCAGGATGACATGTTTCATCTTCCAGCTAACTACATCACTTTGGTGAAGGTGGTCAAAGTAGTTTTATCTATGACTTCCAATCAAACCCGTTCTTCGCAAGGATGTTTCCGAACTCATGCATGTGTCATAGAGAGACAGAGACTTGGATCCCTGTGAGACTCGCATCTTGGTCGTAGAGTCATGATTTAAGATGGCTTCGGATTTCCTGGGTAATCACATTAAGCCACCGCCTTTGAATGTAAAGAGGGTGGGCATAGGCTCGGTTTTCGTAAGGTGTCGATGACAGTCCTCCATAGTCGAGAACTCTAGGGTCTTATATATTTGGACCATGCAGCAAAGAAATCTCCACAGGCCGATATATCTTCTTCAACTAGGCTTGAGAAATTCTTTGGAAGGTCAAGGTCCAGGATGACCGTCTTCAGCATTGGCAGGAAAGACACCGACATCGTGAGGCTCAAGAAAATATTGCAAGAGGTCACTGCGGGAAGATATAGACCAAGGCTTTCTAATAACAAGCACTCGGAGAGATGTTGGATAATGTGCGCACCCGCACCAACTCCAATTGGAACACAGGTGAGACTCACTGGGTGATGGTGTCAAGGAACATGTAGCTCAAAAAGGGGAAGGTTGAGGAAGACATAATTGTGGAAGAGTCTCTCATCAATGTGAACCCCCTTCACCCATGATTTCAGTGTAGAAAGGTGCTCAAAAGTGACGATAGGATGACCTGGATGTTCATTCTCTCCTTCCTTCCCGAGCGATTCAACAGTGAACTCAGCCTGTTCCAGACTGGTACATTGCGTGAGGATTTCATGGAAGGTTTTCGCAGCAACGAAGTGCACACGATATTCAAGTGGGTAAGCTGGTGCCAAGGCAAATACAATGGATGACTCATTCGCTGGTTTGGAAAATTGATAGTTACGACCCGTAGGACAGGCGGGCAGGCGGCCTATCAAAAACTGTGATTGGCCCTGGATGCAGGGAAAGGATTTCATCAACTTGGAGCGAAAGCACTTCCAGGGAGTGAATCATGCCGCCTTTCTGGGTGAAAAGAGGGAATGTGGTGATTATTCCAAGCTTGCTTTCAGCCCCTTCCAAGCTTGCTTTCAGCTCCTTCTAAGCTTGCTTTCAGCTCCTTCAAACGGCTTGTGAAGGGAGTGATGGGGTCGAAGATGTCGATTGTCCGATGAGCATACTTTGAGTTTATTGAGAGCGAGAGAGGAAGTTTTGCATGAAAAAACTAGAATATGCTCCATATAGATGGGAGATCCCATCAGCAGAAGTCACCTCAGACAACATGGGCATATAAAACCACTCATGCAAGATAATCCTACTAATGCATAATCTATATGATATGAGCATATCACAGAAGCAGGTTTATGCTAATCCTAAACTCATTCTGGATGTTGAAAAATCATCTAAACTTATCATAGGTCTAGAGCAATGCAAAAAACATGCAGCATGAGTTTAGGACTGTGTTTCCCTGACATTATGAGTATGATCTGGGATTATTGACCCAGAACAAGTCCCCACTGAACTTTACCATATCTCAAGGGACCATATCCTGCAGCACTATTATCACAATACTATTATGATATGTTGTTTTTTACATTTCACTCTATTGATGCAGACATTGGTATATAGCAAATTATACAATAATTCTACAAAGTCACATACAAAGCATCATCAAATGAATGCTGTATACATGTGAACAAGTGTCAATCACAAACCAATAAAATAAGTGGCAGTCACAAAACAGTAAACATGAAACTGAGATTGGCACAATGTAATCCAACAATTACTACTTTCCTTTTGGACTACTATTTACCAATGTTTGCACTACAACATTTACATCTGTCATGTCACATACTTTGATTCTTGCTTCTTTTTTTCTCCTACTTATCTGTCACATCTTGTACCACTCTCAGGTTGAATACATAGCAAGGTTCTGTTTCTGTCAACTGAGCTGAGTATTGTGTCAGGGGACTGCTTTGACCAGACCCTCTAATTGTTTTCTTTATTGTGAACCTGCCATTTATGGCTATCTTTTGGTCATATTTATATGTGGTCACATACCATGAGTTTGGAGATTGAGGCCATTTACATTGGATTTCCACTTTTGGATCAGACTCTGGATTTGGTTGTTGTTGGGTGTTTTTTTCCAGAAGCTCTACAGAAGCTCTAGAGTAAACTTTCCAAACACTGGCATTGGGAATCCTTAGAATTGTTCTCTTTGGATCTCCTTCTACCAGGTAAGTAGCTAGACTCTAGAACTTCTTGTAAATGCTGGATAGACTTTAGATCCCCCTCTACCAGTTGTGTGATTGAGCCACAGCCTCCAGAGGTTGCCCTCACAGCAAAACAAGTCTCTAGATTCAGTCTGGGAGCCCCCTTTTCAATTGCCTGAGTTTTCTGTTCAGTTATTCAAAAAGGTCTCTCCCCCACTAGTGTCTTGCTACTCCCTGTGCTCCTCCTATGACCCAACCAACCCCTCTAGCACCTCCTCCTGATGCTTCAAGCCCCCAGGACAATGCCTGGAACTGTTTGGTATCCCTAGAGACTCAGGTTCAAGTTACCCAAGCTTCCATTACCTCCCACACTGCTGAACTCATTGGACTGTGTCAAACCACTGAAGCAGTGTCCCTCTTCCTCCAGGCCCTCCTGGAACTCCTCACCCTTGCCCCTACTCCTCCCCCTGGACCTCCAGCAGCTGTAGCAAGGTTCTCCTCTGCACCTAGCTCAGAGTTTTCTGCCTCTCACTCCAAACTTCCTTGCCCTGCACTCCCTGATGTATTTGATGGGGTATGTAAAGTTGGGGAATGTTTCCTCCAATCCTGCATCACCTATAATCCAGTTGAGCAGCAAAGCTTTTGCCTCCAATGCCTGAAAATTGCCTGGGTCCTCTCCTATATGAAGGCAGGCCAAGCTTTGACCTATCCATTATGCATCTTCTGATGCCCTGGAGGAGTCATGAGTTTCTCCAGCTGGACAGAGTTTGAGAAGGAGTTCTGAGCTGAGTTCTTTCCCCTTGATCCTGCCATGACTGCTGCTCTTGCTCTTCAAGACTGAACCCAGTATGGTCAAGGAAGTGGTTGTTAGATGAGGACATCAACTTGTTCCATGCCTTAGTCAAGCAGGGTGGATATCTGATAGAGCTGGTGTTGGCAGAGGTGTTCCAAGACAATGTGCATGACCCAGCAATGCTCCTCCAAGGTTTTGGTGTAGATGAAGATATCATCAAGATATGCACAAACAACACCTTCCACAATCAGATCATGGAAGATGTCATTGATCATAGTCTGGAAGGTAGCTGGGCTATTGGTGAGACCAAAGATCATCACCAGAGGTTCAAAGAGTCCATGATTGGTTTGGAATGCTGCCCTTGTTATACTCCTTGGACTTGGGGAATGGACCTATGAAGTCCCTGCCTATTGATTACCATGGCTTCACTGGTATGAGTAGGGGATGTAGTTTCCCTGAAGGGAGCTGATTGCTCCCTTTCACCTGATGACACAGTTGGCATGTGGTACAGAACACTTGTGTGTCTGCAACCACAGCTGGCCACTAGTACCAATGATGGATAAATTCCATTGTTCTCTGGGTGCCAAAATGCCCAACCATGCTATGTGCTTGGTCACCACTTTCCACTCACAAGGTATACACAACACCTTGTAACCCATGAGGTTAGTGGTTCAAATAAGTTTGTCCAGTTTCTCAGCAAAGAGCTTGTTTTTGTTATATAGGGATTGGATCCAATGGGTGAACACTTTGTCAGATTGATCCTGTGGCTGTGGCTCATTGGCCATCCCAAGGATAGATTTGCCTAGGGTCATGTCATCTTGACTCTCAGGGCCCATTGCTGTTGGGCTTGGACTAACCCATCTATGCAATCATTAATGTCAGCAAGAACCTGTGCTTCCACATCACAAAGTTTGTGATGATCCCACACCTGCTGGCTTCTGCAGCTTGGTCCATTGTGGAGCACATGAATCTGATCCAGCTGAGCCTGCATTTCCTGCAGGCACATAGGGGGCAAGTCATCCCCCTCTGGGTTGATTTGTGCATCTGCACATACATAGTCATAGATGTGGTGCATGTCTCAAGAAGAGTCACTTTCAAAGTAGTGGGATAAATAGTCCACTACCTTATTATGCTCTGATATAGGTAATGTTGAAATTAAATTTTGACATATAGTCCATCCACTGTGATTGGTGCAGGGACAGGTTCTGTTGAGTTTTAAAAAACTCAAGGGCTTTATGATCTGTAATTACATGGATCTTATATCCCAGAATGTAAGGGAAACCTCTGGAAGCTGTGACTCAATCATACAACTGGCAAAGGGAGATACAAAGTCTATTCAGTATTGTACAGTGTCTACAAGTATAACTACACACTTGGCAAATGTTAGGTTCCACTGACCTTGGGGGCTCAGATCTACTGGGCAAGTCCTTACTAGGTGGGAGTTTTGAGGTTACTGTTAGGTTCTGCTGACCACAAGGGCTCAGCTTGACTGGTAAAATCCTTACTAGGCAGATGTGATGTCCTGTACTTATAACCTTGCATTCTGGGGGAGTCCAGACATCAAATACTTGCAAGGATAGGTTGAGGAGGTGTCCAAGCAGGTCTGGGGAAGTCTGGGGAAGTCTAAGACAGAGTGCAAATAAGGGTTAGGCTTTGAGGTTTGACAGGCACAAGTCCAGGGACAGATACTGGGAGCATGGGGCAATTGGGGGTTACACAAGTAATGGGAGCAGGTACAGATTCTGATGGGCAATCAACTAGAGTTGATGGGTTCTGGGGCCAAGCATAGGATGGGGTTTTGTAGTTAGATATGAATGGACAGATTGTAAAGATATGAACAGAGATATGTACATCAATTGGAACAGAGTTAGAGTCAAAGAGAAGTCAGGCAGTGTGAAAGGAACTGAGGCAAACAAGACAAGATGGAGTCAAGATGAGATAGAGATGAGAAAAAAAATAGAATTGAGACAAGATATGAGACTAGAGTTAGAAACACAGACACAACCAGGAAACAAAATGTAACAGACACAGACATAAGTAGGTAATATCAAGACTACCATAGCAGATATTACTCTACAACTTATATACTAACTACTGAGCCTCCTCTGGGGGTTGCAGGTCTGATGGTGGGGAATTGTTGGGGCCACACAGGTCTGGTAGGTGTTGGTTCTGATCAGGTGGGCCATAGTGACACATTGGTGTGGGTCCATGACATGTGCCAGGGTTTAAGGCTTGCCAGGAGGCCATTGGGGTTTGCCAGAGAGTGCCAGAGTTGGCCAGAGCAGGTGCCATGGGTGAACAAGGGTTGTGGTGAGTTGAGGGGGTGTTGGCAGGTGGTCTGGGTATTTGGGGATGTGTCTGAGGGAGGTTTGGGGGTCTGGGAATGGGTAGTGACATCAACTCCCCTTCAGTGTTGAGACTCTTGAGGTGCAGGGTACAAGTTGGGGATTGGTGGGGGCATGAGAATCAAAGTCAGAGCAATATTAATCAATCCACAGTGAGCAGTGGCAGTGTAGGGAATGAAGTGAAAGCAGGATTGTTGTTCATCAAGAAGCTTTTCCTAAGAAATCAAAAAGGGTCAGGATGTAACCTGGTGCTTCCCAACTTTGCTCCTATGTTCTCTTTGGTTTCATTGTCAGCATCATCATTGTCACTGACTCCCCCTCCCTCTGACAAGAATTGTGTGGGCATCTGGGACAAATATGAAAGTCATTGAGGGGAGTTTGATTGTCATTGAGATTGGAGGAGAATTGACTCAATGTACCATTGTTATGAGTGCAGGAGTCTAGTACTGGAGGCTATACTGATTTGAACTTGACAGAATTGTCCATAGTGATGGCAAGCTTGTCTGGGGGCTCCTCTCATGCAAGGAGGTTGAGGCAAGCCAGTTACCCTGTTCCAGTGCTGCTAGCCTGTTCCATGAGGCTGAGCTTGGGGGCAGGGTTTGTGCAGGTTGTTCCAGAGGGTCAGAGGGTGCTGTAGGGGGAGGTGACACTGGAGGTGTTTGTAGAGGTGCTGGAGTGGGTGTGGGGCCTCCCAATGCTGAAGTGGTGCCAGAATGAAGCTCCAGTAGGTCCTGGAGTGAGCTGGTGTCCCAGACTGACTGCTCATCTCTAGTGTGTGCTCTGTGCCTAACATGGAGGAGTCTATGAGTCTGATGGACCTGTGTCTGGGTCCTGTTGTGATTTGTTGATTTGCTTTCAGAAGTGCTCCATTTCAAATGGCACATGGCATGCATAGCTGTAAAGCAGGGATGGGAGTTGGCCTGGGTGAGGAGGCAGTTGAGTGAGGAGCAAAAGGTGAGGGTGCCAGAGAGCAGGGGGAGGTCAATAAGGAAGGTGTGTTTGCCATGAAGGGTTACAGGAAGGGGGCAGCAGTCATGTGAGACAAGGGGAAGTGGAGGACATCCCAGTTTCCAGGGGCTTAGGCCCAGTAAGAGGCCCCAGGGGTAGGTGTCAATTGTAGGCCCTTCTGGGCCTCACTTTTACTCCCCTAGCTTGGCAGCTCTAGTGGAGCAGCTAGCAGACACTCCTGGGCCCACATCCTCAATTACAGAAATGTTTCTTCATTGACAGGTGGAGGGGTTGACAAGGATGCTAGTGATGCAGGAGAAAGAGCTCTGGAGGGTGGGGGAGGATCAGGACATGGTGCAGAGGAAGAGGGATGTGTTGTAGTGCAATCATGACACTGCTGTGCAGATGGCCATGATGGAGTAGGCTCTGGATGTGCAGGGCTTGTGAGAGCATTTGGTGCAGCTGGAGGCATGGCCTGTAGACAAGGCAGAGGGGTGGCAGAGTTTGCTGGAAGGCAGGCTATTACAAGTGGAGGTTGTGAGAGTGACCTCTGGAGGCTGTGGCTCAATCACACAACTGGTAAAGGGAGATCCAAAGTCTATTCAGCATCTACAAGAAGTTCTAGAGCTTTGGCTACTCACCTGGCACAGGGAGATGCAAAGAGAACAAGTCTAAGGATCTCCAATGCCAGTGTTTGGAGAATTTGTTGTAGAGCTTCTAGAAAAAACACCCAACAACAACCAGATCTAGAGTCCAATCAAAAAGTGGAAATCCATTGTAAATGAATGGCCTTGATCTCTGGACTCCCAGCACATGACCATGTAAAAATGTGACCAAAGGATAGCCCTTAGTTGAAAGTACTTGTGATTCAAAGATGGGAGGCCTACAATGAGTAGTAGGCCCAGAATGCAGGAAACCATTCAGGGGTCTGGTAAGAGGCCATGTGGAAGGGGGCAACACTTGTCAGAATTACAGATAGAGAACTGGTGCAGCCTGAGGGCTAGAACTGGGACCAGCAGATAGGGAAAGCAAAGGAGGATAAAGAAAAACCATAAGGAGGGAGAACAGAACAAAGGGGGAATGGGACATTCCCTGACAGGTCCTGGGGGTCAGTTGGCACTGGGAGGTCCTTGGCCTTGAGGGAAATGGGGTGCAGGGTTGGCAGGGTTGGTAGGGACTGAGGGTCAATTGCCATTGGTTGCTCCAGCCTGCCAGTTGGTGTTGCTAGAGGTGTTCCAAGTGGTCTGTGGTACTGTGTTTTTGCTTTGATTTTTCCAGTAGCATTGGTCAACCTGTGTAATGGGTGCTTTGTACCCATTGTATGTGGTTTGCTTGGAGGCAAGGCAGAGGATGTCCTTGATGCATTGGGGAAGGGCATGGTGGAGGGCAAACTGGAGGGCATTGCAATTCCATCCTGTTTTGTAGGCCTCTTGTTTGAACTGTACAATGAAGGTCATGAAACACTTATTGTTGCACATCTGGAGGTTGAATAGGTTCTCTGCCTCTGCCATGGTGTCAAATATGCCAAATTTACTGGAGAACTCCTGAATGAAAGCAAGCCAGTTGGAGAGTATGGGGTTGTTTGGGTCAAACTAGAGCAGCTCTGTATAGTGGTTCAAGGCAATGCCCTGTGAATATGACATAGCAAAGGCTACTTGTGAGCTCTCAAGCTGGAAAGTAATAGGCTTAGCTTGGAACATTGTGAGGCATTGCATTAGGAAAATTCTCCATTTTCAGGGGTTGTGACTAGTGAAGGATTCTGGTTTCTGAATATTGAGCTTGCCTTCTTGAGCCAGTGCATTACAAGTGTTGTCCTAAGTATTTTGAGTTTGAGGTGGGGCTCTGGCATTGTAGTAGTAGTAATGTTTATTTCCATTGCTGCACTGAGGGGGAAAGTTCTCCGTGGCTGGGCCCCATCTGCTTAGAGGTCTGCCATTGGGGGGTCCATTACTTGGGAATTGACCAGTATTGCCTGGGGGAGAGCCTGGGGCCCAGCAAGGGGGAGGGGGTCCTCCTAGAGTTGGTGGTCTGAAGTAATTATTGTTGGCAGAGGAGTTGGGCAGTGGAACTGGCAGAGGGCAAGGGAGGTTGTTGGGAAAGGGGCTCAAGGTATTCTGGGGCCTGTGAGTTGATGTGGGAGAGTTAGGGCATTTTGGCAGGGCTGGAGGGCATTGTCATGAGGAGTGTGGAGGTCAAAATAGGAGGGTCTGTCTTGGAGAGGGCCATTGCAAGGGGTGGGTTCTTTGCTGGGGTTATTAGGCTTGCCAATGTAGGAGAGAGTTTGATTGTCATCATCGACATGTGGGCAGCCTCTGAGTATGGAGTTTGGAGGTGGTGGGTTGGTTCCAGGTACTGAAGGTGCTGGGGACAGAGTTTGCCTGGGGACAAGCAGAGAGAGCCAAGGTGTGGGTGGCAGGTTGGCTAAAGAGTCCTTCAGCAGGGTTGGAGTCCCTTAGGATGTTGGACATGGTGTTGAGATCTTCTTGCTGATGGGGAATGGGAGGTGGAGCTTTGCTTTGTGCTCTGATGGGTTTCTTTCATTGTACATTGAAAGAGCAGGTGGGATCCAGGGAGTTCTCAAACTGATGAGAGTTTGGGCTGGTATGGATTTCCTTGACCAGGGTGCAGAGCTTATTTTGGAGATTGGTGTCAATTCCCAGGATGCCTTGCATAGTCTCAGGGAGGTTTTCTTGCAGGTAGCATTTGTGGAAGTTGAGGAGGCAATCTTCTCAAACCTCTAGAGTTGCTGGGGTGTTGGGGTAACCTAAGTTGATGAGGAGGTCACAAATGCATCTTGCAAACTCCATGGATGAGAGGTGGAGGGAGCAGAGGACTTTGTTGCACTGATGGATGTAGGCTTCAACTTGTTGCTGTCTGGGAAAGGGGGGGATTTGAGCAGGAAATGGCAATTGAGAGGGGAAATAGTTATCTGTTTGCTCCAGAGGAGTTGGGACTGCAGTGGAGATGGGGTAGGCATAGGAGTGAGTTGGTGGAAGGTAGTCAGGCTTGAGTGGTGCTTGGGGTGCTCCAGAAAATCCTCCCAGGTACAAGCAGGGATAGTTGCCATTGGCAGGGAACATTGGAGGGCAGCACCAGCCTAGGGGTATTCCCTGGCTGATGGAGGGAGTATAGCATGCTTGATTTGGATCTGGGGTCCAATCGCAAGGAACATACTGATCCATGGGTAGGCCTGGATAGAATGGGGCATACTGATTTTCAGAGACTGGCTGACTATAGATGTTGGTTAGATAGTAGGTGGAGTTGTATGCAGAGTTATATGCAGACATTGAAAATGGGGTAAGGTGGAATCTTGATATTATGTCGGGTTTTGCTGACCATGGGGGCTCAGCTATACTGGGCAAGTCCTTACTAGGCAGACCCAATGTCCTGTGCTTATAATCTAATGCTACAGAGTTGGTGTGGACTGTAAGTGCTTGCAAAGGCAAGCTAAGGGAAGCAGTCTGAGCAAGTCTGGAGTGGTCTGGGAAAGTCTAAGACCAAGTATATTAAACATTGGGCTTAGGTGGGCATCAGGTACAAGTCCATGAGCAAGTGTATGGGGTGTGGAGCAAGCAGAAGCTTTGTAAGTGATGGGAGTGGAGCTGGAGTTTGATGGGTCCAGGACCAAGCATAAGGCAAGGTCCAGAGTTGTAGTAAGAATGTTTGATGGGTTGTAGTGTGTGTACAGAGTTTGTAGTGATGTCAGAGTTGGAAGGGACTTAGGAACAATGAAGGAAACAGAGACAGGCAAGACAAAACAAAACTGAGAAAGGAAATAGATTTGAGACTAAGGATAGAGATCAAGACAAGGCCAAGAATTGTAACAGAAAGAAACACAAATCATGGGAAACCAAGTAAGTTAGGTAATATCAAGACTAAGGTAACAGATGCTACTCTACATCTTATATACTAACTACTAGACTTCCTCCAGAGCTCAGGATGCAATGGTGGGGCTTGTTGTAGCCATGCAGGGTTGGCAGGTGTTGGATATGATTGGAGGGCAGGCCACAGTGACATTCTGATGGGATTTAATGAGAATGTGGTCTGCTCTGTAGTCATCAGAAAACTCTGAAGTGGTTGTATAAGTCATGAGGGTGGTTGAGTGATGTACACCTGTGCCAGAAGAAGTGTTGGAGAGGCTCAGGGGCCTTGTAGGTGAGAGGAGGAGCTGAGGAGGCCCACAAGGGATGTGCCAGGGTTTGCCAGGAGGTTGTCAGGGTTTGCTAAGAAAGCATCAGAGTTAGCTGGGATGGAGGCCATGGATCAATAAAGGTTGAAGCAAGTTGGGGAAAGCATTGGGGGAGGCTCCAAGGAGGTGGAGTGTCCTTGGGGAAGGTTCAGAGGTGTGGGAGTGGGTCATGACACCAGGAAGAATGGAGTCATCTGCATGGAAGAATGAACATAGTTGTTGTATTAGAATTGAGCATCTGGCAACAGCTCATCCCAATCATCCTGCCTCTCATTACAAAACAGGCAGAGATACTGTTCCACTTCCTGGTTAACACATTCTGTCTGCTCATCTGACTAAGGGTGATAGGCTGTGGTAGTATGGAGCTTCCTTCTAGCAGACAGTACAGTTCCTGAGTGAACTCTACTACAAACTGGGGGCCCTAGTCAGAGATGTACCCATCTAACAGACCATGGAACTTCCAGACATTCTTGTGATACAGGCTAGCTGCTCCTAAGTGTCAGGTTCTGCTGACCACGGGGGCTCAGCTACACTGGGTGAGTCCTTACTAGGCAGATGTGATTCCCTGCACTGACAACTGGGCACTTGGAGGTGTTTCAAACACTGGGGACTTGTGAGGATAGTTAGTGGGAATTGATCCAAGCAAGTCTGGGGAGGTCCAGAGGAGTAGAGGATGAGTTGTGGGGAAAGGGGATGGGCTTGGCGGGGTTCAGGCATAAGTCCGTATGTGAGTATTGTGGGTGTGGAGGAGGCAAAGGCTATGCAAATGATGGGAGTGGAGCTGGAGTTCTGATGGGGGATCAATGGGGATTGATAGGGTTTGGAGCCAAGCATGTAGCAAGGTCCAGAGCTGGTGAAAGAGTGTCAGAGGTTTGTAATTGTAATCGTGGAATTTGTGAGGGCATTATGGTCAAGAGGACTTGGACACAATAGACAGAATCAAATGAGATGAGATGGAGTCAAACAAAATGAGATGGAGATGAGATGAGAATGAGAATAGATTCAGGCGGAGACATGGAATGATAACAAAATGATAATGGAATAGAGATGAGATAAGACTGAGAGACTGAAAAAAGGAAAACAAAACACAGAACACAAAACATGAGAAGAAACAATCAGAAACACATCAGGTAAGGCAGGTAATCTCAAGACTTGAGTATGAAGAGCTACTCTACATCTTATATACTGACTACTGGAGAGCTCCAGGAATGTCGGCTGTGGTGGTGGGGTTTGGCAGAGCTCAACAGAGTCGACAAGTGTCGGTTACGACCAGAGGGCAGGCCACGTTGATATGTTGATGGGATCAATTGTTGATGTGGTCCGTTCCAAGGTTGTTGTGATACTCCAAGATAAGTCAGAGGAGCCATGGTGTTGAGTCGATGGCATGTAATGGGGTCAGGCACAGCAGAGGAGTGGTCCCAGGGGCTCAGGAGATCCAGGGGAAGCGCTGGCAGCTGCAGGGAAGACATCAGAGTTGGCCAGGGGGCCATCGGAGTTAGCCAAGAATGCATCGGAGTTAGCCAGAGTAGGCACAGAGTGCTGGAGAAGTTCAATGGAGTGTCAGGAGAGGTTCTGGGGGGACGGGGGTTTGTTGGGTGATGTATGGGGGTCCAGGGAATGGGTCGTGACACTAAGGCAGAGCATGTGGTGTGGGTAGGGATGAAGTGGGCCCATTTGCCATAGAGGTCCACCACTACTATCACCACATTGTACTCATGAGCATTGGGGAGATCCACAATGAAATCTACTGATGCAACACTCCAGCAAGCAGTTGGAATAGGGAGAAGGTGGAGCTGCTCCATGGGTGCCTGGCAGCAAGGCTTGGTGCAGAGGCAGAGATCACAGGTGCCAGTGTAGGTGCCTACATATTGGGAGATTTGAGGCCACCAGTAATTCTGGGATACCAGCTCCAATGTCTTCCACCTTCCAGGATGTTCAGCTACTTGAGAGTTGTGATGTTGCTCCACAATGTGTCAGAAAAGTTCTGGAATGTTAGACACATAGATGCATCCTTGGAAGGTCAGAAGTCCATCCTGAAGGCCCCACTCATCTGCATGCACAGACTTAACTCCACTTGCTTGTCAAGCTCAT
Source organism: Termitomyces sp. 'cryptogamus' (assembly GCA_020091625.1). Lineage (NCBI taxonomy): Eukaryota > Fungi > Basidiomycota > Agaricomycetes > Agaricales > Lyophyllaceae > Termitomyces > Termitomyces sp. 'cryptogamus'. The sequence goes on from JAGYZC010000005.1 coordinate 5,556,628, forward strand.
AAGGCCTGTGCAGCCTGGGCAACAGCATCCTCTTGCACACCCTCCTGGTTCCCTCTTCAGATGTCTCTGAGGATGTTTGCCCCATCCTCTTGAACCACAATTCCTTCTAGAGCATGGATAGCCAAGAGCTCTGGCTTGAGGAGGACAATGTTGTTATTATCTCTTGCCCTCATGCCATGGTCAGCCTGCCTGGACAATGCATACAGTTTGCCCATGCTCTGTCTAGGTTTGTGATCACCTGTAGCTACCATCAATTTAGCTGAATTAGGCATGGAATATATATCATATTCTAGGCCTAATCTGGCATGACTTATGTAGCTGCCCCCTCCCTGCAATAGTACAGCTCTAATGTAGGACTTGTCCTCTTGGGGGCACCTGGAGATCATACCAACAAGTGATTTTGCCCCTTGCTTGTCATTTGCAATGATGAGCTCACATCCTCATTCAAAATTCATCAAATAGTTGCAAGAAATCAGAGCAAAATAGTTCCCAATGTATACAGAAAGATTATAAAATATTATGGCCAATATAAGCAGAGAAAGGACCTGAATTAGGTATCTGAAGAAACTTGAATAACTTGATGTACTTGTTCAGCCAGTAGAGAATTGTCATTGTTGTCATCATTGTTGTCATCATTGTCATCATTGTCATCCTCATCAACAATGTCTTGTTGGACATCAGCCTTGTCAACTTCCATGTTGTTTTCTCTTCTTTTTCCAGCCTGAATTTGGACACTGGGAACAAGGGATCCTGTGACACCTGGTAAAGATGCAAGCTTCTGCAGACACTGCATGTAGAGGACATTGAATTAATGAAGGCATTTCCACTGCAAGGCAATCTGGTGCACAATAGCTGCATTCTGGGTAGCAATAATCTTCTCCTGCTTCTGCAAATAGGCTTCTTCATTCTGTATGTATGTGACAAGTTGTCAAATTTCCACATTTAACCAGTCTATCTGTTCTCTAGCACATTCAATCTTGAAATATTCATCTATTCATTATAATTTGAGCAGCAGGCATTGCCCAAGGACATTCATGCACATCTTCATGTGTGTCTGCTAACAAGTCAAAGTCAGCCAAAAATGCATATTCCACCACAAGATCTCATGCAAGCTCAGGATGTGGTTGGGGGGCTGTTTTTGCTAAAGCCTGCACAGAAGCAATAAAGAGAAGGAAGATGTGATTGGCCAGAGGAGATGACCAGGGTAACATGATTCAATGTTCCAATGAGAGATTCTGCAGTCAGGAGATTGAGTTCAGCCATACTGGAAGTGTTTCATGTCTATCTGTGAATTTATTAAAGGGATATGGGGGTTATCACAAGAGTGAGAATGATCAACTGTAATAAGCACTTTGCCTGGAGTGCAATCAATGACATTTAGAGGAGCTGTCTGGTAATGACCTAGGGTGGAGGGGTATCCCTCAGAGATGTGGCCCAAGCTGTGTTTCTGAGAAAATTTGGCTATAACAAAATTGTGATGTTTTACTGTGTAATAATAATTGGGAGGTGAGTATGTACAGCTAAGGGAGAAATGTTAAAGGAAAACCATAATGTAAACTGTGAATAATAGAGGAGAAGTGGTTGGTGCCACCAGTGGCCCCTAGTGATGCTTTCCAACATTCAACTTTGAGTGGAGTTGAAATGGGAAAGAATTGTTCATGCAGAGCAGTCCTGTACAGTGTGTGAGGCCTTTCCACAGAGTAAACATGCATAACAGTGGACAATCTGTGTTCCTGCAGGTGTGAGGTCCATTATAGCCATAGCAGAAAGAGATTCTCTCTCTGTCAATCAATCTGAGGAGCTGTCCTTCACAAGTGCAGGTTCCAAAATAGTGGTTGTCACTGCTGCAGACTATACAGTGAACATGATGCAAACCTCCATTGCAAACCTTGAACTCTGATGTGTATGGCTGCAAACAGGAATTCTTGTAAGAGGTTGATCTGCATGAGGGAATCACATTGGAGCTGGATGCAGAGCATGACAAGGTCATTTTCAAGGAGGACTGAAAGGACTGCATGCCTGAGGAGAATGATGCTGAGGCATGCAAGGAAAAAGAGGCAAGTGGCTGACTGACCCATACATTCTCTGATCAGATCTGACTGGAATAGGCAAAACTTCTTGTTAAAGACAGCATCATACCAGTTCTGTACATGCAGGTTCTCTTGCCTCTGAAGATATGCATGATAGATGTACATGTTATACACTAGGTAGGCATGGAAATTTTCTGCAAAATTGTAATGCTGTTGTATGTAGTAGTAGTGAGTGTGGAAGGCATTGGCAATGTTCTCTGCAATTGGTCCTCCAACCTCACCATTAGGACTGGCTCTGAGGCTATGACAGATTACAGAGATGAGAGTGGTGGAGGCCTGAAGGAGTTTCAGCAGTATATGATCCTTTTTTTTGCTCAGGTCAAATTGCCCCTGATAGCTGCAGTTCTCCACTGGCTGTGAGAGAAAATGAGGAGTCTTCATGATGATTCAGAGTGGTCATTGCCTGATAGCAGGCCTCATTTGTCAGCAGATCCAGGAGTACATAAACTGACCATCTGTCACAACCTGCTCCCTGGACCCCTGACCTTGTTCCCAACCTGCTTGCTTCTCCAGAGCTTCCTCCCGACACCCTGTTGAACTCCCCCAACCTTCATCCACCCTCTGTGCCCACTTCAGATAACTCCAACACTTCTCTGGAAAACCCTGACATCCCCCTGGCTAACTCCAATGCCTTCCCCACAGCCATCAATGCTTTTCCTGACTCTCCTGAGCCCCTGGAACCCTCCCTCACTATTCCTGACTCTGGTGTATGTCACCACTCAGCTCTCTAGTTTGCCAAACCAACCCCAGAGCATCATGATGACTCCAGGATGGCCTGCATCCTCAATTGATCCCATCAGAGTTGCACTGCAGCCCATTCCCTGATCACAACCAACACCTGTCAACTCTATGTAGCTCCATTGAATCCCACCACCACACTTGCTGTTCTCTGGAGCTCTCCAGTAGTCAGTATATAAGTTGTAGAGTAGCTCCTCATACTCTAGTCTTGATATTACTTACCTGCTTAATGTTACCTATGGTCACTCCAGTGTTGAAGATGCATTGAATCCTGATTGGAATTGCTAGTGCATTCAGATCAAGGCATGTGGAGGTTTCCAGAGAGGGCATTCAGAAAGAAGTGAGAGGTGCTTGGGTTGATTGCCTCAGAGCAGCATGAAAGCTGAGCTTGTGGAGGCACCATGGATACAGGGAGGAGGAGACTGGCAGGAGGGGGAGCCACTATTGGCACTAGCTAAACAGGACCCACATCAGCAGAAAGTGAATTAGTGGGAACATCTTCCAAAAGACTCAGAAGGGAAAGAAGCAAGGAGAAGTAACACTTATGTGGCTCAGGAATACTTAGAGGGAGTGGATGTAGACCTGTGTACAGATTGGAGGGCTGAATGAGGCCTGCAGCTGCAAGTGTGCAAGTGCAAGCCTATGGAATGTGCTGTGTGATACTGGCACTGAAGGTCTGAAGGAGACCTCTGCAGAGCTGCACATGGAGCTGTGATGGATTTCAAAGGAGGAGGAGGAAGCTGGGGGGGAGGGGTTTGAAGGAAGAGAAGACAGCCTCTCTAGGCATGCCAAGTGTAGTAAGGCATCAACATCTTGGGCAGTAAATTCATGCTCAGGCAAATGGTGTGGGCACATATCAGCCCAACATCAAGCTGCTGAGGCTGGGGCCATTGTAGAAGGCATGGAATTGTGAGTGGATGGGCAAGGAAGAGGGGTAAGGTGTACACATCAAATAGGGCTGAATGGGATGGCCATTGCAGTGGGGGGTGGGTAGAAACAAATAGACAGAGCTGAGGCTGCAGATGGAGAGATAGGCTGTGGATTTGGACCAGGTTTGGACTTGTAATCCAGTCCATTCACAATGGAGACTCTTGGAGTGGGCTGGACCTAGGACATGTCCATATCTGAAGAATTGCTCACCCTTGGCACCAACTTTTGCTATCATGTGGGACCTTGAAGGCCCATTATTTTTACAAACAGTAATAGGCCTCAAAGGCATTTGGAAATTGGCAGTGTTACTTCTAATCCTAGTTATAGAAGGGGATCAGTATAGATCTCATAGCAGTCTGGCTGTAAGGGCAATCTCTGGGGCAGCAGATTGGAGTCACACAGCTAACAGAGGGGAATCCAAAGTATATTAGCAGGAGTAGACAATGATACAACCAGTAACTAATCACCTAACAGAGGGGAATTTCGAGAGAACAAGTCTAAGGATCCCCACTGCTTGGTGCAGCACATCAGCAGGTGGCAGAGGTGTGGTAACTACTGTATAGAAGGCCAGAGCTAGTCCTAACCCTAGAACAATGATCAGTAAGGTAATACAGAAAATTCCACAGTTCTCTGGAGATCTCTGGGGTTCTTGAGTGAGCCCCAGAGATGTCAAACAAGCTGCAGAGGCACTGGAATAGGTTGCAGAGGTTGGAAATGAAAGTCCTCTAACATCACCCCCCCTCTAGCATGCAGTGTCTTGGCATGTGGAGTAAAAGAAGTCCCTGATTGCTCAGTCCACTGGCAAAATAGGGTAGATTCCTTGTATGGCATAGGGAGCATCTGGGTATCTTCTGTTAGGGGATGTTCCAGTTCCCCTCTATGCCATTCTCTCTCCTTATGGTTTTCCTTTATTCTCTTTTGCTTTCCTTATCTGCTGGTCCCAGTTCCAGCACTCAGGCTGCACCAGTTTTCTATCCATAATTCTGACAAGTGTTGCCCCTTCCAATGGCCTCTTACCCAAACCCTGGATTGTTTCCTGTATTCTGGGCCTACCACTCATCATAGGCCTCCTATCTTTAGACCACAGGTACTTTTGACCAAGGGCTATCTTTTGATTATATTTGTATGTGGTCATGTGCAGGGAGTCCAGAGATCAAGGCCATTTACAATAAATTTCCACTTTTTAGTTAGACTCTGGATTTGGTTGTTGTTGGGTGTTGTTTCCAGAAGCTCTAGAGTAAATTTTCTGAACACTGGCATTGGGGATCCTTAAACTTCTTCTCTTTGAATCTCCCTCTGCCAAGTGAGTAGCTAGAACTCTAGAACTTCTTGTAGATACTGAATAGCCTTTGAATCTCTTTCTGCCAGTTGTGTGATTGAGCTACAGCCTCCAGAGATCACCCTTACACCCACCTCTGATATGGCTTCTAACAATGTACCTGCCACCCAGACAATCCCATGCATGGTATATGCTAATGGGTGTCTTAAAACTATTTTTGCTAGCCTTTTGATTGACTCTGGAGGCATCTAGGTAGACTCAATATCCAGGCTGGTATCTGTGCCCTGGGGTCCTTCCATGGTTGTAGTATCATGCCATGTCATCCTTAGCCTTTACTAGTGCCACTCAGGCCTCCTCCTGTGACTTCTTTATCTGGTCCACAAATTTCTTAACAGATATATTCAATTTTATGGACAGCAGAGCAAAGTGATTAGCAATAGGCAATGGAGACATACAGGTCATCCATTGCCCTTTCAAAAATCCTCCTCCAACTCAGCCAGAACCTCCTCCAATCCATTGGCCACCTCATCAGAGTGGACAGCTTTAGGTGCATCAGGAGAGGGGGTTCCTATTGCATCCTGGGTGGCCAGGAGTTGAATGAGCAGTTCTTTTTGCTCTGATGCAGACAGATAGCAGACTTCTAGCCCTTGAGGACAGTGACAGGCAAAATGACCAGCATTTCCACAGTGTTGGCATAACAGGGGAGTAGAGGATTGCTGTCAGGAGGCATTGATATCCATTGGGACTCCTTGGGGTAGGGAGCACAAGGGGGCAACATGAGATGGAATGGAAAGAGCTGCACCTGCTTATGGGGCTGCTAGGGCAGGCATGGAGGGCTTGAAGAGGCAAATTACCAAGCAATTATCTAAACTGTCACACTTACATTTGTAAACCATTAAGAATATCTATACTACATGGTCCAGCTATAGGCATTAGGTGCTGAAGTTCATAGAAGTTAGCAATTTGTTGCTTCAAACCAAAAAAAGTCACACTTACATGTGTAAACCATTCAGGATTTCTTGATAGACAATATTTGCAGTCTTTCTTGATGTGTTTTCTAGGTATAAAATCACTTTGATATGATCTCCTGATGTACACCAAGAGAGTGCAACATAAGTTGGCCATGTGCAAAAACTCCTGATGAGGTTCCAATTCAACATGCTTGACTGATTGACCCTGAGACTTATTGATTGTCATAGCAAAGGTCAATCAAACTGAGACTTGTCTCCTGTGCAATGGAATTGGTAAATCTTTTTCAAAAATATCCATGTTGATTCTTGGAATCAAAACAATTGATCCTGCAAACTTGGCATCCCCACTGATGATCCTACATCTGAAAACTCTGGTGCTGATGTGGGTGAAAATTATTCTTGTCCCATTGTAAAGTCCATTAGCTGTATCCATATTCCTGAGCAGCATGACAGGAACACCAATCTTCAGAGCCAATTTAGCGAAAGGCAAACAGCTGGCTCTAAAAGAGTTGAGGTATTCCATCAGATACAATCCAAGGCCATTAGGATTTCTATCATCAGATATGATAGAGTCTGCACTCTGCAAGATTTCCTCTTCTCCTGGACATTTCTGCAGAACTTCTGAGTTGATATCCTCTACATAAGAGTTCTTGCCAGAAAGAATGGTACAGTCCAGATAATACTGATCATCTTGATGGTGATCAATATGAGGATAAGTGGAAGAGATCAATCCAGTGACAGAATTGTCATCACAGATTATGGTTTCTGGAAGTTATACTATTTCTCCAGGCCCAAGGTTTTTCCCAGCACCAACATCCAATAACCAAGCTGCATGAGCAATGTTATCAGGAGTCTGATCCAATCTCATGTTTTGAACCAAGTAGTGGACTTGAATCTGATCCCAAAGTCTTCCCCTTTTGAGTGAAGCAGCAATCATCTGCTGCCTGAGTCCTCATTGGATAACTGGGAGAGTTTGCCAAAAATCTCCTCCAAACACCACAGTCATTCCACCAATAAGGAACATCCTTTTCCAGGATATCTCTGAACCCTCAATCCACAGAGCCAATGGCATTTTTGTGTTGCATTGGGACTTCATCCCAGATGAAAACTTTGGTCTGGAGTAAGAGTTGAGACAATTGAGTTCCTCTTTTGATATTGGCATTGGATGTATCCAGAGCAAGAATGGGGATTTTGAACTTTGAATGTGCACTTCCACCACCCTCCAGCAATAAGGCAGCAATCCCAGACAATACTACACATTATGCCACATCTCGATTGGACCAAACAGCAGAAGCCAAAGTGTTGCATACAAATGTTTTGCCACATCCACCTGCACTGTGAATGAATATCATCTTGCCCAAGTTGTTGTTCCCAGAGTCCAGGAGATCAAGGAAGGTCTCTTTAGCAGCTGTGTGACTTATGTTCATACCATTGAATTACAAAAGAGAGGACTTTCACACATGCACATCTTGATCTTTTCCCACCATCATCACAGGATCAAGGATGCACCTGATGTGGATTCCATTGTTTCTGCCCAAATTCCAGATCCAGTTGCTCAGCCTCAATTGTATCAGGTATTGACTTTGTTTAAATTCTGGATTCAGTAACTTATCTTTGTTGTCAGGTTGTTACTACCAACATGGTCCATGGTGCATGTGGAGCTGCCAAACTCAATGCTAAGTGCATGGTAGATGGCAAATGTTCCAAGAAATACCCAAAGGAATTCCAAGAGCTACCCAGTATGGAGATAATGGCTATCTTCAATATGCCAGACCTGACAATGGGTGCTTCTTTGAAAAGAATGGTCATTGTTATGACAATTGTGATGTTGTTCCATACAACCTTATCTCTCAGCCAAGTACAAATGTCACATCAATGTGGAGGTCTGTGCTTCAGTGGAAGCCATCAAGTACATTCACAAGTACATTTACAAAGGCCATGATAGGACAACCTTGGAAATTGCTGGAGAGCAGAGAGATGAAATCAAGGAACACTTGGTTGCCAGATACCTTTCTGCAGCTGAATCATGCTGGCACATCTTTGAATTCAACATGCATGGAGAGCATCCTCCTGTATATCAATTACCTGTACATTTGGAGGGCTAACATGAAGTCTACTTTCAGGATAATGAGCCTTTGGAGATGGTAGCTGCCAGGCCTTATGAAAACAAGACTGCACTCAATGCTTGGTTTGAAGCCAATGCCAAATTCCCTGATAACAACACCACTTATCAGAACTTTCCAACCAAGTTTGTCTATGAAGCTTCCAAAAGGACTTGGAAAGAGAGGCAAAGAGGAACAGCTATTGGGAGGATGTACTTTGCTTCACCTCAACAGGGAGAAAGGTTCTATCTTAGGATGCTCCTGACAGTTGTAACCAATGCAACATCATGGGCTGATCTCAGGACAGTCAATGGCCACACCTATCCTACTTACAAGGAGGCATGCAAGGCCCTTGGTCTTCTAGAAGATGATGCAGAATGGAGGCAATGTCTTGCTGAAGCTGCTCCAATCCTATCAGGATCAGCTCTCAGACAGCTCTTTTGCACTATTCTATTCCACTGTGCTCCTACTACTCCAGAGGCTCTATGGGATGAATTCAAGCACTCCATTTGTGATGATCTTTGACACCAGGCAGTACAGGGACAGAGTCTTTACTGATGAAGATATCTATGACTAGGCCTTTATCTGATCAATGACAACATGAAGAATTTTGGCAAGACTCTTCAAGACTTTCCCAACATGCCAGAACCTCAACAAGTTTGGAATGTGGTTCCAGGTAAGTTGGCCATTGTATACAGATATGACATTGATGCTGATAAAATAATGATTTCAGGGAATAGACTGTTGCAAGAAGAAACAGATTATGATGTTGAGGAATTGAAGAGAAGAGTGGATGAAAACAAGGCCAGGTTTAATGGTGAACAGCTGGGGGCCTTCAATGAAGTTATTCACTACAGCATCCTTCTTGAGTTCAAATACTCTGGCAACAATATCAGGTTGGTCAGCAGCTGTTTGCTTCTTCCCATTGAGTGCAGTTTCCTTCAAGAGAGCTTCTTCAATTTCTGACCACTTTGGATTGGCAGTCATAGTCAAGAAGAGATCAGGTTTTCCAAAGTTCCTGCAGATAGCCATAGAGTCCTGGAATAATTGCTGCATCTGTCCATCACTTCCAGTATGGGAGGATAGGAGGATAACACATCAGCTTTGTGGGGTGACTTGTTCATCTCCAGCAGCAGCATCCACTACTCCCTGATCAACTTCAGCTCTGATCTTCTTCTGATTGTGTTGAATCCAATTCAACTTGTTGTGTTCAGTGGAAGCCCATGCATCCACAATATATTGTTGAAAGAGCCTCCCACTCCAGAGTAATGGTGCATTGGATTCTAAAGTTCTTTGCTGCAGCCTATATACATAATATGCTGTTTGGCTGACCTTGCTGATCTTTGTTGATTATGTAGTCCAAAATGAGAGCAAATGTCAGTGTGAAATCCAGGCTGTCCAGTGGGAAAGATGATGGTATAATGCAATGGAGTGTAATATGGGTACAAGTGACTGATCTGCTTCAATTGACCTCCATGCAAGTGCAAGACTATATCATGATCATTTAATTACTCTTCTGAGCCATCTCCTGGAATAACAGCTGCAACCCCCTCCTGTTCATTGGGGTCATTATAGTGTCAAGGATCTCCAAAATCAGCTGCAAGCTTGACAGAAAGCCTTTGTGGTTGGCCTTCTGAAACTTCTCCCATAATCTGCCTAGCTTGCTTGTATAAGCCAATGAATGGATTGACTCTACCAAGCATATCCTGCAAAGAGGCCATTATCTGAGGGTCCAGCTTGGAATTGTTCTGTTGATGAAAAGCCAATTGCTGATTGTGATTGTAAAATTAGAGCTGTGCATATACAGGCAGATTGCCTTCAATAGGAAGCAAGGCACTTGTCAAATGATGTAGTTCTCCATTGATCCTAAAGCTGTATGGTCCAGCAGCATTGGTAATGGCATGATCAATTTTGACTCCCAGAGATGTGAATGCAAAGGCTGCATTTTATTGACAGATAGATGTTTTAAAGGTGTTAGAGAGAGGATGATGCCCATGGAGCAGGTTCAGTAAATCTGCTGGAGCATCTTGAAGCCTGGGCAAATTCACTTGGCCTTGTAAGCAGCACATGCCAAATTTTGGATTATAAATAGTAGACTTGGTGAGCTTTTCAGCATCAAAATGTATAGCTTGGCAGTGTGGACATATAACAGTCATAGGACCAAGATAGTGTGGAGGATATTCAATCAAGTAATGTTGCCTTCCTCTTGGAATAGGCTGAATAGGGCCAAGCTGTGGTGGAATAGGAAGCTCAAGGAGAGGCTGTTCAGCAGGATTTTGCAGTCCTGCCAGATCATTGGGTGGAGCAGGGTCCAAGTCTTCTGCAGGTCTCTACAGGATCAACATAATCCAAGTCATCATCAGAAGGGATGTCATCCTGAGAACCCAATGGCACATCAAGGAGAGGATCAAATTGCTCTGCAGGTCTCTGTTGAACAGAATCAACATATTCTAAGTCTTTGTAAGGGTGACCTCTGGAGGCTGTGACTCAATCACACAACTGGCAAAAAGAAATCCAAAGTCTATTCAGTACTGTACAGTGTTTACCACAGGGCATAGCTCAAAGGCATGGGGTGTAGCTTATACAGTATGATAGAGAAAAAAGACAAAAGTGATGTGTCAGCAATTAGTCAGCAGTTACATAAGCTGGTGGTAGTGCCAAAGAGGCCACACTTGTCTGAATTATTGACAGAGAACTGGTGCAGCCTGAGGGCTAAAACTAGGACCAATAGATAGGGAAAAGGAAGGAGAATGAAGGAAAACTATAGTGGGGGAAATCTGACAAGAACTGGAGAAGGAGAAGGGGAAACAAGTGGGACATCCCCTGACAGATAGATGCCCATGGCTGTCCTTGGCATTGGTTAGATTTCTAGCCAGGTCACCAAGCACAGCCATTGATTGCCCATCAAATGCATGATCAGCCTCAATTCTTAATGTCAGAGCTTTTACTGTTTTTGCTGGCATCATTGAATGCATGCTTTTGGGTTCTTCAGTATTTGCTCTTTGTACTAGGTATGTTTCCCATGTCTACAGTTTTCAACATTAATCAAGCTTACAGTATTCAGCCTGTTTATTTGGGATCTCTTCTTTTAGTTTCCTAGCACTTTCATCCTGTCTTGAGGTACATGACAGGCATATCACCTCCCTGCACCATTTTACCAACTGTCCCCAGTCAGGTCTATGCATTATTGAATGCTGCTTACATGCCCCTTAAAAAATTCAATTTTCTTTCTCTCTTTTTTTTTACAAAAATTATTTTCCCTTCCCTTGATCACACCTGTCATCTTATAAGGATGTGCTCAACACAACTCTCTCTTCTCCTTGAACCATGGTGTCAAACCTTTCCACTCCTATTGCTCCTCACAGGACCCCCACTGGCCCTGCTGCTAGGCTTCCTTGTGCTCCTCCATCCACTCAACCCAGCCATACCCAGAGTTTGCCTGGCCACTTTGGTTTACTTAAACACTCAGTCAAATGTGATGCCCATCAAGTTATTCTGGCTGCCCTCTGGTTCCCCATGTTCATGCAGGCCATCATCAGCATCTGTAGAATTGTGAGTGGCTTTAACAGTCCTGGGGCTGATTATGCCTGATACTTGGGCATGCTGCAACTTGTGAGCTTCCTTCTTTCTTTTTCAACCCCTTCTTGACTTCCTCCTCTCTTCTGTTTTTCTCACAACACTTCACTGACCAGGCCAACTTCCCATGCATTGCCAAGCAAAAGGGTCTGTTTGACAGCCTCTCTAACTTCCCACACTGGACCATGGTGCTGCAAGTGATTCTGCTGATGTGCAGTCCTTTTTGACTTTCACTAATGCCATCACCCAAATTGAGAAGAACTGTCATGAAGCCCAACATCAATGTGAGGCCAAAGATGTCAGGTTCCGCTGATGACAGGGGCTCAGCTACACTGGCAAATCCTTACTAGGCGGACACAATGTCCTGCACTTATAATCAAGCATCCGGGATTGGTGTGGAGGGGAGGGGCTTGCAAGGGGGAGCTAGGGGGGGTGGTCTGAGCAAGTCCAGAGTGGTTCGGGAATGTCTAAGACCCAGTGTATTAGACGTCAAACCTGGACAGGCATCGGAACAAGTTTGTGGGCTTGCGACGAGATGAAGGACGGGACATAGGAAACTGTTAGGGGATGTCTCACTTGTTTCCCCTTCTCCTCCTCCAGTTCTTGTCGGATTTGCTCCATTATAGTTTTCCTTTATTCTCCTTCCTTTTCCCTATCTATTGGTCCTAGTTTCAGCCCTCAGGCTGCACCGGTACTCTGTCAATAATTCAGACAAGTGTGGCTCTTTGACACTGCCACTGGCTTATGTAACTGCTGACCAATTGCTGACACATCACTTGTGTCTTTTTTCTCTGTCATACTGTACAGTTGTTTCTCATGCTTCTGAAGCCTCTGAAGCGTTACACCTGGCCTGGGGAATAGGGAATCCCCAGACTTGTTCTCTTTGGATTTCTCTTTGCCAGGTGAGTAGTTATCTCAGTAGACACTGTACAGTACTGAATAGACTTTGGATTTCCCTTTGCCAGCTGTGTGATTGAGCCCCAGCCTCCAGAGGTCACCCTTACAGAAACCAGTAAATGCAATATCAAGACTAAAGTACCAGGGGTTACTCTACAACTTATATACCTACTAGTGGGTGGTTCTAGAGGGCAGAGGATATGGTGGTGGGCTCAACGGAACTGCATGGAGTTGATGGTTGTTGGGTGCAATCTTGGAGCAGGCCATGGTGACATTCTGATGGAATCAGTTGGAAAGCAGATTGCTCCAGGGTCGGGGGAAGTCTCGGGAGTCCAGGAGAATTCAAGGGATGCATCAACTGCTGCGGAGAAGGCGTCAGCCATTGGAGTTTGCTGAGGAAGTGTCAGAGTTACCCAGAGTGGGCACAGAGAGTGGGCAAGGGTTGGGGAGTTTGGCGGAGCATTAAGGGGGCTAGGGGTGGTGTCGGGGTCTAGAGAGCAGGTCGTGACAAAAGAGGTCTGTACTTTTTCCCCTTTTGCATTGTCCTCATCTTACAGTGGTCCTCAGAAGTGTTGTGCCAAAGACCAGGACATTGAGATGCTAGGTCCATCTGTCACTCATTTTGGAAAATGCAAGGCTAATGTGAGTTATAGCCCTTAAGCTCAATCTCCTTATTCATTGTTTTGACATGCTCAACCTTCATCTCTTTTATCCCCAGGCTGAATCCAATGGCAAACCCAAGCCCAAAAAGGTTAAAGTTTTCCCACCCTACAGTCTGTCCCTTTTCTTTCTCCTCACTTCTCTGACCTTACTTGCTTCCCAGCCAACCTCAAACCTGGAAATGAGGCCATGCTCTTGCTCCTTGGCCAGGTTGATGCTACTCTCAAAGCTGTCCAGCTTGCCAATGATAGCACCCTCCTTCCATGTGCCAATCTCCAACAACATCATGATACTGTCCATCTTGCCATGCAGCAACAACTCTATTCACTCAACATTGCCCTTCAAACCTACAAACTCATTTTGGCCCACCTCATTTGCCTTGACAAAACTCTTGGCCCTTCTGACATCAAGCATACTAGAGATCTACTTAACAATCTCGAAGTTTCACCTGAGGTACTATTTTTTTATCAACTCCTCTGACTTTTTTTTTATTTACCTAGAGTCTCAGGTCATTGATTCTGATTCTGACATCAAAATTGCCACTTCTTCTCCAAAGATTTCCCATTCCTCCATGTCCCCCATACAAGAGGCCTCTGCATTGTAAGCATTGGCATTGCCTCTGCTTAAACTAGTGTAGCCATACTTTAACCAGCCCCACTGATAAAAAAAACTCCCTACATATCCCTTATTCTGTGACCCTCAATTTAATGCCATTAACCCTGAAAATGTGTGACTGAACTAAGTCTTTTTACTTATTTTGATTTTGTTAAATAAGATTTTAATTTCTTGTCAACCTTTGGGGCTATTGTCTGAACCATTCATGTCATGGTCTAGAGGCTCATTGTCACGACCCGTTCCCTGGACCCCTGCACATCATCCAACGACCCCCCGCCCCCCCAGAACCTCCCCTGATGCCTCGCCAAACTTCCACAGTGCTCTGTGCCTACTCCGGCTAACTCCGACACATCCTCGGCTAACTCTGATGGCCCCCTGGCCAACTCCAACATCTTCCCCACAGTCAGCAACACTTCCCCTGGATCTCCTGAGCCCCTGGGACCATTCCCCCACCATGCCTGACCCCGTTACACATCATCAACTCGACACCCTGGTTCCTCAGACTTACTTTGAAGTATCATGACAACCTCGGAATGGCCTCCATCACCAATTGATCCCATCAACATATCAACATGGCCTGCCCTCTGATTGTAACTGACACCCATCTACTCCATTGAGCTCTGCCAAGCCCTGCTGCCACAGCCAACGTCCCCTGGAGCTCTCCAGTAGTCAGTATATAAGACATAGAGTAGCTCTTTGTACTCTAGTCTTGATATTGCTTAATGTTACCTATGGTCTGATTGTTTCTCTCTCGTGTTTTGGGTTGTGAGAATCTTGCCTCCCTCTCATTCAAGGTGATGGATCCTAGCTTAGCACAAGTGCATTGCTTAGAATTGTCTGGAGCTTCCTGGAATATTCCAAAGCCCACTGCCATCCAAGAAGTGTCAACTGATAGGACTACTGCCTCTCTTGACTCATAGTCAATTGGTTTTAGAGGTGCACTTGCAGCTAGCAACTTCTTCATCTGAGCCATTGCTGACTGCTGTTCCTCATCCCCAACAAATGGTATGTGGTTTTGAGTCAATTGGTTGATGGGTGCAGTCACTTTGGCATATTCTTTAATGAACATCCTAAAGGTACCACAAGTACCTAGGAAAGCTCTGACATCTGACTTGTCCTGGCAATCACCCCACCCCATAGCAATGGCCAACCACTTGGTCTCAGGTTTCTGTCCCTCATAGGAACACCTGTGTCCAATCACTACAATCTCATCTGCACAGACTACTGACTTCTTCCCAAAGAAAGCTCCTCCAGCATATTTGATTCTTTGTAACACTCTGTTTACATTCTGCAGATGTTTCCATACAAATCTCCTAATGCCTGGATGTTCTGGAATAACCTCATAGCCTCCATCTGGCAATTCATACCTGTGAGGTGGACCCCTGATTGGCACATCATCAATATATGGCCAAGTCACATGAGGTATCTCATCTTTCAAGATGAAAGTTATGTCATCATAAAAGATTGGTACTGAATTTGTCCAGCCCATTGACAGGGTTACCAGTCTCAGAGCATCAAAGGGTGTCTGAAAGGTGGTGTAGTCTCTAGACCTCACAAACAACACTCTTATCATATCCCACATAAAAGTCAAAGATCCCTTCACAAGCTCTGCCAGCAAAATGACTAGCTAACTCTTCAGTTGCTGGTGGCAACCCAGAATGTGCTATGGTCACTTTGTTTCAAGGTTCCGAACTGTGAACTATCCTCAAACTCTCACTGTCCTTCTTCAATACTGGGAACCACTGGGATCTGTATGAAGAGTTGGATGGCTCATACACTCCTGCCTCAATTTTCTGCTTTATCATCTGGCAGATTTTGTCTCTGAGTCCAGGAGCAATGGGAATGTTCTTCTATACCCAGGGGGTGTGAGGAATTACTAGCATCACCACAGGAGGGAAGAATTCCTCCTTGAGCCTACCTCTTTGAGAATCATCCCATGCAAAAGCCTCATTCTGCAGCATCATTAGATGATGTACTGCCTTCATCTCCTCTGGCTATAGGAAACCATCACCATGTGCTTGGTCAATGATCTCCTTGCACTCAGCAGTGTACCTCCCTGTGGGTTTGAAATCAGGTGGGTTTGGGTTCAACTTTGGCATGTCTGCTAGTGGATCCCCAGTAATACACCTTTCAATTCTAAACTCCTCAGGAGAGGTTCCTAGTACAGGTTTCACCTTTTTAGCAACAGGTTTGTATTTCTTGGAAAATACTTGTGCAGTTTCCTCCACACTTGCTTCTAACTCTAAGCTTCCCTGCTGCACTAAGATCTCATCCAACTTCTCTGGTATCTGACACAGCTGCCCATTTAGATAGGCTGCCAATGTCTTCTCATCTCTTCCTCCCACCTCTCCTTCTGCAGCAAAGGCCTGCAGATACACATCTCTCAACTCCTGGTTCTTGAATCCACTATGATTTATAGTGTATTCAGTCACCACTACTTCACCTCTCTCCTTCTCTCCAATCATCACTGCCACCTCTCCCTGGTCACTGACCAGATCATTGAGATTGAAAATTTGGATCACTATCTCCTCCAACACCTGCCTTTGGCACCTTCCCTCTTTAAAGAGTGGGCAGGGCTGTCCAGCAACCAGTATTAGGATCTCTGATAGTTATGATGGCACTGCCATCTTGAAGATTTTGTATGTTGCTTTCTGTTAGTGTGTCAAAAGGATGACCCAACAAGACAGTATAAGCTGGCTTGACAAAGATATGCACTTGTAGATAAATAGTGAAGCCTTCAGCAAAAGTAAATGGCACATTTTTGGCTAAACCAACTGATGTATTCACTTGACTGTTGGCACTCTCCATTCTTAAGCATATGTCTGGATCCAAAGCCAATCCTAAATGAAGTGCCTCATCTAGTGCCATACAGACTATCTGAGAACCACTATCTAGAATTGTCTCTACATGCCCCCTCTGATTGACAATGAGGTTCAAGGATCTCAACACTTGCAAATCTCTAGCCACATACACCACTGCTGGCTTTTCTCCTGGAGAGATATTTTCCAAGTAAGTGGCTACACAATCCTGATGCACTACTGCACCAGTAGGCAAGTCATCCTGTGTCCTATCTGCAATGAAATAGGTTGCCATTGGTAGGTCATTGACATCTACTTTGTTAGGTAGTTTCTTCTCCTTTACAGTCTGCTGTTGAACTGCTACCCTTGGGATATCGGGGTCCCTAGGCTGAGTCCCTGATTTGAGAGTCAATTTTTGTATCATTGCTTCTTGTAATCCAGGAGCCACATCTAACAGTTCTCTAGTACTGAAAGGTATAGTAGCCTCCCAGAGCCTATAATGGTCCTATCCCACTCCTTCCTCCTTGTTTCTGTTAAGGAACTTTTAACAGTGTCCTGCACTGGCAAGTCTGGTCCCTCATTGAGGGCTGGAACCTTCTCAAAAGGTAGGTCTAGCCTTGGTGCAACTTTAGGTGGAATCACCAGAGTTAGCTTTTCTTTCCAGGGTTTTTCAGGTGTTCTCTCTGGCAATGAGGATACTCCTGATTGAGGTGCCTCTTTCCTAATTGCCTTCATTGAGTTATTTAAAAATCCTTAGAGGAAGATTTCTGTCCTTCAGGACTAGCTGTGTTCCTTGTGTTGACCAACACACTGAGCATCTCAGCCATTTTATTGAAACCTTTCTCCAAGTCCTCCAAGCAGACTGACTCCTTATATTGAATGCACTCTAGCATGTCATCCCTTGTGTCTCTAGCAGAGTTTACATATGTAGAGTAAGTGACTGTCTCTGGAGGGTCATCTTCTGGCCATCCAAAGTACATGCTCACTTGCTTATCATGTACTTGCACTAGTTTAGCATGAGGAGATATACTAGCAGGATCTCTGGGTAGAGGAGCACCATTATGTAGTCTGGCTCTCCCTTCCACTAGGATGATCCATCCTTTTTGTACATCTCCCTTGATAACTTCACACTCTGAGATTCTATGTCCAGTTTGCCAACAATAGAAGCAAGTAACACCACTTCTCCCAAAGTTGGAAATGTAGGAAGCACTTCTGCCCTTACACTCTGGCTTCCTTTGGTATTTAAGAACATATTGCACATGTCCAACTGACCAGCTTGCAAAGCTTGCGTAGTACTCTGGATGCTCCCCATTTGTTTCCTAATGGTAACCACAGCATCTTAGAGATCACCATTTTCTCCTCCACTTCCTCCTCCTTGATGCTCCTCCTACTAGTTTCCATTTTCTCTACTTTTTCCTCTCTAGGGCTCCTTATAGTAGCACCATCTATCAAGGTCCCCACTACTGTCAGCACTTCTGATAGGTCATATTTGTTGTCCTGGTGCCTATTTCTAGCAGGGTCTTTGTAGTGGCCATATTTACTGATCAACCTCTCCTCAATCACATCTCCAAAAGCTGGTGTAAAGCATCCCAGGGATTTGTTTACCAGAGACCCATTCCCAGTGACCTTAGCTAACTTCTTAGCCTCAGCTCTAAATTTCCTTATTAGAGAATGGTTCTCTGCAGATTCTATCCAGGTTTGCAACACTACCTGTATCATCCACTGCTTCTAGATAAGACTCCTTGATCTCTTTCTCAACAATAGACCAAGTATAGTCATCTCCAAAGGAATCAAAGCCCGCCCATTCCTGTTCAGCCTGAGCATCCACATACTCCAAGATTCTCTTTTTCCTTTCCTTATCTCCTTGGATCCCAGCATGCTCAAACAGAGAGATCATCCTTTGTAAAAAGTGATGAACCTTAGAGGGCTCAGTGTGCTTAAACCTAGGTGCATCCTGTCACAACCCGTTCCCTGAAGCCCCGTACACCGCCTGACAAACCCCTGCTCCCCTGGAACCCCCTGACACTTCGTCGAACTTCCCCAGCACTCCGTGCCTACTCCGGCTAACTCCAGCACCTTCTTGGCTAACTCCGACGGCCCCCTGGCCAACTCCAACGTCTTTCCTGCAGCCGCCGGCACTTCCCCTGGACTTCCTGAGCCCCTGGGACCACTCCCCCGCCGTGCCTGACCCCATTACACGTCATCAACTCGACACCCTGGCTTTCCCGACTTACCCTGGAGTATCACAACAGCCTCGGAATGGACCACGTCACAATTGATCCCATCAACATGTCAATGCAGCCTGCCCTCTGATCGTAACTGACACCTGTCAACTCCGTCAAGCTCCGCCAAGCCCCATCACCACAGCCGACGTCCCTGGAGCTCTTCAGTAGTCAGTATATAAGACATAGAGTAGCTCCTTGTACTCTAGTCTTGAGATTATCTATCTATCTATCTATCTATCTATCTACCTACCTTTCTGATGTGTTTCTGATTGTTTCTTCTCGTGTTTTGTGTCCTGTGTCTCATTTTCCTTACTCTCAGTCTCCTGGTCTTATCTTGTTTCTGTTCCGTTATCCTTTTGTTATCGTTCCGTGTCTCCACCTGAATCTATTCTTGTTCCCATCTCGTCTTTGTCTTGTTTTGTTCGACTCTGTATTGCTCCATTTGATTCTGTCTATTGTGTTCAAGTCCTCTCAACCATAACGTACTCACGAACTCCGCAATTACAATTACAAACCTCTGACACTCATTACCAACCCTGGACCCTGCTATACACTCAGCTCCAAACCCCATCAACCCCTGTTGATCCCCCATCAGAACTCCGGCTCTGCTCCTGTCATCTGCATAGCCTCCACCTCCTCCGCACCCACAATACTCACACATGGACTTATGCCTGAACCCCGCCAAGTCCGTCCCCCTCCCCCGCAGCTCATCTTCTACTCCTCCAGACCTCCCTGGACTTGCTCAGATCAATCTCCCATGGCTATCCTCACAAGTCCCCAGTGCCTGGAACACCTCCGAGTGCTTGGTTGTCAGTGCAGGGAATCACGTTCGCCTAGTAAGGACTCGCCCAGTGTAGCTGAGCCCCCATGGTCAGCGGAACCTGACACATCCCTGCTGTCAGGCAGTGGTTGTTTGTATCTGATGTTTTGCTCCATAATTGAGGTAGTAGAAACTGGTTGAGTAGTAAGGCACAGTTTTTTTGGTGAACTTGAAATTACTTTCTCAGTATGAAGCTTTCTTCTTCTGAGTAAGGTTTCAGGGTCAGGCAAAAAGGACTTTGCACCACTGCTATTGGTCCTAGTTTCTCTTTTCCTTAATATACTAGAGTTTTTCATCTTGGTTGTAATAACTTCAGGTGTTTTGGGCCAAGACCCAGGTGGTGTGAAACTAATGTTTCCAGGTTGGACTCCTCATGGAGATCCAAAAGTGAGTTTTGTATCAAAGAACCCCTTGTGGTGGGCTCCAGATGATGCAAAATGTAAGTTTTGATGCTGTCAATTGATCAGATCAATGGATCAAACCTTGTTACACAGAGGTTTGGAGGTTTTAGTTACACACAAGCCCATGTAGATGTAACAATAATAAAATTTAAATGGTTTATTCACAGGCTTGAGATGGTCTTGCACTATTGAATGGGTCCAAATATTATTAATTAAAAACCCAAAACAACTAGACACTCGTAAGCCTAAGATAACTGCTCCCTGGGGTTACCTGAGCCATGGTACATTGTTGCTTCTCCTCTCCTCCAATTCCCCTCCCCTTTTATAGCTCATTGCACATGCACAGACCAGGGTCCTTTCTATGCATGCCTGTGGTTGTACTGCATGGTTTTCCTTGGCTTTTCCTTCCCATTGGTCAATAGGACGAGATGGTGTGCTGGATTGGCATTACTTGGTTTTTGTATGTCCAACATCTTTTCTTTTGCTCTTTTTCCCTCCAACTTCTCCCTAGCAGACTATGCATGGTTTGTTGCATGGTGGCCAGCTCAGGTTTTAAGTGGTTTGGCATATGGTATCGAGGGGGGCAGGGCATCATTGTTGCAATAGATGTCCATGGCTATCCTTGGCATTGGTTAGATTTCTAGCCAGGTCACTGAGCACAGCCATTGATTGCCTATCAAATGCATGATCAGCCTCAATTCTTGATGTCAGAGCTTTTACTGTTTTTGCTGGCATCATTGAATGCATGCTTTCAGGTTCTTTGGTGTTTGCTCTTTGTACTAGGTATGTTTCCCATGTCTACAGTTTTTGACATTAATCAAGCTTACAGTTTTCAGCCTGTTTATTTGGGATCTCTTCTTTTAGTTTCCTAGTACTTTTGTCCCATCTCGAGGTACATGACAGGTGTATCATTACCCCTTCAGGGCCCATTAGTAAGC
Source organism: Termitomyces sp. 'cryptogamus' (assembly GCA_020091625.1). Classification (NCBI taxonomy): domain Eukaryota; kingdom Fungi; phylum Basidiomycota; class Agaricomycetes; order Agaricales; family Lyophyllaceae; genus Termitomyces; species Termitomyces sp. 'cryptogamus'. The sequence continues at coordinate 5,577,668 of JAGYZC010000005.1, forward strand.
GCAATTTGTACTGCCTGAGGTGGGATAGCCCGGGGGTGGCACCTCTAAAGAGAAGTGGGGTTCATCCTCCTGCCCATCAAAGTCAAGTTCCTCGTCCTCAGGAAGGTCCTCCATGGCCGTGCGAGGGTAGTGAGCTCTCCCCGCTCGGCACGTGTTCTGCTCACCCATGAGCAAGTGAGTCAAAGGCGAGCCCCTTTGGGAGCGCGTGCGAGGGCGCGGGTTACCAGATCGGTCTGAGTCCGAAGAGAAAGTCATAGCGGACATGGATATGCCTCAGAGAAATAGGCAAGAAGTGCTGTGGAAGTTACGCGTGGAGACAGGAATGAAACTGAAAGTTACGCGTGAGTAGAGAACGAAAGTGAATACTAGAAATTTCGATATACTCTTATGACGCGAGGTACGCGTGAAGGTGGTGGCACTCGTTCAAGTTGTCCAAGGGCATGTGATCGTTACGCATTGTCCGAAACCCGTTCCGCATTCCGCTCGTGCCTCTTCCTGCGGACTTACAAACCTTGCAAATACGATCTGTATAACTCGATACGATCAAATGAAGGTACGGAAGGTCGATTTTCACTGTCGTTCACTTTGTTGACACATGTGTCGAGTTAGACAGATCGTCCTTCACTGGGGAATTGGCACCTGTTACGGGTAAAGGGGAACCATCACGTGACGAGTACAAATAGTAATCACTGCTCTGAGCTTGTATTATGTAGTTTTGCCCCCAATATGCATATTTTTCCGTATGTTTTTTGACAGAATACATCACATTTCATGATGAAGGTAGACTTCCTCATATTCGTGACTTACTCGTGTAGTCTACAGACCAGACTTCAATAATTGTTCATAGACTGAGATGGAATCATGTGTCTATTTGACCCACAAGCGCACACGTAAGTCTAAGTCTAACAGACATAATTAATATCTATCCCCGGCTCGTAAACACCACACCACGGCCTACGAGCCTAGTAAGGATTCCACTGCCTGTCACGGAAAGAAAACTTCCCGTCCCAACTGCCGAATGGATGTTACATTCATCTTAAATGATGATGTAGCACATGCGATGTCAGAAAGTTCCTAGGTTATATGTCACAAGCTTGTCATTGATAGAATATGGAGACTACACTTGGGGACACTTCAACAGATCCTATAGCAAGTTTTCAATCATCTAATGGAGGGCTTGTAATTCTTACACATCGACTTTTTCTCGCTCGCGTTAATCGAGTTTTCAGACAGAAGTCATTGCCAGTCATTCAGCAGTCATCTCCAGTCATTCAAAAGTCATTTTCGGTCAGAAAAGGGCACTGTCTTAGAATAGGGGGCACCACATATTTACTGTTAGCAGACGTTCCCCCTGACGTCGTGAGAATTCGAGGTCGTTGAACGTTAGACCTCCGACGCTTTCCTGCGCTATTGGAGGAGACTGGAACTCATTGCACCTCTATACTGGATGACCTCTCTATCTCTAGTATTCTGCTATTACTTATACATTATGCGACGTTTTCTCTATCGATGTAACGGACGTCGGAAAGAAACAATAGTCACGGACACATGTTCTTACATTCTCTGCGATACTTTTCTGACCTCCACTACCACTCCTATACATTGCCGATCCTTATGTTCAATATCCTCTAGTAGTTTGTGTCATCTACGAGTTATCATATTCGCCGATGACACCCCCCTATTGACTCGTGTTCCAAAATTCCGTGAAAAGTCAATGAGAAAGGGTCACATGGCTCGAATTCTTGAGTTGGGGTTCAAAATGGAAAGACTCGATTGGAACTCCTGCTTATGGAATCTCCGGACCATACAGGGAGGGACTTGCCTTCATGTCATGCTCCATGCCGGCAGAATGGCAAGGAACTACTTTGCCAAGGAATCTTAAAACTGTTATGCTAACAATCAAACCGTACGTGGCGTTACTTGATAATTACACACTAACCAGACCTTTATAAGGGCCGAGAGTGAGAATGAAAGAGGCACCAAGCTTCTTCAGTGTCTTGTACTACTTTTCCTTTGTCTTCTTGTTTCATTCACACCGACGACACTTCTTTACTATGGTCGTTGAAGAAGACCGAACCACATACACTGAAGCAGACGAGATCGAGTACAGTGGTGTTTTGCCATCCAAGGCGGATGGAATGGCCAGCAATATGGAACATGCTGAGGAGATCCTCACGATTGCGAGTCACTCCATGCATGCTCTTGATTACAATCCGCCGCCATTCTCTCAGGATCCTGCTCTGCGCAAGGCTGTTATTGACGAGCTCGAGTCTTGGAACATTGGGAAGGCCGTGGACGGCTTTCTGGAGTGTGCCGATCTCGGCACGATTCTTGCTGAAGTTGGTTGCTCAATCGTGATAATGTAAATTCATGCTCACAAGTGATGTCACTCAGCTCTTCTATCCCGGCCACAAATTTGATCTCAAGATTATCATTGCGATCTGCACGGCGTTTGTTGTTGTTTTTTCTCATTGTAAACCCGCAGACTAATAGGTATCACAAATCATAGTGGAATGAAGTGGATGGACAATGTTGCAGATCAGATTATTGAAGCGCTACTCGAGTTTCAAGGCCGTTTCCATGCACGCAAACCACAATTACATCCCGTTCTCGACTGCTATGCGACTTTTATGCTGCGTCTCTACGACTTTTACGAATCGTTTGTCGCTGATCAAATGGTCATATCTTCAATGACCTTCATGCTCGGCAATTGTATCGAGATTCGCTCACTCAGCAAAAATACGAAGCTGAGCACAGATGCTCTTCTATGGCCATACTACGTGCGAAACCTCAGTGGTTTGTACTTCTACATGATCTCCTGAGAGTATGTAGGGACTGAATCCATTAAAATATAGGTGCTTCCAGCTTCTACGCATACGCATGCTTCCCGAAGAAGGACCACCCAGATGTAATGGACTACATACAGGCAATACCCGAAATCCTTGTGTTCAGCAACTTCCTCAATGATGTCCTCAGGTAAGTTTTTATATCCATATGATCTCAATCTACATTCTTGTTTGCAGTTTCTACAAAGAGGAGATGGATGGCGAACTGCATAACTACTGCCAGGCAATGGCCCGGGTGACCGACAAGGAACCCATAAAGATCCTGCAAGACATCTCTGACAAGACCGTTGTAGCTGCAAAGCGAGCTTTTCGTATCCTAGCGGACGTCCCAGCAGCACAGAAGGCTTTCAAAGCCTATGAACAGGGAAGCATGTCAGTTGAATGATACATTTTTCGTACATTTCATGATGCTTTTTTTGGCAGTCGCTTCCATTTGGATGTTGCTCACTATCGCCTGCCAGAGGCATGGAAGAAGCAGTATGCAAAAGGCTCTTGATCGATGATTCGCAGCGGCGCAAATTTGAGATGGAAACACGTATTGTAGCACAGCTGACCCTGTCATTTGATGCATCATTCTGTGTAATTACAGTCAAAATGTAATGCATTATCCTCTGTAACTTAAATTAAGTACTGCATGGAAGTAATGCATGACATTAATTGATGCATTAGGAACAAAAAAAATTACATTAAACTGAGATTGAACCAAGATCATCATGCATAGAACAAATAACACCAATGACCATTAGACCAAACAGTCATAGAAAAAATATTAAGAATGGGTGTATTATCTAAGGAGAGAAAGCTCCGCTTCCTGTCTGAAGCCTTAACCAACCTAACACTAACACTAACAAATAATAACCAACCTAATAAAAAACCTAACAGAACCATGATTGGCTAACAGTACAAGCCATAGACAGCTCCTTCAATGCTACACATATCCATGATGTTGATATCATTTAAATGTCACTGTGTTGTTAGGGGATGATCCACTCTGTGGGTAAACCCAGCTAGAGCAGGCTGTCATAGGCTGTCATATGCACTGAGTGAGAGTCAAGGGGGCATATAGGCAGCCAAGAGTCAGGTGGAGGGCAAGTGCAGCAAGCTAAGCTAGGACAATGTTGGGGAATCTTATAGTCATGCTAGCAATAAACCCAGAAGCAATGCTATTGTTTAGACTGGGGATAGAATATCCCCAGGTCTACCTAAATACTACAACACTACTAAATGACTAAGTACCTATGACCAAGCCAGGGGCCACTGACTACAGCATATATGACAAAGTGGAGGCCAATGACTACAAACTATTGACTAATTGGGTCCAGTAGTAGAAGGATCAATGATTGACAATAATATATCATGTGCAAGGTACAATATACCCATTGGGCATGGGAGCCAGTATATCAGCACAAGTAAAATATTATGCATTACTATTATTTTGTGGCCATGAGTGAAATATTATGCATTACTATTATTTAGTATACTCTCAATTCTATCATGAGTAAAGTTTCAAAGTCAATCCTGAAGTCACAATAAATAATGTGACAACTATCCACACTGGTGTCAAAAAATGGCTTGGCTTACATTGTAAGAGCTTCTAAGAGATGTAGGATTCTCATGGTATGTTGTAATCTAGAATCTCTATATATTATGCAATGATGGATGTAGGAAAGCAGCTGCACCTATGTGATGACTCCTGGGAAGAAGGTGATGAGTAAGTGCTGACCAAGAGCCTTCCTTTTTGCTACAATATGATTGTAGGGATGCCATTTATGAGGACACATAATGTCCTCTTGGATTTCCAGAATGACCAAGTGGTCATTGATGGAAGGGCTACTCCAGCTTAGAAATTGGAGCTGGAGGATGTGAATGGCTGCATACAATGCTTTTGTACAGTGTAAAAGCATTGTGATGAGCAGCCTTGACTATTCAGTGGGCTGAGACACCCAACCCCAGAGGAGGAGGTGGAGGATGAGGACAATGTCTGGGTTGCTAAGAACTTGCCTGGTGATCATCCATCATTACTAGTGCCAGAGGAAGAGTATCAAATACTCTTTGAGAATGGAGGATGCAACACTCCAACATGCCAAAACCAAAACTGGCTGTACAATTACCTCCTAAAGTGGAGGTATCATAGCATTCAGATAGGCTCTAGGAGTGTACCACTCCTGTATTTGATTTAATGTCCTTGACTATGTTATCATTGCATTATTGAGCATCTAATACTGTCTGGAAGGAGCTATTTTTCCTAGGAATGCATGATAACAATGCAACCTGATTGGCTGCACATAGTTCCCACCACTTTGCATGTACATGAGGGTCAATTTTCTCCTGAAATTGTTGCTGAAGTAACTTTGGATACCTCAGCATGAAGTATGAATCATCTGTGGTTTCATCTATGAGATTTATCTCATGGGTGACCTCACACTATGGAGGAAGTTCCTCCTTTGTACCATTGAGGATGTCCTGAAATTTGTCATACCACTGCTGCCAAAGATGGAAAATATTGTCTTCTGTCAGCTTGGAAGGCTGAGCCTTCTCCTTTTCTGCTTTAGGCCAAGGTCATTGCTTGTCCTTGACTAGCTTCAAAGATGCTACTAGTCCTGCATACTTGTCCTGCAAGGCCATCAATCAAATGTCAGATTTGTCCCAGATGCCTAGCCATGTAGAACAATATTCTGTCCTATCCATCCTTTTGCCCTGCAAGTAATCAAACTTGCTAGGCTTGGATATCTCATCCTCTGTAGCCATTCAATATATCTCTGGGCAGGAGTTGCTTGTCTTACCCCTTCTTGCCATGTCAGGTTAGCGATGACTTCCATTCCAGTGGCATACATGGATTATGAGTCCACTTAAAGGTTGGCTTTGGGATTGGTCTGTCCCAAATCTTTTGTTCCCTCAGGTTTTAGAGGGATCAATCCAATCCTTCTTACAACAATATCCAGCAATTTGTTGGACTGGTAAATTACATTGGAAGCTTCTTGCCCAATATTTCTGCATATATGGGGCCCTCAATGGCCATGATGCAGAATGGATCACCACTTCATTAGCACCCCATCCACAAACAGTGCTTTGACATGATCAAGTGGATCTGTGCCAAAACACTTTTTTATTTGGCCAATTGACTCCTGCCACAAGGATCTAATATGGCTTATATGTGATGCCTCAAAGACAGGTATTGGAGCAAAAACTATGCTGTGCATAAACTGGAGACATTGGCTATCCTTGAGGCACTTTTCAAATGGGAAGATAAGCTTCTTGGATATAAAATCTGTGTAATTACAGATCATGAAGCCCTTGAGTTCTTCAAAACTCAACAAAATCTATCTCCTTGTCAGCAACAGTGGAAGGACTATATGTTGAGATTCAATTTCAACATCACATATGTCAAAGGAGAGCTCAATAAGGTAGTAGACTCTTTATCCTGCTACTTTGGTAGCAATGCTCCTACCACATAGGAGCAGATGTGCAAATTGACCCAGAGGAGGATGACTTGCCCCCTATGCACCTGCAAGAAATGCAGGCTCAGCTGGATCAGATTTGCATGCTTAATGATTGACTTATCTGCAGAGGCCAGTGGGTGTGGGATCATCACAAACTTGAGCCCAACAGGGCTCAGCAAGCCCTGAAGGTCAAGATGATATGACATTAGGTGAGTCCATCCTTAGGATGGCCAATGGACCTCAACCACAGGATCAAACCAACAAAGTGTTTCTTCATCATATTCAATCCTTATACAGCAAGGATCAGCTCTTTGCTGAGATATTGGCCTGACCAAATGACTATAGGTCCTTTAAGATGTTGGACAAACTCATTTGGACCACCAATCATCTAGGCCACAAGGTGCTATGTATACTTTGTGAGTGGGAATCGGTGACCAAGCTGCTTGACCAGGGCAGTTTAGCACACATAAAACAATGGAATACATCCATCATTGGTCCTGATGGCCAACTATGGTTGCAGACATGTGATTGTTCTGCACCACATGCCAACTATGTTAACAGGCAAAAGGGGGTAATCAGCTCCCTCCAGGCAAGTTACATTCTCTGCCCATTCTGGTTAAACTGTGGGACTCAATAGGCATGGACTCCATAGGTCCATTTCCTGAGTCCAAAGGGTATAACTACCTATGGGTAGTTTTCTGCCACATGACAAGCATGGTCCATCTGGTACCAGTGCACTCTACTCTATCAATCCTTATGTAATGCTTATGTAAAATTACATAAGTTGGCTGGCTTCCCATTTTCAGCCTTTTCCTTTGGTGTGTGGCAAAGATCAATTCTTGCACTGAATCACTCTTTCTTTTGACCTCTCTTTCCAATATAAAGCATCAACCATTCTCTCTGCTCTGATACTGTGTAAAGAAGCTTTGATTGGCCTGATAGACTCTACTGACCCTTTTTTGGAGGTTTTTACACTTAACTGGCCATGTATGCTCTACTTTTTGTCACCTCCAATCACTTGGTGTTCTTTGCACCCAATGAGAACTACAGCACTCTGTACAGCTTTCTATCCATGCACCTAAGTCCTTTCCAGTTCTCTCTGTCAATTGTGGTTGGATTTAGAGTTTGGACTAATTAGATGCTCCTTTTTGTTTGAAGAAGCAATTGGATACTGTGCTGGGCTTGCAAGGAGAACTTGAAGCTGTCAATAAGGCAATTGAAGTTCTCAAGGCAAATCTCTCCCCTTCTGTGTCCACTCCCCAGGTTGCATTGGAGCACCTCTCAGGTCTTCAACAGTTGCAGGAAGGACTCCAAGAACAAAGTGAATGTCTGTACACCTCCTTAAATGTTCATCATTTCCTGAACTTCAAAATGTCAACTTTGAGTATGTTTGGTTACTTCTTATGGCCTGTGACCTCAAAATCAACATACAGAAATGTGCTATAGGGAGTTTCCTTGAGTGGGATGAATTGGATCAGGCTATGGGTGGGCAAGAGCAAAGCCTCAGTGAGTACTGCTACCTGTTGAGCTTGCCTGTATTATTGAGAAACATGCCTTGCCAGGTACTGAGCTTCACCAGGCAACAAGGAAGGCCATTGCCATGTGCAAACCAGCACTAATGAATGCAATTTGTAAGTTCAATAGTTATTGTGCCCAGCTTGTCCCATGAAACTGGCACCACTTTGTGACATCCTCTCCTGTTTGAAGGTGTATGGATCACTTGTGTCCACAATGATCTTCCTCTCTGGCTGAAAGACTCAACTGTCCAACATGGTATGTGAGTGAAGTTGAAGGTAGATTGTTGTCAGGAAGAATGTCAAAGGCTTGGTATAGAAGCAGATAACTTACGCCAATGGTTCAGCCATGAGCTATATGCTATCTGAGTTGCATTGTTTGTATCCTCAAGTGAGTTTCTCATTCTTTGACATCTTCCCTGTTTACTGTTGTCCAAGACTCTTCAATCTCTGTGATCTTACAGCAACAATATGATCATCTTATTCTACTCAAACAGAAGTGCTCGAATTCTCTTGCATCTATGATGCAATTTAATGCACACATTGCATCTGCCTCTGCTCTTACTGCATGGCGTGCCTCTCCAGGGATTGAGAATTGTAATCTGCCACTGGCTTGGTTGCCCTCCATCACACAAATTGATTCCTTTGACTCTGCCCACAACAAATTACCATAATTGTCCAGCCCAACCATTGAACACCAGTATCCTGATGACAGTGAAACCAGTCCTGAAATACTCAACCTACTTGAGGAGATCTGCACAAGAGAAGATGAGATGAAGAAAAGCTCTAGCTTCACAGAAGATGACAATGAGACTGGCATTGATGGCAGTAATCCACCAACAGTGGTTCCCCAAGTCCCCATCATATGGGCAGTGCTACTATGTAATCCTTTTCCATTGTTCTGACAGCCACAATATTGACCTCATGCAGGAGCTGTTTATTGACATTCATAGATCCTGGAGCATCTCAACTTCCACACCATAGCCCCATTTCCACCTGCCCACCTACAATGTCATTTTTTTTATTGTGGTACATGTATCTATTTTGATGAAGGAGATATATCTATTCTCATGCACCTGACCTCCATGCTAAATGATGTTTGTGTGAATGGTCTCACTGCCCTCCTCCAACACTGCTTATGTGACCCTTCCAATCCTGCTTGGAAGTCAAGTTTCCAATGCACTTTCTTCTCCACTTTTGACCTCCTCATGATGTGCTACACTGTAACTGATGCTGACATCTTGTGGCAGACTCATAAAACTGAATAGTGGGCCAAGAAATGCTAGATCCTTCCAATACATCAACCCACTCTGCTCTGCATTGTGTCATTTGTTGCATCCTCCCTCATTCATGTGAACACTTCCTGTTTGACAGCTTGGCTGCTGCAAATCCATGGACATCAGAAATTCTAGTAGGCCATGATGCCTTCCTAATGTTTGTTCAATTTCTAATGATCTTACTCAGGAAGTTCATTGATTTGTCAAACACCTCTGCATTATTGCTAATCAAAAGGGCCACACACTCCCTATTGTCACAGACAATCGTTGGATGGCACATCCCACACTTCTGTGTCATTTGCACCTGGCTGAACTGCCCCTCTCTGATGTAATACTAGCTGCAGCCCATGCAAACCAATGATCATGATTGGGGCCTTTGGGTCTTGGCCATAGTAGCTGCAATCCTTTGTGGCTACCACACTACTCAACTGTTGGAGGGTGATATGCCACAGTTCAGGAACATTCTACTATAACTTGTTCTAGCCCTGCCTGTCCTGCATACTACCAATAATTGATATTTATCATTATACACCCATTCATCTGGTAAACATGAAGTGAACATACAATGACTATGATGTAAGGATACTCTGATTAAGCAACTGTCCAGATCTGTACCATTGCAAGGCATCATCAAAATTCACTTCAAGCTCTACAGATAGGTTCTCCAGAGACTTCAACAAGTTCAAAACATTCCTTGCCACTCACTCCACCTGATTCCAATTGTCAACCACTTCAGCCAACTGCAGGATATTCTTCTGATACTTCTGTGTGTACACTAGAATCTTGTCAACATATACAATCACCTTGTTGATTGGTTTGGCATCCTTTTTGGCCAAGGCCTCTTTGCACAAAGTGTCCACAAAATCCAAGGCCCACTTGCCAACCAAGTCCTCCAGTCTCTTTGCAATTTATTGATCTTCACATTCCAGTCTATCATGTCTTTGAGATCATTCCTGAGGTTGAGACTTAGACATTATACAAATGTGCACAGCAAAAGGTTTACCTCAATGAACCTGTGAAATCTTGAACTACACAATCTGGAGTGATTCCTTTGGTCTAAGATTTATCAATAGCTTTTGTCAATGTAACAAGATAGATTGACTTTTGTTTGATGACTATTTCATACTGTCTTTGGCAATGAGCATTCACAACTTCTTTGTTTCTTATGAACCAGCATTAGAACACAAGACAAATCAATGTGAATAGATGTACTTAGGTAACTTCTCCTGCTTTTCAGGTCAGCAGCAATCTGGCATTCTTCAGGGGTAATGTACTTGCAGTTATGCCCCATGGTAGATGAGTACAATAGAAGTAGGAAGATAAGTGCTGAATGCTGACAGCTTCATCCTACCTTTTCATTTTGTCTAACCAAAACCATTTGTGTCACTGAATTGTTGTTAGGTCTGTCAAACTTCATTGGGTCTGTAGAAATCTATCAAGTCTATCTGTGGAGTAGTGTTTTGATGGTCCCAAGCCTAAACTGATACTCCCAATGTATAAAACACTCAATAGTTCAAAGCCAGCCTGGTTATTTTCTTAGGAATATTACCAAGGACAGCCACCAAAGTGGCTTATGATGTCAGGTTGCTGAATATATTCTTCAGCATTAGCCAGTCATGACTGTGGTCTTTAAGTTCTTGCCACAACAACAATACAACACTTCTCTGAAGTATTATACTTGCATAAAATGCATGGCATGTCAATCTGAGGAGCTCAGGCCATTATTTTCATCCTTGTCCTGAAGTTTGATCTGTACTTGCAATAGAAATACATGTATTCAAACAGTGAGACATGATAAGTTACAATAGTGGTATGAAAATATACATATATCAATTGGATTCAAGGTCAATAATGGCCAAAGTACTTTGAGGTAAAAGGGAATATGCAAGACAAATTCAGGGTGATGGATATTGTTATAAAAGCTGGAGGTAAAATCAAAAGCATGGTTTGGAGTCAATGGACCTATTGCATGATGAAATGGGGAATAACAATGACAAGGCAAATGATGAAGACTGTCATAGCAGCAAGTATAAAACACTGTTTGTACATCCTCTATATTGAGCATGGAAAGAAGACACATGAGCACAAGTTGGGGATTCAACTCAGCTTTCAGAGGTGATTTTGCCTTGAATAGGGTGCTTCTGAGAGGGATGATCAGTGCCTGGTTTTTTACTACTTTCAAAGGCTGAGGAGGAGAGTCAAGGAACATGCTAGTCTGATATTTGCAACATATGTATTAAATGCACTTAGGTATCCCTCATGGTATTAGAACAAGGGTGCAGCAAGATAAAGAATGAAAACAATCAGAACAATAAGAAGTGAATCATTGGCAGAGAGGTCCAATGCTCAATGGGCACCATACTATTGTCAAGGAGAAGCTGGAGAAAGCTATAAATGATGTAGTTTCATTCACTTACCCAAAGTGAGCATTTCATGATGCTTGGAACCTAGCCATGCACTGTCATTGCAGAATTTGTGCCCTGGACCCAGGGTGAGTCTGACAACATAACTTGTCCACAGTGATAGCTGCACCACTAACCTCTGTCCTCAATACATATGAGAACAATGTAGACTTGAGAGCAATGAGTGAACAATGCCAGGCAGGCATGGAAAATCTGAGAATACTGAGTCAGACTTTTGGATTTTTCCAACAGTCTCTGTAACTTCCTGAAGAGCAAAGATCATGCAGGGATCAAACTGAGAAGGTGCAGCCATGGACTGCCTGCATTGCATGCTTCTGGCAGATGCTCCTCCCTGGCACCTAGGATCTGATGTGGTCAAGACATGGTTACCAACATGGGCTGTCCAATTCAGAAATATTGAACACTGAGTTTGAACTTTCACTGGCTGGTTAGTGAATATCAAATAATTTTCTTGTTTGGACACTCAAATATACACAAGTGTTATGCAGCTGCTATGTGGAAAAAGCACATCTCCAAATGGGTTTGGAGGAGGCAATATGTACAAAAGTGCACTTTTGAGTTCCTATTTTGTTGTCTGTCCAGACTTGACAGCAAACATTAGGCACACTTCAGTGTTGTGCTTCAAACTCTTGACAATAAATATTAGGCACACTTCAGTGTTGTACTTTCAACTCCATTACAATTACAAAAATCTACCATCTGTTGATGCAGCATGACAACTTCTCTGTGGGCTTTCTTGTGCTAGCCTTCATTCTTCTCATCCTCTTTGAGTGTTAACTTTGTTTGCCTTGCCTCAAGCAGCTGCTGCCATGAACATATCTTGTAAGTATTACTTGTGCAAACTCTGAAGTTTCTCTTTCTGACCTATTGAATAGCTAGTCCAGAAACCCAAAACTCTTAAATGAGGAGCAGCCCATATAACCTTTGTCAAAATATAAAAGTCACAGCACACACATTTCCTTAAACCCATAGTGTAGCACAGCATTGATTGAACAACCTAGAATATACCAATCTCTCTTCCAGTTTGCTCTTCACAGGCTCCTTCTCCAGAGATCCTTTCCTCTCAGGACCCACTGACCCTGTTGACAATTTTGCTGACCTTGATGACACCACAATTCTCTTGCTCACAAGTGATGCTGGATCTCAATTTCTCAATTCATCCTCACTGCCTGGAAGTCCTAGCCCTCAGGGTCACAGAACAACCAATAAACCAGCCATGTTGAATAGTGAGGGAAGCTCCTTTGCTGCTGCCCCCAAGCTGGCTCTGCCAGGTACTGATGCTTGTGGAAGTGCTGAACCAACTCAGGGGGGCAATGAAGAGACTAAAGAGAATGATGACAAGCAGATTAGTCCTCATGGTTGTTGCCCAGATAGCATTCAAGATGCCTTTTCCCAAGGCTTTGGCAAGCTCAACTCTGTCTTCATGAGATTGTCTACCCTCTCTGGTTACACACCTTGCACAGTTCACACATAGTATTTTGAGGTGAAGGGCATTGTCTCTGATTGAGCCAACTGGTGCAGACATGAAACATACTATGCACAGAACATGGATACAGAGAACAAGAGAACAGGACCAAACACATCAAGTATGTCTAACACTTCATGCAGTAATGCAAGCTGACTTCTTTTATTCCAGTTTATGAAAGTTATAAGCACTTAAAGCTCATTCCTGGATGGAGGGAGCTCATCACTCTCAACAAGGACTATCACAAGTCAGACATTAGGCACACTCTTTATGAGAGGCACTGTGATTTTGAATGCATAGTTGCAAAGTTGATCAAAATAGTATGTCATGCATTCCTCTTGCCTACTCTCAACTCACAACCACCTGGCAGACAAAAGAAGCTGGTGAACATTACTTCAATACTCTACTTGGCATTGTGGAAAACTCTGTCAATGAGAATGCCAGTCTTGGCACAATCTAAACTCTAGGACTTTTGTATGTTTGTGAAGGCTTTTCTGCCATTCAATACATTTTTGATGGTTTTGCTAGGTCCTCCCAAAGTGCCTTCAGGTTAGTGATAAAGAATTTATTGCCTTCCTCAAAACAGAAGCATTGTAAGTACTATGTCTCTCTTGACAATTGCTACAGCTGATACCAGAGTTTACAGTCATTATGCTGCCACTAATGCTACACAAGAGCTGCTTGAGAAGCATTGTGAGGATCCAAAATGAGACCAAAGCAACCTCAGAAGTAAAGCCCATGCATCAAATCTTGGACCTTGAGAGAATACAAATGAGGGTACTGGCACAAATACTCACAACCTGCAAGTTAATGCAATGAGGAACCTTTGCAAAGTAGAAATTATGGGTCTGTATGGTATCTGAGCTAGCCCCCATTAGTTTCATTTTACCTATGTGTGAGTGCAGGTCATCCTCTTAACAAAAAGGATGCAAGGGGCAGAGGAACAAGTCACTTGCCATGGAGCATGCTTCCTCAGATCACTGCCAATAAAGGTCTACAGCTTGAGTTTTAGCCATGGGGAGTTGACTTTTCTGGTCAAGCTTCTTTGAACAGGCATGAGGGCATCAAGTGCCTTAATACTAGACTCACACATATTCTACTGGCTGCCCTTCAAGGGAAGATAGATGAGACACCCCAACTTAGACCTGCTCAAGATGCCAATGGTGAGCTTGTTCATCATTTATTGCTTGCTCCAGACTTTGATGTATCCATCAGCTGTTTGGAGTAATCAAGTGCTTGTCATGTTTAGTGCCCATCCTCCCCCTGACACTAGTGAAAGCCATGGGCATGTCCTGTTTGCTAATGGTACTGTGGAGAAGAATAGCACTAAGTTTGGGTTGCTGTCAGGTTCTGCTGACCATGAGGGCTCAGCTACACTGGGTGAGTCCTCACTAGGCAGATGCAATGCTCTGCATTTATAATCTAGTGCTCCAGGATTGGTGCAGACTATAGGGACTGGCAAGGGAAGCTGAGGGAAGTGGCCCAAGCAGGTCTGGAGCAGTCTGGGGAAGTCTAAGACCAAGTATATTTAATGTTGGGCTTGGATGAGCATCAGGAACAAGTTCATTGGCACATATATAGACTGCAGGGTAAGTGGGAGCTTTGCAAGTGATGGGAGTGGAGCTGGAGTTTGATGGGGGATCAATTAAGACTGATGGGTTCTAGGGCCAAGCATAGAGCAAGGTCCAGAGTTGTTGTAAGAATGTTTGAAGGTTTGTAGCACATGTGTGGAGTTTGTAATGACATCAGAGATAAAAGGAACTCAGAAATGATAAAGGAAACAGAGACTGTCAAGATGAGACAAAAGCAAGATGAGACAGAACTGAAAGAAGAAATAGATTGGAGACTAAAAATAGAGATGTAGGTGAAATAGGAGAAGCACAAGACACAAGTAACCAGTTAATATAATATCAAGACTCAGGTAACAAATGCTACTCTATGCCTTTATAGACTAACTACTGGACCTTCTCTGAGGGTTGGAGGCATGGCAGTGGGGCTTGTCAGAGCTATGCAGAGTTGAGGGGTGTTGGCTTTGATCAGAGGGTGGGTTGCAGTGATACTCTGATAGGAATGTAGTCCATTCTGTAGTCATCAGAGAACTCTGGAGGGGTTGTGTAGGTTGCAGGGGTGGTTGAGTGATGTACATCTGTGCTAGGAGAAGTGTCAGAGAGGCTCAGGGGCTTCATAAGCAAGAGGGGGAGCTGAGGAGGCCCACAGGAGATGTGCCAGAGTTTGCCAGGAGATTGCCAAAGTTTGCTGAGAAAGCATTGGAGTTAGTCAGGGCAGGCGCCATGAGTCAACAAAAGTTGGGGTAAGTTGGGGGAAATATTGGGGAGGGCTCTGAGGAGGTGGGGCGTCCTGGGGGAAGGTCTGGAGGTGTGGGAGTGGTCATGACAGTTGCCTTAGAAATGCTCTGCTGCAACCACTGTTAGAAGGTAGGCCAAACCAGGAAATGCTTCAAACCTCATTCCAGTATCATTAACATCACCTCCACCAGCTTGTGTTACTTGAAGCAAGAAGTAAACTCACCCATATGTTGTTTTCAATGATGAAGATGATTTCCCTCTTCATCACCAGGATTCAAAGGAAGCTCCTCCTCTCTTAGCAAAAAAACCATGACTTGCTATTCACAGCAAGAAGTCATCTTGCCTGTATGTTGTTACCAACAATGAAGATGATTTTCCCCTTTACTACCAGGGCTCAAAGGCAAGTCCTCTCTTTTCAAAAAAACCACAATTTGCAGCTCCTACAGTACCCACTACCACAACTGATCTCCAGGGCTCATTTCAGAACCCCAGAAATCTCTGGAGAACCACAGAGTTCTCTGTATTACCTCACCAATCATTGTCCTAGGATTAGGACTAGCTCCAGCCTACTGTATAGTAGTTCCCATGCCTCCACTGCCTGCTGATGCACCACACTGAGCAGCATGGATATTTAGACTTGTTCTCTTTGGATTCCCCTCTATTAGGTGATTAGTTACTGATTGTATTATTGTCTACTCCTGCTAATATACTTTGGATTCCTCTCTGTTAGCTGCATGACTCCAATCTGCTGCTCCAGAGGTTGCCCTTATAGCAGAACAAGTCTCCTAAAACTGGTCTAGAAGCCCCTCATAGCTATGAGGAATTTCTGAGCTGCTATTTGTTGCTTCCTCACCAGGATTAAGCACCACATAGCTCTATGTCTCAGCTTGCCAATCCAGACACACCCTTGGAGGCCTCAGCCCCACAGGACAAAGCCTGGATGTGCCTGCTACACCTAGAAACCTAGGTGCAATTAATGCAATCATCTCTTACCCACTATACAACCAAACTCTCTACCCTCTGTCAAACTACAGATCCTATCTCCCAGTTGCTCCAGGCATTGCTCAAATGCCTAACTCCTACCTCTGCACCTCCTCCAGCTGCAGAACCAGCCCCAACCATGTCTGCACCTGTCTCTACAGCTCTAGTGACCCTATGACCACAGATCCCACACCCTGCCCTACCAGATGCATACAATAGTGCCCACTCTGGCAGAGAATGATTCCTTCAATCCTGCCTCACCTACATCCACCTCAGTAGGGACACCTTTGACTCTAACATGTTGAAAATAGCCTGGGTACTGTTGTACATGAAGATCAGATGTGCCTCCACCTATGCACTATGAGTCTTCCATTGCCCTAGAGGTGTTGGAAGTTTTCTGGACTGGGCCACCTTTGAGAAGGACTTCCATACAGAGTTTTTCCCACTAGACCCTGCCAAAACCATGGCTTTGACACTACATGACAGGGAGCAATATGAGCAAGGAAAGCATACATTGGACAAGTACATTGACTTGTTCCAGACTCTGGTCAAGCAAGCTGCCTATCCCAACAGCCTTCAATTATGCCTCACCTTCTAGAATGGCCTGCACTCTGTGCTAGTAGAATGCATTGACAATCTTGTGGAGGGTCACCTGGATGATGAAAAGATTGCATCATAGTATGAGGTAGCATAGAACCAATGGCAACTCATAGAGATTTGGAGGGAGCTCCACTGCCCACATTCCACAATGTGCCCTGCTCTGATCACCAATCTCTGCCACTCCATACCTGCTCACTCAACACCAGCCCTTACTCCAGCCATCCCCACAACATGCTCCCTGCTGCCAGATATGACCATAGATGTGGATGCAGCCAGACAGCTCTGCATCACACTGCTACTGTGCCAGAGATGTCAGAAGCCTGGGCACTTTGCATGATACTGCCTCCTGGGTCTGTAAGTACATTACCTCTCCATGGTAGAGCAGGAGGAACTCCTCCTGTAGCTGCTGGCTGCAAAGGATGGCACTAGAGCTCTGTCACCAGACAAGCCTACACTGGAGTTGACTCCAGAGGAGATCAGTGCATGTGCATCACTCCTGGAGCTGGAGGATTTTTAGTTGAGCAATAGATGAGGTGTACACCTCTGCTGCTGGGTGCTAATAGATTCTCATGTCTGTCAATAAAAAATGAAATTGCCCTTCATTCTGAGACAGAAGAACCTCAACATCCCCCTCCAGACATACAAATACCAACTCTAAAGCCCCTGCCAAGCTCCCCAACACCTCCAAGTGTCTACTGGCATGGCCCTACTTGAGCATGTCAAATGCCCTGATAGTATGTGATGGCTTCCAACCCATCCACCAACTCCCTGTGCCTCAATGTAGAGATTGAGACAACAGACACCCAGCAGACCCATAGAGTGATGGCTCTTCTGGATAGCAGAGCAACAGGACTGTTTTTGGACTTAGAGTTTGTTAAACACCATGATCTGACCACACAGCCCCTCCCCAAGCCCATTCTGGCTACAACATTGATGGAACACCTAACAAAGCAGGCACCATCAGCTCCAGGGTTGACTTGGTCCTCCACTATTGGAATCATGCAGAGTGCACTATTTTTGCTATCACCAGCTTGGGAAGGCAGGACATGATCCTTGGTTTCACATGGCTCTGTGAGCACAACCCCAAGGTAGATTGGACCAATGGAGAGGTAACTATGAGCAGGTGCCCTTGGAAGTGCTCCACCTGCACTGCCAAGGACAGAGAAGAACATTGGGCTTGAGTCTGAGAACATGGTGTGGCCATCCATACATGTCATGCTGGCCCCCTTCCCTTTGCAGATCTGGACCTCCTGGATCCCCTGCCTCTGGCATTTGTAGAGAGGCCTCCTATGAGGATGACCGGAGCCATGGCAAAGCCCTGGAGGAGAAGCATAGAAAGGAGTTGGGTGGCATACACAAACTAGAGCTCCTGGACAAAGTAGTAGAAGTAGGGGACCAGTTCTATGCTACCACCATATACTCACCATCCTCAGTTGCAGAGATCCGGACTAGCCAGACCACATCTAAGCAGCTGGCACAGGCATTTGCTGCTTATGCCCTTCCCAAGAATTCCAAGATGTTGTGCCCCACTACCTTCATGTGTTTGAGGATGTATTCTTAAAGGCCTCATTCAACTCACTTCTGGAGTGCAAGAAGTAGGACCACATCATTAAACTGCTGCCAGATTCCACACTCTCCAGCTGTAAGGTCTACCCACTAGCACCCAAGAAACAGGACAAACTTGACACCTTCCTGCAAGAGAACCTGGACTCTGGTTGCATTTGCCCTTCCAAGTCTCCAATGGCTTTGCCAGTCTTCTTCATCAAGAAGAAGGATGGCTTGCTCTGACTGGTCCAGGATTATTGGGTTCTCAACACCATGATGATGAAGAACTGCTACTCCTTCCTCCTCATCTCCAAGCTCATCAACAACCTCTGGGGTGCACAACACTTCACTAAACTGGACATCCAGTGGGGCTACAACAACATGCATATCCAGGAAGGAGATGAATGGAAGGCTGCCTTTCAGACCAACCAGGGATTGTTTGAACCACTCATTATATTCTTCAGACTCACCAACAGCCCCACCACTTTCTAGACAATGATGAACAACATCTTTCAGAACCTCATTGCAGAGGGTGTAGTGTGTGTATACCTTGACAACATCCTCATCTACACCAAAATGCTGGAAGAACACTGTCAGATCACTCATCTCATATTGGAACACCTCTGCCAGCACCAGCTCTACCTCAAACCAGAGAAGTGTGAGTTTGAATGGACCCAGATCAGTATCTCAGCCTGATCATCTTGCATGGAGCTGCAGAGATGGACTCAGTGAAGGTAGCAGGTGTGGCAGAGTGGCTAGAGCTCAAGAACAAGAAGGAGGTGCAGGCATTCCTTGGCTTTGTGAACTTCTACCAGAGATTTATCCAGGACTTCTTGCACCATGTACATCTGCTATTTGATCTCACTGAAAAGGATGTTGTGTGGAGTTGAGGACCTCCAGAGCAGGCAGCCTTCAATGCCCTCAAGTGCACTGTAACCTCCAGACCTGTCCTCCTCTTCCCAGATGACAACTCCCCCTTCCAGGTAGAAGCCAACAGCTCTGATTTTGCTAAGGGGGCCATTCTTCCACAGCAATCCCTGGAGGATGGGGAGTGGCATCCAGTGGCCTTTTACTCCAAGAGCCTAAATGCAGTAGAGCATAACTACAAGATCCATGACAAGGAGATGCTGGCCATCATCTGGTCATTCAAGGAGTGGCAGCACTTCTTGAAAGGCATGCAGCACAAGTTTGAGGTTTGGATGGATCATAAGAACCTTGAATACTTCAGGACAGCCAAGAAGCTCAATCACTGACAGGCCCAGTGGTCCCTCTACCTCACCAACTTCAACTTCTTGTTGCACTACAAGCCTGGCTGGAGCATGGGGAAACCAGATGCCCTGTCCTGGAGAGCAGACCACAGCACAGGAGAGGAGGATAACAGCAACATTGTGCTCCTCCACCCCAAACTGTTTGCAATCCAAGCCATGGAAGGTCTAGCCATCAAAGGAGCAGAGGTGAACATTGACTCCTTCCAGGCACTGGTTCAGCAAGCTGCCTATCTTGATGGTCTTCAACTATGCCTTGCCTTCTGAGATGGCCTGCACCCTGCATTGGTAGAACACATTGACAATCTTGCAGAGGGCCACCCAGACAATAAGAGGATCACCCCATGGTATGAGGTAGCTCAGGATCAGTGGCAAGTCATGAAGATTTGATAGGAGCTCTGCTGCATGCACTCCACACCCTACCCTGCACTGGTCATGAGCCTCTAGTAGCACACACCTGCTCACCCAATACCATGCCCCTACTCTGGTCATCCCTATGCCATGCCCTTTGCCACCAGGCATCCCCATGGATGTGGACACAGCCCAACAGCTCCACACTGCACTGTTACTATATCAGAAATGCAAGAAGCCTGGGCATTTCACATGACACTGCCCTTTGGGTCTGGAGGTATGCTACCTCCCTATGGCAGAGCAGGATAAACTCCTTCTGCAACTATTAGCCACAAAAGATGCTGCTGGAGCTCCATCACCAGATGAGTTGATGCCAGAGTTGACCCCAGAGGAGATTAATGCTTGCACATCACCCTTGGAACTGAAGGAGGATTTTTAGTCAAGCAATGGATGAGGTGTACACCTCCATTGCCAGGTACTAACAGGTTCTCATGTCTGTCACTAGAAAATGAAATTGCCTTTTCTGATGCTCCTCATTCTAAAACAGAAGAATTTCAATATTCCCCTCTATATATACAAATACCAACTCTGCAGCCTCAGCCAAGTCCTCCAACACCAGCTAGGATCCACTGGCACCACCCTGCCTGGGCATGCCAAATGCCTCAACAGTACATGGTGGCTTCAAGCCCATCTGCCAACTCACTGTGCCTCAACATGGGAATTGAGACCATGGACACCCAGCAAGCTCACAGAGTCACCACACTCTTAGATAGTGGAGCAATGGGACTGTTCTTGGACTCAGAGTTTGTTAAGCACCATGGCCTGACCATGCAGCCACTTTTCAAGCCCATTCTGGTTTTCAACATTGATAGACAGTGGAAATAAGTACACACTGGACCACCAGCAGCCACTGCCAGAAGGCCTTTGGCAGCAGAAAGGGGTATACACTAGACCACCAGGGAAAAGTGTGGCACCCACAAGAATCTGCAAAACAATTGAAGCTACAAAACATTTAAATCCATCAGATGTTATGTGGAATAGCTGAAATCAAATAGAAAAAATCAATCATTACAAATCGCTAGGTCAAGGGAGGGAGTCAAACCCTAAGCCTAACAATTGGAGTGTGGCTTAACCAACAATCCAAACCACTGATCCATGGTAGCTTACAATAGTACATCATTATAACTCTTTGCTGGAACAAACAATTGTCAATTGAAATGATGACTAAAAAACCTTTTGCTAACTACAGAATGCCAAGCAAGGTATTCAAACCCTCAACCAGACAGGTAGTTGAACTGGAATGATGATCAATCCAGACCACTGAAGTATAGTGCTCTGAAAAGATAAGCCAGTGACAAGCATATGTTGTAGCAAAGAGTAGACAATTAAAAAAAATTATAGACAATGAATGTCAAGTAAGGGATTCAAACTCTCAACCTGAGCATATGAGACCCCATCAAACCACAAGGGCTTGTCATATCAGGCAAGTGAATCATGAAACAAACAATGGCTGATTAGAATGATGACTAAAAAAAAGTTTCCATACCAGAATGTCAAACAAGGGATTTGAACACTCAGCCTGAGCATATAAGGCTGCAGACATCAGCAGACCTCTAATGTTCAAAGCCATTGAGCCACAAGGGCCTGCTATAACAAGCAATTTAAGAGCATCTGTAAAGCACTGCAGCAATCAAGGATTTGGCAGGTAGCCAGCCTGAATACCCAAACCATAAGAGTATTTTGCATCAGAGTGTGCCTAAACATTGGTTAGAGCACAGGAGAAAAAGTGCAATAAATAAAATGAAAGACCAAATCAGTAGGCAATTGTCAGATCAGGGATTCAAACCCTCATCCTGATAAAGAGAAGCATAACTTTATGGCACTTTGAACCACTAAGCTATGATACTGTCCTGAGAATGATATTTTCACCAATTGTCTGTGGAGTGCCCAAATCATTGGCATAGTCATTTCCACCAGGCTTGCAATGGATGAACAGTTCTGTGACAGCTTTCTGCCCCCACAAAAATGCTTCTGTGACAGCTTCCCATGCCTAACACTTTGACAGATTTCAACAAATATCTATACAGACAAACTGAGAGCTTTTGAATGGAAACACTTCTGTAACAGACATGCTTTTATGATGGGATCTAGTGACAGACAAAAGAATCAACAATGGAGCAGCCTAAAGAGTTATATGACAGCACACTGATGTGCTCCTATGCCACCTAGTGCCATGCAGGAAACCTCAAAAGAGAACCTAACACTAGTCACTAGATAGGGTAGCTGGCAGTAGGAAGTTAATAGTTGAGGGAGAGTTAGTAACCATCCCAGAGAATGAGAGTGAATGTGAGTAGTAGGTATGAAGTTGGAAGAGTTGCTATTGCTAGCCTAAGTTGCTAGGTGGTAGCAAGAAGTCACTGTAAGAAAAGGAAAACAAATGGAGGCAAAAGCATTGCTAAGGCATAGCAGACTCAAGTGGTGAAAGAGGAGTTTGGTGGAGAAAGGGAAGTGGTGATGATAAAAGACAAAAAAGGGAGGATAAATGCAAACTAATCACTAGCTGTAGTTGCTAGTGCCGCTGAGTCAATAGTAATGCTAAGGGTACCTGCAGATGGTACCACCTAAAGTTGAAGTCAAAGTTGGCAAGACTTGTCACTAAGTTGTTGTCAATGGAGAGTGAGAGATAGAGTGAGCAATAGAGAAAAAATGAAATCTTAAGCTGGTAAGCTTAGAAATAGAGAGAATAGCACAATTTGATAAGGGTGAGGTTCAATGGTAGGATTTGATTCAATGGTACAATTGGATGATGAAGTGTCTATGTACAGGCAGTATTTATACTGTTCAAAGGTATAGTATTGGAAAGTAAGCAATTAGTTGCCACTAGTGACAGTGTCTGCCAAGGTGTTTCTGGTACATCTGAGGCATCAATCTGTAATCAAATGAAGAATATAAGTGAAGTCTATGCAGCATATAAATTGCAATAAATCTCAAAAAGGGCAAGTCTGATGTCAATACTGGCAATATGTCCATATATGGGGGGAAGAAAGCCACTTTGTTGCCAAGAAGTCACTAAAGATTGTCACTCAGAAAGCTCTCAGCCTTGTTGTTCTAGATCCAAA
This sequence comes from Termitomyces sp. 'cryptogamus', assembly GCA_020091625.1. Taxonomy (NCBI): domain Eukaryota; kingdom Fungi; phylum Basidiomycota; class Agaricomycetes; order Agaricales; family Lyophyllaceae; genus Termitomyces; species Termitomyces sp. 'cryptogamus'. Next base: position 5,600,800 of record JAGYZC010000005.1, read on the forward strand.
GTCCAGACTCCATGTAATGTTCCTCATGATTGATAAGTCTCATGGTCACTAAAGTCCCATGCAAAGACTATGTTGTTCCAGACCTTGGGACTAGGCCTCACATGCTGAGTGTTGTGACTTGTGCCATGTAGAAATAGTCAGCTGCTGCACAGTCCAAAATGCCAAAAATGGTGCTCAGTGCCAAATGGGTCTTATCAACACACTGGCTAACAGAACTATTTACAACAGATGTCATATAGCAATGGAAAGCAGAGACAATGAAAAGAGTTATATGATGGCACACACTGGCTAACAGAACTGCTTTTTGCAATGGATGTGATATAGCAACAGAAAGTGGACAGCAGACATCTGCTGATACTGTTGACAACAATACAATGTATGACCTCTGCAAACCAAGAGGGCAGTCAAAGATGTCTACTCAGAGTGTGTTTATGATGACACATTGTAACATTGCAATGGCATCATTGCAAACATAACATTGTTAACTTCTGCTACAATGCAGAGGACTCTGCTGGACATGTAGCATACAATATAAAACATGTTCCACTACAATGTCTGACACATGCACTTGTAGTGCCCTACCCTGTATTGTGAGCATGGTCAAGCAAGGCATTGTAGAAGCCTTGCACTTCCTCTTTGATCACATACACTACATTGCAGAATGCATTGCAGGCATCCTGCATTGATGAGGGTTGTATAAATTGATTGTACAATCCAAGGATTACATTCTTGAACCTCCAGTGGAACTGGGCCTTATTGACATAATTTACATGTCATAGGTACCACTTCAGTGCACCAACAGCTAGAATATCCATAGGAATTAGGACTTTCTTATGTTTGCACCCATCTCCACTATATTAGGCTACTGCATAAAATACACAGATACTCATTAGTCAGTCTTCAAGTTCACTGAACTTGGCAGACCCTGCATAGGGGGTGATCATCTTTGACATGTCACTGGAGAGCAAGAATCTTGCTCCTCTGTCTTTATTGGCCTGGTCTGTTCAGGCAGAACATACTCTTCTGGCCACACATCATAGGGGTGGTTTCTTGAGACACCACTCTCTAATCATCAATGAAGGACTGTTCAAAGCCCTCCATATCACTGTTGTGGAATTTCTGCAAAGTGATTCTGTCTTTCCAAGTCAACACCCTCTGCATAGACCCTGTAGGTCTATGTTGCACCACCAGCTGTTTGACCATAATGATCAAACTGGCCTCTGTTGAGGCTAAGTCAGGTGCTGTGATTGTACCCAGTGTAGCCTGTCTCTGGTGGTCCATGGCAGCCTGACTTGCCACATAATCACATGGCATTTTGTCAGGCTATTGTGGCACCTGTATTATGTTCAATGCTTTGTTGACTGGTGACAGTGGGAGTAACTGATCCCCACCAACAAACAGAGAAGGCAGATTATGCCTGGAAACCCTGTAGTTTATTTTGCTGAAGATAATTTGTTACTTCCTGCTCTAGAAAGATCATGTAAAGTTCCATGAACTTTACTGGGTCAGTTGAAATTATCCCTTTGCCCAGCAACCACTGGATCACTATATGCTTAGCTACTCTTGCTGCTAGGTGTTGCTGCATTGAGGCATTAGAAACCTCAACCTGGCTCTGCCAGAACACCAACACCCTCCTGTGGAGGATGTCATCAGGGTGTGCTTCACCATTCATATCCAAGGTGTCTCTGACATCCTCTGGAATCATCTCAATGAACACTGACAGTCCTGCTGTGTGCAAGCTCAGCATGGGCCCAGCTCACAATCATACAGGGCCATGTGCCCTCTGAGGCTCATCCTCATTACTCCTTAGCAGTGTAACCACTATAGAGGAATTACAATGACCTCCCACAGCTTCAGAGCAGGATCTCAGCCCTTCTGCTCACAATGCTGTAGGCACATACAAAGGAGTTTTTCCTTTGCTTGCCACACTGCACACTCTGGTTCTACCTTTAGGTACAACCAAGTAGAGGGCACTTGACTGCCCTCCATTGTGATGCACATCAAACCACTTAGAGGTGGTCAAATGGGAGTAGCTGCTGACAGCCCTCCTAGCATCACATCACTCTCTCACCCCATGCCATGGTGTGGCATGGCAAGATCTGATGTTTCATGTGGAGCACTCTGCAATGCTCCATTGAACTCTGGTTCAGACCTAGGCCCAAACACCTGACCTTCCAAGGTCACTACAGTGCCCATTGAAGAAGGTGAATGTTAAAATATTAATGTTCTGATCATAACTAGTGGCAATGAACTCCTTTCCTGGAAGTTCAGCTTCTGCTTTGCAAACAAGTACACACTCATTTGAATTCAAAAAAAGTAATGTTTCCATTCCCAGTGTGCAGCTTACAGTTCACACTCCATAAATCAAAACCAGTCAATTCTGCTTACAAAGTATGAAGTAAAGTGCTGCCTTACATAATTACAATAATAGTAGTTATAGGTAGCATCATGTGATGCTACCAAAGAATTATAATAATAGAATTAGTATTATATAGTAATTAATAGAATATATAATGGAGAGCCTGTTACACAATCAACATGATCAGTATTACCTGGACCATACCATTCTTTTCTGGAAAGAACTCTGATGTAGAGGATATCAACTCAGAAGTTCTGCAGAGATGTCCAGGAGAAGAGAAAATCTTGCAGAGTGCAGACTCTATCACATCTGATGATAGGAATCCTAATGGCCTTGGATTGTATCTGATGGAATACCTCAACTCTTTCAGAGCCAGTAGTTTGCCTTTGGCTAAATTGGCTCTGAAGATTGGTGTTCCTGTCATGCAGCTCAGGTATCTGGATACAACTAAAGGACTTTGCAATGGGACAAGAATGACTGGTACCCACATCAACACCAGAGTCCTCAGATGTAGGATCATCAGTGGGGATACCAAGTTTGCAGGATCAATTGTTTTGATTCCAAGAATCAACATGGATGTCTCTGAAGAGGATTTGCCAATCCTATTGCACAGGAGACAATTCCTAGTTTGCTTGGCCTTTGGTATGATGATCAACAAGTCTCAGGGTCAATCAGTCAAGCTTGTTAATTGGACTTTTGATCAGGAGTTTTTGCACATGGCCAACTTTGTATTGTACTTTCTCAATGCACATTAGGAGATTGTATCAAAGTCATTTTGGACTGAGAAAACACATCAAGAAAGAATGCAAATATTATGAACTTTAGCACCTAATGTATATAGCCTGACAGTGTAGTATAGATATTCTGAATAATTTAGAATAATTTAAAAATGTAAGTGTGACAGTTTGAATATTTACTGGGTTATACTAACTTTGATGATTCTTACCATCTTTAATATATACCAGTGGATGTTGTACTATTTTTTCGATAATTTAATATAGACACATGATTGGTTTATATATAGAATTTCAGTATTGAATTGAAATAGAAAAGGAAGAGTCACTGAACAAAATACAAAAACAAAGTGATGTTGAGTCTAGATCTTAGCATTGAAATAAAACAATACAAAAGACCTAACCAAACAAAGTGAGGTTGGGTCTGGATCTTAGCATTGAATTTCAATTACAAAGACCTAACTGAACAAAGTGAGGTTGGGTCTAGATCTTAGCATTGGATTAACAAATACAAAGACCTGACCAAATGAAGTGAGGTTGGGTTTGGATCTCAACATTAAGTTAGAATATTGAGGACCTAACTGAATGAAGTGAGGTTAGGTCTGGGACTTAGCAAGAGCTACAGGTCCATGCCAAAGGCACGGACCATAGCTCGTCATCAATGGATGATGATTTTTGGATTATGCCTTGTGGTTTGTGGGAAGGAACCTCAGTGACCTGCTGAGAGTTTAGCAGTATGAAGTTGACCTGCACTGGCAACACACTGACTCAGGATGTCTTTGACGCAGATTTTGATGTGGCAAAGAATACTGAATTTTGTCATGCTTTGGCAAGGGCCAAGTTGAAGCGCCATCGTCGGCCGCCATCGCTGCATTCACCGTGTCTGGGCGGAGCAGTTGTGAAACAATTTTTCCGTTTATCCCTGTGATGTCACAAAAGCCAAGTAGAAGAAAAGCGGCGTCGAGGGAGCTAATACATGACACATGTGCCTGCTTCCCATACTCGCCTCGCGTCAAGTTGACAGAACTCAATCCAAGTTGAATTCACTGAACAGGCACCCTTAATGTAAATGGAACGTCACTGGTTGTATAATATCGATCTGGCTGAAATCGATTTTTTTACCCGAGTTATGATATCAACGACAGCACCTTTAACAATCAGACCTTCGTAGCTAGTAAGATGATATCTATTCGTGCTACCTGCAACATCACTTTGTGCAGAAGATAGGGAAACTAATCTTTACCCCTTTTAATCCTAGTCTTCGTCCGAAAGGAGGTCTTGTTGGGCTTGCATATCTCCGAAGGCGAAGTGAATTCCTGTGGGACAGGTTTCTTGGTCGTATAGCCATGTTTGTAGCCGATCACAGATTCTATAAGCAAGTCTTTGCTGCATTTCGGCATGAAAGCAATTCAAAGAAGAGTGTCGAGAAATATCCATCATAGACGAAAATTTCACGGATTTCTTTGTACTGACATGCTTGGACCAGGCAGCAAAGAAATCTCCCAAAGTTGATATGTCTTCATCATAGAAAGCGGGCTCGTGCCGCGGAAAATGGATGGTCAGACCGAACGTCTTCAGCGTTGGCAGGAATGGCACCGACGTGGCAAGGGCGGAGAAAAGCTCGCAATGGGGGATTCTGGGCAGATATAAATCAAGGCTTTCCAATGACAAGCATTGTGAGAGATAGTCGAAAAATGTGCCGGCATTCTTGAAGTTCACATTTGACAGCTGAAGCTTTCTCAAAGCCCCTGGACAAACTCCAGCTGGCATAGAGGGGAGATTTATCCAGCCAAAGATGGGTGAACAATACAGTTCAAACAGGTGAAGGTTGGGGAAGACATAATCATGGAAGAAGCTCTCGTTAATTTTAGAATGCTCGTCCCATAGTGTCAGTGCGGAAAGGCACTCGAAGGTGATGATAGGATGAGGGATATGCTCCATGCCCCCCTGAAACAAAGTGCCAATAACGAACCCACCCTCTTTCAAGTTGATACATTGCTGGAAGATTTCATGGAAGGTCTTCGGAGGTATTTCATGCGCAATTTCTAAGTATGTAAGCTGATGCCAGGGGAGGGGAAAATACGACGGGTCCTTCAATCGTCTGGTTTTGAAATAGATAACTGCGGACCGTAGGGCGGGCGCTCCGTCAAAAACTGTGATAGGTGGTTTCTCTTCATCATTCCATGTGTCCTTGCCGTTTTCAACAAGTGAAAGCACTCCTAGAGAAGGAAATGTTCCAACTTTCCGGGTAAGAAAAGGGACTTGATCAATAGATTGAATGTTGAGGTTTAGCTCGTGTAGACGGTTTGTGAAGGGAGCGATGGAGTCGAGGACATTATCTATGATCGTCCGAAAAGCATTCTTCGATATTATGGACAGCGAGAGGGGACGTTCTTTAGCATGCGAATACCAGAACTCGACTGCTGGCTGCGGCTTGTAGTCACTTTTGCGTCTCAAATGGTCAAAATCGAATGATAATGTACCCCATGTAGATGAAAGATCTAGCATGTAAGTTCTCCATAACCTGCAAACATGACAAAGGCGGAGAGTATCGGCGACAAAATAAGGCTGGAGTATAGCGGGTCGACAGAGACAGAGGATGCTTGTAAGGATTTCGGCTGACAGACGATTTATTGGAGCCTGCGCGGATTGTCGTAGTTGTACCACTACAGACGAAATCAGAAAGAAGTTTGGCAATTGCTATTCGGCAAAACTTACAAGCTTCATCTTCAGTACAGGTTACCGAAGCCATATGAAGGCTTTGGGCTCAGCTAGGACTTATAAGATGCCCGTCAATTCCCGAGATTCGGCAGTTTGTGGCAACTTGTCGCCATCAACAATCCCTAAATCAGATCACTGCTCACAGGATGCTTAGGGCCACACATGATGTCTGGGCACATGGTGTAGTTGGTTATCACGCCCGCTTAGCATTTATTTCTTGCGGGCGGTGCCCGGTTCAATTCCGGGTGTGTCCATCTCTCGTTTGCGATATTCCATTTTTACAAGACAATCTTTGCACTCACCCGTGCACACAAAACTCTGAAGTTCTTGGTACGAGACACAATGATCGACAGTGCCTTGATCATTTGCAAGGTCAAGAATTTATGGGTTACACGTTGGCAGAAATACAGAACCTAAGTAAAGATTGCAAGATGTCAAAGTACACATTACTTACGACCTTCATTCCCGCCAGGACTCAACCCTCTCTAACAACCTGCTTCACTGCCTCGGAGAAGATATCCACTCCCTTCTTCAAGTCCTCCGCAGTGATGTTAAGCGGAGGGATGAACCGCACTACCTCATACGCGCTCGTCGTCAATATAATCATGCCCCTCGCAAGACACTCCTTGGACACGCGCGATGCGAAATTCTTGGGACTATCCTTCTTTGTGAGCGGATCGAAATCTGCGCCTGGGCCTGAGGGGGACGTGAATTCGACGGAAGCCATAAGACCTGTCCCCCGGACATCAAGGATATAAGGCGCGACAGCCGGATCGGCGCGCAATGTTTCGAGTCTGGCGAACAATTCTTTCGATCTAAAGAGGGATCAGAGGGGGCGATATGGGAGAAAGAGAGAGAGGTACCTAGCCTGGACATTGGCAAGTATTTTCTCTTCCTTAAACGCGTCTGCAACTGCAACTGCAGCTGCGCAAGAAACGGCATTGCCGGCGTACGTTCCACCCTTTCAGGAGAATAAGAGGAGAAAAAGGGAGAGATTCGCATGGCACATACCATACATCCAGACTTGAGCTTATCGGTGAGTTCCTTGCGACTGACAACCCCACTTAAAGGGAATCCATTGGCCAAGCCCTATATCTACCTTAAAACTCGTTCAACGACACAAAGGAGGTATATACATACCTTGGCAATGACCATGATATCGGGGCGAACACCACTGTACTCGATATTAAAATATTTACCGGTGCGCGCAAAGCCACTCTGAACCTCGTCGACTATGAGCAGAATGCTGTACTTGTCACAAATCGTACGGAGGCCTTGGAGGAACTCGGGCGGAGCTTGCACGTAACCACCCTCGCCAAGAAGGGGCTCAACTATGATAGCAGCAGTGTCGCACGGGGCGCTCTTCTGGGCGAGAAGAAGTTCAAGCTGATAGAGAGATTGTGCAACGAGGGTCGATGAGGGTGTGGACGGAGGTAAGCCGTACTGATGCCAGTATGGATAGGGGATACTGAACACTCCAGGCTGAGAACGATGAGAAATATAGAAATAAAATGCGAAGAACGCGTACCATGAGGGGAAGGACGCCCTCAGAATATATGGTCTTGCTGTTTGTCACTGCCATGGCGCCATAGGTGCGTCCATGGAATGAGCCTGTAATGGAAGTGTTATCATTCTGTGAGACTCGATGGGTTGGACACGAACCTTGCATGGCAATGATATTTTGCTTGCCTGTCGCTACGCGTGCGAGCTTGATGGCGGCTTCGACGGCTTCAGAGCCGGAGTTCCAGAAAAAGAAAGAGTCCAAAGAGGGATGAGGCATCACCGGCAGCAAACGCTCCACGAGCTCCAGGTAAGGTCTGTGGAACGCGATGCTGCACTAGATGCTCACACAAATGAGAATGAATCTGTCATCATGGGGAGATAACGTACCTGAGCGTGGACGACGGTGAGACATTGTTTAGCTGCAGCTTGACTGACTTTCGGGTGGCAATGGCCTATCGACACGTCAGAACAAAGAACGACGGGTAAGTGTGCAAACGTTCACTACTAACCCAAGCTAGTTACGCCGATGCCTGAGCTGAAGTCGAGAAACTTCTTGCCATCCTCATACTGGACATAAGAGCCTTGGCCTTTGGCTAGAATGCCCTCAGTAAGTCTGCTCAGGCCTTTGGTAACGTGTCGATTTCCAAGCGCTATCAAGTCGTCCGCTGACGTGGAAACCTCGCGCGACGACCCGTTGGGCATAGTCCCTGATTTAGACATTATATGGTAACGGACTGAACTGTCGACTGAATCAGGAGACCTGATATTGTGAGAATATAGATAGGTGCCGACGTTGAGAGAAAGCTGCTGATCTGCTTGAGTCTCGCAGCATCCTACACGACGGGGTTTTAAAGAGTCACCCTCGAGGCACCTGGTCATGCCCCGAACGATCGGACTCTGAGCCCATAAATAGACATGGACGGCCCGCGCCTGCGCTTGCTCGCTTTCCTTTCTGACTGTCCATTGTGCATGTCAATTAGAGATCAGTGTATATTTTGAGCATGGAGATTTCGTAGTGTCAGCTACCCACCGTTGAACGAGTGTTTCCAAGTTACTCTTGACTATTGCTCAGTATCGCCTACTAATCTCACGTTCAGGGCCTTAGGGAATTCTACAACCTCAACGAGAAGGAACGCATCGGTCGCTCGGATTCTCATCTATTTTCCTGTCATCTGGTTCTCCCGCTCACACGCTTCCCCCGAAGGGCAAAATGACAAGTTTGCTCCGACCGTCTCCCTCTACAACGAAGATTTCAACACTCACTAGCAGCTATCCATCTCAATCGTGCACATTTCGACTGTCTCCACTTATCATATAGGCATCATCTCCTTGAAAACAGAGCCGAAGTCTCCTCGACGCCTCTGGAGAACTAAAGGGTTCTACTTCATCGGTGGTCTAGAATCATATTCCACGAAGAGAAATGAGATATCCATCGGAAATTACGTGGCTCTTATGGTCTCATGGTCGTTATCGATGGATTAAAGGGGCCCTTCAATCCTGTTCACTTTCCTCCAAGGGTAGACAGCCTTGGCAGAATGGAGTTCCTTTTTAGCTGACGGCGTGCCTGATGTACTATACATCTCTTAAAGGTCAAATGCGATTCGAGATAACGGACACGGAGTTCTTCCGATGTTCGTATTCAAAGCTCTTAAAGTTTGTCCAGGCCGAACTCGTGATGGTGACGGTATACTGTAACTCAACATCATACGTCGTGGAAACATGTTCTGCAACACTATAAAACTTTGAGGCTGGGTACACCCGTGAAAGAGAAGTACACAGCTCTCAATCCATACAATATCACGGAAGTCGGAACGTGGCACAGAATCGACTACAATCGATCCATCGATGACATGTCAGACTCGGATCACCTCGATCTCTTAGCGGGTTTCGTCGTGAATATTCTCGTCGCACGAGTAACAAACTCTCGTGATATCAGATTTCTAATTACGCCCTGACCAAAGCCTTAACCCAAAACCTTAACCGAAAACATTAAGGACTTCGGCCAAAAAACCCTATTAGTAGTCAAAAACCCTGACCAGAAAACCATTACGAAATTTGCTACAAATTCGGTCCATGTGGAGAGGTGGGTTCAAGACTCTTTTGCGACATCTCTTTATCTTTGAGTGTGCAAGTCGGCGTGTGAGTGGTAAGCAGCATGACGGGGACTACTGACATTACACAGTTGACACAATGGCATGGCTCTGTATGCTCAAGTCGGCAAACGCAATTGTAGCTTGAAGAATATCGGAAACTGAAGTCGTACATACGAGGACCAAAAACTACTCAAATGACTGATAAAGTGAAGTGTGGTCCCTCCCATTTCATCGCGATCTTGGCAAAGATCGGCGCCACGTCATAGAAACGGTCACCAGTAGACACACCGCAACAGAATTAAGTGCACCAGTACTAAAAGGCTAAAGAATTGTCATGGAGTAGGTCGCAATCCGTCCTTGCACATGTCTTTTTTAGTGGTACAGAACTGTACGTATAATCAACTTCAGGTCCAAATCCAGATGTATCCGGAGGGTAACAGACAGACAATGAATGGTTCATGGCATGGCGAAGAATCCTGGAGTTCCTAGTAGGCTCCGGATATGTCCAGCTATTTAGCTGAAAACAGAACAAGGGCCAGCGACTTGCCATCAGTTCCAGGAACGAAGAGGACTCCAAGACGGTTGTGCATTTGTGGGCGTGAACAGGAACAACAGAACATCGATGATCGACTCGAATACAAGCCGAAACTCAGACAAACAAATCCATAGGAGCTTGATTGCGTCGTTCTCGAGTCCTGAGACCTGAAATCAATATATACATAAGAATATACAATCACGAACACTGATAATCTACTTACAGATTAAGCATCATGCATCCAATATCAATATCTCTTATCCATTGAAAATTGCATTCCTTGCACACAATTATCCATTGAACAATGCATTCCTTGCACACAATCTCTTCGTTGTGCCCGCCTGGTTTCTTGACGCAAATGGAGTTGCCGTTGATACTTTACCAGATTCAAAGCTGTTGAGCCAGACACGTGTACATATCAGTGAACGCCTACACACATCTATCATCGATTCAATGTATATATATGTACATAGCGTACCTCGTTGTAAGTATACATACATATACAGCAGGAACGACGCGACGATTGCTTCCGAAAAGTTAATATAGCCCGGAATACTCATACGCTCATCTGTTACCGTCGTTCACTAGAATTTGCGTTTCACAACGTAGTCTGAAGTGTATTCATACTCGGAGCTCACCAGTTAAGCGAGAGTAATTTCCCCCTGTATCGTAGCTGTTATCGATGAATATATGAAAAGAGAAAGATTTTTGATACCCTTTCTGCTTGGAAAGAACACGATAAATAACTCCTGACAGTGATCTTGAGCAATCCAAGTCGGCGTAGGTTCGGACATAGAAGAGGCTGAAGACAGGCAAATCAGTCGAATGTTGTGACTAGGGGTACAGCTATGGATGACAAACTGTTGGTAGCATACCTTTGTGGGACCCTGATTTTTGGCTCATAGATCTTGAAAGAGCTTTGACGCAATTTTGGAAGAACCCGAGAGCCTGCGTTGAGAAGAAAGAATTCCACAAGTCAACCCACATGGAGTGTCGCCGAAAGATCGAAGGATGGGAATTGACTTCAATTAAGCGGCAACAACGAGCACCTACAATTTGGAATAATACTGGGGACAAGAGGTCCCATCAACACGTGAGGGGTGTGAGGGAGATTGCCTTGAGGATAAAACGCGCTTAGCGACATAAAGCAAGCGGGTTCCAAAAAAGTAATCATCTCCGCGAAACCAGCTCCGCTCGGTGGCTTTATTTCTTCCGTTACCCCCTTTTTATTCTCTACATAGCACATCATCCATCTCCCGCGCATCTCGAAAGAAACTTCCACTAACGAGATACAGACGTTCCAGTGTTGCTTCTATGACAGTGTTCGCTCTTCCTCTGCACCATCCACGGCCTGGAGGGCTATCACCCGCGCTGATCATGTCTACGCCACTGACTTTCCTGCGTACAAATCATACTATTCTTCATCCGGAACACGCATCGCCATTTGAAAACGATGTCCATGAACATGAGCTCACAAGGCGCAAGAATGTCATGGACGTGGAGGAACGCCGGCGCCAACTCGAAGATGATCCATGGGCGCTTAAAGTGCTGCCAAAGCTGGTGAAATGCGGTGGCTGTCTTCGATGGATCAAGCTTGACCAGAGATCAATGTACTATAGTGGCCTATGGAAGAAACATCGGGAGCTCTGTCGTAGTATCAAGCAGATCAAGGGAGAACATATTCCTAAGGTAAGTCGTCTGATTCTGATACGTTGAAACGTATGGCTGACACCTCTGCGGCGCCGATTGTAGAGAATGAGGAGAGCCACAGGAAACGTAAAGATTGCGAAGAGTGGGAAAGAGGTAAGAACTCTTCGTTCGACAAGGGTTCCCAAGAAAGACCCGAACGGGCAGGGCGCAAGTATCTTTGAACCTCATGGAGCCTTTAGTCGTGACCCTAGCCTCGGCGCAGAGGAGCCCATTAGAGATGTTACGCAGTTTGAGCTCCCGGATACTTCAGCTCAAAGAAACTTACCTAGGAATTTATGTCAACCCCTTATATTCGAAAGTGACGACGATACAGATCTCATGACCCCGAGATCTACGCCTTCAATATTATTGGAGGAAACTGATGCGCACTTGAGACCCGGATCTTGCAAATGGCCTTGGAAAGTCGATCGTGAAGCGTCTCAGATACGATACCAAGGGAGGCCAGACTACTACTACGACAACCAGAAAGATCCTGGACCGGTGCCAGATACCTTTGTGGCGGTAGCGAAGGGAAAGCTTAAACGGTATCAATCGATAATAGGCATGGCACCAAATGAGGGCGCTTACACTAATCCGGACGAAATGGGACATTATCAGACGCACAAGACTAGTCTTCGGAACGCGATCAATCATCGTTTCGCAAAAACCTTCGTCAAGGACCCTGCGACGCGTCCACAGGTCGGTTTAGTTGGTCCTGGGCTTCCACTACGCTGTCACCAGCACAGCGTACTCAGAGCGGACAACATCCCGCCACCGCTATTGGCTCACCCCACAGCGCATGGTGAACCTCTTTATAGTACGGGCTATTCAGAAAGTGAGTCCGAAAACGATGTCGAGGAGGGAACATTCGCTCCTGGTGAGATTATTCGTATCATATTAAAGCATGGATAGTTATCAGACATTCACTCAGAAACACCAAACAGTTCTCCCTGTCATCGTAGATTCCGCTTCTCCACACAACGCGAGCTCGACACCTACTTTGATAGTTCAACCATAGAGAGCATGGCGTACAATATGAACTTTGCGCTCGAACCTGACGATTTGAATGGAGCCCACTGCTTATTGTCTTTGGCTATGAGCTCGGGTAGGTGATACCCACTCAAGCCACAACGCGGAAGATCCTTCGTTGCGACTTATACAGCTTGAAGTCGTACATACAATATACACCAGACCTCCAAGTAGTATCTCCTGATCCTTTGAAAAGAATGTAGTCAGTCAGTAGTATGATGAACATTGGAAATTTTACGCATACCGGAAACTGGAAGTCAGGAGAAGACCAAGACCAACCAATATATTATGTAAGCAAAGATTTTCCTGGAAAGCAACCCATTTTGCAAATTTGTCCAAATGCGACTCGGATGGCTCGATACGCGTTATTGTTAGGCTACTTGGGACTCGCTGGCGCTTTACTCTCCCCGGCTATGCACAAAGAAACTGAAAACTCTTGGCTGTGTTTTTTGCTCCAGCTTGAAGACGATATAAGAGCTTCGCTGAGAATAGTTACATATTACATACATTGTACAGGATGTCCTCTGCATTCTCTGATTTCCCGAACTTGGCAATGATCTGCCGCATTCTCCGATATCCTATTACAACACCTCTGAGTTATCAGAATACCCTGACACCACTATGTCTATGTTTGGAGTCGGTACTGGAACACAGGGCCAATTCATGCAGATGCATTTGCATACCAGGGTTGACTTTAACGCTGTGAAGCTTATTCAATGCTCATATTTGATTACTTTCAGTTCCTCGATCATAGGACTGTCTAATATTATACATATGATCTATTTTTCGATGATTTGTGCTCATACTTTTTGGAGGCGTTCATTCTCCGCGGATGTGATCGGCGCTGTCTGGTGGTGATACAGCCTAATTTAAGGGCGTCTAAGTAGTAGACTGTAGAAGCTGTGCGCAGCGGTTTCCTGTTTGCTTCCCGCGTCACTTGAGGCGCCTCTAGGAGACAACTCCGCGATCTTGTATTTCTCTGGCCTTGGCCGCAAGGTGACTTACATATGGGTGGATATAGGATGTTGATTGGCACCGACTCTGAATATGAGTCTTTCTACTGCATTTCCAGGCATCCTATCAGGTCACAAGTGACGGTATGTTCATCAATCCGATGTTGTCCATCTTATTATTATCCGTCTACGTCTCAGAAGTGGCCCATTCGAAAGGGGTAGCTTGCTTTTTCTGGAAAATGAAGGTGTGGTGGATTAACGATACTGCGGTCCATACTATAGCTGTTCCAAGGTCCTGTATTTTTCGAGGCCCCAAATGACTGCGCTGAAGGGGGTAGAACAACTTAAATATGGCGGGAGTCGATTCGCAATACTCCAAGGCATCCTATTCTTTCAAGTTGTCTTATCCTTCCATTGGAACACTCTGCTATCTTTTCCTATGAGTCGTATGTCGATTCAATGGCTTCCTGTTGTTGTCTCTGAGTTTGTTCCAGAGCCCACCTACAACAATGATCGTACTACAGGAAACCGTGGCTGTAAGGCTCTGAATCATTTTGGTCACTTTCCTCGGTTGACTGAAGTGCTCCAGACTCTAGTCCGGCTGGCCCTAATGTTCAGGACTTCCAGAGTGGAACTTCTCAAGGTGCGAAAATTTCTGTTTAATTATTCTTCAAGCTAATAGGACGAGTGACTTGCAGAAACATGTTCAGGTCCGGCTTCAATCGCTCACATACCGGTTTATTATGCTCATATTTTGAACAGATCGTCCCCGTCGGTCTCCTGTACTCACGAGTGGTGGATTCAACTAACATCTCCGTAGATTATAGAACTGATCTCAATAATATTGCAAAGAAGTATCGTCTCAAACTCCAGTACCAAGATGAATGCAGAGGCCCTCCACATAACTGTTACTGGCATTCTACAGCGCTAAGTATGTCCTTCCTGTATCATGTCTAATTTAAATATCGAGTGATCCATCCACAATAGTCGGAGGAATCCCATTTGGATTTGGATCGGCCCCCAATAAGGGCAGTGCCCATGAAGCGGCAGCTCAACAAGCTAGCGAGATCCTGAGAAGCCAGGGATTCACGCCTTGATTGAGCACGTTCTCAATTCATGGACTCAAACGTTCATTTTGATCATGATCTATGGTGTTTTAGTACATTCTAATATATTGATGTATCTTGATCCTTTTTGGCGATAATTAAGAGGGCAATGACTTAGAAAAGCAAGTGTACCAATTCTACATAAAGGAGCAGATTCCATAAGACTCGAATTGCCAAGATCTTTTTTTTTTTTGGTGGTACTTCTGTAGTGTTTTAAACAATTCACAAAGTCAACCTCTATAACCTGGAGTGTGTTATTATTCAAGTTTCAATACAAGTCTGGAAGCCACTCCGAAGGAAGTGCCCTTACGCACTGTGTGTGGGACTTGGTGGCCAGTGTCAGCTCTTATCCTATACCCACTAAAACCTTTGCTGCTTTCCTCCAGGACTTGAGGGGGTTGCTGTCCTTTGGCAGGAAGTTTTTCCATGTATTTTTGACTACCTCGGCACTTGTTGCTCTTCCGCCTAGATGTTTTTCCTCTGTTGTCAGGCAGTCTAATCTTAGCTTTTTTGAGGTGGTGGCCTTGAACCTGTTTGTTGTTTCATTCTTGCTAGGGAGTTTCTCCAGGTCGGCCTCCTTTGTGATCTGCCAGTTGCATCTCATCTTCCATATTAGGTGTGTGGCTTCAGATACCACAATGGTTGAGAAACATTGTGTGCATTTTGAATTCTTCCCTTCTTTATCATTCCTTGATATAATTGCACAGCCTAGCTGTTCTCACAGGGTGGGCTTGGTGAAGGGTATCTCCCTCATCCTGTGTGCTTTCTCTGTTAGGGCCCACACTACTTGTTGGCCTAATACTTCGCATTCCGTCAGAATGTGTTCTAGAGTCTCTACTACTCCACATTGGGTGCATAGGGCTCTGTATTTGTACCCATTTATATGCTGCCACTAGCTGCCTACTTTGTATGCATTATGTATTGCTCTCCACAGGAAGGCTCTGGCCTCCCTGCTTATTGACTTATCCTTCAGTGATAGTGAAATTCTTTCATCCGTTGGTGCTTCATCATTTATGTCTTTTATTTCCCATCTGGTCATGTCTAGGTGGTTCTTTGTCCCCCTCCTCTGTGGGGTTTCCATGCTTTCTATGATCCCCTGGTATATCCTTGCTTGTGTTATTGTGGCCAGTCTTGTCCTTGTATTTTAAAATGGGCTGGGATCATAATACTCACAGAGCTGTCTGGCTCAAGTTTTCTGGACCCTTCATCTGCTAGCCTATCGGCACCCTCATTTCCTTCTACACCTGAGTGGCCCTTCACCTTCTCTAGTGTGGTGATGCCTTTCCTCTCCCTTAGAGTTGGCACAAGGCATTTCATTAGTTTTTTGTTAGTGGACCCACCGCCAATATTGAAAACATATAGAATTATTCAAGTTATACATGAATGCTGTAGAGCCTTGGGAACTCCAAATATTTTTGATTTCATAACATACATCAGGAAGAAATTACGCCATAGATAAAAAGAAATTAGCCCAGCCTGGACAACATAGTACGACACTGTCTGGCTACTGCCATCCCTGACAGGGAGGGGCGGGCCAAAGGGAACAACAAATTAGGGCTGTGAAGGCACAGCTGGAGTGGTTTATGTTCTTCCACGATGGGAACGCAGGCTTCCGACTTTGAGTCCCACCAATCATCTGAAGCTGAGAAGTCGAACCTTCACGCGAACACTGCTCATCCTTTCTGTAGGAAGACACGCCCCTCTGAACGCGAATTACCAGTTCACAACCATGTCCCAAGAAAAGTGAAAGACATAGTTATATAGTCAAAATCTACTGTATAGTCAACAAGCACAATCCTATCGTACCCAAACTTAAAAACCTTAAGCTGGACGTGGCCTCCTTCAACCCCAAACCTAATGATCCTGATCGAGCAAGAATGAGTCAAGTTGGTATGCAACAACATTGCATCAACATCCTGACAACCTACAGACCTTCTTTGGCACATTGTCAACCAATGTCGACCTTTTGACATTACATTTCAACGTTAACTAAAAGCATTGAAGCAGTTCCCGTGACCTTATTCGTTCTTACTTTCAGACTGTAACAACAAACCGAGGAAGCTGCCCAGTAAGACGCCCGGCGGTAGAATTACTACAGACTTCGTCGCACCGCTCGACGATGTCGCTCAGCCAGAGCAATTCTCAGCCTTTAGTTGGTAGCTTGACGCCCAAACAACAGAGGTGAATGACTTCACCAACATTGAAAGCTTCTCTGAAGGCAGTTCGTGAACTTTTTTTGCGGACTATGAATATGAACGAATTCTCAGTAAATTTACAGCTCGATGTGCCCAAATCACAAAGTCGGCCACCATCCCCACTTCGTAACGAGTTCATACCAGACACGTTCACTGGGATCGACCCAGTGTTGAAGACGACAATCTTGATGATCAAGCAAAGAGGAAGGAAAGGTCTCCGTCTCCGTCGTCTTCTGTCTCTCAACTTGCTGCTAGTATCACGCAACGAGTAGGTAACTTTCTCGGGACGATGGCACCTTGATCACTCGGAGTTATGCCCTACAGATGCTGAGTTGGAGGCCGAAGCAGAGCGTGAAAGGGAAAGGATTAGGCGAGAAGCCGAACGAATCTTGACTGGTTCTTCCGACAAATCAGATGTGGTTCCAACCTCAAATATTAAGAACAATACCGAAGCTCTAGAGCTCCCACCGGCAAGGGTTCAAAGAAGGCATCAGCTGGGACAGGCATGAACGGGAAGTATGTAAACGTAACATTCACTCGCATATCTTTGTTTGATGGCCACATCCCACAGGAGCTTTTGCAAGAGGGAATGGATAGCTCAAAACCCACATGGAACCGAAGGTGAATTTGCAGCACATTGGGCGGCTCTTGGGGCTGCGGGAGAGCAGCAGGTACATGCTTGCTATCTTGAGTACATTTTCTTTCTCTCTTGATAGATCTTCGTCGAAAGGGCAAAGGCGCTTTAAAACAAGTAAGTTCCTCATAATTTCTGGCATACACACTTGCGCTTATTATATCTACCATTCAGGCCAAAGAAGTGAAAGAACGATACTATGCCAAGATCGCACAACGGAGGGAGAGCTTACAAGAAACCAATGAGATTTTGTCTTTTTTGCTCAGACTATGTTTTCTGTGTGGTGTTCTTTTGTGATTGTGTGTATTCGAACCAAAATGAACGGATTTACATGAGGTCGACCAAGTACACTATAAGCTAGAAACAATCGAGGTGAACAGAGCCACTTGTGTGGCTACATGTCGCTTGATCTTGCAAAATAAACGGCCGAAATTTCGAGCCCAGAAAAGCCGAACTGAGCGAGATGGAGCAAAGTTTCAGTGGTTCATTTTGACTTGAAGCTGCTCATTCCAGCTCGACGTGATTTTCAATGGGCTTCAACACTTAACAGCGTCGCCGGTCGATAGTTCCGGCCCGGTTTCCCGACTTCGCGAAAGTTTGGAGAACTGATCAAATTCAGTGTTCATCGGACGATTAGAAAAGACCACAACCATCTTTACTACCGTCTTTGTCTTTAGAAAATATGAAAGTGCTGAAAAGTAACTAGTCAAAGGTTTGACTACCAACCGAGACAGGAAAAGCACGGAACTGGGCTCTCTATAAGTTAGGAGTTGAGATACAACAGCTAAGCTGTGGAGACAACGAAAACCGATGAAAAGCGGCCTCTTACGAGGCTATCTGCGTGTTTTTTGGGTTCGCGTGATTTTTCTGCGGCGAGGTCAGAGACTTTTCATCAAAGTTGAGGTTGAGATGGATGTACCAGAGTTATCGGAGTCACGTCGTGGGCGCTGCGCTGTCCTTTCATGCGTCACATTGATCTGTCACAAGCTAGGTGTCACGATGTCCTTCCTGGACTTCGTCTACCACAGCTCTTGCACTGAGCTTTCTCCTGTGCCGTCCGTTCACGGCATGTCGAATCAATGTCGCTTTTCTGGAGTAATAAAATCCAGTTGAGTTGTTCTTGCGTTCACGTCAGGCATAGAAATCCGAGTTCTGGTACGTACATACACTAAATCTGGATCGTCCTGGTCGACCAAACTCGTTACGAGCAGACCCGGAGTGACCGGTTTGGCGCCGGAAATTAGTCATCGGTGCTCGAATCTCAAACGGTGCACTGAGTGTTCGAACGCATACTTTTATCTAAAGTACAACGGGTTCGATGCCGCCTTCTACCTCAAGCCCCACCGCAGTCTTTCTGGATGCGTCCGAACTCGTCGTGTCAACCCTTTTGAATGTGGCACAGCTCACTCCGGTTCCTTATTTGCAGAGTGCGGCTGGACTAGCACTCAGCCTTCTCGACATCATCCAGGTACATAGACTATGTGATGCCCCCAGAGACGGCTGACTCCCTTCATCAGAGTGTCAAATCCAATCAATGCATTCAGGCAGCTCGGAGAAGATGCATGTCAACTCTTGTACTTCATTCTTCGCAACGATAGTAGGGCAGCCCAGACCATAGCCACACTTCCATCTGCTTTTCTGAAAGACACAAAGGAGCTATATGAGTGAGTTTCTCCCTCGATTTTGATTGGTACGCATTTCTAGAACAATCAATTGTTCCCAGAACTCTCAAGGACATCTACAATTCCGCAAAGGCCCGAACATCGCGAAACAAGGTGTTTCGTGTGATCCAGTACAAGTCCGACATCACTATGATACAACAGTATCGTGATCGCCTGAAGCATTCCCTAGATGTATTTCATGTGCGTATCTCGTGATATGTCCCTTTTGAGGCTTGGCTGATAGACACAGTAGTTCAAATCTATTGTATCTATGCATAACTCTCTTGCGTCGATTCAAGGTCAACTTGCGGGAATCGCAGCACAAACTGATCGAATTCCGCTCGATTGGCCTGGAAAGGATACAAATATGGGCCAGCAACACGAGGGTTTTCCGGACATCAACGAGTCCGGCGCCCACAGTGAAATCGAGGAAAAAAGTGATCTCGAGAGAGTTGAGCATGAGTCACCTGAGCGGGAAAGATTCGAGATCCAAACTATCGAGAGGGAGAGGGAAACATTCGAGAGAAAAGGAGATGGCAAGAATCGGGAAAAGGAACAAATAATAGAGAAGGCGCGAATCGAAGAAGACGTATTGATGCAGGAGCAAGATCAACATGGAAGGAATGCAAGGGGAGGATCAGTACCTGAATACGGATTACAGGTAGAGTCAGAATTACCTCAGACAGCTTACGGTCGCAGCCACCATCGTCCTTCGACTACACATACGAATCCCTTTCGGCAATCGGCGCCTCCGATGCTCAGTCCACTAGATAACCCATTTTCTTCTGGAAACCCGATTTATCCACTCCATGGATGTTCTGCAACTCTGGGGTTCCCGACTCCGCTTCCTGGTCCTACGATGCCAGGTCTTTCCTGCTCGTTACTCGACCCGTATATACAAACTGGTACTTCAGCCACTTTATATCGCAGTAATTACTTGATCTCCGATATTGCTGGGGCAAGCGGCAATGTCACCTATGTGAATAGCGTCGTCAACTCTAAGTCTGGCAATGTGACAGTCAAAAACATATCCAATTCAAAAAACAATAGTTCCATCAGGCTTTGGTTGGTAGTTAACTTTGCATCTGCCTTATACTCACTTGTACCATAGATGAAATATGTCGACCATCGGTATTGTTCTCTTCGAATGCAGCGCCGATGAGCGCCGATGATTCCCTCCGTGTACTCAGGATTGTGGCAGGCTGGTGACGGGCGCTAGAGGGTGTTGGTGTTGGCGTTGTCATGTAAGCCTCGAAAACAACCATTCTCCTTAGTCAGTAAACAATCGATTTCATTTCCAAAATATGGGCTTGAGAGGAGTGCTCTCATTCCTCAAGGTAGGACCTATTATACTTGGGATTCAATCCGGCCTTGGGAAGCGCCGTTGGGTTATTCTCATGCTTATTCACTGAGTAAAGCTGTTATCTGAGCCGGGGGTCTATGGCAACAATCTCGAGTGATGAGTAACTCAGTAAGTGACAAGTTTATCAACTGATGACGGAGGATTTATAGAACTGGAAGGCAAGGTGGTAAATCTGCTCCACGCACATTACTTGGAATACTCATTTTTATTCTTACTATTTTGCTTTGAGGTCAATGAAAATGTCATTTTTGTCAGCAAACACAACATTGGCTTCCTCTCTAGCAACAAATTCAACAGTTTGGTTGATCTTATTGCTAAACAAAATTAGGCTTTTGCTTGGGACAACTCTCAATGGAGCAGCTTGTGCCCCAACTTCTTCCCACCAGTCCACATACTCATCTGCATGTTCCATGGGTGCAGTATAACTGCCCCATCTTGCCTAGCCTAGAGAAGAGGTTTTTGAAATCATTTGCAACAAGGTCAATGCTCACATTTATAAGCCCTCCAACTCAGCATACCACTCCAACTGGTTCTGTGTTCTCAAGAAGAATGGTTGTGCACAGTTTAGATCCACTAAACCATGTTACCATTCATTCCAGAGTGTTGCAATTCCATGACCATGTTGCTAAGTCTTTTGCTGGCCATATTGGTGGCACTACCCTCAACCTTTATGTTGGCTACAATAAGCACTTGATTCATCCCTCTTGCAACCTGATGACTTTCCAGACTCTTTGGTGCCCTCCAACTCATGGCACTACCCATGGTATAGACAACTTTAGTACCAATCTTCTATGACAACATCAACTTCATTTTGTTCCCCAAGATCCCCTATAATGTGCTCAGTTTCATTGATGATGCTTTGTGGATAGTCCAAGCCAAGCCCACCACTCACCTCCTGACACTCCTGTCAAGAGGCAAGCAATGAGCAGGCCAGCCAGAGGCACAGCAGGCAAGGGGCAAGTATCCAACAAGAGGCAAAGGTGGAGGGCAAGGCAGAAGGCAAGGGGCTGCACTGACCAAGCTTAGAGTCCTGCTAGTAGATAGACCTGGAAGCAGTGCTATTGTCAGGACTGGGGATATTCTATCCCCTGGTCCTTCCTATATACTACATTGGCTAGTATGATGACTACTACTATATGACTAAGTGGGGACCACTGAATATAAGCTATGGACTCAGCAGGCCAGTATGTAATAGGAGTAAGGTAAGTGACAATAATCAGCAATGAGTGATGCAAAGGCAAAGTGTGTAACTAAGTATGACACATAGAGTGGGTCTGAGAGGCTGGAGACCAGCTGTCCAACATAATCATGAACAAGTTACCAGTAGAAGATGGGTGTCACAACCCACTTCCTGGACACCCGCATGTTGTTCCCAACCTGCCTGCTCCTCCAGAGCCTCCCCCGACACCCCATTGACCTCCCAAAACCATCATCTACCCTCTGTGCCCACTCCAGCTAACTCTGACACTTCTCCGGCAAACCCCAATGGCCCCCTGGCCAACTCTGATGTCTTCTCTACAGCCAGCAATGCTTCCCCTGGCTCTCCTGAGCTCCTGGAACCATCCTCTGCCATTTCTGACTCCATCATACATCACCAGCCCATCACCCTGGTTTCCCCAACTCACTCCAAAGTATCACAACAACCTCAGGACAGCCTGCATTCTCAACTGATCCCATCAAGATATCAATGTGGCCCACTCTCTGATCACAACTGACACCCATCAACTCTGCCAAACTCTGCCAAGCCCTGCCACCACACCCACTGTCCCCTGGAGCACTCCAGTAGCCAGTATATAAGTTGTAGAGTAGCTCCTCATACTCTAGTCTTGATATTACTTATTGCTTAATGTTACCTATGGTCTGATTGTTTCTCTACCTGTCAGGTGGTGGTGCTAAGATCGAAAGGGAGTATAAAAGGGCTGAGCAGCCCCAGGGATGGCTAGATAGAGTGCTGAGCCCTAGAGGCTAGGCCTGGCTAGGGTGGGACCAGTACAGAGATCAGTCCCCTTACAATGTTGGCACTAAAGGCCACATGGACTAGATACTGATCAATGGTGTTTCTGCTAAACACCCTGCTGATTCAAATATTCATCTAGTGCTCTGGGGTTTCTTTGAACTCCTCAATCACATCCTGTAGTGCATGAAGTATTGCAGCAGTACATTACCTGGTCATCAACTTGTCCTTTGCACTCCCAAGTTTAAGATCCTTGGCCCTGCTGTCAGCCTCTCATGGGCCAACTCTACCCTCTTCCCATCCTGGCTGCACATTGGAGTGTTGCACTGGTAAACTTCATTGTTGAGCTCCCAGATGCCCACAGATATGATGCAATTATGATTGTAGTGAACCTCTATGACAAACAGGCTCACTTCATCCCCACTCATATCACCTGCTCTGCCATGGGTGCCACTTGTTTGTATCAGAAGAATGTCTGGAAGCTACATGGTCTATCAGATGGATATGTCTCTGATCGAGGTTCTTAGTTTATGGCCAAGTTCATTAGGGAGTTGTATTGTCTCCTTGGAGTGAAGGCTACACATGGCCATGGCATACCATCCTCAATTGTATGGGGAAACAGAACAGATGAACCAGGAGTTGGAACCCATTTATTCTGCAACAAAAGACAGAATAACTAGGACAAGCTTTTACCTGATGCTGAGTTTCAACAACCACATTCACTCATCTACCCAAAATGATCCTTTTCTTCCTGGACACTAGGGCACCTGGACAGCTCAGACATCAAGACAATCAGCTGTACATAAAATACCATTTCCTTTGCAAATATATCACTACAAAAGAAATCAATGCAATACATCAACACCAAAGACAATGTTGCGGATATCTTCACTAAAGCTCTCCCTACCCCTCAAGTCACTCAACTTTGGCATATCCTAGGGCTTGCAATGAGATGGAATGCCACATGAGAAGAGCCATGACTTATGGTGAGAAGGAGTATTGTGATCTAACGCATATGTCACTGTAAGTTGTACCTGGCCTTGTTTGGTCATTACCGTATTTCACACATTGTGTCCCTAGCCGTTCCGGCCATTGTATACATTGTTGCACTGTGGAAAATGTAGTGAGAAAAGGATTTAAACTACCTATGCACTGATGGGGCACCCTCAGTTGATTCTGTCAGACTGAGGGTGAGCCACTCGTATTTCATATGCACAAAGGTTGAACTTACTGTACCTTAGATTACATTCTTACGTTGTCTGTTATCATCTAGGTACAGAATAATGAGTTGATTATGTCAGACTAAGGATTAAATTTTTATGTTGTTTGTTATCATCTGTGTCATATGGTCCATATTCCAACAGTAAGGTAGTATGTACTCAACTTGTAGCATGTTGCTTGCCAATCCTCGGTGTCATATGGCATGGAACACATGCCTCCTCGCCACAAAGCTTCTGCCAAGGCCTCTTCTAAAGTATCATCAGTCCTGAAGTCAAGAAGCTTATCCAAGAGGCATGCACCATGCTCCATGCCGAAGAAAAGTCTAACTACTCTAAAGTTATCCGGGCAATTTACATCCACCCTCTCCACCTCGATGTTTTACTATTCATGATTTGATCAAAATTATGGAACTCCCAACTGATGAGAGTACATAATTGTAATGCATTATAAGATTTGTACCAGTCCGTGGATTGAACCTGTGCCTCCAGGCACGAAAATGTGTCATATACACTGAACCACATAAGCTTAAGAATGATAGAAAGGTATTGGGCTAAGGGGAGCTTGCTCCCCTCGAAAAATATCCCTGGATCCCTGAGCTTACCCAATCTTAACAAAAAAAAAACATAACCTAACATAACTCCAACCAGCCTAACTGTGTCCCCAATGCATTATTATCACTCTATAATTAGTTTTATGGTCTAATGCCTATGCCTTCGGCATGCAAAATCCTTGTTTCAATCCTGGATTGTTGCATTTTTGACTGTGATGCACCACATAATGCATTAATTAACAACTCACTGGCACGTATGGTAATCACTGCGAATAATGCATCCATGTATGTACACTGATTACTACAAATGATGCATCATAACGGTCGCCATCTGGTGCGTCAAACGATTGCTCTGGATCTTTACTACAGGCGCAGTCATTCATCCCCCTCTGATTCTTTGGCCAGCTTTCCGACTTCCAGTGGTTCCTTGGTTATTCTGACTCAGCGAACGAAAAATCCTCCCTCGACTTCCAGACGGAATTCTTTGCCACTTAGAGGTATAATCAAATTTTGCTCGCCAGTGTATTAGGACCCTCTGGGCCACCAAAAACACCGCTCACATTGTGACTTAATCACGCCCCCTTCACACTTCCATTATCTCATTGTTTCTCATTCCCCCATTTTCTGTTACGACCCTTTTCCATTGTGCACATACACATATATACGAACACGTATTACACGATACCCTCAGTCTCTTATACAAGACTGAGAGTAAGTTGACACTTCTGTTCACATCGCTCTTACATTTGTTGACGCCGTCCTCGATAAGAATCATATATTTACTATTATCCGTCAGGTACGGGATATTATAGTCTCTTATACAAGACTGAGGGAATGGTATATTTGCTATCATCTGTCAAGTAGGGACTATTAGTCTCTTATACAAGACCGAGGAAATCGTATATTTGAGGTGTCTAGTCAGAGTTCTAACGCGGTGTACCTCTGACATTGTCAAGATCCTGGGTCGGTGGACTTCCGATGCTTTTCTACGTTATTGGAGAGGCTAGAATTGATTACCGCACTTTACGTTTAATTTCTTACTCCAATTCCTGAAAATTCAGGTCTTCTTCGTCTACCTGCTTCATAAGTGGGTTATCGGCTACCTCAATGGTCGCGTGCGTCTTCGATTTGGGTTATCATATTCGCCGATGACACAGCCTATTGATTCGTATCGCGAGGACGCGGTCGATCCTCCACTTCGAACGGAGTGGATCAAATGTAATGATATGTTGTATCTTCGTACAAATATTTTGAAATAAACAGCTACTTTCTATTATGATTTCTTCTGATCAAAGTGACGGACACCGGAATGAAATGGAAGTCCGCAGAAGGGTGGAACGGGGTGAAATGACATTATAGTCACGGTCACATGTTCTTACATTCTCTATCTTTGTACTTATCATCTTGCACGTTTGCGATACTTTTCTGACCCGCCATACCACTTCTATACATTGCTGATTCTTATGTTCGATATCCACTAGTAGTTTGTGTCATCTTAGGGTTATCATATTCGCCGATGACACCCCCCTACTGACTCGCGTTCCCAAATTCCGTGAGTAGTCCATGAGAATAGGTTCCATGGCTCAGATTTTTGAGTAGGGTCAGAGAGGAAAAGCCTCGATTGGAACTCACGCTTATAGAACTTCTGGACCATACAGAGAGGGACTTGCCTTCATGTTATGCTCCATGCCGGCAGAATCGCAAGGAACTACTTTGACAAGAAATCTTATTACCGTTATCCTAACGATCAAACCGTACGTGGCGTTACTTGATGGTTACACACTAACCAGACCTTTATAAGGGCCGAGAGTGAGAATAAGATAGGTACTAAGCCTCTTCAGTGTCTTTTACTGCTTTTCCTTTGTCTTTTTGTTTCATTCACATCGACACTTCTTTACAATGGTCGTTGAAGAAGGCCAAACCACGTACACTGGGACAGACGAGATCGAGTACAGTGGTGTCCTGCCATCCAAGGCAGATGGAATGGCCAGTAATATGGAACATGCTGAGGAGATCCTCACGATTGCTGGTTACTTCATGCATGCTCTTGATTACAATCCGCCGCCATTCTCTCAGGATCCTGCTCTTCGCAAGGCTGTTATTGACGAGCTTGAGTCTTGGAACATTGGGAAGGCCGTCGACGGCTTTTTGGAGTGTGCCGATGTCGGCACGACTCTTGCTGAAGTTGGTTGCTCCATCGTGGTAATGTAAATTCATGCTCACAAGTGATGTCACTCAGCTCTTCTATCCTACCCACAAATTTGATCTCAAGATTATTATTGCTATCTGCACGGCGTTTGTTGTTGTTTTTTCCTCATTGCAACCCTCCAGACTAATAGGTATCACAAATCATAGTGGCATGAAATGGATGGACAATGTTGCAGATGAGATTATTGACCCACTACTCGAGTTTCAAGGCCGTTTCCATGCACGCAAACCACAATTACATCCCGTTCTCGACTGTTATGCTACTTTCATGCTGCGTCTCTACGACTATTACGAACCTTATGTCGCTGATCAAATGGTCATGTCTTCAATGACCTTCATGCTCGGCAGTTGTATCGAGATTCGCTCGCTCAGCAAGAATATGAAGCTGAGCACAGATGCTCTTCTATGGCCATACTACGTGCGAAACCTCAGTGGTTTGTACTTCCACATCCTGAGAGTATGTGGGTACTAAATCCATTACACTATAGGTATTTCCGGCTTCTACGCATACGCGTGCTTCCCGAAGAAGGACCACCCAGATGTAATGGACTACATACAGGCAATCCCCGATATCCTTGTGTTCACCAACTTCCTCAATGATGTCCTCAGGTAGGTTTGTATATCCATATGATCTAAATCTACATTCTTGTTTGCAGTTTCTACAAAGAGGAAATGGATGGCGAACTGCATAACTACTGCCAGACAATGGCCCGGGTGACCGGCAAGGAGCCCATAAAGGTTCTGCAAGACATCTCTGACGAGACGGTTGTAGCTGCAAAGCGAGCTTTTCGTATCCTGGCGGACGTCCCAGCAGCACAGAAGGCTTTCAAAGCTTATGAGCAGGGATATATGTAAGCTGGATGATACATTTTTCATGCATTTCATGATGCTTTTTTCGGCAGTCGCTTTCATCTGGATGTTGCTCACTATCGCCTGCCAGAAGCATGGAAGAAGCAGTATGTTGAAGGCTCTTGATCGACGAGTCGCAATGCGGCGCAACCAATTGCGTATTGTAGCAAGCATATAGAATTACATTGAGATGAGATACTTAAACAGAAATGGAACGAACTAAGGAGCTCTATTGTAAGGGACTTTTTAGTATGGGAAGCACGGCATGACGAGACATCTAACCTCAGTGGACACTTATATCGGCACGAGTAAAATATTGTGCATTACTATTATGTTAGTATACTCTCGATCCTATCCTATCACGAGTAAAGATTGTACAGAATTACTGACTCTTCTCTACTTTCCTTTTTGGGATTTTATTTGTACCAAGCGTGGTAACCGAGCTTGTCTTTTGATCGACCTGACTTATAATCTGATCTTCACACTCCACAGCAGCTCCATTGTCTGTGAAAATTTAGATTTATTGTAATACAAGGCTGAGATATTGTACAGGCTTGTGAGAGGATTCTATTAAGCCCAAGCCATCAAAGCCAATCCCGGAGTCAGAATAAATAATAGGACAACTGTCCATTCTGGTGTCGAAAAAGTATGGCTTAGCTTACCTTGTGAGAGATGGAGGATCCTCATGGTACGTTGTAATATAGAATGGGTGATAGGTTGACATCAGGTACCAAAATCTACTATATAGCATCTACTAATCTTTCACCCTGTTGGGACTCTTATCCTACCGAACCTCCACAATGGCGGACTCTATTACATTCTACGACATTCCTTCGACCATACCCGGAAAGTGTTGGTCGGTCAACTTATGGAAGACAAGGTATGTTCTCTATCATTTTCTACTTTGCTAAGCTAAATGGAGTCACCATAGATATTCATTGAACTTCAAAGGCCTCCCTTACAAGACTGAATGGGTCGAATACCCTGATATTGCGCCGATGTCTAAGAAGATGGGCTTTCGGCCCACCGCCATGCACGGCGATAATCCGTACTACTCTCTGCCCGCCATTTATGATCCCAATAATACTACGTCGCTCTCGGATTCCGCTTTGATCGCTGAATACCTTGACAAAGCCTATCCCAATACGCCTAAGCTCTTTCCACCTGGATCTCATGCTCTCCAGTATGCGTTCATCGACGCGTTGGACATGAAGCTCGAAACTATTCGAGCATTTGCGTATCACGCGTCCTACGCTATCCTAAATCCGTCGAGCCAGGAATACTTTCGTCGTACACGTGAGGCATCCTTCGGTAAGCCCTTGGAAGATATCGCTCCCAAGGGTGAGAGAGCCGTTGAAGAGTGGGCGAAGGTCAAGGCGGCATTTGATGTCATAGATGGCTGGCTAGAGAAGGAGAAGGAGAATGGCTCGTATATTCTTGGACAAGAGCCGGTATTCGTTGATTTCGTCCTTGCAGCATATCTCCTCTATTTCAAGAAGATCTGGGGTGCCGACAGTCAGAAGTGGAAGGATATTTCTACATGGAACAATGAAAGATGGGAAAGACTGGTCAAGGATTTCGAGAAGTACGAGAGTGTTCAGTGAATATTCTAAGAAGTTTTGTGTATGTGATTGATACATAGTGTCTGTCCTCAACCTAGAGAAATACAAACACGACATAAACCCTTCTATCAGTACACTACACTCCTGTAATGTCCGGATCTTTTTTGAGACTTAGCTTGACGCGGGTTCAATATGTGTCATACCTCCTCTGCGTTCAAACATTAATAGGGGATATAGGGGATGAGAGGTATAATACCCCAATCCTCGATCCGGGTCCATTGACCCGCTCCTACGACATGTACACCTGTAAAGGTATTAACAACAGCATTTTGACACCCTATCTCGCCTGACACTTAATTAGACTTCGGACAGTCAAATGCTCCTCGCATCCAAGAACACAGAGATTTCCTGACACAACACCCAATTCTTCGACGAAATTACCGCATCAGAAGCAACACCTGCGCCTATAGGTACTTTGTTCAGGCCTCAAAGTGATACCTCACTCATTCCATGGATTCGCAGCACCGAGTGGGAGCCCAATTACGATGGTGCTGAGAGCATTAAGAATGAGATAGATGACCTAGAAGATCGGGTAAAGGAAACCGAAAAAAGTATAAATGCCGCCAGCCAGCGAGCCCTCGAGCGCATGCAGAACATTGGATTGGTAATGGATGCCATCGAAAGTAGGTCGGAAAACCTTCATTACTTCATAGTGTATCGACTCGGTCTCCAGATCTGTTAAAGTGCTCCCAAACTGCTTGAAGAACACTCCAGTTTCTTCCACAAAAGGGTAGTTTACTTAATAGAGACAAGAGCCATAACAAGTGTATCGACCTGGTCACGTAATTCTGCGAGAGGGAAATATTGACCGTACAAAGGCGTCTTTCTCATGGATTTGGAGTTAAAACATCCTGATCAGAATCTTGATCGCCTGCATATCTGTTCCCCACTGTTCTTGTCAAATGCATGGTGAAACTAAGGGTGATTATCGAGTGCTTTCTCGAGCTGTAATGTACCGATGAAGGGTAAAAATCCAAAAATCAGTAGTAAACATACCAAAATAAGCTAGGAGAACAGGGAGAATTCATCATTGAGTAGTATGTCCTTCCGAAATCCAGTGAATTTTGGGGACGTTCAAGGTGAATTTCACCGAGGAGTGAATTTCACGTCAGATGGGATGTCCTTCGTAAACACAAGTTTATTGGCTCCATACTCTTGACGAATAATCAAACTTTGTAAGATAGTTTAGCGATACATTGAACGGATAGACGAGAGACCTTTACGTGCGCCGAAGAGAGAGTTGAAATGGGCTGAACGTCATGCTAGATGATCCGGAGACCATGCAACACACCGCTCACGTTTAGCAAGGATAGTGTATATTCAAAACTATATCTCTTATAAAGTAACGTGTTAGCAAAAGAACTTTTGTGATAGATTATATGATACTACCTTTCCCTCAACTTACGAGAATAACCACAATTGCATATGTCCTGTAACATGACGTTCAGTCAATGTGCTGACAACATTCCATAGTACAGTAGAGTACCACGCCTCAAGCTGGCGCAGTCGTGCAACGGCACCCGAACATCGAAAACTTCATCAGATTGGACATGCTATTCAGTAGCAATAGAGTTTGTCCACGTATTTGGGAAGGATCAGGAAGGTCCAGACCGTCCAAGCCTTTCATGTAATAGGACAGAGGCTGCGATGAAAACGTTCACCGCAGTGCCAACGGTAGAAGTGAAAGTAATCAGCCACCCGAACGACTGTATCACAAGGATGAAAATACGCGCAAATGATAGACTGACATTCCCTATAGTCAGGACCAACCCGTCGCCAAGTCCTAAGAGACAAAAGCCAACATACTTAGGAGTTGGTACGTGTAGTTTTCAGCAATCGATATGTCCAGTACGATAGTTAGCTCTGAAAAGGAGACATGGTCTGTCAAGCAGCTTGGAAAATGCGATTAGCTTTCCTACTTGGACTGGGACCGCAATCTGAGTTGTAAAGACAACACCTGTCATTAGGAATTACGACTTTGGTCCGATGTTTTGTCTTTCTGTACCGGGACTGTAAAAAATTAGATGGTGTAGGTGAAGGTGTACGAGTGGAAGTGAGTCATTACCATGAGATATTTTAACGTTTGGAAGAGTAAACCTGGTACAGCATGGTAATGGCTTTCAAAGAAAACAGTCACCAGTTGATTGCTGAAATGTTCGAAAAGGAGTGTAACACCAAAGACGGAAGCGGCCATCGGTCGTTTAAGTCTTGACAACAACTATATGCTTGAGTGACTAAAATACTGAACAAGGCCATGCTGATTGCGAGAACAATCTCCATTGACCAAAGATCCTCTTTGGAATGTATATATGTGCCTCCATCACGATCAGAACAAAAGAGAAATCGATCGAATGAAGATGAGATCAAAGCAAATACAGCTATCACGACTTTCAAAGTCCCAGCAGGAGGTCCAAGAGAGAGCAGTGAGATCAGGAATCAACTTGAAGCCAGACTGGTCTGTCGGGATGTTATCAGGATCAAAGTGGGGCAATAGGTCTCGACAAGACGTTAACGTTAACAGCCTTTTCGAAGTTTAAACACCCTGGAAGGTTTTTTTATTGGCTAAGTTGACATAAGTGAGCTTGAGAAAGCAAGAATGCGTTGCTTTGTACAGCAGTCTGATACATAGTGCACTACCTCAGACTCGAGGGAGGTGGAAGGGTGGGGTCGTAAAGTGACTGAGAAGCGGTTCCATTGATGGGGTCAGTCATTTGATTGACAACAAGTTTGTTGGCCTTTCGAGAATCGTCGGTCCCGATGGTAATCCCAGGAATTGAGAATCGAAATAAGCACCAGCACGCATCCAATATCAGTCATCAATATCAGTCATTTGGTAACAAACCTCGAACGCGGATGGCATGAGAGATTACTTAGTGCAAGATCCCTAGATAAGATTTCATCATGGGCTCGGATCATCTGCGATCCGCTCTGCGGCGCGTGTCCATGGTTTGGCTTTGATCTCCTTGCCTGTACGTATACATGTGCGCCGTGGTGCAGTGGGCTCTCATAAAATATTACGAGCTTGCTTTTCATTTAGAGAGACCACCGGAACAATCCCACCCCCGGGCCCATATGTATCAAGAGTGGAGACTACCATGAACGCTTGTACACTCGTCCCTGCTAGATTTGTACTGGTCGTTTTACGTGGGTCCGTGGTTCTCTGTCAGTGAGATATTCATTCACGTGCTTCAAATAAGTAGGTTAAAAGACCATCTCTTCGACTGCTTCTACTCCCTTTCATCATACATAGCTTGTCAATGCTTCGACAGGAGAAGTTCACACTCACTACCGAAACCCATGGAACTCCCCTAGTCTCAACCATGAAACGTTACACCCGCATTTCTGGCAACGCTGTCAGTCGTAACGAACCTGCAGCAATCCTCCTTCTTGGTCATGGAGCTGGTTTCCGTAAGTTTTGAGCACATTTCGACGAACGGTCTCACTGTATAACGGTGCCTCAGCGAAGGAGATATGGGAACCCACAATCGAAGATTTATTTGGTATGGACGATAATGTTACGGTAACATATCCAGGAGCGTTGCGCATTCGCGAAGTATGGGCTTTGGATTGTCAGAATCATGGGGAGGCGGCGGTCGTGAATGCTGGGACACTAGTCAAGGACCCCAACTTAATCAGTAAGCCAGCTCATTTCAAATACCTTGCTGTAATAATGTTGTAATCAGATATCTACGATTATGCTGACGCCTTTGCATCCTTGTACAATTCTGGCCTGCTCGGACCCCTCGACCCCGAGTTTGACAAGGTCATTCTAGTGGGTCATTCGGCGGGATCAGTCGGGGTGTGAGTCTGTCTCTCGCACGTACATATGTCTGATG
The DNA here is from genome assembly GCA_020091625.1 of Termitomyces sp. 'cryptogamus'. Lineage (NCBI taxonomy): Eukaryota > Fungi > Basidiomycota > Agaricomycetes > Agaricales > Lyophyllaceae > Termitomyces > Termitomyces sp. 'cryptogamus'. The sequence goes on from JAGYZC010000005.1 coordinate 5,633,615, forward strand.
CTGACATCGGCGCGAAGTACCCTTGCCACATCCTACTTCAATCCGCCGTCCAGAGTTCCATTTGCCAGTCTTATACTCGTCGAAACTCCGATATTCTCTACTGCTATGAAGGATAGAGAGACAGAAATGTACAAGCTAGTCGCTGCGATGACGCCGCTTCGAAAAGACATTTGGGCATCTCACGAAGCTGCAATAAAGTGGATGCAGGCGCGTCCTCCGTGGTCTTCCTGGGATCAACGTGTTTTCGATACTTACACGGTATGTCTCGCGCGTTGTTCTAAAAACTCCCATGCGATGAAGTTCATCTAGAAATACGGCCTGCAGCCCCTGCCGACGCCATATTACCCCGACAAGAAAGGAGTCACGCTGACGACGCATCGAAGTGGTGAAAATATCGCCTTCACGGGCGAAATCTTTGCTTTTCACGCCCTTTTTCGCCTGAATCAAATCTGTGATTCGGTACCAGTACATCTGATCTATGGCGAAGAGAATGATATGTTGTTAGTTCAGTCCCTTCCATTTCTTTTGCTTTTCTTACGTTATCTCTTCTTCCTACTGTTAGCGACCGAGAGGTGCAAGACTCCCTTGTAGATCCCAAAGAGGGCAGAAATTTTGCGTCTATTACTAGAATCAAAGATGTCGGACACTTGGTGAGGAGCCTTTCTTCATTCTGTAGCATGCGAGTTTGATCTGAGGCCGTCCTTTCAGATTGTTCAAGAGGCACCTGCAAAACTTGCGAAAGCCATTTTCGCTATCTTAAGGAAGACGCCACCGCCGGGTGCTGTCAGCCGTCTGTGAGATCTATCACTTGGTCAAATACCCTTTCTAGTTGTATATCCACCGGATAACCCAACCACCGCACTATCCTTCGCCGTTCAGAGTGGAATATAGTCGTTCAGCCAATGATTCCCAATCGCAGTGTTCTTGACAGAACGTCGTTATAGTTCCCCTTCAGTATGATATATAGATTTATTACGCCAGTAGGGTTCGTCATCTTAACCTTAGGCGAAGAAATCCCGCACGACAATATTGGCAGACGCGTCACTCCCTCGAGTAATCAGGAGAAGTATTCTAATTTGACGGAAGCTTGTCAGGCGACGCGTTGTATCACGTTACCACTACAGCTGGATAACATAGATAAGTGTCTGCTGGATGATTGCAGAAAAGAAGGGATCCCACACATGTTCTCGACCGTCATTTGATACGAGACACGGTGCTTTCAAAAGTCAGCTGTTCACTCGACAATCTGGATGAAAACCATTAAGACGGGGGAGAAGATCATGACAGACACAATACAGGGCCAATGACGTGCTCCAAAGTTCGAAACCAACGCTGCAGATGGGAAAGAAAAGGAGTCACCTAACCGTCCACGCAATGCTATAAATAACCCGCCACATGGATGTTTGTCTTCCTCATGACAAGAAGCTCGAAGGTGTTTAGGATTTTCCAGATATATGATAGTATACATTACAGCGTAGCATGAGTGCAGAAACTATAGAAGGCCCACAGGCGGAGCCTGGTCGTCCAGACTGAGGGGCAGTGACATCTCTACGTCTGACGACGTCGACAGAGCTTCGTAGAGGTATATCAGTCCAAAGAGTAGGAAGAGCAATGACCCTCCAAAGGTCACTATGACGGAAGCAGGAACGTCGATCAGATTGACGAAAAAAATGGTCAGAATGGAGAAGACTCACCATGTTTGACTGATATTTTGGTAGAAAGATAGCGACCTCCAAGTACAGCTAAAACGGTGCAGATTGAGTGTCCCACTATTGTGCCAAATGCCACGAGGTACATATTCTGTGAAGTATATGGATAACGCCACTCACTCAAATGGAATGAAGGGCGATATGATACATACATGTGCGGCCCCAAGTGCGATAGTTGAAATCTGCGAACGGTCGCCCCACTCTCCAAGAAAAGTGAGGATAAATGCTTGGACGAATACCGGGCCAAGAAACAGACTACAGAAGTTTCTGAAGCCTTCCTTGATAGTCGTCTTTCGGGTTTTTGTTATGATCTCCGGGTCTTGTTCTTCTCTGGCACGGCCCTCCTCCATATCCATCATAGGCGAAACCTTCTCGTTGCCCTCATCATCCTCTTCAATTTCCTCTTCCGCTTCCCGCATTTCTTCCTGGATCTTTCCGTTGCCACCTTCCATCGTCCTCGCTTCGACCAACATCTTGGTCCCAAACACCAAGAACAAAGCCCCAGCCAAGAGCTGTGTGTACATTCTCGGTACGAGAACAGGTAGGATATGGCCGAGTGCGGCAGAAAGTAGAGACATGAGCACCAAAGAGAACCAGGCTCCAAGGAATACGGTCAACCGCGGGTGACGCATAGCAAGGATAGCAGCTATTAGGAAGGTCTTGTCGCCAATTTCAGATACGATGATCATAGCGAAAGACTGAACGAGCGCCTTGGCACTGCCTGAAGACGCAGCGTCGGTGACCAGCGTCATAAGTTCTAATCGAAACATTTGGTGGGTAAGTATTGCAAAAGTATGGAATATGAGACACTTACATGCCGTGTTCGTCGCCGTCGAGTGAAAAGAAAAGAAAGGAAAAGCTGAGAAAGGAGAAGTTCTGAAATTGAGAAGTGGTTTTGTATTAGTTTCACACGCATACATAGCTGTCAAATCCACGTGGTCATTCATTTTGTTCGTTTCCGTGCTACCCAGACCTTATAAGTATACGACACGGGTTGCCGTCAACAGTACAAAACTTTGAATACTGTGAATCTCGACTGGAGGAAGAAACTGCGCCAGGTTCGGGTTTGAGCAATGATGCACGCGCAGAAAAAGCGTATACACTCCGTTGCACTTATTATACTATAATGAGCTCTCTCCTCTCAATGTGAACAAGTTTTCACTTCAACTCTCGAAATCGAAACAGCTTAGCAGAACCCCCGCTCGCGAGGTACATGGCGCCAGCCTTTCTTGACCACCTCTACATATATTCCACTTACAGCCACTCTCACATAACAAGTTCTATAATATAACTCCATGCATCGAAGTTGGAATTCGTGAAACTGTTCGTGAAAACTGTCCTTCGCCAAGTGACCTTCATCAAATTCAAAGGTACGTAGGCAACTAGCACTACCTTGAAACTTTTGTTCAACACATTTTCATAGTAGGTGGCTGCCACTAATTGGGGCACATCTTGCCATGAGCAACTCTTCGTCCTCATTAACATATATCTCCGTGTCGATTCTGAGTATCCAATTCTCTGTTTATATCGAAGCTTTAGCGGCCCCCTTCTCACGATATATGGCTGACCGCTGCGGCTGAGTGGAAACTTGTTACTGGGGGTACAACTTGGAGAAGAAAAATCTATTCACAGATGACGAATGGTTACAGGACATTACCGCCTCGATTTGTTGAAGCGTGAATGAGAGTTTCCCTCCGTATGATTGATCCACCGGGAACAACACACAGGGCCTGCATTTCCTATGAACTTCGACATTCGCCAAATTCGCGAGACGGCCCAGACCAACTGACAACCCAGCGACGGCAATCTCTGGGGCTAGCTTCAATCTCGGTGCTTAGCCTAGTCAAAACGAACGCTATGTAGCGTGACTCGCCCCAAGGAGCTTTTAAGTGTTCGAGATCCTGGTATAAATACATATACAGCCATCACAAGGGATAAAAATCACAGCGCCTCCGCTGCCGAGATATAGAGTACTGGGAGAACATCAGATCCAAGCACAATATGGACAGGGATATGAGGACACCATTATTGCCGCGAATAAACGCGTCGCCATATCGATTCGTCACAACCCCATTCACATGCTCCTCCGTCTGCTCCAGTGCAATATTCATGTAGCCATCCAAACACGACAAGACTCCTACGTTTCATAGAATCAGTTTTTATATCTTACGTCTCCTCTAAAGATAACATAAAAACCTAACGCACCTCGGTAGTCAACACCAGACGTCAAACGCACAATAACGCGCTTTCCAACCACGCCTTTTAAAAAGTCGGTCGGCGATCCCGAAGAGCTTTGTGGCACCGGAGGTGCCTCTGTCTCTGGCGGTGGAGGAGATGCATCACTCATTGTAGATTTGAAGAAGCACCAGCGAACTCGATGCTAGTCGAAAGAGAAGAGGAATATTTGGCATTGTTACCTGCAGAAGGCTCAACCCTCGTATGTAGCGGTCCGAGCGCGATCGGGAAAAGCCGAGTTTTCTCTTATTCATTCGATATCGCCTGCGCCTTCTTGATTTCATCCGTGAAGGGCGCCCTCTTCGGCCGCACTGCCCGCTACTTCTGGTTTTCATTGTATACAAACTATGTAAATATATATCACAGCAATATGTTATATTATCAGTCGAACATCTGTATCCACGGTACCTAAATCATTACAGCGAACCGCTTTCCATCAATGAGCGGTAAACAACGTCGCGGACGATCTGTCGTACTTGCCAGCAGTGCTTTCATGCATCCAATCGAACTCCTTCTTCCATTCAGGATAACGGACGAATTGATTAGAGGAGCATCGATCATCCAAACGATTGTCGCAGAAAAAAAGGACATAAGTCGCCAACAAGTGATGTGCCTAAACATTCATTTAAGGCCATGGTACTCAACGGGCCCAAAGACACGAAGTTACCAAGTATGTAGTGTCATTGGCAAACATGTTCCGTCGTTAACGACCCGCGATTGTATATTGAGTCCATCAAATTTTCGACAGAGTCACAAACAAGTGATATTCTTGCTTATGACATGAAAAGGAAGATTTGCGGAAAATAAGACGACCAATTTCATCTCGAGTGGCAAGACAAGAGGAAGGACCTGGACAACCGCTGCCAGGAAACCAATGGAACAACCATGACCACGTATACTCTGTCTGAGCCCGAATTAACCACTGCCTATCGACACACACACGAATTATGTCGGCTGCATTCAATCGGGCAACTGTACCATCAACGCGGGTGATGCCAGACTGAATATCATGCTTGAATGGTATCAAAAAGAGAAACACAAACAAGAGCTGAACTTTACTTACCAATGGATAACATTTACACATGTGGTACAACAGTGCAGGTACACAGGTTTGAAGGCCGAACATACGACAAGATGCCAAAAGATCAACCTCCACACAGGGATCGTCAACCAAAATGTTATTGATTAAATTGAGAGATACATTGTAACTATGTAGAGTGGCAGGGAAACAAGTTCAGATGCAATCAGCAATAGGGGTGTACACCCCATGTATTGAAAACTTGTCCCCCATGTGCAATAAAGAATTGATATTCTCTGGACACAAAGGCTGATGGCTCAAAAAAGGTCTAAAAAATTCAATGTATGGACACTTATGATACACAGAACAATGTACGTATCAAGTGAGTATATAGCCCTGATGAGAATAGAGAAGTCCAGAGGATCCTCGCTGATAATGCGGATGGCATGTGTCTGTTTACTTTGATGTGAGGGAAGTGCACTCCACATCACCTGAAAGACTGGTGAAAGCCTGGTGAAGCTTGAAGCATGAATGCAGAAAGTCAAATTGCCAATCAGCAAAACTAGATTTCCATTGGAAAAACAAACAGGATTGACATCGGTTAGTAATAGATTGGTGGACAGAGGGCGATAGTGAACAAGTAAGGGGAAAAGGGACATTGGAATTGGAATAGGTGAGAAACAAAATGTGGTGTGGAAGAAATAAGGTGTATGAGACATCCCAGTTGATCACATATGAAACAAAAACCAAGGAAAAATGCCACACATACAATGGCAAGATCTTAACAAAAACAAGGCAGACACAAAAATAGCTGACTGAAGAGATGGAGTAGCAATTGGAGTGAAGTAAAGAAGCCAGAAATAGAAACATTACCATAATATAATGAGAATGAAAGCAGGACAATGGATGGAATGGGAAAGAACATGGCAAAAAATGGGCTGGCCAGATCAGCAGTCTGAAAAAAGTGATTTTTATCTGAATCAATCTTTAGCGTTTTTTTTTGATAGACCTACAAGAACCCACTACTAAAGTGGTGGGGATTTCATCCATGAAGGGCACCCTCTTTGGCCACAATGCCTGCTACTTTTTGCTTTCATGGATCACAAAGTATGCCTAGCTTGGAACTATGATTTCTACAATTCAAATTACTATAACTGGTGCATTCAGAAATGTCTTCGAACTTTGTCTGTGTTACCTTAGTCACTGATCATGGGTGCCAAATAACCAATGCTATTGTTATCATTATTTCTATGACAATTTGAACATTTGTATACAAGGTATGTAAATATATCATAACGATATGTTATCTATCATATGTTGTATACATATGCTTCAGCAATATGCTTTTTATCTGATGCATCACCTGTGCATTAAGAAGTGACATGATACATCCAATAAATCCATTCACCTTTCTCATCTGGTCTGCCAATCCATTTGAACCTCTCTTTTCTGTAAGGATAACAGACCAATATATCAGTGGAGTATCAATCATTCAAAAGACTTCCTATGAATCAATAGCACAAAAATCAACACACTCGCAACAATTGGAGGAAAGACAACATAAGCACACTAGCAGGGAGCAAAAATGAGTCTGGTTTTGGGATTTGACCTCAAGCTATATGATGTTCAAGTGGTTGGTTTGCTACTGGAGTAAGCAAAAGCAAAGATATTGTTGGACGTAACAAGCCCCAGTACTTATTCAGTCTTTCTGTAGCAACACTTGATCATGTTCATGCTTATGTACAAAGGGTAAAATACATGCTTGTAGAAAACAGAGCAAAGTTGATTTCCATTGTGTGGCATAGATATAATGGTATGTGACAAGCATGTAGTGCCCTCTTTAATTGGTAAATAAGGTATTTCTATAGCAGAGATCTTGTTACAAGTATGTTTTTGTTTCTTCAATGCCATCATACCTTTTATCAAACATACTACACTTGTTTGCAATTCTTTACATTGTTACATGCTACCTTGTCATTGTGGCCAACAATATTTGTTTAACTCTATACTACCAAAATGCCCAGGATAATCCATATGTTTTGTCCTCAAACCCATAATCCTGTGGTGTTACAAGATGCAAAAAATGGTCTAAGTTTTGTTGTGAGGAAGTTTCCAGACATTTTGTTAAACCTCAAGATTCTCTTTCTTTCTTGGAGGTAAGTTACACAACCAATGTAACAAAACACCAATTCATCCGCAGGTTGTGCTACCATTCCCATACCTTATCAAATTATCACACACTACAAGGCTTTGACCACAGTAGTGCAATGGTCACAACATTTCACACATTGAAAAAGAATGACCATGTTTGGAGTTATGGAATGGGGGGTGCAAGTTTCCAATGGATAGCCAAGTTTTCATCTGTTCAGCACAATACAATGCCCATTTGCAAGTTTAATCACCACAAATTTGATGAGCAAAAGAGGAATGGATACATGTTTATATTTTCCAGAGTGTTAACATGAGAAAGAAGTTTTGTGGAAAAGAGAATGACCAATGTCATTGCAAGTGGTGAGACAATGAGAAGAACCTATACAACAGCTGCCAGGAAACCAATGGAACATCCATGACCACATATGCTTGATCTGGGCCCAAATTAACCACTGCCTACCAATACACACATGAATTATGTTGGCTGCATTCATATGGGCAACTGTACCATCAAGACGAGTGACACCAAACTGAAGAGCCTGCTTGAAGGGGATCAAAATGAGAAACACAAACTAGAGCTGAATTTTACAAACCATTGAATAATGTTTGCACATCTGGTATAACAGTGCTGGAACACAACTTTGAAAGCCAAACATATGACAAGATGCAAAAAGATCAACCTCTATACCAGGACCCATAACCAGAGTGCTATCGATCAAATTGAGAGATAAGTTGTAACTGATTAAAGTGGAGACTGTACATGTAGAACGACTTGTAAGTAAGGACAGTGATGGAGCAATTGCCTGTAGTTTGGCTGGCAATATCAGATGGACTCAAACCCTTCCAGTCATTGAGAATTATCTCTCATGTGCAACAAGGAATCAATAATTTCTGGATGCAAAGGCTGAGAGCTCAGAAAAGATCTAAAGAATTCAGAGTATGTAAACCAGGGAGCTGTTGACTCTGATGCAATGAATATGCACTCCACATTTCCTTAAATACTGGTGAAAGTGTGGTGAAAATAGAAGTGTGAATATGAAAAATCGAATTGCCAATCAGCAGAACTAGGTTGCTATCAGAGAAACAGACAGAAGTGATATCAAAAAGTATCAAATCAGTGGACAGAGGGTGATAGCAAACAGGTAGAGGGAAAAGGGACATTGCAGTAAATTAGAGACAAAATACAAAAAAGTAGCGGGGATATCGCCTGCGCCTTCTTAATATCGCCTGCGCTTTCTTGGAGACTACTTTGACCCTAAAACATGACATGTTGACTTATATTAAAAATGAATCGCGCTCATTGTTTTTTTTCAGTTTTGGATACTTAGCTTGAATCACGCGTAGACTGACATGGCCTCCGCTAGATACGGTTCTTCCACGAGATTCACAGATACGGACTGCCTTTGCGGCGGGCCATCATGACATCCTCATTTAATAGATTTGCGGAATGGAGAGAAAAATCGGTCTACTTATGTCTACAGGCTTCCAGTTCTCAGATGTACTTATCGCCGAAGCGATTCAATTCCACAGGTGTCTGGCTACCCTTAGTTCCAGTAGAGATGCTTTCGCTGGCAGATCGGTACAATAGGCCCCCAATGGAAAACGTCTCCCTTCATTGCAACTACGTTATCATTTTCTCGCTCTATGTCTTGTCAGGCCCTTGCGGATAAGACAATCCTCCTCGATCTGGCATTTTTTTAAAGTTGATCCCCGTTGACTCCCCATTCTATGACCGAACAGTGTAACTTTCATTGGAGGAACGAAGGCTTCCGTCCTCATACAAAAGAGGGTACAACTTATTTGGAATTCAACCTCGTGATATAATGCTTATGACCTTAGTATAGCAGGGATTTATACTAGTCAGGTGATAGCTAAGTTGACTGCTCGGGTAACTTGTACGGCTTCTTTTTCCCATTATCAAAAGTCTTTAAGGAAACTCTCAATTCCAAGTATAATCTTACGTACAAGGTTTTTTTAGGAAGCACGACGAAGTGACTCTCACTCATCGTGTTCATGTCATCCTGTCCGGAATAGTAGCTTCGGGCCCAGTCTCATCAGCCATGCGTGGGTATTGTTTCTGCACACTTAAAAGCCTACAGAAATACCAGGACAGTGCCCTTCTTCCTTCTATGTATACATTCTCCTTACTTGCGACTGCAGTTGCAATTACCTCATTTTATGTCGTATCAGCACTTTACAAGGCCTGGATCGACAGGAGAGTCGTGCGTTGTCCGGCCTCTCGAACTCTTCTCAATATTGATCTTTTGTCAGCTGAACAAAGTACCTACCATCGGAGGTTCAGGGATTCTCTCCTCGTACATAGGAGCATACAGATTTGTGTCCAATGCTCGCGACATGATCACTGAAGGATATGCTAAGGTTCAGACATTCATTGAGATCGCTCACAAGTAGAGCTCAAGATTACATAGTATCGAGGTGCTGCATTCAAGATTCCAGGTGTCTCCAACTGGATAGTAGTTGTCAGCGGTCCCCGATTTATAGATGAACTGCGCAAGGCACCAGACGACTGTGTTTCTTTTCGAGCAGCTGCGAAAGATGCATGTATCGTCTCCTTGATAGCCCCTGAGTTTTAACTCTTACACACGCACTTCAAGTTCCTTCAAATTATGTACACTATGGGTCCAGAAGTGTTCTATAGTTCCTATCACGTCGAAGTTGTCCGATCTCCTCTTACTCGCAACTTGGTTGCACGTTTTCCTGATGTACAAGACGAAATCCAATCAGCATTCAAAGAATATATTCCACAGACTGAAGGTTAGCAAAGAACCCGTTGCACTCAGTTGTGGACTCATCCTGATACTAGATTGGACCGCTATCAGCGCACTTTCCACGATCAGGAAGATAGTCAGCCGTTCTAGTAACCGATTATTTGTTGGTCTTCCACTCTGTTAGTCGTTAGACCTCGGGAGATTACCTTTCCATTTAATCATCTAACAGGCCGAAATGATGATTACAGAGACCTAAATATCGAATTTGCCATTGATGTCCTCAAGACGGCCCAGATTATCAACTTATTTCCGAACTTCTTAAAGCCGTAAGTTGAATCCTTTTATCAGACAGTCGCCGTCTTGTAACTTCCCTTAGATTTGTTGGACGCTGTTTTTCTAACGTTGAATTGCATATTCAACGTGCCATGGGCCATCTTCGTCCGTTCATTCAGGAGCGACTCGATAATGAGGCTCAATACGGCAAAGATTGGCCAGGCAGGCCGGTGAGCCACATTGTTTTTTTCTTCTCTTATCTGATATCAAGACGCGCAAAAGAATGATGCTTTGTCTTGGTTATTGGACCACGCCGAAGAATACCAAAAGACTGTCCGCGAGCTCACTACACGTATCCTAGTGGTAAATTTTGCTGCTATCCACACGACATCGCAAGTGAGAGTTTTGACATCCTTGTCAAAATCACCGATGTCGACCTTTGTTATCAGGCCTTTACTCAAGTTCTATTTGATCTCGCGGCCAATCCATCTCTTGTCCCAGCTTTACGTGAAGAGGTCGAGACAGTAATCCTGGAGGAAGGATATTCAAAACTGTCACTACACAAGATGGTAAAACTCGATAGCTTCATAAAGGAATCACAGAGGCTCGGGGCGAACAATGCTCGTACGTTTCAGAATCTTCGACTTGATCGTACTATTGAATTAATGCGTTTCATTCAGTAATCATGCAACGGAAGGTTCTGAAGGACTTCACTTTCTCCGACGGAACTGTCGTTCCAAAAGGACATATCATTGCTGTTCCCAATTTTGCGATGCATTATGACGAGGTAAGCTGTCTATTACATCCCTCAGAGGCGATGTTGAAACACTTTTCTTCGTAGGAGAATTACGTGGATGCGTCGGTCTTTGACGGGTTCCGATTTTCCAAAATGAGGGAACTCCAAGCGGAAGGGTACAGTAAACATCAGATGGTCGCCTTGAGTTATGATTATATTGTTTTTGGACATGGTAGACATGCATGGTATCAGTCATCGACTTTTCAATCTGCCTTTGAAGCTAATTTTACTTCCAGTCCGGGACGATTTTTTGCTGTCAACGAGCTCAAGGCCTTACTTGCGTATACCCTACTCAATTACGATGTATCATTCGAGCATCATGGCTCAAGGCCCGCCAATTCTGCGTTCAACACCAGGATATCAGCGAACCCCAAGGCGTCAGTCTTGTTCAGGAAAAGGCGTCCTTGAGACTGGGATCTTTGTGTACTCTGTCTCGCATTCCTTTTCTACTATTCATATTTTTGAGAAAACTGCTGATTCTGATCAATTTTGAGATTATGTGGACGGCATCTCCGTAGCTACAGATGATATGTACGTATATATACGCAAGTCATGATACTATGTACCAGGGGGACGCTTAAAGATAATATGCTTGCCCTTCGATTTACGAGCCACATCGTAGAATCCGTCATAGGCCCACTGATACAAAGCATAATTAACATGGCAAAGTTCAGAAGAGAAAGGACCTGCTGATACGTACGTCCACGGAACCCTTACCGCCTTGGTTGAAGAATTCGCCTTCCCTAGCATAGTACACATCGTATCTGTCAACCATCGTGAAGATCACAACCCATTGATCATGAGCATCGACATTACACTACAAGAAAAACGATGTACTTGACCGTCTTCCCATTGACTTCCAAATCTTTTTCTTCGTGATCCCAATCCACTCCCTTTGTACCTTTGAAATTTACGTGATGTTTAGAGTGGCATATGACCCAATTGAATTGAGGATGATCATGACGGCCTTGTTCGACCACACTCTTCGTGAAATTTGACTTTAGCTACAACGATCGCCGTCAAGCTATAACGCGAATTGTAATCGGGTCGTTACGTGCCTTCTTCGCACGACGCTTAGCTTTGACTTTTTCGACAATCTTCGAAATGAGCTTGGAAATGCCCTTTACAATAGCCTTGACGACCCCACCGATCTGACGTTTCTGTGGCTGCGTTTGCAGAAGGTCCATGTGCATTTTAACAGCGAGAGCGTCATGCATGCGTGCAGCGGCAGCGTCAGGTACAGAGTGGTGTAGAGCATCCGAAACAGCAGATGCTCTAGTAGGAAAGGTCGGGGGATGACTATGATTTGCCCGAAGCGGGAGAGCGAGCACATTCAGAGCCAGGAAGAAGGCAAAGAGCAAGGCAATTGAAGATCTCAGCATTATCGACAATGGTGACCAGCACCGATATGCGAATCAAGGTGGGGACTCAGACCAGCTAGAGTTTAACATATGGTAATCCGAGAGAATATATAAGTTACTGCATTTGTGGGGTGAGAAATCATGATCATAATGATGGATACCAGATGAAACAAGGGCATGCATCGGAGGTTGGTTGTTTGACATCTGATGGAAAATCGGGGGCTGTGTGCGTACCGGCGGTGCGCGGACGAGGAGATCTTTGAGTATTCAAGAACGAAGAAGTTGATTACAAGATCACTTGTAGTTGGGGCATGCCTTTCAAAATGAATGCTTTAGGCAGACTTGAATGAAGGAGACGAAAGAATATTAGATGCCTCAAAATAGGAATAGTGGACACAATTGGGCGTTCGTAGATAGCCACCTTGGTCTGCGGCTTGCTCTTTGGCGAATCTCAATCTGATCTCCTTACAAAAGTTGTCGACACTCATAAGAATATTTCTTATCCCGTACCAAACTTCGCAATGAACCTTGCACCTTACATATACAACAACCACATATGTATGACGTCAAGGAGTATCAGGCGGAGTAGGCAACTAGGCTATCGTCTATGAATCCATATGAATGGGTCCAGGTTATTATTTGTGACACAGGCCTCATTCACATCGGGAGGAAGAACCACTCGTTGACTCTGAGGTCAAGAGGAGAGATTCAGAACTCCCGGTAATCGATCGAGACGACTCCAGGACAGGACATGAAAGGCACGCTGGTATCCTGACCAGGTCGTTAAAGAAGAACTATGATAGAACGACAAAGTGAATTTAGTGGGAGACCAAAATTGAGCGGTGAATTACTACCGTTCCATAACTTGGGGAGGAAGGCATAGGATCAGCCCATGTACTACTCCAAAAAGTTGAAGACCTACACCAGAAGTGAGAAACCTAGGACTTGTAATAACGATGCGGGAAACAGGAATATCTCCCAACCGAGGCCGAGGCTAATAATCCAGATCGAGAGAGTTCTGCATGTATCAGTTAAAGATCGTGCAGTTGCGCTGACGTGGCGAGTGACACTTAGGCCGAAAAAGTTGAAGAATGCGATACTGATTGCAGTCGCTATCCCAGAATATAGGACTGTGGAATTGTCGACGGATTGATGCCATCCACGAGAAAGATCAAAGAAAGGTGACAGTTTCGAGATCGAAGGAATTGAGAGGATCGGAATACATAGCATTATGGAAATAGTGCCGAAAAGACCCTCGTAGCCGACTGCAACAAGAGGGGTAACTGAGTAACGTTCTACATGGAATGAGTTTGGTTTTCGACGAATGGAGCACCTAGTCCCTTACCCATGATTTTTTCTGAGGGGTGAGAGATTTAGCTCTGCGACCGAAGGGTACACTTGTTATTCATACCTTCCGCAACGAACTGGATGGCAGCGCTGAACAACGGAAAAAGATTGAGAGAGGTTTATCGATGATATAATATACGGCTTACAAGACTTGAGCGAACAAAATCAAGGATACACCTGAAGATTGATGAGAGATCGAGGCCAGCGGATTTATTTTACGACTGACCAACGAGAACCACGCCTAACTGACGCTCGTTGCTCGGACCATCGACCAAATGATTAATCATGCTATGAAACGTCGGCGCTTCGATGATTTCTGAAACGAGCGACCCGCTACTGCCGACCAAGCCAACACCTCCAACGACAATGAGGAGCGATATCCACCTGACACACAATCGTCAGATCTCTTTGTAAGACTCTACAAGACAGTGACGCAACTGATATAATCGTAATCGATGATGAAGAAAGATGACGCTGAAGACCCCGACGAAGAGGACCAAAGCACCTCGGGTCATTTGATATATGGAGACGGGCGTGTATATCAGCCCAATGTTCATCAACTGCGAGTTATGATTTTCGTCAAGGACCGACGAATCCAATATGAAGGGCGTACGGTGGTTGCGATGAGATCGCAGAAGGCTGGTATCCAGAAGAGAAAGACATGCCAGCCGGCCATGTCCTTGGAGGCGTCAGATTTGACGGCGTGGTCGAGATCATCGTCCGCAAGCTGGATTGGTTGTAGCCTTCGAAGGGATTTGAGTCGTATACACAAAACCGGCAGGAAGCCTATTAGGACTCAGTTTTTAACCAGCAATTCATTAGGAACATCGAAACTTACAAAGCATCTCTCCGACTAGGTATATGTATCAGCCTGAGTCAATCTAACAGGCTTCTTGACGTACCGAACATTTGAAGAGTTTGCCAGACAGGTTGTTCGTATAGGATACGCTTGCTGTAATCTGGATCTGCACAGTTTTCAACACATTGCATGTCCTTAAATTAGAAGTCAACCAAGAGGCAAAATAATCACATATACCGTGAGCCCACCTGAAATTTACCCCATAACGAATTACTGGAACCCTATATGGAAGAGGAATTGAGTATGAGGCTCCAGAGCAACTCTTTCACTCACAGTGAGGATCATGCCCCCAAGGAGGAGGGGAATATTGAATGAAGAAGACATGATTGATTGTCGTAGGACAGCGGGAGCCACGTCACTCCTCAGGCTTCAGGCGTCAAGGTTCGGTTTTGCTGGCCATAAGAACCGAACAAGCCAAGATCAGGGAAGCGCTCCCGGTACTTATCATATGCGAGAGATAAGATGATAAGATAAGATATGCAGACAAAGGGACAGTCAAACCAGTTTCCAAATTCAGCAAGAATTCATGATCAGACCTCTTATGATTATGAACGTTGTCCATAATTAGACTATATGCAAGAAAAAAAGATCAATGCTCCGCTTTCCAAATCATTATATCTCATTTACGGGATACAATTGCGCTAATAAGACCACTATCACCTAGAATTAGGGGCAGTAACATGGAAAACATCAATTGAACGTACCTTGGCGCAGCGATAGGCATAAAGACCTCAGCTTTGGAACTAGAATGTTCATGTCAGGAGATAGAAGACAATATGCAGCAGGAAAGAGAGATAACAGGGAATCCAAAAGAAAGATCGACAATCGATACCACTCGAAAGTCCGACGAGAATTGATCTTGAAGGGAGATAAGGACAAGAAGAATACTCACGGAGGAGTGACGTTTTCGACACCAATGTAGCGCATGTCCACAGGAATATAGTGCTTGTTGGGCAAAGCATAAGTAACGACCTGAACGCCATCATTCTGAGCGAGAACCATTTGTGCCATCTTGTAAAGGGTCGCCTAAATCACATTTTGGGTTGATATATGAGGTTGGAAGGGTTCCGTCTTACCTGCACGCTGGCGCTGTCGTCTTCTGCAAAGACTTTCAGAGTGATGTCTCTTGCACGTTGTGCAACACCCGTCGCGTCCCAAAGAGATCCTTTTGCGCTTTCTCCCAGTGTGAAATTGAGTTTCTTGTCATCCGCGGGAGTGGTGATATCGACTGGTGTGAATGTGTATTGGAGATCAACGGCAGTGCTGAAGATACGGTCATCGACTTCAGCAAGAGTGGTATATTCGTCTCTGATGAACGACGTGAAAGAGGATCCCGTAGACTTGAGAACTACCGTATCCATACTAAGTCAGATAAGAAGTGGCATGTGATGGCGAAAGGATGTGCACCAAGAAGGTCGGTAATACCGGCTGAAACCCGACCGACAAGTTTATCTTTGCCTGCTGAGGCGTCGACCTAGGCCACGATTTGATGGGATGCTAAAGATGGAGTGATCTAGATTACTGACCTCAGCCTTGATAACGCGCTTATCGTCCCCGTCACGCAAGAATGAGTGTTTGTGGCCTTCCACTGCGCCATCGAGGCCCTGAGCATTAACGACAGGAATTCGCGACCATCGCAGCTGTTCGATCGTCACGAATGCCTTGTGTATGTGCAAGTAGCGTGATACAAGGTGAGTTCCAAGATGCAAAGCAAAGTATTCCGGCACAAGAACGTGTGGAGATACTTTTGCAAGGTCTGTAGTCAATTTAAACCACTTTCCACCTCATGAACCGGAAAGAAAAGGTACAGTAAGTGATATTTTTCACTTTGTTAGGTGAGTCAAACTTGAGTCATGTAAAGGGATTCGAAATTACTCACTGGAGTCAGTTGCAACAACAACGGAGTTGTCGGCTTTCGTGTAGCTGTAATGAATATGCAATCAGTTGCTCAGCAACATGTCGAAGACGAGGCTAAGATGGATCAGATGCCACATAGATTTTGCGCACAGACCGTCGAGGTTTAAGTGTAAGTTTCATAATACTCACCTAGCATCGATATCGCCTTCCACGAGAACGGTCACATTGTACTCGACGACTTGGTGCCAATCTCCTTCCCGGACAACTCGTAGGACACGAATCTTGTCCTTCCCATACTGCGCATGAAGATCAGTCTGTAGATGAGCCGGTACTTCAAAGGACATGGTCGAGAACTGCAAGATCAAGTATCAAGGTATATTACTATAAATGCCTCACCTGGGTGAGCCACACGTAAGATAAGATTGATGGTTGATAACGTCCTCCTGCAGTTGCCACGTCGGGAACTAAACGTCGCTCAACCTTCAGCCTGAGTCAACCGCTGTAACCATGGAAGCCTACGAGCATAAATCTACAGAATGTACGTATGCTTTTTCTTTTCCTTTGTACTGAGCTGCAGGACGGTAACCACACAACCCTTTTGGTTTGTTTACTTACAGTTTAGTTTATGTAACAGTGGCTATAAACGGTAAATAAATAAACGATAAAGAAATGGTAAACGATGGCCAGCACGTGAGCAACGGATGTTTCCGAGTGATTGGATCACTGCCAGGCCAGTGATTGCGGCTAATGATTCTCTTGTAACAAGTGGCTGGCATAGCAATTGGATTACAGGTATAGAGCTAATGCATTACACGCACAGAAGTAATGCGGTATCAAGTCTTCAGTCGGGGTTGTGAAGTTCAAAGAGGACAGTATGGCATCTCTGGATGATATCCTAGCTTTCGTGGAGAACATCTCAAGTTTCGACTCTCCCTAGAACTCTTCCTTTCTCTCTACCTCTGGGAACTGAGGATGGTGAGGATGTACTGTACTCTAATCTAGAAGAAGGTGAGACTCCCTCTGCTACTTCTATCGGATCTCTTGTTCAAGGAAGACAGTGACTGCCGTGATACACAAGGACGGTTACATCACATACGGCAAGGTCCACATGGCAGCCTATCGTATGTTTGATCTTCACTCCGGGCTACAATAATCATGGCTGCCATGATGACCAAGTGTCGGATCAAGCAGGGCTTGCTCAAATTTACTGCCACCAAGGCCCAGCCATGTCGTACTTAGATAACTGATCCTGTACAAGTTTGTACTTTGACATGTACTTTCGACTTAATCTGACAGATTACAACTCGTTACAAACACACTTTGAGGGTGTAAACGGCTTGTAAGCGGTTTGTTTACTGTTTGTCTACCATTTTCGTTTAGTCAGTCGACAAAAACTAATGGATGGAGCCTTACCTTACCTGTCTCCATCTTGAAAACAACAAAAGAAAATACATACTTCCTACGGGTTAGAGGATGCAACAAATTGGTGAAAGTTTGCGATAGATGACTTAGAGCCGCAGCAGAATTTCGCAAACATCAAGTAAACGCCTGTCTCCACCCTCTCTTTCTGCACAATTATTCATTTCCGCGAGAAGCCACCTAAATCGCACCGGTCTCATCATACGCGGCCCATCTCCTCCGTCTTCTCGATCTACACGCGGTGATTCGCCAGGTCACAAGTTCCACTCTAGTCTTCATATGCTCTTTGTCTTACGAAATTTGAGGCGAACATTGGTAACGTCCGGTGTTGGTGTGAAATTCATTCAAGTTGCCCACGTTCAGTTATTGAGATGCATGTCTTTCTGAATTTGATTCATGCAGAACAACCGTGACAAATGACTTCCGGAACTCAGCCTACAACATATGTTTAGTCGCGATCATCGGGTCAGATGAAAGCTCAAGGCACCTATCAACAATACATTTCAGCCAACAGACTTTGAATTCGAATGCTGTTCTACCGCCTTTTCAGTCCCGTCGACTAAGAGTGATAAATAGAACAGCTCATTCAAGGTACTATATCGTTGAATTGGGCCACGCAAATCTTGGGCTGCTCCACAGATAACGTATACCCCCATTTGTCATTTGGCCGTGTGTACTCTTACTTAACCGAGGATCTGTGAGGTTTAGGTTTGATCTGACAGTGTCCGTGTCGGAGATTAAGTAACATGAAGGTTTCCTGTCCGTATCAAACATCAACAGAAGCCTTGAGTTTGGACTTGAGGCTTCAGTGGCATCAAAAATGTGGCGTTGATGACTTATGGTTTCGTGTCGAATGTGTGTGATGTGTGATATTCATTGTAGGTGCTGTATTGAAATTAAATCAATAAGTATATGTGCGTATGTGACATTGATACGTTTATCGTACAACCTCAGCCTGAGAATTGTGGATGTCTTGGTAGTCTAGCCAGTCTACATCTCATGAATATAATGCAATACTTGGAAGTTCCAATGTCACAATGATCTAAGTCTGATACCAACCAACACTATGGAAACATCATATTTGTCTGCATGAAAGTAAGTATACACGTCAAACCGCCACATATATCTAGCTTACAACGAGCCTCCCAACTCTCCGAGGGATGTGTTGATTCCTGCCCCCCGTATCATCAGAATTCCGCCACCATGCCAATGTTCACTTCCTCCGGTCCTTCATCGACACACCCCATCTAAAGGATACACAGACGACGCAATGTTCGTACTACATCTCATGTGAAGGAAAGAGCTCGAAATGAAGAAACATGCTGCTGAGTCCATCGAGCACATCGTCAGTCTCTAACGACGCGTTGTGGATACTGAGGGTACCACTCCGCGTTACCAGTCCACCAAGCTCAGGTTCCAATGCAGGCTCCCATTCAGTCACATGATTTATGCATGCGGACAATCCTTCAGAAAGAACAAGAAGCGGCGTACCAGTTCAACTGGATCGCGCGTCATCAGTGGTGTCGTTAATTCGTATTGGGGAGAATGTGAAGATTATAGCAGCGTGTGAGGATGGGGATGAGGGGAGAGAAGATGCAGGAGAAGTTGTAGGAAAGGAAGATGAAGTCTGAGGAGTTGGAGAGGGGGTTTGAGGAACTGCGAAGGTCTTCTTGGAAAAGAGAGAGAGAGAAGGAAAGTAGGAGAGGGAGTAGAGGGAGAGGGAGAGGGAGAGGGAGAGGGAGAGGGAGAGGGAGAGAGAACGTGGTGATTGAGGCGAGGATTTGAGGGTGAGAGTGAGGTTTATGCCGAAATGAAGCCTTCGGTCGGTCTCCCGCTTCAGGATACCGAACAAGATGGCAGATACGGTCGAAATATCGGAAGGTACATGTCCTTGGGGGTCACCATCCTGCTGGGAGAACTTGACGCTTTTCGAGGACGTCTCAGATGGCCTACGCCCGTACAAATGGTCAAAACGATCGCGGCGTCCACGGAAAGAAGGTAGAATCTGTGTACGTGGAAGGATAGCCTATTGATAGGTCACAGAGATCCTAGATCGTGAAGTGAAATTTTAAAAGGCTTCAATCAATGCTCCCGACAATGCTCCCGACATCCTTAGTCGACCCAACGCTGACCTACAAGGCAACACCTCCGACTCGCATGAAAAAAATGACATATTCAAATGCAGCATGCACCACGTACGGAGTCACAGCCACAGGTCTGGTCATATGTCCTATGGAAGATTGTTATCGGCTGTTCATCGCCTGCCGAAGGTATAATAATAGTGGCGATATTCGCCGATAGCAAGAGTGATACCAGTGTCCTGGCCGTCGACGCGACTATAATACCAGTAAGAGTTCCTGCGAGTGCGCACCGGGCAGATGCAACGTCTGGAACGGACAGGAATCGAATCTGTATGAGGACATCAAAGTTCGAAGAGTGTGAGTAGTGAGGTGCACTCTGAGCGTGGATAGATCGGTCGGGTGACATGGGAAAGCAGCGTCGGGTTTTGGTTGCGTGTTCCTCTGCGCCGGCCAACTGGCCGTTGATCTTAGAAAGGACTATCGGATATTTTTTTCTCTTTTGGATTGAGCGCCTTGTTCCAGGTACACAGAAACTTGATAGGAACATTCCGAAGTGTTCCTTGTTTTCGCATATGATAAGTATGGTGTGGGTTGTAAGACTTTTTGTTCCATAGTGTGTTGATTGATAAGCATATGGGATCATGATTTGATACTTCCCTTGTCCTTGTTCTTGATTGTTGGCCTTTGTCCAAAGCCTGATTGAGCATATACAATGCAGTGTATGATGTGCGCAATGACAATGGAGGCGAACAAGAGGGGTTTAGATGCAGACAATGCAGTTCGCAGGCAGGCCACCAGAGTGACAAGTGAGAACAAAAGTGGGTATAAAAAGCACGTGGAGAGGTCCGGCGTCTCACTCCGCGAACGCGCTCCGCTTGATTTTTCGTTGTTTTGTTTCGGGGGTGGTAATTATAATTACCGCCCTCTTATTCCGAGCGTCCATCTTTCTTCAACCACACCCCTCACCCTCTCTCACTCCACTGCTCCATTTCTCGCATACAATGTCAACGCGATCTACCTTTCGCATTCCAGCATACAATCCCAGTGCACCCAGTTCTCGACAATCCAAATCATCGCCGCCGCAGGTCGTGGTGGCTGAGAAGCCTCCTGTGGCAGGGAGCGAGTCGCCCAGAAGCTCCAGGAGCTCGAACAGCAGTGCCTCCCGTAAAAAGCGTTCTCGGAGCGATCAGAAGGGACCTCAGCAGCGCATCAGGAAACGCAAGAATTGCACGGATGTCGATGAGCGCCGTCGTCAGCTCGAGGCGGATCCGTGGACTCTCGAAGTACGCTCGCGGATCGTCAGATGCCTCGGGTGTAAGCGATGGATCAAGCTAGATCAACGCAACGAGTATTATAGCGGTCTATGGGCGAAACATCGGGACTTATGTAGGGGAGTCAAGATGATGAAAGGCGAGGCCCTGCCTAAGGTATGTACAAACTTCGAAACGAACATTACAATCTATCATAGCTCATGGATATGTCTTCAGAGAACCAGAAGGTCGAAAAAAAAGTCAGCTGTGGCCACAGTGGCTAATTCAGTCTCTGCCGCTCCTGCTACAGCAGCTAATAAGGCCAGCACCACCCCTGAGACTGTACCGGTTCAGGCAGAAATTCTCTCCACGTGCACTGACTCACCCACACCTACCGAATACAGTAACAGCCCATCGACCCCCGACTCCCTTCCACCCTCCCCGGAATCACCCCCTCGCGCTTCCTTGAAGGCTTTTGAGGCCTTCACTCCCACCGATCGTACCTCATCATCATACAGCCCCCCACTCGTGAAACCAAGCTATCAATATCCTCGTATCCCCGACCCAAGGCCGGCGGACACCACTTCATCGCGGTTCCATTACCCCCAATATGTCCCGTACAACTATGGTGTACCGTACCACCTAGCGTACTACCCCGTTGCGCACACCGTCAAGCTACCGCCTATCTCAGAGGTGACGAAGAACCGCAGTCCCAGCCCCGACCTCTATGAAAGTGATATCGGAGATGATAACATGGATGTGGACGCCGACGACGCGGAGCGTTTCGCATTTGCACCTGGTATGTCCTATTTTCCCGCTTTTCGGCTGAGATCTCATGTGTCGTTCCCAGCTGATGAATGTCGTGGGCATCACTGCCGTCCTCGGTTCCGCTACTCGACTCAACATGAAATCCGAACGTACTTTGATGGTGCGACCCTGGATAGCATGGCGCAGAGGTTAACCTGCCCTGCTGATGACATGATGTACCGCGGCGCTGTTTGCTTGTTGTCCCTTGGGAGGAAGTAAAAGTTGAAAATAAATTGTCCAATCTGTTCGCATTCTCTTTTTTTACATGTATACTACCACTATGACTTCATCCTTCATCGACATCCTTCATCCGCTTTCTCCTTTGTCTCGTTCCAATCATACATACATACATATACTTCCGGCGAGCTTTCGTCTCATGCATATCGATTATCATATCATGTATGAGCTCGAGCTCACTTCTCCTCAATATAGGCTATCATTGGAGCTCCCTGCCTCATGTCGTCTGAATCGACGGCTCATACACTTCCATCCAATTTATTCCCTCCCTTTTACGGTAAGTATTTTTACACCCCTAATGTTATCTTTAAGCTCACGGATCAACGATCAAAACTGCCAGGTCACCGCGGACGTGCCTTCTCATATGTACAATATATCAATAGTCATATATCATATCCGACTCGGAGTTTCCTTCCATGATATGCGATTATCAAGCCAAACACGTCTGGTTCCTCGTGTTTGTCTTCCTAAACGTGCAAATGAGATTGAGTTTAAGGATAGATCCACAGCATGATCATTCATATGACCTCCCTTGGACCCCCCACCTCATGAGCTTGTCAATTCATAATAGGAGCATAATAGGAAATAGAACGACTTCGAGTACGGTCAGTAGCGACAGCGACATCGATCATCCTTGGCGCCTTGTCATCCATGGCTTACAAAACTCCTTCCCTCGATTACAGACACATGACTTTGTGGTTGATTATTCGTTGTAGATACGACTGGCCACTCCTTCGTAACCATATGTAGCTGGAAGTATCACCATGCTACCCGCTGATGCCACCCGCCACCGTCATCATAACGTGATCGTGATTTGTGAATTTGTGCCATGCGGAAGTTCTCAAGACCGCCATTTCTAATTTCGGCTAGTGTCAATATCAACGCGGTACGATGTTCCGTACGACGGGCACAAAATTTACAGAAATCAGTATGGGTACATAAGTAACACTTCAACGTCGACAATACGCGCGTTGAAGTCAAATTTCTAGACTATAGTACATGCTTAGTCAAGAATACGGCGACTTGACGTACTCGTGGCATGGTCAATGAGCGCACGTTCTTCAGGTCATACGGCGACTTGCGTTCCGGTCACAGCACGGCTCCAAACGGGTAACCAACTGGTACGGTGACGACTGGTTAGTATATCCTGTTAGCCCTAATCGGAATGTGGTCCAATATCTAACTCCCGATCTGCAGTCTGCATTCTAACTTAAACTTCGCGGCAGGATTTCCATAAACTGAAGATCGACTAGTTGATCACTGCCAACTTGAGTATATCGGGTCTCTCCGGACCTTGGTGCTTTTTCCAGGAGACCAGTCGGACATCGTAAGTAGTGAGATAAGGCGCTAGCAGTAATGTTATGGCGAAACTAGATTGTACTGCCTTCTGAGAACGGCGCGCAAAGTTTGATATTGATATCTATATATTCTGCTGCATAGCTCGTCGCATTGACTAAATTTTTTAGTTTCAGGCTATGTGGATCATCCCCACGGCATCGTGGACGACTTTCCCTCTGACACGGTTTACACCAGTAACGAGTTTCAGGTGTTAGTATATCCTTTCTTATTCCCATGTGAATCTATCGCACGACAATATTTTGTCAAGCGCAGGGATCTATGTAGGTACGTCGCCCTCTGATAAGTCATTTTAATGTACGTGATCTTCTTGACATATATACGATGTGACTACTACAAGTGAATACCAGCAGGGTTCTTTGCAACATGTGACTTTCGGATATTGCCGACGCAGGACTTGCGAGGTATCTGGAACGAATTCTGGTATGGATTGGAGTAGTCACCTTCTAAACTCGGTTCAATGTACTTCTGAGTCAATATAGACCTGTATACACCGCATCGAACAAATTTCCGCTACTATGTAGTGGGTTCTTGTGGCTCTAGCAAAAAAAAACGTCAAAGGTTGATTCAGGTAAAAAGCCACGCTTTCCGGACCGCTGATCCGGCCGGCCCGTTTATTTCCGTATGCTTCTCGTTTTCCTTCCCTGGTTTGGTTTCTATCAGTCCGTGGAGTTTCTAGAGGCAAGAAGAACACGTCAGTACCGGGTACTATGAACAAGAAGAATGGTGTGAAGAAATTCCTTGTTGAGGATAGACAAAAGAGTCAGTCCATTGTTCAGCCTCTTGAGGGATTCAATGTTGTCACCGGTGAAGAATGTCGAATTGATGCTGCCGTTCCTGATGTGTCGAGCTTCTGGAATAATGACGAGGGTCTTGAGGAGATATTGCGGGTATCCAAAGAGGTATGATGTTACTTACAATCTCTCTTTTCATTTACATAGGTAACAGCTCTGCGTCAATCCAGATCTGTTAGGAAGTCACACTGTCAGGTTGAATGTAAAACCAAATGTCTTTGGACTAAATAAAATAGCTCTGTCTCTATTGCAGCACAAGTACTAGTAGCTCCATTGAACAAAGTTGATATCAAGAGCATGAAGATGCTAAGCTCAAATGCTCCAAACTCATTTTGGACCTGTTCTGCATGCAGACTATTCTTCAAGATGACCAATTGTAGTTCAAGAGAAGCATACACAAAGGTGCTTGTTGCTGTAATTGTCTGTGTTAGGTGCATTGCATGAGCCGTATGAATGCACAAATACCTCAAAGAGCAAGAATTGCTGGGCAACACATTGATGTGGGCCCATGCTAAAAGGAATATTGTTCACAGCTTTCTGGCACATACTGATGAAGTGGTATGGACTGAACTTCTGGGCGTCAGGCCAGTTATTGTCATGCTGGTGCACAGCACAGATGTTTGGGACAATAGAAGTATGTGCAGGGATCACATACTTGCTGATCATAGTGGGCTGAAAAGTCCATTGTGCTGGCAGAAGGGAGATACATTTGGCCCACTAAGAAACATAAAGTGCAGGTGATCTTGGTAGTTCTTTTTAGGGAACTGATTCATGTCCTGTACACCATCTTGACAAGCTGTAGTAGAGTCATGGTGGGAATATTGGGAAGGCAAAATTTACCATCAAATCAAAATTTAACAGGATTATCACATGTGAATAGAGTCCATATTGCAGTAGTATGTTCATGAAGTGTAATTTGTAGACAAAGAAACTGGAGAGTAGTGGGTGGTGCAGCTGAGGAGGGTGCCCTTCATGGATGAAATTTTGGAGTATAAGCTGTCTTTCTCTTTTGATGATGATGATGATGATGATTTCTGTTTTAATGCTGACAGGGCTACAATGCTGAGCTAACATATGGGCCAGTAGGCCAATGTACAGTACCTTGTACAGGGTGTAGCATGTTTGTGTATCAATTTTTATGTAATATTTTATAGTAGAACTTTCCTTGCAGAGATTGTGGTGGCATATATAGTAGCAGGTTCATGTTGCAATAGGCTCAAAGATAGATCAAAGGTAGGTAGGTTAGGGTTAGTATGGATTTTTAAGGTAGGGGTAATTTGAGACCAGTAAAATTCCTGTTGTGCTGTGCAGATGTGGGGTGTTGTGATGCCCCCATGGTATGTGAGGTCCTTGCTAAAGCCAGTGGTAGTTGTCATATGTGCCAAATGAGGAGTGGATTTTTTGCAACTATGGGGGTTTGAACACTTGTTCTTGGTGTAAAACCTGTAATACCCTATTGGCATCTGCTGGGTGTCAGGGGACTTCCATTTCCAACCTCTGTGACTGGTTCCAGCACCTCCACAGCTTGTTTGACATCTCTGGGGTTCTGAAAAGAGCCCCAGAGATCTCTGAACTCCAGAGTTCTCCATATTCCCTCAGCAACCATTGCTCTAGGGTTAGGAGTAGCTCTGGTCACCTGTACAGTAGTTCCCACACCTCCACTGCCTGCTGATGCACTGCATCAAGCAGTGGGGATCCTTAGACTTGTTCTCTTTGGATTCCCCTCTGCTAGGTGATTAGTTACCAATTTGTATCATCATCTACTCTGCTAATATACTTTGGATTCCCCTCTGCTAGCTGCATGACTCCAATCCATTGCTGCAGAGGTTGCTCTTACAGTGGAACAAGTCTCCTAAAACTGGCCCAAAAGCCCTGCATAGCTGCAAGGAACCTCCAAGCCACTATCCATCACTTCTCCACCAGGATTAAGCATTGCAGAGTTCTATGTCTTAGCTTGCCAACCCAGACACACCCTTGGAGGCCCCAGCTCTGCAGGACAAAGCCTGGACTTGCCTGCTCCACCTAGAAACCCAGGTGCAATTAATGCAATCATCTCTCACCCACCATATGACCAAACTCTCTACCCTCCATCAGACAACAGATCTTATCTCCCAGTCCCTCCAGGCATTGCCAGAATGCTTAAGCCCTAACTCCACCCCTCCCATGGCCAAGGAACCAGCTCTGCCTGCCATGGCACCCACTCTGGTGGCTCCAGTGACCCTGCAGCCACAAATCCCTTGCCCAGTGCTGCCAGATGCATATGATGGCACTCGCTCCAGTGGGGAGCAATTCCTACAGTCCTGCCTCACCTACATCCACCTCAGTAGGGACATTTTTGACTCTGATGCATTGAAAATAGCCTGGGTGCTGTCATACATGAAGACTGGACATGCCTCCACTTATGTGCTGCAAGTTTTCCACCATCCTAGAGGTGTGGGGAGCTTCCTGGACTGGGCTGCCTTCAAGAAGGACTTTGCATGGAGTTTTTTCCATTGGACCCTGCCAAGATGGCAGCACTGATGCTGCATGACAGGGAGCAGTATGGACAAGGGAAGCATATGTTGAATGAGTACATCAACTCATTTCAAGCCCTGGTTGAACAGGCCACCTACCCTGACAGCCTCCAGCTATGCCTCACCTTCCAGGATGGCTTGCACCCCACCTTGGTGGAATGCATTGACAATCTGGCAGAGGGCCACCCCAATGATGAAAAGATTGTGTTGTGGTATGAGGTGGCCTGGGACCAATGGCAGCTCATGGAGATACAGAGGGAGCTCTGCCGCCCCCATTCCATAATGCACTCTGCTCTGGTCAGCAACTTCTGCCACCCTGCACCTACTCACCCAGCACTAGCCCTTGCTCCAGCTGCCCCTGCCACTTGTCCCCTACCCCCAGAGATTCCCATGGATATGGACATGGCCCGACAACTCCACGTAGCCCCACTGTTATGCCAGAGATGCAAGAAGCCTGGGAACTTTGCACAGCACTGTCTCCTGGGCCTAGAGGTCTGCTATCTTTTCACAGCAGAGCAGGAGGAACTTTTCTTGCAGCTCCTGGCTGCAAAAGATGCTGCTGGAGCTCCAATGCTGGACAAGCCCTTATTGGAGTTGACCCTGGAAGAAGCCAACGTGAGCACCTCACCTCCGGAGCTAGAGGGGGATTTTTAGTCAAGCAATGGATGAGGTGTATGCCTCCATTGCTAGGTGCTAACAGGTTCTCTTGTCTGTTGATAGAAGATGAAACTGCCTTTTCCAATGCCCTTCATTCTGAGACAGAAGAACATCAAAGCCCCCTTCCAGACATACAAACACTAACTCCAGAGCTCCTGCCAAGCTCTCTGACACCTCTGAAGGTCCAACAGCACAGCCCTGCTTGGGCATGCTGAATGCCCTGACAGTATGTGATGGCCTGTGGCTCATCAGCCCATTCCTTGTGCTTCAATGTGGAGATCAAGACAATGGACACCTAGCAAAACCGCAGAGTTGCAGCTCTCCTGGACAGTGGAGCAATGGGACTTTTTATGGACTCAGAGTTTGTCAAACACCATGGTTTGACCACACACCCCTTCTCAAGCCCATTCCTGTCTACAACATCAATGGAACACCCAATGAAGTGGGCACAATTAGCTCCATGGTCAACCTGGTTCTCTACTATTGGAACTACACAAAGTGTGCCATATTTGCTGTCACCAGCTTGGGAAGGCAAGACATGATTCTTGGGTTCATGTGGTTCTAAGAGCATAACCCCAAGGTCAATTGGATTAAAGGAGAGGTGACCATGAGTAGATGCTCCAGGAAGTGCTCTGCCTGTGCCATGGAGGCCAGAGCAGAGCATCAGACTCAAGTCTGAGAGCATGCAGCCATCCAAACATGTCATGCCGGCCTTCTCCCCTTTGCTGATCTAGACCTCCTGAACTCCCTGCCTCTGGCATTCTCTTATAGGGAGGCCCTCTACAAGGATGATCAGAGCAACAGCAGAGCTCTGGAGGAGTATGGAGGGGAGTTTGGTGGTATATGCAAAGCAGAGCTCCTGGATGAAGCAATAGAGGCAGGGGATCAAATTTATATTACCACTGTTTATCTGTTGCCCTCTGTCATGGAGATTAGGGCTAGCCAGACTACATCCCAGTGGCTGGCCCAGGCCTTTGCTGCCAATGTCATGCCTCAAGAGTTCCAGAATGTAGTACCCCCCTACTTGCATGCATTTGAGGACATGTTCTCCAAGGCCTCCTTTGACTCACTTTTGGAGTGCAAGAGGTGGGACCACACCATTGAACTGCTGCCCAACTCAGCACCCTCCAGCTGTAAGGTCTACTCCCTCATGCCCAGAGAGCAGGATGAGGTTGATGCCTTCCTCCAGGAGAACTTGGACTCTGGTTGGATCCATCTATCCAAATCCCCAATGGCTTCTTTGGTCTTCTCTATCAAAAAGAAGGATGGCCCTCTCTGGTACAGGACTATTGGGTACTCAATGCCATGATAGTAAAGAGTTGCTATCCTCTCTCCCTCATCTCTGAGCTCATCAACAACCTCTGGGGCACATGATACTTCACTAAACTGGACATCCAGTGGAGTTACAACAATGTGCACATTCAGGAGGGAGATGAGTGGAAGGTGGCCTTCTGGACCAACTAGCAATTGTTTGAGCCACTTGTTATGTTCTTCAGTCTCACCAACAGCCCAGCCACCTTCCAGACCATGAAGAACAACATCTTCTGGGACCTCATTGTGGAGAGTGTAGTGTGCATGTACCTCAACAACATCATCTACACCAAAATGCTAGAAGAACACCATCAGATCACTTGTTTTGTTCTAGAATGCCTCTGCTGGCACCAGCTCTACCTCAAGCTGGAGAAGTGTGAGTTTGAACAAACCCAGATTGAGTACTTTGGCCTAATCATCTCCCATGGAACTGTGGAGATGGACCCAGTGAAGGTAGCAGGTATGGCAGAGTGGCCAGAGCCCTGGAACAAGAAGAAGGTACAGGCATTCCTTGGTTTTGCAAACTTCTACCAGAGATTCATCCAGGACTTCTCACATTATGCCCACCTGCTGTTTGATCTCACAGAAAAAGATGTTATGTGGAGCTGGAGACCTCCAGAGCAGATGGCCTTTGACACTCTCAAGTGTGCCATGACCTCCAGACTTGTTCTCCTCTTTCCAGATGACAACTCTCTCTTCCACATAGAGGCCAACAGCTCCAACTTTGCCACTGGAGTGGTGCTCTCACAGCAATTTCCAGAGGACAGGAAGTGGCACCTGGTGGCCTTTTACTCCAAAAGCCTGAATGTAGTGGAGCAGAACTACAAGATCCATGATAAGAAGATGTTGGCCATCATCCAGTCATTTGAGGAGTGGCAGCACTTCCTGGAAGGCATGTGGCACAAGTTTGAGGTCTGGATGGATCATAAGAACCTTAAATACTTCCAGACAGCCAAGAAGCTCAATCACCAGCAGGCCCAATGGTCTCTCTACTTTGCCAACTTCAACTTCTCCTTGCACCACAAGCCTGGCCAGAGCATAGGGAAACCAGATGCCCTATCTTGGAGGGCAGACCATAGAATGGGAAAAGGTGATAACAGTAACATTGTGCTCCTCTGCCCCAAATTGTTTGTGATCCAAGCCATGGAGGGCCTAGTTGTTAACAGAGCAGAGGTGGACATTCTCCAGGACATCTGACAGGGTAATAGGGATGGTCAACAGGAGGAGCTTGTGGTGCAGGCTGCTTGGACACTGAAGTCAGGGCATGCTACTGGTGTTAAGGTGGTCCATGCTGATGAATGGGCCCTTTGAGATGGAATCCTGACCTTCTGAGACCATATCTACATCCCCAACATCCCAGAGCTCTATTGGAGGATTGTGGAGCAACACCATGACTCCCAAATTGCAGGGCACTCCAGATGGTGGAAGACACTAGAGTTAGTATCATGGAACTACTGGTGGCCCCAGATGTCCTAGTACATTGGATCCTACACTAGTACCTGCAATCTCTGCCTCCAGACCAAGCCCCAATGCCAACTCCCCTATGGACAGTTACACTCACTACCAGTGCCTGTGGAATGATGGAGTGTAGCATCTGTGGACTTCATCATAGAACTCCCCAACACTCATGGTTACAATGGAATCATGGTGGTGGTAGACCTATATGGCAAGAGAGCACACTTCATTCCAGCCCACACCATCTGCTCTGCCATGAGCACTATGAACCTGTACCAGAGGAACATGAGTTCACCTATGAGCTCTACCAACTGCTTGGAGTGAAGCTCCACACCACCACTGCTTACCATCCACAGTCTGACAGCCAGACAGAGCATGTAAACCAGGAGTTGGAACAGTATCTCTGCCTCTTCTGCAACAAGCACCAAGATGACTGGGACAAACTCCTCCCTGATGCCAAATTCCAGTACAACAACCATGTTCACATGTCCACCCAATTTTCCCCATTCTTTCTCAATACTGGACAGCACCTATGCATGGGTTTTGAACCCCGGGCCTGATCCTCAGAGAATGAGGCAGTAAATGAATTTGTGAACCAGATGAAGAGGTCACAAGAAGAGGCCTGGGCTGCACTGGTGAAGGCAAAAGATGACATGGTGCAATACTATGACTACAGGAGGACTCTGGAGTGCAGATATCAGCCCAGGGATCAAGTCTATCTGGATGCCTCTGACATTACAACCACTCATCCCTCAAAGAAGCTTTTACACCACCAGTTAGGGCCATTCACAGTGGAACAACAGGTAGGACCCTTGGCCTATTGACTCTGACTCCCTGTGGGGATGTGCCAGCTTCATCTGGTGTTCAATGTGGTCAAACTTACCCTGGCCCCTAAAGATCCTATCCCAGGGCAATGTCTGCCACCTCCACTACCCCTGGTGGTGGTCAATGACAACAAAGAGTATGAAGTGGAAGAAATTCTGGACAGCCATTTATTCCAGAGATGACAACAGTACAAGGTGAAGTGGAAAGACTATGGAATCAAGGATATTTCCTGGGAGCCATGGGAGAATGTACATGCCCCTGGACTTGTTAAGGAGCTCCACTGGAGACATCCAGACATGCTGTGTGTCATATGAGGAATCTACCCCATCTCACCAGCAGACCAAGCAATCAGGGACTTCTTCTACCCCACACATCAAGATGCCACATGCTAGAGGGGGAGTGATGTCAGGGGACTTCCATTTCCAACCTCTGTGACTAGTTCCAGCACCTCTGCAGCTTGTTCAACATTTCCAAGGCTCTTTCTAGAACCCTGGAGTTCTCTATATTACCTCAGCAACCATTGCCCTAGGGTTAGGAGTAGCTCTGGTCACCTGTACAGTAGTTCCCATGCCTCTGCCACCTGCTGATGCACCATGCCAAGCAGCAGGGATCCTTAGACTTGTTCTCTTTGGATTCTCCTCTGCTAGGTATTAGTTACCAATTTGTATCATTGTCTACTCTGCTAATATACTTTGGATTCCCCTCTGCTAGTTGTGTGACTCTGATCCATTGCTCCAGAGGTTGCCCTTACAGCATCTATGGATCATACACCCATTCAAGAGTAGGCTTTGAGATTGGTCTGTCCCAAATCTTCCATTTCCTTGCCACTGAAGGGTCAACTCAAACCTTCTAGCATACTCTTCCCCCCTCTCTGGAGAGTACTCTTTTGGTACTCTTCCTCTGAGATCAGTAGCAGCAGGTGGTCCTTGAGTAAACTCTCAGTCATCCAAACCTTGTCCTCATCTGCCACCTACTTCATGGTGGGCCATTTGAGTCCACCAAAGAGTAAGGGCCACTTGTTATGCCACTTTTCCACAGTGCAAAAGTGTCATGCATGACTATTGGCATCCTCCAGCTCCAACTTGTGAGCTGGCATCACTTTCCCATCAATGACTACATGAACACCTGGTCATTTGCTAAATCAAGGAGGACTTTATGAGTCCTCATGAATGGTGTCCCTATAATTATGTTGTAGCAATCAAAGTTTGCAATGTCCACATAGACATTGCAAATCTTGCTTGGGACCTTCATGGTAACCCTGGCACTATAGTCCACTATAGAATGACTTCCAATTGTCCCCAGCTGCAGGGTGATGGGAGTGGCCAATGGTGCCACCTGTATACCAGCCATATGAGCAAATGATGGTGTGATTCCAAAAGTAGTACTCCCTGAGTTCCACAGCATCCATGCTTGGTGGCTATTCACCTCTATCCAAGTGACAAGACATTCTTTGTCTTATACTGGCAGCACTGGGCAGTCCATGGCACCTTTAGATGCCACAAGCTACACCTTTCACATATAAACCTCATTACTACATTCCTTCTCCTTACAATTGCCAGTAGAGATCTCTGTGAGGGCAAACAGTCCCTCACTGTCACTACCACAAGTATAGTACTCATTGTTGTATGTTTTCAAATCAACATACTCTTCCCCATGCTCCTGAGTCTTGTTGGACTCAACTACATCATTGACATTGGCCTCAGCAGGCTCTTTATTCTGCTTGTTGTTGGCCTCTCCCACATCTGATAGGGCAGACATGAGCTGCTCACACCCAAGCCAGCTCCCTACATTCATGTGCAAAATGCCCTGACTTTCTGCACTTATAACAGTTAGTGGACTGCCTAGCATCCTTGCCTGGTTGGCCTGACACTATGGCCATCAGATTCTTCCCTGCAGCAAGGTGTTTCCTTGCTGCCTGTACTGCAGTCTCAGGTCAGGAAAGCCCCTGGCCCATACTGCCTCTTGTTTGCATAGGCCTTGAAGCCATGTGCAGAGTGGGCCTCCTAGCTGACCCAGACAGCCACAACCAACTATGTTGTGTGGTAACCTCTGTCCTCTTAGCCAGTGCAGTCCCACTCAATGGAGACTGTGCTGTTGCTAGCAACAGCTGCCATTTTGACTGACTTTTCTTGCTGCACTCTAAATAGTGTGCAGCAGTCTTGATGCTATTCTAGTAGGCCTTAGCCTCTGAGACAAATTCCTAAACTGTGTTCACTTTGGGAGCCAGTCTGCCATTGCATATTAGTGCCACAAGCATGTCAAAGGGTATCCCCTCCAAAAAATGCTCATGAATAGTGAATTTGTTGGGGAACATGGGCATGCTTTGAGCATGGTTGAGCAAGGCATCATAAAAGCCTTGCACCTCTTCTTCAACTGCACATGCTGCATTGCAGGCATCTTGCATTGTTGAAGCCTGTAGAAATTAATTGTACAGTTTGGAGATCACATCCTCAAACCTCCAGTGGGACTGGGCCCTATTGACATGTATAACATATTGTAGGTACCACTTCAGAATGCCCACAGTTAGAAAGTCCATCAAGATCAGGACTTTCTTGCAATTGCACCCATCTCCACCATACTGAGCTACAGTATAGAACATGCAGATGCTCATTAGCCAGTCTTCAAGTTTGCTGAACTTGGCAGACCCTGCATAAGGAGTGATTGTTTTCAATGGATCATTCTGTCTTGGCTTGAGTTCTTCTAGTATTGCCAGTCAGACCACAAGCAACTGCTCCATCACCACTCTCGGACAATCATGCATCATCTGACAGTGATATTCATGGGCTTCTTCCACTCTTAAAGGGGTAAAGCATCCATGGTGTTGCAGTGAAATTGAAAACTGCCATGGCTGTCTCTCATGGAGGACTGTAGTCCTCCTCCTTGCAGCTCTGCAACCCATACCATTGTTCTTGCTAGAGGGACCATTATCTGATCCTCCTGGGCCAGGTAGACCCCCTCCCAGGGGTGGTGGTGGTCCAGAACCAGGAAAAGGTGGTTTTCTTCTTGGACCTCCACCTCCTCCTCCCAGGGCCTGAGGTCTACAGCATGGTGTTAAGTGTGGGGAGGACTCAGGATTACTATCTGGTGATCCTTGTCCAGATTCTCCTCCACCCACAATTTGTTCCCTAGACCAGTTCAAAGGAGCATTCACTTCTTGGCCTGCATATATCTGAAAATCTGTGGGGCTCTGTCCAGTCCCAGCATGTTTGTCTCTGAGAGGGGAGCAAGAATTTTGCTCCTCCTATCCACCTAGTAAGGACTTGCCTAATTAAGCTGAGCCCCCATGGTCAGTGGAACCTGACAACACTGACCCCTTCAGATTTGCCAACACCAGGTACTTTGGTTTGTCAACTTCCTTTCTTCTTCTTTTCCTTCTCCAACTCAATCAATGTATGCAGGAATCAAAGTGACAGCCTCAACAATCTACTCCACCTCTTTCTTCTACCATTTTCCTTTCACTTCTTCCTTCTGTTGTGAGGATCTGAATATGATACCCATTATGGCTGTTTGGGCAGGTATGCTGGTGCCCACAAATTCATCATATCATTGTGCTCAGTGTAGTGTGTGATCACTGGGTGGAACCAGTGTTGCAGAAGCAGACCTCAAGCCATTTATTCAGCAGACCATTGATCAGGTGCAGTTCAATCATTTGTCTACAATCAGTTCCATGAATTGAATACCATTACATTACCATCAGATCAACTTTGTGATTGGTGCTCAAGGGACAAGTGAAGCTGGTAATGCTCTCCCTTCTACTTTTCTGATACCTTTTGACATGCTCTTGTTCAGCTGATCTCCGTGTGTCTTTGGGTCATCCCGAGCCTTTTGCATTGACTTTTGTTGAAGTTGGAAATGAGGTACATATATGTCAAAACATTGCACTGAAGCTGACTACATGGATTGACTTTTTGACTCTTAGGACTTCTTTGCTGCAAATATGTAATACTTGACCTGAACTAGAGAATACTTGACCTACTCAATTTATTTAACAGGTATGTCTTTAGATGGCATGACTTTGTTGAAACTCTCCAAGCCCAATTCCCTGATCTTCGTTCGTACCCTCTTTCATGGACTTTTGTGATCATCTTTGAAGCTAACACCACTGTGATGACCAGACTTCATTGCCACCTCAGACACATTCAACCCCATCCTCTCACCCAATTGATGTCCATGTCTATCGAACTCCTTGTACATCCAAATTTATCAAGTTACATCCAGTGATTCTCTACTTTCATTTTATCTAGCCTGGTTTGCACAGAACTCGTTCTTCTATGATGGATTTGAGCGCAATGTAACAAAAGACTTCGAGGTTTGCCCTTGCTTTCTTATGTTGTCTATTATGACTGGCTTATTTATGATGACACAGGGGGAGTATGCTGCGATCTCGACCAATCCGGATGTTATATTTGGTACACCCGCTGATGGACGACTCACCTTCCCGCCTATGTAAAGTTTGTCTCTACATGTGCTTTTCTTACTTGTCATTTACTGAATCAGATATTGCAAAGGCTCGACTGGTGAAGTTGCATTCATGAATGGACTGGAGAGGAACAGCGATATTGTGTACATCCCTTTTGCCTTGCAATTTCCAAGCTGACTTTGATTCATCGTACGGGCCTTTGTTAAATGTAAGCCCGAATAATACTTCTTAGGTGGCATGATGAGTTGAAACGAGCCTTTCATAGCACGTCGCAAACTCTCAATGGGTACGTCATCCTTTCGAACACGCTTGGCCCAAAGAGATCATTATTCAATTCAACACAGACACCCAACCTGGTCAGCTTCGAGTAGGCTGTCGAGTTGAATTCTATGTTTTTCCTGACTAACTATCTTGTAGCTCGGGAGCGGTTTATCGCTCAACGAGTTTCTACGTACAAATGGTACAATTTGACCTGGTTGTTTCTGCCTAATCTCTAATGATCACCTTAGCTCTTCAATCAAAACCGAGGAGACGAATACATACCATCAACGCTCCCCAGCAGGACTGGAACCATCTTTTGGAGCGTCGTTCGTAACACAACAGCTCAATCAATCATTATCAAGGTACAAATCTTTCTTCCCTTATCCTTATCTTTCACTCAATCAAAATTCACGCAAGGTTTCCAACACAATCGCCAAAGAAACATCCTTGACCTTCAACCTCCCATTCACAACGGTCACCACCACCGGATCTCTGGTCGCTTCTGAATCAAAACGACCTCGATATCCTCTCTTAGTCTTTAACAGACTTCCATCAAATCGAATCTGACAACCCCGACGTGTATGCCGCTGTGCATAAAGCAGATCTAGCATGGCTAAATAGAACTGTCACTGCTATTGCACGAGACGAACCAGAAAGACGGATCGTGGTGTTTACGCATCACGCACCCACTAAAGACGGGCACAGGCGACCCGAAGTTCAACGATGGACCAACGAACTCGGTTTTGGTGACCGAACTCACCGGGGTGGAGTGCTGGGAAAGCGGGGAGATAAAGCTCTGGGCGTTTGGACACACACACTAGTGTTGCGATTTCCATAAGCAGGGAACAAGGGTCTATGCAAACCAAAGAGGTTATGGGGAAGGAAGAGACGATTATGATAGTGGGAAAGTTATAGAGCTGTAAAAAAATACTATGACAGTTGAGAGTCATGCAAAGCTTCTAGAGGCAGAGCAGACACCCAACCATTGCCCCAACCAACATCGATAGCAAACCAATCCCAGCCACACGCTCCATGTGAAGTCCCACTGCGCCGCCGGGATAGAACAATGAACTCTGATTTGTCCCAATCGGCGACTGCGTCGACGTCGTCTTGGGTGGTGTAACAGCAACGGCGGCAGCAGTTGGAGTAGGCGCAACTCCTCCTGTTGTGTACGCATGCACGTACTGAATTTCGAAATAGGCGTTATCAAATCGGTCTCCGGGACCGACGACGTTGTCATTATACTATGTTTTGGTGTTGCAGAGTAAATTATAGGAACGACAAGAAAGTACTCACGCAACTTCCCGTGGGACCAGAGTCAGGACACGTTTGTGAGTATGCTACTGGGCCACCAGCCCTAGAATGATAAGTTGATACATGTTTTATTTAATAACATTTCATGACCTACTCACCAGTTTCCGCAAAGTGTGATGTCTAGAACGAGCTTCTGAGGGCTAAAGAATTGCGTGATGTTACAGGTTGTGGCCGGGAAACTTGCCGATGGAGGACCCCAATCAGACATGTCTATTGATGATTTTGATGTCGCCGCTGTTGTGATCGACAATGGAATATTTGGGCGCTACATAATGTATTAGCTCTCAGCGTCTGATGCTCAAAACATACTACTCACGCTCCAGAACCAGATACTGAATATATTGTATAAGTTGCATAGGTCAAAGTTGATGTTAACAATTCAAAACACTTACGATATCCTTCTCAAAGATGATCAGCAAAGTGTTTCAAAACATGATATTACGAGTCACTCACCCAGCAACATCGAACTGCGTTGCAAATACGCCCCCACCAGCAGCTGCAAACCCTTCTCGGTAGCTATTCGGTTTGGTTTCCGTAACAATGCAACCTGTAGGCGTTGAACAGTCCAGCTCTCCCGAGATACCCATCTGGTTCAGGGGCGTTGAATGCATGCATCCTGGGAGTGTATGAAGCGCCATTACGTTATTGTTCATGAGATTGATGCCCTCCACGATGCTGTTGTAAAATAAATCCAGATGGAGACATGAATTGGTATCAAGTCGACGTACTCGATCTCGCCATCGTTAGGCCATGTGGGGCCCGTTGTCCAAAATGCGGGCCATACCTGAAACATGCAAAGCTGAGCATCAGAAGCGGGTGAAGGGGTACAGCTTTGCTTACAGAACAACCGTAAGGTATATGAACCATGTCCGTTATCCACAAGCTTCCGACGGCGTATGACGCTTTAGTTGATATTCGTACCTGCGTAATCAGTCTATAGGTTTCTCGAGTATACATTGTCAGAACTCACAGAGGCTCGTTTCTGGCCGAACGCCACACTATGCTCATTGTCCACCTTCAATATCGCATTGCCCACAGTGTTAACATACACCAGCCCCTGTCCATACGCCTGATCGACGTCCAGCCACACTACATCACCTATAGTTAGAAATCGTCGTCAATACTGCGAACTTCAGCGTTCACATGTGAAATCATACCGAGCGTAAGGTTGTCGTATGCACCGTAGAAGTCCCACTCGTCGAAGAAGGGTTGCCCAGAGTAGTCTTTAACAAGGTCGTATCCCTTCACTTGCAATAAGACATGAGAGAGTAATACGGCCAAAGGCAAATGTAACGGTGACAACATCGTTCGACTTCGTGACACGTAAGACTCAAACTGCAAAGAGGACCAAAGGGTAGGGGTCTTGGGCGAGGCGAGTGGGAGTTATATACCCGGACCGAGCAGCATAAGGCAAATGCACAGCCAAAGCGCGTAGATCGGTAGTTAAGGCCAACCTGCAAAAAAAGTCGTCATTGTGAAGCCGTAGCGTGGAAAGCTCGTTCGTGTGCCTAGACTTGTAGAAATGTAACAGCTCCGATAAATGTAACGGCGATAACTGTTATGTGTTGTCCTGAAAGATCTCGATTTCCACATCTCAGTACATCATCATGATCTCGATTCGCCACCACACTAACAGGGCAACAGGGCATACCTCAGAAAAGTAGAAACTCCCACCTAAAACCATGAAAAATGTGCTCAAAGTCAGTCGACAATGGCTAGGAGGCTAGCCATCAAAATTTGATGGCAGGGACTGAGAATCAATCTCAGAATGCAAGATTGGGTCTACAACCTTCCCTCCCCTTGATCCAGGACTAGCCTCTCCCTTCAAGGGACAAACTGACTTCAACCAAACAAACCTGAAGCCCACAATGATGAGTACCTGCAAGCAGGAAGAGAGGACAAAAGAGGGAGGAAAAGGGGAGACCAGCAATCAGTCTAGACCTTGGTATAGTCAGACCCAAATGGCCAATGCCAAAAATAGGTGCAAAAAATAGGTGCATGGCTGCCCTGACACACCTGTGCTTCCAAGGCCTGACCATGTGGCTCAGCCCACTGACCAGTTGACCACAACTCCCAGGTGACAACAAAAACATGCAGAAAAAGTCATGGTCTGTGTATGGACTGAGGTGTATAAAAGAAGGGGATTTCTGAGCCCATTGGATAAGCAACTACATGCCATGGCTTGGAATTTTTCAGGGGAGCAGAGTTCTTAGGCCTGGAAGCATCCAGTAGCTTCAGGTTTATAATTTTGTTATATTTAAATTTGAATGTTTGGGCCAGTCACTCTTTTTAACTAAATCAATAAAATTTCTACCTTACTATATGCAATTAGTGAGACTGAGTGTAACTAAGTCCCAAACACCTTTGTAAACCAGAGTTTGTGCTGAGTTTGAAACAAAGCCAAATTCTCAATTTTACATCACCATTAAGGTGTGATGTACACTTCCTAGACATCAATTGTTGAATCTGGACATGACAATTCCATAGCTATCTAGTGTGTGCTATTGTCTTCTAAAAAAATCATTTTGTCAAAATTTTTGCATCATCAATTCTTTTAGAACTCTTTTGTCAGAACATGATTGACTTGCTGTACATTCTTAGCTGTAACAATGATCATCAATGATGTCTCTTTTATATCAACCGGTGTGGCCACATTGGT
This sequence comes from Termitomyces sp. 'cryptogamus', assembly GCA_020091625.1. Classification (NCBI taxonomy): domain Eukaryota; kingdom Fungi; phylum Basidiomycota; class Agaricomycetes; order Agaricales; family Lyophyllaceae; genus Termitomyces; species Termitomyces sp. 'cryptogamus'. The sequence continues at coordinate 5,673,309 of JAGYZC010000005.1, forward strand.
ATAATTTGAACCAATACACTTGCCACTGCTCCCAAGATATGTGAAGGATGTCTTTTAGCCAGGTCATTGTGCCCAACTCTGCCACTTTCTCCCCTAGACCTGGAAACCAAATTTGCTTAGGTTTCTAATTCTGCACTGTGAAATGACTAAGCATGACTGTGAATTCCTCCTCAATGCATAAAGGAACACTCTCAGAAAGTTTGATGTACACTATGTTGTCAGGGGATGTCCCACTTGTTTTCCCTTCTCCTTCCTGAGTTCTTGTCAGATTTCCCCTGCTATAGTTTTCCTTCATTCTCCTTCCTTTTCTCTATCTATTGGTCCTAGTTTTAGCCCTCAGGCTGCACCAGTTCTCTGTCAATAATTCAGACAAGTGTGGCCCCTTTGACACTGCCACCAGCTTATGTAACTGCTGACCAATTGCTGACACATCACTTTCCCTTTTTTCTCTGTCATACTGTACAGTTGTTTCTCATGCTTCTGAAGCCTCTGAAGCATTACACCAGGCCTAGAGAATCCCCAGACTTGTTCTCTTTGGATTTCCCTTTGCCAGGTGAGTAGTTATCTCAATAGACACTGTACAGTACTGAATAGACTGTGGATTTCCCTTTGCCAGTTGTGTGATTGAAACATAGCCTCCAGAGGTTGCCCTTATATATGTATGAAATGTTATCAAAAACCTTCTCCCTTACTATGGAGGGAAAGTCAAGCATGTAATACTTGAGTCAGTGTTGTATTTTAAGGGTTAATGAGGGCAATTTTTTTTATGAAGACTTAATCCTTAGTGATGTTTTTGTTTGTTTGTTTGTTTTGTTTTGTCAGTGCAGTGCCAAAGCCACTGCCTTTAATTTGAAGGCTGGTATACATGGGAATATGTATGTCATAGGCCCTACCATATTCTAAGTTGGCTTAATTACAGACACATCTGACTAGTTCTCTGGCCAGATCCCTTTTTCAGTTGATGCTGGTTGCATCTCACAGCCACTTTACTGTAATTTGACTCTGTCAGAGTTCATACTACTGTGGCCTGTGAATCCTTTCAATATCCATTGTTGATGTTTCTTCCTACCTGTTCTGCTTCTCTACAATGTGTTCCCCTTCACCTTTCCATTGTTGATACTGGCCTGGCTCCTTGTGGATCCAAACCATCCCCACACCCAGACTGACCCCTTTTTGAGTTTTCAGCACTGTGGTTATATGCCCATTGGCATTGATTGGGCTCATCCTGGCAGTTGTCAATTACAAGCTTGTATCAACAGTTGCCTGGCCTGCCTACCTGGATGCACCTGTGCACTGGGCCTTCACACATCAGTGGTACTTATAGGTTAGCCCACTCTGGCTACCCATATTGGTGCTCAGATCATCCCCTCTTTGCCAGTTTGATCTCTAGTCATCCCCATTTAGAGGTGCCAGCCATTCCCATCATTTCATTGGTACTTTTCCTCCAATTTACAGATCTGGAGCGATGCAGCCTGTTTTGGACCACACAGAAGCATGGTGGTAATATTGTTTCATTGAGTCATGATTGGTGATCCCTGCATATTGGTCTTCCCACTGGATGGCCTGACCTACAAAGCCTGTCAAATATGCAATTTGATGTAATCTAGCAAGTTTGGCAGTGTGGCAGATGAAGGAGGCTTGAGTAAGTTGTACCTGCATCTCTGAAGCTGCATCTATGAAGTCAACAAACAGCTGCAGGCATTGTTCTGGGGGCTTGAAGCATCAGAGAGAGAGTGGTTGGTTGGATCATATTAGTAGCACAGGGGGTAGTAAGACATTTGTGGAGAAGAATCCTTTCAGGTGCTGTAACTTTTTAAAGCAATTGAAAAGGAGGCTTCCAGACCAAAGCTAGAGACTTATTCTGCCATAAGGGTGACCTTCAAAGGCTGTGGCTCACTTACATAACTGGCAGAGAGAGATTCAAAGTCTATAGTATTTACAAGAAGTTCTCAAGTGTTAGCTCTTTACTTGGCAGAGAGAAATCCAAAGAGAACAAGTTTAAGAATTCCCAGTGCTAGTGTTTGAAAAATTTACTTCAGAGCTTCTAGCAAAAACATTCAACAGCAATCAAATCTAGAATCTGGTTCAAAAATAGAAATCAATCCAAATGACATCAATCTCCAACCTCCAAGCATGTGACTGTATGAAGATATGACTAATAGATAGATAGCCTATCAGGGGACTTCCCATGCTTCCTCCTTATGGGTTTTCTTTATTCCCCTTCCTTTTTCCTATCTATTGGTCCCAGTTCCAGCCCTTATGCTGCACTAGTTCTCTGTCAATAACTCAGACAAGTATTGCCCCTTCCACACTGCTTCTTACCAGACCCTCCAATTGTTTCCTTTATTCTAAGCCTGCTGTTCATTGTCAATCTTCCATTTTCTGGTCACAAGTACTTTTGGCCAAGGGCTATTCATTGGTAATCTTTATATATGGTAATATGCTTGGAGTCTGGTGATCAAGGCCATTTACAATGGATTGTTGTTTTTGGATTAGATTCTGAATTTGGTTGTTATTGAGTGTTTTTTCCAGAGGCTCTATAGTAAATTTTTTGAACATTGGCATTGGAAATCCTTAGTTATGATCTCTATGGATCTCCCTCAGCCAAGTGAGTAGCTAGAACTCTTGAACTTGTACATGCTGAATAGACTTTGGATCTCCCTCTGCCAGTTGTGTGATTGATCCACAGCCTCCAGAGGTTGCCCTTACAGCAAAACAAATCTCTATATCTGGTCTGGAAGCTCTCTCTTTGCCTGCCTGATCTTTTTGTTCAGTTCTTTGAAAGGTCTTGTAGAGTAAAATAGTAATGTAAGACCTCAGTCACTCCATGAAATGTCAAGACAACTGTATTGACCTGTAGAGTAAAATAGTAATGTAAGACTATAGGTTTGTAAGTAAAATATTTGAAGAAGCATAATAAAGTAATCTCACCCTCAGTCACTCCACAAAATGTTAAGACAACTAAGGGTGGCTGATCAGTGTCTCCAATCTTTTGTAGTAGGTAGGAATAAGGTTTGCCAAAGACTGCTAAACATTGCTGGCATGAAAACATGAGGTTAGCAGTGGCAGAATCTGGAAGTGGAAGTAACTACTAAAAAGGAAAATAAAAGACTTCAAACTTCAGTATGACCCTGAGTGTCTCCCTCAATACTCCTCCAGATGTGCAGGTCTCAGTGAAGGTTTTAGGCTGAGTTGTGAGATGAGGTATTTGTGTTGGGGTCAGGGGGAAAGACTTGGTGAATAGAATGGAAATGTCTTAGGTGGATTGCACAGGGCTTATTTTGATGTCCCCTACCTGTACTCTTTCACAAATATAGTGGTGTTGGATATTGATGTGCTTGGTGCAAGCATGTTCCTTGGTCAATCTGGCAAGAGCTATAGATGAACAATTGTTGGCATGTAAGATAATGGGGAGGGGTTGTGGCAAGTTGATCTTGACTAGAAAGTTATGCATCCAAATACCCTGTTGGGTGCCTCATGTCAGAGCCATGTACTTGGCCTTGGTTGTGGATAATGCAACTGTGGGCTGTCTCTTTGAACTCCATGATACAGCTCCCCCTGCCATCATAAACACATAGCCTCCCATGGATTACTTTGTATCAAGATCACCCCTGAAATCTGTGTCAACATAGCTGTTTGGTTTAAGAGAGTTGTCAATTTGTTTGAAATAGGTGATGTGGTAGTCAAGCATGTTCTTGATCTACCCAAGGACATGGGTGAGTGCATTCCAGTGGGCTGGTCCAGGGTTCAATTGGAAGTGGGCCAGGAGTCCAACTGCAAAGGATATGGCTGGGTGAGTAGCAACTTGTGCTCACATCAGTGAGCCAGGCAGTCTGTGACACACACTGACAATATGTTTGGCCTTTCAACAATGGCAGAGGGAGCAGCTAGGGCAAAATGCAAGACTGTAACCCTCATTCCACTCCACTACCCATTGGCATCCACCTCACAGAGGAGATGGCCCTCCAGACCAATGCTGATAAAATCTTCATGGCTGATAAACCATATGTTTTTGATGGTGTGCTCTCCATCCAATATCCTCAACCTTACACAGCTGTCAGCTGAGAGGGTCTGGTATCCTAGATCTTGGTAAGCCCTCTCCAAAGTGTACCACCAATCCCTTCCACATCATACCATACAGGGTTTTCAATAGTTGGCAAACCTCTTGCTCTCCTCCTTTAGAACCTGGAGGTAAGTCCATGTAAACTGTGTGCTCAGGGACACTGTTGACTATTAAGGTAAGCCAAGACAAAATCCACTTGCCAAATCTCAAAACCCCACTGTGCCACTACTGCCACCAATATCTTCAGAGACTTCAACCTCACCACCACCACATATGTTTCATCAAAATCCTCCCCTGCCACCTGTGAATAGCCCTTTTCCACTAACCTCACCTTCCTCTTCACAATGCTACCATCCACCTCATATTTGTCTGCATATACTCACTGACACCCTATCACCTTCTTTCCTCCAGGAACCTCACTCCTCAGGACCAGTTCAAAAATTCTCCTCTCCTCCAACATTCTCAATTCCTCTATAGCTGGCCCCCACAGATCCATCTGCTTCAGGGCCTCACCATAGTGTTCAGGTACATGTTTGTTGCTATTGTCTGCATCATTAAGAGTGGCCAGGATGGTGCAAATGTGAGGCATAACAGGCTGGCATAGAGAGATGACACCTGGTGTGGAGGGGTCTGAGTCAGGAGTTGAGTTCCCAATCAGATCATCTTCTTCATCACTAATGATGGTGAGAGATCTGTGCCTAGTGCCTTTGTCAAAAACAACATCTTGTTGTACAGCTAGTACCCATTGTTGCAGTGGCCTACAAACAAGTACTTCACAAATCTGGGATTGAGCTTGAATTTGACAAGTTCTTTGGGGACCTTCACAAAAGCTACACAGCCAAAAGGGCACAGAAACTTGATGCTCTGGTGCTTCCCACTCCAGCTCTTCTTAGGTACACTGTCAGGATGGCACAACAAAGGGATGAAGTTCCTTGTCACTATCTGCATTGCTGCTGCCTCTGCCCATAGACTCTTTGAAAGTCCATTCTCTGCAAGAGGGCACCATATCCCCTTGACTACTGTGCATATACAATGCTCAGCCAGACCATTTTAGGAATGTGCATATGGCACAGTCACATTCATACAATGCCATTATCCATACAGTAAGTGATCCAGTCTCAATTAATCCACTCACAGCCTGCATTGACATGGACCATCTGTAGTTTCCTCCCCATCTATTGTTCTGATTCAATGTGGTATGACTTAAATGCTGTAAGCATGGTGTTTGTATCCTTGCAAGAGAGAAAGTATGTGGTGAGTCAAGAGGTACCACCATCAACCAATGGAGGCTGGTCTCCACAGGTTGATATGGGCACATTTATTTGGTTCCCTTTCATGCTCCACCTCAGCATCAAATGGGTGGATTATGTGTTTTCCATACATGCAATCCTTGCATACACCTTTTGTGTCTCTGTTGCTCCAGATAAGCAGTCCATCAATTCAATTTCAGCAGGTATGGTGAGTGAGGAAGCCACCATGACTTGAGTGGTGGGGGCAGCAGACATATAAAAAGCTGTCAGTAAGTACATTGCCCTCTCCTGACATCCAACCAGCACTTCCTGCCTCAAAGCATTACAGAACACTGCTCTTCCAACAGTAAAAGTCACTGTGAACTCAGTCTCATTGAATTTCCCAACTGAGATAAGATTTGCAGCAAGATCAGAGGTGTGGAGTGCCTGTCTGAAGACCAGCTCCAACATACCCACTGCTGTCCTGACACTTTTCCTGACTGTGCCCTGACCCACTATCCAGAAACTGCTGCCAACCAGTGCAGCCTGCTCTCCAAGGTATGGACAATTCCTTGTACTCCAAAAATGCAGCATGCTCAACAAAGCAGTAGTCACTTGCATCCAAATCCACATATGTCAGTACAGATCCCAGTGTTTGGAGTGTGAGCATGCTCATAACCTGGTAGTTAACAGGCATTCCAAGCATCTGGTTACATATCTCCTCAGGTGCATATGGCATAATCTCAGCCATGAGTACATAAGTAATATGAGACACTGCCACATTTGCTATATTGATAGTGAGTCCAGCTCTCAGAGTTGCCACCTTCTTTACTGCCTTGAGCACTCCCAACATGCTGTTATAGTTTCAAAAGCTCTGCAGAAATTGGCCTTCCTTGCCTCTGCTGCTCCAGTAGCAGTTCTTGACAGTATGGCTGGTGCACTTGCAGTGGGAATTAAGGCAAATGAGCTTGGGTCTCTGAGGTTTTGTGTTGGCTTGGAGAGCTGTGGCAGTCATGTCTGCCCTCAGCTTTTGCATCTGCAGGTGCTCCCATTGCACAATAAGGCCAGAGATGAGTGCAGGAGAAGTCTTGGTGCCATACATGCTAGCAACAATAGTGTTCCATAACTCCAGTAAGGAATTCATAATGATAGTGTGAAAAGTGGCATTGTTGATAACTGCCCCCTTCTCACAGCTTCCTGCTACTTTGTCCAAAGATCAGCAAGATGGACCAGAAAATTAGCACTGTCAGAATACATGGTGCTACAAAGGCAATTTTCAGCCCCATTGCAGTGAGGTCAGAGATGGTGCCATAGGTATTGGTCAGTGCCTTCCATGCCTCCACCACAGAGCCTCCCATCTTTATTCCCAATCTAATGGGATTTTTACAGTTGTTGACTATCAACAACAATGTCCACACATTGCAGGCATCCCATTGCTCAGTGGAAGGAGTAAAGGACATCCACTTCATTGTCTTGGTGGTAGGGACAGGCACCAGGGACTTCCTCTTTTCAAAGGTTTTGAGACTGTTGTCAGCCTTTTGGAGTGGTGTGGGTGAGGGGTTTGCAGGGTTCACAATAGAGCCCTTCAAGTATCCACAAGCTTGTCAAGCACATGCCATGATGAGAACCCTGTCTTGGAAGCGTGCAAAGTTAGTCCCATCAAATTGTGATTCCTCTGGAAACATGGGGGATTGGGTGTAGTAGCACTTCCAGTTGACATTTGTGTTTCTGTAGTAGCTCAGTATTCAGCAAAAATAGTATGAGTTGTTGTGTCAAAAGTCTGAGGCTTTTTACAGTGTGAAAAACTAGCAAAAAAGGGGTCTGATAACCTGTAGAGTAAAATAGTAATGTAAGACCCTCAGTCACTCTATGAAATGTCAAGACAACTGTATTGACCTGTAGAGTAAAATAGTAATATAAGACTATAGATTTGTAAGTAAAATATTTGAAGAAGCATAGTAAAGTAATCTCACCCTCAGTTACTCCACAAAATGTTAAGACAACTGAGGGTGGCTGATTAGTGTCTCTGATCTTTTGTAGTAGGTAGGAATAAGGTTTGCCAAAGATTGCTAACATTGCTGGCATGAAAACATGAGGCTAGCAGTGGCAGAATCCAGAAGTGGAAGTAACTATTAAAAAGGAAAATAAAAGACTTCAAACTTCAGTATGACCCTGAGTGTCTTTCTCAATAGGTCTTTTACTGGTGTCTTGCTACTCCCTGTGCTCCTTTTTAACCCAATCAACCCCTCTAGCACCTCCCTCTGATGCTTCAGACTCCAAGAAAAATGCCTAGAACTGTTTGTTGTCCCTAGAAATACAGGTCCAAATTAGCCAAGCTTCTCTTACCTCCCATGCTGCTGAACTCACTAGACTATGTCAAACCAGTGATGCTGTGTCTCTCTCTCTCCATGCCCTCCTGAAATGCCTCCCTCTTGCTCCTACTTCTCCCTCTAAAGCTGCAGTGGCTGTATGAAGATTCTCTTCTGCACCTAGTCCAGCATTTTAGTCTCCACTCCAAACTTCTTTGCTTGGTACTCTCTGACAAATTTGATGGGGACTGTAAGGTTAAAGAATGTTTTCTCCAATCCTGCATCACCTATATCAAGTTGAGTAGTGAAGCTTTTGCCTCCAATGCTCTGAAAATTGTCTAGGTCCTCTTTTACATGAAGGCTGGCCAAGCTTTGATCTATGCATTACACATCTTTTGGCACCCTGGAGAGGCAAAGGCAGCACTGGTAAAGACAAAGAATGACATGGCACAGTACTATGACTGCTAGCAGACACCAAGGAATATTGCACTGGATTCTCCAGTGCAATGCCTCAGCAAATAGGTTGAAGATGTAAAGAGCCAAGTGAGCTCCAAACACAAGTATGAGGTCATGGTAGTACCTCCTAAGCCATTGAAAACCAAGGAATGGCCAGTTGTGCTGTCAGATGGGAATATGGCAGAACATGGACTCTAAATCAAGTTTGAGCATCAAAAAGCCTGGGCCTGATGTGATGAGGTCATTGATTGTGCAGTCAATCATATTGTACATGATTGAGGCCTCAGAGTCTGCAATCCCATTGTTTACAGAGCTACCCTCAGACTACAAGAGATGGTAGATGTGGCAGACTTTGGATGATTGCTTGTGAGTGACTTCCCTGATGGGCAATGGGCAAAGTTGGAAAATTGTGGCATTGTGAATGGTCCATGTGTATGCCCACTGGCAACTTGTGCAGCAATGTCTTCAGATATGGAGACAATGGTGGAAGGGGCCAAGAGAGCAGATTTGAGATTAACATAGTTATGGCTTACAGAACAATCACCTGTGAAGCCAATATCAGCACCAATTTATATAATTTGAGATAATGTATCTATAAAGACAGGGTCTGAGTAATCATGTAAATGGTGGCCCCATGCTTACCTGTCAAGAGACAATTTGACCCAGGGAAGATGAAATACATCTGCAATGGGAGTGTTGGCACAAGAAGATGTGCTGGGGCAGGGTGGTGGGAGTGGGAGATTGAGAGTGAGTAGTTCCAGAGGTGAAAAACTAAGTGATGAAGATGGAGCACCCAAGGACAGGCCTGGGAAAAATGTGAGAGCATAAAGATGACAACTTGCCTAGCTGTCAAATTCTTGTGCTGGTGCTTTCCATAGTCAAATTTACTACACATAGTGCATGTATGTTAATCCCAGGGGCATGGGTTGGTTGTGCACCACCTATTGTTGAACTTCCTGCAAGCTTTTCCAGAATTGGATGCCAGTTGGTTAGTCTTGGCATGCATAGAGAGTGTGGCCTTCCTGTGAGCATAGACATGCTCAGACAAGAAGTCATTATTGTGCTTAGCCTATTGAGAAAAGTTCCCTACTGCTATCTCTGTACAACAGCACTTGAAGAAAACCATGTAATAATCAAAAACTGCTGATGATTTGTACTCTCAGCCATGAGCTTGATGAGGTGAGATGTGTAGCAGAAAAAGCAGCTCATGGCTGATGCATCATTGATGTAAAATGCAAGTATGTTGAAGTATGACTGAAGAGGGATGATTACAGAGAGGGGGGTTTTTGATTTTCTGGTAGCACAATGACTGACCTAGAACTAGTTGGTTGAGCCATTGAAGGTGTAAGCTATTTCTTTGTTGCATTTCCTTGTTGCAGTTTGTGGGGTTGAGCTTATGCAGGTCTGATGCCTTGAACTCATGAGTAATAATAGCTGCAATGACTGCTGTGTTGACATAAGGGAAATAGGTATGAAAAGAGAGGCAAGCAGCTGAGGATGCACTGTTGAGTCCAGTGCTAGGAATTGGTGGTACAAACATGCCTCCATTGGAGAGGGCTGCTGCACTGGGTGCCATTCAGGCAGCTAGTGGCAGGGAGGTTGCAGGAGACATATTCAGTCTAAACATGAGACTGGGATTTGGAAAGTGTGGTGAGTTCTGCTGAGATAGACACATCTGCTGAAGACATAATTGTGTCTAGGGGGCTAGGAGAGGTTTTAAGGAAACATCCATCTGGGGCTCTGAGTGTCTGCAAGAGCATGCACAATCAAGTGCTTATTGACAGATAAGATCAGAAATAAGAACACATGACACAATCTCTATATATTATGTAACAACAGATATAGAAAAGTGGCTGTGTGGCTAATATATGTGACAAAATTTGGATGGTGCTGAGGTAAGCCTGACTAATGCTGACAAATTCTGACATAATAATTGCCTTTCAAGATGGTTGGCTCTTGATTTACACTTTGAATAGGGAAAAAATGGCATAACAGACAGCTTTGGTTAATAGCATGAATCTCTTGTTTTTTTGAGCTACAAAACTTAATGTTTCAGGCAATTTCCAGTCTCTTTCAGGCATCACTTATGTGAAATGTACTGTCTTTCAATGTGCCTCTTTAAGCAACACTTCTGGCTGTTCTTTGAGGAAGAAGCATATCCCATGCATGTATTTCTTATCAAAAAAAGTTCAGAACAATGAATTTATAATCAAAAATGGCCAAAAAAGTGGTATCAGATCTTCTGCTTAATCTTTAGAAAGGAGAATAGTTGCCTAGTGTATATCCCTAGGCAACTATGGTTTCTGAAGGACTTTGAGACATACAGTATGTTTTGATAAAATCTGACTTTGGTTTGATTGCTGATAGCCTCTGACTTGGAAGTGTATTATGTGATGTTAGGTGGTTTCAAAATTGAATTGTAAAATCAAACAAAGTGAGGCTATACTTGAACTGGAGTGCTGATAGCTGTATGCTGGCTTTCTGATTTCAAGGTGTGTGTTCAGACTTGAGAGTGTGTATTCTTTAGTTTTACAGTAATCAGTTATTATACCTTAGAGTCAGCTTATTCCTAATCATCTCCAACTTTTCCTGCTCTCAATGGATGTTTAACTACATTATAACAGCATCTGGAAAAGGATGGTGGGTTTAATTTATTATGCTAATGAAACTATTAGTCAAGAGAGCATTGAAGATTGCTTTGAGATGGAAAAAGCTTCAAAAGACAGTATTGATATAGAATGTGTAAAGCTGATAGTCCTCTGTTAAAGGACTGGAATGGGAGGTCTTTTGACCACTACTATGGCATATATGTCTATTTTGATAGATTGGATTGCTGATAGCTGTTGGCTAGCTCCTGTTTCTGAGGATCCATAGGCTTTCTGATTTGAAGGGTAAGAATAAATCAAATCAAAGGTCTGATTACTAAGTATTAGTACCACTGAGTGATATCATAAAATCTCATTAATCAGGCTACTTTCCCTCATTTCTTTTTCTTTAGTACATTTGGATGTCCAAAAATTGTCCAACATGCTCTTCAAAGTGTATGAGCAATAAGGGGACAGACAGAAGGTGGAGGGGACTTTGATTCACCAGTGATTCTAAATTTTCAAGTATATTAAAATGATCTATTGAATGATAATCACTTGCAAGGGTTGGAATATTGAAAACCTAACCAAGTGAAGTCAGTTATGTTAAAAATAATGGAATACTCCAAAGGAAGGGTTATTTGACTAAGTGAAATAAAATTGAAATCATAGTAATGAGTTACAATTATTGACATTGACAATGACAGGACTATCAAGACATTGATTGAAAAAAAAGACCAAAGTCAGCATAGTGAAAGAGATGAGCAGAAAAGCTCCATTTCTCTGACAATCTGAATTATTATTTCAAAGTGAAACTCTTACAAAAGAAAATCAAAGACCCAAATAGATAAAGTCAGAATAGGTCTGAGTCTTGGCAAAACATGAGTTGACAAAATACAAGGACCTAACTGAACATAGTGAGGTTGGGTCTGGATTTCATCATTGAGTTAGAATATCAAGGACCTAACTGAATGAAGTGAGAGTGGGTCTAGGAAAGCATGGACATAGCTTGTCTATACATTATGTGACATGAGAAAGTGGCTGTGTGGACAACTTTTTGGGATTCTGCTGAAGTAAGCCTGACTATGCTGACCAATTCTTATATAAGAATTGCCTCTTAAGGGTGAACACAATACAAGTTGGCTGTTTTTGGCCATTTGAACATGTTTTCTTGAAAAAAAAAATTATAGCAGACAACTTGAATAAATAAATACTATCTTTTGACTTTGTGTAAAAGGTGCTCATTAGTCTGCAGGGATTAAAAAGGCCAAATGCAATTTAGTGGACACTATTTTTCATGCCTTGCATGTTTTGGACACAACATGACCAAACAATGGGCATTTCCAAAGTTGTGGAAAGGAGGCCACACAACAAAGTATGTTTGGTCACATCTATTGATTGATTGATGTTGATTAACAAGCTTATTAGTAACTCCTTATGCACATTGAGCTATTGATACATCAAATATCTCATCATGCAAGTCAATTTTAATGGTTTTTGACTGTTAAATTGCTTGACAATTGATGTTTCAGGCAACCACCTACTACTCCTGAAAGCCAAAGGCAACAAGCTAGGATTCAAAGGAGACTTGAACAGTTACATATGACAGATCCTGATGAATGTCATGCAAATAGAAACAATAGATTTTTGGAACAGATCAATACTGTGGTTGTCCCACCACTTCAATTGGGACCTGGGGGTATGGGAACTGGGTGTAACAATCAATCTATGGAGTCTAGGGGTATGGGAACTGGGTGTAACAATCAATCTATAGAATTGGGAATATAGGATCTAGGGGATCAAGGCCTAATCACCAATCTATAGCCACCACTTCTGGCTCTTTAGGAAGACCTATTAGGCAGCTAGCACCTGCTGATGATCCATTTTCTTTGGCCATTCCTGAAACTGTTTTACTTGAAGGATGGAATGCCCCTTTACAGAATCCCTTACCTAGAAAGGTGCCCCCTCTGCCTGCTCCTATACATGGAAGAGTTATCAAAGCTCCTGCACCAGAACCTATGCCCATGATAATACCACCTCCCCCTCACACACTAGCTCTATCTCAAGAGCAACAAAGGTTGAATGAGAGGCAATAGGAGCAAGCACTAGCAGCCTTACAAGAGCAACAAAGGCTCAGACAAATTGCTATAGCTGAAGAGCAGGAGAGGCAACAACAAGCTTTGGCTATTCTGAGCCAGGAGAGAGAAAGAGAGGAAGAAGAGCAATTTATGCCAGAGATTAGTTCAAGAGAGATTTGAATGCTACTTTCACTAATAAAGTTGAACAGCATATAGATTTGAATTCTGAACATAGGCCTTTGAATGCAGCTATGGCTCAAAGGATCTTTTAAGGCTGGGAAGAGCAATATATAGCTGATCTGGAAGAGGACTTCAATGGTTTAGGTGTTCAGAATGACATACATTCTGATGATGATTTGGAATATGTTGATCCTGCAGAACATCAACCAGCAGAGCAATTTGATCCTCCCCTTGATGATCTATTGGGTCCTCAGAATGATATACCTTCTGATGATGAATTGGAATGTGTTGATCCTGCTAGACATCAACCAGCAGAGCAATTGGATCCTCTCCTTAATGATCCATTAGGTCCTCAGAATGACATACCTTTAGATAATGACTTGAGATATGTTGATCCTATTCAACTGAGACCTGCAGAAGACTTGGACACTGCTCTACTCAATCATCCAGCAGGACTACAAAATCCTGCTGAGCAGCCTCCCCTTGGACTTCCTATTCCACCACAGCTTGGCCCTGTTCAGCCTATTCCAAGAGGAAGACAACCTTATTTGATGGCACTACATTATCTTGGTCCTATGGCTGTCATATATCCACACTGCCAAGCTCTACACTTTGATGCTGAAAAGCTCATCAACTCTACCAGAAATAATCCAAAATTTGGCATGTGCTGCTTACAAGGCCAAGTGAATTTGCTCAGGCTTCAAGATGCTCCAGCAAATTTACTGAACCTGCTCCATGGACATCATCCTCTCTCTGACACTTTTGAAACATCTATCTATCAATACAATGCAGCCTTTGCATTCACATCTCTGGTAGTCAAAATTGATCATGCTATTACCAATGCACCTGGACCATAGAGCTTTAGGATCAATGGAGAACTACATCATTTGACAGGTGCCTTGCTTCCTATTAAAGGCAATCTTCCTGTATATGCACAACTCTACGTTTATGATCACAATCAGCAATTGGCTTTTTGTCAACAGAACAATCCCAAGCTTGATCCTCAGATAATGGCCTCTTTGCAGGATATGCTTGCTAGAGTCAATCCCTTCATTGGCTTATACAAGCAGGCCAGGCAAATTATGGGAGAAGTTCCAGAAGGCCAACCACAAAGGCTTTTTATTAAGCTTACAGCTGATTTTGGAGATCCTTGATCCTATAATGACCCCAATGTACAGGAGGGGATTGCAGCTGAGTGAAACAAATGAGGTTGGGTCTGGAACTTAGCATTGAGTAGAATATCAAGGACCTAACAAAATGAAGTGAGGTTGGGTCTGGGACCTTTTGGGCCATTTCACTTATTCAAAAGAAATGGCTTGATGCACCTCATAAATGTGGGCAGAAAAGAGTTCTAGGTTAGCTGCACAAAGCAGCTGTTTCAAATATGCTTAGATACTTGATGGGTAGACTTAGAGGCACAAGACATGCAGAAGAACATTCTTAACTCCAACTGCTGAACATTCAATCCATGGCATTGGAGAATCAACAATTGCCACTACATGCATTGGAAAATTTTCACAATGCATCCAAGACAGATTATTCCTTGAACTAGACAATGCACTCTTTGTCCCAAAATCTGGAGTACACCTACTCTCCATTAGTAAACTTGCAAAATGTGCCAAAATCAAAACAACCTTCAATGACACTGGAGCTTAGCTCACACATATGCTTACTAATACTGTTGTCACATCAGAAACCTTACTTTCCCATAAATATTGATATGCTATTGATCTCTACATCAATCAAGTGTTTGCTATACATGCTGCTTCTAATTTTAAGACCTGGCACAATAGGCTTAAACATGCTAACTACCAAACAATTATTCAGATGGCACAGGCCAGCATGATTGAAAATATGCCTAAAACCTTCCCCTCAAAACCATCTAAATGTGACTATGGTATCCTTTGGAAACAGGCTAGGATGCCTGTACCAAAGGAGAGGTAAGAAGAAATTGGCCATAAGGCTCTAAGAAGGCTATCACAATTCAGCCTCAGACCTCTGGACCTATTTTCCTTCAGCCCATGCCTCCCCAGAGTACCCCCAATGCCCCTTTGACCTTTTCCAAACTTGGTCTACCCCCAGTGCCTGTGCCAGCAATCTCCAATATACCTCAGCAAATCATAGTGACCCCTAACAAGCTCCAACACATTTCCTGCAGGCCTTATAAAACCCATGAATACTTCCAAAGCTCTCAGGCACCCCCAACAGCCCTGCTGACCCTGGCACACATCACCAACCTCCAGACCCATCCACCTTAGCATACTCCAGCAGCACTGGGATACTTAAGGACATGTAAGAATCTCCAGTTTGTCTCTGGACTTATCTTTCACCAGGGATGAAGGACTCCACACAATATAAACCTGCAAACTGTGCTGCTGGGCCAAAAGTCCCCAAGTCCAGAGACTCCTCCCAACAAGCACTTCTGAAAGCCCCACCACACCATTAACAATACTCTAGAGTTTACCAAACTCTTGCCTAGGAACAACTCCACCAAAGTATAAATTTCCAGACAACTTTATCTTCAACCACAACTCCCCCTTGACTGCCTCCTGCCTGCAGATTAACAGACTACAAGAACTAATAAAACCAGATCTGGCAAAAGTATCTCTGCCTCTATGTTAACTATTTAACAGGGTGACTAGCATGCAGCACCTTCTTTTGTTAAGGTTACCCACAATAATACTCCTTACTCTGTCACCAAAATCCTTCCCTATCTATGCTAATAGAGGCCACTAATCCTGGTGCACTCCATTCCTATATTTCCCATTACCCATGCAGTTGCCAAGGACCTCTGGTCCCTCTGTTAGCCACTCCAGAATGACATCAACATCACAAACCAAGCCTAATTCCTACACCCCAACTATTCCCCCAAGAACCCTGGCATGGCTCAAGTGACACAATCTCCAACCCTAGAGACCCTCCATCAAGCCTAATCCAAGTGACTCGGCCTCTATAAAACTCTTGGGAACACCTCAAGCTGGACCTCATCTCCAGGCCTAAAAAGGCCTCAACTCCACCCTCCACCCAACTCCAGACCCCCTTTCCTAGACAATGCCCTCACCAAATCTAGCCTGCCAAAGCCAAGAACAAGTTCCACTGCTATCACAACCTGCCCTCAGACCTCTGGGCCTCTTCTCCTTTGACCTACACCTTCCTGAAGCACCTTCAATGCTCCCTTGACCTTTCCTGACCTTTTTCACTCATGGTGCCCACCCTGGCTAACTCTGACACTTTCTCAGCTAACTATGATGCTTCCACAGCAAACCCTGATGGCCTTCTGGCAAACCCCAATACATTCCCTATAGGCCCCAGTCACTTTCTCTTCTCCTCCCACACTCCAGACCCCTTTAACACTGTTCCTAATTCCAGAATATATCACTTACTTGCCACTACAACTTGCCCTACCAGCCCAGAACATCCCAAAGACCTCAGGGCAGCTCATATTCTCACCAGTATATTGATGTGTCCTGCCAACTAATCAGAACCAATACCCATCAACCCTGCATGGCTATAACAAGCCCTGCTACCAGATCTGCTGTCCCTGGAGGAGTTTTCATAGTCAGTATATAAGTTATAAAGTAGTATTCCTTACTCTAGTCTTGATATTTTACTTGCTTACCTGTGGTTTTTGTTTCTTGTTATGTTTGTTTCTGTTACATCTCCCAGGCTCATCTCTGTTTTTATTTTTGTTCTCCATTTCTGTCTCTAGTCTTGTGCTTCATCTCAATCTATTTGGTTCTTGTTTCAATCTTGCCTTGACTCCATTTCATCTTGTCTATCTCTATTTCCTTTCATGTGTGCCTGATTTCCTTTCAATTCTAACTCCATTCTGACCTTGATTCATATCTCTATTCACATCTACATGACTCTGTACAATCTTATCTAACTCTAGACTTGTTCTACAATCAACCCCAGAACCCATCAAATCACCTCTGATCTCTCATCCACCCTCTGTTCCCACTCCTGTTGCTTGCATGACCTCCAATCACCCCACATATTCAATATGAAGCATTCCCAAGCCTGACCCTTACTGTACCTTGTCTGAGACTTCCCTGGACCACTCCAGACTTATTTGGACTGCTTTCTGTAGCTTATCTCAGAAGTATCTGAAGTCTGGACCTTCCCAGAATGCTAGGTTAAAGGTGCAGAACATTGTGTCCACCTAGTAAGGACTTGCCCAGTTAAGCTGAGCCCCTGTGGTCAGCAGAACCTGACATAATATCAAGACTCTCCCTTACTCTGTTCTTGATGTCTGCAATTAACCCTGTATACACTGCCACCAAACTTTAAACCAATGTTTACTATGATTCATTCTGTCTTGCTCTGAATGCAAAGGCACATTAAGTTGCAGATCAGACACCAATGTCTCCTTCACCCTAATCACATCTCCCACATAATAGTTCTCTACCTTGACACCCTCCCAGCTCATCTCCCATCACACTTCCCATGCACTCCCCTCCCTTACACCTCTCCCCCCTTCTCTGCTACCTCTGCCCCTAATCAGGTTGACTGTGGCACAACCAACAGCTTTATCAACAAATCCTTGGCAGTGATTGCTCAATTGCTCAGCAACTTCTCTAGCACCTTACCACCCCCACTCTCCCCAAGTTCTCTAACAGCAATCCTTCCTCTGCTGGCAATAATCACTCCCTGCATAGAAGCAACTATCACCTTTGCCAATGAGTAATGACCAAAGCTCTAGCCTTGAGTCACTCACCTCTGCCCCATTCTCAACTCTCCTTGACTTTGCATAACCAATCTCTGAATTGACTGGCCCAACCCCACCTCACCTGTCAGGGGATGTCCCATTCCCCCTCTGTCCTGTTCTCCCTCCTTATGGTTTTCTTTATTCTCCTTTGCTTCTCATATCTGCTAGTCCCAGTTCTAGCCCTCAGGCTGCACTGGTTCTCTGTCCATAATTCTAACAAGTGTTGCTCCTTCTACATGGCCTCTCACTAGACCCCTGAATTATTTCCTGCATTCCCAGCCTACTACTCATTGTAGGCCTCCCATCCTTGAACCATAGGTCCTTTCAACCAAGGGCTATCTTTTGCCTATATTTGTACATGGTCACATGCTGAGAATCCAGAGATTGAGGCCATTTACAATGGATTTCCACTTTTTGATCAGACTCCAGATTGGATTGTTGTTGAGTGTTGTTCACAAGGCTCTAGAGCAAATTTTTCAGAGACTGGCATTGGGAATCCTTAGACTTGTTCTCTTTGGATCTCCCTCTGTCAGATGAGTAGGTAGAACTTTAGAACTTCTTGTAGATGCTGAATAGACTTTGGATCTCTCTCTCCCAGTTGTGTGATTGAGCCACAGCCTCCAGAGGTCACTCTTATAGCAGAACAAGTCTCTAGATTCAGTCTGGGGGCCCCTTTTCTAATTGCCTGAGTTATCCTACTTGGTTCCTCAAAAGGTCTCTCCTCCACCAGTTTCTTAGTGCTCCCTGTGCTCCTCCTATGACCCAATTAACTCCTCCAGCACTTCCCCCTGATGCTTCAAGCCCCCAGGATGATGCTTGGAGTTCTTTGCTGTTCCTGGAGACACAGGTTCAACTTACTCAAGCTTCCCTTACCTCCTACACTATTAAACTCACTGAGCTCCATTAAACTACTAAAGCAGTGTCCCTTTCCCTCCAGACCCTCCTGGAATGTCTCACCCTTGCTCTTACTCCTCCCTCTGAACCCCCAGCAGCTGCAAGAAGGTTCTCTTCTGCACCTAGCTTAGAGGGCTCAGCACTCCACTCTAAATTTCCTCACCCTGCACTGTCTGATGTATTTGATGAAGACCATAGAGTTGAGGAACATTTCCTCCAGTCTTGCATCACCTATATCCAGTTGGTTAGTGAAGCCTTTGCCTCTGACACTTTGAAAATCACCTGGGTTCTCACTTACATGAAGGCAGGCCAAGCTTCAACCTATGCACTGTGCATTTTTCGATGCCCAGAAAGAGTTGAGAGTTTTTCTTACTGAATGGAGTTTGAGAAGAAGTTCTGAGCTGAGTTCTTTCTCCTTGACCCTACCAAGACCACAGCTCTTTCCCTTTAAGACCAGACCTAGTATGATCAAGGAAAGCAGTCACTGGATGAGTACATTGACTCTTTTCATGCCTGAATTAAACAGGCTGGCTATCCAGATAGTCTGCAACTCTACCTCACCTTCCATGATGGACTCCACCCCTCTCTTATGGATCATATTGATAGTATGGCTGAGGGCACCCAGATGATGAGCATGTCAATACCTGGTATAAGGTGGCACAGAAGCAGTGGCAGTTGATGGAACTGCAATGTGAGCTGCAGCAGACACAACTCTTGATGTTTCCTTTCTCTCATGGTGGCCCAAGTTCCTCCTTCCATGCCTGCTCTAGTAGGCAACTCTTCCCCTTCTATTCCATGTTGCCCCCTTGTGCTCCCTACTCCAAAGAGTCCCAATGAATGTCAACACCCCTCAACAGCAATCCTCTACTCTCTTGTTGTGTTGATGTTATAGAAAGGCAGGTCACTTTGCCTGCTACTGTCCTCTGGGCTAGAAGTCCACTACCTGTCTGCATCAGAGCAAGAAGAGCTGCTTGTCCAACTTCTAGCAGCAAGGGATGCAACAGGAACCCCCTTTCTTGATGCGCCTATAGTTGTCCACTCTGATAAGGCAGCCAATCTATTGGAGGAGGTTTCTACAGAGCTGGAGGAGGATTTTTAAAAGGGTAATGGATGAACTGTATGCTACCATTACCTAGTGCTAATCTTTTTGCTCCTCTGTTCATAGAATCAACTATATCTGTTGCTGCTTTTGATACTATGCTCAAAATAATAAGCCCCTCCTCAGGTGTACAAACCCCCTCCCCAGCCTAACCCATGCCTCTAGATTCTTGCATACAAATGCCATCTCCCCTGTTGTTACATTGTTGCTTCCACCCCTTCTGCCAACTCTCTGAAGCTACAGGTAAAAATTGAGATGATGAACACCCAGCAGACCTGAAGTGTGGTCACTCTGCTTGACAGTGGCACAATGGGCCTCTTTCTTGACACAGACTATGGGAAACAACATTTTCTCACCACTTGCCCCCTATCTCATCCTATCCCTGTGTACAATGTTGATGGCACACTCAATGAAGCTGGCTCTATTCACTCAGTGGTGGACCTAGTTCTCTATCACAAAGGTCACTCCAAGCAAGCCACTTTTTCTGTCACAAGTTTGGGGAAACAAGACATGATCTTGGGGCTCACCTGGTTATACAAATACAACTAAGGACAAAGATGAGCTGCTGCCCTTGTCATTGCATGACTTGTGCTGATGAAGCCCACAACATAGAGCAAAGGTTCATGAGCATGCTGTCATGTGTGCCTGTTGTGCTGGGCATCTCCTTCATGCTAATCTCAACCTCCTGAATCCCTTCCCTTCAGCATTACCTCCTAGAGAGGCCCTCTACAAGGATGTCTGAGGTCTTGGGTGTGAACCTCAAGAGAGAAAGGAAGGGAAAGGAGAATCCACCAGCACTGCAGAGTCTTTAGACAAAACCATTGAGGTAGGTGATAGGATCTATGCTACAACCCTCTGCCCCCCTCCTACAGTGGCAGAGATTCAGGTCAGTCAGACCACTTCTCAATGTCTGGCTAAGGCATTTGTGGCAAACTCCCAGTCCAAGCCTTTTTATAACACAGTTCCTAATCACCTCCACAATTTTGAGGATGTATTCTCTAAGGCATCCTTTGATTCACTTCCAGAGCATAAGCAGTGGGATCATGCAATGAGCTGATACCAGATGCAGAACCCTCTAGCTGCAAAGTCTATCCTCTTGCACCATATGAGCAGGATGAGCTGGATGCATTCCTATAGGATAATCTTAGCTCTGGATAGATATAATCCTCTAAGTCCCCAATGGCCTCCCCAATCTTTTTCATTAAGAAGAAGGATGGGTCTTTTCATTTGGTTCAAGACTATTGAATCTTGAATGCAATAACAGTGAAGAATTGCTATCCTTTGCCACTCATCTCAGAACTTGTCAACAACCTTTGAGGTGCATGCTACTTCTTTGGTAGCAGGGTCTGAGACTTGGCATTGAGTTGCCATTGTGCCGCGCCGTCAGCCACGTGCAAGCAAACAAGGCCACACAAAGAAAGTGCGCTTGGGCGGCGGATTGGAGGGCGAGCGACAACGATGCGCGAGTCGAACTTTGGGTTTCCGAGCCAGAACAAGGCGTGTGTGTGCATTACGTCGCAGCTGTACGACCGACGAGGCAAGTGGTTGTTGTTGTGTGCTTGGGTGTGCTGACTGATTTGCAGCGCTGGACACGTCGTCGGCGCTGCCGCTGCTGAACTCGCTGACTCATCTGACGTACCTGACGTCGACGTCGCCGCGGATCCGCGAGATCATGACGATGGACGGCGGCCTCGAGCGTCTTGTGCGCATTCTCCACGACTTCTGCCTCTGCCCGCCCCCGCCCGACAACGGCGCCGTCTTCTACGGCCTCGTCCCGCCCCACGTCCGCCCCCCGCGCCCCGTCCCCACCCTCAACCCGCCCCAGTTCGACAAGCAGGCCGCCTACCGCTTCTCCCTCGCCTTCCAGTGCGTCGTCAACATCGGCGTGCGCGGCAGCGAGCCCATCAGGAGCAGAGTCGTCCAGGCTGGCACGCTTGATGTCGTCGGGTGCATTCTCGAGGCCTGGCTGGCCAACAAGGGGTTTGCGGTTGGGCCTAGCTCGAGTGCGACGGGCATGCCTAGGGAGACGAGGGAGCAGCGCCAGGCGAGGAGGGACGCCGCTGCTGCTGCTGCTGCTGCGGCCGCACAGCAGGCCGAGCTCGAGACGCAGAGGAATCGACAGCCGGCCCCGAGGCCTGCGCTCGTGCGGCTCCCTGGTGATGTGCGGCGATTCTCCCAACCGGCGATCGTGGCTGATTATTGTGTGTGCAGGATGACAGCCCGACTGGACCGCGCCCTACAACTCGTCGTTCTCACCGCGAGGCAGCGTCCACGGTACGCTTAAATCTACTTATCCACCGTCCCATCTAACGCTCTACCAGGTCTCTAGCGACGACAGCACGATCCACGAAGCGCTGCTCCTCCTCAGCACACCCACACCCCCACCCGAAAGCGACACCGACGCATCCGCCGCACCCACCCCCATCGGCTCAAGCACACCAACTGGCTCCGTCGTCTTTCCCTCGCGCGATCGCAGCGGCACCATCATCGCCAGGCCCGTGTGGGATCTCCCGAGGGCGCGTGTGAGCCCCGGGAGGGACACCGAGACCGAAGGCGAGACCGAGGGAGAGGGCGAGGGCGAGGGCGCTGTCGCCATGCGCATCCAGCATAGGAGGGCCGTGGGTATCGTGTCCGACGGTCCGCCTGCCGATACGCACATTATCATCTCAGAGTCTGGTGCGGGTGTTGCCGATGTCGGCGTTGCGGGCGTTGGCGTTGGCGTTGGCGGCGTTGGCGTTGAAGATGGCATCGTATCGATGGAGGCGAATGATGATTTCGCGATGGGTGCCCCGCCTGGTGCGCCTGGTGCTATTACTATCAATGCTGGGCTTGGTGTTGGCGTTGGCATGGGGATGGGTGCGGAGAGTGAGGATGAGGGTGTGCAGCGTGACGCCGACGCAGACGGCGACGTGGAGATGGCCCCGCCCCCGCCACCATCGCGCATCGGCAACCCGGATGCGACGCCTCGACCTGCGGTTGTTGGGTTGCCTGCTGGAGGGGATGTGCAGATGGAGATGGAGATGACGCCGAGGATGGGGGTGGATGTGGCGCAGCGTGGTGTGCAGCGTCAGCAAGCACAGGCACAAGGCCAAGCGCAACTACAACCGCAACCGCAACCGCAACTGCAAGCCCAGCACCGCCATCGGCACCACCACCACCACGCCTCGCACGCCCACGCCCACGCCCACGCCCACGAAACGAGCCCGTACCGCGACGAAGACGTGCTCCTGAGTCTGCAGCTCCTTGCGTACCTGAGCAAGTACCCGCATGTGAGGCAGGCGTTTTATAAGCCGCGGGGGACGTTTCATCCTGCGACGGCGGGTGTGGATGTTGGTGGGCGGTGGGCTGCGCTTGGTGTGGGGAGACAGCAGGGGCAGGGGCAAGGCAAGGATGAGGAGAGAGTGAGGGCTGGGAAGGAGAGGGAGGGAGGGGGTGCGGGTGGTGCTGGGTTTTTGAGATCGATTGGGGTGGGGAGGCGGGATGGTGTTTCTGGTGGGAAGGAGCATGGTCCCTGCACGAGCGCCGCGAGCGGGAGCGCGCAGCAGTCGAAACAACAGCGACAGACGAACGTGTTCTCGCTCGTTGAGCGGTTCACGTTCAAGCCTTCAAGTTCAGAGACTGAGCTGCTTGTGAATCCGCCGCCGAGGCTTCCGACGGAGATACAGTATTGGGCGGGTGTTGTTATGCGGAACGCGTGTAGGAAGGACGAGAGTCGTGGCGGGATTAGGCAGTGTGCGAATAGTGAGTGTGGTTGTGATACCAAGTGCGGATGATGGATGATTGCTAACCACCACCACCCCCGCAGTGCTCTGTGGACGATGGGAGGCGTACCCGCGGGAGTTTGCGAAATGTAGACGGTGTAGGAAGGCCAAGTATTGTGGGAAGGAGTGTCAGTCTACTGCGTGGAGCGAGGGACATCGGTTTTGGTGTAGTGCGAAGGAGGATGATGATTCGGGTGGTGGTGCGGGTGGTGCGACGAGTGCGAGTGCGGGGCCGAGTTCGGAGACGGATGGGAGTGCGGGTGCGGGTGGGAGTGCGAGGGAGAGGAGGGAGAGGAGGGAGAGGGAGAGGAGGGAGAGGGAGAGGGAGAGAGCGGGGACTGTTAGGGCTGTACAGCAGCAGCAGCAGCAGCAGCAGCAGGAAGCAGGTATGGGACCGGTGTATCCTGATGCACGTCAAAGGCTCGTTGTACCTCCGCCCCCGCCCCCGCCGACGAGGGGAGGGAGTAATGCGACACTGAGGCCTGCGGAGCGTGCTGCGTATGTTCAGACGCAGACGCAGGACCCGATTGGGACGCCTGCGCGGGCGAGGGTTACGCAGCAGCAGGTGGGGTTCGCGCCGATGGGGTATGATGGATTTGCTGTTGCTACTGCTGCTGATTCTGCGGGATCGGGATCGGGCGTGGGCGTCGTGGGCGCGGGGAGGAGGAGAGCGGAGACTGTTACGGGTGCTAGTATGGTCAGTGGTGGAGGAGGAGGAGGAGGGGGACCGAGTGTAGTGCATCATTTGCATGGGCCTGGGTATCATGGTAGGGGCGCGCAGGGACAGGGGCAGGGGCAGAGGACGAATCCGTTGATGCAGTTTGTGCAGCCGCGGGGAGAGGCGGGTCCGAGTCGGTGGAGGGGCGAGGAGGGGGAGGACGGGGACGGGGATGATATGGTGCTTGGGTAGGGGAACGAACGATGTCGTTGATTGACTCGCCCTCGCTATCGCTAAGAATTCCCTCTCTCTCTCTCCCCATCATACCTTAAAATCTAGATTTTTTTCTTACCTGCAAATCAAAGAAAGACTATCCATTCCATTCCGCATATCTACTCTACACCCCCTGATTTATGACCTGCAGCACCGTTCACATATTATGCCCAAACGACCCGATATACGTCTATATACAATTATTACATACGCCTCCCCGTTTATACGTGACCCGTAACAGACAAGAACACATTTGTCTTTCGTGCTCTATCGTACGACCGACCGACCGACCGACCGACCGTCTATGGTTTTTTTTTTTCCTACTCACGTTATTTCTACACAAGTACTATAATTCTAGGCGTATTTGTTTTTGTTTTTGTTTTTCTCTGTGGTTGAGTTGGGAGGAAGATAGGGAGGAAAGGGAAGGTGATTATTGTTTGTAAGTGCTGCGGTGCCTCCGAGTTTATGAGATGTTCGAGTGGGAATACGCGATTGTAATGGGCTCTGGCGTACGTACGAGAGGTCTCTTAGTTCTGAGATTAGACTGAGGATTCTTGGTCGGTTCGTGCTTGTTCGTTCCGTGTGCTAACGACCGACGAGCCTAGTTCATTTACGCGTGGATCGATATCCTTCAACAAAATTTACTATGTAGAGAAGACGCCCGCACTTATAGATGGTGTTGAGAATCTGCGTGATCGACGTTGTGTGCAGCATGGTCCAGCTGTTTCTGCGGCCGCTACAAATTGGTGCTCCAAGTACGATGATACGAGCCGCAATTGTTTTTTATCCTCTCTTCGTGGTCGACTTGGATTGTTGTGTCGGAGAAGAGTTGCTGTAACTGTTGCGATTGCCACCCGGGACTCCTCAATGACTCCCTAGCGTTCGATCCGAAAGCGAATACCACAATCCTGACGTTAACTCAAGGTGCTATTGCTGTAACCTGTTGCGATCGCCGCCCGGGCCCCCCATCCGTCATGGTTCGCGCCTAACCTCTCGTTCAATCCGAAAGCGAATACCACAATTTTGACAGTTATAGAATATAGTGTACATTGAACCTTGTTTCATTTACACGTGGATCGATGTCCTTCAACAAAAGATACTTGTGTGACGTAGCGAAGACGCCATAGTAGAGCATCTGATCGTTGCACTAAGCGCTCGGAGAACTAGCTGAAATCTGTGCACTCGACCCGAGTCTACTGTGACTTGCGTGCAGCACGGTCCAGCTGCTTCTGCGACGCTACAAAGTGCTGCCTCTTCTCCAAGTCTATAACAGCGTGAGAACAAGACATAAGTGCAAACGGGATGAACGAACCGTGTGCCCACATGGCAGCGCCAACCCTGTTCGAGATCGTGAATATGAGCCCAACAATCGGGATACCTTCGAGTAAGGCTGCCACAAAACCAAACTCTGCGAAAAAAAAAATACGCGTTGTACCAGTTAGCTGAAGGAATGAATACGTACGAAGGTAGTCCCATCTTCTTTCCTCCATAAAAACAGCTATTTGTTCCTTGGACATCTTCTTCGCTTCAAAATACTGCAATGATGGCAAGTGTGGGAAAGGAGTGGAAAAGTACGATTTGATGGGGTACGAACCGGTCGATGGAGATTCCGAGCAGTGCGCAAAGATTTGATCGCAGCAGATACGAGAATTCCGACAAATGGGTAAAAATTAAATGGAAAGAGGATCACTGGATGTACATTATTAATGTGAGCTGTAGCAATGATGAATCACATACCCCGACGAACGACAAACAGACCAATCCATCCTCCTAGCCAGCGTTTGACCGATTTCTCCCAAAAGGATTCGGAGGGTATGACTGGCGGGTTGTCCCATTCCTCGACATAGGGCTGCCAGAAATCAGGTCCTTTCGCTCGTGATGCTACGGTCTGACTCCATGCGCGTGTACGTGCAATGTGCATATTGCGCGCGAGAAAAAAGCGGAGAATGTACGTGATCTGTGAGCCGACAAGAAGGACTGCTGCGTCTGAGATGATCTAAGCATGGATGATACCACCTTGCATGTTCTCACACACTTACAAGTGGGGAGACTGAATGGAGGACTGTATCCGAAAATCGTTGAATCAGATAGGCCGGTGACACGAGGAGAGCTGTCGTTTTTCCTTAGTAGAATCTGAGAAAAAGTAAAAAAGGTCTACTTTGCTAGAAATATCTGGATGAACTTTCGCTGGACACCAAATGTTAGCACAGTCTGGCAATGAAAAGGCATAATCGGTAGTTGATTCTTACAATAGTCGAACAGACAGACATACCCAAACTGTACCAACGATTGCTCCTCTTCTAGTTGCATGTCGGCACTTGTCCCAGGCAGGGGTATACAATGACCTATCTGTAAAGAAACGATACATACCAACCACGACATATGTTGGGGGAAACTCGAGGCGTAGTGTCGCACGAGCAAGAGACTGTGGAATGTTTTCAAGTTTGTGATTACGAGGATCGTCTCGGAAGAGGTTATCCTGAGCTTCAGGACCATCCAACATCGTGGTCTCAGTTCGTGAGGACTTATTGCACTGCCACAGAATTGCCCCTGATGGATGACAAACATCGCGTCAACAGCGCGTGAACCAAGTCCGAAACGTGACTTGGCATACTTGCCTCCAATGATGACAAACAGC
The DNA here is from genome assembly GCA_020091625.1 of Termitomyces sp. 'cryptogamus'. Classification (NCBI taxonomy): domain Eukaryota; kingdom Fungi; phylum Basidiomycota; class Agaricomycetes; order Agaricales; family Lyophyllaceae; genus Termitomyces; species Termitomyces sp. 'cryptogamus'. Next base: position 5,700,240 of record JAGYZC010000005.1, read on the forward strand.
AGTACAATCGTGACTTCAAGTCGTGGAGACCAAATTTCTCAAGCACACTCTCTCATCACTTACCATGGCTACCTCCCCATCATCACTGGCTGCAGCTATCCCAGACGCTGATACGCTGACTAACGCTGCGAAGTTGCAGATTCTGGACTCTCAAGGGGCGAAAGTCACTTTTGGTTCTCTCTTCGAGAAGCAGAAAACAATCGTGGTGTTCATCAGTGAGAATCTATATGGACTGCCGATAATCAATTCATTCTCGATCTTTAGGGCACTTCTTCTGTGGCGTGAGCCCCCTTTTATGCTCAATTTGAATACCCCAGACCTCAATATACTGGCTACGAGTAGAATTGCCAGGTATTCTCGTTTTTCTTTGAACAACATATTCAGTGCAAACACCATCGGCCATAGTCGTTTGTCGAACAGCTGGCCTCCATTCCTCACGACATACTTGACAAAGCAGATGTCAAACTGGCTGTTGTCGGCTGCGGCGACTGGCAGCCAATTCAGTCATACGCAAGTTCGTTCATTGACTGTTGTGATCAAACGTCCACCTCATTTTCAATACCAACCCAGACACTACCAAGTTTTCTGGGCCTATCTACGCTGACCCATCTCGCTCGCTTTATCGTGCTCTCGGTATGAACATCGAGAAGCTCGAAGGAACGCCACCTGTTCAGCAGCGTAAGAGCTATCTTACCACGGGTCCTCTGAAGAACGCGATGAAAAGCATCTGGGTACGCACACTCCTATAATTGTTTCATGCACTGACCTTTGATTGCAGAAAGGTCCTTTGAAGCATCCAAACCTCCTTGGGAAACAAGGAAACATATCACAACTCGGTGGCGATTTCGTTCTTGGACCAGGTTAGGCACCCTGAATGACATTATTTCATCGCAATCAAATGGCTGACGTGGAAATCCCAGGCCTTATATGTTCATTCGCCTGGCGCATGCAACATACAGAGGATCGTAAGCAGTCTTCTTGCTCTTCTCGTGCGGATACGCTGACCATGCTTCTCCAGATGTAGAGATCGCAGAGCTGCTCGAGAAGGCTGGCCTCGAGTACTCTTAGCCAACCGGTGTTGATATTTACCGCACCTAAGATGCTCGTACACTGATTTATCTTGTCCCTCTACTTACACCTACCGTTTTGCTTCATATCATGACCACCTTTTATCTTCGGACATTTTTACCTGTTCTTCCCCTTTTGATAACGCTGATTATGGTTCTTAACTTTTGTCAATGTTGCTAACTTGACTTTTGTAGCTTCGATTTGTTAGCCGCGCTGACCATTTGTCATGCACAAAAGTGATAAAAATAGCTGATTAATCTTCGAACACAAACGATTAATATTCGGGCCGTTCAGTGCGATTAACAAATCACAACAGCTAGTTCTTTGAATTCGTCCAAAAGTCTGATTTTGTGGGCATCAAAAGACTCAATGCAAAAAAGCGGAGATGCATTTAGAACTTCTCATTCACGTCGTCATATTGGCACTGGAATAAACCGAGACGGATGCCAAAGTCACTGCTGGGGCCAGAAAATGTTTCCAATGGAAAAAGAGTCAAAGAAACCTGTCATCTGTTTCTTGGCTAGCTTTTTACAATAGAAAAAGGCAAATTTCCTTTGTTTAAAGACTTTTTCTATCAGAAATTGCCACAGAGAAAATGGCATAACAGGTTTCCTTTTCATCTTTCCCAAGGAAACACAATTGAGTGCCAGCAGTGAGTATGTGTAATGAAATTACTATAATATGCTCGAACCGTAAAAGAAAAGACGAAACACCTGAGGTAATCCAATTTTAGTCATTGTAACAAGTCACAGAGTCACCTCACTATATTGGCATAGCATGAGATTTAGTCCCCACATCAACAACAAGCCTCTGGCTGATACAAGCCATGACCAAAATAAAGCCGAAGTACTATCCAACTTATTCTGACATGGCGAGTACTGCTTGTCTTGGAAAAATAAAAGACGAACCATTTAAGGTTGATCAATCAGTAGTTGTTGTTGTAACAAGTTACCGATTCATTGCATTGACATAATATGAGGCTAAGGACCAGTAGTAAACTTTGACAGATACAAACCGCGGGCCTGTACCATTAATTCAACTCAGAGGCTCCGCACTCGTCCACCAAGACTTCAAGTGCACGTCAACAGTCATGTTCCGAGTTAGAATCGGAATCCTAGAGAGGCACTACTGTATTCATACAAATGTGTCTTCTGTGATAATGAACATAGTTGGATTGATGATAATAGTCGAAATCTCCTCTCTCGCAAGTGCAGCGACTCATTTACCTACACAAAGACCTCCTTTCAGGAGCCATTTTGACAGATCGTCAACAACGGGCCTGCAGTCAAAAGTTGGCGAAAAATGTAGCTCAATAACACACCTGCCTGCATCTGTAAGTGGAAGGATGCTCCACAGGTAAACTTGGACAAGAGCAAGACAGAGCAAATGGTATTGCAGTCAAGAGTTGGGCAGAAGGCAGGCAGAGTGAGCCAGTCACAAGTCTGTTACTGCAGGAGATCACAGTTGGTTTAGTGGATAGGCCTAGTCAACACTGCTATTGTCTGGTCTAAGGATATTTTATCCTGCATATATACTATATCAGTGACTATTCTATGACTAAGATGCAAAACTGAGTGAGCCAGGATGTAAAAGAAAGAGACTAGTCATAATTGATGATAAATAAAAACAATCATATGACTCAAAGGAAACAGTTAAAAGAAGAATGAAAGGGGGAAATGACAATGCCAGGCAGCTGGTCAGGTGGAATCCATACTGTCAGACTAAGCTCAGAGTAGTGTTGGACAGCATCAACAATCAATACTGCTATGTTAGCTATACTTGCAAGTTAAAAAAAAGTGAGTACAGGCACAGAATGGTATCTGAACAGTTTTACAGGTCAACATGTACACATATAAAAGCATCAGGTCACAATGACTTCATAATCTGAGTGTAGACAATTTGCCACTAGACTCACAGGTCTCTGTCTGTCTCACTTTAGCCACTTGATCATTGGCACTCTATTCTGGCCAGGGCCCAGGCCATCCATGCACCTTGCAACTCCTCTACTATCTCAGCTCCTTTTTTCTAATGAGTCTGGCTAGCCCTAGCTACCTGATGTGTCATCTTTGATTACACACCTTGTCTTGGCATTACTCAGCATGATTATTGTTGCTTACTTAGCTTCTATTACATACCAGTCTGCTTAGTCAATAGCTTGTAGTCAGCAGCTGCCTTTGAGTCATTAGGTAGTAGTCATGGCACCAGCTGTAGTATATCATAGATGGAACATCCTTAGTCTTAACAACAGCACCAATCTTGGGTTTACTAGTGGGACTGTAAGCCTGGCCAGTGTGGCTCCTTGTCTTCTTCTACCTTGCCCTCTGCCTCTGTTGCTTGTTGTTTCTAACCACTAGCCCACCTGTGGCTGGCTGCTTACCCAACTTGTTGGTCAGGTTATGAGTAGTGGGTGTGGCTTGGGTCAATCACAGCCAAGACAACTCTTAAAACTAATCTTTATAATGTCTTTCTCCCTCCCTAATACTCCAGTTGCTCAGCATGCTTACCCAACCATGGATAACAATCCTCAATATCCTGCTTCTGCTGCTTGGTCCTCAATCAAGGAAGTACAAGGCTCCACTGGTGGAATGGTCATTGCAAGACAGTCTTTTGTCATTTTCATATCTGTCTTGTCACAAGGCATCTGTAAGTGTCAGTGATGCTTGCCATCCCTTTTCCCCCTCAACAGCCTTGCTTTAGTTCAAATGGGAACATCTTCAGCATTAACAATTTCCAATCTGACAAGTCTTATGATGTTGCTTGAGCCTGATACAATGAGATTCAGTTATCCAGGCATTCATTCCTGATCAGCTGATTAATGAGGTTCTCCATACTATGGAAACTAGTTTAGATTCTATGAATGCTAGTAGCAAAGATTATTTGTCATACATTACTTAGCACACTCACTCCAGATTTGTAGAATTTTCAAAAGTGCTTCAGTATTCATATTGAAGACAATGAAGTTGCTACTGATGAAGTAATTTTACCTCATCATTCATTTTGAACTGCATTTACTTACCTATGATTGTCTCTCTATTAGAGCTATTAAGCTTTTACATTGTACAAAGCTTTGAGTCATTGCAGATCTTAGATTCTCTCTTCAATATAGTCAACTAAGACTGTTTATTGACTCTCATTTTCAGAGCTCATATCTTTTGAAGCTATAGCTTTCAAATCAAGTCCTGGACCATGCTGACAACACAGCTTTTCCAGATGGGTGTACAAGTAGTGAATTTTCTGATCACTGGTGCTCAAATATTTATTTAGGTTCAGAATGATCAAGTAGAACTGTTTGGATGGCTCAAGGGATTTTTGACAGCATTGTTGAGCAATGCAATGCTAAGCTTGACTCTATACAGGCCCAAGCCATTGAAGCATTCCAGGCTAGTGTTTTGACACTTTTGGACACTACTTCTCAGTAAGATACTGCACTTCAAAAACTTCAGCAGATTTTGGAAGAACAAGATTTTCTCCAATAAGAATATGAGCATTGCTTAGATGAAGCACTGCAGCAAGAACTAGAGGCTTCCAGCAGAGATTTCAAGAGCAACAGTAGCATTTTAAATAAGAATAGTAAGCCTTATCTGTAAAAAAAGCTGCTGAAGCTCAACAGCTTTCAGCAGGGCAGAAATGTAGTGTGCTTATGCATAGTCTCTTGGAGATGAGTAGAGCTCCTACAGGCTGCTCATCACATCTATTCAGGCTAAGGAGGCGAGAAAGGAAAGCATGAAAGCAGTAGAATAAGCATGAGTTTAGGTGAGGATATTGATATTCTTCCAGGTCTGGTAGTTCTAAATCTTGATGACCATTCTAAACAAGAATGTCAAGAATAAGAGTAGCACTTTTGGTGGAAATGGAATGAACAACTTCAACAGGAATGTCAGAATCTTTCCACACAAACTGCAGATGAAGGTCTGTTGAGATTTGGAAAAATAGAATTGCAATAACCAGTAGGCTATCCAATGTGAAATCAGTCACATACAGGACAAGTATCAGCAGAAAATCTCTGAGGCCTCTCAGGCCCAAAGAGCAGGAAAATCAGCTTCTAGAGCTTGTTCAAGCTCAGGTAAGCATATCTTTTTTCTCTTACAATCTTATCATCTTCGCAGAAACCAACCCTGGCTGAGGCTTGCCTTTCTGCTTAAAGTAGAACATTCTAAACAGGCATTTGAAATTGCTATGAATATGGTTAGACATGACAGGGAAGTCATCATGAATCTTAATGCTCAGCTTGAAGCCAGGTTTGCTTGATGGATCAGGTTGGCCTACAATGCCAGGTTTGCTGGCCACAAATAATGCTGGGTTTGCAAGCTAGATCTGGGTGGCTACCATGCCAGATTTTTCAACCAGAGAAAATACTGCTGTATTACCACTGGATGACCCAACACATTTTTGTTTCCTCTGGCATTCTGTTTGCTTGCCAGCTGCCTTATATGATGCAGCAGCAGCAGCCCTTTTTTCATAGTCTGCACAAGTGCCATACTCAATAGCAACCCTGTTCTTATTCTTGTTGCCATAAACCTTCCACCAGAAGGTATCACTGGATACATGTTCTTCCTGAAAATCTCTCCATAATGTCAGAAGGCACAACAGCTCTGACCAACTGAGATTGTGAGGATCCCTGAATTCCAGTGATTCAAGAAGATATCTTAAATTGATGAATTCTGCACAACTCAACTGCATAGCATTGTATGAAGCAGATTCATAACAGAAGCCTGAGGCAATTTCTGAGGATTTTTGAGTGAGAAAGATGCAAGGAACCAGGACAACATATTTGCTATAATGGCTGTCCAAGTAGTCTTGGACAGGCATTTCCAATTCTGGCCAGATTTGGACCATGTTGCTTGGTGGACCTGGTAGTATTGGGAAATCATCACTGTTTTGCTCAAGAACAAGATCAGGATGGGTAAGAACAGAAGGAGTAATGTCCTGTTGCAAGGTGTTATTTGTTTCTGTATCTGTGCCAAGAAGAGCAGACATATAATCCACTATCCTCTGTTTGAAGTCACTTACAAGGTTAGGAAACATATTTTCAAATGAATACCAGTTGGTCCATGTCAAGTGAAACATGTTGTCATGGCTAAGAATACAATGTTGTTTAAAAAGAGTAAAATCTGGGAGAACATGACCACCTACACTCTCAAAGTCATGTTTATTTCTGCAATCCAACCCACAATAGTCCAGCTCAACATGCTGTCAAGGAACATCCCACTTTGTCCCCCTTCTCCTTCTCCAGTTTTTGTCAGAATTCACTCACTATAGTCTTCATTCATTCACTTTCATTTTTCATACCTATTGGTCCTAGTTTCAGCCCTCAGGCTGCACCAGTTCTCTGTCAATAATTCAGACAAGTGTGGCTCCTTTGACACTGCCACCACCTTATGTAACTGCTGACCAATTGCTGACACATTACTTTTGTCTTTTTTCTCTGTCATACTGTACAGTTGTTTTTCATGCTTCTGAAGCCTCTGAAGCATCACACCTAGCCTAGGAAATCCCCTGACTTGTTCTTTTTGGATTTTCCTTTGCCAGGTGAGTAGTTATCTCAGTAGACACTGTACAGTACTAAATAGACTTTGGATTTCCCTTTGCCAGTTGAGTGATTGAGCCACAGCCTCCAGAGGTTGCCCTTACAGCAGAACAAGTCTCTAGATTTGGTCTGGGAGCTGTCACAACCCACTCCCTGGACCCCAGACCTTGTTTCCAACCTGTTCCCTAGAGTTCCCCCTGACACTCTGTTGAACTCCCTCAACCTTTGCCCACCTTCTGCGCCCACTCCAGGTAACTCCAACACTTCTCCAGCAAACCACAACAACTTCCTGGCTAACTCCAATGCCTTCCCCACAGCCATCAATGCTTCTCCTGACTCTCCTAAGCCCCTGGGACCCTCCCCCACTGTTCCTGACTCCAGCATATGTCACCAACTCATCACTCTAATTTACCTGACCAACTCCAGAGCATCATGACGACCCCAGGACAGCTCACATTCTCAACTGATCCCATCAGAATATCACTGTGGCCTGTCCCCTGATTGCAACTGACAACTGTCAACTCTGTGCAGCTCTGACAAGTCCTACCACCAGACCTACTGTCCCCTGGAGCTCTCCAGTAGTCAGTATATAAATTGTAGAGTAGCATCCCATACTCTAGTCTTGATATTGTCTTACCTGATGTGTTTCTGATTGTTTCTTGTTTCATGGTTTGTGTTCCATGTTATGTCTCCCTTCCTCTCAGTCTCCTGGTCTTGTCTCATCTCCAGTTCCATTATTGTTCTCATTATTGTTTCATCTCTCTGCTTGAATCTATTTTTGTTCTTATCTCAATCTCATCTTGACTCCATCTCATCTTGTTTGACTCTGTTTCTATTATTGTGTTCAAGTCCTTTTGACCTTAATGCCTTTACAAACTCCATGCTTACAATTATGAACTTCAAACATTCTTTAAACCAATTCCAGACCTCACTATTTGCTCCGCCCTAAAACCCATCAACATCTGTTGATCCCCCATCAAGCTCTGGCTCTGCTCCCATCACTTGTGTAGCCTCTGCTTACCCCACATCTTCAATACTTGCTTGCAGACTTGCACCTGGCACCCCAGCAAGGTCCAACCCCTTCTCTGCAACTCATTTCAAACCTCTCCAGACCACTCCAGGTTTGTTTGGATCACCCCCCATCACTTATCCTCACAAGTCCCCAATGTGTAGACCTTCTCCAAATGATAAGTTATCAGTGCAGGATTTCATGTCCACCTGATAAGGACTTGCCCAGTGTAGCTGAGCCCCTGTGGTCAGCAGAACCTGACAGGAGCCCCCTTTTCTATTACCTGAGCTTCTACTTGGTTCCTCAAAAGGTCTCTCTCCCACCAGTGTCTTAGTGCCCCCTGTGCTCCTTCTATGACCCAGCCAATTCTTCCAGCACCTCCCTCTGACACTTCAAGCCTCCAGAACAATGCCTGAAGTTGTTTACTGTCCCTGGAGACACAGGTTCAAGTTACCCAAGCCTCTCTTACTTCCTATGGCTAAATTTACTGGACTCTGTTAAACTACTAAAGCAGTGTCTCTTTCTCTCCAAGCCCTTCTGGAACACCTCCCCCTTGCTCCTGCCACACCTCCCATGCCCCCAGCAGATGCAGAATGGTTTGTGTCTGCACCTAGCTCAGACTTTTTGGCTCCAGCTGCTGCAGAACAGTTTGCATCTGCATCTGGCTTAAGCTTTTCAGCTCCCTGTTTCAGACTCCCTTGTCCTGCACTCCCTGATGTCTATGACAGAGATTGTAAGGCTGGAGAATGCTTCCTCCAGTCCTGTATCATCTATATCCAGCTGAGCAGTGAAGCCTTCACCTTGGATGCCTTGAAAATCACCTGGGTTCTCTTCAACATGAACACTGGCTGAGCCTCAACATATGCACTGCATATCTTTTGATGCCCAGGAGGAGTTGAGAGTTTCTTGGCCTGGATGGAGTTTGAGAAGGAGTTCTGAGCTGTGTTCCTCCTCATTGACCCTACCAGAACTGCAGCTCTTTCCCTTCAAGACTAAACCCAGTATGGTCAAGAGAAGTGGTCACTTGATGAGTACATTGACTCTTTTGTGCCTTAGTCAAACAGGCAGGATATCCAGACAGTCTATAACTTTGCCTAACCTTCCATGATGGAGTCCACCCCTTTCTTATGGATCATATCAACAGTATGGCAGAGAGGCACCAAGATGATGAGCAGGTCAATACCTGGTACAAGATGGCACATGAGCAGTGGCAGTTAATGGAACTGCAATGTGAGCTGCAGCAGATGCAACTCTTGACATTTCCTTTCTCTTATGGTGGGTTTACCCCCTGAGCTCCTCCTTCTATGCCTGCTCTAGCAGCCCCATAAGCAGGTGCAACTTTTCCCCTTCCAACCCATGTTGCTCCCTTGTGCTCCCTGCTTGAAGAGGTTCCAATAGATGTCAATGCCTCCAGACAGCAGTCCTGTATTGATGCTGTGAAAAGGCTAGTCACCTTGCCTGCTACTATCCTCAAGAACTAGAGGTCCATTACTTGTTAGTGTCAGAGCAAGAAGAGCTGCTCATCCAACTCCTCACAGTCCTGGATGCAATGGGAACCCCCTCTCTAGATGCACCTATAGCTGTCCAGTCTGGTGAAGTGGCCAATGTGTTGGAGGAGATTCCTACAGAGTCTGAAGATTTTTAAAAGGGCAATAGATGACCTGTACACCCTCATTGCCTAGTGCTAATTGTTTTACCCCCCTATCTGTAGTATCAAATATATCTGTTGCCATTGTTGATACTATGCCAAAACAATAAGCTTCTCCTCAGACATACAAACTCCCCCTCCAGCTAAAGTCTTTGCTGAAAACACACCTCCTAGCTCACACATCTGTATTTCTGCATGGGAACACCATCTCCCTCATTGCTATGTTGTTGCTTCCACCCCTTCTACCAACTCCTGAAGCTACAGGTAGAAATAGAGACAACAGACACCTAGCAGATCCAAAGTGTGGTTGCCCTCCTTGACAGTGGGGCAACAGGCCTCTTCCTCAACACTGACTACATGCAACAACACCACCTCACCACTCACCCACTTTCCCATTCTATCCCCATGTACAATGGTGATGGCCTACTCAATGAAGCTGGCTCTATTTGCTCCATGGTGGACCTGGTCTTCTACTACCAAGACTACTCAGAGCAAGCCACTTTTGCTGTTACTAGTTTGGGAAAGCAAGACATGATCTTGGGGCTCATCTGGCTATGTGAACACAGCCCAGAGATTGACTGGACTAAGGGTGAGGTGAAGATGAGTTGTTGCCCCCATCACTGCATTACTTGTGTAGAAGAAGCTTATAAGAAGCAGAGAGCCAAGGTTTGTGAGCATGCTGCTGTGCATGCATGTTGCACTGGGCATCTCCCTTATGCTGACCTTGACCTCCTAAGTCTCCTCCCTCTGACATTCTCTCATAGAGAGGCCCCTATGAGGATGTCCAAGGTCTCAGGTGTGAATCTCCAGAGGAAAAGGGAGGTGAAGAAGAATGGACCCATACTTCAGATGCAGAGTCCTCAAATGAAACCATAGAGGTGGGTGATTGGATCTATGCTTTAACCTTCTGCCTCCCTCCTACTGTGGCAGAGATTCAAGCTAGTCAGACTACTTCTCAATGTCTGGCTGAGGCATTTGTGGCAAACTCACAACCCAAGGCTTTTTGTAGCACTGTTCCTAATCACCTCCATGACTTTGAGGATGTATTCTCCAAGGCCTCCTTTGATTCACTTTCAGAGTGCAAGCAGTGGGATCATGCAATTGAGCTGATACTTGATGCAGAGCCCTTCAGCTGCAAGGTCTATCTGCTTGCACCCCATGAGCAGGATGAGCTGGATGATTTCCTGCAGGAGAATCTTAGCTCAGGATGGATATGACCCTCCAAGCCTCCGATGGCCTCTCCAGTATTTTTTATTAAGAAGAAGGATGGGTCCCTTTGTCTGGTTCAGAATTATTGTGTCTTGAATGCAATGATAGTAAAGAATTGCTACTCTTTGCTACTCATCTCAGAACTTGTCAACAACCTTTGTAGTGCATGCTACTTTATAAAGTTAGATGTCCATTGGGGCTACAACAATGTATGCATCAAAGAAGGGGACAAGTGGAAGGCAGCATTCCAAACCAATCACAGACTCTTTGAACCTCTGGTGATGTTCTTTGGTCTCACCAATAGCCCAGCCACCTTCCAGACTATAATGAATGACATTTTCCATGATCTGATTGCAGAGGGTGTTGTCTGTGTATATCTTGAGAATATCCTCATCTACACTAAAACTCTGGAAGAGCATTGTCAGGTTACATGCATTGTCTTGGAACACCTCTACCAACACCAGCTCTATTTAAAGCCTGAAAAGTGTGAATTTGAGCAGACTAAGGTGGAGTACCTGGGTTTGATCATTTTGCATGGAATGGCAGAGATGGACCCCATTACAGTGGCAGGTGTAGCAGAGTGGCCTGAGCCAAGAAACAAGAAGGAAGTGCAGGCCTTTCTTGAGTTTGTCAATTTCTATTGGATGTTTATACAGGATTTCTCCCACTATGCATGCTCCCTCTTTGACCTCATAGTTAAGGGTACAGCATGGTGGTGGAAGCCCCTGCAGCAAGCTGCCTTTGATGCCCTCAAGCAAGCTGTGACCTCAAAGCATGTCCTCCTATTCTCCAACAATGATTCTCCATTCTGTGTGGAAGTGAATAGCTTGGACTTTGCTACAAGAGCAGTCCTTCTCCAGCAGTCAAAGGAGGATGGCAAATGGCATCCAGTAGATTTCTACTCCAAGAGCCTTAATATGGTGGAATGGAACTATGAGATCCATGACAAGGAGATGCTAGCAATTATTTGGTCCTTTGAAGAATGGCAGCATTTCATCAAAGGTGCATAGCATAAGTTTGAAGTCTGGACAGACTACAAGAACCTGGAGTACTTCTGTTTTACTAAGAAACTCAATTGACATCAGGCTTGGTGGTCTTTTTATCTGGCTAACTTTGACTTCTCACTGCATCACAAATCAGGATGAAGCATGAGCAAACTGGATGTATTGTCCAGGTGGGCTGACTATGGCACAGGAGCAAGAGATAATGACAACATTGTCCTTCTCAAGTCTGAGCTCTTTGCCATCTAGGTGCTAGAAGGGATTGTGGTTCAAGGGGATAAGGCAAACATTCTTAGAAACATCTGAAGAGGGAAATGGGAGGGTGCACAGGAGGATGCAGTTGCCCAGGCTGCACAGGCCCTATGAGCTTGATGGGCAAGCAGAGTTAAGTCAGTGCATGCAGATGAGTGGGGTCTTCAGGATGGGCTTTTGACCTTCTGAGGATGCATTTACATGCCTAACATTCCAGAACTTTGCCAGTGCATTGTAGAACAACATCACAACTCTTGAGTGGCCAGACATTCTAGAAGGTGGAAGATGCTGGAGCTGGTATTCTGGAACTATTAGTGGCCACAGATCTCCTGATATGTAGGCACCTACACTAGCACCTGTGACCTCTGTCTCTGCACCAAGCCTCACTGCCAAGCACTCATAGGCCAGCTTCACCCACTCCCTATTCCAGCTGCTTGCAGAAGTATTGCATTGGTGGATTTCATTGTGAAACTCCCAGATGCTCATGGGTATAATGCTGTGATGCTAGTAGTGAACCTTTATAGCAAACTAGCTCACCTCATACCTACCCACACCACATGCTCTGCCTTGGAAGTGGCTAGTCTGTATTGCAAGAACATCTGGAAGCCCATAGTCTGTCTGATGAGTATGTCTCTGACCAAGGCCCCCAGTTTGTGGCAGAGTTTACTCAGGAACTGTACCATCTGCTTGGAGTGAAGCTCCATACCACCACCACCTATCACCCTCAGTCAGATGGGCAGACAGAGCCTGTTAATCAGGAACTGGAATAGTATCTTGACCTTTTTTGCAACAAGAGGCAGAATGACTGGGACAAGCTCCTGCCAGATGCTGAGTTTCAATACAACGACTACATCTACTCTTCCATACAAATGACTCCATTCTTTCTGGACACTGGCAGACATTCTCACATAGGATTTGAACCTTGGGCATGCTTCTCAGAGAACAACTCTGTCAACAAGTTTGTGAATAGGATGAGGAGGGCATGGGAGGAGGCAAAAGCTGCATTAGTAAAGGCCAAGGAGGACATGGCACAATACTAGATTGCAGACACACCTGCCCCAGTTTACAAGCCTGGGGACTGTGTGTACTTGGATAGCTCAGACATTAAGACAACAAGGCCATTCCAGAAGCTGTCACATCATTATCTTGGCCCCTTCACAGTGGAAAAGAAGGTAGGGCCTTTGGCATACTGACTTAAACTTTCAGCAGGCCTACATCAACTGCACCCAGTCTTCAATGTAGTCAAGTTATTTCCAGCTCTAAAGAATCCAGTCTCAGGCCATTGCCCTAGGCTGCTCCCACCACCAGTCCTGGTCAATGATGAGGAGAAGTATGAGGAAATCTTGGATAGCAGGATATTCTGAGGAAAGTTGCAGTTCAAGGTGAAATGAAAGGGATATGGCATTAAGAACATCTCTTGGGAACCACAGACTAATATTCATGCATCAGGCCTGGTTCAGGACTTCTACTATAGGCATCCCAATGCCCCAAAAGCTATTTGAGGCATCTATCTTATTTCAATAGCTGACCAGGCAATTTGTGACTTCTTTTATCTAGTGCATTGAGACACCACATGCTAGAGAGGGGGTGATATCAGGGAATGTCCCACTTGGTCTCCCTTCTCCTTCTCCAGTTCTTGTCAGATTTCCCTCACTATAGTCTTCATTCATTCACTTTCATTTTCCATACCTATTGGTCCTAGTTCCAGCCCTCAGGCTGCACTGGTTCTCTGTCAATAATTCAGACAAGTGTGGCCCCTTTGACACTGCCACCACCTTATGTAACTGCTGACCAATTGCTGACACATCACTTTTGTCTTTTTTCTCTGTCATACTGTGCAGTTGTTTCTCATGCTTCTGAAGCCTCTGAAGCATCACACCTAGCCTAGAAAATGCCCAGACTTGTTCTCTTTGGATTTTCCTTTGTCAAGTGAGTAGTTATCTCAGTAGACACTGTACAGTACTAATGTCACAATCCATTTCAAAGTTCCAGACCTCACCTGCTATAGCAAACCCTGATGCCTCTCTGGCAAACTCTGATGCCCCCCCAGCAGGCCCTCTCACTCCTCCAATCCCCACCAAATATCTGGGTGCCTCTGACAATTCTCTCAGTCCTTAGTGCACACCATGCATCATGGATCTGCATCAGGGAATTACCACAGCCCATGTACCAGATCAGACCTGATACTTAGACTGAATTTAAGTCATAGAGTAATATCAGTCACAGTAGCCTTGATATTACCTATGTTTGTGCTCATCTTATTTTATTGTTCCAAGTCTTTGTTGCTGTATCAGCTCAATTTCATTTCATTCTTGTCTTGTTTTGACTCTTGTCTTGTCTTGTCTTCTTCTATTTTTGTCTCCATGTCCATATCTTAATATCTCAACCCTAATTTCATCTTCAATCTCTGTTCTTGCCTCTGTACTCCAGTACCTTTTTTTTGTGGCTCTACCTACATGCTCAGACCCCATTCTAAGTTAATTCCAAGGTCCAATCACTTTGTACCCAATTCCTCCTTAGCTCCCAGTCCTACTCCATTTGCTTGTGTGACCCCAGTACCCCTATCTTTTTGATAGCCACCTCCAAAATCCCATATCTCACATCTCCACACTTGCTCCTTACTTGCATTAATTCTTGCACCCCTCTGGAGTTCTCAGGACTTACCCAGATTACTTAGAACTGTTCTCATCAGCTCTTTTCATCTGGAGCCTGCCAGAACACAGATTATACATGTAGAACATTGTATCTACCTAGTAATAACTAGCTCAGGAGATCTGAGCCCCTGAAGTCAGCAGCACCTGGCACTTTTATTGTTTAAAGCCTTTTCTTATGAGTAATGAATATATTACAGTGGCTTAAAAAACTATTCCAATATTTTATACTTTTTGAAAGATGACATTAGCATGAAGGATTGGAAGTTTTCAAAATTCTGGTTAAATCATCCAAATACTATGGCATCATGGCTACAAATTGCATTTTAATTCATGTAATTTAAATTAAAACTGATGAAGTAATGGCCATTTTAAAATATTCACTTATTGAGACAGTTTTTTGAGCATTTTTAATTTTAGTATTTAGTACTTTGTATGTCCTCTATTTGCCTTAATAACTGCTTGAATTCTTCTAAGCATGCTTTTTATCAGTATTTGGCATAATTTTGCTAGTATTCTATCCCACTCATTTGCAACTCTCTCCCACAATTCATGCACACTATGAAAAGGTCTTTCATACTGCCTAAGCTGCTCCTTGAAGTACTCCTAGAAGTGTTTAATGGGGTTAAGATCAGGGGATTTGGCTGGCCACCAAAGGACATCAAAGTTGTTGCTTTCAAACCACTTGTTAGCTCTTTTGGAGTTGTATTTGGGTTCATTTGTTCTATTAAAAGTAGCAGGCACCCTTCTCTATCTCCAACTTTTCAAAGCTCTTCTTTGCTCTATAATTTAAAATTTTACAATACTGCCTCTGCATTCATGATTCCCAGCACTTCTACCAGCTTTTTTATTTTATTTTAACTCATACAGCCTCATACCATGAGATTATTCCCTCCTTCATGTTTGATAGTAGATATAGTGGTTTTTTGAAATGCCTTTTTTTCATAGCTTCTACAGATACTGCTTTCCATCTGACTCAATCCTATTAATCTTTGCTTCATTTGTTTACAACACTCTTTTTCAGTCCTTTACTTGAGCCCATTCAAATTGTAGTTACTGATGTATAGCTTTGAACATAGGAACTTTTCTCTTTGTAGAAGACCAATACTCCTCCTCCTTCAGCACATTCTGGACAGTCTGAAGAGAGACAGGCTTAGAAATGATGTTGTTAATAGAATTGATGGCTTGAACAGCTTAATTACATGGAGTAAGCTTAGCTGGATGGCCTCTAAAATTGTTTTCCTTATCCACCTCCAACTCTCTACCAATCCTCCTAATAGTAGACTTTCCAAAACCAGTTTTAGCCCCAATCTAATGCAAATAATACTTTTGAGCAAAGAGAAAAGCAACAGTAGAGCATTGTGCAGGAGAAGTAGCTTTCATGATTATAGTTGAAGATCAAAATGTGGTTCAACCAACTTGAACTACTCCTAAATATGACCAAATATAGTTATATAACTTTGTTAATAAATGAAGTTCCACATGCAACTTACTCTTTATTTCTAACTAAAATAAAGATAAACCTGCAAAGTTGAAGATGCTCATAAAACTGTGTCAATGAGTGAATATTTTAAAATGGCCATTACTCTGTCAGTTTTAATTTAAATTATATAAACTAAAATGCAATTTGTACTCATGATGCCATAATATTTTACATGATTTAACCAGAAGTTTGAATACTTCTAATTCTTCATGCCAATGTCATTTTTCAAAAAGTATAAAACATTAGAACAGTTTTTTAAACTACTGTAAACGTGGCATAACACATCCACAGCTTTTTATGACTGAGTTGTATTAGTATACTAGCAATATAAATTGTATTTTTTAATTTCAAGTCTTTTTTTATTTGCTCATAAGATGATAAAAATTACACTTTAAACTAATACAAAATAAGGAGCTTTTATCATTATATCTATTAAAAATGTTATTAACTTTATATCTAACCATTATTTTAAAACAACATACAAAAGATTTACAGCAATTCATATACTGACTTAAATAAACATTTTATATAATATTTATGCTTTTAAAATGCCTGATAATTCATTTTAATTGACTGCAAATGCAGAATTTAATTGCACTACTAAAAAAAATACATTTTTTATATTACTTATATATAGTATCTTGATGAGTTTTTCATGCTTTTTTATTATAATAATAAATTTAAAAGAAAGAAATTTTTTTATAACTTTTACTTTAGCTGATATTAATTGCTATAAAGTTCTAATTCATACTGTAATGTATATATTAAAAAAAAATAAACTTATTTTTACAAATTGTTGACATATAATAAACTATATAAAACCATTATCTGGAACTTTTTTACTAGCTATATATAATGTTATATTATAAAGTTGTTAGTAAATTGGACTCACAAAATAACATTAACTGCTATTTATATTTTGGACTGCTAAATTTTATTCAAATACTAAGCTCTTTTAATAATTATTTTTATTATTTATAGAACTATATAAAGATTAAAATTCAAAAGAATTAAGAATTGCATTTAAATAACTTGAAAGTTCTTTATTTTTTGTAATAATAATTTAAATAATATCAAAATAACAATTATTAAAAATCACAGATAAGAATAAATTTATAATCATTAAAATATCATTTTCAGAGTCAATGCTGCCATGACCATCTTTAAGATTATAAAAATCTCTAGCAAATAAAAAATTTTTTAGTTTCAACTATGTAAAAAACTATACAGAATGAATAAGACAAACCAAGTTTCTACTATCTTCTTATCTAGTCTATGTAAAATTTTAATTAAATTTTCAGATTTTTATTGCTTTTTTATAACTTTTTTCTCAGTATTTTGAATATATATTATGATCTGAGCATTAGAATACTTTTCTGAATAATACTCTGGAACAAATAGAAAATATTTTATACAGTAGCAATAAGCATATTGTGCATCTTGACAATAGTCATAATATTTAATATATCATATTTACTTGTAAAATTTGAATGAGACACTCTTCATAAATTTCTTTATACATAAAAATGACTGCACAAAGCCTTTAATCCCTCCTTTCTTCTTTTTGCAATTTTTCTACTTCTACTGTAATTTTACACTGTCATTTTCAAATTTATTGTCACAAATATTCATTATACTTGGAGGATTAAGCAAAGCACTAATATGATATGTTGATGTGAGCAGCTTAGGAGAATTGAAAAGCTTGAAACAATGTAGCTATTATTATTTGGCATTAAAAGATTTTATGTGTTTTATTTGATTTGATATCTTTAATAACAAGTCATAGTCAACTACAGAGTAACACATCTAATCAAAGCATAAGAATTACAGAAGAAAACTAAATCATTACACTGCAATTTCTCTCCAACTAATCTTATGCCAAACACATCATTAACAATCCTTAATGCTTCTCCACAACTCTTGCATCATGTGAATACAGAGGAGTGGTGTCCAGACTAAGTTTGAGCCATAAAAGAAAGGAAATCTGTGATAATGAAGATTAATATGTTATTGATAAAGAGCAAGAAAGAGAAAAAAACACACCTTGATAATGATAATTCTCTGATTCCACTCTTTTTGTAGAGTCAACCTGAGTGGTGCCATGGATATTAAAGTTCCACAATACCAGAATCAAGGAGTTTATGAAAAGATATGAAATAAAAAGAAGCAGCTTGTACATTATCAGCATAAGTGCAGAAAAGGACACTAAGCATCAGTAAGTATGTGCTCAGTTTCACTAGGATAACATTGATGGTCAAAGCTGTAATTTTGCTGGATATCAGTATCAGTGCCAGCTGCTAGACTGACAGTTCCATTCTTTAGGCTAGACTTGAATTTAAGAGCCTTCTCTATACATGAGCTCAAATCCCCTTATCTATTGAGTTGACTAGAACTATTACACTGCTATGAGTCCCAACAACAAATGTAAAATGCTCTTGCCTCCAATATAAGTAGGCCTTCACAGCACTGCAATATTTTTCTCTAGAATCACTGGTTGCACCACTTACACTGTCAAAGATTGAAATGGGCTCTTTGACCCAAATTCTTATATCCAAACACACTGAAAATGATAGCTTCAAAAAAGGATTGAAAACAACATAGATCATTTCAGACTTATGAACAGCACATCATACTAAAAAATAAATTGCATTTTCTTTCAAAATTTAATAAGAAGCTTGTTGTAGCTTTTCATATCTACAAGACCAGACATTCAATATATAGTCTAGCAATTTTTGCAATTTCTTAATTCCTACAGGAGCATACATTGGCATGCAGCTATATGAGTAGTATGTTATTTGAAGGAACTAATACTATGCAACTATGACTGAGAGGAAACAAGCCCATTAGCCTTATTAGTTTCACTGATTCAGACCAAGCAAATTACCTCAACACACAGCAAAGTGTTAGCAGCTATACTTGGTCTTTAGAGTCCAGATTAGCATCATAGTCAATTAAGAAACAGCAATCAGTGGTGGTGTCCAACTTGTGAAGTGGAGTACATGGCACCTTATGAAGCTACACAGAAATGTATTTAATTAAGGAATACTTTACAGGAGAAACAATAACAATACTTTGCAACAAGTTGGCAATAGACTTATTTGAAGACCCACTTCTTCACTTGCAAGTCAACCATATCAACATAGAATATCACTTCTTGTGTGAACAGATAACATCCAAAGAAATAGTTATGTAACCAATTCAATCATAATAATATGACACTAAATTCATACAGGGGACTTGATTTGATGAGGATAAGCTGAAATCAAAAAGCAAAGCATCAGGGAAAAGACTTAGCTTGATTATGCAGAAGAAAAGCTTGCTTAAAAGATTGAAGATCCTAGATGTTTTGAGAACAAAAAACTTCTACATCTCTACCTTAAAAATATTTCAATAGAGAGGGAATCAGAGGTCACGAGATCTTCTTTGAATGCAGCAATTCCATCAAAAAAGTTGTGGATCATGAAAAATGAATACTCATCACAAATATATATAGTGAAGCACTTGTTTCTGCTGACAAATTCAGAAGACCAAGTAGGCAAGCCACTAAAAGTATTTTGTCACACTTTCCTCTACCAAACTAATGACAAGCCTACATTCCTGTGTCATTGAGTACAAAAAGGCTGTCAGAGTAAGAGTTGAAGCTGGAAGAAAGATGCTGCTTATCAACAGAAGGGCATTCAATGACATGCAAAATACCATACTCCAATTTTAAGAACTATTGCATGGCTTCAAGCAAAAAAAGGCAGAAGCAAACAATTCAGCCATTAATTAGAAATACAAATTGAGTAGTTTTGACTTTGTTTATATATTAAATAAAGCCAAACTTAGTGGATGTTAGGTTCAGCTGACCCAAGAGGCTCTCTCACTGTAGTGCAAGCAACCTATCAGTTGGAGAACTCCAATGACTAAGAGTACTTACAGAACATTGAAGTTGGACAGGGGTCAATTAGACAATCTAGAAGTTTGGAGGTCAAACAGACAATTCAGAAGCAAGAATGCTAAGTTCAGATGTCAATGGAGGTCAAAGGACTTGGGAGTTGAGCTAGAGTTTGGTTAGAGGTTAAGATCAACAAATAAGTTATGATTTGGAGTATTAAAGTTAGTAGTGATAAGTGCCAGGAAACAGATAAGGCTGGAAAATGTTATGACCCAATCATTTTTCCCAAATCTCCCTCTCAGCCACCTCTATTCCGTCCAGACATGTTTTAAATGGCCTCCATGTCCCAGATAACTTCCATGTCCCAGATCACTTGTTCTGGACTGCACCCACTATTTCTGATCACATCTCTGGACTCTGATCATATTCACTATCTCTGATCACACTCAGTATCTGTCTGAGACCTTCTTTATTGTAGACATTCCTGCTCTTGGCCTCTTCCTGTCTTAGACTAGTGGCATAGTGGCTCAGTTTAGCACTATTGCATGAGACAATGTCACCACTATGCTTGTGTCTAATTAGGAAGTGGAAGGGATTTTTCTGTGTCATATGCAAGGACACACCTTCCAATCTTACCTTCTTTCTCAAAACACTTTCTGCCACCTGTGCCCTTCAAAATGCTACCAACAAAGCTGTCAATCCACAATGCATTCTCATATATTCCAACAGCTCCAATACAATTGACATTTTTAACTCCCTGCATGCTCACCCACTCTACAATGTCCTCATGAAATTCACTGTTGACGCCGTCATTGCTGGCAACAATAAGTTCAAGGCTCTTCATATTCTAGGTGCTCAAGATATATGCGCTGACCTTCATTAAATGAAAAAATTTGAGAAATAGTGATAGTCTCAGTTAACTTTGGGGCTAGGACCCATAACCTCTTGCAGTTAGCGACAGCAAAGGAGTGCAGGAGCCTGTAAAACAGAGGGAAGAGACACAAGAAGCCACTCATGTCTACAAAGACATAATGCGCCAAACATAGATGATTAAGAGCAAGTGTATTGGCTATGATAGTGAAAAGTTACAACACAACGCAGAACTAAACTATAATTGTATGTACATGTTATACTTAAGAGGTGTCACATGCAGACACTCTAACTCCAACATGTATATATTTAGTGTGGAAACAGTGTTCCCAACTTTCCGATTTAGTGTTAGGATTGATTTGCAAGTTTACGAGCCGGAAGGGATTAGCGGGCTACAGCGAAGATCGTACAATATGAGCGGTTGTACAGACCATTATCCACAGCTCAGACCTTGGGCCTTAGGCCTTCTGTTGGGAGTCTAAAAGCTAAAAATCTCTGGCTTCCCTAATGACCGGTATTTCGCCGGGTTATACCGACCAGTCAACCAATGAAGTCCCGTTCCATCGTGCTTACAAAAGATATCAGCAAGGCCATTGGATGTTTATCGGACGATCTAAGTCACTTGCGGAGCGGCTATGCTGAGTGAAAGGATATATGTGGGCAGAATTGAATTGGAACATAACGGTCCACAAGTTTGCCGAACAATAGCCAATGCCGATGTGCCAGATCGATCTATTTTCACACAGGTATACCTTATGACATCTACTAGGATCTTCAATATCGAAATGGACGTGCTAGACGCCTCGAGATGTTGTCCACATGTCCGAGAATTGTGACGCTAGCGCTCCGAGCTCATCGGTCGCCGGCGCCATATAGAATGAGGATCAGGAATAGATTTCGAGCGGTCGGGAACGGTTGCCCGTCGCCTTTCCATGGTAATAGAAGGATAGGATGCTCTATTCACAGGTGAAGCGGTACTCGTGAATTACTATCTTGGGCAATTCAGTAGACAAAAGTAGCAGACGACGGTCGTGTGCCGCGGCTATCTATGGACACACCTGCAAAGTAATAATATAAGTAATATAACATAAGGGGCCAATAGATGAAGGATATAGATCGACAAATAAGATACGACAGGAAACCTACTTCCGAACTGCGGCTTGTGAACCTACAGAAATGCTCCATAGGCATCAAAGTCACAAGTCCATGTCTGCTGACGGACACGATTCAGACGTCACGCAATGCTGGGACAACCAATAACCAATGACATGGCATTGTGGTCATAGTATTGGCAGATTGCACGCATATCAACCCGATTTTCTACCAAAACTATGATTATTAAATTGTGTCGATCGACTCAGATGGAAAAGCTTGAAGATCTTAATTTACCTCGAGTACCCCGGAGGCGGCGAGATTTGAAGGCCCTAGTAGTTTAGTGTCCAGTTATCATCAATACGCCCGCGAAGAGACAGACTAGAGATCGTGATAGCGATGGTTGGGCACAAGTACCTGTCATCATCTGTGACCTTCGTGATTGTACGTCCCCTCAGTGCACAGCCACACATCAATCCATTTTCGATCTTTGAACTTGGGCCCAACCGGGGCTCCGGAGTCAAAATTGTCAAATCGGGGTATGGAGATGATTTCACTTTCAACTTGTCAACTTTCTGTGAGGGGGATACATGTCCCTTTGTTATGTGGCCCTAGATGCTGAACGGATCCTATGTCACTCCAGTACTAAGTGACCCCACTGTCTACCGAACGAAATCTATCTACAGCCGAGTAAGTACACCTAAATAAAGAGCATTCTACAATGGAAACTAAGACATATGGGCATGCCGGCGCTACCGACCAAGATATGCAGAAATCGTGACCCCGATTGGTCTACCGTAAGTATATGCATGGGTTTCTCTTTGACATCAAGATTTAGCATTATTGGTGGCGTTTAGATACATTACGGCAAAGATAGTCTGTGATATTTATTTCCTATTTCTCAGGGAATTTCCACATATTCTTCCTATGATTATTCTCCGCGCTTCGATTGTTATCAGTTTACGACTCTTGTATCTAGCTGCGCTCCAATGTAGGACACACCCAAAGAAACGTTGTCCATATTTAGTATGTACACGAGGTCTGGACAGCGTGTCGTTCGCTTTCAGGTATATTTCCTCCATGATGCATGTGTGACGCTGGACTTACCGCTGTGAAGACAGACATAGAACTCCATCAAGAACTCCATGAAAACGTATAGGACACTTGCACCGATACACAGACTTCCGAGTTATCCCTCGCATCATTGTAAGTATTGCATGCATCTACCCTTAATTGAACACGATTACCACGGATCTACAGGCGAATACTTTACTCTCCGGGCCATTGTGATCATTACCGGTAAATTGAATCCTCCTGGATCGTTCACAGGTCAACCAGAAGTACTCAATGAATCCAGAAATTCTCTAGGTCCAATGAAACGATTCGTTGCCGAACATAATCTTATGATTCTTCTTTTACATCTTTCGATAAGCCGTTCTACGAACGGGTGTTCTTCATCCCGTGATATATTCTGGGTAAGACGGGCGCGCCAATAGCCCCTTGCTCCACCCAAGCTAGGTTCCTGGCGTTGCGCCCGACGTCGGGTGTAATCACTCGGTAACTTCCTGCTATGTTTACGGATGCGAAAGTGACGTCTGTTTTACATATATGGCGATGCTTTTTATCGACGCACACGCGATATTCAATGCTGCAGAGATTGTTGACTCTAGGAACTTCAAGAATAGATGAGGCGGTCTCAAGAACGCTCCACATTCCTGTCACAAAGACAGGCTGCGGTACGTGAATCAGTAATTGGAAGACAAGGTATCAATGATGGCGCGGCGAACAATATGCTCACTATCAGGAAGCCTTAATCGTGTAAGTGCGAACACGATGTCAGGATAAAGTGGGTCAGGTGTGAGCGTGTAAACACACGAGGTAAAAAGCTTTCACTATCGGAACGGCACTTGTAGGCAAAAACGTTATGGGTCTAGAGGCAGGTCGCTTAGGAACCGCACCATTGATCCATCGCTTTGGGTGATGCTTTTGTTCTTCAGAGTTAGCACGCGCCACATATAGGGTTGAAAGAACGACGCAAGGCAAGGTCTAGACCACCTCCGCGCAGTCCAGGGACTTGCCACCTCCTTAGCTGACTCCGGCATCACAATACCAGGGCCTTACAATTGCGACTCATCCGAAGAAGAAGTACGGTCCGTGAAAACGGGAAGTGAAAGCCTTAATTCCCTTGTCCTTGCCGATTGCATGGCTACTGCGTACCCGTTTTGCAGATCTTCGTCCGCCGAAAATGCAGTCCCAGACCTGCAGCTTTAGAAGACCGGTTGGCACTCTCCGGCGACGTGATCGGCAGTTTTGTAATTAGAAGTTTGCGGGAAACATCTAAGAAACCGCCATAGGCTTAACCTTTGGATGAGAAGAGCCAGATGTAGTCAGAGTAGACCAAAGTAGACCATGTGAAACCAACAAGTAGACAGATCTACGATGAACGCTGGATGCAGCATTGTCGAGGTTCGGCCTGACACCGATCCGCATGGAGGTTTCTTCTAAGTAGAATGGCCATGGTGGGATGGGAACCGGCTAGCCTCGATTGGGGAAGATTTGCGTAAAAGGAAAAGATGTGCTGATGGAGCGCAGATCCCTTGCGTCGTGTCCCATGTCCGTGTGTCATGGGCCTTCGCGGAGTGACAATCACAATTTTGAGATCGTCGTATTTGTCCCATACGGCGCTTTTTTCCCACGACGATGTCGTTTCTTTCGTCTTCCCGACAAGTTTTCACTGCTCAGAACAGGGTTCTTTACGCGGAGATGCATGCTTCGACTGTCGTTTTCGGGTTTGAGGGCACTGGAGGGGTATCCAGCAATAGAACGGACGGCAATCTGCAGAGCTACTATCGATGTTCCATCTAGCTTTGCGGGTCACGGTCCTCCTCGGATTTGCATCGTGGTAATTGTGGAAGTTGTATGTAATGAGGCAGCAATGGGGAGACAGCTTGGTGGCTTGTACTTAATGAGCGGCAAATCGATACCTTGCCGAATCCGTAACGACACTGCAGCGGGGATCGGATTCAGCGCCAATCCCTCCATTTATTCCTCTTTGAGTATCGGGTTTGCCGATATTCTTTATTGCCGTATCTACAACGCATCAAATCACTTACTTCGATTCCTTCTTTCCACCGTAGACTTGCTCGGAATTCTCCTTTTGGACGCCCCAGAGCCGTTCAAGAAGGCAGTCCGTCTACTCTCTCTCTTGCCTCAGCCCATCCCCCTTTTCCCCGGCGCTAAAGCCTCGGACACACTCTATTTGCCTTCTCGCCCGCCGCTGATCGTCTGTGTCTTGTAGTCGGCTCGTTCCTTGCATCCCAGCTTCCTATATAATAACTCTGCCCGAAGTCGCTCCTCCTCACCCGACTCATTATTGTGTCTTCAATATCCTGATGTCGTCAATGCAGCATGAACGTAGTGTTGCTCTACCCAGCATCCACGAGATGTTCCCTGGTATGCTAGTATAATTCATTTCTTGACATGTAAGTACTGATGACCTGTAGAACATCTGTTAAAGGAAACTCGCCACACTAGATCGTCAGGAGCCCATCGCGGACACTCGGTAGGTCGCTCTTCTTTGGAACTTTGGTTTCCATCTTGACGGCAGCCAGACATCTTCTGAACACATGGAAGTCGCCTCCCTGGGTCCTCCGTTGCTGCTCTCTATGCGGCATCACACTACACCACACGCGGTTGCACAACTACCTGCATCTCCCAGTTCCGTCTCAGGGCATGATCGTCCCTCTTGTTCCAGGCAACATATACAGCGCGACAGCGGCCCTCGCTCACATTCATCTGTGTCTTTTGATATCCTGCGCTCTGATCCATCTAGTTCGTCGCTACAGCACATTGCTTCGAGCGCCACCTTCCTAAACCGAGGGGGGACCTCTACCCCTCAGCCGCCTCGCGGTGAGGTGTTTGGTGGGTCTGTTTTCAGAGTCCCTGTTTCGGACCAGGAAGCTATTATGATGTGCGGCATCGGCCACGTTCGCCCGCCTCGCAGCAGCTTCATCACTTCTGAGCGTAAATCCGAACACACTAATGCCACCCTTCCTTACAGTGGCTACTCTGCCGGCATCATCTCTTTTACTGCAGGCTCGCCTATGAATTCTCAGTCGCTTCGCGGTCGCTCACCCGATGACCCTGATACTGTTAGCGATGGTGATCTCTCTAGTTCCCACAATGGAAAAAAGCATGTTTGCTCGACATGCTCCAAACGATTTAACAGGCCCAGTAGCCTTCGAATCCATGTCAATACACATACTGGTGCTACTCGTAAGTCATACTCTTGCTTTCAACCTTTTTTAGGTTTCAATTAACGCGTTAACCATAGCATTCCGGTGTCCCTGGCCGAACTGTGCTCGCGAGTTCAACGTGAACTCGAATATGCGTCGGCATTATCGGAATCACACCGCCCCAGCTGCGCCGAGACCACAGGCTGTTGACAGTCGTCGTCGCCGAAAGCGAGGGTCACCTAACAACGTTGTTTTCGTTACCGGAGATTCCCGCCCAAAAACGCACCATCCTTCCATCGTCACTAGTCAATCGATGGAACTTGATTCAGACGTATCTGATGACGAAGAAGACGAACTCGAATCCTCGCCAGACGACGTATTGCCTGCCTACATGTCATCTAAACAACCCTGGGAGAGAACGAATAGCTACCATGAGAAAGATACCTACGACTCGCGCCCTCTGTCGAGCCGATATTCTCAATCACACGTGCGCTCTGATCAGACAGGAAACTCTTTCTCCTCGTCACCTTCACCAATCGGCATCTACAGCCCCTCGGAACCTTACAGTCGATCTTTCGCTGACTCTAGGGTTTCCACAGCATTGCGCCCCGCGTTCCATACAAAACCCGCTTCGGCTCCGATCCCGCCGATCTCAATCTGAGAAGGTACTACCAATTGCAAGCGCGTATCTCGACATATTAGCAGCAGTGGCCGTATTGTGCGTTTGGGGTGTGATCCTGCTCATAAACGAGTGCCTGTAACTGTTTTGTTGTTTTTGTTTTTGGTCTATCGGCGGACAATTTAGGAAATGACTTTCACAAGTATCACGGAGTCGTCGTCTTGTAATCCATATTATATCCCAGTATACGCATAAAATACCCTGCAATGTATTTTATTTTCACTTCCGCCCACGACGTTGACAGCTGCTGAGCTTTTTATCGGTAGAACCGGCTCCATATGACAGTGCCGAATCATGACCCGAGATGATGAATCAAATCCATGCTTCCAGAAGCCGCCCTCGTCCACATGGGTGCCACACCAATTTCCACCTGATCAGGGAAAGAGTTATGGACCACTCGCTATCCATAACATAATTACAAGGCAGTTTAGAGCATTGCTCACCAATTAATGACGATTTGCAAGGCGTTCCAGTCCATCGAGAGAGAATAGAAAGGATGCTCCCTAGCCGCACACAAAATTTGGAGATGCACGATCCTGAATCTTTTGATCCCTGGCAACCTTCTAGTCCGCCGATAATGCAGAGAAATATACAGGGGTGGAGTGGAACATGTCGAAATTTCTTGAAACGAAACTTAGTGGGCATGCCGGATCACAAGGAGTGAGCGCACATGAGCGCCAATGTCGACAAGGGGCATCAATGAAGATCTAGATTTGTCGCCGCACGCAGATGGGGCAAGGGAACAGCTTACGTCCGTTTGCCGATCATTCAACTCCTGGAGATCGTTAGGATCAATCAACTTTCTGAATGTAAATCATTTCCCTCGTTTTTCTCGTTGGAGAAAATCAGTAGTATTCCAAAGGGGAAAATATCTTGCTGATCGTTGTCAAAGGACATTTAAACTATGTCGATGCAGTTCCGCCGGGTATTGTGCCTGCTAACAGGGGTGCCTTGTTTGACCATTTTCCCTCTGGCTTGGACATCCTACGTGCTACCTTGTGTCGGCGAAAGATCAAGTGGTGTTTCAACGATCTTCTCTGGGCCATCAAGCAATTCAAAAACATCATTTAGATCAACACCAACGTAAACTTCTAAACAAGAGCCAGTCTAGGATAACTACACCCTTGTTTCATGTACATCCCCAAACTTTATGCCACCACAGCTCACGTACGCTCCATCCGCCGCTCGACTCCCCATAGTCCAAAGCTCGACACCATGCACTTGAACGACAGCGTCTGGGCCAAGTGATACCGGGTAACATGCTGATTCAGATTCAGAGGTGAATAATGATGGTGCAGTCGACGTTGTCGTCGACTTTGCCGATGTGGCAGAGTCTATACTTGGCGCAGGCGAGGTCTGAGGAATGAGGTATTTGAGCGCGTCAGTTTGAAGGATGTCCGAGAAACAGAATGGCTGTCTATGAGCGCCAGCGGGTCGCCGTTTGGAAGTGTTAAGGACAGTACAGTGAAGTTGTATACAGATTTGTCAGGTTAAGGTCAACTTGATATGTGATAATGAACAAAGAACGAGATAATGGAAATGACCAATCTAAGTTTAAACTGAAAAAGCGACGCGAAGGACGGAAGTAAAGTCAGCGCGTAAGAAATCGGCAGCGGGGATATTCTAGGATTTAAGGAAACTAAGATGACAATCGATGGGACTCAAGATCCCACGACTGAACCGCGTGAAGGGCAGATATGGGTGAGAGAATGAATCAGGATTGGGTTTAAACATAGCCTTTGATGAGTCACGGTCAAAGGTCTTGTCTCTGTAGTAATGGGAAGAAAGATCCCTTGAAGAAAAATCCTGCATCCGTTTCTTGAGAAAGGACGCAGAGGACGAATGTAAAAGAATGGTGAGACCTTGACGAATGAAAGAAAAATAACAAAGCGCTCGAACAAACACAATTGAAGGACGGATAAATAAGAAAAAGAAGGAAGTGTTCAGAAATTGGTGAGTGACGAACCTTCAGTAGCCGAGTATCGGTGATATAGCCAGCTTGCCTGAACGCTCCGTGGACAAGGCCTATCCCGACAAACATAAGTATATATTCCGACGGAATAGAGACAGGAGAGGGATAATCACCAGCGATCTGACGGAGTGGAGGCGTCAGCCGCGGTGCAAGATACAACACGTCCGCCCATATATCGTTGCCCTGCGTTGGAGAGGATTGCTCTAGAGACCTCATGGTAGGCGGAACCAACGTTGTGGTATCCGCCTGAGGCTCTGTCAGCGTTGATTTTGACGCTGATGATTCGTCTTTAACTCTTGGGGATGCTGATGATGTGGAAGCGAGCACGGTAGATCTCGCAATTTTTACCTGTGTAGGTGTAAAGTTTGATTCCGGCGACTTTGGAGGTTGAGGAGGCTTGGTTGGGCGCAGTATATCGAGGGCGTCGAAGATGATTTCGAGGTCCGTTGGTATAACCGGTGGAGCATCTCCCATTGGCGCAGGTGACGTTGTATCGTTGTCCCTCAGAGTGGCGTCAATTTGAGGTTTGAGTGATTGAAGAAGAGCCAGAGCAGTGGTGACGGTGCGCACTGGTTGCATTGTGCATGAATTCGACGAGGCCAAGCCTTGTGGAGCAGTCGAGTAAGACTGAGTCGCACCAGATTCTGGTGGATATGATGAATTTGGTGCTGTCATCGGCGAGCTTGGCTGAGGTGGTACATCAAACTCAGGAGACAGAGCCATTACGCCAAGAGTGAGATGGAACCTGATGGGCGGTATGACAATCGACGAGTCGAGACCGCGAACCTTCGTAAAATTGACATCGGAACTTGATGTAGACCGCCGCTTCGTGGTGGGGTTTGTGTGCAGTGGATTAAGCAACCTGGCTTGGAACGCGCCGATTTGAGAGTGAAGATATGGACTCGTGTGCTGCGGGTGTGTCAATAATCGGATGGAAATGATGAGTCAAATTCAAGTCGGGATCAAGGCATAGCAACATACTAAAGGTATTGCTAAGACTGCAATATAGTTTTTTAGGTTCATTCAGTGGATCCAACAATTTTCATTGATAAAGCGAAAAAGGATCATATTTTAGGTCGATGACATTTGTCGAGAAGGAAGTGATTGGAGTATACATTACTTACAATGTGTGGGATGAGGACGACAGCTCCTGGATATTTTGGGGGAGGGTGAGGAATTGGATGGTGAGCTGGTATTAGCTTTAGTGTTTGGAGGCGCCATGGTCGAATAAAGTGCGCGAGTGCGCAGCATAAAATAGCACTGAACAGCCCGAGTATATCGATAACTTTTGTTCAACGTTCAAGGAGCTCTTATATACGTACGGGCGCGGATGACGATCGTTGAAGAAGCTAACGTGACCAGTGTGACAATTTTCATGGAAGCGTCCTTTTCCTTTTTCACTTCTGAATCTTATCGCATCACAGAGATGATGGGCGGACTTTGGAAGAGAGCCAGCTCGCTCGTCTTGAAAATCAGCGCGTCCTCCCTTTCTCTATACCCTCCTCTCTTATACTGCTTGACAACCGCTCTAACACATATACACAGACCTCCCCTACCTTCATCTTCAAAGTTCGAATGCGCCCTGCACACATAACTTCAAAGGGCCGTGCTCTCGGTTGGAGATTGCAGTGTGTCACTCTAGTGGACTGTAACACGACTTGTTATGTCCAGCGAGACTTTCGTGTAATGCCAATACCATTAGTTTTCCCAAATTATGCTCGTTGGTATTTGATCAAAAGTACTTCATCACAGATTTACATTTGATTGACTGAAAATATAGCAAGATTGGAAGAACTTGAAGAACGACCGCAGTGGCACTGTGAAGGTCGGCAGTGCTTAATCGTCGAATTATTGTTGTTGAGCACCTATAATACGCAGGACTGCGATGAGTGTGAAACGCCATTTAGGAAGGAAGAAATATTGATCCAGGTTGATACGATGATTAAATTGGTCGAACAAGAGTCCGAGACCTGGAAAGTGATTCGTTGCACTCCTGATGATCTAATGTCCTTTGTGTTTGGCGATGGTAACCTGGAGTCACCTATGACACCCAGCGCTGTACGGAATGCACTTTAATTGCAAGTAGAATATAAATATGTACCACAGCTTCTGAGGACATATCTATCCATTATAGTAGTTTGCCCAGATCCGGAGGGAAACATATATCAGAATCCCTGCAAATCTGATGAAGAGATACTGAAAGGTGTCAGATATCCCGAGGTAGCGAAATACAGCAATAAATAGATGGTAACCAGCACCTTCCCTTCACTGCTGGCAGCCAATGACGTTTCCTGAGGAAATACTGAAAAAGAAACTTGTTATGCCATTTCCAAACAGGGTATTTGCAATGGAAAAAGGCTCTAAACAATGGGAAAAGCCTTTTTCCAAAGGAAAGTTCTGTCAAAGAAATGATATAACAGGTTTCTTTTCCCATTTTTCCAATGGAAACAGGTTCCAGTGCCAGCAGTGCCTGCTGCCTTTAGCCCCCACAACAGTGCCTTGACACATATTTGAGCAATCTTGAATCCAATCTTGTGTCCACGCACCTTCTATTGGTTTGGATGCCAAACTGATCACAACTTCACAATGACAATTGATGAAGACACTCAGTGTCAAGCTTTGTCAATAGAACACACATTACAATGCAGACAGAGGAAAAATCACAAAGATGTTATAAAAACTACCATACATATAATACAATTGCCACTACTGAAGCTACAGGGTCCACCAATGCAAACACCTCTTCTGACCATATGACTCTGAGAAGATCAGGCAAAAAGCAGTAGGCCTAACAAATGAGGCATGTATGAAATTCAGTTCCATGCCATCACCTTGTGGCATGCTTGAAACAAAATATGTGCTCACATGCACTGCTGGCAGCCAAAAGTTTTTCCTGAGGGAATACTGAAAAAGAAACTTGTTATGTCATTTCTAAATAGCATATTTCCAATGGAAAAAGGCTTTAAACAACGGGAAAAGCCTTATTCCAAAGGAAAAGTATGTCAAAGAGATGGTATGACAGGTTTCTTTTACCATTTTTCTAATGGAAACATGTTCCAATGCCAACAGTGATGGAAGACTGTTTGCAGAGTAGTTAGCAGAATACTGTGGAAACTGGAAATTGACTAACATTGTCAAGCTAGTGACTGGTCTATAACAGACATTACAGATAGCAACTTTTCTCAACTTGTCAACAATCTAACATACACTCATCAGAGCAGCATTGAATCACAATGGATGTCTAACACACAGGAGCAAAGTGGTCCTTTTTTTCTATGACAGCTGCAAGTTGAGTTTGCTTGTTTAGCAACTGGTTCCAAAGTGTTTGACAGTCTTAGAGCAATAGCATTATGAACATCTCATTAGCAGAACAGATAATAATCTCTTTGCTGTACAAATGCCATTATCTCCTCCATGTTGTGATTCAGTGCCAAGTTCAGACTACTTTGTTCTTACCCTTGAGCTCTTTGGTATGGAGAGAACATTCATTTTCAAGATTGTTAAAGTTGTTGAACTCAGTTCTTGGCTTTTAAGAGGTCATTACTAGTGTGTAAGAGGTCATTACTAGTGCAGAGACTTTGCACTGGAGTTTGAATATCTGAGACTTCCTGTGAGCACTTGGTCAGGTGGAGTCTGACAATGAGAGCACTGATAAATACTATGTTTGGTGAGGCAGTGCAGTAGAGACCAGATACAATGCAGTTCCATAGCATTGTAGCTTTCTTCATGCAATTATGGACTACAAGTTTGATGCATTGGAGGGCAAAGCAATGTTAGACATGGGCAGAAGATTGAGCTACATGTTCTACAGGCATAACAGGTAGGGTAGGGTTCATTGTAGGGTGG
The DNA here is from genome assembly GCA_020091625.1 of Termitomyces sp. 'cryptogamus'. Classification (NCBI taxonomy): domain Eukaryota; kingdom Fungi; phylum Basidiomycota; class Agaricomycetes; order Agaricales; family Lyophyllaceae; genus Termitomyces; species Termitomyces sp. 'cryptogamus'. The sequence continues at coordinate 5,732,659 of JAGYZC010000005.1, forward strand.
GTTGAAAGCATTCACAGAGTATATATACCTTTGAAGAAAATGCCAGAACAAAGGCTTTTGATCCTAGTGACAAATATTACACACAAAAGGAAGTACCTATGTGTGCTCACATTATCTTTGTCACAATTTTGATTGTTTCTACATAGGCCAAAGTGAGTCAATATATGGCTCCAAGAAAATGCCTTTTTGATGCAAAGGGCATGCTCACACTGCTTTAAGTAAATCATGTTATGCTGATCAGAGTGTATTTTGTAAAGAATTTTGTAAATAATATGTGAGTAAACACAGGAGATTAGCAAAGAGTTTGGGTAAACCTAGAACTTGTGCTGGAAAGCTCAGTATGAATTTAGAAAAGTGTAGATCAGATAATGTAATCAAAACATCACATGACTTCACATGAGCCAACATGTTAACAAAGAGGAAGCAGCATAGTGGGGACCAGATACCATATAGATCCATGGCATCATAGCTTAAGTTTGATGTGCTAAGGGGCAAAGTCATGCTGAGAGGATACTTTTAAATGAAGTGCCAGAACAAAGACTTTTGATCCAAGTGACAAAGTACTTCTGCATGCTCACATTGTCTTGGTTAACTTTGAATTGTTTCTCTGTAGGCTGAAGCATATATCTTTTAAGAAAAATGCCAGGACAAATGCTTTTGATCCTAGTGACAATGCAAAAGGTCAAAACACTTACATGCTTTGTTGACAAAACCATGATATATCTGTCCCATTTTATTTGTGCACAGTGAGCTTCAATGTCAGAGACTAATGCCAATTTGAGTTTTGAATCTTTACAGCTGCTCTACACAGTTGTTACAAGGTCAAAGTATGCTTTATATAGATTATAAATCAAATCCAAAGACAAATGGTGCAGTTTAACAATCAAAATTCTTTGTATCCACTGCTTATCTTTGTTTTGAAGCACCTGAGCAGAGGTCACCTTTGAAAACTCAATTATCTGTTTGATATTGAATGGAGCAGGAGTGTCTCACAGTATTATAGAGCTGTTGCTGTAATGCCTCAATGCCATGATATATGAGGGGCTCATGTATTGATTATGAGATGGTGCAAGCATCTGGGATTGGACAATATAATCTAGTTGAGCCCTTTTAAAAGCAGCTGCAATATAAGGTGGGAGGTCACTAAGTTTTCCTTAGACTATTGAGGATTCATCAAAGGTCTCTTGCTTGCTTGGATCAAAAAGCATCACCATTTCATATTCAGCTGCAAGAATACCATGGGCTTGAAGTTGAATGAGAGTTGCAAAGAAAGAGAAGCAATCTTTTATGATTGTGGGGCAACTCTGTCTGAGAAAGAGACCCTTTAAGTTGAAGGCCTTGTGCTAGAAATGTCACATAGTCTCTTTATACTCATCTGATTTGTTAATTAGCATAAGCATATTGAAAATTCTTCAAATTGGAGAAGCAACTCATGCTTCTGATAATTTGTTGACAAATTTTGCAATTGACCAATTGTGCACTTGAACAAAAAGATATAGTACCTGTGAACAGAACCATAATTCAATACTTTGCCATAAATTTGAGATAGCAAGCACAATGCTCATTACTGGTAACTCAAGATGTTGCCAGCAAAACTGCAGTGAGAAGCAATATGGTAAAATGCAGAAAGTCTAAGTGGTCTTAGTCAAGGTGCTTGAACTAGAGATGTATCAATGTCAATGGCAGATTTAAACAGCCAAAAGTTTGCCATTTATCTGCTTTGAGCTTCAATGCTAATAAGATAGAGACTGAAAGCATCTAGAAAGGCTTTGTGATATGTTTCAATTGTCCATGATTGTTTTCATCTCTTTATGGGTAAAAACCCTTCTAAGTTTTTAAATCTTATCATTTGTAGGTTGCTTTGATTGCTAATCAAGTAAATTAATTTGTGTTAGACAAAAGCAAGAAAAAACAGCATTTGTACTCAAGTAGCAAAAGCTCAAGTATAATACTCTCCAGCACATTTCAGAGGGCAGACTTATGTTTTACAAATATCTAGCCCTTGCATAACATATTTCAAAGTTGGCAAACTGGTTTTGGACCATTTTTTGACAGCACTTTTATATTATTGATCTTTATTGAGTTCCATAAGTTGTGATTACTATATAACTAGGGCATGCACATCCTTAGCATGTGATTTTCTTTCTGAGCAGGCATTGTCCACTGAATGGCATATGCTAATAATGAGCTCTTTTATGGAAATACCCCTTTCTTGGCCTTTTTTCATCTTTCTGAAATTCTTCTGTGCACTTAGCAAAATTAGTTCATGTATAGAACTCAATGTCTTGTTAAATATATGAAAGAACAATACTACTTATTTCTATAAAATAATGTGAGAATTCAAAGATTGGGAGACTCAATAGATGCAGCATCTTATGAACAATAGTGATAAGAGCTCAGCATATCATTAGCATCCATTGGAAATCATCATTGCAGATCTCAGAGAAAACTTCAGCATTGACTTTGGCTGCATCTTTGCAGAGCAGCCCTAATAACCTGATACTAATGGCAACATCAATGCCACTGTCCATTAACATTGTCAATGCAGTATTTAAAGGAGATGGTTTGATCATATTTGTTATTAAGAAGCCAAGAAAGGTTAGAAAGAGCAAGAGAATCAAGCACAAAAAACCTACTAGCACAAAGACCATTGTCAATGCCTAATAATAATGTTATATGTAGTATTATGTCTATTATATTAAACTCATTAGTTTGTTAGTCAAGGATGCACCTAAGTATGGACTAATGACATACCTCAAGTCAAGTGAAATAGCAAGCAGGCAATGTAATGGAAGAAGGAGGCAGAGTGTTGATTGATGCATTCAAAGCTGTTAACTAAAAGCAAAGTAAGCAAGTAACATGATGCAGACTATAAAATAAGTGAGCAACATAATGCTGGAAATGCTGATGCACACCATAGAATAAGCAAGTCAAATATGCAAGGGCATGATCACATAGCAGGAGAAGAGAGAGACAATGAGTGAGAGGCATTGATAGTTGTAATGAATGACTAGGAGAAGGAAGGCAATAAGCTAAGAGTATTGATTGCCATGATGAACAGCAATTTGGACAAATGCCAGTAATGCCTGATATCAGCAGCAACACATGCCTAGCCTTGGCACTGAAGTTTCTAAACACTAGTTTTTCAAAGTAATATTGCTTAATATTTGATCTTTATTGTTAGTATGCAAGTATTAAGATAATTTCAGCTGATTAACCTGGCAAACTCATGTAGTATGTATGGCAAGTTTGTAGATCAATCAATATGTGATGTCAAGATGATTTGCATCAGGAACAAAAGTTTTTATAGCTTATTGCAGTAAAACCCCTCACTTTCTGTGACATCATTAAGTCACTGATTATAGAAATTATAGCACAGAAAACAAGATGTCCATAGAGATATCTGGCAGTTTGGCTAAAGAAAATGCCAGACAAAAATTTAAGAAAAGTGTCTATAATGGGTCTCATATAGGTGTTTAAACTGTCCACCACTACTAAGAACTTGTATAGTCCAGTAATTGACTGTATAAATAGATTTTCTGATTTGAATTGTTTTTCAATTAGTAGGTTAAAGCATATGACAGAGATTATACTTACAAATATCATTTCTACAGCTTGCTTGTTGCCTAAAGAGTGAAAGAAATTAACAATAAGTGAAAATAGATAATGACCAGTACTATTATTACCACACATACTAAAATGAGTTTTACTATCAGGATCTTTGAATTTCCACATAGCAGAGCCTTAAAAAATGTTCATTATTTTTTTATTAGCTGAAACGAGGTTGCTCATATCTATCACATGAAAGCAAACTTGCAAGCCAGTCTTTATAATCAAAGACAACATAATATTGTGTTTATAATGGGTCTCATATAGGTGTTTAAACTGTCCACCACTACTAAGAACTTGTATAGTCCAGTAATTGACTGTATAAATAGATTTTCTGATTTGAATTGTTTTTCAATTAGTAGGTTAAAGCATATGACAGAGATTATACTTACAAATATCATTTCTACAGCTTGCTTGTTGCCTAAAGAGTGAAAGAAATTAACAATAAGTGAAAACAGATAATGACCAGTACTATTATTACCACACATACTAAAATGAGTTTTACTATCAGGATCTTTGAATTTTCACATAGCAGAGCCTTAAAAAATGTCCATTATTTTTTTATTAGCTGAAACAAGGTTGCTCATATCTATCACATGAAAGCAAACTTGCAAGCCAGTCTTTATAATCAAAGACAACATAATATTGTATGGGAATAAAAATTGTAATTTCTGCTTGCTAATTAATTTTAGCTGAACAAGCACTTCCTTATATTTGTAGCCATGAAATTTAGCATTGTAGTGTTGCAGGTATATGAAAATATTGTCAGAGGTTTTCTCATTCTTGTCCTAGTTGGCATTTACAGCTTTTGAAATTGCATAGTATATTGTGTAGCACATGACTACATAAACCTCTAACTTTTCCTCCATTCTCAAGCACTTCATTGCCACCATCACTCATACCAAGCAGGAAGCATAAAAAAGACAGTGAAATAGAAAGAATAACACAACTGATTTCAGCATAATAATTGGTAACAAATAATATTACATGTGGTACAAAACTGTTTTAGCCATCTTGAGTAGCCTGAAATATCATTGATCCTAAAATTTACTCAGCAGCCAATCTGAAAAACAATGCCTTTATATTTATTTTGCACAAGCAACAATATGGTCTTCAAAACTCATGAATTTAGCTTAAAGTTAGATCTCTTTAAGGTTGGAAGCCTTTCAACTGGTACTCAATAATGTTACATTTGAAACTATTTGATGTGGAATAGGATTAATTAAAAAAATGGCTGCATTTAAAGTGCTACTACTTGGAGGCAGAAACACTGAAGTCTTTTTAATTTTCTCATCTTCATTCAATATGGCACTAGTCAGCATGCTTTCCACTCTGAGATGAACCACTGTGCCATCAGAGTTTCAGATTGAGCAATCATTGCTTAAGTGTCACTGTCTGGATAATGACTTCAGTTGGGCCAATCACAATATGTGTAATGAACATGAGCATAAGTATTGCCTGCTCAACCATCTTTAAGACTAATACAGAGGCAACAATAACAACTGGAGCTCAAAGAGGAAAATTCTGAGCATGTGATGCTGCAAAGCAAAAGAATCTTGGAAAAGCAGCAGGCTTGAGAAAGCAAAGTCAGCTGCAGTGAACTTAGCTGAAAGCTCAATGGACTCACATCAAGGAACAACAGGATGACACCCTCCTCTGCAGTTCTACAGTCCATGACCACTTGTCTGCAAACATTACTGAATGCATAGCAATAGATTCATTGAGAGCTTTGACAGGCTGGTAAAATAATAAATATGCATTTTAGAAATCACTAAGCCTGCTGCCTATATGTTTACTTTATACTGAGGCACATAGACTGCCAGAGCTAGACTGCCAATAATGAGGCAGTGAGTGGTAGAGAGCTGGGTAGTGGCAATTATCTGTTACTTGATAAATACCAGGATATATGGTTGAAATATATGAGCTTATTTTTTAATCAATTGCTGAACAACTTCTTATGTCACTACATTCAAGATGAAGGTAATGTCATATTACTGCTATAGACAGCAATTTTGCCATTGTCAGCCTAGGCCCCTTGAAAGGTGATTTGCTTTTTGAAATTGACAGAAAGGACTGCATTAGGCAGAGACCTGGGGAAATGATAAATTTGCATACAATTTTTGGTCAAGTTGTACATTGGAAGTAAGTCTTCTTAGGAGGAGAGGGCTGCATGGCTGTTAAACAAGTGTCAGCAAATAATAGTAATATATATACAAGCAATGCATATAGCACATGTTAAGTACTTCTGCCAAAGTACCTCAGAAGTCTGGGCATCCTGACATGTTTCAGAAGCCAGAAATAAGAAGCAGCTTATAACATTGAATACTACTGAGCAAACATCCCTCAATTTTTAATATTATGAACTAGAAAATTCTAGTTACCTGGACCAAAAAAATGCCAGGCTGACAGGTATTGCTTGAGATGGCTCTGTAACAGTTCAGAGATTGATCAAATTAACTGCTAATCAGTGAAGGAAATAATCAACCAATCAACCAATCATAACTCACCACTTTTATTGATGTTAAAAAGGATTAGAATCCCACTGTGGCTAACAAGCACAAGTCATTGATAAGTGGCATTATAGACTTGAGCAGCAACACTATCATTGAATTTAAATATTTTGATGAATTTTGAAGACCTTTGGGTAGACCATTGTGATATAAGTCAGCAAGAAGCCCAAGTTCAAATAAGAGCATGCACAGATTTTTGATTGGCTTGGAGAATTAGGAACCTAGTCCCTTATATGCTACTTACTCAGAGCACCTCAACTCTATTGCTAGCAGATGATTCTTAGTCTAAATAATCCAAAGTGGTGACTTTGCTCTAAGCTGATTTATAGAAAATTTAGATGTGAGCAAATCCTTTGTTAAATAGATGGAGATGTGGCCATAATTGCCTGCAATTGGAAAGTCCTCAGAGAGTGAAAAGGTCATTTCAATAAATGCAATTCATTACTAATCAACACAAGAGTGGCATCACAATTGAAAACTATAGAGTTGATTGGGCTTCTGCTGCTTTTGAGGTCACAGTGGAATTAGTGACTGATTGTTCCAAGAGAAAGGATATAAGCATTGGCCTGCAAAAAAAAACACTAAGTGACATGGATACCTCTATAGTGGACATGATAAAGAGGATAATGAGTATAGAGAAAAAGGAAAGAGCAGACATTTTAAAGGCTCCTTGCAAAAATTATATGATTAATCTAAATAAAGGGCTTTGTTCTTATAGCACACTTGATGTTTAATGCATGGATGGGAATGCAAAAGCATCATTGTACAAAGGAGTATTTAATGATTGTAACACTGACATAGTCTTCAGTAATTTCTGATGAGACTTGATATTGAGACACTATATTCTTTGCCCTCATTTACCTCAATTTTTCACTCATTGCAGTGCAGATAGAATTTGGGCCAGATGTGGGACTCATGCTAACACAGGATATTAATAGTTAATGTAAATATGAGCCTCTTGAAAATCCCAAGACTCTGCACACTTGTAACACTGAGAGAAGAATAGCCAGGCCACATGAAGAACTAGAAAGACTAAACAGTAGGAAATTTAGCCTTGTAATTGAACTTGCTAAAACAGACTGGTCTAAGAAGTCTGTTGAACAGTTGACAGCATTCTACCATTCAATAACTCCCAACAGGCAGCTATTAGTGCTTTAGCTCAGAAAAGGCTGGATTTAACCAAATGCTATGAAGAGCAGAACAAGAAAGATGCAAACAAAATATGTGACAAGGTAGGTAGTAGCTGGTTACCACTGACAAGATTTGGAGCTGATCATACTAGATAATCAAAGATAAGAACTGGCCAAAACTAAAGGAATACAAGGATTGCTGGCCAGCACTTTGTCTTGTGAAGTTCAAATCAAAGAATGGGGCTACTGCAGCTCACCAGAACATATTGAGGGACATGCAAGCATGGTTGCAAGCATTTATAAATAAGCACTGGCTCCTCCTCACTGTTAGGGGACTTCCATTTCTGACCTCTGTAATCTATTCCAGCAACTCTGCAGCTTGTTCAATGTCTCTAGGGCTTGTTCCAAAACCCTGGAGATCTCTGGAGAACTGCAGAGTTCTCCATATTACCTTACCAATCATTGTCCTAGGGCTAGATTTAGCTCTGGCCTACTATACAGTAGTTCCCATGCTTAGTGCCACATCAAGCAGCAGAGTGATCCTTGAACTTGTTCTCTTCAGATTCCCCTCTGATAAGTGATTAATTACTGATTGTATTGTTGTCTACTCTACTAATATACTTTAGATTCCTCTCTGCTAGCTGCATGACTCCAATATGCTGCTCTAGAGGTTACCCTTACAGTAGAACAAGTCTCCTAACACTGGTCTAGAAGCCCTTCAGAGCTGCAAGGAACCTCTAAGCTGCTATTTGTTGCTTCTCCACCAGAATTAAGCATCACAGAGTTCTATGTCTCAGCTTGCAGACCCAGACACACCCTCAGAGGCCCCAGTTCCACAGGACAAAGCCTGGACTCTCCTGCTACACATAGAAACCCAGGTGCAATTAACACAATCATCTCTCATCCACCATACAACAAAGTTCTTCATCCTCTGTCAAATCACAGATCTTATCTCCCAATCACTCCAGGCACTGCTCAAATGCCTAACTCCTACCTTCACACTCCCTCAGCTGCAAAAGCAGCTGCACCTGTCTCTGCAGCTCTGGTGACTCTATGGCCATAGATCCCATGCCCAACACTATCAGATGCATACAATGATGCCCACTCTGATGGGGAATGATTCCTTCAATCCTGCCTCACCTACATCAACCTCAGTAGGGATGCCTTCAACTCTGACACATTGAAAATAGCCTGGGTACTGTTGTACATGAAGATTGGACATGCCTCCACCTATGTGCTATAAGTCTTTCATTGCTCCAGAGGTGTTAGAAGTTTTCTGGACTGGGCTGCCTTTGAGAAGGACTTCTACATGAAGTTTTTCCCACTAGACCCCACTAAAACCATGGCTTTGACACTGTCACGACCCGCTCCCTAGATCCGTAGACACTGCCCCCAACTCCTCCCGATTTCCCGCCTAACTCCCCAGAACCCCGCCCACACTTTTGACGCCCACACTGGACAACTCTGACACTTCTCCGGCAAACCCCAACGGCAACTCCCTCTCTGTAGCCATCAACGCCCCCTTGAAACCTTCCCCCACCGTTCCTGGCCACGTCATACGTCCCTGACCCCCTACCCTAGTTTACCCGACCCGTCCCGGAGTGTCACGACGTCCCCGGAGCGGCCGCACCCCCAACTGATCCCATCAGAATACCGCCGCGGCCTGACCTTGGATTGTACCTGACACCCGTCGACTCAACACAGCTCCGTCGACCCCCGCCATCATATCCGCCGCCCTCGGAGGCACCCAGTAGTCGGTATATAAGTCATAGAATAACTCCTCGAACCTTAGTCTTGATATTACATTTTACTGGTTTCCTATGTTTCGTCTCTCGTCTCATCTGTATTTCTGTTTCTAGGTCTTGAATCTATCTTTTCTCAGTCTCGTCTCGTCTCTGTCTCGTCTCTGTCTTGTCTTGACTGTACATATTTCCTTTGTTTCTCTGAAGTTCCCTTGCTCCCTACGTCAGTACGAACTCCGCGCATGCGCCACGACCTGAACATTCTTAACAACAACTCCAGACCTCGCTACCCGCTCGCCCCCGGAACCCACCAAGCCCCGGTAATCCCCTATCCAACCCGACCCTGCCCCCCAACAGCCGAGAAGCCTCCGCCTACCCCGCAATCTCCTTGTGCGCCCACTAACTAGCTCTGACACCCGCCCTGGGTCAGCAACCAGTACCTCCGGTCTTAGACCCCTCTGAATCACTCAGGACTTACTCGGGCCGCTATCTCTAGGGACCCCTCGCAAGCTTTCCCCACCTCCGCTCCAACCCCAGGTGCCTGGTTATAAACGCAGGACATTGTGTCCGCCTAGTAAGGACTCGCCAGTGTACTGAGCCCCTGTCGTCAGCGGAACCTGACATAATATCAAGACTCCCCCTTACCCCGTTCTCGATGTCTGCATTTAACCCCGCGTACAAACCAGTCGGTTACCCAACTGACGCCTATGGCCGGCCCATATTGGAAAATTCCTATGCCCCATTCTACCCGGGCCCCTTCGCGGACCAATACGTGCCCCATCACTGGACCCCTGACCCCAACCAGGTGTTCTACGCCCCTTCCATCAGCCAGGGAATACCCCCGGGCTGGCGCTGCCCTCCCGCATTCCACGCCGATGGCAACAACCCCCGTATCAACCCCGGAGGATACTCCGCAGCACCCCCCAACCCCGCCTACCTTCCCCCCGCCCATTACTATGCGTACCCAATCCCCGCTGCAGCCCCAGTCCCTCCGGAAGCCACGGATAACTATTCCCCACCCCGCCCACCATTTGCCGTTCAAACCCCTCCTTCTCCTAGGCAGCAAAGGATCGAAGCCTATGCCCAGCAACGCGACGAAGTCCTCCGCTTCCTCCGCCTGTCCCCTGCGGAATTCGCAAGGCGTACCTGCACCCTCCTTACCAGCCTAGGCTACCCCGACGCCTCCGCAACCCCGGAGGTCTGGGCGGACCGACTCCTCGACTTCCATGAACGCTACCTGCAAGGGAACCTCCCGGAGAATACGCAAGGCACCCTGGGCCTCGACAAGAACTTACGGAACGAGCTCCGTGCCTTGGTCGAAGAAATCCACACTAGCCTGAACCCCCGCCCCTTCGAAGATCTCCTGGATCCCGCCTGCTCCTTCCACATGCAATGCGAGGAACCCGTCGGGACACGAAACAAAGCCTCATCTTCCATTCCCCGCCAGCAGGAAGAACTCAACGCAGCCTCCAGCATCTTGAGAAATCTCAACCCCGCGGGGGGGTTGTTCGACCAACCCGCCGCCCACACCCTGGCCCTCTCCGCCCGCCCCTGGGCCAGCTCGGTGCCCAGCGCCTTCCGAACCTGGGATCAACCCGCCATTCCCGAAATCCGCTCCCAACGACCGCCCCTATGCGTCGACGACAACAACCGGACCCTCTTCTATATCGACGAGCCGGGCAACCCCGCCGACAAACACCCCCCACGCAACGGGCCCCAACAAGACCGACACCCCCACTTTGACCTCCGCGCCCCTTGTAGCAATGCCCCTCCGCCCCGTCCCAACGCCCCAGTTCCCCCGCGACAGCCCCTGGGCCCTGGGGCGCCCCGACCTCCTCTTTCCGTCAACCCCTCTCGTCCCCCGCCCGCTCCGATGCCTAACCCCCCCAACGACATCAACTATTTCGGACCCCCGAATCCCGGAGGACCCCCTCCCCCTCGATGGGCCCCAGGACCCGCCCCGGGTAGCGTAGGCCAAAACCCCGGTGGGGGACCACCCAATGGCAGACCCCCGGGAGGATGGGGCCCGGCGATGGACAACTTCCCCCCCCAGCGCGGAAACGGAAACAACTACTACTACTACTACAACGCCGGACCCCCACCTCAAACTCAAAATTCACAGGACGATACTCACGACGCACTGGCCCGGGAAGGAAAGCTCGACATCCAGAAGCCCGAACCCTTCACCGGCCGCGACCCCCAGAAGTGGCGAATCTTCCTGACTCAGTGTTTAACTATGTTTCAAGCTAAGCCCATCACTTTTCAGCTTGAGAGCTCACGAGTAGCCTTCGCCACATCATACTTACAGGGCATCGCCTTCAACCACTACACCGCGCTACTCCGGTTCGACCCAAACAATCCTGTACTCTCCCATTGGCTTGCTTTCACTCAAGAGTTCTCGAGTAAGTTTGGCATCTTTGACACCGTAGCGGAGGTGGAGGAAAATCTCTTCAACCTCCGAATGCGCGACAACGAGCGCTTCACAACCTTCATCGTACGATTCAAACGAGAGGCCTATGAGACCAGCTGGAATTACAACGCCCTCCGGTTCGCCCTCCGTCGTGCCCTGCCCCAACGGATCAAGGACGTCCTTCGCCTCGCGCCCAAACAAACCACCTACAACAGGTACAAGGCGCTCGTTATCCAGGTCGACCAACGTTATTGGGAAGATCGCAGCGAAAACACGGCGCCCCGGACCTCGTGGAATACCTCCGGTAACACCAACTGGCAGGCCGGAGCAACCAATGGCATCCGACCCCCAATCCCCGCCAACCCTGCTAACCCCGCACCCCGCTTCCCCCTGGGCTGAGGAGTCCCCAACACTAACCAGCCCCCGGGGCAGCGACCACCCGCCCAGCTCAACGCCGCCGACCTCCATGACACCCCGGTACCCCGGGATACCGACCCCGACGATTGCGACAACATCCGGGACCCCGCCGACGATCAGGAAGCCCTATGTGCAAACAGGATCCAGGACAGCCAGTGGATCGACATGCCAGAGGAAACGCAGGAGAAACGACGAAAGGAGGGCGCGTGCATCCTATGTGGTGAGCAGGGACATTTTATTCGCAGTTGCCCTAAACGACAGGTGATGGGACGCGCTGTGTGGACGATCGACGGAGAAGACTGTAACTACCAGTTCACGGAAAACGAGTCGGCGGTTTAGGTCTGGAAGACGCACTAGACCGTGGACCACACCCCAACGTCTTCTCCGCCCCAGTCACACTCCTCCACGCAATGATGCTCGCCCCGGACAACCCCCCAGCACACCTCCCCTCTCACTCCTCCACAAATCTCCTCCTCCGCACCACTCTCCCCTTCACCGACAAACCCGTCCCCACACTAGTCGACAGCGGCGCCACCGATAACTTTGTTGACGAATCCCTGGCAGCGCTCGCCCCACAACCCCCCCGCCATCTTCCCGCCCCGATCCCCCTCAAACTCTTTGACGGAGACTCTACCCCTGCGGGAGACATCACTCACTGCCTAGAAATGACCCTGACATTCGCCGATGGACAGCAGCAAGAACTCCGACTACTCGTCACAAAATTACACCCCTCCGCCCCCGTCGTCTTAGGGTTTTCATGGCTCCGCTCCACCAATCCCCGCGTCGATTGGCCTAGTCTCACCCTACGCCTCGACCAGGACAACCCCACCGACTCCGGGCTGGTACCCTTCCATGTCTCACTCCCCTCCGAGAGCTCCGAGACCACGATCAACCAACCCCGAACCCCGCCGCAACTTCGCTCTAGGTCTGCACGATCGTTCGTCATCTATGTCCGACTTGGCAGCTCGCCCAAGGTACTTCCCGCCCTCATAGACAGCGGCACTTCCGGTGTCTTTGTCAGCAACCAACTCGACCTCCGACGCAACGACCTCGACAAACCCCTCGAGCTCCAACTCTTCGATGGGAGCCCCGCCACAACAAGAATCACGCAGTACCACGATAACACCCTCACCCTCGATAACGACCTGCAGTTCCAGGCCCGACTTCTCGTTACCCAACTACCCCCGTCGACCCCGATCGTGCTCGGACTCCCGTGGCTGCGAGACGTCAACCCCGACATCAACTGGAAAGACCTTACCATGCAACTCCCCGGGCCCGAAGCAAGCTTAGCAGCCGCCATCCACCTCCGCTTCCAGCCTATCCCAGACCCCGACGCCACCTCAGATCCGACTGCTACATCTACGGGACCCAACCCCGTCGACTCCGGAAACCTCGACATTAAAATCCTCGGCGCCGTCCCCTTCGCGCGCCTCCTATGAGAAGGCACCCCCGCCTTCCAGTTGCAAGTCACGCCGGCCCTACCAGAGAAATACCTCCGCGCAGGGACTATCACGCCAGAAAGGAAGACGGAGGAACAGATCCTATCCGAAGTAGTTCCCCCAGAGTATCATGAATTCGCTGACGTGTTCTCCGAAGGAAGTGCCAAGGAACTCCCTCCGCACCGCTCCTACAACCACCAGATCGACCTCGAAGAAGGCACCTCACCCCCGTTTGGCAAGATCTACAACATGTCCGAAATCGAGCTCCGGGCCCTGAAGGAATACCTTGACGACATGCTCAGCAAAGGTTTCATACGTCCCTCGACCTCCGCGGCTGGCACCCCAGTTCTGTTCGCCAAGAAAAAAGACGGATCCCTCCGACTCTGTGTGGATTATTGGGGACTCAACAAAGTCACCAAGAAGAACCGGTACCCCCTCCCCTTAATCGGAGACCTTGTTGATCGCCTTCGCAGCGCCAAGATTTACACAAAAATCGACCTTTGTTCCAGCTACAACAACGTCCGGATCGCCCCGGGACATGAATGGAAGACCGCCTTTCGCACCCGCTACGGCCTCTTTGAGTATCTCGTAATGCCCTTCGGAATGACTAACTCCCCCGCCACCTTCCAGTACTTCATGAATGACATCTTCCACGACATGAACGACGTCTTTGTCATTGTGTATTTGGACGATATCCTGATCTACTCGAATTCGCCGGCGGAACATTCGGAGCACGTCCGCCATGTCCTGGAACGGCTCCGAGAGTATCACCTTCATGCTAAACCCGAAAAGTGCTCATTCCACACAGCGGAAGTCAAATATCTCGGGGTCATCGTCACCCCCGACGGTGTGCGTATGGATCCCACCAAGGTTGACGCGATACTCAACTGGCCCTCCCCACGGAACGTCAAGGAGGTACAGTCATTCTTGGGGTTTGCTAACTTCTATTGCCGCTTCATCGACAACTACTCCGGAATCACCAAGCCTCTCAACCGGCTCACAAGGAAGGACACCCCTTGGGATTGGGACAGCAAGTGCCAGAGCGTATTCCTCCTCCTGAAGAAGGCCTTCACCTCCGCTCCGGTCCTCCGCCATTTCGATCCCTCCCTACCGATCGTGCTCGAATGTGACGCCTCTGACTACGCTATCGCCGGGATACTCTCCCAGTCGAACTCGGAGGGCAAGGATCTCCGCCCCGTTGCCTTCTACACCCGATCAATGATCCCAGCGGAACTCAACTACGACATTTACGACAAGGAACTCCTCGCGATCGTCGAAGCCTTCCGTCAGTGGCAGGCCTACCTCGAGGGGTCCCCGCACCGCATCCAAGTCTACTCCGATCACAACAACCTGCAATATTTCACGACCACGAAACAGCTCAGCCGCCACCAGGCTCGATGGTCCGAAACCCTTTCGGAGTACGATTTTACCATTCACTACCGCCCCGGGCGACTCGGCGCAAAGCCCGACGCCCTCACTCGAAGACCCGACATGTATCCAAAGAAATCATTCGAAACCGAACGAAATGCATTCAACCATTGAGTGGTAATCCCACCCGAACATCTACATGCCGTGCTGATTTTAAACAAAGAAGGAATCCTCCAGCAAATCAGGAATTCACCCCTGGACCTCTTCTTCAACCAGCACAACCCCCGCAACAACCCCGACGAGTCGAGCGTAGACAACCCCTTTTCGCTATCCCCGGACCACCGCCTGCTGCTCCGAAGTGGACGAATCTACGCCCCGGACCACAAGTCCATTCGCCTCGACATACTCCGGCAGCACCACGATCACAAACTCCGGGGGCACCCAGGAATTCGTAAGACCCTTCAACTCATCTCCCGGACTTATTTTTGGCCAGGAATGAAGAAGGACGTCACGCAATACGTGAGGGCCTGCGAGCCCTGCCTACGGGCCAAAGTTCCCCGCCATCGCCCCCACGGATTACTGAAACCCCTCCCCGTTGGTCGCCGCCCCTGGTCTTCGATATCGATGGATCATATCGTTGAACTCCCCGACTCCGAAGGTTTCGACGCAATCCTTGTCGTTGTCTGCCGCCTTACCAAGCAAGCCCTCTTTATTCCCTGCCACACCACTGACACCGCCCCGGATTTTGCCAAACTATTTCTAGAACATGTATTCTCCAAACACGGACTTCCCGACGACATCGTCTCCGACCGTGGACTCCTATTCGTATCTCATTTCTGGCAATCGCTGTGCAAGGCGCTTGAGATCAAAACCAGCCTCTCTACCGCCTACCACCCGGAAACCGATGGGCAAACCGAGCGCGTGAACCAGACGTTAGAACAGTATCTTTGCCTCTACGTTAACTATTTACAGAACGACTGGCGCATGGAGCTCCCCCTCACCGAATTCACCTACAACAACACGCCTCATTCCGCTACCGGAGTTTCCCCCTTTTACGCCAACAAGGGCTACAATCCCCGACTCACGCTGTCCCTCAAGGACATCCCCTCCCACGTTGCCCATGAAGTCGCTGAGGACCTCCGATCCCTCCACCAATTCCTCCGAGACGAGATCGACACCGCCAACCAAGCCTACTCCAAGCACACCGACGCCCGCCGCCAGCCGACCCCCGACTGGCCCCCCGGCACCTTGGTCTGGCTTGACCGACAAAATCTTAAGACCCGGAGGCCCTCTATCAAACTCGACCACAAACGCCTCGGCCCATTCAAGATCCTCCGGCTGCCTCCGGGTCTGAAGGGCCTCCACCCTGTGTTCCACGTTTGACTCCTTGAAAGGCACGCTCCAGACCCCTTCCCCGGCCAACGCCCCAGCCGACCGCCCCCCGTCAAAGTCGAGGACGAGTACCACTACGAGGTCGACGAGATCCTCGACTCCCGGGTAGTTCGCGGCCGACTCCAGTACTTGGTCCGCTGGAAGGGCTACGGACCTGAGGACAACATGTGGGAACCCCAAAAGAACCTCAACAGAGCCCCCGACAAACTCCGGGACTTCCACCAACAGAATCCCGCCAAGCCCCGGAACCCCCGGGACTGACCCAATACAGATGGCAATAATGGGCGTAACCCCCGCCTCTGGGTTCACCAGGGATTCAACTCCCACCAATACTCTCCTACGTGTTTCCACTTACTCCTCTCCTCGCTCTATCTGAAACTTCCCACACTCAGCAGAAGGACCAAAGACTGTATAGGAACAAGCAGTGTACAGGTATATACTCGAACAAGAAGGGGCAGGGAACAAGTCAACGATGGGGTCCGAATTCCCCTCACTCTCCCTCCTCCTCCGACCCTAACCCCGCTACCCTTCCCACCATGAACACCTCCAACTGTGCCACTACCGCTGCCAGAACCTCGGGTTGCCCGGGGAGCGGTTCCCCCACGTCCGTCGCTATCTCCCACCACGCCCTGGGGTCTGCCGTCACCCTCCGCTGATGCCCTGCCAACAGACGCCCCATCTGCGTTACCCCTTGACCCAACTCCGGCGGAAGGTCCCCGGGCATCCTCGCCAACCCATTGTGGATGGACCCCAGCGCTGCCGACGCTCCGTCGAGAAGGATGCGATGCTCCCGGGCCCAGTCTGTGGAACCCAAGTCAACGCTTAGGAGAAGAAAGCGGGAAAACCACTCACGAAGCACTCCTTGCCGGCCCGAGGCCGCCTCGTTGGCGAGCCACTCCTCCTGCCGCCGTGCCCTCTCCGCTGCCGCCCGGACTTCCCCAGCGCTGGAACCCTGCTGAGTCTCCCGCACCCCTGGGCCCCCTGCCTGCTGCGCCGCCACCTCCGCCGCTTCCGCCCGCGCCTGCAAATGCACTGTCCGCACCTCCAACTCCTGCAGACGAGATAATCGCTCCATGGCAGTCCTGACGGCGACGTCCTTGTCCTTCCACGCCAGGTCCCGTTCCCTCCGAACTCCGTCCAACTCCCGTCGAGCCCCGTCCCTCTCTTCTCATACCCCCCGAATCTCCCCCTCGCGTGCGACCAACAACCGTTCCAAGCCCTCTACCCGACGCTGCAAATAGGCCTCCGCAACCGACCACGACCCGTCCGCGGACTGCTCAACGGGGGCTCCGGATGTAGGGGAATACACCGCGGAACCAGGGGGGCCCCCCATTACCTGCTCGCCCCGTGCCCGCTTACTGGGACCCGCCTCAGGTGAAGGGGACGCCCTCCGTTTCCCTTTCTCCTGCCTGGAAGGGGCCCCCTCCTTCCGCCCACCCCGCGGAGGACCCACCTTCATGACAGACGCGCTAACCCGTTCCCCTTCCCCAGCCCCGGAGCCCCTCCCCGACACCCTGCCCTTCCGTCCCTCCTCCAGCTGTGCTGCGACCCAATCCTGATCCCACCCTTGCTCTGCCGCAACACAAACGGCCCGCCAACTCAGGGTGACGGAACACTTCTCGTGCCGCGAACGGCACGGAAGGCACACCGACGTGTCCCGCCGCACCCCCGATGCCAGTTCCTCAAACTCACACTGCTCCCCTCGTCGGGTACAAGATGCACACTGCAAGGGCATGTTAGTCCGGAAGACATGAAGCTAAGTGGCCACTCACCGGGGCCGCCGCCTGACACCACTCGAGGGTGGGGGGACCCCTCGCCCAACCCACCGCCTCGGCAAACTGCTCCGGCGTCACCTCCGCCTGCACCACCCTCGAACCCTCTGGAACAAGTCGAACCACCCCCGGGCGAATGCCAGGCTTGGAACGCGTAGAAGTGACCACGCCCGCCAGGGGCTGCATTGCATCCGCGCCAGACGGTGGCCCTGAGGGACCAGCCACGGCCGCGGACAACTCTGCGAGGGGACAATCAGTGTTCTGGGGTACATGGAACGGGCCGCACTCACGACTACGGTACATCGCCTCGACCCGACAGCGATCTTGGCGACCCTCTGAATCTTCGGAGGACGATGGCTGGGAAGGCGGGGATGGCGACCTAGATGCTGTGGGAGAATAAGCTGAAGAAGACATCGCAACAAGCTGGCGGACTCCTGGGTGCGTCCACCCCTTTTTAATGAATCAAGAAGGGGCCCCTGACGAACGGTGGCTGCACCTCGACTTCCTTCCCCACGCCGCCGCCGCTCGCTGCGGTTTGATCAATATTGATCAACTTCGATTCCCACGCCCTACCAATGCCCGACTCGCTCCCCGCGTCTCGAGGGTCTCGACGCTGAAGGGGGGGTGATGTCACGACCCGCTCCCTAGATCCCTAGACACTGCCCCCAACCCCTCCCGATTTCCCGCCTAACTCCCCAGAACCCCGCCCACACTTTCGACGCCCACACTGGGCAACTCTGACGCTTCTCCGGCAAACCCCGACGGCAACTCCTTACCCGTAGCCATCAACACCCCCTTGAGACCTTCCCCCACCGTTCCTGGCCACATCATACGTCCCCGACCCCCTACCCTAGTTCACCCGACCCGTCCCGGAGTGCCACAACGTCCCTGGAGCGGCCGCACCCCCAACTGATCCCATCAGAATACCGCCGTGGCCCGACCTTGGATTGTACCCGACACCCGTCGACTCAACACAGCTCCGTCGACCCCCGCCATCATATCCGCCGCCCTCGGAGGCACCCAGTAGTCGGTATATAAGTCATAGAATAACTCCTCGAACCTTAGTCTTGATATTACATTTTACTGGTTTCCTATGTTTTGTCTCTCGTCTCGTCTGTATTTCTGTTTCTAGGTCTCGAATCTATCTTTTCTCAGTCTCGTCTCATCTCTGTCTCGTCTCCGTCTCATCTCGACTGTACATATTTCCTTTGTTCCTCTGAAGTTCCCTTGCTCCCTACGTCAGTACGAACTCCGCGCACGTGCCACAACCTGAACATTCTTAACAACAACTCCGGACCTCACTACCCACTCGCCCCCGGAACCCACCAAGCCCCGGTAATCCCCTATCCAACTCGACCCCGCCCCCCAACAGCCGAGAAGCCTCCGCCTACCCCGCAATCTCCTTGTGCGCCCACTAACTAGCTCTGACACCCGCCCTGGGTCAGCAACCAGTACCTCCGGTCTTAGACCCCTCTGAATCACTCAGGACTTACTCGGGCCGCTATCCCTAGGGACCCCTCGCAAGCTTTCCCCACCTCCGCTCCAACCCCGGGCGCCTGGTTATAAACGCAGGACATTGCGTCCGCCTAGTAAGGACTCGCCAGTGTACTGAGCCCCCGTCGTCAGCGGAACCTGACAGACACTATGTGGAAGGAAGCAATATGGGCAAGAAAAGCAGACATTGGACAAGTATATCAACTTGTTCTGGGCTCTGGTCAAGCAAGCTGCCTTTCCTGATAACCTTCAATTATGCCTCACCTTCTGGGATGGCATGCACCCCACACTGGTGGAATGCATTGACAATCTTGTAGAGGGTTGCCTGGATGATGAAAAGATTGCATCATGGTATAAGATGGCATAGGACTAGCAGAAACTCATGGAGATTCAGAAGGAGCTCTGCTGCCTACAGTCCATAATGTGCCCCACTCCAATCACCAATCTCTGCTACTCTGTACCTGCTTGCCCAACACCAGCCCTTACTCTGGCCATCCCCACAACACACTCTCTGCTATCAGGTATCTCCATGAATGTGGATGCTACCAGACAGCCCCACACTGTGCTGCTACTGTGCTGGAGATGTCAGAAGCCTGGGCACTTTGCACAACACTGCCCTCTAGGTCTGGAGGTATGGATATGTTATCTCTCCACAGCTGAGCAGAAGGAACTCCTCCTGCAGCTGCTAGCTGCAAAGAATGCCACTAGAGCTCTGTTACTAGACAAGCCTACACCAGAGTTGATCCCAGAGGAGATCAGCACATGCACATGACCCCTGGAAGTGGAGGAGGATTTTCATTTGAGCAACAAATGAGGTGTATACCTCCATTGCTGAGTGCTAATAGGTTCTTATGTCTGTTAATAGAAAATGAAATCACCTTTTCCAATGCCCTTTATTCTGAGACAGAAGAACCTCAACATCCCCCTTCAAATATACAAATACCAACTCTGGAGCCTCTGCCAAGCTCCCCAACACCCCCATAGATTCACCAGCATGGCACCTTGATGTGGAGATTGAGAGAACAAACACTCAGTAGGCTCACAGAGTTACAGCTCTTCTGGATATCAGAGCAACAGGACTGTTTTTAGACTTGGAGTGTGTCAAATGCTATGGCCTAACCATGCAGCCCCTCCCCAAGCCCATTCTGGTCTACAACATTGATGGAACACCTAACAAAGCAGGCATCATCAGCTCCATAGTTGATCTAGTCCTCTGCTATTGAAATCATGTAGAGTGCACCATTTTTGCTATCATTAGCTTACAAAGGCAGGACATGATTCTTAGTTTTACATGGCTCTGTAGGAACAACCCCAATGTAGATTGGACTAAGAGAGAGGTAACCATGAGCAGGTGCCCTTGGAAGTGCTCTGCCTGCATTGCCAAGGACAGAAAGAACATTGAGCTTGAGTCCAAGAATGCGTGGCTATCTGCACATGTTGTATTAGCCCCCCTCTTCTTTGCAGATCTAGACCTCCTGGATCCCCCACCTCTAGTGTTCTCTTGTAGAGAGGCCCTCTACAAGAACAACTAGAGCAGTTGCAGAGCCCTGGAGGAGGAGCATGGAGAGGAGTTTGGTAGTGTACATAAGCTAAAGCTCCCAGATAAAGCAGTGGAAGTGGGAAACCAGATCTATGCTACCACTGTACACCTGCCACTCTCAGTTGTGGAGATTTGGGCTAGCCAGACCACATCCCAGCAACTGGTCCAGGTGTTCACTGCTAATGCCACGCCCTGAGAGTTCTGAGATGTGGTGCCCCCTTACCTCCATGCATTTGAGGATGTGTTCTTGAAGGCCTCATTTGACTTGCTTCTAGAGTGCAAGAAGTGGGACCACACCATTGAACTGCTGCCAGATTCCACACCCTCCAGCTGTAAGGTCTACCTGCTAGTGCTCAAAGAGCAGGACAAACTTAATGCCTTTCTGCAAGAGAACCTGGACTCCAGTTGCATTTGCCCTTCCAAGTCTCCAATGGCTTTGCCAGTCTTCTTCATGAAGAAGAAGAATGGCTCAGTCCAACTGGTCCAGGATTATCAGGTTCTTAATACTATGATAGTAAAGAACTGCTACCCCCTCTCCCTCATCTTTAGAGCTGCAGAGATGGACTCAGTGAAGGTAGCAGATGTAGCAGAGTGGCCAAAGCCCAAGAACAAGAAGGAGGTACAGGTGTTCCTTGGCTTCACAAACTTCTACTGGAGATTTATTCAGGACTTCTTGTATCATGCCTGCCTGCTATTTGACCACACTGGTAAGAATGTTGCATGGAGTTGGGGGCCTCCAGAGCAAGCAGCCTTCAATGCCCTCAAGTGTGCTATAACTTCTAGACCCATCCTCCTCTTCCCAGAGGACAACTTCTCCTTCCAGATACAAGCTAACAGCTCTGACTTTGCCATGGGAGCCATTCTTTCACAGCAATTCCTAGAGGATGGGAAGTGGCATCTAGTGGCCTTCTACTCCAAGAGCCTGAATGTAGTGGAGTAGAACTACAAGATTCATAACAAGGAGATGCTAGCCATCATCTAGTCATTTGAGGAGTGGCAGCACTTCCTGAAAGGTGCATGGCACAAGTTTGAGGTCTGGATGGATCACAAGAACCTCAAATACTTCTAAACAGCCAAGAAGCTCAACTGTCAACAGGCCCAGTGGTCCCTCTACCTTGCCAACTTTGACTTCATGCTGCACCACAAGCCTGGCCAGAGCATAGGGAAACCAGACCCCCTGTTCTGAAGGGTGGACCATAGCATGGGGGGAGGAGGATAACAGCAAAATTGTGCTCCTCTGCCCCAAACTGTTTGCAATCCAAGCCATGTGGAGTCTAGCTATTGATGGAGCAGAGGTGGACATTCTCCAGGACATATGGCAGGGCAATTGGGATGGTCAGCAGGAGGAACTCATTATACAGGCTGCTTGGATGCTGAAGTCAGAGTGTACCACCAGTGCTAAGTTGGTCTGCATAGACAAATGGGCCCTCCAAGATGGGATGCTGACCTTTAGGGATTGTATCTATGTGCCCAATGTCTCAGAGCTCTGTTGGAGGATTGTAGAGCAACACCACAACTCCTGCATTGTGGGGCACTTTGGATATTAGAAAATGTTGAAGCTAGTATTGCAGAACTACTGGTGGCCCCAGATGTCCTGATATATTACACTAGTACATGCAATCTCTGTCTCCAGACCAAGCCCTAATGTCACCTAAGGCTATGGGATCAAGGATATCTCCTGGCAACCATGGGAGAATGTGCATGCTCCTGAGCTCATCAAGGAGTTCCACAGGAGACACCCAGATACTCTGTGCACTATTTGGGGGATCTACTCTATTTTGCCAGCAGACCAAGCAATCAGAGACTTCTTCTACCCTATGTGTTGGGGTGCTGCATGCTAGAGGGGGGGTGATGTCAGGGGACTTCAATTTCTGACCTAGCCTCCACCATCTGCTGATTTGCCACACCAAGCAGCAGGAATCCTTAGACTTGTTTTGTTCTCTTTGGATTCCTCTCTGCTAAGTGATTACTTACTAATTGTATCATTGTCTACTCTGCTAATATACTTCAGATTCCCCTCTGCTAGCTGCATGACTCCAGTCTGCTGCTCCAGAGGTCATCCTTACACTCACTGATATCACTAAGATTGCTAGAATCTGAGTCTACATTGATGAATATAACATGAAAAGATGGCTTGATCCTAGATTTGTTGCATGTTGATTCTTTTTTGCTGTATTGCATAAACATCTTTGCATGACCTTCCAGAAGTAAAAACTTTAAGGACTCTGCATATTCCCAGTCTTCAGAAACATATCCATTCATGTGGTTCCTCCTGTTTGTTGAAACAATATGGGAAACATATGTTGGAGAATTAAGACATTGTTACTACAGTCTGATCTAGTAGTGTATTTTATAACATAGCTGTTGCTTTCCCAAAAGTATGTGGTGTCACTGGCTTTGATTTCATCTCAGTATATACTTCCTATGTGGATTCAGCTCTCAAACACTTGTCTATGTTTTAGTAATGCCTTCAGGTTGAACTTTATCAGCATTATCATCCAAACTAGTAGCATGGGCCAATAAACTAATTGAAAAAATACCATTCAAAGCAGAAGTGTGATAGCTAAAGAGCCATGGTAGTAGGCTGCAAGCACACAAGCAGTTCTTAATTGCTGATTTGATGAACTTTACATTCTTGGTCTGCATATAAGGCCAATGTAAGAATCCACTATGTTATTTGAAATACAAGCATAAGTAGAAGATCCTAAGAACACTCCTCTAAGATGACATGATTGGAAGATGTAATGTGTTCCAATCTGAGTGTGAGAAATAAAAGAATGAATTACTATGAGTAAATATGCTTAAAAAATCAAGAGACATACATTTCTGTAGTTTGATGAGATCAAGGACATAAAAAATTAAGATTCATGTCAAAAGTATATGGGAGGTGGTTTGGTGTTTGGTATTAGTTGCAGTTGGTTTTCCAAAACAACTGTAAAATATTCCAATAATAGAATCTCTGATGGTTTCACTGCAGTAGAAGTGGCCCTCCCAGCAAAGAGTAGGCTTTGGTGTAGCAATTGCATAAAGAGAATTGGGCTGAAGAAACCTAAGATAGAGTTAGCTTTGAATCACATATGACAAAAAAGAAATTGTACTGACAAAGTCATCCCTGGTAGTAAAACCAATTGTTTTGTGTTCCATCAATCATCATTAACAGTAGTAATGTTATATTTTATACTGTATAAATTTACACTTGCAAAATCTTCAAATGAGCCTCTTGGGTGTTGCCACATACTAGATCTTATAACCATTCTTGATCTGTACAAAGATTTTAAAGCCATCCAAATCAACATGCCAATAGTGCATAATTGCTTCTATAAATGCAATAGACCACTGCATGTCAGGAACAAAAAATAGTCTGTTGTGTCCACAGTAAGTGTGACTCTGTGTGTGTGTCTCCAAGCAACAATGTTTGTTGCACATGAAAGAGTTGGAAAAATGTCCTGAGTCTTGGACATGTACAAGCAGTTCAATGCTTTGGGAGGGTCTGATTGCATAGTTATAAATAAGTCAAGCAAAGTCCTATGAGCATTTTACCTAAACTGGATATAATGAAATCTGAACCAGGTCAAGCACCATCAACAGCCACAAAAGAGGACATACATATCATGCAAAGTAGTAGGCTTATCAAGAGCACAAACAGACAATAAAATTTCCCCTATGAAAGGCATTTCTATGTGAGGGTGATCTGTAATTACAATGCAAGTATTTTTGTTTAGAGATCATAATTTGTTTTGAGTCCAGTAGCATATATTTGGCACAGGTTGCATCTGTTGTATTCACAGCTTTGTTGGGCTTGTCTGTACTATGTTCATTGTATGTGAATGTGGGAGAGGAGCAGGTTTTTCAGTGTCTAAATAAGAGAGGGCCATATTAGACAAGCTATTGCCATTTCTCCATCTGAGTTATAAGCATATAGTGTTGTATGGGGCTTGTGTGTTGATGTTGCATTATGCACATTGCCTTGGAATGCCTCTGCCAATTACCAGCTCTACCTTAAGCTTGAGAAGTGTAAGTTTGAGCAGACTAAGATTGAGTACTTAGGCTTGATTATTATAAGAGGATGGTCCTCTTTAGAACTGTTTGATTCTGTTTCAGAGTCAGATCAAAAATGATCCACCATTCTATATCATCTAACATACTGCCTGTCATGCTCTATACTCTTCTGTCCCCATTAGTCACTTTTTATAAACTACATACTTAGACATTACTTAATAGAGATTATTGTTAGTCATGCTCTTATACATATTGCAGCCCAATAAATAATATAATTTTAGTCATCCCATTATTAGCAATGTAATATATAGGATGGTTTGCAGAATAGAATATCCTCAGATCAAACAATAGCAGTAGTCATTAGGTCTATTTCTTCAACTAATTATACAGGCTTTCAGCATTCTTCTCTAGCTTAGATCACTGTACTTGCTTTTTGCTAGACTCTTAGCTGCTATGCTTCTGGACTTGTCCCCACTTCAGGAAATCTAATATGTTTTTTAAAAAAACATCAATGAGAAACATGTTATATAATTTTTAATACATTTTTTTCAAGTTGAAATTAATTTATAAATTTAAAACTAATTAAATAAAATCATTCTATTGATATAATGTATCTTGAGTAAATAAAATAATTTTTCTTTGAACTTGTTTAGATTATAAATACAAATTATGTTTGTGATCTTTAATTCAAAAAGACCATTTCATATATTTTTATGTGATCCTGTTTCTTGTCATTGTATTTCAAGAAATTTTTCTTTATATCTCCTAGTCAACATTAGTTAAAAACATTTTTGTTTCTTTTTAAGAAAAATTTATTAAAGAATTTTAAAATGTTTTTTTAAAAATATCAATTAAAAATACACATCATGATAATAAGTGATGCAGTCATTGTGTGTTGTGCATGCATGCATCCACTCATCAGATATTGTTCAATCAACCTCTATTAAATTAAAAAACAATGATAATTATATAGATGCATATAATATTGCAAGATAAGATGGGTATATACATAACAGAATAATATATAGAGTTATTGTATGACATAAATAATATAAAATATAAAAGAATGAACATATATGTATAATACAGAGTTCCTCATAATTTTTGCAGATCTATGATAAATATGAATATAATATAATGATATACATGTATATTATAGAGTTCATTGAGATTCTTCTAAATCTATAAACTTTTTTTCTTTATCTTGTATTAATTAGGTGGTTACTTACTATGAACTGCTTAAATTGTTGTAGTTTATCAATTTATTTTCTTCTTTTATATTTGACAAATGTAATGGTGCCAGCTGGAGTTTTGACTGCTCTGCTTTTATATCTTTGTTTCCTTGTAACTTCATACAGCTACACTTTATCCTCTCCTAGCCTTTGGAAGTGAAAAGCCATTGCTATTCTTTCATTTGAATTATAGGCGTATAGTGTTGTATGGAGTTTATGTGTTGACAACATATTGTACTTGTTATACTCACAGTTTTGTTGGGCTTGTTTATAGCATCTTCATCAGAGGTGTTGAAGATGTCTCAGTGTCTAAATGAGATGTGTGGCAGCAGTAGTTCCTAGAAGAGCAAGTCAGACAGTGATTAATAAGGAGGACATGAACAATTGTTAACTACAATGAATGCACTGAGTAAGTTTTTATATATTTTAATCTATTGAACACTCTCTAAGAAGCAATAAAAGTAATGGTAGCAACAAGGGCTATAGTGGTTTAATCATTATCACTGCCACTTGTTGGGAAAACCAATTACAATCAGACAATATTTTATGATTTTGATACAAAAACTTACTTTTTAGCAATCAACTTTCCTACTGCATGCATATCTAAAAAAATATATAAGTTGTCCTATACATTCAGTCAATACATTAGCAATAACTTGAATGCATGTCTAACGTTAAAAATGAGGCCAACATAAATTGCAGCAATTGCCAAATTGATTAGACTGTTCACAACATTCTTACAACCTTCATAATCAACTACATTGATATATAATAAGAACAGAAAGTTGTTGGAAGCAGCTAAGTGGTGAATGGTCACATCATAGGAGGTGTTATTGACAGACTTCAAATGCTCCTCAAATCCATTGGTGAAGATGCTGATTGTTTCCTTTTAATTGTTTAGAGAGCTAAAGAGCTAAAAAGAAGTATATAATGTAGCTGTCAGGGGACATCTCACTTGTTTCCCCTTCTTCTTCTCCAGTTCTTGTCAAATTTGCTCTGTTATAGTTTTCCTTTATTCTCCTTCCTTTTTCCTATCTATTGGTCCTAGTATCAGCCCTCAGGCTGCACCGATTCTCTATCAATAATTCAGACAAGTGTGGCCCCTTTGACACTGCCACTAACTTATGTAACTGCTGATCAATTGCTGACACATCATTTGTGTCTTTTTTCTCTCTCATACTGTACAGTTGTTTCTCATGCTTCTGAAGCCTCTAAAGCATCACATCTAGCCTAGAGAATTCCCAGACTTGTTCTCTTTGGATTTCCCTTTGCCAGGTGAGTAGTTATCTCAGTAGACACTGTATAGTACTGAATAGACTTTGGATTTCCCTTTGCCAGCTATGTGATTGAGCCACAGCTTCTAGAGGTTGCCTTTACAGTAGTAATTATAGTATAAGTAATATGCAATCCATACTGTTTTTTGGTGATATGGTACTGTGGCCATTGTAACAATTGTAGACTGATACAGTAGTTGTAATATCAGAGGCATTCAGATAGATTTGATCTCTGAGCTGGTATTTGGGCACTGGAGTCCTTCCACAGTTGTAGTATTGTGCCATGTCATTCTTTGCCTTCACAAGAGCTACTGAGGCCTCCTTTTATGACTTCTTCATCTGATCCATGGACTTGTTTACTGCTTCTTTCTCTGAGGGCCAGGCATGAGGTTCAAAACCCATGCATGGGTGCTATCCAGTATTGAGAAAGAAGGAGGAGACTTGGGTGGATGCATAAATGTTGTTGTTATACTGGAAGTCTGCATTGGGAAGGAGTTTGCCCCAATCATTCTGGCACTTATTGCAGAAGAATTGGAGGTACTGCTCCAATTCCTGGTTTATGTGCTTTGTTTAGTCATTGAACTGTGGGTGGTAGGCAGTGGAGGTGTGGAGCTTCATGCTGAGTAGTCAGTAGAGTTCCCTGGTGAAGTCCACTACAAACTGTGCTCCCCAGTTGAAGAAATAGGCATCAGAGAGGCTATGGAGCTTCCCAATATTTCTCCAGTACAAGTTTGCAATGCCCATGACAGAGCAGGTGGTATGAGTTGGAATGAAGTGGGCTCACTTGTCATACAGGTCCACCACTACCATGATGGTGTTATAACTATGGGCATTAGGGAGCTCAATAATGAATTCTACTAAGATGACACTCCACTGCTCTGTGGAGATGAGTAAAGAGTGTAGCTGTCCAGAGGGAAGGTGGCACTAGAGTTTAGTCTGGAGGGAGAAATCACATGTACTAATGTAGAACCCAATATAGTAGGAAATCTGAGGCCATCATTAATTCTGCAAATCTAGCTCCAGTATTTTTCATTGTACAGAGTGCTTAGCAATCTGGGAGTTGTAGTGTTGCTCTACAATCCTCTGGCAGAGCTCAATATCATTCTAAAGGGCCCATTTGTTTGTGTGGACCATTTTGGTGTCTGTGGTATGTCCTGACTTTAGCACCCAATCTGCCTAAGCAACAAGTTTGTCCTGCTAACCATTCTAGTTGCCTCACTAGATATCCCAGAGAATGTCTACCTCTGCTTCCTCAATAGCTAGTCCTTCTATGGCTCATATTGCAAACAGTTCAGGTTAGAGGAGCACAATGTTGCTATTGTCCTCTCCTCCAGTGCTGTAGTCTGCTCTCTAGGATAGGCATCTAGTTTTTCCATACTCTGGCCAGGCTTGTGGTGCAGTGAAAAGTCAAAGTTGGCTAGATAGAAGGACTCTTGGGCTTGTTGGCAGTTGAGCTTCTTGGTCATCCAGAAGTACTCAAGGTTCTTGTAATCTATCCAGACCTCAAACTTATGCTGCATGCCTTCCAAGAAATGCTGCCACTCCTCAAAGAAGTAGATGATAGCCAACATCTCTTTGTTGTAGATCTTGTAGTTCTGCTCTACTGCATTCAGGATCTTGGAGTAAGAAGGCCACCAGACACTACTTCTCATCCTCTAGGAATTGTTGCAAAAGAACTGCTCTGGTGGCAAAGTCAGAGCTGCCAGCTTCTACCTGGAAGGAGGAGCTGTTATTCAGGAAGAGGAGAACAGGTCTGGAGGTAATGGCATGTTTAAAAGTGTCAAAGGCTATCTGCTCCCAAGGCTCCCAACTCCATGCAACATCCTTTCTAGTGAGGTCAAACAATGAGCAGGCATGATGTAAGAAGTCCTGGATGAACCTTCAGTAGAAGTTTGCAAAGCCTAAGAATGCCTGCACCCTCTTCTTGTTCTTGGGCTCTGGCCACTCCACAATGCCTGCTACCTTTATTGAATCCATCTCTGTAGCTCTATATAAGATGATCAGGCCAAAATACTTGATCTAAGTCTGATCAAACTTGCACTTCTCTGGTTTGAGGTAGAGCTAGTGTTGGCAGAGGCATTTTAAGACAAGGCACATGATTCAGCAGTGCTTCTTCAGCATTTTGGTGTAGATGAGGATATTATCAAGATATACACACACTATGCCTTTGGTAATGAAGTCTCAGAAGATATTGTTCATCATTGTCTGGAAGGTGGCCAGGCTATTGATGAGTTCAAAAAATATAACAAGAGGTTTGAACAGTCTCTGGTTGGTCTAGAAGGTGGCCTTCTATTTGTCTTCCTCCTACATATGCATGTTATTGTAGCCTCACCAGAATTCTAGTTTAGTGAAGTACTATGCACTCCAGAGATTATTGATAAGCTCAGAGATAAGGGGGAGGGGGTAATAGTTCTTCATAGTCATGGCATTAAGAACCTAGTAATCCTGAACCAGTTAGAGCAAGCTGTCTTTCTTCTTGGTAAAGAAGACTGGAGAAGCCATCAGAGATTTGGAGGGATGTATGCAACTAGAGTCCAGATTCTCTTGCAGGAGGGCATTGAGTTTGTCCTTGGGCACTAGTAGGTAGACCTTATAGCTGGAGGGTACAGAGTTGGGCAGTAATTCAATGGTATGGCCCCACTGCTTGTGCTCTGGGAGCAAGTCAAACAAGGCCTTGAAGAACACATCCTTGAAAGCATAGAGGTAGGAAGGTACAATGCCCCAGAACTCCTAGGGTGTGGAGTTAGCAGCAAATGCCTGGGCCAGTTTCTGGAATGTAGTCTGGCTAGCCTAAATCTCCATGATGGAGGGCAGCAAAGGTAAGGTAGTGGCATAAATCCAGTCCCTCACCTCTATTACTTTGTCTGAGAGCTCTGAGTTATAGATGCCTCCCCACTCCTTTCTGCATTCCTCCTCCAGGACTCTGCCACCACTTCCATTGTCCCTGTCGAGGGCCTCCCTACAGAGGAATAGCAGGAGCAGAGAGTCCAGAAGGTCTAGGTCTGCAAAGGAAAAAGGGCCTGCATGGCATGCTTGGATGGCTGCACATTCTTGAACCTGAGCCTGGCATTCTTGCTTAACCTCCATGGTGCAGGTGGAGCACCTCTGGGGCATCTGCTCATTGATACTTTGCCCCAGCCCAGTCCACTTTGGAGTTATGCTCCTAGAGCTAGGTGAGACCAAAAATCATGTCTTGCTTGCCTAGATTGGTGATAGCAAAGACTGCACATTGGATATGATTCTGATAATGGAGGACAAGGTCAACCACAGAGCTGATGGCACCAGCCTTGTTGGATGTTCTGTCAATGTGAAACACCAAAATGGGCTGGAAAAGTGGCTGCATAGTCAGAGCATGGTGCTTCACAAACTCTGAGTCCAAAAAAAGCCCTGTTGCTCTGCTATACAGGAAGGCAGCAACCCCACAAGTTTGCTGGGTGTCCATGGTCTTAATTTCCACATTAAGATGCAGGGAGTTAGTAGATGGGCTTGAAGCCAGCACATACTGTTGGGGCAGTGCTGGCAGATCCTAGCTGGCATTGGAAGACTCAGTTGGGGCTCCAGAGTTGGTATTTGTACATCTGGAGGGGGGCATTGAGGTTTTTCTGTCTTAGAATGAGGGGCATTGGAAAGAGCAATTTTATTTTCTATTGACAGACATGAGAACCTGTTGGTACCTGGCAACAGAGGTGTACACCTCATCCATTGCTCAACTAAAAATCCTTTTTTAGTTTTAGGGATGATGTGCAAGTGCTAATCTCCTTTATGGTTGACTCCAGTGTCAACTCATCTGGCAATGGAGCTCTGGCAGCATCCTTCATGGCCAACAGTTGCAGAAGG
This sequence comes from Termitomyces sp. 'cryptogamus', assembly GCA_020091625.1. Classification (NCBI taxonomy): domain Eukaryota; kingdom Fungi; phylum Basidiomycota; class Agaricomycetes; order Agaricales; family Lyophyllaceae; genus Termitomyces; species Termitomyces sp. 'cryptogamus'. The sequence continues at coordinate 5,763,824 of JAGYZC010000005.1, forward strand.
AGTTCCTCCTGCTCCACTGTAAAGAAGTAGCATACCTCCAGACCCAAATAGCAGTATCATGCAAAATGCCTGGGCTTCCTGCATCTCCAACACAGTAATAGCATAGTATAGAGCTATTAGGCTGCATCCACATCCATGGGGATGCCTGGTGGCAAAGAGTGTGGTGCAGGGATGGCTGGAGTAGGAGCAGGCATTGGGTGAGCAGGCACAGAATACCAGAGGCTGGTGACCAGTGCAGGGCACTGCATAAAGTGCATGTGATAAAGCTCCCATTGAATCTCCATGAGTTGCCACTGATCCTAGGCTATCTCATATTATAAAGCAATCTTCTCATTGTCTGGGCGGCCCTCTATGAGGTTGTTGATGCATTCTACTAATGTGAGGTGCAGGCCATCTCAAAAAGTGAGGCATAGTTGAAGACCATTAGAGTAGGTGGCTTGCTTAACCAGTGCTCAGAAGAAGTCAATGTACTCATTTAGTGTTTGCTTCCCTTACCCATATTGCTCCCCTGTTGCATAGCATCAAGGCAGCAGTTTTGGCAGAGTCAAGTAGGAAAAACTCTGACTGGAAGTCCTTTTCAAAAGCAGCCCAGTCCAGGAAACTCCCAACACCTCTGGAGTGATGGAAAACTTGCAATGCATAGGTGGAGGCACATCCAGTCTTTATATATGATAGTACCCAGGCTATCTTCAGTACATCAGAGTCAAAGGTGTCCCTTCTGAGGTGGATATAGGTGAGATAGGACTGGAGGAAACATTCCTGCTGGAACAGGCACCACTATATGCATCTGGAAGTGCAGGGCACAAAGTTCATGGTCTTAGGGTCACCAGAGCTGCAGAAGCAGATACAGGAGTGGTTAGAATTGGTTTTGCAACTGGGAGAGGTGTGGAGATAGGGAGTAGGTGCTCAAGCAGCACCTGGAGTGATTGGGAGATAAGATCTGTGGTTTGATAGAGGACAGAGAGTTCAGTTATATAGTGAGTAAGAGATAATTGTGTGGGTTACACCTGGTTTTTTAAGTGTAGCAGACAGGTCCAGGCTTTGTCCTGTGGAGCCAGAGCTTTCATGGGGGTGTCCAGGTTAGTGAGCTAAGACATAGAACTTTGTGATGCTTAATTCTGGTAGAGAAACAACAGATAGAGGCTTAGAGGTTCCTTGCAGCTATGAGGGGCTTCTAGACTAGTTTTAGGAGACTTGTTCTGCTGTAAAGGTGACCTCCAGGATGGCAGATCTGAGTTATGCAGCTAGCAGAGGGGAATCCAAAGTATATTAGCAAAGTAGACAATGATACAACAGTAAATAATCACCTAGTAGAGAGGAATCCAAAGAGAACAAGTCTAAGGATTCTTGCTGCTCAGTGCAGCACATCAGCAGGCAACAGAGGTGTGGGAACAGCTGTACAGAAGGCTGGAGCTAGCCCTAGCCCTAGGAAGGTGATTGATGAGGTGATACTGAAAGTCCCATAGGTCTCTAGAGATCTCCAGGGGTCTGGAACAAGCCCTGGAGACATTGAGCAAGCTGTGGAGGCACTGGAACAAGCTACAGAGGTCAGAAATGAAAGTCTCCAAACAACACCTACCAAAGTGAGGAAATATTCCTTGTCTTATATAGAAAGTACAGGCTAGTACATGGCTTGTTCTGATGTTATAATCCATTCCTCCCACATACATTAGCAGGTTCTTGCACCCAAAATCTACCTTCAAGAATTTCCATAAGAACAAACAGTCCTTCATTATCACTACTCCAAGTGTAGTATTTATTATTGTCAGGAAACTACAGTTGCCAGACCCCTAGATTTTTCCTTTATTCTGAGTTTGCTGCTCATTGTAGACCTCCCATTTTCTTGCCACAAGTACTTAACTAAGGGCTATTGTTTGGCTATATTTGTATATGGTCACATGACAGGAGTCTGGAGATAGAGGCTATTTACAATAGATTTCCACTGTTTAATTGGACTTCTAATTTAGTTGTTGTTGAGTATTAGGCCCCTTCTGGCATGCTTTTCCCTTGCTCTTACTCCTCCCCCTGGACTCCCAGCAGCTGCAGGAAGGTTCTCTTCTGCACCTAGCTTGGAGCTTTCAGCCTTCCACTCCAAACTCCCTCACTCTGTGCTCCCTAATATATTCAATGGAGACTATAAAGTTGGGAAACATTTTCTCTAATCCTGCATCATCTATATCCAGCTAAGTAGTGAAGCTTTTGCTTCCAATGCCCTGAAAACTGCTTGGGTCCTCTCCTACATGAAGGCCAGCTAATCTTCAACCTATGCATTACACATCTTCCAGCACCTCAGAGGAGTCAAGAGTTTCTCCAGCTGAATGGAATCTAAGGAGTTCTGAGCTGTGTTTTTTTCCCTCAACCCTGCCAAGACTGCAGCTCTTTCTTTTCAAGATTGAAATCAGTATGATCAGGAGAAGCAGTCATTAGACAAGTACATTGACTCATTCTATGCCTTAGTCAAGCAGGGCTGGATATCCAGATGGTCTACAGCTTTGCCTAACCTTCTGGGATGGACTCCACTCCTCTCTCATGAATCATATCAATAGTATGGCTGAGGACACCTTGACAATGAGCATGTTAATACTTGGTACAAGGTAGCATGTAAGCAGTAGCAGTTGATGGAGCTGCAGTGTAAGCTGCAATGGATCCAGCACCACATAGCCACCTCATATGCTTTCTTCCTTATAATGGGTTTGCCACCTGAATATCCCCTTTCATGCATGCTCCAGTGGCCTCACACAAGTACAACCCTTTCCATTCCATCTCATGTCACTCTTTTCCATGCTCCTCTACCAGCCCTCATGTGTTTCCTACTTCAAAGAGTCCTTATGGATGTTGACACCTCCTAACAGCAATCCTCTACTCCTCTATTGTGTTGATGCTGCAAAAAGGCTGGCCACTTTGCCTGTTACTATGCTCAAGTGCAGAAAGTGTGCCACCTCTGCATTGGACCAAGAAGAACTGCTTGTCCAAATACTGGCAGCCCAGAACATAGCAGAAGCCACCTCTTCCAACATGCCTATCACTGCTCCCTCCACCAAGATGGCTAATCCTTTAGAAATTGCACCCATAGAATCAGAGGAGTATTTTTGAGTAGGCAACAGATGACATGTATGCCCCTATTTCCTAGTGCTAATCATCTCACTTCTATGTTCATAGAATCAAGTTGCTGCTCTTGATACTACATGCAAAACAATAAGCCCCTGCTTAGATGTACAAACCCCCCCTCCAGCTAGAGTCTCAGCTGGGAATACACCTCCTAACCCATGCCTCCAGATTCCTGCATGAAGATGCTGTCTCCTCTGTCATTACATTTTTGCTTCCACCCCTTCTACAAACTTCTTGAGACTACAGGTAGAAATTGGGACAATGGACATCCAGCAAACCCAAAGTGTGGTTGTCCTCCTAGACAGTGGGGCAACAGGCCTCTTCAATGTGTGCACTCTGAAAGTGAATCAAATAATGCCTTAGAGAATATGTCCTCAAAATTGTGGAAGTGATCAGGAATCATGCTTCAAAAGGGCTTTGTAAGGGCAACCTCTGGGGCAGCGGATCAGAGTCACACAGCTAGCAGAGGGGAATCCAAAGTATATTAGCAGAGTAAATGATGGTACAAT